>FR997797.1:8440663-10995356 GCA_905475355.2 Clostera curtula | reverse complement strand
CCTAAAATCCATAGCTTTACTTAGTTGTTTTGAATAAATTTTAAACAAAATTACAACGAAATGAGATACTCTAAGAGTTTAAGTGTGAAGGAAGAGTGATGTGGAATTGATAGGTCGTGGTAAATCAAGAAGGATGATTGAAGTTTGGGACTGCGAAAGGTCATAATATTATATATCCTACCCTCTCATCTAGCCAACATTCACAGAGGGAGTGATCTCTCACCCATATAGATGTCCTGTATATTTATACTCTGTGGGCTGACGTTTCCATCCAAAATAAACAAAAAAAAGTCAAAGTGGAGAGTTAAATCCAAGAAAAGTAATTACGATTTGAGTTTAGGTTTATATTACTGGAAGTTGTGTTCGTGTTCTTTGAAGTTCTTTAATTTAAATGTTTGTACTGAGTAATAATGACAACAAATATTCATGAAAATAATATAAATAACGATGGAGCTCGCCCATACAAATGTTATGATTATTCTAAGAAAATGTCTTCAAACTTGCATAGTTTTAAAAGAGATGGGAGATTTTGTGATATAGATTTAGTGTCGGGATCAACAAAGATAAAGGTAACATTATGAACCCGCCCCCAAGGATACCTTCTGACCGAATATCTTGTTTTGAAAACTTTCCCCTTTCACTTTCGCGTTACCATGTATTTTAGAGCTTACTTTGAAACATTTAATATTTTTAACCTGATCCTGACTCTTGTTGCTATCAATGTTTTTAATAAACTTATTATCTATTTGTATATAAGTACATCAATTTGGAATATAGGGTGTGCTGAATTTTTAAAAAGGGAACTGTTATTAATTTTGTTAATTAATCATGAATAAAAAAGCAATTTATGTACAATGTGTTTATGACATTATATTGGTGTATTGTACCTCTATTAAAGAAGCAGTATCCCTTCTTCCAGTGAAGCATATGTTGCTAAATTTATGATTGTCTTATTTCTTGCTTCTATCTAAATAAAATATTTCTCAATGTTTATTATAGCTTATAATATATCAGTTTTATTACAAATCTTAAGTATTAATATTTCGTGTGATGTATTTGTAATACATAGTGTCATCACCCCATTCCACCTTAAGGGTGTTGTAACAGCTGACTAAAGGAAATGTAATTGCTGACAACCTAGCCACAGGAGAAGGATAATGATTAACGTGACCATACGTCCCGCTTTGGGCGGGATTGTCCCGCTTTCAGGCTGTCCGTCTCGCTGTCCCCAACGAGAACAAAAATGTCCCGCTTATGAATAAACCTCTATATCCTTTGCACTTAAATATGATATCTTACGTACACCAACATACTCTATATATGTATATATATTTATTTATACAAAAGTCAGTAGGCGTCCCGCTCAAACACGAAAATAAAATGGTCATGTTAATAATGATACAAAACCATGTGCCAACTGGTCTGGCCAACTACCCTCCATTTAACTGAAGATGGCCCAACTCAACAGTGGGTAATCTATAGGCTGAGTAGTAGTAGTGTACATTAAGAAGACCTTATGGGCTTTATACTTCTGATTACAGGCTCATCGTGTAGTGTTGGCTGCAAGTTGTGCATATTTTGATGCCATGTTCAGTGCTGGCCTTGAAGAAAGTCAAAAAGGCTATGTTGCTCTTCCTAGCGTCCCTCCTGATATTCTACCAATTATAATCGATTTTATTTATACAGGTAATGTCATACCTTTTTCAAAGATAGGAAAAAAAAAAAACTTATAGATGAGTAATTTGTACTAAGTGATACAACCTAAAATGACACAATGTGCCCTTCAGAGCTCCAATACCTGCCCGCCAGGTTTACTACCCTGTTCTGGTCGGAAAGAGATGTAATGTTTTCCCTGGCTTCCACTGCAAGGGGGTGGATGGAGGTGTGGTTTTTCACTGTCACCTGCCTCATATTAGAGGGAATTGAGTGAAACCGAGGGTCCGAAGTGTTTATTAAGCAGCTTGAGAGCAGCCACCTCACGAAACTCAACACGCGGGGCAGAACCATTTAGGAGATTCTTGCCGAGATCGAAGACTTCTATGGCCAGCTTTATGCTGCACATGCCACTCGCGCCCAACATTCTTTCCAGGATGAAAGAGTCACCCTGGTCCGCCACTACACCGAGGTACTGCCTTATATCAGCCAAGACGAAATCATGCTGGCTGGATAGGCCCCCGCTGGAGACAGAGTTACTTCAGAACTTCTGAAGGCAGGAGGGATTCCTGTCATACAGGAACTACAAAAACTCTTTAACTCCGTCATTTACTGCGCGAGAACTCCTAAGGCGTGGAGCAGGAGTTCGTTGGTACTTTTTTTAGGAACACTTCTGTCATATATGGATTATGGTAGGTACCTACTTGTGAAATCTTCTTTCATTTAAAAAAGATTCACTAAGTTGGGGGTAGACCTTTTTTGCTCATCCATTGTTTTGGACTGTGCAGTGCTACTTAGCGCAATAAACAGATTTACCTAAATCTCGTGTTTTACTGGACATATTAGTGGCGACGTGGGTAAATTGTGAACTCATCATCATCATCATTTCAGCCAAAAGACGTCCACTGCTGGACATAGGCCTCCCCCAAGGATCTCCACAAAGGCCGGTCCTGGGCCGCCCGCATCCACTGCTTTCCGGCGACCTTAACCAGGTCGTCGGTCCACCGTGTGGGAGGCCTACCAGCACTGCGCCTTCCGGAACGCGGTCGCCACTCGAGGACTTTTCTGCCCCATCGGGCGTCGGTCCTGCGAGCTATGTGCCCTGCCCACTGCCACTTAAGTTTGGCAATCCTGTGGGCTATGTCGGTGACCCTGGTTTTCCTGCGTATCTCCTCATTTCTGATTCGATCTCGCAGGGAAACTCCGAGCATAGCCCTCTCCATTGCCCTTTGGGTGACTTTGAGCCTTCTGATGGAGCCCATAGTGAGCGACCACGTCTCTGTTCCATATGTC
This sequence comes from Clostera curtula, assembly GCA_905475355.2. NCBI lineage: Eukaryota > Metazoa > Arthropoda > Insecta > Lepidoptera > Notodontidae > Clostera > Clostera curtula. The sequence goes on along the minus strand of FR997797.1, from coordinate 10,992,410 downwards.
ATCACTGGCAACACACACTGGTTAAAGACTTTTGTCTTCAGACACTGCGGTATTGTGGACGAGAAGATCTTACGCAGCTTCCCGAACGCTGCCCAGCCGAGTTGGATCCGACGATTGACCTCTTTCTCGAAGTTGGACTTACCTAACTGGACAGTGTGTCCCAGGTAAATGTAATGGTCAACAACTTCGAGGGTAGAACCTCCGATGTTAACAGGAGTGGCTTGAACATGGATGTTAGACATGATCTTCGTCTTCTCCATGTTCATCTTAAGGCCGACTCGTTCGGAGGCTCCACAGAGGCCATCGAGCATCGTAGTGAGGTCCTCCATGGTTTCAGCCATTACGACTATGTCGTCAGCGAATCGAAGGTGAGTGATGTACTCGCCGTTCACGTTAATGCCCAGCCCTTTCCAGTCCAGAACCTTGAAAACATCTTCCAGTGCAGCGGAGAACAGTTTCGGAGAGATAACATCTCCCTGTCTAACACCTCGCTGCAGCTGGATCGGTTTCGAGGTCTGGTCCTGGAGTCGGACTGACATGGTGGCGTTTTCATACAAGCACTTCAACACTTCGATGTACCGATAGTCGACTTGGCACCTCTGGAGAGCCTGCAATACTGCCCACGTCTCGATCGAATCGAAGGCTTTCTCGTAGTCCACGAACGCCAGACAAAGGGGCAGGTTATACTCCTCGGTCTTCTGTATAACCTGCCGTAGCGTTAAAATATGGTCTACGGTGCTGAAGCCTTTTCGGAAACCGGCTTGTTCGGGAGGCTGGGAATCGTCGAGCCTGCATGCGAGACGATTCGTGATGACCCTCGAGAACAACTTGTAGACATGGCTCAAAAGTGAGATGGGTCTGTAGTTCTTCAATAAGGTGTTATCTCCCTTCTTGAAGAACAGCACCACCACACTTCTGTTCCATGCCTTTGGCGTTCGTCCTTCGAGTATGACGGAATTGAACAACTTCTGAAGGGCCCTAAGGATCGGTTCTCCACCCGCCTTCAAAAGTTCTGCGGTAATGCCGTCATCACCCGCCGCCTTGTTGTTCTTAAGTTGCTCGAGAGCCATCCCGATCTCACACAGGCTGACGTCCGGTAGGTCTTCTGTGTAGTGCCGGGTTAACCTAGCTCGTGGGTCGTTTGCTAGATTTATGACGGGTTCGTGTGTAGACGTGTACAGTTGTCCATAGAAACTCTCGACCTCACCCAAAATCTCGGACTTTGACGTGACGATCCTGCCGTCATCAGTCTTCAGCCTGACGAGCTGGCTTTGCCCAATAGACAGATCCCTGGCGAAAACCTTGGAGCCCCTGTTGCGTTCAATAGCCTCTTCAACACGAATCGTGTTGAATCGGCGTATATCACGCTTCAGGGACTTTGATATCTGTCTATTGAGCGTCCGAAGCTGCGTCGCATCATCTGAAGACTTCAGGACCATTTTCCGTCGCTCGTCCATGAGATTTAGGGTGAGGTCCGAGAGCTTTTTGGCCGTTTTCTGGCGTTGGGTCTTACAGAACTTCGACCCAACTTTGCGGACAGTCTCCACGAACCCGTCATTATTATCGTCCACGTCAACGCCTAGGCTAATAAAGCGGTTCTGCAGTTCGAGCTGGAAGCTTTCCGGGTTTTGAATCTGAACAGGCACGGGACGCAGCGTAGACCTCACCATGCGCGACCTTTCAAGCTTGACGTCGATATTCAATGTGCCTCTTACTAAGCGGTGATCGCTTCCGGTTTTAACCATATTGATCACGGAGACATCATTGAATATGTGCTTTTCCGTCGACATGATGAAGTCTATCTCGTTTTTTGTGGTGCCATCCGGACTCAACCAGGTCCATTTCCTCTGTTCTGGTTTTTTGTAGAAGGAATTCATCATATAGAGTCCCTCCTTCTCCAGAAAACCAGCCAAAGTCTGGCCCCGTTGGTTCCGGTGTCCAAAGCCAAATTGCCCCACTTGCAGCTCATCTCCGCTCCGCTTGCCCAGTTTCGCGTTAAAATCCCCCAATTGTGAACTATGGAGCGTAAACTAGTGAAATTTCATGAATTCAATGTGAAAACAGACAATTGGGACAGTTACATAACTCGTCTCAATTATTGCTTTGAAGCTAGTGGAATCGACGTCGATTCGGTCAAAAAAGCGAACTTTTTCACGATTTGTGGTGCTCAGACTTTCGAGACTGTTCTTGCTTTAATTACACCAAGAAAATGTAGTGAAGTGACTTACACGGAAGTTATAAATGTGTTGACCAAACATTATAGTCCGAAACCAAATGAAATATCAATGTCTTACAAATTTTATAAACGTGATCAAGCAAAAGACGAAACAGCCTCAGATTACATTGCTCAGATAAGAAAAATCAGTACCAACTGTAATTTTCCAAATCTAGAACGTATGCTGAGGGACAGGTTAGTGTGTGGTATGAGCGATCGCAAACTGCAGTACGAGCTATTGAAGAAAGACAACCTCGAGTATAAGGACGTAGTCGACGCCATAGTATCTGCGGAGTCCGCGGGGAAGGACGCGCGCATGATGCAGGCGGCCGAGGACGCGACGACGTCGTCGCACAGCGCTACCGCCGCCGCGCTGCCCGTGCCCGAACCGATGGACGTCAACGCGTTCAAAACCAAAACCAACATTCGTCTCTGCTACAGATGTGGAGATCGCCACGGTGGTGAATGCCGTTTTATCAATGCACTTTGTCATTTTTGTAAGAAGAAAGCCCATATCGAGAAAATCTGCACCGCTAAGAAGAAAAGTAGCTTCGGGAAAGTAAATTACGCCGAAGATATGGTGTCGGACACGCAGCTGAACGGGATTTACAAAGTGGAGAGCGTGCGCACGCGCGTGCCTGCCTACAAGCTGCGCGTGTCGCTGAACGACGTGCCCGTGGACATGGAGGTGGACTCGGGCGCCGCCTTCTCGCTCGTCAACGAGCGCACATGGGCGCGCCTGCTGCCGCGCGCCACGCCGCGCCCGCTGCACACCCAGCTGCGCACCTGGAACGACTCTCGGGTTTCGGTCATTGGACAAGCAACAGTGTCGGTGATGTATAAAGACATTAAAACTGAATTAAGCGTAATAGTGGCTAGAGGTTCGGGGCCCAATTTAATAGGGCGTGATTGGTTTGAGCCCCTCGAAATTTCCATAAAATTTTGTAAAATTTGTGATATTGATATGTCGACAACGAGTGCATTACTTACCAAGTATGGGGAGGTTTTCAAGGACGAACTCGGTACATACCGGGGACACCCTGACGCGATACAGTTAAAACCGAATGCAACGCCTAAATTTTTAAAAGCTAGACCGGTACCTAAGCTAGGGTTGAACAAGAAATAGACCGATTGGTAGGTGAAAATGTCTTGCGATCTGTATCTTTCTCAGAATGGGCTACACCGGTCGTCCCAATAATAAAAAAGAACGGTACTGTCCGTCTGTGCGACAATTATCGTAGTACGGTAAATCAAGCTACTGAAACCGATACTTACCCGATGCCGACAGCTAGTGAAGTTTTCGCAACTATATCTGGGGGAAAATTTTATACGACACTAGATCTTGATCGTGCGTACACACAAGTGGTCGTTACGGACGACACAGCTCGCCTTTTAACATTAAACACATGCAAGGGCCTTTACACTGTACATAGGTTAGCATTCGGCGTGAAAGCGTGTCCGGGCATCTTTCAACGGCTGATGACAGCGTTGCTAGCGGGTGTGCCTGGGGTAGCCGTGCTGATCGATGACGTCATCGTTAGCGGCCGCACCATGCTAGAGATGACACAGCGTCTAGATGAAGTGTTGGGACGGATTGAGAAGGCAGGTTTACGTCTTAATAAGACCAAATGCAAATTCGCAAAGGAACGAGTGGAATTTCTGGGTTTTGTTATCGATGCTGAGGGTATTCACCCGGCACCGAGTAAGGTTGAGTCCATACTCAATACTCCAGAACCTGAAAATGTCCAACAGTTACAAGCATTTCTCGGTTTATACAATTTTTATGAGAGGTTTGTACCTCATAAAGCTACCATATTAGAGCCTCTACATAGACTGCTCGACAAAACGCAGAAGTGGCTGTGGACTGACCGAGAGCAAACCAGTTTTGATACTGCTAAACGTTTTCTATCTTCTGATCTGACACTTGTACACTATGATCTGAATAAGCCGCTGGTCCTCACCTGCGATAGTTCAGAGTACGGAGCGGGAGCTGTCTTGTCCCACATCATGGAAGACGGACATGAGCGTCCTATTGCCATGGGCTCTAGGACATTGCATTCGCACGAGCGACGATACTCGCAACTCGATAAAGAAGCAACAGCTATCATGTTTGGAATAAATAAATTCCACAATTACCTAATGGGTAGGTCTTTTGTAATAGTAACTGACCATAAACCATTGTTGGGAATTTTTGACCCAAAAAGACCCATACCTAATGTTTTATCACCACGTTTGACACGAATGGCTTTAATATTAACGTCCTATAGTTATGACATTATACATAAACCAGGAACACAGATAGGTCATGCTGATGGACTGAGTCGCTGGCCGCAGCCTGTTCCTGAACAAGCTGAACCCCAGCTCTGTGATATACTGTTGATGGCAGAGGCCCCTGAGGATTTTCCGGTTGATGTAGTCGGAATAGCACACGCTACAAAACAAGACAAGGTTCTTAATCGAGTAAGTCATCACATTTTATGCGGTTGGCCAGCCAAAGTATCAGATGATCAGCTACGTCCATACTGGCTGCATCGGGCTGAGTTGTCGTTGCATGAAGATTGTGTCCTCCTAGGCTGCCGCGTAGTAGTACCCCCACCGCTGCGGGAAGCAGTATTGCGTGCTCTTCATAAAACGCACAGTGGTATTGTCCAAACAAAAGCACTCGCCAGAAGCTATGTTTGGTGGCCACAGTTAAATGACGACACTGAGACTTTAGTGCATAGCTGCGATAAATGTTTGGAAAATAGACATATGCCACCAAAAACTAGTTATGGTGATACCAGCGAAACCATGGTCTAGGTTAAATATTGACTTTGCAGGGCCGTTCCAAGGCAAAACTTTTTTGATTTTAGTGGACGCATATTCGAAATGGCCAGAAGTGTTCGTTGTCGGTAATATGACTTCAGCCACCGTTATTAAGCACTTGAGAATGATTTTTTCTATCCATGGATTGTGCGAGACATTAGTATCGGATAACGGTACTCCTTTTGTTTCTTCCGAGATGAAGGCATTCCTAGAAGCTAACAAGATTAAACACATTACGTCTGCGCCTTTTCACCCAGCCACCAACGGATTGGCAGAACGTATGGTGCAGACGTTCTGCCAATCAATGGACAGCGTGTCCTGGGATGTTAAAATTCCGAACATGCTCTTAGGACTAAGGGCAACACCAAGTGCAGCTACGAACAAAAGTCCAGCAGAGCTTTTGTTTAACAGACGAATCCGGACATTACTAGACACGATTAATCCACATGATCAAGTACGTAAAAATAGGGAAAATCAAATTGTACGAAATAGTCAAATAAAGAATAGACAGACAGACGTGGGGCTGAAAGTTATGTACAGGAATTTCAGTAGTGGACCTCGGTGGTTACCTGGTACAGTCGTAATCAAGGACGGACCAGCCAGTTATCAAGTGGAAACTGGAGAGGGAACGGTAGTCAGTAGACATATAGACCAATTGGTTAAGAAACATAATGTACCGGATTCAGAGAGGCAGGGTGCAAATGAACAATTAGACATGAGTGAGGACAAAGATATAGTAGAACAAAGGGATGGGGAAGGACAATATCGGGAAATAGATCAGGATCAATCAGTTATACAGGAGAGTGAAGAAGTTGTAGAAATACTTAGTGCAGATAAATGGGCTGAAATGTTAGGCATACCAGTTGAGTCCGAACTTAGTTATTCAGGTGGTAAAATTAAGAATAAATTAGATATCCATGGAAAAACTCCCTATACTAGACCAACTCGAAATTGTAACTTTATGATGTAGCTAAAAATCATTTATCTTTTTGTATAAGTGTGAATATGATCAAGACTTTTGCGTATTGTCTTTTGTATAAATGTTAATTATGAGTGTTTGCTGATATATGATGAATTGTGAATATGTGGTGAAGGTTAATATAAGTAACTTTAATTTTGTTAGATGTTATTGAGGTTGTATCCCTTTTCATATTATGTTCGACGTACTTGGGGGAAAGGTATGTCATATATGGATTATGGTAGGTACTTGTGAAATCTTCTTTCATTTAAAAAAGATTCACTAAGTTGGGGGTAGACCTTTTTTGCTCATCCATTGTTTTGGACTGTGCAGTGCTACTTAGCGCAATAAACAGATTTACCTAAATCTCGTGTTTTACTGGACATATTAACTTCTTAAAAGCTTGATAGATAAATAACACTTTATTGTACATTTGCCACATACACATGGCTTACAGGAGAAATGTTTAAAAACATACAATTGGCGGCCTTTCCACTAAAAAGGCCAATCTCACTCCTGAGCTACGTCTATAAGTTGTTTTCAAGAGTCATTGCGAACCGTCTCGCCATAAGGCTCGACGAATTTAAGCCTCCGGAACAGGCCGGGTTTCGTAGGGGTTATAGCACCATAGACCACATGTGGAGACAAATTATACAGAAGTCCGAAGAGTATAATCAGCCCCTGTGTCTAGATTTTGTGGACTATGAGAAAGCTTTTGACTTCTTCTTGAATTTGGATAAGACCAAAATCATGATGACCACAATCCACATTCACCCGAGATCTATCGTCGTAAATGGTCATCTTGTTGAAGCTGTTTCCGAATATACATACCTCGTGCAAATTTTGCAATTAGGTTAAAACAGCTTCGACAGGGAGACAGGGCCAAGAGGAGAATCCAGCTGGGCTGGGCAGCATTTAGAAAACTTCGCCGGGTCTTCTCGTCGCCCATCCCGCAGAGTTTGAAAACGAAAGTTTTCGAACAGTGCGTCCTACGCACTCACGGTGAGACTAGTCCACCAGCTTTAAGTCGCTCAGCGTGCTATTCTTGGAGTTTCTCTGAAATATAGGCTCCGTAACGAGACTATCCGACAGAGAACCAAAGTCACCGACATAGCTCAGAGAATTAGCAGACTGAAGTGGCAGTGGGCTAGTCATATCTGTAGAAGAACCAACAACCGCTGTGGTAGAGAAGTTCTTGAGTGAAGACTGCGAATCGGCAAGCGTAGTGTGGGACGGCCCTCTGCTAGATGGAGCGACGAACTGCGAAAGGCAGCAGCTGGATGCGTCAAGCTGAAGACAGGGCGCTATGGCGCTCTTTAGGGGAGGCCTATGTCCAGCAGTGGACTAATGTGGGCTGATGACGATGATACAAAGGGCATTCAATAAATAGTGAGAATGAGGTGCAAACTCTTTGAAACCTAAAAATATTTTAAGTATTGTCTAGCTGTAATATTGAGAGGGTCATTAAGATAAGTCTTTCCTTTACATTGTTGAAGCCTGTCATGGAAAATGGATAATATTTAATTGCATGCGTTTATTCTGTATCTGTGCTGTGATTAATAAAACTTATTTATTTCCAATTGAAAAGCATACACTGTATACCTACAATAATTATAAAACAATTAGCCGATTATCTTACTAGAAATACTGAAAACTGTAATGAAATACCTATCATAATTGACAAGATTAAAAAATATTCATACAAAAGTTGCAATATGTAGACTTTATACATATAGTGCTATCTATACGACTATCTATTTTTATCCATTGTAAGTGACGCGGCTCAGCTGTGATTTTTTTACGGGCTGAGTAGATGTTCTGTATTTTTTTATGTATTTCTTTTCAGGAGAAGTTATCATAGATAAAAATACTGTGCAACATTTATTGGTAGCTGCGGACATGCTGCAACTTAGAGATCTTGTAACTGGATGTGGTGACTTCTTGAAAAGAGAATTACATCCATCAAATGCCCTAGGAATATTTAGGTATGTCGAGTGGGGTCATGTCTGCAAATATAATCGAGTGAATCGAGTGGATAAATATAACCCACTCGATTATATTTGCAGACATTCGGTTATTCTTCCCCACTTTCACCCCTCATAACTTTTAAACGGCTCATCCGATTTTCATCAAACATGTCTAAGAACACCTTTCATACAAAAAAAACTTTATTGAAATCGCTTCATCCGTTCGCGAGCTACGGTGCCATAGACAGACAGACAGACACGTGAAACTTATAACATATGTTCCATGAAAATCGTTTGCGCCCTGAAAAAACTCTGGGGGTAAAAGGGGGGGGGGGGAATACTCAATATCTACAAATATATGTGGTGGGGAGAAAATGAGGATGTGACAAGAATCTATACCAACTATAACTTAACCAAATTGACATAATAATAAGAGTGTACCTATAAAAAGTATAAAATTAAAATTTAAAAAAACCCGCCACAATGACCCTTTAAAAAGTAAAAATAAAAAATACATCGCGTTGGGGGACCGCTCCTACTTATTTATGACCTGTGACCCCTGGTACCCCAAAGTCATTGTGGCGGGGGTTTTTTTAATTTTTATTATAATTTTTTAATTCATGTTCCCTCTTCACTGTACTTAGGATCGACTTTATGCCATTCAACATTCTCTTTCGGTAATTTCTCTCCATTCCATTGTTGTGCATTGCTTAATGAACTGAAAGCTCTCATAAACTTAATGCTCTCATCGTCGGTTAGTTAAAGTTTTTTTAATTATAAATTACGTATTAATGTAATATCCTCCTGCATAGTTAAGCAAATTGCATCTGATATTTACTAGATTAATAAAAAAAAAAGATTATATTTCATGATTGTTATTGAAGCTATCTTACAAATACACTTTTCAAATGCGATAACAACAAACTACGAAGACTGTGTACATATTTTTCCATTAAACATTGCACAATAAAATAATGTTTTCATCAAATTAGATTTGCAGACGCTCACAACTGCATAGATCTGGCGAAAGAAGCACTAGAGCATGCTCAAGTAAACTGGAATGTGGTAGCGTGTGGGGATGAACTATTAGAGCTGCCATTACCACAACTAATAACATTGCTTTCGTCAGAACAATTGAAAGTCGATAGTGAGGCACAGGTACAGTATTAGGTATATTACAGACTACACTATTGCTTTATTTCCATCTCCGGAAAGCTAAAATTCCCTTAACAAACACGGGACAAAGACGCAGACGAACCAGAGTTGCCGACATAGCCCACAGGATTTCCAAACTTAGTGGCAGCGGGGAAGAAAAGTCTTCGAGTGGCGACCCCGTGCCGGAAAGCTAGTTTGCATGTATAGTTGTAAGCATCCCACATGGTCGACAGACGACCTGGTTTAGGTTGCCGGAAAAAATATGATTATGGGCGGCTCAAGACCGCCTTGGAGGAGGCCTAGTGGACGTGTTTTGTTGAAATGGTGATAATAATATCGTTGAATGCTCTGATATTAAAGTCCAACCTTATTTGATTATCGGACATAATATTATTATGTATATGTTACCAAAACATACACATTTTCTATTCAGGTTTTGCAACCAGCTCTAAGGTGGCTTGAACACGACCCGGCATGCCGCAGGCGTCATTGTTTTGAAGTACTATGTCACGTGCGATTGCCCCTAATATCGCCACAAGTTTTAGATGAAGTTATTAAAAATGTACAAGATCCTTCAATAGCTGTGGCTCTGAAAACTGCCCGTGTTGATATGGTAAGAAATAAAATAATAACTTCATAAGGAAATATTTTAATAGAGGATTGAAATATAAAATACGTAGCGTCTAATTAACTTTCTCTCACCAACCCTTACTTTGCTAATTATTCGCCTACCTAAAGTGGATGGATAGAGGTGATCATAGGATATTATAAGATTAAAGGCAGGTCAGAAAAATGACTCCAATGTAACCTCTAGTCTCTCCCTCTCTATCTATCAGCCACGGAAACCACCTCTTTTTTTATTTATTTATTTTACAAAGGCACGAATTACCATTGAAAAGTACAACATTGTCTATTTGTCTCACAAAATTGCGTATGCAATTTGTCTGTGAGATCGTAATTATAACACAGTCTTTATAATGTTCATAAATTCGATTGGTGTTATAGTAACATATTAATTAGGTAGTAGGTTGTCCTTCTACCTATTCGGCAGTTTTCCCACTCTTGATTTGGCTAACTACCAGTATTTACACGGAGCGATTGCCATCTGCCCTCCGCAACCCATCTAGTGGGACCACCGGTAGTTATACTGTTAGACCAGCTGTCAGCTTTCACGCTACGTACTGACGGCTTTACGTGCCCTTCGAACTCACGGAGGAGGTCAGATATTACACACAAATTATGGACATGATGGATCCAGCAGAACTAGAGTTTAATCTGCAGATCGATTGCGTTACGAACAGTCCGCTAGGTTAATCCAGTAGATTACAATTTAAATTGTAATATTGCTTACGACACTGCATAGTTAAAAGTGATAGTGATTGAAAATTAAGCTATTGTTATATATTTAATGCGTGTACTAATTCCCAATGTATCGTAGGCTAAGCAGAGCAATCGTAGTTACGGCTCGTAATTGGTGTTTTAAAAGTGTGTAACCTTCATTGTGCAATTGCGAAAGCTTAATCTATACTTCGCGAAGTACTCTTTAAATAGTGGATATCTACTATATAGTGGAAAGATTTGTATATTTATATGTTTGTAACGAATAGATTTAAAAACTGCTACTTGATATCTCATGAGTCAGGCAAAACGAAATGAAAATCTAGAATAATTTAAAATGCGTGGTTCAATTTAAGCCAATAAAAGCACATCGTATAGATTGGTATCCGTGTGGTGACGGATTTAGAATACATAGTGTCACCACCCCATTTCATCCTGAGGGTGTCGTAAGAGGCGACTAATGGAACGTAAGAGGCAGATCAACTCGTCACAAGAGAAGCAAAACTTGACACGAATCCTGTGCCAACCCGTCTGGCCAGCGTGGCACAGTAGGCTAATTACCCTCCATGTAGTTGGAGGAGGCCCGACTCAGCAGTGGGTCTTTTATGGGCTGAGTAGCAGTAGTAATATAGATTGGAGGATGGCAGCATAGGTATACCTATACTGCCATCCTGCCATGCCAGCATTCCATGCCATGTAAAATATAAATGATGTAATACGCGTACTTTACTTCAGAATATTCGCCTTTGGCCCACGGGGGCACGGATCCCCGGTTCGATTCAGGGGGCGGACAAGTGTCTTTGTGTAAACCAGAGGCACTTGCTTTAAGTCTCGGTGACATTTATGTTCGTGAATTTAAAGTTTGTCAACTGGCCCCTGGATACAGGCTATAGCTAATGCAGGTGTTTCGTTTTTAAAAATACTATTTAGCTTAAGGTCTTGTCTTTTTTTAGAAAAGTGGTCGCGGTGCGCTTGTGCCACTTCTGGTAGAGCCGCGGCAGAGGGCGCGCCGAATTCTGCTAGTTGCAGGCGGCTCATGCCGGGACAAAACGACTCATCCACCACTCACCACTGATAACATACTCTCATCCGTGCTCAAATTCGATCTGCATAGTAGGTGAGATTTTTCACACTTTTTTATGGATTTGAACGGTCGGGTGCAGCCTTTGTGGAAATGTTTGGGGTTGCTTATGTCCAGCGGTGGACTTTTTTGGTTGAAATTATAATGATGAACTAACCATACCGTCTTCGAAATTGACGTTGGCAACATTGACGATAAATGTGACCCGCGGCCAAACATTCTAACTACTTACAGTAGGTAGTTAGAATTATTTGCAGTGTCTGAAACCTTGGGATTTAAAAAAAGGAACACGATCAAAACCTTTAAGCCATCATTTACCGCAATGTGGAAAGATCGCGAAGACATCACACCTACTTTATAATAGCTGTCGCTTCTATCAAACAAACATAAAAAAAACTATGTTCAAATTATACCCAATGGTTTTTTTTTCACATGGCTGGATATGAAGCAATGCACTTTTGTTCTGTATACATAAAGTACTACTTGACAAATAAAATTCCATATTTATTCACTTCTATAAGAAGGCGACATTATTTCAGGGTTTGGGAAGAATTGTCACCAATGGCGATAGCAAGGATTCAGCCGGGAGTGGCGACGTTAGGTGGCCGCGTGTACGCTGTAGGCGGTGAACAGGGAAGCCAAATACTCGCAAATGGAGAGGCTTATGACCCACAGGTAATCGTTATCGGCTATATTTTCACCTCTTTGGTTAACATTTGAATGTTGGTCGTACTTCCGGAAGATCTGACCTATAATCAGAAAATTTTCATTTAGGTTTTTTGAGTTACTTCCGAAAATACTGTAGTATAAACATCTTGTCTGATTACGTTTTGAATAAAAAAAAACTCTTTTAAACAACTGCTTTCGTAAGCAAATTAGTTCTTATTTCGTCTAAATTTGATTCCGAGTGAAATGACACCACGTCCATATTTTTACGCGTCCGTCTTTTTTCAGCGCCTGCTGAAAAAAGATGAACGAAATAGTGTATGTTGACCAGACTATATGTGTGGACATCATAATGAATAATACCCTTTATACTAATCATGTGCCTACTAAAAAGTCGTCGCATCCTTACTAGCCATTTCTAAATTGTCAGCGTGACACAGTAGACAGACTCCCCTTCACTCTGCTGGGTATACCCTAGAATGATAATAACATCATATTATGATGTCTATGCTTAAAATCATATTAATCGTTACAGACTGACAAATGGACAGAAATAGCGCCAATGAAAGAGGCGCGTTGTGAATTCGGCCTCACAGGTTGGAATGGCAACCTTTACGCCTTTGGGGGTTGGATCGGCTCCGATATGGGGGCGTCAGTGGAAGTATACGACCCTTTGGCCGATGAGTGGACAATGACGGGGAGAATGCCCGAACCACGATTTGGAATGGGCGTTGTTAACTTTGATGGTAAGTGGTGGCAAAGAGAATTTTCAAATTGAAAATGAAATTGAAATATATTGTAAAAGCGTAACTTTTAAAGAATTTGACATTGTAAATCATTATACTTGCCCATTGGACAGCGTATGTTATTTGTGAACATATTTAGGCTCGCGGGTATGACTTTATTGTACATCGAAAAGGGTCTACCAATTTGGACTGAAAGTAACACACATACTTACGCCTTTATTACTTTTCATTCCTAGGTTTGATATACATAGTGGGTGGGTGTACACACACGTGGCGTCACACACGTGACCTACTATGTTACCACCCAGCAACGCGTTCGTGGCGACCCCTCGCGCCCATGAGACACGCGCGAAGTCAGGCCGCGGCAGTCGTACTCGGGAATCACCTATATGTCATAGGCGGCAACGCGCCTAGGAGGACCGTGCTTACTTCTGTCGAGAGATACAGCTTCGATGATGTGAGTTCTGTTTTTACCCGACTAATGAAGGTGGAGGTTATTGGCGTGTCTTTTTTATGCTTTACCGCATAACTCAGTGATGTCATAAACTGATTTGTTTTGTTTTCATCGGAATCGGTTCAGTAGTTTGTTATACAACTTGAACTAAGTGAACCAACCATGTCAGTCACAATTTAAAAAAAAAGTGATACTGTTTCAGCTGATGTGCGATGTGTCTGAAGGCAAATTTGAGAATTTTTGGCTGATTATTATATTTGCTTTAAATTAGTTGCTGGGTTAGAGCTAAAAAACGTACCTAAACAAATTTTTTTTTATTGTTTTTGAAGTCGGTTTATACATCTACTAAAGGCTGCCCGCGGCTTCGCATAGATTCAAGCCCATTCCCAAACACAACATAATGTATATCTAATGTTCAGAAACAAAATATTGTCCAGATACAGTTTTCTGGTATTTTTTTTCGATATTAGGACCACCTCTCAGTTTTAGAGGTCAGTAGGTGGTAAAATGACAGCCGGGACCAGCGGCCTTCCGTGCCTTCCGAAGCATGAAGGTGGACAGATGTTACAAATAATGGACATCCATCGAGCATCCAGCAGTGACGTTGCATAATCTACAGATAGATTGCGCCTCGCACTGTTTGCTAGGCCAAATGTATTATGGGAGTGATATAAATAAAACTTATTTTTGGTGTTTACGAATCAGGGCACGTGGGAAGAGGTGGCTAGTCTGTCCGAGGCAAGAGCCGCGTGTGCCGCGGGCGCAGCTGAGGGAGTCCTCGTGGTAGCTGGGGGCGACAGCGAGAGTGCCGGTGAGAGGACCTTCTATCGTGCGAGAACAACGCTCGCCAGTGTGGAATTGTACGAACCGCGCACAGATTCGTGGCACGGGGGACCGTCGTTGCCGTATTCGTGTGCGGAGGCCGGTGCCGCATTGCTCTGACCCCGCGTGCACTGGCGTTTACCTAAACGCGTATGCCTACTAAATGATTATCTAAGCAGATCGCGTATTTAGTGTCAACGGGGTAAGTCGGAAGCTGGAAACATGGTGGACGCGACTGATGAATGTGCGCAGTTCTTTGCACCTGTAGCGACCATAATGCTACATATATGTGATCTCAACTTGAGCACAGCGCCGTGGTGGGAGAAAGTGCGCGCATGCCTAACGGCAATCACGTGGTTTACACGCCCTTCTCCGCCAATCACCGCCACTGAGACACAAACTCGACTTTTGCGGATTGCTCAGTTGTTAGCTTTAACTGTACTTTACTCAAAAATCTAAATTCTCAGCATCCAGAAATATCGCATAAATGCACCAAAATAATCAAACAATCCTAGATAGCGAAGTTTACAGAGTATTTCGCACAGATAAAATCTCCGACAACAGTCAGAATCCCACCTCGACTGGCTGCATCATCCGGGTGCGCCTAAACAACTAGGCTCCAAGTTGATCGAAGTTCCACTAATAAAGATGACGGTGTTTGAGTATGCATTTATGATGGGACTCAGTAAGCCAACTACATAATTTAATTCCATTCGGCCAATACAAGCAATGAATCTTCTGCCCTTATGAGAGGCAGGGACACCCTACTCGAAATCACTTTATTGTTAAGTATACAAAGTGCAAATATTTATTAGGTACTTTTAAATTAACGGATATAGCATCAGCTCTATGCTTAGTGTAAGATTTTCTATGTCTTTATGTAAATGTCCTTGTTTACCTGTCTTTTTTACGGCTTTATATACCAAATAGTTTTAAGACCACCCGACTCAATTAGGTGCTCCTCCTTAACAATGTAATTACGTATCATGTTCTGTAAGGTCAATGAACAAGTATGTTTTATACCAAATGCTCTATAATATCATCAATCATCATACACAACTATAGAAATTATGAAATCAGCAGAAGAACTAGAGTAGACATAGGTCGACAAATTGCAGTGGACAGGCTACTATCGTGCGTGAGAAGACTTCCGATGGACGGACGATCTTATAAAGGTCGCTGTGAGACAATGAACGCAGTCTACACAGCTCAGGTCCCCTAACTTCGTATTTCCTATTAAAGTGCACATCCGACACGATGCAATTGCTAGCATTTATCTGCCAAAATCAAAAGTTCTTGCCAAGTGATTGTGACAAAAGTGTTTGGCATGCCAGAACTGGCAGTATAGCATTAGTAGGTTAGCAATACTGTCAAACTCGACAATCCATACCTCGTTGATTGTAGATTTTGACTATAGTGAATTATTAAGTCAGATTTCGTAATTTCAAACTTACCGTAGCCGCTATTATGCTGTGTGTCCATCCAAGATTATGGAGATGTGCATAACTTATTGACACACAGTGATCTCTATTCTCAGACTGTATCCTGTCCCTCTAGACATATGTACCTTTTATACCCATATACAGAAAACTATTTTAACATATGGTATAACGCTTATTTAATCATTAGTGTTACTTACATGTAATTATTTAATGGATCAGAAAGTAACAATGTAAAGCTTAGAGACTGGTTTGTACCGATCAGGTGTAATGCAAACGTTCGGCACGCTGCACGACATACAGTTAAATGTTACAAATCAGTCGCCACGTTAATAATTATTTGACAAAATAATATATAAAATGTGTTTTAATCCTGTGTGTTATTTAAATAGTTATTTCGAAGAATATATTTTTCTGTTAAGTGTTCAAATTAGGATAAAGATAAAGTAATTTAAATTTATAACAAAAATGTTTATACATAGTTAAGCTTACAGTTGGACTGCCGCCCCGTTATTTACATTTATTTTATAACGAAGGACATGAATGGTGTAATGATTATAAATTATTTTTACAAGAAAAATATTTTCTTTTGTTTGCAAATCCTTTCTTTAAAGTAATCGAATTAAAAGTTATTCTTTTTATTAATAATCTACTGCATTGTCAAAAGATATTTTAATTTAAAATAATGATTTTTCATCCACAACTGAATTACGGAGTATCTTATCTGCCTGCTACGATGCCCGAAGTGTCATACAAAGCTCGCGGAGCGGCACCGCCGGCTGGTACCGTGAACGCTCCACAACAGGACGGCAGCGATGACAGTCGATGACCGCAACGCGTGCTTTGTAGGAAAAGCATCGGCAACTGCGTCGGCACCGCAGAAAGCCGCCAAGAAACGCCTAAATTGGAAGGCGCTAAGACACAGACGTAGGATAGACTAGATTTTGCCCGCGACTTCGGCCGCGTGGAATAATGACTTCCGGAAAAAACAATTTTCGAGCGCGTGAATTCAGTATTCACGCGCGATGGCTTATTAGCGTATTTCATGTATAACTTTGGTGTTTCTGTACCGATTTCTATGATTCTTTTTTTATTAAATAGGTAATAATGTTAACATTTATTAATTAGGGATAATTGAGAGTGTTACAAACGTAAAATCAGAAAGCTCTGAACTGCTAAGCTATCGGGAGTTACACGTGTTATTGTGAGTCAACCATAAAAGATAGACATTCTCTGTCGTGGAATATTTTTTATATAATTTTAAGAAGAACATTTCCGTCACACATGATTTCTGTGTAGCTTAAACTATTTCGGCTGCACACGCGACGGAAACTTAAAAAATGGAGTAAGTTCTCCTGTTTCCCAACATTTCCCTTCACTGCTCTGCTCCTATTGATCGTAGCGTGATGAAAAGTGTACTATAACCTGCCCAGAAGTATGAAGAACAATTGTACCAAGTTTTGTTGAAATCCGTCGAGCGGTTTTTGTTTCTATAACGAACATACAGACAGACAGAAAGACAGACAGACAAAAATTTTAATGATAGCATCTTTGGCGTCAGTATCGATCACTAATCACCCGCTGATAGTTATTTTGGAAATATATTTCATGTACAGAATTGACGTCTCTACAGATTTATTATAAGTATAGATATAAGTACCTATATATTTATACTGGGATATAAAAGTTTGTACTTCAATATAGGTTTCAATTATTTCAACACTGATGTGTTCATGCCAAATCATTCTATTGAGAAACAACATATATGTCTATCAAAACAGCGTATACCGTTGTGGGTCCGGGAACGCCACGCTGTGGGGTTTAAGTGGACAGGTCGGGGCATTTTCCTCGCCAGCTGGTCACGGCCGGCTACCCAAGAGAGGTTTCATATTAAATTAATTTGAATATACACATGACAGTTGCATATTTTATTAGAAGACTAGCTGACCCGGCGAACTTTGTTCCGCATTATAAATATTTAAAATTAAAACAAAAAGAAAGTTGGACATAGGATACCTGAGATTTTTATCCCGTCCGTATAAAACCTACTTTAACAAAACGCAAGTTCTGACAGCGAAACGTTATGTTGTCTATAGTTTAATATGGCCGAAAATTTGACAATTAGAAATTTTGAATTCGACTTATTTATATTGTTGTAATTGACATAATATCTTTATAACTTGTAGCCATTGTGTTATTCTGATGTATAAGCTATATTATTGTAAAGTTTCATTAAAATCCATTCAGTAGTTTTTACGTTAAAGAGTAACAAACATCCATCCATCCATCCATCCATACTTACAAACTTTCACGTTTATAATATTAGTAAGATAAACCTACAATTTGATTAGAATACGTACATAATATAACGACATAAAACCATGAAAATCGGTTCCACCATAAAATTACGCAATGTTCTCTATTGCCACATAATACATAGTTGGATACAGACTTCAACTGTATCAGGATTCAAACTATTGCCAGCTAAGGAAGCACCTACTGAGAGTAGGTTAAATGAAACACCAATGTCCCAGGTGCCAAGGCGCTGGGTACGACAGATGAAAGGAAAAAAAGAAGAGCAAATAATTACCATTCATTGCTAAAAAGAACACGGACTACAAGTCTGTGGTGTTGTAATAAAATAATTAAAAAAAAACGTTTGCCACATAATAGTTGGATACAGAAATCAGTCTGCATACAACGCGCCCCCGACCCACACATAGACATCGCTGCTCACCGACACGATATATCGGTACAATTATGATGTTTTTTGCGCACAGAGCAAAAATAAAAAATTATTTGTTCAGTTTAAGGACGTTTTATTCTCAGCCACTAATCAAACAACTAGTTATAGTAGTTTTGAGTAGTCTTTAACCGAAATGGAAAGTTGTCAACCTATCGCGTACCTTACTTCGCCCATAGGGAGATCCAAAAATATATTGCACAGCCCCAAGATGTTTGAAAACTACTGTACCTACGAGCCTCACTACCACGATAGTTGTTTTTCGCATAAGCGGGATTGATAACCTTAGCTCGATATCCGAGTGTAGGTCTGAAAAGTGAGGTCTGGTACATGCAATAACTTGACTCTGTACATAATTACTTTGTGCTACAGCTCTTAGAAATTGTTAGAAATATAGGCAGGTAGATATTCTTTTTAATTTTCTTAAACTTATAACAAACAACATTTGCTATCAGACGTAGACTATGGGACATGCGAACCGGAACATTTAAAAAATGAACATAATAAGTTGTATTATAAACACAAAGCAGGAAATCTGGCTTCCATAACGTGATTCATGTCTTCGATTAGATAGAGGCGCCCAGTCAAACCTTCGAATAGAGACGCAGGCCGGTCAGGACGTCGCAGCTCACTACCGGCCCGTTCTACGGCACACCACTCCGTGAAACAACACGCTCGATATAGATTGACAGGTTTCTGTTGGAATATTCAAAAGACTTTTATTTAGGACCAGATTAGGCCACTTTGGTCACCAGGGTTGCCATATGGGGTTTAGCGATTCTACTCGCTCACCAGCAGTGCACACTGACCCCGTGGAGATACGAGTGGCAGTCGTCGCGAGATAGTGCGCCGGGGATGGGGGGGGGGGGGTTAGTGATTATGGGGACTCCCGGTGCGGAAACTCCATTAACGATTTTAACCCCGCTAAATATAAATAAAGATTCTCAGGTCATCATTTTACGACGAGTTTTTATGAGTAAGCGGAGAATAATCACCCTTCAAATTTATCTGGAGGCTCAGGCCTCTCAAATTTTATGGGATTCTATCCCAGCCGAGTTGGGCCTCCTCCAATCACATGGAGGGAAATTTTGTTCGCTGTGGGCTTTTCCCTTCTCTTGCGGGTAGGGTTTCTGCCATGTCATTTCCCTTAGTCGGCTCTTACCTACTTCAGCCTCACGATGGAATGGGGTGGTGACACTATCTATATGTACCTACTTAGTATTATAAAGTGGAAAGATCTCACACGCGAGCAAAGTCTGGTACCTAAGTTAGTTTAACATAAATGTACCGCCTAAAACTAGGTAAATATCTTGTTGGTTCAGATAGATGTTGCAAGTACGATTTGGATCACGTATCTGCGGTTCGATTTCGAGGTCAGAAAAGTGACTAAGTATAAGCCACTGTTGGTGTAAGTGGTGTCACCATTTACCTTTGTAGCCTGATATAACTGGATGAAGGTGTATGCGTTCCCAGCAACTCCGTGGCACATGCTATAGCCCTTGGTGCACAGTCCTCGTTCCCAAACAACTTCACCACATTGCAAAGCGATTTTCATGTATTTATCATCGTCAAATACCTGTAATTATTACCTTTAGCACAGATACAATAATACAGATATGAAACAGTTCCCCTAACTTGCTTGTTTCGATTGAAGTGCTACCGCAACACATCACAGAATGCAATTGCCAGCATTAATATGGACAAGTCAATGTACACCACTTATATAATTACCAGAAAAAATATAGCGGTTAGGTATCTAAAAACAATATCCCACAAAAAACAAGTCAAAATGTAGGCTATAGACAATATTGGCGATGATTTTATGCCAAACTTTCAAGTATTATAACTTTTAGTCATTGATAAGTAAATAAAATTTCGACTAAATGTTTACGATTTAATATGCATTACCCATTTTCTTCTGATAATTAAAAATAAAAAAATCAACATAGACAGCATATTTCAAAATACATATTAGTATTTTGGTACAATAACCTCCGCCCGCATAAACTTTCAGTTTACCTACCCCGTCAAAATATAATTTGAAAATAAATTCCTATGGGTTTCTCCAATTTACCTCAACACGTGACAGACAGAAAGTTAGTTCCATATTTATAGTATTAGTTTCATCGTTATTTAAGCCCCTATACGACCACTAGTGAGTCGGCCACCTCCAAATGGGAGGGAAATTAGTTTACTGTGCCACGCTGGCAAGACGGATGGGTGGCACAGTATCAAGTTTTGTGGCTGTGGCTAGTTGATTGCTACGTATTGCCCTTAGGATGGTACGGGTTGATGACGTTGTGTATTCTAAATCCATCACCACAATAATCTCCATAGCGTGGCACAAACTTAGTAACAATAAAAACCTTGCGTTTCCTTTCACTCACCTGACTAGCCAAGATACATAAAGGTGTAAACCCGGGTGCACCATGGCACCATTGAACAAGCCTGTCGTTGGAACTACTAGTCAGGGACGACGGAAAATTTCCACTGGTATAACGTTGATTCATTAACCAATCCAAAGTCGGTTTTATGTAGCTGCGTATTTCTATAACGCTCATGTAGTTACGAGCCTAAAAATTAAAAAAAAAACTTATTTTTTTATTTGCTTTTGTCTATCCGCTCATCTCGCTCTAATTTAACTGTTTCTTAGCATTGATAAATAAACAATTAACGATACTTATTAATATCACATAAACTAGAATCGTTTACTATATTATTTTAGCTTGTCGTTTCAGCCTTTAACTAAGCCACTACACTACTGAGTTTAGCTTCGTCTAAAATCATGGAGGAAAATTAGCCGACAGTGCCACGCTGATAAGACGGATTGGGACAGGGTTTGCTTCTCTTGCAACTTGCAATGCTATCACCTAGCCGATCTGCCTCTTGCATTCCTGTAATCGCCAATTACGACATGGGGTGGTGACATTGTGTATTTTAAATCACTAAATCACGCACTGAAGATATAACACTTAGCAGGTTTATTCCAAACAAATGAAGATTTTGGGGCAGTAAGGAATTCCGGATACATAAGATGAATTCATAAATTTACACAAGAATATTACATATTTCATTTACTCTTTCACGGAAATCTTATTAATTAAAAAGCATGCATGTTTGGAGTGACCTTAATTCATACGTCGTTGATTTTGTAGTCGACCGACAACGATAGATACGGACGGAAAAACTATTTTTCAGCGACATTGCTCACTAAATCCCACAATACTATTTTTTTATTACCTGTAAGCATCACGCGTATGATCAACATACATTCATTATATTTACCTGTAGTAGCATGTATAAAATGCCGGCCATTCCATGTGCGGCACCGAAGTATATTTTATCATGCCATTGCCATAAGAGAGGGCTTTCGCTTTTCATTTGAAGGGAAAATTGTTTCCCTGATTTAAGTATGCTGTCAATTACCTGCACATGCGAATAACACATTCGATTAACACTTCATTCAACATAAATATACGTTTATTAAAGTAGGGCAAACGCGATACCACTACCACACATATCCACTACAAATTTTACCCTGCTATAAATATAACCCTGTGATTATATTTATAGTATGTAAAATATATCAATGCCTAGTGGACTATCGTTACATCCAAGTGTTGAGATGTCTGTACGATGAGGCCTAGGTGTGTCCAAGTACAGGACCAGCGTACTAAACCTATCCAACTGTGCCGTGTGTGACTGTGAGACAGGGGGATGTCATATCCCCGAAACTGTTCGCAAGCGCTTTGGAGGATGTGTTTAGGACGCTGGACTGGAAAGACAAGGGCATTAACATAAATGGCCAGTACATCTCACACTTGAGATTTGCAGATGACATAGTCCTAATGGCGGAGTCGCTGGAGGAGCTGCAACAGATGCTGACCGGCTTAGCATCAGCCTCGCAACGGGTGGGTCTCGGCATGAATTTGGATAAAACCAAAATCATGATGAATGATCACATTCATCCGAGACCTATCGTTGTGAATGGCCGTCTTGTTGAAGCTGTTTCAGAATACACATACCTCGGGCACATTTTGCAATTAGGTAGAAGCAGCTTCGTCAGGGAGGCCAAGAGGAGGATCCAGCTGGGCTGGGCAGCATTTGGAAAACTTCGTCGGGTCTTCTCGTCGCCCATCCCGCAGAGTTTGAATACTAAAGTTTTCGACCAGTGCGTCCTACCCGTCATGACCTACGGCGCCGAGACGTGGACACTCACGGTGAGACTAGTCCACCAGTTTAAAGTCGCTCAGCGTGCTATGGAGCGAGCTATGCTTGGAGTTTCTCTGAAGGATAGGCTCCGTAATGAGATTATCCGGCAGAGAACCAAAGTCACCGACATAGCTCAGAGAATTAGCAGACTGAAGTGGCAGTGGGGTGGTCATATCTGTAGAAGAATCGACAACCGCTGGGGTAGACGAGTTCTTGAGTGGAGACCGCGAATCGGCAAGCGTAGTGTGGGACGGCCCTCTGCTAGATGGAGCGACGATCTGCGAAAGGCTGCGGGCAGCAGCTGGATGCGTCAAGCTGAAGACAGGGCGCTATGGCGCTCTTTAGGGGAGGCCTATGTCCAGCAGTGGACTAATGTGGGCTGATGATGATGATGATATAATAGATTATGATGATACACATTTTTCGTTATTATTATCCCATAATAAGCATAGTAAACTGAGTTCCTGTTACTTCAGTTCTCTGAAAATAACTTGAGTTATCAACGAAAATATCAATATACGAATATAGGTTTTGGTTTTCCTGGAATTTTGCAGTCAGCATCTGTATATGTACTCCTATCGTTACTATAGTTATGGTTAATAGCTTTTCATTAATTTCAGCCAAAAACTTTTCTGCCCTATCGTGCGTTAGTCCTCCGGGGTATGTGCCTGTATAGATTTTATGTTACATAGAAAATGCTGCTATTTTGCATATACAAAAGATACATATAGCCCAGTCTCACCACTACACATATAACTAGTTTCCGCCCTAATATAGGCTTTCACGGCACTATGCGTGTGGTGACGGATTTAGAATACATAGTGTCACCACCCCATTCAACCCTAAGGGTGCCTTAAGTGCCGCCAAAAAGAAATGACAAGGCCGATAGCCTAGCCGCAAGAGAAGGAAAACTTGATATGACCCTGTACCAAATGTCTAGCCAGCGTGACACGGTAGGCTAATTACCCTCCATGTAATTGGAGGAGGCCCGACACCTTGTTCACCACTTAATGCTTTCACATTTCTGTTTTTAGAAAGACATATATTACAATTTTTTAAAGATAATAATGTTTATATCGTCACCTTTTCAATGTGCTTAGCAGGGATCAATTCTTTTCCATTCACATATTTATTTACAAACAACAGAGCATACAGATACCCAGATTTACCGTACAACAGTTCATCTGGAGACTCGTCTAAAAGGGAAATTAAGGAGATGAGCCTGGAAATGAACATATCATCGATTATAATTGGTTTTTGAAGTGAAAACTTCCATTGCGGCAAACAAATGGCTCTTGCTTGCAGCCAAATATCCTCTCCCAAGGGTGGTGTTGTATTCCTATGAATACTTGTTACATACAGGGTTGATACGACATAGGGGCATTTTTTTTTAATTTTTTAACCCCACCCTTCCCCTTGGTGATACCTGGTGAGGTTTAAGACTACCCCTCCACCCCCCATGAAAAACCACGTGTATTTCTTTTTGTACCGTTTCGAATTTATACTAATCACATATAGTATACGTAGTGTAATTTAATGCCCCTCTGTCATATCAACTCTGTATAATACTGTATATTACACAGTCAGCATCATGTAATTGACACCTCTGGTGTTGCAAACATCAATAAGCAATTAAGCAATGGTAAACACTTATCTTTATTTCTTTATCTTACCTGATGCTATAAAAATTAAAAACACCAAATAATTAAAGGTAGATATTGACAGATAAAACCATTTTATCTTATAGCATGCCTACCTTTGGAGCAGAGTTTTATAGTCTGGCAAATTCTTCAATTGTTTGTTTCGAAATTTGTAACTTATGACTGTAGCTATAGCAAGTGGCCCAGCATCTCCACATAGGAAACTTATTCTTCGCCCTTTAAGACTATCAAGATCTATATAGTCAAGGGCTTTCTGTAAATTGAAGAAAATCTTATGCTATGGCATTTGTTGTTTAAATAAGTAATTGTGTTTATAATATAATAGCATTTGTGTGTATGGTATGGGTAATTCTACGATAAGAGGTAACGTGTGCGGCAGTCAGTTTAAAATATAAATTGTATTCTATAGGTTGTTATTTTTTGCAATAATACACATCACCTAAATATACTTTATTTAATAACATCACGATGACACTTTATTTAATAAATAATTAACAATGGTTATAAAACATCACGATTAAATGCCTAATTTAAGTATATATTTAAAAGTCGTTCCTTAGAAGGCTAAAATGTCTCTACCCTGGCCTGCCCCCCTGCCGGTTTCAGTTTAATTTGCAAACGATTCATACCGTCTTTGAATCAGTACACTAAAGTATGTATGTTGGACACAAATTACAATCGATTTATATAATATTGTAAAAGAAAAATACAACAATATTTATGTATTTGCAATATTTTTTAAACTTAACTTTTGTCCCACTGCTTTTTGGGTATCTACCCTGGCAAATTTTATTCCGGTACGTACACGGGGCACACTAAAAGTTTTACACTTCTAACTAATCGGAACTATTTGAATTTAGAATGTTATATTTTTTGAAACGTTGCAACCTTCTTAGTCATAAAAAAGCATTTGGCGGGAAATCATTTGTCAATTGTTTTTATCACACATCAAAGTTCTATTCTACGTACGCAACGAAAGTCGAAAAGATTTTAGAGCGATGATTTTTTATGATTTTAAAAGTTCTCTCTCTCTCTCAGCAAGACTGTGCTGCTCGTCTTCAAAATGCATTTGGAGACGAGCAGCACAGGAGAGAAGCACCTTAAGCGGCTAATTGAAGAAAACCCGCGGATTACCTATGAGACAATTCGAGGACTATTGGGGATTGGTATGAGCCATTTTTTCTCAGCTACAGGTCCCATCTGTACAATTCCACAATGATCAAAAGACTGTTAATGCTGACTGGTATTCTACCCAGGGTGTTAGAAAAAGTTCGCGAAATACGACCAAAAAGCCGCGTTCTCCTACATCATGACAACGCTTCTTGACACACGGCCAACAAATCAAAGCTCCGAAGAGGCAGTGATAGCGTTCAATCAGCACGTAGAAAACGTGCCTTCAGATCTCTGGTCCTCCTGTTTAAAAATAAGATTCGATCGCATGAAAAAATGTTTAAAATGTAAAGGAGAGTATTTTGAAAAGCAATAAAAATAATATTTTGGTTACTACATGTTGTTTTTTTTAAGTTACGCAAAATTTATAGTGTTACCTACGTACTACAAACACAAATATAAAATGACCAAATTCCAAATAGCGCTCAAGAACATCTATCGAAGTGTAGTTAGCAATGTAAAACAAGTGAGCCGCTAAGATCACCGTAATTTGTTACTTACTTGTTGCGACGCGTTGGTTCAAAGTGGTGGTTTCGCGAGGTCATTGTATCTCTCCACTGGTATGGTAAGTCTTTTAAGTTATATTAATATATTTGCAATTAACTGGTCTAATTGTTTAGTAATAAAGCAATAGTCAAAGTGTTATACATAATGTACCGAGACATTTCTTAGCCCCGCTGCTCGTCATGCTCACACTCGCATTGGCTGTACGAGCCGCGTGCGAGTGGCAGTATTAGCCCCAAAAGTAGAATCCCAAAACTAAATTATGACAGTGAGGTAGAAACCTAAGAAAGCACAAAAGATGAAAGAAAAACCCAAAATATCGAAAATATTTGTTAAAATGAACAGCAGGATAGCTAAACTTCAGGTACGAATTATCAAGACAGTATTTCGATCATCATTCGTATAAAGATTGGACACGGTTGGCGCAGTGGTTCAGCGATCGACTGCTGCGCAGCATGTCGCAGGTTCGATTCCCGCACGGAAGAAATATTCGGGTCGGGTATACACGGGTCTGGGTGTTTTCTATCTATAATATGTATGTATTTACAAAAAAAATGTATTTAAGTAGTTTATCATCCATCTCTCTCGTTACCATAACACAAGCATTAAGTTGCTTAGCTTGGGACGAGATGGCATTGTGTGAAATGTCCAAGGATATTTATTTATTTATAACTATATTAGAAGAACTAGCGACCCGCCCCAGTTTCGCACGAATGCAATGATGAACTTCTATTTATCAGTGTTGTTTATGTATACACCTTACTCTTGAATCACTCTATCTATTAAAAAAAACCGCTTCAAAGTACGTTGTGTGGTTTTAAAGATTTACCCTATGTATATAGGGACGGGCAGACGACAACGACTTTGTTTTTTAATATGTAGTGATACGTTTTATAGCCCGCATATATTTTTTTCACCCAAAATAGCTAGGCCTGCTTCAGTTATGGATCCGATACCGCAAAAAGAGTTAGATGTTTAACATTACATTGAGACTTATATATAAATGTCAATAAAATAGTTATATGGACCATGTAGTCAAATTCGATTGAATTTTTTTATTGACATTTTTGTTTTGCTGTAATTAATTTACTGAGGAAGGAATGCAGCACTGTTGAGGAACGTGCGGTTATACTAAAATAAAAAGTTGTTTATGGATACACATTCCTCTTGAATCACTCTATCTATTAAAAACACCGCTTCAAAATCCGTTGTGTGGTTTTAAAGATTTAAGCATATTTTACAGTATTTACAACCTCTATGGCGCAGTACCAAGCTCCGCATTTGCTCTCACGTGTCGACGCACTCGCGTACATGCGGAGTTTGGTACTGCGCCATAGGTTTTAAATATTGCAACTCGCACGCGTCTCGTGACAGTCAATGCGAGTGTGAGCATGTGCGGCGGGGCTTTAAAACCTATGGCGCAGTACCAAGCTCCACATTTGCTCTCACGTGCCGACGGACTCGCGTACATGAGCGAGTACGCGCATGTCATCTATTTGACCGTGACATTGTTTTTGAATGGCAGTGGCGCGAGTGTTTCCAAATGATCTTCTAAATCTGAAGCAAACTTCGCATTTAAAATTCTTTAAAATCGTTCCTAGTCATTCTAAAATAATTGTTAATCTATTCGGCCGAAAACTCAGAAGTTAATTTGTTTTTTGGACGATTTCCTTATTAACTGTAATCTATTTAAAAACTTTTTATCATTGTCGGATATCAATCGCGTCCATATTGCTTCGTTTTCGTCTACGATACGAATGGTGAACGAGAGACACTGACTGATGTACGACTCGTGATAGCAATTGCGGACACACGTGTCCACCAACGTCATGTCAATGCGACATTGGCGCAGTTTTAAGCTTTTATTACGCTTTTACAGCAGGGCTTTTATTGATTTGTTTGGTTTTCGCGATTATTACACATTGAAAATAAACACTTTTTAAAGGATTTATCGCGTTTAATATACACGCATTATTTCATTCACGCTGTTCATTTTTTCATGTCATATAAAACAATAAAATCTGTCATGAAAAGATCTCTCCCTTGCCATATTTCCCCTGGCCACATAAGTATCAGGGGAGAGACTTGTTGACCAGGGTAAATAATGTTACTGCAAACAAACTTAGTGTTATAGCATATTTTTATTAACAAACAGTTTTAAATAATTTTGGTATATTTTTAAAATTGTGAAAAATAAAGGAGGTTCTCAGTTTATATTGTTATTATAATATTGTCTAAAATACTTTCAGTTCATGGTACCACAAAAAAGTTAACATGTGAAGAAAGATTACAGAAACGTGAAGCAGAGAGGTACTATGATATGAAAAGATTTAAAATGAGCCAGAAGACCAAGATATTTAATTAATAAGAAAAAGGAGCATATTTTATTATTTGTTGGAGGTTCAATGCCAAGTTAATTATGGTGTAAGTATGTTAATGTTTAATATGATTGGTGAAAATGATAGTCTGATTCTATGTTATGTACAATGTTTAATTAAAGTTGATTTTACTAATTTTGTTACTTTTATTGCCACAAATTATCTCCCCTGCCCAATAGCTACCCTACCCTGGTCTTGTAAAAAGTAATAAAATATGCATAAAATGACTTTCCCTTACATGAAAAGATACATAAATAGGACAAAACTCGTAATATAAGTGTTTAATGAAAAACCACAACTTTTCTCTATCTACGTAAAACCTCTTATCATAGAATTACCCATATATTGGTTACCCACCACCACATTTTTATTATTTGTTGTGTCAGCCCATAAATGACCCACGCCTCCTCCATATTCAAGGAGGGTAATTAGCCTACTGTGCCACACTGGTAAGACGGGTTGGCACAGGGTTTGTATAAAGGTTACCTTCTCTTGCAGCCTTTTATTCCTAGTTTCTAACAATTGTGTTTAATACAGAATTTCTAACCATCTCTGATCCACACCCATTTGTCAGCATATTTTCAAAGCAAATGGTATACCATCTATTTTTAATTCCCCAAAAATACAATTTTATTAAAGAGGTTGCTAAAAGTGAAAATACATGTAATTATACAATATATATACAAATATTACATGCAAAACTATACCTCTAACAGCTGAAGGTCTTCATTCTTTAAAAATGAATTAAAATAATATAGTGCAATTCCAGTGCATCCAGTGTAGACAGTATTATCATGGAAAATCTTCTCATGCAACTTTGTATCTAGTTCATGTAATTTTTTGGTTTTAATATTTTGCAGTTTTGATTGGAATTTTTCAGATAACTGCAAGAAGAAGTAAGTCTAAAAAAAGCTAGAGTCGCAGGATTTATTTCGGTTTCTCAAGTTTTACTGTAATTATGTAGGTAACTAACACAATATTATCATTTGCACCTAAGTTAACATTTCTATGTAAAAATATAGTAGGTATCTAAAGAAATTTTACCCCATCTTTGTTATCATTTAGAATATTAATACTAGCTGTTGTGGTATATTCATCAAAATTATTTTCGAATGCTACTCTTGAAGACATATTTCAGGATATGTAAATTTGATTTGGATTTGCTAAAGCTAAATCTGATTTTTTTTACTTTGATTTATAAAGATAGCAGGCCGGCCAATACAATACACACACATTGCATTACAACAAAATAAATTTACATTTTACAAAGTAAAGTACAAACGCAAAATAAATAAACCTTGAAACCAGTCAGTGCTACCAACTCTCAGAAATATTTCCCTCTAAAGTTTACGTCAAAGAATCCTAAAATAAAACCCCAAAAAAATCGGATAGGATGACTTATAATAAGAAATCATAAATGTTGACATTATGTAAACGTAACAATACGTAAAATAACTAGATTTTTCTAATGACACGTAATCAATTATGGAAATATAAAAAAATATGTATGATACTGCTTCAAACTAAAAAAGGCTATTATTTTTCATCATGACAACACATTGTATACAGGGTTGATGCGACCTATGAGCGTCCGCGCGCCGCGGACGGAAAGGGTGTAGGGGGGTCGTGTAAATGCGAACCCCTTCTGCCCTCGCCTGAGAGGCCGGTGGTGGGTCGGGGAACCGCCACCCACGAAAGCCTCGATGACTGAGGGCGTCCCAGTGTACCGGGACGCCCTTTCTGACAGTCGCTTGCCCGTTGCGGTCACCACGCCGGGCGTCACAGTAGAATGCGTTTACGCGAACTTGTGGCGCCCCAAGCGCGCCGTGTGAGGGTATGCTGGGGTTTTAGTGGGTAGACGACTCTTGTCGGAGTCCCACATAATCACAGACCTCTCCCCGGGGGGCGGTGGTACGCATAAAGCATTTTCCCAGCGATAACAAAAAAAGGCATAAACAAAAATTTAAAAAATAATTTGCGACTGAACTATTGCTCCAATTTAATTGATTTTTGGTACAGAGCCTGGAAATGATACCTAGTATAGGCAGTTAAACGTCAAAGTCATTCTTGCACCTTTATGAACTTGGAGGGTTGTATTGATGAGTTTGATGATTATAACTCTATATCTACATACGTCTAACATCCGCGAATCAAATGTTTATCATCATACAACCTAGCGCTGGCCTGCAAATTGCAAAAAACGTAAGAAAATTTGAATTTCGCGGGCTACCCTGGAGAAATCACCTTAACTTTAGGGACTGTCCATTAATTACGTGATGTTTTTTTAACCTTTTTTAATCCCTCCCTCCTCCTTGGTGATACCTGGTGAGGTTTAAGACTACCCCTTCATTCCCCATGAAAATCACGTGTATTTTTTTGTACAGTTTCGAATTCATACTAATCACATATAGTATACGTAGTGTACTTTATTGCCCCTCTGTCATATCAACTCTGTATATGTATCGAGCATCACGCATGTTGATGTATGGAAAAACTAATTGTAATTACATAGTGTCAACATCCCATTTCATCCTGAGGGTGTGGTATGAGCCGTAACTAAACTGCAAGAAAAGGAAAACTGGACAGGAAACCCGTCTGGCCAGCGTGGTACAGTAAGCTAATATTACCCTTAGCAGTGGGGTCATACATAGTGTCAACATCCCATTTCATCCTGAGAGTGTCGTATGAGCCGTAACTAAACTGCAAGAAAAGGAAAACTGGACACGAAACCCGCCTGGCCAGCGTTGCACAGTAAGCTAATATTACCCATACCAACAGTGGGGTTATTTATGTCAATAAACTTCAATAAACAGATTCATTATTATACTTCAACATTATACAGACTTGGCGTTTTAAAATATACCAAATTCCGTATATGTTTCAGCGTTGCGGATATCTTTAGCGATGTTTTCGCATCTGGCCTGGCCCTGGCCCATAGTCCGGAAATCATAAACACTAGCTATTAGCATTGCTGCCACCATGATCATATTAATTTTGACACGTACTTATCTGTCAAAACACGACTTGTGATTGGCACGAAAAGGCAAAAGGGCGCATGCGCTTCACTAATTTCGGCCATATTGTTATGACGCATACAAGATCATAGGTCTCCGCCAGTGACGAGTCTTCTCGCAGTTGACGTGGCTACTACGTACCATCCCGTTCGCCCACTCCGGACGCAGCATAGACGGTGACGAGGAATACGTAACTGGTGAGTTGAGTGCTTGTAAAGACAAACCTTGCGACCTGTCACGGTTACCTAAAATTGGATTCACAAAATAATGTATGTTCCATATGCAATAATGGAACACTCGAGAATACCAAACATCAAAATATATGCTGCGTACCTAGATATTAGACGCAATAGGAAATTCCGCGTCTGGACTGTGACGCGATGATTCCGTTTTAGGTCTTCCAAGTGAACAAGAAACCTGTAAACGATACGAAACAATTGAGTGTATTTGCCTGAGGATCAAGGAATGCACAGAAAGTTGACCTTGAATTTTAGGTGACCTTAGTGGGCATGGACGGAATGGTGGAAGAGAACGGCACGTCTAGTGGTGCCGGGCAGGAGCAGCTTGGCAGCGCGGGATCATCAGGCGCTGCTGCCCCGCACGTCGTCGCAGTCACCAGCATCGTACAACTAACCTTGCCCGCCCAAGCCCCATCTGCACAGGTGTTTATTGTTTGTTTTTTGCCATCTAATATACACAGTGATATGTCGCTTCGTAAATTCTTGATTTAAAACCAATATGCAAGAACCTTTAACCCTAAAATGTAAATAAACAATCTTGTAAACAAGTGCTGTGAGTTTCTATAAAACATTGTTGTGCTTGAATACAACTAGTGCGAATGTGTTGTTGGTTATAAATATCTGAAAGTTCTGATTGTGATGACTCATAACAAATAGTTTACACTCCAACTGGTTATTAAAGCATGTATAATGGTTTTATATTAGTTAATTTTAGTTGGACAGTTATTTGATAATTTTTTATAAACAGGATGCGTATGATTCTTTCTTTTAGGTCCAGTCTGTGATTCAACCTAACCAACAGTCCGTAATTCAGACAGCATCAAACATACAATCTGTGCAGTTACCAAAAGGGAATGTGATTCTTGTCAGCAAACCTAATTCAGTTATACACACAACACAGCATGGCACCTTGCAAACATTGCAGGTAAGAAAACAATCACTTCTTTAAATCCAGTTTTAAGGATCTCTTAAATGATGCTGAAAAGGATTAAAACGGAAACGAAAAGGATTAAAATTTTGTATTCCTTAAATATCTATTTGTATCAATAGGGATTCTGTTAAATAGTGTTTTTTTATTGTTACAATGTATTCAAGGATCTACATATAGATGTTAAATTTGATAACACATATCAGACAAATTGTGGTGTTTGTGATGTTAAAATTTCTGGAAAAACTATTTTTTATTTGTGTGTGTTTTAGATTAAACCAGAACCTACATTAGTAAGCACACAGGGACAATCATGTAGTGATGACAGCTGTAGTGGAGATGACAGTCCTAAACGGAAATACCGTGAAATGCTGACAAGACGCCCATCTTACCGAAAAATACTGAATGATCTTGGTGGTGCTGAGATTGCTGGTGAGTGCTGAAATTCTCCTTAATACTCATTTACCTGCACAATACCTTAAGTGACATGACTAATCTATTGAACATAATTTATAAATGATTATAAATTGTTACTCATAACCAGTACACTAATTAAAATATAAATTAACTGTTTGTATCGTCATACCAGTTACTAATGTAGTCATTTAGTTGAAAAGCTCAGTTATAAACAAACTTAAATACATAATATTATATGCTTTAAAGTTACAAAAAGTATTTGTAACTTTGCCTTTTAGCAAAGGTGGTGCTAGAATATACATATTCCAAATGGTTCCTAGACTTATGTTTTCATAATTTTATAATATGATCGATCAAAAAATAGTTGTACTCTTTTCCTTATGCTATCAATTAATAACTGATTTTTCCTTATGTAAATGTTAAGTATATTCCATATATTGTTAATAGCATTCAAATCATTAATAGACCATTTACAACACATATTGATTTCATTCTACAATTTATTTGTTCTTAATATTTCTCACAGTTTCAAAGAAGTCTGTGAATTTCTTCACTACATGTGTAAATATTATATCTTGCTGTATTTAACAGTGACTTGGACTTCAGATACAATTACTGAAGTTTCTCAGGAACATGAGATCTTTTCAAATGAAAGACTCATATTTCCTTTAAAATCATTATATGGTTTGATGTAACCGAAGCCCAAACCATGAATAATCCATCCTAGACATTATATCTGCGCTTGTAGACAGCATCAACCTGTGCATTGCCTCTATGGCAAATATCAAACAGGCTAAATTAAATTATATATAAGTACCTGATGACATTGCAGAAAATCGCATGGCTACTAAACTGGGAAGCGAGAATGAAGTGTCGCTGTCATCTTCTTTGTCATTTGCGCCAGGTCAGTTGAATGTGCCACTGTGGACAGTACTTGTTTCTGTGTGCAAAATGTGTCACTAACCTTTACAACGCATCACACATAACTATCCGTACATCTGTGTTGGTACATGGCTCATAACCACTGGCTTCGATCTTTACCTCCATCATGACACATCATTCGACAGTAATACTTCCATATATGAGTGAATCACTTGTGTGGCTATTAAGCTGGTACCCCACTAGAGCTCCATCTCATGGCACTCATTCTGGTGTCTGTTCTCTTCTTTTGCTTTGCAGTATACCTGCAAAGCAACCTTCAGTTATTTGTAACATGTGTGAAATATGTTTGTGTTGCTCAAGGAGTTATTGTTATCTCCTTGCATCTCTTATAATCACTACTGGCTGCTGGCAATGGATATCGAAAATTGACTTTCATGTCTCATAGTTCTCATACTCATAACCCAGTTTGTGCACTGATTTTTGAGTGTTTACTTGGATCGGTTGTCGTTATTTCAGCTTATTCGTAGCATACTGAGTCGGGCTCCCGCCAAATTCGTGGAGCTTAATTAGCCTTCTAGTATCACTACTATTAAAATGCCATAAATACTTAAATGCTATACAGGTATACTATTTATCACAATAAAATTATGGCATGACTCTTGTAAAGAAGTTGCTGTTTTATTTGTTTTAGTCATGAATCATGTCCTGTTTTATTTTGGTTTAGTTAAACATACGTAAACATTGGCTTTTCTTTGGCATATGAATATCACAACTGAGTACAGTATACTGCAAATTAGCTTTAGAAACCGGAAAAATGACATGACAAGGCCGAAAATCTAGCCAATCTGTCTGGCTAGTGTGGTAGTTACCCTCCACGTAATTGGAGGGGACCCGACTGAGCAGTGGGTCGTCTATTGGCTGAGTAGTAGTATATAGTGTATAGTAACAATATGAGACTTCATAAAAGTGTTGCTTTTCTTTATTTTATATGTATAATGTACGTAAATCAAAATAAATAACAAACTGTTATTTATTATAATGTTAATGCCACACTAATCATGCCTATTCTACTTCGTACTATTGTAATAAAGATTATAAATGTGTGCAAGCGCAAGTAGCTGGCTGCTATAGCAAATAAAATTGTTTTGATATTATAAATAAAACTACTTTGCTCGTAATTATGTAAAATATATTTCTTTCACGCATTCATACCTTTAAATCTGAATGCATTAAAATTATACGATGTTAAAATATTGAAGTTCAAATCATTCTTACAAACACAATGACGTCATCGCGGTGGTGGAACTTGTTTAATATTCTGTCCGATGACGTAATCCGGTGCGAGAAGGTGCGATGACGGCATGCTCCAAGCGCGGGACTGCCGTGAAGGTATTATTCACTGTACTTGTAAGTTTGCCTAGTTATAATAATTCAATAATATTAAGAGATAAAGGCCTCGTTTTAACCTATACAATTTCAATTTTATTGGCAAGACAAATCTATCACTGTCCATGTGGGGACAGGTAGAGTAGATAGCATTAGAAAACATGTTTTAACCACCCATTCCATTCTAAGGGTGTCGTACTAATGTTAATATAGTAGCCGGCAAAAAAAAGATTGGGAAGTGCCATAGGTATTAACAAAGTTTCATGAATTTATGCCATTTTGAGAATGTTATACGATGTATTTAAGTGAAAGCCTGGACAATGAACTTAGAAGAAAAAATGTGTCGTATCGTATATTCGATATTATCTTTTCGTATATTATATTGATATGACATTAAATCTTATATCGATACGACACATTTTTGCCTTTAAGTTCGTTGTCTAGGCTTTTACTTAAATAAATTGTTTTATACTTTGATATATGTTGACCGCGGAAGGCAAACCTCGGTGATGCTTGTATATTAAAAATATTAAACCATATATATGATAAGTTTATTTAGCATGTAGACTTACCCAAAAGGCTTTTTGGAAACTCAAGATCGGTAAAACGATAGCGTATTAAGAAAAAATACATGGAGTAAATCAAACTTTAAATTAATAAAATACGTATAAAAATATGAACCAAAAGGTATGACGATACAAACATTGTTTATTTTTGTTTTGAACGTATAAAGCCAGTCTTCAGGTAAGAGGAAAAATTAACCACTGGCCATAGATTACACTGCTGCAAGCACCCCCAAGGATTCCCACAATAACTAGTCCTAAGCTGCCCGCGTCCATTGCTGACTGTGACTTTGACTAGGTCGTCGGCCCACTCCTAACAACCAGCACTGCGTTATTGACTTTTTTTCATTAACTCAAACTAGTAAATCTGTGGTTTGTATACATAATACCTGTTTCCAATCAAGTTTATCCGATCGTTTTCTGGAAGAAATAGCTTATAATGTAAAATGCATGCGATAAATCCATCCAAATAATACTGCCATTTGTGCTATTCATGATCAGTAAAAATCATCAATATATGCGCGAAAGTCGACCTTTCTACAATATTAAGCATTTTATTTTTTTTATTTCATCAGCGGGTTGTTCTATAGTAACTTCCAAACATCATGTGATATTGTTGACAGTGCTGAACATAATCTATGCTGGTTAACCAACGTCTGGCTCTGCGGGATTTTGGATGGCTATCCATAATTTAAGTGCTGCCATTCTACCATCTATAGCAGTCATTATATGTAGTGAAAACAGACTGTCGGTCTAACCATATAATTACCGATGGTCCCACTAGATGGGCAGCGGAGGGCAGACGGCAGTCGGTCCGGATAAATACTGGTAGTTAGCCAAATCAGCCTGGACCGATGCCCACCCTAATGAAACTGGCAAAAATGCATTTCCATATAAACTTACAAGTATGTATTCGCATCATATCCAATTTTTTATTAAAAACATTTTGTCATGACAGTTATTCCAGCCGGTGCGATCCAAACAGAGAGCGGTATTCATACGTTAGCGGTGTCAGGGGCGGCGGGCGGCGGTGCCATCGTCCAGTACTCCACCAACCAGGACGAACATTTCTACATGCCCGGTTAGTGTCGTCGAATACACAATAAACTGCTGATAAAGGACCTGGCGTCATTTGATATATGCTTAGTTGTGCTACCATGCGGGAACGGAAAACTTAGCCTATTTCTGTGATCTTCCTAATGATCAGGTATATTGCCTTAACTATTCCCTGCAAGCTGATTAAAATATCATAATCGGAAAAAGCGTATGACGTACATAAATGTAGTTGTTTACGCCGAAAGAATGATCAGTGGTGCTAAGTAGATGACGGTATAAATGTAACTAACTATTTTAATAAAAATATACTTTCGGGCGGTGACGGTTTTAGAATGCATAATGTTGCCATCATGCTAATTCATCCTGGCTGCCGTAAAAGGCTTCAGTCTAAGCAGTAGGTAATTTACATGGCATAATTATAACATTCTTCTTCTTCTTCCTTTCCCTTTCTCAAGTTCATTGGGGTTGGCACCAGTGAGCGATTAATGTCTGTGGTTGTTGTTTAGATTTTACCACGCTATTCTTTTTTAAATTAACAGTTAAGAAATTACCAGTACGTCTCATAAAGTCAGCGAGTCCTAAGTCGTCTTTTAAAATACGCGACATGGTTCTTGGTGCTATCTTCATCTCCCGAGATAAAATCTTTTATTTTCGGACAGGAATTCTTCGAATTCTTTCCCTTACTGCTTTGATCACCTTTTTCGTACGAACACTACGTGGACGGCCAGACCTTATTCTGTCACAAACATTTTAATAATACCAAGTGCATCCATACTTACTTAGCGTAAGGCAATCCCAGGGATTAGGGTCTCTTTATCACCCCGCTCCATTTTAATATCGCAAAATGTTGTACAATGTATTGGCGCCAAAATGAGAACACAATGAACCATCATATAAAATGACAGGATCCTAATTCAAATGTCATATTTGGTATATTGTTCAAGTAAATAAATGTGAATCCTAATAATAATATAGGAACAATGCTTCTAGATAGATATTAAAATGAATTATTATTATCAGTTAGTAATTGATAACACAAGAAAAAATACTTCAGACTTTGTTCGTAGGAATAAGCGAAATGAACACCCATTTGTGACATCTGGTCGCGCTGAGCCAGAAATTGCTTAAGCTGCAGATGGGTTGCGTTCCGGATTCTACGATAGGCTACGTACGTCCATATGATAGTGAAAGAGATTAATGCGCTTGAAGTTGATTTTATTGCGTAGCGTTTAAGCATCATCACTTATGTCCGAAAAGTCTATTCAGCCTGTAGTTTATTTTCGAATATCATTACTGATCACGTGAATTAATGGCAGAAGTTAGCATCTTGCCGGTGGTTCCGCTGCTCAACGCTACATGTGTTGTGATTGTTTGCTATCATCTTCGATAATATTGTGTGATCGTTGCCGGCAAACATCCTGACCAAGTTGTCGCGCTGATTATTAAAATCGTTTCCAGATGTTTGTCAACTTCGATCTTCGGCGATGAACGCCAAGTGCTTCCATATGGATGGGCGGTTTAATAAAGTATCAGAATTTGATCTAAACAATCACAGCTCCATTACATGCATGCTTTGTCACTTTAGAATATTCAATAGACGCTGGGTCCGCAGGTGCTCGTAAACAGGCTATTAATTACGGTATAGGGGCACATAATTGTATCATTTTATAACAATTACTTGGTAAAATATTAAAACATATTTGCTTGTGTGAATTTACACCAAAGAACGAACATTACCGAGATTTCTCATGAGCTTGCTTGCTATGTGTTATGTCACTTCATATATTCACGTGTGTGTTCGTTACCAAATACCATTTGTTGCCTAATGGGAATAACGAGATA
Organism: Clostera curtula; assembly: GCA_905475355.2. Lineage (NCBI taxonomy): Eukaryota > Metazoa > Arthropoda > Insecta > Lepidoptera > Notodontidae > Clostera > Clostera curtula. Next base: position 10,953,769 of record FR997797.1, on the reverse strand, counting down.
CATGTGTCGCTTATAGTTTTACTAATTATACCAACGAATTAAAAATGTTAGTTCGAAAACTGCCTAGTAAATACTGAAAATAACATACATTATAGCTTTGTCAGAAAACAAAAATATCTTATTCCTACCAAAACATATGTGTAAATATGAATTTGAACTAAATAAAAAAATAGTTGATATATGAAACACGAACTATGAATAAAAGTCCCCAACGAAATTTGTAGCCCGTTTACGAGCCGCTAGACTAGTCTCATCAAAGAGACAAATGGTACTTATTGTTGCAGGACCTATGCTAGAAGATCAGACACGCAAGCGTGAGCTGCGGCTATTGAAAAATCGCGAAGCAGCGAGAGAGTGTCGCCGTAAGAAAAAAGAATATATCAAATGTCTAGAAAACAGGGTAGCCGTATTGGAAAATCAAAACAAAGCGCTAATAGAAGAACTGAAATCCTTAAAAGAATTATACTGTTCACAAAAGACAGAATGAGGCCCAGCTGGCTAGAGGGTGTGCCGTTGCCCTTCCGATGCCAGAGGAGCCCTTGGGCACACAATATCGAATACGATTGTGAAGTGCCGCGCTCAGAATAAATGAATCGAATCATTGGCTCAGGATTAAGAAGGATGGCTATTCGTCATCCTGCCTTCTAAACATCATGTCAGTGCATAGATCGCTCGATCCATATTAAATTCTTTTAAGTATTGTTAGATTGAATTGTTGATGTGTTTTGTAATTTTTTTTATTGTTGTTTTAATGTCATTTGTTTCAGTTTTCCTTTATGCAATAACGAAACGACCAACACACACTAAGATGTATTGCATAATATTGTTTAAACGGAATGAGTTATTAAGTGACTTTTAATAATTATGATTTGAATTTAAAAGAGTTTTTATAGGAGGTTTATTCATTCCAAAATATTGTTTATAGCATAAATTCAAGCAAGTTCGACTTGTGTGCCATTATTTTTGGAGTTGGATTGTTTCGTATTATGTGTCGTTATGACTTGACGGTGGGTTAGGTCTTCTTTTATTACGTTATCCCTGCTTGCCAATTTATTTCGGTAGGATTCTGTCGTCCTTAACAAATTTTGATCATAGTGAGGTTGTCACACATATCTGTGATTGAAGATACTGAAGTGATAGACGTTACACTGTGTAAGCTGATTTTATTACCTATTACTGTACACCGTGCGGTGTTTTAAATGGATAAGCCAAAGTTAATATTTTTAGTTGTTGTGTGCAATAGGCTTATTGCAATGTACAGTTTTATCTATTTTTCTGATAAATTTAAATGATACATAAATATAATGCAGAGTAAGATTTTGTACATTGTGTATAGAAAGGAATATAAAGATGTAAAAAGGTATGTATAAAAAATCGTTTGTATATAATTAGAATTAATGTGGAAGGAGGTTGGCCATGGCCAATGCGCATTTTAACGATTTAAAAATATGAAATGAACCACATTGAATATACATACTGTCTTTAGTTTTTCACCAAGATTTATTGTAAACAGATTGATTGTTTGTAAAGGGGTAATTTTAGTTGACTACCAGAGGTAATATAAGATATATTTTATTTGCCATGGTTACATAATTTCCTAGTTACACAAATGTCCAAATGAGTAATTAAGACAATGAAATTGTTTATTAGGTATAGATATTGCGTTATGCTTATGTTTACTGTTCATAAAATAATGAACCATGGCAAATGACTTAGGTTAATTATTATAGACATTGTGGAAAGTGCCTTTAAACATAGAAAGAATAAAGTTTATACCAACATAGCTCTTTATGTTAACTTAATGCTATTTATAAATATTAATAATATTAACTGTTTGATGTAAAATGCAGTCTTATTTACCGCAATCCCTGACACTGTTGTGCTTCTAATTAGTTATTATTATTTATATCTTTGCAGATGTCTTAAGTTTAAGTAGGTACGTGATCAATTTTATTAAACACAATGTTTATTTATGTAATCATACGAGTGGTCTTAGCGGTGGAAATTCGTCTTTAATTAAATTATAGTTCTATTCTCAATTTGACCACAGACATTAACAATGAACAAATGCATGAGTGTGTCAAATACATGGCAAATAAATACATTAAATGCATAATTAAAGATAAACTATAAGTGTGGGAAATTCGATACACCCCCCTCCGCGCAATGTTAGTAAAAAGTTGCTAAGTTTTTGCTTTACGTATTAATACTCGTTTAAAGATTATGAGATTAAACCTTAAACATCTTTGTTGCGAATGAGACAGGATGACTAAAATTTTTTATCTTTTTAAAGTGAACAGCTGATACGGATGCATGCAGCGATGCGGGCATCCGGAACAACCCCGGTTAGTCTAATACATACGCTTCTCATTCGGTAAAATTGGGTGATTACCAGAGGTCGGAGTAGGTAGATTAATTTTATACGCTTGCGTCAAGATATTATAATATGGACATGCCATTTTATCCATAATGTGCGGGATATCGTTCCGGTATTTTGGAGGCATATCCATATTATCCTCTTTGTTTGACCTCTAGTGATTACGGAGTAAATGCCACTGTTTTGTTTATAAATCGGTAAAAGTCTAGTCAAGAAGTAAGTTGTTTATAGGTCACATCTAAATCTATTTACGTGGGTTTTGTAACAAAGCTCTTATAAATCGTCATATTTAAAAATACCATTATTATCTTACGGCCCCCTGCCCCACGCTAAGTGGTAGTCTACATACACACCTTTCATATAAATATAACTCCTCAACCATCTTTTTTAATCTCCCACAACCCTTGCGACCACCCACATTCATGCTGACTTCCCACCGGTTCGGAATGCTGCTCGCAGAGAAGCTCTGTGATTGCTTTTTTTTTTCAGATTTTTGGTCTTGTTTACAAAAAGCACTAAACAGCATAGTGAGAGCCAAGCTAAGTTCGCCAGATGAGAGAAACACGCAACACGCTTACGCAATGAATGACGAATAGGCCTTTCTTTACAGGGCCAATCAAATACAAATCTGCGAATAAATAGGTCTCCATGGCGTCATTGCTCACACATACAGTGTACAATATTATGACATTTCTAAATACTAATTAACAGATAGTCCGTCATTGAGATATATTATTGAAGAGGCCAAAGGAACAGAGCACAGGCATAAAATGTCAGTTTCTTCCCGGCATGATTGTCACGCAGATAGTAATTGAAGCGACCAAATGCCGCAACAAATGTTCGAGGTACTACACGTGCCCCGCATAGTTAGACAAATTGAGTTGAATCATAGTAATCATAGTATACATTTATTTTGGATAGGTTGACATAGCTCACATGAGGACTTAGTGAACAGAACTAAATGGTAAATGGCCGTGAAAGCAACCCTAAGGTCAAACTGCAACCTTCAAGAATTCGTGGCGATAGGGATAATACGTGTATATCACGCTAGCTTTTGTTTTCGAGTAACCTAGAATGCGACACGCAAATTATCGAATCCGAATGAGAGCTCCTGTTTATAGAACTAGGCTGACGCCCAATCATAGGCAAGGTCCGCTGACACACGCTTACAGTTCTTCGCTTAAGAAAGATTGTAACACCAAAAGAGTCGCTCGGTATCAGCGATCCTATAAAATCCTTGTCGCGCCTTTCTGGAAGAAACCCCGTGGAACAGACAGTGTCTTTAACATCACTCCAAACAATAGCTACTGGAGAAATTGTGTTATTAATACGACGTAATTTATGGATTACCTACATGAGAAGCTTTCTGTTTAATGACTTATGCCACGTGAACTTCAGCGTGCGAGTTTGGAAACTGCGTCTAATAGTAATCAAAATGGTTTTTTATTCGAATACTAGCTTCACCCCGCGGCGTTACCCGTGGTACGACAACAACCGCGGGTAACATCGCACCCGTGCGAAGCCGGTACGGACCGCTAGTTATCTTCTTTAATATAAAAATATATAATGATATTGACTCTTACGTTTTAGTTAGAAAACTTTTGTATGGGAAAAAGAAAAAGGCTGTTTTTAGGGGTTTTCCGGCAATTATTCGCCGTAAAAACCATCCTTGAACATAAACGTACATTTAAAAAAAAGAATTGGTCCAGGCGTTGTTGTCGAGTTATGCGCTCAACAACACATTTTGCGATTCATTTTTATATTATGGATATTCTAGTGAATGCTTTCAACTCTGTAGTCAAAGATTACAACAAACAAATTTAAAAAGAAAAACTTATAATCATTTAGTTTTGACCACCGGTTCGGAATGCCATTCCACTGGGAAGAGCCGGCAAGAAACTCCATGGTTGCTCCTTTAAATAAAACTATTACAATAATGGCAGTAGAAACAAGTCTGACAGATGAGTGAAAGCAATAACACGCACATGTAGCATAGTCAAAAATTAGAATAATATAAAAATCTGTGAAATTACATAGTGCGTGTGAAATTGCACTCACATACCGTTTAGACAAAAACTTCACTAATGTAATGGCTGAAAGATCAGAGCTAGGCCATAACACAGCTGACGTTACTCCCATGCGTCACTATCTGATAGATAGTACGCTTTTTTATTTAAACCGGACTTAACGTAACTTTTAAATTTCTCGACCGATACAAAACTGCTTCCGGTAATTTGTTGAACAGGCGAATACCGAGACTTACAAAAGAACCATGTGCTTTTTTTAGTTGGCGGAATGGTGTAACAAGCTCTACGATCTAGAGTGATGCCTAAGAAACTTGGTTGACAATATCGACTATGTCGACGACTACTTGCTTAACATTCAAAATTAGTTTGGTATCTATTATTTTGGTATTCGGTGTCACAAATCGAATACACTAGTTTTAACAGAATTCAGCAGCAATCCTAAAATGATCCATCCAATGCTGGGAGCATGGATGGACCATGGATGCTACCGGGCAAAATCGTCGTATGTTGATAGCGCGGGTAAACTCGTCCTTACCCATGTCATGAGGAAATAAATTCTGATACTGATACAATATATAATTGGATCGAAGGCAGCTTTTGTCCTTAGGGTTAGTATTTCAAATATTAACGTCTATGGTGGTACTATTTTGTGTTTATCATAGAATAGAATAAATACTCTTTAATGTACACAATTATAGGTTAACATGGTATCAGTGAAATACAACAAATAAATGTACAATGGGCGGTCTTATCGCAATAGGCTATTTCTTCCAGACAACCATAATGTATTTTGATAAGTGTTGTAACTATGTCCCGCCCACGAAGATATGGAATCCATGCTAATCTCGCGCATGAAGCGTTGGTTATAGTACGCACGCATAAGGTGCGCGCAATACTGACCTCTATCAAAATAATAGTTTTTATGGTACTACATATATTATGGACAACTGCTAGTGAAAATCCAGCATTATCTGTCCAGCTGTCCGAGATTAGTCTAAACAAATCTCGTGAATAGCATATACTCTAACATAAAGCTCTCGACCTCAAGCAAATGGCTTGTGCATACTACTGACATTATTACTTTGTCAAGTTAACTTGACCCTTTGATATGCGTGAACCGTTTATCCCTGATTCATTAAAAATGTTGTAAATTATTAACCTACTTAACTTTTTTACAACAAAAATATAATATATTAAAAAAAAATACAGGATTTGTATTGAATATTTTTTATTAAAACCCCTGAATGCAATATGTATTGAGTAATTTATTGAAAGTCCCGAGTTTCTTACTACTTTTACAGACTTATCAGTATTGATCTACAAATAACCAAATAAGAACACAAAAACAAATTATGGCATTTCAACAGTATGAAATTTATTAGACATTGAATTATGACAAAATGTGTGGAATCCAGTCTAAAAGACACTTGGAATATAAGCAGAAGACACTAATTTAGGCTGTTTTTGTAAACAACATTAATATGAATTACACTTCATAGTGATATAGGCTTTATTGTCTCTGCACTTCAAAGTAAATTTTAGTCATCAAAATTATGTGACAGTAAAAAGTTTGCTGCAAGGTTTTCATTTTTTTCACAGGCAAAGTATGCCTGAATGACCATATGTTCCGGAAAACCCAAAGCTTTTAATCTCTCAATAGCTTCTTTGTCTTGGGCAGACACTTGCAGTGCTGGTGCTTGTTGGATATCTAAGGCACTTTCTTCAACTGCAGCACTGCCACTAGTAGGATTTATAGGTTCATTCAACATTCTAACAAAGGCCTGTTGATGTTGGCTGATTGCTTGCAATAGTGCAGGGTTTGTTTGGCCAATCTGTTGCAAGACTGCATTCAACAGATTAGGATTCTGCTGGATTACTGCACGCATTTGCTGAAATTGGGGCTGATCACGAAGAAAAGCTAGAGGATCATCATCAGCACTGTCCTCTACTTCTTGTTCTTGAAGCAAATCTTCAGGGATACCTGTTATTAAATATTCTACAGCCCTCTCCCGGTTGTTGAATGAAGCCCTTAAAGCTTGTTCCACTTGCTGCCTATTATATCCCATATCCATTATGCTTTGAACTGTTGCTTCAAATTCAGGATCAATGGTGGTAGCGGCAGGTTCAGCTACCACCGCCGGCGAAGTCGGGGCAGGTGCTGGAGCTGTAGGCGGTTTGGGCGCCTCTTCGGAGGCAGGCTTAGGTTTAGCATCACCGCTTTCCGTAGACGCACTTTCACCAGCCTCGGGTGCTGATGTGGTCGGCGGTTGTTCCGATGTTTTTGGTTTAGTTACCATAATAACGATGAATTTTTTCTCGTCTATGTTATAGGTACACAGTTTATTGTCATCCAGTAAAATTTTACCAGCGTAAATAAGTCTTTGATGATCAGCAACATATTCTTTGCCCTTCTCAACTTCAATTTTCAACTTGAGGGCTTTGACAGTTTCTTCTGGGTCAATCTCTATTTGGAAAGTTTGTTGCTGTAGAGTTTTAAGAGTCACCAACATCTTGATTCACTTGCTTTTCACTTTAGTGATGATTGAGCAAGTTTTATTCCTAAATTAGACACCGACTGAAGAATTCTGACTCGACAAAATTAAGCAGTAAACATAACCTCACACAAATCGGAGTTTTAGCTAGAGATGAGCGATGATTGCTTTGTTGCACGCTACTCGTGTAATATCGATTATTATCGATATCTAATATTCCCATATATAAGTATCTCTATATGTAAAACTATATATGTATATTTTACACAGTTTGAATTATTTAAACAAAAAAACGTTACAAACGTTTTACAAATTAAATTGAATAAATGATCGACAAGCGATAATTTAAATTAGTTAATGGAGAGAGCGGCTAAAGCTCTACTAAATTTAATTGACGGTCACAAATCGCTTAGACTATTTAGCTAGAAGTGAAGAAAACTTCAATGTAGTGGCCAGAGTTGTACCAAATTTAAGAAGCATGAGACAGTATTGGGTCCGTCGACTGGATGAATGCTTTTTTATTTATTTTTTTAGATTGAAAATCTTTATTAGCTATACTTGAATTATATACGTGTAACTGGAAATTTATTACATAATGGAAAATCTTTATCTCTATGTTAATAGTGTTGGTACATGAAATAGTATTGGTACAGTAACACAGGTTTATAAGGTATCGTAATACCTCTGCTCTACTCTGCGACCACAGATTCATGATGGATGCTTATATTAATACGGTAACATTTATTATTCTGAGGATGCATGCCATAGACTTAATTTTAATATGAGAATGATAATTATTTTTTAAGTACTCTACTAATAATAATGATATTGACGTCATCAGGCTTATTATATTCAAAATGCATATTTCAGAATGCTTAATATTCTCTTAGCGCCATAATACACTTGGCTAAATTTAGTCGACTAAATTCAGAAGCAAATTTAGAAGCTTCTGATCACACTGTTCTTATTTCTTTCAGTTACTGAATCAGTTGCCTGCCAAGTTGGAGGTGTCGTGTGTGTATGATAGGATGGCTCAGTATTGTATATCAACAAAAAAATTGTCATAAAAAAATCTCTTCGTTCGTTACAGCCCATACATGACCCACAACTGTGTCGGGCCTCCTCCAACCAAATTCACGAAGAGAAATTAGCCTACTGTGCCACGATGACAAGATGGGTTGACACAGAGTTTGTATCTAATTTTCCTTCACTTGGGGCTAGGTGATCTGCCTCTTGCGTTAGTCGCCTCTTACGACCAAATTCGAGACGACTGGTCGCGATGTTTTTCGTTGGCCGCCTAATGCGCACATCTACATACTTCGTGGAAGAATTAGTTGGCCCGCCTATGCGCGGGTTGGCCGCGACAGAGTGCAAAAAGAAATTTAAATACACATACACGTTTTTTAGTAATCTGAGAAAAATATCCTATATGTTGAGTGTCAGCTACCTTCATACAAAATTTCATAAAAATTTGTCCAGCCGTTCATACAAAACATCGATATTGATAAACTTATACCCCAGATGACCATACGTGATCGCTCACTCTTGTTTGTTATTTTTTTGTGTCTTCTACTAACGACCCTTTCATAATGTTTATATGTTTTATGTTACACCCTGCATATCATGGAGGTAGGAAATACTTTCTCTATTAAGTATAATAATTTCTAAGTCAGTGCTGCATATAGTATGAGGAAATGCATAGGACCTATAATAGACTGAATTTGGCATACGTCCTTTTCGATTTTCATATTATTCGTCCATTCATTGTTGTATTTTACTAAACATGACAAGACATTACTCTAAGAAGTGAAGTGAAGTGTATTTTACTACCTACTTTTAATACATTGCTGGTTGGATATGAAAATTCGAATAAATTAAGGAGATAGTCCAGGAGGAGTAGGCTCACGAGTACTGAAAACGATTCCACCTTCTGTTGTTTATACGATCCTCTTCAAATTGCCCTACTGATTATATAAATGCATATTGCACAGATTTCTTTTTCCAAGTTGTTATTTTTAAACCGGGCATATTTTTTTTTATTCGCAAATTTGAGTAATTTTGACCCATGAAAAGAATAAAGTATTTAGAATACTTAGTATTACCCCATTCCATCCTGACGGTGTCGCAAGAACCGACAAAAGGAAATTACAAGGCAGTTCACCTAGCCGCAAGAGGATGAAAACTTGATACAAACCCTGTGCCAACCCATCTGCCCAGCGTGGCACAGGCTAGCTACCTTCCATGGATTTGGAGGGGGCCCGGCTCAGTAGTGAGTCGTATAGCGGATAACCATCATTGATTTCCTGTGTGTATTATCTGGTGGTAATCATGGTTTGCAGCTTTCTGACTAATTACTTTCTGCGTACACCTTCGATTACTATTACGAACTCGCTTAGCGCGAACCGAAGCTGCGGCAAGCTGGGGAAGTACATCACTTTTCAGAAAACGGGTCACAACACCATCATTGGCTGTTATGTTCTTACGCATAAGGTCGGGAGTTCCATATGGAAAGCATGGTGGTGCTGGCAGCAGAAGAAACGTCTGGTTTTGCCTGCCCGAGTCATGTTTTCCGTTTTTTTAAAGGCCGGCACCGCACTTGCCCTTCCTCAGGTATACATGGGCAGCAGACGCAGCAGTGATCTGATCACTTACTATCAGGTGATCCACTTGTATGCCTCACTCTATTACACAAACTCTTATGCCTTCTATGGCTTTTCAGGAAAAGCATTTTGGGATTCATTATATATCTCCTATTAGGTATCAGCCACGTACCATTGGCTTATATCTATGGGTCAAAGCCTCAGGCTATATATAAAATACATGTAATTATTAAAAATTTATTACTTACATACAATATGTTTGTCTTATTCTAAATTCTAAGTCTAACTAAACTTGCTAATTTATATTAGCTAACGTAATATCTCACAAATATGTATACATAATATTTTCTGTCAAAAAGCTTCAGAACTAACGAGCATCAGCACAGGGATGAATTGAAGTGTGTAATAAATACAATAAATACTTTATAGATCCAAACTGACTTGCTCTATAGTATTCTTCAGCTTGATATTCATATAAATTATTCTTTGTAAATTTCATCACATAGTTTACAATTTACAGACAGATCATAGCAAATAAAATAGAAATAAACAGTATGCATCCTAATAATTGTTCTGTAGACCGAATACTATCACTTCATAAGGTGGGCACTGTACACTGCACAATTATCATGGAGTGGTTTCAAATAATTTTTCACGAAAGTACTTAATTTTTTGTGCAAAAAATGCTTCCAATCCATCTGCACACCTATAAAATTCAGAGTCTTTTGGATTAAAGTATCGACAGTTATCGAATATTTTTGTCATATCACCAATGAATTCACTTAAAGTACTATATGTTTGATCATTCACTTTTCGTTCCACAGTTTGCAGATCTGAAAAAATAAAACTCATTATTAAACAAAAGCAATGCACTGAAGTTCATTATCAACCTTTTTCAGACCACTAAGTTATATATTTTAAGTATTTTTATCTATGACTTGGACATTATTTGACATACAAGTCAGAGAGTTGAATGAGAGCAGTGTGAGGACATTAATGGAGCATTGATGTGATACTACACTTACCCATAGGTTCTTTTATAACTTTATAGTAGGTGGGAGCTTCTCTTGGATCAACCGGTTCCATGAAAGGCCATGCATTTTTATGCAACTGTATTTGTTTAACAAGCCTCTTTAAATTTTCGAAGTCCTTTACAGTCAGTTCTTTCATGTTGGCAAAATTAACAGAATTATTTTTTTGGCAATTCGGACAGATGTACTCGTCAATGTTGTCAGCTTCCGATTGGAGGATCCCCACACATCTGCCATGGAACCAGTCTTGACAGCGATCACAGCATATATAAAATCTGAAAACAAATCATGCCAATCATTTAACATGATTAATAATAATAGCAATTTAGCATAAGCATGTTGTTAACGAAATAGAATAAAGAAACATATATTAATTTTATGCTGATTGTGCTATCAGACAAAAGCTATTAATAAAATAATATGTATTGAATATTTTTGCTGGTGTAGCAGCATATTTTATTAACATCATAAATCTGAATGGTTGGAACTGTTATGCAGTAAATAAAATACGGGGTCACACTCGAGTTGAAATTTGGAAATGAAAGGATGAATGGTTTTGTGTTTCAATCCACATTGGATAAAAAACACAAAAATAGAATTAACAATAAAAAAATTAAATAAACAATAGCCATAAAGGAATAACCTAGCCACAAAAGAAGGATAACTTGATAAAATCATGGGCCCGCGTGTTTCTCATGCATCATGCTTCATAAGTGTGCTTCATACTTCATGCATACACTTCATATGGAAAAGATTCTTGACAAAGTATGAAACTGTTTCCTTCAATCTAGTTGGAGGTCGTAAGACTCAGTAGGATGTCCTCTGTGGGCTGTGATGAATGAATGGTGAAATAGTAAATTACGGTATATTTCTATACTCGAATAAAAAATCTAAACACGGATGATGAAGTAATAATAAACATAGGATACTGACTGAGTGTTATCGTAGGGTTGTCGACACAGACAGTATAATTCCTTGGAGTCCTCGGCGCGGCGACAATCTTCGCACACATATTCTTCCATGGTTTTGCTCATCGCTTCAGTGACGCCCACGCAGTCCCCGTGGAACCAATTGCTACAATGCTCACATCCTACATAGAATCTGCAAAAAACATGTAAGGATTATGAATAATATGACTGTTATGAACCACATAAGCTCCAAAGATACATACGACGAGGTATACAAAAATAACGAGTTCTATTATTTCCTAATGCTACACCAAACCTTACAAAATAAATAGTATTTGAATTCATGTTTATGTATAGATCACAATTATGTTTATATAGACTACTACTCGGCCCATAAATTATCTACTGCTGGGTCGAGCCTCCTCTAATTACATGGAGGGTAACTACTGTGTCCAGACGCCAGACGCTGTCCAGACGGATGGGCACAGGGTTTGGTATCAAGTCTTACATCTCTTGAAAACCTAGCCACTATACAGGATGGTAAAAAAGTCGTGGATCAAACGAAACCTGCGGTTAGATGGGGCCATCAGCAGCAAACAATTGTTACACATGGCTATGCGTGGCTTCGATATCTTTCAAGGACGATCATTCGTAGCAAGGCCAGAGTTAATTCATACATAAAACTCGGTTAGGCCTACTAACCTAACCTTACCTAAGCGTGATCGTTTTCCGGACTACAGGGTCTTTGTCGTCGTTTCAACCCATAAATGACCCACTACTGAGTCGGGCCTCCTCTAAGTTCATGTAGGGAAATTAGCCTTCTGTGCCACGCAGCCAAGACGGGTGGGTTGACACAGGGTTTGCATCAAGTTTTCCTTCTCTTGCGGCTCGGTGATCTGCCTAATGCGTTCTTTTAGTCGCTTCTTACGACACCCTCAATATGGTATGGGTTGGTGACATTGTTTTTATGACATTGTTAGGACTCATCAGTACCAATCTAGTGAAAATTATAAAAAAGATACATGGTGTAGATTTTTTCGAATGTTATCAAGTTTTCGTAAAAAAAAGACAATTTCTCATAAAAACACAAAATCGATTGTAACTCTGCATGGGTTGACCCTAAGGACCTCCCGTAGAACAATTTTTTGCTGCTGATGGCCCCATCTAACCGCTGGTTTCGTTTGATCCACGACTTTTTGACCACCCTGTATAATCTAAATTTAGAATATAATATTGTCACTACTCAGTTCCGTCCTGAGGGTGTCGTAAGAGCCGTCAAAAGGAAATGATAAGGCCGAAAACGGCTAGGTTTTCAAGAGAAAGAAAACTTGATACCAAACCAGGTGCCAATCCGTCTGGACAGCGTCTGGCGTCTGGGCACAGTAGTTACCCTCCATGTAATTAGAGGAGGCTCGACTCAGCAGTGGGTAATTTATAGGCTGAGTAGTAGTGAAGCGCTCAACTATATGGCCCGCCTGGTTAGGTGCTTATTGTCATCAATAAAATAGACGTTTACAACCCTGACTTAAAAGCACGTCTCGCGTTCCCGATCATATATTAAGCATGACACTTGTTCCTTCCGCTCTTAACACCATGCTTCCTATGAACGCATACACACATCTAGACTCCATACGGGTTGTAGTAGATTAATGGTGCGATTTAATAACTTTCCTCAGAGATATTTAATTCGGTATCAATATGCGTTACCGTACGTTAGGTTGTGGTTGCACCCTAGTAGACTGTGTTATGCAATCTATTCGTTGTCTAATGTGTGTGTAATATCTGACCTCCTCCATGCATCGGAGCGCACGTCAAGCGGTCACGTCGCCTGCCAATCTACCGTCTATGGCAGTCGCTACACATAGTCAGAAGCGTGAATACGGTAATTGCTCCGTACAAACACTGGTAGAAAACCAAATCATGTTGGACAGGGGCCAAACCCAACGAAAGATTGATATAAATCAGTATGTGTGACCACTTCAGCACTTACTTGGTATTATCATAGGGCGTGCGGCAAATACAGAGAAGCTTTTCCTTCTTGACGGCGCGCTTAGCGTGTCTCGCGGAGTGGAGCGCTGCGCCGCGTCGCTTGCCGCCCGCGGCACCTGGGGTAGCCGCGGCCCCGCCTCCGCCGCCACCTCGTACTTCCTCCTGTTTGCTGCGCTCAGCTCGAGTGCGCAGAGCCAGTTCCGCCGATAGCTCCTTCTGTATATTTGAACTCTATGTAGAACTTATTTTGCTCTACGATAATCACGATTCAATGTCTTAATTTTAAAAGTGAGCTTACGGTCGTATTTTAATCTGGTACAACGTAAAAAAGTCAAATAAGAAAATCATGTATCAAACCTGTATCTCAACGCCCAGCTCCTTCTCGAGTAGACCGCGTTTCTTGATGATATCTCTCTTGAGCATCTCCTTGTGTTTAAACAACAACATCTGTAGACGGGAATGCGTAGCCGCGGCGGCGCGACGTCGCTCCTCCATGGAGAGGGTGGGCGTTACAGTTTTTGACGGGGGTTTGACGGTAGTGAGAACCACGCGAGGGAGAGGCGCCACGACCGGTGCGGGAGACGAGACGGTGACCACGGACGTCAGCGGGGGATGAGGAGAGGGGTGGGCCACTGTCGGAGGCGGCGAAGCAAGTCTAGTGCGGGGACGTTTCCGCGGACTGCTCTCCACCCACTCGTCGTCGTCATCCCGCCGCGTGGCAGGCGGTCGGCGCCGGGGCGGACTGGGTGACCGCGGCGGCGGTATCCGCACCTCACGCTCCACCGGCGCCTCCGGCTTCATACGCTTCTCCTGGTACCGCTGCAGCTGCAGTAGCTTCTCCTCTATCTCCGGGTTTAAGTTCTCCTGTCTCAGAGCGCTCTTGATCGCTGAAATTACAGCATATATTTTTTATGGTCCCATGAAGGCGTGCTTCTCACTTCATGCATACTCTTCATGAAAAATACAGAGCGTGCTGTCAGTTCTTGGCTGTTTCACGAATTTTATAGTGATTGTAGTTAACTTTACAAATGTATCAATGCAACTGAGGTTTTTAACCCTTTATATACATTTAACTGTCTACAGTTGACGGAGTGGAGATATTGACGGTTCATGTTAATTATTTATACAACCTGTCTTTTTTGTATTTCAGAACTCTAGGCTTATTTTCTATAGGTACCTAAAAATAATACAAAACCCTAGAAAATGTGCTTCAAAAATGCGTAGGGCCGAAGATATATTAATTTAGGTCAAAAACTGTAGCAGCTAGTAGGTTAAGTTACATTGATTGTCATTCAAACCAATAATCCATATTTAAAGCTAAGAAAATACGTCGTTGTTATTTGTCACCTAAGGGTGTTTTACATTAAAATCATGACATGAAAACAAAAAGAAAATTATTTACCAGTTGATTCTTGAATTGTCTCATTCATACCCTAGTGTCATCGGATATAAAAAAAGGTTGTTTATGTACACTCTTTTGAAGAAGACCTATCTATTAGACCGTGTGGTGACGGATTTAGAATACATTGTGTCACCACCCCATTTCATCCTAAGGGTGTAAGAGTCGACAATAGGAAATGACAAGGCCGAAAACCTAGCCGCAAGATAAGGAAAACTTGATACTAAACCCAGTGCTAACCCGTCAAATTACCCTACATGTAGTTAGATGAGGCCTGACTCAGCGTTTGTAATTTAGGGGCTGAGAAGTAGTAGTAGTATATATTATCTACTAGTGGCCCGCCCCGGCTTTGCCCGTGCAAAGCGGGGGTGGGTTATACGCCTGCCTGGTTGGTCTAGTGGTTAGATATGCCGCCTTTGGATCATCGGGTCCCGGGTTCGATTCCGGGGTCGGGCAAGTGTTTTTGTCTAAACCAGAGGCACTTGCTTGGAGTCTGGGTGTCATTTCTATCTATAATATGTATGTATTTTACAAAAAAAAAAAATATATAAGTAGTTTATCATCCATCTCGTTACCATAACACAAGCATTAAGTTGCTTAGCTTGAGACGAGATGGTGTTGTGTGAAATGACCAAGGATATTTATTTATTTATACATATAAACCTTCCCTTTGAATCACTCTATCTATTAAAAAAAACCGCTTCAAAATCCGTTGCGTAGTTTTAAAGATTTATCCATACATAGGGACGGACAGAAGAATGCGACTATGTTTTATACTATGTAGTGACAGTGATATTCACTGTTAGACACAAGCCTCCCCTATTGAAAGGCAGATGGATCAGATAGTCGCATTTCTAGAGACCTTATAATGTCGTCACTCTAGTTAGGGGTCGGCCCACGCTACGACGTCCTGTACATACGCGGTCGCTACTCCAATGTCCATCTGTTCGTCGGGATGTGTGGCCAGGCCGCTGCAATTTCAACCTAGCAATCCTACGATCCTATCCTAGCTATGTAATTTTAGTTCTTCTACGGATTTTCTCATTTCAGAAGTTATCACGCCAAACTCTGAACATGTTCTCTATATTGTTAACCACAGATTGTATATCCCCAAGTTCTTCTTATTGCAACTAACTTTTGTACTTACTCTGTTGGATATAGTCTGGGGTCAGGACAAATGGATCGCCTTGAATAGTTCCTTGTGCTGAATTAACTATATCTGTTTTCGTGCTATTCTCTTTGATATCTTCAGGTTTCGAGGGAGTTGCCTCTTTATGCGATGCCGCCTCGGCGACATTTTCTTCACCGTTACAAAGAGGTCGTTTTATACGATCTTCATCATTAGCATCCTATAAGGAAGAAGTGTAAAATATAAATAAAAATGATGTTCTTTTGTAAGTGTATGTAAAACATTTTCAAAATAAAAAGACAACCATAGAATTCTCAATCTAAATCTCTGATATAACGATCTGTCTCTAATATAAGAAACGGTAGCTTTCGCAATAGAACCTCCAATATTTCGTTAAATAAAAACATCTCAATATGCTATTTTTGCCATTTTATAGTCAACACACAGAAGATTATAATTTAATAACTTTTTTGCCGTTTGCCTGACAATTGATATTCTCTGATATTCAGAGCGGCATTGTGAAGTTCGACGGCGAATTTTGATGTTTGTTAATTATGAAGTACGAACAACAAAATCCACGTGCTTCTTGAGAAGAACGCCATACAATCCAGAACGACTAGGGTGTTTAAGTGAAAAATAGTAAACAAAAATATGAGAATATACACGCGATAAATCCGTTAAAAAGTGTTTAATTTCAATGTGTAATAATCGCGAAAACCTAAGAAATCAAAAATATGAGAGCCAAAATAAAAAGTACGAACTTAGACATCCGTTTGTGGGAATATATCAGATCATGTTAAAAAACAATGAGGTTAACATTTTTGTCTTAACAATTAGTCTAAACATTACAATAATAAATAATACAATAATTTTAAATTGCCCATACACCCCCACAAAACGTTTGTAAGTAAATAAAAACCACAAATAAAAAGTTCCGCAACTAACAGGTCTCGCAAATAAAAGTCGATGATCATTTGAATATTTTATTGAAGTGGTTCTACTGTACTAGTAATACTATTATTATGTAGTCAAAATTTAATTAGCACAGGAGTACACGATACGTAGACAGGTGGTGTATGAGCAATTTTTTATACCATATATATATTTCAAACGACCACTGTAGGTTTCCTCGATAGTAATGTCCAACATTTTTGCTTGATGATTGGTTTATAATATAGTTCAATATTAGTTTCTACTAATCATCAATGGGTATACAAATATATTATAGGGCAGACTAAATATGCATATTTACTGTTCTGAAACTAGGATTACACAAAAAATGAATATTCTAGAAATTCGAACCTTAGTATCGTTTTTAGTCTGATATTTTACGAATATATTAGTTACCATAACTACGTATAGAGCTAAAAGTCTGGCATGTAGTAAAAAAGGAAGGTAAATCAATATCTTACCTACACTTTATAACATGGTGTTCATTGATGTTTTAAATAGCAATTTATTATATGTTATTATTTAGGTCGAAAACATAACGAATAGTTGAAATGTAAACTTTAAGTTTATTATGGTACTGAAGTTGTATTGAAATAGAAACCGAATACAACAAAAAAAAATCTAACTAAGTTTGTCCCGAATCTTGCATGTGTATTTGCAACATATGAGTAAAACAGACAGCAACGAGAACTGCGCCAATGCGCCAAGACACCGCGTTCAAAATTAATAATAACAATCTTAATTATGACATAATTACTTATATAGACGCATACAGGAATTGTAAGTTATTGTAATATTGATATAATATACTGATATAGTTTTAATAATGAACTAAGTATTTTCCAATTGCGTTAAATTAAACAACACCATCCTCATAATTCCTGTTACGGAGGATATCAACCTACATTGGCGGCATAAATCATTTCAGTCTTAATTATGTACATCTTTGGTGGTTTTAAAGAATATCTACAAAAAAACTATTAATATTTTACTAACTTATCTCTCATACTTAACAATATTTACATAATCTTATGTTAATATACTAATTATAATACGGAGTAATAAACATAAGAGATCGATCATAACGAGTGCTTTTGGTCTAAGTCGAATTCTAACGCAATTAGTGCTATATTATACCTTTTTTGTAAACATTGCACTCGATTTGATCCCACTCCATTATAAAAAATGCAAATAAATATATTCTAATTAAAGAATTTTATATCACTGCAATAAACAATTGGCGGGTTATTGCTATACTCAGGAACAATATATTTAGATAATTGTCACAATACAATTTTAACGATTCTAGCTGACATGATCCCAACAAACGAATGTCCTAATGAAACGAAAATCTTATATTTGGTTAAAGTTTCAAATATGAAACACAACCACTCTTCGCAGACACTTGTATTCTTTGGCTTGTGACAGGTAATTATTAGATTATGGAAAGATTTACTACTTTTGGTAGATACATACAGACTAGTACATAATAATTCTTTGCTAAAGCATACTCATAATAGAAAGAATAAACTGTATTGTTTCGTATTAGGAAATATATCATAATACACTATAATATTGGGGAATTTTCTTAGTGACTTTAATACGGTAAACCGCAAGCTGTGTGCTCAGTATCATTTTAGAACAAATAAATTATATATTTCCTAAGTTCCATAATGTCTACATGTTTACTTACTGATTTATAAATTTAATGGCCGGCTTAAAAAAATCAAACGCAAGTGTCATCGGCTGCAGAATTATGTCGCCTTGGCAGATGAATTGGGCGTAAATTTTGTACTTGACGTATTTAATCAACCTAGTAAAGCACTTCTGTTGACGACCCAGTCCGTCAGCTAAATTAATGTGAATCAAATAGCAATGTACTAAATAAGTTGGAAAGATCATGTGCAGTCTCTGTGGAATTAGTGAACAAATGTGACCAATTAAATTGACAGCCAATGTAACTTGCAATCAATCTTTTAAGTTACAATGCATTGACATTTGCAGCGTCGTGCGATTGGACGAAATATCGTGGTGAACTATTAAGCCGGCTAATAGTAGTATATTACCTGTTGGACTGGCATGGCCATGGGTTGCAGGGTTTGCAGCGGCTGCGGAGCGACAGGTGCTAGCGGTGGTGGAGCGTTAGGTGGCGGGTGCACAGCCAGGTACATTTTGCGCGGACCTAACATGCCTTGCTTGCCTGTTGATTCTTGTGCTGTTAAAAGAAAAACGCCCACATTAGTATATTTCATTACAAGTGCGGAAAGGCTGTCATTGCAAAGAGTTCCGACAAATGTCTACCCGAGCCGAGGCGCAGCCGAAGGCGAGGGTTGACAGTCGGAACAAGTTGCAATGACGGTTCCGCACGTGTACTGAACGACTATTTTTAATACAGTTGCGAAAAAACCCATACAGCCCATACAGCCAAGTCTTCAGTAGAAAATGTATATTGATATGAAATGAAAATGAAATTTAATTAAATGAAACCTAACCTAACTCATTCAATCAAATCATTAAATCTGATATTGAAACAAATGAGTAAGTAGTTTATTTTTATAAATATACGTATTATATGAATCATAAAAACTTCTATGATTTTTTTTAGTAAAAACTTCATGGTTGGTTTTTCCTTATAATAGACATTATTTTGAC
This sequence comes from Clostera curtula, assembly GCA_905475355.2. NCBI lineage: Eukaryota > Metazoa > Arthropoda > Insecta > Lepidoptera > Notodontidae > Clostera > Clostera curtula. Next base: position 10,934,214 of record FR997797.1, on the reverse strand, counting down.
AGTCGGGAAAGAAAACGCACTAGTGCGGGAATGGTAAAAAAAAGCACGCGTGTGTAATAGCCCACTTCCCGAACGCTATACGTCCCTGCAATATGCCACTTTTTGAGCAACTGTATTAAAAATACATTTAAGTTGTCCTTACATATTCCTGTGGTAGCGGCTGTCCTAAATAAGGTTGTAACCAAAACTCTATAGCCACAACAAAAGGATCCATAGTACTACTTCTTAAAATGGTGGTAACCCATTGGTGACAAATGTTCTTTGGCTAGGGAAATAAGTGAGAAAATCTTACGAAAAATTGGGTAAGATAATATTCTAATAATGTAGCTAGACAGTGCTGTCGATGGAAATAGTTATTTGTGCTACAAAAGGGCAAAGTCATTTTTTGCTGCGAGTGCCGATTTTGAATCCTGAGTGTAGCAAGGGATTCAAAGCCAGGAGATGCAAAAAACTTTGCTCTCGTGTAACACACAACTTTTCACTTCAGCAGCGGAGATGAAATCATCTCATCTCTCTTCATCTTTAGGAGAAATATAATATGTAACAGTTTTGAAACTAGAATTAAATATTTATAGGTTAAATATCAGTTTTATTTGCAGTAAATACTTATTTTCGTTTAAATACAACAATAAGTTAAAAATTCTATTAATTACATTATATTACTTAATTATCTTTTTTACAAAATTTCTTTAGTTACTACGAAATTCCGAGCGTGTTTGTCTTTGAGGTCGAATTCAAAATCGGAACTTCGAAAGGGCTGGTCTTTGTCTCTCTCTCTTTCTAATGGCGGTAAAGAGATAGAGTGTGAATGTTTCGAATTACATTTAAGTTCACCCCAAGGCTGAATAAGATCTTGGCGGAGTTCCGAAGAAAAAATAAATAAAAAGTTACTTTGTCTCACTGTTTTCAGGCAGCCTACATGTTTGAGCTACTGAAGTGAAAACACATTTTGTGACTAAAAATTGTTGGTTTGCGCAAAATCTGTCCTTCAGGTATGAGAGGGAAATACAATTGTAAAATGTTGTATAGTACTTTTGATACAAGGTATTTCAAGTGGTACCTTTTAATAATTGTTGCTTGACTTGTTGCTGAATAAGTGCTAGCTGCTGAGGCGTTAAGGAATATCCAGTAAGCCCCTGGAGAACTATGCTAGGTCCACTACTTGTCTGCATAACCTGTAATTGATATGAAATCGTGTTTGTACTTCCACACTTTTAATAATTCCAGATTGAATCTCAGTGATTGGAACTAGATGTAAGATAGTAAACATAAATATTCACCTGCGCCGTAACAGTCTTGATGACCGTGCCCGGTGGCTGGCCCACTAAAAGCCTCTTTTCCACCATTTCATCTTCGGTGAGCTGAGGTTGGGGCTGCGGTTGCGGCTGCAGCTGGGGCTGCGCTGGGGCCGGCGCAGCGGGGGCGCGGGGGGAAGGCGCGGCCTGGGCCACCACCGTAGCCGCGCCGCCGGGGCCCTGCCCGATGTGCGCCACGATCTGCGCCTGGTTGTTGCCCGTGGGCCGAATCAGCACCTGCTGGCCGTTGACGGTGGCCAGCTGTATCTTGCCCGCGGCTATCTGCTGCACGAGCGCGGGGTTGTTGACGACGATCTGCTGCGCGGCTGGGCGCGGCCGGGGCGCCACGGCCACGTTGGCGGGGGCGCGCGGCGTCGCCTGCCCCGGCACCAGCACGGCCTGCATGGGCGCCCGCGGCGTGCCAGCCGACACCACCACGGGCCGCGGCTGCACCGGAGCCAGCGGGACGCGCTCCGGCTCGATCGGTTTCGCGGGCGAGGCGGCCACCAGCTGGCCTCCGGGCCCCGCCTGCCCGGCGGTCACCACGTGTAGCTTCCCATCCGGCATCTGGATTAGCTGTTGTCCGGCCAGCAAGCCGCGGACGGTGACCTTTCCGTCGGGTGCGCGAATTATCTGAACCTTTTGCGGGCCCTCCTTCTGCGGCGCCGAACTGGACTTGGCCGCCGGCTCGGGTTTGGGCGCGGCGGCGATGGGTTGACTGATGACGCGAGTCGATCCGTCGGCGCCTTTCGTCATTATGATACGACGGGTACCGATAACGGTTTTCTGGCCCGTTGGGGTGCTCGCGTTCGTGGTGAGTAGCGAAGTGAGTGTACTCTTATTGGCGGCTGAGCTCGGAGTACCCTTGGATTTATCTGTAAAAAAGATATGACAAATTGACAAATGCCTGAAAAGTTACAAGAACACTAATAAAAGTATCCATACCATATCAGAGACCTAGATCAACGCAACAGAAAAGATCGACCTACCTTGCGACATTTCGAGCGCGCGCTTCTGCTGATGCGCCGCCCGCTGCTCTCGCAGCTGTTGCTCCATCTTGTCTTTGAGCTCGGCTGCGTTGGGCGGCGGCGCGGCCCGTTGCGGCAGCTTGCCCGTGGACGTGCGCGTCACTGGCGTGGCTCGCTCCGTCCGCTCTCCATATTGTCGCACCTCCCATAGCTCTAACTTATCCTCGTCCACCCACTCCTCTGAGACCTGTGGTTCCGTGTTTTGGGGAGACTCTGCTCGCTTCCTTTTCCTTAGGCCGCTGCGAATTGAAGTTACTTCTCTAACGGTCTTGGGGAGCTCTAGCGGAATGACAACCTTGCGGCGGAGATATTGTGTTCTATCCGAAAATTGACCAATGTGACGATGTTTTAGTAGTTCCAGTGATACGATTTCCGTATCAGTGGTCAACTGATGCTTGCCGTCCGCCGACGCAGGCTTGGCCGCCATGTCATCCCAGCGTAAGCAAGCCCACATGATGCGGAGTTGCAACGCTGCGCTCGCCAGCCACTGTAGGTTGACAGTCCGGTATACCCAACATGTCTTAAACAGAGGCCTAGGGCAAGGGTACGGCCATACAGCCTGGTTCGGCTTGGCACTGTGACTGAACCCAGTCACTACAGTGTGGCCAGCTTGTCTACAGATTTTTTTCAGTTCATGGTGAGGTAATACCATAAGAGTTTTAGCTTTACTTCGGGTACGGAATGTTGAGCATGGAGGGTATTTAACAGGGGTCCTTTTCTTCTTTTTCTCGGTGGCTGATGTTTGTACTCGCTTGAGATACACTTTACCGCAAGGACTTTCAGTGGAATATACTCTGACAATATTCCCTTTTATTTTTTCTTCTTTCTTGGGAACTTTGTCTTCCCTTTTAATTGGCTTATTCAATCCAAACCTTCTGTTAACTGTCGCACGATATTTTACTTTATTATCTGCTTGCGTAACTGAACATTTATAATCTTTTTGCTCAGTATTAGCCATGGATACAGTAGACGAGGATTTTGATGCCCTGCCTCGTGTTATTTTTAGTTTGGGTATGGGCGGACGAGACATACCATCGTGCGATGCACTGTCTTCTAAGTTGTGGGCAGCTGATTCGCCATCTGTCAGTTCTTTAAGCGGCCCTATTTCAACATCATTTTCTTCATTATTGTTGGAGGTGATATCAATGTCCATTTCATTTCCCACAGCTGGTACAGCAGACTCTTCTAGAGTACTTTCAGTCCTAACTATGCAAACATTTTCATCATCTTTTTCCAGGTTGAAATTGAGATCGCAGTCGGAACTAACCTTTCTTTTAACATAGCTATCAGAGTTTTTATTATCACACTCTTGAGCACATGCAACAGCTGATAATAAATCGGACAAAATATTTTCATTGGAATTTGATTGTTTTTCCAATAAATACTGTTCCAGAATGGACATTTTAGTATTGTCTTTAGAATTAGCAAAAATGTTTGATGAATCATTGCTGCGTTTCAATATTGTCACTAGCTCATTCAGAAGTTTCCCCTTTGTGATACACAAAGGAGAATAACAGGTTACATTAATGCCTTGTGAAATATCCACTTTGTCAGTTTTGTTACATACATTTGAGTAACATTTATAATGCTTGGTCAACTGAGACAAAATTAAATATCTTTCCCGGAGGCCATCTAAATCTGCTGCATGTCTTTCTTGTGGTCTATTATCTATGGGTGGTTCACATATAGCCATATCTGTATCTATTTCGTCGTTTTCAACATCAATATTTTTGTCTTCTTCACCTTTAGCATCTACTTCTTGCTTCTTCACTTTACTAACCAAATTGGCCAACTTCTTTTCTTCCATAAACTTCAAATATGTCCTTCGAGCTAAAAAATCATCCAATCTGGATTTTCGAGCAATCTTAGGATAATACCTTCTTGTTGGAGAACTCAACGCTTTTTCTACATTTATCTCTTCAAAACCAGTGTCATCTTTTTCCACTGTTAAATTACGCATTGATGGTGGTACTGTAATAAAATTACAATGATATGTAAGTATTACATAAATATGCATGGCAAACATGTTATTATTTATTTATTTATTGTTTTGTATGTATATTTTAACTTACATTTCTCCAATACTGAATTTTCTCCATCATTAGATGTTAAATATTCAAAAGTTTTTGGTTCAACAGCTAAGATTTTAATTATTTTTCCTTCTCTTACTCGAACTGTAATTTTAGTAGGTCCATTGGCAAGCCCAAGCTTGGCAGTAGTGTGTTTTTTGTACTTCCTTGTAGCAGAGTTCCAAAGCCAGCCCCACTGTCCATGAATGCGGTATTCTTCTCCTTTTTGTTTCCAGGCCTAAGAAAATATACTTTACTATTATTTACTTAAACATGTAACTTATGAATGGAAACTATAAGTATAGGTTTCTATTTATGCATAAAAATGTTCTATATTAATATTGATTTTTACATAACCATAACTTTGACTCTTCAATGGTAAGTTAGAAATCATTATTTTACACATGGGAAAAATATATGTTAATTTTTTTAACATTTCACTGTATTGTGGAGAATACTGTTAGATCACTTTGATTCCAAGATTATGAAGTAATGCTATGGTGCAAACATTTATGTATTAATTTTCGACAACTGTTTATTAATAAGTATTCTTTTGATAAACTTATACTGATCATGATTATTTAAGAAACAGACTGAATCTTACCTGATGCCGGAGGCCAAGTGAATATTTAACGAAATTATAAGCTGTCCGGTAACGCTCCTCTTCTTCATCTCTTTCTTTTTTCTCTCTCTTATCAAGTTTCTTTCGTTCTTCCCGTTCAATGGCTGTAGTTCGTATCAGCCTGACGTGGCCTAGCTGCTCGTGCCACGCTGGTACCCAGACGGCACTTTTGATACAAGTCTGTAATAGGTTTAGTCAAGTCATTTCTCATGTCTGCTGATTTTGTAGACTTCATACAAGTCATGAGCATGATTGTTTGAGTGTCATCTAGACGCTAATAGGTGGCTCGAATTTAGATTTTAATGCCATTTTTAATATTTGTATACATATATCTATTTTAATGTAGTTGGTTGGCAGTAAATATCTTTAAGATCTTTTTTCTTTAATGATGATAAAGTATTTATAAATAATATACTTGTTGTACCTGAAGAACACATAATGCTCTTGAGAAGTCTCGGGGTGTGTGACATAATTGCACCGCTGTTACCCATGGCTTCCGTAACAGTGGCCAGTTTGGGTGCATGAACTGTAATACTATGTTTGATTCTAGTTGCAGTAAGGTTTGTCTCAATGTTGTTTCCAGTAAAGGTTTTGTAGCTATAATCATTGAAAAAGAAAATATTAGTCAATCATAAATCATAATGTAATTTCTATATATATCCAACATTTATTAAACAAAATTTACAATTATAATAGAAATGAAAAATATATTGAATCATTACACCTACCATTCAATAGACCAACCCATTTGAATTCTTGTGATGATGACAAAGAAAACTTATGGGACATGTAGCGTTTTTTGTCTCTTTCTTCATTCCTCTGTGGCTTGTTTAAAGCTAATGGATTAGTTGTATACTGATTGACATAGTTTTTAAAATTATTTTCATTGCCCAATTTAAAATATCCATTGGATAGTTGATTGGATCTCAGTCTTGTCAAACGCTCTGGCACTAAAACAAAAAAATTTTTGTACACAGGGAAATTTCATAAATCACTCTATACTATTTAAGACAAATGATTAAACCGTTTATGAGATAGTAAATCAACATTACCTTCATCATTCTTTTTTGTTACAGATTTTGTCCTATGGGTTGAACTGTTTTTGCTTGCCTTTGTGTCATCATCTTCAAGATCTTGGTTACTTTCATTATCATTTGCTGCCGTATCTTCACTGACCACTGTGACTTCATTCACCACGTCACTGTCATTGACATGTGATGACAGGTGATCCACTTTATTATCATCTATTTTCATTATGTCTGAATAATTATCATCAATATTTTGATGCTTATTTTGTCTTCGCTTTACAATATTTGCAGTCTCAACCTCCAAATACGACTTGCGGGCACCTTTAGCTTGATTTGTAAGATGTTCTGTAATATCCATTTGCCTCAAGATCTCTTGTTTCATTTCTATAAGTTCACGAACTAAAGGTGCCTCCATGTCATTGGAATCGAGTATGCTAAGTAATTCTTCGAATTGTGCAGGAGATGAATAGTACCATACCTCTCCAGTTTCAGATTCCCTGAAACAGACAAGGAATTTTTAGAAGACATTGTTGGTGGTCAACTAATATCAAACCTTAGATGGAGTATGTGAACCCATAATGTAGATTTTGTAACAGTTTTTTTTTTACATAAATGTTACTAATAAAGGTGTTTAAAACTCAAAAACAAAAAAAAATACAAAAAAATATTCCAGTATCATACACAATTTTCCAAAGCCAACCAAAGCAAATCATCATGTTTACTGTGACCTATTTAGTTCCATTGAATTATGCATATGGCAGTCAGAGTACAAAACAATTTGTGGCATCTTCACTACTAGCTGACTTATACAAGGACCAAGTTTTTAAACCTCATAATGCAAAAGGATTGTTTTTGATTTTATGGATATTTTATGGTTTTAAGACCATAGATTACTACTGGACACAAAGTTATTTTATGAAACAGTTTTTTGTTTTGCTGGGTAAATGCTTTATGCATTCGACTGTGAGGCACATTCAACCCCTAGACAAAGAAGGCAGTCTATAAATATTTAATAAATACCCAAAGTTTACCATCTTCGATTCTTGATTTCTTCAGAATCCATATCTTACAAGACATATTACCGCAGGCAAAGGTTTCTTTTAATAGCTGTCAGTTTTAATTAAAACACTAAATACTTCTTAACAAATTCAACTTACACAAAAATACGCCTTGCAATGAACCAGTATTTCCTGCCATGTCGGTCAATCCCCAAGTGCTCATGTCTACACATCAGCCCCTGTTTTTCTGAATCAGGCTGGCAATCAGTCACACCAACAGTTTTATGTAGTTTACACAATGCACACTGCCAGTCCTCTGATGGCACATCCCCTAATGGAGGATCAACACACTCCAAGTGGTAAACTGCTGGGCAAGTTTCACAGCACAGAAGGTCACCCAGACGATGACATACCCGGCAATGATCATCGTAATGTATAGGAACTGAAATTGATGTAGAGAAAAAAGTAGTTAATGCTGTTATTTTTTTTATACTAAAGTAAACTTTATAGCATGTGCCCAGCTTCAATAACCTATTGACAATAAATTATCTATCAAACATCTGTTTTAGTTGTAAGCTATAGCAAAATAAGGACATTTTTCCAATGTAAATAATATTACATTTATTGCTAATATATGACTGACATTTGAATGTTACAACAATGTCACTTCAGGTTGATGAAAAGCTGATACATATTATTTAAAACAGTGCTCAAGCAGGCAGATTACCATTAACAATTATGACAGCCAGTTGTTAAAAATTTGGTAATATACATTGAGAGCAGTAGCATTCACTGCCAACATAATCTAGACACTGGGAACTAATGCATCTTCCCCATGAATACCTAGTTTGGTAATTAGTTTTTATTTTAGGTTTTTTTAATAGAGATACAGACAGTGTATAAAATTTTTGCTTGACACTATGATATTGTAAAAGCAGTATGATGATCTTTAAATACATATAATTAAAGTATAGCATTGAAGGTTGAATTAAACTATTAACAATTCTTGTCATATTATCTAATACCCAGCTCATAATTTAATTGCAGTTAAAATGAGCCTCCTCCTTTCGATGGGGACCCATGAGTGTCTTCTTCCACTGTGGCCTGGATAGTTAGGAACATTTCTCCGACTTAATACATATTAAATATCATATGTATATATAATATTAAATCCTTTGGTTACATGGAGGGTAATTGGCCTACTGTGCCATGCTGGCCAGACAGGTTGGCACAGGGTTTTGTATCAAGTTTTCCTTCTCTAGCAGCTAGGTTATCAGCCAAGACACCCAGACCCTAAGGATGGAATGGGATCTTAAAACACATACAATTGCCTATTTTGATTTACAGCTGTAATACTGAAAACTTACCTTCACTTAAAAGGTCATCTCTCACTGGATTAGTAATTAGAAATTGATTGCACAAAAATTTTAGTACTGCCAAACGGTCTTCCACAGATGTGAAGGGATATTCACAAGAGTTCATAATTTTGACCACTTTTTGATCAAAGCACTTGTCACTCTCAACATATATCCTTAGAACTTCAGGCCATGTCATTACATCCAACAAAAATAAAGTAATATTCACACTGTCTTTGTGGTCTAAGGGACCAAAATGAGTCTGTTGAGCATCCTCTTCTCTTAGAAGAGCCTTCAAAAGCATAATATGCACCTCCGTAAGCAGATTACTCTGTTCCTCACAGCTTATAGCTGCACATAAGTCTTCTATGCGGAATGGGGACAGTCTTACAAGGTGCCTAAAGTGCCGTAACACTTCATACACTCCAACCACTTGTATTACTAAATTATGATTAACAGTCAAGTCATCAGATGAAGGTGGAAGCCTCAAAGTAGGTATGCTTCGTTCTTGCTGCAGCCACAAAGGGTCTGGGCTTGCAGGCCTGAGCATATTGCTATTGGGCTTACGAGGGGTACCACTTGTGGTACTATAGCTACTAACAGAGAAGTCGCTATCGCTGGCGGCACCTTCGCCTGCGCTGGCTTCAGAGGTTTCGCTGCCTCGATCGTCTTCGGGATCAGATTTATCACTGTAGTCATCTCCAAAGTCAGACCCATAATGGTATTCAGATTCATGATTATCAGCTGCATGCGGATTATACCCTCTTCGTGAGTACGATCCCGATATACCACCTCTTTTACTCTTGTGAGCTTTTCCTCCCCGTTGTTTTCGATTACTTTGTCGACTGATATCACTACCTTGAGGAGATGACGCTCTAGAAGCTGAAGGAGTGCTAAGAGATGACGATCCTGCGTTTTGTTGATTTAGCAGATATTTTGGCTTTTTCAATAAATGATATTGAAATTTCCTGGTTTTTTCAAAACTCCCCGATTTTGGAGGCCTCCCGCGCTTCTTTGCCCCCCGTCCCGACATCATTACAAACAACTGTCAATTTTGCACAGACTCGCACGTGTATATTAAAAACATAGTCTTGTTTACAAAAACAAAATGATGGTATTGCATTTCAGTTCATCCTAAATCCAACGCAGTCATGATTCCAATCGTTTGGGAAGCTTCACTAGCTAAACAGTTCAGTACGTTTTATACACAATTTTCTCACTATATTCGTACTATATACAATTAAGTTTATCAATACACTGATTACAGAAGATTTACCTACAGTATTTTAGAGAAAGAAGGCACCGAAAACGTAATGACGCGAAATGAGAGTACATGCAATTCTGAAACGCTTAATGCTGGCTTCTCATTGGTCGATTATCAGTCCGCCATGTCGTTTTCATAAATTGAAAGTATTGTGACCGATCTAAAGATGTTATTCTTGTAGAAATAATTTTTCACAAGCGATTTTAAAAAAATATTTGCAAATTTAAGCTGATTATCAGCATATTTTTTCAAAAATGAACACTGTAGGGAGTGGTAGTCGCCGCGCAGAGCACATCGTCAGCCATTTTCTTTTCTAACTTACGAAACGATTGGTTTCATGATTTATTAGAGCAGAACCACTTATTAAATGAAGAATCAGCATATAATTTATTTCGAATGAATTAAATAATTATTATTATAATTTTGAATTATATCTGTAGTATTTCATTATTTTTCACGTAGCATGTACAATAATTAGTACCTACAACCGGAAATAAGAAATACATTAATTTAAATTGTCTATGTTCCACCATCGATTTTTGACGTTAACTCATGTTCATATTTCCGTTATCCGGTTTCCCAGATCATTGTGCAAGGTACCAACTTGACGCTGGCAAGATAGTCGCAACTAACGATTTAGTTGCCAAAGAAGAAAGGAAACAAGAAACAACTTTGTAGGCATTGTGTTTTACGAGACCACGGGGTTTCTTTTTTATTGTATTTAGGCGTAGGAATTAGGACCATAGCAATATTAATTTCTTAAAACTTTTGATAAAAAAAAGTTCAATACTGGACATAGCTACATTATGTCCCACCGCTGGATATCACAACCTATGACAACTACATATCATTACGGAGCGATTAACATAGCGGTTAGAAATGGGGTACAGAGGTCAGTTCTCTAAAACCTTTACAATTACAGTAAGTACTGTACCGTTACAATTACAGAAAAAGTATCGATCATTTATCTCTTTTGTTCTTATTTCTACCTGCACCCATAGTTATTGATGATATGTTTATCGCAACATAGGATTTTGTTAATTAATTAGAAACATATATATGTCGGAGATAGCGACGGCTGAGCGATAGAGTCGTCATCATCTTGACTTGGTACGAGGTTTATTACTTGTAACTTTATAATTCACAATATTAACCACAGTATCAATAACAATGTTCAGTTAACACACTTAGATAGACAAACCGACAGGTTCGCAACGGAGAAGTGTCTCGGTCCGTGTCCCAACGTCGACTGACTGATCGAGCCAACCTCACTTTCCATTACGACTCTGTCCACGTGCCGCCATTGCAAAACAACTGACGTCACCGCGTTTGCCGCACTACTGTGTTAACAATCAATTGAGAAACTTAATAAAACGATATCGTTATCCACGACACGGCCATTCTGACGAAGCACACGTCCTCGTGTGTACTTGTAACAAAATAACCAACTGAGGCATATTTTCACGATCGGCCAACCTGATGCTAATGGTCCGTAATCGTATCTTAAGAATCAAGTTAACGGAGATCACGTTAGCATACAAATAATTTCAACAACTTTAACACGAAAGGTTCCTCTAAGCCCATAATCTTTAAATCTCAATACTGATACTTTAAAACAGTAAGTTTAAGACAATAAGTACACAACACATGGCCCAGCTGTCCCAGCAGCTAGTGACAATTCACGTGTCACCCATATCGACATCGCTCCAAGCGATACGACCAACACTTTAACTGGAGTCCACGACTCCCAGGCCACACAGGACCATACAAATAGTCTCTCTCGAAACCCGGGTCCCCGCCACACCACTAGCTGCCCATCGCGCTCTGTACAACTCTGAGAGTTGCAGTTACGACTACAGACTAGTGCGTGTAGTGCGACCTAGCCAAGGTATGTGTTCTTATTTACTGTTGGAGGCATCCTCCTCACCATCTTCATCAGACAAATTTAACTCAACGGACACACTGCTTAGAGGAATCCTCCTTATACAGTCGTGAGCGTATTTTTATGTTCTATTACCGGTCAAAGATTTCAGCAAATAACGATCACCATCAAGTAACTCCACATTTTTTTTAAAGGTCCCTTGTATTTCGTGTCTAATTTAGTTGGGTTTCTCTTCGTTCTGAATTTAAACTAAATTACCAACATCCAACTTTACCACTTTAACTTGTAGTTTTATCAAATTTTACTTTTTCGTAACTGGCACTCTTTTCTATGTACGTGGCCGCTTGCTTTCTTGTCTTACTAATGTCTACTGCCGGTCCGGAATCATTCAAAGTTAATAGGTTAAATGGTCTAGCTAAACGTCCTATCAGAAACTCGAGTGGACTCGCTTGTATTACACGGTGGACAGAGGAATTCAAAACTAATTGCACGTCTTCTAACGCTTCATGCCGGGACCTATCAGACGCTTCTACCGCGGTCAGCATACTTTTTAACGCGCTCATTGTTCTTTCTACTTGGCAATTAGCGCGACTTGATTAGCTATCAAACGTAAAGAAACACCGTGAAACTGACAAAAAAACTTTGAATTCTTTGTTGGCAAAGCATCGTCCCAGATCTGCAATAACTAACTGGAGCTCCAACTAAAGACGCTTGATTTAAGGGATTTAATTGTTCTAGCCAAATCTATTCTCAGGGTATGATATAAGGGAACAAATTTTGTGACCGCATCAATTAAAACTATGACGTACTCCTTGCAATCGCTTTTTCCACTTAATTTGCCAGTTAAGTCAACGTGCACAGTATGCCACGGGATACTTATGTTAGGAATTGGATGAAGTCCCGAACGCACTTAGCCATGTGCTCGAACCAATAGTGATCAACCCTTTCAAGAGTCTTCTTAAATTCAAGGTGCATACGTGATTCGTGCACGTGGTTAATTACTGACCAGCGGAAGGCCCGGGGAACAATTGGAAGACACCGGGTCCGATTATTTCTCTGTACCTTGCGATGTAGGACACCTGAGCGCATGTTGGAAATGTCGAGTGGTAACAGATGATCTTACGAGCTCGAGCCATACGACGTCCCTCACGATAACTGATTTGAAAATCAAAGGCCTGCACCAAGGCCCACCTAAGATGCACACGTGCGGTGCTGTCGGTGTTCCAGGGCAGAATGAATAGAACATTCATCCACTCCTGCGATGACCGAACCACTGACACTTCATTCGCGAGCGAAACCACCCATTTACTCGTTCCTTCGTTCGATACGTCACAGCTCTTCAGAATCTATGCGCAGCGCCATCCGCGAGTAATGCCACGGAGGCGGCATAGATGGCGCTAGTAGTACTAAAACGTTAACTCAATACGCCACACGACCATCCTGACAGTCAGCGCGTTCTCGCGCGTCTTTCATTGTCGTTGTGTGTGAAACGTAATAAAAGGAAAAACTCGTACGGTTATCGGGGTGCCCCGAGTCACAAAGCGCCAAGCTTTCAATGGTCAACTGTACGCGAAGCGCGTAGCTCCCGACGTAACAGTACGGGCTACACAAAACACGGAGTTCCGACGTACAGCAACGGAGCTACGTGAAGCGCGGAGCTTCCAATACACTATAGCAGTGTTACACGAAGCGCGGAGCTTCCAATGCATTGCAACGGTGAACTTAGCAAACTTCCACATGCCTCTCGTTACTCGCCGCTGCTGCAGGCGCTGCTCCGAACTGCTTGCGCCTACTGCCGCGCCAGCTCCTCCGCTGTTGCCACGTGGACACTTCGTTGCCAAATGTCCGGCGGTGCCGCACCTGAAACAGATTAAGTCCGACCGCGGCCTCGGTCCCGCAGAGCTTGACGCCGAAGTGACAGCACTGGCTGCCTTGCCTTTCACCTCGCCTTTGGAACGGCAATCGGACGGTCGGTGACCTATTTTACCGCAGTTGTGAAATTTCACCGTTGCCGACTGAAACTTCGATCGCCTGAAGTCTGGATCTGCTGTCCTATCGCCTTATGTTTATGCTCTCAATCTACCTCACCGATGCAAATCAAGGCATATAATGGTGCCATAATCTTGGAAAACTGATATAACCTGCCGAAAATATGACGCTAGACCGATGAACTGTCAAGCTAAACAAGCACAGCAATCTAAACTTCGTATCGCAAGTAATTAACAGGTAAACATGTAAAAGAATTTCAAATAATATTTTCTTACACCGGTCAAAGCCACACTATCGTAAAGACGTATACCATACAACATACCCGAGTAATAAAATGGAAACTGCTCACCGGAGTGACGTAAAATTGCAGCTGGTGCGCTTACTACAGATCCACTCACTATTCTTTGACCTGGCTGACCGCAGTACTGTTGCTCGCCTTCCTGCTGCTCCGCTCAGGGCAGTTAGACCCATAGTGTCCTTGTCCATCACAATGAAAGCAAGTGATCCCCACTTAGTTAATCGCCGCACTATGACTGCAGCTTGTGATCTTCAGTTTAGAACAATCTTCATGTAGCTTAATGTCTCCTTTATAGTGACAATGAATCGCCATTATCGGTTATTTCCATCGCGTACAGAAGCACACACATTATCACTACACTGTTTTCTCCACGTGAGCTGACCGAGTTACATCCCACTTCTGATGTCGGAGATAGCGACGGCTGAGCGATAGAGTCGTCATCATCTTGACTTGGTACGAGGTTTATTACTTGTAACTTTATAATTCACAATATTAACCACAGTATCAATAACAATGTTCAGTTAACACACTTAGATAGACAAACCGACAGGTTCGCAACGGAGAAGTGTCTCGGTCCGTGTCCCAACGTCGACTGACTGATCGAGCCAACCTCACTTTCCATTACGACTCTGTCCACGTGCCGCCATTGCAAAACAACTGACGTCACCGCGTTTGCCGCACTACTGTGTTAACAATCAATTGAGAAACTTAATAAAACGATATCGTTATCCACGACATATATATTTATTATACTATAATTGGCACGATTCTGTTTCGGGTTGTAATTGCAACACATAACTTAGAATATTTTGTGACGGTTAACTTTTCAATATAAAGATCGACAAAATAGATTGGAATTAAACACCAAACTCAAAGAAATACCAAACTCATCCGCCAGCATAGCGTGCGGCTACGTTACAGGATCAAGTCTACAGAAAGAAAGAGCCAAGTTAACATAGCGTATGGTTGAGGAAGCTTAAAATATCTATTATTTTTATTGATTTATTCAGTATGTTACGTATTGTCTTGTATAATATGATATCACAAACTAAGTAGGGATGTTAAGTGCTAACGCATCATCATCATCATCATCAGCCCACATTAGTCCACTGCTGGTCATAGCCCTCCCCTAAAGAGCGCCATAGCGCCCTGTCTTCAGTTTGACGCATCCAGCTGCTGCCCGCAAACTTTCGCAGATTCGCGGTCTCCACTCAAGAACTCGTCTACCCCAGCGGTTGTCGGTTCTTCTACAGATATGACCAGCCCACTACCACTTCAATCTGCTAATTCTCTGAGCTATGTCGGTGACTCATTACGGAGCCTATCTTTCAGAGAAACTCCAAGCATAGCTCGCTCCATAGCACTCTGAGCGATTTTAAACTGGTGGACTAGTCTCACCGTGAGTGTCCACGTCTCGGCGCCGTAGGTGATGACGGGTAGGACGCACTGGTCGAAAACTTTAGTTTTCAAACTCTGCGGGATGGGCGACGACAAGACCCGACGAAGTTTTCCAAATGCTGCCCAGCCCAGCTGGATCCTCCTCTTGGCCTCCCTGTCGAAGCTGCTTCTACCTAATTGCAAAATTTGCCTGAGGTATGTATATTCTGAAACAGTTTCAACAAGATGGCCATTTACGACGATAGGTCTCGGATGAATGTGATCATTCATCATGATTTTGGTTTTTTCCAAATTCATGCCGAGACCCACCCGTCGCTAGGCTGATGGTAAGCTGGTCAGCATCTGTTGCAGCTCCTCCAGTGACTCCGCCATTAGGATTATGTCATCTGCAAATCTCAAGTGTGAGATGTACTGGCCATTTATGTTAATGCCCTTATCTTTCCAGTCCAGCGTCTTAAACATATCCTCCAAAGCGCATGCGAACAGCTTCGGGGATATGACATCCCCCTGTCTCACTCCTCGGCACAGTTGGACAGGTTTAGAACGCTGGTCCTGTACTTGGACACACATAGAGGCCTCATCGTACAGACATCTCAACACTTGGATGTAACGATAGTCCACTTGGCATCGCTGAAGGGAATCAAGAACAGCCCAGGCTTCGACGGAGTCAAAAGCTTTCTCATAGTCCACAAAAGCTAGACACAGGGGCCGATCAGACGGCAATCTCTCGTACAACGGAAAATAACCTTAAGGTGAATGTTCCAGGGTAGCCCGCGAAATTCAAATTTACGTACGTTTTTTGCAATTTGCAGATCAGTGCTAGGTTGTATGTTGATTAAAATGTTATTCGCGGCTGTAAGACTTATGTAGTTATGTAATTCTAATGAAACAACTTTGAAACTTTTCGACTATATAAAACAAATCGCATTATCTTTCACGATGTCTAAAGCAGTGACTTCTGAATAAATATCTTCAATGACAGACAGGTATTACTATAAAAATTATAGATTTTTATCGGTAATTTCGAAGGGTTTAAATACATTTACCATAATGTTTGGATGGGTAAATTAAATAATATACTATATTCTTTGTATTGAATTATGGTTTTTGACAGTATTAATATACTGTTACCATGGACGTATAAAAAAATATACGTCCATGACTGTTACATAATTTATTTCATTAGTTCTAATATCGAAGAATAAAAATTGATGGGTTTAAAAATCAAGGACTCTGGAATACTCCGTGGAAAAGCCGTCCACATTCAGCAACAGTTTCCAATTTTGATATTTTAGCTATAAGAATCAAAATAAACGAATTTTATGGAGGTAGGGAACAAGTCCCAACACTGAGAAGCCTACATTATAGATAAATTCAAAAATAGAAAAAACATCGAATATTAACTCTGTATAATTATGCAGTGTATAGCCAGGGTTAACAGCTCTTGATTTTTAAAAATCCCGCCTTTTTTCTTCACAGGGAGGACCAAAGAGTATATAATCACTTCGGGAGGACACGGACGGCCAGCTTTCGTTGGTTGGCCTGGCCAGATCGATCGACATGATAGTAGGTAGATTAGATTGAGGGCCAGCCATGCGTGCGTGTCCTGTCCGTGTATGATAAAATAAAAGTTCTGATTGGATAATTAGATTCATAATATTCTCAAGTTAAAGAGTAATTTTCTTTACTCTATCGTGAAAGTGAAAGCACATTAAACGAAATTGCTAGGTATTGATCATATTCGTCTAAAATGTTAACCTCAAAGTACAATCAATCTGTACTGTAATAGTAGTGTGCGAGTGATAGTTGATCAATAATAATTTATTCAATTATTAATGTTCTATTCTAGGTAAGAGTTCTCCATCTACAAAATCACTTGCATCATGATGTATCGTATGAAGAATATAATTAGCTATGACGAAAAAATTGATTTACCGAAATGTATGTTTACTGTGAAAAATGCAACCACATTCAAAGAAGAAGCCGCCGACGAAATCAATATCAGCAATCAGGTTTTCAAGTTTCTTAAGGTTTTTGTTATTAAATTTTAAACTTTAATAGACTCGTACATATTTCATCTATACATCGTCCTTACCTATCCGCTGCCAAAGCTGGTTACTGAACCCCTAATTCAAACACTGTCATAATATGCTGGATTAAAATTCAGACCTCCTAGCTCAAAACCTTGCTCTAGTTGATTTGTCCACAAAATCTTTGTCTTTTGTCAACCAGTAAAAGTTCTAGAGCTTCAGATTCTAGATGCGTGTTTAATATAAGCTGAGTTAAGCATGGTTTTGAAACCCACGCAAACAGAACTGCATGCATGAGATGGTGGATTATATATTAAAAATGTTAACATTACAGGGTCAAAATAATAAGATGGCTCAGCTAGAACAACGACAAGATGAATTGCTGAAAAAGTTGGATATACTTTATGACAGGATTAAAACAATTAGCACATACTGCAATGTGGACAGTTCTTCTGGCAATGTTGTAACTATTGACAAAAGTGTAAGTTTTACAGGAGGTTTTTCAAGTATCCATCACACCAATTTCAAATGTATGCTAAAAACAATATTTGATTGTAGTTACCAGAGCCTGAAGAAGTTGTGCTAACATACAGTCCAGATACTCTGCCATGGTACCTCAACTTTATTCTTAAGGAGTCTCCAGGAGTTAATGTGACATGGCACATTCACTCATCTGTTCCAAATACAAAAGTCCCAAAGATTAAGAACTTTGTAGCAAGTCTGCCAAACTCTAGAAATAAGTCTAAAGTGAACATAAGGCTGATATTTAAAAATAGTAAGTAGCATGTATTTTTAAAATTTCCACAGAACATCATTCTAAAACCATAATTCATGTATCACCTATCTGCCTATCTGAACTTAGGGTTAAAGAGGCTACTAAATATCTAGTAACCATAACAATAAAATTAGGAAGACTTGATCATTGAACATTATGTGGGACAGCAAGCTTATTTTATTTTCCTTCATTGAGTTGGGAGGCCTGATACTGCTTTGGATCACCTATAGATGTGTAAGCTCCCTGTATTAGTCTTAATTGTGTGATAAAACAAAAGGATATTATCTCAAGCTAATTATGAATTTCTTTCAGTTTCAGCTGACACAGAATTGAAGTTTTCATCGTTGGCTCTACCAATAGTTGGAAATGTGAACATATTACGATATTTGGGTTTTGTATACCCAAGTATTGTGCCCTACAATCCTAATGATCACAATGTTGACAGTTTACTTGACCTCTGCCACCTGCTTGAAAGAACATCAGATAAAAATAAAGAAACCCTTGTGAATAAATTATTCTTGACTCACAAAGACTGGCTTTATGGGAATAACTTTTCTATAGTTGACTTGGCAGCATACAATTTAGTCAAGCAGTGGAAGAATACACCTAAATATGTACCAAAGGCTTGGTTACAAAAATGTGTGAAGCTTTGTAATTAACTTTACCACAAAAATGAAAAAATAAAACACCTATTATTTCAGTTATTTTTACCTTTCATATGTTTTTACAATTAACACCTGCATGGATGTTGAACGCCTAACCTAAGTTGAGCAAAGTATTGGGATTAATAGATTGGTAAAATTAACAATGAATGAAATAGACAATATTGATTTCTTATTTATTGAATTTTTAAAAAATCATAACATTCTCTTATCTAACACAATTTTGGTTAGAAGGTCAATTTGAATTTGTTCACTATGGCACATTTTGTGGTCAATATTTAATTATTTAACATATATTTGTCAATATGCAATAAAATGAAATTTTGGCCTGCAACTGTATACAATTTTGTAATAAAGTAGTTAAAGTATTATGTATGTACCTATCTAGAAAAAAACTGCTATTCATGATTGTTGATTTACACAACAAAAACTTATAATATCACATAAATTAGCTGCACTGTGTTTTTATGATTTGTTTACGGTAATGCGATAGCTTAGAATTTACTAGTACCTTTTAAGCTACAATTATATTAGTAAATAGGTATTAAATGGTTACAATTGATTTCAACTACATAGATCACAGTTTAATATAAATGTGCCAGAGTTGATCAGATGAATAACTATATCTAAGGATTTTTATTTAAAAACGATATTTACAGAATGTAAAAAGTTAGATACTACCAACTATCAGTCAATTGCATAATAATGTAAAATATCGAATGCTAAAGTCAACCGTTGCTTTTCATAACCTACAGACACCATACTAGTCCACACATACGCATTCCTTATTTTGGGTTCACACAATTGTAAAGAAATGCTTAGATTAACCTCAGAAAATAGTGTCTAAAAAATAAGAGATTTTAGCAAATTATTGCGTTGTCATTATCGAGAATATATATATACTGATTGGCTAAAATAATTCTGAAATATTAAGTTCATGTGCTGCTTACATTCAATTTACTTATTTTCTTATGGCTTGTAATTATTTTATAATAATACTATTCTAATGTTATGTAAATTTAAAGTATTCTGTCTAGTTCATTCGCGCAATACAAATATAGTCCACTCTCAAGTTTGTATGGAGTTTCATAAATAATGCTTGGTTGATGGCAACCTTTTGTTAAAATATGAACTTTAATAAAATTAAGTACAGATAATTAGAATAGCTTAACTAAGCGAATATATGGAGTTCAGCATATATTGTGACAATTTTAATTCACATTTTCATCTAATCAATTAAAGCTTAAGAGTCATATTCGATATGTACATTTATAATTATTTATTACCTAAATGTATAATTGGGAATGGGCAGTGAAGGGCTATGGTCGAGCTGCATTGCCAAAGTACAATTGTCTAAAATAATTTTTAATTACACAGAATGAAATACCTCATCATCTTAAAGAGGATGAATTTATAATACTCTTGATGGAAATTCCGTTTTTTATGTACGCAGCATGGAAGCGCATATCAAAACCTCCAAATACTATTAGCAGGAAATTCTTAGTCATTAGGTATTGTCGTGTGTCATAGCCAACGTTTCCTTAAATATCGACAAAGGTAGTAAACCGCAGCTCGACCTACATATGCACGGCCTCAAGAGGCGGCGCGTCCTGTCATACGAATGACGAGAAGCCCGGGAGCGGCGCCCGTGATCGCGCCATATTGTTCATGACCACGTGGCCTCCATTGAGACTGACGACGCCACTGCCCTCTGGCTCAGAGTCCGTGTAACTCGAGTAATGGCGCACGGGTCGCTGTCTCTTCCACGACTGGCGGAAAGTGTCGTTCACGTTAGCGTAGTGATTCACGAAAGAATGTGGCTCCGATCGTACGCTTTCGTTTTCGCTCTCCGAATTCTGTGTAGAAAACATGGTGGGTTAACATTGGAAATTATTAGACACCTAATGATATGACTAAAATAGCTGGTCTACTCAGAAATGCTCAGGGATGCCTATCATGAGAAGTTTCGAGTGTCCGTGTACTACGTGTACATTGACGAAAATTGCATTTATTTTTGCATCTATGGCATATATTTCAAAACTGTATAGATATGAGAACAAAGTACACTGGCACAAACAAAGAAAGCATATGGACTAAAAGTTTCGTAAGATAAAAAGTGGCGAGATTAGCACATAGTATAACGAAATATTACATTAAAATTGATTTAGTACGCATCTATTTACACTACATCACTACATAGTATAAAACAAAGTCGCATTCTTTTGTCCGTCCCTATGTATGCATAAATCTTTAAAACTACGCAACGGATTTTGAAGCGGTTTTTTTTAATAGATAGCGTGATTCAGGGGGAAGGTTTTTAAGTATAACCCACCCCCGCTTTGCACGGGCGAAGCCGGGGCGGGCCACTAGTTTAATATATTACCTCAACAACGGCATATTACTAATGTGAAACACTAATGCAGATTACTCAACACAACAATTACAAAAAGTGCATAATTCGATGGTAGCGTGTCGAAGTGGTGACAATAGCTGTAGCGAGATCTCAGTATATTTACCATGACAAGCTCCGGGGAGCCAGGCAAAAATAAGGACTTATTTAGTCACATGGCTCATGATTTTGTATGTGATACCTTATTATCTAAGTCGAAAACACCTTATGTCTAGTAGTAGAATTGGTATTAATGTCACACCCATGATACAGCGATATATAATGTGTAGACAGATATTCTCTTTATTGTAAGTACACCAAGTAAATTTACAAAAACAGGTTGTATATATTTAATTTCTACAAACGGTGGTCTTATCGCTGAATGAGAGATATGTATTACTTAAATTAAAAATGTCCAATATTTTTAGAGTGATCTGTGTAAGTTTGTCGGAACGCGATAAATTTGACTAGAAATGCACCGAGTATGTTAATAAACTTCGTAAATAGATATAATAGTAGCAGATTATGTACTTAGAATACATTCAACTCTTTCTGGTGATTCCACACGAAATAAATGCTGCTTCCAATTATGCGTGCAATCTGCGTGCGTGCATAGCAAACACCATATCAGAAATCTAACGTAAGACGTCTTATCATTATTATATAAATTAGTATTTTATTGCTCATTGCGATTGCATTGTCTACAATATTGTGGAGAATATCACTATATAATATTTATGATAGTCAGAAGATATCTTGAGCACAGAATACAAATCCCCAAGTCATCAAAGGTATCCCTAGGCACAAGCACTTAAACGCTACAATAGCGTATCAATCTGTCAATCAATGCCCCTCTGTCAAATGTCGAAACTATAGACTATTTAACGCCATGTTCGTCTCTGGTTCGATTCCAGTGTAGGGCAAGTGTCTTTGTAAGCCAGAGATACTTATCCTGGATTCAGGTGTCACTTATTTAGTGCAGGAAAGTCATAAAATACAGCAAACACAGTTGAACAAGCTCGTGGCTTACACGACGCTGATCTTAATAGTGATCACCTGTGAGTCTGAGGAGCTGATTTCCGAGGGTTTCTCGGTGAGTGAGGAGTCGTCGGGGTTCTCATCGTAGGCGCGTAGACTCTCTTCGTCGCTATGGTAGGGCACGGAGCCGGGCGCAGGTCGCGGTGGGGACTTGGCCAGTGCTGCACGACGCAATGTACCACCGCCGCCGCAGCCCGTGCCACTTCCAGTGGAGTTCTGTCGCGATCTGTACAGCTCCATGGCTAGGGTGCCGCGTTCCTCGCTTTCACCTAGAGATTCTTCTAATGTCTTCTGCGCCTCTTCTGTGTATAATAAATTGTTGCTTTACTAGCGGCCCGGATTTTCTTTCTTTATTATTATTTCAATGTTTTTCATAGATATTTTGCTATTCGGGACGGAGACAAATCAAAAACTCTTTAAAATCGGTCCAGCCGTTCTTGAGTTATAATTGTTCGAACAATGTTGAATTGTTGACAAGGCTAATTTGAGATTGAAATAAATTCCTTAAAAATAATGCAAATCACTCACTTTTGTACTTGTAGCTCTTGCTTTTGACACAGAGTATCGCGATGACCATGATGATAATGACCACAGAAGCGGCAGCTAGCGCAACCATGAACCATGTGCTGCGGTAGAACGGGCGATACTGCAGGTACCCGTACTCCAGGTACAGCTTCGATGGGGTCACAATCACCTAGGCAAGGCATTGAGTGCAGTAGTTACAAATGCTATTCTATGATATATCTATCTTCTGTTCTCTATCTCTGGAAGTATAAGGCCCCAAAACCTAAAATGTGGTAGGAATATTTTTTACATCAAGTAGAGGTCACCTAAGAACGGATTTTAACCGTAACGTTTGCAAACTCAAGCTCATCACTCATCTGCAAGACTTCTGGACACCGTGAGCGATTACTGCGTGCACTGGGAACGTTATCAATTAAACTAAATTATAGTCGGTAGATTTAAGTGTTTCTTTGTACTTTTAAAGAGCGCTGTCACCTAGTCTCTCATGTGACCGCGACTGCTGTTAAAGTGTTTAATTTAAATAGTAATACAGTCCTCGCCAAACTTGATGGCCGCTCCGAACCTAGCATTACGCTGAGCAGAACACAAAATCAGGGGTCAGCGGGACGTACGCGGGGCGTGGAGGCAGGGCACGACCGCGCCGTCTTCCACCCACAAACGTCCAACGTTAGTGTGAGTGTGCTACGTTCCTATTGGTTATGTAATGTACGATGAGCAAGTTCGTACCGACGGCTACATTCAGAGCGGCCATAAAGATTGGCGAGTACTGTATGTAATACCAGATGTTGACGGAATCGCCACAACTAGACAAATGGCACAAAAGTGGCAAGAAACGTTGTGGAACATATGTATACGTAGACTATGTATGAGGCCTTTAGAACGATCTCTGTAGCTAACCAGCTCATTTCCGATGAAACAAGGTTTGTAGTAAAAATTTTAATGAAAAAAAAAGTAATTTCTACTCTGAGCTGCTCCTTGCGGTAGGCTCTATGCTCTCACTTTGGATCACTGTAGGGTTTTTGTTACACCAAGTTTATCCTTAATCCTGTATTAGTTAAAAAACATCAAAATACCATCTTTGTACTTGGAGGAGGCCTTTCTCATCAAACTACGTTTTTTTTCAGAAACTGGTAGGATGTGTATCAATAATGAAGTGCGACGTTTTCTCCTATTTTGTGCTTACCTTCTCACTGTAAGTTGGGTTGCTAATCCCATACATGTTGTAAGCGATGACGCGGAACGAGTACGCCGTCGACGGCAGCAGGCTTTGGTACGAGATCGTGAATTCTTCCAGCATTCCGTTGCTTGTTCTTGTAATTATCTCCCATCGCGTATTGTCTACAATTATTATTAAATTGTTACCGACATGACAACCGCAAATTACATTATATTTTTAAGAAGAAATTAAGGAGATTACAGGAAAATATCTCAAGAAATGTGTCACTCTGAGAGACCTATGGATTCCATTGACATGCGTCAATAACAGGTAACCAGGTCAAGCTACGGGCGTCATGCTTGTTAATATTGTGTGCTACTTTATGTGACTTTGGTCTAATCAGGGCATACACCTGGCAAAGAATAATGGTCTTTAATAACTTAACAATTTTATCAAAGAAACGGCAACAATGAATGAATCTTTATGATAGTGTTATTAAATACGTCAGTTAAGAAAGGGGTAGCGCGTACTAGTTGGATCGAGGACCTGTTTCTGAATAGAATCTAAAAGACCCACATTAATTACCACTGACTATTTTTATTCAAACAAAGCAAACACACTGGTATATAAATAGAAATAAATGAAGGTGCTATACATGTCTCTGTAACTTCCAGTCACTAGCCATCAATAACTACATTGTATCATCGTGATATTAGTAACATCTTTTAGGGATCTGTGCTTTCTATATTGAAACAGTGCGATATAAAGGTTTAGGGTGCAAGAAATACTGAACTTACAAGCTTGCCATGTCTCCTTAGCTGCGTTAAAATTAAATATCCCATGTAGACTATCGGATTTCTGAACATATCGTAATCTAAACGAAACCCTTAAAATGCATCAAACATATCCTAAGAGGTGACCCTGATACAATCAATTTGGTGAGTCATTGTAGTACTTAAATTTCTACCACGTTCCGGACCCCCATTGTCAGTTTAGAATTGTAGTACACAGACATACATTAAGACACTGTTAAGAGATACAGGTTTATAGCAATCACAACTAGAGGCAGTGTATCAAGTTTTGGCAACCGGGTCGGTCTCACCAACAAATACTATTTACATTAGGCACACGCTTTGGTGCTTAACTCCTTTATTACGACCAGAGTAAACGAAATCAGCTCGACAATATACAACAAACCTTTTCGGCGAGCTTCAAAGTAGTATCCCAGCAGTGGCCCTTGTCCAGATTCGGCGTTTATCCACCTAAGTCTCAACGCAGCCGGTTCGGGAGCCAGTTGTAGGGATCTTGGCGCCTGAGGAGAGCCTGGTTGAGGGCCAGTACGGGCGTTAGCCATAGCAGCTGCTCCCGCTCCAGCGCCTGTAGTCACCGCTCGGACCGTGAACCGGTATTCGACCTCCTCTTCTAAAACTCCAACGGCCAACCGGCGTTCTGTCACTTTTTGTTTTACTTGCTTACTGAAACCTGAACAGACACTTCAGTTGAATAGTCCATCTATTGCTAGACATAAACATTTCCACACTAAACAGTTCAAGCCGTGTGCAACCAACATCTTCGCTAGTCTTTCACCAAATTTCCGGTCTATGTTTGTGGGAAATAACATAATGCAAACATAAATATATAAATAAAACGTTTGTTCACACCTGTCTCTCTTGCCTCTACAGTGATATACGAAACGTAACAGTATCTCTTTATATCGTCACTAACTTATATCTCCCTCTCAACATACGTTCGCCACGCCTAATCACACTTTTTGTCACTCGTCGCTTACTCTCCAAGTAAGTGCGTAAAAAAGTTTAACATTAATATATATTCAGTAATTTACTCACGTTCATCCTGCTCTATAGTCTCATAAGTCACAAGGTAAGATTGTATGAGGCCGTTGCGTCTATGCGGCGACTCCCAAGACACGACAAGGCTGTTCATAGTAATGTCGGTGAATGTGATATTTCGCGGTGCAGACGGCAGACCTTGTAGAGTGCGGACTAACACTGCCGACGAACGAGGACCGTCTCCAGCAGGATTGAACGCTAGAACCTGGAAAGTTAAAAAATGAGCAAGCTAACCTAACCGATGACCGGAAGATAATCTGTGTCGTAGGAATTACGAATAAAATACAAACGTTACCATCTTTATATATATAAATCAATGCCACTTTTCGTTGTCAGCTAGTTTTTCAATGGGTGACCAACAAACAACTAACAATCTCATCCAAGCCAAGCTATCGGTGTAGACTGACATTCTAAAATCCATGGTAGACCTCACGCGATATTAGAAACGTCAAAACTGGCAGCTAGTCTAATCTAACCTATTCTGGGAGGGCTCATATAGCTAGTGGTATCTATACTGATTTCGAGGCAGGAACAAAGGCTACATAGGTACAATATGCCACGTAAATTCACCTGTATACGATATTGTGTGTATTTGTCCAAGAAGACTAGTGAATGAGAGGTGGCCGTTGCAGGTACCACTTCTATTTCTTCCTCAATCTTCCGCCCTGGCTCTGGTTCCTCCGGTGAGTCGGTGACAAGGTAGAAAATCTAGAAACGAAAAGCTGGTATAGTAGATTAGACATTTTGAACTAAAAGTGGGTGGGCGACAGTTAGCGGATGTCATCAACCAATCACGTGGCTTTCTCTCTTCTCTCTTCTTCTATACCGGGGAATAACATTTATCACTTAATTTCACTTCTTAGATTAATGGCTTGCCATGATACAACAACATAACTCCGCCAATGTCTCGTTATACAGGTAAATGCAGGAGAAAGGAAATTTAAATGTATGCTGAATGTTGTTTGATTATAAAATTTGCACAGAACAACGTGCCATCATCAAACAATCATTCTTTTTATTATGAACCTAATTGTAATGAATCCTTATAGTGGAAAAGTGACTTCTTGCATGAAAGTGGATTTTGTGATGTCACATTGTTCCTGCAAAGAGTCGACATGGTGATTTTTCAAAGCTTTCACCTTGTATCCCAGCAGGTCACCATTTTGTTGCGCCAACGACGGTGGTTTCCAGGTAAGTGTCACTTCTGTTGGGGAAAGTGGCTCTGCGGTCACTTCCTGCGGCGGTGCTGTAGGAACCGCCTCGCCCACCCATACGACAGCCGGTGTGCCTGCTGGACCCTCGCCTTGAGAGTTCATGGCACACACACTGATCTCATAATTCCGGTCTAGGGCCAAATCGGTGAGGACTACTTCTTCACTCTGACGATAGAAACAAAAATGTAGGTTAATTGCTTACGACTCACATTAAGTATTCTCACTTTCATTCCCTAGCATTCCTTATCGCGCTATCTTTTATTAGAATGAAATTCCGCCATTAAATATGTAATTCGGACACAAATGATGTCGTGGTCCAGAGCAAGTATCTCTTATCGATCCTCATCAGGAAAAATATTGAAACGATAATTTGCTTCTTTTTCGTAATTAAGAATAACTTCCCCGAAAAGGATCGATATGTATATTGCACGTTCCTTAGCTATTTATGTAGGGTGGAACAAAAACCCTTAAAAAGCCATAAAAACGGTTCAATATTTACCATAACTTGAGAAATAAGCACAGAGAACCGAAGAATCATAACGGAACTAAAATTACACAGCTTCTAGGAAACTAATTATAGCTAGTTGGTTGGTTTTCAGTGGAATCAATTTAATGTAATAAATATCTGGAAAGACGTGGATATCTCACCCTTACCATACTTGAAGTTTAAATCTATTTGAAACATAGAACTGTTTCTTTTGAAATAGCTCTATGCGCCCTCATTTATGGCTTAGGCTTTTGATTACAATCTGTACATAAAAAGTACCTTAATTCCAGGCACGTCGCGTTGTACGCTTTGTTGCAGTGGCGTAGGAAAGTCAGCCAGTGGTTGATAGCGCACGCGGTACCCGCCAGTCTGTGTGTCCCCGCTCCACTGCGTTTCACTCAGCGGCGTCCACTGTACCCGCACGCTACTCGGTGTTATAGGAACTACGTGCAGGTTTTCGACGGCTTTGCTTGGTGCTTTATTGGAATTAAACTCGGCGTTAATTTATATTTTGTGGATGATTGGAGAACTTAAAGCCACGTTTTAGCAGAATCACGTAACTTGAATGTTGCCATTATATAGATGTTATATTTGTGTACTACTACCCAGCCCATAAATGACCCACCGCTGAGCCGGGCCTTCTTCCTTTACATAAAGGGTAAATAGCCTACAGTGCCACGCTGGCCAGAAGCATTGGCACAGGGTTTCGTATCAAGTTTTTCTTCTCTTGCGGATAGGTTTCAGGCCTTCTCGTTTCCTTTTGTCGGCTCTTACAACACCCCTTAGGATGGAATGGGTTCGTGTCAGTGTCTTCTTAATCAGTTAAATATCATCATCATCATCAGCCCATAAATGACCCACTACTGGGTCGAGCGTCCTCCAAATTGACGGAGGGAAATCAGCCTACTGTGGCTGTTTTCTCTCCACGCTGGATAGACGGGTTGGCACAGGGTTTGAATCAAGTTTTCCTTCTCTCACGGCTAGGTTGGGCGGGCCGCCTCCCGCGTTCCTTTAGTCACCTCTGACGACACCCACAGGATGATTTGGGTTGGTAACATTGTGTATTCTAAATAAATAGTATATGTACATACAAATAAACTGTAACTTGCCCATGAATATTAGAGACATCGATAAGACATAGATTTACAAAAATAATTGTATCAATGTGTGCAATGAATGTACGAATGTGGTTCTACAGTTGTAAATTGCCTTTGTATAACATTTGGTATATATATATTATTATGAAATTCAAAATTTATGACGGTCTGAGTTAATCAATACATACCTGCGGGTAGTGTGCGAACAGTTTCAGTAGCATTGCTGTACCGGCTGGGGCCTATATCATTAGTAGCTCTAATACGAAACTGGTAAGCCGTGTGCGGTTTTAGGCCCTCTGCAGTGTACGACGTCACGAAGGGATCAACTCGTTCGGGTATCGTTTGCCAAGTACCACCCTCCTCCTTTTGTTGTACGGTATAATACCTAAAGAACATTAAAATCATAGAATCAGTTTGTTGGCAGGTCTATAAAGTCAAAGAAAGTAATTTTGAATTAAATCGTTTCCTAACACAAGTAAAATTTTTTTTTATTTTTTTGACATTTCACACAACGCCATCTCGTTCCAAGCTAAGCAACTTAATGCTTGTGTTATGGTAACGAGATGGATGATAAACTACTTATATACATTTTTTTTGTAAATACATACATATTATAGATAGAAATGACACCCAGACTCCGAGCCAGTGCTTCTGGTTTAGACAAAGACACTTGCCCGACCCCGGAATCGAACCCGGGACCCGTTGATCCAAAGGCGGCACATCTAACCACTAGACCAACGAGGCAGTCAAATTTTAAATTAAGATCGCTTCTTCGACCAAGAATACACTAGATATTAGAACAGCAACTTCAAAAATGGCCCGAGAAATAAGAGATCACAGGCAAATGCAAATGACGCCGCCACTCTTAGAGACCAATTTTTTTTTGGTCTATTATGTTTAAAATTTAAGCAACATATTTTTAAATTGCCAAGATATTTTCTCATTGGTTAGAGCTTGGGAGTACTCGTATTGTTAAAATCTCTCTCATTCCTCTATTGGTTTTAAAAAATATTTTCTTATATACTTTTTACATACCTAAGAGGTGCATAGCCATCGTCTCCTGGCGTCCAAGAGAAGGTGATATGGTGGGGCTGTAGCAGCGATCTTGCCACGTTAGGTCGGGCCGGCGGAGCGGGAGCGGCGCGGTTTGCCGTCGTCAGGACCAAAGCGCGCGCAGTTGCACCCCACCCTAAACGAGTTTGGGCTCTCACGGTGAACAAGTAGTATCGTTCCGACGCCAATTCCGTAGCCCTGTTATATGAACGTCACGTTACATCATCACACTAGTAATTCCGTAAAAAAATGTTGTTAAGACGTCGATATTTTTTTTAAGTACGAAGGTGATATGCATTTCCTGTGTTTACTGCTATATAAGAAAAGCCTTACTTCATTTCGTCCGCGCGCGTTTAGTTTTTATACGAACGGTTACATGTCATGTAATGTTTGCAACCGATCTCTTCGGTGATTGAAAATGTACCTACAATGTCAACCTACCCTTTCATATGGAAAAGATAGAATATGCCCTTTGTCTTCCCTCACTGCTGTTTTTGAATAGACGAGATAAAATATACTTATGGTGGTATGGAATATGAGACGTGTTAATGATATCAAAAAGAAATTTAATGAAAATTAAAACCTTCTAAGTATGTAAATACATTAATAGATAGCGAATTAGATTATCATACCTAAATGTGCGATCGGAAGGCAAGAATTCCCTCGAGAACATGTGTTGTGAACTGCTGTTTAGATGGTAGGTCACTTTGTATGCCAAAATTTCGCCATTAGGCTCTTCGGGCACGTCCCATATGATACGCGCTGTTGTAAACGTTACATCAGGGAACGAGACATTCGAAGGAGGTCCAGGCGCTATATTTAAATAAAAACATAGTTTGTGTTATAAAAAAAAATATAGTTAGAAAATCTCAATATAATCATCGAGTGACATTGCTATGCTTTGAATTGAACCCCGTAGCAAGCAATATCTGCAATGCTGTGCTCATAAAATTATCTACTTAATTTTATGTTAAAGCTGTATAGCCCACTCTTTACACGCGTAATTTACGTTTTTTTTTTTACCAGTCACATGAATGTCTTTGACACTAGGCTTGCGTGATGGAAAGCAACTCCAGGGTCTAAGTTGGAGCAGTCGATTCAAGGAAATCGGAAAGGAAAAGGATTCGGGCAGCCGATGCGGTTACATACACACGACGAAACACAGTAAAACTGCTTGGCGCCGGACTTAGATGCAAGGGTGGTAGCTAGCCGGGCGGACCATTAGATCCTACCACCAAGCCTGCGGTGGGCAAGTGTAATAATATTGTATATTTGTAACCCGTCCTCACACGTGTTACAAAAAAGACCCAGAGCAAGGGTCTCTTGCTTATACAAATACATTTTGCCCCGAAGGGAATGGGGAGGAAACAAGATGCCTATGCATTTGGATGAACATTAAAAAATCTCCTTGTAAATGCTGGTAGTTAGCTAAATCAGGCTAAACTGGTTTTTTGGTATCCATGCGAAAATGTTTTTTGCCAACCTCCGCCCCTCGTCGGCAATTACGTGGGACTCCGGAAATTACTCGTCTAACCACTAAAACCCCAACGGTATACTCTCACCCTTCACGCTTGGCGCGCCAAAGGTCACGCGAACGCATTCAACTGTGACGCCTCGACAAATCCGGCTAACTAACCAAATCTGAATAAAATAAGGAAAATATAATATTTCAAATAAGATACATACTGTCATCGAATGTCCTCACGTTGACCCCCGGATCACTCAGGGCTCCATCTCCCAGTCTTGTGTAGCCTAAAACTTGTATCTGATAAACCACGTATTTCCTCAACTCTGTCAGCGTTATCGTATGCGTTTGGTTAGATGCCACTGCGTGGCAATCGATTTTTTTCTGTTCCGGCCGAGGCGGAGGGACGACCGCTGCGTAGCACACTTTGTAGCCTTCAATTAGGCCATTTTGGTCCTGAGGCGGGATATCACCCCAGACCACTACTACCGTTGTTGAAGATGTCGCGTTGGCCGTAACACCCATTGGGCCGCGAGCTGGTACTAAAATTGAGGGCAAACATGGGGTAAATAGCGTTTAGCCACACTACAGTGATATTCGTGTGTAAGTATTCATAAAATAAAATAAATAGATTAATGTTACATTTATCTTGAATATTATGTCTCTGGACGCTAATGATAAAGGTGAATTGAAACTGATGGATCATTAATGTATTCACGACTAAGTATGTATAAGCTATTGGCTAAAAATTAATAATAATTAGAATCTTTCGTATAACTTACCCGCTTCTCTTGTCCTCTCCGTAGCAGTAGGGCTTTCAGCAGAAGTCCCAACTTCATTTATGGCTGTCATTCTAATTTCATACACTGACCATTCTTCCAAGTTGGACAGCACATGTGAATTCGCCGTGTGGTCTTCAATAACACTATGCAATGTATCGTTGCTACCACTTCTCGTATACGTTATGTTATAGCCTTTTGGATTACCATACCATTCACTTTGTTGTAGAGGCTACAAAAATTAAATCAGTATCGGTATCGTTGGTCTAGTGGTTCGATGTGCCGCCTTTGGATCAACGGGTCCCGGGTTCGATTCCGGGGTCGGGCAAGTGTCTTTGTCTAAACCAGATGCACTGGCTCGGAGTCTGGGTGTCATTTCTATCTATAATATGTATGTATTTACAAAAAAAAAAAAGATGTATATAAGTAGTTTATCATCCATCTCGTTACCATAACACAAGCATTAAGTTGCTTAGCTTGGGACGAGATGGCGTTGTGTGAAATGTCCAAGGATATTTATTTATCAAATGAAATGTTCTATGGATTTAGACGCTCTTTATCCCAATATGATTGTTGTTCTGGACGTCTGGCCAGTGTTGCACAGTAGGTTAATTACCCTCCATGTAAGGGGAGGAGGTCCGACTCAGCAGTGGGTTATTTAAAGGCTGAGTAGTACTAATAGTAGTAGTAGTTGATACCTGTGGCTTATACACTGACTAGTGGCCCGCCCCGGCTTCGCCCGTGCAAAGCGGGGGTGGGTTATACATATAAACCTTCCCCTTAAATCACTCTATCTATTAAAAAAAACCGCTTCAAAATCCGTTGCGTAGTTTTAAAGATTTATGCATACATAGGGACGGACAGAAGAATGCGACTTTGTTTTATACTATGTAGTGATTTAATCATTTCATTTTACCTATAGTTTAGTAGTGACCAAAAATTCGTTGAAAAAAGTAAGTATAGAATTACTTGCGAGCTCTATTCTATATCACAGAAATCCGGAGTTTCAAAGGCATTATTAAATTACTCACAATCCATCTAACGCGCAGATTCGTAGCGCTGACAGCTCTAACGGTAACATTTTTGGGTGGGTGTTGAGGTGGCGCTTGTATGGTTTGGAACTCCTTGCAAGGCTCCGACGGCTGCGATGTTCCAACCACGTTGGTGGCAATTACACGCAACCTGTATGTTGTGAAAGGCACCAAGCCAGTCACGAGGATGGATTGAGCGTCGGGAGCATTCACTTCGTAAATTGTCACCCACGAAGAATTTCGTGCGGTTTGAGCCTGTAAAGATTATTGAAATGAAATTGATTTTGAGTAAATTATTGACGCATTATCCGATGTTGACAATATGTATTTAGATGTCTGAGAAATACTTCGGTATAGAAATTTTCAGGTGATATCATAAATATAAAGTTTTTTCTTGCTAATACGTTCAGAACTTATACGTGATGAGTTTTTTTATTACAACTTACAGCAGGGGCATTTTACATACATATAACTCACGAACACAAATACACTTCGATCCAGAGCGAGTATCTCTGGGTCACACAAAGACACTAACCCGACCTTGGAATCGAACCAGGGATCCGTGACCCACAGGCGCCGCAAGCAAGCAAATACCAACGAGGCCAACTTCCAGAAAAAGCTACAAGTTTTTCTGCTGCTCGTGTAGTGACATAATATCACCAACCCCCAGAATGTAATTCGGAGGAAATAGTGTGTCTATCAGTTTGGCTACCATGACTAATTTCCCCCTGAGGAATTCGAAGAGGCCTAATTCCATAATGTATCTTGTTGCTGGTGATACCGGTAAATGAGAGTAACTACTTTTTGGAACATGCAACTAGATTCCTAACTTCACTTTTGACTTTTCAAATACACCAGTAAATAGGTTCAATTGAAATAAATAATATGAGTTTGACTAAATGCTAAAAATTTCATGACATCAGGTTAGTTTTTAAATAAAGACAAATTACCTGCACAGTCCATAGCGATATCGAAGAGTTGCCATCAAACCCTGGAGTAAATTGGAGCAATACTGAGAAAGCCTCAATATTAGACAAAGCTAAGTTGCGTGGCGCATCTGGTAGTACCGGTTCTACGCCTGACTGGATGGTAGCCACTCGTGGTGGTCCTTCACCTACGGCCGTCATCGCGCATAGCCAGATTTTGTAGTGAGTGCTTGCCTATAATATTGGAAAAGTTCAGGCAAATTCTAAACATACTTAGGAGCGCGTAGAATATGAATTGATAAAATATTTTATATATTCTAATCTTAATATGTCTACTTAATTACGCGTCAAGTTGTATGTTCGCGATGGACTTCTAAACTACTAAACTGATTTTCATCGAATTTGCACACCATGTGCAGTTTGATCCAACTTGAAAGATAGGAGAGCTTACATCTCAATTTATAGGAGCAATATTATTTGTTACCTCTAAACGATTCAAACAGATGGCGATATCTGTTGACTGGATTGAGTAAGTAATAAGTATTCAATAAATGGCGCTACGTTATAAGTAAAATGAATGAAAGTATGTTAATGTTAAATGTAATAAAAAAACCACAGCATCGCGTGGCCGGGTCTGTTATTAATTAATAAAAACCCTATGCCAATTCATCTCGCCAGCGTGGCACCGAATGCTAATTACCCTCCATGTAGTTGGAGGAGGCCCGACTAAGCAGTGGGTAATTTATGGGCGAGAAGTAATAGTATGAAACTATTAAAAAGCTAATTAAAGTAACTTTCATTTTATGCCATTTACAGACAGTTTTATCAATTTTGAAAAATGTTACAAACAGCATGTAACATAAAATAGCCAGATTAAAAAAAAACATTTATATCTTTCGAGTGGTAAGGACTAATCGTAGTCACTGACTAAGGCAATTTATAACAAAAAGTTAACTTAGAATCACGATCTGATAAATTTAAACAGAAGATAATTTTACCTGCAATTGCTCTATTCTGATGCTGGTTATATTGGGAGGTAGTATTTCTTCCTTAGTAGTTTCGTTATTTTCTTTCATTTGATAAAACAGTTTGTAGCCAATTAGTATGCCATTGGATTTCTTCGGCGGACTCCATGATACCCTCACTGCACGATCTGATATATCATCAAAGAGCAGACTACCTACTTCATCCGGTACTGAAAATAAAAAACAAATAAAATACATTTATATCCAAATACAACATTTCCCACGCGCAGTAAAATACATGTGGTGACGAATTAAGAATACATTGTGCCACCACCCCATTCCATTCTGAGGGTGTCGTAAGAGCCGACAATAGGAAATGTCAAGGCCGAAAACCTAGCCGCAAGAGAAGGAAAACTTGATAAGAAACCCTGTGCCAATACACCTGGACAGTGCGGCACTGTAGGCTAATTACTCTTCATGTAATTGGAGGAGGCCCGACTCAGTAGTGGGTCATGTTTGGGCTGAGTAGTAAGTACGTGAGAGTTAAGAAAACACTGACTGATTAGTTTTGGTCATTCTTTTAGTAATGCCATTAAAATATTAAACGTTTTAATAATATGTATTTAAATTTACGTCGGGAGACCAAGAATGCAAGGAAATTTTTCATTATTGAGTGAACCGATTTATTGCGTACATAGTTGCTTTATGGAACTTACTGTCTTCTTTAGTCCTAACCAATATATCATCACTACGGGGACCGTCGCCAGGTTCAGTAAAGCATAACACCGTAATATTGTACTCTGTGAACTTCTCGAGACCATCAATTATAGCACTTTGTTCAGTAAGTGGATCCAAAAGATTAGGTGGGACGCTGATTAGCTTTTGCTCTGTATTACTCCCTTCTGCTTCATCCCATTTCCATGCTTGTATTTTATAGCCCTGCAAAATTAATATGTACTTAAGTAAAACAAGAATGGTTCTATGACACTTAAATGTACATAGTACACCATACAAACATTCCATGTGGTGACCGATTTAGAACACATAGTGTCACCACCCCATTCCATCCCGAGGGTGACGTAACAGCCGACAAAAGTCAATCACAAGGCTGAAAACCTAGCCGCAAGAGAAGAAAAAAATTGATACGAATCCTTGTGCCAACCTGTCTGGCCTGATGAGAGGAGACCCGACTCAGCAGTTGGTAATTAATATTACGGACTGACGTTAAACGTGAACAGTGATAACTAGTCCCTACCAAATGATTAGTCCCATTAGATGTGGACCGACTGCAATCGCTGTAAATACCGGTATTTAGCCGAATTAGGTTAGATTGCGCAAGCGTCAATGACTATCTGTGTGACATTGATGCCTGGAAATAACTGTAATTTTGTGCCTGTGCTCTGTTCCTTTAGCCTCTTGAATAATATATCTCACTTGTACGTAGCATTTAGACAATGTCATATTTTGTACACTGTATGTGTGAGCAACGACGCAATGGATAGCTAATTATTCGCGGACATGTATTTGATTGGCCCTGACCCAAGGCCTAGTTGTCATTCATTGCGTTAACGTGTTGTGTGTTTCTCTCATCTGGCGAACTTGCTCTCACTATGCTGTTTAGTGCTTTTTGTAAACAAACCTATTGATTTGAAAAAAAGCAACTACAAAGTTTCTTGCCGGCTCTTCTCTGTAGAGCAGCATTCCGAACCGGTGGTAGTTTCAGCATGAATGTGGGTGGACGTAAGGGTTGTGGAAGATCAAGAGAGATGGATGGATTGTAAGCATAAGAAATTGTGTATGAAAGGTGTGACTGTAGATATGACGATTTATAAGAGTTTTGTGATAAAACCTACGTAAATAAAGTTAATTATGAATTGCTGCCAACCAAATTAAATTGAGAAGCGACAAGGTAAATGATAGCTCAAGAATATTATATTTTCTTCTATATTCTCTCCACATATAGAATTTATTGCGCGCCTACAACTTGTTCTGTTGGCTGTTTTTCAAAATAATAATTTGCAATACCTATATGTCTTGTAAACTTAACTTTTTAATTACAGTAATTTATTGATAACTAGCTGACCCGACAGACGTTGTCCTGTCTGAACTATGAATATTGAATTCGAATTGGAATAATTAATAATAAATTAATATACCGCCTTTTCTTATCGATTCCAATCCCTTATTTAAAGTAATTAAAAAAGAAAAAAGTAATTATACCAAAAATAGCGAACCGTCGGGACGAACGTCAAATGTTTGACAGGTAGCAGTTTGTATGGGAAAATAAAATTGTTGTTTTTATTATTTTACTTACAATATCAATGTTTTCTCTAGACTCTTAAACCTTCCCTGGACTCACACGAATATTTCAAGACCAAAATTAGCCAAATCGCTCCAGCCGTTTTCGAGTTTTAGCGAGACTAACGAACAGCTATTCATTTTTATATATAGAGATTCAAAATATTTTGACAAATTTCACTCATAAATTCCACCGATATTCCGATATTTGACAAAGTACAAAGTTGTACTTAGCATTTTTTTTCTGCTCCGGCCCATGGACGTATAAAAAAAGGCGGACGGAACTCTGGCTAAGACAAAAGTGAGACGCCAAAATGGCGGCAGCTCTGTATGTGTGAGTTAATTTTGGGGTTGCCAAGATACACAAAATTTTGCAATAAAAACATGGTTAAAATATAGAAAAAAATTGTTCGAAATTGTTATGTTTAACTTTAACATCCTAAATGCTGAGTATTTTTTTCTATAATAATGTCTTTTACTTTGAGAGGTTTTTGAAATTTCCTCTAATTTCGAGATGTGTTGAAAACGATTCTAAATTAAAAGAAATGCTTTCATTACCAAAACTTTTTTTGTGATAATATATTTATGTTGCCTAACTATAATTATAATTTATTGCGCACCTCTTGAGAAGCACTGGTATTAAATGGTACAGTAACAGTTTATTCCTCTGCAACGTGTCTTGACTCAAACAAATATTAAAACAAAATAAAGCACTGGGGATTAAAATAATGTATGAATATTTTTACGATTCGACGACACGGTTGGCGCAGTAGTTGAGCGATCGACTGCTGCGCAGCATGTCGCGGGTTCTATCCCCGCACGGAAGAAATATTTGTACGACCTACAAGTATTTGTCCCGGGTCTGGGTGTCATTTCTATCTATAATATGTAT
The DNA here is from genome assembly GCA_905475355.2 of Clostera curtula. NCBI lineage: Eukaryota > Metazoa > Arthropoda > Insecta > Lepidoptera > Notodontidae > Clostera > Clostera curtula. Next base: position 10,896,356 of record FR997797.1, on the reverse strand, counting down.
GTATTTACAAAAAAAAATGTATATAAGTAGTTTATCATCCATCTCGTTACCATAACACAAGCATTAAGTTGCTTAACTTGGGACGAGATGGCGTTGTGTGAAATGTCCAAGGTTATTTATTTATTTCTATCTATAATATTATGTATGTATTTACAAAAAAAAAAATGTATTTAAGTAGTTTATCATCCATCTCGATACCATAACACAAGCATTAAGTTGCTTAACTTGGGACGAGATGGCGTTGTGTGAAATGTCCAAGGTTATTTATTTATTTCTATCTATAATATTATGTATGTATTTACAAAAAAAAAAATGTATTTAAGTAGTTTATCATCCATCTCGATACCATAAAACAAGCATTAAGTTGCTTAGCTTGGGACGAGATGGCGTTGTGTGAAATGTCCAAGGATATTTATTATTATTATATACCGACACAATAGCTACAATGTACAATTAAATTTTGAAAAAATAAGCGGCATAATTTCATTTTTTTTTGTATTATCCATGTCTTGGTAGATTGCTAATTTACCTTATATGGTACTGCATAAGTAACAACACGCCGGAGTCCTCCTTTAGTTGTTTATAAGTCATCCGCATCAAAATGTACTGCAAATGACACTTTATTTGTTTGGAATCCAATCGTTTTCACCATTACAATTTCTACTAAGTAATTTTAATTCAATCATTTCTCCATACTTAATTTTCCTTAGAAAATCTAGCAAAAGGAATATAAAATAAAATACCCAGTAGTAACTATTAAATAATTAACCATAATATTATATTGATTTTTATAATAAACGAAAAATTGCCCACATTTCGGTTAATTAGCACACGTGAATATTGGCAACACTGAACTTAAAATTAATTGTTTTGTTCTAGCAAATACAAATTGATTTTAATGTATATAATCTGGAAATAAGTGATTGATTTATTCATTTACGTATGAAACGTGATTCCTGGATTGTTTTTCTTTTGGTCACTACGGTTTTTACACCGTTTTACCACGCAAGACATGATTTATAGTTTTTATGTTTTCGCCACATATTGCGTCTTTAAGCATCGATGTTCACGCGCGTAATGGCCGACTAATGTGTGAAAGTGTGCGTGCTGGCCTGTACATATAGCTGATCTGGCCGACTATGATGTCACAGTTTTTAGTTAGCGAGACTCTGTCCGACTTTTTTTATACGTCCATGGCTCCGACCGTACTCCTGAAAATTTAACGTTCGCAACTCCTATTCCTAGCTGTAAATCATAGAACTAAGTACAATAGGACTGGCATAAACGCATGTCTAAAAATTAATTTTTTAAAAAATCTCCTGTGCCTCCAGATATTGTCATGAAGTAATCGCCTACTGTGTTAAGACCGCTTATTGTCAATATCTAAATTGTTTTTTTGTTGCTATGTTAACCTTTTTATTGGCGTACAATAAAGAGTATTATATGTGCATACCTGGTTAATGCCATTGATTTTTTGAGGATTAGGAGGTGTCCACCAGACTGTGATTGCCGTTGAATTGAAAGGTTCACAGCGGACACTGTCTGGGGCAGCTTCTGGTACGCCTTCCTTTGTTTTAATCGTATAGCTGTCAGAAAACACTCCCTCGCCCTTATCATTGTATGCGGCGATTTGGACGTTATAGTCTTTCCAAGTAATCAAGTCCTGAATGAGATAATTTCTTTGTGCTTCGTTGGTGATATTCTGGTAGGTCCACGGGCTGTTATCATACCCTCTGAGCCTGTATCGTATGACATAGCCCAGGATGTGGCCATTTCTGTGTTCTTCAAGAGGTGGTTGCCACTGTGTGATGATTTCTGACGAAGACCTTGCCGAACCCATGAATCCGACAGGAGGTCCGGATGGTGCTTGAATAAACATAATAATAATTATTCAAGAAATAATTCAAAACATACTAGAAATGCATATCGGCTAACATGCTTTTACAAAACATGGAAATAATGTGCACATTTTCTTTCAATTTGTCAAAAGTCTGTAAATGCATACGTATAGAAAGACAATGTAGAAACGCAAAATTAAATTCTATGAATTTACCTTAACTTTTATGTCCGTTTAGTAAACAATGTATGAAAGTGATAAAATAAATGTTGCACCGTGAAAATTTGCATGCCGCTAACGTGTACTGTCATAAATTCGAGTAAAAGCATAACAAGTCGTAACTCCAAAACAAAGACAATTAAACTACCGACACTCACTTGTGGTTCATGCATACATATTATACTATTTAATGACGATACAAAGGTTTTTTTTATTACAGAGTATTTTTTATGATAATTTATAAACTATTTTAGATACGAAATTTGATAATAAAATATCAGTAAAGAAAGGGATTGACGATCACAAAAATCTAAAACATGTATACGTCGCAAACGTAACAAAAAGTTAAGGCATCACTTAATATTCACATTTTATCATACCTTGGCAGCATATTAGATCACTGGCTGCTTGATTACAAGGAGAATACATTATATTACACAAATTACATAATACAAAGTAGTGCAAAGAGTAAGTTTAGACATGTAAAACAAATTATGTGCCAATGACCTCATGTAGTGCTCGTAAAACAATGTGGAGACTACTTTGTAGCTTCGAAGCAAGTCATTCGACTATTTGAGAAGTTTCTAGCAATATAAACATTTCTATTTTATAAACAAAGTGACGATCATACAGCCAGACGCGGTTGTAACTATTGCGGGGACCGCGGTACCTATTCACAGATGACTCTAGTCAGGGATTTCGTATCTGGGACAGTATTACGATCATCGTAATACTGTCCCATCATCGTAATCGTAATACGATGTAGGCCATTCTCGCTTTTCTGTGCGATTTTGTTGATAGTTCAGATATTGGCAGAACGTTAGGATCTATAAATATATAATTCTACTGTACGTGTATGTCACTGAACTCCTCCTAAACGGCTGGACCGATTTGTTATTTTTTCTGTATGCGTTTGGGTGGCGCCGAGGTTGGTTTTGATTCACAAATCAGCCTGACAGATGGTGCTGCAGTGGGTAAACGAATATCATGCAGGACAACGTCTACCCGGTCGGTTAGTCAATTGTATGTTTTTAAGAACTTGCTTCGACGTCTCTTTTAGGCACTTATGATGATTTACTTCATATTAACGGCTAAACACTATTCGTTTTACAAACTACTGTGTAGTACCAAAATACATACCTTCCTGAGGTAAAGTCAGGACATCGGTGGGATCAGACGGCGGCCCTTCACCCACTGTGTTCACAGCGGACACTCTGAACTGATACGATGTTGCAGCTTTCAAGCTGGTTAACAAGACCCATCGTTGGTGAGCAGACACGTTCATAGGTTCTGTTACCCAGTTCAGGAGCGGGTCCGGTGTGGGACCTTGAACAGAAGACGAATTACACATACAATACACTACACTACTAGCCGAACGTATTTTTAGGACTAAATTATAAAGAAATTATCGGTAATACTGCTAAAACACATAAATAATTATGCAAGATTTTGGCACAAATTGTATGTGCACATTTGATATAATACAAAATGTTAATACAAAACGCAGGTTAATTGTTTTGGTTTATTTCCAATAGAAAGCACTTGCAATTGAAATGTGAAAGGTCCCGTGCCCTTACTTCTAACGTGTATAGACTTTTTGTCATCATACATTCACTTACCAAATTCTGGGACAACACGCCTTTGAACTATAAATTTCTGAATAGGCGAGTTCCCATCGAAGCCGGGCGTCCAGGATACATTCACGGCTCTTTGAGGGGTAGCCTCTAATCTGACTGCCCGTGCATTAGTGGGGGCAAAGGGAAGCTCTATAACGGACAGGACGGCATGGCGAGTGTGGTTCCCGCCTGGTGACGTCACAATGCACGTATACTCGCCCGCGTCACTGGCGCGGACTGCCTGCACTTGCAGCGCGCCGTCTGCTGATACCCAAACGCGGGAGCCAGCTGTCATCGGCCTGGTTACGGAGATTTTAGTATGTTAATATAGATTTTTTTATGAGGGCCTACACAAATAAACATATGTCATAAATGTTATTAGGTATTGTAGGCGAAAAACATAACAGTAATTATAACTTTGTCGTGTTTACAAAACCCCTATATCATTGGTTCTAATATTATGTAGTGTCTATTTAAAGTTATTGTAGCTACAAAACGACGAAAACATATTTTTAAAATTGCATTAACCATCGTGGGAACATTGTGTTTAACAAAGAGACAACGTTAAATTAAATCAATCAATCCATGATTCATCATCATCATCAGCCCACATTAGTCCACTGCTGGACATAGGCCTCCCCTAAAGAGCGCCATAGCGCCCTGTCTTCAGCTTGACGCATCCAGCTGCTGCCTGCAACCTTTCGCAGATCGTCGCTCCATCTAGCAGAGGGCCTTCCCACACTACGCTTGCCGATTGGCGGTCTCCATGAATATAATAATCCATGATTATCATAGATCATTTACCAAATTTCCGCCCCAATCACACATAATTAAAGAATAAACATAACATTGTACAGTGAAGTCAAGCTATATGTAGCATTGTAAAGTTATCGTGAACTCACTGCTTGTTGTGGAACCAGTCGATGTTGTACTTTACGTTGGGGTCGTTCGATACTTTACACTGTAGGGTGGCCGTGTGACCCAGTAGCACCCGCGTGTCCACAGGTGGAGCGATAATTTGTGTCCGTACTGGAAAAACAAATTTATCCGATACAAGATTTGGACACTGTACACGACAGGTTAACATGTATCTCTAGAACATGGAGCCGGATTTAAAATATACATGTGAAGTTGCTGTAGTAGAGGTTTCTATGAATAATGACGATGTAGGCAGGAAACAAAATCACTATTTACGTTGATAACTGTCTCCAACAAATCTGATTTAGGCCCAAAGGGATGATCCAGCAGAGCGTGGCTTGTGACCGGGGATCTCTATCTATAGCGCGATGTACTATACATACATTGTTTCACACATTATTGCGCAAATTATAACATTGTGCCGGGTGGTGACGGATATAGATCACATAGTGTCACCATCCTATTCCATCCTGAGGGTGTCATAAGAGCCGATAAAAGGAAATGACGATGACAGCAGTGGGTAATTTATGTGCTGAGTAGTAGTATAGCATTCAAGTGGTTACATTAGCATTGGAACTAAATTAATCTATACTAATATTATAAAGAGGAAAGATTTGTATGTATGTTTGTAACGAATTGGCTCAAAAAGTACTGGACCTTTCACCATTTGAATGCTACATTATCACTGATTAATATAGGTTTTTAATTACAAGAAAAAATAAAAAAATAATCTCCACCCGTGCGAAGCCGGGACGGGCAGCTAGTATCATTTATTGGTACACATAAATTACGCGTTTAATGCAAACGTTTCTGTGGGATTCGACTACCAAACCATACCTATCCTTAGAGCACGCGGCCAACCGCGACGCATTGCTGAGTAAAAACAAATAATCCTAACAATGCGTTCCATAGTAGGTGCTATTACAATTGTATACAAATCGAATAAAAAAGAGACGATCATCAAAATATTGGGGTTCGAAATACAAAATGTGTTTATAAAAAAAAATATTAGTGCAATACTAGGACTGTGTCAAATTCAGAAAACCCTGTAATAACACATACCATTTTATTACACTAAAACATCCATTGAAAAAAAACTTGACTTTGGAGGAATACACCGTCTATAAATTTGAATCAAATTGCGCTCATGTACCTATACTTTTATCATTGATAAAAATTATACTAAATTATATTTACATTTAAAGTAATATGGATATTAAGAAGTTTCGTGCAAAATGTACAGTTAATAACTACATTTACACTAGAACTGGCTGAAAGTTTACGTAGAACGGTTTACATGACTTCATATCGTGTTTCACCGACTTTGCAACTTTCATCTAAGGTATTGTCTGCATATCAACCTAACAAACTCACATCATTCAACAGACACTATCTATTCGTAATATCATTATGAATGATCTCATAAAAGTATCCATAAATCACTAGCTTCCTCATAGAAATATCAATTAATATCTGAGTAAATAGCTAATAGTCGTAAGCGGCTAGTAAAGTGAATGGAGTCTATCAACAGATAATGGACAATCTAATCAATTTGCTCTACTTTATACTATTGTGGATTGGTGGTTATCATTGACGATATCAAAATATGAAGCGATTAACCAGGTATGACAAGGGAAATATGTAGTAGCCAAATAGTTCTTTGAAATGTGATCTTGTCGATGCGGTTTTAGTGGCGAGAAATCAAGAAGGTATGTGACGGAAGTCTCGTAAGGTCGGCAATATTCGTGTATGCCAGTCTCGGTTAAAATTTGTAACTCTATATAATTTATAGGGTACAATAGATTCATAAACATAATGTGTATGTAAGTGCATAAATGCACTTGATATTTATTCTAGGCGGCATCTCTCATATAAGAAGATGGCTTTCAGTTTTCATCGTAACTTTATGTATTTTCATTTTTAACAACCATTACCTAAATCTTATATTGGTAAATAAGTTATGGTATAGATTCCCATTCTCGAATTGGAAATTTTGAGAATCATTTTTAATTTTCGATTCGAATTCTGGGTGTGGCAATAGGAGCTATCAAAATACACACACAATGCTATCCTTAATCTTAATAAACAACTTTCACACATCCAGGATTTAAAGATTTCCTTATTTCTTATTACGACCTTTTTCTATTAGTTTGGATATCTTACCTAGCACAGTGAGATAAGCCTCCCCTGAGACACTCCCTGCGTCGTTGGACCGCATACAAGTGTATTTACCACTATCCGCCGTTGTCGTACTTGTTATCAACAGGTCGCCGTCGTCTAATGCTTGCAATCGACTTGATAGGTTGATAATCAAGGAATCTGGAAGAAAAGTCGAAGGAACGCCTTTCGATGAGTTACAGAAGTTGTCAGAGTTAGTGAGTATTATAAATATAATAAATTTGGAAAGTGTCGTATTTGTTTTTAATTCTCTGGTCAGACGCGGATATTTATCGACAATTCTGCAAAAATGCTACAGAATATGGTATATATCTAAGACTCGACTTTTTAAAATTCGAAGCTTATGTTTAGAATTATCTTTGGCTAATTTAGTTACGAACCATTGAAGTACCAGGTGACGTTCGGCATGGGCGCTCCGACGGCTCTACAAGCAATGGTTGCGTCCTTGCCATCCAGAACCGTGAGGTTGGCCGGTGGGGTCTGCATTACTGGCGGGGACGCTACAAGCCACACGCACTCTGTTAGTACACGCTCTCTAGCTTTACTGTGGATCTATCTAATGCGCAACTGATGAACTAACGAAAGTAGTGCTTGAACGATACTTTTACGTTTAAAACAGATTGGAAAATAAATTATGTTATCAGTAGTGTATAGCGTAACCCAGATTTGCAAACCACTTACAAATAATTTGGCTTCAATCATAATGCCATGGTAACAAAATTGGATTACGAGCAGCTTATTTTCTTTCAATACATCTGGGCCAGTTTATATTCACGTAGACGAATATTTTGACTCAAACTTACTAATAATTTTACAGTCATCAACTACTTTCATAGAAACCGATTGCGCATTGCTTACAGAATTTGATCGTATCTATTAAACGTTGGAACCAATAATTGTATAACACGGCACTCGGTGACGTCAGTGTGGAAGCGCATGCATACCTATGTAAATGTGTCCAATAAAAATGTAAGCTCGTGGTAGTCGAACATTAGACTTACCTGCATTTTAAAAGATAAAATAAGTAATGTTAGTGATCAAGATTAAGTGTTAACACTTAGCAAACCGCGCAGGTGTCACGCGGACCTCTATAATTTAGCGGGGTTGCATGAATTTTTCAGTAGGATTCGTGTTACATAACATGCCTGCATTTATGTGTATCCTACGGTAGGGTACACCACAAATTAATAGTCAAGTTACTGGGACATATGTGTTTATTTCAGTTGCTAGTATAAATTAAAGGTTACGAAAAGACTCAGAATTATTTTTTCATGCAAGTTATTTTGACTAATGTATGTTTGCAACTTCTATGATAAAGATTATAAATACGTACGTGAAATGTATATGTATAAATCCGAATAAATAAATAAATGTTCGAACAAGGTGCAAAAGCAGTCTGTTTGATAACATTTCAGTTATGTTTAAAATGCTAAGCATTCCATGCATGTTAAAACAAATTATACAATCTTACATTATGACATGTTACCGGCAAAGTATAATATGTGTCTGCCATTGCATAGTTTAACGCAACGCTGTGAAGGCTATGAGTAGTTTCAATTATGAAAGTATTCCGATATTCATCTAAAGTTCTAAATTCTGGAACACTCAGAATGTAAAACCTTATCAAAGTAAACAATAATGATTGTGAGGTCATATCAAGCGATTATCGCGAAATCTGATGAATTCTTTTATAAGTTGTCGATAACTTGTGCACACAAAAATAAATGCTTAATCATGTGTTACCAAACTCGACGTAAAAATGTTATGATTATGTAATACAACTCGATGCCACTAATCCTAAGTAAAACAACGAAAGTAAAAGCAATCACTCAGTGCTGAAAAAAAACTAGTGTTATAATGACAACAATAATTTGTTCTTACTGCCGGTGTCAAATCTGAACGTTTTTGCCTTTTTATCTGACGTCCTCATTCTTATTAATTTCATGTGACTTCGTGGGTACCGTCTATTGTCCTTCGCTGCATGACATTGCCATACGTTAATTATTATTACTGTTTTTGTATTAGCGTAAGTTATGCTCATACAATGCCGTGATTGACCTCGAAACATGCAGAGCGTGAACATAATACAAGCAATTGTACGATGGTGTTACTAACGCCATCACAGAAACTATGCATATTTCCTTTGTATGCGTGGGAGATGGCATGAATGAGAAGGGAGTAAACCACGATATAACAAATGACAGAAGAGAGTGGAGAAGAAGATACACATAAATACTGTGTCGACCTCAAATGATATGGAGACCGGGGCAAGAAGAAAAAATATTACTTAAAATGAATTGAATTTTAACCTCATATTTTTGGATAGTGTCGCAACATTAAGGTTATGATATTATAAATGCTGAATTAATACTTACTTTTTATTTTAAGCCACGTATAAATAGACGATTCCCCCGCTTCATTGCTTGCAATACATTGAAATATTCCCGTGTCCTCTATCTTCAAATCGCTTATGACCAAAGACCGATCCACCTCCACTCGGTATCTCCCACCACCGTCATCCGCATCATTATTCTCTAGATTTTCATTTTCAGCACCGACGCTAGCAATTTTTTTCGCATCTTTATACCATGTTATTCCCGGTAAAGGTATACCTTGAACGTTACAATCCAAAACGATGGTGCTGCCGAATTCTCCGAATGTTTCTGACTTTATATTCGACAGGAATACAGGTTTTTCTAAGACAGTTATACTAGCTGAGGCGGTGACGGTGGCATACCCACCAGTTTTTAAACGCGCTTGACAGGTATATTGGCCGGTGTGTGTTAGGTTAGCGGATATAAGGGTAAGAGTACGGTTCCACTGATCATTTAAATCAAACGTAACTCCAGCTAAGTCGATCATGATGCCGTCTTTAAACCAAAGTGTTTCTAACTCATACAAAGGTCTAGCATTGGCAATACAATATAAATTTGTATATTCTTGACCTTTGACTACTTTTGTGTCTGATGGTTTTATAATAATCTCGGGAGGGATTTCCTTGCTGTCATTTCCATAAACGTTTAGTTTAATGTAAGGACTGTTTTCTTCTTTCCCAAGTTGCGTATTTATGGCACGTACCCTGAAAATCGTGATGTTGTTAAGCCAGTATAAAATTATTGTAGGCTCACTGAGAAAGCCCGGATCCAGGCTGTCCAATGAGTGATTTATATCGTCTCCCTAACTCCCTTGAGTTTCAGAGAATAGACTTAGATGGTTATTGACAAAACGTGATAAGGTTGGGATCTTGATCTCTATCTAATTTGGACGAATTTACGAGTATACTGATTTAAAATTTCTTAACGAAAAACAAAGGTACGTAATCTTATAAATCGGTGGAGATATTGTTCTTATTATGTTAACTTACTTTATTTCCGTTGTAATTTTGGCCTGTAAGCCTAATTATTGCAGTTTAATTACCTACCAAAATAATTAAAATATGCACTTTACCTGTATGCTCTTTCATCTTCGTGCGATGTACACAAAATAACGAGTTGATGTTTGTCAGTGACGGCATATTTTTGGTCATATCCTAAAGCACCATTTTCATCCTGCCAAATGACTGATGGGGGAGGCTCTGATTCTATTTGAGGAAAGTCTAAAACTACGGCTTTGCCGGATTCTGCGGTGACTAAAGTCTCTTGTGAATTTTCAAATACACCCATATCTGTCAAAAAGGACCGTCACTAATCAATTATTTATTTTTTTGTTATTAGGATAGGAACTAACTATTAATTTCAATCATTTTTTTGTAATTATAAAATTAAAAATAGTATTAAACAAACATAAAACCATCAATCGAGACAATGAGGCAGTAACATGGAAGTGCAATATAATGTTTGTTTATAGGAATTGAAATTGACAAAAAATTAATTGAAATCATTTCACATTGTCATTCAGTTTGCTTGTATGTATACAGCATATTATTATTTAGTTGCTGCCATCTAACGTAATAAAAATCATTCCTCACTCTTGTAAAGATATTCATGAATCCAGGACGCGAGAAGGACACAAGTAAAAATTTTATATTCATCCTTTTCTTCGCAGAAAAAGTTGTGCCTTCGCAAGCGGTAGACTTATTTTCCGCGAGATTATTTCGCATACATAACAAAGAACGTACAAAGAGACGTGTGCAAGTTTACTTACACGCCACAACGATGTTGTTCTTTTCACTGAATATCGCTCCTACATCATTTTTAGCTATACACTGGTATGCCCCGGCGTCTTGTCGCTGGGTATTGTGAATTTTATAGAACAATTCAGAAGAATAATCGCTGAGAGGAACACCGTCCTTCAGCCATTTGTACATTGGTTGTGGTATACCTGCAAATTATACTCGTTAATTGTTATTATAAAGGTCAACTGTTGTAAAAAGCAAAAATAAAGTTTGCATTTAAAGGCTTTCTGAAAGCTACAATATTTATTTAGTTGGAAAGCTAATTCGACGCGAGTTCTTCCATGAACAATTGGTAAACAATTAATAAAACGTTTTTGTTGATTTGCATTTTCTGCAGTAACTTAATTAAAAGTAAATAAATTCTCACCAAGCGCTGAACACTGCAAGATTTTTGTTGTGCCTTCTCTGACTATGCTGTTTGCAGAAGACGGCTGCATGCTAAACCTCGGTGGCTGCATTTGTACTATAAAAAAAATGTATAGTTGTTATTCCAGATAATGTCAGCGAGTATAGCAACGATTTTTAAGCAGCGATCGCAAAAAAACTTGCGAGACCCATTGATATACCCATAAAAGCTTTTAACTTCCAATATTAATAGTTTTGTTATAAAAAAATATATATTAGATAGTGGTAAGGTTACGGATGGTATCTTTGGACTATTTTTACAGAACTCATTTTGCAATATATCTCATGTCGAACACACCAGTCCAAATTTAGGTATTGCAAAAGAATCGAATTAACAGAGAATCAATCTGAGATCAGAGGAAAAACTCAATTAGAAGACACGTCATTCGTTACACAGCAGTCCAAGCAACATTAAAGGAGGCGTGGTGCTCGTTGACCGAATTTATCTCTCATCGGAATGGCGACCGGCCCTGCGGAGTACAGACCTCCGCTCGCTACGATACAAGCCATTAATCAGATTCCAGAGCACTTTGTTCAACTTTAACGCTACAGTGTAGACATTGAAAGTTGCTTACAAAACGAAAATAATTGTATTGTATTTGCAAGCATACTTAGGGTCAGCATAATTGATGTGAGCAGTATTTAAAATCAACCGTCATAATATGATTGTATGTTCATAAAACTATAGAACATTTGCAGAATCTAAAACTACTGGGTAACAAAAATCCTATAGCTTCAACCAAAGGATCTTTAAGACTACTGATGCAGATGACGAGTACAACATTTCAGGAAAAACAAAGTATCACTTTTTTTTGCAATGTTAATCTCCAGCTGGTGAAGAAAGTGTCTTGAATCGAGAATTAAACACAGAAAACCGAAGAACCATTATTGAATCCTGATTACTAAGCCTGTATTACAATAATAACAATAGCTAGTTGGTGGATTTTCACTGCTACACATGATTTCTGATAAAAGTCAGTTTCATTAAAACGTCGATCGATATCTAACAATGATATTTTTAAATATAATATCATTGATATCTAACGCATACTTTAACATAGAAAAACTAATTTTAACACAGAACTGTAATAAAATGTATGGATTATAAAAATAACATCTAGATATTTAACATAGTCTAAGATATATAATTGCGCAGAAGGTAGCAAACTTTGTGGACTAGCGGACAAAATGCAGTAAATTTATGCGTTTCTTTTTATCATAATAGCGACCCGGCCCGGCTTCGCCCGGATGCAATATTATACATATAAACCTTCCTCTTGAAACACTCTATCTATTAAACAAAACCGCATCAAAATCCGTTGCGTAGTTTTAAAGATTTAAGCATACATAGGGACGGACAGACGAGAGCGACTTTGTTTTATACTATGTAGTGATGATAGTGATGCTTCTTTAACGCCTGCGGAAAGGAAAACTGACAAAAGTCGGAAACTAAAACTTACAAATGATACTTTCCGTACATTGATTGTAACATATAAGGCGCATTAACTTGCGGCTTATTTCAACCCTTTTCCATAGAAATTGCCACAGCGGGATCATTAAGCCACGCTCGTATAAATCTAGACGAATCCTTTGACGTTAACAAAATCCTGCGTGAAAAATGTTTACAGTACTACCTTCAGCCATAAAAAACGAAAAAGTTGTCGGTAACAACAGGCTCAACATTAGGTATTAATGTGTGAGTGCCATGAAATTTAGCACTTCAAGGGCTTTGTTTTAGGGTGATTTGCACACGCAAGGTCAATGTTCACCTTCACTATCACTACATAGTATAAAACAAAGTCGCTGTCGTCTGTCCGTCCGACAAAACATAAACCAAATAAATAATAGTTAAAAAAAACTAAAAAAAAAACGATTCAAATCGAACTAAAAAATAGAAAATAAATTTAATAAATTTGAATTAAAAATAGTGTAAGAAAAAATGATTTTATTGTAAAAAAGCGTGGGGTGCTTTTCAGGATATTGGGTATTTTCCCCACTTTTACCCCCAGTTTTTTCAGGGCACAACCGATTTTCATTGAACATATTATTTTGTTATGTGCGCTTTCATTTTAGACCCCTCTCGATTATATTTGCAGACATTCGGTTATTCTTCCCCACTTTCACCCCCCTCCCCACGTTAAAACGACTTAACCGAGTTTCAACACTCGCCCGTAACTGCTCGTAAGTCCCGTTACACCCATTTCATACAAAAAAAAAATATAAGTAATTAATTATTAATTTATTAATTTAATTGAAATCGCTTCATCCGTTCGCGAGCTACGGAGCAACAGACAGACACGTCAAACTTATAACACCCCTCTTTTTGCGTCAGGGGTTAAAAACAACCGTAAATAAGTACATGTACACAATATCCAGCAAAAGGTGCTCGGCTCGGACCAAATCTTATAAATTACATCCACATGATAATGCTATCAAAACATGGAGAAAAATATCTAGATGAAACATTAAACAGTGAATATGTTTACGTGGTTCACGATTGACTGGTGTGTGCCCGGCCCAGTTACTGCCGTCGGTCAAACACATGTTGACTGTTGAGTATCATGTTGGCGGTTGGATCACGGAGTACATTAACGTTTTCATAAAACTGGAACACCACATTTACCAACCAACATTGTAGTGCGAGGCGGAGAATCCTAGTATAAGTTTGTTTCGTAACAATGTTTGTGCATCATCTAAGACATCTAGAGAGATACGGTTTTACAGTTCAATTATTTGAAGGATTCATTCCATTCCTTTGGCGACAACTTGACAATATATCTACTACTAGCCTATGCGCGCATCTTCGCCCGTGTGACATTTAAGCCCGTGCTTATCTCAGCTTTCCTTATAATAAATGGTAAATTATTTTTGAAATCGAACCAGCTGTTTTTAAGTTTATTCGTTCATCATCGTCATTCGACAATAATGAAGATGATGATTTACTATAAACGTTATTTTGCCACAAAAAACCCTACGACCTACTAAATATACACTTAAACAAATTACAAAAATTGGGTAATCCGCTTCCGAGAAATTTGGTAACAAACACCGTCACGAGATTTGTATGTCAGAAAGTATAGATAAAGGAAAGCCCTCTTTAAGAAGTGGCAAGCGTCCAGATCTCCTGAAGATCGCGACGCATACCAGGTTGCAAAGCGCGCCACTAAGACAGCTGTTGCCAGAGCCAGACGAGACCACTTACAACCACTTTACGATAAGCTGGAATCGTCTGAGGGGCAGAAGCTCATCTATAAGTTGGCGCGCTCCAGGTTCAAAGCGGCACAGGACATTTCCAAATGCCGCTGTGTAAAAGATCCTACGGGCAACCTGCTATGCGAGGACATCGCGGTAAAGGAGAGATGGCGCTCGTATTTCCACGAGCTGCTGAACACGCAGCACATAGCACAAAATGCTGATGATATCGCCCTGGCAGATTCTGACAGGGGTAGGCTGGTGCAACGCGTGAAGGCGTGGAAGGAGTCGCTTGAGAACGGTGGTCTGAAGATCAATGTGGCGAAGACTGAGTACTTGGCCTGTAACTCCACAGATCCCACACCCGTACGCATAGGCGGCAACACGGTCGAGCGCACGGACCAAGTCAAATACCTGGGATCTGTGTTTCATGCGTCTGGTGACATTGATTGCGACGTCAAGGCACGCATTGCTGCCGCGTGGGCCAAATGGTGTGAGGTAACTGGTGTCATTTGTGACCCCAAGATGCCGGTAAAGTTGAAGGGACAGGTCTATAAGACCATCATTAGGCCTGTCCTATTATACGGCTGTGAAGCGTGGCCGGTGTTGGAGCGACACAAGCAAGAACTGCGTGTCACGGAGATGAATATGATGCGGTGGATGTGTGGAGTGACGCGAAAGGATCGCATAAGGAACTCCCGCATTCGCGGCGGTCTTCGTGTCCGTGACATTACGGATAAATTGCAGGAGTGTCGGCTCCGTTGGTACGGCCACGTTTTGCGGCAACCGGAGGCTTACGTGGGAAACAAATGTCTGGCCATACCGCCTCCGCCGGGCCCCGGCAGGAGGGGTAGACCCAAAAAGTGCTGGCTTGACGTCGTAAAGGGTGATATGCGTGCCAATGGGCTCACTACCAGGGATGCTGAAGACCGTGCGAAGTGGAAGAGAAAAAGTCGGAAAGCGGACCCCGGGCGCCGAAGCGAGAATTTGGGCTGCAACCGGGATATAACGCGAAGATGATGATGATGAGAAAGTATAGATAAACAGTGCAGTAGATATGCTAATAACTGGTGAGTAAAATATACTTATGGGAATCATCTTTGACATCAATTACAAATGCATACTGAAGATCCTCAAAGAATAATCTTCATTTCTTAACTTTAGCAAAAATTCAACAACCGTTCACTTACTGATAAACTGATGACCTCCAGAAAGATGTGAAATCAGTCCAATAACACTCCCAGCATGATGTCTATGGGACTTTTTACTAGCAGTTTCAATAGTCTATGCTGCTGTTAAATTGAAAATTTACTTTATGAATATTACCTAAATACTTAAAATCATCATCTTTATTTAGGCCGCTGTTAAGTTATGCTGTTAAGTTTTTATTTGATAATACCACAATGCTCATTCTTTGAGATAACTATATTCTTTATGAGTACCTACATATTAAAATAAGTTGAATATAAAATGATGTCCGCAACGCTTTCTCTATTTGTGCTTAAGTAACATTTACAACAATCTAGTTCAAGGTCGATTTTTTGATAGCGTCATTCTTAGCCATGCGATGGCTGTTCTCCTCACGATACTAGTTTACAATATGATAATAAAAGGATTTATAATCTTTGCTTGTTTGTTCATAATTACCGAAGTAGGTTAATAGGTTAGATCAGAAGAATCCTAAGATTAGACGAATTAACCACAAATATATTTGGGCCGTAGAATATTCAAAACACGAATATGATGGTGATATTATAATGTTTACGTACTTTACTATACTACTGTCCGTAAATGAACCACTGCTGAGTCGTGCCTCCTCAAACTACATGGAGGGTAATTAGCCTACTGTGCCACGCTGGTCCGTCGGGTTGGCACAGGGTTTCCTTCTCTTGCAGCTAGGTTTTTGGCCTTATCATTTCCTTCTGTCGGCAATTAAGAAACCCTCGGTGTGGCGACATTATGTATTTTAAATCTGAACTATTTAATAGTTTCGGTTAAATGACATGTGTTATCATCATTATCATTTCAGCCAAAAGACGTCCACTGCTGGACATAGGCCTCCTCCAAGGATCTCCACAAAGGCCGGTCCTGGTCCTGGTGATAAAAAATGTACGTATTCATTTTCATACAGTAAGCACGTAGATTCTTTCAAAAGAAGCAAACAAAGGGCAGTAAACTTCATGATCAACAAAATTTAAAACAGAAATTACAGAAATAAAATTTAAACTTATGCTTATAGTATACGCGCGAATTCAGGCACAGATGTTTACCAACGATAATTTCAAATTAGAAACAGTCCCCAAGTATGCAGCATTACCTACTGTTGTTTAACTGCTTTTTAAAGTAAAAACAGTGATTGTACAAAAGTAAAACATGGGAACGAATCAAACTCAAGACATCAATACCGAAGAACCGTTTCCGTTACGTGACTCACACCTATGGCACGTTTACCCGATGCCGGAGACTACTAACATACTAATAAGAGGTTCAGGTTTTATTTTTTCATAGGAATTTATCCATCTGGATAGTAACATGGATTTTAAATAATTTAAAACTAGCTGCAAAGTTATAAGAGTAGATGTAGATAAATAAGTTTGCATACATTTTTGATCAAAAATGTGTGCTATGACATCACTTAGATAGCGACGTTTTTATTGTGAGACCGAATGATCATTGTACAGGTTAAAATGATTCACCTTCTTAGCACAGGACATCGGCAAATAGTAATGGTAAGCGAACAGTTATTTATGCATTTAGAATTACATCATGATCATCATCATCATCATCACTAATCGTTCATTTTCTGAAATCGGGGTCGGCGGCAGTCTAACTTGATTATGTGATTGCCATCAGATGTGTCCGAGGCATGGAGCTCCACAGAAGTTATAATTTATCCATCCAAAAAATTGTAGCTGACAGGATTGTAGCTGAAATTACACCATGGTCCCGAATTCAATAATATTGGAAAAAAGTTGAGAGCTAATAAGACATGTATAGCATTTAGGAGCGGAATCTAACATTAAGTTGGATAGAGTAGTTATAAAACGTTCGTCATTGCTAGGAACGCATTGGTGGTAACCGATTAACAAGAGCCATAAAAGCACTTAAATGCAAGTAACAATAGTGTATTGCCACCTGGTTCGCATCCGGTTCTGTCGTTCAGACTGTTCTCCACGACGTAGAGTACTCTGCGTATGCCAGTAACCCAAGCAAAATGTGTTTTATTAACTGTCTGTGGCATCTTAGCTTGTCAACGACTGAATTTGATTAAAGTTTATTGTTTAAAAGGCGCACTTCACCATAACGTTCTTCCCTATTTGCTGGCTGGTGTTTTCATTTTTTTATTACAAGTTATTTAGGCGTCTATTTTAATAAATGTAATCTTTTAAACAACCCAAAACCGACTCCAAAAACCCTATTTGAAATAGAGATGAAACGGATATCCGGTAACTATCCAGTATCCGGCCTATCCGGCGGCCTTTATACTATCCGGCCGAATACCGGATAACTAACAACTACTCGGCCGGATAGGAATCTCGCCGAATTAATAAAAAATATGAATAAAAAATATATTTTTAAGTAATTATTTGCTTTATTTAGTTTTTTTTTTTTTTTTTTAAACGGACATTCGAATTTTTTTATTAGTATAATGAATAAGATTAAAATACTTAAAAACACTAAAGACTAAGAACAAAAATTTACTAAAATAACTTAATAAATAACCTACTTAGAAATAAATATTTACAAATTATATAAATGTGCCAAACCACTGTCGCAAGGTAGGTTAGTTAGTCTTAGTGTCACCTAGGAAATATAATTAGTTATAGCTGTAAATTTTTAATCACACAATAGTAAATGAATGTAAGAAAGATAAAGAATTAATTAGTACTCATATTGCAATAAGGGCAAATTATGATGAATAAATACTAATTTCTCTGCATTTAGAGGTATCAAGCGGTTTCCCTTCTCTTCATAAATAAGGCCAGCTTCAGAAAAAAGTCCCTGTACACACTGCTGCAAGGTGCTGAAAGATAGATTTTGGCAAACTTTGTTAAATTTGGGTATTGTGCTATAGCTGCCTGCTGTGTGCGATGCACCAAACGGCTAAGTTCCACCGGGTATCCGGCGGCCGGATATTCGGCTATTCGGCCACATGGTTGGCCGAATATCCGGTATCCGGCCAAAATGCTATCCGTTTCATCTCTAATTTGAAATGTTAACATTTTCATTCAATCGGGAATTAGGAACGGGACTGTTCCAAATTCTGGTAAACAAATTATTTTGTATCTTATGGTAGTCTTTATTTGAATAATACATCGAGTAAGAGTAAAGGCCTGGAGTAGTAACTACTACTACTAAGTAAAGTAATTACGGACAGGTGAATGTACGGGAAACCCTAGAAATTACATGCTCCCTTCATAGAGAAGGCGTGTTTAAGTGTAATTTGAGAGTTACAAATTTGTTAAAGGAGTACTTTTTAAAGCAAGGTTGGCAAAGGATGATCAGCAGACGTATTTACACACAAATAAAATTGAAATGTCTCTTTGTGGTATTAAAATAACAGTATTTTTCTAAACGCATACATTCTCGTGAAAAGCACAAGTGTGCGGTATTGACAACAAAAAAGCAGTCCATTTGTTCTGGCTAATTTCCGAAACGACGACTAGATGATCGATGACGGGAGTTACAAGGAGTAGCTTGGGCTTCTTTTATTTTGATAAAATAAAAGAAGCGTCATCCATGGCCACAATTATTATTAAATAAATAATACGTAAGTGAGCGAAGGCGCGGGTAGCAGCTACATATTCTATTCTGGAAAAGTTAATGCCAAATATATACATTTTTATTGTCCTACACTACTACATTTGTTTTTGGATATCTAACTATACTAGTATCTAAGTATTACTAAAAAAAAGGAACGCAACAGTTTTTTTTTATATAATAGAACACACGAGCAGGCGGTCCACCTGATGGAAAGTGGTCACCGTCACCCAGGACATCTGCAACCTAACGGGAGAAGATGCGTTGCCGGCCTTTAAGATGCCTGTAAACACCTCTTTTGAAGAGCCCCATATTGTAGCGCAGAGGAAACACTTCGTTCCACACTGCCTCGTTGGTCTAGTGGTTAGATGTGCCGCCTTTGGATCAACGGGTCCCGGGTTCGATTCCGGGGTCGGGCAAGTGTCTTTGTCTAAACCAGAGGCTATGTGAACTTGGCACCCGACTTTTCCAAAATTATGTTTTTTTGTGTTTTTTAGATAGATTTGGGTAAGTAGTAGATAGTAGTAAAAATATTTTCGTTTGTAGTAATTCCAAAAAAAAAATAAAAAATGTTAAAAAAATTCCATCTCCCGAAATTGAAAAAATCAAATTTTTTTTAACTATTTATATTATTAATCGTATGTAGTGGATTGTAGTAAACTTTTTTTTGTTTGTAGTAAAACAGAAAAAATATGAAAAAATATTTTCATTTAAGCGTATTATATCATCACGATCTCGGTAACGAAAAATCGGTTTCCAAGGTAAAATCGATTATAATGAACGTCCAAAACCTCTAAGAAAGGTTCCCAGAGGTTAGTAGTGGACGAATTTTCGTTTGTAGTAAACGTATTTTATTAAAAAAGTGACTATCTTAAGAAGCACTCGTTTCGGCGTCGTTTACGTGAAATAACTCTAGTTTGCATAGAGATACGGTTACTACAAACCTCCTAATCTACTGCGAAAGGGTCCTAGAGGTTAGTAGTGAACGAATTTTCGATTGTAGTAAACAACTTTTTATAAAAAAGTGACCATCTTAGAAAACACTCGTTTTGGCGACGTTTACGTGAAATAACTCTTGTTACAAAAGAGATACGGTTACTACAAACCTCCTAATCGACTGAGAAAGGGTCCTAGAGGTTAGTAGTGAACGAATTTTCGATTGTAGTAAAAGACTTTTTATAAAAAAAGTGACCATCTTAAAAAACACTCGTTTCGGCGTCGTTTACGTGATATAACTCTTGTTACAAAGGAGATACGGTTACTACAAACCTTCTAATCGACTGAGAAAGGGTCCTAGAGGTTAGTAGTAAACGAATTTTCGATTGTAGTAAACAACTTTTTATAAAAAAAGTGACCATCTTAAAAAACACTCGTTTCGGCGTCGTTTACGTGAAATAACTCTAGTTTGAATAGAGATACGGTTACTACAAACCTCCTAATCTACTGAGAAAGGGTCCTAGAGGTTAGTAGTGAACCAATTTTCGATTGTAGTAAACGATTTTTTTATAAAAAAGTGACCATCTTAGAAAACACTCGTTTTGGCGAGGTTTACGTGAAATAACTCTAGTTTGCATAGAGATACGGTTACTACAAACCTCCTAATCTACTGCGAAAGGGTCCTAGAGGTTAGTAGTGAACGAATTTTCGATTGTAGTAAACAACTTTTTGTAAAAAAGTGACCATCTTAGAAAACACTCGTTTTGGCGACGTTTACGTGAAATAACTCTTGTTACAAAAGAGATACGGTTACTACAAACCTTCTAATCGACTGAGAAAGGGTCCTAGAGGTTAGTAGTGAACGAATTTTCGATTGTAGTAAACAACTTTTTATAAAAAAAGTGACCATCTTAAAAAACACTCGTTTCGGCGTCGTTTACGTGAAATAACTCTAGTTTGAATAGAGATACGGTTACTACAAACCTCCTAATCTACTGCGAAAGGGTCCTAGAGGTTAGTAGTGAACGAATTTTCGATTGTAGTAAACAACTTTTTATAAAAAAGTGACCATCTTAGAAAACACTCGTTTTGGCGACGGACCCTTTCTCAGTAGATTAGGAGGTTTGTAGTAACCGTATCTCCTTTGTAACAAGAGTTATTTCACGTAAACCTCGCCAAAACGAGTGTTTTTTAAGATGGTCACTTTTTTATAAAAAGTTGTTTACTACAATCGAAAATTCGTTCACTACTAACCTCTAGGACCCTTTCTCAGTCGATAAGAAGATTTGTAGTAACCGTATCTCCTTTGTAACAAGAGTTATTTCACGTAAACGACGCCGAAACGAGTGTTTTTTAAGATGGTCACTTTTTTTATAAAAAGTTGTTTACTACAATCGAAAATTCGTTCACTACTAACCTCTAGGACCCTTTCTCAGTCGATTAGAAGGTTTATAGTAACCGTATCTCCTTTGTAACAAGAGTTATTTCACGTAAACGTCGCCAAAACGAGTGTTTTCTAAGATGGTAACTTTTTTATAAAAAGTTGTTTACTACAATCGAACATTCGTTCACTACTAACCTCTAGGACCCTTTCGCAGTAGATTAGGAGGTTTGTAGTAACCGTATCTCCTTTGTAACAAGAGTTATTTCACGTAAACGTCGCCAAAACGAGTGTTTTCTAAGATGGTCACTTTTTTATAAAAAGTTGTTTACTACAATCGAAAATTCGTTCACTACTAACCTCTAGGACCCTTTCGCAGTAGATTAGGAGGTTTTTAGTAACCGTATCTCTATTCAAACTAGAGTTATTTCACGTAAACGACGCCGAAACGAGTGTTTTTTAAGATGTTCACTTTTTTTATAAAAAGTTGTTTACTACAATCGAAAATTCGTTCACTACTTACCTCTAGGACCCTTTCTCAGTCGATTAGAAGGTTTGTAGTAACCGTATCTCTTTTGTAACAAGAGTTATTTCACGTAAACGTCGCCAAAACGAGTGTTTTCTAAGATGGTAACTTTTTTATAAAAAGTTGTTTACTACAATCGAAAATTGGTTCACTACTAACCTCTAGGACCCTTTCTCAGTAGATTAGGAGGTTTGTAGTAACCGTATCTCTATTCAAACTAGAGTTATTTCACGTAAACGACGCCGAAACGAGTGTTTTTTAAGATGGTCACTTTTTTTATAAAAAGTTGTTTACTACAATCGAAAATTCGTTCACTACTAACCTCTAGGACCCTTTCTCAGTCGATTAGAAGGTTTGTAGTAACCGTATCTCCTTTGTAACAAGAGTTATATCACGTAAACGACGCCGAAACGAGTGTTTTCTAAGATGGTCACTTTTTTTATAAAAAGTCTTTTACTACAATCGAAAATTCGTTCACTACTAACCTCTAGGACCCTTTCTCAGTCGATTAGGAGGTTTGTAGTAACCGTATCTCTTTTGTAACATGAGTTATTTCACGTAAACGTCGCCAAAACGAGTGTTTTCTAAGATGGTCACTTTTTTTATAAAAAGTCTTTTACTACAATCGAAAATTCGTTCACTACTAACCTCTAGGACCCTTTCTCAGTCGATTAGGAGGTTTGTAGTAACCGTATCTCTTTTGTAACAAGAGTTATTTCACGTAAACGTCGCCAAAACGAGTGTTTTCTAAGATGGTCACTTTTTTTATAAAAAGTTGTTTACTACAATCGAAAATTGGTTCACTACTAACCTCTAGGACCCTTTCTCAGTAGATTAGGAGGTTTGTAGTAACCGTATCTCTATTCAAACTAGAGTTATTTCACGTAAACGACGCCGAAACGAGTGTTTTTTAAGATGGTCACTTTTTTTATAAAAAGTTGTTTACTACAATCGAAAATTCGTTCACTACTAACCTCTAGGACCCTTTCTCAGTCGATTAGAAGGTTTGTAGTAACCGTATCTCCTTTGTAACAAGAGTTATATCACGTAAACGACGCCGAAACGAGTGTTTTCTAAGATGGTCACTTTTTTTATAAAACGTCTTTTACTACAATCGAAAATTCGTTCACTACTAACCTCTAGGACCCTTTCTCAGTCGATTAGGAGGTTTGTAGTAACCGTATCTCTTTTGTAACAAGAGTTATTTCACGTAAACGTCGCCAAAACGAGTGTTTTCTAAGATGGTCACTTTTTTTATAAAAAGTCTTTTACTACAATCGAAAATTCGTTCACTACTAACCTCTAGGACCCTTTCTCAGTCGATTAGGAGGTTTGTAGTAACCGTATCTCTTTTGTAACAAGAGTTATTTCACGTAAACGTCGCCAAAACGAGTGTTTTCTAAGATGGTCACTTTTTTATAAAAAGTTGTTTACTACAATCGAAAATTCGTTCACTACTAACCTCTAGGACCCTTTCGCAGTAGATTAGGAGGTTTGTAGTAACCGTATCTCTATGCAAACTAGAGTTATTTCACGTAAACGACGCCGAAACGAGTGCTTCTTAAGATAGTCACTTTTTTAATAAAATACGTTTACTACAAACGAAAATTCGTCCACTACTAACCTCTGGGAACCTTTCTTAGAGGTTTTGGACGTTCATTATAATCGATTTTACCTTGGAAACCGATTTTTCGTTACCGAGATCGTGATGATATAATACGCTTAAATGAAAATATTTTTTCATATTTTTTCTGTTTTACTACAAACAAAAAAAAGTTTACTACAATCCACTACATACGATTAATAATATAAATAGTTAAAAAAAATTTGATTTTTTCAATTTCGGGAGATGGAATTTTTTTAACATTTTTTATTTTTTTTTTGGAATTACTACAAACGAAAATATTTTTACTACTATCTACTACTTACCCAAATCTATCTAAAAAACACAAAAAAACATAATTTTGGAAAAGTCGGGTGCCAAGTTCACATAGCCTAAACCAGAGGCACTGGCTCGGAGTCTGGGTGTCATTTCTATCTATAATATGTATGTATTTACAAAAAAAAAAACGTATATAAGTAGTTTATCATCCATCTCGTTACCATAACACAAGCATTAAGTTGCTTAGCTTGGAACGAAATGTCGTTGTGTGAAATGTCCAAGTATATTTTATTTTTTATCTTGCACGTGCGCGGTAAAAAGTGGATGTGCCAGCCGATGTGGATGAAATTTCTCTGAGGATTATTACAATTATGTGTATGTCTCTCTCTCTACTCGTTTCCTCACTGGATAATCGTGACCCTAACGATTGACTACTATCTACTATTCTGTATAGAAAGAAACTAGTTAAAACAATAAAAAAATGAAAGTATCCATAACAGTTGACTGAACACAAGTTTAGGACGGAGTACGTAATTCTAAGGGCCTACCTTGGGCTTTGGAATGTAAATAAGTGGTTGTATAACAATTGAATCGGGTTAAACCTAACAATACGTTGCTACTTTTTTGACTCCTATCCCATTCAGAATTGATAAGCCGGAACTGAGTAATTTTGAACGGCCGCCAGCTTCCATGTCCATATAGTTTTTCTCACTAAATTAAGGCCGATTTCGAACTTGCTGGCCTATTATAATTTTTAGTTGACATTGAGAACAAACGATCAAAGCTCGGCTTTAGTTTTTAAATTATCTTTTCTTACAACAAATATGTTAGAGTCAGTAAAAAAACAAAATAAGTAACTAAATGACATGGGTAACATACATTGAGGTGAAATCATCTGTGATACATAAACAGATCTAAAATACAGTGAGAAAACCATAGATTTGATTTGGTTTCAGCGATAAAGAAGAACGAAATCACACATGAGATATCATCATACGAAATACATATACGGCACAAACATTGGTACAACGAAAATTACTTGGTAATCAAAGGTTTAACCAATCAGGTTAAGTAAATCAACAGAAGGGGCGCGTGAGTGGATACAGATTTAGAATTATGATCACCTAAGCATTATAACCTGAGGTTATCAAAGACGCCTAGCGAGGCAAATTCAGAAGTGGGCCATTGATGGGCTGAGAAAGGTTAATTATCTTCGTAACTTAGTGTAATACGACCCCCTCAATCAAGAATTAATATGAAATAATATTTACACCGTTTTAGTTTCAAGACAGATACGTAATATCCGGATGGCAGTTAGGAATATCAAGTGACTCACTGCCTTACAAAAACATTTGAAAGTTTAAGCACAGCGTACTATTTAAATAAACCACTATGTTAAAATTTGATGAATGCGTTTCCGTAATATATAATATACGTAATATATGTTAAAACGATATACATTATTTGACTACCATTTGATAGTGCACTTGTGTCACAAGAACGTCTTATATTAACTGGATAAAGTTATCAGTAAAAATACGTCACCGTGCCGGTCCCGTCATTTCTGGGTTTATTCCCATTATCAACATTTTTATAACTACACTACTACTACTATGTATCAAAGTACTGTATTTATTATTTAACAACTCTAGATAATCGGCCCTATAGTGTGATTGGCCAACGAGCAAGGAAGTAGATCTATACGATATTTAGGTAACGTTTACTACTAATACGAAGCATTACAAAAAGCCTAGACGTTTTAATAAATATCGAATAAAACATTTTACCGAAACTTACTACTAATAACTTTAATTTAATATATGTATATGTGATACAAAGACATTTCATAAAATATATACCCGTGAACGTAGAATTAGATTACTACTACATTTTACTTCATTACCGAGGCACGATATTCCCTAAACAATTAATTTTAAACAACAATTGGGACTAATTAAAACATCAATAATCGATTATAGCTGCTTATTTCAGAAAACATAAAAACGCTTTCAGCGTCCAATGTTTCATCGTGAAGCTTTGTTTACCGAAACAATATTCAGGCAGTGAAGCGGTGGCTCCCTATAGTCCGTACGTCCATGGGTAAAAATAGAAGTTAATCGATCCTTTTATTCATGTCACTTGTTCGCCACTTCATAACAAACTCAACAGGTCCGACCTTTAAAGTATTTTGGTTCTAAATTTAACTACATCCTGAAAGATGTTTTTCATTATATAACGTTAATGTATGTACTTCCTCAATAACCCAATAACTACACCCTCAATAATGGCAACAGGCACATTTCAAAGTAAAGAAATTCCACACAATATTCTCTTTCGTTAAAAGCGCTAACTGCTTTAGTAAAAATACCAAACTCTAACATACCAAGCTTTGCTTTTCGTTTTCTTTATAAGGAATTTTCTTCCGCTAGTATGTAATAGGAAACATTCGCTGAAATACGTTTATTCATACAACCAAATATAAGTTTATAGTATTTTCCACGGTATTGTGCGTAACTCCAGTTTCACGGCTGTGACTGAAATGCAAAATTACGAAAATACAACGCGAAAGCGCCACTCCGGGGGCTTATGATTAATTTATCGCTGATTACTCTGCGTGTACTGGCAGCGTACTTTGGCAACAAGTGTCGTAAAATCTTGAAAATACAAATGCGGCTTAGCTTTCAAAACAAAATATACTCATTAGCGAAATTTGTAGACGCAGTTTCCGGTAAGTTGCCGAACTGTAATAACTACCTCAGTGCCCACGACTCCTTCTATCTACGCCATATACAGAGTTGATATGACAGAGGGGTATTAAATTACACTACGCATACTATATGTGATTAGTATGAATTCGAAACGGTACAAAAAAAATATACACGTGAATTTTCATGGGGGGTGGAGGGGTAGTCTTAAACCTCGCCAGGTATCACCAAGGGGGAGGGAGGTTAAAACATGTTAAAAAAACATCACGTGATTAATGGACAGCCCCTAAGGTTAATAAACGATGCGTTAGGCATAAACACCTGTTAGGAAAGATACATCGTGATCAAATGAGGCAAAAAAGCAATTTGCGGCTAAACAATTGCTCCAATTTAATAGATTTTTGGTACAGAGCCTGGAAATTATACCTAGTATAGGCAGTTAAAAAAAATGCCCCTATGTCGTATCAACCCTGTATACATATGAACGTCAAACATAGGGGAACTCGTGCATTAAGGAATCTTTTTGCTAGTATCCCCAGAGGACCATCCTGGAAATATACGTGTCAGCCTGTCATGAAACAAATAAGACGCTCTTAGACTCGCGGGATGAACTTGATAAGATTTTAGCCAAACGATGTCCATGGTTCTTATTAGATCTAAACAGGACTGGTTATTTTTTCGATAAATTTGACGCCTTTTTATCTTATTTGATCATTATGTGACATTCGTTTTATTATTTACGGCCGAAATCAAGCCACAAACATCAACAAAGATGAATGATGATGATATAGGAGAGCTTAACATCAAGCTAATAGACCGAGACTAGTTTAATGTTAAGCTCTCACATATCTAGATTCAATGCGAGATACCGATTAAGACAGCACACTGAATCGCAAATTTGCAAGGTGAAAGCACACGAGGCGCTTCATACTCGGGAACTCAAGATTTGCCACAATGTACCGAAGGCTATTTTTATTTGGACTTATTTTGACTGATAATCAGGGTGGAGACAGAGATTGAGAAAACAAGCTATTCTTTCCTTTGCATGTCATAAAATGACGACGACGCTAAAACACGACCGACTGTGGCCCTAAACCTGCTATTTCTATTGAAGTGCCCATCCGACACAATGGAATTGCTAATCTTAATCTACTAAATCCAAAAGTTCTTGTGTCATAAACTATACTATACTAGGCATATAGGTGTGTCCCTAACAGTCGGTATACTAAAACAGACAGAATACTAAAACTGTCAACATCGACAGCCAAAGGCCCAGTGATTGTCGATATTGACTCTATTGAATTAGCAGGTTTGGGGCCTGCTAGATAGTATGGTATAGCCATACTGTCTTTCACTTGATCGTTTGGATTGTTCTATCTATCTAACGCCATCAATCGAAATCTCTGTTATTTGATATTTATCTTAATTGCTGCATTTGTGAACATATACTAAAGGGGAATTACCTATAAAGTCACCCGTAACAGCTTATCACCACGTACGACTGGATGTTCATCCAATATTTCTGTAGATGACCTCTTATGGAGTGTACAAAGCTTTCGTGACAATTTTAGAGAAAGATTTAGCTTCGCGTCGAATCTTATATGCCTAAACAAACATTTTAGGCAGGAAATGGTCCCCGGGTAGACATTTTTATACCTTTAGCATTTGCGTATTAGTATTCCCAGGGGTTACAATTTAATGGTTTTACACGACACACACAGTAAAGATTTGGTCAATTCGCTTGAATTATGAATAAGGGTCGCTACGGTTATAGCTACAGGAAACTATCTTATCTTCCGGGACTACTAGTGAAACCGCATCCGTTTTAGAGGTACTTTATTGTCAATTTGTCTTTAAAAGCATTTGTAATTCAATGTTTACGGATACAATAGAAAATGTAAACTACTGTGCTAGTTATCAATGAAATCAAATAAGTCGACTTGGTATAATTGCATTAATAGCTTTTGCCAAGTCTTTATGTCTACGAGGAACTTGAACATAAAGGATTTTGATAAATCTTGAATCATTCGGTTCCGTTTCCCAAACGGCAAGCACTTGGTTTTATAGTAAAGCGGTATATTATGTAGTTTTTCAATTTGAATTATTATGGTCACGTCACAGCACAGCACCATGTAGTAATTTTTGCGCATTATAACCAATTAAAAAAAAATACCGTATTCAAAAGCAAGAAAAGAAAAAGCGGTTTTTTAAATTGTAATTTAATTTTTATTGTAAAATGTATTATAAAAAAGTTATAGAGCAACAAATTTTTCACACATTTTAGCTTAACTTCTTTAATTTTGAATTTAGTGCAAAAGTTATATTTACATATTTGTAGGCAAAGCAATTTGCTACAAAATATGCCTTTCCAATTTTTTTGTAGGATGCATAGTTTCCGAGATATCGCGCAAAAGACGATTTTCAATATGGCGGCCGGGGGACAAGGGCGGAAACCCACAAACTTGAAGTTAAGGTTCTATTGACCCCAGACATGTCCCAAAAATAAAATTGCGTCCTCTAATAAATGCAAAGCTCATGTAACATTTCAATTGACTATTAAAGATGACTTAGGTATGCGGTAACAAACATACAAAAAAATACAGACGAATTGAGTACCACTTTCTACATTCCACCTTTTTTGAAGTCGGTTATAAAAGGTACCAAAGTTAGGTTATATATAGTCTCTCATCATCTTTCGAAATTCATCTTTTTCCTTCGAAATCTAAATATGTATGTCACAGAAAAGTTTTTAAAGTGCGTTCGTTATCTGTAACATTGATAATTATTACGTCATTCTTTGTTTCATAATGCGGACGACTAAATTAATTTTGATAATTTCGTTCGAGAACAAGAAAGCATCTGCTCGCGGTTTAATTGAGTTCATTACATCTTTATTACAGAGTAAGTACTTACTAAATTGACGATGTTTCATTGGGCGCATTTGATCGACTTGTAGGTCGCAGCGTTTAAGTATTAATAACGCTATACAGGACCCTGCAGCCTAGTTTCAAGACTAGTCTTTATGTTCATGTTTACCGCAGCTCTTCACTCACAGTTTGGCTAGGCTCACAGTGCAGACCTTCTCATCAGAAACATCAGATTTTCAATCTGTAGCCAGCGTATTTAGCGCATGGAGATTTTCTCATTTGCTCATAAATTATGTTAGAGCTAAATTTCAAGCCTTATAATCAAATTAGATAAATTGATAGACAATTATTGCTTCATGTTTTCAGAACGTAGGTGTTTTGGGATTTGAGCATGAAGACAGAATTGATTGTACTCATATCATATTGGTCACGTCAATAAAGCCAGTATGCGCGTTAAAAAATCCGGATATCTTTCAAAAAAATCTAGAATATTGTTTTAATGGATTACTCAGAGTGCTTTTAAAACCGACCTCGGCAGAGGGCTTATCCGGACTCATATTTCGCATTTTTATATAGGTGTTGTATTCGTGAAATGTTTCCTAAAAAGTCAAATAAACAGTGAAACTACAGACACGTTGACGTAATATGTATAAACAAACGACTTTTAATGGTACAGTAGATATTTGCAGTCAATGCCTGGTATTGAAACGACTGTAAAAAATGCCGGGGTAATGTACCCTGGAATACCGACGCCTTTAATAGGCCCATCTACATGTCGATGCACCACTGAAAGTACACTGCGTGCGCGGTGTCCATGAATGCATTCTGAAACAGTCCTATAAGTATTCGCCGGGCGTAAGCATGAAGCGAGGGAGGTAACTTAAGCGGCTAGGTAATTTCTCGTTAAAAATTGTGTATTTTGTATTAAAAAGTCACAACAAATAACCGAAACACTTATGGGGAAAATACATGTTATTTTTCGTAAAACTCAACACGTGTTTTGAATTTTATTGGGGTATTATTTGATACAATATTGAGACCAATTAGGCCTCGTACTGAGCCGGATTCCTCCTGTTTTAGTTTCTTTAATCTTTTGCTGGTGTTTGTTATAAGTTTTGCTTCATTTGCGGCTATGACGTTTCTCTCTCTGAATCCTTCAGACGTCTCAGGTACCCACAAGATTGAATAGGTTGGACACTATGTAATCTAATGCGTTTTCACATTAGGCTTTCTTGGCTTGCCACCCGGGTCGCGGAGCGTTTTCCCTTATTGGGGAGAAGCATTGGGAGTTTTACACATAACCCGGCTTGTTCGTAACGGCCGAGTAACCAAGAGAATTTCAAACATACAAAAATACAAATAACTTACGGACACGTAAATTGCGTCGTAACCAACTAGTACACGTACACGAACCATCATATTTGAGACTTATAACAACCTTATGACTTGTCCAAACAACAGTTTAATTAAACTCCCGTTAACAAGGAAATTAAGGGGCCTGACGTTATTTCGGAGTTGAATATTTTAGATCCACTTTAAGTTAGCTAAACTCATTGAGGCTCAAGCACCTCAGTAGTTCTATGTGGCTAGGTTGGTGAATATTTTCACAGCGTGGTTGTGGTAATGCAGTTATCCATATCTAGTTAAAGTTTCTCTCTCTAGTTACTAATAAGAGGCAGTTTAAAAAACATCTTACTTAATATTATAAACGTGAAAGTTTGTAAGTATGGATGGATGGATGGATGGATAGATGGATGGATGGATGGATGGATGGATGGATGTTTGTTACTCTTTCACGTAAAAAGTACTGAATGGATTTTAATGAAACTTTACAATGATATAGCTTATACATCAGAATAACACATAGGCTACAAGTTATAAAGATATTATGTGAATTACAACAATATAAACAAGTCGAATTCAAAATTTCAAATTGTCAAATTTTCGGCCATATTAAACTATAGACTACATAACGTTTCGCTGTCAGTTGCGTTTTGTTAAAGTAGGTTTTATACGGACGGGATAAAAATCTCAGGTATCCTATGTCCAACTTTCTTTTTGTTTTAATGTTAAATATTTATAATGCGGAACAAAGTTCGCCGGGTCAGCTAGTATACGATATTTCTTTTTACTGTGCCTTCAGTTGTCATTAATGTCGTAATCCACAGTTAAGTGTGTGATCAATTTCAATAACAGCCGGGATACCTTTTCTACCACGACTCAAACTATTTTTTTTATCTACGGCTTGAATGCCTTTGACCCTAGGCTTGCGTGATGGAAAGCAACGCCAGGGTCTAAGATGGAGCAGGCAATTCGCATAAGTAAGTGTCTATGAATACAAACACAGTTTAAGGGAAAAATATAGAAAAATAACTATTTTCGTTTGTGTTACTGTTATGAAGGCGGTACTAACTACGATTTTCTGTTACGCTGTTGCGCTTTCACGCCTAAATTATTGTTCTAAATAATATATTAATTGGGACCTTAGTGATGGACGTAGGCTGATTTATTACTCACAAAATGCTGCATGAGAAACTAAATCTAATACTGGCTACTTGAATATTAAAGTAATAGTATCAAATATTAACCAAGTAATAATTTATTCACATCTATTTTAGTGGTAGAAATTGGGTCACAAATTGCCTTCAGTTCATAAATGATTCAATTTGTCACAATCTATTAAAGTTTGCTTAGCATATGGACTTTGAACATCTATACCCTGTGTTAAATTAATGATTGAATATCTTGGCTATACCTCTCATTATGCTCATTAAGTAGTTAAATACTAATTGTCAGCAATTAGTACATATGATATATGGTCTTTTAGAGAAATAGTTTTGCATAATGTTACTTTTCAAATTAATGGTAATGCAGTATGAGGATGAGGGTGTTCTGTATAACTGAGTCTTTAACATGAAAATAGTAAATTAACTGTAACGGTAAATATCGTTACAGCTCATAAATTACCCACTACTGGGTTGGTCTCCTCCAAATTCATGAAGGGAAATTAGCCCACAGTGCCACGCTGGCAAGACAGGTCGGCACAGGGTTTGTATCAAGTTTTCCTTCTCTTGGGGCTAGGTGATCTGCCTTTTGCGTTCTTTTAGTCGCCTCTTACGACACCCTAAAGATGGTATGGATTGGTGACATTGAGTATTCTAAATCCGTCACAGTCACCCAGTAAATATATAATTTTCTATCTCCAAGGTCATGGTGGATATTATCATCATTAGGCAGGTGGATAATATGTCAATTTGGATATTTTTTTACTTTATAATTTGTTTATCAGCTCAACATCCACGGCTAAACATACGTTTCTGCCACTGGCACAAGTTATGATCCTATGTAGACTGCATCTATTTAATAATAAAAACAGTAAATATTCTTATGTCACTTGAAAAATCTATTAATCGAATTTGGGTTAGCAAAAACAGGTAAAATTACTTCTTTGAATAATTCTCCTCCCACAGTCCCGTTAAACTCGGTCCAGCCCATAGGTGTACACATCTTTTGAGCCACTGGGGGGTGGTTTGATTCGAAACGTTATGTCATTGTATGTCATTCGCCAGATTGTCGTCATTTGCTTGGTGACTGACAGCTAGCTTAACAAAATAATTACCGGTTTTCTCACAAGACGGGTTGTAGAGGTCAGTTCAGGTCAAATCGGGGGGAAACAAGATACAGTACCAGGCATGGAAGCGATAGCGATCAAAACCACCAAGTGGGGTACCATCTCTAACCTTGCTTTTTTGGTCACAGAGCAATGCAATGAGAGACCATTGGTCGCAATTACAGTTAGGGCATTGCCTTTCAGTCAGACCCAACACAGGGATCTTATTGTCCGGCGGAAGAATGAAAGCCATGGTTGATGCAAGTCTTCCAGAATAAGTGTGACACAGACCGTGCAATTAACCCACAGCCCGCATGCTAACTTGGAGGAAAGTTGAAGACATAGAGTGTTTACAATCTCTAAGAATGCTCAGTTCTGTTAGTGTTCAAAAACTCGTGCACAAAAAAGGGAAAAAGTATTCTATTACTAGGTATAAAATCTCGAGCGATAGTAGGTAGTATCGCTCGAGATTTTGTAACCGCAAATCAAATCTCAGATGGACTAGTCCTTTTATTTATGAGCAGGAGCACGAGAAACCTAACTGGAGGCTTTTGACACTGTTTTAACCCACACGTATGTGCAGACGATATTAATGACTCAGGGACACTGTAGTGTCTGAAACTTTGGATTTTAAATAAATGAACACGATCAGAACCGTAAAGATATAATTTCCTGCTATGTGCAAAGATCGTGAAAATATAAGACATCAAAATTCGCCTATTACCCACGATAGGTTTTGGCTCAAGATTTTACAAGTTACTTTACAGTGGAATAGTTTCAGAGGAGTTGTTGTTGTTCCCAACATGTTGAAAACGTGCTTCCGGAAGTACCTGCATAGAGTTGCGAGCAGGGAACTCTCGGCCGAATTGCGGCTCTAGTCTCCACGGTGGGAAGCGACCTCTTGATCTCTACCTTCGCAATGCGGATGTTCGGGAGCCAGAGCTTTCCGGAAAGCTCGGAAAGAATTGCATCACGAAGCTGGCGAATGCAGCACCATTCGCCAGCTTCGTGAAGCAATAAAAGGGAGATGCTGAACGAGCACACTGTTTGCGAGGCCTAATTATGAATTTCCCCCAGTTCCAGTAAAGTCTATCACCTTGATTTGACCTGACCTCCGCGATCCAAACAATGGGAAAACTGATAATTACTCGATTTAGTTAACTGTCTGTTTTCATGCAACTAATCACGTGTATCGACTGCCATAGGTAATATGGGAGTTGGGATGGAATGGATCGTTTCTGGCTTTACGTGCCAGAAACGATGGACACCGAATATTCAATATCCAAACGTAGCTGAACTTGCTAACCATCCGGCGACGACGGCCTCGGCGGCTGGGTAGACTTACCCTAAGAAAATTTTGCTTAGTTCGTCCGTGCCCAGACTCAAAAGCCATATCCTAGATAGGAGCAAAAATAAAGCGATCAACCTGTATTGCGTTGGGGCTGATCCTAACGACAGCTTCTCGCCAAGGGATTCCAGGGGGGAGAGGGGAGGGCAGTAAATATAATAATATTATGATGTACTTAAAGCATAAATTCGGCAGCAGGTATGTTGTTGGGCCATTCCAAAGGGGAAGGTAGACTGCCTCGATGTTTTTTTTAATATGTACTCAACTGACATGTTTAGAGCGAAGGCAGTTTACAAACATGTAATCCACGAACACAAATGACACACAGACTCGGATCCAAAGGCGGCACACCGAACCCCTAGACAAACAAGGCAGTTATTTATTACCTACGATTTCGATATTACGATACGATAAATAATCACAGTTTAAGGTGTTTTTATAACCGTTGATAGATTAAACATATATACTATAAAACAACATTTTTTTTTTATAAGTAAAACCGCTAAATATTAACAAATAACTTGCTATTACTTACTTGTAGTGTTTGTAGACGAAATGGGATGTGCAAAGCATAGAAGTAATAAAAACCAGGTTTTAAACTGTTGGCCGTACATCTTGAACCACCGCTCTAGTTCTTCCATGACACAATAAACAGCACAGTTTTTAAGTTAATGACTATGTTTCCACTACATTTTATCATGTATGTTCAACAGTCTCGTTGTCAGCACTAAGGGCATTCATTACGTACCCGTTGCTAAGAGTTTTACTCACCACAACATTCACTCTACCTGTGGAATTCACTTTACTGGCCTTACAACTATGAACAAGGTAGGATTAATACTCAGTAAGTTCACTCAACTTTGCATTGTTGTTATATTTTCACACGTTTCGACATTCCCGATGCTTTAGACTGTTATGCTAATCACTAGTAACTACAATACTACAAACTAACATAAATATTAAAGTTTTCATGAACTTCGAAAGTTTTAAAACTTTATTTCGCACTAGAAAAGACGCAATCGTCTCAAAACAGCGGACGTACTGAAGTTTAGTGTTGCCAAAATTATATAGAAAAATGGAAAACTGGAAAAGGTTCAGTTCAGTGTTGCCATTTGAATGAAAATAGTGTTGGATTTATTACGTGATGGGTGGTTAAAATTCGACTAATAAAATATTATTAGCTGTTAGTATAATGTTTTAGAATAGTGGTTATAAAAAAATATCTAAGTAAAGAAATTTTGCTATTAACTACTATTGTCATTTTATCTATGAACACAATTCTGAAGAATTTTTTTAGAAGTATTTTACTAACGGAGTAACGCCGGTTTATAATTAATATTATAGTTCCGCGAAATGGTTATTTAATAATAGAATACACCAAAGTCTCTAACAAGATAGAAATACAAGATAGTTCTTTTACTGAGGCATGTCCGATTAATGAACGCTGAGAAATTTAAACACAACATTTTTGGTGTCATTATTTTTTATTTCTGATATTTCTAGATTCAGCCATTATTAGTTTAAGCATATCATATCAAATATACGAAGGCATATTGAAGATCGATACATATTTTCGTATTTACTAAACCGTAGTAGTCGATTTTTTAAATGCAATTTAGTACTACCCTAGTCGAAATTTGTTCTTTCTGAGTGTTTTGTCCACTGAGGCGGGTTTTAAATCCTAGGTAATCTTAACTTTTGGCCAATTTTATGAATACAAAAGTGCGTTACATTCAATCGCAATCAATGCAAATTACATTTAAAATGATATTTTGGTCAAAAACGGAAATTATCAGTGTTAACCTCTGATTTGTTCACGGTGTTTTGACGTTTTGCCTACCAAAAGTGTTACTCCGGATACGTTTTCTACTTAAATTCATAAACTTATTGTTGTCTTGCAGCCATGGTGCGTATGAACGTATTGAGCGATGCGCTTAAATCAATTCACAATGCCGAGAAGCGCGGCAAGAGACAAGTGCTCATCAGACCTTGCTCTAAAGTGATCGTCAAGTTCCTGACCGTAATGATGAAGCATGGATACATTGGCGAATTTGAAATCGTCGATGATCACAGAGCTGGCAAGATTGTAGTAAACCTCACCGGTAGGCTAAACAAATGCGGGGTTATTTCGCCTCGTTTCGACGTACCAATCAATGACATCGAAAGGTGGACTAACCTGCTTCCATCTAGGCAGTTCGGGTAAGTAGTTAGTCATGTATACGTTAAATCTCCATACTTTACTAAAGTCTGGAGCAGTGCTTTAGCTTAAAATGAAAGTACATATCAACTGTTTTGACAAAATTTATTGTTTTCAAAGTTTTAGCCTTTAGCTATGTTATATTAACTAGGTTATGAAGAGAATTTCTGTTATCATCTTTTACATACGTTCATGTATGTTTACATAATATGAAATATACAGTTCATTTGACTTTTACATAGTTGTTCCTAAACACTAATCTACATACTTTAGCAAGGTGGTACTTGGTGGTGGATTAGCAAATGAGTAACTTAAAATGTCAATAGGTACAATTCAACAGGGGAATACCAAGAATTTATGAAGTCTTGTTTAGATTTCTTGGATTTTGATAAGACCTAATGGTCTGTAAATCATTATTCATAGATATCTATACTATACTTAAACTAACCTATGGACCTATGTTGTCTGCCAAATAAATAAATTATTATTATTATTATTATTAAACTTAATAAACAACTTTTGTAAAATTGTAACAAACAAATATTAAAATTTATTATTACGTGATTATTTACTCCTCGCAGTACATGTACCTGGGAAGAATTTTCAACAAACTATGTATTCAAAAACAAATGTTCAAAGCAATGATTGCTAATAATCTCATCTAATAACTTTACATAAAAAGAATTATATGTTGATATGGCTCCTGTGGACATCATAGCTCCTGCACAATTTAGCTGATTTTTGTGTCAATGTTATGCACAACTACCGCGGATCGCCAATAGTTCTTGTTGGTTGACATTTGACATGTTGTGCTACATTAAGTAATTCACCATTCAATGATGTTTATTTATTCATGATGGACATTGTGATTGATGATTTATACAATGTTTTATTGCTATCTAACAATCTTGGAGTAAATGACAGATATATATATAGGTAAAGAATCTTTTCATGAAATATTTTGTAAGGATTAAGCCTGTATGTCCAATAAACAGTGTACTTTTTATTCCTGCTGAACTTAATATTTTGAACTCAATGGACGATTGTAACTTGTGCAATAACTAGTAAAGCTTCTAATGTTCATGAGCCTCATTTACATAAGAAGAGAGATTAGGATTGGAGATTTCCTAAAAGGGCAATTACGTATTACAAAGAAATATGAAAAACATCTTTCCTAAAAAATCCATTATTTTTTTCCAGATACCTTGTTCTGACAACCAGTGGTGGAATTATGGACCATGAAGAAGCCAGAAGGAAACATCTTGGAGGAAAAATCCTTGGCTTCTTTTTCTAATTTTAAGAAATATAATTGAAAATGTATTGGCAGCTTGTTTTATTTGAGAATCTACATCAACATTTTCTCATTGAAAATAGCAACACATCATGTGCCATCAACATATTTCAGTATTTTATGTATTTTGGACTAATTTAAATAATACTAGATACTTTGTTTTTATCATGTAATGATCATCACTAATTTTTTTATATTGCTTGCATATCCAATCATAGTAGAAAGTAATAAAATATGGTTTTAATGATTTATTAGCAAAAAAACATAAAAAAATTATATTTTATTTTATATCCCATCGGTTTATTGTATAGCACAGATTAACTCAAATCAATTTATTTTAATTTCCCTTACGTATTTCATTAGGAGTCCACCTTGGGGGAATGAAAACCTGGAGGACTTCCTAAAATGTCAATAATGACTAATATATCGACAATGCCTAGTAGGTCTTTTAACGTACTGTACCGTTTATCAGGCTGGGTCATTTATTGATACCTCATTTCAGCCAAAAGACTCACTGCTGGACATAGGCCTCCCCCAAAGATGTCCACAAAGGCCGGGTCCTGGGCCGCCTGCATCCACTGCTTTCCGGCGACCTTATCAAGTTCGTCGGTCAACCGTGTGGGGGGCCTACCAGCACTGCGCCTTCCGGAACGCGGTCGCCACTTGAGGACTTTTCTGCCCCATCGGGCGTCGGTCCTGCGAACTATGTGCCCTGCCCACTGCCACTTAAGTTTGGCAATCCGGTGGGCTATGTCGGTGTCCCTGGTTTGCCTGCGTATCGCCTCATTTCTAATTCGATCTCGCAGGGAAACTCCGAGCATAGCCCTCCAATGTGTGTTGAATGAAGACCAATGAAGACTTTTGTCTTCAGACACTGTGGATGTTCTCGTCCGTAATACGGACGAGAACATCTTTCGCAGCTTCCCGAACGCTGCCCAGCCGAGTTGGATCCGACGATTGACCTCTTTTTTCGATTGACGTAAATGTAATGGTCAACAACTTCGAGGGTAGAAACTCCGATGTTAACAGTAGTGTTGCCCAAATTCAGTCTTGGTCTTGCAGTCTTGGTCTTGTTCTTGCGTTTTTGCAAGACCAAGACCAAGAACAAGACTGCGTATTTTTAGCAAGACCAAGACCAAGACTGACCGTGCAAGACTTGAGCAAGAACAAGACATAGCCTGCAAGACTCTTGGGTCTTGCAGCTAGGACTTAGCGCTATTTCACTGAGTAGTTAGGTGTAACAGTTCGGTGTATAGGTAGGTACGCTTAGGAATTCTATGAGACGCAAAAAACTGTATCAAAGAATATGAAAAACTGGACCTATGCGCATTACGACTAATACGGCCCCATAAACATAGCGAATAAAAAAATATCTATTAAAATCAAACTGAGTGCATGCATAGTTATGTTTTAACCATCGGCACTTTGATAATGCGGCATCAAAGGTTTTGTACTTACTTCTCAAAGAAATTTGCCGCTTTTCGGAAGTACATGGTTATGATACACGCGCCGGCGGCTTCTTTTGAAATCTAAAACAATCGTTGCCGCCACGCCAAATCATAACATTTGACACTATTTGATTGCCGCCATAGGGCGTAGGTATACTCATGCAAAATAATTTCCTAGTAGAGTACCTACAGGTGTTCCAAAGAATAAATAAGTTTCAGAGTGCTTAGAATGAAAATGAATACATTATACTGATCACGCAAGTAGTATTATGATTAGGATAAAATGGTAAGGATAGGTAGTAGATGTCATATTAATTCATTCTAGTAAGTATATATTAAAATATTGATTACTTATATGGAATGAAATGAAAAGAAATTTAACTGATTTAATTCTGATTTAATGTTTATTATTATTATATTATTAATTAGAAATTGAGATATGTAACAATAACGTTACACTTTAATAAATAGTAATAGACTAATAGGTAATTGCAAGACTTGCAAGACTCTTGCTGCAAGACCAAGACCAAGACTGGGAGCGCAAGACCAAGACCAGGTGTATTGGCGCAAGACCAAGACCAGGTGTATTGGCGCAAGACCAAGACCAAGACTGGCTAAGTCTCGTCTTGTTCTTGCATTTGGGCAACACTAGTTAACAGGAGTGGCTTGAACATGGATATTAGACATGATCTTCGTCTTCTCCGTGTTCATCTTAAGGCCGACTCGTTCGGAGGCTCGACAGAGGCCATCGAGCATCGTAGTGAGGCGCCGCCTTCCATGGTCTCAGCCATTACGACTATGTCGTCAGCGAATCGAAGGTTAGTGGTGTACTCGCCATTCACGTTAATGCCCAGCCCTTTCCAGTCCAGAACCTTGAAAACATCTTCCAGTGCAGCGGAGAACAGTTTCGGGGAGATAACGTCTCCCTGTCTAACACCTCGCTGCAACTGGATCGGTTTCGAGGTCTAGTCCTGGAGTCGGACTGACCTGGTGGCGTTTTCATACAAGCACTTCAACACTTCGATGAACCGATAGTCGACTTGGTACCTCTGGAGAGCCTGCAATACTGCCCACGTCTCGATCGAATCGAAGGCTTTCTCGTAGTCCACGAACGCCAGACAAAGATATTGATACCTAGCATATACTTACCTATCAGTATCAGTGACTAATCGTTATAAGCCTAGGACCTAGGGCCCTGTGCGAATTATTAAAAACTTATTACTAGTTTCATGCGGCGAATTTAGAATAAATCGTTGTTTTCCACTTCCATCCGGGACGTGTTCTAAGAGAAATGCCAAGGTTGAAAACTTAACCATAAGCTAATGAAAACTTGATCCGAAACTGTGCCAGCACGTCTGGCTAGTGTGGAACAGGTCGGGAGGTAATGGAGTGTTGACACTAGTCAGTCATCACGTGAGTAAAATATGTATATTTCAATCATTTCAAAGATCATTAAATAGAAAGAAAGAAGAAAGAAAACACATTTATTCAGCAAAATATACAAGGAGTGCAAGATGCGGAAAAATAGTACATTTTAAAACAAAAATAGAGGATTGAAATAAAATTGACTCAATTGCATTCATGTTACCGTATCTCCAGTGATCACGAATGCTGCAAAGTATTCAATACGTCGGGAATTATAAATGTATGTAGTAAAAATAATACTATATATCTATAATAACGACACGGTTAGCGCAGTGGTTGAACGATCGACTGCTGCGCAGCATGTCGCGGGTTCGATCCCCGCACGGAAGAAATATTTGTACGACGTACAAGTGTTTGTTCCGGGTCTGGGTGTTTTCTATCTATAATATGTATGTATTTACAAAAAAAATGTATATAAGTAGTTTATCATCCATCTCGTTACCATAACACAAGCATTAAGTTGCTTAGCTTGGGACGAGATAGCGTTGTGTGAAACGTCCAATGATATTTATTTATTTATAATATACCTACAAATAAATAAAATAGTCGTTTGGAACTAATAGGTAATTGTGACTGTCAAATAATTCATACAATTAAATAAAATTGGAGTGTCTGTTTGTAATAATAAAATAACCACGTTTTTCTAAATGATTACTTAATTAAATAGTTACTTACACCTATACGCGGTGACGTACCGCGGGGAACGGCGCAGGGCGAAGCTAGTCTAGAAAAAGTATTCTTATATCATCAACTAGCTATCAGTGAAAGTCCCGTCAAACAAACAACGCCGGAAAAAACAGACAGACAGAAAAAATGATATTTTGGTATATGTCCTGTGAACACGCATTTACTAAAAAGTGGTTATTTTATTATTACAAACACACTCCAATTTTATTTATTTGTATGGATTATTGACAGTCACAATTATCTGTTCTGTTGGTTCCAAACGATTCTAACAGATGGCGATATCTGAGGACTGGATCGAGTAAGTATTCAATAGATGGCGTTATGTTAAAAGTACAAACGTTTCAAATATGGCTACAATTTATTAGCATAGTTTGTAGTAAACGAAATACAGTGAAATTCAATTGTTGTTGCTTTTCAGTTTTTGGTGTTAGCATAGCCGATAACCGGCCACGTGTTACTTAGACTGAAGTATAAATTAAATCTATACTAATATATAAACCTGCAGAATTTGTTTGTTTGTTTGAACGCGCTAATCTCAGGAACTACTGGTCCGATTTCAAAAAATCTTTCAGTGTTAGATAGTCCATTTATCGACGAAGGTTATAGGCTATATTTTATTTTCAAAAGAATTAGGCATCCGTATGAAAATTGCGATTTTGTAAACCATGTTGTAAAATCGAAAACTTATTTATGCGTGCGCTGCAAAAACTATTGACAATAGAACAAAATGATGTACTACGGGTTTGTAGGTCTTATAAAGATCTACAAAAAAGTCCGAGAGCACATATCTAACTATCATAGTTTAGTCACAATAACCGATTTTATGTTCATAAATAATATGCACGGGTTCGAAGCCCACGCGGGCGAAGCCGCGCGCAAAAGCTAGTTCATAATAAAGTGAAGATAATACAGTGAAATTATTCCTGCTTTTTAATTATTATTGCTTCATTGTTCACTAAAATGTAATATAATAAAAACCTTAGCCATAGCAACACGTGGCCGGGTCTGCTAGTAATTCATATGTTTTGTAAATGTTCGTTATGAATCCTGTAAAATTTTAATATGAATATCCATAATATTGAGACCACCCTGTGGGTGAGTAGCAAACGAGTCATAATAACCCACAAACACATGTCATGGCCGGTCATATTCGGTATTTCTGTGCGCCAGATTGTCTGTTACTACTTTTTTGTCTAATTTGACCGAGACGCGCATACGAATAGCGGAGTAAAGTGCCACCATGACCACAAAGATTAGAATAAGTTAATCCCTAAACTAGTGTTACCATTCGGTCGACTAGCTAAGATCTTTGTAAGAACAGTATTATTATATCTGTGGTAAGAACGATTTGTGTCACTTATTGAATAACAGATGGCGTCAGTAATCATTTATGTTAGATATATCCGGTATAAGCATTACACTAAATTGTTATGACGATAACTGTTCTGTGTAAATAGATTTATACACGATAATCTTTCTACACAAACTAAAAAAAACTGTGACAAACAAAGCTTCTTACGTGAATAATCGCAGCGAAAATAAATAAATTTAGTTTAATTTAAAATAGTGTTAGGAAATAGTTCTTCAGTGGTATTTAGCAATATAATATTACTACATATATTGTAGAATCCAATTTCATCTTGAGGAAGCAGTAATCTGATTAACCTTACAATTTAGACTCTGCAACCGCGTTCTTCTTACTCATTGCTCAGATTGTAAAGCAGGAGCGGTGCGTGGTTTTGCCTAAAAATAATTAACATTTTAGGATTTACTTGGATTACAAGTGCAACGTTGCGCCTGCAAGTCCGTCAGTGGATTGTTTCGTTCTTGTAACCTTTTAGCATACAAACAGTAATATTTAGTTCTTCAACGTAGACATTTTTCATCATGTGGATATGAAAAAATATTTTTTCATTAGGTAGCCTCTCTATGGAGTAACTGTAAATAAATTTATCAGATTTCCATATATTAAAACTAAAACACAAATATCTA
This sequence comes from Clostera curtula, assembly GCA_905475355.2. Classification (NCBI taxonomy): domain Eukaryota; kingdom Metazoa; phylum Arthropoda; class Insecta; order Lepidoptera; family Notodontidae; genus Clostera; species Clostera curtula. The sequence continues at coordinate 10,852,761 of FR997797.1, read as the reverse complement.
CACGAGCAGGCACAGGAACGTTGGTAAAATACTGCAAGTGTCTACTCGACACCTTCGTAATAATCTGAAAGACTAATTCCAGCAGCGATATGTACACAAGTAATAATAATAGCTAGTGTAGCGTCACCGCACCGGGCATGTCGTGGTAGTGGCGTTTATACGCCATTACCACCATTCTTGTTCTACGCCGCTATTCCGTTTAGACGTGCGCCGAACGGACCGTAATACACTCGCTGATACTGGACCGGACGAAAATGTGTGTCGCGTCTGCAGTGTACTGAAGTTTGGTGACAGTGATAAACGTACTGATATAAAAAATAACATTTTATTTTTAAACCGCAAGCAGTTAGCTCCAGATAATGATGGCTCCCGAGACCGTGGTGACTGGGGAAAACAATAAACCAACAACGCCGTCGTCCCAACAGCAGGGTAGCGCGTTGGATTGGATCAAACTCGATATCAACTACTTCAAAACTCCACCGGGACTTTTAAAAATAATTGAACTGGTGAGTACTTTAATGATTTTCTTATATTATCACGCGCATTAAATTGATATTAACGCATTATGTCATTATTATAATTGGTATACTTACTCATGTAGGTATATATTTTAGGTAGATATACTGGAAATATATGCTGGATCATAAATAACCAGCAATCTATGGAAATATGAGGTACAAATTCTCATACTACTTAGTTTCAGCAATGTACATAAATAAAATACCGGTGTGGATAGTCATAGAGTAAATAAACGTAAGTAGTGCTATGTACAAAGGTAAATAAAAATCATATAAACATATTTCTGCCGACGGTACCGATTGCTTACGTAAATAGAAATTGTCTTGTTTGTCCACTTTCCACCAGTAACGCTAAACGGAGAGAACCGGCGCCTATAACCAAAGTTATATAGGTATACTTAAATATATAAATATAATCTTATTTTACTAAGTACATATGAGTGTCAGCAAGTTACAGTACAGGCCCATTGTGTGGTGCCGTGGGAGCGTGTTCACAAGTAGGTACGGTGTATTTTATGCATATGCGGTATCGAGGTCATAAAACGTTGCATTTAGTTGCTGAGAATGCTTTTCGGTGCGTAGAGGCCAACAGGCAAACTACAAGCGGAATGTGAGGGGGCAGGGAAGGTGACGTTGAACGTTGTAGACGAACAAGCAAGCGTCAAGGAGACGAACTTACTCCTTAAATAACTTCAATTTTTAACTTAGTTGACTTAAATTATTATAGAGATGAATTCATAATTATTTGACGTATAGTAACATTTATTCATTCAAGTAGGTAGGTATACCAGTCGTCAGATGCCAGACATCGTTGGTATCAAATTCAGGTACCTAATATTCAGATTGATATAAGGTTTCTTTGCAAGAACAGTGTGACATCTACCAAAAATATTCATTTTGAATTTTATTTTTATGAATGCAAGTAGTAGTTGCAAGTGGAGTTTCGAAATGTCTCGTTGTTCGTCTTTGTAGAGTTTGAATTAATATCAGGTTACTTCTTCGACATTATGATGACCTATATGTTTAAGATTAAAAGCCCTAAGATCCAGTCTAGTAGTCTATGTCTGCTTTAAGAATGTTTCGTAGGGAAGAGGCACGTTTACTTTTTCGGACTATCTATACATTTACAGAGCCAATGACTGTACCGTAATTTGAAATGTTGTAGAATGTTGTTCTAAGGAGCGACCATTCAATATTTAGTTATACCTATGTGTTAAATCCAGTTGGTGACGTATTTATTTGCAAGTCATTTTAAGTGGTATACATAATAACTAGTTAATTTGTCAAAAACTCATAATCTGTTTAAAGTTCATGTTTATTTCTGCCTGCCTTGGATTGTGAACCAGTGCTCATCTGTGCTTTCTAGTCTGCCTAATTTCTTTTTATATCATGATTTTCTTCTCTCTTGGGCAGTAACGTCATGATATACGAGCAGGTATAGCCGACGTGTAGTCTATCTTAAGAAATACAAGATTTTTTCAGATCGAAATCTTACATTATGTATACGTCATATTTGCAAGTACTAAGCACACACTAAGCACCTACTTTCTTAAATTACATAGAGCTATTCACCTGTTCCTCACGCGTACAGGTTTCTGGTTGTAGCTTATCAGACAACCTTTAAAAGACCCAACTGTTAAATTAAGTGATGACGTCCATATATTGCTCACTCAGTTTTTGTGTAACCACTTACGACGCCTGATGAACTTAATTACACAGGGTTGGTTATTTATTTTAGTAGAGACGTATTTTGAATACATAATATCACCTTCTTAATTCATCTTATGGGCGTTGTACGAAGCAACTCAACGAACTGGGTAGGGAGAAAATGTAAGTATAAATGATGAATGAGAAGGAAATCCTATGTGATAAGTTGGGATACCTTTTAGAAAGCATGACAGAGTTGGTCCTTCGTTAAATTGGCAGAGCTGCCACTCTGTAAATTTATGGGTTCTAATTTATAGGTAATATGATAATGATGATGATACTTACGTTAGACTTTCACACTGTATGATATACATTAAATACTTTTATATAAGTCAATACTATTAGATTTACGTATCATCGTGAAGGAATGAATTATAATGAAAACGAAACACTGCTAGTGATCATATACTCGATGATGTCATGTGTCCTTCCTTGCAAAATTCTGACGCCCATTTATGAAGCTGCTCGTATGTTGGCTTACCAATCCATTCTTAAACTTGGTAGGTGGTTGGAAAGAATTGAACAGTGTAAAATTATTGTAGCCCGTTATTTTCAAGGTGAGAAACCTTTTATGGAAGCTCATTTATACGTTGTGTATCGGCTAGTGTTCGGCAATGAATCATTATGATTTGTCAAGTTAAAAATCGGCTTCTCGGTAAACTCCGCACTCATCGAGGGTTTATATGGACCGACGTGCTTAACAGGGGTAAATAAATAATACTACTGTAGGTTCATAGCCTGTAAAATTAACATACCAATATGAATTTCATATTTGGTCGCGGTTTTAAGGAATAAAAACTTTACTGAATACAATTGGGCACCGGTTAGAAAGCTTTACGTTCGGCTACCGTTATAGACTTGTTATTAAAATTTATATCTGTCTAAGTTGTGTTAGACAATTACTGGGACAGAGAAGAGAGAAGTCTATAGTAGTTTTGGTATATGGTAATAAAGTAATCTGTAAAATGAATTGGAAAATTAAATGTGTATACTTATGAAACTATTGATAACTTATATGTATCGGAAAGTAACGAAAGTGTGTGTTTTTGTTTAATTAATGCCCTGTCCTTGGTATACCTGTATTGCGGGGGCACTGAACAAACATGTGCCTAATTCACGAACACAAATATCACCAATACTCAATACAAGTGCCTCTGGTTATACAGCGACACTGGAATCGAACCGGTGAACCGTGATCAAAAGGCGGCAGATCCAACCCCTTTTTTACGTTGCCTCATGGATATCCGACCGCTAAACGCGAGCCGGTTATGTGGGACTCCGGGGCGCGGAGAGATGGTAATTGCACCCCAACCTACCCACTAAAACCAACGGTGTCCCTCAACTGCCCGAAACAGGGCCACGGGTTTCACTCCCCATTGGGAGCATGCTCCGCGACCCTGATGGGGCCTTGACCCGCCTGTACAAGCCCCCTCACCATAAATAGGTGACAGCACGGTCGAGAGGGGCACAGTCAACCAGTAGACTTTTTTATATCCCTAAGTCGGCGCTCAAGTTTACGGCCCACCAGATAGTAACCGTTACTTAACACCAGAGATGTCACTTACTACTACTCAGCCCATAAATGACCACTGCTGAGTCGGGCCACCTCTAACTACATGGAGGCTACTAAGACTTAGGGTTTCGTATCAAGATTTCCTTCTATTGCGGCTAGGTTTTCGGCTATAACATTTGTTTTTGTCGGTTCTTACAACACCCTCAGGATGGAATGGAGTGGCGACACCGTGTATTCTAAATCCGTCACCAGCGTGGTACAGTAGGCTTATTACCCTCCAATAGCTGCAGGACGCCCGATTCAGCAGTGGGACAGTTATGGGCTAAGAGGTATGTAAAAATAATGTTTCTACCAAGCAGCGGATCTACTGCCGCACTAACCTAATTTTACTGTGGTAACGTTAGTGTTTATGAAAATACGCACATATTGTTTTATTGTTCTTTCATTGCCATTAATTCAGTAAACAAGCCGATGACATACCACCAATTAATTCTCCCACGCTTATTGTACACTCAGTATGTGCCACATATCAATAGCAACAGACGTACCTTATCTATCACCTAAAGCCCTCTAATTATGAGGTCTTTAACTTCATTCTGTATAAGTTGACCTCGTAGCACAAGAGTAAAATCAAAACAAAACTCTAAAATTGATCAACTACCATCGGTTCGGAATGCAGCTCTACAGAGAAGAGCCGAAAAGAAACTCTGTAGTTGCTCTTTTTAGATCGCATTTTTAGGTACCTTATTTTAGGCTGGGATAAGACAGATTAATGAGAACAAACTCACGCAATAGTCCTTATTTAACATTACGGAAATTTAGAATTAGATCTTCCCTCCGAGTACAGATACGAATTTAAACAGTCTAATGAGGATACGAAGGATTATGCACTTAAGCCTTATCAGTGACGCGACGTATAAGTGGTATGTCCGTTCCTATGTGTCATAAACCTGATACTAATTTTCTTAATTACTCACATTCTCTAATTGGGTTGGACTAATTAACGTTCTTATGAAGTTCAGTATTTGCATCTTGTCGCCAGTATACGTAGAGGTACTTTTGTAAGGATGGGCCGAACTACGGTTCACATTCCGTTTAAGTGGAACCGTTAAGACCATTCGAATACAATAAGACTTCTTCGTATCGGAATACAAAGTATGAGGAATCATGCAGTAATAAACATTAAAAAAGTTTTTTTGATGTTGGTACGGAACGGTATGGTAGCTACTAAACATTTAGAAGTATTCATATTTCAAATTTACAAAATTAAAGCGCTGATATTTTTTCCCAGCTGCAGTTCAGATTCGGGGCAAACCACATATTTTGGCCCATATCTACTACCATCCATCACTACCTCATTGCACATGAGTTTCTGTAACTGTTTATCAAGTTTGGGCGGTTAAAAAGTCGCGTTTATGTATTTTAACGGGTTATTTTATTGTATTCACCATCACATTCCTTCAACTGTGTCGTAAGATCCGACTCGAGTAAATGACTAAGAACACCTAGCCGCAAGAAACGAAAAACTTGAAACTAATCTTCCTTTTCTTTGAATTGGGAAAACCCTGTTTGTAAGATACCCACAGCCTTCATTCGCGTAGAAAGACTATGTAGACGTGCAAGAATATAAGAATAGGGCTAAGTGCGAACTTGAAGAACCCCTAATCCGGTGATGCGGAGGCGGTTAAATACGTTAAACAAAGTGGAGTGATATACCCTGGCTAGACCCGTTTGCATCCATCTTTGCGTAAAGGTATAATCTATTTATTGTTTCCAACCGGGACAATATTTACTTGTAAATACCGCCACCTCCCATTTGAGGAGAGTGCAGCAACATTTTTTTATGCCCCCTGAAGCTACCCTCCGAGCTGCATTCCGGGGTCCCTACCTGGTTTTAATGGTACTTGTTATAATTCTGATTGAACCACAGAGGTTGCATTCTTCACGAAAATATTATCTACTTATTTCAAAGGCGAGGTTCTGTGTCATCAATGTTTGTTCACCGATATTCATAGCGTATTACGTAAACATCGCGAATGTATTTTACACGAAGATAGGAACTTATCCGCTCGTTCAAAGTCGTTTCAATTTAAGATGCTAAAAATCCTTTTTCGATGTAGGTGCCTTTGTTGTTATTGCCAATTTATTCTGTTTCCAATAGCGTTTATAATAAACAGGATATATTGCTTATTTTTAATGCAACATAGGTTTGGTGATTCAAAATCGGATCAGAAAAGAGTCAGTCTGTCCTATGGCTAATTTATGGCTATGAATAATAATTTCATGAATACCAAGTACCGTGTGGTAACGGATTTAGAATACATAGTATCAGCACCCTATTACCTCGTATGAGCCGACAAAATGGAGACAACCCATCTAGCCAACGTGGTACAGTAGGATAATTACCGTATGAGTCAGTGGAGGAGGCCCGACTCAGCAGTTGGTCATGAGTCTACTATGGGCTGAGTAGATACTAGTTTATTTCATCGACAATTTTTCGAAGAGATTTGAATAGAGCACAAATATTTAGGAGATAAATATCAGTACACAATTTCGGTTTTTAACTGACACAGCCACAATGTAGATACTATCTTTCTTGTACATGATATTTATTATTATGAATCATTGTTGATTACGTTTAAGATTAATTGATTACTGGGATTTCCTTTGCAAACAATGCATAGTCTAAGAAACAAACTAGTGTACCATATTATACACCATACATGTGATGCTAACTATGCTTATCAAGCATAGTTAACAACATCCGTTAGCACATACATGTTTTCGGGCAATATGTATAATATATCAATACATATCATAACATAAAGTCACGCCTTTTTCCCGCAGGGGTAGGCAGAGATCACATCCTTCCACTTGCTACGATCCTGGCTCACAACTTTCGCTTCTTCCACTTTCATCAACCTCTTCATGCATGCTCGTCGGTTTAGGGTGCTTCTGACCTGACCTTTCTTTAGAACATCACCTATTTGGTCATGAAATGTCCTTCTTGGCCTTCCCCTTCCAACGTTCCCATTCACACTCTCGCTATACATATATAAATACACTAATACAATATGTCTTAAATATATCCTGCTTTACAGCAGTTACTACGTATGCAGCAGGAAAAGCAAGTTTTGATAAGCTATAACGTTCCGCGAATACGCGTAAAAACTCATAAAAATCGCTTACATAATTAACGTAAAATACTGAAAACATAACATGTCGTTACATATATACGCTACAGTCTTAACAAAACTCGCAGGTTGATACGGAATGTACTAAAACCATATCTATCTACTAGTATAGTAGTATCTACCTATCGTCACCGTCATTTCATCCAAAAGAATTGCTGGATATGGGTCTCCGTAAGGATTTTCACAAAGATCAGCCCTGAGTCGCCGCCATGCTGTATAAACACAGTTAATATATGTTTGGTATCTCTCTCCATATCTCTTTTTGTATATGTACATTGCATACAGTAATATGGTAAGGGCTGAGTTAGACTACTTTTATTTAAGAAATATAATTAGGGTGCAGCGTGTAATGCCTTGCGTAGGTTTAATGTGGGCCTTGTTTACATGTGTAGGATATGTTAAAGATAGCAACATATACATATATTAGAGCATTTATTATTAGTATAATATTATTTATTAAATATTCCGTGTGGTGACGGATTTACAAACTTAGTGTCACCAACCCATACCATCTTTAAGGTGAGAGGCGACTAAAAGAACGCATGAGGCAGATGACCTAGCCCCAAGCGAAGGAAAACTTGATACAACCCCTGTGCCAACCCGTGTTGCCAGCGTGGCACAGTAGGCTAATTTCCCTCCATGAATTTGGAGGAGGCCCCACCCAGAAGTGGGTCATTAATGGGCTGAAAGCTTCAGCCCAATATTAGAGTATTGCCTAAAAAACGTATTTAGCAAGTAGGTATTAGCAAGACAAATGTATGGTACGGTATTTTGTTCGTCAGACGATGCATGGTTTGCAAAGGAAATCCCCGTAATCTATAAATCCTAATCAACAATGATAATGTTAATAAATTTGTTCCAATCAAAAGAAAGATAGTATCTCCATTGTGACAGTTTATAATCGGATATTTATCGCCTAAATATTGTAAACTTTTAATACTTTGCATTAAAAATTCTAACTGACCGGGCAGACGTTGGCCTGTATGATATTCGTTTACCGACTGCAGCGCCATCTGTCGGGCTGATTTGTGAATCCAAACTATTCTGTTTTTAATAAGTATGAAGACAGGTGATTGTGTTAAAATTAATGCCAAACATGAAGAGTCATATAGGGCTATTACAAAACTATTACTACAAAATAATTGCCAGTGGCACTCATACGAAAATAAGCAAGATAGGCCAATCAGAGTGATGGCAAAGAATTTGCATCACTCGTGTGAATCTTCCAGAATAGTGGAAGACTTAAAATCAAAAGGTTTCTACATTCAGGAAGCAGTTAATAAGCTTAGCTGGAGGAACAGAGAACCACTAAATATGTTCATGCTATCATTCAACAAGGACGAAGATATAAAAAAAATCTACGAAATTAAATCGATCCTGGGATGCAAAGTAGACATTCAACCGTTGAAAACATCAAAACTAATCCCTCAGTGTAAGAGGTGCCAAGCATATGGGCACACACAAAAGTATTGTAATAAAGAACCCAGGTGCGTAAAGTGCACAAAAAAACACTTAACAAAAGACTGCACCAAACCTGCAGAAACAAAACCAAAATGCATTCACTGTGGAGAATCTCATCCTGCTAGCTACAGAGGGTGCATGGTTGCCAAGCAACTGCAAGCACTTAAAAACAAAACAGTTAAGAAAATTACTGTTTCTCAACCACATGGTCCCACACCGAATCAACCCAAAAGAAATTTTAATAGTCAACCTGTTTCGGAAAATCTGTCCTTTGCCCAAGTAACTCAAGGTGCTACCAAACCACAGTCTCAGCCACAAGCAAAAGTAACACAAAACCTAGACGAAAAAATTAACAAGATTTTAAATTTCATGTCGTCATTCGATGAACGATTAAAAAAATTGGAATGTAGTGCCAATAAAGCTACTACGAGGCAAAAATGATGAATAAAGCGCTCACTATTATGGCCTGGAATGCTAATGGACTTCTACGGCACCAAAACGAATTACAAGTTATTTTAAACATAGAACAAATAGACGTTTGTCTCATTTCAGAAACCCACTTCACAAAAGAATCACATATAAAAATCAAAGGCTACAAAACGTACTGTGCACTGCACCCAGACAACAAAGCTAGAGGCGGTAGTACAGTATTAGTTAGAGAAAATATACAACAGTATGAGAAATTCAAATATGAACAGCCCGAAATACAAGCAGTAGCCGTATGTATCACAACTAAACGATACCCAATAACTATATCGTCTATATACTGTCCACCGAGATATCAACTAAAAGAACAGCATTACAAGAATTTTTTAACGCAGCTTGGACATACATTCGTCCTAGGAGGTGACTTTAATGCTAAAAACACGCACTGGGGCTCAAGACTTACCACTACTAAAGGTAAGGAACTCCTAAATGCAATAACAGAAATGAAATGTGAAGCTTTATCAACAGGAAAGCCTACATATTGGCCAACAGATCCGCAGAAAATCCCAGATCTTATCGACTTTTTTATAATAAAGAATCTACCATTAAGCCATTTACACATTAAAGAGGGTCTTGATATGAATTCTGACCACTCATCAATAACACTTACAATAAGTGAACAAGTAGTTAATACAGAAAAACCTCATACACTAACAAACAAATATACAGATTGGGAAAGCTTCAAATATGACTTGGATTCTTTAATTGACCTTAATGTTCCTTTGAAGACTTTCCAAGAACTAGATTTAGAAGCATGTAAATTCAATACTGATGTCCAAAGATGTGCTTGGCAAAATACGCCAGAACTAAAGCTAATACCGTATAAAAACACCTACCCGATAGAAATAAGGAGACTTATCGCTGAAAAAAGAAGACAAAGGCAAAAATGGCAGCGGACAAGATTTCCTGCCGACAAGTCAGTCCTAAATAAAATGACTAAACATCTTAGCAAAGAAATACAACAATTTAATGATAGCTGTATGAATAAACGCCTCGGTGAGCTTACAAGTGATCGTAGAACTGATTACTCCTTATGGAAAACCCTTAAGAACGTAAAAAAACCAATAACGCAAATGCCTCCAATCAAAGAAGACAATGGTCGCTGGGCAAATAGTAACGAGCAAAAAGCCATACGGTTTGCGCAACATCTTGAAAACGTTTTTCATTTAAATCAAGACGACAATGAGGAAACTCAATTCGAGGAACTCGAACAGGAAGGTGGTGTTTTTTGTATGAAACTTGCAACACCAAAAGAAATACAACGTGAAATTCAACACCTCCACAAAAAGAAGTCCCCTGGATATGATTTAATAACAGGAGAAATACTTAGCAATCTACCTCGGAAAGCAGTGATCAAAATCACAAACTTAATTAATGCTACATTCAGATTAAAACACGTACCGGATGTATGGAAAGTAGCAGAAGTCATAATGATACCAAAACCTGGTAAACCAACGTATGACGTGGCATCATACAGGCCTATCTCTTTATTACCAATAATATCTAAAATATTTGAAAAAATATTGCTTCGGCGAATAAAACCCATCATAGAAAAAAGAAATTTAATACCTGACTATCAGTTTGGCTTTAGAGAAAAACATTCTACGATCGATCAGGTACATAGAATTACCAACATAATAGAGAATTCATTGGAAGAAAAGAAAGTTTGCTCTACTGTTTTCCTGGATGTAGCACAAGCATTCGATAAAGTGTGGCATCAGGGACTCTTATACAAATTAAAACAAATGTTTCCAAAATATTTATCACAAATATTGGAATCTTACTTGATAGGACGGATGTTCAGAGTAAGGCAAGATGATGCTTATTCTGATTTGAAAACTATTAAAGCCGGAGTACCGCAAGGAAGTGTTCTAGGTCCAGTCCTGTACCTATTATACACATGTGATATCCCGGAAATAGAAAATGGCACAATAGCTACTTTTGCAGACGACACAGCTATCTTAGCTACTGGAGACACTCACGAGGAAGCTGTGGGAAAGGTCCAAAAGGCCGTAAACACAATCTATGAGTGGACAAAAAAATGGCGCATCCAACTTAATGACGCGAAGTCAGTACACATTGATTTCACAAATAAAAAATCGATATACCACCCAGTGTACATAAGTAACCATAGGGTACCATATGGAAATACCGCTAAATATCTTGGGATGACCCTCGACGCTAAGCTCCGTTGGAAGCCCCATGTCAAAAAGAAACGCGATGAGCTCGACCTACGCTACAAAAAACTGTACTGGTTACTTGGGAAACATTCTACTTTATCAGTACAGAATAAATTACTCCTATATAGTCAAGTCCTAGCACCCGTATGGACTTATGGTATACAACTCTGGGGTTGTACCAAAAAAAGTAACGTGCAAATCATTCAAAGATTTCAAAATAAAGTACTAAGGGGTATAGTTAACGCACCGTGGTACATCAGAACAAATGACCTCCACCGGGACCTGAAAGTGGACTTTGTTGCCAGCGTAATAAAGAAACAGGCTGAAGCGCATGACCATAGGCTTCATCACCATGTGAATGTCGAGGCTATACAGCTCCTGGACACCACAGACACTATAAGACGGTTAAAAAGGACTAAACCTTTCGAACTAGTGTAGTGAACAATAGTGATATATAAAGTGCAATAAGTGCAATATTCTGAACACATGAACAAAGTGTTTTAATATTACTAGAGACAATAAGACAAGTGCTAGTGGACACTGCCTTAGTTTATTTATTTGCGTAGTAATTTAGGACAGATACAAATTACTTATTAGCCTAGGCTAGATTGTAATAAGAATGGTGCAACCTTAAAACGAGTGCACTATTAAAAAAAAAAAAAAAAAAAAAAAAAAAAAAAAAAAAAAAAACTATTCTCGGTGCCACCCAAACGCATATATAAAAAAATCATTCAAATCGGTTTAGCCGTCCTTGCGTTATACAACGAAAAGTGGAATTGTTTTTTTATATTCTTTTATTTCTATTCTATTTAGGTCTATTCTTAACCTTCAGTTAAGACAGGCAGGACAGACGTTGTCGTGTCTTAACTATGAATATTTCCATGTTTTCTCACCTTTTAAACCTTTCCTGGACTTCCACGAACATTTCAAGACAAAAATTAGCCTAATCGGTCCAGCCGTTCCCTAGTTTTATCGAGACTAACGAACAGCAATTCATTTTTGTATAAAAAGATTTATTATTAACAGGTTTACTAAATAAATGTCCTTTGCAAAATAAATGCTTTGATTTGAGTGGAGCCACATTTTGCCACTTGTTTCATGATATCATGTGCATGACACATTCACTTTTTCAGTTTTATTTCTACTCTTTGGGTGATTCCATTATCAGCGGTTATCAGGTAACTGATAAAGTATGTAGTATGACTAATGCTGCTCTATACAATAGTATTGTAGTGATACCAGTTGAAATTGCAACGGTTGTAAATATTGGAATGATGTTATCATGTTAGGGTCTATTGTTTCAACTTCTGGCTCGGATAACTGTTCGTATTTTGTAATCTTTAGGCAGCTATTTAAACCAGTAGTGGTTGTAGTGAGGCAGTGTGTAAATTTAACTGATAACCCTTTACCAAAAAGCCTGGTCTATACTGTAGTGGGCTATAGTCCCTTCATGTATTTCGAGAACACTTCAAGCTCGCATGGCAACATCTTTAGGATTACAATAGTTGTATAAACATACATAATTATGTACTTACAAACAATGGTTTAGTGATATCATAAGTCTTTGCAACAATTGCATATTGAAATAAAGCCATTGTAAAGATTAGCGCGTATATTTTACAACATTTTAATTCCGTACGTTTCGAATAGCAGCAATGGGAGACCCTAAATGACAGTTGAAGTGCCGATTAAAAGTGGTTTATATTTTTAATGTTTTTTCTTAAATTAGTAAATTATTGTGTGTATAATATTTATTTGCATAATTCGGTATAGTTGTATGCAAAAATATTTGATGTAAAGCATTCCAATGGCACGGAAATTGAGCTCCACCGTAGTTTATTTTATTATTTTTTATTGCGTTTACGCCCCTATCTCATCTGGTGATGTAGTGAAGATGCAGTTGAGTTTATAGCACGATTATAGGCACCAGGATAGATAGAATCCGGTTATATTAGTGGTATAAAAAGACATTTTGGGATGCTTGTCGCACCGAGTCATCTAGACTTCTTTCTATTTTATATCCCCTAACTGCTCTTATTGCTATTTGGTAAACGGATGACCTGGTACATGATCCGAAGTACTGTAGGAACTTAATTAGTGGTATAAAAAGAAATTTTGGGATGCTTGTCGCACCGAGTCATCTAGACTTCTTTCTATTTTATATCCCCTAACTGCTCTTATTGCTATTCGGTAAGCGGATGACCTGGTGCATGATCCGAAGTACTGTAGGAACTTATTTGGTAATAACCAAAATGACGCGGACCGTAAGGTAAAATTATGATATAGAAAGTTTCGATTTTAATTTTAAAACAAAAGGCGGTCCTTGTTGGCCAAATTACGATTAAAATTTAGCATTCGTAGCTTTTCTTTCGATAGCGACATCAGGTGAAAGTTGGCATTAAAATGAAAGTAGCTCTGTCAACATGTGGCGCGACTTGGTTGAAGCGAAGGTGGAGGGTATCTACGTGTCTTAAAACCTCCACTAGGGTTGTGTACAGTAGTCTGGCATAAACTAAATGTAGTGACTGACTAACTATCTAACAACACACACACTATCATAGATATATTAATGCACAGGCAGCCACTATTATGTACGATTTAACGATACAATTAAAAGGAGGTTATAATCTTCAAACGTCTGACTAGACTTTCTTACAGCATAGCCAATAATGCTCTAGAATAGCGCACTTTTCATACAATAAAACATAACGAGGATTTGTTCTGGAGCGATGATGCCACGTACTTACATATAGATACATAATTTAATTAAAAGCATCTATTTTTGTGAGGGTTTAAAATGGCATTGTGCTGCCGATGACGACAGTTGATGAACTCGTTCATCAAGTTGAAACTGATAGTTATCCAGTTTTTTTAGTTCAACACAACATGATTGGTGTAGGTAGGTACCTACCAACAGACCTTGTTGAACACAATATTAACTCTTAAAGACAATCTTTAAATATTGTTTGACATTACACTTTAGATCGTCTAAATGCGAATATAATCACCTTTCATATATTATGTTCTTTTTAAAACCTTTATGTGCTACTTTAGTATGATTATATCTGTGGCGGGGTCTAACATAAACACCTTTCATTTCAATTGCCTTAACATTAAATTTGTTGAACTTATTTTGTAATGCAATAAACACTGCATTTTTGTTTGTTGTACAGAAGATACCCGTCAGAGATACGACACAATCATCATCAATTGAAATGCCCATCCGACACATTGCAATCGCCAGCAATAATCTGCTGAATTCAAAAGTTATTGCCAAGTGCTTGTGTCAAAAGAATGTAGCATACGTCCCGAACTGACATTGCAGTATTGGTAGGTTACTAAAACTGTTAAATTCGATAATCAGAGTCACCTTATGCTTGTCAATTTTGGCTCTATAGAATTAGCAGTTAAGTGCCCTGACAGCCCTAGATCGCGTACAGTCTGGCCGGTGTGACGGCTTGTCGTTTTCCCATCATTTCACTCGTTCGATATTATGTAGGCATGTGTCCCACTCACTGTTTCAAAAAAACACATGCAGAGTTGCTTTTTAATTTTTCTGTACATCGCTATATTATTCTATACCATATATGCAGGTACCTACAGTTTGACTAAAGAGCAAGTTCCGATTTTAATATTAATATTTAAATTAAATTAACAATTTAATAAAAAAAATGCTTAACAATTTTATTATCAAGAAACTAAATTGTCCGGACTAAAATTATACATACTTGTATTATCTTTTTTTTTTAATTTGATGCCAACTGTTGCTAAATGGAACTACATACTACATTGTTAAACATTTATATGTATTTGAGATCAACGGGAAATAAAATTAGATTATTAAAATACTTTAAATACCTAGTATATGGTTTATTATCACAAGGAAAAAGTAATGAACTTTAAAAATGTTTTTATAATGAGGTGGTTTCCGCAGTGTAAAAACCCTTGACACCATACTACAATTACGTTTTACATATTATTAAACAAAGTCTCGTGTCGCATCTAGCTGTCTGTCTGTATGCAGGGTACCATTATCCATTATTGTTAGTAACGACGACTGTTACAGCAATTTTCAATACCTCCGAAGCTTTTGGCTTTATCAGTATTGAGTATTGAGTATTGAAGCTAGTATTTTGAAGTAAATCATTAAAAATTAGTAATGCCTCGCTTGGAACACAGATGTGCGTTTCGAAATGACTTCAAGTCATTAACCTATGTACATTGTGTTGCTCTGGGCTTGCAACACGCCTGCTTCAGTCTACCATAGCGAACACTCATAAGAGTCTTATGAAAATGTGTCACACGGTGAACGAACATAATATTTACGTATTAGGTACCTATAATATGTTACTTTGTATTAATAGTATTGTTTAGAGATTATACATACTTAGATTGTTTGTTGTAGATCTCTCACTATTTGCTAATATTTTACATAACTATGTAGATATATCATCATGATCATCAACTTACATTACACTGTTAGTCATGAGCTGTAGATCGTCCCTCCGTCTAGCTAACTAGTGTCCTATAGGTACTACAGATTCTCTTAATCTTGGTATAATTGACGAGGCGCGTTCACCGTAAAAATATTTTTTATGAATGGACCTGATGGCCTTAGTCAATGCCGTGTAGGTATGGGTTTTGCTGTAAACTAAACTTGGAAGGTACTTCACTACTAATAGAATTTTCGTATTAACTCTAAATGGTACTTTGCCCCCATTATGATAAGGTATAAGTAAATGGTTCTAAAGTTGCATTGGCTTGCGCTTATCCTTATCACCACAGACGGTTTAGTTGGTGATTATGTCAAAAATAAATATTTAAGGTAATTTTATGTGTTAAAATAGGTGTCGCCATCCATACTATGTCATATTTTTAACATAAATTAACTTTTAATTATTCCTATTTTACTGCACACGTGTAATTTCTTACATTATATTATTTCTTACATTACATAAAAATCATCAAACCTATGACGGAAGCCATGTAACCAAAAGACGAAGAAGTGTCAGAATAATCATAGATTCTGTATCATTTATTAGACAACGGAGCGATACGTAATACGTTGTTATGTGTAGTCGGCTATTTTTGAAAAAGGAGGACGCTCATCTGTTGTTCTTTTTTTAAACATTTATTTTTTCTAGTTTATAACCCGACAGCTATAACAGGGAGCTAGGTTAGAATGAAGTTACGCTCATTGCCAACGACTAAAATTATTTTGATTGTATCTTCTCGTAGCCAAGGGCGGATCCAGGGGGGGGGTCATGGGGGTCATGACCCCCCCCTGAGCTGGTTCCAGGACTTAGGTGGACCACTAATTGAACATAATGATTTTATTTTATATATTTTATCACCATACAGATTTTATGTAAAACAATACCTTATTAAGGAACAAAAGAAACAGGGACTATTTATTACAAATATATCTATAATCTAAGCAAACAAAGATGCTGCCACCACATATTTAATTTTTATTTTCAAGTAATTATAATTGCATGCAGTCGGGATTTCATTATATATATAAATTGTCGTATATTTATATCAATTTATTAGATATTATTGGTATTTTAATACAAATGTAATCATTATGTTGAATGTTTTTAAGTATTGTCGGTTTTTTATTTATTGTAATCATTATTTTTTATTTTTTTTATTGTAGAATGAATTTGTTGTATTTTTTTGTAGTCTATTTAATTATATAACACGTCACTACACGTCACACGAACTATTCGAAGCAAAAGCATAGACCCCATACTTAGATTTACGTTAGACCTCAAGTGCTTGCAGCTTGGTATCCGTATGCTACTACTGGGATTCAGCAGAATATCAGCGTCGGGTACTGCACTTGACATATGCTGAGCTGGATACCCTTTCGGTGCAGTTTCGAGACACATAGATAATTCAGAAAATTTATTCTTTTTTGGTTTTATAAATTTTTTTATTATTTGGTTGTATACATGGACGTATAAAAAAAGGCGGACGAAAAAATGTTTGAAATGTAGTCTTTCGAAAAGCAATAAACACAATACATATTATAGTTATAACATTTTTTTTAAGTTACGCAAAACTTATAGGGTGCGTTCCACTTAGCACTCAAAACGACCACGCTCACGACCACGGTTTTCGCCGTTCCACTTGGTTCAGGGCGTCACAATCATTTACTGAAGTGGAATGGATTTTGGAGCGTTTTGGGCGTTCTTAAAAATAATAAAAATGGCACGTCTAAAAAAACTAAACAAAAGGTTGATGAGGTTATATTACAATTTGTAAGTGGTATCAATAAGTTCCATTAAAATTTATTAAAAAAAAAGTATAAACTTTAATTTTCAAGGAGTATTTATCTAATTTATGATCGTATTTAATAAAAATGCCTTTTACGGCTGCAGTTTGAAATTAGTGGGTGTGTCAAAATAAAAGTAGTAATTCGTCCAGCTCAGAGAAAGAAAGAAATAGAATTTTACAAATCTTTGATTGTGAAAAACGAAAAGTTTGACCACATAATATTGATTACGATAATGTCCTGTCCGATCTTGTTCGGTACAATAGAACGATATTGTTATTGTAGCATTTTTCTGCTTTTAGTTTTTATAATTGGCGCTCAAATTCTCAAAACGCTCACAACGACCCACCTTTTGAGATGGGGCGTCGTGAGCTTGGCGTGAGCATAAGTAATGACGTCATCAATGACGTTTTCGCCGCGACCACAACGATCGTGGTTGCCATGTGGAACGCCTGAATGAGCATTTTAGGCGTTGTGAACGCCAAGTGGAACATACCCATAGTGTGACCTACGTATGTATTTTGTTTGTTGGATACCCTTTTGCGGAGTTTTGCGTCATGTCATGTCGAGGGGTGACATACCTCTAGCTGTTATGACAAAATCATTAACCACGGTTACGGAATTTAAATAGGCTGCCTCATTCAGTGCGTGATAGTGGTTCTCTGGGTGTCTTCAAGAGGGCAATATGTACGTGGATATGTACAAGTTATTATGTGTGGAGTTTTTCAAGTCTACAATAAAGAATAAATATTTTTAAGTACAGTACTTACGCACATTAATAAATAAATAAATAAATATCCTTGGACATTTCACACAACGCCGTCTCGTCCCAAGCTAAGCAACTTAATGCTTGTGTTATGGTAACGAGATGGATGATAAACTACTTTTATACATATTTTTTTTTGTAAATACATACATATTATATATAGAAATGACACCCGGACTCCGAGCCAGTGCCTCTGGTTTAGACAAAGACACTTGCCCGACCCCGGAATCGAACCGTACTTTACTTGTATCTATTGTTATCAAAATTAAATTATAATTTCTTGACTTGACCACGACTATGTGACCCCCTCCTGGCGCCAAAGCTGGATCCGCCCTTGCTCGTAGCTCGTATACAAGAGTCGCATAAGACGAAATTGAATGTTCAGTAACGAATCAATTGAGGCGCATCATGAATACTTCTGAGCTAATACTCTTTATCATTACTTTAATAAATATATTGAATGTAGAACGTCAGGCAGAGTTACGCTTTCATACCCAAACTGCTATTTTTATTTAGTACTTAAAATATTTTATGAAGACAAAAAGCTTTTATATTATAACAACAATAAAAAATTGTGTGAATCGAGCAACGAATATAAATTATAAGTTCTAATCGTGTACCACAAATCACAAGGTAATGTAGAGTTTATGTTTTAACTGTTTTTTCATTTATTTTTACTTATGGACTCCATAGAAACGGTTCGTGTTCAGTGGTGACCTTTGACATTTAACTCCAAAGACCTTACGAATCTACTCTATTACGTTACTTATCCTTGTAGCCTCCAGCTAATTATTTAATTGGTAGGAATGTGTTTCTACGCTGTGTTCTCACAGTATCAAATGTATACAATCCAAACTTTCTAAACTGATACTAAAATTGACAAATTCTCTATCTTTGATGCTTTCATACCTAAACAGCTATGTAAACCAGATTGACAGCACCTTGAAAAAGGATTCAGGAAATGAAAAGACTAGTACCACATTGTTGGGCAGTTCTATTCTTGAATTGGTTTTAATGGCTAATAATAAAATACTCAAAGGAATGAATTTAGAAATTAATTGTCATGGCAACGTGCAAGAACAACATTGACTATTGAGTATTTGATTCGTACATAGGTGGCGCTGTACTCGTACTCGTTTTTATACTGTTGTGTTTGTGTACTCGTTTTTGAAGCTTTTAACGTATCTAAGGTTTCAATCCGCATTAAAAACTATATTTGTACCAAATATCAGCCCGTGCTCCCGTTTTCTTACCTGATAATAAGCAAACCAAACATTCTCATTATCAATATAAGTCTTGTAAGATTTGTAATTATAATTGTGTGGTGACGGATTTAGAATACATAGTTTTCCCCCATTCTATCTGGATGTTGTCATCAGAGTCGACAAAAGGAAATGACAAAGCTGATAACCTAGCCGTAAGACATGATAAACTTGGTACGAAACCATGTGCCAATCAAAGGGGGGCCGACTCAACAGTGGGTAATCTTAGATCTGAGTAGTAGTAGAGTAGTATATAGTCACTGATATTATTAAGTGCCGTAAATATGAGACTCATTTTCGTTGACACAAGTACCAACTGTTATTGTGAGGCAATCGAGTTGCAACGGATTACAAAGGATTCATTTCTTTTTAACACAGTAATGGTTGTTTGTAAACATTGCCGACTGTCGTGTCGACGGCATCGTCACGGTTGCAAAATCAAGGTCAACGAAATTGAAATATAACTTTCTTTCATATTGTTATTTCTGCCGTATCGCTTGTGGCGGTCTTGAAGGTTGTGGCGGTATCGGTTGGTATTCAATAAGTCGCCGTCGCTCATACAATTAAGAGGTCGATCGACTGATTTATCAGTAAAAGTAGGTAGGTATGCATCGAACGCCTGATTTATAGCATTCGCACCCTATAGGGTATTCTAAACAAATAACAAACGTACAAGTAACCAGTTCTTCCTGATCTGATACCAAATCATTATGTGTCTGCAAAATACAAATGTTCATCCTGTTTTCGATGTACTTATTTTCCTTGCAAATTCTGACACCACGCCCATATTCTAGATGTGATTACGTTTTTTAGCTCTTTGGAAACACGTCTAACATTCGTACCGGTTATAACTAAGTGAACTCGGGTTTAGAATACTTATTTTCACCACCCCATTCCATGTTGAGGGTTTCGTAAGAGCCGACAACCCGTCTGCCCAGCGTCCAGGGAAGAGGCCCGCGGCTCATCAGTGGATTATTTGTGGGCTGAGTAGTAGTAAGTAGTACTTGAATTAAGCGTAGATCTGGGGATGGCGTCATCTAGCACAGAGATCCAAATTAAAACGGTGCACCGGCAAATCGGCGACGATGCTTTAATACTGTCTTACAATAACTGTCAAGGCCGGGCACACATTTACAAATGTTTGAGTATCCTAGAACGGCGGCCGTGCTGAGACTGGTTGAAAATATTCATGTCAGTTGCAAACTCGAACGGTTCGGTTGGCAAACAGTGTAGGTACGTAAAAAACATTAATTAACTTGGATAATTATCGGTGAAGGAATGAGGATAAATTAAAATTTCGGTGGAGGAGAATGAGGATAATTTAAAACTAAAATATTAATGGATCCTTTTCCCTAACCAAAGAATATTTTAAATGTAAAAACACTGAGCCTGAAAACTGTAATAATATAAGCCGTCACTTCTATAAAACGTTGTCCGGATCGTGCCGCATTAAAAACACCTAGCGATACCAACCAAAATGTCCAAGAATATTTATTTATTTACTTATAAATATCGAGTAGAAAACTTCAATCATTACGAGATTTTCTGACTTTCGTTCTAGTTGTCTGCTTAACTGCAAAATGGGAAGAGAAGAAAAACTTGATATTATCTTAAAATGTGGTACAGCGATTGTGGCCTTAGATCCTAATGAAATGATGATGATATGGACTATAATAGTTTCTTTTTTTTAAGACAGTTCTTTTACACTCGCAAATCGCAGAGGGTTATTTATAAACATATAATTCACGAAAATAAATTACATCTTGATCCAGAGTATGGCAACTTGCTTGACGCTGGCATCAAAACAACCCCCCCCCCCCGTTCGAACCGGCATACAATATGTAATAAGTGTACTTGTATTAATAAAATAAATTAACACTTTTATTTGTACATCTTCCTTTTACAAAATAAAATATTCTGTGTTTAATCACAATCGGGAACTTAATCGATGATAGTTTAAAGTTTCAAATATTACTGGCAAGATAATTTATAATACAAACCTTTTTTGAAAAGTCGAAAGTGAACCCTACGCGGAAGTATGGTCAATGAACCGCATAGGCAGTGTTTGGGCAAGTCGGTTACGGACGGCGCAGCGCAAACGCACGCACCCATTGACCCCGATGCTACTTCACTTGATTGCAATTTCACTTTGCAAAGCTAGATTGTGTTTGTGGAATAATGTTAAGGCAGAAGTGCGTCAGGCTTGCAACAATGCATTTAGTATTCCTATACGAGTAGGTCGCGGATCCTAGCTAATAGTGCGGAAAGCAATAATCCACAAAGGAATACATTGGAAAGTAACTGAATAAAAACTCATTCGTTAAAATTTTTGTTCTTAATACATAGGTACCTATGGTTACTTAATTTAATTTTTTTTTACTATGGAGTGTGTTCGGATCTAGTTAAAGACTTGCGCAGTAGCTAGATCACTTATAGGTTTAGAATATTTTTTATCAGCTGGATAAGTGGTGTATGGAAGTAGTTGGTGTGGATTTGTATTTTAATAGAGTTATGTTAGCATGCAAGGCCTCAAACTTCTATTTTTCTATTATAGTCCCTAACCCACATGTTACTAGCATTATTCTGCTAAATGCAAAAGTCCTTGCCAAGCATTGAGTTAAATGTACTTCGTACTAGAGGAGACACCTCAACTAGATTGTTTGTAACACGCGTTGGAGCGCGCGCACTCCAACTCATTTAGTCTGTGACAAGCGCTTGCTGCAACATCACACGTTTGAGTGTTGTTTTGTTTTTTAAACTATGCCTTCGTGTGTATTGAGATACTGTTCAAACAATTCGAGAAATACAAGTAAAAGTCAAGGAGTAATTTTCAACATTATTCGTATCTTTAAGACACGCTTAATTTAGTCATATTTTATCAATTTATTGTAACTCTTGACGACGCCTCACTGCGGCGGCCATGTTTATGTGAATATCAAAGAGTAAGAACATTTGAATGCGCAGAGTTGACACTATCGACGTTAAATAATTAAGGACACTAAATAATAATAGGGTTTACTGCGAAAACCAGCTAAGTGCCGTCAAGTTAGTTTTGAGATATTGCGTTTTAAAGTATAAGACTAATACAATGAGTTTTGAAATATTGCGTTTTTTAAAGATTATTTAAAATACAAATGCTATAGTTTTAGTAGGCCTTGTATCCAGTATACAGTAGGTATATTTTAGTAGTTAGGGTATTATGTAAAATAAAGATTTTATGTTTGTTTGTTTTTATCATTATTTATCTCGTAAACCACACCATAAATTTTGTGTTGAACTAAAGTTTTTCATTTTTCAAGTAGTTCGGTTTTGCTCAAAATAAGTCAGTAAATTAGTCAGTTGTCGCAGTAAACTCTCGATATTATCACGTTATGAATAGTTCATCCATATTAAAATAAATTAATATA
Source organism: Clostera curtula (assembly GCA_905475355.2). Lineage (NCBI taxonomy): Eukaryota > Metazoa > Arthropoda > Insecta > Lepidoptera > Notodontidae > Clostera > Clostera curtula. Next base: position 10,829,987 of record FR997797.1, on the reverse strand, counting down.
TTGATTGGATTTTGGATTTACAGATTTACATTTACAGTACACACAGTAACTAGTAGGCAGAATAATAAAATAAAGTCGCGTCTCTCGCGTCTGCGCGTTTTGATTTTATCTATGAAAACATCACACCCCCCGCTTGCCCCGCTGTCATCAAGTTACGCGATACTTTTTGTTTGAAATAGCTTCTCTATATATTTAACTCAATGTTGCCAAGTGCTTTTTTGAATAGCTTGTGGCATAGATCCCGAACTGACACTATAGTACGTTGATTGTCGATTTTGACTATTGAATTAGGGGCTGTCCGTTAATCACGTGATGTTTTTTTAACATTTTTTAACCCCTCCCTCCCCCTTGGTGATACGTGGTGAGGTTTAAGACTACCCCCCGACCCCCCATCAAAAATCACGTGTAGTTTTTATTACTTACAAAGAAGCTTAAACACGCCGCTTTACGGTTCAGAAATGACGCGTTTGACGAAAAATTAAATACACGTGATGTCTTACTATAAAAAATCAAAAATCACGAAACATCACCAAGGGGTAGGGGGGGGGGCTACCCCTTGGTGATGTTTCGTGATTTTTGCCAAACCCCTCCCTCCCCCTTTCGAACCTCACGTGATTAATGGACAGCCCCTTAACAGGTTTGAGTGTGTGTAAAGGTACTACTATGGCAATGATGTTAGCGTCACAAACCTATTATATTTCAGTCGCTAACTATTTTCTCGGCCTGAAGTGATTTCATTATTTACACAACCAACATGTCAATCACATGTTTTTTAAAGAATCATTTCGTGTCCATTTCGCACTATGTTTCCACATTGTTCTACAAACGAAATGTCGAAATGGAAAAGCAAAGCAATTAAACGGTTAGTAAATTGTTTTATATTTATCACGTTTTCACAACGGGTTTTAGAATATTGATCGGCGCGCAATTTAGCCGCCATAATGTAGTGGCATAGACATTGATACTTGTATAAAAATTATAGTTTAGTTTGTTGTTCAATTGCTTATACATAGATACCTATTATGCGAGGATAATGTGGTAGGAGAACAGTAAAACTTCGAAGGAGTGAGTAGCATCGCCTTGCCTCTTTCTTACGCTAAATGACTGTGATCGAAGTATAGTAGGTAAGCAATGTTGTGTTCCGGTTAGATGTCAAGGTAAACCACGCGACCGTAGATACTATAGTAGAAGTTTTAGAGTTTATTCTACTACTACTCAGCAGCCCTTATGTGGGGTGCATCCCCACTGTTGAGTCGGGTCTCCTCCAGTTACATGGAGGGTATGATCAGAGTAATATCTCACCAATTATCCCTTTATTTATAATATTAAATATATGTACATATTTACCAGTGATAGTTTTAATGTGATGAGCAGATAAGGGATCGGAAATCCGGCCACGTTTATTATTTGGAGCGACACTGGAATATGTAAAAGCGAGGTGGCCCGTGAACCCATTGACAGAGTATGGCAGTCACGTCATTTATACGCCAAGCGAGGCGGGCGCCTCTACGCACTTTCTCCATTTTGTGTGCAGCTGTACACGTGCCACGGTTGACACACTTTTCGGGTCCCAACAGAGCACGACACGGGGAATTGAAATTTTGTTTACCGATCGACGATGATCGTTCGACGATGATGGAATACAACTAAATATAAAAACCGGGGATCAGTATGGAACTTCTAAGTCAAAACGACGTTTGACTATTTTGTTAGATGTAGGAATGGGTTCGTGATTTGCATGTCTTGTGCGGTTCTGATATTGGACGGAATTTCTACAAACAGCACCTGTCAGCAGGCGTTGCGATTACGACACAGAAGGTTCGTGGTCTAGCGATAGCAAACCGGTTTGCTATGTTGAGGCGGGTACTAAGTCGCAAAACGTTCTAATTTTTGGGGACAATCGTGTTTCGTATGAATAATCAACTACTTACCTCTCAGCTCAGCCCAGAAATTACCCACTGCTGACTCGGGCCTCCTCCAACTACATGTAGGTAATTAGCCGACTGTGGCACGCTGTCCAGAAGTTCTAGTATCTAGTTCTGTGGATTTAGAATACAGTACCACCCCATTTCATCCTGACGGTCTCGTAAGAGCCGACAAGAGGAAATGATACGGCCGAAAACCAAGCCGCAAGAGAAGCAATGATTACCTACTGACTAATTATTTACTTGCGTTTATCTCGTCCACAATACCACAGTGCTTAATTTCCCAACAAGATTTCCAAACGGAAGTGATAGTGGGCAGGACCATAGCTCGCAGGACTGTGACGGCGATGGGGTGGAAAAGTATTCGAGTGTCTATCACGTCCAGGGAAGTGCAGTGGTGGCTCAAATGATGGATGCGGGCGGCTCAGGACCGGCTTTTGTAGAAATCCTTGGGGGAGGCCTTTGTGAGATTTGTGAAGCCATTTGTAAATTTAGGCTTAGAAACAATTAATAGTGTTATTTCCAACTAGCTTTTGCGCGCGGCTTCGCCCGCGTGGGCTTCGAACCCGTGCTTATCTCTATGCATATTTTTTATGAACATAAAAGCGGTTATTGTGACTAAACTATGATAGTTAGATATGTGCTTTCGCGGACTTTTTTGTAGATCTTTATGAGACCTACAAACCCGTAGTACATCATTTTGTTCTATTGTCAATAGTTTTTGCAGCGCACGCATAAATAGGTTTTCGATTTTACACCTTGGTTTACAAAATCGCAATTTTCATACGGATCCCTAATTCTTTTGAAAATAAAATATAGCATATAACCTTCTTCGATAAATGGACTATCTAACACTGAAAGATTTTTGAAATCGGTTCAGTAGTTCCTGGGATTAGCGCGTTCAAACAAACAAACAAACAAACTCTGCAGCTTTATAGATTAGTATAGATATAGATTTAATGCAGAGGTACAGAATACCGTAGACAAATATAAATGGATAATAAGGTTATGGATAATGTCGAGATAATAAGGGCATTGTCTCAGATGTGGATAAAATATTGGTCAATACAGTTAAGCTATGCGAGGCAGCGCTCACCATCTAGCTCGATCTTGGCGCTAATACTTTACATTTACTTGACACCGTTGTCCTAGTGGTACTGGGATGTTACCGCTAGTTTAACTATTATGGTGTTACGGTGCCGGTGGTCAGGAAGTTTTGAAATCGTTGCCCAGTAATGCCCAGTGCCCACTCAATATTAGATCATCGGGACCGAGACGATACACCCACGGAATTCGAACTTCGTAGCCGTATAGAATCCGATACTTATTTTATGCTTATTATAATAAATAATTCTCACATGTACCTTTTCTCACATTGTAATTCCAAGGTCAAAGCTCTAACTTGTAATGTGAGAGGAAATTATTTAATTTTATTTAAATAGCCAGTTGTATCATGTTTCGTACAAAATTTGTTCAACAGAAACTAGTAGACAACACAGAATTGCATTGCTTTGTGCAGGAAAACGCATACATTTTAAATTCAACCTTGAGTATGTAAAAATAAACATTGTTATCAATGATTACAAAGTCATCTCTCGAGAAGTTTCGAGTAAAATCTTTAGATAACTTTGTATTAGTATACCAAGATTTCAGTGTGGTGACGGTTTTGAACACAAATTTTCACTATCTCATATCATGAGTTTGTTGTAAGTAAAAATTAACAATGTGCTGTCGCACTTGGCCACAAAAAGCAGAGTATAGATTTTTAACTGATTTACAAAAAGGAGAAGTTTCTCAATTCGTGTCATTTATTTTAAGTACGTTATCGGATAACTCTGTCGTTTTTATACCGATTTGGGCTTTTTTAATTCGATTTGTTGTCTTCAGATTGGATTCATAGAAATTTTATCGAAATCGGTTTAGTAGTTTGCTATAAAACTTGAAATAAGTGGACAATATTATTTTGTCGGAAGGCAAATTTGGGTATTTGGACCACTTACTAGTTGTTATTTCCGTCGATAAATAATAAGGTTTATTCGACTTCTTTACAAACATAATCTCATTAGCACTAAAAATAAAAAAGCTACATTTTAATAACAAAATATGTAGGTAATTATAAGTCCAACTCTTTGAATGATGTCGCACTATAAAGCTGTAAGTAAGAACAACGGCCCTAAGAAAAAGGTTTTATCAAGGAATTTTATATAAGGTCTAAGTTATTATCTGGGTTTACCTTTGAACAAGTGATGCAATAGGAATATGTTTGTGTTACCTCATTCTTATATTATTACTTCCAGGTCCTGGGTATTCTGTGTATGGCGTTAGGGTCGCCATGGTACTCCTCCTGGTTCGTGTTCGTGGCTGTGACCAGCTTTATCACCACGCTCATGTGGAGCTTCGTCTATTTACTCAGCGTCAAAGATGCACTCAGGTTACCCATCAACTGGGTATTGTCGGTAAGTACCTACGACTTTATTTGTCAGATCCTTTGTTTTATTAACCACCGACCACCACGTTGCCGTGTCAGTCTATTTGTTGGTCTGTGGTAATCATAGCTCATGAAAGGATGAACAGATTCTGATATTATCTAGTTATTTTTTGTGAACGCCCCGATAAAGAGTTTTCATAACTATATTTTAATAATTATCGGTTCTCTTAATGATCCATATTTTTCACATATACTTAAACGCATGTACAAACTTTAGTTATAATGTGTAGGAGCCACTCGTAAATTATTTGCTTAGCTTGTTATGGTTTCGCGGTCATTATGGCTTCTGGGAACTGCCCACAGAGTTTTTGACCGTTGCTATAAAGTTAAGTGACCAATTTGTGTTATATGCTTTTAGACATGACACAGCTGTCTAAAAAGGCTTCATGTCTGCCTGCCTTATGTCTACGGGTTATTTCGGTATGCAGCGTTAGTGTTGACGATTTTAGAGAGGTGTCTGGACGTGGAATATAAAATTGCGTGGTCATTTATGTCATTATACCTATAATTAAAAAAATAAGAATTATTTGCCCGAATGAAAAATTTGAATAATTCACGAAGGAGTAGATAGCTTTTTCAGAAAAATACAATTGTAATTGTGCCCACGGCAAATTCATCCAGCCGTATTTGCGGAATTCATCACTACATAGTATAAAACAAAGTCGCATTCTTCTGTCCGTCCCTATGTATGCATGCATAAATCTTTAAAACTACGCAACGGATTTTGAAGCGGTTTTTTTAATAGATAGAGTGATTCAATGGGAAGGTTTATATGTATAACCCACCCCCGCTTTGCACGGGCGAAGCCGGGGCGGGCCACTAGTTAAAAATAAAGAATGAAAATAATATACTGATATATTATACATTTGGAATGACAAGTATTTAAATACCTAACATAACAGTAAAATTATCGGTCATAACCTAATTTATTCTTTTTTTTTGTATTTTAGGAGTTAATCAGCACGGGAATTGAAACCTTTTTGTACCTGATTGCATTTATCGTCATGTTTTCGGCGACGACCCACTCCGGCGGCTATGGGTACGGAGCCAACGTTGCTGCAGCGGTAAGTGTTGACATTGTTGGCATTTTGGCGAGTTCGTCTTTTATGTATGTTTGACGAATATTCCATCCAGACAAGGCGGAAGTTACGCAATTAAGGCTAGCAAAGTCCAGTAGAACCATAAAAATCTGCATTTCACGTGACTCGCGATCAATACAATATGAAACGCGCAATTTTGTAGTGAGGAATCTACTAAAATCCCAACAAAACCAAGTTATCTGAAAAATGGTCGCTACTTGCAATAACACGGCCATTTTCTGATGTAGAATAAAATACTCTTTAGCGTACAGAAAAAAGAAACATCTTATAAGACAATCGAGGGCCTTATTGTACTACTTTGTATAAAGTACATAAAACAATATGCAACCAAGATGTACTCATGTTTGTTAGTTTTATGTGTACAATTAAGAATATTAATCTATAAGTAGATTAATATTATATTAAATAAAATGGCCAAATTTTCGTGAAAAGTTCGTTATATAACTATTCTCTCGAACCGAAAGTTTTAGTATGCCGATAGTGTCGTAGTGGTCTAAGAATATGTAAATTAAAAAAGAAAGTGAAATCTGATAGCGACCACTCTCTATTTTCGGTAACCTTGTTGAGAACTGTCTAGTGGCCGGGTCAAGAAACTGCTCAAGCTTTGCATTTTTCATCTTTATATCGCCTCTTTGCAAGCTTGTGGCATCTCAAGCTCCACTTTCTTACAAGAAACAACTTTTCAAACCTACTTGAACAAGATTTAAACTAAAATAACTAATTGTTTGGAGAATTGCGTTGCTTTTTTTTAAATTTGCTCATCATCATCAGCCCTCATTAGTCCACTGCTGGACATAGGCCTCCCCTAAAGAGCGCCATAGCGCCCTGTCTTCAGCTTGACGCATCCAGCCGCTTGCCCAGAGTGGGGATTATGGGCAATTCCCCCCTAATGATGAAGACTACAAAATTTGCTCACGTAACACGAAATATTATTAATTCGTACGACTGGATTACATCAATCGTTGTCACTTTATCCTCAAAATTTCGAATGTTTAGAAACGTGTATATCTGCGATTTTAGTGTAAGTTCAAAATTACTAAAGCTATCGGCATCAGCCTTGGCCCGCCTTTGTCGCGGTAGTTTCTCGAGGTAACTCTGAGGACAGAGGAGTACCCGGAACCAAAAACCCTAAAGGCACGCAAGCCCCGCGACCGTGCTGCCACCACTACAAAATGGCAGCAAGGTCGAGGGGGAAATGAAGTATTATTCCATCGCTCAATCAGAGACCTAATAAATAAAAATAAGTAAACATCCTAATTGCCCTTCAAAGTAGCCCTTTCCGTCGCTGCTTCGTCTATCAAACATAAGCAAGTCTAGCTAGAGTAGGACCCGCTCTGCTAGATGAGCTCTAGCTGGATATGCCATGCTGAGGACAGGGTGCTACATCGCTTATTATGTGAGGCCAATTTTCGGCAGTAGTTCATAACGATGATGCTTAACCCAAAATTATTTTAATAGAATTTGAATATTGAGACAGTTCCGTATTTTTCAGGTGTTTGGTCTCTTCAACACCGTAGCTTACGGAGCTAGTTCGTTCCTGCTGTTCCGAGAACATCGGAGTGGGTCAGCGGCTGCGGTACCGCCAACAGCGTGAGCCTTCAATCGACCTCCCGCGGCCAGTCACCTCACTTCACCTCATCAAACCTACACAACTCCAAGCTGAGGTGTTCGTCTCACCCTCGACATTCAAAACCATATACTTTTTAATTGTAAATCTTTTTCAAATTCCTTAGCTGTGTACACGCTGTCTGTTGTATTTGTTAAGATTGTGGGGTGTTTTAATATCTAAGAATTGGTTACAAAGTGGTGTTTTAGGATTCGAATTTAAAAATTGACTTGCGAACAATTTCCTGCCGAAAAATAAGGGGTATATTTTTATAACGTCTTAATATTATCTTTATGTTTACGTCGTAATAAGTATATTAGTTACATTTAATTCACATGTATGTCTCAAAGGATGACTATCATAATATTTATCTAATGACCACTACATATTTATGTATCTACTCAAAATTTTACTAAGCAAGCAAGCTCATTTTAATGTGAGCAGCGTTTTCAAATAGTCATGTATTTAGTAATATAGAATTAATTAAGATACACAGACATGAAAATGGCCCGACACATTGGTTGAAGGAATACTGACGAACATGGTGTGACAAGATAACTAAAAATTCAATTCATAGAAACTGGTATTGCTAGTGGTCATTTGAAATTTCGTTTAAATATTAATTTACCGATACATACTTATAAATGACTCTATTAGAACCTCATGTAATAATGTAAAAAAGTTTATACTCAAATTATAGGGATCTTTAACCTAAACCACTTTTTGGGAAGGGTCTCGCTTTATATTTTTATATTCCTATTAAAGACCCTTTTTCTTAATTTAAACAAATAAAGAGAGCATATATACTTACGTTTAACATATTATTCATATTTTTTAAAGTTCATATCTTTCTTGTTTTGGAGATGCATAGGTAAGAGTGTGTTAATAGCTACAGACTAGTCTTAAAAAAACCATTATGGATCACTAACCATTCGATTCGCAAAACGAATTAACTTTTAATATATGTTCAATATAGAGATTAGAATTAATCGAAGCACAACTATTTTGTTTACCGTAATTACCTAGGTATTGGTCGCATGCATTTATATATGATAAAATGTAATACTTGCTAAGTTTATTCAAATTTGCTCACATTGATACCAAATTCGACAACTCAAAACTTGACACTGTGCAATACACAAACTGCCTGAAACCTGGCAGCATATTTTTTTTATTGAAATATGTAATTGAAATTAGAATTATGAAGGAAATTAGAACAGAGATTAAGAAATCATTTATGATATCGTTTTTTTTTTTATTAATTACGGCAAGAATCTCAATTTCAGTGTTCTATTGATAAATTGAATAGTACTATATAATGATTTCTTAGGTTTTCACGATTATTACACATTGAAATTAAAAAATATAATTCAAGTACCTATGAATATTTGTCACAGCTTATTCACAATTTTAAACACATTCTTAACCTATCGGTATTTTCACTGTTACACCGTAAATATAATAATGTTGAATTTTTATGTTTTTGTTAAGTACTGAAATATTTAAGTTGTGTTGAACGTCCGGTGTTATTGTGTAAGTTTTAAACAATAGTTAATTTTATTGAACTAATTGTAAAAAGTTAATAAACAGTATATTTTAACATACACATTTGTTAGTTATTTTGTTACTTAGGGATATTGGGATATTAATAGGTGAGTTCAAAACTTGAATTTTCTTCGAGGCTGCACGGGAAAATACTTTATCAACCGTTATACAGGATGTAACAAAACCTCTATATACATAATACAATACTCGACAATACTACTACTACACAAGCATTGTAAACAGTGTAGGAAAACAAAGCAATTATTTTCCGGAAATTTTGGTGATGAAAGTGATTTATTCAAATATTTATTTCTCATGTTATGAAACTTAAGAAATAAATATAGAGAACCCGAGGAACACTATGGAACTCGGATGTATTAATCTTGTAAGATAATAATAACCATATATAGTTGATTGATTTTCAGTGGATATAGTACAAATCTGGTTTAGAAAAACCTCGTTAAATTAGTCATACTTCCCGGTAGACACAGAACTGCTACTTTTGTTTCGCGCTATGCCACACGGGTGGCTATAGGGTTTTTGTTACAACCTGTATAGGTTTTGGATATTGAGCTAACAGTCAATGTTTTTTTTCGTTGGAAATCCTCCTGGATACCCTTCTGTTGGATACTAGTCGGGATATGTGGGACTCATTTACCCCAACCTACCCACTTAAACCAACGCAGTTCCTCGACTGTCCACTTCAGGGTCGCGGGTTGTTCTCCCGAATGAGGAAACCTGCTTCGCGACTTAGCTCCGCTTACAGTTAACAGTGAACAGGAGAAGAAACACGAGTTTCTTCACCGTGAGAAAGAGACAGCTGCAGATTTCAAAATGATCATATAAGATAAATTCTGTAGTCTTTCTAAATAGGCCTAGCTCAAAGCATATTTAACAATGTTGAGTACAATTGCTGGATTTTCGCCGACATTGTACCTATCTCTTCATTAAGACCTTTGTTTTGATTACGACTCTTCGTAATCAATTGTATTTAAAAAACGTAGGCTTAGATTTCGCGCACACAGGATGTTTAGAATATACGAACGTAAAGCCACGATTATAATGGACTAGGACGGATTTAGAATACAGTGTCACCACCCCATTTCATCTTGTTGGTGTGGTAAGAGGCGACTAATGGAACGTATGAGGCAGATCACCTCGACCCAAGAGAAGGAAAACTTGACACAAACCCTGTGCCAATCCAGCAGGTTATAAATAGAACAAGGGATTCGTTTTAAAAAAAGATTGTCTAAACCAGTTGGAAGACCGAATTGTAGCGCCATGATCTGGTTGGTAGAACCAAAAACATTAAGTTCGTTCTTCCTGGCCTATTTTCCAATATCATCGGCGTCAACCAGTCCAACCTAATTTGGCTAACTACCAGTTTTTACACGGAGCGATTGCTGGGTGCCCTCCGCAACCCATCTAGGGACCATCGTCAGGATTCTCGCTACCGATTACATGTATCGACGGCCATAGATGGTGGTATGGCAGAACGGCGTTACGGAGGTATGGCCCCAAACTTTCTACTGTCTAAAACGGTCGCCCGTTGACTGTCGATTCTGACTCTATTGAATTAGCAATTTCCGAGCTCTGATGTTACAAACAAAGGACACCCATCTAACAACGTAGAGCCAGACGATGCTTAACATAAAGGTCTATTACGTTCCGCGCTGTTTACAGTGTTACGTGCTCCTCCCATGTATTTATACTTCTTGTTCGTAATTTCAGGCCGTTACTGAGTCAGGCTTCCTCCAAGTTCATGGAGGAAAATTAGCCTACTATGCCATGCTGGCGGGTTGGCATAGGTTTTGTATCAAGTTTTCTTTCTCATGCGGCTAGGTGAGGTGCCGTTTGCCTTCTTCAAGACGCCTCTTACGACAATCTACGATTAGGGTGTGGATTAGTGACATTGTGTGTTCTTAATCCGTCGCCAAACGGACACTTTATGTTACAACCTTTATATTTATAAACAGCCTTACCACCAGCTGGATTTTCGTTCGCTATTTTCCAGTAAGTATACAAACAAGTGTATTCAAAAGGAATCCTTCATGCGCGAAACAACAGACGGTGCCCTGCCAGCGCAAGTCGATATGAAACATGACTCACCGAACTCGGCGCTCAGTCCACACTCCACAGTCTATCTTGTGAATTTACGAAACTCGCCCGTGCAAGCGCTCGTATATTGCATTTTTATACGCTGTTTACCAAACCATGTAAGTGCATTAATAATATACCTAACGTAGAAATAAAAGTACTTATCGTTTTATAATGACTTGATAACATGAAATCGTCGAGCCAATTGCATTCTGATAACGCACATAAACAACGTTATTAAACAGTAAATACTTAGATCATATTTTATTTATAGGATGCTTGCAGAGCATTTTTCAAACTCGTATCAATAAATTCTGAAATAAGTAGATAGCTACCGTGTTGGTTGTTGACATCGGGTAGTATCTACGAGGTTCTACGCGCTTCTCGAGTTATTTTCCATGCTCACATTTCTTATTTTTACTAACAGCAGTTTATAGTGCAGCAGTTTATAATGGTTTCCGTGTGGTGACGGATTTAGAATACAGAGTGTCACCACCCCATTCCATCCTGAGTGTATCATAAGTGCCGACAAAAGGAAGTGATAAGACGGGTAACCTAGCCGCAAGAGATGGAAAACTTAATGCTATACCCTTTGCTAATCCGTCTGGTTACGGGTTACGTATTATACCCTGTTCAAGATAGCATGATCGATTTGACAGACGGGCTAGTGATGGGAAACAGAAAATATCTAGTAGTCCAAAAAATAACGTTTTAAAAAACTTGTAACAGTGACAAGTTGGCGTGGGTGTATTATGTGTGAAATTCTTTATTGCACCAGACATATTAAACATAGGGTAGATAAGCGATGGTGGGTCAATATTCATATTAAGTTCCTATTTAATATTACAGGGTTATTTTTCGACCTTCCGCCAAATTTAAATAGGTGGTTCAGACCATGAAAGTAAACAAAAAAGAAAAGAAAATAATAGTTGTAAAAGTGTTAAATTTCAATGCGCTAAAGCCAACGAATTTTATTTCAAAATGAAAATGTTTTTTATTCGAATATTGTCTTAAAAAGTTAAGAAAAAGTGATAAAGAATTTCACACATAATACACCCATACCATCTCGTCACAGTTACAAGTATTTTAAACCGTTATTTTTTGGACTACAAGTTATTATCTTTTTCCCACCACTATTCGCCATTGCAAAGTAAAGGTATGATTCCGAAGTAAGCTGCACGCAGAAATGCTACCTCGGCAGTACTGGTCCCGATTACCGCTACGTAGTTCGGAATCATACCTTTTTGTCGATCAGAAAAATTGACATCTGCCAAATCGATCACGTTATCTTGAATAGGGTATAGAGTAATTATACTCTCAACGTAGTTGGAGGAGACCCGACTAAGCAGTGGGTCATTTATGGGCTTAGAGGTAGTAGTAGCAGTGGCTTAAAATGGTTGGTTGATTGAGACAGGATGAATTAACTTATTTCAACCCATAGTGTATTTAGCAGTGCTATAAATGCTATGTTTTATTCATACTGATACAAGGTCAATAGTTGTCCTCAGTTTGTTAAAAACATTCCAGCTCATTTTCCTTGCTGGTGAATTGGTTTATATTTGAAACCGCGATGACATAAAATAGGTCCATAATTTTAGTATACAGAGTGTAACTAATATAGCTATCTGAACTGGGTGCATACAATCTACGGAAAGGAACATTTCTGTACATTTTTTTTTAAATTTTCAAGTATGACCGAGAAACGGACGTTTTGTGATCCAATTTTTTATAATTTGCCAGTTGTAAACAATATTTTACAAGCTACGTGATTGTTGTTGTACCATGATTCTGTGTTCTGCTCATTTCACTCCTTATACACGGAATAGTTACCAGTCGGTGACCAAAATGTTAGAAAAACTTTTTTACTTAACTTTATTTTTTCCTGGGGTTTACACAAATTATCTTTAGTAGTAGTACTCTTTTGCCATCACTACATAGTTTATAACAAAGTCGCTGTCGTCTGTCCGCCCTATGTATGCTTAAATCTTTAAAAATACGCAACGGATTTTGAAGCGGTTTTTAATAGATAGAGTGATTCAAGAGGAAGGTTTCTATACTAATATATAAAGCGGCAGAGTTTGTTTGTTTGAACGCGCTAATCTCAGGAACTACTGAAAATCTTTCAGTGTTAGATAGTCCATTTATCGAGGAAGGTTATAGCTATATTTTATTCTCAAAAGAATTAGGGATCTGTATGAAAATTGCTATTTTGTAAACCAAGGTGTAAAATCGAAAACCTATTTATGCGTGCGCTGCAAAAACTATTGACAATAGAATAAAATGATGTACTACGGGTTTGTAGATCTTATAAAGATCTCATATACACACACATACTATCATGCACATATCTAACTATCATAGTTTAGACACAATAACCGATTTTATGTTCATAAAAAAATATGCATAAAGATAAGCACGGGTTCGAAGCCCACGCGGGCGAAGCCGCGCGCAAAAGCTAGTGTATAACACATGTATAATTGCACCTGTGCGAAGCCGGGTTGAGTCGCTAGTTAACAATAAACGAGAGTTCCGAAATATCCCAGAAAAACAAGAGAGGTACCTACATTCAATGTAGTTATATAAGAATACTGTTCATGTCACGCTATCGACACAAGCAAGAGCTGCGTGTCACGGAGATGAATATGCTGCGGTGGATGTGTGGAGTGACGCGGAAGGAACTCCCGCATTCGCGGCAGTCTTCATGTCCGTGACATTGCGGATAAATTGCAGGAGTGTCGGCTCCGTTGGTACGGCCACGTTTTGCGGCAACCGGCTGCCTACGTGGGAAACAAATGTCTGGCCATGCCGCCTCCGCCGGGCCCCGGCAGGAGGGGTAGACCCAAAAAGTGCTGGCTTGACGTCGTAAAGGGTGATATGCGTGCCAATGGGCTCACTACCAGGGATGCTGAAGACCGTGCGAAGTGGAGAAGAAAAAGCCGGAAAGCTGACCCCGGGCGCCGAAGCGAGAGTTTGGGCTGCAACCGGGATACAATGCTAAGATGATGATGATGATGATGACTGTTCATGTCACGCTAATTACCCAATTGTTTAGATACCACTCATCAGCGGTTCTTGTATAAACGCTCTTTAATACACGGACTCAAGGATTCATCAGATACACAGCTTTTATTCATGTAGTTATGTATGTGCAAGTATTGTCTGAATTCTTGTGAGAGCCGGCGGCCCTGGCACACAAACACACGTCGCGGTCCACCAACACGTTGACCTAACCACCCTTTTTTGGGAGATGACATAACTTAACAATGGCGTGACTTGACTCGTGTAAAAGTATGATTTTACGAAGTTGCTAGTCAAAAAATCGGTCTTGGGCGTTTAGACTCGTATGCCCAAATGTCGTTCCTGATTCCCTCTACAATCATGATTGATTATTCAAGCCTATAGGTATTACTAAGTTGTTATATGAATGTAGGTATGACGAGTAATAGGTGTGTATGGAGACTACCACCTATTGTGGGACTAGGGCCGTAAGATGATAATGGTAATTTTAATTAAGACGATTGTTAAGAGTTTTGTGATAAAACCTACGTAAATAAAGTTCCTTTAGAGTTTGAATTATATTTACAGGAGAATCGAAGCCTTCGGTGCCTTACCAACATTTGTATCAGTTTGTATTAGTAGTTAATAACAGTAACTTGTAATATTTTTCCAGTAATCCACCATGTCGCACTCAGTCACCATTACAAGAACCACCGTGGCCTCATCAGGTACCACCGGAGTTTACTATAATGGCTACATTGGGACCCTGCCCGGCCTTCTGAAACTTGCACAGCTGGTAAGCACGAGTCCACTCCTTTAAAAAACCATCAATAATTTAATAGTTGGTGATCATCATTATCATTCGACTCTCTATCAATTTCACATTGATAGAGAGTCGAATACGCTTAAGCGCCTCGTCCACGAGAGATTAAAATTACGGAGAGCGACTCTCATAGGGCAATCTACGACGTGTACACACACATTAGCGAGACTACCCTAGCTAATGTGTCACGACAGTCTAAGTAGACAGGCTCGGCTGCTCTCGGAAGGCGTCGTGGACGCAGGTACGAGAGCGAGACAAGCGATACGACTAGAGAGCTCTGGATTTATCTGCATGTCATAGATCAGTCTAGATAGAGTCTTATTTTTAATTAGACGTACTCAACTGATGTTTACTGTTTTATATGAATATCTAGTCTACGAGTAGTGTAGTGTACGCAGGCCAAAATGTCACTATGTTAGAGCTACCCTACGATTGGGCAACACACTGCAATAGGGCGCTCTATTGATCTCTACGTGTACGTAGAAATTAGAGTATAGATTAGTTTTCAAGCTGTCTAGCTCTATTCCCTCTGCGTGAACGACGCGCTTAGCATTTGATCGGTATCTGATTTCAGTTGTTTGCTGAAAAAGAACACTGAAGCATGTAATTAGTAGGGTTAATCTTATGACAGTATAAGGTGCGCGGCAATGCAAAATATTTGGAGTGTTCAGACTTTTTAGAGTTTTATTTATAAAGTTCCATCCACACATTGCCCTTAATGTCAAATATGGCAGATACACCTATAAAAATAACGATGTGATGTGTCACTATTAGTGAGGTATCACAGAAAGAAGATCATATATACTGAAACAACTCACAATAATATGAATTGGACCATCGTTACTTACTGAAAAACTGTCGCATACTCAAACTGTACTGTATTTTTTTATCCATAGAGACAAATAGTTATATATAATGTCATATGTGTGATCGAGCCGCTTATGACTCAATTCAATAAAAGAAACTATACAATTTCTTCACTATGTAATTTCTCACCCGATAATCCAGAGCGTAACCCAGTTTCGTGTCAAAAATATCACGTTGAGCAATCTCTAGGCACATCAGTCTTCCTATCTTTATAATGATGGTACTTTTATGATAAAATACTGTAGGGCGCGTCGGAAGAAAAAGTTCGTATTTTCACTGATGCTTATAAATATTTTAACGACTGTAAATACTATTCTATAAGTATACAGCGAACGCCAGGAGGACTTGAATGCCTTTGACCCTAGCCACGCGTCATGGAAAGCAACGACAGGGTCTAAGAGGCAATCCAAGGAAATGTTCTGTTGGGCACCGGTTGTCACATAAACACGACGGAACCAAGTAAAACGGCTTGGCGCCGGACTTAGATGTGAGGGTGGTTGCTAGCCGGGCGGACTATTAGATCCTACCACCAAGCAAAGCATTTAGTTTAAGCAACGACTGGATCTGCTCGATGCTTGATCGGTGTCCAACATTTGTAAGATGGACAATCAACAAGCATCCGTGCCTCGGAGGCCATGTAAAGCTGTCGGCCCCGGCTGCCATTCCACCATGGCATGTATGGTATTAACAGGTATATATGTGACCATGTGCAATGGCCAACCAATTTCCTTTCTTATTTCTGTGAACAAGGATGATATCACGAGTGTCGTCATTCTAAAGCTGATTAAAACATTGCTCCGCGTGCTGGCAAGTGTTTAATTTACAGGATAGCGTCAATATATGACGTTATTAGTGTTCTATTTGAACTTAGTTATTGAAATATCTTACGTCACACTTTCTGAGTAAGAATAATGCTATTAACAAGGCGATGGCAGTACTTTATTTAGCTATTTTAGCATATTTAAAGTTTCTGAAAAATCTTTTAAGTATATTGGTGAATCGTCACTTCAAATAGTATTGCACTGCTAGCGGAATAACGTAGGTATTTAAAGGTTTTAGGAATCGTTAATGTGTTATTTTAGGAGACATTGATGTCCTAGACTCACATTGACCGATTATATGAAGGTAACTGCGGTTTCCTCAACATGCACAAGGCTACCGTGACTTCATTCACGCGGCTATTCTCGGCGCACTCGAAATAAACAAATGTTCAATGATTCGCACAGAAGTGCACTAAACTTCATATGAATTAAAAAATCATACTAATAACATCAAGAAATAAATTGAAATTGAGATACACCTCAAATCTGCATCGCAGCAAAAGCATGTTTTAAGTTAAATTAAGGGAAACATAAATAAATAATTAATGTAGACATACATCTGACATCATCGCACTAAACCAAGGTGACTAACTGCTTTGCCACACTTGAGACGTCAGACTTCCAGTGAACTGTGGTACAGAATAATACAGACGTACAGAATACTTAGAGAAAGCAACTTCATTTTGAAGTCATAAACGGCACAGTTATACAGATGTAAAAAAAACCCATTAAAATGAGGGCATAGAGGTTAAGGAAAGTAACAGTTCTACGTACAAATTATTTGTCCATGTTGAAGTATACGTGAAATATTAACATACTAATGAACTTGACTTTTATCACAAAAAATGGGTCTCAGTGAAACCAATCCACTAACTATTGTTATTATTATCCCACAAGCTTAGTACAGAGAAATAGAGGAGACATTATGGAACCCGGATTCCATAATGTCTCCTGTAGAAATATCGTATTTAAAGAAAATAATAAAAACACGGCTGTTGCGACGCGATGTATGTATGTATAAAGCGCGGGTGCACCGCTTTGTGACGTCACTAAGGAATTATGTACTGTATTATTTGTACATAGACTTATTGCGTTGGTTGTAGCCTTATAATGTTGTGATGTTTTTCATATTATATACTTCAACTAGTGGCCCGCCCCGGCTTCGCCCGTGCAAAGCGGGGGTGGGTTATACATATAAACCTTCTCCTTGAATCACTCTATCTATCAAAAAAAACCGCTTCAAAATCCGTTGCGTAGTTTTAAAGATTGATGCATACATAGGGACGGACAGAAGAATGCGACTTTGTTTTATACTATGTAGTGATGACTTAAATTGTATTTCTTTTTATTACAGTTACTGGGTGCAGCTTGCGTAGGGGTGGTCGGCTATTACATGGATAGTGGCTATTCATCGCATTACTATTCGCAAAAGGCAAATCTGTTCTACTTGATTGTAGCAGTTACTTTCCTTATAGGCACATTCTGCTTACTACTGTCCTGTCTTATTTCGCTTTCCACGGCCACTATGATATCGAAGACTATATACGTAAGTAAAACGGGATTCGAACTTTACATGGTGTAACAAAAACGATATAGCTATAACGAAAGAATCGATAGTACAATGTCACCAACCGACGGTGTGTCGTAAGAGGCGACTAGAGGCTCGTAAGAGGCAGGCAGAAAACTTGATACAAACCCTGCGCCAACCCGTCTTTCCAGCGTGGCGCAGTAGGCTAATTTCCCTCCATGAATTTCGAGAAGGTCCGACTCAGTAGTGGCTCATTTATGGGCTGAAACGATGAGCACAAAAACATCAATGTCTGTGAATTATTATTTCAGAATTCAACTGAATGTTGCAAGCAGGGTGAAAAAAAATTAGAGTATCCGCCTCAATGTGATTATTGGTATTGCCTCGTTGGTCTAGTGGTTAGATGTGCCGCCTTTGGATCAACGGGTCCCGGGTTCGATTCCGGGGTCGGGCAAGTGTCTTTGTCTAAACCAGAGGCACTGGCTCGGAGTCTGGGTGTCATTTCTATCTATAATATGTACGTATTAACAAAAAAAAAATTATATAAGTAGTTTATCATCCATCCCTTTACCATAACACAAGCATTAAGTTGCTTAGCTTGGGACGAGATGGCGTTGTGTGAAATGTCCAAGGATATTTATTATTATTATTTATTATTTAGTAATTCCAGTAAAGCTACAATGTTCCCACCTTGAATACTACTACTACTACACAGCCCATACATCGGTTTAAGCAATATGGCCCGGGGTTGTCACATGGCAACATGCATTTATATCAGCAGTAGGGAAATTTGAAGAGGATCGCATAAAAAATTGATCCCAACACAATATTACACGCAGGCACAATATTTATCCAATGTCAGAAAGTTTAATTAATCGTTCGTTATTTTTTTCAGGAAGTAATATACCACGGTGTTGCATTCATCTTGTATTTGTGCGCTGGCCTCGTTTTGATAATAGAAGTAAATCATCAAAAGAATAGTTACGGAAGAGAGTACGAAGCTTTTCTAGCAGCAGCGGTAAGTAGAAATTATCAAAGCAAAGTCTATCCGTGTAATATTTTGCATTCGGAGACTATTCAGATTGAATTTAGGTATATGTATACTAGCAGATTCCTACCACTTCGTCCGCGTGTGAAAATTCCAGGTCCAGTAACATGTTTTGTAATAATATGAATTCATTACCTAACCATTAAAAGAAAAATGAAAAACATAGAACACTATTACTTGTACACACATGGCTGACCATACAGAAGTCAACCTATAATATGACAATCAAATTTATCGGTTGTATTACCTACATACATATCTGCGAAAAAGGCCCAATTGACTTAAAAAATGGCGCGTTCAGATCTCGTAGTGTCCATTCTCTGCATTTAAATTTCGAACACCCGTAGAGGTCGCCGTCATGCCAAAACGTGCAAATCCCATCCACGTTATGGTATATCTATTGGAGAAAATGAAAAATATGGGTACCTACTTTTTTCTCCTTTTTGGAGGAGAATTTCCCAAAATTTTGGAAAACATTTGGGAATTCTTTAAGGAAAATGCTGAATTATTATTTAACATTATATGAGCTATATGGTCTCTAAGTTCAGTGGTTTAGGCTGTGCGTTGATTTGTCAGTCAGACAATGCTTTTACACTTG
The DNA here is from genome assembly GCA_905475355.2 of Clostera curtula. Lineage (NCBI taxonomy): Eukaryota > Metazoa > Arthropoda > Insecta > Lepidoptera > Notodontidae > Clostera > Clostera curtula. Next base: position 10,810,544 of record FR997797.1, on the reverse strand, counting down.
CCATTGCCAATCGAATAAATCCTAATCACAACATTCTTCATGCTTTAAAAAACTGATAATAATTGAAACCGAGAATAATAAACCAAAAACATTTTTTTTACTAAATGTACCAGAACTCCTGGTTTAAGGGTATATTTATAGATTGCTGTTAACTTTGGACTAATAATGGCTACTAGTTATTAAAGTTACTTGCTATACTGTTTTGTATAATTTTATTAACAGTTAAAAATGATTTCTATTTCAGATAATGGGGCTCGTCATGGCTGGGTTGTATCTATTGAGTACATTTTTAGCAAATCGTCATCGTGTATATTAAGTGTGTCGTAAGTCGTTATTTGCTTTTGTTACAAAAGTTCCCGAAGTTATTATTTATGGCTGTAGGTAAAGTTGTGTTTCCCAAAGCGATATGGCGTTATCTCTTAGTACTGTAGTAAAAAAAGAATTGTATTTCTACTAATTACAAGCATAATAGGTTTTTTTTCTATAATTAGTTGAATATAGGTAGTAGGTTTTTAATTTTCATAATGCACAACTTTAATGGGCAGAAAGTATACAAAATAATTTTGATAAAACGTAAACCAATTAAGCAGTAAACTATTTATATTGCTAGATGGTACAAAATGGATTGTATATCTAGTCATTGTATATCTAATCTTTCTAAGAAAAACATGTATTGTATGGACTTTTTAAGGCTCTGGCTCGATCAATATGAGCATACTCTACGTAAGGAATATTAAAATTTAATTTATTGATAGGAATATTTAAAATACATATTTGAAGGCATACCTATTATTATACAGGGTGTAACAAGAACCCCATAGCCATAAATGATCGATATTACTACTGATAATATTGTGAGGCCAAAATAACCAACCATTCTTCTTAAAATTTGGTAACTACTTGGTAATGAAATGTTATAACTCGAAAAATATGGTAATAGAACCGAAGGAAAATAATAAAACTCGAATGATAATATAATTTATGATAATAATAAAGATTTATACTTGGATGATTTTTAGTAGACCATTTTGCCCCTACTTTGCATGGCTGCAGGATTTATGTTACACCCAGTATACCTACTCCTAATTAGTATTTACCTATATTTAAATATTTTGACTTTAAGCGTTTTCACTTTATTTGATACCTAAATAGTGTTATTTTAGTTCAGATTGCAATATTTTGTCAAGACACAGTGCCTATCTATTTATAATTTTTCAAATAAGCATACTTGAATAAATAGAATTTGAGTTTGATTTTACAAGATAATGTGTATTTTTGTATAAATTTATCAATACAGGTACGTACATAGTTCGTAACTGAATTTCTCTATGTCTATGTACACTCTATTAATGTAAGTCTTGGCGAGGAGACGATTTCTTATATAAGTGCTTCCTATAATATGTAAGTCATAGCGGTGACCAGCATTTATCCAAAGGCCATAGGACAGTATAAGACTCAGAGATCATTCGAATGTTGGAAATGTATCGATAGATCTCAGTAGTACCTACATACTGTGAGAAACATGTCTTTTCCTATTTATATGAAAATAGTATTTTCACAATCAAAAGTAGGACAAGGTCGTCGGTCTATTGTGATGGGCTACCAGCACTGCACTTTCCAGTAAAATAGTTGTTAGTGAAATGTAATATGTGAATCAAGTGTAATAAATGGTTGTAAGTTTTTGATATCTGTGGTTTATAAAAGCCATATTTGTTTAGAATTACGTCTATTTTTCATAAATATACATATATTGCAAACCTTTGTAGTGCCAGTACGAATGGTAAATTGATAAAACCTGAATAAAGTTTCTACTTTTGCAAACAAATATGTATTTTTTTCCTAGTCTTAAGAATTTCAGATCCGTTGTTAACACCTATAAAATGTCTACGAACAGGTTTTATAGCATTACATTGTCATCAAACATTGGAATTACCCATATCAGCTATAGCAATAAAAGGATGTAGATGGCGCTGTTGAGATAATGAATTTATCAGTTTCAACAGGCGCTGTAATATGTTTCACTAGATGTCGCTGCTGCGATAAATTTTCCTATGCTTTTAAATGCCCAAATGGAAAGTGCAAATTAATAGAACATTTAGTCAAGTAGGTATTATTATAAAGGTTTAAAAACTTATCTGAGGTGAGGGCGCCTACCGAAAGCAGAAGTATTGTGTATAAATATTTTTTCTATTTTAGTACGAGAGAGACTTCAGAGATCTTCAGAGATTTCACAGGCTTCCTAATTTGTAGTCCACTATGTTTTTTTGGGCTAAAGAGCTTATGCCCTTATACATATATTACACTTCCGTGGTAATTTTTTCATATAGATAAGATATTATTTTGCTGTATCAATGAAATATCGTCATTTCTAGAAATATGTGTGAAAAGAAATGAAAATAAAAAATGTGGGTTCTAATTAAAACCAGCCAACTAGCTCCCGTGGTCGTGTGGTGACGGATGTAGAATACGCAATGTTTGGTGACATTCTGAGGGTGTCAAATTCAAATTCAAATCATTTATTTTGTTTTGGTCACGGTGGACACTTACAAAAAGTCAACACATTATTCATACTGATATTATATAATGATATCTACCGTCTACCACCAGTTCGGAACGCGGCCACTGCTGAGAAGAACTGGCAAGAAACTCAGAGGGCTTGTCATTTTTTTTTTCGTTGCGGTCCTATTTCTTATGTATATGTACAATAACATAAATAAATAACATAAAATACTGGCACTGAACAGCTTAGTCCCAAGCAGCTGTATCGTTTATATAATCAGCAATGCGGTAATACGCTTTTTTGTAAAGCTTTGTCTTGACCGTCTTTTTAAAAGCATTGCGAGCCAATTCTCTAAGCTGCATGGGCAGTTTGTTATAAAAGCGTATACATTGACCCATGAAGGAGTTACTTATTCTGTGGAGACGAGTACAATGCACAGCAAGATTATTCTTGTTTCGTGTATTCATATTATGTATATCACAGTTCTTACTAAAGTTATTAAATTTTTTATGTACATACATCTAATTTTCAAAAATATATTGAGATGGCACAGTTAGAATATTTATTTCTTTGAATGTATCTCGTAGAGAAATTCTAGGAGCAAGGTTATATATAGCTCTTACAGCCCTTTTCTGTAATATAAATATGCTATTGAGGTCTGCACAGCATCCCCAGAGAAGAATCCCGTAAGTCATGATACTGTGGAAGTAAATGAAATAAACTATTCTAGCCGTATCGACATCTGTGAAAAGTCTAATTTTTTAACAGCAAAAGCCGCCGAGCTGAGTCTATTAGATAGCTTTTCTATATGTGAGCCCCATTGTAGTTTATTATCAATGGCTATACCTAAAAATACGGTTGACTCAATCGGTTCCAATATTATTCCATTTTGAGGTTCCTTTAGTGGTCATAAGAGGCCACTAAAGGAACGCAAGAGACAGACCTAGTCGAAATAGAAGAAAACTTAATACACTTTCTTTCCATCACCCAATTTCCCTCCATTCATTTGGAGGAGGCGCGACTCAGTGGTGGGGGGTTTTACGGGGTGCGATGATGATGAACTAGCTACCGATATTGTTTTCCCACACGTTTTATCACTTGAATTCGGAGATCACACGGTTGGCGCCGTGGTTGAGCGATTGACTGCTACGCAGCATGTCGCAGGTTCGATTCCCGCACGGAAGAAATATTTGTACGACCTACAAGTATTTGTTCCGGGTCTGGGTGTTTTCTATCTATAATATGTATGTATTTACAAAAAAAATGTATTTAAGTAGTTTATCATCCATCTCGTTACCATAACACAAGCAATAAGTTGCTTAGCTTGGGACGAGATGGCGTTGTGTGAAATGTCCAAGGATATTTATATTTACTAGCTTTTGAGCGCGGCTTCGCCCGCGTGGGCTTTGAAACCGTGCTTATCTCTATGCATATTTTTTATGAACATAAAATCGGTTATTGTGACTAAACTATGATAGTTAGATATGTGCTCTCGCGGACTTTTTTGTAGATGTAGATTTTTATAAGACCTACAAACCCGTAGTACATCATTTTGTTCTATTGCCAATAGTTTTTTCAGCGCACGCATAAATAGGTTCTCGATTTTACACCTTGGTTTACATAATCGCAATTTTCATACGGATCCCTAATTCTTTTGAAAATAAAATATAGGCTATAACCTTCCTCGATAAATGGACTATCTAACACTGAAAGATTTTTTGAAATCGGTCCAGTAGTTCCTGAGATTAGCGCGTTCAAACAAACAAACACACTCTGCAGCTTTATATATTAGTATAGATTTATTTATTATGTTTCTTAGGGTTTTTTGTGCTTATTTCACTCTCGTGACACTTTCGTCACGATTTGGTGACAAATATTTGTCGTGGTTGTCGTGTGATAGGTTATCGTGGCAGACGGAAGTCACGAATGCAGATTCATTGTGTGTAAAAGTCAGTAGTTGAAAAGAAGAATTGAAAATATAATCTACTTAAAAGTTAATAGGTGTATTTCTTCTTTCTCCACATACCAACTGAGTCAAACTTCCTTCAATTTCATGGAGGAAATTTAACATACTATGCCATGCTGGCCAGATGAGCTCGACAGGGTTTCGTATGAAGTTGTCCTTCTTCTTACGACATCTTCCAGGTGGAATAATGTGGTGACATTATTTAATATCTTCTATGGCCAAATAAATAGGTAGATGCCGTACACTAGAAAGCATCCAACTGGAAATCCGGCATAAAGAAACAATAAGGTCAATGAGTGTAAATAAGTCCCAAAATAGTATTCAACCCTCCCGTCGCGAGTGCGTCGCTCTATATTTATAAATTAAGCGCACACGCAGCGGGCACGCGCCTCATTCAAAATTATATCTCGCTTGAACCTGACTAGACACGTCCCAAGTTGACTGAAACTTTCATTCACTCTGAGCTCTCTGACAACAAAATAATAATTATCAGTTCGTGTGGCTTTTAAACACTTTATTGTCATTGTTTGCGTCTGAATAGAAGAAGTTCGCTGACCTGCCTGTACGCGCTTTTTAACAACATAAAACTACGTTATACGTCTAAATATACTATGAGTAACTCTGACCGCGTAAGTGGTTTGAAATCTCTCGTCTTTCCTGCGTAGGGAAGTGCTTTGCATTACATTAGAGTTACCGAAGTTGTGTGGACTATGACTCGAGGTCCGACGATCGTCCGAGTGGCCCCGGGAGGCGGAGGTGGTTCTAAAGGCATCAAATGCTGCTGCTGTCGTTGTTGTGAGTGCCTCAATCTTGGTTACCTGACTTCCCATCACGGTCTTATAAAACTGGCTGAAGCGGTAAGTACAATTGTGTTGCAAATATGCGATAAAATGTATTTAGATAAAATGAAAATTGGTTGATAGCGCAGCTTGTGGATCACAAAAAACCGAATTGATTCCGAGGTTGAGCAAACTGTCTTTGTGTAAATCAGAGAGTTACTTGCTTTTTACTTTGCTCTAGTCCGTTAATAAAGTTAGTGAATAGCCCCTTGACGCAAGAATCGGTGTGGGGAGGTGGGCGATCTAGTGGGAAACCGGTAGCCTAGTTCTTTGGTTAGACCAACTATCAGTTTTCACGCTACTGACTAACGGATGGTTGAATGGCGGAACCGACGGCTTTACGTGATGGACACCCGTCCAACATCGTAGGCCGCAATCCTGGCATTTTCTATTGATGTGCCCATACGACAGGTCACTAACACTATAGTATTAGTAGGTTACGAAAACTGTCAAAGTCGACAGCCAAGGATTGTCAACTTCGAGTCTATTGAATTTTCAGGTACCCCAGCAATTCATCTAAAGAGTGTTGTTTTTTATACATCTCAGTATCAATTTTTAAAAAAGCCGATCCCTTATTGGCAGGTCATCATATTATTATATAGGTGTGTGCAATAGCATTCTTGCTAACCCATCATCGGGAAAAGCCCATAAATGATCGACAGCTGCGTCGGGCCTCCTCTAACGAGATGGAGGGCAAATAGCCTACCGTGCCGTTTCATATCAGTTTTCCTTCTCTTGTGGCTAGGTTTTCAGCCGTATTATTTTCTTTTGTCGGCTCTTACGACACGCTCAGGATGAAGTAGGGTGGGGATACTACGTATTCTAAATCCTGAAGATATATTTTTTTAATGAACATTCATAAATTATGTTGTTTCTTATATGGTCCTACAGATGCTTGGCGGTTTATGTCAAAGCTTACTAGTGAAGTATGGTATGTCTGAAGCAAGTAGCATGGGTTCTGCGTTCCACGGTTTTCTGACGACTGCCTCCGCCTGCCTTCTAACTACAGCACTCCTCATTGCCTGCTATGTTTTATCTTCTAATACCCAGCAGCTAATACGACAATCCATCTTTGTAAGTAGCACGTTGTTAAATACTTCAATTACACCGTATCCATATTATGGTCGAATATGTTGGGAGGTAGAATTTTATAAAATAGTTTGATTTCCCTTATTGGTCTAGGGGTTGAATCCAGGGTCGTGCAAGTGTCTTTGTGTAAACCAGAGGCACTTGTTTCGAGTCTGAGTGTCATTTAATTTTGTGATCAGGAAATTAAAATTTTTGGAAACTGCCCCCGCTGTACAGATTATACCTAGTGGATGGGTTATAATAAAAAACATCATAAGAAGAAGAAGAAGTATTTTAATAAAAGTCCAAATTCTAATAGACTTATCAATGGTTGAGCTTGAAGGCATGAAAAATAGGCACGACATAGTTGGGATTATTCATTGGCATACATAATAAAATTGTGATAATAAAAGAAAAAGTTGCGAAATTGAGACTGTAGAAAAAAAGCTTTTTCAAAGTTTTCGTACCTACTGAAAACATTGTAAGGCTTTTTAAAAAACACCGGTAAAAATGCATCGTAATCGGCCCATTGGTTTATGAGCTGTAAATTGTTTCATTAAACCCAAATAGTGTTTTGTATGCCTATATAATAATAGAAACTGCAACATTATGCTCTACATATAATCCAGATATGGTATTACAGATGTTAAAACTGTTAATAAGAAACTACATACATGACCTGTTGAACTGATTTGGAACTAGGTTGATTTGTCGGATGTATACAATTATTATTCGTGAATCAGAAAATATGCACGATTTGTATTGAATGTACGTGCCTTATTCGATTTTATTCTTAGTTCATAGTTTACGCGTACATCGAGTGTTAAAAATTTAAAGTGAGAACTATTCGAACGGGTCGCCCAATTACTTTAAAAATGCCAAAACAATGATAGACAATGACGGTTATTGACGATAGACTACTGACGAACATTGAACTAAGGCGGATTGAAAGAGATTCTACGAATTTATATAATAAAAAAATCGTCCAGAATCATATTATTTTTGGTGAAACAGGCAAAAAACTCTTGAACAAAATGAGGATGATGAGAAATAACCAAAAAGTTTGAACAAAATTTTGTATTGTATGATTTACTGGAAGTTTTTACAGAGCGATATTTTCGGAGTTATTACCGATTCTTCCCAGTAGTATTGTGTAAGTCTAGTATAGTGTAAAAATTGATTGTATTTGTTTCGTTTGTTTTTAGGAATGCCTATTCAATGCTGTGGCCTGCTTTTTGTATCTGTCTGCATCGTCGTATATGGGGGTGGCAGTGAACATATGGCTGTATCCAAGATACGCGCTCGTCAACATGTACGCCGCATATCCTGCCATGACTGCTGTTTATGTACGTATCAACTGTACATTTCAGCCAAAATAACTCCATTACTGGCTCCCCAAGGATCCCTTTACACTGATCACCAACACGCTCATCTGTCCCCGGCACCCTCTCTATTCCTGTCGGCTAAGTTAGCGACAAAGGAACCATGTGGGTAGAGGTTGCTAAGAATCCTCATCTACTTTAGTTACAACTTATATTTAAATGATGAAAAACTGATGGTACATTGAAAATAAAAACGCATTTAATATTATGAGTATGGTGACGGATTACTAATACAAGTCACAAGTCAGCTCTTTCTATCCTGATGATGTTATGCGTCTGCCGTGATTATTGCGTCGGCCTTTTGGCGCTCTTATATGAGACTGTAAGAGCGCCAAAAGGCAGACGCAATGCTAGCCTCAAAATAAGGAAAATTTGATACAAACCCGGTTGTCAACATGTGTAGGGTAGTGGATATTTCCGTCTATTAATTTAGAGATCCCATTGGGCAGTGGACTAAGATAGTGATATAATTACAAAGGTGTTATTTATTTCAACGAAATTATATCGAGAAGCTTAAGTATGTGTATGAAAATAAAATTTACGAATGAATAGAAGACGATTTTTCTTTTAACCCCCGACGCAAAATGAGGGGTGTTATAAGTTTGACGTGTCTGTCTGTCTGTGGCACCGTAGCTCGCGAACGGATAAAGCGATTTCAATACAGTTTTTTTGTATGACAGGTGAGTTACGGGCGAGTGTTCTTAGACATGTTTGATGAAAAGCGGTTGAGTCGTTTAAAAGTTATGGGGGGTGAAAATGGGGAAGAATAACCGAAAGTCTGCAAATATAATCGAGTGGGGTCTCAAATGAAAGCGCATCATGTGCACATTACAAACATCATAATAAGCGTGTACCTATAAAAAGCCAAAAATAAAAATTAAATTAAAAATTTAAATAATCCCCCGACACAATGACCTAAGTATCCTATAAAAAGTAAAAAATAAAAAAAAATACATCGCGTTGGGGGACCAGGGGTCAGGTAATAAATAAATAGGAGCGGTCCCCTAACGCGATGTATTTTTTTATTTTTTACTTTTTATAGGATACTTAGGTCATTGTGTCGGGGGTTTATTTAAATTTTTAATTTAATTTTTTTTCTACATTATTAGGATAAGCTTAGGACACTATTTGGAGTATTGCTGCAACTCGCCAGATGGCGTTGTTTAGACGTCACCGTCACGTTATTATTTTTAAAGAACAGATTTAAAATGTCCGTTGGCAAAGCTGTGGGTGGATGCTAGTCAGATGGAGATTTGGCTCGACACTATCTTGAAACCTGTTTTATAATTCTGTTTGTAAGCCCGCCCGTGTATTGTTTGACGAGGGCTAAGGACCTTATTGATAGATGACCATTGTTTTCAGTATATTGGCGTGGTGCTTGGGATTCTACACGGCGTGGATGCGTATCTAGCGTACAAGTATCACAAGGGTTATCGGTAGATGTTTATCATATTAAATATGGAATTTAAAATTAGTCATATTTCCTCAATCCATGATGTAATAGCCATATTTCTAATTTAATGAGATCTTAGGACTTATTTATTGCGTTCTGCATACATACACGAACATGAAAAGACTTTACCGTTATGTCGATTACAGAAATTATAGTTACAATTTTTTTATTGTTACGTCAAAATGTGTCATTATCATCTTGACGACTTCAGCCACTTTTGAAAAGTTTTGTACCTATACAAGCGCTAATTATAAAGGTAAACTTATTTTTTAAGCGCTACCATTATCTTGCTGTTATGGTTAAATTAATAAAAATTTTGCTTAATATGTAACAACTCATTCCAATTAACTTAATAACAAACGAAATTTGAACGAAATGAAATGTCATTCAGCATGATATTATAATTATTAATTATGTAACAATAATTAGGCATTTATTTTTGGTTTATTAAACGTGAATTTAATTCAATAAATATATTGTGTCTGTTTTACTTTTATCCACTTAGGTACTAATATTATATTGTAAGTAACTTGTAAGTACGTCAATATACCTACATGAAACTAGTTAGAAAGAGGGATTTCTGTAGATTTCTGAGTCAGTGACCATAAACGCTACAATCTAATAAGTGGTCATATTAAGGTTAGAATTTAGAGGGTTTATGAAGGATGGTGTAACCACGAATCGGCAAGCGTAGTGACGGCCCTCTGCTAGATAGTGCGACGATCTGCGAAAGGCTGCGGGCAGTAGCTGGATGCGTCAAGCTGAAGACAGGGCGCTATGGCGCTCTTTAGGGGAGGCCTATGTCCAGCAGTGGACTAATGTGGGCTGATGATGATGATGATGAAGGGTGATGATCCCGACGAAACGAAACGAAGAAACTTGCACGAACTCGCCTGGTTAGTGTGGTCATCTGCCAGACCACAACAACCAGGCGAGTTCGTGCAAGTTTACAAGTTTTACTCTACAATACCCCAATCGCTAGAGGAAAGGCTGGCTAAGATGTCTCTTGGAAACGGAGAAACTCGTTTCCACGCATTTGGTTATGCATGTTTATGATGTAGGGTATGTATATATTATTTAGGTTGTAGTAATCATTCATCAATCGATTTCAACTATTTTCCATCCAGGTTCAATGTTTTTATTTACATACATCAATACCGCTCAGGTGCCGATTTCGCTAAAAATCATTCGCTTCAATCAGTGAACTATCAGCAGCATCAATGATAACACGTCTTTGGCGAAACGCCTTTCGTAGAATTTATAAACATCTTATCTAAGTAATTATGTTTTTTTTTCGCCCGATTCTATAAATAGGTATAATTGTACAATCTATTCCACATTACTGGACTAATTCATAGCACCCAGGAAGTTTTCGGAAGTCATTCGCATTTCTGCCTTATCAATAGAAATTCGTCATCGGACTATTAATCACTGTTTTATCGTTTTTATGTAATTGACTTCAACGTGTATATCAACATGTGAAGATTGTTTGCTTGAATATTAAAACAGAAAGAATTAGTGTAAATTTTAAGTATCTTTACACAAACTCTTTACTATTAGTATTCTAAGCATTCAGTTTTTTTATTATTTATTATTTTTTTATTTTATTATACCAGGTTTTTATTGGAAAATTGTCAAATAACATTTCGCCGTCGAAAATAAAGGTTTAATGAAATATTAATTGGAGTCTAATATGATATTATAATTACCGAATTTTCATACAACTTCCTCGTTGGTCGAGGGGTTAGATGTGACGCCTTTGGATCAACGGGACCCGGGTTCAGGCAAGTGTCTTTGTCTAAACCACAGGTACTTGCTCTGAGTCTGGGTGTCATTTGTGTTCTTGAATTATCTACATGTTTCTAAATTACCACTGCAATAAAGTTATCTTTACAAAAAAAACAAGAAATCGCCGACGTTTTAAACAGTTCTTATCGATTCCGGTAAGGCGTATCATAACATTGTGAACACACTGTGTATACTGTTAACATAGGCTAGTTTAGAAACGTAGTCTGTTCTGTCGGGCCGAGTGACCATCAAAAAGATCTAGGAAATATTCCTTAGTCACTGCGCGAGAAAAAAATCACAAAATTCTTTCGGTCATTAACACTATTATTCTTGGCTGTCGCTTTGAAACACAATGAACTTATACGGCAATAATTATGAGTCTTTGTTCCATAACATAAACAGTCCTGGCTCCGATATTCTTTGTATAAGTTTTTAGTCTTACGTTTTTTATCTATTATTAAAATATGCACAGTGTCGAGACTGAACATTTTCTGAACCATGTCTAACCTACACAAGGCCTTTTTAATAGAGAGGGAAATCTTTTATAGGACGCGGCTAGGATATGTCGGAGCCCCGGTCGCGAAAAGATAGTAAGATGCGACCGGTGTACCCACTAAAACCTACCACTATTTTCAACTCGAGTACTCTGCCGTACTGGTAACTGCATATACTTTCTCGTGTAACCTAAACCAGGCCTAGATGAGTTACCGGTCTTCGTGACGTCACAAGCCAGACGATTAATTAAAACAGGCAGAAGCCTTTCATAATACATACATAATTTTGTTAAGAAGTAGGTATTCTATACATTGCCGCGAGGTATATAACTGTACAATCAAATTATGATTCTCGAAGGTTCTCTAAATAGCGGGCCACTGAGTTGTTTACATTTTTCAAACCCGTTGCAACATTTTAAACGCGAGAAGTGAGACCATGGAGCCTTCTTATGTATTGTACGCTGCAATACAATCACAATGAAATCATAATAGGTATCTTAAATATCGCAAAGCTTTATGCGGATGTGTAATAAAATTAATATAACTCGCCGCCATTTTTGTTTGTCCTGATCAAAAGATTATTTTTGCGATTATCAATCTTGATTATAAACATTATCAGAAGTTAGGTATGCGAATAACGGTACCTTTGTTAAAAATATTGTGACTACAATATACCCTAAAATATTTTATTAGCGAACCGCACAGATAGCCGTCCAATGTATCGAATATTGCAAAACCGGATGTGCTTAATTTTTTAAATTTGATGGGGTTTAACGTTTTTCTACACATGCAAAAACAGATTGAGCGCGAGAATAATTGTTAGGAAGAAGTAGAGTTAAGAAACCATTGCAGGTATAAAAAATCCGATGCTATTCGCTAAATAGGATTCGTTAGTCACCGTTTTCTTACATAATCTCGCCAGATTAATTAATAGTGCAGTAATAAAACTCAAAATTTTCGTGGTAGTAAACATTAAACGTCTTGCCAGTGTGTCACAGTTGGCTAATTTCCCTCCATGTACTTGGAAGAGGCCCAACTCAGTAGTGGGTCATTAATGGGCTGAAGCGGTGATGATGAATATATTAATTGAATATCAAATAAATTTGATAGCGACATACAAAAGGGCTTACTAAGTGGAAACTATTATCTATGTATATGATTAGAAAGTAAAATCGAACATCATAAAACAAATACAAAAATTACTTGTTTTTATTTTGCATGTTACTTGGTATCTATTTTCTTAAACTGTTTTTATAGTTAGGGGTCATTGTAATATTAAGAGATAAGAATGCAACTACAAAGATATTGAATTAATACGCCATCACTATCACTATCACTACATAGTATAAAACAAAGTCTCTGTAGTCTGTCCGTCCCTATGTATGCTTAAATGTTTGTATGCTTAAAACTACGCAACGGATTTTGAAGCAGTTTTTTTTAATAGATAGAGTGATTCAACAGGAAGGTTCTTATGTATAATACTTGGATAATTGCACACGTGCGAAGCCGGGGCGGGTTGCTAGTTATCTATACTAATATATAAAGCTGCAGAGTTTGTTTGTTTGTTTGTTTGTTTGAACGCGCTAATCTCAGGAACTACTGGTCCGATTTCAAAAATTCTTTCAGTGTTAGATAGTCCATTTATCGAGGAAGGTTATAGGCTATATTTTATTTTCAAAAGAATTAGGGATCCGTATGAAAATTGCGATTTTGTAACCCAAGGTGTAAAATCGAAAACCTATTTATGCGTGCGCTGCAAAAACGATTGACAATAGAACAAAATGAAGTACTACGAGTTTGTAGGTCTTATTAAAATCTACAAAAAAGTCCGCGAGAGCACATATCTAACTATCATAGTTTAGTCACAATAACCGAATGCATAGAGATAAGCACGGGTTCGAAGTCCACGCGAGCGAAGCCGCGCCCAAAAGCTAGTTGTTTATATAAAACACACAGAATTTTAGTTCACATTTTCATAATGAGTGTTATTTAAATAAAAACGAGATAACGAAATAGAGCCATCAAAATCCAATACCTCTCTAATATAGGTACAATATACATTTCAGGATCATACTGCAGCCTAGCGGCCATTGATGAATGCAATCATAATGGTTGAGTAACGCCTGGGTCTGCCAGCCTGCATGTTGAATGTCCATCATTTGTGACGTCTGACCGTGCTTCGGAGGGCACGTACGTAGTACGTTTGCCATTCTATTGTCTTTGGAAGTCGTTACACGTAGTCAGTAAGGTAAAACTGACAGTTGGTCTAACCAAATTATTACAGGTTGTTCCACCAGATGGGTCGTTAACCAATTTAGGTTACACTGGGTGTCAACCTCAATGTAATTAGAAAAGGCGAGGGAAGAAAATAACGCGGTTCATAATATTCTAAGTATACAGATTGCCTACTTAGAAAGATGTAGTTGTACGTTTCTGTGAGGTTCCGCAGTCAGCAATCTCGGGTTCGAACGGTTATCAGAATGATCTTTTTTAAATTATGCTTAAAAAGTACATTACACCAATAAAAAACCATTACACACACTACTGTGCCACACTGGCAAGATGGGTTGGGACAGAGTTTGTATCAAGATTTCTTTCTCTTGCGGCTAGGTGATCTGCCTGTTGCATTCCTTTAGTCACCTCTTACGACACCCTCAGTATGGTACGGGTAGGCGACACTGGATAGTCTTAGTGTGTCACCACACGGGCCATTTACATTTCTAAATACAATTTTTAAATTCTAGTCTTATCAAAGATTATTTTGTTCACCGAGGCATACAAAACTGTTTGTATTTTACGTTCCGTATTTTTTTAATTACCTACCTAGCTGCTCTGAGGTAATGCAACTACGTGACTAGCTAAATGTAGTGTAAACTAATTGTGTGATTATCGTAGGCTACAGCTCGTCTATTTTTCCGTTTCGTATAATTTTCCACTATAATACAAGCTGGTTACGGCTTATTGTTGCTAGTGGATTGGAAACTTTTGAAGATAACCCAGTTTCGTCACCACCGTGATTAGGAGCCCCAAGTATACTCGTAGTACCCTGTTACTTGTTTAATACTTACAAATAGAAGGGCTAGATTTACCTGTTTCATTCACCGGGGGATATTTATTTATTTAATGTATGGAGGACTAACAACTACTCCAATTTTAAGTATGGCTTAGACATAGCTATATTGAGCCAACGACGAGTCCTCCTATAATCTCTGTAACTCCAATAATTTAAGTATATGTATATGGAAGTATATTAAACAAAGGTATATTAATCTTTACGTCTATGAATAATAATAGTTACGCTAAAATGGTGATAAAATGTTAGTTTAAAACTAAATAAAATGTATGCAAAGACAAACTCCATAATTTCAGCCTATAAATTACCCAGTACTGAGTCGGGTCTCCTCCAAATCAATCAAGGGTATGCCTTCTGTACCATGGCACAGAACTTGATACAGGGTTTGTATCAAGATTCCCTTCTCATGCTGCTATGTGTGAGCTGCTTCTTGCGTTCCTATAGTCACCATTTACGGCACCCTTAGTAGGGTATGGATTGGTGACACTGAGTATTCTAAATGCGTCACCACACAGACATATACGCTACATTTTAATAATAGTTTATAAGTCCTATTCTAATAATGTCCATAATCTTTATATCAAATTCCTTGACCACGCGAATTAAAATTTGGGGATTTAAACATAAAACTACTTACAAAACTTTGACCAAAACAGGTTTACCAAAGAAACTTGTTAAATTTTTCCAGATTTGCGCGTGATTTCAACGGTACTAAAATATCAAAACACGTTTTAGAATACCG
Organism: Clostera curtula; assembly: GCA_905475355.2. NCBI lineage: Eukaryota > Metazoa > Arthropoda > Insecta > Lepidoptera > Notodontidae > Clostera > Clostera curtula. The sequence continues at coordinate 10,795,239 of FR997797.1, read as the reverse complement.
GCTAAAATTGATTTCGACATGAGGAAACATGTTGATTCTAACTGATACAATGATTGTCGAGACTGTTTTGCACTCTTGCTTGCAGAGCTTTTTTTGTCTATAGAATTTTGTTTATGTAATTGGTTGTTTAAATATTAAAACATGTAGTTATGATAACAAATAATATAGACATTGTGCCGCGTGGCGGTTGCTGTTTGAAACTGAATTAAACGTATAATGACGATTTAAGCCTATTAATTTTAACGATTAGTTTTTACAGTTAGTGCCTGATAATATTAAAAAAAAACCCAATACAATTAACCTATTGAAAAAAAAACCTATTGCAAGATATTATAATTTGTCTAAAGACTTGACTTTCAATAACCGAGGTTTATGACATTCTACAGTCATATTTTATACCAATATTTACCCGCAAGAAAAGTGGGTACATACTCTCCAAAAATTCCGAAAAAGAATTGAAAAACAACATTCAGGTAAAGCCAACATTTACAAGCCAGTTCGACACGGTTTAAAATTCAAACAATTGCTAAAGAAGGGAAACAGTCGTGTCACATGACTGCCACTGATGTTGTGCAAACACACAACTTCGACACAACCTTCGAGTTGGTCTTTTTCTCCAGCGTCACGTGATCATGACGGTTATCCGTTCACTTGCTCAACGAAAGTGAAATAGGCAGGTAGAGCAAACGCATTGCCACTGCAGTGAATTGGTTTTATACAACAGGTAGTCTTAGCAATCTATGCGCCGTGTTCTTTGCACAATGAAGAATTTCTCTCTCTCTCTCACTCTCTCTCTCTCTATGTATGGGAAATCATTCTGTTACTATGTTAGAGGTAATGTTTTTTTGCTAAGATGACATTTTATGATCACAGATTCACAGCCCGTAAATAGAATTAGAAAGGTATGACGAGCTTATGCACAAGTATACTTAATGGAGATGTCTTGAGGTCATGGAGGTCAGGGCATCAAACTGACCTTACACACACATTATGTATTTCCACATAATTTCAGGTAGTCTATTGTGGAAAGATGCCTTGGCCCCAAATCTGTACATCGATAGACTCAAAATATACGATCAAAGACACGATGGGTAATAATAGCATACATTTGGTGGGACACAACTTAATACTTGGGAGGAACATTTGAATTTCGAGATTACGATTCTTGACAGGCTAGCATCTTCTTGTGCAATTGCATTTTGTCGGATTTCACTTCAATATATACACGGTGATTTTTTTCCCATTGTTTTCCCGCGGCAGATCGATTTGCTATTAGTAGTACTATCGATTGATAGCGATAAATTAAAAAAATAAAAGGTTTTTTTTTTTCAAATATCAAAAAAAATATTACATGAACTCGAAAGCGTGAGAAGCAATAGTAATTCACCAAACATAATATTAAATTAGGTATCTACATACGAGATACCACCGCCGACCACAGTGAAAGCCTCCCCTCCCTCGCCACCCCCTATACCCGCTATAACCGCGCCGCCTCAGTTAGTGGCGAATTGGCGACTGTCGTCGCACGCGCGTTGTGTTTTCGTGTAGTGGCGTTTGAGTGCAAAAATGAATCGGCACTACAAATATTCAAACTTAGAGTACGTCGCTATGGTGCAACTATACGCTCGGGCTGATTATGACTCCCACGCTGCCCAGCGGCTTTATGCGGCGCCGCAACACTTGGAGTCGCTCCGTCTTCGCGGGATTTTGAACCCCCAAGTCCCACAGGCCCGGACAATCGTAGCGGCAACACAGCGACTACTCGATCATGGACAGTTTGAGACACCAGCGCATGCACAGGGCAGAGGTCGATTGGCCGTTTATTTGCCAGAGCTCGATGAACAAATTATCGAATTCTTCGAACGGGATCCTCGCCGGAGTACGCGTATGGCTGCGGCTAGGTTTAACGTAACTTTTATGTGTAGTGTATCGGGAAGAACACGAAACGCGCGACGCGTTGATAACTGCGATAGTGGACGATTTTAATATCGTAAGAAGTGACAGAGACACTCTAGTGAAATTGAAAGACAATCAAATGAAACGTGCTCAATTGTGCATTCAACGAAATGGGTTGCACTTCGAACAATTACTTCGGTACCGGTGAGTGTAATTAATTACTTTGTAAATAGCAAAAAAATCATAGTACGTAGGTTAGTTAATCAAAATAATTGTAAATAAGTTGATCCCAATTTTTTTAATACGCCGTAAATACTTCAATAATACAAATATTTTTTTGTATGATATTAAACTTGTTAGTAGTTTCGTATTTAGTTAGTTGAAGGTAAAAAGTATTGTTACGCCGCTAATGAGTGAATTCAAGAATCGCATTCCGTACCGAAGGCTATGGCTCAGGGTTCCCAAAAGTACTGGGGAGTAAACAAAGGCTTTTGTTTCCCACGTTAGTTTCTTTTGTGTTGTTGTAACAATAGCGTCTGTTAAAATGCCGACACCTATTGTAGGTGTTTATTTTTATGATGTTTTTTTACATTTCACCGGCTGATTAGCGTGTGAAAGACTGTGTGGTAATGAAGTATTTATGACGGTCCTAAGCCCGTTAAAGTATGAAGGAAAAATTGCAAAACTTTTAGGTAATTAGGTTTTGTGTTGCGTTAACAAGCCCTCGTGCTACAGCTTACTACGGAAGGTATTAAGTATCAGCTGATAGCGCAATGAACCGCGCGTCGCTCGCGCCGCGCCCGCCGCGCGCTGCCCTGACTATTGGTAGGACGTCGCTTTCGAGTTTTGTTTTTCACAATTGTAAATCCGACATTTATTAATAATTAAATTATTTGTTGTTATAAATCGTTTGTACTACCGGGAGGAAATCATTTCCCTGCGGGAAAACATCCATTTCAATTTCACGGTGTATAATAGCGGAGCAACGCGCTTTTGACATAACAATGGACAATAACTTTGGAATATAGTAGTTTACCAATTTTGAGAGGCTTACTAGCCTGCTCAAGAAAGTATCGGAAGTCACATCAATCGAAAATTGCAACCTTGGGGTCCTGGAAGAGGCCGCTGAAAATGTTAATGGTGCGCCCTGTATACGTTTATTTATTTTATTTTTATTTATTTGATTATAGACGAGCAGCTTAGAGCTGATATGTCTATTTCAGACACTGTTGAAAGTTTGATAGTCACTTCACATATTCACTGAATGTTTTATGTTCACTATGATTGTTTAAGAGTCACATTATTTGTGCGTAACCAATTATCAAGTCTGTTTTTAAAGGAGTTCATAGATGTGGCAGACACTACTTCCTTTGGCAGTCTGTTCCAATTGGTAACCACTCGGTTGCTCAAAAAGTGGTGTGCTGTGTTGGTTTTGGCTATCTCATGGTTTATTTGGTGTTGGTGTCCACGCGTGGGTTTTAAGGTTGTCTTCAGGTTATATATTTTTTGAATGAAAAATTGTATCCAGATGTCAGGATTTTAAACGTTTCAATAAGGTCGCCACGGAGACGTCTTTCTTCAAGTGTAGTGAGGCGAAGTGTGCGGAGTCTGTCTTCATAGGGCATTCGACGTAGAGCTTGTGGTATCTTGGTCGCTTTTCGTTGGACACTTTCTAAAAGATTAATGTCTTTTTGGAAGTTTTACTTGTACTTTTAAGCGTATTTCCTTAATGCTTAATCCCATTACCTACATTTTCTTGTCCATTTTCTTCAACATACGTAAAAGTTCATCATAGCATGCTTATCCAAAATAAGACATTTTCATGTTAGATAGTTATAGGAGGATGTAATAATAACCGTATCTGAAGTGTGGGCACAGCGCTAATCCAAAGGAGCAGTTCTTTGTTTATAATGTTTTTCTGTCTTGAAGTGTGTGTGTGTGACATAGAAGTTTTACATGACGGTTCCCGTGAAAATCAACCAACTAACTGTCGTTATTCTGAGTTACATAATGTTTCTTGCGTTCTCTGTGCTTATATGCCGAGTCACGATTACTCTTACTGTCGTCACTGCTTGGTGGCCAAAATATCATGATTAATTCATTTCTTTCAAATTTTTGACACAATGTCTATATCAACAGTCCTATAGATTGCTTCTTATATACGGCTGTATCTACGGATTGTGTAACACCCTGTTTTTACTTTTTTAAATACCAATTTAAGATAACGTTACATACCTACATTAGTTTACCCTACCTAGGGAGGCAGTTGTAAAAAGCTGTCACGTGTTCTAAAATGAGACAAATATGCATATGTATGTACATATTACATATAGCCACATATCGAATCAACGTATATCAAATAATGTGAATTCTACACTAGGTATTTATATTGCAAAAACATGTTTTAGGTTGGTTAGAATAGCATGTATCGTAAGGTGCATAGAGAATTTCTTGGTAAACACAAATGTAAAGATTTTTAAACTACAGCTCTAAAAACATTAAAATGCTCTTATAAATGATTGCTATAAATCTAGAGGTAGTTTTTTGAACAGTTACGTAAATCTTCAATCTTATTAGGTAACATTGTAAAAATGTTGACGTCTCTGGATTATAGCGTTACGTTTAATTTACATTACTTTAACACCTAGAGTAAAGTTAATTTATAGGCATTTGAGTATCTACGAGTATTTTTTATAATGATTAAACTTCCAGCAATGTATCTACGCCACATTTTTAAACTAAACATTGAACGATAATATTATCTCGTCTGGTTTTTAATATCCGGCATACAAAGGGGCAGTTAGGAGGGGCGTGTTGGCGCCATCATACCCATTGGGTTAACAGCTGACTCTGATTCATTCCATCCAGTGCGAGGTGCGAGTATTATTGTCTATTCGAAGGTTTTGTCATAGCCACAAGACGCTGATCTCGTAGTTAGTGACACAGTGAGAGACGCGCCGCTGAGCGTTAAGCATGCTCGCGCGCAGACACGCGTCACTGCCTGGTACGATATTCGGATAGTTATAATATAGTTTTGTGTACCCTTAAGCTAAGTGTGCCAAGTGTTTAGTGTGTCGAACCAAGTGTTAAAATTCAACAGTTTTTCAAGTGAAAGGACCAAGTTGTTCATATGTATAAGTAAGCGGAAACTATCTACCTGAAACTTGTTTATTTGCTTCCAAGAACTCGATGCTGGAAAATTCACAAGCGAAGTTGAAGGTTTGTTGGATTGTTTTGATAGTAACGCTGACGCCTATTTTTTTAGTGTCTATATCTTTTGAACCATTGTTTTATCCTTATCTTACTATACAATGTGTGAGTGAGCCAGTGTTACGCTGATAGGTAACGTCAACCTGTTTGTAGTATGTTTAGTTTTTTATAAATTAATTTAAGTGCTATTGGGAACATAATAACAGTGTACCTACCGAAATATTTATACGTAACACTGTTCAAGTAATGCAATATCCTCTTGCGTATTGATTTCTAATCTAGCATCAACGTTTACTTCAGACTCTTAAGGCCATAATAGTTTAGCAATTAAAATTCTCTTTGCAATGTATTCGACGAATCCTTGGCATGACGTCCTTCGGACCGTTACTGAACGGATATCTGTCTGAATCGTCGCTATTCAAGTATTGTGCGCATTCATAGGGGATCTTTAGGTCTGACAGATTGTATGGCGCGCCTACCTGAGGTTTTTTTTTTGTGTTTTTTTTCTATTCTAAAGTAACATCTGCAGCGTGTTCGCTTCAAAGCGTGTTTATGCATTTTGATTATGAAAGAAAACTATTTAGTCACATTTTAAAATATTAAGAAATGCATGCAACTATAACATAATACGACTAAAAGGCAAGTTAGGACTTTTTAACGGCTGCGCAGATATCTTCCAAACATGATTGATTATGATTACCACTACTCGCACTCCTAACAAACTTATTGAGTTCGGTTTATCCGTCTAGGATAGGAGTTATTTTACCACAAAGTGTATCACGTACGTGTCTGTACACGCGCAACTTAAAACACCAATCCTTTTTGTCGAGGGTAAAGAGGGATATACACACGTACATACATGGCATGCTATAGAAATAAAATGAGGTACGAAATATACACCAATGAAACATAATTGTAAGTTTATATAAACTATACACAAACATTTATACAGTATCACTATCACTACATAGTATAAAACAAAGTCCCTGTCGTCTGTCCGTCCCTATGTATGCTTAAATCTTCAAAACGACGTAACGGATTTTGAAGCGGTTTTTTTAAAAGATAGCGTGATTCAAGAGGAAGGTTTATATGTATATAATTGCACCCGTGGGAAGCCGGAGCGGGTCGCTAGTACTAAAAAAAAGGAAATGAATAATATAGGCCATGTTTCGTCACAAAAATTACCTGTAATCCATTTTGAGGTGATTACTATGATTATCTGTATAGTATATGTGATTATATAAGAGACTTTCTTAAAAATAACTGCCGGTGGAGTAGGTACATCAGCTGATTACATACCTAATCGCGTGGGTCATAAAACATTCATTTCCTTATCAAATGAATCTCGTAACGTTTTAGCGAATTTACAATATATTGACACGAACAAAGATCGTCTTGAAGGAGGCCTTAAATGATGTAAGCAAAACCAATCAAACTGTGGCGGTATGGACAAAGTTTCACCACATCTTTTAAACAAACTACATATACATAATAAAATAAATCAAATTCGAGTGTCTGTTTGTAATAATAAAATAACCACTTTTTACTAAATGCGTAAGTGTATACACAGTACATAGACCAAAATATCATTATTTTTGTCTGTCTGTCTGTTTGTTCCGGCTAATGCTAGGCTAGCTGATGATATAAGGAGTAACTTAGGCTACTTAGTTATTTGACTAGCTTCGCCCCGCGGCGTCACCCGCGTGTAACATCGCACCCGTGCATACATAGGGACGGACAGACGACAGCGACTTTGTTTTATACTATGTAGTGATAGTGATACGTTTGGGTGGCACGGTGGATGGCTTAGATTCACAAATCAGCCTGACAGATGGCGCTGCAGTCGGTAAACTAATATCACGCAGGACAGTGTCTGCCCGGTCAGCTAGTTCTAATATAATTTGATTACATCCCATTGACTTCTGCAAGAACTTTTGAGTTTAGAACTGAACTGACTGCTGGCAATTGCATCGTGTCGAATGCGCACTTTACTAGAAAATATAATTACGGATTTGGAATACATAGTGTCACCGCCCCATTCCATCCTGAGGGTGTCGTAAGAGCCGACAAAAGGAAATGACAAGGCCGATTACCCAGGTAACAAGAGAAGGAAAACTTGATATGAGACCCTGTGCCATCCCGTGTGGCCAGCGTGGCACAGTAGGCTAATTACCCTCCATGTAATTGGAGGAGGCTGGACTTAGCAGTGGGTCATTTATGGGCTGAATAGTAGTAGTAGTAGACATATGGCCATGGCCACAAGACACAAAGAAGCACAATGTAACTATTGTAATGACGACGCGTAAGGATTTTCTAGACGTTTTCAAATTTATCCCATAATTACTTTAAGGGAACGACATTTTGAAACATTCTATATCCGTTTCGTTTTAGTTTAATTATAGGGGATCTATGTAAACATATTATTCACGGATATTGATGGCGGCAAGATCTGAAAGAAGTATCTATGGCACGTGGACACTTACCCAGGTCCATATACCTAATTCATTAAAGTAAAAATCGACAATAGACGTATCTCTGATTGTCTATTTTGACAGTTTTGGTAACCTACTACTGCTATAGTGTCAGTTACGGAGGTATGGCACACGATTTTGACAAAGGCACTTGGCAAGAATTTTTGACTTTCGCAGATTGATGCTAGTCATTGTTTAGTATAATAGCAAGCTATTAAGAAATCGTCGTATCGGATTGACACTTCCATACATAATAGCAAATTTGGGGCCCGGGTCCCGCGATAGTGCTCGGATTCCAGTGACAGCGTGTAGGAGCTGCCCTTCTTTTTGTTTCTTTTTTCGTTGGAAATCCTCATAGATACCCGACCGTTGGGGACTAACTGGGGTATGAGGGACTCCGGGGAAAGATGGCAATTAGCGCCCCGAGCTACTCACTAAATCCAACGTTCCTCGACTGCCCGCTTCAGGGCTGCGGCTTGGGCACCCCAATGGGGACCATGCTCCGCGACCGTAAGGGTGGCCCCTAGATTAACATGTCTATCACACACCCTGTGCTGCTCTGTACATGTTAACAGCCAAATAACACCATCCTTGGGTGGTGTTGAAACCCTGCGCGGGAGTAGGTCACCAGGGCTCTATCAGGGGAAATATGGTGTTGGCAGCTGAAGGAATCCAGTTTCCCCTCTTCTGGTAGCGTAATGCATTCACTTTTAAAGTTTGAGGCAACCCCGTTGATACAAATATCCATTGGTGTCATTTCACTAACCGCTTACAATCAGTCGGTGGTAAACTTGAGGGTTACTCAAGCAATATAAAAAATCGAAGGTTTGCCTTTAAAGGATCGCATTTTCAGTAGGAGACGGTACCTACAGTAGTTACTATAACATTCGTAAGCTGATTTTCATTACTGGAATGTTATGAGTCATACAATAACACTTATTTCTTAGATAAGGAAAATCCATACTCAAGGATGCTACCAAGCAATGGGTTTTTTATTTCTGGTAAAATAAAAGCTACGTTAAAACTGTGGGGTTTTATTTCGACACTAGCTTTTGCGCGCGGCTTCGCCCGCGTGGGCTTCGAACCCCTGCTTATTTTTTATGAACATAAAATCGGTTATTGTGGCTAAACTATGATACTGATACTATGATAGTTAGATATGTGCTCTCGCGGACTTTTTTGTAGATCTTTATAAGACCTACAAACCCGTTGTACATAATTTTGTTTTATTGTCAATAGTTTTTGCAGCGCACGCATAAATAGGTTTTCGATTTTACAACTTGGATTACAAAATCGCAATTTTCATACGGATCCCTAATTCTTTTGAAAATAAAATATAGCCTATAACCTTCCTCGGTAAATGGACAATCTAACACTGAAAGATTTTTTTGGAATCGGACCAGTAGTTCGTGAGATTAGCGCGTTCAAACAAACAAACACACAAACAAACAAATTCTGCAGCTTTATATATTAGTATAGATTTTGCAGCTCTTATTAGAATAATAAGTACTTGTCAATAATATAATCCCGTGTCTTTAGTTATAGGGCTGGTCCCACTGCTTATTTAGTTATAAGATGTCTACGAAACAACTAAATTTGTACAATATGAATGTGACTGTAAATGGTTACCTATTTTTACAACGATAAAGCAGCGTGAGTGTATATTTTGAGATATCAGAACTAAGCAAGTTTTACAGAAAAGTATTTAATTTTATCTTTAAACGCTTAGTTTCTTAGTTGACTGAGACTTTCAACAATGCAACGACAGTAGATAGGAAATTGTTAGTCATCGACGAAAAACTGTTATTATTTGCAATTATAATGATAGATGTTATTATCTTCGGGGACAATGATTTATCATTGAAATATTTAAAAAATGTTAACTATACGTACAAAGACTCGTAGTACTATTAGTCTTAGGTAAGTTGTACTTCTTTACAAGTACTTTTATGAACGTTAGGATCAATTTACACCGCCGCGGTATGGAATGGAATGGAAACTGTTTTTTGTAAAGAAAATTTAAATAGCGTAATGAACTATATTTCAATTGTATACTAACTAAATACAAGCCATAACCCCCTAGCTACGTTCGTCGTCTACCTATGGAATCTGCGGTAGCACGAACAAGGGATACGTCACAAATTTAAAAATAATATACATATACGAGTAAGTCACTTATGTTCAGCAAAAGATCTGACTAGACTACCATCCCGAACTTATTTCAAGGCGCGGTTCCGCGAACTTTTCGCGTATTCTTGCGTCATAAAAGGCGAAATTTACGCGTTCATTTTGTTCCATTCCATTCCGCGGCGGCGCGCCCGCCGCCGCACAGTGGTCCCAGTTCAATAAAAGGTGGACATAGGGATGAAAGTCGGAATTTGAAGCTGATTTTTTTATAGGATACAGATATTAACTAGCCTAACAACATTTGTTCTACGAAAAATCTCTGGAATATATAGTTTCTTAGAAAAAAAATGATTTATTTTTTGTATGGAGAAAATTACTTTTTACTTTTTTTACTTTTACTTTTTTTTTCGAGTTGTATCGATTTGTATTTGGCTTATAATACGTGATAGAACAAGTAACATAGTACCCAGAAAAAAATAAAACAAGTGCGGTCACTTGCTCCCGCGCGCGAAAAATGGTTGAAAATTGAAATTTGCTACCTTTATTTGCATATTTTGCAGTGTATGGTCATTTCTGGTTTACTATTTTCGTGTATTGGCTAATTTATTAAACGACTTAGGCTATATATATATTTAGACAAATACAATCAAAAGAGATGTTATTTTCTTTTTTTTTTTTAAATTATTGATTTTACCGAGAAAAAGACTAGTTACGTTAGTAATTTGAATAAAAAATATGCTAGCACATTATAAAATTAAAATTATTAAGATTCCGCGCTTAAAACGATCCATTAAAACACATAATATACATTAATTGTAACATTTTCAATATAAACTCATATCATTTAGGATAAAATTCATATTATCATATAATAATATACCATAAAAACTCCAATACACTCCGCTATTATTCACATATATACTTAACGACTCAATTGTTTGTGAAGACAACATGGTGCGCACAAACAAAGGAATGCGGGTTGACTCATTTGTTGTTGCAGTTAACATTATGTGCACAAACAAGGTTACAAAAATCAGCTTCAAATTCCGACTTTCATCCCTATGTCCACCTTTTATTGAACTGGGACCACTGTGCGCCGTTGTGAATTGAGCCTGATGATCTGGGTTCTTTCTGTCGGGTCACGGAACGTATTTAAAAGCTTAATGCTATGTGGTTTTACAGGGGGAGAGATAAACACATATTAATATAGTGTCTACATGCTCTTTAAACTCCGGGTTACTGAGGTATTCATCATATCAGATGGTGAAATAGTCCTAAAGGAATTATAAAGAAGTCTTTCCTTATAGTGAATTTTCATAATGAAAAAATATGGGAATTGAACAAGCTGACTCTCAACACGAATAAGTGTGACACCGCTTTGATAGAGTCAGAAGGTAAAACTCAAGATTCTGCCATAAACATATTTACTACTGTCATCTTCTTCCTTGCCTTGTCCCAATTTCATTGGGGTCGGATGGTTAGCTAGCCTGATTCGGGTAACTATCAGTATTTACACGAAACGATTGTTGTCTGCTCGCCCAACAACCGGTAAATAATGGGTGTCAGTTTTTATGCTACTAATTGTGTACTGTGTATGAATGCCATCTGAAACCTGTAGGAGCTCAGTTAAAAATAATGGACACGCACTCAAAGTTAAAAAGGTCATCTCAATAACGAGAGATCTGTACAGACCTACCATTAAAAAAATCATAACCTATATTAATGTTATGTCTCCTCTATTGCCATAATAATTGCAGCAATGGAACGTGACAATGACCGATTGTTTGCGAACCTCTTCGATTGTTAACACTCAGCACGGTTATAAAATTTATAAACGTGTACCACCTTTCTGGTTCACAGACTGTAAGAAAATGTGTAATATTTCTGTGAACATGCAATTTTCTATTTATTTTAAAGAAGTAAATTGTTTGTTATTTTACTTCAATGCATTAATATGACTTAATACTAATATAAAATAAATTAAAAAACTGTCCATGGAAAACCCTTTAGTGAAACCTATACATATATAACAATAAAAAATATCAGCATCAACCGCACTAATGTCATTTCCATTTCATCATGCGCGTGCAGTGCGCCGCCCCATGCCTCGCCTATAAAAGACCACGTGCGTAATCGGGCCTCTTCAAATTACATGGAGGGAAATTTAGCTACTCTGCCACGCTGGCACAGGCTTTGGTATCAACTTTACTGCATATTGCTAGATTTTTTTGCCACGTGTCTGCGAATTCTGCGAACTATTATTAATTATTAAGATAAAATAAAACAACATTGTTTATAAAGTTGTATACATAAACGAGAGAAACGTGATTGATAAACATGAAAGAATGGCGTAATACACACAAAGATCCTTTCCATTTCAATATGCAAATATATTTGAAATCGTCGCGATAATCGCAACCTTGTCCTTAGGTACTCATCGACAGAATGTCGGCAGCCTTGTTTTTTTTGATAACACAGGTAGCTACCTCATTTCATTGCGACCACATCATCGCTAATCATGTCCTTGCGATGTCGATTGTGTATTGGACAAATATTTAATCACTCAGGTTTAATCAATGCAAGGGTTATTAGCAATTAAACCAGTTTTACTCATAAACAAACAAAACTATTTTGTAGAGCTCCTTCTCCATACAACGATGTTTATAATTCAGATTAAAATAACGACCACACCAGCGAAAACCATTCCCTAAATCAAATAAGAGAGTAACTGAGTCTTATTGAATGCAAGACTAACAAACTCGTTTGACGTCCAACATTGTTCGTCCTCTACTAGTAGAGAGTTTTTCTTGGTGGTAGGATCTACTCGTAATGGTCCCTAGCTACCACCCTCACATGTAAGTCCGGCGCCAATCAGTATTAGGTAGGTACTGTGGTTCGTCGTGTGTGTGTGTGAGAGCCGGTGCCAGACAGGGCATTTCCTTGAATCGACTGCTCCAACTTAAACCCTGGCGTTGCTTTCCGCCAAAGGTCAAAGGCATTCGAAAAGGTGATAAAAAAAACTGTTGCGTTTGTAAAGGCTATTATTATTCGATACACTAAATTCCCTTAGATTTTTATACTAGGTACACTAGGGTGGCACTCAAGCAGTCGAACTGCCTGATACCAATGGTAACCTGTTATTGCCCGTTTGCAACATCAGAGGTGTTACTTACGAGTCATCGACTCTATTACAAGAGACGACGCTGAACTTGACCATGACGCTTGCAGCATAGGGAACTTGAACTTCATCCGATGCCATGCTTGATCTCTGGCGACTTGCTGGAACAACCTTGCTAACCAAGGGTAGTGTTTTTTTCGTTGCGGCATTCTGTAAGGTGGTGCTTATCTGGTCAGACAGCTTCAGTCAGTTTGCCCCATGCTATTAACCAGGTGAAGATACAATTCAGTACCAAAATGGTAATACGTAAATAAATAAATAAATAATAAATATCCTTGGACATTTCACACAACGCCATCTCGTCCCAAGCTAAGCAACTTAATGCTTGTGTTATGGTAACGAGATGGATGATAAACTACTTATATACATTTTTTTTTTGTAAATACATACATATTATAGATAGAAATGACACCCAGACTCCGAGCCAAGATTGCATTACTCAAGAGGTCTAAAATAGCTTTCTTTCTAAAATGGATACTGTAACAAATAATTACTCGTAGATTCTGTGTACTTTGGTGGTACGAGAATGTAACATACATCATAAAAAAATCCCATAAACTTGAACAGTATACCTTTTTTATAAACAGGCAATGTCATGGGCGGTACCTATCTTTAATCGATCTAGGATCTGATATGGACGTCGATTAGCGATCACTGCTACTATAAAAAAGTGACATTAACGCAAGACATCAAAATATTTTATCTTTAATCATAATTGCGCTAACGTCACTACAATTACCGTATTTCTTGGAAATGTTTTCCTTGGGACTGTAAATCTGATGAAATTATCATGAACAAGAATATAGGCGCCTAGATAATTTGTTGTAGCCATAAGAAATTATGATGTAAATTCTGCTAAATGGAGCAACGATCTGCGAAAGGTTGCAGGCAGCAGCTGGAACTGTCAAGCTGAAGACAAGGCGCTATGGCGCTCATTAGGTGAGGCCTATGTCCGGCAGTGGACTGATGTGGGCTGATTATGATGATTGAGTAAGATAGGATTTGACAGACGGAGTTTACGGATGAGCGTGGTACAGTAGGCTAATTTACTTCCATGAAATTTGATCCAGCCCAGCTGTGGATCTTTTATCGGTTAATCAACTCAGACCGTGTGTAACCGTCTAACCGTAACAGTCTAACCGTGTGTCGATCTGCACGGATAGACTGTCTACGTAGACTATCCGTCTTATTTACCGGCCATATTTGTTCAGATATTCAGTTACAAATTGATATTTTTTGTTTCAGTGACCGTACAGAAGTGGCAAGCATGGATAAAGTAGATAAAGCAATAAGTTGGCCTGATGAAGGTATGTCTATTACCAAAGTACCACATATTAGCAAATGGCTGGCTGAACACAGAATAAAAATAACGTTATAGTTTTTTCATTTACGTTTATATTTTTTATTGAGGAACTAGGTACTTCTTGGGTGCAAACTTACTAAATAATCGAACACAAAATTGGTAAAACCAATTTAATTCGAATTCAGTATCTTGTTGGTAAAATATAAATTTACCTAAACCTAAAGTGCTATTGGAAGTCTAGAATATCTTAAGTACAAACAGCCTGTGACGTATGATATACGGCCTTGTCATTGAGCCTTTAGATAATGACATGAATGAGAATACTATAACGTCGCATTTGAAAAATTCAGGGAGCTACCTGTGTCTCACCGAGTCCACAGAGGTGGCTTGAAAGGCCAAGAAAATAATTTAAATAACTTAATTAAATGTTGCGTATCTTCTTAACATAGGAATAATTAGAATTTCTCTTAACTAATTTCATAGAAATTTATTTTTCTAACAATATTATAAAACTGGCCGCCATCCGAAAAACCATGACTTAACTTTCTTAAAAAAAATATAAAATAGCTCGAAGTTTGAACAGTCAGTGAACAGTAAAATTCAGCACGTTGACAGCAGGCATGCAAACTGCATCGCTATAACTTCCATTCCATTTCTTAGTCATCCTTACATCTCATAAATTACCCACTACTCAGTCGGCCCTCTTCCAAATTCATGGAGGAAATTTAGGCTACTGTGCCACGCTGGTGGGTTGGCACAGGTTATGTATCAAGATTTCCTTCTCTTGCAATAGATGATCTGCCCCTAGCGCTCCTTTAGTCGCCTCTTACGATACCCTCAAGATAGTATGGGTTGTTGCCTTTGTGTATTCCAAATCCGTCGTCACACGTACATTTCCTTTCCTTGTAACTATTGGTAGTTCTAAAACTCATCTTGTCGTTTCAGAATTCCTGGAGTCAACGTCCGACCCTAACATGGTGATAGGTGAAGCTGTGCCAACCTTGACCATCACTACTATAATCGGAATGTCAGCAGTCATGATCTTCGCAATTGCAGCAGTATTCGTGTTGGGCGTCTTAATTGACTGCAGACAACAGTTAGTAACTGCTTACACTATAGTATTTGTTGATTTTAGCGATTAGGTACAAAACGAGTTAGACGAGGTACAAAAACCGGATAAGTATTCAAAATTGAGTACATAAAGCCAAATTCTTGAAGTTGCAGTAAGAGAGAGAAGTTGATGTTATATGAATCAATATTTTACAACAAAAGCGTTATTATTTCTCCAGTTATGGCACTTTCAATCTCAGAAACATGATCTATTTTCAATATGCATGTCAATGTTCGAAAACCAAATTGTGATTGTTTTAATATTTAATCGATTCCTAATTTGGCGACAATAATATAGCCTAGCGTCTCACACTACCCAGACCAGTCTATAATGGGTTTCATAACAATTTCCAGAAACTAATTTGATTCATGAAATAGACTCCAAATCAGTTGCTCAGTTTTCTTTGTAAAAACTTCCATTCTTATAGTAGGTATATGACTTTTTTAAAGATAAATATCGGCAAGACATGTAATCACGGATTCGAGTAATTTTAAATCCATGTAAAGTTCAAGGAAGGAAAACATTGCAGAAGTTTCAAAAACCCTGTCTCGCTCGGTGCACGCAATTTCCTGGTTGTGATAATTAAGCTGAGATAAGAGTGAAAGCCTTTTGGATTAAAACAAACATTATAAGGCAACTCGATTTATCCACTACCTAGAACTACATCATTACCGTAAATAGATAAAAAAGATAAGCGTTACAAATGATCGGTGCATTAATATAATACGTTTCCTACTCGTAGTAACAGTATTTCTTGGTTTTGTTGAGCTTGATCCGGAATAAAGCCGTATGCATTTATTTAAAAAAATAACGCCTGTTGATTCCGGGAGGCCGCTGGTTCGGTTTCGAGCAATTGTCAGGTTAAGAGGAAGACAGCTCTCAGGTCCTATTTTATGCGTGGGGCTAGACGAACCATGTAGGACTCCGAGGCAATAAATTACGATTACCCGCTACGTTCTCTTATTCACGGGCGGCGGCGTTACCAGCTGACTGCATGTTCCGAACACCCGGGTTTCGCTCTTTCCAGCTGGGATCATTAAGTCATAAGAATGGGCAAAAACTTAGCTTAAATTATATACATCGTTGTCTCAGCCTACAATGAGTCGGCCCTAACGTGCCACGCTGGCAAGACGGGTTGGCTCCGGGTTTGTATCAAGTTTTCTCGTGTCTACGTAATCAGTCTCTTGGGTTCCTTTAATCGCCTCATATAACACTGTTGCGATAGTATGGTTGGTGACATTGTGTATTCAAAATCCGCTACTGTTTGGAGTCTATACTCCAAACACCTAACTATGTCATGAACAGCTTTACCTCTAATTAGCGTCAAGGAATATTCCTGTTACGATAAAAGAAAAAAGAAAATTGTAATGAACAGAAAATGATTGCAAACACTAGCACTTTAAGTTTATCAATGGTTACTTTATTTTCAGGAGGCTAATAGAAAAGAAAATGGGTGAAGCAAAACGTCTGAAGAACCACAGAAGAGTGAATGTACACCCTGAAGACGATAGTTCGAGCATAGCAAACAATATGGAAGAGCAGGGCACCAGTGTAGCCCCAGCCGAAAGTTTGCGTCACATACCGTAGTATTCAACTCCATACAACAGCATGCGAGAAAGTTCGATGCAGTGGCTATTATTGCTTTACCTCAATATTCCATTAGATAGCCATAATTTTTCTTCTGTGTCTTGGCTCGTTGGTAAGACAATCCAGAAAAAAAAGTCGCATTTCCAGTATAATGATTCTATTAGTTTGCGTAAATCTCTGTTTACTTTGATCAGGCTACATGTATCTATCCTGTTCGGTATCGAATAAAAATATTAATTAAACTGGATTGTGGTGAACGCGAGATATGATTGGTAAGCGTAGTTCTTTTTGGATGTAGAGCATACCTGTTTAGAACCGGCGGAACAGGGACATGTGGGAGTCCACTTCGTTCCCGACTATCCACAAAAAAACCTGCTGCGGTTTACGTGTACACACACACTCCGCCAAATACTGGTAGATCGAACACAGCAAGGACCTGGTTAAGTTGCCAGAATTTGATGGGGCGTTTCTGGACAGGTGATTGTGGAGATCCTTGGTATAGCTAATATATTCGTAGTATTATATCAATGATATTACTTGTTTGTAATACGTACATATAACATTCCAAGTTCTCCACGAAATGTTGATAAAATTATGTGATGTAGTATGATCTTTATTTTTAAAACAATCTGCACTTTTTGAACGGTAGCAAGAAAGTGATATGGCCTGTTCGACTACAACTAGTAACAACCGTTAACTGGGTGCAGCTATGTTAAACTAGTTGACAGGAAGCCACTTTTACAAGTATACTCAGGCATCACAGCTATCCTATCCTATTATAGAGAATAATAAAAAATGTATCGAGTAAGGGTAGGTACGTACAATATTGTATGATATGATATATTTATTAAATGAAACAGTGAGTTATTTGATAAGCCCTTTGGTATGTTATGAAAACAACAGTGTTTTATAAGAAGGTTTTAGATTATAAAATATTTTTTCTAGTATGTCTTTACTTCAGAGACCGTCGTATTATGTCGAAACAGCTGATAATATTATGGAAAGTAAAGAATAAACCACTAAAAGGCATACATGCCTACTTATAAAAAATACCTTATAATAATCTCAAAATACCTAGAGTTAACATTCCTTGTAGATAGGTAGCTGTATTATAAATTATAATTAAAATAAATAACTAATTTTATTTAAATAACCGGTGTTTGTACTTCTTTAATTCATTATTAAATTTACCAGCACTAAATCATCTTTGACAACGTGACCGTGCGCGTTTTTTAGCTAAGTCCCGATAACTGAAAATCTGAGCTGTCCTCCATATTAGGACTCTAATTCTAATTAGTTCTACACATTGCTGTTTGCCACTATTTCCCCTTATTTATTATTGTATAAAATAACATGTTAACTGTGAATGAATTACACATTTTTGTAATCTAGAGTATAACGTATTTAAGGTCACTCGATATGTTCGTTAATATATTGTACGTTATCTTCTTGTATTTCCTTTTTAAATTGAGCATCTGAATCTTTTTTACGACTGCTACTAAATGTCATAGTTATTTAAAATATATTTGCATACGCCAAAGTGTAATAAATTGATACGTAGGTATCTTATAACCTAGGTACATTAATTAATTATTTATTTTTTAAGTTTAGTAGGTTAGTTTGTCTAAGTAATATTTTAAAATGTCTATTTTATTTATTATTATTTTATCCTCAGTTTTTTTTAGAAAAAAATACTTGTGATAATTGTAATGTACTACGTGTTTGTCAAGTATGTTAAATATACAATTTTATTAGATAAATATTATATCGTAAAATAATATAAGCTAGGTATTATAAGGACCTGAAATATCTGTTTATATTAATTAATAAATGGAATTTATAGAATGATTGAATTTTATTATAGGACCAGCGATAAATAATAGTGTCATACGATACGTCTAAAGTAACTGACAAAGACTTGTGTCTACAAACGAATTATAACTTAATGTGAAACCATTTAGTGTGGAATGGATATTGTAAATGTAATAATAAATAATAACATAATATATTTATTATATTATAATAAATAATATTTTGTTATATATATCATCATCATCATCATTTTAGCCAAAAGACGTCCACTGCTGGACATAGGCCTCCCCCAAGGATCTCCACAAAGGCCGGTCCTGGGCCGCCCGCATCCACTGCTTTCCGGCGACCTTAACCAGGTCGTCGGTCCACCGTGTGCGAGGCCTACCAGTATAAATAATATTTTATATTAATATTATATATATTAAATAAGTAATAAATGTAACATGAATTGAATTAGTTCATATTACAGACGTAGTATGACCGGTATGTTATATAACATACGTGTTTCAAACTTCAAGAATGTAGTTTGTTTCAATGAGCGGTTTTCAGATTCATGCATGATCATTGACCATAAACGAATTAATAGGGCAAATTGTTCCAATACTCGGTACTTTAGTCACTCTATCGTCATAGTCCACGCATGCACCTCTAATCAGTTCGCCGCGATAAATAATTAATAATTTGATAACAGTTTTTCACCCAGCGCGAGTTTCAATAGCATTTCTTCAGTACTTAGTGGAAGGTTGCGTGGAGCAAGCGTCATCACCTGTGAGACTCCGTGAGCTCCTCAGTCATATTTTGTTTAAAAGCAACGGTAGAAAAATGGTGCTTTAAAACAACAATTTTTATATTGATCTCGGGTGCATTTGTGAACAGTTTCAATGGGTAACACTAAATCTAAGAAAGCTCAGAAAGAGCCGGATAAGTTTTTCGATCGAGAGAGATGGAAGGAGCAGAAACGAGAGGAGAAGAGAAAGAAGAAGGCGAACCCTGTGAACCGGAGGGGTGGGGCTAAGGAAGCACCGCTGACTCCAGCTGTGCTTACTGCGTCGCCTGGTCCTTGTCCTCCACCTGCGCCGTCACACGTCCTCTCATACGATGAAGAGGCTATGGAGCGCATGCGTTATCAGCTTCATAATGATTCCGATGCCTTTCTATTAAATAATATACTCCTCTCGGTGCAATTTTTCGAGAATTATGAAAGGTGAGTGAAATATCCAGGATTTTCAAGATAATTACACATTTGACGCCTTTAACGAAATTATTACGTACATTTATAGTATCTGTATGGACTAGGGTTCATGGTTTCTCGAGCTTTTTAATTTCTCGGGTCTCGAGAATTCTCGAGGATGATTTCTCGGGACTCTCGGGTTGTCGAGAAATTTACATTTACGTACGTTCTCTCATATTATTTGGTTCCAATTGTGTAAAAATTCAGTGGTTTTCCTCTCAAATAAAAGTATCAAATTAATTATAAAACTCATCGATTTTATTCAAAAAAATTAATGATACGAATATTTTTATTTAAATTACAGAAAAAGTCTTTTCGCATTATAGTATGTATGAACTTGTAATAAAATCTCTTTGGCTATAGGTACTATTTGTATGTGGCTGGTAAGCTCGATATTTGCGTAGGTACCTCACGAGCTCACTGAAAGAAACCTAAAGCACTGTGTACTCATTTGTGATTCATTATTATGAGATAATGACACCGAACCATTTTTGAAAAAGCTGATAACTGCTGATGAAAAGTGGATCACGTACGACAAGAACGTGCGAAAAAGGTCGTGGTCAAAGGCCGGTCAGACTTCACAGACTGTGGCGAAACCCGGGTTAACTCGCAACAAGGTGATGCTGTGTGTGTGGTGGGATTGGAAGGGCATTATTCATTATGAGCTGTTACCACCAGGCAGGACCATCAATTCTGAACTCTACTGCGAACAACTGAAGAGATTGAAGCAAGAAGTAGAGAGAAAGCGGCCGGAATTAATCAACAGAAGGGGTGTGGGTTTTCATCATAATAACGCTAGACCTCACGCATCTTTAGCCACTCAGCAAAAATCAAGAGTTTGGCTGGGAGGTGTTAATGCATCCGCCGTATAGTCCTGATCTCGCACCTTCAGATTTCCACCTGTTTCGGTCTCATCATAATTCTTTAGGAAGTGCCAGATCACGAGAGGACTGCCAAAACCACTTATCGCGGTGTTTTGATCAGAAGTCCTACAAGATGGGAAAAAGTTATCGAACAAAATGGTAAAGTGTTTTAAAATTTCTTAAAAAATGCGACGATACTTTTTCCCCAACCTTAACTTACATTACATTAGGATCACAGCACAATTTTGGACTGGTTATTTAGAAAAAAAATCAACTTAAATCTTGTAAACAAAATAGCTTATATAATACACGAAAGAAAACTTTAATATCTTATACTCAGGTAGAAAGTAAATGTAAATTATAATTACATTACAATCATAGCACCATTTATGGCACGTTAATAGAATATAAACAAATTAAAACTCTGCAAGTTTATTTTCTACAAACGTACATGATTTCTCGAGTTCTCGACTTTTCTCGAGCTTGATTTCCCGGGAACAAAGCCCAACGATTTCCCGGGAATTCTCGGCTCGAGAACTCCCGGGAATGAACCCTAGTATGGACATAATCATCGGTCTCACCACAGTAGTTGCAAAGCGTTCGTTAAAAGTGTTTTCAGTTTTTTTTTGCTATGTTCTGAGCAGGTAAATTGGCGATGTATTAATTATGCAAACAGATATTACTATAATCATGCTTTCGTGTTTGGAAAAAACACTACAACAACTGTAGTACATAGTAATAAAACAAAGTCGCTGTCGTCTGTCCGTCCCTATGTCTGCTTAAATCTTTAAAACTACGCAACAGATTTTGAAGCGGTTTTTTTAATAGATAGAGTGATTCAAGAGGTAGGTTGAAGATTTTGAAGCGGTTTTTTTAATAGATAGAGTGATTGAAGAGGTAGGTTTATATGTATAATACATGCATAATTGCACGCGTGCGTAGCCGGGGCGGGTCGCTAGTGATGTATAATTACATTAATACATCATTACAAATGAACTTTATTAGCACACAAAAACAATTCCAACGAAATAAATCAATCGTCAAAATTTACGAGCTTGAATTCTGCGTATAAAATTAATTAACAATAAATTTATTTTGACAGTCTCTAATTCCTCGAATCAATATATCGGCGAGATAAAAACAATTTAACTCTTTATCCGTAACACAATCGCTACAGTATTTTATAAAGATATCAGTTTATATGGATAAATTTATATTGCTTTAGGACACTGATGCAGTGATTTAAAATGAAGGTATTTATTTTTCTAATGGTCTCTCTTTCAAACCAACTACGCAAAGGGTTCAATATTTTTCATTATGTTGACAAATCAGATTAAAATCTAAAATGTACTTAGAAAGAAAATATATAATCTTTTACGATTATTAATCGAATAATAATTTAATATAATTCATTTAAATATTTTTAAATGAAGAAATAAAATTTTATCTATTATTTATAATATTTTTAATTTGTACGGAAACACCAATCACAATGCGTGACGTCATTTGTGGGCAATCATTAGCTAGCCATACACGCAGATCTGCCCGCCGGATCTGTGCCTGGCGGACAGATCCGTGCGTGTATGGTGGGAACGGACACGGATTTACACATCGGGTGCCTGCCCGCTACCCGTGGTCAAATCGAGCCAAATTAAATTATCACGTTCGCTGCGGCGGCATTTTTAGTGTACTTTCATTTGGTGCGTGTGAGGTCACATTGACTCATGGTGGACTTTTCAATGGTGCGTGTGTAGTCATATTGACCATTAAAAAATCAGTTTTAATATGGGTTTTATTCAGTGGTGATAGCGATTATGGAAATTTATTTTTTGCACGTCATAGACCTCTATATAGAGTATATGTGACTACCGGCGTTTTCGGCTCCTTTGTTTCGTTTATGCTATAGAAGAGAAACAATTTGTGAGTTCATTTTGACCACACAACGCACTGAAGACATCGAAAAGCTAGTGATGGGAAACACTTCTGTTAACATTCAGATCGATAAATTATCTGCAGTATAAGTTAAACTAATAACATTAACATTTTAGAGGCTTAAATTAAAAAATCAAAGACTTTTTATTTAAGTATAACCGCACGTTCCTCAACAGTACTGCATTCCTTCCACGGTAATTGAATTACAGCAAAACATAAAATGTTAATTCAAAAAATTCAATCGAATTTGACTACATGGTCCATATAACTATTTTATTGACATTTATTTACAAGTCTCAATGTAATGTTAAACATCTAACTGTTTTTGCGGTATTGGATCCTTAACTGAAGCAGGCCTAGCTATTTTGGGTGAAAAAAAATATGCGGGCTATAAAACGTATTCTAACTCTTCTATTCGATATTTTGGGTTTTTCTTTCATCTTTTGTCCTTTCCTAAGTTTCTACCTCACTGTCATAATTTAGTTTTGGGATTCTGAGACTTGCTGAGAACATCACACTATCTAACTAATTTAAAATACTAAAATTCAACGTTGCGGGTAAAATTGAAAACGTCGCGCAAACGACGTATCGTCTACCCTGGTATTACAACACTAACTGCACAACATGGCGCCAGCGGATCGTTCAGTGAAAAATGCTGGATTGTTCACAATAAAGCGGTAATTATAATGGTATATTCATCTCATTCCTGTAAAAGAAATTCTTAAAGTTATCCCTCTCGCACCAGAGGAAAGTACGCTATTTTCGCTCCGCACCACACAAAAGTTAGCTATGAGCCAATATGACCACACAACGCAGCGAACGTGTTATATAAATAAAACCACCACCATGGACGTATAAAAAAAGTCGGACAGAGTCTCGCTAACTAAAAACTGTGACATCATAGTCGGCCAGCTCAGCTATATGTACAGGCCAGCACGCACACTTTCACACATTAGTCGGCCATTACGCGCGCGAACATCGATGCATTGAGACGCAATATGCGGCGAAAAAATAAAAAATATTAATCATGTCTTGCGTAGTAAAATGGTGTAAAAACCGTAGTGACCGAATGAAAAACAATCCAGGAATCACGTTTCATACGTAAATGAATAATTCAATCACTTATTTCCAGATTAATTACATTAAAATCAACTAACAAACAATTAATTTTAAGTTCAGTGTTGCCAATATTCACGTGTGCAAATTAACCGAAATATGGGAAATTTTTCGTTTATTATAAAAATCAATATATTATTATGATTAATTATTTAATAGTTACTACTGGGTATTTTATTTTATATTCCTTTTGCTAGATTTTCTAAGAAAAATTAAGTATGGAGAAATGATTGAATTCAAATTACTTAGTAGAAATTGTAATGGTGAAAACGATTGGATTCCAAACAAATACAAAAGTTATTTCTTT
Organism: Clostera curtula; assembly: GCA_905475355.2. NCBI lineage: Eukaryota > Metazoa > Arthropoda > Insecta > Lepidoptera > Notodontidae > Clostera > Clostera curtula. The sequence continues at coordinate 10,771,095 of FR997797.1, read as the reverse complement.
TTATTGCTGCTTTGGCGTGTTGTTACTTAGGCAGTACCTCAAAAGGTAAATTAGCAATGTAACAAGACGTGGATTTTATAAAAAAAAAGAAACATAAGTTAATATACCTAAAAACCAGAGACATTTACCATCGAAAGATATATTCGATAATTGTTGTATTTGCGAAATGGTCATACGAAAAATTATAAAAGAAAGCATAACATTGTACAACGAAAGGCAACATAAATATATTATCACAAAAAATGTGTAGATAATGAAAGCTTTTTTTTAAACTTGGAATCCGAACATACTCTCGTCGGAATAGAACACAAAATAAGTCTTATTAAATATATAGCGGAAAAATATATAACGATCCGGTTTCACCACATCTCGAAATTAGAAGAAATTTCAAAAACGTCTCAAAGTAAAAGACATTATTCTAAAAAAACTACTCAGCATTTGGGATGCTTAATTAAATTAAATAGGTCCTATTATTAAAAAAAGAATAACAAGCCCTCTGATTTTCTTGCCAGTTCTTCTCAGCAGTGGTAGCGTTCCGAACTGGTGATAAACTATGTATATGTAGCATGTTGCGGGTTTCATTCCCGCACGGAAGAAATATTTGTACGACCTACAAGTATTTGTTCCGGGTCTGGGTGTTTCCTATATAGAATAAGTATGTATAGTATAGTTACAAAAAAAAAGTATATAAGTAGTTTGCATTCTATAATTTTTTTTAATATGTTGACAATTTGTAAGTTTGCATTGTGTCTTATACAAAATAAATTATTTGACTTTGACTTAATCATTACAATTTCGAACAATACATATTTTTTATTACGTTGACCGTGTTTTAATGGCAAATTTTTGTGTAACTTGGCCACCCCAAAATTAACTCACACATAAAGAGCGGCCGCCATCTTGGCGTCTCACTTTTGTCTTAGCGAGAGTTCCGTCCGCCTTTTTTTATACGTCCATGACCACCACATAATAATCTATACTAATATATAAAGCTGCAGAGTTTGTTTGTTTGTTTGTTTGTTTGTTTGAACGCGTTAATCTCAGGAACTACTGGTCCGATTTCAAAAATTCTTTCAGTGTTAGATAGTCCATTTATCGAGGAAGGTTATAGGCTATATTTTATTTTCAAAAGAATTAGGGATCCGTATGAAAATTGCGATTTTGTAACCCAAGGTGTAAAATCGAAAACCTATTTATGCGTGCGCTGCAAAAACGATTGACAATAGAACAAAATGAAGTACTACGAGTTTGTAGGTATTATTAAAATCTACAAAAAAGTCCGCAAGAGCACATATCTAACTATTATAGTTTAGTCACAATAACCACTTTTATATTCATAAATAAAAAAGGCATAGAGATAAGCACGGGTTCGAAGTCCACGCGAGCGAAGCCGCGCCCAAAAGCTAGTATTGCTAATATAAGCTTTGAAATGGACATTTTTACAGACGACCGTATTTGCTGGAATTACGATCTGAACTGCTGCCCGTACTCGTGTGTGGCGAATCGCGGATCTGCCTGTCAGACAGAACCGGCGGGCACACCTGTGCGTGTATGGCTAGCCTAGGCAACTGTTTTGTTATGATATGACCACAAATGACGTCATGCGCTGTCAGATGAACTATCGTGGCGTTTTGGCGGCATTTTTAAACAAGCAATATTAAAACATGATTTTGAGTACCTAAAAGGTTATAAATAAATAAAATAGTATAATAAAATAGTTTATGGGAATAAGATAATAATTAAAACACTTTCTGAAAATTTGTCCAATCCCCTATCGTGAGACATAAGTGTGCTAATAAAAAGTTGTTAGTTTTTAACAGACACCAACTGACATTGGCAAGATCATCGTCGTCATCAGCCCACATTAATCCACTGCTGGACATAAGCCTCCCCTAAACAGCATCATAGCACCCTGTCTTCTGCTTGACGCATCCAGCTGCTGCCCTGACTAGCAAGATGGTTGCAACAAATTACTCAGTTGCCAGAGAAGACAAAATTGGTCAACTATGAATAAATTAAAATTAAGTTTTGAATAAACAATACCAGGCGGCCATACTGAGGTTCGCCCCTATTTAGTACCTATCTAAGAATCATTACCAAATACAATACAAGGAAAACTTATTAAAAATCAATTTTAACTACTTTATTTACAAAAAATAGCTCAAAAATAGCAAAGGTTGGAAACTTTAGAACATGGTCTAATCCAAGCTGACTAATCACTTTGCGTTAAACTTTATCCGCCTTAGGCCAACTGTGTGTGCGACTACGTTTGGAGATTGCGGCGCAAATATGTGAATTTGAATTGTTATACTAATAATTACATGGATACAACCGTAGAGTAGTTAACCAACTGATTGATAAATATCTGGTTTTTGGTGACACTTTTAGGTTCACACTGTCAACTAATTTTACCTGTTATTGCCGTATTTGATGCAGTCTCTTTTTACTCCCAGAAACCCAGTCAAATCCCATCAGCACTTTAATAAAATTTGTCCATTCCATTTCACAATTTGTTATATGTAGTCAAATCCGCATGTAATAACCAAAAACATGTTAGATAGACCGACCTTAAAAATAAATAATGTTGCTAAGAAAAAGGTAAGATATTCATTGTTGAGCAAATTTCCAGACAATTTCTACGAAACTTAAAAGCGACACAAATTATATAAAATGATTTTTATTCCGATAAATTCTCAAGAATGCTTTCAAATAGTCAAATATAAACACAAAACTAAATCATTTAGTCTTTACTATAGTCCGTGCACAAATCAGTAGTGCTAACATCTTACCTTGAAATTAATTTGTGAATTCAAGATTAAGGTGTCCTCTATGCATTTATCTGTTTAAATAACACTCAGTTGCGATATGAGTATTTATCACAGTCATGAAGGTAACAAGGAAGGGAAGTCCCCTTTGGAATCTAAATAGATGCAATAAAAATATAATAATATGATCTGAGTAAATAGAACGTGTACGTAATTAGTAGGATGTAGGTTTTTAGGCGACGTCACCAGTACTTATTGTGTTTTCTTGTGGTTGTGGAAATATTAACCATAACTCAATGTCCATGAGGTGCATTTAGCGTGGTTGATGACACATTCATCATGGAGTCGTATAAGCACAGACCTGACAGACCGGACACAAGCGACCTTACACATTCGAGTAACAGATACAGTTAAGTTGGAACAGAAAGAAGTAATCGTGAAAATTGATCTTTGGATTACAGTGAAACAGAGAAGATTGTATCTTTGCAGCAGATTCAATGTTACTTTTCTTCACACGGGCGTTGGACAATACCCATTTTTAATATCTACTACTACTACTCCCAGCCAAAGATGACCCACTGTTGAGTCAGGCCTCCAGTTACATGGAGGGTATTTAGCCTACTGTGTCAGAAGGGCTCAGGGTTTCGTATCAGGTTATCCTTTTGGTTCCATTTTGATAACTTTTCTGTGAACATTAAAATTCATTCAAATAACTGTTTAATTGATTCAAATAAAGAAGTTCACAGATTTGCCTCCTTTAACAGCGGACCTTCAAAGGATTATCCGCTATATCAACTCATATTACCATAGATAAAAACAATAAAACATCGATAAAATCCTTGGATCGTTCAATTATCTTTGTATGATATTAAACCTTGATGGTGGTCATACAATCCTCAGAGACAGCTCGTGCTTTTTAGAAATAAGTATGTGTAATTTCCTTTGACTTAGAGGAAAAACATTTTGTTATGAATGAGCTTCACTTGTAGGCACCATTTATTTTAAAATTCTATAAAATGTTATAAAAGCTTGCTTACTAAATTTTATGAACCCTGTATTAAAATATCATCAAGACAGATACGATAAGGGAAGTAAGATGGGTCTTAGTCGATAAATTAGTGTATTTATCGTTATCGGCTGTTTGTTGGCGGTGATTTCAAATTGATTTCCAAACCACCTATCTACTTGCTATAATGATTAAAACGTCATTACCATATTAGGAAAATATATTTGCATAGATTAGGCTCGTTGGTATAGGGTTAGGTCTCGGGTTCGATCCCGGGGTCGGGCAAGTGTCTTTGTCTAAACCTGAGGCACTTGCTCGGAGTCTGGGTGTCAATTGTGTTCGTGAAATTACATGTTTGTAAACTGCCCCCGCGATACAGGTTACAATCACAAAGATTACAAATAGTAGAGATTTCGTTTCTTAAAAAAAATATCTTTGCCGGCTGTGACACTTTGTTTGTACCTTTTGAGTATGTCCAGAAACTGACGTAAAGAGACTCATTTGATGGCTTCTCTATTAAATGTAACGTAAATTATTCGATTGCAGGGAAATGCATCAAATCAAAAACAATCCAATCAGTGAACGGGAGCATTCAATCAACGAAGCGATGGTGCGTCATAATAAACACGTGTTCTTTGCGGATCGCCTGCAGGAGTGTGTTCATGAACATATCATTTACCAAAGGAGCCGAGGGCAATCTGAGCCACTCACGGCGCCGAGGCTGTTTGTTATCTACGATAATGTAGAAGCCAGTGAGCCAGGAGACACTTCTGACTACAGCGCTGTCCTAGATGCACCTTTCTACAAACTACGCATCGAAGATTGCAAAGAACCAGGTATAAATGGATTATAATAAAATATATTTACGGTAAAAACTAATTTAAATTTACGGTATACAGCCTTTGTATACACTTTATATACCTTTGTATACATATGTAAAGAAATCTGGTATTTAAGAAGAATTGAATTAATTTTATGCATTTTTTTCAGGTTACGTTAAGTTACGGAAAATGGAAGTGCTGGAAAGCACACTTAATAAGGAAAATGAAGTTACTGACGTTATGAAACAAGAATCGGACGATAGTCTCTATACTGACTCCGAAAAAGAATCAAATTATTCAGACGAGTCAATATATCACGCAAATAGAGGCGAAGAATTATTAAGCCAAATAAAGAAAAATATTGAAATTAAAGAGAACAGTCCAAAACCAAAGACAAAGGTTGTTACAAATAGCCCTCAGACGAATGGTAGAAGATATAGTGGACCTATTAAACAAGTTAGTTTACAAGTGGCTAAAAGCAACATTTCAAATATCGACGATATGAGAAACTCAAGTGATTTGCTACCCGAAGATATTGAATCAATAGAGATTACTCAAAATGTAAACAACAAAGAAGTTAACCGAAAAGAGATTTTGGTCACGCCTAGAAAGTCAATTTTAAAAAACTCTCAAAAACTATGCGTAGTAACCAAAGATATTAATAAATTGTCCCATACAGATTTACGTAAATCTGGCGCGGAAAATACTGCTGCTGAGGACACTGAAACATCAGGTTATAGATCTAATTCAAGCAGTCGTCAAACAGAATCTAGCGAGACCGAATCTGATTATGGTTATTCCACTATCACAGAATCCGCGACACCAAAGAAGATTGGTCTACGTACGCAGTCTAATTATTCACCATCTTCTGGAGTTCTTCCTGATGAGTCGTGGACACCAGTTGAAGTAAGAGCCCTTAATGATTGGAGCGATGACGAAGAGGATGAAATCAACGATACAGCCTCCAAATCGTCCTTATCACGAAACTTATATGATAGATATTATTATCTCAACTCTTTGAAATTCATGAATAATTTTGTAGACAATTTTATCATAAATATAGGATCTGGTTTAGGGTTATCCCAAGACGCCATTACATCAGCTTTAACACAAGGTGCTAGTATTTATTGTGACTCCATTAAGAATGGTTCAGCGATCGGCTATGAAATTTTTCCTGCACTCATAGCGGCATGGCCTAATGCAGCAAACCAATGGATCATTCGAGAAAGACGGATAATTCAAAATCCTAGAACAAATTTCAGTTATCAATGGCCTACAAAGTATATGGTTAACAAGGCCATGGGATTCGGATGTCTACTAGTTCCCGTTGGATTTAGACCAAAACGGGGTCAAAACCCTGAACAAACATTACAGTGGAGGCTTATTTTCCCTGCCGCAGAAAGATATTTAGAAAGTTGTTTGGCTCATTCTCATATGCGTTGCTACTTGTTTACTTTAGCACTACACAAAACGTTCATGGAAAATGAAACTGCTAAAATTGGTATTGACGCGAGTCACATCAAGAATCACCTGTTTTGGCAGTGTGAGGACAATTATGCGAAATGGCCAGAAGATAGACTGGGTGAGAGTCTGAGACTATTTTTGCGAACATTTTATGTACACTTTGGGCAATCGCGGTTACCAAACTATTTCGTCGATAGTTGCAATGACTTCAAGAGTATACCAAAACCTTTGTTATTAAAACTTCAAAGACGACTAGCAGATATCTTGGAAGCACCTGTTATGCACGTTCTTCATGCTATTGAAAAACTGAAGTACACAAAAAGGGATTTCTACCCAACATTTCACTGTCACAGACTTTATGAAATTTTGACCTGTAAAAATCCACTAAGGTTGTTAAACCCTAATTTACCCTCGATGGTTCCTAAATATCAGGACAGTTCTGAAAGCGAAGATGAAAATTATACAAATTTTTGGGATAAAGCTAAAGCTCATGATAAACACTATCAATGGAAAATAGAGAGACGGCGTCAAATGCAAGAGAGAAGAAAAACACAAATGTCTGTTAAGAAACAAAAGGCATCAACACAACCAAAGGAAATTAATAACAAAGTAAGTATTTTATTTTCGACATAGCACGGGTTTAATGTGGCTGGCAGGCCTCCCACACGGTGGACCGACGACCTGGTTAAGATCGCCGGAAAGCAGTGGATGCGGGCGGCCCAGGACCGGCCTTTGTGGAAATCCTTGGGGGAGGCCTATGTCCAGCAGTGGACGTCTTTTGGCTGAAATGATGATGATGATGATGACGGGTTTAAATCCGGGAAATAGTTTTTCGCATTCCACGAAACTAGAATCAGCTATTTAGCAGACCTACTCATGAATGTGACTTCATTCTATTTCGTCAGTCAGGTCTCTTGTGACTACGTCTTCTGCTACGTAAATTCTTTCCTACTCTTACGACAACCTCAGAATGGAATGGGGGTGATGTATTCTAAATCAGTAACCGCATGGACAATATTAATAATTATTTGGATACTATTTTAAAACAGCGGTTTTTTCAGTATATACACTCGAGAGCAATGAATCCGGGTCACTTAAAGAATCCTAAAAATCTCGGAAACTAAAAATGCTAGGTTAATGCAATAAATCGTATTTAATAGACAATGTAATACTCCTTAAATGAAGGTATTAAAACTTCTTAGTTATTGTAAAGTTATATCATAAAAAAATCAAACTTGAAAAAGGGCCACTTTCGAAGATGGAACTACGAAATTACAGCATTTGGTTTTGCTTTTGTTTGTAATCTGTCATTTATGTGGGTACATAAACCATGTTGATAGTGCTCTATATTCATTATTCAAGCTGAAATTATGTCGTTTACGCCTGAAGAATGCACCAGAATACTTACAATGCTGGAAACCGGCCGGAGTCAGCGCGATACAGCCAGGACTGTCGGTGTGTCGCTGTCAACAGTACAAAGAGTTCTCCGACGTTACGAAGAAACTGGTTCTAACCTACGCAGACCAGGAACGGGCAGAACCAGGTGTACCACAGCACGAGAAGACCGATACTTGGTGAACACCATGCTTCGAAATCGCTTTCTCACAGGAACTGAACTCACAAATCGGTTTCGACGCCTCGGAGGAAGTAACCCAAGTGCATGGACAGTAAGACGTCGGCTTGCTGAATCTAACTTAAAACCCCTTAGACCTGCAAACGGCCCTAAACTGGAGCGTGGGCATCGTATTTCAAGACTAAGATATGCCCAGAGCCACGTAAATTGGAGTATTGAAGATTGGTCAAAAGTTATGTTCTCCGACGAATCAAAATTTATGCTCTACAAGCACGATGGAAGACACAGAGTGTATCGAAGACCAGGGGAAAGATTCAAGCAAGCATGCATCGAAGAAAAAGTAGCCTACGGTGGTGGGTCTGTACTTGTGTGGGCCGGAATTTCTTCTGAAAGTCGCACAGAGCTGGTGATCATAGAAAACGGCTCTTTAACTAGCGTAAGATATGTGGAAGAAATCCTCAATGATCACGTTGGTCCATTTATGGTCAATTTAGGTGAGGATGCTATATTTATGCATGACAATGCCCGACCTCATACAGGTAGGATTGTGAATGACTACCTTCAAGAGATTAACATTACTCGTATGGAGTGGCCAGCGCGCAGCCCGGATATCAACCCGATCGAGCATGCTTGGGACGAGCTAGGCAGATGCGTAAAACAACGAAACCCTCCCCCAATCACGCTTCGTGAGCTCAAAATTGCTCTCACAGAGGAATGGGAGAATATTCCCCAAAATCGTATAAGGAACTTGGTGTACAGCATGCCAAACCGCGTAAACGCAGTAATGGAAGCACGAGGAGGCAATACGAAGTATTAAAATTCAAGAAAATCGTAATAAAGTTCAAAAATTTCATGTTTCCTATTTTTGTTTTAAGGAGAGATCAGCAGTTTTTTTCTTTATGTAATTTTGTGTTAATAAAATGTATGGTGACTCATATTTTTTTTACTTTCATTTAAGGAGTATTACATTGTCTATTAAATACAATTTATTGCATTAACCTATCATTTTTAGTTTCCGAGATTTTTAACATTCTTTAAGTGACCCGGATTCATTGCTCTCGAGTGTAGTTGGGGTATAAAATAGCAATTAACGCGTGCTGTACTTTCTTTTTTGCAGATAATACTACCAGCCAAAATGGAACCAGAACGACGTCGTTTGGTGTTGGAATTTTTCATTCCACATTTCATTGCAATGGCCAGATCCAGTGAGAGGTTTGAAGCTATAAGACAAGCTATAATATACTTGGAGCACGCTCAGCGACTTACTAAACTTTTGCTGAACGAACCAGGTGGTGATATAACAGCTCACGAATATTTGGACGTTATACGTGACAAATTAGCAGACTGTCAACGAAAACTGGTCCAGCAGGGAGGCTACAAACTACCGCCACGACGGGAGAGTTATCTAGATCGATCAGTCCCTAATATGATCCGCAGGCAGCGGCCTCGCTTTGAGAATATTGTCAGTCATGATTCTCCAACTGAAAGTCACGGCATTTCGGCATTTACTTTTGTAGATGTGCATGCAGATAACTCTGCAAGTCAAGATCCTTTCAAGCTAAACGATTCTATAGCAGAAGAATCCAAATTATAGTTTCATGAATTACTTCCCAGATAGTTACGGGTCAAGAAGTATTTTTTTAACAATTTATGTTTAAAAAATTTGATGACTTATTATAAAAAAAATGGGGTATTGACAAATCGCAAGACCCGCGAACTGTTCAATACATATCAATTGTGTTATATGTTGACTAGGGCACTCCTGTTACCTAATTTCTAATTTGATTGTTGGAATCTCGTTGTAAATAGTTATTTTGGATACCTAGATATATTTGGCTTCATAATCATGTTATTTTAGAAACTATTTCTATTTTATAGTTAATAGTGATACGGTCTTTAACGTTAAATAAAATTATATATACATATTTAATATATATATATATATATATATATATATCCATATTTAATATACATTATATTACCATTATTTATTATGATATGACACCAATAACAAAAATGAAAAATTGATTTTGATAGATAACTCTATTTCCCAAAATCTAGCTTTATTTTTCGATCTCGCAACATTAGAGTAAAAGATAATTAAAAAAATAATGAGTTATTAGACTATATCATAATTTTGTACATACTCATTTATCAATCCACAAGGAAGGTTGAACATCTGAAAAGTTGCATGTAAATACTCGTCATAGGTACTAATGATTAGCTTCATAAAAAGTAATGATTTTTTATCAGGCAATCAGCGGTCGGATCTTTTTAAGATTTATCTTTTGATCTAGGTATTTTGAATATCGACAGTCGGCATCCTGTTATACTTCTGATTTTAAAATTACTCCGATTACATTATCATTAACGACATCCGATTGAGAAATCAATGTAAATTTTCGTACATTATCACTAATGATCAATTGATGTAGGAATAAAGAATATTTCAAAAACATATTTATAGATTTTTATCATTAGCCCATTTTAATTTGAATTTGAAAAGTAGTAAAGGTAAAGGCTCACGACAGGATTGTATGACTGATGACCATGTATTACTTGCGTCTTCGGTCTAGGAGTTGCAGGAGATGGTAACTGCTATGAGTGGAGCTTTTGTTAGAAAGGAAATGAAGATGGATGTAAAGAAGACGAAAGTGATGGTGCTTGAAAGAGATGAGGCAGTGACAGCATGCAATATCGTGATTGGAGATTTATAAACAAGTTGAACAGGAGAATGAGTTCGTGTATCTTGGTTCAAAGTTTACAAGATATGGAAAGTGTAAGAGTGATATTGAAAGACGAGTGAATGCAGGAAACATGGTGAAAGGAGCTTTGCACTCCTTCATGAACAGCTGGAAAGTGTCTAACAAGGCTCGTTCGGCTGTGCATGAGGGAGTGTTGGTTCCGACACTCATGTACGGAAGTGAAAGTTGGGTATGGCAGAAGAGACATGAAAGCAGAATAAATGCAGTTGAGATGAGAGCGTTATGAAGTATGATAGGAGGTAAACTGAGTGGCAGGATAAGAAATAGTGATATAAGGAAACGTTGTGGTCTGAAAGATGTAAAAAATTGAGAAAGATATGCTGAGATGGTTTGGCCATGTCGAGAGATTGAATGAAGAAAGATTAACGAAAAAAGTGTTGAAAGTTTTTATGGCGAGAGTGAATGAAAGTGTAGGAAGGGGTAGACCTAGGCGGAAGTTTCAATGAGGGACGTCTTGAAAAGAGGCCAGGTCAAGAGTACCCTAAACCGAAGTATGAAGGGAATAATGAAAGTGGACGAAGCGTAACAATATGTAAGGATCGTGTAATGAAGTGAAAACAAGTGGTCTCTGCCTACCCCTACGGGTAAGAGGCGTGATTATATGTATGTATGAAAAATACCAGAGAATAAGGGTTAGCGCCCACCAGCGGAGTGGCGGCGAAGAGGCTTTTTCAGTAACAATTAAATTTCAACCTAAAGCGCTTCAGAATACAACTGTATTTGGCACAACGAAATATAATGACGGCGAGCGACGCGCGGCGAGCGTATTCTAAATACAGATTTATTCTGAAGCGTTTTAGGTTGAATTTAAATTGTTACTGAAATAGCCTCTTCGCCGCCACTCCGCCCGTCGGCGCTAACCCTAACAGTCCCTCTGGGATGCGACGCAACTAGCGTCGATAATTATACCAGAATCTTCAGTTGAAGTAGGGTTTGCCGTGATTTCTGCGGAAGACGGTAAACAAAAAAAGTCCTTTGTCAAGCGACGCAAATCTATCAATTTACGCCGCTTGACAAAGTTTTTTTTTTCTTCCTTGTAGCTCACGGTTTGTGTACATCCAATGTCAAGTTTCTAAAGGATGTTTATTTGAGCCTTTTGCGGTGGAGACGATGGATGTGTCACTTTCACAGTTTAAATTTTATTATTTAAAGTTAGCAACTGTCTATATTAAAAAGGCCCTACATAAATTAAACAAATATCAAGTAGATATTACATATTATCGAAATCACCAATTAAATCATTAATACAGGTGACACTAAAGTCAGACACGGGACAATGTCCCGTAGTAATATTATTAAACATCGTTACGTTATTAGAAGCCTAGATTTAATTACCTTATTTTATTAAACTATCTTCATCATGGGTAACTTATGCATAGATATAAGAGAAACATGAATAAACTAGTAAAATTTCATTTAATATCAATTTTAGCTGGTTGTAGAATCGAAAACATACATATTACATTTACACGAATTTACTAGCAGGTCCGGCCACGCATTGCTGTGTCTAAGGTTTTTGTCACATCGCGACACACACGCGGCCAATTGGCCAACCAGCGCATTAGGCGGACAGGCCGTGCGACCTGGCCGCCTAATGCGCTGGGGCTCTTAGAAGACGATTACGCGTTACTATTTCGGAGGTTTGCCATCATTTCAGGGGACGTAATGTTCCCGACGCCGCAACCTTAAACATTGCTTTGTACTTGAAGACACCATTAGGCTTAGGATGCGCAACGCGAGAAAAACAAAGGTCAAGATGTTTTGGCGAATTTCTGAAGGCAAAAATTCAACAATATGCCACTAAAAAACGTTCTCACGTGTCGATTTCCAGGCCGTCGAGAAGGCACTAGCGAGTAATTAATTGAAGACCATCGACTATCTTGAATGAAATCTTTCCAAATAGTAGGCATACAAATGTTTCCCATCAGTCCGTGGCTGACTTTTAAACTATAGGATTGACGCCTGCGACCATAGAGAGTAGCGCCATACGAACGTACATGCCGTACTCCGCTTGTCTGAAATATGCAGCTCGGGGATCAGAGTCAAACTCCAGCGAGATCTCGTCGACTCGGGGCAATGGATGCATTACCACCATGCGACGTCGCGCACGGGTCATCAGCTGCGGTGTCACCACCAGTAATCCTCGAGTCTGAAATAATTATTTTATTCTAAGAAATGTAGAAAGGGACAAGCATTTTAGTTCATATATTTGATTTGTCTTTACGCGAAGAAGATCGTCAGAAAACTGATCTGAGTCACTCTAAAATGGCTTCTAGTGTAGGTGATTAAAGTGACTTGCTACTTAGGTTGGGACTTTGAAACCTCTATTAACATTATTTAGATTTAACCAGTTTCTTGAGTGCACAAAATGTCGTATTTCTGTGATTTAGTTTCTTGGAACGTTTGACAATGCTTGCCTATTAGATTGTAACTTCAAGATATATTGAGACTTTATGACTCTATGTATAAATGTGGTATGTATGGATTGAGAATAAATTAAAGTCTTCAAATAAAGACAATGTGAAATTTATTACCTTTTCATATTCCTCCTGACTCTTGAATCGTTCGCGTTGGATCCTTGTCATGTATAAGACATGAGTGTCCGCCAAAACGTCTTCCAGCCTTTCATAAACCCTCTGAGGAATTCCTTTTGATGCAATAAAGTCCATTATATGTTTCGGCATGCCCAATCCTGGTGGGCTGACATATTGTAGTTGGACTTGGTACAAAGTGAGTAGCCGTGCGAGAGAGTGTACTGTACGACCATTTTTCAAGTCTCCAACCATTGTGATGGTTAACCCATTAACAGTACCTATCTCTTCACGAATGGTAAAAACGTCGAGAAGTGCTTGGGTAGGATGTTCACCTATGCCGTCGCCGGCGTTAATAATCGGTTTCCTTGTGTGTCTCGATGCACGCTGGAAATAAAATATTTTTGTTATTAACCTCCACTTAATATTTTTTTTGTCAGTTTACTTAACTTTAATTATTTATTCAGGACAGCCAGTAGTTGCTACATCATTTTAAAACGAATATAATATTGTCTAAGGTTTTAAAATCGATGAAATACTAGTTGTTTTTTAATGGAATATAAATATATATAAATGGCTGCATAAATCGGAATGAATCGTCGTCAGGCATTTTTGGAATTATAATAATAGTAAAAATTTAATTTCAGTTATTTATCTATACTAAAGTTATCAAGAAGAGGAGGACTTTAGTTAGTTTCAATATAAACTGTATATCAAAGCATTGTAAAAAAAATGACATCCCGGTCATTTGTTTAAAGACTTGAAGTAATTCTTAATTTTATAAAGTCATGGATGAGGAAGAATGAATGATACTTACAGCAACTGCTCCAGGTTCAGGGTGACGCAGCACTACAACATCAGAGTAACTTGCCATGATTGACACACTGTCCTCTAAAATTTCCCCTTTCTTAGCAGATGAGCTCGTGGCATCCGTATGAATAACTGATCCGCCTAACCTCTGCATCGCAGCTGCAAAGCTACAGCTTGTTCGTGTGCTCACTTCATAGAATATAGAAGCCATGACTTTTCCTCTTAGAATATCATCTAAATATCGACCTTTGTTCACACTAGTTTTCATAAACTGTGCTAAATTAAATATGTCGTTTAAAGTATCTTTGGTGAATGAGTCCACAGTGAGAATACTTTTACCGAATAGGTCACTGCGTTGTCGATGTGACGTTGTCAACGCAGGTGGATTATAGTTAGAAGTACTATCACATCGTTGCCTGGAACTTTGTGGCGGCAGTGGTGACATGCTTCTTAAGGCAGCCACTTCGCTAAAGTGGACGTTGGGCTTAGTCTGACTTTCGGGTCTGGTTTCGATTTGATCTAAGTCAAGATCACTTAGTCGACTCAGATCTCCAGATAGATGGAAATCAAGCGCTGAGTTTGGACGGCTTTGTATGATTTCTTTTTCTGGTTTTTCAACGATAGGTATTTGTTTCTTAGGAGCAGGCCAGTCGCGAACGTTTTGACCAAAACCCGGTGGAACAAGAACTTGGCCTTCAACATAAGCTATTTCACCTCGAAGTGTTACGCGGTGTACAGCTCCACACACTTGCATTCCTGCAAATGGCGTCCATTTCGATTTAGAGAACTCCATTGCTGTTGGTATGGTCCATTCGTAATCCATATCTACTTCAACATAGGTGTTTGGCTGTTCAGGTAAGTTAAATATTTTACGAGGGTTACGATGGAATTTGTTAATCAAATCTTCCATGGGTAGCCGACCTTCATGAACAGCATTAAGAAGTAAAGGCAAAATAGTTTCCAATCCGGGAAAACCAGGAGGTGGCTTTTCGGAATTTTTTTCTTCAACTGCGTGGGGAGCGTGGTCTGTAGCAAATACATCGATTACATCAATATTTTTCCATAACTCGGCCTGATCTTCTGGACTACACAGTACCGGTCTTACTTCGGCACGGCCTTTACCAATGTGTTCAACATCTGCGGTACTCAAAAACAAATGTTGTGGACACACTTCGCATGTTACTTTTAAGCCCCTTTCTTTAGCTGATTTTATTATTTGTATTTCTTCCTTTCTTGCCACGTGGCAAATATGTATAGGCCTATCTAACAAGGATGCCATAAGTATGACAGCTCCTGTTTTTTCTCGCTCTGCATGAGCACAGACAGGCATTTTCTTGGGCCAATTCTGGAGATGTTTTTGCCAAACTGTCATATCGTCTAGCATTAAAGTAGAAAATGTTTGATTTAAATACATTTTCAAAGAAGCAGCTTGGGCTGCCATCTCACTCGCTGTCTCAGTGTTGGTGGTAGAAGCACCCATAAAAATGGCATAATCACACCTGGCACTGACTCGTGCTAATGCCGAAGTGTAGTCAAAAGATGTACGGTCAATTACGGGAGGGTTGGTGTTTGGCATAGCAAAAATCATTGTAACACCACCCGCTAGAGCTGCAGCCGTACACGAATCCCAGTCTTCTTTGTAAGTAGCGCCTGGTTCTCTGACATGAACGTGGACATCAATAAATCCTGGCAATTTAATGATGTTTCGCGACGTCATGCAGTCGGTATGTGTTTTCATTACAGGTGCACCGCTGCATTTTAGCATAGCCTGTAAAGTTTCTAACGTTTATTATGTTGCTTTGAATATGCTTGGCTTCTTTTTACGTGTATGTGGAAAGAAAATCGACCATTAATATGCCTAAGTTTACTTACTTGCACTAAAAGTTTTGCGCATTTGACGTCTGTTACTAATGGTACAGCGTAATCTACAGCCAGCCGTCGCGTACGGTAGCCATGTGTGCTGAACGATGATACTCGACGAGCCCCGCCTCGCATTGGCAAATTAATCACCAAATCCAACTGACGTCGTGCCATGAAGTCTGCTAAATGCATCAATTCTCCGTCTGATCGCGCATCCTCTGGATCTCCAATGTGGTCAAATGTCCATTGAACACTTTCGACCTGTGGCAATGTATTTTTGTTGCAGAAATATTTAAAGCAGTTAAATTTATTTAATTTGATTACTCATATTTGGGTAAAAATACTTACGTCAACGCCGTGCTCAGTGTAAAAATCCCCTGTGCCCATACTTGCATATAATTTATATCCCATTTTATGTAGAATTCTCACAAATGGCAGTAGCTCCATTTTGTGCTTAAATGTACCTATAGAGAGTAAAATGGCCTTTTTGGGTATCCGGAAGCCTGTGCTCATTAATGATTTTAGGTAAGCTTCATATCGATTTTCCCCGAAACAAGCAACTTCGCCTGTTGAAGCCATTTCTACTCCCAATGTAACATCTGCACCAGCAAGTCTTGAAAAAGAAAACTGAGGTACTTTTACTCCCACTTTCCCACATCCAGTCATAACATTAACTGGTTCTACAGGTATTCCTAGAATTAGTTTTGTAGCCATCGCAACAAAGTCATGATCTAGCGTTTTTGATACAAATGGAAAAGATCGTGATACTCTTACGTTGCACTCGATTACTTTCAATTCATTGTCTTTAGCAATAAGTTGCATATTAAAAGGTCCAGTGACATCTAACGTGTCGGCTATAATTCTGGAAATTTCTTTAATTTTCTCCAATGTTTCGTCATTAATATCTTGAGGGGGAGTGACTAATGTGGCATCACCAGAATGAACACCTGCGTTTTCTACATGTTCAGATACAGCCATACAATAAATAACCCCATCAGCAGCTACCACGTCTACATCAATTTCTTTAGCATCCATAATAAATTTAGATATGACTACTGGGTAGTCTTTGCTTACTTGACTGGCCGATTTTAAATACGTTTCTAATTCTTGGTGCGAATGTGCCACGTTCATAGCTGCGCCACTTAAAACGTAAGATGGGCGCACTAGACAAGGGTAACCCACTTCTTCACAAAATGAAGTTGCAGAATCTAAGTCAGTAAGTTCCTTCCACCTTGGCTGCATAATTCCTTTGCGATCTAACATTCTTGAGAACTTAAATCGATTTTCTGCGTTATCTATCATATCAGGAGATGTGCCTAGAATAATTGCTTGTTGCCGATGTAAGTCCATTGCAATATTATTGGGTAATTGACCTCCCATTGATAATATCACTCCATCCGGATGCTCGATATTATAAATATCCATTACTACTTCGAAAGAAATTTCTTCAAAGTATAACCTATCGCTCATATCGTAATCAGTGCTAACAGTTTCAGGATTGTAATTAATCATTATAGTTTTCTTGCCTTGATTTCTAAGTTCTCGGAGACAGCTAACTGCACACCAATCAAACTCAACTGAACTTCCAATTCGATAGACACCAGAACCCAGTACCATAGTTAAACCACCTGGAAAGTCTAAATCGTGTGAACTTCCATTATAAGTTAAGTATAGGTAATTAGTAGTAGCTGGCCATTCTGCGGCAACAGTATCTATTTGTTTTACGAATGGGATTATTTTATAATCTTCTCTTAATTTTCGTACTGCAACTTCTGTACTCTTTATAGCTGCAGCAATTTGTTTATCAGAAAAACCGATTTGTTTAGCATTTTTCAATACGTCGAAAGGAATGGAGCCCTGTTCAGAGGATTCTAACGTTTTATAATAGTCAATAATATTTCTGAATTTTTGAAGGAACCATTTATCAATTTTTGTTAGTTCATATAACTTATCTATAGTGTAACCCTTTTTTAATGCAGCTGCTAATACGAACATACGTTTGTCTGTGGGTTCGCTTAGTTCACTTTCATTCACTGTTTTGATAGTTGGATCGAAACCATTAACATTTTCGTCAACCATTCTGAGAGCCTTTTGGAATGCTTCTTCAAAATTTCTTCCAATTGACATAACTTCTCCGACACTTTTCATGGAACTTCCTATTTTGGTACTTACTCTAGTAAATTTAGCTAGGTCCCACCTTGGTATTTTTACTACGCAATAATCTAAGCTGGGTTCAAAACAGGCAGTCGTTACCCCCGTGACCGAGTTCTTTATTACAGGTAAAGGAATACCAAGGGATAATTTAGCAGCTACATATGCTAGCGGATAACCAGTAGCCTTGCTAGCCAGAGCTGAGCTTCTTGATAATCTAGCATTAACTTCAATGATATAAAATTCTTCAGAATATGGATTAAGAGCATATTGAATGTTGCATTCTCCAACAATGCCGAAATGTTTAATAACTTTTATAGCAGTGTTACGTAGCATATAATATTCTTTGTTAGATAAAGTCTGGCTGGGAGCAACGACAATAGATTCCCCTGTATGAATGCCCAATGGATCTACATTTTCCATATTACACACCGTTATGCAATTATCGAACGCATCCCTGACTACCTCGTATTCCACTTCTTTCCATCCTTTAAGAGATTTATCAATAATAAGTTGGTCGGAATGAGAAAGTGCTTGATGCGCCAAAGTTTTCAGTTCATCTTCATTATTAGCAAATCCAGATCCTAAACCGCCTAAAGAAAAAGCTGCACGAGCCATGACTGGATAACCTATCTGTCGTGCTGCAGCAAGAGCTTCATCTACAGAATTTACAGCTGCACTAGGTGCGACTTTCTCTCCGATAGCGTTGACTTTTTCAGCAAATATTTTCCTATCTTCAGTGTCAACAATTGATTGAATTGGGGTACCCAAAACATTAACATTGTATTTTTCAAACACTTTAGATTTTTGAAGCTCTACACCACAGTTCAGGGCTGTTTGTCCACCAAAAGTCAACAAGACTCCTGTCGGTCTTTCCGCTTTGATTACTTGTTCGACGTACTCTGGAGTGATTGGTAGAAAATAAACTTTATCTGCTAAACCTTTAGATGTTTGCACTGTAGCTATGTTTGGATTTATGAGTACGGTTTGTATTTTTTCTTCAGACAAAGCTTTCACTGCTTGTGATCCGGAATAATCAAATTCACCTGCTTGGCCGATTGATAATCCACCCGAACCAAGTATTAATACTTTTTTCGGTCTTTCATGAAGAGTTGGTGTAAATTTAAGTCTATCTGTGATGACATCATCTATAACACAGGTTTGTTTATTTTTGTAAGATTTTACTGCGTCGACAAATACATCAAATAGGCATTCTAGATCTGTAGGTCCAGCTGTATGTTCGGGATGAAATTGTACGCTAAAGAATGGCGCAGTCTTATGAATAATGCCTTCGTTAGTTTTGTCATTTTCATTAGTGAAAAGAATTTTCCAGTCTTGTGGCAAAGAGTCAGGGTCTACAGCGAACCCATGATTCTGTGATGTCATGAAACATCGACCGGTTTCATTGTGGGTACATGGCAAATTATGTCCTCGATTACCATAGCTGGAAAAAAAAGTATTTCAATAAGTATCTTAAAATCGATCAATATAAAAGTATAATAATTCTCTAATTTTCTACCTTGTTTTGTAAGTTTTGCAGCCCGCTGCGTTAGATAAAAGCTGATGTCCAAGACATATACCAAAAACAGGTTTGACATTATTTTTGTGGTTAATAACTACGCGGAGATTGTCGACAACTTTTTTACACATTTCCGGATCACCAGGTCCATTACTAATGAAAAGACCATCATATTCCTTTGGATCTAGTTTATGATCCCATGGCACTAATATCACTTTAGCATTTCGTTTAATCAAACATCTAATTTGATTGTATTTTAAGCCACAATGTACTGCTACTATTGTGAATTCTCCATTAGGATTGTATATTCTTGGTGTCTGCGAATGAAATACATAAATAATCACATGAAATTGTCGTAATAACAAATTTATTTTCAGCTATCGTTTATTACAATTACCTTAATTGAGACTTCAGAGACTAAGTTTCTTGTGTTTGGATCTGTCAGCGGTGGTAAAACTCCGAATGGGGCAACACTTTGAATAATTCTTCCCAATGTGACACCTTCCCGCAAACGAAAGGTCAATGCCCTAGTGTCAATCCCACAAAGGCCGGGAATGCCGTGGGCTGAAAGCCAGTTTCCAAGAGACCGCTTAGCTCGCCAGTGACACGCACGAGTACTAACTTCACCTACAATGAGACCGGCGGCCCATATTCGATCAGACTCAAACCACCTGAACAAAAAAATACGCAAATAGTATTATTATTTAGTTAATGAAATCAATCAAGACATGCGATGACAACATTTTTCAACAATATCGACTAAAATGTAAAATTAACCCGATGCTTTTATTTTGCGAAATATAATCTAACAGTACACTCCTAGAAATAGAGAAATTCTAAACGGCAGTGGATGCTATCGAGAAAATTACATTTAATTTGTTGTTAACCAAATATAAATGTTTTGGCATCTCAAGTAAATGCCCCTTTTATATTATAAAAGTAATGACTTGTATGTAGTGAAGTAATGTACCTACATACTTCGACCAGCCACAATATTTCTATTGATAACATTTGTGGTCGGAAGACGATAATAGGTATATGGCAGCGTTTTTAAACACACCATTGGTTTGTAGTTTTGATTAGAACGTGATTCAAACAATTGATGTGTAGGTTAGATATTATTATCGTTCAATAACATTTGACCCCAATACGCTGGAGGTTGCAATACAAGGCCATTTCAGTTAGGTTTACTGAGTTGGGATCAAGCACTTACTTGGGTATTTCATGCTCGTCTCGCTCATCTTCGTCGGGAACCCCATAGTTTCCCACTAGAGGATATGTGAGCACCAGAATTTGTGCGTGGTAGGACGGGTCTGTCAATGATTCGGGGTATCCCACCATACCCGTTTGGAATACTGAAACATGACGTTGTTAAATTCTTAGGAAGGTTTAGTATTTTAAAGAGCCAATAAAATTAGAATAATTGTTCTAGAGAAGTTGTAGGGAAGTCTAATCATTGGCCAATGAAATTAATCTTGTTCGGAAATCAGAAACTTCTAAACACTGATCAAATAAAATAAATAAATATCCTTGGACATTTCACACAACGCCATCTCGTCCCAAGCTAAGCAACTTAATGCTTGTGTTATGGTAACGATATGGATGATAAACTACTTATATACATTTTTTTTTGTAAATACATACATATTATAGATAGAAATGACACCCAGACTCCGAGCCAGTGCCTCTGGTTTAGACAACGACACTGGCCCGACCCCGGAATCGAACCCGGGACCCGTTGATCCAAAGGCGGCACATCTGACCACTAGACCAACGACCAACGAATTTTGAACTAACTTTTTTTACTGCGTAAACTCACTTATTATAAAAACTATTTTCATAGGAATGGTTTCTAAGCAATCGTTTTTCGTCTGAAAGTCCATGTATTCAACTAAGTAGTCATTACTTGTTACATTCTTACTTATTTATCATTTGATAAAATCGAATAAAGTAGGTCAGTATTAAATATTATTATCAGCTGTCATAACTCGCTTAACGTAAAAGAGCTTTGGTATATGTACCAAAGCATATGTGCGTTGGTACATGTGGGTCTTATCATACGGGTATGCGAACTTACCAACTTCTCCCTCGGTCGCCACTGGGGCGCCGAAGCTTCGACCTTCAAACACAGTGCCATCTGAGAGCACTAAACTGCAGGGTGGTCCCACCTCACAAGACAGATCTTCCAGAGTCATCTGTAATTTTTTTATGTGTTCTATAATGCTGGCACTTCACATGCTGTTCGCCGTTCATGTTCACTATTCGTGTTTGCTATTTTTTGTACAATTTTTGGCGCATAATGTCAATTAAAGCAAATATAAGAATAGCAAAGTAGTCACAGTAAAAATATTTATGACTAGCTGACCTTCGTACCGCCCCGAATCAATAAATAAAAAACCTGAATGATAATTCCAGAATTTATCAACTTTATTAAAAAATGTGGAAAAAATAATGCGTAATACATTTTCTTTTTTCATATTTTTCTCACCTTAGAAACCTTCCCTGGACTTCCACGAATATTTCAAGAACAAAATTAGCCAAAACAACGGTCTAGACGTTCTCGAGTTTTAGCGAGACTAACGAACAGCAATTCATTTTTAGTTATATAGAAGATAGATATAAGATAGAAGATTTAATCGGACGACACGGTTACGCCTGCATTGTAATAAAAATATAAAAACAACGAGTGCAACAAGACACACCGGCCTTAGAAAAAGGTAATTTACAATTTGATACATCAACCATAGTTGACCCTGAAACGATATTATGTATACCTATTAAGGAGGTCAAATTCAATCATAAAGAATCGTGTTCTATAAATTCCTGGACAGACAGACAGGAAGTTGATATTACAAATATATACTTAGATGACTAAGTATAGGCATAGAGCCCCTATTTCGATCATTGGAAAAATATCGCAAAATAGGGGACTATTTTGCGTGTGTATGTGTACATAGGTACACATACACACATAGGTACACATATCTGTACTCTCCAACCACCATTTATGCCTAGGGTTTACTCGTAATTGAGTTGGTTTTTGTTTTATTGCATAGTAACATTTTAACATTAGTTTGTGTAAACTATACGAATTTATCCGATACATTTCATAGTTATGTATATTAAATGTATTCGTAATGTGTGTTAATTGTGACTTTATATTTTTTTCAACAGCCCAGACGGACAACAACAAGTACAAGCCCTCACCTTCAATCATTATAATAGTTATTTACTTCGGATAGATTTTGATTCATCGATCAACATCGTTCTGTTTTCAATATCAATTACGAAATTAAATTTCAGCATTTAAATAATAATAATAAATATCCTTGGACATTTCACACAACGCCATCTCGTCCCAAGCTAAGCAACTTAATGCTTGTGTTATGGTAACAAGATGGATGATAAACTACTTCTATACATTTTTTTTGTAAAGTACATAGTAAAGTAAATACATAAGTAAAGATACAAAACACTCAGACCCGGAACAAATACTTGTAGGTCGTACAAATATTTCTTCCGTGCGGGAATCGAACCCGCGACATGCTGCGCAGCAATCGATCGCTCAACCACTGCGCCAACCGTGGACCTAAATAACTGTTCCTCTTTTTAGGCTAAAGCATAAATGTGATTTGCATAAAGAAAAATCAATATGGAAAGCATAATCAACTCTTTACTGATAATCAAATTAAATGCATCTAATCTAAGTATCTTTGCTTGCTGCAACACATAATAACTTGAAAGTAAGTTACTAGTGCGCGCACCTTCAGTGTTGTTTTAATAAACTTTAAAATAAAAATATTAGCTCATATTTTCTTCTGAAAAGCTAATTTAATTTTACCCTAATATCTCGTATGCATCTAAGTGTTATAATGTTTAAATCCTGATTTTATTACCTATTTTTTAATAGGTGAACTAGGTATATTAATGACGGTAATTTATAAATTTTGGTAACAAACTAAAATAGGTAATTATTACTAAGTAACTACGACGTACCGAATTTTGTAAGTTGAGTAAAATACTTGAGAAAAATACTCATCAAAATTTACAATTCTATACACTTATATTATATCACTTTTGAACATAACTATGGAAACTTAGAAACGAGTTGTTTGTGTTATCAATGCGCGTTTGGTATAAATCGTGGTTAAACTCACATTTTCTAGGTTCGTTTGCCGGCCACGTGGTTTATTACTGACGCCGAGTGAAACAGTCTGGCGCTGCCGCTGTCTCCACGACGACAGACCTAAAGCTGCCATTAGCTGGTCCTTATCACACTAACAATGCCTTACCTTATACGGACTCTTTCGCACAACTGGGTCAGGTATATGTTCATCTCTATCACATTGTTGTAATAGATGTGTTGGTGTGTGTACGGCGTGAACTGTGTCGTGTTTCACGACGTGAAATGTCAATGAATTGAATATTATGTATTGTAGTGGGTGATACTCCAAAATATTATGCTCTCAGACCTTAAGTTTTTGGGCTAGCCAGGAACATAGATCATCATCATCGGCCTTTAAATGACCTACTACTGAGCCTAGCTTTCACCATATTCATGGAGGGAAATTAAACTACTGTGTCACGTAGGCAAGACGGATTGGCACAGGGATGGTATCAAGGTTTTCTTCTCTTGCAGCTAGGTCATCAGCCTCTTGCGTAAACTAATATAATTTATTGTAATTCAGGTAGAGGACGCATATTATCAGATTTAGGGTTTTAATCTCAAAAAAATAAATTTGTCTGGGCAATCATTTCAGATAATTACTGACATAGATATATTATATACTAAATGAATTTAATATTTTACAATAAATGCGCTCACAGAAATGCATTTGTTAAAATAGGTTAGTTAATTTAACTGATAACAGTTTGTGGTATATTATATGCCGTACTACTAAGTGATGAATACTCATTGCATGCCTAGTAATGGAAATATCTATCTGTAAATGTATATACACTTTCGTAATATAATTACGGAAAATCGACATAAAATTACGCGAAGCAATAATAATCCTGTCAGGCACTGGGTCTCGGTCGGCTCGCTCTAAGCTTGTTTATAAACAGAGGTAGAATAAATAGGTAGTTAACATGGACGTATAAAAACGTCCATGCTAGTTATTTATTTTAATAAATTAGAATATTATTGCGCTATTGAAGTCAGAATATGGTTACATTTCATGTAGAATACATCGTCACTAGACCAATATCTTCAAGGGTCATTGTCATCATACAGCGTGATAATATGAATATTAAATTAGATTTTGAGTCACGTGTTTTTTACTTCGGGGATTTTGATCGACCGTCGACATTTTAAATACTGAAGTCCCGACTCTAAGTATTTATTCTATCTAGAACTTGACTGCCAAGATGAAAAATAAAACAACTTGTTCTACAATAAGTATTTTTTGTTTAATAAGTTTATATTCAAGCCTGGAAGAGATTGCTTTTTAGCGTTAGGGCCGCCTATTGTAAGTTTTTATATAATATTAATATTTTTTTGTAAACTATATGTTATTCTCAAATGTAAAATAGTGTTATTTACCTATATATCTCTACAATTCTCTGCATTAAATAACAACGTAAAGGCAAATAATAGTAAGTAGTAAATTTATGAACTTAACTTAAAAATACATTTAAGTAACTATATAATGACGCATTGTCATTTTTCCGTGCACCTAGGAAACGTCAAGGCAGAATACTTAGCTGAATCGAAGTCAAACTTGATAGGTAGCCAACTCACCAAGTCTGTGTGGCGGAGTAGACTTTATCCCACATTACCATTCAGAAATACTGGTCTCTTTAAAAAAAGGAAATGCCAAAAAACTAATTAGAGCTCGATCCCACTTGTCGGGTGTCGGAGCCGTATATTAATCGGATTATTTATCGTGTGTGTGTCTTTGTCCACACACACGATAAATAATCGGTTGTCGGCCATGTTCGAAGCTAGTGCCAATTGGACGTCGACGAAGTTATTGTTATGTATTCTTACGTATTTCAAAAGAAAACGAGAAAAGAAGCCGAAGAAACAAAATATCGGATGCACTTGGGTGCATATTTCTGAGAGAAAGATTTTGGGTACTTTTCAAGACATAATCAGAATTGAGAAGTGACGAAATAAGGTGTATAATTATCTTAGAATGTCGATAACTACATTCAACCATATTTTATTGGCTCAAATATCAGTGAGCTTACACGATCAAAATACAATATTTATCAGCCCCGACATCCGACAAATGTGAACAGCGCCATTCTTAATCAAGCGAGCTAGATCCGACACGATTTTTTTCCGGGTGTTCTGGGTACTGGCCAAATCACCCGACATTTCTTGTCGGAGCCGACACAAAATCGGTTTCCGACAACTGTGAATAGCTCTGCCACCAGAGCGGGCCTTAGACATGATTTGGCAGACCCATGGACGTATAAAAAAAGTCGGACAGAGTCTCGCTAACTAAAAACTGTGACATCATAGTCGGCCAGATCAGCTATATGTACAGGCCAGCACGCACACTTTCACACATTAGTCGGCCATTACGCGCATGAACATCGATGCATAAAGACGCAATATGCGGCGAAAAAATAAAAACTATAAATCATGTCTTGCGTGGTAAAATGGTGTAAAAACCGTAGTGACCGAAAGAAAAACAATCCAGGAATCACGTTTCATACGTAAATGAATAATTCAATCACTTATTTCCAGATTATATACATTAAAATCAATTTGTATTTGCTAGAACAAAACAATTAATTTTAAGTTCAGTGTTGCCAATATTCACGTGTGCAAATTAACCGAAATGTGGGCAATTTTTCGTTTATTATAAAAATCTATTATGGTTAATTATTTAATAGTTACTACTGGGTATTTTATTTTATATTCCTTTTGCTAGATTTTCTAAGGAAAATTAAGTATGGAGAAATGATTGAATTAAAATTACTTAGTAGAAATTGTAATGGTGAAAACGATTGGATTCCAAACAAATACAGTGTCATTTGCAGTATACATTTTGATGCGGATGACTTATAAACAACTAAAGGAGGACTCCGGCGTGTTGTTACTTATGCAGTACCTTAAAAGGTAAATTAGCAATCTACCAAGACATGGATAATACAAAAAAAAATGAAACTGCCGCTTATTTTTTCAAAATTTAAAAGTACATAGTAGCTATTGTGTCGGTATATAATAATAATAAATATCCTTGGACATTTCACACAACGCCATCTCGTCCCAAGCTAAGCAACTTAATGCTTGTTTTATGGTAACGAGATGGATGATAAACTACTTAAATACATTTTTTTTGTAAATACATACATATTATAGATAGAAAAACACCCAGACCCGGGACAAATACTTGTAGGTCGTACAAATATTTCTTCCGTGCGGGGATCGAACCCGCGACATGCTGCGCAGCAGTCGATCGCTCAACCAATGCGCCAACCGTATCGTCGAATCGTAAAAATATTCATACATTATTTTAATCCCCAGTGCTTTATTTTGTTTTAATGTTTGTTTGAGTCAAGACACGTGGCAGAGGAATAAACTGTTACTGTACCATGTAATACCAGTGCTTCTCAAGAGGTGCGCAATAAATTATAATTATAGTTAGGCAACATAAATATATTATCACAAAAAAATTTTTGGTAATGAAAGCATAATCTTTTAATTTAGAATCGTTTTCAACACCTCTCGAAATTAGAGGAAGTTTCAAAAACCTCTCAAAGTAAAAGACATTATTATAAAAAAAAATACTTAGCATTTAGGATGTTAAAGTTAAACATAATAATTTCGAACAATTTTTTTTTATATTTTAACCATGTTTTTATTGCAAAATTTATGTATCTTGGCAACCCCAAAATTAACTCACACATACAGAGCTGCCGCCATTTTGGCGTCTCACTTTTGTCTTAGCCAGAGTTCCGTCCGCCTTTTTTTATACGTCCATGGGCAGACCCTAAGATTCTATTGTAGGTATAGTAGCTGTTACCAGCGACGTCGTGCACGTGGTATTTAATAAAAAGTTATTGTTCAGTTCGCAGAGTTGGCGATAATTCATCACGTGTTTTTTAGTTGGTTGATTATAATCGACTGTCTTCATTATAAATGCTGAAGTCCCGATGTCTCGAATTGTAAGAGGCTGGACTCAGCGGTGGATGTTTTATGACCTAAGATGATGATTACGCATTTGTTGAGGGTAAATAAAAGATACAAACACATTATACAAAGAATATATTCTCAACAGCTATGGTAGTACTATCTCCAAAAACGTAGGCTCCCTTTTCGGTCTAAAATAGGATAGTCGATAAATTCTACAGTCAAGTTCTGTGACGGTTTGTCAATTTCCAGGATCTGCAGATGGTTGGGTTGTGGTGCAGGGTTCAGCCATACGCCGGGCACGTAGAGGGTCACCTGTGGGCCTACCGTGGGCCAATATCGACCCAGGTTATGACCATTGATCCAAATGAAACCCTGCAGAAAGTAATAGAACTATTTATTTGATACCACATGGTTGTTCTTTTTTGAAGAAATGCCTAAATTATGACGGTCGTGTGTCTAGAATACTTGGTGTCACCGCCACATTCCATGCGTAAGATACCCTAGCCTACTAGAAGCCCACTCAAGGACACGTCAAGTCAAATCAATAAATCAAAAAATCAATCAGTCAAATCAATCAGTGAAAATTGGCCCATACAATACAATAAGCTTTTCCCCTGTTTTTGCCAATTTTAGAATTTAGTTTTCCTAGAATCCTTTACTCCTATTCTTTATACTGGAGGAGGCCCGACTCAGCAGTGGGTCATCGATGGGCTGAGTAGTAGCAGAATTATTTACCAAAATCGGTGTCGTTTAAGATAGGTCTAGTGGTCAGATGTGCCGCCTTTGGATCAACGGGTCCCGGGTTCGATTCCGGGGTCGGGCCAGTGTCTTTGTCTAAACCAGAGGCACTGGCTCGGAGTCTGGGTGTCATTTCTATCTATAATATGTACGTATTTACAAAAAAAAATGTATATAAGTAGTTTATCATCCATCTCGTTACCATAACACAAGCATTAAGTTGCTTAACTTGGGACGAGATGGCGTTGTGTGAAATGTCCAAGAATATTATATTATTATATTATACTAACGTACACACTAACATTTTATTATGCTATATTTGTAAAGGTCAAAATATGAAGAAGCTAAAAAATACCTTTCCCCATCCAGTAGTGTCGAGGAACGTATCCAACGGCGTCTGACCGGCAGGTAATGTGAATTGAGTTTCATAAATAGTAGGGCTCTTCGGAATATTGTCAGCGCTCTCAACTGCTGATGTATTGAACACTTCTAAAGGATAGCCAGTCACCGACCATTTCCAGTCCAAAATCTTACTGCCGTACACCACTGGACTTAATATGCCCTAAAAAAATTTTTTTAATTAAAAAATAAAAAATTGGCTCATTGCGAAGCTAAGAAATACATTTACCAATTACCATTGTTAAATTCGCGGCTGCCACTCTAACATCTATGGTAGGCTTTACACGAAGTTAGTAGCTCGAAAACCGATAGCTGGTCTACCCATATATAATATAAACACAGGTTGCCTCACGAGACGAGTCGCGGACAGTTGACGAGAATCGCTAAATACGGGCAGTTCGTCAAATGTGGTTAGACTAGGGCCGATTCCAATGTCATTGGGTAGAAGGCGATAGAGAAGAAGTAATCTTTAGTCTCGTAAAGCGCCTCGTCCACGATAGATTAAAATTACGGAGAGCGACTGTCATAGGGCAATCGACTTATTATTTATTCGTAGGCAATCTACGACGTGTACACATTAGCGAGACTACCCTAGCTAATTTGTCGCTACAGTCTACGTAGACAGGCTCGGGTACTTTCGGCTACGTGTACGTAGAAATTAGAGTATAGATTAGATTAGTTGTCAAGCTGTCTAGCTCTATTCTCTCTGCGTGGACGACGCGCTTTACACAATTATACCAGAGGACTCGAAAGAGGCCATTTTGAAGTCGAAGGACAGTTAGACTCTAGTCAAACAAGTAGAGAGCAAAAAGTGTTTCCCTAAAAATAAGGTGCACCTGTTGTGTATGTATTACATTCTCTCAAGTGATGGGGGATTTGACGCAAGCTAAGTCGGTGGAGTTGGCAGAAGCAGTGAGAAGCGCGCGAGCGGCATCCACCGCATGTGGTGTCCCCGGCGAGGAACAATTATTCAATGTATGTCAAGGACCACCTTCCGCAAATAATGAAGGTGTTAAGAAAAGATGTAACATTTACGGTAGTTTTAATCACGTTGCCTCTAAATGCAGCTTTGCCAAAATTATTTATTCGTGTAAAATGTGTCCATAAAGGGTAATTTACAAAAATGGTGTAATAATGTGTACCACGTAGACACTTAGATGTAGAGGAGAATGATGATGATGGTGAGTTATTTAATATTCGATCTCAAAACGGCGCGACCATGGCCGAGTTGGTGAGACTAAAGGGAGTTTAGGCGCAAAGGGATGATCATCCAGCCAGACGAGATGGTATGTCTGGCTAGGGGTCCCAGCGCCTATCCCCGATAGTTGTAGTCGGGGAAATCTTAACTGTGCGAATTGCTCTTGAAATTTCGCTATCGCGGTGTAGGTCGTTTTGGAATTCTCGCATTTGTAGGTGATATTTCTTGATGTAATTAGTTCACATTTTTCGGGTAAATTGTGTAAAGTATGTAGCATGTTGGTCGCTACAGGAGTTTCTTTAAAATTTCAAATCGATAGCGGTTCTTCAGTAACGATCATTTCGAAACATGTTTATGAGAAATATTGCCAAGGTATATTTAAAAGCACTAAACATTTAAAGATTTAAACGACAAATAAAATCACCTGTGTAATGATTTAAACGGCAAATAAAATCACCTGTGTAATGATATAAACGGCAAATAAAATCCCCTGTGTGGGATTTATTAAAGCACCCGTAACTTTTACACAGGCAAAACGCATGAAGCAACGCAACGGCTCGCCTCTATTAAGTCGAGACTTAAAATCAGTTTTCAGATATGCTTTAATTCCCATGTAATTTCGTAACTTATTCCAATGATACTATTATTATTACAATTAGAAATCTTTAAACCTGTTGGTTACTCAGACTACGCTTCCCCAATCGTACCCATTTTAAATCCTAACGGCACCGTTAGAATATGTGCGGACTATTCTGTAACGATCAACAAACAGCTGACAGTTGAACAATATCCATTACTAACAATTCATGAACTGTTTACGAAGCTGTATGGCGGCGAACAATTTTCCAAAATTGATTTAACAATGGCAAATATTCAATTTTATTAGATGAAGACTCCCAATACATAACATGCATTCAATTCAATACGTTTGGTATGTCAAGCGCCGTCTATAACTAAACGTGCAATCGATTGCGTATTGTCCGGCATGGAAGGAGTGCTACGTCTGATAAACGATGTTTTAGTAACCGGAACGAAAAAAAAACAGCATCTACAAAGACTGCACTCTGTTTCGGAAGGCTCAACGAAGTCTGCTTGGTTGTCCAAAACGAAAAATTTATTTAGGTGTTTATAAATTGTTAATAAATTGTCATCGTTTTAAGATTTAGTAAATTATTATAGCAATTTTGTCCCGAATGATTTCACAATACTGAGCCCACTTTACGATTTATTTAGGAAAGGGGTAAAATGGTCATGGTGGCCCTGTCATAATAAATCATTCAATCCAATTAAACAAATTTTAGCATCGGATCAGGTGTAGTTTTAATCTTATTTGACTGCAGACTGTAGACCTATAGCATTGGGTAGTAGGTATTCTGTCACAGGTTGAACGTGATGGTACCGAAAGGCCAACTGCCTTTCCGTCACGGACGTTAGATAAATGAAGCGGAGAAAAAATATGCATAGTTCAAAAAAAGAGCCACCTCTATTATATCCTGAGACGTTTCCATGAATATTTGTGCGGCAGGTCAGTTCCTTTCTTATTACGTAGGTACCGACCATAAAGCACTCTTATCGATTTTTGGCCCTTAACTGCGAACAGGTTTCAAAGGTATGCATGGTTTCTTATTGCAATTTACAATGCTTACCTTTTTAGAACAGCACGGATTTCTTATCGCTAGTCTACCTGAGTCCGAGAGTAGTGATGAATGGTTATGAGCGAGCGCGGGTGCAGAATCGTGTCTCCGTGATAAATAATCCATTAGCAGATGATAGCTTGCCAATTACACGAAAGTTATAGTTAAGTAGGATATATTATGCAACATGTTACAAAAACCACATAGCCTTATTGTACCTAATGATTGGTAGCAGGTACTACTGGTATACATAGATAATCTCCCCAGAGTTTCACGAAAATAAGCTATTATTAACTAAAAAATAAGCACAGAAACCGCAAGAAACATTATGGAAGACATACAAACCTTACAGGACAGAACTGCTCCTTTCGGAAAGACATCCTTCCACTTGCTCACAACTTTCGCTTATTTCACTTTCATCAACCTCTTCATGCATGCTCGTCGGTTTAGGGTGCTTCTGACCTGACCTTTCTTTATGACATCACTTATTTGGTCATGAAATGTCCTTCTAGGCCTGAAATGCCCCTTAGAACGTTCCCATTAACACTAGCGCTATATATTTTTTGTTAATCTACTTTCATTCATCGTCTCGATATGACCAAACCATCTAAGCATACCTTTCTCAATTCTAGTCATACATACATCATCTCAAACCATATTATAATATACAAATATTCTATTCAATCGCAAAAATCCGGTTATAGACTATAGCTAGCTAGCTTCACAGTTAAAGCCAATAAAAAGAAGCAAGAAATTACCTTGTAGTCATGTAAATGATCGCCGTAATTTATTCGGCCCTGATTTTCGACTAGCAGTGATAGTACGGAATTAGACTTCGTTACTATCGGAAGACTGTATATCTTCTGCATTCTACTGACGCGCCCTTGAAATACCTGAAACGCAGCAATACCATTAAAACTTACCGGCCATATCCAAGATAGTAAACGAGTCTGTAATGTGTTTCTCGGTGGCATCATAGTTCCTAAGCAAATTACCGATTATTTCGCGATTATTATCATTTGTAAGCAAATTTTCTAGCGGTGGTTTATAGATGTTTTATCCTAATCCGTTCAGCCGTAGCAAGGTCGTAACAAAGATGACAGTGCATAACGCAATCGATCTGCAAGTTAAGCAATTAATCTGCTGTTGACTAGGTGTCTATCATTTTGGTTTTACTATCGATGTGGTCTTGAATTTGATGAAGAATTTGAATAAATAAATAAATAAAACAAATAAATATCCTTGGACATTTCACACAACGCCATCTCGTCCCAAGCTAAGCAACTTAATGCTTGTGTTATGGTAACGAGATGGATGCTAAACTACTTATATACATTTTTTTTTGTAAATACATACATATTATAGATATAAATGACACCCAGACTCCGAGTCAGTGCCTCTGGTTTAGACAAAGACACTTGCCCGACCCCGGAATCGAACCCGGGACCCGTTGATCCAAAGGCGACACATCTAACCACTAGACCAACGAGACAGAGGTCGTCATTTATTTTCTAGTTGCATCTACTACTCAGCCCATCCATCATTCATCCACTGCTGAATTGGACCTACTGGCATAATTAGTCTACTATGCCACTGCGTGTTCTCTTGCAGCTAGGTTGTCGGCCTTGTCATATCATTTTGACAGCTCTTAAAACATCCTCAGGATGGAATGGGGTGATGATACAATGATTTCTAATTCAGTCACCACATGGACTCTAGTTGCATCGGGATGTCTATAATTTTTACTTAATCATAAAGTACTTACTCCGTCAACAAAAACGAATATCATATCTCGTGGCTTGGAGATTCTTAATAAACCGTCGCCCAAGTCTACCGTGGTTTCGTACAAAACCAGTCCTCCTCTCTGTCGGAGATCTTCAAACGTGGGCAGTGTGGCTCCTGTGACGTCATTATACTTCTTGCCTAAGGCCCGGCGTCCTTCTTCAGTCAGCAGGCCAACTTTGGCAGCGAGTGTGATCTTACCATAAGCGCCTTTACTGCTTGGTCCGGGAACTCCGAGAGTCTCATCGACAAGATTGAACTGAAACATAATGATTTGATTATATTTCAATAGCTTCGTGCACGCGGCTTCGCATGCCTTGGCTCAGATTTGGATTTCTGAACTTGATAAAAAGACGTCAGACTGTCAATAGTACAACTATGTATAAAATACTGTGGTGACGATTCACGATAGTTCCAACACGTGACTTAAATGTTGTATCACCTTCTTTATCAGTAGATGTAGCTGTAAGGAAGTTCTATAAACTAAACTCAGTGTTAAAGTTTACAAATGACTAGATATGAAGAAAATTTCTTTTTAATATTCCACCCAGATTCCCATTAGAAGGAAGAAATATTTTTTATGTAGGTATAGGTATGTTCATAGCGAACGAAACGAATAAAACCGTATTAAACAATTCTACTTTAGGCGTGCGTAAAGTGTAAAGTTGTGATGTGATCATCAGCCAGACGAGGTGGTATGTCTGCCAGGGGCCCCTCGCGCCTGTCCCCGATAATTGTAGTCGGGGATTTCATAACCGTACAAATTGCACTGGAAATTTCGGTATCGCAGTGTAGAATTTTTTTGTAGGCGATACTTGTTGATGTTGATACTGAATTATGTAGCATGTTGGTCACTACACTACATTAACAATGCATAACATAGACTGTATGCGAAGCCGAGATATGCATGGGTATGAAGGCCATGCTGGTGAAGCCGCGCGCAAAAGCTAATGTTGAAATAAAGTTTAAACAAAGCGTATACATACTACTACTAACTTCGGGTGTATCCATTTCATTTCATCATCTTAGTTCTCAGGTCTCAATCAATGTCAACGCTAAGTCGGACTTCCACGAAGTTCACGGATACTAGATTAGCCTACTAAGCCACGCTGGCCACACGAATTGTTATACACTCAGGTTGATGTAGAGTGGTACTACGAGTATGGTGGTGGATACTATGTATTCTAGATCCGTCGAACGGATAATAAATAACACCCCACTCATAATTTAAAGGGTAAAGTACCTGTTTTAATTTGTCTCTTATAGCAAAATACTTCGGAGTCACGTCCCCGGCTTCAGTCAATGGAGAGTCGTAGTCATATGACGTGATATCAGGCTGATAGGTTCCGCCATAATTGGCTCCTAGAAGAAAGAACATATCTATTTTACAACCCACGATTTGTATGATTACTGCTCTTACAAATCTGCCTTATTCCTGCCTTGTACCTTAAAATGGCTATCTAAAAAAAGCAATTACAGTTTTTTGACGGCTCTTTTCTGTAGAGCTGCATTACGAATTGGTGGTAAATGGTATCCTTTATCACTTAAATGGTAAATATTCAATTTTATTTTATTTTTGATTTGTCAAAAGAGCTCTAACTATCTAACTTGTTTAACATTTTTAATTTTGTCTATTTTAATTCTGCTTTTCCCGTACTTCTTTTTCTTACTCTTTCATCCTACTAATATTATAAACGTGAAAGTTTGTAAGTATGTATGGATGGATGGATGGATAGATGGATGGATGGATGGATGGATGTTTGTTACTCTTTCACGTAAAAACGACTGAATGGATTTTAATGAAACTTTATAATAATATAGCTTATACATCAGAATAACACATAGGCTACAATTTATAAAGATATTGTGTGTAAATTTATAGCGATATTAAGTTAAATTTTAATTTCAAATTGTCAAATTTTCAGCCATATTTAAATATAGACAACATAAAGTTTCGCTGTCAGTTGCGCTTTGTTATACCACGTAGGTATTTTATCACATTCTACGGGAACGGGATAAAAATCTTAGGTATCCTATGTCCGACTTTCTTTTAAATATATGGATGTTGGACAATTCACAAAATCATACTTAATATTATAAACCTGAAAGTGTAAATGTGTGTAATCCCGTTCCGTGATATAAAACATAGTTTATCAAAATGGAACTGCTGGAATAACAAAACTTCACCGATAGCTAAACGCTATGTTGTCTATAGTTTGACAAATTTGACAATTAGAAATTTTGAAGTTGACCGGTTGATGTATTTATTTCGAGTAAATATTAGCTTATTGTGCCGAACAATGAAGAAGAACTAAATAATGCACGTGAAGATCACCGCATTAGTATGGCTTGAATCCGTGCTTCTCAATCACAAGAGCAAATCGAGGCAGCCCGTGAAACGGATCGGTTGGGAATGCAAAATCGTCGAGCAAATTTAAGAGATCAACAACTAGATAATTTTCGAGACACAAGAATAAATTTATAAAGTAGGTACTACATAATTAGGATCGAGCAACGTTTCGATACGGTGGCAGCACTAATTACTGCTTGCATACTTGCGTCCGCATTGGACCAATAGATGCCATGTAATATTACAAAACACTCCTCAGCGGATAAAGTTTTATCAAAATGGAAAATCGTCATCTGGGACGAATGTACAATAGCGTATACACGTGCATTGGAAGCACTTATCCGATCCGACCGAACACCTACGCAAGGACTCGAGATGTTTTGGAGGCGCAATGATTTTACTGTCTGGCTATTTCTGCCAAACACTGCCTCTAATTGCAAGATCGACTGCTGCCGCCGAAATAAGCGCTTGCCTCAAATCATCGAAATATGTGGATTGATTTTATTTTCTCAGAATTTCTGTTCATCGAAGGACGAACTCACAAACACAAAAATAATGAATGGTTGACTAAGCGAGCTGTTTTGGCGGCTAAGAATAAATATGTAGATGACATAAAGTAACTAACATAATTCAGAATGAAATCATTGGTACACTGCATTAATTCAAATATAATGACTGTGTAAAAAAAGAGAAAAATATATAAACCAAAACCACCAAACCTGTGCAATGGAACGCGTTTGGTGGTAAGTGAATTGATGAACAATGGAATATACTCAAAGTAAAGTTGGAAGGTGAGGAAATTCTCATCCGAGGATCCCGACGATATCAACTGATATACCGTTTTAGTTTTAATGATTTCCGATCCTTCGTGCATTCGCCGTGACCATTAATAAATCACAGGGCCAATCCTGGAAAGTTTGTGGCCTAAATCTAGAAAATTCATGTATTTCCCAAGATCAATTATATGTGGCATGTTCCGGGTCAGAAGACCATCTGCGTTATTTGTTCATGCGCCTGTTAATAAACCGAAAAATGTCGTCTGTCACAAGGTGATTCACTGAAAAGTGCAGTTACTAAAATAGATGGCTAATAAAGTATAATTAAAATCATAGATGTTTTATTTATATTTATCCTGATAAAAAGTTAATAAAATAAAATATCTGCTCATTTATTGCCTTTAAGGCGAAACAAAGTTCGCCGGGTCAGCTAGTATGATATATATACGAGTCTCCTTTGAAGTTACAAGTCCATCTCACTTCCAGCCAGGTTACATCCTACTATCGCGTTTATAATATTAGTAGTTATATCCTACTAATATTATAAACGCGAAAGTTTGTAAGAATGTATGAACGTATGTTAGTTACGTCTTTTCACGCAAAATCTGTTGACTGGATTTTGATGAAACTTTACAATAATAGAGCATACACGCCAGAATAACATACGCTATAATTTATAAAGATAAAGTGTGAATTGTCTCAAATATAACTAACTAAATAAAAATACTTTCAATTTCATTTGTACATTTCTCCACCAGCACGCGGGTCAACTGCAGGGCGCAGCTAGTAAAAAAAAACAAACAAAAAAGTCTTGTCTTGCCTGAGTAATTAGTGAATTATTACTACCTGACGTGTATTCAAAGTTGCTGCCTCCAAAAAACATGTAGAAATTGACGTGGCCCTTGTTATCCAATATAGTGCCAAGGGTTTCGACGACGTGTGTTGCGCTGACAACTTGTAAGCGTTCGCCCCAGTGCGTCAGCCAACCCGTATAGTATTCCGAGTTCATGAGCGGCCCTTGTGGCACATGTTCACGCAGAACATGGAATAGCTCAGACACATCTGGGAATAAAGATAAGGAATACCAAATTATATGATTGTTAAGCAATGTCAAAAGCTTGTTAGCGGAGAGTCCTCGGTGCTTATGGCCCCCAAGGTCGCGAAGCATTGTTCCCCATCGGGGGATGAAAACCTGAATGGCCCTGGAGTCGAGGTCGTTGGATTTAGGGGAAATATGTTTTGATGGATTTAGGGCAAAAATTTGATGGAGTACAGAAAACGTTCGTTTTGTAATGGATTTAAAATATAATTCACAATTCCATTCCTGAGGGTGTCGTAAGAGCTGACTTAAGAAATGACAAGCCAATAGCCCTGCTCCTGCCAACTCGTCTGGCCAGCGTGACACAGTACGCAAATTTCCCGTAATGTAATTAGAGGAGGCTCGTCTCAGCAGTGGACAGTATTTTATGACCTAATATGGTTAGTTTCGAGTTTCTTAATCATTTGCCTGGACTATCAAACTAATTTCAATAAATAAAATGCCCACTACTCTTGCCTCCAAGTTCGTGAACGGAACTACATTGTTACGCTGGCCAGACGACAATTCACTTGGTGCTAGTTTGTATAAAGTATTCCTCCTTTGTAGGATAAGTTGCCCGCTTCTTGCGTGAAAACCGGCCTTTGTGGAGTTCCTTGGTGGTGGTCCATATCCAGCAGCGGACTTATTTTGGCTGACGATGATTAAGAATACTCTGGTGACAATGCGAATTCCAAATTCGTCACCACAGGGACCGAATTAGTGATAAAATTGTATATGAAAACATTAATATTTCGATAAGAAACAAAAATGAAGCCTTGGCTGACTTGAAAATAATTCTGTTTTCTACTTACTAACGCGATAGCCAAAGTCAATGGTGGTAAGTGCTCCTGGCACCGATCCTTTCATGAACGTGCTGGGTTGTGGGCCATCGGTGGTAAACAGAATTGCGTTGGAGCCGACGTGTTCCCTTATCATGTCTCGGACTTGCAACTTATATGCCATGTCGGCACCGTAACTGCCGTACTCATTTTCGATCTGTAAATATAACAATATTTCTATATTACTAGCTGTACACTGCGCCCGTTGCTGCGCCGCTAACTAAAATAAATTTAAAGGAAAGACAATAATACACATTTTTTTTGCTCAGGAACCATGTACAGTACACCATCAAAATATGCTTATTTTACGATTCTATAAAGGACATACAGACAAACATTCATTTTTATACAGGGTGGTTAAAAAATAGTGTCAAACGGAACTCCAGAGATAGAGCACCCCTTGGGGTACCCGAATCACCTCCATGATGTTTTGCGATTTTTCATAGTTTACGTGAATTTTCGACCTATTAAACTAAATTTGAATTTTTTAAAGTGCAAGAGTTTTTTATTTCTCTAACTATATCATCTTGAATTGTACTTCTAAGCATAACATAATCAGCTTCGTAAATTTGGCCAAAATTATGAAAATTTTGGTGTAAAGCCAAACATTTACAATAAAAAAAAAAATAACACGTAAGTAGACTATGAAAAATCGAAGAACATACA
The DNA here is from genome assembly GCA_905475355.2 of Clostera curtula. Taxonomy (NCBI): domain Eukaryota; kingdom Metazoa; phylum Arthropoda; class Insecta; order Lepidoptera; family Notodontidae; genus Clostera; species Clostera curtula. Next base: position 10,732,278 of record FR997797.1, on the reverse strand, counting down.
TGGGGGTGATTCGGGTACCCCAATGGGTGCTCTATCTCCTGACATCCTGTACCGGACATCCTGTATATAAGATTATAGACAAAGAGACAGGACGTAACAAAATGGCCTAGGCCAAGCTTGTGGAGCATCCCCCATTTGTGACCGCAACCCGTGGCCCTGAAGCGGACAGTGGAGGAAGTCCCACATACGCTGGCTAGTCCCCAGCAGCCGTGTATCCATGAGAATTTACCAAAAAAAAAACGATGTCATGCATGACCCCTATACCCAAACGAAATGGGGGTATAGCGCCCGTTGAAAGGTGTAGTTCTATGTATAATTTATATTTTGTTTTTCTTTTCTGAAGAACGTGGAACGAAGAATAAGTATACATCTATGAATGCCAAATCATATGTTTTACAATGATATAATATACAATATAATAATATACAAGATGGTTAGTTATCTGTATTCCATATAATTTCTTGGGTTTTCTGTGTCAACAGTCTAAGGTAATTGTTAACTTACAGTTGTTGAGTACGAAATTTATTAACAGTAGATTATTTTGTTATGGTTAAAGAGTTTTGTTTTATCCTGCTTAAACGTGAAAACGACTTAAAAGGCTTCATTCCTTTATATCTACCCATTTGTAAATTAAAACATTAAAGTGGAAATCTATAGGTACCTACATGTATTCAAGAATGACATGTAGTCTGCATTTTTGAAATTACTCTCTACTCTTTAGCGTGGAATATACTTTCACCAACAACATTCTTTCATAAACAAATAGCTAAACTGTTCAATAGTCAGTTATGTGATTGAACAATCTTTATTCATAATCGCTTGATCAAGATAAGTGACGTCATGGCCTTAGCTCGCAGCACAGATTTAATAATACTAGTTCGCAGTAAGTCGTGGTCGACCGTCTGGTTACCGCCACAGGGGTCAAAAGTTTAATTTCTGCAGGCACTCACTCGTGTTTGTACTTGTTAATCAAGATGAAAGTATCATTACGCATGGGAAAACACTTCCATATCAATCATAATATACAATTTCTGATAACGTATTAATATTTGTTGAATAATTTGAATGATTTTTTGCCTTGATACGGTCTTTTTGACAGGACGAAGTATGTCGGGTCCGCTAGTTTTCAATAAAATAGATTGAACTTACCTGAACCAGTATTATAGGCCCACCATTTCCGTATAATAAGGACGATAATTCACCAAAAATCTTGTCCATCCATATCTTTGATTCGTTTATAAAATCTGTAACCATTGTTAAAAGTCTTCTTCAATATTTTATAGGATCTAAGAAAATAAATAGTATATTTTGCCACTTGATTGAAAGACAACTACATATTAAAATATACTTACTTTGATCAGTACTCCGTAACTTTATACCTGGATATTTTCCTAAAAGCCAATATGGTAATCCACCCTGAAATTTAAAAACAAAAATAATTTTGAGAAAATTCGTCGTAAGATAATTTGGCAAAAATCCAATTACCAGTTTTAGAAGTGTCAAACATTTACGGCAATTGAATCCTTCTCGGGAGATAACATAGGTATTTTTTGGACTTATTATTCTTTAGTTTCTTTGTATAGAAACTTTTCTGTATTTATGGATGTATTTACACACGATATTTATGATTAGTAATTAAATTATGAATAAATTTTGACCAGTCTAACGGATTAACGGTTAAATAAAATTTATGATAGCCATTCAATAACACCGATGAAAAGGTTTACTTTTCTTTTTTTGCGATAGATCTTAATGTCGCTTTCTAATTTCACTTCAACATATTGGTCAAGTGCGAGGTAATTTTACGATATACTTAGGTATTGACTACAACTAACATGACTTTACCCGTATCCCGCCCGAAATATGCTAATTTCTATCGACATGCAATTATTATTATTTGCATTAATCAGCTAAATTAAGAATTTCTTGCCATATGTTTGTGTTAAAACCGTGTATCATATGTCCCAAACTAACACTATAGTAGTAATAGGATACCAAAACTGTCGTAACGATTAAATATAATTGATATTTTATCGAAGTTTGGGGTCCTGGTATTCCCACACTTCACATTTCTGCAGGTTAAGTAACGTCTATCTGGTAATCTAATATCTACTGTATTGGATGGGTGTCCATCATACCTATAGTCTACGTCTTTCGGAGAACAGTTAAAGCCGTATGTCCCGGCTGCCGTTCTATGGTAGTCACCTGACCTAAACCTGACCAAATAATTACCGGAGGTGTGGGGCAGGCGGCATTTGTGTAAATCCGTGATACTGGTAATAAGCCATGTTAGGTAAGATTATAGAAAAGAAGACATCTTAGCATATGAATGAATTTTGAGTCTACGCACCAAGTCTCTTTCACCGCAAATGTAGGGGCCTACTCTGAGTATCACATGGAGGCCTTCCTCTGCAGCAATGCGGATGAATCTCGCTACATCGCGGTCCTTGGAAAAGTTGTACTGCCGCTCCTCCGGTTCGTGGTAGCTCCATTCTACGTATCTATGAATAAACTCGAATTTAATAGAGGTGAAAATACAAAGGCTGACAGGAGAATAACGGAAATGCTGCCAGGGTTGCTGAACCAATAGAATCAAAAATGACTGTTTTGAGAACTTACTCTTACTAATAGGAATAATAGCAAATTTTAAGTCCAGGCAACCCAAAACTTTTTTGGTATCCGGTGCGTATCTTTGTGTAATCTAAAGATACAGATTTGACTTGGGTCTGAGTGTTGAAGATAGGTATTATTCGTCGTTGCAACCCCTACAATTCATGGAGATAAATAAGCCTTGTGCCACGTTGGCAAGACGGTTTAGCACAGGATTGGTACCAAATTTTCCTTTATTGCATTCATTTAATGTTGCATTCATTTAGTCACCTTTACGACGCTCCTAGAATTGTTTATTCTAAATCCGGCAACACACGGAATAAATATTCAACATATTGATTAAAAAATTAATAGAAAGTACGTACGTGGTAACTGTGTTAAGCCCGGCTTGTTTCAATTTGTGCAGTCGATCTTGCCAGTAGGCTGCTGGCACACGAAAGTAGTGTAAGGAACCGGCAACGATCCGAATAGCATTGCCGTCTAATACAAAGTCATTGCCAATTATACTTATGCTCCTGCTCGAGACGCTTACTTTCTAAAAAACGCGTTAAAATAAATACTATTGAGTTCCTTTTGTTTCTGTTTTACATACAAAACGATATTCATTTCCCTACTAGAGAGAGGATATCAAAATAGATATATCTCCCTCACCTTTTTCCTTGTTTCAATGGGGTCTGCATCGGTCTAACCTAATTTGGCTAAGTAACAGTATTTACACCAAAACACCGGTAATTATATGGCTAGACCAACTGTCAGTTTCACGCCACTGACTACGTGTAACGACTGCCTTATGTGGTAGAATGTCAGCCGATACAGACGGTGCCCTTCGAAGCACGGAGGTCAGATATTATACGCAAATAATGGACAGAGCCAAACGTTCCGCGTAAATTAGGCATGATTAATTTATTTAACACTAGCTGACCCGACAGACGTTGTCCTGTCTGAACTATGAATATTGAATTCGATTTGGAATAATTAATAATAAATTAATATACCGCCTTTTCTTATCGATTCCAATCCCTTATTTAATGTAATTAAAAAAGAAAAAAAGTAATTATGTCAAAAATAGCGAACCGTCGGGACGAACGTCAAATGTTTGACAGGTAACAGTTTGTATGGGAAAATAAAATTGTTGTTTTTATTATTTTACTTACAATATCAATGTTTTCTCTAGACTCTTAAACCTTCCCTGGACTCACACGAATATTTCAAGACCAAAATTAGGCAAATCGCTCAAGCCGTTTTCGAGTTTTAGCGAGACTAACGAACAGCTATTCATTTTTATATATAGAGATTTAAGTAATTTTTTTTTATTCCAATAAAGATAAACCCATGTTTTTTATGTTTAGGTACATCTAAGATATTATTATAGATAAATTCCAATGACTGTATATGCATCGATACAATGTTGTTGGAATGTAGAAAAAAAACTAACAAAAAATAAAATAATAGGTTATTCTACGTGCTTATTTGTAACTAAAATTACCTGACAGGATCAGGTTCCTTTACTTTTTCAATCGCGCATTTTCTACAAAATGAAATTAAATGTGATAATTACTTTAACCACTGGCTCTGATAGATGTTCGTCTTGGATTGTCTCCACCTGTAAGACTGTTGGTTCAGAACCTTCCGAAGCCTTCACAATGCATGGAAAGGTATTTAATAAATACAGTGTCAAGGCGACAGTTAATGACTTCCATTTTGTCATTTTGTAATCTGGAAACAAAAAAGGTTTTTATTTTTAAAATAGATTATTGATATGGAATACTCCAAACTACAGTGCAGTTTTTTTTACATAGATCCTAATAAAGCTATTAATAATAATAACTCGAAAGTTTGTTTGTGTTTAAAGATGTGTGGACGAATGAATGGATCGTCGTTACTTTTTCACGTAAAAACTACTGAAAGTAAATAATATGGCTCATCGGAAAAACACATAGAAAATTATTTTAGGCTAATTTATAAAAAAATATTGTGTAAAATATACTGATGCCTCGCAAGCGAAGTCGCAGACAGAAGGTAATAACATCATAATTAGGAACATAAATCATTGAAATTTATTTAGTCATATAAACCCGAAGTCATGGTGCCTAATTTCTATGAAAGATATGGTACTTTCTTTAACGTCACGCTGTTGGTTGTCGGTGTGGACTAGATAAGGGTGTCGTAGATTTTTATCTGTTGATTTAGGGCCCCGCGCATTTAGGCGGCCAGGCCGCGCGGTCGGCGCGCGGATTGGTCGCGGCGGCCAATAGGCCGCGTATGTGACGCGATGTTTTTCGTTGGCCGGGCGACCAAAACTTGGCCGCGCGGCCTGGCCGCGTAATGCGCGCAGCTATATACATCGTAGAAGAATTAGTTGGCCGCAGTGACTTGGCCGCACGGCCTGGCCGCATAATGTGCGGAGGCCCTTAATGTCGTTTTGTTGTGTTCCATTTTTAATTACCGGAAAAACGTGGTGCTATGAATTTTACATCTGCATGTCTGTCGTATCTTTCTGGGGCTTCAAATGTATGGGCGTTAATTATTTTTTTTCAATTTGGTTTGTTCACATTTATATTATTTACTAGCTGACCCGGCAAACTTCGTACCGCCAAAGAATCAATAAATGAAAAACCTGAATAATAGTTTCAGAATGTTTCAACTTTATTAAAATATGTGCAAACCTTATCTGGAACAAAACTAATGCGTATTATAAAAACCTTTTTTTTTTCATATTTCCACGAACATTTCAAGACCTATATTAGCCAAATCGGTCCAGCCGTTCTCGAGTTTTAGCGAGACTAACGAACAGCAATTCATTTTTATATTGATAGATAGAAGATTAGTTATATTAGTATCTACACTTCATATTTTTAATTAGATTTTTATATTATTGTTATTTATTAGCGTTATGCTAATATGCCATTGATCGCAACTTTGGTTTGAGTTCTCACTTCAGTTAAATAACTGTACTTACATCGATTTACTTTTTATCTTTAAAAATGATTTTCATTTGTATCGTGTCGCTAAAGATAACCCATATTTTATTACGAAATGAAAACTTTTTGTATTTGCTAAGTTATTTTTATTGTTTTGTCTTATCATTTAGTAAATCGATGCTATCAATCCTAATTGCAGTCGTAACTCTGTATTAACGCAAGATTAACTTTTGCTAATTCGCTTGCAACAAGCACTATTCGTCCGTGTGGTGACGGATTTAGAATACATAGTGTCACCACCCCATTCCATCCTGCGGGTGTCGTAAGAGCCGACGGAAGGAAATGTCAAGGCCGAAAACCTAGCTGTAAGAGAAGGAAAACTTGATACGACACTCTGTGCCAACCCGGCTGACCAGCGTGACCCAGTTGGCAAATTACCCTCCATGTAATTTGCCAACCATTACCATCCTCCGGAGGAGGCCCGACTCAAGTGGGTAATCTATGGGCTTACTAGTATGCATTGTGCAAGTATATGCACTCTTTCAAATGTGTAGTAAAATTATGATAGCTGAAAGAAACCTTATAATTGCTTGTAATAGATATAAATTAAAGCTAATGCGCTAGCCAGACTGTTTAGGGTAGGGTTACCCTTTTCCCCATTCTTTATTTGACTAGGTAAGTGCCCTCTTGTGATTCAAAGGGAGGAGGGAACCAGAAGAGGTGTAGTGTTTGGCACGGGACCGTGGCACTGAGCGAATTGCTCTGTAATCTTCGCTATCGCGGTGTAGGACTTTTTGGTAATTCTCGCATTTATAGGTAGAAAAAAAATCATAAAAATAGTAGAACATGTACCGCAGAAGATTGTGATTCAGGTACCTCAGAAGTGCTCTATCTCTGGACTTCCGCTTGACACTATTTTTGGGACACCCTGTATACAGGGTGTCCCAAAAACGCTGTTTAAAGCGACATTATCAAATTGTCAATAAATTTAGCTTCGTTGTTAGTTAAACAATTGATTGTATAAAATTTTGCATTAGAATCAAATAATTACCTAACCGCTTTACATATAGACAGAACGTGCCATACTTAATTATTTTTTGTAATACTTATACTTAGTTAAAATTCTTTCAAATCGTAAATGAGCCACGCTTGTCAAATAAGTTGCCACAGGGTTCCATATTAGTTCTCCTTAGCTTAACTAGATCCCTGGCCATTAAATCGTCGTCCACTAGAAAGTAATAAATGGGTGACACTTTTTATTCTTACTCTTGGATTTTTTCTTGAACTACAGGTATTCTTTTCTTTTTTTAAAACGAATGCCCTTTTTATAGCTTCAGATGTATGTAACGGAATCTTTGAACATCATTTTGACCCAGTTAAAAACGTCGACTAAACACGAAATTTGGCATGTACCTACTTATTATGGACCGATGACAATTCAATATTTTAAACAATATTTTTAACAGTTTGACCCGTCATCCTTACTAGGATACTAGGATAATCGGGATTAGCGATTAGCTTCAGACGTAGTAACGGAATTTTTGAACATGATTTTGGCCCAGTTAAAAACTTCGGATAAACACGAAATGAGGACCGATGACAATTCCATATTTTAAACAGTTTGATCGGTTATCCTTAATAGGATAATCAGGATTAGCGATTTTTGTTTGAAAATACCTTCAAGGTGAAACACCGCTTTTCTATGCAATAGCTAATACAGATGTAAATATCATAAAGTTATTGCTAAATTATCACTAAAATAAATATAGTTTACAAAAATATGCTTTTACAGAAAACAGAACAAAAATTTTGAATTATTTTTTTGTAAAAAAGCGTGGGCTGCTTTTCAGTAATTATCAAAATAACCCTTCTACTCATATCTGTTCACAAAATATTTATAACTATTGACACAATGCACCCACATCTTTATTTACAAAAAAGATTTTATTTTTTTTAGTTGGTTTTTCAATGAGTATTTTTTTAGTTTTTTTTTATATTGGGGTAAACCTTTAGTATGTTCCCAGCCGGGGGACGGGGCTGGGGTATGTGGGAGTCCGGTCATGATGACATGTTGATTGCGTCCGGTTTACTCACTAAAACCCAATGATGTTACAAGTAAAAAGGTGTAGATGGGTTATAAGCGGTCAGCAAGCGGCACGCCAAAAGTAGGCTAATTAGCAAACCTGAGCTCAGTGTTGCGTCGCTGGCGTCAACAGATGCACGTCAAGAGCCGTGTGTAAAAAGTGCTATAAAACAATTGAAAATGCCGTCGTGTGTTATGAGATATTGCACAAACTACTCTAACAAAACTTCTAAAAGTCAAGGAATCACTTATCATTCGTAACTATCACTATTTCTGTAATATAATTAATATTTTGTACAAATTAAAATGTTATTCGTAAAATATGGGGGTAAAATCAATGAGTGGAACAAAAGTATCCTCATTACCAAGTGGAAAAGAGATAGATGTCATTACGCGTCACAGACTTGTCAAAATATTATGTCTGATTAAATTAATCTATATTGTTTCTAGTGCATGTGACGACGCATCACAAGAAATTATATTTGTCTCTATTTAGCACGTGATTATTAAATCATACCATCCTACTTTCACGACTCATCTAAAGCAGTGTGCATATTGCATATTAAGTTAACTATGTGTGCGCTGGCTTGCCATTTTTATAGATCGAATGTTGTACAGGTAACGTATCTACACCTTTTATTTGTAACATCATTGCTAAAACCTACCACTATTCTTCTGCGCGGGCTATCTGGCGTTTGGGAAACTTCGTAAACAATCCATTCGACAGTGGCTTAGAGAGGGGAGCCTTGCTCTACCGTTAGATGTTAGACCAAAGCGCCTGAAAGCGCTTCCCTCTAGGACATTGCGTAAGGACATCAGGGTGTCCCTACTCGTGTTCTGGTACTATTGTGTACCCGTGACTGTGCGGGTCACATCTCAACTCGGCTGTAGAAAGCCACGAGTGGTCCAGAAACCACTAACCAACCCTCGGGAACTAGTCATTCTGACGGGCGGAGTCGTCTCCTACTCCCCCGACAGGAGGCTTCAGTTAGTCCGTAGTTCCTGTATCCCAGGGGCTGTTAATAAACATGCAATTTACGAACACTAATGCCACCCAGACTCGGAGCAAGTGTTTCTGGTTTATCCAAATACACTTGCCCGACCCGGAATCGAACCAGGGACCCGTGATCCAAAGGCGGCACATGCAACCCTTAAACCAACAAGGCAGCTAATGTAAGTGTTCGTGGAAATGCCTTCGACTACTGGCGCACACAAGATGCATTGACTGGTAAGCAACCAAATAATAAACATAATTAGTAATCACTGAACATAGGCATTGGTTGTGCTCTTGTAGATACCTAGTTTTATTATTCATTAGACCGCACGCAGTATGTAAGTAATGACACTTGACTTGTTGGTGTGGCAATGACCTTGACTGCTTGAACTGCCGACAGCCGGTGAACCGATTTGACCCCAAGAAGCGATTTCAATAAACATGGTTCCGGGCTGTCCCACGCCGAGGTAAATCTATGGCTATTCTGGTCTAAGGACTTTATTCCACAAAAGAAAACAATTCACTTAAAATTGGAGTACATGATAAAACATACTAATCTACGAGTATAATTTGGTAGTGGAACCGTTTAGGATGTTGGTAAATTAAAATATAACATATACCTAGTAATTAGTAAGAAGTAGTTATAGGTAGGTAATGTTATTGACACAAAATATGTATAAGAAGGGTAAGCAGCTATCCGATAACAATAGAGTAAAGAGCAAAAGTTCAATAAAACGTAATGAACTCCAGTTACCTACAAAAAACAATGATTAAGTACTTACATACATGGACTACCTATTCGTTATCAGAAGCTAAACAAGCATTTAAAAATATCGCTTTTGTCATTATACCCGTAATGTTTAAACGGATCCCTTCAATTTACAATAGTAAATAATTAAGGAATATGTAGATATTGCGTGTGTTGTTTGCAATTTAGAGGACCATAATCAAAGATAAATTGTTAGGTATATGTTATTGGCGCCGAATATAAATTTCTAAATGTGCCTTTAATTTAAATTAAAAAAGTAACTTAATTTATGAGAATATCGTAATAATTTATTCAAGAACACACATTGTAATTTTTCTCCAGTTACCTGGACACTTCTCTAAAATTGTTAAAGGAATGCGAAGCAAACTACCAAAGTATTCGTACGTATATATTTTAGGGCTACTCATTCAATAAAATAAGTTACTAACTATAAATCAGGCTTTAAAAGTAGTTACAATCTTTTTATAAAGGAAGGTAGTCGCGTTCCACTTAATTTTTAAAGGTTGTTGTGTTTATAATATGTAACCATAATTCGCCGAATTTTATTTAAAATTAATTGTGTAAATGTGTTATATTAAAATTAGAAACGGAATAACAATCACGCATCCATGTAATTCAAATCAGTGCGCTAGAGTTAGCTTGGACTAATTAGACATATTATAACTGTTACCTTGTGAGTCTGTTCGAGTAAGCGACGCGACCGATCACTTCGACGCACCATCCAGTACTCATTATAATTTATAACCTGTGTCCGAACGGGCTTACAGTATGAAGCAAAGCATGCAATGCAAACACCTAAATAGGCAAGTACGTTCAAAATTACATCGTAAACGACTTGCAAGACATTTTATTGTTCAGCTATTCTCGGACTAATTGACTAATTGATTATCTGTGTAGTGACGGATTTATAATATAAAAGGTCACAACCCGATTCCAGGGCGAGGGTGTCGTGCGAGGGGACTAACATATATAGACTAGAAGACTACCTAGACTAAGAGAAGAAAAACTTATACTATCTAGTTCCCTCTGTTAAATTACAGGAGGCTAGTTTCAACCTTGGGTCATCTATTGGCTGAAATGATGGTGATGGCTAATTAACAATTAACAGATAATAGAACTGTCCAGATTTGTTGCTGCTGTATTTTCCTAACATCTTATTTTATTAATATGGAATCGATTGGTGTTATTCTGATTTTTTCTACCACATACCATTGTGGATAATTAGTTAAGTAGGGTTTCACTCACTTTTTAGTAAAAATAATCTAGCAAACCTTAATAAAAACGTCAGTTTATAATAAATACCCCTTTTTATTTTACTATGAAAATGAACCACTTTCAGTCTTGTTAAAGTTATGCTAATGGCTGATACTAATACATATATGTATAGGAATTAGAGCGTAATATATTTAAAACCGAAGTATATTTAAAGTTGATTTGTGTATAATTAAGTTAAATTAATTTCCGTCGGGTGACTGAATATGATTTTAGTTGTCTTCATAACTTGGATCCCAAACATTTACATAATCAGCAATACGAGCATGAAACAAATCTATAAAAATAAAAATTAATTGCTGTTCGTTAGTCTCGCTAAAACTCGAGAACGGCTGGACCGATTTGAGTAATTTTGGTCTTGAAATATTTGTCCAGTGAAGGTTTAGAGGTTTAAAAGGTAGAATGGATAAAAGATTATTTTTTAATACGCATTATTTTTGTTCGCGTTAAGGTTTGCACATATTTTAATACAAGTTGAAACATTCTGGAATTATCATTCAGGTTGTTTATTTATAGATTCTGAGGCGGTACGGAGTTCGCCGGGTCAGCTAGTCATATCGAAAAAAAGGTATGTTTGTCTGTATGTCATTTACAGCATCGTAAAATATGCATTTGATCATGTGACGATCACCATTAAAATTATTGTGCATAAGCAAAAGAAGGTTTCTGAACAAAAACAAATTGATTTTAGTTAGTGGCGTAGCAACGCGCGCAGGGTACAGCTAGTATAAAATAAAACAAAGGATACAATTGATATTACAAAGGCTTTCGACAGGGTCTGGCATGAAAGTCTTTTGGGCAAACTTCCAGCTTACGGAATCCCAGCTAGTCTGTGCTTCTGGATCTCTGGCTTCCTGAGGAACCGTTACATCCGAGTAGTCATTGATGGCTACTCATCGGATCAAGTGGCAATTAATGCCGGTGTACCTCAAGGGTCCGTTCTCTCCGCGACTCTCTTTTTACTGCATATTAACGACCTGCTTAAACCCGGTATTTTTGGGTATGCAGATGACAGCACGGTCACGGAGAGATACGTATCTGATGCCTGGACCACCAGTAATGAGATTCAGTCGCTTAGGGAGGCCATGGTGGAACGTCTGAACTTGACTTTAAAGTCAGTGTCCAACTGGGGCGATGACAATCTAGTCAGGTTCAATGCGACCAAAACACAGGCGTGTCTATTCACCGCAAAGCGGAGTCCGTTCAACTTGACTCCCACTTTCCGAAATGTGTCCGTACCAATTGCGGGTCTACTCGAGCTTTTGGGCATGAAGTTATGTTCAGACCTTAACTTCGGGAGTTCCATAGAGTCCAAAGCGAAAACTGCAGCAAAGAAACTTGGTATCCTATTTAAGGTGCGTCGGTACTTCACACCTGGACAGCTTCTCACTCTTTACCAAGCTCAGGTCCGCTCAGGTATGGAGTACTGTTCCCACCTTTGGGATGGCTCAGCCAAGTATCAGTTAGCCGCCTTGGATTCTGTGGAGCGCCGGGCCTACAAGCTCATTGGTGATACGCGGTTGGTACAGGCAAAATTGCAGAGCCTCGAGCACCGACGACGAGTTGCTTGCCTCTGCGTGTTTTATAGGATACATTTCGGTGAGTGTGCGCAGGAATTGCACGAATTAATTCCACCATCCCCTTTCCATCATCGGACATCCAGGCGTGGGGAGCGACTTCATCCTTATGCGGTTGAAATTCCACATATTCGCACTAAGCGTTTCGCTTCCTCTTTCTTGATGCGGACCGCTAAGGAGTGGAATTCGCTTCCTACGTCTGTATTTCCAAGTAAATATGACTTGGATGCCTTCAAGTCTGGAGTGAATAGGCTCTTACTGTCCCAGCGGGTTACACCGTCGGCCTCATCGTCACTTACCATCAGGTGAGATAGAGGTCAACAGCCGGACAGTTAGTAATAAAAAAAAAAAAAAAAAAAAAAGAAGTATGTACAGAGACCGATGTTAACCCGAGTGGGGACGGGTCAGAATATAAAACCCTCACATCTAAGCCACGGGGCGCCAAGCAATTTTACCGGTGGTTTTACTGTGTTCCGTCGTGTGTATGTGAAAGCCGTTCCCCGACATAGCATTTCCATGAATTGCCTGCCCCATCTTAGACCCTGGCGTTGTTTTCCATCACGCAAGCCTAGGGTCAAAGACATTCAAGTAGTTACTTGAACCTCCATACTAATTATATTGCGCCACTAACACAGACAAGGAGGGAAGCAAGGAACACACTTTTAGTTTTGGCAGGAAATTCACGAAGATGATAGTCTTTTTGTTGTGTTATCAACAAAATTTATTAGAATACATAAACAGCTTCGAATGAATTTTATTGCTAACATTGTGCAAAATGCGAAGCGAACACACAATGTCTGTCTTCGCTGATTTATCTGCGTTCTAATTGTACTTGTTAAGTGTATTGTTTATGATAGTATTAACATAGCTTTAATTTAAACTTTTCTCTTGTGCGCTAATAATTTAATATATGTTTTAATTTGTAGTTTAATTAATTTATTATATTCACATTTAAATTACTGTGTGGTGAATGGGTAGAATATACAACGTCACCATACCAAGGGCATCGTAAGAGGCTACGAGAGAGCGTGGCTGTGCCAACCAGGTTGGCACAGGGTTTTGTATCAAGTTTTCCTTCTCTTGAGGCTAATTCTTCGGCCTTTCCATTGCCTAATGTTGCCACCCCATTCCATCCTGAGGGCTCTTACCACACCCTCAGGGTGGAATGGGGTGGTGACACTATGTATTTTAAATTAGTCACCACACGAACAACGTATGCTTTAGTAGAATAGAAACATAAATTGATGGGATTGACACGACCTGCTAATGTCAATCTCGTATATTTTATTATTTACTACTACTATTTTCTACCAAAGATTCGATAGACACTTGGCTTCTTTAGTTGGTACAGTATACGTCCATAGGCGACAGTAAATCGTACTCTTGAGCGTACGATGGTGTAAAACATAGGTAATTGTATATTTCCGAATGGCGTACCTTGACCGCACAGTGAGTCCAGGAAATATAATGATCACAGATTCCGTAGCTTTTAGCACACAGCTGGGAATGCCTTGTTGGTCTAGGGGTTGGATGTGCCGCCATTGGCTCACGGGTCCCCGGTTCGATTGCTGTGTGTTTGTGACATCCATGCCCGTAAACAGCTCCTGCGTTACAGGTTACACCTAGTGCAGAGGCATCATATAAAAATGATTGAAAAAAAAATAGAAATCGAGAAAAGAACAAGAAAAACTAATTTACAGTTACAAATCAATAATAATGTGGCATTAGAGGCTTTTCTATTCGCTATTCGTGGACTCGCCTCTGTTATATTTGACATGCTGTCAATATGCTGTTTAGTGCTTTTCGTAAACAAGACCTATGATTGAAAAAAAAACAACTACAGAATTTCTTGCCGGCTCTTCTCTGTAGAGCAGCATTCCAAACCGGTGGTAGTTTCAGCATGAATGTGGGTGGACGTAAGGATTGTGGGAAATCAAAAGAGATGGATGGATTTTAAGAATGAGGAATTGTGTTTGATAGGTGTGACTGTAGTTAAGACGACTGTTGGTGTGTATGGAGACTACCACCTAGCGTGGGGGACAATGGTCGTAAGATGATAATGGTAATTTTAAATATGACGATTTATAAGAGTTTTGTGGTAAAACCTACGTAAATAAAGTTCCTTTTGAGTTTGAGTTCATGAAGCGTTGCTGGAGAATTATGGATGCTACATTTGTCAATAAATTCATACAAAATATTTTGCGCACAGAAATACTGGCATACGAATAGCGAACACGAATGGTCTGGTCACCAATGTGATTCCGAACGGTGGTAAAGTTATTGTAACAAGATACGACAGTTTAAGCAAAATCTCGGGTGGTTAGTAGATTTAATCAAAACATTTTTTATAGGTGTCTGGTGGCTCAATGTTGAAGCACCTTCTACAGACTCCGCAGTTGACAGTAAAACAAACTTATATCGTAGGGGCTATTTATTATTCTCGGGCACAAAGATAGTGCCAGAGTATCTCTGGTTTACACAAACACACTTTTATTATTTATCAGAGGAAAACGAGCAAGTGGCTCACCTGATAGTAAGAGACCATCGCGCCCATGTACACCTGTTAGATCAGAGGAGAGGAACTCCGTTGCTGGCAACGGCAAAAAGGAATGCATGACTTTGGCTGTCAAAAGGAAACGTTCCCTTGCTTCCCCAATGGAGGTCTGACGACTTCCACTGACTCCTTCATTAAAATGTACTCGCGTAAAATTAGCTCCAACGTAACATACTCAATACGTAATAATAACTACTTTACAGCTCATAAATGACCCACTGCTGATTAGGGCCTTCTGCAACTACATGGAGGGTATTTAGCCTACTGTGCCACTCTAGCCAGACGGGTTGGCAGAGGGTCTTCGTCTCAAGTTTTCCTTCTCACAGCCTCCTTCTTACAGCTAGGTTATCGGCCTCGTCGTTTCCTTCTGTCGACTCTTACGACACCCTCACGATGGAATAGGATGGTGACACCATGTATTCTTAAACCGTCACCACACGGATTATAATAACTATTTTTAAGTAACTATTTTATTTTGTTCCGAAAGTCGCTCAAACAACATATGCATCTCATAACTGTAAAGTACTGTAAAGTTAGCACCAACGTAACATGATCAATACATCAGTATAATTAGCGTTTCTGCATAAGATAAATAGTATTTCTGTATTTAGTAGTAGGTATACTCGTATCTTTGACTTACCTATTGTGATTGCTGATTACCATTGAATTTGAAGATTAACTTAAAAAAATATTATTTATCAAACGTTAACTAAAGAAAAAGGCTTAGAAGATTATTTCTTGACTGAACATGTGAAAGTAATATATAATAAGGATGTATACGAGTATGTATAACTTGATGAAAGTTACTTTCGGATAAAAATTGAATGCACCTCAAAATCAAAATGATGAATAGTATTTGGAGTGACTCAGCCAAAAAAGTTACTTATTTTTTTGTGGCGCACTTACCATGTCAAGAATGTTGCATTATGTCTAATATGTCTTTTATATAGTCTATACGTTAGATAGAAATTATTTTAGATTGTATTTTTAAACTTTAATACTAATATTAGTATAAAAGTTTTTTTTTGCGTAGAGCTTTTATCGCACGGATTTGATGCCCCGCCATAAACCGATTTCTCCTGTCACGTTCACGCCCTGTCATACGGAAAATAGTCACGCACTTTTGGAAAAATCTCGCTTACACTTCACCTTAAACCTAATTAATTGCCCAAAAATATCTAAATAGTTTTTTTTATGCATCATACATATATATCTTATCTATATCTTTCGTCATTGCATATTTTTCTGCCGCCCTGTAACGGCTTCAATGGCGGTAATGTACTTACTTTCTCGGAGTAAGTTAATTCTGTAATATTTTGTACATGAGTGTGGTGACAGATTTAAAATAAATAGTGTCACCACCCCATTCCACCCGGAGGTTGTCGTAGGAGCCGACAAAAGGAAACGCCGAAAAACTACCTGCAAGAAAAGGAAAACTTGATACAATAACCTGCGCCAACCCGTCTGGCAAGCGTGGCACAATATATAGGGTAGTTATACTCCATGTAATGGGAGGAGGTCCGACTCGCTGAGTTTGGGTCATTTGTGGGCTGAGTAAGTAGTTGTAGTAGTAGGTACATGAGTAAAGTGGTACTAGCAAAAAATTTAAATCTACTCGCAATATTCCAAAAATACCCGAGTGGCATCACATGATTGTGTAGTTAGTCAATAAATAACTGATGCCAATCGCATAGTAATTGCAAATGAAAGTGTGTATTTACTGTCTCTACCTAGCACTAGCAATAGGCGACTGATGACCGTAATTACCTAATGACGACGAAAGTTCACCTTGATAATTCATTTTTAATTAGACAGGAACTTGTCAATCCATGCACTTTTACAATTAGAAATATTTCAAAGTATGCATTCATCCTTTTCAATCCAATCAGCAATCAATTATGTATTTTTGAGGAGTCGGTGCTTCGGCAAGTTGTAGTTATAGACTTTTTCGTAATTCTTCCTTTCTATGGAATTTTGATTCGTTTAGGTACCTTTATTATAAGCGCCAGACAAGTGGTATAAAGACATATACAACAGAATCATGAATTTTTTATCTTATCTGAAATTCAAACTCGTTAGGCGACGGCAGGGACTTAAATGCTTCTTCTTGTACTCGACATAACGTATATGTATTCCTCTTGAATATTTATTTGTCCTTTATCATCCTACCTTTCACCTGCGTTTCGAATTATGTCTCTTAAAATCAATTTCCTTTCATCTCTTTTTCGATCTCTGTCTACCTTCATGTCCATCTATTTTGTATTCATTACTCTACTCATCCCATGACATATTTTGCTAGACGCCTGTCTAGAATGTCTATTGCAATAAACAAATATCGACTTATTGTCAAAATTTGCCGCCGATATAGTGAGTGAGAATTATTTTGTTGTAGTTGTTACCTTCTTGTCCATCTATTTTGTATTCATTACTCTACTCATCCCATGACATATTTTGCTAGACGCCTGTCTAGAATGTCTATTGCAATAAATAAATATCGACTTATTGTCAAAATTTGCCGCCGATTTAAGTAGTGAGTGAGAATTATTTTGTTGTAGTTGTTACCTTCATGTCTGTAATGTATTAAATATTGTAGGTGTAAGTTTGCTAAATGTACCCTCTTTACATTTGACAATGCAACGGCCGTGCACTATATAATAAACCATCTTAGTACGCAATAGACCGTGTTTCCTTTAATACGCTTCATTGGCGCAGTCGTATTTTTTTTTGAGACGTGTTGACACAATGCCTTTCGGTAAAATCGAGCCTTTTGAAATCGGTGTTCATAATTGGGACGCGTATTGTAGGCGCATAAAACAATTTATAGTGTTGAACGCTATTAGGGATGAGTTGCATGTGGCTACATTAGTGACACATGTCGGTGTGGCATGCTACGAGTTGATGTGCGACCTTTGTGCCCCCGAGTTACCGGAACAGAAGTCCTTCGAAGATCTCGAACGCATAGTCAAAGAACACCTAGAACCGAAACGATCGGAAATTGCGGAACGTCATGTTTTTCGACAAAGAAAGCAAAAAGAGGCAGAGGGTATTAACGATTATTTGCAGAGTTTAAAACACTTAGCGAAAACCTGCAATTTTGGAAATACACTCGAGATTAACCTCAGAGATCAATTTGTGTCGGGACTATATCTCGAAGACATGAGATCCAGGCTTTTTGCCGAACGTGAGTTGGATTATAAACGAGCTGTTGAGCTGGCTTTAGCCTTGGAAGCGGCGGAAAGGCACGCAGCTTTGTCAGTGTCCGGCGCTGTTGGTGGCAGTGGTGGCGACGGCAGCGGCAGTACCCGCGCCTCTGTTGGGACCAGTGACGGATTGCATCGGGTGGCACCGGTTGGGCGTTCGTACGCGGCGCGGCCAGTCGCGGTGGTTAAGAATGAATACGCGACAACATGCACTCGGTGCGGTAAAGTGGGCCACTCGCCGGCGCGGTGCAGGTTCAAAGTGTATAATTGTGATAATTGTGGAGAGCGAGGTCATTTAAAGGTAGTGTGTTCCAATATCAATAGTGATCGTCCAAGAAGTATCAAGAAAACTAAAGGTCAGTTGTTTTTCAATAACTCGGACTCGGATAGTGAACAAAACTTTTTTCATTTCTACGACAATAAAGATAACGATGAACCTTATCATGTAAACCTGTTCGTGGAAAATAAACCATTGACTTTTGAAATAGATACAGGTAGTAAAATTTCCGCTATTTCTAAATTATGTTATAACGAACTATTTAGCCATATTAAAATAATTCAGCGAGTTTTACGCCTTAAATCATACGTTGGTGATGTAATTAGCCCTATTGGTTACATAACTGTTAGTGTACAATATAAGCATATGCTTCAGAAGTTAGATCTTTATGTATTCGAAAAAGGTGGGCCACCCCTTTTAGGTCGTACTTGGATAAGATGCTTGAGTTTGAGTGATATGCAGTGTTTTAACATTAAGCAAGAAAATAGTCTTGAATCATTGGTCGAAGAGTTTCCTGAGGTTTTTGCGAAAGGATTGGGAACTTTCATGACACCTTTGAAATTATACCTCACAGATAGTACCCCCATATTCGTTAAAGCTCGTCCGCTACCTTTAGCATTGCGCGGACCGGTGGAAAAAGAGTTAGAACGGTTGCAAAAAGATGATGTTATTTATAAAGTTGAACGTTCCGATTACGGAACCCCCATAGTCCCGGTGATAAAAAAGAATGGTGATATACGAATATGTGGCGACTATAAAATAACTATTAATCCTCGAATAAAAAGTTTTCACTATCCGCTGCCCCGAATAGAGGATATATTCGCGACCCTCGCAGGGGGTGAACAGTACTCAAAGTTAGATTTGTCAAATGCTTACCAGCAGTTGCTATTGAGTGAAGACTCACAGGCAATGACAGCCATCACTACTCATGTTGGAACGTTTGTATACAAGCGTGTCCCCTTTGGAATTAAATGTATCCCCGAGAATTTCCAGAAAATCATTGAGGAGATCCTTGGCGGTCTGCCTTCCACGGTAGTTTTCCAAGACGATGTCTGTTGTACGGGTAAAAATAGAAATGAACATTTTCAAAATTTAAGAGCTGTGCTAGTTCGTTTGAAAGCGGCAGGATTACGCGTAAATTTATCTAAATGTGATTTTTTTAAAGACAGTGTAACTTACTTAGGCTATCGTATAGACAGAGAAGGCCTCCACACGGATGGCAGTAAAATAGAAGCTATCGTGGCGGCGCCGACCCCTAAAGATGTAACACAATTGAAAAGTTTTCTTGGTTTGGTTAATTTTTATTCAAAATTCTGTGTAAATTTAAGTAGTACTCTAAAGCCATTGTATGAATTGTTAAAGAAAAATGTCAAATGGAAATGGAATAAACAGTGTGATTTAGCATTTGATAAGATTAAAAAGACATTAAGCAGTGGTCCGGTACTGGCTCATTACGATCCCGCGTTGCCACTTGTGTTGTCCGTCGATAGCAGTAGTTACGGATTAGGAGCTGTGCTTGCGCACCGCTACCCGGACGGGTCCGAGCGCGTCGTCAGTTGTGCATCGCGGACGCTGAACGCGGCCGAAGTCAACTATTCACAGTTAGATAAAGAGGCGTTGGCAATAATTTTTGGGGTCACCAAACACCACCAATACGTTTTTGGTAGACATTTTTATTTGCGAAGTGATCATCGTCCACTCAGTTATATTTTTGGAAAAAACAAAGGGATTCCTCAAACTGCGGCCAGTCGATTACAAAGATACGCTGTTCGTTTAGCAGCATACAATTTTGATATCGAGTTTGTCCCCTCTAACCGAAATTGCTTTGCCGATGCACTTTCACGCTTACCCTTAGACTATCCAGAAAAGAAATGCCGTGACGACTATTTTATCGGTAGTTACTTAAACTTTGTAGAAGATAAACTACCAATCACGTTTGAACATGTCAAACATGAGACTTCAAAGGATAAACAATTAAACAGAATTGTAGGCTACGTAAAATTTGGTTGGCCTGATCGTGCCGATAACGATTGCGATAACATTTATTTCTCCAAACGCGACAAATTGTTCGTGGAACACGGATGTTTAGTGTGGGGTTACAGAGTTGTAATTCCGGTTAGCCTTCGTGCGGTTTTGTTAGAGGAAATGCACAGTGGACATCTAGGAGTTGTCAAAATGAAACAGGTCGCTCGAAATTACGTTTGGTGGGACGGCTTGGACAGTGATATCGAGCGCACTTGTAGCCAGTGCGGCGCCTGCAACTCACAGCGCGAGGTCCCGCCGCCTGCGCCTTTGCACTCGTGGCCATGGCCCGCGGAGCCGTGGGCGCGCCTTAATATTGATTTTTTGGGTCCTTTCCGTGGCAAATATTACTTGGTTATTATTGACGCGCACTCGAAGTGGTTAGAAGTTGAGTGTGTGCATAGCACGTCAGCTCAGACTGTCATTTCTTGTCTGCGAAAAATGTTTGCTAGGTTTGGTCTTCCGAAAAGCATCGTTAGTGACAACGGGCCTCCATTTTCATCCAGCGAGTACCTATCCTACTTGAATAAAAACGGTATACGGCGAATTTTAGTCGCGCCTTATCATCCGTCCAGCAATGGAGCCGCTGAGAACGCGGTCCGACAAGTAAAACAAATACTGAAAAAGGCGACGGTGGCAAATGAGGACTTAAATATCGCTGTGTGCCGATATTTATTTGCTTATAGAAATACCGAACACTCGACCACGCAAAAAGAACCTTCAGTGGCATTACTGGGCCATCGGCTGAGAGGCAGGTTGGATTTGTTGCGACCGCACACCGCGGAGATAGTGCGCACTAAGCAGGAGGCGCAGGAGGAGCGGCGCGGGGGTTGTGCGCGGCCCATGCTGCCCGGTGACGCCGTGCTGCTGCGAGACTATGCGCGGCCCGATCATAAGTGGAAGGATGGGGTAGTGGTTAGTAAGACGGGGCCAGTTTCATACAAGGTTAAAACAAACGACGACGATCGAATATGTAAACGACACGTCGATCAGCTGTTACTGAAAAATAACCGAAAATCTCGCCTTTCTTCATCTCGCCTTAACGACAAAGATGTAGATAACACGGAGGGGACTGTCGATGAAACTGTTGGTGATGTTTGGTCGACGCCGACAAAGAATATGACGGATTTAGATAGGTCTCAAATTGTATCGAATAATGTTTGTTCTAACGATGGAAACGCTCAATCGGCAAGCACAAGTGACAGCAGTCCAGAGACCGGTATCGTAAAGAGCCCTTATCGAATTGGTCCGCATAAAATGATTTTGCGTCCTAGGGTAGCCAAGTAAGAATTGTTTTGTTTAATATAGATTACAACTTCTTAAGGAGAGAAAAGTGTAATGTATTAAATATTGTAGGTGTAAGTTTGCTAAATGTACCCTCTTTACATTTGACAATGCAACGGCCGTGCACTATATAATAAACCATCTTAGTACGCAATAGACCGTGTTTCCTTTAATACGCTTCAATGTCCATCTATTTTGTATTCATTACTCTACTCATCCCATGACATATTTTGCTAGACGCCTGTCCAGAATGTCTATTGCAATAAGCAAATATCGACTTATTGTCAAAATTTGCCGCCGATATAAGTAGTGAGTGAGAATTATTTTGTTGTAGACATAGCAGGTAGTCCGCCCGTATGGATCTTCAAATCGCACAACAGGTTTTTGGACAATGGTAACGCATTACAATGCAATATAATCTACCTATCATAGAATACAACTTTGTGGAGTAATTTTTACCATATAGTCGAGGATTACATTTTAAAAACACAAATCTTTATTGTTTTCCGAAACAATATTTATGTTCAATAACTTCTACAGCTACCAGCATCGTAATTTTATTACGTTTTTAAGAATAGATGTTAAGTTCTAACGCTTACTATTACCAAATACATAAAGGTCTAGAATAAATTAAAATGCGTTGTCCTTGAAGTTTGTGTAGTGACGGGTTTAGGACACATAGTCCCATTCATCAACCCGTTTGGTTGTGGTGGTATCATAAGGGCTTTTAACTGAAAAAAGGCAGAATCTCTCCACAAGAGAAGGAAAACTCGAACCGAACGTCCGCACCGCGATATATTAGTCTAGGTCCTCTCCATCAATTAAGAGCAGACCAAACAGTCAAAAGTCGCGAAATTAATGGCTAAGATGATGATGATGATGCATACATGTAAAATTTTCATAAATCGCTTAAATATATCATATGTGTAACCACAACGGTGGGATGGTGATTTATTCTCGACGTATTGTGACGCTTATGTATCCATTGTATTGGAAAAATTAGGACGAGAAACGGATTTCTACACTACAATGCACTATAGAATTTTCCATATTAAAAGTGATATTTTAATACCTCAGTCATTTCCTATTGTTATTTGTACTTCATGTTTAAAGGATGTGTAGTTTAATATGATTGTAATTTATGTTGTTGGTGTGCTCATGAAGTAAATAAATAAATAAATAAATAAGATAATGGTGAGTATTATTTAGAAAAGATATTGGCATTTTATAAAATTTTTGCTTTATAAAAGAAAGATGTGATTTAGATATACTTCCACATCGTCAAGCAATATTGGAAATTATGGAAATGGACGATATAGAATGAACTTAAGTGATTACATTGTGGACATATTCTACGTTCATTCCATAAGCGTAAAACTAATTCGACCCTCATTACTGGGGAATACGGCGCAAAGAGAGAAGAGATTAGGTACATATTTTGCTGGTATGTGTCAGGATCGAGGAATCAGTGGTATTTTTTTGTTGTATTGTAGAATCTTACATCTTTATGCTTTGTTTAACCATCTAAGAATAAATATTACAGAATTAATTGAATTCGTCAAATTACGTTAAAGATCAAGACAAGTGGGCTAAAATGAAAATATGAGATTAAACGTTAAGTTCCTTCAATAATTCTCCTAATGTCATTAGGTACAATTTGGTTGAAGGTACTGACGGAAAAAAGAAATTGCACCGCGACCACGATTGCTGCAAATTAGAACAATATTCAAATCATACAAAATGTGAATTTTAAATCAGTTATAATTTTTATTCAACTGAATATGCAGTGCGTAAAGTTGAGAGTACTCATTCCCTTCACGCACCTTAAGAATGATTTAGTTACATGTAAACTTTGTGTAGTTTTAACATTCAAAAAGGGTAAACCTATTGTGTTATTAAACATAAAATGGCAATATACAATTTGGAAACGACGGAAATTTGTCAAGATAATGATCATAAATAAGAAATTATAATTAGGGATACACATGACGGAAAGGGAACCTATCAACTAGAGTCATTAAAACGAGGGCAACACAGAGTATTAGGTGAATCAAATCGCCCATTTTATAATTACAGTCACACTTAGGACTTGCATAATGTTAATATGAGTTAAATGTTACCTGGGCCCCAAAATGCCTGATTCAATTGAATGAGAGAATTGTCAGTATTGGTTACTTACTAATACTATAGTATTAGTTCGGGACACGGGACCCTGAATGCGGTAGTAGTACCAATAATCGTCCAACAAACATCCAGTTAGATCGTTATCCTTTACGATAACTTCATATTATAAAATTACGCGTCATGTTGTTTGTCCGTGATGGAGTCTTAAACTACTTATCCGACAAATTTGCAAACCGTGTGCAGTTTGATCCAACTTGAAAGATACGACGATAGCTTACACCTCAATTTATAGTCGCAATATTATTTTATTGCAAATTATTTGTCTATCTACTGTCAGACAGTCGCAATTATATGTTATCTCCATAGGATTCTAACAGACAGCGATATCTGCTGACTGGATTGATTAAGTATTTAACAGATGGCGCTGTGTTAAAAGTTAAATTAATGTATGCTATTATTATGTAATAATATAACAAAAACTTTAGCCACAGCCACAGCAAGGCGTGGCCGGGTCTACTCTCTGTCTAACTAACTACTCGGTCTAACTATAAAATGTATCGTAGATTAAAACATCTCGTTGAAATCTTTCGAAGGATATCAGCTATCATTTTACGTTAATAACTTAGGCAATCAATAATAAGTAACATAATGAATTAACGTAAATTTCGTATACCAAGCTTGTGTTTTAGGGAGCGGTCTAAAGTATAAAAATAAAACTTTGATTGTGAATATTAGGTACCTACTAAGATTCCTTAATCCACTAATAATTTTAATTCTCACCAATACAATTACTACTCAATCGTTTTAACTCATCTGCGATGGTAATTGCTAACCCTAGTTATAATTGTAAGCAAAACCAGGCTAGCAATCCAGTTTGCAGGTTACTTTAGGGCATATAAAGTGTTCGTAGACGGTCAGACAAACTACAGCGCTTTAAAAAAAAGTGGTTATTCATGTACAATTTTTGAAGATGTTAACTATTATGCCTTTTCCTGCCATTCGAGACGGCTCTAGTCCAACCTCATTCGGCTAATTATCAGCCGTTATAGGGAGCTGTGTTGGTTACACCACCAGACAGCTCGACGTTATTTTCATAGACAATAAAATGGCAGCCGAGATTAACGACTTTGTGTGCTCACAGAAGCAAGGAAGAAATCAAACGGTCTATTAGATTATATGATTTCGGGCTTATAATATTAGAGCCGGCTCTAATAGCCTTAGGGCATTTTAATCGCATTTTAATATACTGTTTGCAGCATTACTCATAATAAATAAATAATAAATATCCTTGGACATTTCACACAACGCCATCTCGTCCCAAGCTCAGCAACTTAATGCTTGTGTTATGGTAACGAGATGGATGATAAACTACTTACAGACATTTTTTTTTGTAAATACATACGTATTATAGATAGAAAACACCCAGACCCGGAACAAATACTTGTAGGTCGTACAAATATTTCTTCCGTGCGGGGAATCGAACCCGCGACATGCTACACGATGCTACTACAACCACAACTACAAATTGTCGCCTTCACGTGTGCCATCGTGTGAAGCGAACCATTCTATTTGAACTAAATTTCACGCGTAACTGTCACATGAACATATTTGTATTATAAAGAAAATCTATACAGATTTACCATACGGTTTGTCGTAAATGCTATAAATTATTGCCAGTTTTACAAACTACATAGTTTTCACGCTACGTGATTCTAAACAGAACTTCCGAAAGTTTCTCGGCTACGTTTTCTAATTTTGTAGATTTGTGTAAGGAACTAACATATTTTTATTAGCCGTGAAATCTGCGGTAATAAAAGTGTCTGATGCTGAGAAACACTTGTTTTATTTCAAGATTTAATATTACAATTTCGAATATAGGTGTTGCATACATTCGCTACTATACAGGATGTAACAATAACTATTTATGTTATAAGCCAAACAAGATTTATTTATCAAAAAAAAGTTTTATGTTTCTTTTGTTTCCTCTGTTGTATGTGGGATATTCTGACATTCTACTAAAACAACTTTTGGACGTTATTGTATCAAGTTTTACTTCTCTTAAAGTCTGGCCAGCGTGACACAGTAAGTCAATTATCCTCCATGTAACTGGAGGAGGCCCGACTCAGCAGTGGGTCATTTATGAGTAGTTGTAGTAGTAGTAGAGTGAAATTTAATCTGTACCACAATTATATTTCGACATATTCAAATTATTTTTCTACCGTGGCTGCGATTTCTTATGTTTTCAATTCGAAAGGTGTCTAAATTGTATTGACTGATTGACTGTTGAATAAAAAAGTCAAGTATATAAGAACTTTGATATCTGAAAGATGGCTCCTAGAAACTGGTATATATGCGTAAGGCAGTCAGGCGTATTGACCTAGTGGTCGCAGTCGTCGTTGAAAGCGACAACACCGTATAATCGCCGTGGCAGGGAAGGTGGTCCGACTGGCGTCTACGCCGACGCGGGTAGTACAGTGCGCTCGCACCTCGCCATGCGCACACGCTCGTCACATGGCGCGTCGCCTGGCGCTGCTCGCGCTGCTGGCGTGCGCGGTCACCGCGCGCCGCCCGCCTCTCGCTTCACACCCTTCCGACTCAGATTCCCTCGACTCTTTCTCTGTCTGGGACGAATACGACTCCTACGAAACAACTCCCACGCCGCGATCACGCACGACCCTCGGTCCCAAAGTGTATATCAGGGGCAAACCCCCCAAAGTGAACGTTACGTTTAAACACAACAAAAAGGTTAATGATAAAACAATTGTAAAAACTACTAATATTAATATAGAGAGCCATACTAACTTTATTGTGACTAAACGGCCGGTCTTCAAACCGGTGACGGCAGAACAGTATGTGTTGGTTGACGCGGATGTGGAGGAGATTACCCAAGCCAACACGAAACGGCCGTCGACGACGCTACGACCGTCAACGTCTCGACGACCCTTGACTTCACGGAGGCCACCTACATCTCGCCGGCCCCAGGTGACCCGGCGGACTACCACGACGCGCCGGCCGCTTTCCTCCACGAAGCGCACCACAACGCGCCCTATGAGGCGCCCCAAACCCACCAAATCACCACGTCCGAAGAAAACTACACGCCCCCCAAAGAGTACTGGGTGGCTTTCTTCGTTTTTTGATGAAAACAACCTAAAGAAGGTTCCAGATCCACCATGGAAATCAGGTTGGTTTTTAGGTGGGTCATTTTGATGTAAAGACCATTGTTTGTTGAATTAATCATAAAAACATCTAAACAAATAATCTACTAATTATACAATTTAATTTCAAACGGTTAAGAAATATGTAAATTATTCAGCTGAAAATTGGCAGCTAAAACCATTTCCCGCCTATTTGAGGAAGCATTATTAATGATTTAAGTCAAGGGTCTTCGTTAAGAACAAATTTCTAATTTCTGTTACATTCACCATTCCTACGTCATAGTAAGTCAAAGGAGTCACATTTCACCACAGTACAGTGTCGCACGTTCCGTTGTTTCGCCCTTTTAATTACCCTATAGACTGTGTCGCTTGCAATAACATGTACAAGATGCATAGCATTTACAACCACATCATTATAGCTCTTTCCTGTAATATGACTTACTTCTCAGCTCATTAAATGACTGACCGTGAAGTCGGCCTCCTCCAGCTGCATGGAGGGTAATTAGCCTACTGTGCCACGCTGGCCAGATGGGTCAGCACAGGGGTTTGTATCAAGTTTTGCATCAAACCCTCGCATTTGCGCACATACACACACAGAATGCATAAGTAGCATAAATTTAGTCAGCTTGATGGTAATCCGGCAGTGTTGCCAACTTAGTGGACTAAAACTGGTGGTTTACACTTAATGAAACTTGCTCTAATATTATGTTTATTTACTGTTTTATGTTGTTGATATTTGAAATTGGTTTTCGTCGTCGTCGTTACTGCCCTTATACGATCCACTACTGGGTTGGGCCTCCTCCAAATTCATGGAGGAGACCATTTCATATTGGTTTTAGGGTAATCATAAATGATTCTTAAAAAGAAGACGAATTAATTTAGGTTATTAGTTGAAATTGAATAATTTTAATGTTTCTTAGCTTGACATAATGAAACTTGCTCTAATTTAATGTGTATTTACCGTCGTATGTTGGTTATATGCTAATTTTATGTTATTCCATATTTTATTACGCAATGATAAAGGAAACTAATTGCTTTCTATCGTGAAAACAAAAAAAAATGTTAAGAGGAAAATCTAGCAATTGTGAGAGTCATTTTTGTTAGTGGTTTTCTGGTGGTTTTAGAGGTTGAATCTGGTGGAGAGCTATTATAACTGTTGGCAACACACACAATTACTAATTGGTGATTATGGAAATTTGCAACACCTTCTAATTGCGACTACTGTTGTTCTCTGCATTGCCTAAAGGTTGACTAGAAAGAATGCCTAAGGCATTAAAGTCCGCCTGTGGTCAACTTATTGTTGCTTAGACAATTAATTAATAAACACCATATTACAACATTATTACTAGTTACAATAGTATTTTAGTAAAACTGCAGTCAGCATGAATAAGTAGTTGTAGTATTTATGAACTTGGTGCTTTCTTAACAAACTCGATCAGTACCAGACGCTATGATGCATTAAATGAATACAACCGTCGCAGGTTGTAGAAATCCGACAGTTATGATACTCGAACACCGTGACAAACAGTTTCACTAGCAT
Source organism: Clostera curtula (assembly GCA_905475355.2). Lineage (NCBI taxonomy): Eukaryota > Metazoa > Arthropoda > Insecta > Lepidoptera > Notodontidae > Clostera > Clostera curtula. The sequence continues at coordinate 10,703,896 of FR997797.1, read as the reverse complement.
AAACTTTTCCCGAAACGATCATTAGGGAACCGCGGCCGCAACGGTGGTACTTAGAGACATTCAAACGAACCACATAATTAAGAAATGTCAAATGGCCACATGCTTCTACTACTACTCAGTCTGCATGGCGTAAATCTTCTTCCCTTTTAAAGTAACACACATTTACAAAGTCATTAATCAAATCATGAATTTTGTATAGGACATAATGGACACTAATTGTCAACATATTGAAAATAAATACCGTATAATAGAAGTTGTTAGCGTTAAGTCTAGTTTACCTACTATTAATTATTATTCATGACTTTACAATTATTTCCATAAACACTAACTTATGTTACATATTAACAAGACTAAAAATACCAATTAACCTAAAACTTAAATATTAAATTATATTATTTAATGGAGTCCCTTTAGGCAAGGTTCCGAAGATACTGGCAGCGTTCCCCCTTTGAATCGCTGGACTGATTCTGTGATCTGTCTGATCTGTCTCCTGTGATGTCGACTAACCTTTTTACTATTTCCTTAAAAATGCTTATAGCGCTAGGATCCCACGGACCAAGGGTCTTGACACCGAATGGGACAAATTCATATTCGGAGCCTAGACCCCTGTATTTGTATGCTTTAGCTTTTTCAGCCGCTTCACAAGCCGCACCAGCTCTGAAAATAAATTACAAAGTACCTAATACAGTTCACCACCAGTTTGGAACACGACCAACCTTGTCAAGAACTGGCAAGAAACTCAGAGGGCTTGTCATGTCATTTTATTTTTTTATTTGCTGCCCTATTTTATACAGTTACGTTTATGAGGAGAATAAGCCTTTATATTTTTTTGATTTGTTCGTGCAAATAACTATGACAGTACAGAAATTTGACCTTTACGCAAATCTGTGTAAGATGTACATTTATTGCAAATTCTATACTCATCCAAAGAATTTTTGAAATCGGTTTAAATATGTTAAGCGGTAAACATAAAAAAATCATACAAGCGAATTGAGAAACTCCTTTTATAAGTAGGTTGACAAAAATACCTAATCATTGAAATAGATCTACAATTGACGCAGATATCGATGGAGATACATACCTAGATCCCAACATATAACTCTTCCCTTTTGGATTCAGTTAATAATGAAGAAAATATTTATACATATTATAATCATGTAGAGTTTATAGGAACTTTTCTACTTGCGTTTAATGTTGTGTCCAACTCACGAAATCTCCAACCGTTTAAAGACATTAAATTACTTATTCATTATTTACTACATGTTATGCCAACAATATTCCGTGTTCTCACTCCATACTAGAAACACGGCCGGCGGACCTCCTCCAATTACAGGAGGGAAAGGACAAACAGCATGGTGCTCCCATTTTTTCGGAACATTAGGCACTTGGATCGTTCTCACGAATAAAACATTCGACATGGCTCCATCGACGCACATAGTTGTTACAAATTGCGCATTATAAATCATACGCAGACGCCAAGGAAAAGTAAGTTTATTTCGGTATAACCAGTTTGTGCTCATCCGGTCATATTTTCACTTTTAATAAATGCCCTTTGGCCTCATTCACAACTTCTACGTTACGGCAAACCGGACTTGTGCATCCGGGTATCCAGTAGGCTGAATTATGGACCACATCTATATAAATAAAAATGAATTCCTGTTCGTTAGTCTCACTAAAACTCGAGAACCGCTGGACCTATTTGGCTAATTTTGGTCTTGAAATATGCGTGGAAGTCCAGGAAAAGTTTAAAAGGTGAGGAAATATAAAATATTTAACATTTTTTTAATACGCATTCGTTATTATTGTTCCAGTTAAGGTTTGCACATACCTACTTATTTTAATAAAGTTGAAATCTGGAATTATCGTTCAGGTTTTTTATTTATTGACTCTGAGGCGGTACGAAGTTTGCCGGTCAGCTAGTAATTGATAAATATTTTCGCACTTCGTTAATAGTTAAACTCTTCATTTCTCCTCTTTCCTTCTTTCCTTCTTTAAAAATCCCACAGCTGAGTCGAGCCTCCACCAATTACAGCAGGGAAATAAGCTCAATGTACCACGCTGGCCAGACAGGTTAGCACGGGGTTTTGTTTCAATTTTTCCTTCTCTGGCGGTTAGGTTTTCTTCCATGTAATTTCCTTTCATCAGCTTTTACTACACCCTCACCTCACCTTCCGTGTGGTGACGAATATAGAATACATAGTGTCGCCACCCCATTTCACGCTGAGGGTGTCGTACGAGCCGACAAAATGAATATTAAGGCCAAAATCCTAGCCGTAAGAGAAGGAAAAGTTGATATGTAACTCTGTGCCGACCCGTCTCGCTAACATGGCACAGTAAGCTAATTACCCTCCATGTAGTTTGAGGAGGGCCGACTCAGCAGTGGGTCTTAAGGGCTGAGTAGTAGTGGTGATATTATTAAGAGATTGCACTACAAAGCTCCTTTAGATACTTAGTAAGACTTATAACTCGTAGAAGACAAAATGCAATTAATCTTTTACAGGCTTACTTCTAAAAATCTCCAATATCGTAGGGTTCTTTTACTTAAAGCTAGTTATTTTTCAGGGTTGAAGGTTGTATTTGCAACGCATCTGTTTCCAACAAATATTTATCTTAGTTATGGTGAATGTTCCAGGGTAATGACTTTGAGCTTGAAAAAGTTTTTCTTGCACCTTTATGAGCTTGGAGGGTTGTATTGATGATTTTGATGATTATAATTCTATAACTACATACGTCTTACAGCCGCGAATAACATTTTAATCAACATACAACCTAGCACTGACCTGCAAATTGCAAAAAACGTACGAAAATTTGAATTTCGCGGCCATACGAAAATGTTGTATCCTTAATATACAATTTTGTCATCACTATGACATATGGAACAGAGACGTGGTCGCTCACTATGGGCTCCATCAGAAGGCTCAAAGTCACCCAAAAGGCAATGGAGAGGGCTATGATGGAGCTTCCCTGCGAGATCGAATGAGATGAATATGAGGAGATACGCAGGAAAACCAGGGTCACCGACATAGCCCACCGGATTGCCAAACTTAAGTGGCAGTGGGCAGGGCACATAGCTCGTAGGACCGACGCCCGATGGGGCAGAAAAGTCCTCCAGTGGCGACCGCTTTCCGGAAGGCGCAGTGCTGGTAGACCTCCCACACGGTGGACCGACGACCTGGTTAAGGTCACCGGAAAGCAGTATTTGCGGGCGGCCCAGGACCGACCTTTGTGGAGATCCTTGGGGAGGCCTATGTCCAGCAGTGGACGTATTTTGGCTGAAATGATGAGTATACAATTTTATAGGAATGCTGATTGACCGTGGTTGTTCTTGTTTGAAGCAATATTCAAAGATACTATCTACTGACGTCACTATTTGATTATAGAATTTTCTTCACTAAATAATGATCATTAACGATCTAAAAGCTTAAAATAATAATCCTCAATTGCGGCGACATGCTCAAATGTACTTTAATTTTGATTGATTACATGAAAAAGTAAAAGTAGAGAAATTATACGTTTTGTATTTATTATTACTCATAAACCGCGAGTTACTTGGTTTTCTATTATTGTAGTTCCGTTATGGAAGCCAGACATAATAGAATAAATAACTACAACTGCATAATCATGACAATAATTACCGTCAAATTACCCCATTCCGTTCACTCTACAGTAGACTGTGTTATAAATGAATGGTGCATTAATGCAATTGAATTTGAATAGGAGAATAAAAATAAGGTACCACATTAATGTTATTTTTATTTCTCAGTTATGATTTCTAATATAGTTAAATGGTTATCATTCCTTAAAAGGTCGGTTTTAAGCTAAGAACTGAGAGCGCGAAAATGACATCTTCAATGCTGCGCACGACGCAGGTGTATTAGTTTCTGCGTCGATAATGTTAAGATAAAAAGTGTGTCAACGTATAGAAGAATGATTTAAGAAAGGATAGTTAATCTTTCTAAAATAATTTTCACAGAAAAGTCTATTATTATTTCAATTTATTTAAAAAATAAATTTTCGATCGTTAAATTCTGTAGTTCAGCTCTAACAATCATTTTATAATAATTTTATTTTTTAATTTATCATATAACTAAGCCACTTCATTCAATTTTTACTACAATATAATCATCCATTTTTTTTAAATGTCTCAGAACAGTGATTTAATATTTAGGAACGTCACGCCCGTGTGCGGGATATTGTTTACAGGTTTCTTTCATTCTATATCTCCTCTTGGCACATGTTTCTTAAAAAACTAAGGCACTCCATTCAAGATCAAGAAAAATCAAAATGTCAAAATGCAAAACCACATAGACCACATCATCATCATCATCATCAGCCCACATTAGTCCACTGCTGGACATAGGCCTCCCCTAAAGAGCGCCACAGCGCCCTGTCTTCAGCTTGGCTATAGACCACATACAATTTTGTAAATGATATTTGATTGCAGGAAATGAAGTCTTGACTAGTCTGATCGTGTTAATTTATTTTCGAGTATATCCCAATGTTTCAGACACTTTGCAGATTTCGTGGTCGCGGGACGACTACGAAAACCTAAGACATCATTATGATATTTCATTAATATGCAATCTTGTCTCAACCCATATAAGACCCACAAATTTATTCCCTCCATCGAGCCTCCCCCAATAGTAGGAATAATTCCACTATATGGGTATTTGAGACGTTCTATTGCTTCTGTAAGAAAATAATTAAAGTTTAGCGTCGCTTACACTCAAGGAAAAGTATAGCGTTTAAGTTTAAACATTAATCTCATGTACGTATAATGACAGAAATACACCTTAATGACGTGTAATGAGGTAATGTGGGAAATAGTAGTTTAAAAGGAAGTCGTGCTTAGCACGCGGTGCTAGCTACGCGCGCCCCCAACTTTCGCGCGATATCCACCTTGGCACACTGACATCGAAAGAAACCCAGTCTGATTATTTAGTTATAGGTTCGTTCGTTTCAGCCCGTAAACGACCCACTACTGGGTCGGGCCTCCTCAAAATTCATGAAGGGAAATAGAAAAAATAAATAAAATAAAGTTATAATATGGTATATATTATAACTTTATTTTATTTATTTTTTCTTTTTCTTAAAGTTAAAATAATAATATAACAAATTCGACTAAAAACTAAACCTACAGACAATAGGTAAGTTTACGCTGATCAACACTGTTGAGAATGTACCTACAGTGATTTTCACAGTGTCGAGCACAGGTGCATCGCATCACCTGCGGTCAGCGCCAGCCACAGGCCACAGGTGCATCACCTGCGGCTGGTGACCCCAGTAAATTAATTGATTACGATTTGCCGATTGGATTCGATTCGAAATTCGAAGATTTCTACTTAAGACGCATAAAAGCTGCAGGCTGCAGGCAGGCAGTTTATTTTCTTTTAAAGATGCCTAGGTTTGCTCTGACAATAAGGAACCCTAAAAATATTTAGTCATTTGATGCAGTCGTTCCGATGTATTTAAAATTATAAAGATAAGATAAGAAACGCACAATGCAGTATACGTTTTTGATAAATTATGATAATACATATTATACTCTATTTCCTTATGTATTTTATACAATTGTAGCAATACTATAGTAAAAAAATACTGCTAAATAAATGACAAACATTACTCAGCTTTAGTCAATCGAAAAAAATGAATGAACGTGTTTCTTCCAGGATTTGTTTCGAAAATTTACAATTGGATCGCAGAGTCCAAGTCATCGTGGTTCGGAAGTAGCTGGTTCGACGACACTGAAATGCCAAAACGACCTACGACCACGCCACCACCAACTGCAGCCCCCAGTAACTGGTTTCAAACTCTCGTTGAGTCTGAAGATGACGGCGCGTATGTCTCCAATGACATTAGCACTAGTAAGTATACCGTATTACTCAAGTACATTAAAACAGTTATAGCCGATATTCAGATAGGAGCTGCCTGTGTGGTGGCGGTTTGAGAACGCATATTACATCGCGTTGGGGGACGGCTCTTACTTATTTTTATTAATTTTTATTTTCTGCTTTATAATTTTTAGGTACACGCTTATTATGATGTAGATGTTGTTAAGTAATACATAGATTCTTATCGCATCTTCATTTTCTCCCCACCACATATGTTTGCAGATATTGGGTATTTTCCCTCCCTTTTACCCCCAGAGATTTTTCAGGGCTCAACTGATTTTCATGGAACATATTATTCTGTAATGTGCACGTGATGCGCTTTCATTTGAGACCCCACTCGATTATATTTGCAGACATTTGGTTATTCTTCCCCACTTTCAACCTCCATAACTCCCAAAACGACTCAACCGATTTTCATCAAACATATATGAACACTCGCCCGTAAGTCACCTGTCATACAAAAAAACTGTATTGAAATCGCTTCATCGGTTCGCGAGCTACGGAGCCACAGACAGACAGACACGTCAAACTTATAACACCCCTCTTTTTGCGTCGGGGGTTAAAGACACTTCAATCTTATAACACCCCTCTTTTTGCGTCGGGGGTTAATCAAAGGAAATCATCATTCATAATTTCAGCCGGGCCTCCTGCAGTTAATTAGCCTACAGTGCCTCGCTAACCACACGAGTTGGCTCCAGAGCCAACTGCTAGTTATGCTGTTATATATGAAGCCCAGGCTTCATATCAGGTTTTCCTTTTCTTGTGGCCAGGTTATCGGTCTTTTCATCTTCTTTTGTCGGGTCTTACGACAACCTCAGGATGAAGTGGGCTGTTGGCACTATTTATTTTAAATCCCCGTCAGTAGTTATAAGCTACCGGTTATTATATGGTTACACCAGCCGTCAGTTTTTCCTCTACTAACTACGAGTAACCACTGCCACAGATAGTAGTAGGACATCCGGGAACGGCTTTACGGCCCACGGAGAACACGTAAAGCACGGAGGAAGACTGACACACAAATGGTGTCGATCGCGTGACGCACAATCCGCGACCTTAGCTAAACCCAAATAATATAATATTAATTCATAAAAGTATTTTTATATATCTACTTCTACTCAGCTCATAGTTGTCCCACTGTTGAGCCGGGCCCCCTCCAATTACATGGAGGGTAATTAGCCTACTGTGTGGCTGGCCATATGGGTTAAGACACCCTCAGGATGGCATGGGGCGCAGATACCACACGGACATTTTCTGTATATAAAAAAATATAACTTTATATGCCACACATTCGAGCTTGACGTAAGCAAAGCATTTTCCTTTCAGTGTAACGGTATCATGTATTTTATTATGTCTATATATTTAACACTACCGAATACTTAATTAAAAAATCAACGTTAATTGCCGTTCTACTCTGGTTGTGACAGCATCCACGCAGTGTAGAAATATATTTACTTTATTTAAGTTTCATATAACGCAAAATGGCTTAACGAAGAATATTCTCTACTTTGGCGCCCTCCTTACCACTAAGGTAATCCCATTATAATTCTGAAAGTAAATGTACAACTTAAATATTTAAATTAATTTATACATGGTCCCATTTTCACAAAGTCAGGTAAAAAACCGTTGTGTGGTGACTTATTTAGAATACATAGTGTTGCCACGCATTCTGAGGGTATCGTAAGAGCCGCCAAAAGGATATAATATGGCCGAAAACCTAGGTTTTCGGCCATAAGGTTTTATATCAAGAAAACTTGATATGAAACCTTATGCTAATCCGTATAGTACGCGTGGCAAAATTGGTTAATTACCCTCCCCCAGGTAGTTCGAGGACGCAGGACACGGCAGTGGGTAATTTAGGGGCAAGTAGTATGCACCAATTTGTAAATACATAGTTTTATCGCGCTATAAGTTCAAAATCAAGCCTCATTTAATCACGTTGGCTCATTATAGCTCTTTTTACAAGTCAAACGATAAAATTAAAAATTTGAAAATAATAATAAATTGAGAGCCGGTGTCCGACAGGGCATTTCCTTGAATTAACTGCTCCATCATAACCCTGGCGTTGCTTTCCAAGTTTCCATCACGCAAGCCTAGGGTCAAGGGTATTCAAGTCAATGATAAAAAAAAGTTTGAAGGAATAAAAATTGGCGCCATTATTTCTGACGCAATATGTTTATGAGATGTTAATTATTATTTGGTTTACCATCATCAGTTAACAATGAGTTTGTTTCAGATAAAAAGTCAGGAAGGAAAGCGTTAAAGAAAAACTACAAAGGTTACCAATTGATAAGGGCATACCCTGATGTTCGGTGGAAAGTTAACGAGATGTTGGACTTGCAAGAGGAAGCGCAGGGTTCGGGGATCATGTGGTGGACTTCACCTTCCATGAATGGGTCTTCAGATTTATTGGTCCCTCCAGACCTATTGGCAGACGTTAAAGATCATCTGAAATCAAATAAAATTGATTTCGATGTGGTGATCTGGGATTTGCAGGTGAGAGTCATCAATTTTAAACCGTCCTTCACCGTGCAATATTACTGTTAATCTATATCCAGTATCATTTACTGCCTGATAAGTCTGCACTTACCAAACAATTTGGTACGTATAGCAACCAAAGTACCAACCGTAAGTGTCCAAAACCTGTCTCAATTTCATTGATATCAAACCTAATTTCACTACCAGTTTCATACGAAGATTTCCATCTCCCCTCCGAGAACGACTTAGTGGGTCTACCAGAAGTAATCATTCGGACAGACCAGCTATCAGATTTCATGCGACGATTACCATATTTTATGATGGTACCTGTAATGACAGATCAAGAATGAAAGTAATAGTAGAATGACGCCAAGACCGAGCATTTTTACGTATTTGTTTTTGTCAGTGACTTGAATGCATTTTACCCTGTTGGAAAGTAACACAACGAAACATAGTAAAACTGCTTGGCTTGACTTAGATGAGAGGCCGGGCGGGCCATTAGAACCCAGCACCAAGCGTGCTGGGTTTTGTTGACTTTTACAACACACGTTATTTCCCACCGTGCGGTGGAGACGTTTTATATTCTGTCCCGTCCGTCCCCACACGGATTCTCCAAAGCACGGAGGCGTTCAGTTGTAGATAAACCAGCAGTAATAAAGTGTAACTACCTGCGCTCTTCCCTCTATTTCATGAGTTTTATGATTTTTTGACAGAAAGCCATAACTTATGAAAACCCACGATTGTCAAAGAAACAAAGGTTGGAATTAGAACAGCTACGTGGTCACCCGATGACGTGGCGTCGGTATCATCGTTACGCAGACATTCTTCGTTATTTAGAGTATCTGCAGCATTCACATTCTGACCTAGTGGAATTGATTCCTCTAGGGCGTTCATCAGAAGGTCTACCTTTAGTTGCTGTTAAGGTAAGTTATATTGTTTACTAGTGGCCCGCCCCGGCTTCGCCCGTGCAAAGCGGGGGTGGGTCATACATATAAACCTTCCTCTTGAATTACTCTATCTATTAAAAAAAACCGCTTCAAAATCCGTTGCGTAGTTTTAAAGATTTATGCATACATAGGGACGGACAGAAAAATGCGACTTTGTTTTATACTATGTAGTGATTCGTGCTAGGGTAATCTACTACTATTGGGGTAATTGAATGCAACCGATATTGACCATGTACTTTTATCATACTATGTCTCTTTATTTCTTATTTTTACATATATCAGACCTATTATTATGATTATTCGTATTCTCAAAAATTAACAGTTAATCATAGAACATAACTACCAAGTCCGATGACTAAACAAAAACAGAAGCGAACGTGAAATTATTTGAGCTCCTAATCCGAATATCTAGACAAAAAACCGGATGGAGTTAATAACCTTATTACCGACCTTTAAGAAATGGTTCAGAAATTGGCTCTGGCTTTTTGTACCGGCGCTCTCTGAAATGACGGTTGTAGTACAGATAGCGCGGTTTGGCTTTCCTTGGTACCTATACAAGTGAAATCTAGAGTTAATTTCTTGAAACAAATTTTGAAAATTCTGTTGCCGGTAGAAAGTTACACAGTTAAACTGTTTCTGAGCTAGCTATTTCGCTTTTAAACAAGGAAGCGGAGCAGTAACTTAATATAAATGGCAACGATTTGGGAAAGCCGAGATGAGCATGGGTTCAAAGACTTAGATACCTACTTTTTTCCATTCAGATAGCTGGTAAGCTTACGTATAATATCATTAGCTATATTCTATAAGTAGTATAATTAATCATTTGCATTTCGTCTTTAACTATGAGTTATTTTCAACATCTCGTTATTCATACATATATAGATAATCTTGAACTGTACACGTTTTGATTGACATTGCATACTCTGGCTTTGTACTTTTAAGCCTTGACAGTATTCTTCAAACGTTCCTTTCTCACTTTCTCTCTAAGGGTCACAGCACACATTATCAACTCTGAAAGGGATCGGCACTGGATCACCTTTCGCCTCGCCGTCAAACAGGCGTCAATCTAACGTAAGCACGTAACCAATGCGGATCGGATCAGTAGCTCCGATACGTCCGTCGTCTCGGCTACGGCTAGGCGAAGCCGCGCTTGCGGATGGCCGAAGTAAATACCGCCAGCCGGTTCGTGAGCTTTACTCCGAGACGAGTCGTTTACGTTACGATTCCGATTAGTGTGCTCTGCAGTAGGGAGTTACATACAAGTAATACTGAACGCCTCAAGTTGATACGGTGCCGATCCCTTTCCTAGTTGATATGTGTGCTATGCTATGACCCTTAGCGGTTAGCACCCGTCACACCTAATTGGTATAATTAATGTTTATACGACACGATTGCCGTATACCATTCGAGACCCTTCTACTAGATACCTACTGGTAATCATTTGATTAGACCAACTGAATTAATTCACGTTAGAAGCTTCATGTTTCAACTGCCATAAGCACAGTCGGGACCAACGACACCACGTACCATATATACAGATGAGATAAGGTGTTCTAATAATATTATGGATACACATACAATGTTGTTAGTTAGCCTGCACATCAATTGTGTCAACAATCCGATAAATAACCTCATCGGTATTCATTTTGTTTTTTAATATAGTTACTTCATGTTTGTTAAACTTTATATTCTGTTTCATTCTCTAGATTTCTTTACCTAGTAATGAGACGAAAGTTAAAAATATTGGTGGAAAGGAGAAAAAATGGAAGCTACGCTCGAGAATGAAGCCGGCGGTTTGGGTTGATGGAGGTGCACACGCTCGGGAGTGGATAGCCCCTGCGGTTGCCTCGTGGATAATTCACACCTTGGTGGAGGGAGAAAAAGGATTAGGTAAGTCTATAGCTTAATATGGAGCCAAGTGGTAATTAGTTAAATCAGGTTACTCAATTTAAAAGGAACTTCATTTACGTAGGCTACCACAAAACTCATGAAAATCGTCATATTTAAAATTATCACCAAAATTATTACCGTTAATCTCCATATAAGGTGTGTGTAGATATCACACCTATCAGTCGTCATATCTACACACACCTTTCATACACAATTCCTCATTCCTACAAGCCTAATGTAGGACTAATTTAATAGGTAATACATACTTATATGTAGGTATAAAATTATCGTTTTGCTTAATATATTTAAAGTGAGCTCGGGGCTCGAGCTCAGGGGCAGTTTACAAACATGTACACACAATCACGAACAGAAATGACATCGAGACCCAGAGAAAGTGCCTCTGGTTTACATAATGACATTTGCCCGACCCCGGAATCAAACTGGGGGCACGGTGTTGTTCTCTACGTTTATTCAAATATTATATGGCGATAGCGATAGTATATGGCAATAGCAAAGAAAAAATAGCCTTAACTTTAGATAGTCTAAACTAGTAGGTAATAGAATGATATTTTCAAAATATTTTGAATTCCGTGCACCACAGACTAAACGTTTGCACTCAAAGCACAAACATGTAACTCGAATCGAGCTGATTATATTTGCGCCGCTTGAGGGATTCAGCATAATTCGCGGCACTGCCGGCCATTTTCGTAGTCCCTGGAATATGCGACGACGCTACGGTGTCTACGCATGTGGCCATACCAATGGCTCTCCCGTCGTCACGCACCAATCCATTTGGCTCCAAAATGGATGGGACACCGGCGGTGACAAGAGTGCGACGAACTACGTCATTAAGAGTGGTATGCCGCGATATTCTGCCTGCACTTCTGTAACAGGAAAGTCCGTGGTGGCCAAAACGATCAAAAAAGAACCACAATGACTGTGGTGTGGCTCAAGGCATTGAATACCTAACATAAGGTATATATCCTATCTGAACGCAGTAGAACCTAAGAGGGTTCCTAAATGCTGTGAAGAGATAGCCTGCAAGCAAAGTCCAGATTGCCACTCTCCCACGGCAATAAGGCACGCACACTCTACGCTATTGCGTTGATAATTAGTTGTTTTCGTTCGACGTTTAAAATTACTATATTTAAGAAAGGTTTATCTAATGATACCGTGTCATTTTTGTAAGAACCGAAACTGATTTGAATTGGGTGAAAGTACTTACTAATGTGATCCTTAACTTTAGCACAGCATAATTTTGCGGTGAGCCATCGAAATGTCGTGCCCACTTACCTCCGTCTTTTTTTATTAGGGCGCATAAGTTTGCTCCATACAAAATGTTGTCGATCTAACCACAAACGCGACCTGACCACATTAAGTTCACGAGTGCATTCAGGTCCTTTCATTCCTTCAAGTCTTTACAAACACACCAACGCGTTAGAATGTTGTAGGAAGTTAAGTTTTGATTTAGTTGTTTCATTATGAGCTTGTCCTCTTCGATCTGTTAGAATTTTCGTCGGAACACTGTAAGAAGTAACAGAAGTAGGTTCTTAAGTTTCTAATATTTGAGGTGTAAACACATCGACACCGGTGAGGAAGCGTCTGTGTCCGGTGAGGAATGTAAGCCGTCTCTGTCTACGCTCCTTTTATACCAATTCGACCTATACAAAAAACCCTCTCCGCCTCGCATCTGCTCCGATATCTGTGTGTTTTCGCCTTTACTTAGGCTTACGAAAAACGATTACACTTAGCGACATCAACTTGGCTGCTAACCCCTAATCCTAATACTTCTATGGTAATGTGGTTTCGATTGAAGTTTCAATCTTTCTATATTACGTTTTGATGTAGTCTGGTATTTGCCGTTTTTAAAGGCGCAGAGCATGATGTTTTGCGGCAAGCGGACTTCTACATAATGCCAGTGATGAACCCAGATGGGTATGAACATTCGCACACGCACGACCGGCTTTGGAGAAAAACCCGCTCGAGGCAACCTGAATACGCGGATAGCTATTACGTCGGATGGTGAGTGACTAATAGCTTATAACTATGTCCGTTTGGTGACTTCCCCAGAAAATATATTATATCTTTCCATGTGTACGACTTATGTTTTGTATGTGTACATAAATTGTTAAATAAATAAATAAGATGTTGAGGTTGGCTTTATGGGTGATGAAACCCTTAGCTATAGCCAACCTGAGGGTATAACTAATTGGTTGAATTATGAGGGACTAATCAACGTTGTTCTGAACCAATTTTTAGTACAAAACGTGTGTTCCAAATTAATCAAACCGACTAGCTATCGTGCTAATCATCTTAGCTTATCTTTGTGCTTTTCACACATTTGCCGTCAACTGGGGACGAAGATTTACGAAAATATTATTTTCTATTGTATTGTTCGTTTCGTTACGCATTATGGTATTTGCTACCTCCTGTTTAGTGCTATCCTAGTACCCAAGAGAGCAACCTTGCATAAATTATTGTAATAGTTACTAATATTTGTTTATTTTTTTTTAATTGAACTAGTGATCGCCCAGCGGTCGAAATCTTCACTTATTTTAATTGTATTTCTATAAATATACCTCTATTCTCAATTTGATCACAAACTTTAAAAATATACCAAATAATAGGTTTATGCGTGTGTGTGTCAAATACATGGTAGTGTGTGTAATTTATTTTTATGCTTAATTAATAAAAAAATAGCATTATGTACTCCTACTCCATAAATTATTAAGTGTAAACCTACAGACAACAACTAATTACTTTGTAAACGGAAACAGATAAAGTAGTATTAGTTATTAACTAGTGCGAATAACTACTCGTCTCGTTACAGAGTGACTGGGTGAAATAAAATTTGAAAGTGAAATTATTCCAAGTTCCTAATCCGAAGCTATAATGGTAAAAAACAGTTGGATGACTGGCAGATGTCACTATCAACTATGTATAATATGTATAATGAAACTTTTACTGCATCCATTGCGGCTTTTAAGTTCTACGAGTACTTCAAAATTGAGCTCCTAACATTAATAAAAAGGGATATTAACAACATTAAAATTATTTCAAGGTTATTACTAGGATTTCCTCCGTGTGGTGGCCGATTTAGAATATACAAATTGTGTCACCACCCCATTCCAACCTGCGGGTGGTATCAGAGGCTACTAAAGGAAATACCAAGGCTGAAAAACATTGACGCAAGAAAAGAAAAGCGAAACCTGTACGAACCCATTAAACAGGCACAGTAATATGATTGAAGAAGTCCATAACGGTGATTTAAAAAAAGTCACAGGTTTTTTATTGTCTTTAAATTGATATACTGAGTTGTCATTTTTTATGGCGACATTATATGCTTAAATAAAAGATTAGCTAAAAACGAACCTAAAACAAAATACTTCAAAATTACTTAACATTATACATTTCTTGTGAGATAATAAATCCTGCACTTAAATACACATAGGTAACGAACAAGTTAGGTTAATTTTTTTTTAAGATACCATTATCCAAGTTTATAGATTCTTGTTTAGCCTCTAAACTAGTTTTACCACACACTCTTCTAATAACTTGCAATATGCGTTCTGATTCGCCTTTTCTGGAACGCATGGACAAGTTTTTATAATGCCCTTTGTCTAAGCATTAAAACGCATTGCTTTAGAGAAATGCACCCGTCATACGGGGAAAATTGATAGGAACATTTCTATTTTATAGAAAAGTAGAACTTACTAACCCAGTTACTGGAATTTCATCGAATAGCCTGATCTCGCTTATGCATGGAATATACACTTCTCATCAGAAAAATAGAAACACCTTGCAAGTTTATGTTTTGTATGGATTATCAGAAAAAAATATGTTAGGAATATACATATGTAAATAGTTTATAAGTGAACATAAAAAGGTTTTCAAATCCTAATGTTAATGTTCTATATTCAAATTAAACTTTCTTAAGTTTCGTATTTTGTTTAACAACCATATAAAGGGAAGTGTTTCGATTTTTCTGATGAGAAGTAGGTATAACTATATCCATTATACAAAAATATCAAAAGGTTGTTTTATTTGGCCGCGGTTTGCTCTAAGGTGCCACCTACCCTGGTCGAGGAGGTGGGCAGCTCTGGTCGGGGCCGTGTTCTACCTAACAGTTTTCTTATTTCACACTACTCTCATAATTAACTTCAATTTTAGTGAGTTAAAGATGTCATTCATACAAAGTTACCAACACACCTTATAAAATAAATTATGACAGCTAATACTTTAATGCATTGCCAAAATAAAGAATGATTTGATTCGTCACGTCCGAAACACGTCCGTCGGAAATTTATGACTGATAAAATACTTTCTATTTTATTATCTGTGTGAAATATACCATAATTTTATTAGGTGCCTTCATCGCATCATATCATTCAATGGCTTCTGTCAATGATATTCTAAAGATCAAATTGAAAATGGGCATGCATTCATGAATTATTTTAAGGCCCAATGACTTGCAAATTGTCTGTAGTTAAATTTGATTGCCGTGAGCTTTAATGATTAAAGCTCACGGCAATCAAATTAAACTAAAGCATTAAAATTGAATGCATAACTTAGCATTAAAGTTGAATGCTCTAAACACACTGACTCTGTCTGGTGGCAACGTTGTTTTTGTGTGGTACAAATTAGTTCGAAAGTGGTACTTATGTGAACCGTGACATAGCACCGTGAAAACGAAATATTGCTATTTTCCGTCGCGCGTTCAGTATAAGCTATAATCATTAACACAATTATCTAGATAATAAATATACTTACCACTTTGTTTTAAATATATGAACATCAACTAAATAAATATTTAACTAGTTAGTTATTTTATGTTCATAAATTTAAATAAAAGTTTGTTAAGCACTGCAGTAAATAAAACCCGGCCTTAGCTGCGTATGCGATCATATGCTGGCCGGGTCATTACTAAATTCCTCAGGCATCCCACTGAGTGCTTTTTACGGGCAGCAAATTTCATTACATACATTGACTTATATGTTTTTAATGGAATGGAGCTTTCTTACAGGTGAAAGCTAGTCAAAGATTGACATGAAATGCGGATAGCCGTGTCGTTGATGTATCGAAAAAGTTGCCTGTAGACGTTATATTTTTCTTCTTCTTATTATTAGTCTATGACCTTTTACTCCTAACATCATTGGTAAGACCCATTGCTAATTCAGGCCCGCTCCAATTATCGAGAGAAATCAACCTACTGCGCCACATTAGCCACCCGTCTGGCCAAAGGGTTTTGTATCAATATTTCTTTCTCATATTCCGGATTGCCAAACTTAAGTGGCAGTGGGCAGGGCACATAGCTCGCAGGACCGACGCCCGATGGGGCAGAAAAGTCCTCGAGTGGCGACCGCGTTCCGGAAGGCGCAGTGCTGGTAGGCCTCCCACACGGTGGACCGACGACCTGGTTAAGGTCGCCGGAAAGCAGTGGATGCGGGCGGCCCAGGACCGGCCTTTGTGGAGATCCTTGGGGGAGGCCTATGTCCAGCAGTGGACGTCTTTTGGCTGAAATGATGATGATGATGATTTCTATGTCTTCTGCGTATTTATTACGAGATCTCTAATTTGATTTCAGACGTAGGTATTTTTGTATTTCACAAATATTTGCACGGTACTATCACTGATGTCAATTTTGCCTATTTTTCTTTGTTTCGTTCTTACAAGGTATTCTAAAGAGTTTTTTTTATTTAGGTTTCCTTGGAATTGGGGCCAAACTGAGTGTATAGGAGTAGACGCAGATCGGAACTGGGATTACCATTGGGGTGAAAAAGACTCATCGCAGGACCCCTGTTCAGACAATTATGCTGGACCACATCCGTTCAGTGAGCCCGAAACCAGAGCTGTTTCGGATTTTTTAGCGGAGCACCGAGGACAAATTAAGGTACCATTTTAGTATCAGCATTTGTTTGTATCATCATCATTTCAGCCAAAAGACGTCCACTGCTGGCAAGGGCGGATCCAGGGGGGGGGTCATGGGGGTCATGACCCCCCCCTGAGCTGGTTCCAGGACTTAGGTGGACCACTAATTGAACATAATGATTTTATTTATATATTTTGTGACCATACAGATTTTATGTAACTACATACCTTCAATAGTTATTTAATTAATATAATATACTAACTTTGTATGATGGTAAATGTTTGGGAACGAACGTATCGAAAATTTGAATTTTACCGCGCCACACTTGCGCGCTCTTGTCCACTAGCTCTCCACGCGTCTAGCTGGTAGACCAAAGAGTAACGTAATAATAGCAAAAAAGGACCTAACCTCAAATAATTTTTTTTATACTCCTCGGTCTTCTGTATAACCTGCCGTAGCGTTAAAATATGGTCTATGGTACTGAAGCCTTTTCGGAAACCGGCTTGTTCGGGAGGCTGGGAATCGTCGAGCCTGCATGCGAGACGACTCGTGAGTCGTGATTACCCTCGAGAACAACTTGTAGACATGGCTCAGAAGTGAGATGGGTCTGTAGTTCTTCAATAAGGTGTTATCTCCCTTCTTGAAGAACAGCACCACCACACTTCTGTTCTATGCCTTTGGCGTTCGTCCTTCGAGTATGACGGAATTGAATAACTTCTGAAGGGCCCTGAGGATCGGTTCTCCACCCGCCTTCAGAAGTTCTGCGGTAATTCCGTCATCACCCACCGCCTTGTTGTTTTTAAGTTGCTCGAGAGCCATCCCGATCTCACACAGGCTGACGTCCGGGAGGTCTTCTGTGTAGTGCTGGGTTAATCTAGCTCATGGGTCGTTTGCTAGATTTAAGACGGGTTCCTGTGTAGACGTGTACAGTTGTCCATAGAAACTCTCGACCTCACCCAAAATCTCGGACTTCGACGTGACGATCCTGCCGTCATCAGTCTTCAGCCTGACGAGCTGGCTTTGCCCAATAGACAGATCCCTGGCAAAAACCTTGATATACTACCTTGATATACGAGCCTGATATACGCCGATTCAACACGATTCGTGTTGAATCGGCGTATATCACGCTTCAGGGACTTTGATATCTGTCTATTGAGCATCCGAAGCTGCGTCGCATCATCTGAAGTCTGCAGGACCATTTTCCGTCGTTCGTCCATGAGATTCAGGGCGACGTCCGAGAGCTTTTTGGGCGTTTTCTGGCGTTGGGTCTTCGACCCAATTTCGACCCAACTTTGCGGACAGTCTCCACGAACCCGTCATTATAATCGTCCACGTCAACGCCTAGGCTAATAAAGCGGTTTTGCAGTTCGAGCTGGAAGCTTTCCGGGTTTTGAATTTGAACTGGCACGGGACGCAGCGTAGACCTCACCAGGTGCGACCTTTCAAGCTTAACATCGATATTCAATGTGCCTCTTACTAAGCGGTGATCGCTTCCGGTTTTGACCATATTGATCACGGAGACATCATTGAATATGTGCTTTTCCGTCGACATGATGAAGTCTATCTCGTTTTTTGTGGTGCCATCCGGACTCAACCAGGTCCATTTCCTCTGTTCTGGTTTTTTGTAGAAGGAATTCATCATATAGAGTCCCTCCTTCTCTAGAAAACCAGCCAAAGTCTGGCCCGGTTGGTTCCGGTGTCCAAACCCAAATTGCCCCACTTGCAGCACATCTCCGCTCCGCTTGCCCAGTTTCGCGTTAAAATCCCCCATGACAACGGTGTAGTGCGTTCTAGAGCTATGTATGGCCGAGGAAATGTCCTCATACATTATCTCTACCGCTTCGTCGGGGTGTGCCGAGGTCGGTGCGTATACCTGTATGACCTTCAGCGAATAACGCTTGGTTATTCTGAGTATAAGGTACGCCACCCTGGTCGACACACTCTCTATTTTAACATCGATCAACCGTCCATAGTGATCGCTGCTACAGTTTCACTGTTTATTATTTTATAACTTGGTTCAAAGTCCTATTTCTATCTTTATTTTGTGCATAAACTAAGCATCTTAATTGTGGTGAACTTTTGTGATAGTGACAAGTGCAAATGACCTGTAATTACATAGTGAATTTAAAATAATTAAAAAATCTTTATTGAATCAAAAACGGTTGGTGATTAGTGTCGGTCGTTGAACATAACGCGTAAGCGACGCATTTTCCCTGGCGCTTACGACATTCTTGCCGCGAACTTTGCGTGCAGTTACAGTTTGTACCATAACTGACATTAAACACGCAAGCAGCGCTGCACCGATATTTAATTCCATGTAAAGACCGCTTTTGACATCGCTTGAAGCGCTTAATATCTATTGATTTGAATTTTGCTTAGCGATAGGATGGCAACGGTAAATTGCGCCGGGTGTATGAATGCTTTAAAACCCGTAAAAGGGATTAAATGCTTCTTTTGCCTTCAATGGTATGACTTACTATGTGCCAATATATCCGAACAGAAGTTTAAATCCATGAATACCGACTTAAAAAAAACCTGGAAATGTCCTGGATGCCTAAACAAGCAGCCGAAAACAAATAATAGTAACACCCCTATCCGTTCAAATATTCAATGTAGTCCACAAGGAGGTACTCAGCTGTCTCCTGCAGACTTGAATAATATTACCCATCGCTGTAAAACTTCGCAACGGTTATCTCCCGACCCCACGAATACAGCATTGGCAGATCATTCGAGTGATTCTCTCAGAGAAATTATTAGGGAAGAAATTAAACATGCAGTACAGGAAACAATGAAGGATTTAATACACGAGCAACTGAGACAGATCAATGACATAGTATTGGAATTTAAAAAGTCTTTATCATTTTTCAATGAGAAATATGAGGAAATGAAAGTTAACCTAGAAGAAAAGTCAATCACAATAGAAAAACTGTTAAATGAGAATTATGCACTAAAAAAATCTGTTGATGACACAGCGAAACGCATGAATAATCTAGAACAACACGCACGGAATAATAATATTGAAATACAATGCTTACCTGAAAACGGAAAGGAACAGTTGCTGAGTACGGTTCTTCAAGTCAGTAAAGTCATTAAATGTGACATTAAAGACACAGACATTCAACTATGTACCAGAATTGCTAAAAAAGATACAAAAAGCCCACGGCCAAGGTCTGTCCTCGTTAAATTCACCAGCCCTCGACTAAGAGACGCATTCCTCGCAGCAACCATACAATTCAATAAGCTAAATCCTAGAAACAAACTGAATTCTGGCCATCTTGGCATTGCAACTGACAGGCCAGTACCCATATTCATCGTCGAACATCTATCCCCGGAGAACAAGGCTCTTCATGCAGCAACGCGAGCTCGGGCTAAAGAGTTACAATACAAATTTGTATGGGTTCGTAATGGGAGAATTTTTATCAAGAAAGACGAAACCTCTGAGACGGTGCTGGTCGGTGATTTGGGCAGGTTAAAATCTCTAACATAAGATCATAGTTTATTTTTAAGAATGATTTTTATGTAATAGTTTCAAAATTTAATTCCATTAACTGTTATTATCAAAATACTAGAGGACTACGTAGCAATATAGCTGAGGTTCGTCAACATATAGCTAGAAAAACATATGATGTATATGTCCTAACCGAGACTTGGCTATGTGAAGGTATTTTTGATTCTGAATTATTTAACGATTCTTTCACGGTATATAGACGTGATCGAGAATCTTCATCTTTAAGTAACTTTAAAAAATATGGAGGCGGAGTTCTCATAGCTGTATCTAATCAACTTAGCTCATTTCGTAAATCAGAGTGGGAAAGTGACTGTGAAGATTTATGGGTTGAAATCGAAACTAAATCCACTGCCGAGAAAAAGTCTTTACTTATTTGTGCGGTATATTTACCTCCACCAGTAAAAAAAGAAGTATTAGAGCATTTTATTAATCATTGTAACTTGGTATTAGAATCTAAGCCAAGCAGTTCCACGCTCATTGCCGGTGACTTTAATTTGAGTTGTATTGATTGGGTATATGATGACAGCAATGAATCCTGTTCAGCTTCTGTAAATTGCACAGGTCACCTTAAAAACATATTACTTGATTTCATTTCGTTGAATAACCTTAAGCAGTGCAATTGGATAAAAAATAATCAAGATAAAACTTTAGACTTAGTACTCTCGGATGTTGAGCAAGTCCTAATAACTAATTGTCTTGAGCCAATAAGAGAACTGGACAAATTCCACCCTGCCTTTGAAATACTGATAGGCCTGCCTATATTATTAAAACCAAAGCCCAAATTAATTACGAAACCTAATTTCAATAAAGCTGATTACGAAGCCATTACTAAAGTACTAGATCAAACTGATTGGAACCACAAATTCCAATTATGCAGCGATGTTAACGAGATGGTTGATAAGTTTTATGAGGTTATTAAAATCGTAATAGCGAAATATGTTCCTACATCAACCACTAAACAAGGTAAATACCCACCTTGGTATTCCAATCAGTTAATAAAACTACTCCATCAAAAAAGGAAGATTCACCAAAGATTCAAACAATACAGTAATCCTTTAGATAAAATAGAATTTAATTATCTTAGAAAAGACTGCAAAATTTTAACTCAAAAATGTTATAATGATTATATTATCGATATAGAAAACAAAATAAAAGGTAATCCTAAATTCTTTTGGACACACATTAAAAATCTTAAGAAATCTAATTCATCGTACCCTTCTGAAATGTCTCTCGGCAATTTAAAAGCTCAGAACAGTAAAGACATCTCTAATTTATTTGCAAAGCAATTTTCTTCGGTATATGATACAGCAAATGACGCAGTCAATAGCAATCTAAGTGTTACATCAATTCCCGTTCTACCAATTAACGATTTTTCAACAGATCCCTTAGCAGTCGCTAAAAAACTTTCCGGACTCAACAGGTTCAAAGGCGCGGGATCTGATAATATACCTCCGCTATTCTGGTCAAAATGTGCTCAGTTCTTGTGTTCTCCTCTAGCCTATATCTACAATACCTCTCTACGAACAGGCGTATTTCCTGATGTTTGGAAAAGGGCTAAAATAGTACCTGTTCACAAAGGTGGCAAGCGTGATATGATAACAAATTATCGTCCGATTTCAATACTTTGTACCTTGTCTAAGGTTTTCGAGACGCTCGTGTATACGAAGCTATATGACCAAGTCAAAAACTATTTTTCCGCAAATCAGCATGGCTTCCTTGCGAAAAAGTCGACAAATACGAACCTTGTAACTTTTATCACTGAATTAATGACTGCGGTTGACCAGGGTATGCAAGTGGACGCTATATATACGGATTTCTCGAAGGCATTTGACAAGGTTAACCACATAAAGCTTCTGGAAAAACTGTCATCTTTAGGTATCTCAGGCGATGTGCTGAAGTGGTGTCGGTCGTATCTCAATAACAGAAATTCCACCGTAGTGATTGACGGAACTGAATCGGACCCTGTCTTGGCTACTTCTGGCATACCACAAGGCTCAAACTTGGGACCATTATTTTTTAACATTTTCATAAACGATATTTCGGAAGTATTTAAGTATTCCACTCCGTTCCTTTTTGCAGATGATTTAAAAATTATACGTATTATACGCAGCGAATCTGATATCGCCTTACTACAAGCAGATATTGATGGATTATTACAATGGTGTTCCAATAACAATATGTACTTAAACAATTCCAAGTGCCAACATATTAAATTCACCCGAAAACGGAATAAAATACAATCGGTTTACCATATTAAGGGAAATGCCCTCATGGAAGTAACAACAATTCGAGATTTAGGAATCCATATAGACAGTAAGCTCACCTTCACATGTCATATAGATAAGATTATAAACTCAGCTTACCGGGCACTAGGATTTGTCTTGCGATCATCTGTCGAATTTAAAAACCCATCCACAATGCTGTTATTATACAACAGCTTCGTTAGGAGTCACTTGGAGTATTGTAGCACTGTATGGAATCCATCATATCAAATACACATATCCAGAATTGAAAGAGTACAAAAGAGGCTCGCACATCATTTAAACTATCGGTTCGGCCAACGGAGCAACAGGTCATATACCGATAAACTAAAATATTTTAGACTAATGACTCTTGAAGCCCGCCGTACCGTCGCTGATCTAACGTTCTTATTTAAGACTCTCAATTATGGCTTAGATTGTCCAGATCTACTTAGCAGGTTCTGTATTAACGTCCCTTCTCGAATCCCACGCCAGCCCCAACCCCTCCTCAAAATCCCGCGATACCGCACAAATCTAGTCATGCATTCCCCTATTTCCCGAATGACCCACCAATACAACACATTTTCCAGTTCTTCGAGAGACTTAGATATTTTTTCCAATTCCTTAGGCAGGTATAAAAACTTAATCCGAACACACTTAAACAATGTTATTCGCTGAAGGAACTAGAGTGCACGATACCCAAGACCATATATATTATTCTAATCTGTCAATTTGTTTTGTAATAATATTAATATTTTTGTTCAAATTATCACTATTTCATAATTTTATTTATGTTCGAATATCTCTTTATTTCATTTCAGTTTAATTGTATTATGTTTTATGTCAATGATGTGGTTTCCTTTAATTAGGGAAACAAATAATTTGTATTGTTAATCTATTATTTGTGAATGTGTATTGTATTCCCTGTTGGAAATCCTAAATAAATAAATAAATAAATAAACGTTGTTCACAAGGGACTTGTGGACGATAAACCCAACACCACCTTGGGACTGTTGGTCGCCCTCCCGGAAGTAGATCAAGTTGCCGGATTTGAGGGTTATCGTGTCCTCTCCCTCTCTTCGGACTTCAGACAACCCCACTATATCCCATCGCAACTTGCTCAACTCTTTCTCGAGTTCTACGATCTTCTCATCAGTCCGCAGTGTCCGTGTGTTATATGTTGCCAGGTGCATCCGTCGTTTTTTATGGTAGCCGGATCTCTGCCGGAGATTTTTAGCACCCCCTGCCCCACCGTTACCTTGGCTGCTACCGTGGCCGAAGGAATAGTGGGGCTGCCGGGGACTGGGGGCCGTTTTTTTAGATGTGTGCTTCATTGGGGGGTGTTTGCCATAATCGCCACGCTTGGCAGGCGGGTTGGCGATCGCAGTACGGATGGTGCGTTTTTGGACAGAACGTCGCTGCTGCCCAACGTCTGTTGTCCCTTAGTCGCCTTTTACGACACCCACGGGAAGATATGGGGTGGTAGTATTTTTACTCCGCTACCACACAGAAACCACGGCTATGGAATATAAATAGGCTGCCTCATTCAGTGCGTGATAGTGGGTCTCTGGGTGTCTTCAAGAGGGCAATATGTACGTGGATATGTACAAGTTATTATGTGTGGAGTTTTTCTAGTGTACAATAAAGAATAAATATTTTTAAGTACAGTACTTACGTACATTAATATAATACCTACTTTTCACTTGTATATATTGTTATCAAAATTAAATTATAAGTTCTTGACTTGACCACGACTATGTGACCCCCTCCTGGCGCCAAAGCTGGATCCGCCCTTGACTGCTGGACATAGACCTAACTAATTTGTTTGTATAGACAAGTTATATTCTACTAATCGCCTACATGAGTTTTAAAGTGACTACGTTTTAGCTTGTGAAGGCTACTACTACTCAGCTCTTATATGACCCACTGCTGAGTCGAGCCTCCTCTATTTACATGGGGGGTCATTAGCCTACTGTGCCACGCTGGCCAGACGCGTTGGCATAGGGTTTCGTTTCAAGATTTCCTTCTCTTGCGGCTAGGTTGTCGGCCTAATTATTTCCTTTTGCGGCTCTTACTACACACTCCGGATGGAATGGGGTGGTGACACTATGTATTCTAAATCCATCGCCATACTGATACACATAGGATATAGGCTATGTTAGTATATTCCAACTGTCTTTAATTCATAGTACCATAGTGTGAAAACATTAGGCTCGAGCTAACTGACAATTAATAACTGCCCTTATGTAGATTGGTTATTTTTGTTTTCGAAATTCATCAAGATGTTCTTATGAATGGTAATAATAGACTGTGCGCCTAGCTAGAGCATACTTGCACGCGGCCCCTTTCCCCACAGGGTCGCCCGCACTCCAAAAATATTTTGCTGCAAAACTGGCCATCGTTCACCGAGTTAAGTAAGAGAGTTGCATTCTTGGAGCCAAATCCTTCACGTGGTTCATTCTGCGTTTAATTCCCTCATTTGTATATTTATTGCATAAACTACAGTGGCACTTTACCCGTGGCGCCCCAAGCGTGTCGTGTGAGGGTATACCACAGGGGTTTTAATGGGTTGACGAGTAGTTTCCAGAGTTCCACATAATCGCCAACACCACCACTGAGGGACAGCGGTAAAATTTCCCCACCAAAATAAAAAAATAGAAAGAAGCTATGTATGTAACTATGTAACTGAATTGTAACACTTTCTATTCTACTACTACCACATCTA
Organism: Clostera curtula; assembly: GCA_905475355.2. NCBI lineage: Eukaryota > Metazoa > Arthropoda > Insecta > Lepidoptera > Notodontidae > Clostera > Clostera curtula. The sequence continues at coordinate 10,678,351 of FR997797.1, read as the reverse complement.
CAAACTTTTATGGACCCTATACTCGTAAAGCTTTATGAGTGAGAGATATATGTACCTATATAAAATAAAAAGGGCATTGTCGTTATAGTTATTATGGTTTCTATCTGTTAAGGCGCAGCGTGTGCCCAATGCACATACACGACTGTATATAATTTTAATCACTAATTAACCCCTTATAATTTTCACTAAGTGAGCTGTAGACTGTAGATAATTATTTCGAACTAGTTTTCACTTAAATATACGAATACATATAAAATCATAGTTCTGCTTAATAATTACAGATTACGGTAGGTACTATTAATGCATTGTAGATAATTATTATTTCAACTAACGTTACATAATGTATTCAGTAAAGTTTATAGTTATTTGATAACTTATTGTACCTATAGTTATTTGACAACACCGTATGGTCAGCAAGATTAAAATTATGATACTGATGCGCTACTAATGCGATGACCAAGCTAGCATAAATAATTTTTAATTGACAATTGTCTACTTTAATCTGGAAGTGGAATATCGAAAATAATATAATAGAATATCAAAATTTTTGAACGCAAAATGTTGTATTAAGGCCGATTTTATTGTAATTCGACTCCTTTACAAAGCATACTACTTTATGAACTTATAATTCTATTACATAAAAAATCCCCCTCCAAGAATAAGAGTACTTATGTATTTAATTTTACCCAACGGTTACGGTTGTTTGGAAAATTAATACATACGATATTTAAATAGAGTCTAGATAAATGCAAGATGCATACAACATCACACTAAATTAAACGTTGACGACGCAGTATTGGACAGAAATAATTTTTATTATTCGGTATTTTTCGTGTTTTAGTGCTGGAGTCGAAATCAATTTTACCATATTATGATGCTTAAACTTTTCGTTTAATAATTAGAGGATGATTAGAGGATTGTTAATTAGCTAAGGGCCAGGAACCGGAAAGGATTTCCAATGTAAAAAAAGGTATAGAAAGACTTTCCTCTAAAAATATTAAACATGTCTATCTTATAACACACATCCATATTTTACATATTTTATACGGCAATTTAAATCATAAAACAATTTCTCTTTTATAGCAATTTGTCTTTTGCTGCATAAACCGTATAGTAGTTATAGGTTAACCGCAGGTTGCTGTCGCGTTCGTCGTGAATTACAATAAATGATGACGAAATACGGTATTTCCCCGGAGAATAGGAACTTTCTACGAAACTCCTTCCAGCGTAAGATCAGCCGGTTTTTGAAAGTATTATGTCGACAAACATCGCAAATAATCGTTCCGTCGTCGTGTCGCATCCTAAGTCTAACTGAGTCAACTCAATATTTTGCTGTTTCCTATTCTCTATAGCCATCTGAAATGAGAGCATAGAGCTAATCAAAAGACGTGATTTAAAATGTTCACTAATCTTTATGAATGCGGGAGATATCCGAATTGTTCTGCGAGATGATTGATTGCAGTGTTTATACAAAATGAATTATGAAAATCGGCTGCGCCATTTTCATTCAGCTATTTTATTTCCTGTGGTGGCGAATTTAGAATACAGTGTCACCACCCCATTCCATCCTGAGGGTGTTGTAAGAACCGACAAAAGGAAATGACAAGGCTGAAAACCTAGCCCCAAGAGAAGCAAAACTTGATAGGAAGCCCGGTGCCAAACCGTCTGGCCAGCGTGGCACAGTAGGCTAATTCCCTCGCTTTGATTAAAAGAGGCGCCATCTTAGCAGTGGGTCATTTATGGGCTAAGTAGTAATAGTAGCTATTTTCTTGTTGTATGCATAAAAAACAATTTTGGTTATTTTAAAACTTGCACCTAAACCTTAAGACAAAGTCATTTAATTTACATTATGACACTAACTCCTTGTTAATGCAAAGTATAAGACAGTTTACCACTAATTAGGAATCGTTTCAATTGAACCTGATTAAAATGACATTAATAAGTTAATGGGTTTGTCTTTTGTCATTAAAAAGTAAAATTCGATTATTTTCAGCTTTATATTTCCTTGCATGCATACTCGCAAGCCTGGCTAGTGCCAAGCTCACATGCATATGCAGGGTTTTCAGACGACGCGGTGCTCACTGAGATGGGAAAGCTGGCCACAACTGCTCTAGCAGACCTTTACGGCACAAAATACCAGGTAACACCCGACTTTAACACGTTTACGACAATCAACCCCTTGGGCCGGGTGCAAAAACATAATCAATACGTCAGGTCACGTGACTATAAGATGTCATCCCATACATTTTACGGTTACGCCATTTACGCTTTCTTTTTATAAGTTTGAATTGTGGTGGTGCTTCACTCACTTCGCTTTTTGTATTCGTGTATATGTGATACTTGACGTTAAATACTAATTTAAATTGTGTGGATGGGACATTTGTTAAAAACGTTTTAAAGAAATAGGAAACAAGGGTGGCGCACATAAATACCGCATACGAATAGCCAACACAAATAGACATGTGTAGTGACAGCATTAGAAATGGAAATGAGCCTTATGTGCCAAGCTGCAGGTTGTTTAGTATATTTACCGTTAGTCTCGCTTAAAAATTTGAAGTCTGAAAAATACAAATGTGCCTCGGCTGAGACGTACGAAAAGCTTTAATGTTAAATTTAATATTAAAAAACATCGGCATTTACATATGCGTAACTTTTTATCTAAAGTTTAATTAAAAATACCTTTGGGAAACATGGACCAGGAGGAGAAAAATCTTTCACTTAGTTGTAGAGGATCCACTATTTTAGTAGGCGGAAATATTGAAAACACTACGTATATAATGGTTACAAATTACATAGTAGCAGGTATTTAAAAATTATTTAATGTACTATTTGTATGAAGATAGAATACTGCTAGAATGCTTTACTGTGGTCTTATCTTAACCAACTGAACTGTCATAATGCGAGTGCATCGGACGATTCGGTTGAATCGAGCGCATCGGTCGAGTTAACCGCATCACCTGTATTGTATCCGTTGCCGACATCCGAAGTTATCTAGGTTTCTTCCAGATTCGGGCGACGCGGACAGGTGTGCGTGGTTTATAAAGAATTTTATACAAAGTACTCTAAAATTCGTTCGGCGTGTACAAATGTGCGATCATCTTAAAACAGCACGTGTCGAAATACTTCTGCAGCTCTTTAATAAATGGCGCATTGATATCAGTAAATTGTGTGTTGCTTGGATTTAATGAGTTAACTTTAAAAAAAAATCCGTGAGTACGCGCGTATTTTTTTTTCGTTTTTTGCAGAACGAAACCCCTGCACTAGGTATAACCTGTATCGCGGGGGCAGTTTACAAACATGAAATTCACGAACACAAATGACACCCAGACTCAGAGCAAGTGCCTCTGGTTTACACAAAGACACTTGCCCAGCCCCGGTATCGAACCCGGGACCCGAAAGACTGCACCAAACTGGATATTTTTTTATGTTCGTTTTTGTCAGGATAGACTAGGTTGGCAGATTCAAAAAACTTTTTTAAGTCTTATAGTATAGCAGTTAAAAACTAAGGAGTTTGTAAACAGTATAGTCATAAACGTTTATTCTCCAGGTGGGCACTGCGGCAGAAATTCGTCAGCCAGCATCAGGAATGTCTCACGACTGGGCGAAAGCTCGGGCAGGCATCAAGTATGCATACCACATTGACCTTCGCGATGTCTTCGGACCCTACGGGTTCTTATTGCCCGGGTCACAAATAGTCTCCACCGCGAAAGAAACTTGGCAAGCTTGCAAAGCTATTGTAGACAACTTATCGGTATAAATTAATGTTTACACAGATTTAGTGCTGATTGGTAAATCCATACCTGTACAGGGTGACTGCTAAAATATTGAACGTATTGAAGGTGACGATAGTTGTGGTGGTATGTAAACAATAAAAAGATTAGGTATATTGATCAACTACTTTCTAAACGCATTGTGTCGCCGTAATGGTTAGTCGAGTTCGATCTATATGTCCGGTTGGCAAATTAAGGAACCTATTTTTTACATATTCTGTAGCAGAATCGAGTATTGAATATCGGTATACGTACAGTCTTACAGTCTATATACGTCAGTCACCCAATATAATTAGGTACCTACTGAAGCCCCAAACTTGCTAATCCAAATTGTATTGTCGATATTACAGTTGTGGTAAATCACAAACACTATGACACTATAGTGTTTGAGATTTATCGTTCGGTATTAACAATCATTCGAGAGTTTGCTTTTTTTAATTGTATCGGGTTGTATGGTCACGTCGATAGAAAATAGCAAATTTAGGGCCCCGGTGTATGTATTGTGTATTCACGTTCCAAGTCAAAAAGAGATATTACTTACCTACTGTTACTCAATAAATTTAGCACTCTAAATTATTATTTATGTATGACACACCTAACATATGCCACTTACTTATCTTTAAACCTAGATACTGTTGTTTTAGTTGTAAATAGGAATGGCATCATGGGTATAAAGGGATTTCCCTATTTACTGTGAGTTATTAAAATACGTGTAGTATATGCCTCGCAGATTTAACAAATTATAGATAGGTACCTACCTGTATCTAATTAGTATTACAAATGTAGATAATAATTATTAATGTAGATAAACAAACAATTTCATTAAAAACGAAGCTAAACTTTGAAATCCTAGAGGTCTGTAAGTTTCATGATAGTAAACTCCTGTAATTGACTAATTACCAAAATGTTTACCTAACGTTTAACAGACTGTGTAGTAATACTAAAACAATTCTTTATAATATGCTCAATAAATAAGACTTAAATATTGCTCAATATTTATTAGTGTAGATAAATTATTTATAAGATCTTATGGTGGATGCTCCAGGGTAGCCCGCGAAATTCAAACCCTTCAAGCCAATGATGTTAGAAGTAAAAAGGTGCTTCAAGCTCATAAAGGTGCAAGAATGACTTTGACGTTGAAAAAGTTTTTCTTGCACCTTTATGAGCTTGAAGGGTTGTATTGATGATTTTGATGATTATAATTCTATAACTTCATACGTCTTACAGCCGCGAATAACATTTTAATCAACATACAACCTAGCACTGACCTGCAAATTGCAAAAAAACGTAAGAAAAATTGAATTTCGCGGGCTACCCTGGAGCATACACCTTAAAGACATAAGGTTTTGTTCAAAACAACTTAAATCTTCTTGAAACATAAGTTTATTTATTATTATATAAAGACAGTATTGTACATATGAATTAAGTAATCTTCTTGAACAAAAAATGTTCAAGGTGTGAACAAAGTGAAGGGAGTACATATTTAAAAAAACAATAAAGATCACGTAAATTCACGTAGGTACCTATGAAGCCACGCGATCAGCTTGATCCGTTTTCAGAATCACTAATCGGTGTCGCTTATCGCTGAAATTAGCTACACTAGTGGGCTTATTAATGAGAATGATAATTTGAATGTTTCCGTCTACTATAGCTGCACAAGAAGATTTTTGTGTATTGGAATTATTTATTAATTTAAGGTTATTTAAGATAATATTAAGAATTATGTAATCGCTAGCTCATTAAAATGCTGACCGATTAGGTTATAGGCATTCTTTTTAGGTGGCAATAAATAAAAAAGTTCCGAGGTGTTCGAATGTACGTGAATAGTCAAAACATGCAATAGATTTTCTTGATCAAACTTTGGACTCTATGTTTTGCTAAAGAAATTATCTAAGCACTATTATATTTGTCAGCCTGGTATACTTACCAGGATCGTATTTTTTAAAGTGGTCAGTATTTTAGTAAGCGTGTGAAATAGGTTTGCACCTTCTGTGGTGTAATTACGTAATAAAATTATATATGGATGATAATGAACTGCTAAATAGGCTCGCACGGCAGCCGCATTCCACTTAAATTTATTTCCTGTCCCGGCAAATAGTCTTCCACTCTGGTCGACAATGGAGCATACAAACGTTGTAAGTCTTCCAGTACCTAAGTACCTGCTATTGTAATATACTGTTATGATGTTTAACTTTAGCTCACTCTACGGCGGCTAAAATATCCACTAAGACACGACACTGTTTGCAGTTAACATCACTGTAGGTATTATAGGATGCCGCCGTTAATGTATAAACTATAAGCCCCGAAAACTCCTCATGCGCTGGAATCTTGTTAAATTAATATCCATCTGACGTCAACCGCATTGTACAGCAAAAGTCTGTCCACCGACCGACATATAAGTATGGTGAACTTTTTTACGTTGGAAAACTACTCCAAAAAAAAGGTCGTATTCTAATACAGCCTCCCCATTGTGCCAGAGTACAAACGGAGTGGAGGTCTTTAAAAAATAGGGCCACCAGTACCATAGAGTACCGGAGTAGAGTACAGGATTTTTATAGAGTACCTACGATTTGCGAAAAAAGAGTACAAAGCTCTGTAGATGAGTACGGGTGGTCACCTCCTTTAAAGGTATTGCAATGATTGTTCTTTGCACAACTGGCAGTTGAACGGCTCAGGTTAGCTGCTGCCGCGGTTGTCACTCACATGTACCTACTCAGATCTGGATTTCTACTCGTAACTTCAGTCCGCGCCAATCTTTATGGCCGCTCTGAATGTAGCCGTGGGTACGAACTTGCGCATCGTATATTTTTTAACCAACACGAACGTAGCTCACTCACACTAACGCAGTGGATGCGAGGGCGCTTGTGGGAAACGGCGCGCGCGGGGGTGCCCTGTTGTCACGCCCCGCGGAAGTCCCGCTGATACCTGATTTTGTGTTCTGCGCAGCGTTATGCGGCTATATTCAGAGCCGCCATAAAGATTGACGCGGACTGTACATACTAAACTAAGCATTCCGCCTTCTAAATTGACGGTGGTGATGTTCACAATAGTGCAACTATTGTGAACATCACCTTATACTTAACATCACCACATTAACCTTATTTGATTAATAGCATTTACAAATGGCACTGGATAATACTATTGCAATTGACATAGTTTACATCGACAATAAAAGCATATTTTCATTTATATTTAACTTGTTCGTATTTCAAGACACTTGCAATGGCATTTTTACTTCTATAAACCTTCATCATTTAATCGTTATTTCAGCCCATAAATGACACACTACTGAGTCGGGCCTCCTCCAAGTTCATGGAGGGAAATTAGCCTATTGGGCCACGCTGGCAAGACGGGTTGGCACAGCGTTTGTATCAAGTTTTCCTTCTCCCGTTTTTACAGTTCCTTTTGTCGGCTCTTAGGACACCCTCAGGATGGAATGGGGTGGTGACACTATGTATTCTAAATCCGTCACCACAGCTCCTTAGATATAACCTATTAGATTTTTAATACACATTTTCGGTAACTAAATGAAAGTAACCTCAACGCTCATCTTATCAATAAATACGGACGGATAATGTGAAATTATAGTAAATTCTAAAAAGTTTTCAGAAACAAAGTTGTTATTAAATGTCACTGTCAGACAATGACAAATGTCAATTGCCTCCGCTCCGACTGACTGACACTGACATGACATCTAAAAAAGGTTTGTACTTTGTAAATATCTTTTTTTTTTTTTTTCTCTAAGAATTTTATTTATTTATAGATTAACAGTTTAATATGTAAAAAATATATATATATAATAAATTAAAACTAATTTAAGTGATTTAATAAATTAGGCCCATGTGGTAAAGTGCCTAAAATGCTGGCAGCATTTCCCCTTTGAATGGCCAGACTTATACGCTGGCCGAGGAAGCTGCCAGCCCTTGGGTCGCCTGACACCTCTATAAGCTTTTTTGAGAGCTTTTTATAGAGGCCCAATGCATTAGGACCCCACGGTCCCAAAGTTTCGACGCCAAATGGAATAAAAATGTATTCGGCGCCGATACCCCTATATTTATGAAATTTTGAAAGTTCAGCCGTCTCTGCCGCCGCGCCAGCTCTTTTGCTTGTTCCATGAATATGAGACGGGGCCAATGTGTCAACACACGTAGCATCCCACACTAGCGCCCGACCCCTAACCCATGGAACAAGAGACATACCGTCAGGTCTCTTACCGTCATCACGTACTAAACCTTTCGGCTCTAAAATAGCCGGTACGTTGATGGTGGCAAGAGAACGGCGGATAATGTCATTCAGAGCGGCATGACGGGAGAAACGACCGTAGCTTTTCTGACAGGAGAGACCGTGGTGACCAAAAGCATCGACCTCTACACCACATGGGCAGGTGTGAGGTGTGCATAAAACCACCCCGAGACGTAAGCCTATGGCTATGCGTATGGTGTTAGGGTCAAGGCAGCTTCCCGTATTAATATTCGGATAGGCATGAAGCCAGAGTCCGGATTCATTACGCGAAGCTGCCTCAAGCCTAGCTGACTCATGGCCCGAGCTATTTAAAAAAAGATTTTGAAAAGTGGCTAAACAAGCTAGATCATCCCAGCATTTTTGCACAGTTGGGTCACGAACAGGCCCCGAGACGTGCCATGATGACAGGGCCTGTTCATAAATCGGTAGTTGTGTGTTTTGAATAGAGTCAAGCAGAATTTGTTTACACAGACTATTTGTGCTTTCTATCGAAGATAAAAAAGCGGGCAATGCCAGGCTGGAGATTCTACGTAAACCCAACCCTCCAAATTTGATTGGAAGTGTAGCTTGAATCCAAGCTTTTTCAGACAGACTCAGATTGAATATACTTTCTACACTGGATTTTAAAAGATTGTCTATTGATAAAAGATAACTCTTGTGAGTCCAGAGAGGTGAAGATCGCAATAAATAGGTAAATTTCGGAACAAAAAGACAAAATTTTAATATAAAAAAGGCCGAATGAGGGTTTATTTGTAATAATTTGTCAGAATTTTCTTTAAATTTATTTATTGCCTTCTCCAAAGCTGGTGTAGATGATTCAGAAAAGATGGGTGAACCTAATATAAAAAGGGAAGTTTTATTAACTACTGTGATATTTTGTGCTACGGAATTAAATTGACTGATGATTTCATTTTTGTTTTGTAGTGAATCGCCTAAAAACAATTCGCATTTATTAAAATTTATTTGGAGGCCTATAGCTTGAAATTTCTTAATAATATGTTCAAAGTCGCAAAGAACAGTATCTGCAGTGCCACCTAAAGTCCCATCATCTAAGTACCAAATATTGAATTTAGATGTTAGGTTTTGAACAATGGAGTTTATTGCAAGGCTAAATATGGCAGGTCCGAGGGGATCACCTTGTTGACATCCTACCTCGGAGGAAATTTCATGAGTCCTGTAAGTTAGCTTTGAGGGTTCTCCGTAACATTGATTCAAGTAACTGAAAAGTTCGGGTATAATATTCTTAATTTCTTGCAGCATAGGCACCCTATTGACCGAGTTAAAAGCATTTTTTAGATCCAATTTTAACAATACATTGCTAGGATCACAATTCGTTAAAAATGTGCGTGTAGCATGTACAGCTGCTTCACAACCACCTCTGACTCCAAAACCTAATTGGATAGGAGCGAATTGCCCCTGTAATTTAGCAGAAACATATTGGACAGCAATTTTGGATGCAATGCGGCGAAATACGGATCCTACCGCTATAGGACGTATCCCACCATCTTTTTTGGATAAAGCAATTAGCACCATAAAGTATAGGAGTTATATCTGTGATGACTTTACCGGCTAGCATTGAGTTAACTATACTAGTCAAGGATTCAAGAAGATTTTGACCGGCGTCGCCCACTGATTTTGATATAAGATCTTTCAGATGTTGGGGAGATATACCATCTAAGCCAGATGCGGAGCCATTTTTAAATGAGAATATTGCCTTTTCAATGTCTTTCTTAGTACACTGAAGATAGATAGTGGAAACTAGAGCAGAAGCAGAAGGTGGAGTGGTTTGCGTGCACTGACTCGTATCCGTGGGGGACGAACTTGTGGGATAATGTGAAGCTAGATCTTGGGCGGTAGGGTGTCGTTCTTGTAGTGCAATAAGAGTTTCAGAGGAATCTGGAGAAAGAGAATCATTAGAAAATAGTAAGCGAGCAGCACCTTTCAAGTCACCATCGCTTACTTTGTCTTCAACTCTTTTACATAAATTGAAAGTGTTCAAAAGCTTTGAAGGAATAGGTGCAGTCAAAGTTGAGCTGCAGTTATTTTTAATGTTTTGAGTAAGAGATAATTCATTTTTAAATTTAACATGAAGGATTGAGTAAGAAAACTTCAGTAGATTGCTCCAATCTGTCGCCGAGTTCGTGTAAACACATTTGTTTATTGCCTCCGTTAGTTTAGTAGCAACAGAAATTCTAGCGCCTCGTGGAATTCTTTTGATCAGTGGTATTGTACGTTTCAGATCACTAAGGTGTAAGTGTAAATTGCTGCAAGACGAACTAGTTAAATTATTATTGTTTACAGTGACGGGAAGGGAGGAAGACAAACAAGGTTGTGTAGGTGTTTTATGTTTTTTCCCGGTGTGGATTTTAAGACCTTTACCGCAGTGAAACGATTTCGAACACAAGTTGCAAGTAAAAGTATCACTGGTAAGACTCGACATTGGTTTGATGCACGAATCACGCCCTAAAACATTATCATAAATTAAATATAAAACAAATAATTTAACAAGATAAAAGAAAACTAAAACTACACTAAAAAATAATATATACAAGATCATACGAACTCAGTACCCTCTAGATAATATGCAATTAGCCAAATGTTCCTTTTCCAGCTAAATATTCATCACCTGGTATTATATTACAGCGTAACGTCGCAACTAATGTTGGCACAACAATTTTTCCAACGAATCAATCTTATTGAGCCAGTTTCTTCGTTTAGCACATCGCAGAAGGTGTCTATTATATACAAGTACCTTTTGCGTAAAGAAAATTGGAAAGCTCTCCTTAAATTGCTGAGAAATGCAGCGCTAAATTGCCATTCATCTGAATATCTTGATAAGATGTCCAAAATGGTTTAATGTCAGCTGGGTGCTTTTATGTAACCACTATAGGTATGAGCATTACTTTATGCACCAAATTATCCATTTCTATAAGCGAATTTCATTAAAAAATCGGCACATATTTGCAAATAAAATATACAGCATGGCAGCTGTCAATGTCAATTTGTAAATGGTATTTTGTTTTGGGATAATTTGTTTGAATTGTCATCACATCATATTAATAAAATACATGCAAGTTCAAGACTTTAAATCGCATGCCACACGCTAAAGAAGAAGTACTTGAAGAACAATGATCAATCTTTAGAAAGAATATTATTAATTGAAGAAGAGACAATTTTTAGAGAAAATAAATAGCAACGTAACATGAACGTAACTAACTAATTTCTACATTTCAAATTCAGATGCAGAACGAAATACCAGGAAATATGAGCTTTAAGGCAGCTGATGCTAAAATAGATCCAACAGAGTTCGATATAACGATTGCAGCTTTATTAGTGGGCTTGGGAGCTGAGAAATATGTGGATGTGTTTAGGTTAGTTTTTTTTATAATAACTTTTGTATCGAGTATATATTTATACCTGACTAATCCTTCCTTTTTCTCTTTGATGACCATACTTCCTCTGAGGCTTTACCCAATCTTCTGCATGACTACTCTACTGAACAAGGACCACTGCTGGAAGTGCAGAGGCTAGAGAAGATCACTTGTAATCAGTGTGAGACCTTTTGAACCCAATAAAACATTTTATAAATATATTATAGGAAACAAAATATTGGACAGTGCACTCTAGCAGAGTTAACAGATGAGGATTTGATTAAACTGGGAGTAGATGATGAAATAATTAGAAAAAAGCTCTTGGATGCAGTAAAAAACTTACCTCTTTATGAAGAATCTCGATCACAAAAGTAAGATATATAAAACATTTAATCATGCCTTGCTACGTAATAAATCCTACTATGTATGCAGCTTAAAAACATTTAAATAAGAAATTTTTTGAGTGTAGAGTGTTGAAATTACATTGACAATTTAGTTATTTTTTTTTTACTTGTAGTTCCAGGGGCACAGTGTTTGGATCAAGAATTCCTTCTCTTGGCTTCGTTCACTACCTCTTGAGTCAAGATTGAATGGATGACTTTGTGTACACTAAACTCTGTGTGGTGACAGATTTAGAATACACAATTTCACCCAACCACACCATCCTCAGGGTGTTGTAAGAATTGACTAAAGGAATGCAAGAGGCAAACTACCTAGCTATAAGAGAAGGAAAACACATCTTGCCAGCATCACAGTGGGCTAATTACCCTCCATGAACTTGAAGGAGTGGAGCGAGTTAGCAGTGGGTCAGTTATGTGCTGAGATGATGATGAATGATGATTCTAAATTCTGCCTAAATCTACACTGTATTCATTAATTAACACACAGCAACAACATTATATATTGTTTCAATACAATTACATACACACATCACAGGTTTATGCCCAACATCCATGACAGTTATAGCATTGGCAAATCTTAGCAAAACTTAATAAGTTCAAACAGAAATCTTTTTTTAGCAACTTATGTATGAGGATACCTATTTAACAATAAGACAAGTATAACATATGTAAAGTAAAGTTAAAAAACAAAAGCCTTGAAAAGTCACAGAAATTAGAGTTTTATCTATTACAGGCTGACCCAGCAAACATTGTTTTACCATATGAATAATTAACCGCAACTCCCCTTGTCGGTGGAATTTTGTAAATCCCTTTCTTTACTTGACTTCTACTTGGAGAAAATACTATTCCTACCCAATTTCAAGTCTCTAGCTCTTATGGTTCCAGAGATATTGTGATGAGTGTCTATATATGTGGAAATCTATAAATATAATAAATCGATTTTAAATAACACATTGCTTTCAGTTCTCAATCAAAGATTTTAAATCCAGAAGATGTTGTTGACATATTAGAAGAAAGTTCACAACATCTATATAGGATTTACTTGAGCTTAATGGCAAACTCACTAGCACTGAAAAAAGTAAAAAGCATGTCAGATTCCCTGCTTCATGAAGACAAATATGCATCTGATATTGCATTGTGTACATTAGGTGAAATAAATAAGATTTTGAATTCTATGGACATTGCTGTTCACACACAGGTAATGAAATAATTATTTCACACAGATTAAGCTTAAATAGTAGCTTGCTTATGTCGTTTCAGCCCATTAATGACCCACTATTGAGTTGGGCCTCCTCCAAATTCATGGATGGATTAGCCTACTTTGCCATGCTGGCAAGATGGGTGGGCACAGGGTTTGTATCAAGTTGTCCTTCTCATACAGCTAAATGATCTTACGCTCCTTTAGTCACCTCTTACGACACCCTCAGGATAGTGTGGGTTGGTGACATTGTGTATTCTAAATCCGTCACCACATGGATGGCTTGCCTAAGTGTTATAATGTAACTATTTGGCACTGGCCGCTCATTTATGAAATCTAAATTTGGTAGTTGATCCTGGGTTGCTTCTCTTCTCAACCCATAAATGACCCACTGCTGATTCGGCCCTCCTCCATATAGAAGGGATTTGGCCAGACACATTGGCACAGGGTATCCAGTTTTCTTTCGTTTCAGGCTAGGTTACCTGTGTCTCTTTACCTTCAAGCTACGATAGAATCAGTTAATGACATCTACTCAGTCACTTTATATGACACACTGCTCAGTCAGGGCCTTATCCCGTTACATGGAGGGTAATTAGCCTACTGTGCCAAGCTGGCCAAACGGGTTGGCACAGGGTATCGTATCGCGTTTTCCTCCTCTTCCAGATAGGTTTTCGGCCTTGTAAATTCCTTTTGTCGGCTCTTACGACACACTCAGGATGAAACGGAGTGGTGACACTATGTATTCTAAATGCGTCACCATTCGGACGAGCTAGTGACATACTTGTATTCTAAACCCGTTTGCTATTTTTTTTATATTGCCTTACTTTAGTTTATCTAATACTTAAATGAATGAACATAAAGCCCTTCTAACGTCACTAACTAGGATGCCAGTAACACCACCACTTGTTTCATAGCAGTATTGTAGGTGCAGAATAAATTGTGCAAATGTTAATGCAAATGCAAATGCTTCTCTTGTATCATCATCATCATCATTTCAGCCGAAAGACGTCTACTGTTGAACATGGCCTATGTTAACTGTTAACTAACTCTTGTATAATGTGAAATATTATGCTTGTTTCAGGGACTTGTCAAAGTTTCTAAGAATGCAAGAAATAAAAAAAAAATTGTAGGTGCTGCAGGAAGTGTTCTGATTGCTGTACTGGCAGTGCTATTTGTAAGGTCGTTAAAACAGATAGCTTGATTTGTGACTTTTATATAATTAAGATGTTGAACTTGTTGCCATTTTGTTTAATTCTATAAGGTTTAGGTACTGTTAACTTCATTAAATGTTCATATTTTTTTATGAGACAATAGTATCTTAATTTGGTAAACTTCACCTTGTTTATTACCATACAGATTATTTTATTGTCGTAGTATTCCCGGTGGTAAGAAACTCCTCATAGAAAAACCAGAGTTTTTTTTTTAATTATTTCTTCGTTAATGTTAATATTCTGTAGCATTTTCCCTTTGGAAATCGCTTCAAATGCGGTTACATGTGACGACGTTGGCCTGGTCACATTAAAATACATACTTTAATAAAATAGCAAGGAATGCAGATCACCCAGACGAAACAAAACAAAACTTGATACAAATCTGTCTTGCCTTGTCTTTACCCTCCATGTAGTAGGAAGAGGCCACACAAAGTATATAGGTCATGTTATACTGAAACGACGATGACGAGTACGGCAAAACGACCAAATCGTTTTAAAGGGTCATTTGATCGCTGGGGCACTGCACCAAGGGGTCACCGCTGAGCGGATGTTGTAACTGCCAAAAACAACACCGATCTGCTTTCCCAGTTTGTTTAACAAGTAAATCAAGTAAAGTGACCCAATTGTTTCGACCTCACCAATTAAAAAGTGTAAGGTAAATGATGGAACAGTGAGCAACAAAGCGCTCGCTGGGCGGGCAGGCAGACGAACTAATATTGACAGGTGGTCTAATCTTAACGGTACTTACAACATTTGAGGGCATGATCATTAATGTCATGACTGATTCGCTGAAGATTAATTGAAATTTGCCGACACCTAAATTTTTTCTGCAACATTTTATGCGATTACTGGTGAGGCAAGAATATATATATTTTTTTTTCATATATTATGTTTCACTTGTGTTTTACTAACATAGTGCCTGTAACTAACCTATGGACCTCTGTTGTCTGACAAATAAATTAATAAATTATTAATATTATTGTAAAGAACAATATACCGTGAAATGGAAATGAAACATTTTTAAACCCTAAAAATGCATGAATCTTACAATGTTTTTAAAAATAAATTACAAAACGAGGTAGGTATAGTCTTCACCGAACAACATGAGCAAAAAGTCCCGTAGCGGGGGAAGTTCGGGCATGGCCCCAACCAATCGCGTGGATTTCGCCTCTGATCTCCGCCAATGAGACTCAAAAATCGGCTACTACGTAGTCAAAGTTGAAGTTATTTTGTGCCCAATAGCTATACCTACTAAAAATCGCCGATTCTACACTCTGAGAGGCGGTGAGCGTTTATGTTTAAGGTTTTCGAAATTCTAAGATCAATCACCGATTTGATTTGCAATCCCTGAGTAGCTATACTTTTTAAAAGCATAGACCTACTTGGCCATCTTGAAATTCTAGGATAATCGCAACATCATTTGACTGCCAATATAGACTTAATTCTGGATAACTGTAATAAATAGCTTATCGCCCGTCTGCAGCGTGTAAGTTCGCTTAATACTGACAATGGCAGCAACATTTGTATCTTGTCTGCTATTGAGCCGTTCGGGGACTCGCCCGGCGGCCGGTAGCGGAGTCCCTGGACCGGCGATCCCGCTATTGCGGCTGAACGTGCCAATTGAAAAGCGCGTCCGTTGCGCGCTCGGGACGTGTCCTCTTCGACGCGATATCCCTAAACGCGAAATCGTAAACGTATCTCATGATTAAAAGTATTTCAAATTGTGCGCTTATGCAAAAATGATTGGTTTTATATGGTTGCTGGTGAATGTTTTAATAGGGAACTGTTTTGGTACGCCGGAGATTTTCGAAAAAGGTAAGTTCGACTTGCTTTTTTAATTAGATATTTCGATTCCGTGTTTCATTCAAGAGCAAAACAGCAAAGAACCGTTTACAAGACTATTAGAATGGACATTACTAAAAGAATACGAATATTGACCCACTGTTTTTTATACTTATTGTATATTTTAATAATTATCTTTTATCCGTTATTTGGATAACGTCGCTAAACTCTAGCACGATATTCTCGACGTTACTCTGTTAACCTTTTCTAAAGTTTTCTCTAATTAGGCCATTGATGGGTGAAAAGACAGTAGGTAGGTACCTACCCTAATACTGCTTGCAGTATTTTCGGCTGTCGCATTACTCAATACAAATATCTATAGGAAGAAATAATTTAATTCTATGTAATACGTTAAGATCCCTACATAAACCCTAATTGCATAATAAATGTCCCCATAATTTGAACGAAATTAAGAAGAAATTGAATGTTCATTTACCTAAATTGATTAATATAACGAAGTACATAAGTATATACCATGCGGATGAGTAAAAAATGTTTATGTGTTTGGGAAAACTCATATGAATAATATAAACACATGGAACAAGAATAATCTTGCTGAGCATGCAACTTAGTGAATTTGGTCCTGATGAACCTTTGCTAAAAACTTATTATTGCATTGCTGATTATGGAATTGACCCAGCTGCCTGGAGCTATTCACTGTCAATATACTTTATTTATGTTAATGTAAGAATATGAAATAGGACCGCAAAGCAATATTTGTAATATATGACAAGCACTCAGAGTTTCTTGCCAGCTATTCTCTGCAGTGGTCACGTTCCGAGCTGGTGGTAAATTGTCGGTGCTTGGTAATATATTTTTATTCTCAACTAGTGGCCCGCCCCGGCTTCGCCCGTGCAAAGCGAGGGTGGGTTATACATATAAACCTTTCTCTTGAATCACTCTATCTATTAAAAAAAACCGAATCAAAATCAGTTGTGTAGTTTTAAAGATTTAAGCATACATAGGGACGGACAGACGACAGCGACTTTGTTTTATACTATGTAGTGAAGATAAAGAACATATACTATGTAAAGATAAAGTATGTTTGTAAGTGTCGATCTTGACTTACCTATGCAAAATAAATTATTTAAATTTGAGTATGGAAGAAGTTGGTATGAATATAGATATGACCTCACTTGCTCAAAAGCACCACCTATTACTGCCTCTATGCCTCTTGTATTTTCAAACATTCAAAATATTGAGTTATTGTTCTGTCAAGTGACGTATATTTGGATGTTAGTGGAAGCTGTGGTAGGGCGCACCGCGGAACTGCCCTGCAACGTCACTGCTGAGACCGAAGGCGATAAACTGGCCATCCAGGCCTGGTACAAAGACCACTCACACACTGCATTCTATAGGTAGGTTAACTTATTCAATAATTTGTTGGTCTAGGGGGCACGTTTGCCATTGGATCGCCGGCTCGATTCCGAGATCAGGCAAGTTTGTGTAAACCAGAGACTCTGGGTCTGGGTATCATTTGTGTTCTTGATTATGGATGTTAATGTTTGCAAACCGCTCTTACAAAATAGGTGTGCAGAGATTTCGTTAAAACAAGACTGCATTATATTACACCAATTTGTAATCGTACCTACAGGGTACATTTTAATTCACTTAATAAATGTAGCCATGAATGACTAAAACTACATTTTATGAAATAGCAACAAAGCCTAAAGATTCTCGAGTGATGTATAGTTATTTTAAATGAGATATATATATACCAGCTACTATTATGTTTTAAAGAAAGCATCTTATATTTAAATATAATTATGTATTCTGTGAAGTCACGTACCTTTCAAATAGGTAGTGAAAGTTTTTATCTAATAATGGGCCCGATGGAAAACTGCTGGCCTCCTTACGATTTATTTCTCAGTGATTTATTGATATGTTCTTATTAAAATTGCTACCTCATTTGACAAGTACATCATAGGCATACATAAAAAATATACAGCCTCGTTGGTCTAGGGGTTAGACCTTTGTATCAACGGGTCCCGGGTTCCATTCCGGGGCGGGCAAGTTTCTTTGGCTAAACCAGAGGCACTTGCTTTGACTTTGGGTGTCATTTGTATCCATGAATAACATGTTTGTAAACTGCCCTCGCGATATAGGTTATACCTAGTGTAAGGGTATCGCTTTTTTAATAAAACCAAAAAAAAACAAAAAGCAGATCACACTTGGACATACATTTTGTATCAGCAGTCTAGACTTTCGCGGGGAAGAAAGCGACACCACAGCAGTCGCAGACAACGACTCTTCATCTAGGTACCGTTTGGTCACCGGGAACCCTGAGGGGCTGGACAAACTGCAAATAATTACCGTCAGGCCTAAAGATAAAGGGATTTACATGTGCCTGGCGGACTTCGCCGCTAGCCCCTCTCATAAGACGTACACAGAACTAGTGGTTTTAGGTAAGTGTATACGCAGATATATTTATTAATTTGCTTTCTATGACTTCACAAGCTGGATGTTGGATGACTGGCCACATTATGTATTAGGTGCAATGGCGGATTTACACATTTTCCGCCAGGTTGCTATTCAAATTTTGCCGCCAACCTCTATAATTCGATACCCTATTTTAATCACGATCATAATGATTTTTTTTTTCACTGAAAATAGTGTTTATTATTCATGCATTGTCCTGAAAGTCCTTAAATAAATTTGCATTTATTTAAATTACGCACGCTATACATATTTTAGGAAATATCTGGTCTAACCATATAATTACCGGTGCTCCCACTAGACCGGTCACGGACGACACACGTCAATCGCTCCGTGTAAATACTGGTAATAAGTCTAATCTGGTCAAACCGGTGCCGGCCCCAAGGCCAGGAAGATCCTAAAAAACAAAGATCCTTTTGCCAGACCCTCAACTTCTGTGTTTCCTGGATAGACAATTAAGTTTTACTTTAAGTTAAAAATAGTTACGCATACTCTATGTTAACCTCTCCGAGTGGTGATTAATTTAGAATACATAGTGTCGCCACCCCATTCCATCCTAAGGGTGTCGTAAGAGCGGACAAAAGGAAATGACAAGGCCTAGCCGTAAGAGAAGGAAAACTTGATATGAAACCCTGTGCCAACCCGCCAAGCCAGAGTGGCACAGTAGATTAAATACCCTTCATGTAACTGGAGGAAGACCGACTTGGCTGTGGGTCATATGTATATGGGTTGAGTAGTATGCTGCGCAGCATGTCGCGGGTTCGATTCGGCACGGAAGAAATATTTGTACGACCTACAAGTATTTGTTCCGGGTCTGGGTGTTTTCTATCTATAATATGTATGTATTTACAAAAAAAAAATGTATATAAGTAGTTTATCATCCATCTCGTTACCATAACACAAGCATTAAGATGCTTAGATTGGGACGAGATGGCGTTGTGTGAAATATCCAAGGATATTTATTTATTTATATTTAATCAACCCTCTTTTCAAACACACTTTCTAATAAGTACGAGACTAATATTGTCTTATCAAGAACAAGCAATTAGTGGGAAAGTATTTAAAACAAGTTGCCGTATACAGCCACTAACGACACTTGTGCATATTGAACAAAAGGTAGCTACCGCGGTTTAAAATTTGCCTGTCCAGCGGAATAACATGGCGCTGACTAATTGGCACGCGCCTTAATGAGGAAGCTGCTGCGGAACTGCCCGCCCTATTAAACAATTGCTATACGTAAATATTACGTCACGTATAGCATAATTATTTAGTGTGGGTTACTGACATCTCTATGTGGATCCGGATTTAGAATAGGTACATACTATCTCCAATTACCGCATAATAAATCAGAAGAGGCTCGACCAATGGTGGGACTAGAGCCCAGGTTAGATTATGACCATAGTTTTACGAAATCGTAATCTTATCAAAGAGGTTTGTCGGCGGACGCACGTGTATGAAAAACTGGCTCAACTATGCAAGCATAACTAAACTAACTTATTTTAGCTGGCGGTGGTCATTGGAAAAATGATCAAAAAGAACCAAAATGTAAGTAGTACATTCCCAAATCTTTAAACAGCGCATACAGTCAAAATTTATTCGATCACATAGTGTGTGATAAAATAAAAATACGTATCTACTTATGGACGTCAGTGTGGTGCCGGATTTAGAATACGTAGTTTCGCCACCCCATTCCACCCTGAGGGTGTCGTAAGAGCCGAGCAAAGAAAATGTCAAGGCCAATAATCTAGCTGCCAGAGAAGGATAACTTGATACGAAACCCTGTGCCAACCCTTCTGACCAGCGTGGCACAGTAGGTTAATTATCCTCCATTTGTTGATTTTTTTCCTGTTTAAATTCGATGTCTGATACAACTTCTATCTCAGTTTCGTGTCGAGTAAATACACGTCGTAGTTGGGCTCTCTCGCGCTTCCATCGTTTGATGTCTTCCTCCATCTTGTATTTCGAACGTGGTCTGATTCTTTCCGTTTTCTCTGACGGTCGCCAATATGTGACAGATTGAGGTCTTCTTTCGTGATTGTCCTCTCTGGTGGTCACTACACAATTTACAATGTATTATTATTATATATATATATATATATAAGTATTAGTATATTTACAATTTACAAAGTAAATTGTGTCCAACTAATATGTAAAATGCAGGTTTTATGAATAAATAACTAGACCACAGTTCGTCCATTAAAAGGTATATTTGAGACATGGCAACAGGAAACGGAAAACCATAGATGTAAAAATAGAGTAATAGTGTTGTACCTAATAATCCGTAACAAGTGGGTCACCTATGGGCTGAGTAGTAGTTAGGACAGTCCCAGGGGATTTAAAGTTTCAACCTTTCAGAGACGCTTTATTTCACGTTGGAATTTACCTACATGTACCGGCCGATGACCGCTATGAGAGCTGGGTTATGTGGGACTCCGGGGAGCGGGAAATGATGATTGCGCCCCGACGTACTCACTAAAACCAACGGCGTCCCTCTACTTCCCCAAACAGGGCCACGGGTGTTGCTCCGCAAAGGAACCTCTTATTCCCCGTGTGGGGACGGGGCAGATTAAAAAACTTCCCCACCGCACGCTGGGAAATAACGCATGGTGTAAAATTCAACAAAACCCAGCACGCTTATTAGGATTATTTTAAGTGATCCACCAAATTGACTACACTAATGATAACATCGTCGGTTTATTGTTAGAACTCATTACCTAACTGTTAAATGTCATTAGTTGCACTTCTATATCGCACTGAGGTCGTCGTGACGAGTTCTAATGAAAACATGATGTATTTCTAACTATTCCTATTTTAGGTGTTAAAGCATGAACATAAAGTCATTAGTGATGCCGCCACTTAGCACCATCTGAGCGCGGCATTGGATCAGGCGCTGTCATATTTAGCGCCTGAAAGAGCCTGATATGATAGCTGCGCAGGGTTACCCATTGGTTCTTTTTTTTATCAGTGACTTGAATGCCTTTGACACTAGGCTTGCGTGATTGAAAGCAACGACGGGGTCTAAGATGGAACAGGCAATTTAAGGAAATGACCAGTCGGGCAACGACTCAAATACAAATCAATATACCAATATCAAATACACAAGACGAATAACAGTAAAACTGCTTGGCGCCAGACTTAGATGTGAGGGTGGTAGCCATACCACCCTCACATCTACATCATGTATTCATTAGAACTCGTCACGACGACCTCAGTGCGATATACTCGTAGAATGACATTTATCAGTTAGGTAATGAGTTCTAACAATAAACCGACGATGTTGTCATTAGTGTAGTCAATTTGGTGGATCACTTAAAATGATGGAAATGGTGCTATGAGTTGTCAAAAAGGTTTCAACACTCACGTACTTGACCCGTTAAACTAGTGCCTGGAATAGGACACGAGGAAGTCGTAAATTAGCGGCGGGCGCGCGAAGCACTTAGCATTTATGTAACCAGTACTACACTGCAGTCCACAAATTACCCACTGCTGAGTCGGTCCTCCTCCAACCACATGGAGGGTAATTAGCCTACTGTGCCATGCTGGCCAGACGTGTTAGTACCTACAAGGTTTTGTATCAAGATTTCCTGATGCGACTAGGTTTTCGGCCTTGACCTTTCCTTTAGTCGGCTCTTACGATAACCTCAGGATGGAATGGGGTGGTGACACAACAATTATGTATCTGTTCTCGTAAGAAAACAAGTACAATATTTCCTTTTTATGACATGTAAATATTTTTTAAAGGAATATTTTGTGTTTGGCCTCTCTGTCTGTCCGTGTTACCATAGCCAATGCAAGGAGAAACAAATTTAGTTATTTCAAAGGTGTGTATAAGAAAATATAACTATTTTTGGATGCACCTATCATTTGTTTAATTTTATATTAGGATTACCGCCAAAATTTGTTCGACCCCAGGCAAAGTTCCATAAACACGCAACTTTTTAGAAAGATACACAGCTATTATGAATAGATAATAACATAAACCGGTCTGGACCGATGGGTAGGTCATATAAGGAAAATCCCAAGTTGCTTTTCTCCAGTAATCGTATCTGGAATCTCACGTTCCAGAAATAACTTTCACTAGCATTATGACAACAAGTTGTTAGTTTTACTTAATATAGTATTATTATATCTGTGGTTTTACCTAAGTGTTATTACCGATGATAAGGATAATAATAATGTAGAAGTTATGTTTATATGTATTATTTATTTACTTAGTGAAAGTAGAGATTATGATTCTCTAAGCCAACCAGTCGATAAACAAATAACTGAATTTAAATGTACCTACAAATTCACTTTGTCATAATACACCTACCTATAGATGTCTGTCGTTTGAGCCCATGGATGACCGACTCCTGTGTCGGGCCTCCTCCAAATTCGTGGAGGGAAATGACCCTTCTGTGCCACGCTGGCAAGACGGGTTGGCACAGTAGGCCAACCCGTCTTGCCTTGCAGTAGTAGATTTAAGGCCGATTTAAAACCAATTAAACAAATCCGTTTAAAACCAAAGAACCCGTTTAAAATCTTTTTAATTTAATTCTTTTTGTTATACAACGGTTATTTAAAAATTAATAAAATTAAAATACTTAAAAACACTAGAGACTACGAACAAACATTTACTAAAATAACTTAATAAATAACCTACTTTTGGTTCTGATATACAAACCGTTGTATAAAAAAAAATATAAGTTTTTGTTTTCTAATTTTACCGATATAGTTATATTGGAGTACATTTATTAACTGTGTAAAGATATTTTAAATGTGTTACTGATATTAGTATAGGTACTGGTTTAGTTCTATTTGGTCCGCCCAACTAAGCGTAGGTATTGACTATCCTTCTAGTGTGTGTAATATTAATAATTTGTTTAATAAGTATAGGTTTCATAAGATTTCAATAAATAAGGTCACCACTCCAAGCAATTGATTCGCAAAATGGAAGCCGCGAACGAAATTTTCTGACCAAATTCATCGTAATTTACCATGTCTTAGTCATTGGATCCGATACCTACATAAACAGATAGAATACAAACAGCCACAGTTTCTTAAACTTTCTTTTTTTTTCTTCTTCACTCGAGCATCTCTAATGGCTTGGGATGTTTTGTCGCTTTCAACGTTAAGGGTATTTAGCTACGTCTCTGTGCGATTTGAATGCTGGTGAGAACTGACAATGACAAATTGAGTCAACCGCCCGTGAAACCGACGACACTACCCGACGACCGATGGTGTAGAACGAATACAAAAATCGGTGGACTCAACCAGGGAAACCACAAAACAAAAATCGGTGGATAATCGGCGTTTGGACCAGATCGTGTACGCCTTTTAGAGTATTTATTTAGGTTTCATTCATTTTCACACTGTATATTTTTCTGTTATTTCTACTTAACATACTTTTTTTATCTTATTTATGCCTTTGCCAGTGTTAATCGAATAATATATCACTACTCTACTTGAGACGATGCTTGATTATATATTTATGATTTTAGAGCCACCAGAAACGCTGTGGGTGGTGAACGAAAATGGAACCCACGTTGCGAAGTCAACAATCGGAGTGAACACCAGCCGAAACATTGGGCCCTACTATGTTGGAGACACCATCCGTCTTACCTGTGTAGTTTTTGGAGGTAACTCGCATTCAGGTCTCCATACCTGCTATTTTCAAGCCGCACATAATGATATATGCTCAATTAAGTACATATTATGTTTTGACACATTTGGTAACCTACCCTTGCTTTTGACACGAGAACTGCTGACAACACACAAGAACTTTTGAATTTAGTAGATAACATTAGGTCAATTTTGCGATCTATATTTTTGAAAACAGAAGGGATATCAATGACTAATAATTCAATGAATATTGTGCAAAAAATTACTTGTATAGAAATCAAGCAATGTATTCACATAATTTCTATCCAAAAGCGCAGTCATTAATTTTGATTTGCTAACAGTATCTAGTTGCCTCTAGTATAAGAAAGTCAGTTTTCCAAATTACCATAACGAACAGCAATATTTTTTGCGAATTGGCATTCAATTACAATTTGAAAGCTGTAGTTCTCATTAATTTCTCATTAATTTCTCAATTTATGTATTTACAAAAAATATATATATATAAGTAGTTTATCATCCATCTCGTTACATTGTGTGAAATGTCCAAGGATATTTATTTATATTTATTTTTGGTTTAATGCCATTTATCACAACATATTAGGGTCTGAAAATCAGATATGTAATATCTTCGTATCTTTATGTAGGCACGTCCTGAATCAGAAACACCATGAAGATCCGACTGAGGTCCTCAATTTGGCACAAACAACAATCTGTCTCCAGAAATGTACTATCCATGTGCTGACAGATTTAGAATACATAGTGTCACCACCCCAATCTATCCTGAGCGTGTCATATGGGATGTTTAAAGGAAATGTAAATAGCTATGTGAACTGTCGTCGATGTAAGCTGAGATCGCAGCCCAACGACTCCCACGAATGATCTATCCAACTAGAAGACGGATATCAAACGCTTTCACGCCACGCAAATAGTTACCTTTTCTCTGGCCATACAGTCTTCTAACCATATCGTTCTGTTTAGTTTGAGCAGATTTCCTCATTTCTAATTTATTCTCACGATAGCAGTCTTCGTCTGCGTTAAAATTAAATTGGATTAGTTACCATTTTGCACATATAAGTCGCTTTTTCAAAACCATGTAATTACTAATTACTACATGAGACGAAAAAAAACGCATACACATCGATTGGTTTTCGATTTGACGTTACCTATAACTATTATCTCTCAAGTTCATGGTAGAAAATTAGCCTACTGGGCTTTACTGGCTTGAGCAAGTTTTCATCATCTTGTGTAATGTCAGCAAATTAATAATATCATTCATATTCAATTCAGGCAAACCACGGGCGGCGCTATCATGGTGGACTGAGAACCGTCTCCTCAAGAACGGTTCGACCCCGCTGTCGGAGTCCCGAGCCCGTGGTGACCTCACCTACGGCCCTCTGCAGCGCGAGGATCATGGCAGAGTTTTCTCCTGTTTGGCCTCCAATGGAAAATCTCAAACTCTGTACGTCGATATCGTCGTGGATATGTACCGTGAGTCGACTAGCTATACTGCAATCTGCTTATTCAATCTAAATCCAAGTTATTTTTTGTTCGTTGCATTTTTTTTATCAGTGGCTTGATGCCTTTGACCCACGGCTTACGTGATGGAAAGCAACGCCAGGGTTTAAGATGGAGTAGGCAATTCAAGGAAATGCCCTGTCGGGCACCGGGTCTCACACACACACGACGAAACACAGTAAAACTGCTTCGCGCCGGACTTAGATGGGAGGGTAGTAGCTAGCCGGGCGGACCATTGGATCCTACCACCAATAGGCCTTAGTGCGGAATGGGGTGGTAACACTATGTAGGTATTCTAAATCCGTCACCACACGGACAAAAGCTACATATTATGGTGCTTGGTGACAAAGCTGCGGGTGAAATAATCCAGGCATTCAAATCTTTACTGGGTAGCTACTACGGCGTAATACGCACCGATTCGTGCCATTAAAATGGCGCCTAGGTTTCTACCGAGTCACAGTTCCATTATCGTAGAATTTCTAAAGTTAAACAAAACCCATATACAGAATGTTCACAAAAACACGGACGCGCTTAGAAGGATGATAAATGGACGGCGATGTTTGATGTGAAGTAACAAAAGCCAGGTCGCACAAGACGTGTTTATTTTCTTTTCCAATTGATGGTGTTAACGTGTATAAGCAGTAGTATATATTAAAAATATATTCTTACCCGTTAAATTGTCATATGCTTCTTATAGCGGTTATATTATATTTCATTAACTAACAGTACCAAGTCGGTGCATTTGGCTTACCATTAGGTATCATAATTAACTTCGGCCTCACCGACGTTAATTGGACAAGTAACTAAGTTTGTACCAAATTCAAACGTTCTTTAGTGCATATTTTGAAGTCGTTTTAATATTTTTGTTAAATGTTTTTTTAATCGTTCAAATATACGACAAAAAAGTAAAGGAGTCATTTAATAATATCACCGAAATAATACAAATGTTGTTTGCAAATTGTTACTGCTCATTATGCTAGTGCTCCTACGTTTAATGTCCCCCCAATTAATCTCATTTTCATAGACAATGTGAACACCCTATGTTTTAGACGGCGCGGCGTGACCAAATACCGAACTCATTACGAGAAAACCAACCACATACTCATTTATAACAGTCACGACACGAAAATTTAACTTTAAAGTCAATTTATCATTTTACTTTTTGTTTTTTATGTGTTTAATGATATATAAAAGATTGGAAAGCGTACATTGAGCTGAAAGCTCAAATCAGTAGTGAAAGCAAAAACATGCAGTAAGAATTCATTTAAATGACAGACATTTGATGGATGATGTTTAAGTCAAGACGGAATCAAACCTGAGAATGATGGTTTTAAATAAAATCTCATTCATCTTTGAAACGTTGACGTGCAGATTTTAAAGTAATTTTAAAGTAATATATCTATTTATCAGCCACAGAAGTCCACTGCTGAACATAGACTCCATAGATCGCCACAAATTACGATCCTGTGCAGAACGCATCCATCCATTCCCCGCGACCGTTATGAAGTCGTTTTTCGTAATGGAGGGTCGTTATGAAGTCGTACTGGGGGGTCGACCCACGCTTCGTTTTCCCATACGTGGTGGCAAACCCAGGCACTTTTGCCCCAAAAGCCATCTGTTCTTCGGAATACGTGGCCTGGCCACTCCCAATTCAGCTGTGCAATCGTTCGATCTATGTCAGTCGCTTTAGTTCTTTTGCGGATTTCCTCATTTCTGATTCTATGAAGCAGAATAACTCCAAGCATAGCTCTCTCTATTGTTCGTTAAGTAACTATTAGTCGCCGCATAAGCCCCATCGTGAACAACCATGTGTCAGAATCGAAGGTCGTCACACACACACTTCACAACACGCACTGTTCAAAGAGAGTTGCCTTCAAGCACTGAGGTATCTTATATAAAAAGATTTGGAGGCCTGACTCAGTAGTCGGTCAGTAATGGGCTGAAACGATGGATCCCTTTATCCCATCCAGTATGACACACTAAGTTGGCTTATTTCCCGACGCAGTTTTTAGCATTATTGGTAATTTATGAAATGATCTCGAGGCGTTCATTTCTTACAGTACCACCAGATTTGGTGACAGTTAGGAGTGATGAATCTACGGGCGGGGTGCAGGCAGGGCAAGTGATGACACTGCAGTGTCGCGTGCTAGGAAGCCGGCCTCTACCGCCTCTGACGTGGAGAATTGGGGATCAGCAGCTTCTCAACTTGCACCAGAATATATCGGTACGTTTTTGTGTTAACACATTTTATGTACGCGGCGTGCGGAGGGGGTGGGGTTTACCGGATTATCAATGGACGCCATGTTTAATGTAAGTAGGGTTTATAAAATCGCATATTATACTAGTTGTGTTGCCGGTTTCATCTGCGTTTATGGTTACCTCGCAGAGCTCATGGCGGCGGACGACCAGCGAGACCATGCGCACTCCCTCATGATTGGATGAGTATTAATATAATTGAAATTAAACACTTCTTATCACATACTGTGTCTCTTTACGTGTGTAAAGCAACACTTGACCGTTTCAGAATCCGAAACAAAATAAATTCATCAAACCCGTTATTTTGTTTTTATTCCAATGTGTAATAATCGCGGAATCAAAAGTTATGATTAATTACATGTTTAAATACCTTCGCCTTAGCCTACTGTGGCACCCAGGCCATAGGGTTTTGCATCAAGTGTTTTTTGCGGCCAGGTTTTCGGCCTTGTTATTTTCTTTTGTCGGTTTTTACGACTCCCTCAGGATGAAATGGGGTGGCGATACTATGTATTCTAAATCCGTCACCACGCGGACTTAAAGGAAGGAAGCACTTAATTATTCCAAACACTATTTCCAGCCAGATAATTTAAACTTGGTAAGGCACGTCGTATTAGTATGAATGGAATTATAATGAAGTTACGACTCAGGTCATAGACCCGTACACAAATGACATCTATACCCAAACAACATCTGGCTTACAAGGACGCTTACACGACCCTGCAATCGGATCAGGGTCAAAGACGGCGCAATACTTCTAGTTAAATAAGGCATCGGACTTAAAAATACTTCACTACATATTATAAAACAAAGTCGCTGTCGCCTGTCCGTCCCTATGTATGCTTAAATCTTTTAAACTACGCAACGGATTTTGAAGCGATTTTTTAATAGATAGAGTGTTTCAAGAGGAAGGTTTTTAAGTATAAAACATATATAATTGCACCCGTGCGAAGCCGGGCCGGGTCGCTAGTTATTTATAAGGAAAGACATAACAATTTTTTTTTGTTCAGAAACCTTGGCTCATGTACAACACTTTGCTGAAGATCATCACATGATCAAGTGCATAGTTTACGATTCTCTAAAAGACATACAGACAAATATCAGTACCTACATACAAATCGTCAAGGAACTACCACAAGTTCCGAATGATGAGTGAGTGAAATAAACTCCACTCTAATTATTATTCATATAATCATCATACATCAAAATTATTTTGTGTAGATGGAGTCTTCTCAGCGATTAGTAGTAAGCGAGATCCAGCTAACTGTAGAAAAGGATTTGGACGAAGCGAACATAACTTGCTGCGCGCCCGCACAACTACGAGGAGTAGACAAATTCGTCTGCGCACAACCTTTTCCCTTAAATGTATTATGTGAGTAAAATATAGGTTTTTCTCCTATTTTCACCTAAAGTGTTGTTTGTTGAGTTGTTTCCGGCTTCTCAATAAATCGATGCTAATTTTAATGCCTATCGCAGTCTTAGCGTGTTTATGAAGGCAGATATTTTTTATTGTTTTCATTAATTAATTTTTAAAATCGAGCTGAATTTAGAAATGTATTACAAATGAGAGTTTTAACTATTGGTTGACATTATTTTTAAATTTGTTTATTTTGAACAAATATTTATGTTTCACAGAATATTAAAGCATACTTTCGTGTTTTATTGGATTATGTTTAAAAGCCACGCTTGGAAATATTAAATTAAAAATAAATTTACCCAAATTAGGCCCACTACTAATACATGTTTTACTACTACTACACAGACCATAAACTACCCACTGCTAAGTCGGGCCTCCTCCAATTACCTACATCTGTCAGATTTGGAAGTGTGAAAGTAAGTGGATCTGTAGTTAGAAGTTCTATAGCCATTTCTGTTTTCTTTTCAGATCCTCCTTTGTTAAAAATTGTCGTGGAGGAGCCAGTTGAAAACAACACTCTCTCAGTTGTAAAAGGAACTAATATGACAATGGCTTGCCAATATGAAGCCAATCCCTCAGTGTTTGAACTTTACTGGTACCACAACGTAAGTATATAATATACCATAACTGTACCGAATAAAAAAAAAACAACAAAAAAATCTACAATATTGTGCCCCTTACGCTAAAACGGAATCAGATATAAAGTTTATTTTTGGAACATATCTTGCATTCAGGGCCGGATTTAGGGGTCCAGAGGCCTCAGGGCAACAAAGGAGTGGAGGCCCCCTTCGCCCCAAATTATTTTCCAAATAAAATGAACAATTTTTTTCAGTCGAGTTTTTCAATAAATAATTTATTGTGAAACCAAGTAGATTCTCTTAGTATTTAACAAACACATATGAATACTGTGGAGGCCCCCTGCTTGTGGAGGCCCCGGGGCATTGGCCCCGGTTGCCCCCTCCTAAATCCGGCCCTGCTTGCATTGCTGCACCCACATACTTATTTCTCAGCCCTTATATGACCCACTGCTGAGTCGGGCCTCCTCTAACTACATGGAGGGTAATTAGCCGACTGTGCCACGCTGACCAGATGGGTGGGCACAGGTTTTCGTATCGAGGTTTTCTTCGGCGCGGCTAGTTTTTCGGTCTTATCACTTCCTTTTGTCAGACCTTGCAACACCCTTAGGACGAAATTGGGTAATTTATGGTTTATTATTGAGTGTTAAATATTTCAAAATAACTTGTGAGGTAATTTTGGTTACTTCGTACAAATTGTCGATTAAATCAATATCTACACAGTGGACCTATTAGGTATGTATGAAATTAAGGTCTTACTTTATAATACTTGGGTATGACAATATGTTTTCCAGAATACATAAATTATTTATTTATATATCAGATTGTGACCTATCTTTACAGGCTAACCCAATACTATAGACTACTTATCGTATAGGTGTTACGAGTAACAAATTTCATGCATTATAAAATAACTACTTTCTTTTAGGATGATTTTATAATGAATCATTCGGGGTCAAACAACCAGCAGTCAATTCAGCCACTGCTGGAGATACTGGATGTGTCAGAAAGCGACGCTGGCGAATACCGGTGCATGGCTTCCAACGCTGAGGGCTCCACGTCCAGCCCACCGATGACAGTATTCGTCACCTGTACGCCATTTAATGCTTTCTACCTATTACTTCTATGGCCAATTTCCTATAATACGTTTGGACTAGAACTGTCTCAAAAGCGGGTCGCTTTTGCGCTGTTATAATTTAAAAGTTTTTATTCATGATTGTACATGCAATAATTTCTTACTTACTTACTTTTCAGCCGGTAAAAGATCCACTGCTAAGTCGGGCCTCCTCCAAATTCATGGAGGGAAATTAGCCTACTATGCTACGCTGGCCAGACGGGTTGGCAAAGGGTTTTATTTTAAGATTTCCTTCTTTTGCGGTTTGGTTTTCGGCCTTGACATTTCCTTTAGTCAACTCTTACGATACCCTCTGACTGGAATGTGGTGATGACACTGTGTATTCTAAATTCGTAATCATACATTTGATTGTGGTCTCTGTGGTCCGTGTGGTGACGGATTTTGAATACACAATGTCACCAACCCATACCATCTTCAGGGTGTCGTAAGAGGCGACTAAAAGAACGCAAGAGGCAGATCACCTAGCCATAAAAGAAGGAAAACTTGATACAAACCCTGTGCCAACCCGTCTTGCCAGCGTGGCACAGTAGGCTAATTTCCCTCCATGAATTTGGAGGAGGCCCGACCCAGTAGTGGGTCATTTATGGGCTGTAACGACGATAAATTTCTCTGAAAAAAAAATCATAGAGCACGTTTCGTATATGTACATGATCATGACCGTAACTAGAAAGTCTTTTTCCGGCTCTTCTCTGTAGAGCAGTAATAGATTTACACTGAGAAATCAAAACTCATTTCATAGCATGCACTTATATGTGTAATAGCTTTACACGCCATTTTTGTTCTAAAGATCCAGCCTTCTGCAAAGAAAATGACCGAATTGAATTCGGAGCGGGGACAGACGAGCTAGTAGAGCTAAATTGCGACGTAGAAGCTCAGCCAGCTCCCACCTCCTACCGCTGGGTTGTGGTCAACGGAACTGTGGACTTTGCTACATTGAAAGATCACCAGTACGCTTCCTTCGAGACGAACAATTCCACGCTGTCGTACAGTCGGCACGATGGGATTGCATTAAGTAAGTTTTTAATACTCGCCTTATTTATAGAGGGGTGTTATAAGTTTAATGTGACTGGAAATCAACCAACCAGCTATCGTCACTATCACTACATTATTTAAAACAAAGTCGCTGTTGTCTGTCGGTCCCTATGTATGCTTAAATCTTTAAAACCACGCAACGGATTTTGAAGCGGTTTGTTTTAATAGATAGAGTGATTCAAGAGGAAGGTTTATATGTATAATATTGTAGAGAAACACTGATATATTTAGATGATCATCATTGCACCCGTGCGAAGCCGGGGGTGGGAAGCTAGTTAATATATATAATATAATTTCACAATGTTTCTGATGTTTTAATGTTATTAAAATTCGTCACCAGATAGGGCTAAAATAAAAAAAACCCAAAGTTGCTTTGTTTTTGTTTATTTATACTTTACTGTATACAAAGATTTCCGTGTGGCGACGGATTAAGAATACCTACATATTGTCGCAAACCCATTTCATCCTGAGGGTGTAGTAGGAGCCGACAAAAGGACGTGATAAGGCCGCAAGAGAAAGAAAACTTGATACGAAACCCGGTGCCAACCCAACACTGGTCAGCGTGGCACAGTAGACTAATTACCCTCCTTGTAGTTGGAGGAGGCCCGACTCAGCAGTGGGTCATTTATGGGCTGAGAAGAGAGAAGAGTATAAATGACATAAAATTTAATTTAAAAAGTGTATTTATTTATTTTACTTTGCACTTAAAAATATACAAAACTAGGGAATTAAAAGCAAAACAGAAAACAGACAATGAACAGTTAGGCGTGCTTATCGCTAAAGAGATTTCTTCCAGGCAGCCTTATGTGGAACAGACTAAAAAAATACAGGAGGTAGTGATGCCAGAAAAAAAACCAAATCTACAAACTTAACTATTTATCAGTAATGTGATTATGTACGTACAAAAGCGCACATAACTCATACATGAGTTTTTCAAAACCTGAGTGATGTGGTTTTTTCCCGAAAAATGTTGATATTTTCGATATGGATAGAGTTTTTTTACACCCGGTACACTTTTTGCAGGCACCATATTCTGCTGGGGTCAAAACGACGTGCCTTCCAACGGATTATTGCACACAGCGTGCAAATTCTTAATTACGGACCAGACCAAACCACACCCGCCTGTAGGCTGTGAGGCTTCGAAGAGTACAAGTGGGGACATATCTGTTTCTTGTAAAGAAGGACACGATGGAGGGCTACCTCAGGTGTGTAAATGCTCCCGGGAGGTTCTCACCACTTTCTTGGATATAAACGTAGTAATGCAGTACCCTATTCCATCGCGAGGGTGTCGCAAGAACCGAAGGAAACTGCAAAGCAGAAAACCTAGTCATAGGAGAGGGTAACATTTGAAATGATACCCTGTGCTAACCCGTCTGACTGGCGCGGCACAGTATACTCCAATTACGCTGGCCTGGCTCAAAAATGGGTCGTTTCGGGCTGAGAAATAGAAGAATGTACTTATAAATATCTCATAATAAAATCATAGACCCTGGTTTGCATACTTTTTCTTTATCACCAACTTGAAAGCCTTTGACCTTAGGCTTGCGTGATGGGTCGCCAGGGTCTAAGATGGAGCAGGCAATTCAAGGAAATGCCCTGTCGGGCACCGGCTCTCACATACACACGATGGAACACAGCAACACTGCTTGGCGCCGGGTGGTTGCTAGCCGGGCGGACCATTAGATCCTCCCACCACCACTTCGTCGTGACTGTAACTAGAAAGTTTCTTGTCGGCTCTTCTCTGTAGATCAGTAATACATTTACAACTGAAAAATGCTTTTTTTAAATTTACACATGGCTACAGGTTGTTCCGAATTGGGAACCACCTCGTTTCTCAAGTCGGTTGTAAATTGATATGTTTTGTTCCAGAGATTCAAGTTCATAGCACAAACTGCGAACTCCGAAGAACATCTCGTATCTATAGAAAGCAAAGAACCGAACTTCATGTTTGCAGAGCCGAAAGGGACTGAGGATTACAAATTTATTATCATAGCGTTCAACGCAAAAGGGGAAAGCAAAGCGGTCGAGATTAAAAGTAATTATTCTTACAATGCGTACAACTGGATTAAAATAAACAACTCATATATACAGGATGGAACAAAAATCATATAGCCATCTCAGTGAGGGTACAGAGCCCAAGAGGCAGTTCTGTGTAGAAATTATATTTCTATGTTAATGTGTGCGTAAGAGGTCCGGTCAGGTGACAAATCATACATTCATGTCTTTCATAGCATGTTCTCATTCAAATAATCCATCCATCTCTATTCCCACAATCCTTACGTACATACTGAAATTACCGCAAGAACTAAATAGTTCCCTTATTAGCAACTAGAGTTTCTTGCTCTCTGTAGAGCAGCTTTCCGAATCGGTAGTAGGTTGAAAGAATGAGAAATTATGTATGAAATGTGTGAATGTAGGAATGACGACTGATAGGTAGGTGTGTGTGGAGACTACCACCCAGCGTGGGATAGGGGCCGTAAGATGATAATCATAATAACTTATATCTTTAAATGAGCAATTCTTGTATATACATATATAATTGGAATCTTGGAATCGGCTCCAACGATTTTTATGAAATTTAGTATATAGGGGGTTTCGGGGCGATAAATCGATCTAGCTAGGAATCATCATCATCATTTTTTTTTAACTTGGAAGTAAAATAACAAAAAGGAGGCGTTTGAGTAAAATCGGTAAAATCGAAAAATATTATTCATATTTTATTAGTAATTCGTACTTAAATATAATTTCCAAAAAACACAATTTATAAAAAAAACCGAGCAAAGCTCGTCCAGATATTATTAATTTTAAATATGACTACTAATAAATATTAAGAGTTTTGTGATGATACCTACGTAAACAAAGTTCCTTTTGAGTTTTCAAATGATCTGTCTTGTTTTTTACATATAGCGAGAGCAAGTTGCTATAAGAGAAAACTCACAACACGTGTACGTAATAACGATTACGATATACTCTCTCACATGAATAGAATAATGCTTCATTGTATAAACCAATTATGGCGTTCACAATCGTCATCGGATACATGATTTTTATAATACTACCTACTACCAGGTCGGAACGCGGCACCAACCGAGAAGACCTGGCGGAAGAAACTCGATGGGCTTGGCACGTGACAACGAAAAATTATCATAGCTTTAGTTATATATGTTTAATATTATCTCTTAATGCCACTGTTTGTTATTCCTAATAAATAAAAAAATTACGGAAGTGGCAGCCATCCATTTCCTCAACCATATTAAAGGGAAGTGTTCGACCCGCCACATGACAATGAATGATGATGATCTGTTTGTTGACAGAACCCGAGGAGCCAATCAACACAGTGAAGAATATCACAACGCTATCACTAGCGCTGTGCGGGGGCGTGGCCCTAATTGCACTAGCGGCGTGTGGACTAGTACTTTTCACCCACGAGTCGGCTTCCCGCGCAGACCTCCCTCGGGACCATTCGGACCCGCCGCTTTGCGCATACAACACTGAAGGTTACTCAAAACTATCGCCTTTTCCAATATAAAAAGTCTAGCCCCGTTTCCTTAATCTTGAGCTGATTTACGTCCCCTCCGAAGCACGGAGTGTTGTCATAAAACGGCTGAATTCCTCCACTTCTCGGCCCTTAGATGACCCACTGTTAAGTCTCTTCCAGTTACATATAGTGCAATTACCCTACTGTTTACTGTTAACTTATTATTTCTTCCACCAAAAAGCATTCCTTGTTAAAAGGATCATAACTTTCAGAATCCAACTGCGAGACATGCCACGACAGCGATGACGGTAGCGAATGCAACATTCGTCGGAGCGAATCCTTCCGTCGTGCTATGTCCCGACAGCCATCGAAGAACTTCGACGTGCGACGCACCAGCTCGTTCCACTCGGCGCGGTACATGCACGATGCGACCGACCACGACACCGGCAAGTGTGGCGATGTCGTACGACACAATTGTCGGGGGCACTCGCTACAGAATATTAGTAGGAAACGAGATATGGATGCCCTGTGCGATCACCTAGTTCTGCATCTACCTCCGGAACCTAACTACAACATTTCGAGACCGGTAGGTACTGATACCGTTATACAGTGAAAAGTGATAAAAAAGTTACAATTCTCAGACTCAAAAGAAACTTCATCATGTAGCTAAATTGTCATGTATAAAACTACCATCATTATCTTTCTGTCGTTCTCCCACTCTAGGAGGTAGTCTCCATACACTCCTACCTATCGGCGTCATATTCATATCATTTTCGGACTGCTGAGCAGATTGTTCAAAAATAGCTCTTAAGTATTTCTCATTCAAGGTCCCAAACCTGTTAAAGTTAATAGAAGGAAAGGCACGGTGATGGTCGATTTTGACAGTGTCAAATCGGCGCAATTTGTACAATCGTGTCAAATCGGCGCGCGATTCAGATGGTGTGAAACTTCGCTCAAATAAACGTTCCATTGAATATTAATTATACAAAAATAATTTTTAAAATGTCAATTTGTGAATCTCTTTAGCTATGAATGGCGGAGAAGGTGTATACCGCGGCACGCCATTGCTTGACGACATGCTCAAACTATCCTGTTTATCTCAAGAATAATAGAAGCTAATAAACTACGTTTATCATAATCGAAAATGATAAAGTTTAACTTGATTTATCATTGAAATACAGCAGTTTACAACATCACTACTACTACTACTTAGCCCACATTTGACCCACTGTTGACTCGGGCCTCCTCCAGTTACATGAAGGGTAATTGGCCTACTGTGCCACGCTGGCCAGACGGGTTGGCAAGATTTCCCATTTTCCCTCTTGCGGCCAAGTTATCAGCCATCATTTCCTTTTGTCGAATCTGGCGACAACCTCAGGATGAAATGGGGCGATGACACAATGTATACACAATTGTAACGGAAATCCATCACACAGTTACATTATCTACAATTAAAATCAGGCCCTCTCCACTTTCAGATGAACACCTTCTACACGATGCCGAGGAAGATGCGGCAAAAGCTTGCCAAGGAATTGAGCGACGACCACTCCGAAATCACCCAGACCTCCGATGGATTCTCACTGCCGCCACCACCTGACGAATTCACATCGTACAGGGCAGGCACTCGAATCAAGGACATGCCTACTAAAACAATACCTACATACAGCACTGTTAGGAAACACTCCACTAGAGATCCAGCGAGGCAAAACTATAATAACGTTATTGTGTCTCCAATGAACACCGTGGGTTTGCCCGCGATGACTGGGCACAATACCGTGTATTCATATCCAGACGATGATAGTCAAAGTCATCCGATTAAAACAAACCCGTTTGATGAGGACTCTGCTTAATTCTTTTCGCACTCGTACACATGGTATTAGATATCTTAGGGAACATTTTATAAAGCCAGAAAATAAGATTATTAAATGTGAGAAATTAATGAAGTAGGTGAAGGCAGTATTTTCCTTAAATACTGCTACGAATCCGTTGTCAGGTTTAAACACCAATAAAAAGAGACGTGGCAGACGTTTCTATTACATACTTACTCTTATTTATAATAAAGTCAATCATTTAAAATAATGTCCAACTTTTAACTAGTAATAGTATATGAGGTTTGAATGTAACTTTATTTATTTATATGCACCACTTAATTAAATACGGTATAGTGATCGTTAATGTGTTAACTGTAAATAATTAATTAGGATTATGGTAATTTAATACAGCCAATATTTTATATGTCATACAAACTAAAAAAAACAAAGAAGTCTGCAATCATTTATTTACAAAAATAGAAACTCCTTTAAAGTAGCTATTTATTGCTTATTTAACTGTTTATATTACATGATTAAAAAATGTGTAGCCATGTGAATTTTCAAGACTTAATGAGTGAATAATAATATCTAAGTCACTGCCATATCAAGTAGGTTTACAATATTTTAATTACATATCGTTTAAGTCAATAACAAATACAAAAACTACATTCAAACATATTTACTTATTTTATTTATAAATTATTATGAAAATAAAATTTTTAATGATGTCAGATAGTTGTTTTATTGGAAGTGTAATGGAATGAATTTATGAGATTATTACCATGGTATTATATACAATACAGTAACTAAATTTTCCTGTGAGTGTAAATAATAATAAGTCCTCACTATCTCGCAGTTTATCTATGGTATTGCGAAAAATAAAAACAATATTGCAAAGTAATGTATGAGAACTTAAAAAATGTGGATGTTAAGTTATTTGAAAATGAGAAAATAAGAAAATGAGAAATATTATATATGCATGTTATCTGCAATTACGGTGTATGTGCATTTTAATTACTTCGCGATTTTGCAAGTACTGTTAGGAGACATATTTTAGTTCGATTTATTTGCCTAAAAATGTGTAACACACACGGGCACACACGCTTGAATGAATGTTAAATTCCTGTTCCTGCTATAATTCGGCGATGTGTCATTTTTTTAAGGACAACTAGTTATCATTCTACAGGTGTGTTAATTTTGGTTTATTAACTCTTTCATTCATGACACCACACAGCCTTCAACTGGGAATACTTATCACATCATATTCGTTCCATATAATAAAATAAATGAGCTAATGAATTTGACTTTTTCGCTGACGACCTTCATTCATTGATGGCCTTTTGCAACCTACACTTAGCACTGTACCATTAGATTATAATCTTTTAAACTACAGTCATCGCTTATTCAATCCATACGATCCAGATGCGCCTGCGCTACCGTTAGTTGATCGATAAGTCGTTGAGTATTCGGTCGTGCCTGCAAGAAGAATTTCATATTCAATAGTGTTGTGAAGACCGTTATAATCCTGGCGAGATTTAACTATTGATTAATTATGAGTTATACAACTGTCGAAACTAACATACTTCAGTTTATCTTACGGGTTTTGATATCCTACTAATATAATCAATCTGAAAGTGACTGATCTAACATTTATAATCGCGTTACAAATTAAATCAGTGACATCTACAATAAGGAACGAATTAAAAAAAACAATTCAAAGTTATTGCAATGGAAGACTGCAGGAGTAATAACTCGTATTTAGTAAGCAAATAAATAAATTTGAACTCACTTGGAGTGCGCAAAGTGCAGCGTCGTGTAGGTCTTTGCAGCGAGCCAGGGCCCGCCGCCTCGGGGCTGCGTGCAGAGGCGCCAAGTGCGACCGCGCCGCCTCCAGCAGCAGAGCGGCGCATGCGCACACGTGGCTCTCGTCCCCGCACCCGAGCCACACGCGCTCATTCACGCTTACCAACCTGCATTTTCATTGAACATGATCAAATTAAGTACAATAATAGATATCAAGCTTCTAAAGCTGAAGCAATATTCAACGTGCCGGTGA
Organism: Clostera curtula; assembly: GCA_905475355.2. Lineage (NCBI taxonomy): Eukaryota > Metazoa > Arthropoda > Insecta > Lepidoptera > Notodontidae > Clostera > Clostera curtula. Next base: position 10,639,007 of record FR997797.1, on the reverse strand, counting down.
TAAAAGCGGTCTATGAACATTTTCAAAACCATAGAAACAGAAACGGCTCTTTAAAATAAAAGTAAAGCGCATTGGTATTTTTATTACCGCATTCTATCCAGGCAAATTAAAATTATTAATTGACCTCTCATCGACATATTCATTAACTTTCTCCATCAACATTGAAATTAGTTAAATTCAGTTGAAAGAAGTGAATAACCAGTACATACGTACTTTATATAAATATCCAGGACTTGCTCTAATGACACTCCAATATTTAAAATTGTTCTAAACACCATGCTTTTTTCTGCTTGCAGCTTACAACTGAGTATTTCCACTTGTCGGACGATAAAATCTGCAATTTTATTGTAAACATCGTTAAATTAATATAAATCTTTATGTACATAAATTACAGAACATTGGACACAATATTATTTATAAAATCATCAAGCCGAATTTCTTTGAGAACTAAATTATTAAATTTGCAAGGCTGGTTACAAATGACCTGTTATGGTATGTGTGTTAACAATAGATCTACATTAACCCAACTTAATTTAAGAGTCAGAACCGCATAAAGTTAATCCACCAAAAAACTACTCACAGAGTGGAAAGCAATGTCCTGTATTAACATATTCCCTTCCAAGAGATGTCAATTTACTGAGGACTGAGCCTAGTCTCTCGTCGGCTGTGGGCAAAGATCTGGCGGCCGCTTCAGCCTCCGCTAAGATGTTACTCCAAATATTCTCCACTAGTAAGGCATCATTGTGTCCGGAACACTGCACGATCGCTAATTTGCACTCCCAGAGATTATAGCGGTCTGCATATTCTTCGTAGAGCTAAAGAAAGTAGATAAACAGGTTTTTTATAATATTTCTATACACATGTGCACAACGAAATTATTTAAAGTGTCTCTCCTCGTCATTTTAGTCGCTAACTGTGATGTAGATACTATTGAAGCATACGAAGAACAAAAACGTTTTTTTAAGATCAATATCGATAATAATTAATTCTGTGTGATTTTTCACGTTTATTACCAAGTAAAATGTACCGTGTGGCGACCGCTTTAGAATACACAATAACATGAATACACGCAAGCCACTAGATTAGCTGCAGCGCTGAACAGTTACCTGCGTGATTTCAAGTAGTTCGTCGTCTAAGCGCTGCAGCAGCTGCGCGTGTGGTCGCAAGTGGTGCGGCAGAGCCAGGGCAGCGGCTCGAACCGCGGCCTGAACTCGAGCCACTTCTCCGGCCTCTTCCAGTCGGCGCAGTAGCTCCCCACCGCCTCCACCTGCGGCTCCCGCGCCGCGGACGCACACTACGCCGGCAGATAACCATGACATACGCTGGGCCAAACTCGCGCCCGACCTAAAACGTCGAAAATTACTTCAATATATGTATAATTTTTTTCTATAGCAAAAACTTATATATAATTTTTTTCTATAGCAAAAACTTATTTTCGACTTCATTTAAGTTAATGTCTTGTTAAAAATTAACGCCAATGTTAAAAACCGTTAAAACATTAATCACAATTACTAAATATTCTTAATCGAATGTTGTAGAAAACAATGCAACTTCATTTACCAGTTACAAACTAATTATGTGTTGGACGAAAACAACCGCATTTATCGCAATGTGTAAGGTTCGTGAAAACATCACATCACTAGCACATTAAAGTAATAAGAACTATGCAGTAAGTAATGTATCTACAACCAACGATCAGGCCTCATGCGATGGACTCTATTTGATGCAATGTTAAGCATGGTAAGCGATCATCGACTCCGACGTCGAACGACTTGCGCCGCGTTGTAGCCATAACGAACTTGATTTCTAGCATTTCTAGTAAATCACAAATAGCCGTAACTATATAATTACCAAATCAAAAAGATTAGGATCCTATTACAAAATCCACATTACAGAATATAATTACCCTGGTCGGGTAGCCAATCCTTCTAGAACGTTGGCAGCAGCAAGATGGTCGCCAGCTTTTTCCAGTACTTTCCATAGCAAGTCCAATAATAGTAAGGCAGCAGGCGGTGACGCAGCGCGCGCCGCCGCTTGCAAGTACGTACGTAGCGACGCTGGCGGTGCCACGCCCAGAGATAACAATTCTGTACATACGATAAATACATACCATAATGAGTTTAATTGCATTTTCCGTAGAAATAACTGAGGGTCAAAAGAGGCTGCTCTGTCTCTCAATTAAAATTACAATAAGTTCTAAATTATAGGGTCCTCCAAAGTACATAGTGCGCCGGAAAACAAAGAATTGATAGATCTTTTAAGGGCTAATTAAAGTAGAAATGGTACTTATCATACACCCCAATACAACAAACTATTATTATTTAACTTAGGCCTATTATTTAACGGAATATATGAGCGACCGAAGTCTTCGATCTATGCGTGTTGTAGTGAACTTACCTGCACCCAATTGTTTTGAGACCAGCCACTCGTAGACCGCGACATGCAGAAGCTCGTCATCTCGAGAAAGACATTCCCAAACTAATTTTCTACCCTAAAAACAAAATAAACCACTCTTGCACCACAATACTCAAATACAAACTTGTATAAAAACATTCCAAATAACAGTAATTGTAGGCAAATAAATTCTCAGAAAACTGCTTCCAGATTTACCTATGCAATGCATCACCCTGTATAAAGTACTATTTTTGCGCCAAAAAAAATAATTATAGTGGTAAAAAACCAAGGGATCATAGCCGCCCAGTAGCTATGACTACAGTTAAACATACCTAATATACTGTAACCAACCTGATAATTTGCATCTGCAGGCGATAAAGTGAGCAAGGAATCTGCATTGGGGGAGCGTAGCGGGCCCGGCTCACTGCCAGAGGATTCGCTGCGTTCGTATAGTCTCTCCAAAGCCGCACAAACTTCACGATAAATCTCCATTCTACAAGGCAGATAAAAATACATACAGTCCGCGCCAATCATTATGGCCGGTCTGAATGTAGCCGCATTACGCTGCGCACAACTCAAAATCAGGTATCAGCGGGACGTACACGGGGCGGGGAGGCGGGGCACGCCCGCGCGCACCGTTATTCACCCGCAAGCGCCCTCGCCACCCGCATGTTAGTGTGAGTGAGCTACGTACGTATTGGTTATGAAAAGTACGATGCGCAAGTTCGTACCCACAGCTACATTCAGACCGGCCATAAAGATTGGCGCGGGCTTTAAGTAACTATAAATTCACTTTTCAATCCACACAACACATAAACACTTCAAGTGAAACCTTAGTTTTCATCATCATTTCAGCCAAAAGATGTCCACTGCTGGACATAGGCCTCCCCCAAGGATTTCCACAAAGGCCGGTCCTGGGCCGCCCGCATCCACTGCTTTCCGGCGATCTTAACCAGGTCGTCGGTCCAACGTGTGGGAGGCCTACCAGCACTGCGCCTTTGCCTTTGCTTTGATTAGTTTTACATTACTTTATTAACCGATATATATTTTTTAATACAGTTGCTCAAAAGTGGCATATTGCAGGGACGTATAACGTTCGGGAAGTGGGCTATTACACACGCGTGCTTTTTCTTTACCATTCCCGCACTAGTGCGTTTTCTTTCCCAACTGTCAAAATAATGTCTATTCTAAGGAAAAACCAACCATGAAGTTTTTACTAAAAAAACTCATAGAAGTTTTTACGATTCTTAGATTACGTATATTTCTAAAAAGAAACTACTTACTCATTTGTTTCAATATCAGATTTAATGATTTGATTGAATGAGTTAGGTTAGGTTTCATTTCATTCAATTTCATTTTCATTTCATATCAATAAAAAATTTCTACTGAAGACTTGGCTGTATAATATAGTTGCTTTTGCCTACTAGAATGGGTGAAGAAAAAATAAATCTCTGCTTATATTCTACGGTCGGCGCCATTTTTTTTTATGTCATAAATGATTAGTTAGTTGAGTTTATTGTGTTTTTATTATTTTATTAAATTGCTTCATTTTTTCGCAACTGTATTAAAAATAGTCGTTCAGTACACGTGCGGGACCGTCATTGCAACTTGTTCCAACTGTCAACCCTCGCCTTCGGCTGCGCCTCGGCTCGGGTAGACATTTGTCGGAACTCTTTGCAATGACAGCCTTTCCGCACTTGTAATGAAATATACTATTTTAATACAGTTGCTCAAAAAGTGGCATATTACAGGGACGTATAGCGTTCGGGAAGTGGGCTATTACACACGCGTGCTTTTTCTTTACCATTCCCGCACTAGTGCGTTTTCTTTCCCAACTGTCAAAATAATGTCTATTATAAGGAAAAACCAACCATGAAGTTTTTACTAAAAAAAATCATAGAAGTTTTTATGATTCATGCAAATACGTATATTTCTAAAAAGAATCTACGTACTAATTTTTTTCAATATCAGATTTAATGATTTGATTGAATGTGTTTTATTTCATCTAATTAAATTTCATTTCATATCAATAAAAAAATTCTACTGAAGACTTGGCTGTATGGGCATTGTTCCTTTTGCCTACCAGAATGGGTGAAGAAAAAAAAACCTGCTTATATTCTACGGTCGGCGCCATTTTTCAGAAATGATTAGTTAGTTGAGTTTATTGTGTTTATAATATTTTATTAAATTGCTTCATTTTTTCGCAACTGTATTAAAAATAGTCGTTCAGTACACGTGCGGAACCGTCATTGCAACTTGTTCCGACTGTCAACCCTCGCCTTCGGCTGCGCCTCGGCTCGGGTAGACATTTGTCGGAACTCGTTGTAATGACAGCCTTTCCGCACTTGTAATGAAATATACTATTATACTTGTGTATTGATACTTGTATCAGGAACTAAAGTGGTCATTTTGGCCCAATAAAAAATTACTCATAGAAACGTCTGACTAGCAGTCTATATTTTTGTAGTCGTTTTTTTTATCAATACAATGGCCAAAAGACTTCCTCCAATTAGAATTAATTACATGGAGGATAATTAGCCTACTGTGCCACGCTGGGCAGATTGGTTGGCTGGCACAGGTTTTCATATCAAGTATTCCTTCAATAGGGGGAAATCAAATGTAGAAAATAATAATACCTTCTATAATAAATAAGGTGTCCCTCTCTGTCTTGTTGAGGTTGGTCGCTTTTGTAATAGTGTACCGCTTTGTCTTGTGGATCTAGCTTGGCTGCACACTCCACGCAAAGGTCTACCACGCCGGCATAGAAACCAGCTGACACTAGTTTCGAGCACACCAAAGGTAAATTCACGTTTGGTGCGACATCCTGGAAGACATAACTCTTTGTAATACAAGATAACACGAAAATGGAACATTTATAATTAACTCTCGTTTGATGGGAACCCAGTTGTGCTGTTGTTATTTAGCAGACATTGTTGATATCTGTGTTCTATTCCATAAGGGAGGACTGAGGTGGATTAGGTGTAGTTTACAGTTGTTAGTTTAGTTTCTTAATAATTTTGCACAATATAATTACGATGCGAAAAGTTGGCTGTTACATAAGTGAATATAAAGATTGAAGTGAAGTGATCGAATGACTGAATTTAATTTCTTGATGCATTCAGTTTCATCCATTTAATTTGTTGCCTGAATAAACATATTTAGTGAAAAGGTGGACGCTTTAGTGCAACGACAGGTTAAGTGGATATCGCCTTCTCACTGTTAGAAGAACTCTAGCAAATGGAGTGAAAATAGCAAATGGTATTAAAAAAAAACAACAGGTCTCCATTTTTAAAGGCATAATTCACTTTTTGTTTTAGACTACTCACTGTTTTATTCTTACCACCCAATTCCATCGTAAGGGTAAAGTAAGGCGCAACTAAACGCTATGAAGGCAGACAAGCTGCCGTCAAACAGAAGAATAACTTGATATGAAACCTAGGTCTACTGCTGTACAATTATAATATGAAATATAATATATTATACTTGTAAATATTTAGTCATCAATCACAGTCAGTCAGAATTTGAACTGTTGGTAGAAATGTGTAAATTTTTGATTAATTTAATGTAATTATGTACACTTGTTATCTATTGACACCATTGTTATTACAACCAGGCCAGGTGGCTAAGAAGTAATTAGTTTTTGTAAATAAATATTAAAGATATACTAATAAAATTGAAATACTAACTTTACATAATTTAAGAGCGTGTTGAAGCATTTCATCTCTTTCGGCGGGATTCTTTTGTTGTTTCGCAAATACCAACAACTCGTTTGCCTGAAACCAAATTACGCACATAATAAAACATATATTCCAAAATACAATCTAAATTAATCAAATTATGACGATATACCTTAGAACATGTAGCGTCTTCTTGCCTATAAAGTGTAGGACATAACTGTCTGAGTTTCTGTGAAATACCGTCTACGGAAGCATTGTCCTTCAGATAACCGGTTACCAAAGAGCCTAATAATAAGCACGCAACCTCTTGACCGCCAACTAATAATTCTCTGAAAATATTAAAAACAATGATTTTATTTATATAACATAATTGTTCCTCACCAGGTTTTCTGCCTATGTACATAGTTTCGTAGGTTAATGTTAATAGTTAATGCCGAGATCGAAACATATTAATTAAATAATGTAAAATGCACGCGATAAAGCCGTTAGGTATTTAATCGCAATATATATAAAATCATAATGTTTTCATGTAGTTTATGATGTAGTGCTGGACAAATATATTCAAAACCCACGACAAAATCTTATTAAAAATTTTGCTCACCGAAAACTGGCCGCTTGCAAAGCATTTTTCTGCTCTGGTGGCAGGCTACCGGCGATGACGTGGAATTGATGTTCACACAACACTTTCCATAGACTGAGCATTTCTATAGCCATTCCTGAAATTTTAATGTAAGTAGACATACATATGCAACCAATCGCATTACCGCGGAACCCAACACGGTATTCTCAGCAACGCCGCTAAAACGTTCGTTTAGAAGCCACGTTGCGATAGTCAACCTAAGGCTCGTCAAACTTATAACACACCTTTTTTGTTTGCGATGAAAAACTAGCGATAGTTAGGGCAGATATAGTTAAAATAACTTACGGGTGCTGTAAGGTCAGACAATAGTATACATACCTATAAACTGTTTGAGAGCGTGCAAGGAATTATGTTCGTCTGTGTGCGGTGGGGCGAGTGTGCGGTTCATGAAAGCGGCGACTCGCTGCAGTTTCTGGACGATGTATGCGCAGTCCTCGCCAGTTGTCGTGCTGCTCATCTGTCCACCGATACCAAAATTAAGTTTAGCGTACATTCACGAAACCAGAGGTCTCAACACAAGTTACCGATAACCTGTTTTGCTACACAGTATCCTAACTTTTAAGGTAGTCAACGCGTCGATGGCGTATAGTCACCAAACAGTCAAAACGGTTTTTTAACTCTCACCACCACTTACCACGTTTCCGTGTGGTGACGGATTTAGAATACATAATGTGAACAAGAGGCCGATCATCTAGCCGTAAGGGGTGAAAAACTTGAAAGAATCCCTGAGCCAACCCGTCTTGCCACAGTATGCAATTTTCCCTCTATGAATTTGGAGGAGGCCCGAATCAATTGTCTGTAATTTATGGGATGCAACGACCAGTTGTCAACAAGTAAGTAACAAAAGTATTAATGTACATTGAAGTCAATGTACATTAAATGTTTGGACACCTATATTCTTATGCTAGAAATCCTTCAACATTTACAAACATTTTGTTTTTTCGCTGTCATTTGACTTACTTTACAGGAAGAAGATTTCTGATGAGATGGAAATTGTCTCAAACGGTAATTCCCACTTGAGACTGGTGAAGTAATTTCATCACTATCACTACAAATTATAAAACAAAGTCGCTGTCGTCTGTCCGTCCCTATGTATGCTTAAATCTTTAAAACTACGCAACGGATTTCGAAGCGGTTTTTTTTAATAGATAGTGATTCAAGAGGAATGTTTATATGTATAATACATCCATAATATTGTAGAGAAACACTGATAAATTTAGAGTGAACCTCATTGTACCCGTGCGAAGCCGGGCGGGTCGCTAGTAATAGTATAAATGATTGAATTCACTGCTCTATTTACTAAGAGGATTACAGAAATTGACGGCTAACCATCACGGGCGGGTCCGAGCGATTGTGGAACATAGACAACAAAAAAGTTTTCAAAGGCGATTGTCTTGTAATATCATTTTCTTCTTCATCAATTTTGTATTTAATCTGTGCATGAATGGAAACTATAAAGTTAATTGAAAAATGCCGAGTTCTGACATTGATGTAAGTACAATGTTAAAAGAAGTTATGAGAATGGAAAACTAAATGTTACTGCCATTTTTATTTCCATCAAACAAATAGTTTTTTCCATCATAAACTACAAAACCTCCTGATTACTTATGTGAACGAATTATTTTAATTACATATACATATTTGTCTATCTATACTTACGAATTCCTTATCATCCGTGTAAGACACTGACACACATTTCAGTGCCCAAATGGGAGAAAGAATTCTGCCAACGTAGATATAAAGTCCATTGTGCTTTGCGCTAAATTCCACTTGTAAGGGGAAGTTTGGGTCTCTCTGCTGGTGTGTCATATTGAACGAGGACTGGTTAAAGGGTGTTGGGCCCAACAAAGTTTGCTGAAAGGGAGACTGGGGCATCATTGATTGATTAGGGGAACCAGGGAATGATTGGTTCATGGCTTGATATGATTGGTTCAGTTTCCCTTGTTGCATTTGGCCTTGTGGTCCTCTTATTGACATTGGAGTGGACACTTGACGGGGTGAGAATTTCGGAGAACCTGAAAAAGGAATTTTGAGTAACTATTATGACTTTAAGTTACCCTGGAGGTAAAAGCCCTGCGATACTTATTACCAGATATATTTCTGCATCTATTATTTAAATTGAAAATGCAAACATACGCAAGAGAAAAAATGCCAATTAAAATGACATCTAAATCAAAATTGAATAAGTCCATAAAGTTCAATGCGTGACCTCACTACAAAAACCATGTGACGTCACAAAACACATTTTCCCGCAAGAAACCTCTTCTAAACAAGGTTCAATATGGAATGAACATTCCTTGGAGATGTCACGTTGTTTTTGCAAAGAAGCGTCAATTCTAACTTATACAACCAATCATATTCGATCTCAAAAATTAAATTCGACTGGCATCAACCTCAATGAAAGTGGAAAACTGGTGATTAAGAGAACTGGCTTACTGCCCACACTCTGTGAATCCTGCCTTACCTATACTAGAAGGTATCTGCGAAGGATGTTGCTGAGGATACATTGGCGAGGGTGTGAGCTGACTGCCGTATAGGAAGAAGGCACGGGTGGCCCATTCGCTGACAGACAGGTCACCGCTAGTCACGTCTTCGCACGCAAGATATAGCGCACACGCGCACGCTTGTTCTACGTTATAAAGCTGTGGATACAACCAGTCTGATGTATACCAAACACTAATATAGACCATTTACATTTATTTTATGTGGACATTTGTAAATTTTATCTTTTCGTTGGCACTGCCTTACCCATATAGGGCATTGTAACCAATTAAGTGGGTTCTTTTTACGTCGAACATCCTCGTCTTTCCCGGCCGTTGGAGCTGGCTGGATTATGAGGGACTCCGGGCGCGTAGAGATGGTAAATTGCGCCCCGACCTACCCACTAAAATTGACGGCGATCCTCGACTGTCCGAACCAGGGCCACGGGATTCGCTCCCCGATGGGAGAGCATGCTGCGGGTCCCTGGGGGCCTTGTCCCGCCTCCTTTAGGGGAGCCCCAAGCTGCAAGGCGAGACCCTCCGATTACGCGGGGGGTAGCAATAGTAGCCTCCACTCGTTCCACCGCTGGGATGCACGAGCGATACGCTACGCGCCCTCCTCCCGGAATGAAGTGGATATACTATATTATCTAACCGTAACTATTAAGTAATTACAAAATTTATTTTTCTGACTGGACTGGACTTGTATACTGGATTGCAAATATTATACATATCATACAATTTACATATATTATAACAAATCAGTAATGTAACTGTAATCTAAATCATTTGATATAAGATACACACATTTATGCATTTTTTTCCGAAAGCATATACACATTTCTGGGTTTGTAAGGAAACGACACAGTTACCATCTTACCTCCGCCGTAGCTTGAAGGGCACGTAAAGCCGTGAATCTATGGATGGCGGTCGTTACTCCGAGTCAATAGCGTGAAAACCGACTACTGGTCTAAATATTTAAATAACGGTAGTCTAGTCGTTAATTTACTAGACGGGAGCAGACGGCAATCTCTACGTCTAAATACTGGTAGTTAACCAAATCAGTATAGACCGGAGCTGACCCCAATGGAATTGGTAAAAGGCGAGGAAGATATAATTTTGAATACCTGGAAGAAATCTTTGACGGGATGAGCGTCAGGGCCTCGACAGTCACGTAGGAGGGACCGCAGCAAATCAGGCGCCGCCCCTGCTTCTACCACGCATGCTCCGCCCCCAGTCACTACAGCCCAACGTGAGACGCTCCACACATCTTTAGAAAAAAACAAAAAAGTACGTGCGTACAAAGTACACATGTCAGGAGTGAAACTTAGAACTATGTTTTTAAATTAAAATTAATAAAGGAGAATTTATGAAATATTATTATTTTATACTTTATGAAAAATAGTATATTAATTTATTAAATGACAAGTGGCAAATTAAAATGCCACATGTTATTTATACATATTAAAACGTCTTAATTTTCAAACGAATTAGCATATAAAACGTTGCATATCTTCGTGAAGCAAAACGTTGCACACCTTCGTGACGCTAAATTTTTACCCCTCATGCGCCTAAAGAAGTTCCCCTTGATGTTGAGTCCACACAGTGCGATATAACCCCCGAAAACTGTACTATCGTATTTGCAATTGGCTCTGCCGAGGTATAATATTATTATAGCTCGACATTACGAATAAATTTTCATCTATGTATTGCTTATTTTTTCACAAATAAGGAAAAATAAATAAACTGTCAACCTGTTTCATCAGTGTAGTAAGAGCCGACAAAGAGAAATGACAAGGCTGATAACCTAGCTGTAAGAGAAGGAAAACTTGATACGAAACCCTAAGCCAACCCGTCTGGCCAGCGTATCGGCCAGTATATAGACATAGACAATAGCTTTTTAACCTACAACAACAACCGCCAATACCTATAAAAAATAATTTGTATAAAATATAATTATCAAACTATAATGTGTCCGACATTTGGATGTTGATTACACCAAGTTATCAACTTTACTATTATTGTAACAGATACCATTATGACAATTACAATACCATTGTCTTTATCAGAGAGCTAATCTCTTCAATCATCAATAATTTTCGACACTCTATAGCTCCATTGTCTAGGTACAGGGTTGGATATGAAGATATAGCTTACCGCCTACAATAAAAAAAAAATCTACCTTTCTTGGATAGCAAAGCTGATGAAAGAAACTTGGAGTGATGATTTGGCAGGGCTGTCAGCGCCCACGCCGGCCCGTCTAGGGCTAGCAATGTGTGCGCTTCACTGAAGGCAGAAGCTGTTGCCAGCACGCGGGACAAACACCATAATGTTTCGGCCTCACCGCCGCCCGCAGAGCACACCATCACCAGCGACCCTGAAAAAAAGATTGAAGGACATTGTTGTCTGGACATTTTGTTGATGTTTATAATGTTTTTTTTTTAGATTTTAGCTTAAGACACACTATAGAGAAAAAATAAAAATAGTAAAAGTAAAATAATGTCACTACTCGTTTTCATCCTAAGGGTCATAAGAGCCAAAAGGAATTCATAAGGTTGATGGCCTAGCCGCAAGAGAAGGGTACCTGGATGAGAGACCCATCTGGCCAGTGTGGCACAGTAGGCTAATAAGCCTACATGTAGCCAGAGAAAGCCTGAATCAGCATCTATGAGCTGAGTAGTAATAGTAGTAGTATTAGCGACACTATTGAATGGTGTAATAATCAGTGATTGGAATAGGCAGAGTGAATCAACCTAAAACTAGACTAAAACAGAAAATTATTTAGTGAAGTCCTTGGAAGGTCATAAAACGTGGTTATTTTTTTCAAAACAATCTGTTTCTATTCCAGACTAGGTGTCATGATTTTTCAGTTTCTATCAATATTGGGCACGCGACTTCTTTGTGCGTGTTTGATTTCCCTTAAATTATAGATTTTGGCCCACCATTTAATAAAATCATCCTGTAAATTAGTATTTTTTTTTATTGATTTTAATGTCATCTACTTATTTCTTCGTGTTGCTATGTAAAACTGCAACATTTATTCCTTGAAGAAACATCATCTTTTTTTATTTTCTAAGTATTTAACACACACGCACACACACACTATACCGAAAATATGTTGCTACCATTCTCTCTTCCCACTAATTCCACTAACTTTATTGCTCTAAAAATGTTTTCGAAATATATATATTAATATAGACACTCACCATCTTCATAGACAGCACTATGCACTTGTTTAGGTTTGAGTACCGAAGAGTTTGGTGTGAACCCGGGCGGAAGGCGAACATGAAGCAGCGTCAGGTACTGCGGGCGTTGACCGCCTTGATTGGCGCTACGAATATTCCATGAATGAGACAAAAAAAAACGTACCAAAAAATATTGAGGTATAAAAAGTTAAAAAAAAATTTAAAAAAAACTTGGTTATTATGACAAATCAGGGTAGTTCACATAAATAACAAAAACAGTCCAGTTTACAAAAAAAGAACTTACTCTCCGCTTCCGGTCGTAAAATACAGTCTGGCGCCAGTCTGTGTCACAGCCACGAGGTTCAGATGATCAGATTCAGACTCATCTACTGCGGAAATTGCTATTACTGGCTTAAAATTATTAGGTTCCAGTGTCCTAAAACAATGACATAAATAAAAATGTGCATTTTTTATTCCATTTTAGAACATTTTGTCTGTGTGGTGAAGTATTTTGAAACTCAATACCATCCTGAAGATGTTGTAGGAGAAAATTAAAGAACGAAAAAGGCAGGTCACCTAGCTGCAAGACAAGGAAAATTTTATACAAACACCGCCTATCTTGCCAATGTGGTACAATGTGACTAATTTCCCTCCATACATTTGGAGGAGGTCTGAATCAGTAGTGGGTAATTTATGAGCTGAAACATTAAACACCACATTTCCCTTGGTTGAGCTCTGTCTACCTTACTCACGAGCAGATGATAGTATTTTGTTATAAGGAAGCATGCATGCAGAAAAACATATTTATTACAGAGAAGTTTATATCATCATCATTGCAGGCTAAAAGACCCATGGCTACAGGGCCACGCAGGTCACATGGGTTTGCACAGGGATTTGTATCGAGTTTTCTGCCTAGGTATTTCCTTTAGAGGCCTCTTACAGACACCCAAAGGATAAAATGGGGAGGTGACACAATTTATTCTTAATTCGTTACCATAAATAACACTTAAAATTTATATCTTACTTGACAATATCAACTGCAGCTGACACTATCTTTGATTGAGTCAATCTCACAACTCTGCTGAGGCCCTCTCCATCTTTGCCCAAATCAAATACTTCTATGCAACCTTTCTCACTTAATGTGTACAGAATATGCCTTGAATTGTCTACTTCAATTTTAACTATTGCATCCTCATCATATAAGGCTGCACTAAGGAAGGAAGGTACTAGAAATGATAGTGTGCTTGTGGAATGGTTGATTTTCTTGCAATGTTTGCCGAACCATAATAATTGAGCCTGAAAAATAATTTCAGTTTGGTATCTATGTAACTTTCAAATTAATTAATTACCAATAAGAAATTTATGTACAACAAGTGTTACCTAGTGCTAGTTAAACTATACTATATTGTTTAAACAAAAATGTTTTAACAAAGAAAATCATACAAATTGTGCACAGTATTAAAATGTACCTGATAAGTAATTTCATACAGACAGCCATCCTTGCCTCCCATGAAGATTCTTCCTTTGGCTGTTGATTTAACACACATCATAGATATACCATCAGTTGGAAGCACAAACACAGGCTCTGGTACTAATTGTATCTCTTGGAATTCCCCTAAACCTTCATTTTTACTAGATGAGAATGTGACACCTACAACAAAATAATAAGCTTAATTTTCTTAAGTTTAAAACAACTTACACAACAAGAAATAAGACTTTATAAAATGATAAAAATATAGTATCTAAACATAAAAGTTCTGCAAAGACTTTTCCCCTCATTTTCCAGTACCATACATTTAAATCGGTTACTTACAAGTTTCAAAGCAATATTTTGTAAGAGGCGACTATGGGGATTGCAAGAGGCAAATCACCTAGCTGCAAGAGAAGGCAAACTTGATACAAACCCTGTGCCAACCCGTCTTGCAAGTGTTGCACAGTAGGCTAACTTCCCTCCATGAATTTGGAGGACGTCCGGCTCAGTAGTGGGCCATTTATAGGAGAAACTATTAACTATAAACTTACCTAAAACTACAATTTCAACTGTGGTAGTCAAAACCAATAAATACTTGACAAAACTCTGGAATACACCTGGCTTTGGCTTTACCAGGCCTACGCTGACTATAGTTTCTCCAAGGCCATCAAAATAGGCAACATCACTCCCATGCTCAAAAGCCCATACATAGATATTGCTGTCAATAGCTAACCAAACTCGACTGATCTCTGGGAATACTCCCATCAAGCAATGGCACTGCATATCTGTAGCTTTGCTAAGGAACAGTACACAAATAAATTTACTTATGTCTACTATACATATAAAATTTTCCAATTTTAATTAAAGCTTATCATGAGGTGAAACTACATGTTAGGTAAAAAAATGAAATTGGAATATAATTTAAATATCCTCCAATAATTAAGTGTTATTAAACTAATTCTAGTGAAGTAGAGATTGGAAATTACTTCATTTTTAATACATTTATTATTGCTAAAGTAATTTTGTAATACTAATCATGCTGTAGTCTTATACTAAATTGAAAGGATACGGGCAAAATGCTCCATGATCTCTGGTGGTAGTGGTACTTTGTTTAATATCTTCAACTGAGATAAATTTGGATGGTTCAGCAAAGCAGATAGATTTCTGTAGTCTCCTGCATTTAAACCACTGCATGTTGGACTTCTTTGAGTTGAAATTCCAGTTATCTGCAAACATAACAAACTTGGCATTTCCATTTTTTTTATATGGTTACTGGAATCTGCTGTAATTTCACCAATACTGATATGTTTTATTTAAACAAAACAAACAAACCTCTAAAAATGATGGGCGCGAATTATCATTGGTTATATAGCGGTCTAAAGTAAAGCCAGCTAGTTCCAAGGACTCCAACTGCATCTTGTTGCCGTCTGCTGGTCGTAGTCCGTCAATACTTGTATTTATTGCACTTGGCATCTAAATTAAAATAACATTACAAAACCATACCGCTTAGTTTAAAACTACGAAATTAGTTTGTTTTAGGTTATTTTGCTAGCTGTCATATAAACAAAAGTTGACATACTACTTATTTACCTTAAATTTGATAATCTTTTTTTCTTTCGTTTATTTAATAAGATAAATCACTACTAATTTAAAATATTTTCTTAGTGTTATTTATATGTAACTTTGATACTGATATATAATAAATAATAGTGTAATTTTAAATTTAGGATATTCAAACTCAAAGACATAACGGACATCGACTCATGACACCAACCTAGCCATACCAATCGCATGTCGCCATGGTATACAGATCCGATCCTGTCATTATAAAAGTATTATTTTATTATCGATATATGTTTATGTATCGATTACTTTTTAGTACTTTGGTAAGGGGCAGCGAAAATCTGTCCTTTCGTAATCCTGCTGAAACAGGGGTTCTTACTATTCATAGGTTTTTACTTATTTAATACAGGAATACTCTTTGTATGTTATACGATACGAAGGAATCGATTAATTCTCCGGCCATATGATCACCCTATGATACAGTTTTCTATTTTAGAGGTTGTAAAACATGTTATAAGAAAATCGGTTCAGCCGTATCAAGGTTATCCGCTGTTTTTTAGTTAAATGGAGGATTCCATATAATTCAATTTTGAATTTTTGCTGCCATTGGCTGCCATGGGATCATAATTAACACAGATAATAATTTGGAAAAATCTTCGGTATAACGATTGAAGCCAACACCTAGGGTGGAAGATACGGTCTGTTCTTAGCCATTTTCCCGAGAGATGGCGTTGAAGTCAACATTTACTTTTTTTTTGTGAAATTATTAAAACGTAGGAGTAGCTTAAGCGGTTATCGGACATTACGCTTTATTTTGCTGGGTCATATCAGTGCCACAAAATACACCCAATTCGACACATAGCCCAAAATTTTATACCCTGTACAAGATAACTTGATCGATTTGACAGACGGGCTAGTGATGGGTTGTCTAAACCAGTGCCTCTGGTTTGTCTAAACCAGAGGCGTCTAGGTGTCATTTCTATCTATAATATGTATGTATTTACAAAAAAAATATGTATATAAGTAGTTTATCATCCATCTCGTTACCATAACACAAGCATTAAGTTGCTTAGCTTGGGACGAGATGGCGTTGTGTGAAATGTCCAAGGATATTTATTTAATATTACAGGGTTATTTTTGGACCTCCCGCCAAAGTTAAATAGGTGATTCAGACCATGAAAGTAAACAAAAAAGAAACGAAAATAATAATTGTAAAAGTGTTAAATTTCAATATGCGAAAGCCAACGAATTTTATTTCATTATGAAAATGTTTTTTATTCGAATATTGTCATAAAAAGTGAAGAAAAAGTGATAAAGAATTTCACACATAATACAGCCACAACATTTCGTCACAGTTACAAGTATTTAAAAATGTATTTTTTTGGACTAGTAGACATTATCTGTTTCCCATCACTGTTCGTTATTGCAAAGTAAAGGTATGATTCCGAACTACGCAGCAGTACTGCCGCAACAGTGCTGTCGCAGCACTACCTACTGGTCACCATACAATATTTTTAAAAGCCTAAATGAGATTACATTCCGAGCTAGGCAGCAATACAGCGGTTGTATGGCGACCAGTAGTGCCGCGATAGCACTGCTGCACGTGCAGCGTAGTTCGGAATCATATCTTTATGTCGATCAGAAAAATTGACATCTGTCAAATCGATCATTAGCATGACGATAGCTCGTGAACAGGGTATAGTATCGTTTACACACACAGACGTAGATGTGTACTCAATACGTACGTTTACGAAGATTTAACAATAGATGGCGTGAATAAAAAAAAGGTTTAAATATAAAAGTAAACGTTTGGGTGATACTGAGAAAACATGGTGTGGTGACGAATGATCCGTGTGGTGACGAATAGAGAAAACATAGTGCCATCACCTTAATTCGTCCCGAGGGTGTCGTAAGATCTGATATTTGGAAATGATAAGGCTAATAACTTAGCTACAAGAGAAGGAAAACTTGATACATAATCCTTTTTTTTTGTTCGGGGGTAAAATCCTTTATGGACTTCCTCGCCGGCCACGGGGATGGCCAGCGAGGAGAGTGTGGGACTCTCCCCCATAGTGGGGGCCTACCCACTAAACCTCCCCGGGGTGCTTCAACTCGCGTCCTGTTGCGGCATTGTTGGATCTGATGCAGAACCACGCCGCCGCATGATACATAACCCTGTGCCAACCAATCTAGCCAGCGTGGCACAGTAGGCTAATTGCCCTCCATCTAATTAGAGGAGGCCCATCTCAACAGTGGGTCATTTATGGGCGGCATAGTAGTAGTAGTAGAGAAAACATGGTGCAATGTTCTCTTTTGTGGGAAATAAAATATGTAAACGTACAATAGAACCCTAATCATAATGAAAAGAATATAATCATAATGAAAAGAAATGTTCTGGGATTTTCTAAAAAAATATGCGTTGTATATCATTGTACATAGGTTTATTGTATTCCCTTTAATAATAGATAAACTATCAAAGTATATTTCATTTATATCATAGAATATTTTTTAACAGAAGTTGTCCCCTAGGGTCTCCTACTAGTTCTCCGCTATCATAGATTAGTTGCCCACGAAGGTAGGTCTGCTTCACTACTCCCTTTAAGATTTTATTCAAGTAAGGCGTCAACTGGAAAATAAATAAAACAATGTGCATTGACATTTTAGTAGGTACCTACTATTTTTAAGTCATTTAAAGTCATTCACAGCTCATTAGACCCACCCGGCACCCACTCAGCACCGCCTCGACGCACGACGTCCACTCGTTGTCGACAGGTGGTCCACGGGTGAACACCGCGTTAACACCAATAAACGTTGCGCGGTCAACTTGTGGACCTCGCGTGGTCAACGAGTGAACGCCGCGTGGTCAACGAGTGTACGTCGCTTGGTCCACGAATTTTTGAGTAGTCTGTTAACAATTGGTACTAGGTCTACACGTGTGCTTCGTAATGTAAAATTTTACTAACCATGAATTGGCACTCATAGACCAACCAACGTATAGTCCTCTCGTGAATCATTCGCGGGTAGCGCGCGGTCCACTCGGGACCCGCGCGTTGGCAAGCGCAATCGACGCAATGCGAGCAGCGAGTTGTCCCCGAGTGGTCCACCCGCCACGGCGCCGTCCACGTCCACGCTTGTTAGGCTTACGACAGAGGCGATCCGGTGACGCTACGGAGTTGCTGTAGTGAGCGTATGCCCATACAAGTCCATATAAAGAGTACTAACCGCACAAGGCGAGGCGGTGCTGAGTGGGTGCCGGGTGGCTCAAATGAGCTGTGACCTTAAGTCCACTGCTGGACATAAATTACCCTCAAGGTTTGGCCCTGAACCACATGAGTAGACAATTCCTGAACCATCCAGATCTATCGTATAACCGGGTTATCAGTCATATTTGAATTTTTTTTTTGTAAGCCGAATGATGTTTTTCGGATTCAATTGTGTCATCTTACCTCCTATTTGTATTGCTACGCAAAATCTCGTGTTCAATACTCAGACAGAACATGATGTTCTTATTTTGAACCATAGCATTCCATATTCCGCCAAGTTTGCGTAGAGAATATTTATCCACTTAAGTACGTTCAGGTGGACTGTTTAGGGCCCCCGCGCATTTAGGCGGCCAGTCGCGCGGCCTGGCCGCATAATGCGCGGATTGGTCGCGGCGGCCAATAGGCCGCGTATGTGACGCGATGTTTTTCGTTGGCCGCGCGGCCTGGCCGCGTAATGCGCGCAGCTATATACATCGTAGAAGAATTAGTTGGTCGCAACGACTTGGCCGCGCGGCCTGGCCGCATAATGCGCGGAGGCCCTTAAAGTACTCACGAAGCGAGCAAACACAGTGTCAAATTTTGACACTTGAACAGCCTCTTGCCTTCGTTTCCTAAGAATCAGGCTAGGGAACGAGCCCACTTTTCCTTTTAGCTGCCAAGGTCATGCTTTCTCATACATACAGGTTCGGCGACACGTGTGACAAATGGCCATCAGGCGGGTCTTATGATAGAGCGGTTTTATATAATACCATAATTGTCGTATTGTTAAAATAATACAGTACCTTATTCTTATGTCTTATCATATCGCTTGTCACTACGAAGGTTTCATCAGGGTCGAAGAATACAATATCAGCGTCGAGGCCGATTTTGATCGCGCCCTTGCGATGCTGCATTCCACATAGGCGGGCAGGCGCGGAACTCAGGAATTTGGTTATGGAGTTCAAGTGTAGCCCGCGACAGTTTGCACCCGTCCAGAACAATGATAGCCCTGGATCGCATTTCAAATATTACTTATTTGAATGTCTCCTTTAAATGTTGTCTTTTTTTACGTTGGGTTATCCTCATAGACCTGGCCGTTGGGTTTTGGCCGAGATATGACATCGGGGCGCGGCTAGATGAAAATTAGCACCTCAATCTACCCTAACTATTAAATCCAAACGCGACTGCCCGAATAGGGCCACGGGTTCGGCTCCCCGAAGGGTGAGTTTGCTTAATCACACTTGGGGCTTTGGGTCACTTATGAGAAACTTTGTCTTGGCAGTGTGGAACTCTCTCTATGCTTGACATATTGTCAGTCCGTAAATGAATCACCGTCTAATAAGTCTTCTCCAATATATTCAAAGGAAACCCTAGTTTACCACGTGGCTCGGGTTTAATTTCATTTTGAATAGTAAGTCACCTTTTACGGATGATTTTTACTTTCAAACTATAAATCAATTAGAAATCTGATCGAAATGAATGATAAACATTTACCAAATTGAACTGATGAGATTCCGCCCCAGGCGTCCAAAATGTTTGAACATTTGAGATCAGGCGTGCAAGGTGAGTGGTCTGATACAACCAAATCCAGCTTGTCTTCTATCAAATAGTCCCACAACTTTTCCTGAAATTAATTATTTTTGAACAAACATCTTGAACCAAAACCTATCTAATCGATTTCTGGATCTCTTTGGCGGTCATCGGCGGAGAAGGGAGGCGTAAGCCACGCAAACTTTCCCCCACCAGGGCGCTTTTAGTTCAAGATATTATATGCTACTATTCTCGAGGGAAAACGTAGATTAGAGTCGGTTTGACAGTGGCTGCTTACCATTTTGGCGGGACGTAAGCAGCGTGTCGTGGTTGATTTGATTGGCCATGTGGCAATGCCTATTGGTTATTACGTAAACGTATAGCGTGTTTGTCTCATCTAGCGAACTTGCTCTCACTATGCTGTTTGGTGCTTTTTGTAAACAAGACAGATATTTAAAAAAAAACAGCTACAGAGGTTCTCCCCGGCTCTTCTCTGTAGAACATCATTCCGAACCGGTGGTAGTGTCAGTATGAATGTGGGTGGACGCAAGGGAAGAAGAGATGGATAGATTGTGAGAATGAGGTAATGTGTATAAATGGTGTGAATGTAGATATGACGATCGATAGGTAATGAGACTACCAGCTAGTAAAGGACAAGGGCCGAAAAATGATATCGGTAATTTTAAAGATGACAATTTATACGGGTTTTGTGATAAAACCTACGTAACTAACAGTTTGAATTTATAAAATTTGATCGTCGCGTCGACAGAGTATTGGTACAGACTTATTTCTTCCTAGAAACGATCTACGGAGTGCAGGCTATTTGGAAGGACTTAACTACAACATTACCTGCCTCTGGGTAATGTAAAATTACCGCCCTTATTGAAAATCTTCATTTGGGGCTGAAAATTTGCTACACTGGGATCAATCCCCAAGTGCCCCTAGAATACAGCGCTGCTGTTTTATGGTAACGGGTTCAAATACAAATTAATTTAAATACCCTATTATCCTTGCCACGAATGGGAGGCGCGCACTTATACTCGCTTTGGCCCCAAGGTATTTGTTCCGAACTAAACGTGAGGTAATGATGGCAGGTTTCAGCGGTGACTCCTGAACGCCAGCCCTTATGACCTGCAGCCCTGCGAACTTTCCTGGCCTGATCCAGTAAGGTCACCACCTCAGCCGAGGATACATGAACTATGTGAACACGGACTCTGCAAAACAAATCAAATTTTATATCTCAGGCAGATGTTTATTTAAATAATTAATTAGCTACCCGCCCCGGCGTCACACGGTTGCAATGATGAACATCTAAACGAATCAGTGTTTCTACAATATTATTTATCTATTATACATATAAACTTTCCTCTTGAATCACTCTATCTATTTAAAAAAAACCGCTTCAAAATCCGTTGCGTAGTTTTAAAGATTTAAGCATACATAGGGACGGACAAACGACTGCGACTTTGTTTCATATTATGTAGTGATGATGCATGGAGGACCTACAGCTACTAAAGTTTTAAGGTGAATGTTCCAGGGTAGCCCGCGAAATTCAAATTTTCTTACGTTTTTTGCAATTTGCAGTTCAGTGCTAGGTTGTATGTTGATACAACCTAGCACTGAACTAGGTCTAACCTAGGCTAGAAGGTCTGGAACATTCACCTTAAGTACGGCTTATGGATAGCTACATTGAGCCAATAACAAGTCCTAACTCAAAGCTATTGCAAAGGAAATTTAGGAGCAAATAGAGTACAATTAATGTCACTGTTAATTTTACTGTTGATCTGATCAAATTCGTAGCTAATCGACCGTATCGCTCTTTGCCTTAATAAGTAAGTACGGCTATTACAAGGACTCAATTAGCGGCATAAGAAAAAATAATTTGCTCATGAATTATATACCGTAATATTTTTGGTAGTAACTACAATATAATGTTCCCTCTTTTTTTATACAAGAGATGGCCACTTTATTGCCACACTTTGCCTTTCTAACCCTACGAAGTTATAAATACTGGCGGACGTTGTGGAAATTCAACTATGATTATTTTAAATTATAGTTCTATATATATACTTAGTTCTATTCTCAATTTGACCACAGACTTCACTATCACTACATAGTATAAAACAAAGTCGCTGTCGTCTGTCCGTCCCTATGTATGCTTATATCTTTAAAACTACGCAACGGATTTTGACGCGGTTTGTTTTATTAGATAGAGTGATTCAAGAGGTTTTTATACATGTATAATTGCGCCCGTGCGAAGCCGGGGCGGGTCGCTAGTTAACAATAAACAAATGAGTTTTTATGTGTGTGTTTCACATATATTTAATGTATTGTAAATGTATTTTTATGAATAATTTTAAAATAATACACATTTTTATTTGCAATCTGAATTTCATTCTGCACTCGTTCTCTACCTATTCTAAACTTTATGTGTGGGAAATTTTCTAATGCTCCGTCCGCGCAATATTCGTAAAAACGGGTAAAATTTTTTTGCTTCACGTATTAATTTCAAGAACATATATGGGGTTTTGTTACAATATCTTTGTCAGTATGAGTAGTACTATCGATGCTTTCGTTATGGCTAAAAGGATTTTGATACACCCCGTAGTAACGTAAACTGGCATTACGAAACGGATCTCACTAAACCCCTAAATAAATCTCCTAGGGCCGGTGACAAACGCTTGGTAAAAATACTGGTAGTTGGTAAAAAGCTTCCTGTGAAGAAGATTTAAGGTACATTTGGAGCAGTACTTCAAAACAAGTACGTGCCTTGCTCGTGGCCAATGAAAGGTAGAGCCTGGTCGTAATCTCATGGCAATTTGGTTCCGCGTATCTTATCGTTGTCTTACTATGCGTAACCTTGGCCTGATACTGGCGTGGAGAACTTGTAAAAAAAATAAGATCTGGCATAATGAAGGTTGTCTGTAAGAAATCGCACCCGCGATTAGCTCGTACTTCGTACAAAATGTATACATGTAATGTGTAATGTATACATACAGCCTGTTTTTAACCTTTGAGATAAGGTTTTTAGGCACAAAGGCATGATCAGACGAGCTGGTAGGTATGCCTGGCTCAGGGTCGCAGCGCCTATCCCCCCGATAGTTGTAGTCGGGGAATTCTTAACTGTGCAAATTGCTCTTGAAACTTCGCTATCGCGGTGTAGGACTTTTTTGGTAATTCACGCATTTGTAGGCGATATTTATTAATGTTATTAGTTCCAATTTTTCGGGTAAATTGTGTAAAGTATGTAGCATTCTGTAATCACATTTATATCTGTGGCAACTTATCATAGCAATGGACGTTACTTTGTTTTTTGTTTACTGTGTTGTTTTAATAAAAACATCATATTATCGAGAGTATTATGTCTGAAGATGTGCCATTTGCAGGTTATAGCCTGTATTCTAGTTGAAAAATTCTAAAGACCATTCTAAGAGATACGTGCATCTCTTATTGGTCTATAGTATTTTTCAACTAACTTCAAAAAGGTAAAGTTATGTAAAGTTTTCTGGTGAACCAACCCTGTTTTAGGAACTAAACTGTTGATTAACGTCACTGCGTTCAATTCCATTTCCGGCGGTCTTGACTCCAAGTACGTTTTATATTCCTTCGGATCTGAAACTGTCAAGTTTTAGAACATTTTAGAGTAACTTTCGTATGTGTTGCTCTAATTATAAAATTAATGTTCACTATGGTAGATAAAACAACCTCTCTCGTTTATCTTGTTTAAGGTAGGACCACAGTCGTCTTCAAGTTCAGCATGGAACTGCAATATGATTAGACATTAGTAAACATAATCTAGTAAACTTAATGAGCTGTTCTAAAAATATATTGACTCATCACGATATCTCTGGTACCATAAGACCTATACCCTATTCAAGATAGCGTGATCGATTTGGCAGATGTAATTTTTTCTGATCGATAAAAAGGTATGATTCCAAACTACGTCGCGGTAATCGGGACCAGTAGTGCCGAGGTAGCACATCTGCGTGCAGCGTACTTCGGAATCATACCTTTACTTTGCAATGGCGAATAATGGTGGGAAACAGATAATAACTAGTAGTCCAAAAAATAACACTTTAAAATACTTGTAGCTGTGACGAGATGGTATGGGTGTATTATGTGTGAAATTCTTTATCACTTTTTTTTAACTTTTTAAGACAATATTCGAATAAAAAACGTTTTCATTTTGAAATAAAATTCGTTGGCTTTAGCGCATTGAAATTTAACACTTTTACAACTATTATTTTCTATTCTTTTTTGTTTACTTTCATGGTCTGAACCACCTATTTAAATTTGGCGGAAGGTCAAAAAATAACCCTGTAATATTAAATAGGAACTTATTATGACCCACCATCGCTTATCTACCCAATGTTTTATATGTCTAGTGCAATAAAGAATTTCACACATAATACACCCACGCCAACTTGTCACTGTTACAAGTATTTTAAAACGTTATTTTTTGGACTACTTACTAGATATTTTCTGTTTCCCATCACTAGCCCGTCTGTCAAATCGATCAAGCTATGTTGAACGGAGTATAGAGACTTGAAATTTGGTAGGAATATTATTTTTACGGAGTAGAGGTCAGGAAAAAAGGGGGGTTGCGAAGGGTTTAATTATTTTGCGAAACAACGTTTGCGGGATCAGCAATTAATATTAAACAGTCTATTTAACTTCTAAGTGCTATTTAGGGGAGCTTGGTCAGTTAAAATAAATAAAGATCAGCGTCCATTTAAAGTAACAAAAACGGATGGTGGGCAAATTTTATGCACACCGTTGACCGTTTCGCAGTTAACGTCAATTCAAGGCAGTTAGGTAAATGGACGCCAACCCTTAATTTGAACAATGCGCACCGCTATCACTGTTCCAGTTCCTTCAAGAGCTGAAAATGCTTTTTCTAAGTCCTTAGGTCCAACATTCGGGAACTCTTCTATACCACTCGGACAAAGAAAGCATTTAAAACCAACCACACCAGCCGTAACGAGATCTCGTAGATGATCCTGAGAAGCATATCAGATAATACGGATTACAATAAGCATATTTTCAAATTTAAAATTAAATATTTAATATTAGCAGTATGCTACACCCCAGAAGACACTGACTGGAATAAAAGTATACAGGATATAACAAAAACCCTATAACAATAAGGTAAGTTCGATAGCACTACTGTTATAGATACTGTGTGCCACAGCTCAGACAAAAGCTAACATATAATTGTGACTGTCAAATAATAGACATTTGCAATATAATTATATTGCGACTTTAAATTGAAATTTAAGCTATCCTATCTTTCAAGTTGGATCAAACTGCACACGGTGTTCAAATTTAATTAAAATCGTAGTTAAGTAGCTTAGGAGTCCATCGCGGACAAACAACTTGGCGCGTAATTTATTAAAGATAATCGTATATCGTATAATCAAACATTCATTAATTTATTTAAATATTAGCATACAAATAGTCAGGGTCAGTGTTATAGCAATAACATTATCTCGATATTACATTAATTGGTCTAAACGAAATAGATGTTCTTCGCGATAATCTGTATTTAATAATTAATTTCAACTTTGCATTGCATTACATAGCCTATTGCAAACAATAAATATTTACAGCCGTAATTAACACTTCATATTGTAAATCGCACTTTTACTCTAAGCCATGTGATGACTTATATTATAGACCATAGAAAACACATTCATACCAACCCATTACATCCTAGAGGAGTCGTAAGAAGCGACTAAAGGATCGCAAGACGTTAAGGCTTAGCCTTCAAGAGGAGGAAAAATTAATAGAAACCCTGTGCCTGTGTTAATTTTCTTGGCGGCCTGGCACCGTAGGCAACTTAGCCCAACTCAACAGCGGGTCATCTATAGGTTGAGATTATCGTCTTTAGAACGGGGATCGTTGTAACTTACAAGATGTTTTTCTACTAATTAAAGCTTATAAAAAAAATCTTCCAATCTTGGTAGGTTACTTACTTCATTTCCAACTATGACACCGCCCCAAAAACCTACGTCTACAAACACATTGTCTTTGGCTGAAGAAGCTTTGATCTTTAAATTATCTAGCGTGGTGGTAGGTGGAATTGAATTGCTGAAATAATATAAAAAAAACATGTGAAAAAGTCCGATTCAGCTTGACATATATATGTTACTAGCTGTCCCGGCAAACGTTGTTTTGCTGCGCCAACCGTGTCCTCAAATGAGGAGGTACGCATGAGAACCAAAGCGCAGTGCCGGTAGCCCTCGAACGCGGTGCACTGACCACCTAGGTAAGGTCCGGAAAACCTTGGATGCAAGCGGAGTAGGACCGGCCTTCGTAGAAATCCTTGTAGGACAATTCCTTTTGGATGACATTACGACGATGAAAAAGCATAATTAATTTTCACTAGAAATCGAAACCTTTTAACCTCCACTTCAAATATACTTTTTTTTTGTTAATTTTATAAATTTTATCGCCGTGTTTGAAGTTAGTTTATATTTTTTGTCAAAATGTTTCTGTGTCTACAATATTAATAGTGATGGTGTCATGTCACACTTTGCAAGAGACTCGTATTATAAAAATCTGCATAATTCATTTTTATTTTCCCTTTTTAACACGATGAAATCAGAAACCGTGACAGAAATTGCTCAGGTAGGGTCGAGGATTAGTTTATTTTTAAATTATATCGGGCTTATCTTATAAAACAAAAATAAGAGTATCGCGTACCAGTTCTTCTGAGCAAAAAGGGAATCCGGACAACATATTATTTTAATGTTATTAAAAAACAATGGGCCTACTCGATCAATCTACTCGTGATAAGTTAGCGATATAACTTCTCAGCTGTAGTTTCGTTAATTATTTTAAAATTTTAATCAACTGCGCGAGTTTCTTTTGCGAAACGCAGTTCTCTGTATTATTGTGTTGTTGTGGTGACGTCAAAACAATTATGATTTGAATAATCTATGCTAAAATTTCTACTCATGATCGCTCCATCACAGTAAGACATGTGTTGGAAGCGCTGATTTAATAATGATAATGATAGGCTTCATTTTCTGGGCAGCTAAAAGTATCAACTTCTTCCTTGCTTTGTCGCAAACACAGTCCAGTCCTACTACTCGTACACGTGGGACTACCATAATCATGTGGTTAAACAAACCAACGGTCGGTTTTATGTTGCGGACTTCATTGTTGATGAAGTTCCGGCAATTGATTGATAATAATGGATAATATTATTTCCTAATCTGGTAGAAGACGGGCATTTATAATACGAATATTTTTAAATTTAAATTCCTCGAAGGTTCTTACAGAGGCATGTCAACTATGGTCGTAATTCCGCCAGCAGCTGCAGCAGCAGTGGCAGTACGAAATCCCTCCCAGGCGGTACGACCAGGTTCGTTTATGTGTACATGACTGTCGACCACGCCTGCCAATAACGCCCAATCACCACCATCCACCACCTAAGAATAAAACACAAACATATTAAATTCCAATGGGTTATAGAATAGATGTTAGTGACCTCGCCTGCTATTAAACCTTAGAGTACAGAAATACGCACACTGCATCTTTTGACCACAGAACACTTTATCGTTGTTAAAATATAGACGCAGTATCATTTGCGTATTTGAGCAAAAATCGTCATGAGGGATCTGCAGGTAAAAAATAATGGACGCACTCTGTGCGATTACTTATGATTTAATTGTTGAATTATTTTATCAAGAGCTTTTTTTTTATTTAGAAAAACGTTTGACTTCTATTACCTGAAGAATACTTGTGTGAAGAAAAATAGAACTTATAAAAATAGGTACATAGATCTTCATATTATATTATACTAGCGACCCGCCCCAGCTTCGCACGGGCGCAATGACCAATCTCTAAATTTACCAGTGTTTCTATACAATATTATGGATGTATTATACATATAAACCTTCCTCTTGAATCACTCTATCTACTAAAAGAAACCGCTTCAAAATCCGTTAAGTAGTTTTAAATATTTAAGAATACATAGGGACGGACAGACGACAGCGACTTTGTTTTAAACTATGTAGTGATTTATGAAGAACTAGCTGACACGGCGAACTTTGTTCCGCATTATAAATATTTAAAACAAAAAGAAAGTTGGACATAGGATAACTGAGATTTTTATCCCGTCCGAATAAAACCTACTTTAACAAAACGCAACTGACAGCGAAACGTTATGTTGTCTTTAGTTTAATATGGCCGAAAATTTGACAATTGGAAATTTTGAATTCGACTTGTTTATATTGTTGTAATTCACATAATATCTTTAACGTGTAGCCTATGTGTTATTCTGATGTATAAGCTATATTATTGTAAAGTTTCATTAAAATCCATTCAGTAGTTTTTACGTGAAAGAGTAACAAACATCCATCCATCCATCCATACTTACAAACTTTCACGTTTATAATATTAGATTAGATAGATATTAGATTAGATAAAGTTAAAAATGGTTTCAAAGCAGTATTGCAGATAGGTCTTTGTTCTTCACGGCTGTTATGAACTTCATATTATATTATACATACATATGAAGAATAGAGTTCAAAATGTTTTCAAAGCAGTTTTGCAGATAGGTCTTTATTCTTCGGAACAGTCGACATACTACTTGAATTATGAGATCCAACTCAAAAACGCACGTGCGGCACTAGATAAACCAAATAATATTTGCACCGTATAAAGACCTCGTAAAGGAATCGAAATCGAGAGAAAAAACATATTAAAATGAGGGCCCAAACAAAGAACACATAAATTTGACAGGCTCCATTTGAATAACAATATTTTACATTCATTTCAAAATAAAATTTATTCCGTAAGACCATTAACGAAAAATTACGACTTTATAACAAATCAAGTTCTAAATCGATCGCTCCTATATATACAGTTACAAATAAGAAATTTATCTCTACAACTTATGTTGCTAAAGCAGTAGCTCAACCACTAGCAATATTATTTATGAATAACGAATGAAGTAAACACATTTTAAATTCTGCTATGTAATGTAATTATATCAGCACTACAAGCTTAAGCAATATCTACGCGCGAGTTGAATCGTAACGTCGGTCGATTAACATAGTAATTACCTTTAGTTTCTCATCATTTTCCAATAGCAATCTATCGGCTTCTTCCTTCGAAAGAACCAGTTCTATGGTGCCTTTCTCATTCACCAAAACTCCGCCTGCGCAAACTCCAGCCTCTGTAACTAGGCGATTGCTCAGAAACAATTGACGTGTGGACAAAGTCATTACGTCTTAAAAATACACCCTGATAAAAATGAATTAAAATATTTTTCACGTCCAGTACCAATCAGTCATAAGTCCACTACTAACCATGCCATTCATCTCATTGATCCTGATATTGTTATCAGTTCAGTGTTCAATGCACGTAAACAAAATGATAAACTTTACGATAAATGCTATGAGGGTTAGGACATCAATATAGTGTCCATTTAAGTAATATTCTAGTCTCTTTATATACAAAAGTGTGTTTCATAAACCCTTTTATAATGTTATATGATGACGTACCTATATCTGTTTGTGGAACGATACCTCCCGAGTGCTTATTTCTTTTTATTTGAAAGACGTCTAAATTGAAAACATATTTAAAAAAAAAATCTTCTCAATACTCAATACTGGATAAGGTCGCCGGAAAACGATGGATGCGGCGGCCCAGGACCTGCCTTTGTGGAAATCCTTGGGGGACGCCTTTGTCCAGCAGTGGACGTCTTTTGGCTGAAATGATGATGATGAATACTTTTCAGTTTATCACGTATTTTCCCGTTGTAGCGTATTCCTAAAATCAATTCAAGAAACATAATATATTCCAATGGCTTATAATGATAATATGTAGTAAAATTTAATTGGTTGTACTCGTATGTGCCTCCTTTGGATCACAGGTCCCCGGTTCGATTCCGGGGTCGGGCAAGTGCCTTTGTGTAAACCAGAGGCACTTGTCTTGCTGCGGGTCGGGATGTCATTTGAATTTCATGTTTGTAAACAGCCCTCACGATATACCTATGTATATCGTGAGGATACTACAGGATACTAGCACATCGCTAAAACTATTTTTACTACATAATATTGTTTTCCCTACAAAATTGACAAAGTCTTATTTTTTTGAGTACGTAAGCTACTTAATTAACATGAGGAAGAATTGAGGATTACTCACAAATTATTTTCGGAAATACAGACACGTAAAAATGATGTACGGTCTTAGATGACAATGGATAATTTCATGTTCAGGTAATTACATTCCAAGACGTGAACCCATATGAGACGTGGGCGAGAAGCATCTTACATCGATTGTTGACGAATCGCACATATAAAATGCCAACGGCCCACCTTGAACTTCGCCTTGGACACGGCACGCGGGGCCCCCTGCCATCGCCTGCTGTCGCACTACCAACCCCCCGCCGTATTGTAGCGTGCATATACTCAGTAAACTGTAAACATACATACCGGTTCCGTTTGGGGCTTCTTCAAAAGGGCAGGATGAACCAGATTCCGATGCTTAATAAATAGGTTGATCTCGCTCACGGTCAAGCCGAAGGTACAATTTAAAACAAGGTACCCAATTAGAATCTTTGTTCTTATTTTAAAGTGGATGTCGTATTTAATGGCAGTAAAACTCGTTGTGATAAGGTTTGGGCAAGAGCAATAATTACAGAGGTTACCAGACGATAAAGAAATCTTTGGGAAGTAGTCGTATCAGACATTATAATTAGACATTTAATTAAGCAATTAGCGATATAAACAATCATAATATATATTTAATACAGTACTTTAGATGTTGCCCGACTTAAGTAAATATTAAAATGTAGAGATCACTGAAGGCATGCACTTACCTCTTGTCGTCTGGAATTCTCTACACTTTACTAGACACGAAAAACATTCGACATAGTCCAAATGAGACGATATACTAAAATATGGCAGTACTCTCGTCATCGTCGGAGTTGGGCCTCCTCCAATTACATGGAGGGTAATTAGCCTAGTGCACCACGCTGGCATAGGGTTTCGTATCAAGGTTTCCTTCTCTTGCGGCTAGTTTTTCAGCCTTATCATTTCCTTTTGTCGCCTATTACGACACCCACAGGACGGAATGGGGTGGCGACACTACGTATCCTTTTACAAATGCCTCACCACACAGACTGGCAGTACTGATAGCCCGAAATTACATTTAGTCATACCCGGCCAACATCAACGTACACAATTTAAAAAACAAATTTAGGAAGTTAGTTCATTAGGGTCACTATCAATGTCTAAAACAAGGGCATTGCCAATTTCAGGGTTTACTTAGGCGAAGAGTGTACAGTTAGGTGATGAACCGGCAGCCGTGGCGAGGAACAATACGAGTGACATTGGCGGCAAGAAAGGAAGGAACGCACTGTGCATAGTAATTATGGAGGTGACTGGGACTACGCCGCTGTAGGAGCTCACACCACGTACGCGGTTGCCCGTCACCAGCAACAAACAATATTTGACACCTAGTAACATAATATTTAATTTCAACCTCATCCCGCCTAATCTGTGGATACTATGCAAGGCTAAGAAGCTTTAGAAAATAAAAATAAAACTCTTTATTCAACGAAAATAGTTCCGATATGGTGCCTAGTGTACTGTTGATGTTGTTAAGTTAATATTACCTGTGATCATTGGAGATTCTACCAGTGGTGGTGTACCTATGAACTGTGCATCAGGGACTTCTACCAGTGACCCCTACATGAAAGGTATCAGCGAAAACGATCTTATTAAGTAGCTATATAATGTACTCTGTTTAAGACTGAAATAGAGAATATTAAACCTTGAAGACATAGAAAGCAACGTTTCATATGCATTCCTTACGCATTATGGTGGCCATCTTGTGTGGCATGGTGGTATACTTTGAGCCTTCGTTGTACAAACACTCTGAGGTCTTAGACTTTCAATCAATATTAGCATTACACTAAGGAATAAGTTATTTGCAATAGGTCCAAGTCATTGTACACAGTCTTTGACTACAGTATCTAGCTACCTGAAGCTGGATCATAGGTTTATTAATCCTGTAGGTACTATAAAGATAATAGCGGCCCTCTCCCGGTCCGCACGGATATTTAACCAAAAATACAAAATACTGCTAAAGTTAGACATATATCTTTATATATTCCAACTGAAACTCAAAAGGAACTTTATTTATGTAGGTTTTATCACCACTCTTGTAAATCGTCATATTTAGAATTACCATTATCATCTTACGACCTCTGTCTCACGCTAGGTTCTAGTCTTCATACACACCTATCAGTCGTCCTATCTACACTCACACCTTTCATACACAATTGTTCATTCTTACAATCCATCCATCTCTTATGATCTCCCACAACCCTTGCGTCAACTCACATTCATGCTGAAACTACCACCGGTTCGGAATATTGCTCTGCAGAGAAGAGCCGACCAGAAACTCTGTAGTTGTTTTTTTTTAAAATCATTTGTTATGTTTACAGAAAGCACATAATAGCATATGTGCTATATTATTGTAAAGTTTCATCAAAGTAACGTTTATATTATTAGCAGGATTAAAATATAGGTAGGATATATCAGTCTCTCAGTCAGTCTGCTTCGAGAATTATTCGTCTGGAAACCAAACTAACATTTGCATACTACTGCTTCTTTTTTAAAAAGCCACGGGTGGCGCATTGTAATACTATTTATTACGTCCATGTACTCGGTATATCCTATAAATATAACATTCACAAACACAGTTGACACCCAGACATTTAGTAACACTTGCCAATGTTGCTGCTGAATCTTGCTGTATTGAACCAGCCTGTGAAAACTGGCGCTTGCGAATACTTGCGATCCCTAAAAACAACACGCCGGCGTTAAATACACAGTATCTATCCACTGGTTCTCCAAACAAATTATATTTGAGGCATTGACTGCCTCGTTGGTCTAGTCTAGGGGTTGGATTTCCCGCCTTTGGATCACGGGGTCCCGGGTTCAATTCCGGGGTAGGGCAAGTGTATTTGTCTAAACCAGAGGCACTTGCTTGAAGTCTGGGTGTCATTTGTGCTTGTGAATTACATGTTTGTAAACTGACCCCGCGATACAGGTTAAACCTAGTGCAGGGATTACGTTTTAAAAAAAACGTATAAAAATCTTCTATCATACCATGCAAAAACCCATTGATGTAAATGAATAAGCTACAATAAGAGTTTATTTAACACTAGTGATTTACAGAAACAGGAAGGCTTGCTATTTTCTTGAATTGCTCTGTCAAATGAACTAATGTAAAAGATTTTTATTATAACGCCGAATTAAAGCTTATTTTGGAACCGGTAGTGTAAGTATTATGAATGTTTACTGTAGGGTGACTACAAAACTATAAATACATGAGATAGGTTTTAACCTTTTTTAAAGATTAAGACAATACAATCACTACTTCTCAGCCCATAAATGACCCACTGCTGAGTCGGGCCTCCTCCAAGTACATAGAGGGTAATGAGACTACTGTGACGCTGGCTAAGCGGATTGGCATAGGGTTTCGTATCGTAAGTTTTCCTTCACTTGCGGCTAGGTTTTCGGCCATCATTTCCTTTTGTCGGCTCTTACGATACCCTCAGGAAGAATTGGGGTGGCCACACTATGTATTCTAAATCCGTTACCACGCGGATTAATACAATCATTCAAAGCGTCAATCAAAGCGATTTGTGGTACTCAAAAAAACAAATGAAGTGTTCATTTTGCCTGAAAAATCAACCCATATGAAGTATCTGCAGAAATCCGCGGGACGTCTTTACGTTATTGTATTTGATTGTATGATGACGTTTAAAAAGAGACCGAGAGCAAGTATCCCTGGGTTTACAAAAAGGCTTTTGCCCGACCCCGGAAGCGGCCAAAAGACGAATATGTTCAATCTTAATAGAAATTCGCCAGCTTGGCACAGTAGGCTAATCACCCTCCATGTAGTTGGAGGAGGCCTAACTCGGAAGTGGGTAATTTATGGGCTGAGAAGAAGAAGAAACAGCAACTTTGTCATAATGTTCGACCCTATGTAGAAAGGCGGAATAAGGATATGGCCGAAGTCAAATGATTACCTGGGTAAAAGAAAATGTCCCTAAAAGAATACGATTCATATGTACATGTGTGAGTGAGAAGTTCGCAAAGCTTGATGACACCGAGTATTTAACACTAGGCGTTCCGCGCGCCGCCCGCTCAGTCGCAAAACACGCGGCGCCCGCACAGACTCACCGGCACACTTGGAACGGTGACCAGACCAAAATACCTCATAAAACGATCTATACAAATACCAGAGTAGGTAGGTAACAACAATCAATCGCGCTAATAATTTCGCGTGAGGACAATAAAAAAAAATATACCACAGATTAGGGGCTGAATACCCTCTAGTATATTTTAATACGTATACACATAAGTTCTTATTTTGTATTTCAGAAAAGTTCGTTCCCACGCTGAAAGCTCCCCGGCATGGGGTGTAACTTCGTATTACGGGTAAGTGGTTTGAATAATTTAAAAAGCTTTCATTCTTTTTTTATTTAATTAATATCCAATATTAACATTCCATTTTATTTTTAACATTCCATTAGATACCTACTTACATTCCTTTAACTCATTATAACTTTAATCAATTAAATATGCAATCTGATTTTTCAAGTGCGTATTAAGCTTGAAGTAAATAAACACCTCTTCTGTTTACCTATCAACATTATATTGAAATGAACTGCAAAATTATTATAAATTCTAATACGATGTTGTGTTTTTGCCTTGTAAGATAAACAACAATATGACTGAAATAATAATGAACCCGTAACGGGTAAAAATTGTAACCCGGTCAGTGGAAATCGTAACGAAATTGAAGTAAAAACAGCTACGGTACCGCGTATTGTCCCAAAATTCGAGTTAGTCAAATGAATAAGTGTTTGGCTCATTTCATATGCGCGACATGAATGCACGATTATACTTAAATAAAGTCATATGAGAAAGTCAATTGTATGTGTCGATATGGGGCAGTAGGACTCACGTGGAGGAAGGTCGTAGCCAGGGTATGTATAGATGTAGGGTTGAACATAAAACCGGTCGCATATGTCTTTACTATAAATAGAACGAACAATGATGCACAATCCTAGTGAATAGCTGCTTTAACCGAAATGATGACTATGGCCGAGTTACTTATTTTCCTTTTATAGGTTTAATAAAGTCAGAATGCAATTCTATACATTGACGTCTGTGTGGTAAATGACTAACAATATTTTTATAAATTTTATACGAAAATAAAAACTATACAACTAAGAATCCCGCCATGAAATTGAAAAGATGACACTAGGCAGTGGGTAACTTACCTTGCATGAGATGAGGCGTTGAAGCAGTTTATCCGTAGGATCTAAGACCGACAGCCATCTGAACAATATTCATAGCAGTCTCTCAGTTCAAACAAGAAATCTTTTATTACGTCAACGTATTCCAATTTCGAAGCAAAAGTAAAAACAAATCCTAAGACTAAAATGTCTATTCTAAATCTGTGTGGTGACGGATTTAGATTACATAATGTCACCACGTCATTCCGTCCGAGGGACGACAAAAGGAAATGACAGGGCCGATAACCTAGCTAATAAAGGAAAACTTACGAATACGATACGAAATACCCTGCCCCAACCCGTCTGGTCAGCGTGGTTCAGTAGACTATCAGTCACCCTCCATGTAATGGGAGGAGGACCGACTTAGCATTTGGTCATTTATTCCGATGATTCTTCTCAAATCAGTCGTTTTAATTGTTGTGTATTATGATTTGTATTTGAATTTTTTATAACAGTATTTGCTTGCAGTTTGGTCATAAAGAAGTTTTATCGAAATCAGTTCAGTATTTCTTTAAATTTAAAACAACTACTAAAAATATCGACATAATGATGATGCGAATAACATAATGCTGGAATCTAGACGGTTTTTTTATAGATACCTACATGTGTTGCAAGCCCGCTTCTTTACATCGTAAGTATAGGTACTACGTATTATCATGTAATCAAAAAGCAAGGATTTTAATAGAGAAAATTTTATCCGGTCAAGATGCTCTAAACAAGAGGATACCAGCATGTACTTTACTTACATTAACTATCTTAAAATTTATATGCAAGCACAAAACTATACGGCTACATACCTAATGTTGCATTATTGACTAAGCTAAGCGTCTCTACACACTTTGCAAACTTAGGATATGACTACATAATTAGATTTGAAATTGAGAGATACCATCAAGAACCTGGTTCAAGAATGTCACAATATGACTCATAATATAAACATAAACACAAACATTAAAGATTTGCTAGGGTTACCAACAGGTAAGCCTAGCAAATCTTATAGAGATTAATGGTCTGAATTGATTCGAAATAAAATTGATCTCGTACGTTTGAATGTAAATTTGCTCATTGACGGTCAAATGAAGTTCGTTCACCCACTTATATTGTATAATTAATATCGAACTAACACTTATATTTAGTAGAGCGGTTTAGGCGGTGCGTACAAGTCAGTCAAGTCAAATACTTCCAGTAATAGAACTTTTTTTTAAATCAACCGGTACTTCTGGGGGCACTACTATAACCTATATCGCGGGGGCTGTTGACAACCATTTAAATCTTAAACAGTGACATCCATACTCAGATCAAGCGCCTGTTTTGCACAAAGGCACTTGTCCGACCTCGGAATCGAACCGAGGACGGGTTGATCCAAAGGCTGCATGTCCAACTCATAAACCAACAAGGCGATCGAACAAGATTGGTAAACAGATCCGACAGTTACTATAAAGGTGATAAAGGCATAGTTATGGATTCATAGAAAGCTATCATTAGCGGTACAGCCGGTGCCCAATAAAAGCATCTGTATATTTGTTGTAATCAATGAGTAGACTTTTTGAAATCAAACACTTTTTAACGGATTTATCGCGTGATATATACTTTACTATTCATATATATTTAATTCCCGACGTTTCGAATGCTTTGCAGCAGTCGTGGTCGCGGGAGACTAGGTGACAGTGTCTTCAAAAATACAAAGGAACAGTTAAAATCTACGTATCTAATTGAGTATATCTCTCTTTTCCCACTTTCGGTTGGCACCGGTCTAACCTGATTCACCAACAACCAGTATCTACACGGAACGATTGCCGTCTGGTGATCTCAGCGACCCATTTAATGGGACCACCGATAATTACATGATCAGTTTTTATGCTTCTGTCTAGGTGGAACGGCTGCTATAGATTGTAGAATGGCAGCCGGGGCTTCCGAAACCCGGAGGTCAAACACACAAATTATGGACACCCATCCAACGTAAAGCAGAGCTAGACGTTGTTTCACCTGCAAACTTGCTAAATTGAGTAAAATTATTTAAGAAAAGCTGGAAATTGATTAAATAATACACTTTTTAATTAAGGCTTAGGTGCGCTCGATTTCGATCTCGCTTGAGGGAAGGCGAAGATAAGGCAGACACGTTTGCCTAGGTGTTAAATGGGTGTTTCGTAAACAACCTTTGGATAACATAAGTAAAATATTTAGTTACTGTACTACAAGCATAATTACACGATATTTGTCAGCACATGTATAGTCTCGTAAGGAATGTAGACCTACAAATGTCAACTCGCAGGAGGTACAGAGAACTGATACGCAGACACATAAATAAACATTAGTGTAAAATATGATCAGTTTATTTTATAGATAGCTTGGCGGTGCTAAAATATGCAACGCACGTGTAGGGATCCGAACGTCGCTCTTGCGGCCTTCATAGTGACAATGTCATACTTAAACCACTGTTTTCCTGGACATAATATGCATTTTATATCCAAACTAGTAAACTACGTCGGATTCACATATGGCAATTTGTTTAAAAAACAAATGCAGAATAGCAGTAGTGTCGCAGCCCAAACAAGACCCACTGCTGAGTCAGACCTTCGCCAACTACATGGAGGTAAATTAGCATGTTGGATAGTCGCGTTGGCACAGGGTTTCGTATTAATTTTTCCTCCTCTTGTGGGTAGGTTTTCAGGTATTTCCTTTAGTCGCCTCTTACGGCACCCAAAGAAAGGAATGTGGTGACCAAAACATAAAAAAAAATTCCAATTATGAGCTGTTATGAAACCTGTTATGAAAGGTATCTTCCCTTTTATCATTTGAGCACTGTTCGGAAAGCTCTACAAAGAACCGTCAAGAAATTGAGGTTTCTTATATCACAATTATAAGATACTAGCTGACCCGGCAAACTTCGTACCGCCTCAGAATCAATAAATAAAAATAGTTTTTCATATTTTCTCACCTTTTATACTTTCCCTGGACTCGCACGAATATTTCAAGACCAAATTTAGGCAAATCGTTCCAGCCGTTCTTGAGTTTTAGCTAGACTAACGAACAGCAATTCATTTAAAAGAAGAAGACTAACTGACGCCGCAAACGTTGTTTTACCATATAAATATTGCTATTAAAAAGAGGGGTTGATCGTGGTGGGGTGAAAATTTAGCGTTGTATGAGATTTTGTATGCTGTATCATAAAAAATAAAAACAATAAATAAAAACAAAAACTAAAAAATATTTTTTCTTTTTTGGTGTAGTTGTTTTTTGATGCCATAGCGTTTAGGGGTATAAAAAATAGTTGTTGTAAAATTCGCAAACCTAACTGTCATGCCATGCACACAAAATGTCACGAAAATCGGTCGAGCCATTTGAGTTTTTTTATTAGATTAAAAAAAGGAAGTATACTAGCGAAATATTCAATACTCTATTTATATTCAATACTATTTTCACCACCTTTAATCTAATTGGTCTAACCTTTCAGAGTGTTTAAAATGCAAAAGTGTATATTGATGTTATATCGGTATAATTCCAATCGACAAAAAACCCCAAACAACAGCTACTCGGTTGTTACTAAAGAATCTATCTATATTATAGATAATATATCGATAATATAAAAAGTCTCAAGGGATAAATTCTGACAAACATTTCGAGCCAAACCTATCCTGCGCGTCAGTTGATTTTTGAGATGATTAATGGAAGGGAGGTTTAAGGTGAATGTTCCAGGGTTGCCCGCGAAATTCAAATTTTCTTACGTTTTTTGCAATTTGCAGGTCAGTGCTAGGTTGTATGTTGATTAAAATGTTATTCGCGGCTGTAAGACGTATGTAGATAGAGAATTATAATCATCAAAATCATCAATACAACCCTCCAAGCTCATAAAGGTGTAAGAATGACTTTGAGCTTGAAAAAGTTTTTCTTACACCTTTATGAGCTTGGGTCAATGTCATGCGCACTTTTCTCCACCGCGGCGTTATTCGTACAACA
The DNA here is from genome assembly GCA_905475355.2 of Clostera curtula. Lineage (NCBI taxonomy): Eukaryota > Metazoa > Arthropoda > Insecta > Lepidoptera > Notodontidae > Clostera > Clostera curtula. Next base: position 10,599,534 of record FR997797.1, on the reverse strand, counting down.
TGTTTTTACACAACTGTACTACCCAAGAAAGGGATAACGGGGAAAATTGTGTAGGTACTTTGACCGTCATAAGCTGACACCGATTCATGGATTTTCCGTGGGACGTTTATTTTTGTAAAGAATATTGTGCATTTTAAAATAGAATTCGTTGGAATTGTAATTTGATCAGTGTTCTTCAAAACTTGTGTAGCCGGTCTGAAATCACTTTATTGGTCGATGAACTATTCTTCCCTCATAGTCTTTATTATCAAATGAAAGACTTACACTCAATGACGGTTTCAATTAAATAATTTATGAATTAGTATTTACATTATCAGGAAAAAGATCTCTATCATTTGGACAAAACAGCCGTTTATTGAAATACATGTTGAAGGTGAGTTACGGCCTTTATTTCTATGAGAGCAGTACAGATTTATTCCTGATACATTGTGGCCATAGCCTATCGACAGAGTGTATCGCAGCTATAGATTCTTCAAAGCAGCTTCAAAGGAATAATTGCAAGCTATTTCACCTCCTAGCTAAAATACCCTAGTCTGTACCCTAGTCTCTACTTGCCTAGACACCATAGATAAATATAGGAAAACAAAATATGAAGAGCTACAGTTAGAAAAAGTCAGCAAAATTTTGTATTAAGAAACATCTGCAGACTTTAATAATAAAATCAAACGATCGTCGAATGTCTATTTAAAATAAATGGGTGCACGTTTCCTGTTCAGTTAAATTAATGAGCTCAATGCTCGTAATAAGGCAATAACACGGCGGCCAAATTTGACATTCAATGATTAAACATAAAAATATAAGGCTTTAGTCCTAATCGTTGGCGAAATGTCACGCGAATAACCTTATACTGGTTGGGATGATGACGATGACCTCCGGGCAGACGCGCCGCTACCTGCCTCAGTTGCCTGTATGCAAATCGCGTTGTTTTCGTACCATTTCGAGTCAACGCACTAGTGATCGTTTATAATAATTTATCAGATCGAAATATTAGACATTAATCTTTTGACATATTGCTTGAAATTTGCCTGGTTTTTTTAGGATCGGGATAAGTGGAACGATTATAAGATAGACGTGTATCTCGCTAAGTACCTACATATTATACCAAATGCTGTTATATTTTTACTAGCGGCGCTTATTGGTATTCAACAAAAAATACAATAATCTGATAAAGTTATTCACCCTATATAAAATTATTATATGCTATTTTCTACTGCAGTGACCATCCGACACAATGCAATGGCATTAAACACAAATAAAATTCGAAAATTTCTACTAAGTGCTTGTGGCAAACGCCCGGAACTGACACTATAGTATTAATAGATTAGCAAAACCATCGAAATCGACAGTCAAAAGCACGTTAGTTCTCTATTAAATTACCAGGTTTGGGGAATTGGTCAATTGATTTGTGAATCAACCACCATTTCTGTACCAAATAGCAACTCGATTTATTTCGACATTTTTGAGTTAGAATGTTAATAGTGACCGACCGAACGCGGGCAGGTTCACGAATTATTCAAGTTTTCTTAAGGCAAGCTTGTCTGCTTATCATATACATAGAAAAAAGATACGATTCTATACGTATAAATATATAAAACGACTTATACATTTATAATTACTTGTTAGAATTTAACATATAGATCCAATCGGCTTTAACAACAATATTACAATGCTGTCGATACTGCCAGTTAACTTATTAACTACCTACTAAAACATTTATACTACACATACATATATACTTTAGACAGACCCTTTTAGTACAAGCCTACGTACACGCAAACTCAGGGTTCTACAAAATACCAAGTATACACGCTGTTCTCTGAATGTTACATAGATTCTGCAGTCTACACCCATCAACGTGTACTTAACCAGTCTGTTTTGCACTAATCATTCTGTAAATAGGCCCTTTTACCTTACCTTACTTGTGTAACATTATTGTGTTTATTCACTAGAACGCAGCGCAACATCAAACACTGCATTTTGGCCCAACATATTGAAATTTCACCAATATTTTTGCGATTACCAGTACCCATAACCTATACCAATGATCTTTGCCTTTGCCACTTATCTGATCTTAATGGTGATCTAAATGACATCATAATATAAGAGTACCATTCAAAAGAAGAAAAACATAGTGTATTTTAATATACACTATATGCACAACAGTCCGCAAACACTGTTAATCATGTGTTATACGCTCTTGTATTAGCCCGGAAAATAGCTCTATACAAGCAACTTGACTTTTTCCAATCATGTCAATAATAGCACATTATGCAAACACGGAGGCTATTGACACTCTATCAAAATACACCTAAAACAGTGAATAAACCTTTCGCGAACCTGTCTCAAGTGTTGATCATGATTCTTGGCAGTGTCAAGTTATGTAAATTACGCAAAGCTGAGTGCGATACTCGATCTAAAGGTCACTGACCGGTACGCCTACACTAAAATATTTTCAGTTCAGGCGCCAGAGAAAAGTCAGGCAATCTTTATTAATGGTCTCATTGTGCCTCAATAGAGGAACTAAGTAGATTTTATTCTGTTACTTTTTATTGGCACTTTTTGTTGTACTCTAGCAGATTGGGAGGCTTTAATTTAATGTCCTCAAATCATTGATACCTATTTGTATTGTTACGGGTGTACACGATGCTTTTTGTACAGGGTCAACAGCCTCCAAAGCATCAATTCGATGAATTTAATGCGAAACACGATCGCATAGGTGTGGAGAATAAAAATTGACTTGGACGAATCCAATGACATAGTGTCATACAAAAAAAAACATGTAAAGACTACGTTTTATTAGCAGATTTATAACAAACCCCAAAAAATAAAAATAAAAGCTTAAAACCAACCGCACTCAAACTTACTATGAAAACATTTTTGTAAAACCAAATCACTGCCCCTTTTCCCTATTTCACATTCTAACTACCATTATTATCACGATCTGATTGCCATCTATCCTTCGAACCCCATTTACTACCCGTGATATACCTAACATAAAAAGCTGGCCTACGGACCATCGACCAGCAACTAACTAATATGTTTTAGCTATTGTACAACTAAGCATGTTATATATAAAAAAAATGTTTTATTATTTCAGTGCGCAATAGCACTGATGCTATGCGTGCAAGCATTGGCATCACCACGGACCAGCACAGGCTTCGTCAGAAGTGCCGTCGAAACAATACCACAACACGAACCTTTGTCGGCCCCCATTAGATCTTCTGTTGAAAGCGTACCATTGAGGTATGATAAACTGTATGATGTAATTACACTGTATATTTATATATTCTATTTCATAAAATTCATATTTCAGTTGAGCGCCTTTCGGAAGCAAACGATACTAGTTAGATATTGAATTGAGTTTAAAAAAAAGACAAGCCCACTGAGATACTTCCGCCAGGTCTTCTCGGTTGGCGCCGCGTTCTGACCTGGTAGTAGTGTTATAAAAATTATATATCCGTTGACGATTGTGAACTCCATAACTGGTGTATACAATAAAACATTTTTCTATTCTATTCTATGTTCCTTGTCTAATTTAAATTACCTACATAATTATGTTCTTATGATAAGCACTTGAACCTGGATCAACATGCAACAAAAATCATGCTATCAAAAAAGTCTTTACATTTCTATGGATTAAGGACAAATCGAAATCAATCCAATTTGCGGATGCTACATTTTTAAGATATTGTATGTAAACAAATTTGGTTTGGAGTAGTAAAATATAACACTAGAGATGCACCGGACGTTAAATTAATATCAGTAGATTTCAACATGGGTGAGCAAACGTAAATGGATTTTCCGTCAAAACAGGACATCATACATTCCATTCAATTTCGTTTTACAGAAGTTTACGCGACGATGTAGAAGGAAGACTGCCATTACGAGACGCCGTTGAAAAACGGCCAATCTCATTACCAGACTCAAGCGTGTCTTACAAATATTTAGAGGTAAGTAGGACTATGTGACGCGGCTCTTTAAACTAAAGCAAAATTGTAAAAGGAAAAACAAAAAGTCGCAAAAGGAACAAAGGACAGAGAAAATTAAATTTCTTGGGGAAGGATTTAAGTTAATTGATTTTATGGGTTTTACGTTATGTTGCTGATTCGTATCGTCTGAAAAAACGGCAATAACGTTGCGTTGTTATTTGCATATACATATATTGTAAACGCCAAAGGCTACCTACTTCGTTTGCCCTAAAAAATATTGTGCCATATTGACGAGGCAAAAATCAAAATATTCTCGCAGTGCGTATCTTATGCTGCACAGACTGTATACGTCGCAAGAAATCTATGGTGTAGTAATCCATGGTAATGAAACTCTAAGTAGTAGCGTTTAGTTATCTTACACGCATTCTAAATTGTTCAACAATATTTTATAGGATGCAGAACTCATCTCTAATGCGGACGATCTCGAAACCTTCAAACAATACTATGGTGCTGCTAACTACCTGAACAAGTGAGTGAAATTAATTACATCGTTACCACTCTTCAAATATTTAAGACTGCTCAATATGTATTTAACAATAAAAAAAATTGCACTAGCAACTTGACGCCATTTCTGATAGTTCATTTTATGTTACAGTGGCTCCCGCAATGACGAGAGGCTACAACTTGGAAATGCCAATTTACAAGGTAGACTTCTCTTTGATGATATTCTGGTTGAAAGCCAGGCTGCAAAACGTATGTCTTTAAGTTAACTCGATGCCAACTAATACGCCCCTTTTTATAAGACAGAATTTTGACGAAATCTCCGGCTACGACTAACCTTCGTCATCCCTCGATTCATTTGAATAGATACGCGCATTAAAATTACCGCCAACCGTTAAATGTTACAATTGCACATTACTGTATGAAATTACTTGGGACTAGCGGCAACTCAAGGCCGAAAACAAGAGGGGAAATCTTGAAATGAAATCCTCTACCAACCCGTCTGGCCAGCGAGGCCCAGTAGGCTTTGTACCTTCAATGTAAGGTTCGACGAGGCCTGACTCAGCAGCGAGTCATTTATGGGCTGAATAGTAGTAGTAGCTATGTAGTATAAGCGGCGCTACTAACTGGAACAATATACAAATTAAATAACTATGTATTATTTTGTTACTGTTTAAAAACGTAGGTAATTCACTTTCACAGAAATGCAGCAAACTTCAAGCCTTGCCACAAGACGTCTGGTAGTATGCTACATGGAATCATGGGCTGCCTACCGGGCTCCTCCCCTAGCATACACCGCCGGCTTAGTGCCAGACTCGTGTACTCACTTACACTACGCATTTGCCACCATGCATCCTCACACCTATGCAGTGATTCCCAATAACGAAGATTACGATATTGTCAAAGGTAAACTATAGTATGTGCAAGAACTAAACTAAACATTTTGCTCCGATTTGCGACAAACATCAAACAGTGGATTTATAAATCCCACAGTTCATTGATATTTTCAAAGGTAAACTATAGTATGTGCAAGAACTAAACTAAACATTTTGCTTCGATTTGCGACTAACAGCAATCAACAAACAGTGGATTTATAAATCCCAGAGTATGAAACATTCATGCAGTCGTCAATTTTAAGTAACATATGTGCTTTCTAGGATCGTAAGCTGTCTCTGTGTCTAATAAGATCCATTCAGCCTTACTTTTGATTGATTGAACAACAAACATCTAACCATCCAAATTCTCGCATTTCTATTAGTTATTAAATAAGACTATCAAGACGGACTCATTAACTTTAGAAATTCTTGTCCGTGCCATAGCTCCTTCCTTGACTCTACATCATTTTTATTAAAATGTATATCATGTTCAGGTGGTTACCGAATTGCAACAGGCCTCAAGCGCCGCATCCATGGTCTAAAAGTAATGATCAGCGTCGGTGGTGAAGGCACAGACCGACTCTTCAGTGAAATGGTACAAGACCCAGTAAGACGGAATTCATTCATTGATAGCGCCGTGACTTTCTTACGAGACCACGATTTTGACGGTCTTGATGTGCACTGGGTTTATCCAGGTAAGCCAACATTTCAGTCTCCACAACGAAAGAGATGCTAATCTAGCATTTAGCAATACATGTGCAATTCTGACAAATTTAGTTAATGTTTCACTAATTAGTTACCCTCCATGTAACAGGAGGTGGCCCGACTCAATACTGGCTTACTAGTAGTAGTAGTTTCACTAAATAATTTCATCCAAAGGTTGTAAAACTGTTAGGGCGACTAAAGAAAGTAGAGAAAGAAAGCGAAAGTCTATCAGTAAAGAGGTCAGAACCGGCAACGGATCATTTGTGGGCAGCAATGACCATAGGGACAAAAGTATGGCGTTACAAAAAGTGTATTTATCAGTAACTAAATGACAATGGTTAATTTTTTATTTCAACTGCTAAGGATAATTCTCTTAACTAAATTATTCAGAATTTAAGAAAATAAATTACTTAAATTATCACTTTTAGGAGAAAAAGATGAAAATGAAAAAGACCATTTCACTGCACTTCTTTATGAACTCAGGGAAAGGTTTTCATCCTATGGATTGCTACTGTCCACCATCATACCTCCTTTCAGGTAAGTCTTTTCATTTACAACTAGAATATAAAACTGACGGAAATGTTATCAATGATTTATGATAGAAATTTTAAAAAGTAGACAGGTAGGTATTTGGCCAAATCCTGAACAAGGTCAAGTACAAGGTCTAAAGAAAAGTTTCCAAGAGGCACTCGAAATACAAAATTTATGGATTTTAGATATCAAATCGAAGACGGGTATGACCTTAGAGCTTTAAGTGGAGCAACAGACTACACAACTTTACAAGCGTGGGACATGACGCACGGTAAACGAGAAGAGCCTCCTGCGAGGGCTGTCCAGCACAGCGCCCTGCACCGAGACCCTGGGGCAGCTTCCAGAGATCAGCGATATGACAACATTGTGAGTATAACTCTACACGCGTATAACAAGGCATCCAAAACGTTTTCACATACATTTGTTCAAAATACTTACATTAAATTTGATTTACACTCGACCGTAATGGCCGATATCAGTCAGGCTATCTGTTAGGATGTTCGTTCATGAATGCTTGCGCTATCTTTTACAGGAGTTTATGGTGAAGTTCATTCTGCGCCATGGCATGGCTCCTGAGAAACTTGTGCTCGGCGTTCCACTGTTCGGACGCAGTTATACACTTGCACCGTCTACCAATCCATCTCCTGGAGCACAAATCAACGGCTGGGGCGATGAGGGACCTTACACACAAACTAAAGGCCTGCTAGCCTATTTCGAGGTATGTCACTTTTTATTCGTCAGGGACTATTAGTACTTTTCATATACGTACACTTAGTACTTTTACATAAGCGAACATACAATAGTTACTGTTTTTTGGATTGTCTAGATATGCATGGCTGAACGTGAAGGAAAAGGGTCAAGCGGAACAGATGAAGCCGGAAACACATACGCTGTATTTGATAACCAGTGGATTACCTATGACAGCCCAGCAACGGTCCTTGAAAAGGTATGTCGTAGAAATAGTTCTGATAACATATATTCGGATATTAGATCCTGATAATTTAACGAACATGCAGCCTGGAATAAGTAATTTAAATATAATTTCAGATGAAGTTCATTATCAGTACTGGATTAGCAGGAGCAGCGGCATCGTCCATTGACATGGATGACTTCAGAGGACTTTGTGGTGCACCTTACCCAGTACTTAGCGCAATTTCTACTACACTCAACGGTAACTTGGAATAGCTTATTTGATTAAAATACAAATCACTATAGCGTACAGTATCACTAAAGCAAATAACGTTATGTACTTCTGTTTAGCCAAACAGGATAGAAATCTTCAGCAACTTTGTTAAGATATATTAATTGTTTTATGTTAACAGGGAAAGCTGTTCAAAGCGACCAATCTTCACTGAAAATTGGCTCCTGCCAGTCCGATAGACCATACTTAGCTTCTGACGAAGATTCATGTGCGCATTTCCATTTCTGTACGGGTGGTATCAGTTATAGGATGATTTGTGAAGATGAGCGTCTTTATGATCCTTCTACAGGATTTTGTGGGTAAGTGCTATATATAAATATCGCATATGTCAATCAATCAACACAACATCTATTTTACTATTCGTGGAGGATGATATAATTCGAATTTTTTTCAGGCATCAAGACGTTGCTAAATGTATGCCAGGACAAAGTCTTAGAATAACTGTCGAAGATGCCACAAGATTTTTGTCGCAAGCTTACGAAAACGATTTTGAAGTAAGTAAAATAAATTTTCAGGAACCAATTATTATGAACATTTGACAGTTAGATCGATTTCAGTTTCATGTACCATACGATAGTAAGAAAATCCATTCATTTTTCAGTGGAATGACCCGCCAAAGGAATTGCCTTCTGGTAGAGATCCTGAACGATTTTATGCTGAAGTAGACAGTAAGAAAAGTAAGCTATTGATTTTAAAACTGTTATTATACATCCATATTTTAACGTTGCTTAACATCAACTACTTTGTGCTCAGGTAAACAAAGCGACAAACGTGTGGTCTGCTATATGACGAGCTGGGCATTCTACAGGCGAGGTGATGGAAAATTTGTACCAGAACAAATTGATACTAGGCTCTGTACTCACGTGGTCTACGCATATGCATCTCTAACTCCCGATGAGCTAGTCGCCAAAGAATTCGATCCTTGGGCGGACATCACAAACAGTAAGCGCCTTTTGTAGTATGAGAACTATGATAAATTTACCTGAACTTACTAACACCTGGGCCATAAACTTGTTAGTTCATTAGAGTCAAAATCCACTATAAACTTGTCCTATGATTGTAGATTCTGTCACTATTACTAGGTAATAATACTATAGTGTAAATTCAGGACGTATAACAGACGCCATTGACACAACCACGGGGCAAGACTTTTTTAATTTAGCAGGTTAATGCCAGCGATTGCTTCGTGTCCGAAGGGCGCTTTAATAGAAAATAGCAAGTCTGAGGCCTTGTAGTGATCATTATTCAATTCTCCGCAGATCTTTACGAACGTGTTACCTCCTTAAGAGACGTCAACGTAATCCTTGGAATGGGAGGGTGGACAGACTCATCTGGCGATAAGTATTCGAAACTCGTATCTTCAGAAGCAAATCGATCTAAATTCATAGCAAAACTCGTCCCATTCTTGAAAATGCATAACTTTAAGGGATTGCATTTGGATTGGAACTATCCTGTATGCTGGCAGAGTAATTGTAAAAAGGGGGCTGGCTCTGATAAAGCTAACTACGCCAAATTTGTTCAGGTATTCTAATAATTTACTTACAGTTCATAGATGTTAACTTATTTAGGCTGATCACTAATACTGTTATCTTATAACAGGAAGTCGCCAAAGCATTGCACAGCAATGACATGGAGCTAGGAGTAGCCATTTCGGGGTACAAGGAAGTCATAGAAGCAGCATACGATTTACCTGTAATCTCAAAGGCCGCTGACTTCCTTAGTACTATGACGTACGATTACCATGGAGGATGGGAGAGAACTACAGCACACCACACTCCATTAGTTCCCTCGCCGAGGGATAGCTTAGCCTATTATTCAATTGTAAGTGTATTTACATATGCGAATTCATAGCACAAATACAAAGAGTCCTTAAATATCTAATATGATTATTGTCTCCAGGAATATGCCATTAAAGCTTTGATCACCGGAGGAGCTGATCCTAAGAAGTTACTTCTAGGATTATCCTTCTATGGTCAATCTTATCGATTGGCGGACGTCGAAGGATCTAAAGGACCAGGAGCGCCCGCGGCGGGTCCAGGTGAACCGGGAGAGTTCACTAAACAACCAGGAATGTTGGCATATTACGAGATATGTTATCGAGGTAAAATACGTTTGAACATAATGTCTGGGGAATTGCATAGAGGTAAAAATCTTACAGCGAATGTTTGATTTCAGTTAAAAATTTAAGATGGAAAACCGGGCGACAAGAAAAAGCTGGACCTTACACATATTCCGATAACCAATGGGTCGGATATGACGATCCAAAATCAATTACCGAAAAGGTAACAAAACCTCATCGTTTCTAGTTTATAACAAGACATAATCCTGAAACTACGTTCTATGCCTTATGAGACAACATATATTTGTTTTCATTAGATTGCAACCTAGCGAGTAGCGCGGATCACAATTGATCTGCAAAGTAAGCAAATCTAACCCAGCTGGTCTGATGAAATTACTGGGCCCAAAGGCCAGACGAAAATAAGCTTAATTATATAAGACTAGAGTTGAGATCAATAAAACTTTTGGTAAAGGAAATGTATTCATTCTATTTACCTTTTAGGTGGAATGGGCAATGCGTCAAGGCTTAGGAGGTGTAACAGCATGGGCTATTGACCTAGACGACTTCAGTAACCGATGCTGCGGAGAACCGTCCCCATTGCTCCGTGCTGCTGGTCGAGCGCTGGGCAGAACTACTCCTCCCCCGCCTACAAAACCTTGCGAACGTCCACCAGAACCGGTTACGCCCGCACCGCCTACTACGACTCCAGCCGAATCTGATGGTACCTACTAAATTAAATTCCTGAAACTTTATGCTCGTTACAAAACTTTGGAACAAATGACTAGTTCTAAAAAAATATTTTCCGCTTTGGAAGGAGCACTTGAATCGAAACCCATCTGGCCAACGTGGCACAGTAGACTAATTTCCCTCGTGTTACTGGAGGAGGCCCGACTCATTTATGGGCTGAAATAATTATGATGGTGACTACCAATACCAAGTTCCATGAGACTACTTGTATAGCCGCGAAGAACTTCCCACGCGACGGGAAAATACATCTACTTTAGTTAATACCGTGACCAAATAAGGACCTTTCGTGTAGTGTTGCGTTGCTGCGCCTTCCTACCTCTCTCTATGCTCCCAACGTCATACATTTAAGAGCACCTACAGTGTTGCAGACGTGCACAGGCGGACGACCATAACCATTAGGTGGGCCGTATGCTTGAGCGCTACATTTCCTTACCCCACTGCTTAATGGTATTAGTAAAAAAAAATATTTCCCTAGGCTCTGCAGGCGGCGGTCACGATCACCACCATCAAACCTCAACGTGGCCCAGTTGGAGTCAGTCGACCACGACCACTACTCCTAGTACATCACAAACCTGGTGGCCAGCCGCGACTACGCCTATGACCACTACCACAACGAAAAAACCAACCACTACCACGAGGCGAACGACCACTACTACCACAACCACGAAAAGACCATCAACCACGAAAAAACCATCTACGGACTCTGGTAACTATTTACGAGATTTTAGCTAACCGACAAAGGGTGCGGTGTTGCATTAAAAAAATATGTAAATTTCTAGTATAACATCTTATATTTTGTATCAAGTTTACATTCTGGCTACGTGATCTGCTTCTTGCGCTCCCAAAGTCGCCTCTTACGACACCCTCGGGATGTAAATTTTTGTACGTATTTTCTGACATATTTGGCATTAGGGGGGACCGTCCCTAATGCCTCACTTTACATGGCTATTGGTAGGTGCATACCAATACCCATGTAAAGTAGCAGCATTAGAATATTTCCATTTCCTCCCGAAATCCAGCAAATGCATGATATCATTGACAAATGCAGATGAAAATTAAAAATAACGTTGTGTTAATAGGTGGTTTAGAAGGTGGTTCTTGCAATGCCGGAGAATATCATTCAGCTCCCAACGACTGCGAAGGATACCTGCAGTGCGAAGGTGGTCAGTGGCGAAAGCACCGATGTGCTCCTGGCCTGCATTGGGCTTCTTCTGCCAATCGTTGCGACTGGCCCAGCTTCGCCAAATGCACAGGTAATTTACTATTTCCAAGCTGATACGTCAAGCTCATTTAGCAGCTTCTAACCTCAAGGTAGTCTATATCGACTCCCAGATCCACTAGGGTATGATGCATTTCTATCTGAAATCACATATTTTTCTATCTGAAATTTAGTGATATATCTTTTTGAAACAAGAGCATTACTGAAAATCAACCAACTAGCTATCATTATTATCATCTATCAGGCAAGCTTCGTAATCTGAGTTCCATAATGTGTCTTGTGTTCTGTGTGCTCATTTCTGGAAGTTTCGTCACCAACATTTAAATAATAGTCAGTTTTCAGTTCACTAGTAAACCTTTCGTTATTTCTATAAGGTTTTGTTACACCCTGTATTAAGTCAACCGTGAGAGAGACAAAACATCAGCCCGAACGATCGTAAATATAACAACATTTCCATTTCAAAAACACACTGTATGTTCAAATTCATTGAACTTCGGCTGCTTTAAATCCTATCGAGGATTCGCTATACGTGACAATTGATTATTACAATTTTTCTTTCAACAATTATTTCAGAAATGGCAAGTAGTGCAGCGAGCACAGCAACTACAACATTAGCACCAACGACGGCTCGACCGCCACCAAGACCAACCACCACTCGGCGACCTACTAGTACCACCTCCACCACAACGACAACACGACCGACCACAGCTAGCATTGGTAAATAAACTGCAGATTTGTATTGTACTGTTGGCTCGTAGGATTCTCGACGATCCTGCGTGTGTAATAAATAACTAATAAATATAATTAGGTGACTATAACGGAGTAGTGTCTGTGTGATGCCTCGTTGGTCTAGTGGTTAGATGTGCCGCCTTTGGATCAACGGGTCCCGGGTTCGATTCCGGGGTCGGGCAAGTGTCTTTGTCTAAACCAGAGGCACTGGCTCGGAGTCTGGGTGTCATTTCTATCTATAATATGTATGTATTTACAAAAAAAAAATATAAGTAGTTTATCATCCATCTCGTTACCATAACACAAGCATTAAGTTGCTTAGCTTGGGACGAGATGGCGTTGTGTGAAATGTCCAAGGATATTTTATTTATTTTATTTATAATACAGAATGTCACCGACCCATCCTGAGGGTGTTGTAAAAGGAAACTGAGTGAAGATCACCTAGCTGCAAGAAGAGAATGACTTGTTATAAACCCTGTACTAACCCCGTCGTAATTTTATTTTCTGCAGAGCCTGAAGATGGCCCTAAAGATGGATCGCCATGCACTGGTGAACAGTACAATGCAGTTGGAGGCGACTGCAACTCCTACCTGCACTGCGATGGTACAGTATGGCGCCTGCAACACTGTGCTCCTGGCCTGCACTGGAGCTCCACACAGAAACACTGCGACTGGCCTAAATATGCTAAGTGTGATGGTGAGTTACAAATTCATCATATCAGGCCATAAGTTACCCATTTTACTGTTTCTTCAATGCATTTACAATATTTCGAGATTTTCATTTTTTCCCTTGTGCTTCTGACCTTTAGATTTACCTTCCCAAGAAATTTAACTCAAGGCGACGTCAAAAATACCATACATAGTATAGTACAACAGCATATAATTTTCGTCCTCAGTGCCTAAATCTACAACTGCTGCCCCTAAGCCGACATTGCCACCGAGACCAACAACGAGGCCGACACCGAAGCCGACGACAACAACAACTGGTAATATTCACTTATTCGTCAAAGAACAATATTTAACTAGATTAGTTTAATTCCGTGTGGTGACGGATTTAGAATACACGGTGTCACCACCCCATTCCACCCTGCGGCTGTAAGAGTCGACAAAAGGAAATCACGAGGCCAAAATCCGGGCCATAAGAGAAGGAAAACTTGAAACGAAACCTTGTGCGAGCCCTTCCGGCCAGCGTGCCACAGTAGGCTAATGGTCCTCCCTGCAATGGTAGGAGGCCCGACTCAGCAGTGGGTCGTTTGTGGGCTGAGTAGTAGGAGTAAGTAGTAGTAGTTTAATTCAGCTTATGATCACATATTGCAATGCTTAGTAGTTTAATTCAGCATAAGATCACATATTGCAATGCTTTGCATTCCGCACCGCTTTAGTCCAACCGATAATCTCTATCTGAATCATTTTATACAGGATGTACAATAACCCTATAACCATCCGAAATGGATGCATCGAGTTAATCAAAAGAAGCAGCTTTTTATTTCAAATGTTTTTCTATCCAGCCCAGTCATTTTATAAGGAACTGGCAAAGCGGCTATTCGATTGCACATGTGACCAGAAGTCTAGGCTGGCATTTATTTCGCTGAACAAAGAAGCAATGCCATCCAGCGTGGAAATGCCGCGTCCCTTCTGGTCACGTTTGCAAACACATGCAGCGCTGAACATGTGTTGCCTATTTTAAACTAGATTTTTAATAAGTTTAGCTCGTTTAGTTTTTCTTTTTCTTTTCTCTTACGTATGTATATAAAATTATTTCTTAGGTTTTCGCGATTATTACACATTGAAATTAAACACTTTTTAACGGATTTATCGCGTGTATATTACATTATTTAATTCGTCGTCGGGAATTAAATAATGTAATATACACGCGATAAATCCGTTAAAAAGTGTTTAATTTCAATATGTATATAAATTTGTATTTTTTACTAGTTTTCGCCATAGCAATAAACGTTGTTTCTATCTAAAAGAATGAGTGAGATTTTGACGATTACTATAAAATAGGCCATGTCGAGAGAATGAATGAAGAACGATTGACGAAAAAGTGTATAAGGCGAGTGTGAATGAAAGTGTTGGAAGGGGAAGACCTAGGCGGACGTTTCAAGACCAAATCAGGGACGTCTTGAAAAAAGGCCAGGTCAAGAGTACCCTAAACCGAAGAGCATGTATGAAGGGAATAATGAAAGTGGACGAAGCGAAACAAGTATGTATGGATCGTAGCAAGTGGAAAGAAGTGGTCTCTGCCTACCCCTACGGGAAAGAGGCGTGATTATATGTATGTATGTATGTAAAATATAATTTCCACTAAAAATCAACCAATTAAATACCATTATTATCCTACAAAGGAAATCTGAGTTGCAGTGTTTCTTGCGTTTTCTGTGAGCATTTCTCCAGATTGACACTTTCGGTCTGAAATTTTGCACACAGTATGTAAGTATCAAATCCTTTCGTTATGTCTATAGGGTTTTTGTTACAACCTTAGGGGTGTACGAATTTTTTAGGTACCTTAAACATTTTGTTCATAACCTTATCTAGATGTCTTATCAGTACTTCCAAAGTGTAATGCTTATTGACTGCTTCCTAATGGCCACTTACCATAACCAGCCCCAGAAACGTCAGACTCACTAGAGGGCTCGGAATGCGGCGGCAACGATATGCACGCTCCGGCGTCCACATGCAATGCTTACCTGCTTTGTGTTGGTGGACGTTGGCGAAAGCAACTATGTCCACCTGGACTGCATTGGGATAAACGCAGCAGAAGATGCGACTGGGTCGAATTTGCAATGTGTGAAGGTAATAAAAATATACAACGTAAAGGTTTGCACTTATCTAACTGGGTATCATTTGTGTTCGTGAATTACATGTTTGTAAACAGCCTCTGCGATACAGGATATACCTAGTGCAGGTGTAACGTGTTACAAAAAAAGAATCTTTATAAAACCAAGTTTTTAAAACTAACTCACATTATAGAGAAAGTTACGATGCGTATCATATGTATCATTGTCACAATAATTAGAAAATTAATATGATATTGCTTGAAAGGGTCGAAAGGATAAGCTATATTCCACAATTTACAGTGACGCCGCCTAAATCGCCTCCAGCTCCCAAACCTGCATCCACCACAACGACTACCACCCGACCCACGACCACTACCAGAAGAACCACAACCGCCAGACAAACTACTACTAAGAAACCACATCAAGATCGCCCACATGTGCCGGAAAAGGTATAATTATACAAACGGGCACCATTATGCTCTCCTAGCTGCTGTCCGGGACTCCACTCGCTTGTATCTAGATCCTAGTTTCATAGTACAAAAGTAATCATTAAAACCGGGCAAATAATCCAACCTAAAGTAGGTTGGATTATTTTTAAAATTAATAACAACAGACTTTGACTTTTATCGAAATAAAGCCATTACCAAGTGCCAGATAAGAAGAAATAAATAATGGCTCACGCTCTTTTAAAATTATCATTTTGTATAGACTATTACTTGTTTATCTAATAAAATAACTGTCTGTCTTTACTAATTTATTACCTTTCTTACTAAGGGCTGCACTACTGGCACTTATCATCCGCACCCCAAATGCGAAAAATTCTACGTGTGCGTGAATGACATGCTCATAACTCAGAGCTGTGCGCCTGGACTAGTATGGCGCCCTGAAGGTTCTCAGTGCGACTTCCCCAGTGCTTCATCGTGTACGGATAAAAGGCAGGGCGCAACGGGAGCAGTAATTGACGCCTCTAGTTCGCAGTCTACTATGATGCAAATAAGCGAGGTGTCGCCTAGTAAGTAGAAACACAAATAATTCTAGGCATGTCGCGGGTTCGATTCCCGCACGGAAGAAATATTTGTACGACCTACAAGTATTTGTTCCGGGTCTGGGTGTTTTCTATCTATAATATGTAAAAAAAATATTATATTTAGTTTATCTCGTTACCATAACACAAGCATTAAGTTGCTTAGCTTGGGACGAGATGGCGTTGTGTGAAATGTCCAAGAATATTTATTAATTATTTAATTTGGTTGACTCTACTACGAAACCGGTTTTGTCAGATAATAGCACAATTTTACGTATTTCCCAATTTCGCCTTTCTCTCATTTTATCACTTGTTTCAATTTTATACTGACTTCCACAGAATATTGTGAAAGTGGTTCTTATGCTGCCATGCCCTCTGACTGCACTCGGTACCGGCACTGCTTGTTCGGCAAATACGAAGAATTTGCCTGCAGCGCTGGCTTGCATTGGAATCAGGTGAATAAACGGTATACATTGAATACAAGACGTTCTTAAAGAATGTCCTCATTGCCATGTTTTATTTTTTTATAGGAGAAACAAATTTGCGACTGGCCAAAAAACGCTAAGTGCAAACGGAAAGGTAGCCCTCCCAAGACTACTACCACAACTACCACTACAACTTCACGCCCCGTGGTAATAGACGAAGTAGAGCCATCTGATCCAGATGATGAAGACGAAATAGAAGTAAATGTTCATCCGAAACCAGAATATCCTATCGCCGAACGGCCTACTAGTGAAACACAACCTGACGTCGCTTCTAAACCAGCGCTCTTGAATTGTAAGTTAACATAGCTACTATGTTATAATTGTAAAGTCCATGTATTATTTATAACACACACTGATTATGCAGCACTTTTGGAAGACTAGCTGTACTGGACACACAGCAAGTAAAATCTAATGTTAATGTTTTAGGTATATGCATGAATACATAACACCAAAACCAATTGAAATTCCACAAATCACAAAATAGTCCTCGGTAGGCTAGAGCAGGTCATGCTGACAGGAAACAAACTCAGTTCAGTTCTTGTTTTAATGGAACAGTAAATATGTATACTCAATAACTGCAAAAAATATCTGTCGGTTGAAATTTAACTAAAATAATTCCATCGCTGTACAGGGTCGACTCACATAAACATTCATGGTTATTTTCAGCGCGCTATAAACTTGTATGCTACTACACCAACTGGTCTTGGTACAGGCCTGGAATCGGCAAATACAGCCCGGAAGACATCGACCCTTCTCTCTGCACACACATCATTTATGGTTTTGCTGTTCTAGGACCAGATGGCCTAATAAAGGCACACGATTCTTGGTCGGATTACGATAATAGTAAGATAATGTTATAATGTTCGCATTCAAATACTGATTGTTATTCAATTTTAGCGTTAAACAAATGCTAGGAATTAATAAACGAAATAAAACATGGCAAATAATGGTAGTAGTAAGGTGAATGTGGATTTCCCGGGATTGTAACATGGCAAAATGTGTAGCCTATCATTAAATCATTATTATGATATCAGCCAAGCCAGTATAAGACCCTCGTTTAGTCGGGCCTCGTCCACTTGGGAAGGTGGCAAAGAGCCAAACGCTTCTCTTCCAGCTAGGTTGTCTGCCTTGTCATTCCTTTAGTTGGTTCTTATGACACCCTCAGGATGGAATGACATGGTTTAACTAATGACTAAATCTGTTAGTATACATACATTAAATTAACTATTGTGTACATTTAAATAATAGACATCGCAGAATAAGTTAATTATATTTTTTAGGATTCTATGAGCGAGTCGTCGAATTCAAAAAGTTTGGTATCAAAGTATTACTTGGTCTTGGCGGATGGAACGACTCGGCTGGCGACAAATACTCCAAACTTGTCAACGATCCTGGGGCACGAACAAGATTTATATCACATGCCGTACAATTTATCGATAAGTACAGCTTCGATGGATTAGACCTTGATTGGGAATATCCCAAGTGCTGGCAGGTGAGTCACTAACAAAATTAATTTTGAATAGATTAATGACTATCCCTTTAAGTGCAACTAATCTTTGTTATTTCGGTGTCAGGTTGACTGTTCTAAAGGACCAGACTCCGATAAAATAGCGTTTGCTGATCTAGTCCGAGAACTATCTGCCGTCTTCAAACCGAAAGGCCTACTTCTATCAGCTGCCGTATCCCCCAGCAAGATGGTCATTGATGCGGGCTATGATGTGCCAGTACTGGCCCGTCACCTTGACTGGATCGCCGTTATGACTTATGATTACCATGGACAATGGGACCAAAAGACTGGTCACGTTGCACCTCTGTATTACCATTCCGATGATGACAACACGTATTTCAACGCGGTAAGGATTTTGTTGAAATATAATAAACAATCAATCCTATTATTAGCTTATATTATCATTACCCAAATCCGAACCTGAATTCCACATACATTAGAAAATACAACCACTCAACAGAATTGACATAGTTTATTGAACTCGATAAGAAAACACAACATCCATCTACATCATTATCTTAAAATATTTACAAAATACTTGCTTAATTCAGAAAAAGATAGGCCAATGAAACTGCTTATTATTTATCCTTAAATCCAGCAACCCTATATTTAATATTTAAGCAAAAAAAATCGATCATTGAAATCAGTAAAGAATAATCCCGAACCTGATCATACCCAGGTAGCGCTGTTTGATGATATTTAAGATTTTGGATAATTGTTTTTACTTCAGCCTTCCGTTTATATCAATGCACCATTTTTATTATAGAATTACACCATGCATTACTGGATGGAGAAAGGAGCACCATCTTCTAAGCTAGTGATGGGTATGCCGATGTATGGACAAACTTTCACATTGGGAGTTAGTAATGATACGCCTCAGGATCTATTGTTAAACAATGGTGCTAGTGGTTTGAACTCTCCGGCGACAGCTGGTGGAAATGCCGGAGAATATACACGAGCGAAGGGATTCCTGTCCTACTACGAGGTAAGAATTTCAATAAAATTTAACATCAACCAGAAGCAAAAAAACCGTTGCTTTTCACGCTCTATTTTATTGGTTTTAGATTTGCGACCGAATTAAGCACAACGGATGGACAGTCGTGAAAGATCCGTACCAACGAATGGGTCCTTATGCTTACAAGGACGATCAATGGGTATCATTTGATGACGTCCAAATGATTAAAAAGAAGGCTAACTTCATCAAATCACTGGATCTTGCCGGTGGAATGATCTGGGCTCTTGATTTGGACGACTTTAGAAACAGGTGCCGACTTGAATTATATTAACATACTAGCTTTTGCCCGCGACTTCGTCCGCGTGGAATAGTGACTTCCGGAAAAAACCAATTTATACCCCTTTTCTCCCCGTTGGGAGGGAATTTCCAATAATCCTCTATTAGTGGTAGCCTACTCCTCCCAACAAACACACAGGCCAAATTTCAGCTCTCTACTGCCAGTAGTTCCGGCTGTAGTTTGTCTGTCAGTCACTCAGTAACGGAAGAGTTTTATATATATAGCTATAGATAGCTGTGCCCGCAACTCCGTCAGTGTGTAATTCCTTGTGTGTTATTAAGTTAATGTATTGGTAATATTGTTTAGATCACGTTCACATGAGGCTTAAGTACCTATACAACGAAAATACTTCACGCTGATAAACAATATTGCCTGTCAATAAGGTCGAATGCTCGGAACGTCTACTCAGATCAACAGCCAAATATTGTATGAAGTTCGCGTTTGGCTTTGGATCCCCCGCCCTTTTATACCCACGGCGACCCGACGCGACGGTTACACAAAAATAATCCTTATAGCATGATTCAGTATTCACGTGCGATGGCTTATTAGCGTATTTCAAGTATAACTTTGGTGTTTATGCACCGATTTCTATGATTCTTTTTGTATTAAATAGGTAATAATGTTAACATTTATTAATTAGGGATGATTGAGAGTGTTATAAACGTAAGAGTAGACAAATATAATCAGAGAGCTCTGAACTGCTAAGCTATCGGGAATTACACGTGTTATTGTGAGTCAACCATAAAAGATAGACATTTGCTGTCGTGGAATATTTTTTATATAATTTTAAGGAAAACATTTCCGTCATACATGATTTCTATGTAGCTTTAACTATTAAGGCTGCACACGCGACGCAAGCTTAAAAAATGGAGTAAGTTCTCCTGTTTTCCCAACATTTCCCTTCACTGCTCTGCTCCTATTGATCGTAGCGTGATGAAAAGTATACTATAACCTGCCCAGGAGTATGAAGAACAATTGTACCAAGTTTTGTTGAAATCCGTCGAGTAGTTTTCATTTCTATAACGAACATACAGACAGACAGACAGACAGACAGACAGACAGACAGACAGACAGACAAAAATTTTACTGATTGCATTTTTGGCGTCAGTATCGATCACTAATCACCCGCTGATAGTTATTTTGGAAATATATTTCATGTACAGAATTGACCTCTCTACAGATTTATTATAAGTATAGATAGAAGAAGAAGATTGAATAATATATGTATACTTTAAACAAAACTATAGGTAAAATACACTCGAGAGCAATGAATCCGGGTCACTTAAAGAATCCTAAAAATCTATAAATACAATTTATTGCTAATAATTTATTATTCTAGAAATACAATTTATTGCATTAACCTATCATTTTTAGTTTCCGAGATTTTTAACATTCTTTAAGTGACCCGGATTCATTGCTCTCGAGTGTATTTAAAGACTATCCGCACTGTGCGGCAAGACTGGTGCGGGTGTGTGGGATTCAGGTTCCCCCTTACTAGTATTAGGGACGGCCCTATTTCCTCTAAGCATCCCTCTGATGTACGGTCCCGCGCCTACTACCCTGTGGGTCCGGCTGTAGGTCCACTAGGTCACTTACGCCAGGGGGTAGCGAGGAATCACAGCACATTTCCCTTCCTCACAGCCGTTTTTGGAGCATCCTCCTCTGTAGCTATTGCGAGGCACCATCCACCCCGGGAAAGCTAATGAGAGTCCTAAAGAAAATGCAATACTTATTCCTGTACAATTTTCAGATGTGGCCAAGGAAAACACCCGCTGATAAACACTATCAAAGACACGTTACTTGATCCTAATGTTGAAGAAGAAGAAGATACCTTGTCTGATCCGCTCCAAATCAGTGATGTCAATCCTCCGAACGAAATAGACGAAGATGATATTTTAGTAAAGCCAACGTCGAACCCACCTAGCTACCATAGACCGACTACACAAATGCAGACAGTCATGTCATCCACGAAGAAACCAAGACCTTCTGTAAGCTCTGCCGCTGAACGTTACAAAGTTGTTTGTTACTACACGAACTGGGCGTGGTATAGGTAATTAATTATATTGACAACTTCATTATTTTAGAAGTGGTTCCGTGGATACGAGACTTCTTATGAGTACAAAAATTAAAATCATTCCTTACAGACCCGTTCCTGGCAAGTTTACTCCAAATGACATAGACCCGTCACTATGCACACACATCGTATACGCTTTTGCTGTACTAGATAGAGCCAAATTGATGATCAAACCTCATGATATCTGGCTGGACATTGAAAATAGTAAGTAATATTATTTCTCTATGACATAGTAGTGGGTATTAAAAAAAACTATGCCAGTCCTGTGATTAAATTCAAAGTGAAGATAGTTACTAAACATGAATTAATTTGTCCTCAGAATTCTATGAGAAAGTGGTGGCTTTGAAGAATAAGGGGGTGAAAGTACTATTAGGATTAGGTGGCTGGGATGACTCTGCTAGCGACAAATACTCTCGTATGGTGAACAGTGAATCAGCTAGAAGAAAATTCGTAATCCACGCGGTAGACTTCGTTGAACAATACGAGTTTGATGGACTCAATTTGGATTGGGAGTTTCCGAAATGCTGGCAGGTAAGACATATTAAATTAAATAATAAATAAAAAAACCATTATGTGTTTCTTGTGGTTATGCTTCAATGTTTTTGCAGACAAATTGCGAAAAGGGTCCAAAGTCTGACAAGCAAGGCTTTGCAAGCTTGGTGAAAGAATTGCGAGCTGCACTTCAGCCCCGTGGACTTTTGCTCTCTGCCGCTGTGTCAGCCAACAAAAAAGTCATTGACGCAGGTATTTCTGACATAACAGCTTTATAGCCTAAAAATATGACTTGCATATTTGTTAGCAGTTTTAACAGTTATCAATTTTGGCACAGGATATGATGTTCCAACACTGGCCAGAAATCTAGACTGGATATCTTTGATGACGTACGATTACCACGGACAGTGGGATAAAAAGACTGGCCATTTAGCACCAATGTACGCTATTGAAGGGGACGATGCAACTTTGAACACGGTAAGTGAATATCTATAATTGCGTAACAAATTTTAATCAAAAGATTTGGCGAGTTAATGAATATATCATCTATTCATGATATAATGTAAATATATTGAGATGTGATAACGCATCGATTGCTCATTATTTATAAAATCCTAAAATATTTTCTACCGCAGAACTTCACGGTACACTACTGGATGAACAAAGGGGCACCACCTGAAAAACTAGTTCTAGGAGTGCCCTTTTACGGGCAATCATTCTCCGTGGTTGAAGACGCTGGTACTGGATTAGGAGTAGAATCTTACGCAGGCGGAGAGGCTGGAGATGAAACGAGAGCCAGGGGTTTCTTGTCATTTTATGAGGTAAATTTTCTACTAAGGTGTTTATAGAACAATATTAACCGAACATTGTGTAATCTTTTATTATAATTTCTCATAGATATGTGAACGCACCCGAGTAAGCGGTTGGAAGGTAACTCGTGATCCCGGCGGCCGTATGGGCCCGTACGCGACTATCGAAGACCAATGGGTATCATTCGACGACGATTTCATGGTGCGTCATAAAGCCGAGTACGTCAGAGCAATGGGACTTGGTGGAAGTATGGCGTGGGCTCTCGACTTAGATGACTTTAGTGGGAAATACTGCGGCTGCGGTAAATCACCGTTGCTATCAACAATCAATTTTGTGCTGAGAGGACGTGAAGCTCCCCCAAGATGCTCACTCGAAGAAAGTAAGTATATATCTTTTTCATAATAGTCAATCATTAAAACCATAATTATTACTTTTTCTTAATAAAAGGAATACATTTTCTCAACACAGTACAAACACCCGAAAGCTCAGAGCCCGCTCCAGAAGAACCTGAAATAGTTGTCGAGGCTGAAGTAGAAGAGCCTGCAGAAAGTGAAATGCCAGTATACGTGCCGGCTAAACCTGTGCACGAGAAACAACCTGATACTGAGATTGAGACTAGCGTAAGTATAACAAAGACAAGTCATTTTGCAAAGCCATACTGAAGTACTGACATTAGGGACAGTGTTTTAAACATGTGATAAATTTTCAGAGTCCAGGTATAGGAGGCACTGCATGTACGGGCAATGTTTTCAAAGCTGATAGTATGGATTGCAACAAGTACTACCTATGTAACAATGGGAACTGGATGGAACTGCAATGTCCGGAACCCTTACATTGGGATAAGGTACCTTCATATTAGATGTCTCTCAAATCAAGAGTTTTGTTTCTTGTAAATACAGTTAAAGCTGAACAATTTGAGCAATGCGCAATAGTCCTTTTAGGTGTGTCCGGTGATAGGCTGAGAAGGGACTCGTAACCTACACCATTGGTTGATGATATGCGCGAACTTTCCCCAACCATGGCACTTAGTGCTCAAGTTGCTAATAACGAATGCATAAATTCAAAATTTCAAACCAAAAAAAAAAAATTTGTTATCGATCATTAAAAAAATCAAGGCCTATATATAAACAGCTCTGTAACCGGTAAAATTATGATATCAAATTACGCTATGTTACATCAATGTACATGAACTCATATTACCAGCTTACTTCCCAGTTACATTTGATACCTCATCATTTCAGCCCATAAATGACCCACTACTGTTTGTATTTAAATTGTACACTACACTACTGTACAATACATGGAGGGAGAACTTGACGAACTTTATATCTAACATTGTTTAAACGTCAGCTGTCTTCCTAAATTAGATTAAACACATATTTCGTTGGTTTTAGAATCACTGCGATTGGCCAGAAAAAGCGCGTTGCAGGACAAAGGCTGCATTGAGGCTCGCAGGACAAGAGCCTGAAGAAACTGAAGCGGACAAAGCCATCATAGGTTGCTATTTTACAAACTGGGCTTATTACAGGTATATATCAATTTTTATTCTCTTTGTACAATATTTTTCGTACGAATTCTATCTCATTAACACACAACGAATTCTTTCAGACAAGGCAACGGTAGTTTTGGACCGGATCAAGTAGATCCATCGCTCTGCACACATATTATTTACGCATGGGCTCACTTAGATAGTCCTTCATTCAAAATGGTCCCAGGAAATCCAGAATTAGATATAGAAAATGGTAAGGAAAACTTAATACAGACAGCAATAAATACAGGTTTGATACTGTTTAAAGTAATACACATAAGTCAATATGTACGTGAATACACGTGATAGTGTTTCTATTGCACAGAGGACGTATCTAAACTGCAAGTTATTAAAATAGACATATAATTACTACCATCTAAGTGCTTTCCTACAGAATGTCTAATATTTACAGATTTTTACGGCAAGCTGACTGAGCTGCGTCTAACGGGAGTAAAGATTATAATTGGAGTCGGAGGTTTATCGAACTCTGAAGATGATAGTTGGAGCGAAATGGTGTCCGATTCCAATAACAGGAAAATATTTGTCAATTCTGTTTTCAAATTCTTACAAAGATGGAAGTTCAACGGTGTGCAAATCGCCTGGCAATACCCAGCATGCAAGCAGGTGGGTAACACTCAAAAGATCATAGCCGTTTCTGAACGAATTATATTATAATTATCCTCTTACCATTTCAGACTCCCTGCAACAACGTAATTGAAAACATAGAAAGGGATAATTTCGGCGAGTTACTAACAGAGTTATCCAAGACGCTGCGACCATATGATTTCGAGTTATCAGTGATGGTGTCAGCTAATCCAGAAATCGCCGCTCAGGCATATAAACACCACGTTTTAACAACAGAGGTCGACTGGGTAGCAGTTGCAGCGAATGACTACTACTCATCTGCAACCGGAAGAACGTCTTTCCTTGTACCATTTGAGAGGAGTAAATCTGCAGTTTACAGCTTTGTAAGTTACCTTTGGAAGTGTTCCAGAACTGCATATAGCGAGTAATTGGTGTTAATTTATTAAAAACCAATATTAATTTAATTTATTTACAGAACGCATCTCTGTCATATTGGACGAGAATAGTTCCTCCCCGCAAGATTGTCGTAGGGGTGCCAGCTTACGCTCGTTCATACACACTTCGAAACACGAACAAGGCTGGTATTGGAGCACTGGCTGCTGGACCTGGTGTACCAGGAATGTATACTAAAGTCCCCGGATTCCTAGCATACTATGAAGTGAGTGGACGAGAATAACTTAAGTCAGCATATGCAATCACATACTGCATATAACACTAAATAAATTCACAAACAAATAAACTAGATGCCATTAAATAGACTTTATTAGATAACTATATCTGAGATTTAAGGAACATGTTTTAGTACAATAAAATTAGAAAAAAACATACATCAATATACATCTTGAATGTAACATCAACGGGTTGAATGAAAACGAAATCAATCATTAAAATAATAATATTTCAAATTTGAAAATGTATGCCAAGTTGATAGCTGTCTGACATCGTCAAGTCATAAAGATAACTCAATTTACTAGTATCTTGACGTAACAGATAGCGAGTGGCGCTAGGACGAGGCTGAAACATTGCGGCTTTTTTTTCAGGTTTGCGAGGGATTAAAGACACACGCGTGGAAGGAGCACCGTACCAACGAAGGAACATACAGCGTTATGGATAGCCAATGGACGTCTTACTTGAGAGCAAACGAGGTCAGGCGGGCCGGGGTTATGGCAAGAATGGCCGGCGCACGCGGTGCTGCCTTATGGGCTCTAGACTTGGATGACTGGCGAGGGCAATGTTCGTGCACACCTCGCCCTCTACTAGCCGCGTTACGCTTGGGCATGCTTGAACCTAATGAACATTTAGACACGTGCTCACCGGCAGCCTGAATTTACCCTATAGTATTTATAGTATCAAGTTTATATGGCAGACAGACCTGTATTGAGATACTCATAGATTTAAAACAGCGGTAACTGCAGCAGCGGTAGCTGTTTTATTTGGCATATTTAAACTAAATTATGCAGCGTTTGCATGCACCTTAGATATCTGGAAGGTTGAGACATTTAAATTGTTAATTATTACAGACAGCTGTTGATTTTTTAAGTATGTACATATTATGTTCAACGCTGAGAAGTACACAGACTGAAGTGAATTATAAAATTCAAAACTCCAAGTACTGTAATACATGTTTACTTATTTTACTTTGTTATATTCCTTGATTTTTACTTGACCGTAAAGTAAAGTACCTAAAGTTTAAATTCGAGTAAGGATGCAAGGAATGAAAAGGTACAATGTATGCTATACTAATTTAAAGGTAAATGGAGAACAATTTAGTGTAAATTTACATACGAGGAACATTTATTATGTAGATTATGTATTTGTAATAAATTGGTCATCAGTAAACCGTTATTTTTTCAGAACATTATTATAGTCATCATAATACATAGTTGGTAGGTATTTTCCTTGATCATACGTTACATTAAAACTGTAAATATAATACTAAACTTGTAATTATTCTGCCCATTTGTACGTTACTTTGATACTGCATCAAATAAATAATGAAATATTACTTGTAATTATTTTATTAACCGCTCTATACCTCGAGATAAGTATATTATAGCCTTGGTTTAGGGAAGTAGATAAATTATTATACATATTTGATTGACTCATAGTTACAAATTGGTATCTGAAGCCAGTCATAGATCACGTAGTGAACACGCTACGTGCATAAATTACTGAACAATTATACGGCCTAAAATTGGGCTATCAGCTGATGGGTCGTTATCACATTTATTTGCTTTGACAATGGTTCATTCATACTTACTCAAAATCGTATAACTATAGAGGGGATATTATAAAAACAATGTTGAATATTAACGAGCGATGAAGAGTAATGAAATGTCAAATGACATATGCATTTTTTTTGATCGGACGAGCCGATCCCTATTCGTACAGAAACTATGTCTCATGTATATTATGCATTAGTATCTAAATATGTTACCATTAACAGATATAAAGTTTGATAAATTACACGACATTCGCCAATGATCAATCATTGGTGCCGTTTTTAATTATTATTTTTTATACTACCGGGGATAATACTGCTATTACTGTATTTCTTTAGATTTGAGAAATTAGGAAAGGAAGCCATTACACATACTACTACTGAAATTTACTCTGAGTGAGAGAATAGCAAAATATGTGTAAACTTTAAATGTATTGCATTCATAATATGGGCAGGCGGGTCCATTTTATTTTAAATATAATAAACTATTATGGGCATTTCATATTAGTAAGTACCAAAAAATAGCCAGTACTTTAAAGAAGCGATCTGACCAGTTTGTATAGAACCCTATACAAAAAAAAAGGTAATGCAAATAATAAGATTTATATCTCATAATTTAGTGACATTGTTGCATTATACTACTAAATATTTCTATATTATGGCAAAATAGCGATTCGTACTATTAAAGCATCGTTATAGGCCATACCTAAAGTACACTAGCACTAGCCTAGCTAAATAAATTCTACTAAAATATTTTTACGTAAGAAAGAAACATGTGCGGGGCGGGCGGTTGGCCTTGACGTGAACTCAATCAGTATTCTAACTCTACGTTGTTAGTGATATCATACGTAGTACGTACATAGATTACAAACGAAAAAGATCGTATCACGAATTTCTCCGTGAAATGTTATAAACTTTAATAATGAATAAACACTAATTAATTTTAACTATGCACAGCAATAGCTTGGCCATCACCAAAATACAGTGACCAGTGTTCTTGTGTGTGCAACTGTGCAGTGCGATCAATATAACATAACATAACCTCATTTATTTTGTGTTTGCCCACTTAGACAGTATTTAATATTGAACGCAACTGAAAAAATAACTTCATTCATTATTTATAACGCTACAAATAGGTAATTAACATAAATACGTGTGTTTATTTCTGTGTGTGCATTTAAAACAAGAAGAATCTTGATAATGGCCCGGAAAATATTATCCCGCGTAAATTTAAATTTGACAACATCTTTTCTCGTTCCGTGTAGAAATGTGCACGCAAAACAGGTAAGGAAATATATCTTACTAAATATTAACTTTAGCGCACTTTTCTATGAAGATATGCAAATAAAGAGTCCATAAAATTTCAATTAGATTAATAGAAGTTGTGCCTTTAATATAATAGTGGGATTTCTTTAGTTTAATTAGGTCATAAAGAAATCTTTACATAACGATACCTATAGTGTTGGTAGTTCCTTATTTAAGTATGCACGATACCTAATTACCATCAACTTATATGTTAAATTTAATCCATCTTTACCAGGTGACGTACAAAGAAGTACAAATCCCAGTCGCATTTGGCCATTTAGCTGGAAAGTTGTGGGGCAATGGCGATGAACGACCAATTTTGGCACTACATGGGTGGCAAGACAATGCGGGTACTTGGGATCCTTTAATGCCAATGCTTATCAAAAATCGACCCATACTTGCACTCGATTTTCCTGGCCATGGGCTTTCATCATGGATACCTCCAGGTAAATCCATATTTAGAACTCGTGCTACCATGTCTACATGGATATTTTCGTGTACCTATTGTGATCATATGGACAAGATGGAAATCCTTGGGGGGGGGGCTATGTCCAGCAATGGACGTCTTTTGGTTGAAATAAGGATGATGATGATAGAAATAAGTATTTCTAGAACCCAGCATCTGGTCCGAAAAATACGGTATTCGTTGTAATAGTCGGGGAAGCGTTTGTAATATGCCAGAAAGCTGTATTATAGTGCTAAGAGTGCACATTTTTGCATCTCATTACCAACAAACACGTCACTTGCTGTAGTTTTCTGAACCACTCTTTTTTATATTTCTTCTTCGTTATTACCTCTATAGTCCTTGAGATATTCAGCTTCAGGATAACAATGCATTTTAAATAGGCGGTGTCGACCGAGTTACTATAGATTTAATTTAAATATTCCTATAATGTTTACCTTGCAAAATGCAAAATAATTGTACTGGGGCCTAAATTTGCTTCGTTAAATCGATGTGCCCATCCGAACAGATGCAATTGCTAGCAATAATCTGCTGAATTCAGAAGTTCTCGTCAAGTGGTCGTGTTCAAAGTGTGTAGAATACGTTCCGAACTGACACTATTGAGACTATTGACGACACTACAAACTGAAGACTGAGAATATGTTACCAAAACTGCCAAAATCGACTATCAATTGGACGTTGATTTTCGATTTTGACTCTATTGAATTAGCAAGTTCGGCACGATTTCAAGTATGTATTATATTTTACAAACATTTTAACATTTAGCTCGACTACGGCAATGTGCCCAGCCCGTTATAGCAGACACAAATGCAAATATATATAATAACCCAATTTAATTTTCCAGGCATGCAATACTACCAGTGGGAGCTACCAAGACTTATATTATATTTGAAACAACACTTCAAGTGGGACAAAGTCTCCTTGTTATGTCACTCCATGGGTTCCATAGCAGGCCTACGTTTCTCCTGCGTTTACCCCGACGACGTTGACTTCTACATAGCCATCGACAGTCTTATCTACGACGACTACGATTTAAATTTAGTTATAGACAAATACCCAACAATATTGTCCAAAGGGCTGCTAGCGACGACGCGTTTGAACAGTGAGCCTCCGTCATACACGGTAGAAGAACTAACCAAATTATGGTATACCTCAACTAGAAAATCTGTAGCTATGGAGAGTGCGAAATACCTTATGCAGCGAGGAACGAAACCATCAAAATCCGATCCCAACAAAATTTTTGTATCACGGGACTCTAGACTAAAATATTCCTTATTTAACCCGGAGAACAAGAGTTTTGTGGAAGCGTTGGTCAAGAGGCTGAGTTGTCCAACGTTGTACATTAAAGCTATTGACTCTCCCTACGCGGTGGACGAGTTCTCCGTCCAAATGCGTAATGTAATGGCACAAAATAATGATAAATATGAATACCACTTTGTACCTGGTACGCACCACGTCCATTTGAATAATCCTGAAGTAGTGGCACCACTGATCAAGAAGTTTTTGGAAAAGTACAACATGAATTATTAGCAAGTGTCAATCCTGTACACCACCCGTGATACGTTTACCGTAGGTACCTCATAGTATAATTACAACTGTTAGCAATACAATTATTTATTCGTTTAGATTAAGTTAGGTAATACGCATAAAATCTTTCCTAATTTTAAGGAACCAAAGCGCACAAGGATTTATTTGTCACAATCACTTCTATTAATTATTGTATCCAGGTATAATTGCGCGATATGTTCAAAATAGCAACGTAATGAAGGACGTGTAAATTTACCTTTTTTTTTCAATTCAATAATAGTAACAAGTGTCGCTTAGTCAAAGTAATAACAACATTGAAACGATTTTAAAGTTCCGCTATTTGTGGCCAATAAGCTTCACCTACTAACGTTTGGATGCATGCATAAGCACGATCATGCCATGGTCACGATGCTGAAACGATGGCGTTTTAAATAGATAGTTTTAATATTACACCACGATTAAATACCACAATACATAATATAAATAAATTTTGAGTTAGCTATAATGGTCTAAAATTCTAGGAAACTATGTCTCGGACATAGTTTCCTAGAATTTTAGACCATTTGTAAATATTAAATGTCAAATGCTGCCAAATATTTTATACTAGCCTGTAACCTGCGACTTCATCTGCGTCGCCTATGGCTTAGTTCCTTTTTTGAAAATGGATATCGCTGCTACCATTTTTTGACGTGATTTATTTACGAAGATACTTTCGCAGACATGTACATCTCCAATTGAAAAAATACTACGTCATTTTATACATTCGGGATATACTGAATTGAAAACCGGTGACAAAGGAATGATTCACTTGTTGTGGGCCATTTTTTCGACTGTTTACCTGCACAAAATCGACAATATTCATATGCTGTGCGCGTCCTAAGCCTGTTAGTCGAGTGGGGGCTCGCTGTCCTGTGTTTAAAATATGTTTCTTCTGATAGGTGGGGTGGAAAATTATAATTGTTATGGCTACAGTCTAACTAATAGTAATAAAAATTCTAAATAACTAATAAAAATACCTACAGTAATAAAATATAATTTATTTCAAACCTCATTACATGAAATGTCTGAATTGGAGTAGCTAATAGTATTGCAATTAACATGTGCTCCTTTTCTGTGTGGTAAAACTTTCATTAAAGCTTCTTGCCAAGGAACTCCTTCACAAACCCTCAGCACAATTTCAAATACTGTAATAAATGAATTTTAGTATTATCATTACAATATACATATATATTATATTAAATTGTAACATTTTATAGTTACCAATGCATTCAGTATGCCTATGTAATAGGTAAATGTAATTATTGTTTATGTATTATTTATAATTAAATTATATTTTTTGTATGTTTGTAATTATTGGTGGAAAGGTGGAAGAGGCCTTACTCAACAGTGGGTCATCATGGGCCAAGTAGTAGTACTAGTAATTATTCACATTTACAATCATCATCTTTGTTTAAGCCAAAAGCAACCCACTGCTGGACATAGGCCTCTCCCAAGGATTTCTAAAGGCCATTCTATGGATTTCTCAACTAGATCATCAGTCCACCATGTGGAGGCCTCCCAGCACTTCCCACTTAAAGGCCATTGTACCCCATTTCCTATTAATAGGTAATGATTATCCTTAACTACAGTATTGTTTTTAAGTTGCATGAGGTTAAAGGCAAAAGTTGCAATATGAACACAATGTCAAATACAAAGGAGTGTTAAACACAGAAATAAGTTTTTATGTTATTAAATACTCACCATGATCAATTGTTAACACTTTCCTAGTTTTCATATTTATGTACTTATCTAAAGGTAACTGAGCATGTCTAATGCCCTGTTCTACAGCTATGTTATGACAAAGACCCTGAAACATAAAGATATAAACATACCTATAAAACTACATATAGTATACAGCTTTAGCTGTTCTTACATTTTTAATAAATTTGTTACCCCATTAAAAAATACTACAGTTCATACCATCAAATCTATTTATGTCTACTATTGTACAGGGTGTAAAAAAAATGCTATAGCCACCTGCAGTAAGGGTATATAGCTAATCAAAAGAAGCTGTCCTGTGTTTAAGATATGTTTCTTTTTTGGAAGTTTATAGAAATTGTCAGCATTTTCTAAACCATTTCGTTTTTTTAAGAAGAAGATGCTTATTATTTTTAAATTTGCAATCACTATCTTTATCAGTAGTACTATCAACCCTATCATTATAGCTATATGGCTTTTGTTACACCCTGTATATTAGAAACAAATACACCATGGAAGCAGGTAACCCGATAGAATTGCCTAAAATAAATGACAATCACCTTAATTGCATCTATAAACAGTGTTTTTAAAGTCTTTAAACTTCTATAGTGAAAAGAGAGAATAAAGAATGTACCTTATGTTGATTATGATCTACTAGGCCACCAATAACATACACAGTATCTGATTCAAACTCTTCTATTACATTGTCCGATTCACTTGTTAGATAAACTATGTTTTCTTTAGCAAATACATTTAGGTATGGTTCTTCATGAAACTTCATCTGGAAAAGTGATATGCAATTAACTTATTTAATAAGAAATTAACTCCAGTGTATTTAAGTAAACTAGGAAGGGGAAATGTTTAAATGTTGTATTTCTTAAATAAATGTTTTGTTGATTACATACACAATGTTTGATTTGGTGTGTAAGTAAAATACTAATATTATTGCTTGTTGCACTAGATCAAAAAGCAGATAGCATGTACTAAAGGTAATATACAGGAAGTTCACCATTTCTTTTTTAACTCAGTACCAACTAGATCAGTTTAATGACCTAATTGGTTTAAGAACTAAATATATAAAATGTTTTGGTTTATCTATATGAACTTGACTCACATCCCAATGTTCATACCCATTATGCCTAGATATGTCTTTTTTTGCCTTTTCGCCAAAGCTTGTTATATGAAACTGTAAAGGTTTTTCTGATCTTCGATTAATAGAATAGCACCTGAGGATTTGTTTAATTACTTTGAACCTATCCTTTTCTATCATCAAATGATCAAATCTTAGATCTATGACAATTCCTGTATTGCTTTTTTGTCTTTCTAGTTTCATTTTCTTTAGAGCTTTTCTGTTTGGTCCCAAGTCAATATTTGCTTCACGGGCCTCTCTCTTCCTCTCTTTGGCCTTTGCTCTTTCTTTAGCCCGTTTTTCAGCTTTGCGGTTTACCCATTTAACTTTTTTCAGCCACTTGCGCATTTGATTTTTTGTAAATGGCCTAGGAAATTCCTTGCCTTCATCATCTTGCAAACCAGGATCAACCGTTATATCAAATAAGGTGTACTTTGGGTAAAACACATCCAGGGTCTCTGTTTTCTCAGAGTCATCAGCAGAATTGTCTTTACTATTGTCCATTGTAGTTAGTTTTAAAACTTAATTTCCACAAACTATAAACTACGTTTACACATTCTAAAATGATACATATACAATAATGAATACAAAAAGTAATAATATTATTGCATAAATATTATTGCACAATAGTCTCAAATACTTTATATAATTTAATGTAAGAATAATGTGCAAATTGCAATTTATTGGCCATATATTTGGCCGAACTTATTGTGACTTCAGATTGGCAGGGTCGATGATAAATGTACTACAGTAGAGGTCAGCATTGAATGAATGATATGCCATTATTATTATTTTATATTGAATGAGTGAATGAGCTATTCCAGATATATCGTCATCGTCGTTTCCGCTAAAATACGTTCACTGCTGATTTAAAACTAATATTCATTCGAACTAAGTACTGGCTTACTCTTGATTCTAATGTCAGTGTCAGACGCTATGTTTGAATTTGACAATTGACATCACAAGCCATTAATCTAAGAAGAAGAAGAAGACAATTGACATCCGCAATATCAGTGTTCATTCATTTAAGAATTTCAAACAATTTTCCTAATATCTACGTAATAAAGACCTTATCATTTGTCTAGTCTACAGTACGTATCAACAGTTTTTGAATCATTAAAAGCTATAGTAGTACATAAAAATGCAATAAGTTGCTAAGTGAAATGTTGTACTGAGACACAAGATACATGGGCTTCGTCCATGGCTTCTACAAAAGAAAAGCTATTACTGGGTCCTGTGGATTCAATATGTATAAATCATGGTCTAAATTGATACATCGCTGCCTAAATACTAGCATAGAAACTAGAAACAAACAAGCGCTCAACAAGCGCTATTGTTTAATTTTCACCGGCCAAGGTCAAATGTACAAAATGGCGCTTGGATAGTTTTGCATGTTTTAGATGGAAATTCTCACATAAAGAATCGTCCGACTTCGTCAAATATGGATTTGACTTTGATTTGTACTTAGGCAACCGACATGTATAGGTTAGGTACTGTTAATGTCATGGTGAACTGTGACCATGGATGGTTCAAATGTATCTTGATTTACAGGCGTTTTTGGATTCCCAGTATCTGCATAGCATGGCAATGGTTAAAGAAGTTGGTAAGTTACATTATGTTAATTGTTTTTCACATATCTATCTAACAGCACCATTGGATACACAGTTTATGTTGTTGTGTGAGGTTTAGTTGTTTTTAACCACATTATGTGTGTTATTGTATGCCTAAATCACATGTTTACATAAACCTAAGTGTCAAAGAGGAATGAGTAAGTGCTTATGGAATAGAAATTTGTTTAAAAATATGTTTGTGTGGATATGAGAACTATTTTAGAACAATTTACATGTAAACCTAAAGGAAAGTGTAACCAGGACAATAATAATACAGGTTTTAGGGAAAATTATAGGTAAACTGCTTGAAGGTATAAGAAAACTAATCATATCTCTTACAAATCTCTTTGTTACACCAGGCGATGCGTCGTCTCGGCACGATCGTGTGCCGCTGTTTGTTCCTGGATGGGCCAACCAAGCGAGCAACATGCACCTGGTACCCAGCAGACACGGCCCCAGCAGCTGCTGTCCGGTTGGCTGACGAGCTGGGCCTGGATCCCCATGCGTTAACCAACAACGGGTTTGCAAAGAGGACCATGTGCGAACCACGCACTATCTGTATGACGTCATCGCCGCCTGGGAGATGTGAGTACATCATCAAGGGTCTTTTCACACTGATCTATTATTGTGTTTCTGTGAATCAAGGGCTGTTTATATCGTATGATTATATTTATAGTGTCACCAGCGCTTTTTATTCTGAGTGCTGTTAATCCATTTAAACTGGCTGCAAAATTTTGGCCGTATTTTGTTATCGGCATCATTACAGCCTCAACCAATGGTATCGCTCATCATCATTTTCATCATTTCAGCCAAAAGACGTCCACTGCTGGACATAGGCCTCCCCTAAGGATTTACACAAAGGCCGGACCTGGGCCGCCCGCATCCATCGTTTTCCGGCGACCTTTCCGGTGTTATGGTATCACTATCTAAATTTATGACAATTTCTTACGACACCCTCAGGGTGGAATGGGTTGGTGACATTATGTATTCTAAAACCGGCCGGCAATTCGCCGCCTTAATCCAATTCGCTGTCTGGTCAGTGACATGAGTAGTCTAATGGTAGCTTTGATTCCCAATTTCCGTCAATTCCATCTAGTCCTGTAGTAGCCCGAAAATAAAGGCCGGTACCTGGTCACGTAGCCAAGTGGATTCGTAACGTTCGCTTTGGTAGAACAATAAGAAAGACCGTGGATGTGATGTTAGATTTCTCATTTTCTCCCTCAGGCAACAAGGACTGGGTCGTGGATCTGCCGACAACTGCTTCGTGTTCAAACGACGTCTATTCCATGGCGCTCGCGAGCTTCCTCAAGATCCCGTTGAAGTTACGCTTTTGTAGGCACAGGCTGTACACAGCGTCGTTTAGGTATGCTCCTATAGCTCTTTTGACAAGTCAAATAAGAAAATAAAATTTACCATTCAAAATTGATAATTTACCACCAGTTGTTGCCAATGCAGCTCTACCTAGAGCTGGCAAGACTTTTTTAAATCTAATCTTATCTTAATAATATAGCCGATTTATATTATTAGCTATATTATATGTCGGCTATTCCTAAGTCTTTAAAATTTAGCGAGCAAATAAATCTATTGCCAATGCGCGTGTTATAAACAAATATAATCGCAATTTAGAAATAGAGACTCAATTTTCATATTTTTCAGTATAACAGTATTTTGGAATTTACCCACACATCTCTGTATGTTGTTTTTGATCTGCGTTACACAGATCAGTTGTAAAAAGCAACTACAAACATTGTAGTTGGCTCTTCTCTGTAGAGTAGAATACCGAACTGGGGGTAGCTTCGAGGAAGATACACACAGACAGGGCGAGGAGTCAATATATTACAATACTTCTATTTCCGTTACATTTTTTTTAACTACTTCTACAATTACAAGTAATTTTCATTTCCATTAATTTTTATTTTCAGGTATTTCAAACGTATTTAGAATACACAATGTCACCAACCCTCACCATCCTGACGATATCGTAAGAGCTGACTGCTACTACTACTACTATTCAGTCCATTAATGAGCCTTACTGTTACATGGAGGATAATTAGCCTACTGTGCCACACTGGCCAGACGGGTTGGCACAGGGTTTCGTATCAAGTTTTCCTATCTTTTTGGCTACATTATCGGCCTTGTCATTTCCTTAGTCGGCTCTTACGATATCCTCGGGATGGAATGGGGTGGTGACACTATGTATTCTAAATCCGTCAACACACGGACAGCTGGACGAGCCGACTAAAGGAACGCAAATGGCAGGCCACTAAGCAGAAGAGAAGGAAAACTTGATACACACCCTGTGTCAACTTGTCTTGTCATCTTGGCATAAGAGGCCGACTCAGTAGGCGATCATTTATGGACAATATACATAGTCACTTAGAATATTGTTATATCTCAAAGTGTGACTGATTGTAAGCAACATCGACAACAGCACTTAACCTGAGACTATAGTTATTTTGGGCATAGGTGGAAGAGTTCCCAGTATCGGAGAAGTTGGCACTCCAGCTGGCAGGGCTGTAGGCTCAGGCGCCGCTGGGCGAACCGACCCAAGCCCTCCTCCGCCTCACACGCGCGACTTCTACGCCCGACCAGTTTCATTAAGTTTTAGTTGAAGTTAAAAAATCATTTTGACTGTCGCGTGCACGTGATAGCACAACGTATGGAAAAAAGGCAGTGAATTAATCAATCCAATTTGCACATCTTGTACTAGCTATTTCTGTATCTCAGGGCGTCCAGGGTTCTGTAAGAATATTTGGATTTTGAACATCAAATAATAAATGTATATCACCAAGCATACGATTTTGATTTTGTTTGATTTTCATCGACTTTCTTAGCTCACATTAAAAAATATATATTGTCATTTTTTTATAGTATAAACTACCTGACCCGGGAAACTTCATACCGCCTCAGAATCAATAAATAAGAATGATGATGATGATGAATGTTTTTTCACCTTTTATACCTTTCCTGAACTTCCACGAATATTTCAATATCAAAATTAGCCAAATCAGTCCAGCCGTTCTTGAGTTTTAGCGAGACCAACGAACAGCAATTCATTTTTATTTATATAGATTATCAGTGCCGTAAATGTCATAAGCGGACTTGGGCCGCGCAATTATCATAAGTTTTTGCTGCACGTACGAGTATACGATATGGATAACAATGTCTTAGCCCACCAAATACCACAATATGGAAATGGTTTCAGGCAATGTAAACAAAGGCATTTTTGGGAATGTATAATCAATGTATCCCGCCAAAATTGCAAGGTTTTTTATAGACGTTTTGCAATACAATAAACATATAGAGATATAGATATTTGAACCCCTTTGTTGAAAGTATGGACGCCTGTGCCAAGTTTGATAGCAATGTGTCTAATACGCACATGTATGCTTAAACTCCATCTCGTCTACTTATAACTAGGCACTGTCAGTTACGTTGTAAAATTAACTTTAATATATTAAATAGTTCCCTAATTTAAATTGCCTTTAGACTTATTTCATCACCCTTTCATTCAGCCAGGTCTGTAGTTCTGAGTTGAGGTATTTTAGAAGGCGTAGGTATTGGCAAATGTCCGAATCAAATCCGGCCAGATCATAATGTTTTATTGCGAAAATATATTGTAACTTGAAGAGACTGTAGTTTATGACGGGATATACAGGAAATCCGTGTGGTGACGGATTTATAACATAGTGTCACCAACCCCTTCCATCCTGAAGGTGTGGTAAGAGCCGATAAAGGGCTGACAATCCAGCTGCCAGAGAAGGATAACTTGATATGTCACCCTGTGCCAACCCGTCTGGCCAGCGTGGTACATTAGGTTCATTACTGTCCTTATAACTGTAGGAGGCCCGACTCAACAGTGGGTCATCTATGCGCCGAGTAGAAGGATACAGGAAAAGCATATAAAAAAATGTTTAAAGCGTGCCGACTCATAACCAATAATCATTTCTCATCTAGGAGTAAATAAAACTTTCACTTTACTGTTACCTGCATATTTTCCCCTCTTTGGTAATTCTGCATCCTAATCTGCAATAAATAATACAGTGCCAGATAGTCTCAAACAAGAGGGGCTATGTTATTGCAAACGCCTTAGATTGGCAATAGATGGAGCTTTCGCAATCGTTAAATGTTTTAAAAGCTATACATATAATAAACTATACTGGTTAACTAGGTCCACGTGATAATGTTAGTAAATAATTTCACACAATGAGAAATTGTAAATGAGTACAGATATTCAGTTTTAGTCACAAGTGTCACATCGAATATATCATCTGCAGCGACATCTTGCGCTAGAAATGTATACTAGGTCATGGAGTTATGTTACCAACCCGAAATAGTTTCGTAATAATTGTGTAGATGACGCTAAAAGTAAATGAATACGGTATAAAACTTTTTACACTGTCCTTTAATTACATTTAGCATTTAACATGGTTATTACATGCTCGTTATTAAAATTTCCTATTTTACACCTAGTCGGACACCCATACAGATTGTATCTCTTTGTCAATATTTAAGTAAAGTTACAATTTAATTATTTATACATTTATTATAAAACCTACGAGCGCTGAACAATGCCATTACTAAACAGCATCACATCGCTTAAAGTAATTCAATCCTGTAATAATTTTGCCAATAAAAAATTGTTTGTAAGAAAAATTACACATTGCAAAAAGCAAATCAATTTCTATGGTGGATGATATTATTGCTAGCATAAGTAAGATGGCGGTGATTTGTTTACAATAGTTTACATTCATTCGTCTCCACCCCTCTGCTCTTACAGGAAGCATTTTTGATTGGTCACTTTAAACAATTTCACCCTCCCAACCTACCTCACCCCGCATTCTGAAGTGAAAATAGCCATTTATTGCCATGGCAACGGACTTTAGCGTCCTTACCTTTGACAGAAAACCAGATTAGCACGTGGCGTGCTTTGCCGTCATTGGCTAGTTTAAAATCGGCGGCAAAAATCAAATGACCAATGAAGATTAGGACTTTTTAAAATGTTATGGTTACCCGTATATAAAATTGTACCCTATTTAATGGAAACTATTATTTCTATAATTATAATTCAAGGTTGAACGGATAATAACATTGTTTGGATTGCAAGTATTTCATACACATTACATCTTACTTAACTTTTAATGTTACATTTAACTTTACTATGGAAAAAAATATCAAATTGTATTACTTCGTTGTTGTAAGACTTTATCAGAAATTACAAATACATTGCTTGATTTGAAAGACACAGTACAGTTTATATATTTCAAAGTAAGTAATAATTATATAGATTCGTTAAACAATTATATCTGAGACTAGAGCGAAAACCTAGCGTGAACCTTTCAATACCTCCCTAGCCTAATGATAGTCAAAAATGGAATCATAGAAGTTAATTATGGCAACAAAACTACTTTAGTTGTATAGAGTAGTAACTTCAGTTGTTGTTATATGTATTTTCCTTGAGATAAGCAAATACATATACCATACAGCCAATTGTTTTATTTTCATGATATTTTAATCTATAAAAATAACTTTACTTTAACTTGGGAACATCTGTTTGTAAGTTTGTAAATGCAATATAGTATTTTATTACGTTATAAATATTCCATGGGGTTCATGGAATAGAGAAAGCAATAAATTGAAAACTTTGCTTAGTAAGGAAATAAAAATGCGTGACATTATATATTTACGTATATAATTATTGTAACAGTATTGTAATTTATAAGTTAATAAAACTAAAGGAGTCGTATCTAAAATATAATTGATAATATAAGTCTAAATTGTAAACTAATCCTAAATTACTTTATCATCAAAATAATTTATAAGCTATGAAATAAATGTAATAAAATATTATATACAATGTCTAAAACTAGTAAAAAAAAACAACTTAAATATATACCCAAAAGAAAAGAGAAACTAAACACTAAATAAATCTAAATTAAACTAGGCACCGTATCCTCAGCGCTGCAGGGGTTTGCAAAAGTGCCCAGAAGGCTGGCGGCATTGCCACGCTGGATGGCAATGCTTATTCGCTCAGCGAAATAGAGGCCAGACTTCTGGTCACGCGTGCAGTCAAACAGCCGCTTTGCCAGATCTTTATAGAAAGACTTAAAGTCGTATCTTACTTATCCCTTTCTAACGTATTGTAAACAGTGCACTATGTCTAATGATTCCTATGAATTACTGTCAGAAAAACTGACAGATATCCGAAGGGAGGACACAGTTAATACATATATTCCATTAGAAATGAGCCATTTATACTTAGTTATGTATCTTATACAGTGTCTCTTGGGATATCTGTGTTTAGATGTGTAACTAAGGCACGTTTGTTACCAGTTGGTGTCCTATATTTGAAGAACAAGATACTACTTTTTCTGAAATGTTGCTTAAGTATCTACATAAATCAGTAGGACAATCGCTCCTTTCGTTAACGGTTAAATTTTGGGTTTATTGTCAACTTGTACATAAATAAATATTCCATAATCTTTTTGTTAACAGTTTAACTTGTTTTCTTTGTCAACTTGTAATTAGATAAACTTCCCATATATAACTCTTTTCGTATATTCCATGACAACTCTGAGACTTAATTATTTGACGGAACTTTCATGCACTTTTATTTATATTATGGACAATGAGAGAGAAGGAACTTTAGGCCAATCTATTCGATTCTATTTTGTTTGTAGAACCATATTTTTATTTTTTCTTGTGTAAGTAAAGGGTTGATTCACCAAATTATTTGTCTAATATAGAAATAAATATACTAGTAAACTTTGATAACACCTACTACCAAAGAAATCTGGATCCATTTAAATCAAGTATAACTTTAAAATATAGAACACTTTTTACAAATCCTGCAATGATTCCATATATTCGTCCACTATGAACTTAACTCTACTACGACATTTCTTGACATTGACATTTTCACTGTACATAAACTACTGATCCTACTATAGTCAGTATTATAAAGTATATTTAAAGTCTAAATCTATAAATCTATACTATAAATCTAGGGTACTAATAGCTCTTTCGCATATATTTAGGTTATATTCTTACGTTTAATTTGTAGTCTGGTTTTATCTGTCAATATTCATAACTTTGCCTGTCAGTCCGTCCCGTCGTTTATAGCGTATGAGCTAAACGCAATATAATTGTATAGGGTTTTTAAAGGGTTTCCTAGTTGTTTGTACTTTTTAGGTAGGTACTAGAATTTTTTTATTGGATGACTTGAATAATAATTTATTTATTTATTTATACTTTAGGATCTCCAACAAAGAATACACAATATAAAATTACTGTTAGAAAAATGTACATATCGGTCTTAAATCTAGTGTTTCTTCAATTAAAGGAGATCACAGCATGCACAAAACATAACATAAAATATAAAACCTGCTGGATAGACATTGAAATTGAAAATTAAAATTAAATTAAAATTGTATTAAGAAATTGAAGTAGAAATAGAAGTGTATATAAATTAAGTGTAATAAGTAACGTAAAATAGTCCAATTAAATCAGGAACATTCGTTGTCATGTGCTGAACTTCAGCCGTATCATCTCCTTTTGTCGGCTCTTATGACACCCTGAGGAAGAATTGGGGTAGTAACACCATGTATTCTAAATCCGTCACCACACGGAAGTTCTTATAACGTGATGCCCGCAACTACCCATCGCTTAACCAATATGTTGCTAACCTCTCACCCCTTATCTATTGTTAAGATACAGTAACTACATTCTAGTTTCAAGAATATCACATTACACGTAGAGACAATATTTACACCCAGTAATCTTACAGGTCTTCTGATAAAATATGACTACTGTAAGTAGATAAATATAGTTATTTGTTCACTGATAGTTTCCATTTTGCTAATATTTTATTAAAAACATTGAGTCCGCTATTTTAATTAATAATGAAGTAAATCGTAAGTGTTTCAACGTGAGTTTTCGTGAACTATTTCATAAACATGTCTGTAAGTAACTTAATCAATAAGACGTCTTCTTCATCATTTGTATAGACGGTAATTTAAAATTTGGCCGCACAGACATTAAATTGCTGTTATTTTTAGGATAGGTACCAGCTATGGGGCGGTTGCTTCGAAGAAGAACCGTCCGATGTGTTACGCAGGCTAAACGACTCGCTCGGTGTAGATACAAGGCTCTATCGCCAGGACATCCAAGGAAGTCAGGCCTGGGCTACAGAACTGTATCAAAGTGGACACATCCAAGACAGCGATTACCACGCTATACATGAAGGGCTTGGGAAAGTAAGTACTGGTTTTCCTCCCATTGTTGCATGGGTACTATGAACTACTAAAGTCCTCATAATACAAGGATGTTTGGTCTCTATTAGCCTGATCCAATAGGTCATATCAAAAGCTGGGGCATAATATAAGATTGTGTAGTAGATGCCAGTAAAAGATAATGAAATCAAAACGATGGGAGTGGGTAGATGTGCCGCCTTTGGATCAACGGGTCCCGGGTTCGATTCCGGGGTCGGGCAAGTGTCTTTGTCTAAACCAGAGGCACTGGCTCGGAGTCTGGGTGTCATTTCTATCTATAATAAGTATGTATTTACAAAAAAAATATGTATATAAGTAGTTTATCATCCATCTCGTTACCATAACACAAGCATTAAGTTTGCTTAGCTTGGGACGAGATGGCGTTGTGTGAAATGTCCAAGGATATTTATTTATTTATTTACATCTGGCGTGCGTGGTACATTACTACGTGGATGTGTGCCGCCTTTAGATCACGGGTTCCCGGTTAGATTCCGGGGTCCGGCAAGTTTCTTTGTGTAAACCAGACGCACTTGCTCCGAGTCTGGGTGTAATTTAGTTAACAGCCCCCGCTATCCAGGTTACATATAGAGCAGGGATTTCGTTCTAGCCATTGTCGAATTAATCATTCTATTACGAAGTTTCCCAAACGATAGATACCCGCGCAGACAAATGCGCGGCAGTCGTTCGCTCAACCACTGCGCCAACCGTGTCGTCAATATTATCTACTACTATCGTGGTAGGTTTTGGTGGGTAAACCGTTCGTACTCACCATCTCAACGCCCGTACCCCGGTTGGGGTCCTATAAAAGGATTGAAGGTCCCACTAAGAAAAAAGGGATTTTGTTCTAAAAAAAATGAAAAGGTTTCAGTAGTAGACTAAGGTGATGAAAATTAATGTCAACAATTATATATTAAGGTGCTAAACGATATTGAAAGAGAAATAACTGAGAATGGACGCCTATGTGATCCTGAAGAAGACATACATTCCGTTGTAGAGCGACGCCTATTCAAGTATGCAGGTGACGCGGCACTTAAACTGCACACGGCACGAAGCCGTAATGACCAATCTGCAACGGACACCAAACTATGGATGTTATCATCGCTACCCAAGATTAAGACTTTCCTAAGGGAACTGATTAAGGTAGGAAACATCTTCAGCTAGATATTACGCGCGCCTTCATCTAACTGGGTTTAGTCATTTGTTTGCAAATAAATAGTAACTATTCGAATTCGAAATACGTAACTATTTTTAAATTCCTGCCTCAGTCGCTTTGCGAATTACGAGTATAATAGTAAGTTTTTAGAAATATTCCTATTACCTATTGCCTGGTTCGATTTGTGAATATTGATATTTTTAGGTACTCGTTAATCGAGCTGAGAAAGAAATAGATGTCATCACACCTGGGTACACGCATTTACAAAGAGCTCAGCCTATACGATGGAGTCATTTCCTCTTAAGGTACAAATCTCTCAACTCTCCACAAACTCCTTGACCTGTTCAATAACTTCAAATGACCAGCTATTGTATCCAAAAGCCAGCCGCATAAAGGAGCAATTCTGTAGTCTTTAAGTGCCCATATGGTAACGGATG
This sequence comes from Clostera curtula, assembly GCA_905475355.2. Taxonomy (NCBI): domain Eukaryota; kingdom Metazoa; phylum Arthropoda; class Insecta; order Lepidoptera; family Notodontidae; genus Clostera; species Clostera curtula. The sequence continues at coordinate 10,554,610 of FR997797.1, read as the reverse complement.
TAGAATATACAACGTCACCAAACCATACCTGAGGGTGTCGTTGACAAAGAAACGCATGAGGCAGGCCTGGCCACAAGAGAAGGAAAACTTGATTGAAACCCTCTGCCAACCCTGTATAAACAGTGGGGCACAGTATGCTAATTAGATACCCTTCATGTAATTGGAGCAGGCCCCTACTCAGCAGTGCGTCATCTATGAACTGAGTAGTAGGAGTATGTGCCAAAAGTTAAGGAGAGCCCTCCTGATTCACTAAAATTGACTGCCTCGTTGGTCTAGTGGTTAGATGTGCCGCCTTTGGATCAACGGGTCCCGGGTTTGATTCCGGGGTCGGGCAAGTGTCTTTGTCTAAACCAGAGGCACTGGCTCGGAGTCTGGGTGTTATTTCTAACTATAATATGTATGTATTTACAAAAAAAAATGTATATAAGTAGTTTATCATCCGTCTCGTTACCATAACACAAGCATTAAGTTGCTTAGCTTGGGACGAGATGGCGTTGTGTGAAATGTCCAAGAATATTTATTATTATTTATAAATTGGTGCCCCGTGTGGGCTCTATTTTCTTCCTATACATTGAATATGAAAAGAAATTGCTGTTCGTATTAAATTGACGTTTTATTTTTCCATACCATACCTTATTTTCAAGATCACCAAGTGGGCATCTATTACACCGGGCACAATGTACACATGTAGAAGTCTAGACTAACAAGGCGTATTAATTACATTTTCAGTCACGCTTGGCCAATTTACGATGATGTATCAAGATTAGAAGAACAAAATAAGCGTTTGTCCCGTTGTCCTTTGGGCAGTGGGGCGATAGCTGGTTGTGCACTGACTATAGATCGCATGCGTCTGGCTCAAAGTTTATCCTTTGAAAATGTGACACCTAATTCAATGTTTGCTGTTGGTTCTCGAGATCATATAGGTGAGTACCGCTATGGCCAAGTGAGTGCACAGTTCTGTGGATAAATTATTTTTTTACGTATGCGGCAGATACCGCGGTTTTTAAAACAATTTTATTTAACCTGGAAGTGTTTCTTGGTATTGTGTGCTTAATTGTCTAGTTATAGCCCTATCGTCACTAGCTGGGTGAACAAAAATATGAGAAAAAAAAATTTTATTAACTAAGTATATTTATTGTGTTTTTTTTTTGTATATGAATAACATCACGATCAATACATGCAAAGTTATTATATTTATTTACTACTAGCAGCCCGCACCGCGGGGCGAAGCTAGTCAAAAAAAGTAGCCTAAGTTAATCCTTCATCAGCTACCTGTCGTCCCGTCAAAATCGGTCCAGCCGTTTTATTTTATTCTCCAATTTTATTTATTTGTATAGATAATATACAACTAGAAAGATTTGATATTTTCTCTCTAACTTCGCAGAGTGAATCTATATCAATATCTAGTATATTCAATCCTTTCGTTATGGCTATAAAGAGACTTTTTGTTAAACCGCCTCTTTTTTTCGAAGTATGTTCACTACTCTGAAACAAGCACGAACAAGTCTACATTTTACAATCATAAAATGGATATTATAGTTATGTGAGACAGTTTTCAATAAATATTATAAATACATACAAAGCCTTCTTACTAATACTTAGTTACATTATCATCGGCATCCAAGAGGCAGGAGAGAAATTGGCCTACTATGTACCTACTATGCCTATGCACGGCATAGGGTAGGTTTTCGGCCTTATGATTTCCTTTTGTCAGCTCTTACGACACCCTCAGGAGAAAATGGGGTAGTGACACTACTATTCTAAATCCGTCACCACACGGAATATGTACTTTAGGATTGAATGGTTTTAACCTATTTTAGTGGAGTTCCTGAACTGGGCATCATTGTGTGGTCTCCACTTGAGTAGATTATCGGAAGATCTTATAATATACAGTTCCCAAGAGTACGGCATAGTGCGTTTCTCTGACCTATTCTCAACTGGGTCCAGTTTGATGCCCCAAAAACGCAATCCGGATGGCTTGGAGTTGGTCCGTGGCGCTGCAGGCCTATTACTAGGAGACGCATTTTCATTCAGCTGTGTGCTCAAAGGACTGCCGAGTACTTACAACAAAGATTTGCAGTCCGACAAGGAACTCCTGTTTCGCTCTTACGACAAATTAGTCGATTGCTTGAAAGTAATCACCGGGACTGTTGCTTCTATGGAGGTACGTGTTAGTTGAGAGACTGTCTATACTGTGCATAGCTCCTTAATAAAACCAGTAGAGATCTCGGAGCCCCAAACTTGCGATTTTCTAATAAAGTGCACATCCGACACGTTGCGATTGCTAGCAGGAGCTTGTGTTGAAAGAATGGCACTCGCCTATATCTAGTATACGCACATAATATTATAACAAGTGTTAGTATTAGTAGATTACTAATAAACTGTCGAAATCGGCAATCAAAGGTATGTTGATTGTCAATTTTGACTATAATGAATAATTAACAATGTTGTACAGGTTTTGTATAATCAATCTATTACACCCTAAGAATGCGTTTTTGGCGACTAAAGGATGTAGATTCCCAAACGAGAAGAAAATGTATTAATTTAAACATTTTTGGAATTACCTTAATAATTACAATGGATTAATTAGGCCTATGTCCAGCAGTCGTCTTTTAGTTGAAATGTTTTTGGTTTTCAGGTCAATGGCGCTAAAGCTTTGAGCTTGTTGGAGTCAGGCATGTTGGCTACAGACTTAGCACACGCGTTGGTCCGACGAGGAGTGCCGTTCCGTAGAGCTCATCATCTGGTTGGCCTGGCCCTGAAACGCGCCTCCGCACTGGGAGTCGACCTTCAGAATCTACCTCATCACGATTATATGGAAATCTGGTATCTCTTTTGTATTAATAGTAATATAATGGGAATTCGAGCCTGTAAACTATGGCGGGCAGATGGCAATTTAGACTGGTCTCCAATTAAATTAGGATAAAACGAGGAAGAAGAAGACTGGGACAACGCTGCCTCGTTGGTCTAGTGGCTAGATGTGCCGCCTTTGGATGAACGGGTCCCGGGTTCGATTCCGGGGTCGGGCAAGTGTTTTTGTCCAAACCAGAGGCACTGGCTCGGAGTCTGAGTGTCATTTCTATCTATAATATGTATGTATTTACAAAAAAATATATATATAAGTAGTTTATCATCCATCTCGTTACCATAACACAAGCATTAAGTTGCTTAGCTTGGGACGAGATGGCGTTGTGTGAAATGTCCAAGGATATTGTCCAAGGATATTTATTCATTTTAGCATCTGTTGTCTGCTCGTGAAAGACCCGTTAAAATTGGTCCAACAGTTTCTAAGTAACCAGAATACGCAAAAAAAATAGGTAAATTATGTGCATTTAGTTTTTTTATTATTATTTTCACACTTCAGGTCTGTGAGTTGACAACGGTGATAACGGTGTAACTACACCGTTGTCTTTATACAATTTGGTTTACAATTTCATAGGCTGCAATTATTTTGATATCAGTTGAATTTCAAAATGTGCGAATTCGTAATGTTAGTAACTTCCTATCCCAAATAAAAAATAATATTTCTGTTGCCAGTCCTAAATTCGGAACTAAAGAAGAACTTGAAGCTGTATTCTCTTGGGAGTCAAGTGTGGAGCAATATACAAGTGAGGGGGGTACAGCACGGGCAGCAGTACTGCAGCAAATCGAGAAGTTAAGCTTATGGCTTGCGAATGATACGACATAAGTAATCACAATTAATAAAAATATAACATTTGTAACATTACGTTTCTTTTTTCATTGCATCATTTCGTATTTATTCTGTACTAGCGACCCGCCCTGGCTTCGCACGGATGCAATTATGATCATCTAAGTTTATCAGTATTTCTCTTTCGTATGCTTCTATTAAACAGGGTTGATACCACATAGGGGCATTTTTTTTAATTGCCTATACTAGGTATTGTTTCCAGGCTCCGTACCAAAAATCAATTAAATTGGAGCAATAGATTAGCCGCAAATGATTTTTTAAATTTTTGCCTCATTTGAACATGATGTATCCCTAATAGTCCGGGGTCCCCCGTACATTGATTTCACTTGATTACTATCAAGCTAATTTTTCGTGAGTAGCTTCATTGTCATGAGACGCCCAACATTTTCTTGTCGACAACTCATGACTGTGGTAGCTAACAGAGGTAGCAAGGGTGAAATATGTTGATATTATGATTCTAAAAAAATTATTACTAACCGGGTGCTTTTTGGTATATCTGATGATAATTATCTAAATTATTCGAAAATGTATTTGTCCTACAAAATGTATGGTTTGATCAAAGAGTCCTCCACCTCCAATATGTATGGATAACGAGGTCATAAAAAATGATTACTAACCAGCTGGTTTTTTTTTATTTACTTAATAAATATGTATATGTCGGAGATAGCGACGACTGAGCGATAGAGTCGTCATCATCTTGACTTGGTACGAGGTTTATTACTTGTAACTTTATAATTCACAATATTAACCACAGTATAAATAACAATGTTCAGTTAACAAACTTAGATAGACAAACCGACAGGTTCGCAACGGAGAAGTGTCTCGGTCCGTGTCCCAACGTCGACTGACTGATCGAGCCAACCTCACTTTCCATTACGACTCTGTCCACGTGCCGCCATTGTAAAACAACTGACGTCACCGCGTTTGCCGCACTACTGTGTTAACAATCAATTGAGAAACTTAATAAAACGATATCGTTATCCACGACACGGCCATTCTGACGAAGCACACGTCCTCGTGTGTACTTGTAACAAAATAACCAACTGAGGCACATTTTCACGTTCGGCCAACCTGATGGTAATGGTCCGTAATCGTATCTTAAGAATAAAGTTAACAGAGATCACGTTAGCATACAAATAATTTCAACAACTTTAACACGAAAGGTTCCTCTAAGCCCATAATCTTTAAATCTCAATACTGATACTTTAAAACAGTAAGTTTAAAACAAAAAGTACACAACACATGGCCCAGCTGTCCCAGCAGCTAGTGACAATTCACGTGTCACCCATATCGTCATCGCTCCAAGCGATACGACCAACACTTTAACTAGAGTCCACGACTCCCAGGCCACACAGGACTATACAAATAGTATCTCTCGAAACCCGGGTCCCCGCCACACCACTAGCTGCCCATCGCGCTCTGTACAACTCCGAGAGTTGCAGTTACGACTACAGACTAGTGCGTGTAGTGCGACCTAGCCAAGGTATGTGTTCTTATTTACTGTTGGAGCCATCCTCCTCACCATCTTCATCAGACAAATTTAACTCAACGGACACATTGCTTAGAGGAATCCTCCTTATACAGTCCTGAGCGTATTTTTATGTTCTATTACCGGTCAAAGATTTCAGGAAATAACGATCACCATCAAGTAACTCCACATTTTTTTAAAGGTCCCTTGTATTTCGCGTCTAATTTAGTTTGGTTTCTCTTCGTTCTGAATTTAAACTAAATTACCAACATCAAACTTTACCACTTTAACTTGTAGTTTTATCAAATTTTACTTTTTCGTAACTGGCACTCTTTTCTATGTACGTGGCCGCTTGCTCTCTTGTCTTACTAATGTCTACTGCCGGTCCGGAATCATTCAAAGTTAATAGGTTAAATGGTCTAGCTAAACGTCCTATCAGAAACTCGAGTGGACTCGCTTGTATTACACGGTGGACAGAGGAATTCAAAACTAATTGCACGTCTTCTAACGCTTCGTGCCGGGACCTATCAGACGCTTCTACCGCGGTCAGCATACTTTTTAACGTGCTCATTGTTCTTTCTACTTGGCAATTAGCGCGACTTGACTAGCTATCAAACGTAAAGAAACACCGTGAAACTGACAAAAAAACTTTGAATTCTTTGTTGGCAAAGCATCGTCCCAGATCTGCAATAACTAACTGGAGCTCCAACTAAAGACGCTTGATTTAAGGGATTTAATTGTTCTAGCCAAATCTATTCTCAGGGTATGATATAAGGGAACAAATTTTGTGACCGCATCAATTAAAACTATGACGTACTCCTTGCAATTGCTTTTTCCACTTAATTTGCCAGTTAAGTCAACGTGCACAGTATGCCACGGGATACTTATGTTAGGAATTGGATGAAGTCCCGCTTGTGGGCGACCTGATTGCGATTGAGATAGTTTACAAGTAATACAACCATAGAAAAACTTACGAACGCACTTAGCCATGTGCTCGAACCAATAGTGATCAACCCTTTCAAGAGTCTTCTCAAATTCAAGGTGCATACGTGATTCGTGCACGTGGTTAATTACTGACCAGCGGACGGCCCGGGGAACAATTGGAAGACACCGGGTCCGATTATTTCTCTGTACCTTGCGATGTAGGACACCTGAGCGCATGTTGGAGTCGAGTGGTAACAGATGATCTTTAAGTTTACCTACTATGGATTGAATTTCTTGATCATGTATCTGCTTTACCAAAAGCCAGTTCTCTTGACGCCAGCGAGGTTAACGCGCATTTGTTCAACTTTTGTGAGACTACGGGCATCTGGTCATGGTAAAGTATTACGAGAGAAGAAATCAACATGAGCCATACGACGTCCCTCACGATAACTGATTTGAAAATCAAAGGCCTGCACCAAGGCCCACCTAAGATGCACACGTGGCGTGATATCGATTTAATTGCGTGAAGCTTTTAGTGAATTACAGTCGGTAATAATCTCAAAATATAACCTGCAAGTAATGTCTAAAGTGTTTTACAGCATTTACTACATCTAGAGTCTCCAACTCGTAAGAGTGGTATTTGGAATCTGCTATGAGGGGCAAATTAAACCTATAGGGGACAGTGGTGGAATCTAACTTTCGATAGTCGACCACTATACGATCAGAACCGTCACGCTTCTTCACTAATAAAATAAGACTATTAAATGGAGACTGACTATGACGAATGATTTTAGTTTCCATTAGTGCACTAACCTTAGAACGCACTAATAACCTTTCGTCTGGGCTAAGCCTATAGGGTAGCGATAAACAGTGCGGTTTGAGTAACATGCTTCGGCCACTCCTGACCAAGTTTTTTTTTTATTTTTTATTTTTTTTTTATTTTCTCAAATATAACCAGATATCAAACGTCAATTTCTCAATCTCAACGAGCGTCCAATCTGTGTGTGCCTTCACGCCGTTTAGTAAACAGATTCCATATTAAAAAATGGCTACCTCGCCTTTCATAGTTCATTGGGCCACCTTGCCATTTGTTGTCCACTTGGCCACCTCGCCGTTTATAGTTCAGAGAGCCACCTCGCCCTTGACTGTATATTTGGCCACCTCGCCCTTCACATAAATCCTGTTTAAATATCTAGATGGCCACCTCGCCATTTAGATACGTTTACCGCAGCACTGTTAAGATGTTTTGCATATGGCCCACAAGCCACCACGCTGTTACCACGACCCACCATACTTCAAACATACCACTCCAGAGAATAGTGCCACCCCATCTTTTCACGTGGGCGTCGTACTCCCTCGGCGACTCTCACTCTCAGAAGGGACTAGACTCGATACAGACCATCTTTCGTATCATAAGTCTCGATGACCTAGTGGTTCAGTACTCCGACTTCTAGTTCAGAAGTTCTGAGTTCGAACCCTGGCTCAACCAATGCAACTTTCCGGAAGTTATGTGTGATGAGCATCGATGACTAACAAAGTTGTACCCCATGTATGACAAAAGGTTTTGCCACCTATTACATTTGGGACTGGAAAATTAATCCAGCGTGTCGAGGCATTATTGCCGCTGACCACACCCTCAGGTATTAAAGGCGTGAAGTTACATAAGCACATAGCCATATGATGTTTTAATTAAAGAAACCATTCCAAAGATCATACCGTCATTATTATCTGATAAGCATGGATCCAGCTCAATAGGGACATATGATTGGGGGAGTGGACGTAGGCGTTCTCTCGAGTATTTGTAAGTGCGATTAGCGTTCAAACTCTTAAGATGATATCTGTCACCGTCAAGTACCTCAATGACTTCATAAGGTCCTTTATATTTAGGATCCAATTTGGTTTGATTCCGTTCATGATTTTCGACTAAAACATAATCTCCCACCGAAAATCTAGTCACATTTGCCTTATTTTTATCGAATCTTACTTTATCAAGCTGTGCATTATTTTTCATTAATTTGTCAGCTTGTTCCCTAATCTCTTAAATTTATCTCAACCTCATGATCGTCAATAGTTAATAAATTTAGTGGCCTAGCTACTCTACCTATTAGCAATTCTAATGGACTTGCCTTAGTTACCCTATGAATCGTGCCATTTATAGCAAGTTGGACATCATCCAACGCACCCTGCCATGACCAACTTCTACAACAGTCAACACATTTTTGAGGGCACTCACAACTCTTTCCACTAAGCTTTGACGCAACAAAATGTTTGATGAGAGAGCATTCGGCACCAGAATCAGAATAAAATTGGTACGACTCACAAGTATTCATCAGCGTACTGCTGCGATTGCTAACATAGCAAACTTCCACACGCCTCTCGTTACTCGCCGCTGCTGCAGGCGCTGCTCCGAACTGCTTGCGCCTACTGCCGCGCCAGCTCCTCCGCTGTTGCCACGTGGACACTTCGTTGCCAAATGTCCGGCGGTGCCGCACCTGAAACAGATTAAGTCCGACCGCGGCCTCGGTCCCGCAGAGCTTGACGCTGAAGTGACAGCACTGGCTGCCTTGCCTTTCACCTCGCCTTTGGAACGGTAATCGGACGGTCGGTGACCTATTTTACCGCAGTTGTGAAATTTCACCGTTGCTGACTGAAACTTCGATCGCCTGAAGTCTGGATCTGCTGTCCTATCGCCTTATGTTTATGCTCTCAATCTACCTCACCGATGCAAATCAAGGCATATAATGGTGCCATAATCTTGGAAAACTGATATAACCTGCCGAAAATATGACGCTAGACCGATGAACTGTCAAGCTAAACAAGCACAGCAATCTAAACTTCGTATCGCAAGTAATTAACAGGTAAACATGTAAAAGAATTTCAAATAATATTTTCTTACACCGGTCAAAGCCACACTATCGTAAAGTCGTATACCATACAATATACCCGAGTAATAAAATGGAAACTGCTCACCGGAGTGACGTAAAATTGCAGCTGGTGCGCTTACTACAGATCCACTCACTATTTTTTGACCTGGCTGACCGCAGTACTGTTGCTCGCCTTCCTGCTGCTCCGCTCAGGGCAGTTAGACGCATAGTGTCCTTGTCCATCACAATGAAAGCAAGTGATCCCCACTTGGTTAATCGCCGCACTATGACTGCAGCTTGTGATCTTCAGTTTAGAACAATCTTCATGTAGCTTAATGTCTCCTTTATAGTGACAATGAATCGCCATTATCGGTTATTTCCATCGCGTACAGAAGCACACACATTATCACTACACTGTTTTCTCCACGTGGGCTGAATGAGTTACATACCACTTCTGATGTCGGAGATAGCGACGACTGAGCGATAGAGTCGTCATCATCTTGACTTGGTACGAGGTTTATTACTTGTAACTTTATAATTCACAATATTAACCACAGTATAAATAACAATGTTCAGTTAACAAACTTAGATAGACAAACCGACAGGTTCGCAACGGAGAAGTGTCTCGGTCCGTGTCCCAACGTCGACTGACTGATCGAGCCAACCTCACTTTCCATTACGACTCTGTCCACGTGCCGCCATTGTAAAACAACTGACGTCACCGCGTTTGCCGCACTACTGTGTTAACAATCAATTGAGAAACTTAATAAAACGATATCGTTATCCACGACACGGCCATTCTGACGAAGCACACGTCCTCGTGTGTACTTGTAACAAAATAACCAACTGAGGCACATTTTCACGTTCGGCCAACCTGATGGTAATGGTCCGTAATCGTATCTTAAGAATAAAGTTAACAGAGATCACGTTAGCATACAAATAATTTCAACAACTTTAACACGAAAGGTTCCTCTAAGCCCATAATCTTTAAATCTCAATACTGATACTTTAAAACAGTAAGTTTAAAACAAAAAGTACACAACACATGGCCCAGCTGTCCCAGCAGCTAGTGACAATTCACGTGTCACCCATATCGTCATCGCTCCAAGCGATACGACCAACACTTTAACTAGAGTCCACGACTCCCAGGCCACACAGGACTATACAAATAGTATCTCTCGAAACCCGGGTCCCCGCCACACCACTAGCTGCCCATCGCGCTCTGTACAACTCCGAGAGTTGCAGTTACGACTACAGACTAGTGCGTGTAGTGCGACCTAGCCAAGGTATGTGTTCTTATTTACTGTTGGAGCCATCCTCCTCACCATCTTCATCAGACAAATTTAACTCAACGGACACACTGCTTAGAGGAATCCTCCTTATACAGTCCTGAGCGTATTTTTATGTTCTATTACCGGTCAAAGATTTCAGGAAATAACGATCACCATCAAGTAACTCCACATTTTTTTAAAGGTCCCTTGTATTTCGCGTCTAATTTAGTTTGGTTTCTCTTCGTTCTGAATTTAAACTAAATTACCAACATCAAACTTTACCACTTTAACTTGTAGTTTTATCAAATTTTACTTTTTCGTAACTGGCACTCTTTTCTATGTACGTGGCCGCTTGCTCTCTTGTCTTACTAATGTCTACTGCCGGTCCGGAATCATTCAAAGTTAATAGGTTAAATGGTCTAGCTAAACGTCCTATCAGAAACTCGAGTGGACTCGCTTGTATTACACGGTGGACAGAGGAATTCAAAACTAATTGCACGTCTTCTAACGCTTCGTGCCGGGACCTATCAGACGCTTCTACCGCGGTCAGCATACTTTTTAACGTGCTCATTGTTCTTTCTACTTGGCAATTAGCGCGACTTGACTAGCTATCAAACGTAAAGAAACACCGTGAAACTGACAAAAAAACTTTGAATTCTTTGTTGGCAAAGCATCGTCCCAGATCTGCAATAACTAACTGGAGCTCCAACTAAAGACGCTTGATTTAAGGGATTTAATTGTTCTAGCCAAATCTATTCTCAGGGTATGATATAAGGGAACAAATTTTGTGACCGCATCAATTAAAACTATGACGTACTCCTTGCAATTGCTTTTTCCACTTAATTTGCCAGTTAAGTCAACGTGCACAGTATGCCACGGGATACTTATGTTAGGAATTGGATGAAGTCCCGCTTGTGGGCGACCTGATTGCGATTGAGATAGTTTACAAGTAATACAACCATAGAAAAACTTACGAACGCACTTAGCCATGTGCTCGAACCAATAGTGATCAACCCTTTCAAGAGTCTTCTCAAATTCAAGGTGCATACGTGATTCGTGCACGTGGTTAATTACTGACCAGCGGACGGCCCGGGGAACAATTGGAAGACACCGGGTCCGATTATTTCTCTGTACCTTGCGATGTAGGACACCTGAGCGCATGTTGGAGTCGAGTGGTAACAGATGATCTTTAAGTTTACCTACTATGGATTGAATTTCTTGATCATGTATCTGCTTTACCAAAAGCCAGTTCTCTTGACGCCAGCGAGGTTAACGCGCATTTGTTCAACTTTTGTGAGACTACGGGCATCTGGTCATGGTAAAGTATTACGAGAGAAGAAATCAACATGAGCCATACGACGTCCCTCACGATAACTGATTTGAAAATCAAAGGCCTGCACCAAGGCCCACCTAAGATGCACACGTGGCGTGATATCGATTTAATTGCGTGAAGCTTTTAGTGAATTACAGTCGGTAATAATCTCAAAATATAACCTGCAAGTAATGTCTAAAGTGTTTTACAGCATTTACTACATCTAGAGTCTCCAACTCGTAAGAGTGGTATTTGGAATCTGCTATGAGGGGCAAATTAAACCTATAGGGGACAGTGGTGGAATCTAACTTTCGATAGTCGACCACTATACGATCAGAACCGTCACGCTTCTTCACTAATAAAATAAGACTATTAAATGGAGACTGACTATGACGAATGATTTTAGTTTCCATTAGTGCACTAACCTTAGAACGCACTAATAACCTTTCGTCTGGGCTAAGCCTATAGGGTAGCGATAAACAGTGCGGTTTGAGTAACGTGCTTCGGCCACTCCTGACCAAGTTTTTTTTTTATTTTTTATTTTTTTTTTATTTTCTCAAATATAACCAGATATCAAACGTCAATTTCTCAATCTCAACGAGCGTCCAATCTGTGTGTGCCTTCACGCCGTTTAGTAAACAGATTCCATATTAAAAAATGGCTACCTCGCCTTTCATAGTTCATTGGGCCACCTTGCCATTTGTTGTCCACTTGGCCACCTCGCCGTTTATAGTTCAGAGAGCCACCTCGCCCTTGACTGTATATTTGGCCACCTCGCCCTTCACATAAATCCTGTTTAAATATCTAGATGGCCACCTCGCCATTTAGATACGTTTACCGCAGCACTGTTAAGATGTTTTGCATATGGCCCACAAGCCACCACGCTGTTACCACGACCCACCATACTTCAAACATACCACTCCAGAGAATAGTGCCACCCCATCTTTTCACGTGGGCGTCGTACTCCCTCGGCGACTCTCACTCTCAGAAGGGACTAGACTCGATACAGACCATCTTTCGTATCATAAGTCTCGATGACCTAGTGGTTCAGTACTCCGACTTCTAGTTCAGAAGTTCTGAGTTCGAACCCTGGCTCAACCAATGCAACTTTCCGGAAGTTATGTGTGATGAGCATCGATGACTAACAAAGTTGTACCCCATGTATGACAAAAGGTTTTGCCACCTATTACATTTGGGACTGGAAAATTAATCCAGCGTGTCGAGGCATTATTGCCGCTGACCACACCCTCAGGTATTAAAGGCGTGAAGTTACATAAGCACATAGCCATATGATGTTTTAATTAAAGAAACCATTCCAAAGATCATACCGTCATTATTATCTGATAAGCATGGATCCAGCTCAATAGGGACATATGATTGGGGGAGTGGACGTAGGCGTTCTCTCGAGTATTTGTAAGTGCGATTAGCGTTCAAACTCTTAAGATGATATCTGTCACCGTCAAGTACCTCAATGACTTCATAAGGTCCTTTATATTTAGGATCCAATTTGGTTTGATTCCGTTCATGATTTTCGACTAAAACATAATCTCCCACCGAAAATCTAGTCACATTTGCCTTATTTTTATCGAATCTTACTTTATCAAGCTGTGCATTATTTTTCATTAATTTGTCAGCTTGTTCCCTAATCTCTTAAATTTATCTCAACCTCATGATCGTCAATAGTTAATAAATTTAGTGGCCTAGCTACTCTACCTATTAGCAATTCTAATGGACTTGCCTTAGTTACCCTATGAATCGTGCCATTTATAGCAAGTTGGACATCATCCAACGCACCCTGCCATGACCAACTTCTACAACAGTCAACACATTTTTGAGGGCACTCACAACTCTTTCCACTAAGCTTTGACGCAACAAAATGTTTGATGAGAGAGCATTCGGCACCAGAATCAGAATAAAATTGGTACGACTCACAAGTATTCATCAGCGTACTGCTGCGATTGCTAACATAGCAAACTTCCACACGCCTCTCGTTACTCGCCGCTGCTGCAGGCGCTGCTCCGAACTGCTTGCGCCTACTGCCGCGCCAGCTCCTCCGCTGTTGCCACGTGGACACTTCGTTGCCAAATGTCCGGCGGTGCCGCACCTGAAACAGATTAAGTCCGACCGCGGCCTCGGTCCCGCAGAGCTTGACGCTGAAGTGACAGCACTGGCTGCCTTGCCTTTCACCTCGCCTTTGGAACGGTAATCGGACGGTCGGTGACCTATTTTACCGCAGTTGTGAAATTTCACCGTTGCTGACTGAAACTTCGATCGCCTGAAGTCTGGATCTGCTGTCCTATCGCCTTATGTTTATGCTCTCAATCTACCTCACCGATGCAAATCAAGGCATATAATGGTGCCATAATCTTGGAAAACTGATATAACCTGCCGAAAATATGACGCTAGACCGATGAACTGTCAAGCTAAACAAGCACAGCAATCTAAACTTCGTATCGCAAGTAATTAACAGGTAAACATGTAAAAGAATTTCAAATAATATTTTCTTACACCGGTCAAAGCCACACTATCGTAAAGTCGTATACCATACAATATACCCGAGTAATAAAATGGAAACTGCTCACCGGAGTGACGTAAAATTGCAGCTGGTGCGCTTACTACAGATCCACTCACTATTTTTTGACCTGGCTGACCGCAGTACTGTTGCTCGCCTTCCTGCTGCTCCGCTCAGGGCAGTTAGACGCATAGTGTCCTTGTCCATCACAATGAAAGCAAGTGATCCCCACTTGGTTAATCGCCGCACTATGACTGCAGCTTGTGATCTTCAGTTTAGAACAATCTTCATGTAGCTTAATGTCTCCTTTATAGTGACAATGAATCGCCATTATCGGTTATTTCCATCGCGTACAGAAGCACACACATTATCACTACACTGTTTTCTCCACGTGGGCTGAATGAGTTACATACCACTTCTGATGTCGGAGATAGCGACGACTGAGCGATAGAGTCGTCATCATCTTGACTTGGTACGAGGTTTATTACTTGTAACTTTATAATTCACAATATTAACCACAGTATAAATAACAATGTTCAGTTAACAAACTTAGATAGACAAACCGACAGGTTCGCAACGGAGAAGTGTCTCGGTCCGTGTCCCAACGTCGACTGACTGATCGAGCCAACCTCACTTTCCATTACGACTCTGTCCACGTGCCGCCATTGTAAAACAACTGACGTCACCGCGTTTGCCGCACTACTGTGTTAACAATCAATTGAGAAACTTAATAAAACGATATCGTTATCCACGACATATATTATTTAACCGTCATATTGTCCTACAAGTTGCGTGGTACGTTATCCCGGTCCTACACTCAAAAGTTGTACTACAGATCATAGAAAAAAAATTATTACTATCAAGCTGAATCTTTGTGAATAGCTTTGTTTTGATGAGACGCCCAACATTTTCTTGTCGACATCTCTTGATTGTGGTAGCTAACAGAGGTAGCAAAGGTTAAATATGTTGATTTAATGATTCTAAAAAAATTATTACTAACCGGGTGATTTTTGGTATATCTGATGAGAATTATCTAAATTATTCGAAAATGTATTTGTCCTACAAAATGTATGGTTTGATCAAAGAGTCCTCCACTTCCAATATGTATCGATAACGAGGTCATCAAAAATTATTACTAACCAGCCGGTTTTTTTTTATTTACTTAGTAAATATTTATATTATTTAACCGTCATATTGTTCTACAAGTTGCGTGGTACGTTATCCCGGTCCTACACTCAGAAATTGGTAATACCACAAGACCCATTTTGTCATCACTAACTGTAGGACACCAATTTTACATGATAGGTTAGTATTCTCTGCCCAAATGATACAATGTCCTACAAAAAAACAGGTATGTATCATGAGTCCGACAGAAATTGACATTTTTCGTTTTCCTACTTATAACTTATGATACAGTGAAAACATATTTTTTATTAACTTAAATAACTTTTTTTTTTACTAAAGTAGAACAAAAAAATTATTATTTACTTAAAAAAAATGTATATTCATCAGATTCATCTGATAAATTTTCAGTATCATCACTGTCACTTTCATCTATTTCATTTTCCTCGTCTTCTGGCTCTGTAATAACGTAAAAAATTAAGTATTTTTAACATAAAATGAATCCACTTCGTTTTATAGTGTACGAAACTTTTTATATAGTACATATACGGATCCCGCTATACAACGACCACCGATATGTTTAATGGATGAAAATTATTTTATTAAAAATTTAGGACTTTTTCAGGCAATCCATTTTTTTAAATTATTTTTAACATACTAAATTTCTAATAAAATAATTTTCATCCATTATACATAACGGTGAATGTCGTTGTATAGCGGAATCCGTATAATGTACTATATAAAAAGTTTTGCACACTTTAAAACGAAGTGGATTCATTTTATGTTAAATAATACTTAATTTTTTACGTCATTACAGAGACAGAAGACGAGGATTTTCCTCGTCTTCTGAAATAGATGAAAATGACAGTGACGATACTGGAAATTTATCAGATGAATCTGATGATTTTTTTTTTATATGTAAATAATTATTTTTTTGTACTACTTAAGAAAAATAATTTATCTAAATAAAAAAAAAGACGTTTTCACTGTATCATCACTACATAGTATAAAACAAAGTCGCTGTCGTCTGTCCGTCCCTATGTAGGCTTAAAACTTGAAAACTACGCAACGGATTTTGAAGCGGTTTTCTTTAATAGATAGAGTGATTCAAGATGAAGGTTTATATGTATAATACATGCACCCGTGCGAAGCCGGTTCGGGTCGCTAGTAAGTTATAAGTAGGAAAACGAAAAAATTACAAATTTTGTCGGACTCGTGTTACATAGGTACCTGTTTTCTTGTAGGACATTGTATCATTTGGGCAGAGAATACACTAACCTATCATGTAAAATTATTGTCCTACAGTTAGTGATGACAAAATGGGTCTTGTGGTTTTAACAACTTTTGAGCGTAGGACCGGGATAACGTACCACGCAACTTGTTGGACAATATGACGGTTAAATAATATAAATATTTACTAAGTAAATAAAAAAAAACCAGCTGGTTAGTAATAATTTTTTATGACCTCGTTATCCATACATATTGGAGGCGGAGGACTCTTTGATCAAACCATACATTTTGTAGGACAAATACATTTTCGAATAATTTAGATAATTATCATCAGATATACCAAAAAGCACCCGGTTAGTAATAAATTTTTTTGAATCATAAAATCAACATATTTCACCCTTGCTACCTCTGTTAGCTACCACAACCAAGAGTTGTCGACAAGAAAATGTTGGGCGTCTCATGAAAATGAAGCTACTCACGAAAAATTAGCTTGATAGTAATCAAGTGAAAACAATGTACCGGGGATCCCGGACTATAACAGATGTTTATGCCTAACGTATCGTTTATTAACCTTAAGGGCTGTCCATTAATCTCGTGATGTTTTTTTAACATTTTTTAACCCCCTCCCCCTTGGTGATACCTGGTGAGGTCTAAGACTACCCCCATGAAAAATCACGTGTATTTTTTTGTACCGTTTCGAATTCATACTAATCACATATAGTATACGTAGTGTAATTTAATGCCCCTCTGTCAACTCTATCAACTCTGTATAGATTTAATGTACTACACGAAAATTCCATTTATTAAAAATAAGCTAATCTAATTTCTGAATATTTGGGATACCTAGTATTCCAAATATCAGATCATTGTTAAACCATCAGAGCATCATTGTTAAACCGATGTTTAAAATTTGATTGGTATTGAAATCTAAGTGGGCGAAGAAACGCGTAGAAGCTAGTTAAATAAATAAACCGTGACGCAACCATCGAAGTTGACAGGCAGATGCTGGGGTAGGGCTGAGGGTAGCGAGCTGTCTCGCGCATTGCTACGTAGGTCGCCCGCGTCCTCCCCATTTCCTCCCAGGAAAAAACGCTTTCTCCCTCCCACCCACGATACTTTTTCACGCAATATTATAGACGCGTCTCCACGTATTCCACCATTGCTACACAAAGAAGCATACGGTAAAGAGCTTGGCATTACAATTTTCTAATTTCCGTTATTCATAGTGATTTTTTAAAAAGAATTTGTGTATAAAAAAGTTAAAAAAATCGTAAGTACGTATTAAGTACATTTTTATTAAAAGACTAGCCCTTACACGGGTAGTTACACCACTGACTAAAATAAATGTGAAGGAAAGACATTACTTTCCTAGAAATACATATATGCAATTGAATACACCATCGCATTAGGAGTTACATGAAGTCCCGAGTTCGATTCTAATTACGTAGAAAATATACAAAAGTTCTTGTGTGACAATTTTATAATATGTAGCACAAAAAAGATTGTGTGAAAATCAGTTTTTGAATCACGGAGTTATGCTACAGGCATTTTTTTCCTATTAATCTAAAGAGCGTATGTCGTAGTAGCGTCCGAACTGACACCAGAATATAAGGTTACCTCAACTGTCACAATCGAGCACGGTCATTGTCGATGTCGCCGCTTATGACATGCTCCAAACAGATGAATGGAAACATGAAAAAACCTAATTGATAACATTGTGTGTTGTTGAAAATAACCACTTATGTATCTATACCTAGGTGGTTATCATTCACTCTATAAATGTTACACGCTATAAAAATTGTCTTTCCTGATCTGACGTTTTGTCACGAAACATGTGGTCTATCGTGATTATCACAATTTTTCACACAGTAAAATCCTCGACTCCTCGATCACGCTTAATACCCGTACGCACTAGCGGTAGCTGCCGCTTTGCTAGTTTATTAAGCAATTTTGTGGCGGTTTAGTGCGTACAATCATAGGCGGCTGCATATTAAACTGCAAAAGCGGCAGGCCGCGCGTTTGGCCGCCTCCGCGGTTCAACCGCTAGTGCGTAAGGGGGCTTAGTAGACCCTTAAACCTATTCTACACGGTTGGGTCCAACCACCAACAGAGGTCACCTTGGTTGAGTTGGAGCAAAAAGCAACCGTATAGAAGTTGGTTGATGTCAATATTTGGTTGACCAACCGAGTGGTCTTCCAACCACCTTGATCGTGAGCGCATCCCTCACTACCAAGGACCAATAGAGGACATTGGGTTGAAGAGCGACCGTGTGGATGCTTGTTGGCCTGCGACCATGCGTAGTTGCGGCCAGTGTTGCCATATAAACAGATTTATCTGTATCTTTATAAATATAATTCAACTGATCATGAACGTAGAAAGAACAGCGGACGGAGTCCCGTAGGTATACCATTATTAAGAAGCATAATTGTAAATTAATATTATAATACTCCTGAAAATAAAATGAAGTAAAATTATATATTTAAGTGGCTTAGGAGTCGAATGATCGAATTTTTAGTAATTATTATTTATTTTATTTTATTTTATTGGACAACAAAACAGGTAACAGTTAATAACTAAACTTAATATCTAATAAACGAATCTATCCTAGGTTGGAACCCCTAATAATGTTGACACATCATGTCGTAAAGTTACATATTAAACATAGAACAAAGCAACTATTATTATACTTTATCATAGAATCTGAAAATGTCTAAAATTTATCTTCAAGTTCTAAATCTGTCCGAAAAGCATCTTTTGAACCGTATTATGGAAATGTGAATGTAGGTATGACGACTGATAGGTGTGTGTGGAGACTACCACCTAGTGTGGGACAGGGGCCGTTAGATGATAATGGTGTTTATAAATATGACGATTTATAAGAGTTTTGTGATGAAACCTACGTAAATAAAGTTCCTTTTGAGTTTGAGTTTGAGCATTTTAGTATGGCGAGAAAATTTCTAGATTTGGGTGAGTTTACCATAGATCATTATCATTCATTATAATTGAAACTGAATCTACTAAACCGCTAGAAAAATACACCAGCCACTAAAAGCAATATTTCGCCACTAAAAGGGGAGTCGAAACCACGAGTTTTAGTGTAAAATACCACTAAGTTGGCAACACTGCTGACGAGTTGTCTCAACTACACATCGTGTGGATTGAAAACCAACTTTGGTTGGAACAACCAAGGTGACCTCTGTTGGTGGTTGGACCCAACCGTGTAGAATAGGTTTTATGTACTCTCTGATCTACGTCATAGAACCTGACGTCGGTTTGTGTGTATGAGCTAATATTACCTCAATCTTACATAGTGACTGGCTGTCTTATTAGGACTTTTGTCTTGGACTAGGTATAGGACTTGTGACTGACCTTGGGAAGGAATTGAACCTTGGGATGAATGAAAGAACCTTGGAATAGAGGGCCTTCGTACCTTCGTTTTTGCACACAGTATCTATGACTTAGTAATAAATAATAATTAAGAGTCTTTTTCCGCGGGGTACAATAACAACGTAAGAGTATTTTATTCGTCCCATAGGAAAGTATTCCTTGATTTTAATTTTTAAGTACATACTATTGCATTCATAGTATCCTATCTAATGTAAACAGTTTTAATATTGTAGGAAAAAACATACAATGCTAGGAGGACATCGTGTGGTCATCGTATTAATGCTAATCCAACTAGTATTAAGAACGGCTTCAAATGAAAGCGATATATATGCGAAATATGAAAACGGGGGGATGCTGGAGGATGTGCCAGAACCATCAAACAAAGAGGTAAGAATATACAGGATGATTATTTCAAGTGTGTGTACTACAACCGAAACCATAATCGATGTTTAAAAAACGCTGAAGATGTCTGTGTTCCGATTTTGGTGAAAAGTTCAGTAGTTCAACTTCAGGTACGGTAGGCTCTAAATTTTTAAATGTTATAAAAATTTATCTTACGTAATGTACCTACTTAAGTATGGCACCTACTATACCTATTATCTAATAACTAGAATACGGAAGAAGTTCTTAATAAAGTATGTCCTCAATAGGTGCTTACGTTACGTAGACCAATGAAATTACTATCTTGTTACTAGGCAATATAATATTAGTATTATAAATTGTAATATTAGGAGGATATTAGTTCGTGTGGTGACGGATTTAGAATACATAATGTCACCAACCCATACCATCTTGAGGGTGTCATCATAAGAGGCAACTCAGAACGCATTATGTAGATCACCTAGCCGCAAGTAAAACTTGATACGAACCCTGTGCCAAAAAGTCATGCCAGCCAGCGTGGCACACTAGGCTAATTTCCCTCTATGGATTTCAAGGAGGCCCGACTCAGTAGTGGGTCATTTATGGGCTGAAACGTGAAACGACGAATATTAGGAGTTGGTAATGTTTGTCTCACTGAATCTGATATAATGAAAACACCAAAGGAGATCAATATTTTTAATAGCCTTCAAAATTGTGGCTTTCTCGTAGTTGGTTAATTTTTTTACAAAATAAATGTAAAAAGAAGCGACATTTAATACAAAAAATCCTGCCTACTACCATTAATTACTCCATTTGAAGTCGGTTCCAACTTAAATTGCCAACGACGTTAATTAAAAGAATCTAACATTTTCAAACTTAATAGGCCAATTGAAGAAAAATTTAATTCCCAATGAAAATTTGCTTTCATTGTCCGCGGCTTTGCTTAGTGTTTCGGTTAATAGAGCTAATTTTCGTAATACGTTACTAAATCCGGTACTTTGGATAATTACATTTTACCTGCAACTGCAAAGCTATTTAAGTATATGATTTTCATTCTTCCATTTAATGCTTATGCCAGATGTTCTTAATAATAATACGTAAGACAGTGATGTTTTTCTTAAAACGTGCACTACTATTCATGCATTTTTCACATACATAAAGAGCTTTAATTGGGAGTTAATATTTTTTTATCAAACATTTATTTTGCCAATTATAAGATACTTAAACACCATCCATATACCTCGAAAGCTAAGTTTAAACATGACGTAGTTTAAACTTAGCTTTCGATGACCTATCTACTATGTAGGTGTCAAGATTTCCTGCCGAGTTGCAGAAACCGGAACCCAGAAATACAAATCTTCACATCCTGTGATCAACGTTGTTTGGTCTTGTGTTACCTAATCCGTGTCCCTTACCTTAATCTATCCCAAAATTAACTTTATGAACCTAGGAGCTCGGTTGTAAATCGGGGGTCATCACAGAAAGGATAATCTAAAAATCTAATAACTCTCATTAACTCATTACAGTACCTTCGACACATCCTTTCGATGCTGAAAACGTACCAAAATCAAAAGGATGTCGACCAGACAGTGATTGAAACCAACGCACTCATAAATACCAAGTACAGGACATGGAAGCGGAATGCGGACCTCATCAACTCCTTGCTATCGTTGCCTAAAGCCTTGAACGATGCAGGGCGCTAGACAAAATGTATTAACGCTTATAATGACGTCGTGTACTATATTTAGTGGAATAAACATTTAACTCAAGGTTTCAAATATTTTTTCCCAAAGCTGCAATTTATTTTAGCTAGGGCTTTGCAGACTTGATAATTTTATCCGATTCCTCCGATAAATATCATACTATGTACATTTAAATGGCACGAAGCCGGACTGGTCATTACTCATTATATTAGTAGCATAAAACCATTGCGAAATTAATGTTGCAAGAAAAAGACTACTTAGGTCAAACTTGACAAAACAAACTACTATTCCAAGGGAGTCAGTCAAAACTCGCCAAGTATTGATTTTTGATAAAGTAGGAAACTTTTTTTTTTGGATTCGCTGGGGAAATGCTTTACGCATACTACCACTAAAACCCCAGCGGTATACCCTCACACGGCACGCTTGGGAAAGTAGGAAACCTACAATAATCCACATTATATAGTTGTCAGATTGTAACCACGATATGGCAAATAGTCCTTATTGTTGCAAAAACTTACCTATAACTATGTTATAAATATTTCTAGTTTAAAAAATTATAAACTTGATATATTCCTTTAGCTGTCTTAACCAGAAACTGTGCGGACAGCCGTGGTACCCCATATCCAGCCGGGAACCTATAAAGCCATTTACAGTTATAAAATACGTGGGAAATAAAATAACAAATCGCTTCAAAACGTTTATTAACGTGAACCTTTTTAATATCCTAAGAACCCCCATAGAGGGTTTTACCACTAACTTAAAGGATATTTACAAGTGTAACTACTATAAAATCGTTGAAGTCGGTAAACAGATTGCAATTGTAACATAACATTAACGATTTATCACTGACCAATATAATTATCTTACATATTAGATTACTAGTCAAATTTTCAATGTTTAACTTCAACATTTTAAAATACCTACTTAATATTACATTTTGTAATGGAAAAATATTACTTCATGTTAATTTACATAATAATTCAATTAATGGCAAAGTTACATTACTATACTTCAACAAAACTGAAACGTTACATTTATGTATCAATACCTACTTTATACAACTACCTGTTTTTTGTGAATTTATTTTATTAGAATGATATAAGGCATAATTATATTGCAATACAGATAAGTTTAAAACTATGGCAGTTTTCATTTAGTTTCAGCCAGTCAAACTTTCAAACACTTTATGTCGTTTATTTTCTATGAGAAACACATAATGGATTCATGAACGCATTTTGTAATTTTTATACATTTGATCGACTTATATCGATGTACGTATTAAGATGAGATTTTTTGAACACAATTAAGAGTAATCGGCGGATGAAAAAAAAAAATCAGTAAACACGTATTATGTATTTTTTTCTTGATATCGTGGTGACCGATTATTGTACTTGCAATACAATATAGGCTGGTTCTATTTAGTCGAAAAATAGCAGTTATAATGAGTTGTATTTGATTCACTATTAATTAATGTACAAAGCATGCAACCTTTAATAACCAACTCCATTTTCGACCCATGTTTAAATATCATTTAAAAGAGCATTGCCTGTCTTTGAAACGCAGAACGAAATCTGTTCCGTTTACCGGACTAGCACCGTTTCATACCGCTTACGGGAAAGGGAATTTTAAACTATGTAACATACAGTATAATTTACATTTGTCATCGCGTTGGACGTAACTGAAATGCATAGGATAGACGGAGCTTTCAAAGCTGTTATATCTACAGGTTTTTCTGTGGAAAGATAATCGTAGGGAAATCGAATCAAACTCCTGGTGCTGGTTCGGTAAATGGGCGCTATCTTTTACGCAGTCAGAGACTTAACGTTAGAACTTAAGCGAAAATCCGGGTGCGACGTTAAGTGAACGGTGGACTTGGAACCCGAGCGCTTCGTCGGAATCTGCGCGGGCGTACTGCGCGTACGCTGCCCCACCCGCCGGGGGCCGGGGGCTGTGGGTCGCCCGCCTGTTGCCCTCAGACTTGGCCGGCCACGTGGGGAACATCGCCGGATCTATCGCTACTGGTTGCTCCTGTATAGGATGAACATGCTAATTCAGTATTATCAAACTCTTGTTTGGAGTACCCCTATACAGACACTTTACGACTCTTTACAGACACGTAATTCACAGAAGAAATAAAAAAGGGACCCGGAACAATAGGCCCTCGTCTGCACAGGCCCAGAACGAATTCAGAGGCCCGTGATTGAAATGTAACAATGCCTTGTTGGTCTAACAGTACTTGCAACTGCTATATCAACAAGGCATCCATCTTTACAAAAATAAACAGTATACCTTTCTCAAACATTATGAAAAACCTTTACACTGATTTTATTCTTTGTATATTCAGTTCAAATTCTGTAAGAATTTGTATGTGGGCTATGTAACTATCGTGACTCTACCTATAGACAACATTTTCACTATTTGCCACTAACGTAATGGTTAATGGTAATGAATATTCATACAAACCTTGAAATAAGCATGGTCCAACGCTGCGTCGGCAGTGAGCCTCTTGGCCGGGTTGTAAGTTAGAAAACCTTGCAATAACGTTAACCCATTCTCTGACAGTAAGTCAGCCCCTATCCGTTGGCGTAATCCTCCTGACGGATGTTCCGCGAATGTCATTTTCTGCACGGCAGGAAGCTCACTGTACCCTGGCCACACTGATTCAGAAGGAGTGCCAAGATCCTAGGTACAGAAACTTCATATTAGCTTTAATTTCAGCCCGTTAATGGGACAGCATTCTTCTTTTGTATCTTACGACTAGGCCGGCCTATCTAGTTCTGACAGCCTCAGGATATAACTGCCCTCTTTGGTACAACTATTTGCGTATTAGCATAGGTGGCCTTGAACATTATTCGTCACTTTGCAAGAACAATGTGAACCTATAATTCCAATTTTAAATTTTGCTAATTTTGGTGTTTGTGCGGTACCAAACCAACTAAACATTTCCCGATGTACCGTCCCGTGCTTACTGCCTTGTGGGTTCTGTAACCCCGGTGCTGTAACCCCGGTGAGATAAATATTAGGTTTTCCTTCTCTTATTACGTTTTCAGCCTCGTTATTTCCTTTAGTCCACTCTTACGACAACGCAGGATATAATGTGGGGTTGATACAATGTATTCTACATCCGTCACTACATACACTGGTCGGTTACCTTAAATATCCTGTTGAGCTGATCAACTTCCGACTTGCCAGGAAACAGTGGGTTCATGGTGACAAACTCGGCGAAGATGCAACCGACGCTCCACATGTCGATATGGGTGGAGTAGAGTTTACCGCATAGAAGCAGCTCAGGTGCGCGGTACCACAACGTCACTACGATGGGCGTGTACTGTCGTAGTGGCGAGCCATACTCGCGCGCCAGGCCAAAGTCTCCTACCTAAATGACAAAACATATTGACTTTGTTTAACCTGTTTTTATGTGTAACAGTGACATTTTGCATTGCTAGAGAAAAAATAAATAATATGTTCGATAACGTCATATCCTTACTCTTAAATCATTTTTTTTATATCACTAGGGTGGAACCCTAGTGTACGGACTGCCTGATGATGAGCTATTATTATCGCCAAAGGAAATTTATAGCAACGGAGGTCGCCAAACCGGTAAGGGGCCATCCATAAATAACGTCACACGAATTTTAGGACTTTTGAACCTTCCCCCCGACCTTGTCACAGGTTTTACATTTTTTAACCTACACCCTCCTAATGTGACGTCACATTTTTTAAAAATTATGTATGGTTTAAAAATAATCGAGAGAAAACAGCTATTTTAAGTTTTTACTTATATTTATTAAATAATCTAATAAAATCAACAAGTATTTTAAATTTTTACATGTGACGTCACAAAACTATTGATTGACCCCCATGCCCCTTGATATACTATGTCACACTTCGGTGATACCCCCCACCTCATTAGCGTGTGACGTAATTTATGGATGACCCCTAAGGAGTCATGCTGGCATTAGAGCCCGTTCATGTCATCATCATCATGCTTTCCCTGATACACTTCTAGTGAGCTTCACGCGCAGCAAAACAACACCATCCACGGGTGTTGCTATATGGCTGCAGAATTCTGTGATGTGGAGTTCGTTCCCCAGGCGGACAGCGGGTGGTTAATCAAACCAAAATTATCTGTTATTAATACTTGAGTGTCTGTACCTTTAATACTCCCTTGTGCGAAAGTAGAAGATTACTAGTTTTGAGATCTCTGTGTAATATCCAGTTGTCGTGTAGGTGGTGAACAGCTCTTAATAACTGAGTCATTAAGCACTTGACCTCTCCTATAATAAGACAATAATGATTTGTTAATTGAGACCTCCATATTTCTGGTACGCCGTTGGACACACGCATTTCTTATACATACAACTTTTTTTAAGGTTTAAAATCCGGGCATCCTACACTTGGTATAACCTGTATCGTGGGGCAGTGTACAAACATGTAATTCATGCCTCTGGTTAATACAGAGACACTTGCCCGACCCCAGAATTGAACAGGGGACAAAGGCGGCACATCAAACCCCTAGACCAACAAGGCATGTATTGTTGTCCGTCTATGACTTAGTACAAACTACGTGACATCCAAACTCATCTAAACTACAAAAGGAAAATAGACTTAAGCTATAAAGTGATCCAACTTCACGTCTGCCTAGAAATAATCATGTGCAAACAGGTCTCTTTAAATTGGATAGTGCGTAAATCGCAGCCAAAACGTTTCCCTTTTCGGAAAAGGAATTCTGTTAAATCTTTTAGTCAATTCCTAGAATAACTAGGGGCCGGAATTTATGACGCCATGTATTCAAAATGAATCACCGGAATCCACTAAATCATTTAGATTTAGTCGACTACTAACCGGGTAAAAATACTTGTTTCTTTCCCCTCATCGTCTCCATAAGACTCTTGAGATCGTGTTCAACGTAGTCCATAACGATGAATATCTTGTCCATGTTGGAGCCGACCACGATCTCACGCACAGTGACAATGTTCGGATGCTGGCCCTGCAACAACAGAACAGAATGTGCCACACGTTAGAGCTATCATACGGGCGGGCCTCTCCAGTTGCCATCCAAATCTCTGTCCCCAATAACATCTCACGTCGATACCTATATAGTGATCTGAAAATGAATATTCCACAATATTACTTCACAGATAAAAGCCCTGCGAACTTATAACATTTGTTTAGTACATTTAAGTCAAACATTCGTTATTAATTGAGCATATGAATAACGAATGTTTGACATTGACTTTGGGAAGTCGACCTTTGTTGAATAAGGATACATCAATAGTATTTATTGTACAATACTACACTACAGATGCCATTATGACCGACTGAATAGCTATTTCTATAAATAAGTCTCCAGGACATCTTGACCTCTAACAGAGTTTGGAATATCATGTTTTCCATTTGATAAAATTAACACCAACAATTATGTATAGTATGTGTTCAAAAAGAAAATATTAAGAGTAAAGCAAATATTTAAGGATACTCACAATTTATACAGGCACTGGTCCTAATATCTTAAAATATAAAAACTGTATAATACTGTCACAAAAAATAAATTTGAACTATACAAGACATCAGAGAAGGAAATCATGATACGATACCCTGTGCCAACCCGTCTGGCCAGCGTGGCACAGTAGGTTAACTACCCTCCCTGTGATGAGAGGGGGACCGACTCGACAGTGAATAATTTATGGGCTGAGTAGCAGTATTAGACATAAAGTCACAAGGTAAAAAAGACAGTAAACTAAATTACCTTTTAAAAATATTATATCTTCGGGAACAAGGAATATGACAGAGATCTGTGTCATTTCAGATTTTTGTAAAACTTGGAAATACGTAAACATTCTAAATAGGTACACGCAACTACCATAGCTCATAAAACTCAGTAATCATTGATAATCATTTTGTGACTAAAGTTACACGATTTTAAAATTGGCTAATTTACAATGGTATCCACTTCATAATGCATTTCCTCCAGGAAACTACTCATCATATTTAATCATTATTAAAATTTACAGGAATTTAGTATTGATGAATGAGCAGCAACCTTCCAGCAGCAGTTCTAATACACACAATTTGAGGCCTACTTACAGGCAGGAGTAATCTATTGATGTACCCAATATTCCATGTAAACCGATGATTAAGACTTTCCATACTGACACAAATTTGTAAATATGGAAAATCTGGGCATCTTGCATTGATTAGACTCGAACATTAAGCATTTGGAAGATCAACACAATTACGCAATATTGTGAATACACATTTTCAGATAACAAACATCTTAAAAATAACTATAAATAGGATTTGGACATTTAAGTACAACGAATATTTAGGCATCGTTAAAGGGTATTGATAAAAAGAATTCTTTATGTGACATAACATAGTAATAGTAATTATAACATTTCTATAATTATGACATTTCCTTTTTATTTACGCACTCATACATAATCACTGGTCATGTCTATCAGTGTATTGAAACTCAATTCTGTCTTCAGTCGGTCGCAACTGTCAGCAACTTAAAGAGGTCTTTTCATTATGTCAAAAGTAATAGCAAGTTCCTAAATATTCCTTGAATTATATACTTAAACAAAATATGTCAGATCAAACCACAATTAGACATTAACATTTTGTCGGATAGCAAATACGTTAAATAAACAAATAAAAAATACAGGACCACAGAATAATCTTTACAAAATACTAGTTCTATTTGGGTAGCTACAAAAGATACCAGGTGAACGACTTACGAAATGGAAGTTAGCAAGTAGCTTGTACTAGAAGTAACTATGGTTTAAGATGTGTGTTTGAGTATAAAATGACCGGTGTACTGAGAACAAATTAGTATTCATTTCTTCCATTTCATTAAAATCTCACTTGTATCATTTACTGATAAATTAACGCACAGATGAAATATTTTTGTAATGTAATTGCAGGGAACGTAAACTAAGTATTAGTAAATATTGAAGTTCTATCATTGAAACTATAGTTTTATCTAAGGAAGGTTGAAATTCTAGAAAATTGTGCGTTCAGGTCTTTTTCATCCACGATAAATTTATCTTACATTTAGTAGTTGGTTAGCTAGCACAAATCTTCCTTTTTTCCGAATAATACTCCTGGGCTATTTTGAAGCTTTTAGCATGCTTCTGGATTAAATATTTAATCAGAAGCACCATCAACATTATACATAAAAGTACATGGTTTGGATTAAAAAGCATTTCCATTTTTAATTAACTCAGCTGCGCCAAGAGGCTACTTTCTTCTGACTAATTCAGCTAAGGTCACGGCTAAAGGTCTTTACATACTCTGGCATCAAGACCGCCGTTGCAATATTTAAATAAAAAATACCATTAAAACTAATAAACAGACTAACAGTGTACAGATAATTATGTACAGGATGTCATTAATTACCTCCTTATTGTTGTAAAAAACTTTTAAAACCAAAGAGTTGTAAGTGTAAACGTAGTTTATCGATGACGATAGATGGTGTTTGATGATAAAAACATAATTCAACAGTTACAATAACAACATAAAAGTATTCAGCACATTGGTCGTTACAAAAATACTACAAATGTTGCAAACGTCATTTATTGAATTACTTTTGAGATTCATGCATAGTCATCGATACTACGTATATCAGGCTAATATCCGTTTGCGAATAGCCAAGTTTACTAAAAAGATAAATCAGCCCACGATAAAGATATGCTCTTCCTAATCTACGTTGTGGGGAAACGAACTTCAGTATACGTTACCGTGTACGAACATCGAAAGTTAAGTATTAATACACAAAATATATACAATATTCTAAGCATTTGAATGTAAAATTAACGTAAGAATAAACAATTACGATACGTAACTCATTTAGCTTATAAGAATAGGAATACCGTTTATAAAAACAATCAATATTCATTATACACATGATTATATAGGTATTCTCATTGCCTAACGCTCTACAGCCCAAGGAAAACGAAGGCAATTAATTTAACACAGTTGTCAAATATCAAAAAATTTCATTAATTTTTTTTTATATTGCTGCTGACGTGTCCCTTTAGGCTGTACGGCATTTATACACTATGTGAATAGCGTTTTGAAATGTCATGCCAAACATTTTAGCGTTGCAGATACCGTTAGCGATGTTGTGCATCTGGCTCATTCACTATGTAACCGCGATGTGTAACTAAAATTACATGCAAAGTAAGAACATGAGGGTTAGGAGTCAGATGCTATTTTAAGTAAGCTTAACTTGTTCTGTTAGTTTTGTTAGTATTTGGGGTAAGATGATTGCGTAGCACTTCTTCCCAATTTGATAAGGTTTTGGCTGCAAGTATTTGGAAATATTTGTATGGAACGTCGCTCATAATACAATTCTATTGATATTAAGACCAAAGAAAGGTCTTCAATAATAATCATTTAGGGTCAACTAAGTATTCAATAATAAGTTTATTGAACACTTAGTATAGTTAGTATGTTTACAGGAATATACGTGTTTTATCCCGCGATTATGGGATGCGTTATATCGGTATTGGGATGGATCGTATCCCATAACCGTGTAAATAATACCATAACTTTTTTATTTTTATTTTTCATATAACAATTCTACAGTCGTTATTAATAATGTAGCTATAAATATGAATCAATTCGATGTTTATCCTATCACAGGAAACAGGGAGAACATAAAATTAATATTGCCAGACTGCCCTGGGGAGCAGTTTCTGAAGTAATACCATTTCCATATATTTAAAAAAAAGTTCGTTAGTCTCACTAAAACTCGAGCACGGCTAGGTTTAGCTAATTTTTGTCTTGAAATTAAGTCTTTTAAGTCCAAGGAAGGTTAAAAAGGTGAGAAATAATGGAAAAACATTTTTTTAATACGCATTATTTTTGTTCCAGTTACATAAGGTTTGCACATATTTTAATAAAGTTGAAACATTCTGGAATAATCATTCAGGTATTTTATTTACTGATTCTGAGGCTGTACGAAGTTTTCCGGGTCAGCTAGTAATACACAATTTTACTAATAGTGGGAATCCTGATACTTGTATACAATACCTAGGGATCAATTTCAATATACCAGTATGATCCAATTGTATAGGCTATAAGTCTCCCAGATATATTTAGATATGTATTAATAATACTGTAATTATTATACGGAAGAAATATTTGTACGACCTACAAGTATTTGTTCCGGGTCTGGGTGTTTTCTATCTATATTAAGTATGTATTTACAAAAAAAATATGTATATAAGTAGTATATCATCCATCTCGTTACCATAACAAAAGCATTAAGTTGCTTAGCTTGGGACGAGATGGCGTTGTGTGAAATGTCCAAGGATATTTATTTATTTATTTGTATTTAAACACGTATTTAGTTTATTTCCAAGCGCTTTACCTATTTGGCCATCGTACATTCCATCGTTTACGTAATTTTCCCTGAATAGCTCCTTCATTATTTATATATCAGGCGTGTGAATGCGGATGGTTGCAAGGGTTGTGGGCGATCAAAAGATAGAATATATAGATAATAATAGAGATAGATAGAAGATGGATTGTGAGAATGAGGTTTGTGTATGTGAAAGTAGGTATAACGACTGAAAGGTGTTTAAGGAGACTACCACCTAGCGTGGGACAGGGGCCGTAATGATGATAATGGTAATTTTAAATATGACGATTCATAAGTTTTGTGATAAAACCTACGTAAATAAAGTTCCTTGTCAGTTTGAGTTCAATGACACATGTTTGTGTGTCAAACAAAAACAATTGATAAAGATTGTGACACAATACATTAATTGACATGAGTTAGTAATTATGGTGGATAGGCAAGGTCTGGCTTTGAGGGGTGTCCATCATTTGTATCATCTGACCTCCTCCGTGCTTCGGAGGGCACGTAAAGCCGTCCCGACTGCCATTCTACCAATTATGGCAGACGCTACACGTAATCAGTACCGTGGCAACTGACAGCTTGTCTCTAATGGCCAGCGGTTATACTAGAGGTCGCAAAGGGCAGAGGGCAGACGGCAATCGCTCCATGTAAATACTGGCCTAATCAGGTTAGACCGATGCGGACGTCAATGGAATTGGATGGAAGTCGAAGGAGATACAACGCACGTTGGTTCGCAATAACACCTAGTCAGTAAATAATTGCCGGTTGTCCCACTAGACGGCAATCGCTCCGTGTAAATACGGGTATAGCTAGCACAATCAGGTTATAGATTGATTGTCGCCAAAGACTTTGGGGAAAAAAGCGAAAAAGTTCACTAATTCGAAATGTAAAGAAATTAACGATTTCAAAGTCCGCTCGACTCCCTATTGCGCCGGATTAGGGTAAAGACATTTGCGGCTTCGACACGAACAAGACTAACCATCCTGATCGTGTTTTTGTCAAATTACGAAAGTGTTACTTCTTCTGTTTCTGGAGAATCCATGAAAAATAGTAAGTGCTATCACAGTCTGGGGCATGGCGGCATCATAACCGATTTTGCATAACCCACAACCAACTTTCCTATTCCAGATCGTAAACAGAAACTGAACTAATTGACGGGAAATTTGCAAAAAAAAGTACCAAATATCTTTGGTTCCTATAGCATTCATTCTCCCACATATCAACGGTATGCTGCCATCGATATCCTTGAGGCCAGCAGCAGTGAATTCATTAACGCTCGTCTATCGAGTCCTTGACAGTTATGATCAGATATATTGGCGTTTACACAACTCAACGTTCATACGCCAGAGCTTATGCGTTCGTAAGTTAACTCAGTTTTTCTCTACAAATGTCAGTATTAAATTACTTGGCGCTTCCAAACACAGTAACCCAGTAGTTTGCCTTGCACGTTTCGCCTCGTAACGCATTGTATGGTCCGTAATGTAGAGAGTATAAGACGCATATTTGAATAACACTGGCTTTCAAACATCGTTACCAAGAAACAAAACAAAGACCCATACTTTCAAGTATCTTTGAATATAGCTACAATTGACCAAAAAGCCATACGACCGGGGTCTTCGCGTGGTTTTGTGGTGGGTCCTAAAAGGAGAAGTTTATATGGAACCGTTTGTCTATGAAACTAGATGGAAAGCTAGAGGTGGACCAAAGGCAAGATTGCGTGACCCACGACATCCATAAAAACATAGCCGACTTTTGGGGCTAGGACATGAAGCAGAAGATTCTTGAACATAGCTCTACTACTTAGAGCTTTGTAGCAAAAAACAGAAGTTTAATCCGGGCCTTGTTGAGAAATTCGAATTCTTTGAATGAAGCTCTATTTCCCGTTAGCCATTCAGGGTGGATTTAAGTTATCTCTTGTACAAGTCCCGTTAATCTTATTCATTCTCTCGGCAAAAATTGTTCGCACATATTTCAGGATAGCTGTAGACGGGTGAAGATACTTTAATAGTCGCTCGGCTTTGGGTATGCTGGCCATAAATGACTCAGTATGTGTCTTGCTAATGCGTTACATTCGCTGAATAAATGTTGGGTTTATTTCCTTCTTCATAGGTTCTGCAACTAGGGCTACCAACAGAGACCGGGGACAATTGCTACAATTAATCTCACCTGCTTCCTGCTGTACCCTAATAGGTTTTAGGTCAAGCCATTGTCTACTCCTCCGAAGTAGTTTGGAGTGACTTAAAGGTCCATATTTGTGTATGTTCATCTATGACTTGCTCTTCATGTTAGTATGATAAATTACACGAGCTTGTTCTGAAGAAAAATAACTCAAAATGTTACATCCTGTTTTATACGGAAAGACGTAGAACATGATCATAATTTGTTCAAAATAATTCTATAGCAGATGAAGACTACAGACTTATCAAATTGGTGTTGCATCATTCTAGCATTATGGCCTTTCTCCTAAGAGGGGTTGGTAATTCTCCCAAGTAAAGAACCTTTTCTTCCGACTTCCTTCTAATGTCATGACATTTTCCTCGCTGAACTATAGCCTCTCGCTGCTGTCTTTTGTATTGTACTTAGAAACACAAACCTTACTAGTTAGAGGCGTAAAGAGATCATAATAGTTGTCTGGGTTCTTCATTGCTTAAAGCTCGTGATTTATTAATAAGTTCTTTTGTAATTTATTTTATAAATAGTCTCAAGTGTTTAGACGGCCCCTCCTCTGTAACAACGAACCACTGTGTGTTCTTCCTCCCTCGAGTTTTTCCCAATTTCATTGGGGCCGGCAGCGGTCTAACAGTAGACAGTTGCCAGTGTCCACGCTACTGACTACGTGTAGCGACTACCATAGATGGAAGAATGGCAGCCGGGACCGACGGCTGAAACTGCCCTCCGAAGCAAGGAGAAGGTCAGATATTACAGATCAATGATGGACGCCCATGAAACATTCAGCACAGACAGATGGCGCTTAACACAGTCGGCGAAGCTACGACCTTTTTTTAGTTTTTGACATTTCGTATATGTTACAACAAAACTGTCAAAACTCCGATTCAGAATAAAGCGGACCGAGTCGAAAGTAAGCGAATTACCACGAAATACTATTCTACAAAGAGCGGATAATTTCTCAAAATAATGTCCAAATAGATTTCTAATTCAAATTGAGCTAGTAACTGTCTAGGTCTTTATAACAACAAAAATACACGTCTTTTTTTCTCGGTGGGGCAGGCACAGACAATTTTTTCTACTTCCTTCGATTCTGCCACACGTCGACGTCTACATCCATCATCCATTTCATGCATACTTATTGATAGCAAGTACTTCTGACATGGTCTTTCTTCATAACATCTTCAAAATTACAGTAGCTAAACTAAACCCATCAATTATCCACTACTGAGCCGGCCTAGCACATCTTGCGTTGATTCTCTGCTTTTAGCGTTCCTTAGTCGCCTCTTACGACACACTCAGTATAGTATGAGTTGGTGAGATTGTGTATTCTAAATCCATCACCACACGGTCCTTAATACAGCAGCCTGAATACAGTCGCATTCTTCCGATTGGAGTAAGCCGAAACCATTTCCTCCCACTTACTACGGTTACTAGGACATCTATGAAATATGTTTGCTCCTACTTTCCAAATCACACTTGCCCTTTTTCCCAAATCTACTTTCAATCGTTCGCTCTGCATGTAGGTAAACACTTAAGAAATCCTTTACTTGAATATCATCAATCTTTATCACAACATTATCTTCTTTTTCATTTTATCACACCTCAAACTGCTAAGTTCCCCTAATCCTACCATATTGCATAAGTATACTGAATAGAAGTACTACAGCACCAGTAATCCTCTATGGACGGTCGGTCTTTTTGGACGGAAAATCTTTTTGGCTGAACATAAACTTAAGTGTATTAGAAGACATTTGATTCACTATAAATTTTCACATTATCTGCACACATGCACGCACGCGCGCACACACACACACACACACACACACACAAAATACTCCTTTTGGGACGTTACGGCACACGCGTTAATAGCTGCGACACGGTCTAGCACTAATGTAGCTATTTATCGCACATAAATAAATGTATCCCTATTTTTTATTTCCGATGAATAAAGACTGAATATGAACAGGTATTATATTCTGGATGTCACTGTAATCTCGTGATGCCAATACCTTTGCACACCCCAATAATTATAGGACTTGCAATCATTTACAGACTCTTTTTAACGGATTGACGTAGTAGTTAGTAGACTGTAGGTTTTCAATGCGAAGCTAAATATTAACTTATGGTATTTTTGTTGATCTGTAAATAAATCATTATAAAGTTCACATGCTTGAGATAGACAAAATAGTGCAGGGAATAGTTGTGTAAGGAATTAATGGATCAAATACTGGCTTAAACAAAGATAAGGTTACATATTCCTAACAACTAAACTATGATGTTGAAGAACTTAGTTTTGTCATAATTCATGATTGTCATAATTCACAAGACCAAATGTCTCTAATCTTTAACTAATGTCCTTTCTTGGCAGTAATAGTTTGTTACTGGAAGTGCAAACAAAATAGCGCAGACAGTGATAGATAGGTCTTGGTCATATTATTTAAGAAATCGAAGAGTACAAAGTTACGCATAATATTAAGACATTTGTGATCGAGCACAGAGAATACATAATTAACCCACACATATTGAGGGTGTAGCAAGAACTGACGCAAAGCAACTACATGGACAGGAAATCTAGCCTATCTATCTAGTATAGAACGAAAACTTGACATAAATTTTGCACCAACCCCTCTGGGCAGCTTGGAACAGCAAGCTCATTCAAACTGGACAAAGCCCGACTCAGTAGGCCAAGAGGCAAGTAGATGCATAAAAATGAGGAAAATTATATTAAGTACTTACACTAAAGTTTAATTGGCAATGGAGATCAAGACATATTATGCCAAATACAATCACATTTGGATTATGGCGATACAATTAATATCCTCATCTGTATGCATATTTTACGTATATTTACAACATATGGTAATTATTAACTATATCGTCTTTTCTAAGTGCAATCTCAACTGCTAAGTAATATAATAATATTTCATATTACCTGTGTAGTGATGCGCAGGTGAATTCTGGTGATGGACTTAGCATCGTTTCATAGCATCATGTATTACGTATATTATTCTAATATTTTCTATATATAACTTAACATTCGATGTTCGTAATTGCGGCAATTAATGTTGGAAAATTACTTTTTGACAGACGAAATTCGCGCAGACACTATGCGGTAAGGAGAGAGCATTGGAGGGTATTCCCCTAGAATAAATTCCTTATAAGATACTTAGGCCCGCCCGTGTATCGAAGTTGTTACCCTTGCAATTGGGTCACACCTCTAGCACAACCCTCTTGCAGGTAAGAGGTGCCGGGCCTGTAGGAATAAAATACAAGGCATTAATCAAATGAAATCAACACAAGAGCCATCGAGTGCTTCACAGCTCGCGGCTCAGACAGAGTGAGTCTTTACGATACAACAATTTTAACAACAATACCTCCAAAAGAGAGCAGTGATGCATTGAGATGGCTCAAGTGAGCTTATAGTTATTAGAAATTGAAATTGTGATCCTACCTTCAGTAAAGTATTGATCTCTCTCAGAGAAGTAATGGGGAATCCTTCTTTTTCCTTTTCCATTTTGAGCCTCTTCAAGGCAACTATTTCGTCTGTGGTTTTGTCGCGAGCTCTGTAAACAACTCCGTATGTGCCTTCTTCTATTCGATTCAGACATTGAAACTCCTCAACTGAGCGACACCCCTATAAATATTATAGAAAATGTGTTATCATCACTTTGTATGGTTAATTTTTCTTGACGTTTACCTGTGTCAGTTTATCCTGTACATCATATGGTAACCAAGTAACCTTCAAACTTTACATTACATTTTAGGTGAAGATATACAGTATATTATCTCTTGCAGACTGATAGAGCTCTTTTTAGTAAAGCAGACAAGACAGCCCCAACTATGTGTTTAAATATTTATACTTCTGTTTAGAAATATGTATTACCAATACAACAAAACTTAGCTTACCAGTCACAAAGTGTGAAATACACAACCTATGAGGACCTCGATTGAAGGCCATAAACATATTCTAATATAAACTTGTGAAAATCCAATACCAGGCATCCAGGTGGCGTCAATTGAATGGATTAAAAAAAATTGTGAGCCATAAACTCTGATGTGAGCCATAAATTATCCATAATATAGTTAAACTTTCAATATCAATAATAATCCAAATAGGCATGTTAGGGTTTTCATGTCGCATGTTATACTATGGTGTAATATTAGTGCAGAGATCTATTGATCAGAAGACTATTGTCTATGTCAGATTTGAAACGAGATCTTACCTGTAGCGCCGGGAAATAAGGAGGCAGGGCGTTTATCGCTTCCTCACGCTGTCTCGCTTCTTCGTCATCTTCAACAGATTTCAAATCCACGGTTTTTCCATTTTCCACAGTGGGTGGTGGTGAAAATGAATGTGACCTACTTCTGCTCTTAGATCTAGAAAGTGATCTGTAAAAAGCGTAGAACACATGGAGTCATGTATACTAATTATTATAAATGTGAAATATTTGTATGTATACATACATGTCAGACCGTAAAAGACCCATTGCTGAGTCCGACGTCCTCCAATACAGGTGAGAAATTAGCCTACTGTGCCACACTGGGCAGATAGGTTGGAACAGGGTTATGTTTAAAGTTTTCTTTTTTTTATCATTAACTTGAGCTTGCGTGATGGAGAGCTCCGAATCAAAGCGTGAAGCCAGCTTGTATTAGCGGGCCAATGCCCAATCCGGATCGCGGAGCATGCTCCCTCTAATGGGGAGTGAAACCCGTGGCCCTGTTTCGGGCAGTTGAGGGACCCCGTTGGTTTTAGTGGGTAGGTTGGGGCGCAATTGCCATCTTTCCACGCCTCGGAGTCCTACATAACCCGGCTAGCGTTTAGCGGTCAGGTACCCATGAGGATTTCCAAAGTAAAAAAAAAGGCTTGCGCTACGTAAAGCATGGCCAGGGTCTAAGATGGAGCAGGCAATTCAAGGAATTGCCTTCTCGGGCACCGGCTCTCACATAAAAATTTAATTAATTTGCTAGGTTTTCTACCGTGTAAATTCCTTTAGTCGTACAACACCCTCAGGATAGAATAGGGTGGCGACATTATGTGTTCTAAATTCAATTCTAAAAGTACTGGACCGATTTCAAACATTCTTACACCAATATCGTGCTACATTATTATATGCGAGATATGCACGGGTTGACGATCACGCAGGGGAAGACTGTTAAAAAAAAGTATTAAATTACACAATAAGGTCGATAATACCTTCTAGAGTCGTGTGATGACGGCGAAATGAGTTTCAGCGCAGGACTTGGTGATTTAGATTTAGACTTAGAATGTTGCCTAGATTTGTCATCGACTTGTTCTATTTCCTTTTCCTCCTTGTCGGATTTATCAGTGGCCCCATCGTCCGATTTAGAGTCCACCGCGGAATCTGATTCTGTACCAGAACTATCCTCATCTGTTTCACTGTTTGTGTGCTCACCTAAAAGATTTTCATGGTCTTAATACCAAACCTATCCTAGAAAACCTGTTACTTTAATTCATTCACATTTATTTATTTCATATTTCTACTTTATGCTACTACTACTAACCCAGTGCTGAGTCGGGTAATTCTAATTGCCTAGTAAATAGCCTACTGTGCCACGGTGGCCAAATGGGTTGGCACAGGGTTGGTGACAAGTGTTCCTTCTCTTGCGGCTAGGTGCGTGCCTTTAGGCGCTTCTTACGACACCCTGCAGATGTGATGGATGGAATGGGGTGGTGACACTGTGTATTCTAAATCCGTCACTACACGGACAGCTGTATTTTACCACAAAATAATTTCTTTCAGTTTTTCTTTTCCCTAGTAAACTGATAGTTGAATAGAGTAGATTGTATCGGATGTTGCACTACTACTATTCACCCCATAAATGACCCAATGCTGAGACGGGCCTCCTCCCATCACAGGGAGGGCCATTAGCCTACTGTGATATGCCAGCCCGACGAGTTGGCACAGGGTTACGTATCAAGTTTTCCTACTCTTGTGGCTAAGTTATCGACCTTGTCATTTCCTTTTGTGGAATGGGGTGGTGACATTGTATTGTAAATCCATCACCACACGGACGAACCATCCTACAATAGGATCAGATGTTATAACACCCACCTTGTGTATGCTTCGACCCCATGTAAAACCGCCACTGAGGGTCCGTGTCATTCCAATATTTATGGCAGTCCAAACTCTATCAGTAATATATTAAACCGACCCAAAGCTAAATTAACCAAGCGTTAGTTCCACTAAATGGGTCTCCTAGGACCGACGGCAATCACTCCATTTAATATTGGTATTTAGCCATATTCAATTATGGAGGTGATAGCCAATCGGGCTGTGCATAACGCAGCTTCCATTCTACCGCTATGGCAGTCGTCACACGTAGTCAGTAGCGTGAAAACTGACAGCTGGTCTAACCATATAATTACCACAGAAGGGCAGACAGCAATCGCACCGTTTAGATACTGGTAGTAAGGACTAGATTTTAGTGGGTAACCCGGGCGCACTATACCATCGCGCCTGTGGATTCCCACATACCCCAGCCTTCCCCCACATACCACAAAGGCTTCCCCCGCAAAACAAAGCTACAACTGGGGAATTACTTCCATATTATAACACTATCCTTGGCTAAGTTTTTTAGTAGAAACCTGGTGCTGGCAGAAGAAGAAACATTTCAATTTTGTGTTGCAGGTGTACATAAAAAAATACCTGTGGCAACCCCAATGAAATTGGGGAAAAGGCGAGGGATATATATGTATAGTTAAGACATATCAATAGTAGACTGGCTAACCCCAAATAAAAATCTTCATAAAAGCATAACATACCATCTTCAGGCTCAGACTTTGGGGATTCACTCTTCATTTCAGCATCACTTGAGTCAGATAATGTGACTACTGAGTCATACTTAGGACTCTCAATTTTGCTTTTCTTAGTAGTAGCATCACTCGGAGAACTTGCGCGTTTCTTGCCACGACGACGATGTTCCTGTCGGCGTGCTTCGAGTTCAGTGCGTGATTGATGCTTCCTCTTTTCTCTTTCCTTTTCTATAAAACAAACACAATTTGTAAGTATAGAAGTTTTTACATATGTAATCAATTACATTTAATCGAGAAAACACACAGATAATTCACAACATTCATTAAAGCAACCCCTGGCAAATCTTTAATGTATAATATAGACAAAAGAGGTCCAATAACAGACCCTTGTGGTACTCCTTGTGCTACAATACTTCAGATCAATGTTATACACAATTTCACGTTTCCTTTTATGAAATAAGCATCATCATTTCAGCCAAATGACTTCCACTGCTGGACATAGGCCTCCCCCAAGGAGTTCCACAAACGCCTTATTAAATAAGGATGTTAAATAAAAAATGCATTTTTTTAGGCCCTTAAATAATGCTGTCACTACTTACTACCTAGACAAATCATTACCCAAGATGTATGAAAATCATATAATAATCTATTTATTTTAAACTTTTAAATCTAAAACTTCAAATAGGGGCTGGTTCTAAATGTTTGTTTTTTAAATATTTTTTTACCACAATATCTCCAACATTTGTGATTTGACATGGTATATTCTTTTTTTAATCGAATGTTATCACAATAGAAATTAGTTCAGTAATTTCATATAAAACTTGAAATAAAATATATAAACTATATCTATATTATGGCTAAATTGTATGATTTTTTGACATAACATGCACTACAAATATAAAAATAAAAGCTTTTACACAAAAAATGTAAACTAACTTTGCAATAGACACTAAATAACAAACAGTAACTAATAAATCACCATTTGAAATTGGTAGGCTCCAACCAATTTGTTATTTTTCACCTTTTAGTGCCTATATTAAAATCAGTATACTATATTGTTAAAAAAGTTTTATTTCAATCTAATTTGTAATAAGCTAATAACAGTAATTTTACAACGGCAAAGGTGCAAAATGTTGTTACAGGTTAATAAACTTACCAGCAAACAACATTTTATTTTTCCTATGCTCTTGATGTTTATCTAGTGAGGATTGATGAGTTGACTTACTTTCTTTGTCAGAATAATCTGAACCCTTCTTGCTGTCTTGACCTTGTAACTCTTTGGATATTCTTTTATTTAACAGTCTTGTCCTCAAATCTTCTAATTCCTTTGCACCAGCAGTCTTCTCTCTATTTTCTTTTTCATTATTAGAGTTTGTTCTACTTTCCTCTGCTAACAGTCTAAGTCTAGATTCTATTCTTTCAGTATCAGCTCGTTCATGTTTCCTTTCAGCATCTGCATACTTATATTGTCTTTCACGGCTTATATACATCTCTCTCTGTGTTTCTTTTTCTTTATACATATCTTTGTCCCTGTAAACTTCTCTAGATCTAGCGGTTTCTCTAAATGTGGCATTTTCTCTATACATTTCCCTTTCTCTATGGTAGTCTCTTTCCTTGTAAGGATCTTTTTCCCTGTACATATCTTTGTCTTTATAAGCTTCTTTATCTCTCTCACGGTACATGTCCTTTTCACGGATATCTTTCTCCCTATATGCTTCTTTGTTGTCTCTGTACATCTCTTT
Source organism: Clostera curtula (assembly GCA_905475355.2). NCBI lineage: Eukaryota > Metazoa > Arthropoda > Insecta > Lepidoptera > Notodontidae > Clostera > Clostera curtula. The sequence continues at coordinate 10,512,692 of FR997797.1, read as the reverse complement.
TTCACGTATATCTTTCTCCCTATAAACAACTTCTTTACTATCTCTGTAAATCTCTTTCTCGCGTACATCTTTTTCTCTGTACACATCTTTGTTGTCTCTATACATATCTTTTTCTCTATAAGTATCCTTATCCCGATACATGTCTTTTTCCCTAAATGTTTCTTTTTCTCTATACATTTCCTTGTCCCTATAGTAAGCTTTATCTCTAAAATATTCTTTGGCCAATTCTTCACGGTCAGAACTTTTATTTAAATCTCTTTTTGATTTCTCAGCTTTATCATGCTCCCTGATAACAAAACATTATTTATTTTAAGTCTAATGTTCTTAGTGAGTAATTGAGAATTGTCATTTTTTACACTGGGATGCTTGATGTCTGTGCTAAACTAAGTCAAGATATCTATGTTAATTATGTGTAATAGGTTGTGAAAAGAAACACTTCCAAAATAAATTGAAAATGAAAACTCACCTTTACTAAACCTTTTGATGTTTAACCTTTTCCTGTGTATCTTTTAATGTGGTAACAATATTTTATAGTTCTCAAAAAGTAGCATTACTTACCTATACATATGTTTTTTCTCCTTTCTAGCTGCTTCCTTGTACCTATCTTTAGTTGATCTTTTGTGACCTCTTTTGTCTCTATGTGAGGATCTAATCACAGCCTGAGGAGGTTTGATCACTAAAGAATCTGCATTATCCTTATCTTCATCAGATAAGCTAAAAAATTGAAGAAACCTTTTTTAATTTGTGCTACTTGTATATTTTAGTATAAATATAATTTTGATTCCAATGGTAACCAATCCAACATTTGCAAATAAAATAAAACAAGGAGGTTAGAAAAACCAATAAAGATGAGATTTCATCACATTTTAATGCACATCATAACCAACATCTCAGCATTTGCCATTATGTGTATAATTGGTAATCCCAGGGTCATCCCTGTATCTTCATAGATACAGTAAACTAAGCTAAACTTCAGTATTGCATGAATAATATGGAATTGGTTTTCAGTGTGTCAGTACCATATTCAAAACAGCATTCGTTTTAATAATTCTATATTTGAATATTACAAAAACATTGAGTTTTACGTTAAAAAATAAAAAAGCAGCCTATATCAGTAAAAGTTTACCATTTTTAAGTGTACTTTTGTTGGTTGTACATACTTAATCACAATGTACCTTGTTAATAACTTATGCTAATATAAGAGAGATCTAATATTTGCATTACCATTTTGAAAAAAAATATGATACAGCCATACTGTGTCAGGGCAAGGTGCTTTTGGAATCGAGACATTGGCTCATGACTATCGACTTTTCGAAGTAATGAAGAACCATCGAAGTTGCGTGATCCCATTAAAACATTTTTAGTAAAAAATAATAATTACTCCTAGCTAAGATATCGTCAATTAGTTTTATTGCTAGTCGTGATAACCAGAATACCCCGGCCAGGCGTTTACGAAGCATTTGCGTACAAACAAATTGTTCATGCTTTCAACAATAATGACGTGTGTGACTAGGAGATGAAAATGGTTTTACACTATCATAAACTGACAATGTCTTCTCGCAAACGCAGCCAAGTTTCTTATACACAAATAATTTATTGTTTAATATCACAAATAAGCACGTACCTAAAATCCATTTCCTCCTGAACAGGGCTTCGCGCTAATTCACCATCTTCACTTTGATCGTCTTCGTAATTACTCATCGTAACCTTTGCAATATCTTTTAATATTAACACTATATATAAACTATATCTTAAATAAAGTCAATCCAAAATTAAACACAAATTAGTTTTATTAATGAAAACTAAGAAAGAGACATGAAATTACGATTCACGCTTCTACCTTGACGTACGCCATTTTGATTTTGTTCGATGTTTTTCGTATGAAGATAAGAACATAGACAATACTGATCCACCAAGTTAAGGTCTACACAAACTACGTGACGCGACTGATGGCCGCGCCTGATTGATTGACTTGCGACGTACAGTCCTCGCCAAATTTTATGGCCGCTCTGAATGTAGCCGTCGTCGGTGCGAACTTGCTCCTCCTACATTTCATAACCAATACGAAGGTAGCACACTAACGCACAGGAGGCGAGGACGCTTGCGGGTGGAAGACGGCGAGTACGTGCTTGCCTTGCCTCCACCCCCCGCGGACGTCCCGCTTATACCAGATTTTGTGTTCTGCGAAGTGTAATTATTTACATTCAGAGTGGCCATAAAGTTTGGTGAGGACGGTATCTAAGTACTAAAACGAATATCATAACCTAACCAGCGGTTTTTTACTTTATTAATATATTATTTAGTTTAACAGCCAATATTTTTTAATTTTATTTATTCTATTTATCAGTCACTAATCACGAAAAATCACCGATGGTAAGTCTTCGATTACTATCTAGATCAGTGTGATAATGATTTTAGTCTTAATATAAAACGTTGAATTCTTAACACTTCGTCCGTCACTACGTATATATTATGGAATGATATTATTTGAGTTGACACAGCTGGTGATATTTTGATAAGTGTGGAGTGATCGTGATGACAAATATAATATATGTCATCCATCCATAGACTTAGTGTGTTTATTGACTTAAAGACGTTCGCAGCCGCGTCCGTAAATCGCGTCCTGTAGTGTGCGTTAAGTAATTGCATCCTACCTGTGATTGCATGTGTCATGGACAAATTCATTACGACTATGGCTATGTAAAAGAGGGTTCCCTACATACGGGTATTACCCCAAATGTGGGGACATGGTAAATAAGTGCGATAAGACTAAGGGACTGTCCATTAATCACGTGATGTTTTTTTTAACATTTTTTAGCCCCTCCCTCCCCCTGGTGATACGTGGTGAGGTTTAAGACTACCCCCCACCCACCATCAAAAATCACGTGTATTTTACAGTACCTACAAAAAAGCTTAAAAACGCCGCTTTTCGGTTCAGAAACGACGCGTTTCACGAAAAATTAAATACACGTGATATCTTAATAAACCCCCCCTACCCCTTGTGATGTTTCGTGATTTTTGCTGAACCCCTCCCTCCCCCTTTCGAACCTCACGTGATTAATGGACAGCCCCTTATTTCATAGTCCGGTCAATATAGACGTTTCAAATAACAAAAAATCCCACAGAGCCAAATTTTGATAGAGAGCTAGGGTTTACCATTAGATATAAAGTTTTAAAAATCCCCATCGATCCGTACTACCACCAGCTCCAGAAAAACATTTTTTTGCAACTGCCGAATGTGGCTGTAAAATGTCGAGTTACTGTGTTCTCTAGCCTGTACCAATTGCCAAGGGCAGTCTTGTGAAATAGAGGAAGATTCCTGTGATATTAACGAAGAGACCAATGAAATAGCCACATTTGGACAATAAATGAACATCCAGCAAAAGGAAGAGGAGGAAGACATGACTGTTGAAGTAGACTTTCAAGAATATGAATCTGATTAAAATATCTAAAGAAAACAAAATATATATAATAGTTAACCCAATAATCCATATCAATAATAATAATAACGTGATATCTAGAACTTGAAACCCGTCACGTACCCAATACCCATTGTACCCTTAAATTGTCATGACAGTTAGAGAAGAAGGCCTACAGGGGAAACCACGGTAAAAACGCGCCGAGTAGACTACCTAACAGGTGGCGTGGAAATGTGTGCATCATAATGTGACTCTTAGAATCGCGATAAATCAGGAATGGTAATTTTTTAGAAAAAAATTATAAGAACCATCAGTGTAGAGAATTTTATTATCTAGAACTTTTGTGTGTTATTTTTTGATAAAACTTAGCGTTTTCGAGATAAATCCAAAAATCCTCAAATTTTGACAGTCGAACTCGAATAACTTTTTTCGCACATATAGGATCGATGGGGATTTTTAAAACTTTATTTGTATTGGTAAACCCCAGCGCTTTTGTTATTTGACCCCTATTTTTATGTTTAAATTGACCGGACTATCACTGTTGTTTATAAATAAGAAAATATAAAAACAATGAAAATGTACTTTCTTTATTTTATATTGGGAATTAATAAATGATTTATTTCATACATGTAGTTTTATTGATTTTGATCATGATGAGTTCATTTACCTTGATTTCAGATCAGAGAAAAAAGTTAGAACCAGAAGAAAGCAAACGTTTAACTTTTACGTTTAACAAAACTTTTACCAAAACAGAATGTTTTTTATGATATTTTTTTATCTTTAGAGGAATTTAGGGGTTGAGCTTTAGGGAAAAATATTTTTGAGAGTTGGTGATAATATAATGCTAATGAAAAAGTAAATCGGTAGGTTGTCTGTGGATGTTGCTCTGCACTCTGCTGCTATTTATTTTGATTTGAATTTTATTTAACTAATAAATGTACAAACTACTGCTACTGTATTTATTATAAACATTACTAGGTCATCAACGTGTAAAATGGTAAGTATTTAACGTATTTATTTATCCGAAACATGTGTACATTTAAGCGCCCCCTTTAATTATTGCACTCTTCACCAAAAACTCGAATTGAAATACATTTTTAATTATCTCGTGTCTAGTTTCACCTGCAACGTAAATCTGACAATGGCTAAACGGATGCCAGGCAGCGCTAACTAAATCGCCTGCCTAATACTAAATGTACCACATAATGAAACTATCTAAAATTTTCTGTTGATTACTCCAGGGCTTAATTCCGAAATTTATTGAGTGTCTTTCTTGTTATTTGTACGGAATCTAGGTACCATATCTGTTTATTGCATATTTTTTAACCATCTTAATACTCTGAACTACATATTGTTATGGTTTACTGTATTAAATCCAGTTCGAACCACATCTCAAACTTTAGCAAGTTATGACACAATAACTACTAGATAATCCTATGAACAGAATTACTAGAAGCCATATTGGGTACTATTTGTACTTTAATGTTAGATATTCAGTACTATATTGTTAGATATTTCTGTGGCCCTTACTAGAGCAAACTCTTTATCAGCAGACCGAGAGACAACCAGCTATCCTGGATCAAATCCAGTGAAGCATAGTATGCAAAGAGGTTAAAAAGGAACTTTTTCCATTGTGACTTATTATAAAAAGATTTTCAGAATAGCAAAATACTGAGCACCATAGCCAATGCTATGGATAATAAAGAGGATTTAAAAAAAAGAACAGAACATGGCAAGTTATTACTACAGGAGCTACTTAATTCTGTTCAAAGTTGCCAAAATAGATTTGGAGGGAAATCTGAACTTGCTACTGAAGATGATATAAGGTAATTACTTTTTGTTGTAATGTGTACAATAAAAATAAAAATATTTTCTTTTTAAATGTAATCATATAATTCAGGATAGTACAACTGTGTGAGAAATGGGAGAAAGTCCTTAGTTATGGCATACGAACAAACATAACAACATCAGCATTGCAAAATTTGGTCACAGCTGGTCTTAATTTCACATTCAACATTACCAATATTGGTAAGTGAATTTTACTACATTATTTAAGGTACAGTTAGTCTTAGAGTAGAAATTGTATTGTCAAAACAGAGTAAGCTCTAACAGATATTATGTGTGTCTTTGTTGAAGGGAATTCCCTTTGGAGTTATACTTGCTTACATTTGACGAAGCATGAGAAGGAAAGATTTAAAATTCTTGCAAACATCAACACACCACTTGGGTATTTCAGGGCCTTCCTAAGAGCTGCGCTCAATGAGAGATCTCTGGAAAGGTAACTTGCTTTTTATTTACATACTCAATTAGCATGTTGGATGTTTTATTTTTGCTTGATTTTTACCAATCTATTGAAAGTGTGTTACACTTTCATGCCTGGCTATGGCACTATAGCTCCTAAATAATTAAACAAAAATCTACTAACCCACCAGTATAATAACCTAACTATTTTCGATCCATTTTTCTACAATTTAGGTAAACAATAAGTAATATGGCAATAATTTTCCAATTAGGTATCTTCAAAGCTGGTTGTCTCATGGTTTGCTGATTGAATACTATGAAGAATTTGCTCTAGTCAGGGACACAGAAACAACAAACATGCTGCCCAATATGGCTTCTGGTAATTCTGTTAATGGGATAATCTATTGCTAAAATTTGTGACGATTTTAAATCCGCCTTAAAGTCGCCCCTTTGCAAGAATAACGTGAACTTTTCAACCATTAAAACATGATCCAAAAATATTAACCATTGGATTGTAATTAAACATTGTAATTTTAAAATCTCAGAAAAAAATATATTTTTCTACTAAAACGTCTGATCTTGCAAAACAAATTCGCTATGTAACAGCTAAGATAGGGTAAGATAAGACATTGGTTATTGACCATATGCCATGTTTCAGGCTTATCAACAATTTTATTCGCATTATCAATTGACAGACCAGAGTTGAATGATTCACAACAAACAAATCAGACAAACAAACCGGAACATGTGATCCCATTGCCTGTGCCTGTCAAATCATCTAGCAATGTTAAGCGAAAACCGCTGCGCCAGGTTATATCTTTCGACAAAAATGAACAGAGCCCGCAGTTGAGGAATGGGAAGAATGTTGGGGTCTATGAACAGCGAGTTGAAGACTCGTCTTGGCAAAGCGCCCCCGCAACGTGCCTCAACTCACCAGATCCCAAAATGGTACAAGCGTCCAACAGTGAACCTACGACGTCTGAACTTAAAAGTAGCTTGAGGCATTTCTTCCCGGACACCGTAACGAGTTCTACCCAAATATTGACGCGACTGTCAGAATGTGCGAAGGAGATTTTTTCGTCTTCCAACAGTATTGATGTCAATAACGTTGCTAAGGATGACGCTAGTGTTAATAATTTGAAAATATCGGAAAGTGATAGTGAGGAAATCGCTGGCAGTATAGACGGGAGTACATCGTGCCTGGAACTATGTTTCACGGAGGACGAGAGTGTGACTGACGACAAAATCGTCAGTTCAGTACTAGATAATAGAGAGGAGTATCTGAGTTTGCAATTGAAATGTAGTCAAATAGAAATAGCCAGTAAGGAGAAGATACAGAAACTTGAAAATGTTATATTAGATTTAAGCAAGTGAGTTTTTGATAAGTAACCACATTGATTCCGTGTTTTGACGGGTTTAGAATACATCGTGTCGTCACCCCATTTCATCCTGCGGGTGTCGTAAGAGCCGACAAAAGGAAATGTTAAGGGCAAATACCTAGCCGTAAGAGAAGGAAAACTTGATACGAATCTTGTCTGGCCAGCGTGGTACAGTAGGCTAAGCTGGAAGGTTCCATGAGATTGGAGTAGGCCCGACTAAGGAGCAGCGAGGCGGGTCGCAAGGGAGGGAGCTCCGGGTGACCCGCGCCGCGGACGGAGGTGGAGGGGGGGTCGTGACGGTGTGGGCCCCTTCTGCCCTCGCCTAGGAGGCCGGTGGTGGTTCGGGGGAGCCACCACCGACGAAAGCCTCGATGACTGAGGGCGTCCCAGTGTACCGGGACGCCCTCTCTGATAGTCGCTTGCCCGCGTTGCGGGCACCACGCCGGGGCGTCAAGTAGAATGCGTTTACGCGAACTTGTGGCGCCCCAAGCTCGTCGTGTGAGGGTATGCCGCTGGGGTTTTAGTGGGTAAACGACGCTTGGGTAGACGACCCTTGTCGGAGTCCCACATAAACACCGACCTTTCCCCCGGGGTGCGGTGGTATGCATAAAGCATTTCCCCAGCGAAAACCAAAAAAAAAGGTCCGACTAAGGAGTGGGTCATGTATAAGCTGAGTAGTACTAGTATTACGCGTATTCTGTTATTACATATTTTGTATCATATCAGTTAAATTCTTAAACACTGAAGTCAGGGATGACCTGTATCAAAATCTGTATGAGATTTGGGAGAATACTTTTGATTATCCTTTTTATTTAAAACCAGCTGTACCTTGCACGCGTTGCTACGTTACTAACGAAAATAAATTCGAAGGGGAGACATTACAACATTATTTTTTCGTTCACGAACCTTAGGCTAAATGCACAACACTGCTGAAGATGATCACATGATCAAGTACATAGTTTACGATTCTTTAAAGAACATACAGACAAATATTCATTTTTATATATAGGTCACGTACAGTCCTCGCCAATCTTTATGGCCGCTCTGAATTCGCCGTGGGTACGAACGTACTTTTCATAACCAAAACGAACGTAGCTCACTCACACTAACACGCGGGTGGCGTGGACGGTTGCGGGTGAAAAACGGCGCGCGCGGGCGTACCCTGCCTCCACGCCCCGCTGATACCTGATTTTGTTGTGCGCAGCGTAATGCGGCTACATTCAGGGCGGCCATAAAGATTGACAAGGACTGTACATTCTAAAACACTGAAGTCCGGGATAACCTGTATCAAATCCGATATGAGATTTGGTTGACTTTAGTTTTGATTTTCAGGGAAAACGATAGGTTAAAAGAGCAACTACGTCACTACATGTCCGCCGTGGAAATCGGCAAAGCTTTAAAGGGCGGCGGTGACGCTGACAATGAAGAAGTTAATCAGTATGAGAGAAAACTAGTTCAGGTACAATAGTTCAGTTTAATGTCATTAGTAGAATTTTGTTTTATTGATAACGCGATTTTGTTGATTACTAGCGGCCCGTTTATTAAGGTCCAGTACTTTTTGAGCTAAATTATTTATAATAATTATAACTCTATAAATATTATCATATTTTTTTAAGTTATAATTATTATAAGTTTATAAATTATTATCATATTTTTCCATCACCGAGCGGACCACACCGCTGGGCGCAGCTAGTCTATACTAATATTATAAAGAGGAAAGATTAGTATGTATGTTTGTAATTATTCACACTATGTTTTTACAAATTATAGCCTATGTATTATTCTTATGTATAAGCTATAATATTGTAAAGTTTCATCAAAATAGATTCAGTATTTTTTGTGCGAAAGAGGAACAAATATACATCCTTACCAATTTTCGCGTTTATAATGTAGAATAGAATATATAAATCACCTTGTCACCATCCCATTCCATCCTGAGCACCTTCGTAAGGGCCGTCAAAAGGAAATGACAAGGACAAATCTTGCCGCAAGAGACGATAAACTTGAAACGAAACAATTTGGCCAGCGTGGTAAAGTAGGCTAAATACCCTCCATGGATTGGGAGGAGGCCCGACTCAGCAGTGGGTTATTTTTGGTCTGAGTAGTGGTAGTAGTAGGTAACATGCACACAGAACAAAATTATAGGCGATAGATTTAAATGTACCTTTGAACACAATAATAAATAATTGTATGCAAATAATCTCGAAACTCAAACTCAAAATGAACTTTATTTACGTAGGTTTTATCACAAAACTCTTCTAAATCGTCATATTTACAGACCACTGTCCCACGCTAGGTGGGAGTCTCCATACACACCTATCAGTCGTCATATCTACAGTCACACATTTCATACACAATTTATCATGCTTACAATCCATCCATCTCTCTTGATCTTCCACCACCCTTACGTCCACCCACATTCATGCTGAAACTACCACCGGTTCGGAATGCTGCTCTACAGAGAAGAAAGGCAAGAAACTCTGTACTTCCCTTTAATATGGTTGAGGAGATCGATGGCTGTCACATGCGTTATACTTGTGAACAGGTGCTGCTGTTTGGGGTTGGTCGGCTCACTAGACCAAGGAAGTTTTAGTTTATTTTAATAATGTTGTATTGTTTTAATATTCACGTTCCAGTTGACGCTTTTCAGATCCAACAGAATAGTTTGTATATGGAATTTGTTGGGTAATATATATTTATTAAATTCTAAATAGGACCGCAAAGTAATAAACAAGAAAAGAATGACAAGTCCTCTGAGTTTCCTGCCAGTTCTTCTCAGCAGTGGTCGCGTTCCGAACTGGTGGTAGACTATATTACTTTGCTTTGTATACATTTTATTAATATGTTGACAATTTGTAAGTGTCCATTGTGTCCTATGCAAAATAAATGATTTGACTTTGTAGTTGCCTTTTTCAAATCAATGGGTTTGTTTACAAAAAGCACTAAACAGCATAGTGAGAGCAGGTTCGCCCGATGAGAGAAACACACAACACGTTAACGTAATGAATGACAACTAGGCCTTGGGTCAGGGCCAATCAAATACAAACCTTATGGTATCATTAGTATTATAACTGTCCGTGTGGTGACAATACGTAGTGTCACCATCTTATTCCGCCCTAAGGGTGTCGTAAGAGATGACTAAAGGAAATGTCAAGGCCGATAACTTAGCCGCAAGAGAAGGAAAACTTGATACGAGACTGCGAGACTCTGTGCCAACCCGTCTGGCCAGCTTAGCACAATAGGCTAAGTACCCTCCATGTAACTGGAGGAGGCCCGACTCAGCAGTGGGTCATTTATGGGCTGAGTAGTAGGTAGTAGTATTATAACTGTTACAGGTAGCTGAAATGCATGCCGAGTTAATGGAGTTCAACCAGCATTTACAGCAGCGATTGCAAGAGTATGAAAGTATATCTGCCATCGAGGTGTTAGACTATCCCGAGTCCAACGTTAAGGCGCATATTCCGAGTGCCTTCCTTGTGGGGAAGAAGACACATTCGTACCATGTTTATCAGGTAAGTTAATGCAACGATTGAACAATCACTACATAGTATAAAACAAAGTCGCTGTCGTCTGCCCGTCCCTATGTATGCTTAAATCTTTAAAACTACGCAACGGACTTTGACACGGTTTGTTTTAATAGATAGAGTGATTCAAGAGGAAGGTTTATATATGTATAATGCATGCATAATTGCATCCGTGCGAAGCCGGGGTGGGTCGCTAGTTTAATAATAAATTAGCTATTTTTAGAAAAGCAACTACAGTGTTTCTTGCCTATTCGTATCTGTAGAGCAGCCTTCAGAACCCATGGTAAATGTATTTATGACGTTTCGAAAATCTCTAGCTGCAAAGTTTATTTATAGTCCGCGCGCGAGCTCCGATGAATTTTAAGGAATGTTGTCGGAATGAACTTGGACTGTAATACGGCCGATAATTTCAAAGCAGAATGTAAAGTGCACAGTGTAAAGACGGTCGATGGCGGCGTATACCCTGCCCGCTTTATCGGATCTCGCGCGCAGACAGTAAAGATTTTATTTTAACAATCATGCTGATCTCGTTTTGTGATCTCAATAACAATTCAAAGCGAGTTATTTATTTAATGTTAATATACGAATAATGTCTTTGATTTTCATTATCTTTGCACAATGCAGGAAAATTCAGGAAATCATTTCTTGACGTTTCTGATCGTGTTATTTTAACCTATTTTTATTTTATTACTAACTGATCGGCGGTTGACCTCTATCTCACCTGATGGTAAGTGACGATGAGGCCGACGGTGTAACCCGCTGGGACAGTAAAAGCCTATTCACTCCAGACTTGAAGGCGTCCAAGTCATATTTTCTTGGAAATACAGACGTAGGAAGCGAATCCCACTCCTTAGCAGTCCGCATCAAGAAAGAGGAAGCGAAACCCTTAGTGCGAATATGTGGAATTTCAACTGCTTAAGGATGAAGTCGCTCCCCACGCCTGGATGTCCGATGATGGAAAGGGGATGGTGGAATTAAATCGTGCAATTCCTGCGCACACTCACCGAAATGTATCCTATAAAACACGCAGAGGCAAGCAACCCGTCGTCGGTGCTCGAGTCTCTGCAATTTTGCCTGTACCACCAACCGCGTATCACCAATGTTACAAAAAAATTCAGTCGCCTAATGTATCTCTTTGTGAACGGTCCTATGTACATAATGCTCTTTCACAGATATATCTGAAAATCGGCCAGGAAGAATGGAACGTGTACCATAGGTATGCAAAGTTCCACGAATTGCACACGCAACTGAAGAAATGCCATCCCGATATCGCGACCTACAAGTTTCCCCCAAAGAAAACTTTGAGAAAGCGCGTAAGTGTGTGTTGCCCTGGTGTTTAAATAATTAATAAATAGTTTATAATAGCGGACGATGCGGAATCCACTCGATCTGTAGGTTAAGCAGCGTCGGATGGATGACCATCGTATCATCTGGCCTCCTCATTTTCATCATCAACCAATCAAACCTTACTGGAATATCAATGGACTCGCAATGTAATTACTATAATATAAGTCAAATAACTATCAAGGCATAATTAACAATTCACTTCAAAGAGAATTCACTAAATCTAAATTCATAAAATGGCGATTAGTCGCAATCGTATCACGTGACCTACCCGCCTCCTTCGACACGACGTACCGCCAAGGTGGCGTTCCGATATACCGTCCTTTTCTTTAAGGGCCCCCGCGCATTTAGGCGGCCAGGCCGCGCGGCCAAGTCGCTGCGGCCAACTAATTCTTCTACGATGTATATAGCTGCGCGCATTACGCGGCCAGGCCGCGCGGCCAATAGGCCGCGTATGTGACGCGATGTTTTTCGGGGGCCCTTATACCTTCAATTGGCCCCGTCAATTTTATTAATAAAACCTAATTTTTAAGGCACCTGAATACAATTAGGTGTATTGAGTATCTGTGTTTCAGGACGCGCAGCTGGTAGAACAACGCCGAGTGGGTTTACAGGCGTATCTTCGCCACATTCTGCTGGTCATGCCGGAGCTGCGACATTGTACCAACCGTGCGCAACTAATTACGCTTCTACCGTTCTTTGGGTATGGAGAAAAAACTCTTAATTCATAATTTCAGCCCATGAACGACCCACTCCTGTTTGAACTGTAAATGCATGGCGGGATATAAACCTACTGTGCCACGCTGGCAAGACGGGTAGGCACAGTGTTGGTATCAAGTTTTCCGTCGCCTGTTATGAGCCTCAGGATAGTGTGGGTTGGTGACGTTGTGTATTCTAAATTCGTCACCACAAAATAAATACAAGAATAAAGTATTCTTGACAAAATTTAATACATCATGAAGCTACTATATGTTTACCACACGCTCGTTATAAGTGTGCCTCGTTGGTCTAGGGGTTAGATGTGTCGCATTTGGATCAACGGGTCCCGGGTTCGATTCTAGGGTTGTTCTTTGTCTAAATCAGAGGCGATTGCTCTGAGTCTGGGTGTCTGTCTTCGTGAATTACATGTTTTTAACTGCCCCCGCGATACAAGTTATACTAAAACCAAAGAAGCCTAAAAATGGCGATCTAAAAAGAGCAACTACAGAGTTTCTTGTCGGCTCTTCTATGTAGAGCTGTATTCCGAACCGGTGGTAGATGGTAAAATAACCAGTGGAGGAGTGTCGTTCAATTTAAAAAAAACTGCTCGACTTGAGAAATCTTGTAACCATCTATTAAATTTTTTACAGAATTTCGTCTACGACAAAAGATAACGGATTAAACCACGTTTTTGACCGATCAATTGATTCAACATCGATCTACAATGCACTGTGATGTTATGCAGTTAAGATATACTATATTAGAATAACTAGCGAGTACATAAGCAATTCTATTTATTTATGATAGAAGATTAATATTGTGCTTTATGTAGTAAGTAGTAACTGGGCTAGAGTAGTGTAGGACTTCTTTCCCTTAGAGGAGTGATCTGAAATGGCCGGAACAGTAGATGGATGAGTCACGTTAATAGCGGGCAATATTACGGTAGGCCTATTATGTCCAGCAGGGGATTAGTAGAAGTAATAGTTGTTGGTAGATCTGGCCGACTCTAGCAAACAAATAATATACTAATTAATTTTCCGTTGGTGTATTGAATGTTATTTATTTATACAAAAAAAAAAGAAAACACGCGATATAGACCGTGATATGGTATATCCTAGTCTCTATTAGTAAGCAATGCAATCGACTAAGAAACCAAAATATGTTTTAAACCTGTATTTTAGTCAAATAAATTCGAACCTGAATTAATTTGTATTATTTTTTCATGAATTCTAATAATAATTAATAAATAAATAAAATAAAAATAAAATTTATAAGTTTCTTAAAATACTATTTTTAACACCAATGAGTCACGAGAAGGAAAATTGATAATGTAATATATTATAAGAGTGTATGTTCGAGTCACATTCGAAAAGACATGTAATTAACATGCCAATATACATTTCTACTATTCTAATCTTAACTTCCAGTGTCACCGAAATATCTAAAAATTCTATAGTCATCGTGTGAACCGAGTGTGGCTGTGAGCATTGCCCTAATACTGCTTTAGTCTTAATTTTTTAGTTTATTTGTTCGAAAATTAGTTTAAAAATGTAGCTAAAGACATCATTAAGTGATGTTTAGAAGCTGATGTAAGTGACACGATATTTATACCTAATGGTTACGTGTTAATGTAACTTTATACACTTAGAAAATGTTGTATGGTTTAGCTAGTACAATCAATCAATAGTAAACATAAGTTCTCGAAACTAGATTTCACGTATTGTACCAACATTAACCATCATTAATCTTTAACCACACATTAGAGCAACTGTTTCAGGGGTAAACTAAAGACAGCAATAAAAAAAAATGCTGTATTTTGTTAAGGTTTGATTGTGACCTAGTAGTCCCTTGATACTAATATAGGATTAGCCAAAAACCCAACAGTTTATTAACAAGCTGGTATGCAATTTGTATAATAGTTTTGCGTAATGACCAAATACATGTAGGATTATCAATAATGCAATAAATAAATATGTTACCTATTTCAGAATTAATTAAATTTTTTTGTTCATTATATTATTTATTCTCTTATTTACATAATATCTAAACAATATTGAAATATTAATTTAAATTATTATTAATGTACCTGCTTTGTTATTAAGTATCAGAATATTTTTTATCATGGTATTAATAGATATAATGTAGACACATGTATTTTATTTCAGAGAAGCACCTGTCTATATTTTTATGGAAATAAAAACATACATAACATACATTTTGGTTGTTATTATTATTATACTAGCGACCCGCCCCGGCTTCGCTCGGGTGCAATTATGACATAAAAACCTTCCTCTTGAATCACTCTATTAAAAAAACTGCTTCAAAATCCGTTGCGTAGTTTTGAAGATATAAGCATACATAGGGACGGACAGACGACAACGACTTTGTTTTATACTATGTAGTGATATTATTAAAAGGTTTTATTTTGGAACGGTAACGGAAGCAATGGTAAATTTTAACAAACGTTCATCTCTACAAGATTAGGTCCGTTATGTTGTATAATATGACGTCCAGTATAAACTTCCTAACCTAATTAACCATAATAAAGGTCATATCAGTGGGGGAAAGTTCACTCATGTCACCAACCGTTACGGGTCACTGCCAATGTGACAAGTTGTTTTTTCAGCATAGCTCAAGTTATTTGGCGTAGACCGTAAAAAGCTGACGAAATTTGGTTAAATTAAAAATCTCGTTACGTTTCTAGCGACGAGATTATAATATTAAAACGGCCAGGTCGCATAAAATTAATGCAAATATAGCGCGACCGCTACTCTCGCGCCGAGCGCGACGGCTCTGTGTGACATATTCTACATTAACTAATACATTACAACTCTTCACGTCCCGCCAGCGTCGCGTCGCCGTCCCGCCCCGTCCGCTGTTTGCCCAGACCTTTAGTGTGATCGAACGGTAGAAAGCCGCAATCACAATCCATTCCTAACGAGCTCAATGTGAATAAAAATACGATTTAGCAAATAAATTCATGATTTTATTTTCATAATAAATAAAAAAATCAAGAAAACACTCGTTTGAGAATTTTCTGTATATTAAAATACATGATACAAAAGATGTCAGTACAAACTAAATCACTTGGTGCAAAGGCAAGCCTGTAGGACGGGGTTTCATGGTCGCGGCCCCGTCGGCTACAGCTATGCAACAGGCGAGTGGAAACCGAGGATAGCCTCTTGTAACTACATTTAACAAAAACAACTATAACAAAGATACGATGTGCTTCCTCGTGGAATGCATCTTTGCAGGCATCTCCTAATTTGATGAAGTGTGGTTATTTGATCATGATTTTAAAATAACGTAAATAGAGGTATGTAAAAAAGCGCATTTATTACACTTCAAAAGTGAACAAAAACGAGATAATTTAGTTTTTACGATATACAATAAATAAAACATAATAAAATCATGTATCTAAATAAGGTGTGTGAAATAATTTACTATGACTTTAAATCTAAACGATATAAATGTATTGCAACACACTAAGGAGCTTTGGAACCATTGAGTAAATCGGGGCTTACATTAATTTTCTGCTGGTATATGTATAATCTCGAATAATAAACCTAAAATTGTGATAGATCTTTGGTCTTCTGCACAATAAGTGGGCGATAGTTCCATAACTCCTCATGGGAACCGGCCCTTGCGGCGAGGCGACGCGAGGGCTGCGCTCCGACGTGATTACTTCGTAAGTACTTATATAAGTTACAGATCTACTGCGAAGCTGATGCGTCCTAAAGCAAATAGAGAACTTTAACCAATTCAAAACATACTATATCAAATACATGTGAGTAGAATTACAATTTGTCAAGTTGATTGATGCAAGGGTGTAAGTGAACAGCAGCTTACAATTCATTTAAACATATGTATACTGCCTTATATTGTTACGATCTATGTATAGTTTAAGAGCTGATATTGTGTAACTTAGTGACTAACATTACTACTCAGATAGGAGAAAGACAAAGTACCAAAGTAAAATATTTGCTAGATACATCACAGCTCTCAAGCTACGTGAAGGTGGCACGCAATATAATGCGGGGCGAAGCGAAAGGTGCTACGAATGATAACCTGCCGAGAACATTTCAATATTACACCATAACGTCGCGTAAATTCGCGGATGATACAAATCTGTATAACTAGTGATAGGACCAAAAATTGTGGTTAGTCGAAAGAGATTTTCATATTCGCTGTAGAATACAAAAATCGCCCACTAAAATCGTATCGTAAACTAACTGGCGCAGACCGTGCCTAGTGACTGAGAACTTGCTAGGGACAGCAAGTCGTCCAAGCACTCACGCGGGGAACTAATGCACATACCGACTATGAGCGGACGCTACTTGGGACATTGTGCTTCACCTTCTATCTAGGTAGACACCCAGCGGTGTTGTATAAGTTGGGATTGTACTTGTCAACATTCATGACAAGTGAATAGTCTTGGGATTTAGCCGCGTTGGGGTGATCACCCAGATAAAAAAAGTGAGTAAATACACTGAAATAAGTCTTTTCGTTATCATCCATGACACCTTGTGGACATATAAAATTAAGCTTTCTCGTTTCGTTAACTAAATAAATGCTCGCATGTCGGCATATCAACGCTTATCACAATATATAAAAATATATATTAAAGAAGCTTATACTACAACTACACATTGAAGATGCATACTGCTATGCATTTGCTACCACACGTGGAATCGATAACACGGCCGACAGTTACATACATTTTATTTATAATTTTCTTACATTTTTTTTTGTATTTTTATATATTTTTATTTTTGTGCGGCAGCATATGCAAGTCTGCAAAAAATTCACAGCGTTCTCTTAAATATAAGACATATTGCATCTTGGAAACGTTTGTGTCTGACTGGAAGAAATGTGGGCCCGCGTGCACTCCGCATAGTTCATACAAATTGGTAACTGGCTCGGTTGTCTTTGTACTGAAGATCGCTCACGCCTCGCGTGGCCGCATTTCTTCCGTGGTGGGACACTGATCTAGCCCATAGAACATTCCAATTGAGTTTAAGCATCCGTAATTGGAATCTAAATTAATACTTTTTGTCATTTCATAAAAATATTAAATCTGATTTAAAATAGCAACATCAAAAGATCACCTAAGCACAGAGTCGGCTGGAGATATAATACTTTTGAATATGTACCTACATCGAATTTACATGAAACCTGATATTTAGCAGAAAGCTATTATGAACTGTCTTAAAACCATGTGCACTTACAGAAGTTAATTATTATGTAGCCCAAGTATTAAGCCTAAGGAATCTACAATATTTTTCTTTTTTTTTTGTTGCACTTATGATTAGGCTTTCCATAAACACATAGCTATATAACGGTTATTATTGAGAAGAATTATTTCGTCGCCCCTGTAAGGTACATCTATGAAGTTTCATTTAAATTCTCTATGTCGTAACGGCTGTCTCTTCAACTTTCATCTGCAACAAATATATAAAGTTTAGTATTCCGTATAACGGGAAGTTCATTAGCAATGTTTGAAATACTATTTAGTAGGTATAGCGCTATTTATACTTAGCAGGATTCAATGGAAAAATACTCCGCGAATTAAATAATTGTGAGTGTGGCTCAAAGAATATTTTTTGAACATGGGTACGGCCTTCAAAATACCTCGAATCTTAACTTGGGTAAAAATACTTGGCAGTAAAAGAAAAACTATACATCAGAACTGATATGGTGATTATAAAATCCAAATCTTTTAATGTTTATGTTTGTTAGATTTCGACTTATGGTTAGTCAAATAAATTAAAAAAAAATCTATTTAATATCTCAAGATTGAACTCTTTGCATAAAGTAGACATTCATTCGTAAACTAATTTAGTATGGTTTAGCATCCCTAAAGTTGATCTAGTTTTGCAAACAAAAATAATATCTGACCTCTCGCTCCAACAATGATGGATTTTCGTTTGATGTCCTGAGCTGGTTGCGGACGCACTACGCCGGGCGCACCGCCTACCAGGTGCCCACCGCCCGCACGGATCGGCTTCGCTGTAAACATTACACCATCGGCGAGTGTCTTTAAATGGTAGAAGGACACTTCATTAAAGGCCTTTAACACATAAAACGAATCATGCGTTATACCTCCTCAAAATATATGCATTATTAAGTCATAGGGCTGATATTAATACACTCTAGATATTTACGGAGGATAAACTAGGACAGATAATTCAGGTTTTCCAATTATTATATACTTTGCTATTTCTGTAATAACAAATCACTACAATACGCATCAACAAAGCGCAACCGGCAAAAGATGGTTCATATGACGCATGATAGGCGGATCATAGGATCAGGCGTACCAATTTGCGCTTGTGGGCCGCGTCGGGCAAGATTTTTCGCGCGAACTGCCTCCTTGATTCTGTCCACTTCGAACTGGTATCGTTTGCGATCACGCATAGCACCGTCTTTTGCTTCCTGCGAAGATAAAATTATATGGTTAAAGATGTACTATATGTGTTCTATAAATATATGTTATAGTATTTATTTAAGAATTTGCCTAGTCAGGACAGGTCTCAGGACACATTCTGCAGGTTAAACATTGTCTAGCCTTGGTGTAATTTAGATAGGTGCCCACCATTTGTAATAACTCACTTTTCGTGCTTTGGAGGGCACGTAAAATCGGCCGTCAGTCCCGGTCTATCGTTTACGATAGTCAATACAGGTGGTCAATAGCGAGAATATGGATATATAGTCTAACCAAATAATTACCGGTTGTCCCACAAGATGGGTCGTGGATCAATCTACTTCCGTGTAAATTCTGGTAGTAAGGCAAATCAGGTTAGACTGGTATCTACCCCATTGAATTTGGCAAATAAATTAAAAATTTGATCATAACAGTTGACATTTGAACTGTTATATTACAATGGTCAAAGCTTCCGAATCTGATTAAGGCAAACATTGCTTAATATACAGACCAATTTTATTCCGTACTTCTCCACCTGAAACCCTTCGCTATTTTAATTCAGTACTTCAGTGAAGTATAGTTTGAATTACCTTGAGGGCTGTCTCGAGGGCCTTGACACGTTCCATGGTGGCGCGAAGACGTTTCTCCAGCTTGGGCACTTCGCAGCGCAGGTCCGCGTTGTCTCGTACCAGTTGCTTGTGCACCTTCGTCAGCTGCTCCAGGTTGTTCTCGAGGAAAGAAATCTTCTGCTTTTGAGCCAGAGAGCCGCCTTCTTCCTCCGCGCCTTCCTCAGAGTTGTTGGACTTCTTTATCCTTGCCTGTTTGACATAATACAGTGAATGTCTCGTGTCTAAAGAATTTAGACGATCTTTACGTTATACAGTCTGTGTAAGGGCGTAGAAGCACACTAATTTCACAACTGTGTGTTTCATTCGTCCAAATTAGTAAGTTTATACTATTTGCGCTGTAGCATGGTGCGGGGGACAGTTGCCTGTGCGACGTTACTAGGGATGTGACGTTATGCTATTCATTTTTATCGCTAACGATACTCGCAGCATCAATCTGTTATCTTTAATGTTGTTATGAAAATGTGTGTGTTATTCAGCTGTCTAGTGTAACTACATGTATAAACTTGTCAATATAAATGTTTTATGATGTTTGTACTTATATAAAATAATCAAAATCGGGTAAACGTTTTTTTTTCTTAGTAGGGCTATTAAGCAGCATTAGCCTATAAATGTTCTGTTATATAAATATAGACAAATTTTAACAATAAAAATTGATCTACGCACAATTTAGGTTTCTTATTATGAAAAATCTATCTATTATTATGATATCTATTATTATGAATGAGCTATCCATCGTACCAGTACATCCCATCACTCAGGACGTCTATGGCGTTACGATATACGCATTTTTTTCGCATCACTGCTTAATTTTTCATCCAATTTGATTATATTTGTAAACAAGAATATTCTAGTTGGTTTAATTTAATTTACTACAGTTATTAATGATTTAATATATTACGAATGTGGTACAGCTGAAATACTAAGTCATAATTTGTAAAT
The DNA here is from genome assembly GCA_905475355.2 of Clostera curtula. Taxonomy (NCBI): domain Eukaryota; kingdom Metazoa; phylum Arthropoda; class Insecta; order Lepidoptera; family Notodontidae; genus Clostera; species Clostera curtula. The sequence goes on along the minus strand of FR997797.1, from coordinate 10,492,094 downwards.
CACGGCAACTTTCAAGAGTTAAACGAAATGTTACTGAAACTGTCACCCGCACCATGCTACAACGCACAGAGTGTAGATACTTATCACATTTGGTACAATCATTTATGCTATAATTTACTCACAATTTTTTCGTAGGTTGGATTTATCATAATATATAAAATTCTTGTGTCACAATTTTAGTGTTTATACTTCTCCGAAACGGCTTGACCGATTTTGATGAAATTTCATATGTAAATATCTACTGAGTTATGAGAATAGGTTTTTAACTAATTTTTACACCCCTAAGAGTTAAGGGTGCCCCAAAACATTTTTTTCCCCTACGATCAACCCCTGTTTAATTACATGGCTAGTAAATCTATTTAGTTTGCAAACTTTACCTGCAAGTCTTGTACGAATAGTTTGCGCAAGTTGTGCAATGTCTGCAGCTCCTTCGCCACTGTGTCTTCCAAGCCCTTGAGATCAGCCCGAGCCTGCTCACGCCTCTCCACGCTTTGACTGTAAAAAAATAATTATTCGGTTACTATATTACATTGTAATGGAGAAATACATCGACAAAGACATTTCTTTCGATCTATCGATTTCTTATCGCGAATGTTAGTCACAATATAAGTTATTGGTATGAATCGTTAGTAATGAAGATGAATATTAATTACCTTCGAATTGAGGTGAGCTATCTAACTGCCGGCACGCACCCATCCATATACATGTCCGCTTCGCGTTCTCGGGCCGTTTCAGAGATTGCCAACTCTCGGCAGAATGAATATGAATGGGATACGTGCGGTACAAAATGACAACTCAAAATTTAAAAAAAGCGAAAGGCGTTACAAGACCTCGCACTACGACTACATCGTACTTACATCGACCATGTAATGTGTGTGGTACACATACGTTAGTTGGTGCAATTTAATCGAGACCTGGACGTAATTTACCCGGATTAAATTGCAAGACCAAAAGCTCGCCAAGTGTGTTCAAGTGACGTGCAAACATGTATTGAACAGGTTCCTACAAGACAGTGCTGGATTTGCACGTTCTCAAACAATCGAGGCGACAATCACTCTTCGGCATTTCGAGTGCACGGACTAGAGAAAGTGACGCGGACACTAGGTACAAGTTAATATTTAAAATGCAATCATACTAATTGGCGTGGATACGGTACAGGATTGGAATGTAAATTTTCATGCAACATTGGAAATGATAGTGTAAAATGCCTAAGTGGTAAATGCTTTCAATGGAATGATTATACAGTGATTTTTTTAAATGCATCAGAATACAGGCCGCGTTAATTTACTAAATGGTTCCATATCGCTTGCATCCTATACAGTTAAATACGAATATATTTGCACCTATTACCTATTAGTTACCTTCGAATATGTAGATCTAATAATACGTCAACATACGAACAACAGTAGGTTGAATATTTGAAAATATCGTTTGCGAAATGAGCTCCAACATTCGTCATGTGTAAAAAAATATTCCGATAAAAATATTTTACTCGCCGCTCTCTATACAAACATTCAAGAATTATTTACATTTGTAACAATATGCAATATTTACACGAAAATATAAATTTATATTTCATGTGTTTAATTTTCAACGATTGAAATCATGTCTTTGTGCTACATTTACACTAACGCTCTAGTTATAGACAACAGCAACACTTGATTAAATATATCAAGCTGTTTCAATGTCATTATTATACAAAGTTCAACCTTTCGACTAATAACGTTATACTCTAAACAACTCAACAAGGCAGTGTATTTTGGAAAAGACGCTCTCTCGGCTCTGCTCCATATTAAGCCACGGAGCGTCATGATATCCAAATTAGTCACAACACGATAGAAGGCGTAATGATAGCTCAACATTAATATATCAAAATCATGCATTAATAAAATGAAAAACAACATGCATCACGATTTACAAAAATACTACAGGCTTTCCAACCGCACGAAATGTAAATAAAAAATACTTTCATTTATTTTGACTAGATTACACCAATCATGGTCCAAGAATGTTTTCTTCTGGTAAGTGAATAGACACCTTCAAGGCAAACATCTAACATATTAAGCTTCATCCTCGCCTTCCATCAAGCGAGATTGAGGTCAAATGTAAGCCTAATAAATTATATATTAAAAAAAACATCTGTGTATCGTGCGAGAAATCCTATAGCAGTTTTGAAATTGTTTAAAAAAGTACGCTACGCGAGTTAACCGTCTACAGCTTACAAGCAACACAAATAAATACCATACAATACTTTACCTACTCTAAACATTCTATAAATGCTTCGACTAGTCATGGTAAGCACCAAAATGCAATGTCAATGAATCGTTTTGAATATCAAAACATTGATTAGTGAACAAGGTCGATTGGTTCGCAATGTCTGTGATATATTTATGACTAATTTGTATTATTGCTAAATTAGACAATGTTAACCAATCGTCATTGTAGTGAAAAGAAGTACTATAAACACGATACAAGTCAGTGAACATCGTGATCATTACGATTAGCACAACAGTTTATGAGAAACATGAGATTGTCAAATTCATAAATGAGCCTTTTTTATCATTAAAGGGAGGTCATTATCTTTTATTACGGGTTTATAGTACTGTTGCCCGTCCCTTGTAAGTTTATGGACCCCATAACACACAAAAATAATTTAACTTTGGTCATCACTACAGATCAATAAAGGCACTGAAATCAATGTAATGTGTTGGGGACCCATATTAACGTAGCACTTTTTACTCCAGACCAGTTATGAATGAAAATAATTAGTAATACACTAAATCGCGCATTTGGAGCCTGCTTGTACTTTTATAATGAGCTCATAACAATTAACATTAAAAATTTATACTAATGATGAGTTCATATTCTAATACTTCAGGTAAGATTAGTTTTATGGCACATGTTTTGAGGATTATTTGGTTGAATGCTTTTGCATTGCATCATAACTTGTATTCATAAACAAAATACGTCAGTTGGAAAAAAATATTAAAAATAATCACAGAGGATTTTTGACAGCAGAGCTCTTCCCTGCAGATATGACCCCAATATACTTAATTTTTAAATAGATGTTTATATACATAGCTGCTCAAACGCCGTATTATCGTTCATCACCAGTGTGAAGTAATGAAGAGTGCTGCGGCATTATCAGAGAAAAGAAGCTTAAACCAAAACAACGATTTGCGGGTAACGATGCGTGAGTAGTATCATGGTAACGGAGATCAGCAGATGAAGCTGGAGGGGGTGGATGTTGCAGGAGTGGCGGGGGACGGGGGACTTGGGGATTGCCGAGAGCGACTTTTCCTCTTTGGCGAAAGCTTTCTCTATATTGAGGCCGAACGCGAAACCCAGTTTCTCTCTTCTGGGGGGTATTATGTAGTCTTTGGCGATTACGGTTTCGTCCAACAACAGCGTTTGCTGGTTGGCGACCTCCTTCTCGGCCTTGTCTAGGCGCCTGTGAGGCGAGCGTGACACTAACATGAGCTCCTTGAGTTTGGCGGATTTGTCTGCCTCCTCGCGTTTTAGCTTCTCGTAGTCGTCCTGGAGTTGTTGTCGCGCCAACGTCAGCTCCTGGTACGAGCTGTGAACAAAGTACATTTATTAGCATTTGAAACAAACTCACAACTAGCAGTTACCACAAATTCGTCATGTGCGAGTTACAAAATGAAATTGCTTAGAGCATTAATAAAACTCTTGTCTTTGTCTGTTTGAACCGAATAACACTTGAACGTAGTTATGTCAACAGACTAGTTTCATTTCCATAATATTTGTGGCAGCTCATAAATTGCTACTGATTCGAACTTCCTTCGGTTTTTCGGATAGACATGAGCTATGACATGACTCTATAACAATGGCAGTATACAAAACTGGCAGGATTGGAACTGGGTTGTATTTACACGTGTAGCGATTGCCGTATGCTCTCAGCCATTTAGACGGATTACCGGTAATTATTGGGTTAGACCAGTATGACTAAGACAAGTGTAACAACTGCCATGGCTGCACCTCTAGGCTACGACCTTCTCTCTCTCTCTCTCATACTCTCCATAGCGCTTCAAAGTGTTTTTATACATATAGAGCACACGCAAATGACTTACTCCTTGAGCTCTTGGTGGTGTCGCTGCAACGCAGCCAGCTCGTCTCGGAGCCCAGCCAGCTGAGTGACGTGCGCGGCCCGCAGTTGCTCGAGCTGTGCTTCCAGTGCACTGCGCACTTGGGAGTCAGCTCGCTGCTCAGCCGCCGCCAGCTGTACGCGCTCCGCAGCCTGAGCACACACATACAGCAGTGTAATGATTTACTCTCAAACTCAAAAGTAACTATATTTACGTAGGTTTTATCATAAATCTTATAAATCGTCATATTTAATAATTACCATTATCATCTTACGGCCCTGTCCCACGCTCCATACATACCTATCAGTTGGCATACCTACATTCACACTATTATACACAAATCCTCATTCTTACAATCAATCCGTATTAGTGTAGCCTGTGAAAGAAACAGGTTATGCAGTAACTAAACTACGTTCTTATCTACCCTGGCTGCATACCAGGAAAACGCAACTAGGTTGATTTTTCCTCCTAGCAGGAAATTGATGAGAGTGACTAGATTCTAGAAACTGGTGTGCCACCCACCCACTAGAATTTACAGATGAGTATTCTGACGGATGACACTAATTTTTATTTTCTTATTTTTTAATGTGCTACATGTTTATGCGTGTTATTGCTTTCACTAATCTGTCAGACTTGTTTGTACCACCATCATTGTAACCCTCTTATTTAAAAGAGCAACCATGGAGTTTCTTGCCGGCTCTTCTCTATGGAATGGCATTCCGAACCGGTGGTAAAAACTAAATTATTAATTTTATTCTATGATTTTTTTTTTTTTTTTCTCATAAATCTTTGACTATTTGAAAGCATTCGCAAGAATTTATTCGAATAAAAAACATTTTGATTTTGATAACCATTTGATGCATTTATAACTACTTAATATGACATGCTGTTCAATTAAAATGGATGGTGTTGTAAGTGTTTTAAGAATTCAGTCAACACCACCATCATAATTTCAGCCTATAAATGACGCACTACAGAGGCGGGCTTCCTCCAAATTCATGAAGAGAAATAAGCCTACTTTGTCATGCTGGCAAGATAGTTTGGCAAAGGATTTGTATTAAGTTTTCCTTCTCTTGCCACTAGGTGATCTACATCTTGCGTTCCTTTAGTCACTTTTATGACCACCTCAAGAGGGTGTAAATTGGTGACATTGTGTATTCTAAATCCGTCACCACATGGCCTAGGGCATATTTTAGTAGACCATAGGGTTTCTAGCACCTGCAATGGGTAAAGATTTTTGTAAGTAAGTAACTAACACTAACAGCACACATTGCCTAGTGTTTTTACCATTATCTTTAATGAATAGTATACCTGAAGGCGAGCACATTCTTCCCTCAAGGCATCTGCAGCTTCCTCCAGTTGACGCTTCTTGTTCTCGGCTTCACGCATGGATTCGGCCAGCGACGCGCAGCGGGCCTCGTGCTGAGAGATCAGCAGGCGGCACTCGCCAAGGGAACGCTCATACTCTTCGATCTAATAGAGAATAGTTATTTGTTATACAAGAGTGCAAAGTTGCTTTTTAACCGTGTGTTCAATTTTGATGATCGAGCAAGTGAACGTTAGCGAGGGAATCAAAAGAGCACGAGGTGAAAAATCTTTGCACCCGAGTGCAACACGTAACTTTTCATTCCACCTCAGCGAGGAAATGACTAAATGCAATAAAAAATACGTTTACAATCACAAGATAGGTACACTTTTATTTCAGTTTAGGTATTAATTACTACATTATGACAGGTAAGTATTACAGAATAATCTTTACTTTATTCTCTAGCGAATAAAAACGTCTTTTGCACTCAGATATCGAAGAGCAAAAATACTTTATTCTCTAGTGAATAAAAACGGCTTTTGCACTCAGATGAAAATATTATTTAAGAATTTTGTAGCCAACATTATGTTTTTAAATGGCAATTCAAATATGAAAAATGTAATGGGGTTTTTGTTTAGTGTGGTATAGCACTATACTTTATTAAAATAATATATTGGTAAACATATGATTGTGTAATATTCCATATCTTAACTTTACCATCTTCTAAGATATTTGTGATAACTTCAGTTATTCATCCATTTTGCGTATGAGTCTATAAGTGCTTTAAACAGAATGATTTCTTTAAATTTAACCAATAATCGAAGATATCGTCATTAGGTCAAACAAAACATTTACACGCATTGTATATTATAAAAAAATGGTCAAGCACCAAACTTTATTGAAGAAAATATACTAGAAAATGTTCAAAAATATAATACATCTACCCCGACGGCCCGAGAACCAATAGAATTTGCTAATTTCATTGTGTCACGCCGACAATACTAACCTTCTGGTTGGCGTCAATATTAGCGGACTCGAGTGAGTGGCACCGCTGAACAATGTTCTTCACCTCACTCTTCATCTTGCTGATATGCAGTCGGGCAACCGTGAACTCCTCTTCAAGCTTGCCTACAGTGTCCACATTCAGTTTGAAGTCCAGTTCAGAACCACCGACTGCCGCACCGATCTCCGCCAGGTCTCTGAGCAGGTTGGTTAACAGTTCTGCGATGCGTTTGCGTTGATGTGCAGAAAGATCGCGAAGTTGCTGCAGTTCTGAAGTTGCACTGGCCAATGCACTCTATAGAATAGAGGAAAGATAGCGTTCAGATATATGGACACGATTTTTAGTAGTATTATAGAATTTTTAATTTAATTTTTACAAGACTTTTTTTTGGGGTTAATGTTTTTAATACCCCATGTATCAATTTAACAGCTGTACGCAATTTTGAATATTAGTATGTACAAGTACATTTGGCGTAGACAGTAAAGGGATTGATTCAAAATCATTACTCAACAATGCAATTTAGCAGAACAGTGGCTAAATAGCTTTTGTAAATACTACTTAGAAGTGAAGAGCTTGGATGTACTGTTTTTTTTTTATTTTCTTTAACTCCTCTCAAGCCGTAAATTATCTACTATTGATTCACTGCTTATAAGACAGCATGTAGTTACATAACTATGCCATGACCAAATGGATTAGTAAAATTGTTTTATTATACCTATTTTTTATTTTGAATTATATTCCTTCTGAAATATATTGCATTACTTCTCAACTGGAAGGTATTTTATAGTACATCGAGTTGTTTCCAAACCTGTTTAGTCTGAAGCTCTTCCGAAAGCTGGTCGCACTCGCGGCTCTTGCTATCAACCTCCTGAGATTTCTGGTCATAGTTGACAGCGAGCTCTTCCAAAGCTTGTAGCACTTCCTTCACTTCCTCCTTGGCTGCCTCATTCTCTTGTTGGATGCGGTTCATGTCACCTTGTAGCGATTCGTAGTCACGCCTATACAAAAATATATTGTTAGTATGTAATAAAGAACTATGATCTCACTTCAGGTCGCAACCTAGCTCACAGTGCAATCTATCTGCAGGCTAAGCAAAGTCTGGCTCTGCTGGAAGTTGGATGGTGTCCATCACTGGTAATATCTAACCTCTCCTGTAATTCGCAGGTCACGTAAAGGTGTCCCAGCTGTCATTCTACCATCTGAGGCAGTCAATACATAGTCAGTGGCATAAAAACTGGCAGTCACCTTAATTATATAAAAAGGTGTCCTACTGATGGGTCGCGGAAGGCAGATGGCAATCACAATGACCAGATCATATCAGGCAACCTTATCAAAATTCTTTCTCTTGTGCTGTGGTGAGATTCCTTGCATATGAAACGTTTTCCTTCTCTTGCGACGAGGTTATCAGCCTTGTCATTTCCTTTTGACGGCTCTTACAACACCCTTAGGATAGAATTAGGTGGTGACACTGTCGTATTTTAAATACGCCACCACACGGACACGCATAAATGCTTATTTACATAGCCATTAGTCAATGACCCATTAATCCAGACCAATTATTAACAGCAGATTGCAAATTTACATAACAAAACGTCGAGCATTTGTAAAATCTTATCTAGCATACTAATTGCTTCCTTACTCAAATACAAATGACCTTTACAATGAAGTTAACACATGCACTCGCAGGTAATTGAAAATTCATTCGAGCAATCAAGTCTGTTAGTCAAGGTTTAGACTGACGGCCGGTAAGATTGGATGAAGTAAGTTGGACATTTAAAATGGAAATATTGGCCTGTAAAGCAGTTGTGCTTTTCGTTCATATTTTGTTTTCTCGTAAAGTGTTTGAGACACCGCAGTAATATATATTTCTTTTTGTGTGATTAGTTAATAAAGCGCGGCCCGCGAACTAAATAGTGGTTGACAAGTTTCTTTTTGCAGTGATTTAGAGCTTATAGCTGTATTTGTAATCCGAATATTAAAAAAAAAACATTATTGCCTTCTGGGATCAAGCCCAAGTAAAATAGAATGAAAATTCTGTAGTAGTGTCTTGTTCAGAGTTACAGTATTGCACATAACATTTTTTGTTTCTCTTAGCATAATTTGTAGGTAACTTGTAGTTATTTATTCTTATGGCTTCCCATCAAACAATACAGATAGACAGCCTATATTCAAGTATATTTGCTTAGAAACGTTTCGAATGGTCAGGTGAGAACCTACCACCGGCTCAGAAAGCTGCACTACAGAGAAGAACCGGCAAGAAACTGCATAGTGAATATTTTTTTACATAAACGACACAAGCTCAGAGTTATGAGAGTAAACTTATGTGACATACCTTGTGCAGGCGATGAGTTCCTCCTGCTCCATCATCTGTTCCTTGAGCTTCTCGACCAGCTGCGAGTGTTGGTTGATCTCCTCGTCCTTGTCATCCAGCTGTTGGTATAGAGCCTCCAGCTTGCCCTGCATCGCAGGATCTTCGACAACACTGGCCACAGCCACTGGTACCGGCTACGAAAAAAAAAAAGAAACCCGACTTTCAGTCAACACGCAGTAAACACTAATATGCAATTAATATATAGGTTTCTCAACTCAGTACTAGATAAATAACTGCCTGCGATACCAACACACCCTCTGCCACGCCACCCGCAAAATACTAGCATACTTAACGATATTTCTCTTAATTGGGAAAATTTATATTAAGTAAAACAGTAGCTTTCCTTGATACAAAAAAATATTCTAAATATGATTGCAGGAAATAATTAGCAGTTAACGTTTCAGACACTTTGCAGTGTCCGTGGTCGGGACGACTCGAAACGTTGGGAATAAGATAAAACGATCAGAGTCGAAAACTTATTTCCTGCATTCCTGCTTGTTTGCTCGTGAAAACCTAAGACATCACTAAATATGATTTTTATATTATATTTTAATCTGATTTCTAAGTAATCAATGTTTAAAAGTGCAAAATATTGCACTCGAAATTATCTGAAGTATATATTTATGTAAACTGTTTGTGTAAGAGACAATATATTATTTATTGAAAATGACTATTTCTTTAAGGGGTCTAGATTTAAGAGAGAGAGAGAGAGAGAGAGAGAGAGAGAGAGAGAGAGATAGAGAGAGAACGAGAGGACTATGATCTGATATCATCAAAGCCTTTAAATGATTCACTGACAAGCCCTCCCGAGTTTCCTGCCAGTTCTTCTCAGCAATGCGTGCATTCCGGACTAGTGGTGAACTGTCGCATTTTCTATTATTTAAGTTATCAATAACATATTGACAAGCATTAAAAATATTTGAACTGTAGGAACGGGTGTCCTCCATTTGGATAGAGTCACGTTAGCCATACGGCTTACTATGGTTAGCACAGAGATTTAAGCAAGTTTTTCTTCGAAGATAGATGTATAAAACATTTAAACAATTTATTCGTAAAAATATAGTAGCCCGGAATTGGTATTGCAAATCATATTCCCTGTAAAATCATTAGGTTGCGAAAATGCTCTAAAAGACTTTCCATGCGTAATGAGTATTGCTTTAACATGCCAGCATAGAGCAAACTATACAATTTATAATTAATTCGCTTTCAAGGTATAATTTATTTATATATGAACCGTCTTCATACAAAATAGGTACGCTACAAGCCACGCGAAGAATTTATTCATGACCAAAACATTAATCTATATTTAGATGTAGTAGTCATTGAACTTTGTGTTCGGAAGATTTTTTTCACTTTCGAGAGCAATCGAGCTAATAGTGTATTTCAATTTTATGACAGCTAGAATAATAAATAACACAGAGTGGTCGATTGGTATATACATATAGCCCTTAAAGTTGATCCCACAGAATAATCGATGGTTTTCATTTAGTTTGATATAAAACTTGAAATAAGTGAACCAAACTATTACTCGGAAGGCAAAAGAACAAATTTTAATTAGGTGCTGTTTACAGGTTTTGTTAAAAGTTATTATTTCTTAAATAAGTTGCGAATAAAGCTCTTATATCGCGAATAAAGCCTACGTGGTAAACTCGGGACATCATTCCTGTATTCCGTGCCATGAAGTAATCAACGGGATTTACAAGTAAACCTTACTCAAAACGGTTACACCAAGTGGGCTTCTAAGCATAATACTTCTATGGTGGCTATATTAAAATAACTCGATGGAGTTGAGGCGCGGAAATCGATAATTTACGCTCATCTCTTTCTATTTAAACGTAGTGAATGGACGTTCTAAGACGATTTACGCTACATCGCTGTGACGAGCTTAAACAATTAACGAAAGGATTATGTTTTTAATAGTTTAAAATGATAAAATAATACTTATAAGTCATACCATACCTATTATTTATGGGTGGTTCGCATTTAACGTTACTTTGTATATCGTCGTTCTAGCCAATAAATTACCCAATACTGGGTCGTGGCTCCTTCAAATTCGTTAAGGTGGATGCTCCAGGGTAGCCCGCGAAATTCAAATTTGCTTACGTTTTTTGCAATTTGCAGGGCAGTGCTAGGTTGTATGATGATGAACATTTGATTCGCGGCTGTAAGACGTATGTAGTTACAGAGTTATAATCATCAAACTCATCAATACAACCCTCCAAGCTCATAAAGGTGCAAGAATGACTTTGACGTTGGAAAAGTTTTTCTTGCACCTTTATGAGCTTGGAGGGTCATCATAATCATCAATACAACCCGTATTGATGATTTTGATGATTATAATTCTATAACTACATATGTCTTACAGCCGCGAATAACATTTTAATCAACATACAACCTATCACTGACCTGCAAATTGCAAAAAACGTAAGAAAATTTGAATTTAGCGGGCTACCCTGGAGCATCCACCTTAAGGCAAATTAGCCTACTGCGTCAAGCTGGCAAGACGGGTTAACACAGGGTTTGTATCCTGTAAGTTTTCCTTCTTTCGCGGGTTGGTGATCTGCATTTTGCGTTCCTTTAGTCGACTCTTATGACACCCTCAGGACGGTATGGGTTGGTGACATGGTGTATTTCAAAGCCGTCGCCACACGGAACGACACTCTCTATATACCTTTAGATATTAGAAAAGTATCTTGATACAAAAATAATTAAATTCACCATTATGTGCATAATTTACCCTGACGTTTTCTAGCATGTGAATAATACATTCACATGCTAGAGTTATTACTTATTATTACATTAGAGAATTAATATTAGCACATTATAAACAGCATGAAAGAAACGCGGTACGTACAAGCCACCTGAAATCAGCATCTTGTTTATATTGTTTTTCTATCATAAGATATGGAACAGATAATATATGCACGATATCTGATAATTCATGTATTTTGAAATAAGGTGTAATTATATGTAATTGCAAAACATGTGTTTCATTAAAAATCAACTGTGTACTATTATCGTGATCCTCCTATCCTACCAGCATAGTATCACCCAAACTTTTTTTCAAATAGGACTATCAATATCTATACAGCCTGTAATACATACCCTACTACTACTCACCCCATAAATGACCCCCTACTGAGTCAGGCCTCCCCCGTTACTTGGAGGATGATTAGCCTACTGTGCTACGCTGACGTCTGGTCAGCGTAGCACTTTTGTCACAGGGTTTTGTATCAAATTTTCCTTCTCTTGCGGCTAGGTTTTCGGTCTGGTTCTTACGACACCCTTAGGATGGAATGCGGTGGTGACTCTATGTATCCGCCATCCAGAAAATGGAGCCAGACAAAGGAGCAGCTTCTATACATATATAATATTTTTTCTATTTTGCAGACTATGAAATTAATGAGCTTATAGTTTCGAGAATTGTAGCGCATACGTTATTTTTCCTGAGAAGGTTAAAGTAATATAGTGTGTTACAAACTATACCAACCGGCACTGGAGGTTTCTCTTCGATGAATGACGTCACTGGGGTGACGGCTTCAATCTCCTGTAGATTCACTTGTTCCTCGATGCGCACGGTCTCTCCTGACCGCCAGCGGTTCAACTCAGTCTCCAGTTTCTCAACCTAGTTAAAATAAACAATGCAAGAGCATTCATATCAAGTAGCTTTTGAGAGGACCACACCACAGTGTATAGCCACTACTTATTAGAGTTGCCTGAGGAAGGACTATCTGGCATAAAACCACACTGTGGCGGCTATGTATACGTAACACAGGAACATTCCTGCCCGTAAGAAGGATCCCACTTTTCCATTTAGCTGCCAGCGTCACGCTTTCAGCAAGCTTCGAAAGGAGGGCGGGGGAGTTAAGTGGCGAAAACGCACGCTATGGTGGAATTGAAAGACAAATTCATGGGATTGACTTTGACAGGTCGTGTCAATGCCATACATTTAATAATCAACTGTGTAATTGAAAACAACACATCCAATTTCACGTTATAGTTTTCGCGTGACACGCTAAGAAATGACATATAGGCGGGCCATTGGAATACAATTGGTTTGAGGCTATTGTTTTTTTATATCTGTATGGTATGGAATAGTTATATTCTTGTTGTGTGTCTAAAAAAATCACTTACAGCAGCCTTTTCAGTCGTTTTCACATATCGGTATAAGTGCTGTATAATATGAAAGCATACGATGTTCTTTCCATTTTAATGGGGTATAAACTAATCTTCGCAGCCAGAAAATTGCCCATTTAAATCTGCCCCAAGTTAAAATTTAAGATTTTTTAACTTTCACCACCAATTTTGGACTACCGAAAAGACCACCAAATACGGCCTGATGTCATTGCATTACTATAGTAGCTTAAAAATATCGGGAACCTCACTTCGTTACGTCTCCCTTCTCTGCCGATCACAGCTAAAGATACACATAAACCGACTATTGCGCCGGACAATTTTGGGATACTTCAAAAAGCTACGAATTCCCAAAAAAAAAAATTGTTATGCGTAACTGTTCGAGTTTATAATTTGAGCTCTAAAAAAAACATAACAAAGACATGAAATATGTATAATTGAGTATTTTAAGTTTTAGAGGTCAAACTGGAATGGTTACAACAATTTCACGTACCTTGCCCTTCAGCCTGCCGACCTTCTCCTTTTCTCTCTCATACCGCCGCTTCCATTCCTCAGCCGTGAGTTCTTCGTTGACACACACGACGTTCTTGACGGTCTTGGCTCTGCGGATTTACGATTTTAGTGGTTTCTTCGTCTTAACTCATAAACGACCTACCAATGAGTCGGGCCTCCTCCAACGTGTCGAAATTTAATTACCCTATACTATCTCGTTTCCAGTATGTGGTATAGTACAAATTCAGCCTGGCAGGGACGCTGGACCGGGGGGATATTTTGGTAAAAGTAACAAAATATTGCGATTTTTCTTACCTTTTAAAGTTCATATCTCTAAATATAACTTTATCGTGAAAAGTCATAAGAGCTTTTTTTTATTTTTATTTAATAAATAATATTAAAAAAGCGTCCGGTTGAAAAATAACAATCCTTGAAATTTAAAAAAATATCGCTTTACACAATATGGCCTATGGCCCGTGGTTGCCCCATGGCAACATGCATTTATATCATCAGTAGTAGTATAATAAGCATTAACAAACGATTAAAAAAACGTTTCGGAATTCTCCAATGGAACATTAAAATAAGTAGAATCTACTACATTTTGGGTATTTGTAAACATATCAAAAACAGCTGAACAGAACAATTTCCCGTTTATAGTTGGGAATATAGTATATTTCATTACAAGTGCGGAAAGGCTGTCATTACAACGAGTTCCGACAAATGTCTACCCGAGCCGAGGCGCAGCCGAAGGCGAGGGTTGACAGTCGGAACAAGTTGCAATGACGGTTCCGCACGTGTACTGAACGACTATTTTTAATACAGTTGCGAAAAAATGAAGCAATTTAATAAAATATTATAAACACAATAAACTCAACTAACTAATCATTTCTGAAAAATGGCGGCGACCGTAGAATATAAGCAGGTTTTTTTTTCTTCACCCATTCTGGTAGGCAAAAGGAACAATGCCCATACAGCCAAGTCTTCAGTAGATTTTTTTTATTGAAATGAAATGAAATTTAATTAGATGAAATAAAACACATTCAATCAAATCATTAAATCTGATATTGAAACAAATTAGTACGTAGTTTCTTTTTAGAAATATACGTATTTACATGAATCATAAAAACTTCTATGATTTTTTTTAGTAAAAACTTCATGGTTGGTTTTTCCTTATAATAGACATTATATTGACAGTTGGGAAAGAAAACGCACTAGTGCGGGAATGGTAAAGAAAAAGCACGCGTGTGTAATAGCCCACTTCCCGAACGCTATACGTCCCTGTAATATGCCACTTTTTGAGCAACTGTATTAAAAAGTTCTTTTTGCCACTGTACCATAAGGTTCTCGAGACAAGTTGTTTCGCTAAACCACTAGCAGAGTCTAGGACAACATGAAAAAGGTTTTTTTGTATAACGACTTACCTTTTACCAAAGTCAAGTGTACTTTTAGTCTCGCTTTCGTTGAATGACGCTGGCGAGCAGCAGATGACGATGGTGGTTCTAGCGTTACCTCCGAGGGACTCTTGAAGGATACGCGTGAGTTTCGAATCTCTGTACGGGATATGCGACTTGTTGCCGTCCGCAAGCGCCGAGATGACGTTACCAAGCGCCGACAATGACTTGTTAATGTTTTTGGCTTCATCAAGCACAGTACCCTCGGCACCAGTTTTAGAAACCTGGACAGGATTTGCTACCGCTGTTATATATACAAAAGTAGTTAAATAAAATATATGCGCGAAAATCTATGGTGATGAATTTACACAGGATGCAACAAAATCCCTATAGCCTTCCGAAGTGAGAGGATAGAGCTCCTCAAAAGAAGCATTTCAGTGTTTAAAATATTTTGTTTCAATCATGAATTGACATATCGACGTTTATCTAAACGTTAAAAGAGTTACTATAAAAAAATGGGTTTCACTGAAAATCAACAGACTATCGTTATTATTACCCTACAAACTTCGTAATATTTTTTTTATTTTGGTCAAACTCCAAACTTCAAAAGTCAAAAGTGAAGTTAGGAATCTAGTTGCATGTTCCAAAAAGTAGATCCTATGGAGAAGAACAGGCAAGAAACTCCATGGACACTCTTTTTATCATATTTTCTGTTATAAGCATCTGATTGGGTTACATTGATTTCGTGTTTATTTATAGTAAACTCAGATGAGAGTTGTGCAATATGTTACATTGATAACATATTGCACAACAGAAGTATCCAGGGTATCAATATAAAGCTATGTAGGTATGTCAATAGCAGTTAAGGGATGACCGGCCCCAACTGGCGGCACCCGATCACGAGCATGACGTATGTGTCAGCCATCCCCCAGCTCAACCATATTTTAGGGAACCGAAGACTTAGTTACTTAGATTGTCTGCGCTCATTTCTCGAGTAATTATACTTTCGTCACCTTTGTAGATACTGAATGCAAAATTTCAGGACAAACAACAGCAGTACTCGATGCTTTCGTTATGGCTATACCGGTTTTTGTTACACCCTGTACACCAATGCAAAAAATTATAAACTTGAGATCATATTAAAAAAAAAAAAACTAAAACGTAATAGGTACCTTTTCAGAACCAGCCAAGTCCACGAGGTATAGCTTGCCTGATAGTTTCTTTTGATTTTCAAGGTTTTCTTGTTTAACGTTAATAAGGAAGACTGAATGAGATCTAGATGAATGTTCATTCATGTCTGAAAGAGACAATATGTGTGAGTATTGCGGTAATTAATTTTCAGACAGAGAAATCTCACTATTCTACTAACATTATAAATACAAATGTTTAAATGGATGGATGTTAGTTATAAAGGTACGTACGACACAATGGTTGAACATACAAATACGTTATTATTATTTAATAATAATAATAATAAAAACCTAGCTGCCCACCCCGGCTTCGCACGGGTATCTAATGAAAAGATCGAAAATCTGTTATAGTTAGACATAATATGGTAACACACATCATATATAATAATTCACACTATATCTTTATAAATTATAGCCTATGTGTTATTCTGATGTGTAAGCTATATTATTGTAAGTTTCATCAAAATCCATTCAGTAGTTTTTGCGTGAAAGAGTAACTATCATACACCTATACATTCTTACAAACTTTCGCTTTTATAATAGTAGTAGGATAAACCTCTATTTCCCGTGAGACACATTTTTTTTTGCAATTGTAAACACTGATGTTGGCTAGTTATAATTAAATTGCATTGTTATATCACGAAATTATATGTATATTTCGTATTTGTATTTGTGTATGTTTGTAATATTATATACTAGCGACCCGACCGATGAACATCTAAATGTATGCTTGAATTATACGTATAAACCTTCATCTTCAACTTCACTCTATCCATTAAAAAAAACCGCTTCAAAATCCGTTGCGTAGTTTTAAAGATTTAAGCATACATAGGGACGGACTAACGACAGCGACTTTGTTTTATACTATGTAGTGATAGTGATTATCTCAAAGTCTAGTAAATCATTGCCCCCGTTAGAAATATAACTAAATACTTACTTGTGACTGCAATATGTCGGTTTGATTTCCCCTCCTCAATAACCTCAAACACCTCCTC
The DNA here is from genome assembly GCA_905475355.2 of Clostera curtula. Taxonomy (NCBI): domain Eukaryota; kingdom Metazoa; phylum Arthropoda; class Insecta; order Lepidoptera; family Notodontidae; genus Clostera; species Clostera curtula. The sequence goes on along the minus strand of FR997797.1, from coordinate 10,475,106 downwards.
GGGACTTGAAACAAACCTCTCAGTAGCACCTTTGACAAATGGGACTCGATTTTTGTCTTCATGAACACTAAGGTTCACTTTGGAGACTGAAAACGGAAGAGTGCATAGTAAAAAAAGAAACACCAACACACCTTCAATCAAGAATACACTAAATATCCGATTAACATTAAAAAGTGGTTCAAGATATTTGCGTAAAAATACATTTGCTCTAGTTTTAGCCGATCGACAAATCAAAGATAAAATGCACACATTTACATTATTAATATGTATGCAATCATGACCACGTTTGCGGCATATCTTTGTTCGTAATCTCTATCAATTGTATTATCAAATTTCGAATCCAAAACTACCCTCTGAAGCGAGTGCTCACGCTCAGGTATCAATAAAATGTAAAGACTTATGACTCATAAGCGTTTGGAACTGTCATTTCTTCTGTGGAAAGATTACCGTGAGGACATTGAACCCTTGACGATATTTATTTTATTATGATTGATACTTTGACATCAATCCTTTGTAACATACCATCTAGTAAATCCCTGATCTTGTCCATATAAATTTCAAAGTACGATACTTTTATGTGAAATTCCAGGTTTTCTTCCATTGCATAAATGTGATTGAATATATCGTTTACTATTCGTGGAATAATACCCTGTTTCCCTGGATCACCTGTCAAAGAAATTCAATATTACTTTAAGTTCTGCAGTCGATCTGGAGGTTAAACAATGTCGGTCTCTGCTTGACGTTGGCTATCATTTGTGTGTAACATCCGATCTCCTCCGTGCTTCGGAGGGCACGTAAGACCGTCGGTCCCGGCTGCTGTTCTACCATCGATGGTCGAAAACTGACATCTGGTCTAACCATATACAGTCCTCGTCAATCTTTATGGCCGCTCTGAATGTAGGTAGCCGTCGGTACCAACTTGTGCATCGTACATTTCATAACCACACTGATTTTGTGTTTTGCGCAGCGTAATGTGGCTAGGTTCGGAATAGCCATAAAGTTTGGCGAGGACTGTACATAATTACCGGTAGTCCCACTAGATGGGTAGCGGGCCGCCGACAGCAATCGCTCCGTGTAAATGTTAGTCTTTTAGAATCAACAATTTTAAAATACACTAATGCAAACAGAACCTCAGTATGTAATTTCTTTCGTGATTTGGACAACATTTTCGCTAATACGTGATTCAATATTTTAAAATATATTTATGTATATACTGGTGATAAGTGAGAGATCCACAACATTTTTTTTAATATTTTGACTCGTACTGACCTATGACACCTTCCATGGTATGTGTTTTCCCAGAACTGGTCTGTCCATATGCAAAGATAGTACCATTGTAACCGGCCAGTACATCAGACACAATGCTCTTGGCTGCTTCATTGTAGACCTTCTCTTGGGTTGCATTTGGTTTGAATACTTTGTCAAACAAGTATACTTTACCCTTTAACAAATTATGGAATAATTATTTTACTACAGGGAAGCCTAAATTTGAACTATAGCAAAGTCAAACTAGCATACAAGCATAGATTTGCTTAGGATAAAGACTATAATTTGAAGTCTCACTGCACTGCACTGCACAGATACTCTCAAACAACCAAACCTATTTTAACTGTCTGCCTAAAATAAGAGTGCCCATTATGATCCCATCCAAAATTGACCCAAGTAATTAGAACCATTCACAGAATAGATACACACCTTTGTAAAACAAAAATGTAATTTATGCACCAAATGGATTTTGCAGAAGAAAGTTATAACATAAAAACAAACACTTCATAAAATCTACAATTAAAAAGATTTTAATGGTTTGTCTCACTCAGTCCAATTAAAAGAGTGAGAAGTGCATTGAACTTACATACTTATCTAATAAAGTGTTAAGTCAGTTAAGTGGTTACTTCCTTTCAAAATGAATATTCACTCCTTTATTATCTTGGTCAATAAAGGTTTCAACAAGGAATTTGTTAATAACAAATTCATATAGCTTTATTATAATATAACACACAATTTATATATGAGATACTAGCTTTTGCGCGCGGCTTCGCCCGCGTGGGCTTCGAACCCGTGCATATTTTTTATGAACATAAAATCGGTTATTGTGTCTAAACTATGATAGTTAGATATGTGCTCTTGTGGATTTTTTTGTAGATCTTTATAAGACCTACAAATCCGTAGTACATCATTTTGTTCTATTGTCAATAGTTTTTGCAGCGCACGCATAAATAGGTTTTCGATTTTACACCTTGGTTTACAAAATCGCAATTTTCATACGGATCCCTAATTCTTTTGAAAATAAAATATAGCCTATAACCTTCCTCGATAAATGGACTATCTAATACTGAAAGATTTTTTTAAATCGGACCAGTAGTTCCTGAGATTAGCGCGTTCAAACAAACAAACAAACAAACAAATAAACAAACAAACAAACTCTGCAGCTTTATATATTAGTATAGATTAAATATGAGTTCGTTATCAGATATTTGGTTTAATAAAAGAACAGCAGTGGGCAACACCGGTTATTCAATAAATTTACAATAATAGAGGTGGGATACTATATCATTATCATTACATAGTATAAAACAAAGTCGCTGTCTTCTGTCTGTCCCTATGTATGCTTAAATCTTTAAAACTATGCAACCGACTTCGAAGCAGTTTTTATTAATAGATAAGAGTGATTGAAGAGGACGGTTTTTAAGTATAACACATGCATCAATTTAGATGTTCACCATTGCACCCGTGCGAAGCCAGGGCGGGTCGCTATTTATAATATAGAATAAAGGTTTGCCCCATAGATCACTATCTATAGCTAAATTACATTTTTTGTATGTATGTATTGGTAGGTATTTATGACCTTAAGGTTGGCACTATAGTTCAATTCCTTTCCCTCAAATTGGAGTAAGACTTTTGATTTGTCAGTAGGATAATGTGATGATGATTAATTACAATTAAAAGAACATTAGAATTGCTTAGTATAAACCTCATAACACAATTAATTGTGTGGGTTGAAAGTGAATGTATAATCTTAGTCATCATTGCAAAAAAGGGATATGAAATACCATCTGCACATTTTCTTTAACATGCATTCTGAGATGAATGAACATGAAAAGATTCTAAATGATTTTCTTAGAAATTTAAAAATAAACTTCATATTAACTAAGTAGTTGTATAGACAATAAAGAAATTGTATATGTATTAAAAGGTATATTAACTTTTTAGTTCCATTTGACTAAGCCAAAACACACCTAGTAAGATAGCACCACACATAACTAAGATGAATCAGGCCATGCTAAATATGTGATGTCATCCATCACATAGCTATGCATTGCAGTGTTTAAGATAAATGTATACCAAGTATAGTTGTGATGCTATTTTTATATGTTATTTAAACAGTTAATTAATCTTTAATTAAAATCTATCTTTAATGATAAACCCAACAGATTATTATGATATTATGAAAACGAATGTATATAACCCTTGTTTTCTAAAAAAAGAAAATAAAAGGAAGATTATCATCCTAATGAAGTGAATATTTGATTGAATATTGTGAATTTAGTTAATATATTATTTTAGATTAATGTAGAAGTTTTTGGTACTCTGTTCTATAGAGAAATAATCTTGGATAGAGTATAGCTGAATATCTACAATGAATGATATAATTTAGGGTAATATAGAATTTTTGTGCTTCAAGTCTGATTGAATGTGTGCATGCAGGTAAATGCAGTTGTAATTGTTGGTAATATGACTGTAATTATCAACCTCATTAAAATTAATTTAATGAAATTATACACTAATAATTTCAAAACAATTTTGAGAGTACCCTCAAGTTGAGTAAGATTTTTACATATGGAGCCCTAATTAAACTTACAGCTGTTTAATACTGAACTAGTCTTATAATCTTACAAAAGTGTAAAGCACAAAATGTATAATGTGACCATTTTGTGGTATCTTGATTGTGGCATGTTTACATAATCATTTTGTTTCAGTCTGTTGCAAATTTCAAAATATGTTTATTGAGGTGAATGATGAAAGTAATGCATTAAACTGTTTTGTAAAAAACGACATACTTTATTTATTACATACTAAAGTGCTAAATTTACTTATCTAATCTGTGTTTTTATGTGAATGTAAACACATCCACACTATGGTTTGATACTGTTCACTTGCAATAATAAATCTCTGTATTGTATGAATAAATATCATTTTAATATAATTAAAACAATATTCCACTTATTTATCTAACCCTCAAGTATAACTAAACTTATATTGTATCAATATTACCTATTTTACATTTTGTGTAAATTTAAAGTCGAAATTAACAAATGTCCCATTAGAGCTACAGACAAAAAGTTTATTTACAGTGTTCAGGCTTATTAGAATCTAATACAATAACCTACACATTAAAACATTTGTTGGTGGTCAAACAGTTTTAAAATTTCGCTTTAGAATAAATTACTCAAATGATAGATTTGGGAAATATAGTTATCATGAACCAAATTTCACATATTCACAATTATGTAGACTACTTAATGGTGGTTGGGCTAATTTAAACTATTGAAACCAAGCACAATCTGTGTGGTTCAAATATCCTGATCTTCGTGGTATACCTACATGCTTGGGTCAAGGTCGAGTAGGTATTTGTATTGATTTTCGACAAAACAAAGACGTAAGTAATTTTCTTTAGAATATTCCGTCAGATTCTATAAATTTACGTGATCATAATCATAACCATCGAAGCGGAATGAAAAAGAAAGGCCATTTCGTAGCAGGTGAACAACTCGCAATGTATTAGTCATCATGATCTAATTTAGGGCGATGATAGGGGAAAGCAGTAGTAAGAAATGCATTTTATCCTTACTTACCCCTATAGAAATGCAATTGTCATCGGGTCCTGAGGGGAATTTCACAATAAATTTCGATCCAGCTTTTTCTTCAGAGTCATTCAGTGGCCGAAATCGGCAAACCACTCTAATGCTGTCTTCAGCAGCAATCTCGCGATCAGCTGCCATTTTTCAAAAATAAAATAGCTTACACTAAACACAGTCTAAGCAATTAAAAATAAAACGATTTTTTGGAACATATAACTGTGCATGAAGAACTACAAAGTTAAAAATTTTGTCACTGAAAATTCTTCATGACAGTAATATCAAAATGTCGGCCATATTCTTTGCAGAAGAAATGCCCGAATGTTTTCATTGGTCGACCAGACAGACTAGACGACGTGTACCAACTTAACAAAAATATTCGATTTGATCGATTTGCGTGATGCGTTCCGTAATACAATATTTGATTACTATTTCCGTGTGATTGAAAATAAAGTTTAATTTTATTCATTTACTACCAACATTTGCTATTCATTACAAATTCTTTGGTTAGAAGATTACATCAAAACTACAAATTATGAGACAAATCTGCACCTGCTGTACCTCATTTTCCAAGTTGGTTAGAGAAACAGTAAAATACCTTGGTTTTACTGTTTCTTTAAAGTTAGCGCAACTCATCAAAATTTTAAAATGGTGCATTATTAGGAAGACTCTTCATCATCATCAGCCTATTTCAGTCCACTGCTGGACGTAGGCCTCCCCCATGGCTCACCACTGAAGCCGGTCGTCGGTTCTATGCATCCAGTTGCTGCCGGCTGCCCGTCGCAGATTGTCGCTCCATCTAGCAGGGGGGCGTCCCACCCTACGTTTGCCAGTACGTGGTCTCCACTGTAGCACCTGTTTGCCCCGGCGGCCGTCAGTTCTACGACAGATGTGGCCAGCCCATTGCCACTTCAGCTTGCTAATCCTATGGGCTATGTCGATGACACGCGTTCTCGCTCGCTCGCGCTCGCGAATACACTTGTAAAATATGAATTATGTGAATTTTAAAAAATAAATGATTAATCAGTTTAATTTTTGAAAACATTACATACTGTTCAAAATACTAATTTGAGGCTGTTTCAATGAAAGTTTAGGCTTATAAGGATGATCATCCAGCCAGACGAGGTGGTTAGTCCTGTGATAGTTGTAGTTGGGGAAATTTTAACTGTGCGAATTGCTCTTGAAATTTCGCTATCGATATTTCTTAAGGAAATTCGTTCAAATTTTAATAATAATAAAAAATTGAATCACTATCATCACTACATAGTATAAAACAAAGTCGCTGTCGTCTGTCGCTATGTATGCTTATATATATGCGGCTTTTTTTAATAGATAGAGTGATTCAAGAAGAAGGTTTATATGTATAATAGATGCATAATTGCACCGTGTAAGCCACTCCTGTTAACATCGGAGGTTCTACCCTCGAAGTTGTTGACCATTACATTTACCCAGGACACACTGACGAGTTAGGTAAGTCCAACTTCAAGAGAGAGGTCAATGGTCGCATCCAACTCGGCTGGGCGCGTAAGATTTTCTCGTCCACAATACCGCAGTGTCTGACGACAAAAGTCTTTAACCAATGTGTGTTGCCAGTGATGACATATGGAACAGAGACGTGGTCGCTCAATATGGGCTCCATCAGAAGACTCAAAGTCACCCAAAGGGTAATGGAGAGGGCTATGCTCGGAGTTTCCCTGCGAGATCGAATCAGAAATGACGAGATACGCAGGAAAACCAGGGTCACCGACGTAGCTACTGGATTGCCAAACTTAAGTGGCAGTGGGCAGGGCACATAGCTCGCAGGACCGACGCCCGATGGGGCAGAAAAGTCCTCGAGTAGTGACCGCGTTCCGGAAGACGCAGTGCTCGTAGGCCTCCCACACGGTGGACTGACGACCTGGTTAGGGTCGCCGGAAAGTAGTGGATGCGGGCGGCCCAGGACCGGCCTTTGTGCAGATCCTTGGGGGAGGCCTATGTCCAGCAGTGGACGTCTTTTGGCTGAAATGATCATGATGAGGATGATTTAAAATATTATAGATAAATGTTATTTTTATTTATCTAGATTCGTTTGCGGTCTGCTATAAGTACATGCATTTAAGCAGACCAGACACTTTATAGCTGCGTCTCGTAACGGTGTCGCAAGTTTGAGATTTTACACCGAGCGTTAGCATCCCTACTTACGCTAAGCTTGCAGAAAAGAAAACGGAACGGTGTATTCTTTCAGTGAACGAATGAATGATGAGTAATTATTTGTTCATTTTTGGTAATACACACACAACTATATATTTTTGCTCATTCATTCTTCCAACAATAATCTGATCGCCTCTTGTGTAAAATTATCGAATTGTATTTTTATTTTGAAGAACGTTTGTGCTTCTTTTTAACTATGTATCAATAAACAACAATTCAAAATAAGACTGGTAAGTTTTAGTTATATTTTACCGCTAACATCTATTTGCTATAAAGATATCTGAGTGTCCGCAACCCATTTACGAGACAACCTAAATAAAAATGTATCATATATGTATCATGTATAAAATTGTATCAATCTCAATGTTTTTTTCTACTTACACCCCAATTTCTAGTGTTTTAACTTATTTTCTCAGAAGCGAATACCTACCTCTACTCTAGTAGTGGGGGAAATAAATGATTTGTCTATTTCAAAGTAAAATCTTCAATAGCTTTGTATTCTTTTTTCGCAAACCGTAATCTATATAAATCCTGTATTCTGAAAGTATGTACTTATTTGTATTTCTAAAACTCTTTTGACAGTTCACAGCACAGTGCTGATCACCTTACAATAATTATTTTATTTTAGTTACAATACAAAGACTAAATGGTTATTTATTAGTTGATGGATAAGGTCACAATCATAAATCTTCATAACTCAAATTGTCACTTCTACATAAAAAATGAAATTTTATTAGTATGTTTATTATTATTAGATTTAGTGACATTCCCTAGAAAACTCTCGTATTAATGTTAACCTTAACATATTCTGTATTAAATCTAATTAAATATCATTGTATTATAGATAAAACAACATGGATTTGGTAGTAAAATAACCCAAACCGAAAATACTGCTTTTCCTGTAAGATAAAAAAAATAATATTCTAAAATAATATTCTAAATTAGAATAAATATCCTTGGAATAAATAATAAATATCCTTGGACATTTCACACAACGCCATCTCGTCCCAAGCTAAGCAATTTTAATGCTTGTGTTATGGTAACGAGATGGATGATAAACTACTTATATACATTTTTTTTTGTAAATGCATACATATTATAGATAGAAATGACACCCAGACTCCGATCAGTGCCTCTGGTTTAGACAAAGATACTTGCCCGACCCCGGAATCGAACCCGGGACCCGTTGATCCAAAGGCGGCACATCTAACCACTAGACCAACGAGGCAGTCAAGCAGTCAGCAGATTAACTGCTGTACAAGAATGAGTAATACATTATTATCAAATAAACATAAGTTTGTGCATACATAAACACCCAACATGCAGCAATCTTTGTTATTTGTACTCTCTAGGGATGTTAAAATATCCTGTTGTTGATTTAGCACTGAATTGAGCATATTATTCAGAATATAGATAATTTTTAAACATATTGCTACACAATGGGTGAAATTTCACCTTTATGTCTGTCACAGGATAATGCATAACCTTTGCACTTAAAGGCGGGACCGTTAGAACTGCTACCTGGAACATACTTTTTTTCCATGAAATGTAATACAATTATTAGATTGTTATAACTTGTTAGTTCTCTTAGGTGTATTTTTGTCTACGACAACCCATCTGTTCAGTAGGTAAATTTCCTCCATGAATACTACTCAGCTTCATAGACTACAATGATTATATTTCTACTATTAAAAACACTACTTTTTGTCTTCAAACAAGGGGCCAACCCTAATCGCGATAGATAGTTTCCGATTAGCAGTCATATTTTTACTCTAGTTGTCATACTTATTGACTCATCGGTATAACAGTTGTACTAGTATAGTAGTCTTTATGTGTATCTTGGTCCCCAGTTACGAGTATGTGCATGTGCGACAGGGAATATCGATACATAACGGCGACTGGCGATGTGCGCTGTCGTAACTGGGAGAGGTCGTTCACCCGACGAACCACCCTTCGACCGTTATCGTCGATATATGGAAACCCGCTGCGAAGGTTTTACGGGACAACCCGGGTGCTGTTATACACATACAACATGTTACAAGATGTATAACAAAAATATCATTAGTATTGTAGCTTATAAAATCTTAACCAAAAGCGCTCTCTACTATACCTAATAATTGGCCCAGTTTCGGGCAGCCGAGGGTCGTCTTCGGTTTTAGTGGGTAGGTTGGGGCGCAATTTACCATATCCACCCATATCCACGCGCCCCGGAGTCCCACATAACCCGGCCAGTCCCCAAACGGCCGGGAATCCAAGAAGATTTCCGACCAAAAAATAAAACAGAAATTCGGTAGGAAATTTCAGCAAAATTTTAACGCGCCGTACGTAATAACGAAAACAGAAAGAGCAAGATTCTGTCTATACAAATAAATGAAATTGGAGTGTCTGTTTGAAATATTAAAATAACTGCGTTTTTCTAAGTGCGTTTGTATACATCATACACGGTGCACCAAAACAACCATTTTTATCTGTCTGTTTGTTTGGGCTAACTAATCTCTGAAATGGCTCTGAACTTCGTCCGCGTAGTATTTAACAATGTGGAATACTCAGTAATTGGACTACATGCTACAGTTAAAGCGCGTAGGAGAATAACCTCAATATCATAACAATACAGAATCATTTTAAGCCGGAGATTTGGTTAGCTGCCCCAGCTGTCGGGTGTATGTTCCCTGTGAAATGTACTTCTGTAATCTCCACGTCCTAATATTTGATAATGTATTAATAAAGCGAAGTGAGATCCTAATTGAAATGCTTGCTTTACATTGTAGAGACCAGCATGCGACATACTTTACAATATTTACCCGAAAAGACTGAAGTATCACCATCTAGAAATGCAAGAATTACCAAAAAGTCCTACACCGCGATAGCAAAGTTTACAGAGCAAATCGCACAGTTAAGAAATCCCCGACTGCAGTTATCGGTGTTTATACGTTGCGGCCCCCCGCCAGACATACATAACACCTCTTCTGGCTGGATGATCATCCCTTTGCGCCTAAAACATATTGGACAGAATATTGTTAGTCATTTGTTTTGCTTTTTTCCAATACATGCATTTTGGTTCAACTCTTTTTCTAGTATGTAATAAACTGATTTATTTTATTTATACTTTACTGTCACGTATTTTATTTTATTTTATTCAAAGTGTGTCATGTGTTCCGACATGTGGGATTATGTGTTTAAATCGCGAAAGTTTAAAAATAACAAATGTAGGATCATGGACGTATAAAAAAAGGCGGACGGAACGTTGGCTAAGACAAAAGTGAAACGCCAAAATGGCGGCAGCTCTGTATGTGTGAGTTAATTTTGGGGTTGCCAAGATACACAAAATTTTGCAATAAAAACATGGTTAAAATATTAAAAAAAATTGTTCGAAATTGTTATGTTTATCTTTAACATCCTAAATGCTGAGTATTTTTTTTTATAATAATGTCTTTTACTTTGAGAGGTTTTTGAAATTTCCTCTAATTTCGAGATGTGTTGAAAACGATTCTAAATTAAAAGAAATGCTTTCATTACCAAAAATATTTTTGTGATAATATATTTATGTTGCCTACTATTATGTATGTAACTATAATTATTTATTGCGCACCTCTTGAGAAGCACTGGTATTAAATGGTACAGTAACAGTTTATTCCTCTTCCACGTGTCTTGACTCAAACAAATATTAAAACAAAATAAAGCACTGGGGCTAACAAAATAAAGTTGCTTAGCTTGGGACGAGATGGCGTTGTGTGAAATGTCCAAGGATATTTATTATTATTATTATATACCGACACACTAGCTACAATGTACATTTAAATTTTGAAAAAATTAGCGGCGTAGTTTCATTTTTTTTTGTATTATCCATGTCTTGGAAGATTTCTAATTTACCTTTTAAGGTACTGCATAAGTAACAACACGCCGGAGTCCTCCTTTAGTTATTTATAAGTCATCCGCATCAAAATGTATACTGCAAATGGCACTGTATTTGTTTGGAATCCAATCGTTTTCACCATTACAATTTCTACTTAGTAATTTTAATTCAATCATTTCTCCATACTTAATTTTCTTTAGAAAATCTAGCAAAAGGAATATAAAATAAAATACCCAGTAGTAACTATTAAATAATTAACCATAATAATATATTGATTTTTATAATAAACGAAAAATTGCCCACATTTCGGTTAATTTGCTCACGTGAATATTGGCAACACTGAACTTAAAATTAATTGTTTTGTTCTAGCAAATACAAATTGATTTTAATGTATATAATCTGTAAATAAGTGATTGAATTATTCATTTACGTATGAAACGTGATTCCTGGATTGTTTTTCTTTCGGTCACTACGGTTTTTACACCATTTTACCACGCAAGACATGATTTATAGTTTTTATTTTTTCGCCGCATATTGCGTCTTTAAGCATCGACGTTCACGCGCGTAATGGCCGACTAATGTGTGAAAGTGTGCGTGCTGGCCTGTACATATAGCTGATCTGGCCGACTATGATGTCACAGTTTTTAGTTAGCGAGACTCTGTCCGACTTTTTTTATACGTCCATGTGTAGGATAGGTTATAACCGGCTTTTTAATTTACTATAGTAAGTAAGAAAGACGGATTGAAAGAGATTACTATTCATCGTATACCCCTAGCAAAGCGGAGTCCCGGTTAGGAAACTATAAATAAAAAACTTTAATATGTGCTAATGGTGTACCAATGTTAACAAAATTTAACTCGAACACTTGTTTGCCAAAATACTATAGTTAGATAGGCATCTGAGTATTTGTATGCCTTGGTGTATGATCAATTTAAATATTCATTCGGCCGCCAAGTCTGAATAGGCGACGCTTACGATAGGCGGCTTGAATCATCGCCGACGGAGTTGCTAATGACGTAATGGTCCGACCTACAGAATCACTGGTTTTCTGACGAATAAGGAGGTCAGCGCGTATAGAAACGCTCATTTCGTATGCATTTTTGTACGAACATGTGTATATGTTGTTATACAATTTGTTTATTGCCTTTGCATGGCCATATGATAACACTACCCGAATGTAATTGTCTGATTATTATGTATTCACAGCCAAAGTGCAAGTTGGATACATTTTCATGTAAACCTTGCAGAAGAGTGAAAGACTGAAGACATTTGTACTGCTTTATTTATTTATACTAATTTAATTTGAAAAATAGTAATTTATGCAATGGAGATGGCTATGCTCGGAGATGGCTATGCTCGGAGTTTCCCTGCGAGATCGAATCAGAAATGAGGAGATACGCAGGCAAACCAGGGTCACCGACATTGCCAAACTTAATTGGCAGTGAGCAGGGCACACAGCGCGAAGGACCGACGCCCGATGAGGCAGAAAAGTTCTCGAGTGGCGACCGCGTTCCGGAAAGCGCAGTGCTGGTAGGCCTCCCATACGGTGGACCGATGACCGGAAAACGATGGATGCGGGCATCCAGGACCGGTCTTTGTGGAAATCCTTGGGGGAGGCCTATGTCCAGCAGTGGACGTCTTTTGGCTAAAATGATGATGATGATGAATTTATGCATAGACATTTCCTTAATATCTAGTCATAAGAAAATTTTTACTCCGCGCTCTGGGGTACTTGACCTAATTGAAACCAAGGCGATGCTGCGGGAAGAGTACTTCGTAATTGCAATATTATTGTGAATATGTGATGCGGTTGTATTGAGTATTGGTTCCGAGAAGAAACTGACGACGCGACGGTCGGTGTATCACCGCTGACGAAGTTATTTTCTGTACCATTAGTCACTCGTGTATCCGGCGCGAGTGCAGGTCGTGGGCACTCCGTGCTTTAAAATAATATTTTTTAAATAGAGGGATATTTTTTATAACATTACAAATTTTCTAGTAAAATTTGCATTAAATAGTGATTCCTTTTTGTTGCTAGTTTATTTATTACTTAACCACCGAGAGTGATAGCATCGTAATTAGTTATCTAAGAAATGTTTAAACAATCTTAATATTTGTATGTTGTTAACAGAGAACTATATGTATACATTTATGAGTGACTAACGTCTGTGATAAGTTATTTTGATGTTGAGTAATTTTCTAAGTGTTTAAATGATATTGTGTATTTGAGTTGTGGTTAACTTTAAAATAATTTTGTGTACATGATAAATAAGTGTGTGAAATTTGGCCCTGCCTTCCAGAGAACCAAGGTATGACTAACGTTCAAAATGACAGTCATATTTATAAATACCGTTTATGCAATTATCACCATATGAACATGTAATATGTCGTTCAAAATCGCCACATTTAACAATTCCACGCGCCTGTAACTACATACTTTCCTCGACCTCTACATCAAGGATCTACCTTACGCAAGGTCCTCCAACGATTTGTCTGGTCTCTTTTATTCTTTGCTCTCTTTTGGAGCAACTGGTAACCAGAAGCCAATCAGGAAACAACAGAAAGCTTAGAAAGATAAAAACTTTGTGTTAATGCAAGTCTCTGGGCCTAATTGTTATTTGTGTTTAACATTTTTGATAAGAGCCCCAAATAATTATTTATTACAGTATCTTTTCAATTTAAATTAATTACTTTATCTTTTTTTTTTCTCTAATTTGATATTTCTAGAAACATTGTCATTATAGGTACAGGAATACTCCTGCATACGAAGAAACGTATCGAACGTCTTTTGTTATTAAAACTGTCGCAAATCGTTAATATGGCACAGCGAACCGATAAGCTAATGATAACAATGTATCTTGAATAATTAATCATTTAATAATAAACAACATAGCAGCATCATACATTTCCCTCCTGTAATTGGAGGAGGCCCGACTCAGCAATAAGTCGTTTATGGGCTGAGTAGTAGTAATATAGCGGCATCACATAGCTGCAGCACGACAACATTTCAACGAAGGCACTGTATGACTAGCTACTATTTTGTTATATTGGGTCTTAATGTTTTTGTTTGGGTACATTACGTTCAAATGTCCAGTTGAGTACAATAGAGGAGTTTTAACGAAGAGACCAATGATACAGCCACATTTGAACAGTTGAGGAACATCCAGCAAAAGGAAGAGGAAGAAGAAATCGAAGAAGATAATTATGTCTGTTGAAGTAGACTTTCAATAGAATTAATCTGATTAAAATATCTAAAGAAAACAAAATAATGGTTAACCCAATAATCAATAGCAATATCAATATCATTAATAACGTAAAATCAAGAACTTGACAGGTATTGTACTCCTAAATTGTCGTGACATGTTAGAGAAGTACAGGCCTACAGGGGAAAGCACGCTAAAAAAACGCGCCGAGTATATACTACCTCACAGGTGGCTTGGAAATGTGTGCATATCTTACTAATATTATAAACGTGAAAGTTTGTAAGTATGTATGGATGGATGGATGGATGTTTGTTACTCTTTCACGTAAAAACTACTGAATGGATTTTAATGAAACTTTACAATAATATAGCTTATACATCAGAATAACACATAGGCTACACGTTATAAAGATATTATGTGAATTACAACAATATAAACAAGTCGAATTCAAAATTTCTAATTGTCCAATTTTCGGCCATATTAAACTAAAGACAACATAACGTTTCGCTGTCAGTTGCGTTTTGTTAAAGTAGGTTTTATACGGACTGGGGCCATACCGGCCAGGGCCTCCCATGCCGGGCGGGCCCACGGGGAGAGGTGAGACGAAGAGCGGCACCCAGCGTCGTGGTGGGTTGCGGCTCCGGGGACTCCTCTGTCCTCAGAGCTGCCTTGGGAGTCGTAAACCGCTGCGGCGCACCATGAGGTCCTCGGGTTAGCGCTAGTGTTGCCCAAATTCAGTCTTGGTCTTGCAGTCTTGGTCTTGTTCTTGCGTTTTTGCAAGACCAAGACCAAGAACAAGACCGCGTATTTTTAGCAAGACCAAGACCAAGACTGACCGTGCAAGACTTGAGCAAGAACAAGACATAGCCTGCAAGACTCTTGGGTCTTGCAGCTAGGACTTAGCGCTATTTCACTGAGTAGTTAGGTGTAACAGTTCGGTGTATAGGTAGGTACGCTTAGGAATTCTATGAGACGCAAAAAACTGTATCAAAGAATATGAAAAACTGGACCTATGCGCATTACGACTAATACCATAAACATAGCGAATAAAAAAATATCTATTAAAATCAAACTGAGTGCATGCATAGTTATGTTTTAACCATCGGCACTTTGATAATGCGGCATCAAAGGTTTTGTACTTACTTCTCAAAGAAATTTGCCGCTTTTCGGAAGTACATGGTTATGATACACGCGCCGGCGGCTTCTTTTGAAATCTAAAACAATCGTTGCCGCCACGCCAAATCATAACATTTGACACTACATATTTGATTGCCGCCATAGGGCGTAGGTATACTCATGCAAAATAATTTCCTAGTAGAGTACCTACAGGTGTTCCAAAGAATAAACAAGTTTCAGAGTGCTTAGAATGAAAATGAATACATTATACTGATCACGCAAGTAGTATTATGATTAGGATAAAATGGTAAGGATAGGTAGTAGATGTCATATTAATTCATTCTAGTAAGTATATATTATAATATTGATTACTTAAATGGAATGAAATGAAAAGAAATTTAACTGATTTAATTCTGATTTAATGTTTATTATTATTATTATATTATTAATTAGAAATTGAGATATGTAACAATAACGTTACACTTTAATAAATAGTAATAGACTAATAGGTAATTGCAAGACTTGCAAGACTCTTGCTGCAAGACCAAGACCAAGACCAAGACTGGGAGCGCAAGACCAAGACCAAGACCAGGTGTATTGGCGCAAGACCAAGACCAAGACTGGCTAAGTCTCGTCTTGTTCTTGCATTTGGGCAACACTAGTTAGCGCTCAACTTAGTTGGCCGTCAAACCGAATCCTCACTCAACGTCCTCGGGTTGGCGCCGGCCGAGGGCTGACGGGCCTCCTCTGCGAGGCCGTATGTCGCAGAAGGGGGCTGCGGGACGGATCGCCGGTGCTCTGCGGTAGATTGGGGCTGCAGGGACTTGGGTGGATGGGGACCCTGTCCCCAGTGTCTCGCTGCGAGCCCTGGACGGGGGCTCCGGGGACCTGGGTAGACGGTGGACCCTGTCCTAAGGGTTTCCCTGCGGTGCGCCGGTGTCCTCTGGTTGGCGCCGGCCCGAGGGCTGACGGGCCTCCTTCTGCGGGGCCGATGTAGCAGAAGGGGGCAGCGGGGCGGGTCGCAAGGGAGGGAGCTCCGGGTGACCCGCGCCGCGGACGGAGGCGGGGGTGGAGGGGGGTTCGTGACGATGCGGGCCCCTTCTGCCCTCGCCTAGGAGGCCGGTGGTGGTTCGGGGGAGCCACCACCGACGAAAGCCTCGATGACTGAGGGCGTCCCAGTATACCGGGACGCCCTCTCTGATAGTCGCTTGCCCGCGTTGCGGGCACCACGCCGGGGCGTCACAGTAGAATGCGTTTACGCGAACTTGTGGCGCCACAAGCGCGTCGTGTGAGGGTATGCCGCTGGGGTTTTAGTGGGTAAACGACTCTTGGGTAGACGACCCTTGTCGGAGTCCCACATAATCACCGACCTTTCCCCCGGGGTGCGGTGGTATGCATAAAGCATTTCCCCAGCGAAAATCTCAGGTATCCTATGTCCAAGCAATGTGGGTGCTTAATTTTCATTTTCTGTCCTTTGGTTTTAATTTTAATTTATTTTTCTCTCGTAAATTGCTCTTATTGGCAAACGGGGAACAATTGAAAACCAGCGCCAGACTACTAATTGTCTGGCATATGCTGAATTTGTTTCCGTTTGGCGCAGCCATGGGGTATACAAGCGATGTGTTACAAATGTGTTAATTTAAGAATAATTGTTTGTATGCCTTTTTTGTGCCAATAAAATTATTATTATTATTATTAACTTTCTTTTTGTTTTAAATATTTATAATGCGGAACAAAGTTCGCCGGGTCAGCTAGTCATGTATAATGTGACTTAGAATCGCGATATCTTAGGAATGGTAACTTTCAGGAACAAAATAATCAGGACCATTATTGTAGAAAATTGCAAGATCTACAACTTACGTGTATGTTATTTTTTGATAAAACATATCGTTTTCGACATAAATCCAAAAAAAAAAACATAAAATTTTGACAGTTGACGTCGAATAACTATTGTCGCACATTTTGGCTCTGTAAAAAATGTTGTTATTTGAAATGTCTATAATGACCAGACTTAGGGCCCCCGCGCATTTAGGCGGTCAGGCCGCGCGGCCAGTCTCGCCGCCTGGCCGCATAATGCGCGGATTGGTCGCGGCGGCCAATAGGCCGCGTATGTGACGCGATGTTTTTCGTTGGCCGCGCGACCAAAACTTGGCCGCGAGGCCTTGGCCGCATATATCGTAATGCTCATTCAGTACGTCCCCTCCGCCTGAGACGTACTCGATTAGCATTTCCAAGCTCTTTTAATGAAAAAACACGCGTAAATGCTGCTCCAATACGTCCCAGAGGGTGACGTACTGCAGTAGGATTTCTAAGTCTAAACGCAATAAAACATATTAGAAACCCTCATCCTATTCGTCACCCTCGCGGGACGTATTGGAGTAGGATTTCTAGTGCTAAAATCACAAAGTTGTCTTAGAAAAGCTAATGTGATACGTCTCTCTGTGCAGATATTGCTATCTCAAGCACACATTATGTTTTCGTGTATTATCCATCCCTATCTGCGCGCGCCGATCATCTCTGCACTTGGCACGTGCGGTGCAATTTCTTATTTGTTTATTCCATAATTACCGAGTGCCAAAACCCGATACATGAAAAATATTGTACTTCTCTTACGTCTATCTTAGATTTTGGATCCTAATGGATCCGTATTTAAAAAAAATATATTTAACGTATAGTTTTTTACAGTTTGATTTAATTTTCCTTTACAAACTACTTAATAATAAATTTGATTGCTTGCTTGCCTCTATTAATTTTAATACACATAAACGTTTTACACATGCTCGTTTAAAGAAAATCTGTACGAATAACAGTCTTATTCCTCGCTGCACGAAATTATAAGACAGTACCTTTTTATATAAAATATCATTTGTACCTTTAGTGATATGGACATCTTTAATATTACATTAAGTTCTTTCAAAAATAATCTGAAGGGTTTATGTGACAACAATTTTTAAATTAATATTTCTGTGTTACTCTAATCTTATCTTCTGGCATTCAACCATAAATATTACATTAATTAAATTTCGGCACTTTTTGTCTATTTAGATGTAAGCTAGCATTATTATTTTTATGTTTAAACAAGACAGATTTTTGCCAAAATAAATAAAAATACTACCTAACATAACCTAAGGCCAATGTGCTAAAAAGCGACCCCATTGTTTAATCACCAGGCTTGTGCAATAGTTATTTGTGCTACAAGAGAGCAAAGTAGTTTTTTGCTGCGAGTGCTGATATTGAATCCCGAGTAAGCGAAGGAATCAATGATTGAATCACGAGCGTAGCGAGTGATTCTAAAGTTGATTCCTGAGTGCTGCGAGGGATTCAAAGGCACGAGATGCGAAAAATTTTGCTCTCGTGTAACACACATAATTTTTTACTTCAGCAGCGAGAACACTACCTATAGGAAATGAAATATATTACGTAACATTTTTGAAACTATAATTAAATATTTTTAAGTTAAATATCAGTTTTTTAAGCAGTAAATACTTATTTTAGTTTAAATACAACAATAAGTTAAAAATTCAATGAATTACAGTAAAAGATATAATTATCATTTTTGCTAAATTTCTTTAGTTAGTACGAAATTCCGAACGTGTTTGTCTTTGAGGTCGAATTAAAAATCGGAGTAACCCCATAACGAACTCCTTTCATCCAATCGAACTGTTAAAAGTACGTCTAGTTTGTATTTAATCAAATATAGTTCCCATAATATTGCTCTATCAATTTAATATTTATAATCTGTACTTTAATGATTTGTATTGTTTTCTATAGCGCTACCTGCTAACATTTAACTTCACAACTCTAACGCAACTTATAACCAATTAATTTAACTTTCATAATCACACGAAATTTCTAACTCAACACACTTGTCATTGGCAAAATCATCGGTATAACGATGGAAGCCAAAACCTAAATGAAGAAGAAGAAGAAAAATCTGAGATGTTGGTACTGGCCACTTGGTCATTGTCTCTCTCTCTTTTCTATTGGCGGGAAAGAGATATTGTCAATGTTTCGAATTAGAATTAAAAAGTTACTTTGTCTCACTCAGTGGGCAAAATCGCATTTTGTCCACTGTTTGCAGTGAGCAAAACCTACATGTTTGAGCTACTGAAGTGAAAAGAAACATTTAATATTTTTCTAAGTAAACTTTTATTCCTTAGTTTTGTACTGTATTTGCTTTATTTATCACTAATAATAACCGTACCTGTTTTATAGTTTATGCAAATTAAGTAATCCGTAACCTTATTTTAATATCAGTTTCCCGTTGACGAATAGAACTAGGATAAACCCTACGTTGATGCGCGTTATACCACTGGAAAGTACGTCCCCTCCGCCTGAGACGAACTCGATTAGCATTTCCAAGCTCTTATAACGAAAAAACACGCGGAAATGCTGCTCCAATACGTCCCGCGAGGGTGACGAATAGGATGAGGGTTTCTAATACGTTTTATTGCGTTTAGACTTAGAAATCCTACTGCAGTACGTCACCCTCTGGGACGTATTGGAGCAGCATTTACGCGTGTTTTTTCGTTATAAGAGCTTGGAAATGCTAATCGAGTTCGTCTCAGGCGGAGGGGACGTACTGAATGAGCATTTCGATATACGCGGCCCGGCCGCGTAATGCGCGCAGCTATATACATCGTAGAAGAATTAGTTGGCCGCAGCGACTTGGCCGCGCGGCCTGGCCGCATAATGCGCGGAGGCCCTTACGGTTATGACAGCCGGCCGTGCTAGCCCTTAAAAATCTCAATGTTCAGTGTGTAAAATAAGTGTTGGTTAGCATCATGGTATTGTGCTATAAAGGCTGCAGATATTTGTGTAAAGCATGATTGATTGGTACAGGCTTACAGAGCGCAACTTTTTGTGACTCCCGATGTGCTTTTCTGCAAAGTAATTTAGTACTTCTGTAATAACACATTTTGGATTTTTCATTGTGGGTTAAATGATCTGATGGCAATTTGAATTTAGAGGCAAGTGTCTTACTACTATTCAGGTATAAACGTCAGCTGGTGAAATTGACGCACATGGCGCCCGTAGTAGATCGTGTTTAGGCGGACTGGATACGTTGTAAACACGTGGGCGGCGCCCTTTCTCGTTCAGTTTGACGCCCACAGCTGGCCTTAAGTCCGTATTAAAAAACATTTACTCAACATCATTTTACTACTCCATGTGGCGATGTCGGTATAAAATAGATTTACTAATTTGATTCATGCATTCTGTGTAATACACTGAGAACACCTGTAATAGGCTTGACGTTAGTTACTACACATTTTAGTCATTTTAGAAGAAGACTACATATTTATGTACTTTACATACAATCAAACCTTGGAAAACCATACCAACCTATATTTTTTGTTGAAGAGAATAGTTTATAATCGTCGGCTTTAAAATTGATCCATTTTATAGAATACTGCCACCACGGGAAGATATGGTCACGTGGGTGTCGTAAAAAGGGGACTAAAAGAAAACAGATATTGGCTAGCAGCAACGTTCTGTTAAATATCGACCACCCGACACTGCGATCGACAACCCGCCTGCCAAGCGTGGCAAAAAAGGCATTTACCCCTCGATGATTCTAATCATTGCTGGAGGAGTGGACGTGAAATGTTGATCATGAAAGGTCTTTATGAATTGTCCTAATTGAATCGGGCCTCCAAAAATAATGGAGGAAAATGTATCTGCAATATAACACTGGTTGGGTGTCGTTTCCAGTTTGTGGTCTATTGTGTCAATATTGTGTGTCTAGTTCACTACTGCTCCCACAAAGAATAAAATCAGTGTAAGGTTAGCCCGGTATTTGATGAATGCATATTCTCATTGTTACAGAATTGAATCTTAGATCGAACAACACAAAATGTATTCATATCGATCGACTATGTTGTGTTTGTGCCTGTGGGCGGGTTTCTTTATGGTGTGTTCCGGACAGCGCGCGGAACAACTCCTGGCGCAAAACCCGTGCTCCAGCAAAACGACTTGTAGTGACTGCATTAGAACTGCCAGCTGTGCATGGTGCTTCTCTCCCGAGTTCAATGGCCCCAGGTGCTTTAACCCCGCAATGGAGAGAGGAGGCACCGCTGGCTGCGAAGAGACCTACATTTTCAATCCCGATAATCAGCGGTACATAGACCCTGCGTTCAATCTGGAGCTAAGCAGAGGTAAGCGTGGGGACCATTAATTTTGAACTACCTTACATGGGTGTAGGGCTGGAATCCGAGTCTCTTTGGAAGAAAAATGTGAAATCTTGGAATCGACTTTCCTGCAAGAAACCTCTTTTCAATTTGTGTGCACGACTAAGAACTGAATACGACTAGAACTACTACTAGAAGAAAAACTTCTTCTTTAGAAAAACTAAGTTGAAGGAAATGAGGAGATACGCAGGAAAACCAGGGTCACCGACATAGCCCACCGGATTGCCAAACTTAAGTGGCAGTGGGCAGGGCACATAGCTCGCAGGACCGACGCCCGATGGGGCAGAAAAATCCTCGAGTGGCGACCGCGTTCCGGAAGGCGCAGTGCTGGTAGGCCTCCCACACGGTGGACCAACGACCTGGTTAAGGTCGCCGGAAAGCAGTGGATGCGGGCGGCCCAGGACCGGCCTTTGTGGAGATCCTTGGGGGAGGCCTATGTCCAGCAGTGGACGTCTTTTGGCTGAAATGATGATATTTATGGAGAAATCTTCTCGTACGACTTTGTAAAAATCATCACGGCGGTTCACAAGGTTTCCATCTCCACCAGAGGAGAAGCAAATACAACACCGGTACATTTAAACTTTTCTATTTTTTTTGGGGCTAGATTGTATATCATAAAGTATTCTTTACATCATTCGATACGCGATGCAAAGCCTTACCGTGGTTGTTCTTGGGTTTGGATGTTCCTTTGGATCACGATTTAACTCCGGGGTCGGGCAAGTGTTTTTGTGTAAACCAGAGACACTCGCTCCGAGTCTGGCTAGGTGAATGATAAAAAAAGATAAATTTTTTCGTGAGCACTTTCACGGACTTAAACTTTTGATATACAGGTTGTAACAAAATCCTTATAGCTATAACGAAAGGATCGGTTGTACTCTTGATAGAAATACTGAGTGCAAAATCTCAGGACAAAATAAGGAGTAAATATGTTGGTAACTAGCAAAGGTAACCAACATTTCGTAAATACCGTTGGTTACCTTCTGTTGACGAAAGTGCTATAACTAGTGAAATAATCCCTAAAAACCCTAGAAACATTAAGGAACACAGATTACGACGGTCGTGGGATAATATTGACAACATCTGGACGGCTCATTTAGCATGGAATACACATTTTCTTACTTAAAATTGCATCTTAAGAACGCTTTTTCTCCGTCTTACGTGGAAAAATGATTAATACACGCTCGCAATTGTTTCTTTCGGTAGTCTCTATGGCCTGACTGCGGATGGCTATGGGGTTTTTATTAACCTTGTTTAAGTATAAAGGTTTTTTTCTCAGCGAATTCACGAGGCATGGCGTCTGGATCATACGAAGAGTCAATGAGTGCCAAGGGCAGCTATGGCGCAGCAGGAGGCGCTGCCGGAGCCGGTGGAGCTGGCGGGAGTTTAGTTCAAATGAAACCCCAAAAAGTCAATCTCGCCTTGCGAATGAGTAAGTAAACATACCTAATATGACTCGAGAAAATGTACAGTTTCAAACCGATTCCAAATTTTTATTAGGTTGGATTGGACCAAAATCGGCTCCTCACTTTGGCAGAATTCTTGAAATACGCGGTCACCAAAGATTAGTAAAAAGGCAACATTTTGTTGTTAGAGTCCTTTACAAACAATACGTTCATTTGCACTAAAAAATTAAAAATAAAAACATTTTCATAAAAGAAGTAAACCGCCTAATTAAAACTAAACAACATTTAGGGTTTAGGCGGTATTACTAAACAGGCAAATACAATATTATTAAAGTGCCCCGTAAGTGTTTCCCCAATAAGGACAAGTGAGCAAGAAAACAATTCTCAGAAGACCTGTCCCGTAGAGGTTATCATTGAGATAATTATTAACAATTCCAGAAAGGCTTGCTGTACTCGTTGAGTATACACGTGATACCTAAAACGATGACGGGACTTGTACCTTGTGAATTGGTTTTAACATTTTCGCCACTAGTTTTATAATTAAGTTAAGATATAACACTAGTTCCAGTAAGTCTGTTATTGAATGAGACGTGTTCCAAAGTAGAACTTCTTTGAAGTGAAAACTTCTTTAGCGCCGTTGAGCCCTTTTCTTGGGATGGATATAAAATGTCAAACTCGCGTCAGTACACGTGACCTGATCGAAAATTCGCCATACGGAGGCAGAGTAGAAGATTGACTTTTTAATGTAAAATAATTGTAATAGTTCGGAAGTGTTATTTTTTTATGTAGTATATTGTGATTTTGTGTACGATAGCGCAATAAATGAATATTGTATTTCACCACATAAATGCTAATACTTTTAAACTGATAAATAAAGCAATTCATGCGAAAGGATCCCCTGTAAATTACAAAATCTTCAAAAACGCACAACGTAACGTTCCAGTTTCACTTCTGCCGGCAGTCTCAGAGTTCAACCCGTTTTTTTATATGCTTGACGGCACCGCCCCGTGGAAGGCACCGGTGCGCTTGATGGTGAGCGGTTTCTGCCGCCTGTGGTGTCTTGCGCTGCCGGTCCTGTAAAAAGTGAAAGCATGATGGTGGCAAAAGGAAAAGTTGGTTCCTGCCGTAGCATACACCATTCTTCTCTGATAGAGATTCATTGATTCATGGTATTTGGCTGCGGTATTCTGGAATTTAACGAGTACTTCGTCGAAATGAATTGTCGTGTTTCCCCCGGTAAATAGGGTTGTCTTATCCTTGAACGATGTTTGATTTACATTTATTACTCTGATTAGTACGTATTTTACGAGTAGTAGTAGTTATCAGTGACGGGTAATAATGAATCAAGTTTCCAATTAAATTTTCCAGTCAACACTATCGCCTGTTATTTTGTAGAAGTCCTACATAATCAGAAATTCTTATGAAAGCTAATTAACGATTAAGGCCCGGTTTCCACCAAAGCAGAGAGGAGAGGAGACGAGAGGATATGTGTTTTGAATAACCAATCAGGTTTCGAAGCTAAACGGAGAGGAGATGTGGAAATAACGAAACTTGATTGATTATTCAAAACACATCTCCTCTCTTCTCCTCTCTGCTTTGGTGGAAACCGGGCCTAATGAGTCTCAATATATATCTGACAAACCATGATATTAGTTAAACTCTTTTCCTACTGCCTTGTTGGCCTAGGGGCTAGATGTGCCGACTTTAGATCAACGGGTCACCGGTTCGATTCCCGGGTCGGGCAAGTGTCTTTGTGTAAACCAGAGGCACTTGCTCCGAGTCTGGGTGTCATTTGTGTACGTGAATTTCATGTTTGTAATCTGCCTCCGCGATACAGGTTATACCTAGTGCAGGGGTTTCGTTTAAACAAAAATACCTTATTCTCAACTTTAACTTCAAGCTCTTCAGAGTAAGGGCAACAGCATGCATAGCTTTTAAACACTGACATCAACAATTGTAGATTTCTGCCAGTTTTGCTCAGTAGAGCAGCTAATAGACACATTTTTTATAAATTATTTGAATGTTGGTGTTTTGAACTTCATTTTGGAATCGGTACTCCTTTTTATTTTTCCCGCTTTTTCTTACATTTCCTATTTATTTCAGATCAAATGCAATCGCTGTCCTTTGCGTACTCCCGAGCCCAAGATTACCCCGTTGATTTGTATTACCTCATGGACTTGAGTCGTTCTATGAAAAATGACAAGGAAAAGCTTAGTACCCTCGGCAGCTTGCTATCAGCTACCATGAGGAATATGACGTCTAACTTCAGAATTGGATTTGGATCTTTCGTCGACAAGCTGGTTATGCCTTATGTTTCCACTGTACCGAAGAAGTAAGTACTGCACCATGTATTTATAGGATGTAACAAAAACCCTACAGCCATACAACATGAGCTAATAAAAAAAGACGCAGTTCTGTGTTTAAAATAGTTAAAAAGTTTTTTTTTCTTAGTTTAAAATAGGTTTAGTAATTTTTGTTTGTGTGTCTGTCTTAGGTATTGTAACTCTTAAACGATTGGTCAGATTGATTTGTGGTTTCTTTTTGTATGTTTAAAATCGGATCAACCGTTACATGGTTAGCAAGTTTTCTCTAGGTGGTCTATCGGAGGTTTATTAATATTGTAAATATTTGGTTATGCAACTTAGTGGACTTTCAGGCTTATACAATAGAGTTGATAAATAATGTAACTATTTTTGTTAATGACTCATTGCTTACTTTATTCCAAGTACATTTTGCGTATATACTAATAAATGTTTATTTTGTATGCGATTATAAATTAAACGTTATTACCATTAAACTTCCGACATGTTTACATAGGTATATTTCTTTTCAGTTTGATCTCGCCTTGCGATGGATGCGCTGCGCCTTACGGATATCAGAATCAGATGTCGCTGAGTGTCGATACGGATTATTTTGAGGTGAGTACTGTCGCTTTTTTAAGGTCAAAGTCTTTTATCATTTATTTTGTATAGGACACCATGGTCACTCACAAATTGCCGAGATATTCTTCTTCTCAACCCATAAATTATCCACTGCTGAGTCGGGCCTCCTCCAAATTCATGGAGGTAAATTAGCCGACTGTCCCAAGCTGGTAAGATGGGTTGGCACAGGGTTTGTATCAAGTTTTTCTTCTTCTATCAAGTAGTACATTCTTGCAATTCGAAGAAAATAATGGTTAAGCGATTTCATAATATTCTCTGGGTTCCTTTTTTCATTACCGATTTTTGGTCAAAATAATCCAAATCGTAATGATCAATATCTTAGGCTCATAAAACTACAGCTCTATCTAAAAAAAATATTATTTTGCTATTAGGAAGCAGTAGCCAATGCGGACGTGTCTGGTAACTTGGACGCACCTGAAGGCGGCTTCGACGCTATCATGCAGGCCGTGGTATGCAAGCAGCAGATAGGCTGGCGTGACCAGGCTAGAAGACTGCTTGTATTCTCCACGGATGCTGGCTTCCATTATGCTGGGGATGGAAAGGTTAGTCCAAAAACCTCGAGAGAAACTATAGAATGTTGTTCACAACAAGTAGACAATCTAATATCAATGGCTTTTTGGGGAATTACAGGAAATAAAACTATTTTTACTTTTTACGCGCTAACTATCGTAGCTTTAAAGAACAGTTTGAATGAGATTTTACAAATTTTCAATATTTATCCTTAGGCTGCTACAAATATTTTATATATGTAAAAACAGCAAAACCGGTCTGTCCATTCTCCGAGTTTTTGTTTACAATTTATTTTAACGTAATTCTACTAGATTTAAACACAAATACTTTGGAATCGTTGGATGTGACGCTACCACCTGTTCTGAATGCACAGAGAAGTGCTGACAATAAACTCTGTAGTTGCGTTTTTCGACTGATGATATTTGGCGACGACACTTGTAGATGACAGATGTGAGTGGAGGATCCCTCATCCGCCATATAAAAAAGAGATAGTCTGGTAGCCGACACCAAAATAAACCGAGTTTAGTCGCGTCAATCTACTGCAAGCACTTAAATGTATAAGACCCGTCTTCGTAGAGGTTGGACACTAATTATCGATATTTGTTTCTGGTGGTCCACTCGCCTTACGAACATTCGTTATCACAACCACTAGGCTGTTCTGAAACTTAAGAATGTCCCAAAATTGTACAAAAATTAAACAAATTTAAAGAACATAATCTTAATTATATATCTGTATTCAGTACTCTGCAACGACTGATCATAATATGTGTACTTATACGAGGTCGGATAAATGAGGTATTCTATCAATTAAAAAAGTTGAGAACTAAGGTCAAATGTGCCACAGAAATAAATGATTATATTTAATTTCTAGCTTGGTGGTATCGTTCAGCCGAATGATGGCGAGTGCCACATGGAAAACAATTCGTACACACACTCAACACTGCAGGACTATCCAAGTATTTCACAGATTAACTATAAGGTGAGTCTACTACTAGTAAACTATCATCTGTATTGTTTGACATATACATTAGTATCATTTTCAGTTAAATTTATTTATTTCGCCTTCAACCTTGCCTTATCCTGTTTTCCTCGAAGCGCGTCCTATCCTTGTTTACGTCTCGAGCAATCACAATCATCCATTTCTACCTCTTTCACGTCCTTATTGTTTCAGTCTACTACTATCCGTGTGGTGACGGATTTAGAATACACAATGTCACCAACCAATACCGTATTGAGGGTGTCGTAAGAGGCGACTAAAAGAACGCAAGAGGCAGATCACCTAGCCGCAAGAGAAGGAAAACTTGATACAAACCCTGTACCAAACCGTCTTGCCTTCGTTGGATAATTTCCCTCCATGAATTTGGAGGAGGCCCGACTCAGTAGTGGCTCGTTTATGGGCTGAAACGAATGACCCACTGCTGAGTTGTTCCTCCTCCCATCACAGGGAGAGCGACAAGCCTAATGTGCCATGCTGGCAAGGTTGGCACAAGGTTTCGTTTCAAGTTTTCCCTTACTTGCCTTGCCGCTAGGTCTTCGGTCTTGTCATTTGCTCTCGTCGGCTCTTACGACACCCACAGGATGGAATGGGGTGATGACACTATGTATTCTAAATCCGTCACCACACGTTGTTTCAGTCTGCATCAATCATAATTTTACTGCCATCAGTTGTAATTTTATTAGATATGTTTTTGTGTGGCTGTAATCTTAACACCGTTGGATTGTAGTCTATCACGCGAGATTGTAAACTGTATCACTCTGTTTATGATTATAAACTTCTCGAGGGATTTCTTGTCTTCCAGGTCTCATTCTCATTTTTTTTTTTTATTTATAATGGCTATGGTGTTGTGTTTAGGTGAAGAAACACGCAATCAACGTAATATTCGCAGTGACAGCCGAGCAAATCTCCGTGTATGAGCAATTGAGCAAGCATATTGAAGGCTCCAGTACGGGCGTGCTGAGTGAAGACTCTGGCAACATCGTCGATCTTGTACGAGACCAATATAACGTGAGTTCCTTCATTTGAATACCTTATCATTTCAGCCCACAAATGACGCATGAGCGAGTCTGCCCTCCACTAAATCCTTGGAGGGAATTAACCCAACTGTGCGCCGCTGGTAGGACGGGTTGGCACAGGGTTTGTATCAAGTTTGTGCGCCCCAAGCGTGTCGCGTGAGGGTATACCGTTGGGCTTTTAGTGGGTAGAGGAGTAGTTTCGGAGTCCCACATAATCGCCGACCCGACCCCCGAGGGGCGGCGGTGTGCATAAAGGGTTTCCCCAGCGAAATAAAAAAATAGGCGATATAATTAAGAAAAAAAAATTTACGCTTACCTGCAAGAAATTATTTCTCAACCATAGAAACAAGGTTCAAAATAAAATGAATCATTGTTTGGAGGTATCACGTTTTTTTGCGAATAAACAAACTAGTGCAACAAGATCTAGAGCATCATAAGAAAAACTTTTTGAAACACTGACCAGTCTGGCCACTGTGGCTTCCTTGCAACTGACCTTCAAGCCAGATTCATAAATGTAATTTAATGCTTGATATTGTTTTTTGGAATACACATAGACTTAATGTGAATTGTTTGTGTAAACATAGCTGTTTTACTTTGCAGAAAATTACGTCAGCGGTACAAATGAAGGACTCATCCAGCGAGGCTGTGGAAGTGGTATATTACTCAGCGTGTCTCGGCAAGGAAGTCATGAAGACAAACAAGTGTGAGGGTCTTAAGGTAAAATATTTAGGTTATTCTACATGCTATATCAGTGCTTCGATATGAGACTACTACTGAATGTGTAGTTTACTGGGTTATCATGTCTCTAGAATATGTAGAAATATTTATGAACAATAAAATCCATTTTTATTTTGTACATTTTTATTACAATTAAATTGCTTTAGGTGGGCGATGTGGTGGAATTCACGGCAGAAATAACTCTGAAGGAGTGCCCCAAGGACCGCAATAAGTGGAAGCAAACATTTGAAATCTCGCCAGTCGGTATCTCGGACAGTTTGCTCGTAGAAGTGGAGATGCTCTGCGAATGCCCATGCGAACAACCTGGACATACCGTGAGTAGACGCACAAAACACTAACTCGTTTCAAAGTCTATGTTGTAATACAGTTAACTTAGTTAGAAAATAAATAATAATATTTATGTTAATACTTTTTTTATTAATTTTTACATTACATATTTACATTGATACTAAAACGTAAACTTAAAAACAATTCAAAACTCAATTACGATTGAATACTGTTAGCTGAAATTTGTCGCGATCATATTTCCATTTTCACAACAATTTATACAGAATGATACAAAATACGAGTCGCATAGAAATGAATTCACCGAAAGGATCACTTCTGATTTATATATTGTTATTCTCATTTATAATGCGTGGGAGAAACAGAATTTTTGAAAATTCAATTTTTATGACATAACACATTTTCCATCGGAAAATATTCAGATAATTTTGTTAGACGCTATAGTTATATTAATATAAACCGTTAACCACAATGGTTACACCAGCTGTCAGTTTTCACAAGCTCTATGTCGACTACCACTACGAATTGCAGCCGCTTAAAACGCTTATTAGAAACAAACCAAGAATCTATTTTTTTTGATATTTTTTTTTTTGTACAGGCGTACAACGATAGCCCTCTGGTATGCAGCGGCAAAGGTGTATCAGCCTGCGGCGTGTGCGTGTGCAACCCTGGCAGCTTCGGCAAGAACTGCGAATGTTCAGCCCACGGTGGAGTCTCCGTCGAGCAAGAGAGGGGCTGTCGTCCAACCAATGCGACCACCGGACCACTCTGCTCCAACAGGGGCACCTGCATGTGTGGTGTCTGCGAGTGCAATAAGCTGGAGGATCCTCTTAAGGTTGTTAATAACTGATGGCTGATGAATTGCGGCTTACTAGCATCTCAGTACATTAATGACACTGACGAGTCGGGTAGTCTACTGAGTTCTCAATAGTTCTAAATCTGTCGCCACACGAAACAGTCCTCATATCAATCGGCTATTTGAATTTATTAGGAAAGACGATGATAGTATCTTAAAATGTGAGCTACAGAAATCCACAAATATAGATCTAGTACAAAAAAAAAATATCTATTTGTATTGGGGTTTTATATAATTTGTAGAGCAATTGATAATAATTCAATTGTGACATTGGATTAGAATTTATTGAACATACCTAGAATTGGTTTACGTTATGTATAAGATTTTAGGACTTCACTCATAATGAATGACTATACAGCCTGACTGGTAAAAGACTGTACATACTGAAGGAGGGTATTCAGTACTACTTGGGGTATTCGGTAGTTAAGATTTGATCTATTTATCTTATAAAAATATCTATGTACGGACAACAGTGCATAGATTTCGAAGTTGATTGTTAACAGTCAGCGATTTGCCGAACACGTGATGGGTGAGTCAAAATATTATCTTTTTATTATATATTTATTGGTTACATTATGACCATTAAATTTCGTGCCTTTCAATATGTAGCATCCTTTACCAGTCACCCTGTAGAGCTTCAAACCCTGTATAATGCGAAATACCGTAGTTTGACTCTTTTTATTACTTGTGTATGGTACATGGGGTGCGTTCCACTAAGCACTCATAACGACCACGGTTTTCGCCGTTCCACAAGTGGAATGGTTTTTTGAGCGTTTATTTAGATAATACAAATGGCGCGTCAAAAAAACAACAGAAAAAATCTATTAATTATTGGTTATCATGATTTATTAAACAAAATGTATAAACTTGTCAGAGGAGTATTTAACTAATTTATGTTCGTATATCATAAAAATGTCTTTTACGACGGCAGTTGGAAATTTCTTAGTGCATCGAAATAATGCTTTACAAACTACTAGTTCGTCCAGATCAGATGGAGAATGGAATACGATTTTACAAAAATATAATCGTGGAAAACGAAAACTTTGAACACGTATTATTTATTATGATAATGCCTTGTCCGATCTTGTTCGGCACAATATAACGATATTGTTGTTGTCGCCATGTTTACTGGTTTTTATATAAAAAATGCCCCCTCTGTTTCTCAAAACGCTCACAACGACCCACCTCTTGAGATGGGGCGTAGTGAGCTTGGCGTGAGCATAAGTAATGACGTCATTAATGACGTTTCCGCCGCGACCACAACGATCGTGGTCGCCATGTGGAACGCCTGAATGAGTATTTTAGGCGCCGTGAACGCTTAGTGGAACGCTCCCATGGTAAACCTTGTCATAATTTATAGGTCTGATAATATGGTTTGTTTACTCGCAGGTGATCTCGGGTCCATTCTGCGAGTGCGACAATTTCACGTGCGATATGAACAAGGGTCTACTCTGCTCTGGTCCAGACCACGGAGAGTGCGTGTGCGGCAAGTGTGCCTGCACGTCAGCTTACACTGGCCCCGCCTGTCAGTGCCTTAAGGATCAGACGCCATGTATTTCACATGGTGAGCCTCTATATAATGTACCATTATTTATTATATTAAATACACTAGCTGGCCCGCAAACCCACCCCGCTGAACATTTAGGGGGATGAAAAATAGATGTTGTCCGATTCGCAGATCTTTTCGATATGCACACAAAATTTTACGAAAATCGGTCGAGCCATTTCGGAGTAGTTTAATTACAAAGACCGTGACACGAGATATTTTTATATTAGACTAGCGACCCGCATCGGCTTCGCACGGGTGCAATGATGAACATCTAAATTTATCAGTCTATCACTACAATAATATGCATGTATTATTCATATAAACCGTCCCCTTCAATCACTCTATCTATTAAAAAATCTGCTTCAAAATCCGTTGCGTAGTTTCAAAGACTGTAGCATACATAGGGACGGACAGACGACAGCGACTTTGTTTTATACTATGTAGTATACTATGTATTTTGTATACAGTGTCACCACCCTTTCCATCTAGAGTATGGTGTAGGAGCTGAATAAAGGAAATGACAATACAGGAAACATAGCCGCAAGGGAATCAGTACTTGATACGAAATTCAGCCCTCTGTAATTGGGATCTGACACAGCAATAGGAGGCAGAATTAATAATGTTATGAAAAAATCATTTACATACTTCAAGCATTTACTTCAAGTATTTATGATTTATAACCTACTAGCTAGGTTATAAATTTAAAATACTATCTTTATATATATATATATATAATTCTACTGTATGTGTGTATGTCACTGAACTCCTCCTAAATGGCTGGACCGATTTGAATGATTTTTTAGTATGCGTTTGGGTGGAATCAAGGATGGTTTAGATTTAAAAATCAGCCCGACAGATGGTGCTGCAGTCGGTAAACGAATATCATGCAGGACAACGACTGCCCGGTCACCTAGTTGTTTATTAAAATGTTGCCCTTGCAGCAATAAAACTCAAAGTAAAAAGAATGTTACAGCCCTATAAAGTCGTTTTTTATATCTTAATATTTTCCCCGGATACAATAAAGTACTCTATGATCCTACCCGGATAATGAACTATGTCATTGATGAATTTCATTGAAATTTATTTATTGACATTAATACTTTTTCGAATTGTGAACTTGGGGCTGTCAATATACTCTTTACATCTCAACGCCGACACCTACTAGTACAGTATGCATTATTTCTGTGATTTGTTATGATGTGTTTCATTTTTATTCAACGTGTTGTTAAATGTATTTTGTTTTATTTATTGTATTACTAGCGACCCGCCCCTGCTCCGCACGGGTGCAATGATGAACATATAAATATATCAGTGTTGCTCTAAAATATTAAGCATTTATTATACATAGGTATAAACCTTCTTGAATTACTCTATCTACTAAAAAAAAACGATTTATAATCCGTTGCGTAGTTTTAAAGATTTAAGCATACATACGGACGGACAGATGACAGCGACTTTATATGTAATGACGATGTACACCAATTGATTGAATACATCTGATTTCAAGCGCTGAGAGTCGATTAATGTACTAGATGTGGAACTCGTTTTATAATATTGCTGACGTACCAATGCAACCAACATTACGATATTGGACAGCTCCAAAATCGGAGGGCACGTGAGGCCGGGACCGACGGATTTACGTGCCCTCCGAAGCACACACTAATTATGGATACCCATCCAGCAGAGCTAGACGTTGCTTAACCTGCTGATCAAGTACTACTACTCAGCCCTTAAAGGACCCACTGTTGAGTCGGGCCTCCTCCAGTCACATGGAGGGTAATTAGCCTTCTGTGCCACGCTCTGGCCAGACGGCTTGGCACGGTTTCGTATCAAGTTTTTCTTCTCTTGCGGCTAGTTTTCGGCCTTGTCATTTCCTTTTGTCGGTTTCTACGATACCCTCCGGATAGAATGAGTTGGTGACACAGTGTATTCTTTATCCGTCACCATGCGCAAATTAAGTGCCCGGGTATAATATAAAAATCGGGTTAACGCTCATAATTGTTGTTGCAGAGGATAATAAAATCTGCAGTGGGAACGGCAATTGCGTGTGCGGCCAGTGTGTTTGCAATGTTAATGACGACAGACACTTTTCCGGAAAGTACTGCGAGAAATGTCCTGTAAGTTTTTTTATATACTTAGGATGGCGCCCGAACATACGGCCCGCTTCATTGTACGCGGTTACCGACGCCTTTGGACGTTCGCAGCCACGTAGGTGTACTCAGACCTTCAAAGAAGTAAATGCGTGCTGTTCCCAACCAAGGGACAGAGAATTCCTTCAACTGCCAAACAATACGGTGCTTCCTGCGTAACCCATGCTCTAGGTATAACCTGTAACGCGTGGGCAGTGTACAAACATGTAATTCACAAACAAAAATGCCACCAAGACGCGGTGCTAGTGCCTCTGGTTTACACAAAGACCCGGGAATGGAGCTGGGGACCTGTAATCTAATGGCAGTACATCCAACCCCTTCACCAATAAGGCAGCTCTAGTGAGCGTGACTCACTGCTGAGTCGGGCCTCCTCCAACTACATGGAGTGTAATTAGCCTACTGGCTAGACCGCATGGCATAGTGTTTTGTATAAAAAAAAACCTGGGACCGCCTGCCTCTCATGTTACCTGACTCACGAGGGGAAGTGGCGCCATAAACTATATTAAAAAGACCACGAGAGTTGAGTTCTGACCTCCCCTCGCCCAGCCACTACCTATCTTGATGACGTTTACGTAGTTTCTCGCAGGTGCTTTGACTCGAGACCAATGTACCGGTCTCGAGCCAAAGCACCTGGTTGGTTTTAGTGGATAACCCGGGCGCACTTCGCCGTCTTCTCGCGCCCGTGGACTCTCACATACCCTAAAAGTTTCCTCCACTATAAAAAATTTGTTTTGTATCAAGTTTTCCTTCTCTTCCGACTAGGTATCTGGCCTTATCATTTCCTGTTATTGGCTGTTGCGACCCCATCAGGATGAATGGGGTGGTGACACTATGTATTCTAAATCCGTCACCTCACGGTACCTTCATTTATGTGGTGGATTTATATGATAATGCAATAATAGGTGATCTGATGTTGACAGACTTGCCGCGGCCGCTGCGATGATTTCAAGGACTGCGTGCTGTGTGAAGTCCACCATCGCGGGGAGAAATACAAGGCTGACACGGGCGTGTGTATCGACTGCTCGCTGCACCCTATCGTGGAAGAAGGCAAAATAGAAGGTAATCTATATACATATATATATATTATATAATATAGGAGCTGTTCTATAGACAGATTGACTCATCACGATTTCACGATTCTCTGGAACCATATCTAGAGACTTGAAATTTGGTAGGAATATTCTTTTAATTTTTTTATCGCAATGCGTAGTAAAGTTTGCGGGATCCGCTAGTATCAAATAAAAACTGCCTTGTTGGGCTAGGGGTTGGATATGCCCTTTGGATCACGGGTTCGATTCCAGGGTCAAGTGTCTTAGTGTAAACTAGAGGCACTTGTCCAGGGTCTGGGTTACATGTTTGTAAACAGCCCCCGAGATACCTGCTGCAGGGGTATATCAAGTTGGATAAAGTGGGTTCTTTTGACAGGTCAAAAATACATTTTATCAATATAACACGGGTTTGGAATTCTGCTCTACAGATGAGAGCCGGTTTAATCGCCGTTTCTTTAAAGAAAGTCTGAGATGAAACACATTTGTGCGAGCAAACTGCAATATGAGTGTATCGGCAAGGGTCAGCGACTCATCTGCAATCTCTCCGAGCAGAACCTTCCTTTTTTTTCCAGATTGATTTAGAGGGCACTCTTGTTTTGTGATACAGGAATATCCACGGTGCTGGTTTGTCTTGCAATTGTGATTACTTACACCGTATATAATAAGAAGACATAGTCGTTAATAGGCAAATGAATTAAAATTGGTTGGAGCGCGTAACGCTGCATGGCACCAAGTCACTCACCCAAGACAATTCTTAATAGGAAGGAAGGAAGGAATGTAATACATTATTTGCATGTTTTTTATAAAGTTAAATTCTTATACATACATAAATTTTAGAAAAATCATTGTGACTATACGTAATATTAAGCTATTGCGATACCGCTAAAATATATTTTAATTTTTAGAGACTTTAATTAAAGACTTTTTAACGGATTTATCGCGTGTGTATTACGTGTTTTATGACAGGAGTCGTGGTCAGGTTAAGCAAAATGTGTAAAAATCGTGAAAACGTAGGACATCATTATGTTCTCTTTGTTACAGCAAACGAATCTCGAAACGAACACTTGTGCAGTTTCTACGATGAAGAAGACTGTTTGTATGTCTTTGTGTATTCCTACGACGAAAACCAACAGCTTGTCATCAGGGCCCAGAAGGAACGCGAATGCCCTAAGAAGGTAGGATATTTTTAGACGAAAAAGTTGCTTATTTCCAACTGAGGAACTTTTCCCCGTGTAGGGACGTCAGAACATAAAACTTCCCCACCGCACGCTGGGAAATAACGCGTGTTGTAAAAGTCAAAGGTCCGTCCGGCTCGCTACCACCCTTAGTCCGGCGCCAAGTAGTTTTACTGTGTTCCGTCGTGTGTATGTGTGAGCCAGTGCTCGACAAGGCATTTCCTTGAATTGCCTGTTCAATCTTAGACCCTCGCGTTGCTTTCCATCACGCAAGCCTAGGGTCAATGGCATTCAAGTCACTGATAAAAAAAAAAGATATCTAAAATACTTTTTAATTACATGATCGTAACTTTGTATTGACGGATTTAGAATACACATGTCAACAACACAGTATTCTGAGGGTGTCACATTGGACTAATTTCCCTCTATGTACTATATTGACTAAGTAGTGATTCATTTGAAAGTGAAATTGATTTATTGTAGTCATATAAAACCGTGTCGATGTAACGGCTTTTCTGAAACGAGCCCATACGCCAGTATCGGTGTTTTAAAAAAGAGAAAAAGGGAAAGATTTAAAAAGAGCAACTGTATAATAAATAATGTCATATAGATTATGATTATGATATAATAGCTATCAGATATTTACACTATCCTTATCCGTTTTTTTTTTTCAAACATTAAAGTTCTACAGAATTTCTCGCGCAACACGAAATGGGCATACGTGGAACGTTTTTTTTCATACGTTTCCACTGGAGTCCAATCGCAGATTACAACGATCCAGTTGAAACGTATGGAAGACGTGTTCGCACAGGGTTTCGTATCAAGTTTTCCTTCCCTTGCGGGTAGGTTACCGGCCTTGACATTTCCTTTTGTCGGCTCTTACGACATCCTTATGGTTGAATGGGGTGGTGACACTATGTATTCTAGATCTTGACTTCTAGACTTGATTGAAATGAATTAATTTAACATTATAACATAGTAGTTCTTTTGAAAGAGAAGGATGGAATGTAATTTTTCAACCATTGTTATTCCATATTTGCCAGGTCCCAATTTTAGGCATAGTGTTGGGCGTGATTGCTGCCATCGTGCTGGTCGGTTTGGCGCTCCTTATGCTTTGGAAAATGGCCACCACCATCCACGATAGGCGCGAGTTTGCGCGGTTCGAGAAGGAACGAATGATGGCCAAGTGGGATACCGTAAGTGATGATAAGCATTTACTTTTGCGTAGGAATTCAGGATATAATAAAATTGTTTACGGGTTCCATTCAAACGGTTCTAGAACGGATAGCTAATTTGTCGTAAAATAAAATTACTCGTTTTGACATTCAGCTTTAGCTAACTTAATGATCTGAATAGTGAAAGTAGACTTGTTCTTAACAAAATGTCCCTTGCCATAATGTCCAACCTAGATACTTGCCTTACTTGTTTAGTTGCTTGCAATTACCTGTTTTGTTGTCCTATAAATAAATAATTAGGTAAAAAAAGAAATTTATCTCAGATTTCAGAGATTTAATAGTAGAAATATTGTAAAGCATCCTCTTGGGCATAACTGACATTAACAACATTTGTATGTGCTGGGGGCAATTTCGGCGGATCTCTTTTAATGTATAGGTTAACAAACATCTTGCTCCTGCGCAATAGTCGTTTTTTGGATTTCCTTAGCTGTGATTGGCGGAGAAGGAAGGTTTAAGCCTCGCAATTGGTTGACGACATGCGCGAAGGGAAAGCCTTTCGATTCAAGACGAGTTTATGCTACTATATTTTGTGTTGGTACAAAGAGGTAAACTTTAATCACTCTGAACTCTAATCCAAGGAGAATTATTGTCTTGCTATTTTAAATGTACCATTAAACTTGTTTACCTTTCTTTAGGGTGAGAATCCGATCTACAAGCAAGCAACATCAACCTTCAAAAATCCTACATACGCCGGAAAATAATTCAAGAATTATTGTGACCAAAATAACTAAGTATGTAATCACAACAAACAAAATCGTGAGCATTTAAACGTTGATCAAGTTGTCAGTATTGGGTGCAATATCGTTGTATTAAAATTGGAATTAAGACTATCATTAGACTGTACTTGGAGTGTTGCCTTAAATTGTGCCTTTAGTAGGTTGTGTAAAATTAAGGTTATAGCACCTAATTCCGCTGATCATTTTGAGAGTTCTGAATTGCACTAAAAAGTTATTTTCACGATAACGTCAAGAAGCGAGTTTAATCGAGGAGTGTCGTTTATTACACCTGTATGTTTGGCTGTTTGTGACTAAATGCAAAAATACCTCGTAACCATAGATTGCTTGCTGTAAAATACTCGGAATATGGTCCCGGGATTAGGCGCGATTATCTTACGCAATAATGAATTTTATTCTGATTACTTGATCATAATCATTGAATAATTAATATTTAGTCTATTTGATTTTATAACCCTATCTATATTTTCCACGTGAAACTCGGTTCCAATCTCAAACTGTACACTTTTTGTACTTATAGTAAGTGAGTGTATGTACTTATGTGTTGGTGTTTTAGATTGTATCGGACGTCGCGTTGGCTCAATCTCATATATTTTATCTCACGATGGCCTGGCGACGTTCGATGAGTAGTTATAACGATATATTAGTGTCTATCACCTATTGTGCTATATTATGAAAATGAAAGGAACGCACACTAAATCTGGTATCGATAACGTTAATCATACGGTTTTTCAAGGAATAATTTTATATAATATTCATTATTGAGACTAACAGTGTTCCACCATTGACGACATTTGTGTTGCGTTGCGAACGAACATAACTAGATGTCGCTCTGATCCTGGCTTTCGGCCATTAGCAGGGTTTACACGAAAAGTTTCGACTGCTGCGAACAAAATCACGGCGCGCCGTTCCAAACTGTTAGTACTGTCACTTCAACATATGAGCGGTAGCAACGCTCAGCGTGGAACCAACTTTAGTCGTTGTACAATAGCTAGGTCCGTCGTCAAAAACCGACACATTCAGACACACACATTCAGATCCATGGTCCAAATACCGCCATTTTGATTGTACGATTTTTTTATCATAACATAATGTGCCTTCGAAATGGAAAACGTAGTATAGGAAATCCTATAATATCATGGGTGATGAATCTTAAAATATAAAGCAATGAGCAAGCTGTAGAATTATTGTATAATGGCAGAATCGATAGTGAAACGAGTTAAATTTTAGTGACGAAAAATTGAGATAAATCTTTAACGACAATGACGAATGTAATTTGAATATTTTTATGATAAATGTTACTAATCGCCACTGCCAACGTATTTATATACGCAATGTATAAAAATAGGGATGGCGTGAGAGCGCATAACACAATGAGGTCAGACAACATAGAACTTATAGTTAAACATATAATTTTTTATTGTTTTATTCAATACACAAGTTTTTAGTTTTTTAAAATTTTGATATTAGCAAGTTGTTGCAAATTTTCAACAACACGACGCGCTCCTATATGTCTATATAAAATCAATCTGTTTCGTTTTATGTGAAACTTTTATATTAAAAGACGGTGACAGTAATCTCCTATTAACTACGATCGCTTCCACAGTGTGGTCTCGTGCCTTGGTAAAACGTAAATAACTAGTGCCATTATTACAAACTAATATGTATTATCGTTAAAAGAAAATTTATTATTTATTTCAAATATTAATGTAGAATTAATTTTATGACTTAGCTTGTAAGTTTAATGTAAGCGTGACTTTTATACTGTTTTTGAAAGTTTCACAATAAGGAAATGTCACTCGATATCATATTTTATTATTTTTTCGGTAGTTCCTACGTATGCCATTCAATTTCGGTTCTTGTATGTATTTTTTTGTCTGCAATAGATCTCGCCATGAGACTACTGATTTTATTATTATATTTATTTTTTATGATTTGTACATATTTTAAACATGAGTAATTTTAAGCATTGGCTTTTAATCGTAGCTAATAAATATTAACACAAACTTTGTCTTTTATTCGTTACTGCTGCATGTCTTTATACTATTAAAACTTTAATGATTTTATTGACACAGTTTTATATTCTTTAGTCTATTGCTGATACTTCATATGACCATTCGTGTTCGCTATTTGTTTTGGATATTTGTGTTGGCCACTCGTGTCTATTCACTCTTAAGAGTAATGTTCCACCGACACGTCGTCCATAATGTCAAATATGACGGACACGAAAATACGAATACCGAAGTGTAGTACCAGCACTACGTTTTGAGATTAGTTTTATAAATGTATGTAGCTGAAAATATTCAAAAAGGCTGGCTCACTAATCAGTCAATGGAAAACGTATGAGACTAAACATATGAGTTATCGAACGATCTTGACTATGAGCAATACATTAAAAATAGTTGGCTTTTCCAACAACGTATCTGCGCTTAAATATTGAATAACGGTTCACAAAAGCTGCATGTTGGCCGCCAATCCTGGTTAGATTTCGGGGATGTAATCCGAGATACTTATTGTCACTGGTCTGAGGTGCTATTTCTTATTAGGCACCTTATTTAGACACTTCACAACCTATAATAGTAGCTTAAGAATATTAAATAACTAATTTCGTTTTACTATGTTCTCTCTTTATTTATTTTAGCTCACCATTCACAAATGGTTGTTAATTTACACTTAAAAATAATAAATTATCACACACACATGATTTAAGGTTTAGTGTAATAATTTCTTGTATGTAAGCACCTCATGCACTATTATATAATAATAAAGAATTAACATAAACTAATCAATAAAAACAAAAAACGAATACTATATAGCCAAATACGAGCCTCTCTTGCGAATTCCTGCAAAATTATCGTTTAATAATAAAAGTTCGTGTGAAAATTATTATTTCTTTATTTTTCATCAACATAGTCGAGAATCTCCTTGGTACTTTTATTAGATAGTAGATTGAAAAACTGCACCGCTTCAGCTTTGAGGCGATGTGATGGTTAGATTAGAACGTTGCTCACTGCACCGGTGAAGCGACGTTTCTATACCTATCCATGGCTATTAAACGGTACCGGTGCTGCTGTCCTAGGATGTGATGCTGAATAATCTATTCACGCGTCGTTTTGTCGACATGTTCCCGGACAAAATGACAAAGAGCGATGTAATTTTTTTTCGCGTTCCGCATCCTGGTTTTCGTTGTTAGGTTGACTTACCCTGTAGAATGTAAATACAGAAACAACAACTCACTATACAACATGTCCGATATTTGATTCATGATTCTCACCGATTCTTAAATTGTATTCAAAATGGTGTAGAATTACAAAAGTTATAGAATTTCATAAATCAAGCGTTGCCACAAAATTATCTGTCTAGCACATCCTGCGAGCTATATATATATTTATTTATATTTTTGAAAAAATATTTTACGGCGTCACACAAAACCCGCGCAGCGGGATTTTTAATACGCACACGTATAAGGGTGCATCATCATCATTATCATTTCAGCCAAAAGACGTCCACTGCTGGACATAGGCCTCCCCCAAGGATCTCCACAAAGGCCGGTCCTGGGCCACCCGCATCCACTGCTTTCCGGCGACCCTAACCACGTCGTCGGTTCACCGTGTGGGAGGCCTACCAGCACTGCGCCTACCGGAACGCGGTCGCCACTCGAGGACTTTTCTGCCCCATCGGGCGTCGGTCCTGCGAGCTATGTGCCCTGCCCACTGCCACTTAAGTTTGGCAATCCGGTGGGCTATGTCAGTGACCCTGGTTTTACTGCGTATCTTCTCATTTCTGATTCGATCTCGCAGGGAAACTCCGAGCATAGCCCTCTCCATTGCCCTTTGGGCTATTGGGTGCACTCGTATACTAAGTATTTATTATACAAACAGAAAAACAAAAACGAATAACATTAAAATACTTAAAAACACTTAAAGACTAGGAACAAACTAAACTTAAAAATAGAAATACTTATACATATAGGCTTATTCGCTGACCAAAGTATGCGCCAGCCTTCCGGTCACCGTGTGTTCGATTAGTCTAGACAAAACGACGTTAAAAAAATGCTTTGTTTCATCTCCCCATGAGCCTAACGTTTCAACCGCAAAAAGTGAAAATATATAGTCATGACTCGGTGACACATATTTTCGCCTCTTGCGAGTTTACGCATCAGACTTTCCATGGAACTAACGTCAACCCATCAGGCCTCTTGCCATCATCACCATTCGGTTCTAAAAGAGCCGGCACGTTGATGGAGACCAGAGCCCGACGGACGATATCATTCAGAGCAGCATGGCGCGACATGCGACCCGTACTGCGCTGGCACGAAAGCCCATGGTGGCCTAGACTATCTACCATCGCCCCACAAGGACTACAGCAGTGTGGTGATTCGTATGTAGGCCTAGTCGCAGACTGACAGCAATAGAGAAAGTTGTGTTATCCAGAAATGTGCCTAAGCTTGGTGACGGCATGCAGCCAGAGACCTGATTCCCAGGTTGCTACTGCGAGAAGACGTGCACGCTCTGATGCGTCCAACGCAGTGTTAACTAGCTTTTGGAAGTTAACACGACAAAGCGGCTCGTCCCAAAGTCGTTGGGAATTCAAAATGGCTGGAAGGGATCCCATACCACTGGCATGTTTCCAGGCATCTATAGCTTCTCTATAAAATGAGAATTGTATATTCCCTAGGGATGGGCTAAATACTTTATTCATTCAAACCGTTCGTGCTATGGATGGATGATAAAAATGCTGGAAGAGCTATTGCAGAAGCTTTATGAATACCAATGCCAAAACGAATAGGCGAGATCTGGCAATTTAGAAAAAATATCCAGAATACAATTATCGAAAAAGGCTAAAATATTTGGAAATTTCCATAAAGGTGAGCATCTCAAAAAGTATGTAAATTTTGAAACAAATAAACAGAACTTAATCATTTGAAAAGCCATGTGAATGTTAATCTTCTCCAAATGATTTTTGAAATTTATCCAATTGGTCATATAAAAAATTGATTAGGTAGTTCAGAAGTGCAGGGATGTTTGTCTTTCAGAACCATAAGTGTTTCCGGGCAATCTGTAGCTAGGATGTCAGTAGAAAACAGAAGATTAGAAGCACCTTTTATGTCACCAT
The DNA here is from genome assembly GCA_905475355.2 of Clostera curtula. NCBI lineage: Eukaryota > Metazoa > Arthropoda > Insecta > Lepidoptera > Notodontidae > Clostera > Clostera curtula. The sequence goes on along the minus strand of FR997797.1, from coordinate 10,431,945 downwards.
CACTAATTTTAGCTTCTATGATTTTATAAATATTCAAATTTGAGAGGTTTTGTTCACGCAAATGCTTAAATCTTTATCGAGACAGTTATTTTTGTGATGGACTGCTTCCTGGATACCGAAACAGCGTGGAGTATTTCGTACGAAAAAGTAAATAAACTTTTCCACGCATCAGTGGAATTTTCTTTTAGAATACGTTTTAATACTTCTGATAGCTTGAGGGCGACGCTTACACGGGCACATCTAGGGATTCTTTTCACTACAGGGGTAGAAGATTTGAAATTATAAAGTAGTGAACACGAGTTTTGGCTCTGATAATCAATATCTAACGGTGTGCTCTGCGTAGATGGCCCAGGAACGGGATGCTGTTGTGTATTTGAGTTTTCGACGAATGGCTGTTTGTGACACTTACTGACGTGAATGTTTAGACCTCTTGAACCTTTGAACAATTTCGGTTGTGGACAAAGTAAACACTGCGTCTGATTAAAGTCATTGCCAAAATTTTGGGTGGATAAAACTAAGCCATAAGAGGTCTTATATTTTTGTAAAAGCTTATTGCTACATTTGCTACCAATGTAAAAACTAATAAAATAATTATTAAAAGTAGATACCATTAAATATTTAAACCACAATAACGAACTACATTAATAATTTTCACTTCCTTTCGAGTCTTGTTTATTTTGGCTATGTAAAATAAATTATCATGGTAGATAATTAATAATAATAATTAATAATTAGTGTAGAAATAAATAAAATAAATAAATATATTATGCTACAACATACGAAATGTAATAAAAATGATACGAAGCTTTCCTCCATACCTTCTCTTCAAAGTTCGGCAAATAAGACACAATTTGCTGCCGACAACAATTTCCCAAAGACAAATTTTTGTATATCAATAAAGGGATATTTCTTCAAAATATCATGAAATTATTCTAAGTGGAAGGAAGTGGTAGGTACTACGCAACAAACCAAAATGATTTTCAGAAAAAAAAATGAGATTACTCTTCACTGAAAGCTTCGACGACCCATAGACCCTAAAAAACTAACTATATTATACTAGGCTCTTATTATTTTGCCCAAACTTAGTAATCGGGGACGTCGGGGTGATTAATAAAAATACAGTTTAGCACCGTATTTACTGATGATTTCATGTTTTTATGTCGTTCTATTTACACTAACCTTAAGACCACTAAAATCGTTAGAAATTCAATTTCCCCACAATCGCGAATGTGTACATTATTATCGTTTGACAGTTCATAAGGGCGGATTGTTTACCGTTCGAGATTTCACGCACAGACGAGCTTCGACCTAAATAAGGTTCTATAAATTCGCAACACTGAATTCGGTGCGAAACTGGCAAATGATCGTGTTCCAAGCAGGTACCTACCTAAATATAATTTTTGGGCGAAATATTTGCCTTAGACCTACATATTTAATGGAACTTTGTGACAGGTCTCTTGACTGTCTGGGGTAAGTCACGTAGATCATATTAGGTATATTTTTCCCAATTTCAAGGTGAAAATTTCCGTTTTAAAAGTTTTAAATAAAAGAGAATATAACAAAAAATATAGGAAAAATAATTTACGGGCGATCTAAGGTCGGGTAGTGGGGGAGGGGCGGTTTTAAGGGTAAAACGGTTTATCTCGATTTCCGGCACAACTACAAGTCCTATGGAAAAAACTTTTCACTTCAGTAGCTCAAACATGTAGGTTTTGCTCACTGAAAACAGTGGGCAAAATGCGACTGCTCACTGAGTGAGACAAAGTAACTTTTTAATTATAATTCGAAACATTGACACTCTATCTCTTTCCCGCCAATAGAAAAGAGAGAGAGACAAAGCCCCAGCGGCCAGCACCAACAGCTCCGATTTTGAATTCGACCTCAAAGACAAACACGTTCGGAATTTCGTACTAACTAAAGAAATTTAGGAAAAATGATAATTATATCTTTTATTGTAATCATGGACGTATAAAAAAAGGCGGACGGAACTCTGGCTAACTCAAAAGTGAGACGCCAAAATGGCGGCAGCTCTGTATGTGTGAGTTAATTTTGGGGTTGCCAAGATACACAAAATTTTGCAATAAAAACATGGTTAAAATATTAAAAAAAATTGTTCGAAATTGTTATGTTTAACTTTAACATCCTAAATGCTGAGTATTTTTTTATAATAACGTCTTTTACTTTGAGAGGTTTTTGAAATTTCCTCTAATTTCGAGATGTGTTGAAAACGATTCTAAATTAAAAGAAATGCTTTCATTACCAAAATTTTTTTGTGATAATATATTTATGTTGCCTAACTATAATTTATTGCGCACCTCTTGAGAAGCACTGGTATTAAATGGTACAGTAACAGTTTATTTCTCTGCTACGTGTCTTGACTCAAACAAATATTAAAACAAAATAAAGCACTGGGGATTAAAATAATGTATGAATATTTTTACGATTCGACGACACGGTTGGCGCAGTGGTTGAGCGATCGACTGCTGCGCAGCATGTCGCGGGTTCGATCCCCGCACGGAAGAAATATTTGTACGACCTACAAGTATTTGTCCCGGGTCTGGGTGTTTTTCTATCTATAATATGTATGTATTTACAAAAAAAAATGTATTTAAGTAGTTTATCATCCATCTCGTTACTATAAAACAAGCATTAAGTTTCTTAGCTTGGGACGAGATGGCGTTGTGTGAAATGTCCAAGGATATTTATTATTATTATATACCGACACAATAGCTACAATGTACATTTAAATTTTGAAAAAATAAGCGGCATAGATTCTTTTTTTTTGTATTATCCATGTCTTGGTAGATTGCTAATTTACCTTTTAAGGTACTGCATAAGTAACAACACGCCGGAGTCCTCCTTTAGTTGTTTATAAGTCATCCGCATCAAAATTTATACTGCAAATGACACTATTTTTGTTTGGAATCCAATCGTTTTCACCATTACAATTTCTACTAAGTAATTTGAACTCAATCATTTCTCCATACTTAATTTTCCTTAGAAAATCTAGCAAAAGGAATATAAAATAAAATACCCAGTAGTAACTATTAAATAATTAACCATAATAATATATTGATTTTTATAATAAACGAAAAATTGCCCACATTTCGGTTAATTTGCACACGTGAATATTGGCAACACTGAACTTAAAATTAATTGTTTTGTTCTAGCAAATACAAATTGATTTTAATGTTTAGAATCTGGAAATAAGTGATTGAATTATTCATTTACGTATTAAACGTGATTCTTGGATTGTTTTTCTTTCGGTCTCTACGGTTTTTACACCATTTTACCACGCAAGTCATGATTTATAGTTTTTATTTTTTCGCCGCATATTGCGTCTTTAAGCATCGATGTTCACGCGTGTAATGGCCGACTAATGTGTGAAAGTGTGCGTGCTGGCCTGTACATATAGCTGATCTGGCCGACTATGATGTCACAGTTTTTAGTTAGCGAGACTCTGTCCGACTTTTTTTATACGTCCATGATTGTAATATAATGAATTTTTAACTTATTGTTGTATTTAAACGAAAATAAATATTTACTGCCTATAAAACTGATATTTAACTTAAAAATATTTAATTATAGTTTCAAAAATGTTACGTAATATATTTCATTTCCTATAGTGTTCTCGCTGCTGAAGTGAAAAGTTATGTGTGTTACACGAGAGCAAAATTTTTCGCATCTCGTGCCTTTGAATCCCTCGCAGCACTCAGGAATCAACTTTAGAATCACTCGCTACGCTCGTGATTCAATCATTGATTCCTTCGCTTACTCGGGATTCAATATCAGCACTCGCAGCAAAAAACGACTTTGCTCTCTTGTTGCCATGGACGTATAAAAAAAGTCGGACAGAGTCTCGCTAACTAAAAACTGTGACATCATAGTCGGCCAGCTCAGCTATATGTACAGGCCAGCACGCACACTTTCACACATTAGTCGGCCATTACGCGCGCGAACATCGATGCATTGAGACGCAATATGCGGCGAAAAAATAAAAAATATAAATCATGTCTTGCGTGGTAAAATGGTGTAAAAACCGTAGTGACCGAAAGAAAAACAATCCAGGAATCACGTTTCATACGTAAATGAATAATTCAATCACTTATTTCCAGATTATATACATTAAAATCAATTTGTATTTGCTAGAACAAAACAATTAATTTTAAGTTCAGTGTTGCCAATATTCACGTGTGCAAATTAACCGAAATAAGGGCAATTTTTCGTTTATTATAATTTCGTTTATTATGGTTAATTATTTAATAGTTACTACTGGGTATTTTATTTTATATTCCTTTTGCTAGATTTTCTAAGGAAAATTAAGTATGGAGAAATGATTGAATTCAAATTACTTAGTAGAAATTGTAATGGTGAAAACGATTGGATTCCAAACAAATACAGTGTCGTTTGCAGTATACATTTTGATGCGAATGACTAATAAACAACTAAAGGAGGACTCCGGCGTGTTGTTACTTATGCAGTACCTCAAAAGGTAAATTAGCAATCTAACAAGACGTGGATTTTATATAAAAAAAGAAACATAAGTTAATATACCTAAAAACCAGAGGAGGCCACATTTACCATCGAAAGATATATTCGATATTTGTTGTATTTGCGAAATGGTCATACGAAAAATGATAAAAGAAAGCATAACATTGTACAACGAAAGGCAACATAAATATATCATCACAAAAATTGTGTAGATAATGAAAGCGTTGTTTTTAACTTGGAATCCGAACATACTTTCTTCGGAATAGAACACAAAATAAGTCTTATTAAATATATAGCGGAAAAATATCTAACGATTCGGTTTCACCACATCTCGAAATTAGAAGAAATTTCAAGAACGTCTCAAAGTAAGACATTATTCCAAAAAAAAAATACTCAGCATTTGGAATGCTAAATTAAATTAAATAGGACCGTAAATTATTAAAAAAAGAATAACAAGCCCTCTGATTTTCTTGCCAGTTCTTCTCAGCAGTGGTCGCGTTCCGAACTGGTGGTAAACTATGTATATGTAGCATGTCGCGGGTTCGATTCCCGCACGGATGAAATTTGTACGACCTACAAGTATTTGTTCCGGGTCTGGGTGTTTCCTATAAAGAATATGTATGTATTTACAAAAAAAAAAGTATATAAGTATTTATATATTTATAGTTTGCATTCTATAAAAAAATTAATATGTTGACAATTTGTAAGTGTCCATTGTGTCCTATATAAAATAAATTATTTGACTGACTTAAACATTACAATTTACAATACATATTTTTTATTACGTTGACCGTGTTTTAATGGCAAATTTTTGTGTAACTTGGCCACCCCAAAATTAACTCACACATAAAGAGCGGCCGCCATCTTGGCGTCTCACTTTTGTCTTAGCGAGAGTTCCGTCCGCCTTTTTTTATACGTCCATGCTTGTTGCACAAATAACTATTGTTTACTTTTGTCTCTCACTCTTTTTGACGACCTTTTTTTAGACGTCCTAAATATGCTTGGCTCCAGCCTACTCAGCCTATTGGTAAATCCGCCTCTGTTTCTAGGTAATAAAAAGATCATTTATTTTTTATTTTTAGTATTTGCACTTTTTTCACATGTTGGTGAAACCTTCCCTTTTTATGTCCCAATTATACTGTATTTTTTTGATATAAAATATTTATTTTCCACCTTATTTTGACATAATATCAAAAAAGCACCCTAATTTTCAATCAAAAATTCCGTGTCCAAATATCAGCTTTTTTAAAAAAGTTGGTGGGTATTTTGTTCGTTAAAAACTATATATTTTTGTATAAAGTATAATATTTTTCTACGAATAGCGTAGGTTCTAATTGTACATTTATTGGGCAGCCGTACCATGCGGCGTGCAAGGTGCTATAGTACTTGCTGAAGGGTCGCGATCGATCGTGCTTATTTTTTCACAGCCAAATTCGTATCAAAGGTTATACGAAGTGCTGACCTTAATGGCTCGGAGAATCCATTATGTTCTTACAAAACCGTGTCCGATTGTTGACGGATTTAAAATAACTAAATGCCGTGTGACCAACATATTGAGAATATATTATTCTAAGGATGCTTGACAGGGAGAAAATCGAGCCGCAAATGAAGGAAACATCGACATGAAAATAACTAAAGGGTTTGTCTGGCTAACGAGCGTGGCATCAAAGCTCTAGTTAGTGTTACCTTAATTTGTAGGGCAGAATCTCCTTTGGGGGGTACCCGAGCACGACTGTCCGCAAGTAAACCACGGGCAGCCGAGGCCGGATTATTTGAGGCTAGTTTTACCCTACTCCAGGCTGCGTGGAAGGATAACTTCCTCATTATCCGAGGATCTTTTAAAAAGTTAGTGACCAATATGACGATTTATCAAACGGTATTCCGTGTGGTTACGGATTTAGAATACACAGTGTCACCACCCAATCCATCCTGAGGGTGTCGTAAGAGTGGACAATAGCAAATCCCAAGGCCGAAAACCTAGCTGCAAGAGATGGAAAACTTGATACTAAACCGTGCCAACCCATCTGGCCAGCGTGGCACAGTAGGCTATTTACCCTCCCTGTGATGAGAGGAGGCCTGACTGCCTCGTTGGTCTAGTGGTTAGATGTGTCGCCTTTGGATCAACGGGTCCCGGGTTCGATTCGGTCGGGCAAGTGTCTTTGTCTAAACCAGAGGCACTGGCTCGGAGTCTGGGTGTCATTTCTATCTATAGTATGTATGTATTTACAAAAAAAATGTATATAAGTAGTTTATCATCCATCTCGTTACCATAACACAAGCATTAAGTTTCTTAGTTTGGGACGAGATGGCGTTGTGTGAAATGTCCAAGGAGATTTATATTTATTTAGCAGTGGGTCATTTATGGGCTGAGTAGTAGTAGATTAAACGGTTACAATAAAATATAAGATTAGGTACATATCTAGTATATGTACGTAAGTTCGTGTGGTGGTGAATTTAGAATAGTGTCACTAGCCCATTCTAGAAAGGTCGATAGCCACAAGAGAAGGAAATCTGAATACGAAAGTATGTGCCAGCGTGGCACAGGAGGCTGATTACCCTTTAGGTAGTTTGAGGAGGCCCGAATCAGCAGTGGCTAATTTACGGGCTGGATAGTGGTAGTAAATGTATAGCCTTTTTCCCAATTTCATTGGGGTCAACACCGGTCTAATCTGATTTGGCTAACTACCAGTTTTGACATGGAGCAATTGCATTGGCACCACTGGTAATTACAACAGCGACGGACCGACGAAATCAAAATCAAAATGTTTTTATTCGAATAAATTCTTGCTAATGCTTTCAAATAGTCAAAAAGTCAACTGGTTCGGCTTTACGTGTCCTCCGAAGCACGCAGGTCAGATATTAGGGGTCATCCATAAATTACGTCACACGTTAATGGGCAGGGGGGGTATCACCGAAGTGTGACATGGCGCATCCATAGTTTTGTGACGTCATATATTTAATTTTAAAAATCTTATTTTGATTTAATTATGTAGATTATTTAATAAAAATAAGTAAAATATTTAAATAGCTGTTTTCTCTCGATTATTTGTAAACTTTGTAGACATTTTTTTTAATGAAAAATGAAAAATAAAAATTGTTACGTCACATGAGGAGGGGTGGCGTACAATTTTTAAACGTTATCATCTTTAAATATCCTCTTCCACTTAAAGTTAAATCTTCCATAGCTCGAAGAAAAGCTTGAAATTGCATTAAATCATTTTCTTGTGTGAGATGCTGATTTGATTACCTGTTACATAAGTAGGGGCATTACCGCCGTAGGAAGTTTAATCAATCTCTATGGAATGGGCAAGCTTTTGTCCGTAGCTACCTACACCCTCAAGTTTGGCAAAGCTTTCTAGTTATTTATATAAAGAACTACAAAGGACCGCAAAGACTCGTTTGCAAAAGAGACAGACTTAAAAATAAGTGTTTTGACATGTCTGAGAAACACAAACACCATATAAGGGCTAGTCGGATTTTGATGAAAGGATTTGAGAATTTCGCAATGCAGACTACAAAATGTTTTTCTTAAATTTCGTTGTAGTTCTTCAGGTCACCTAGTACCTAAATATTTATTTATAAGCTAGGGTTTGAATCCCACGGGGCAAACCCACGCGCATAAGCCAGTATCTAAATAATCCGTTTAATGTAGGTACCTACTTAAAATATTGAGCGATATTACATTCTTCGATGCTTTTTCGAAAATATTTATGTGTACAGCACTTTTTATTATTGTGTATTTTAGGGATGGAGAAGGGAAGATATTCGATTCCTCTTTTCCTTGTAACTTAATTAAGTTTCAGCAAACAGGTACAAAGCTCGATCCGCTTGCTACGCGGCTTAGGGGCCGAATTCTCGTAGATAAATGTATAAAAACTTGTTGTCTCGCAAAATGCCAGTAGGCAGTTTCATTGCGGTTCATCTCGGCTCCGCAGATTATTACTATCCCGGGTTTCCTCTCCTTTATCATTACGGAAATAAGTGTTGAGAAAACCCCGATGTGTGTTTTATTTACAAATAGTAGATGCTTTCCGCGGAATGTAACCGAATATTGTACCAAAGAATTCCGGGGTGTAGATCATACTCGTACTATGGGCTCCAATAAGACTATAATTGTTACAGATTGATTGGTTAGCCAAAGAATCATTTGCAAAGCAAATGTATATATGTACTAATATTATATGAAGAGATTGTAATGAAAAATGACAAAAACTAATCGCCTGATTTAAAAGATGCTATAATAGAAATAAGCACGTGTTTAAATCTCACGCGGGTGAAGTCCGCACGCATAGGGTAGCATATTATTATAATACTACAGCTGCTACTGTTAAAAAAATCTTTACCCAACGAAAATGATTGAGCACAGTATAAATTACGTGAATTGCGCTGCGAGAAAACTCCGTCTTGTTTCATACCAATTATCAATACTTTGCATCAAACATGGGAACCATATGGCGCCATTGTTCGTTTGCTGGAAACCGTTGGTGTATAAAATAAATAACGAATTGAATAGGTACAGAAAGTTACGACCGAAAGAAATCGTGCTGAATGTTCCAATTTTATTTCGAATTCGGTAAAGTGGGTAATGCCTATTTAATAGCTACGTTTCGATAAAAATACAACGCGCCTACAGCCGGAGTGTTAATGTGACTTTGATGGAAAATATTCTATGTGGTTCATTGTTATTCAAAAATTGTTTAAAGAACCCAAACCGAACACATTAACGATATACAAAAGGCTCCGCAGGTGGATCGTCGATTAATCATGAGGAATGGGTGCGCGATCCGGCCCCGACCCGATTTAATTGTCGGACACCCGACGTCCGACACCCGATTCCCGGCGGCCACGGTATTACCGTCGCGACGCCGCGAAGCGCGCACGCCCCACCTCCTTCACGTCACTTCGCGTGCTTCACGAAGTATCCTCAAAACTCGTTCGTCACAGAAACTAGAGGTAAGTCAACTTATAGAGTTACCCACGAAACGAGCGTACTTTATATTATATGTTGCTGCTTCCCGCAAATGAAAGAACCCGGTTTGTAACTTCAAAAGTAATACAGGTGAAACTCTCACACATTTGTTAAGATTTATATTTAGTTGGTTTATAACGGTTAAAGATTTTAATGTTTGGTTTATTTTTGCATATATACTACGATTTATTTTTAATCATACCTACTCCCATTCCTACTTCAACATTTTGTAAAGTGGGCACCCTCTGCGTCTTTGGAACTGTGAAATGAAAAAGTAGCCAAGTAGGTACTTTCTCTGGCTCGAGTACATATTATGCACATAGATCCATTTACTTAAATATACCTTTATACATTATATTCAACGACATCGCACATAAAGTCTCCTGAAACTAATTTCTATCCACGTTTAAACGAGCCTATTCTACATATTTGTTATCACAAATAATTAGGTACATTGATAGCTAAACAAATGGTAAATTTTGACATTTGTTTGACGGACGTGATTTATTAAACAATGTAAACAAATTGATTTTCATAATCAAAATGTTACCACTAATAAGTTTGCCAAACGGACCTGTTGAATTCTGTGTATTTGCAGAACAGTTTACGATTCAATTTATGAAGAAACTTCGTGCCTGAAGACTTATTTCGGAACTACCATTTGCATGACTAACTTTTCAATACCACGCTTCACTCGGCCGGCTTATCGTTGATGTCTGATTTTCATTTTGTTATTTAATGAGCGCGTCAGGGAATTCGCTGCCGCCTTTGATTAAGTAATACGTTGACAACATAATGAAATCTTAATAAACATCTGAACGGCGAGACCGCGGCTTCCCTTGTTTCCAGGCATATTTTCTCCCAGAATGTTAAATGAAAAGATAGTTGATAAGATGTACGTCAAGACAGCTTTTCAAGATGTTTAAGTACAGATACATATTTTAGGCGGGTACCTAACTAAATCTTGTGTCATTCGTTTGAAGTGAAAATCAGTAGTGGTCAAGATTTTCTACCTATTAGTCATGACATGACTATTCAGTAACAACAAATAGTATGGTAATCATATGATCATATGAGTAGGTACCTAAAGCTCTCAATAATATTACATTTGAGCCGCCATAACATGATATGGGGGCTCAAATGTTAAGGGCTGTTATGGCGACAAAATTACGGCTATTACGAATAAGATCGTCAGTTTCTAGCAACATTTTTAATAACTCCTATGGTTGATGATATTTTGATATTAACTTTTGTTAGGGTCTTATTAAAGCAAATATTCGCCATGTCTGTTTTTTGTTTCAAGTTCTAATCATAAGTACCTACTTACTAAACTAATAAAAATATCTCTGACATGTCATTGGACAGCCAAATGAAAGGGACGGCAACATATACAATACATTTTTGTTATTAAAAGCTTCATAAACTATTTTAAATAAGACTGGAAGTATTTATTTAACTGTTCGAAGCGAGCTTGTCTCTTTAGAAATGAAAGCCGAATACTAGCAGAAGAAACAGAAAGAGGTTCCCGAGTTAGGCTTATGACTTACTAAAACAGTTACACTCAGCGACAAGTCAGCATGCAAGCCTAATACACCTACGCTGCACCTAGAACAATAAACGAAGGGGCCATGTGATGTTTTGTAGGTATACTTAGTGCTACTTAAATTATATAACTATTGCGATTCTGTTAGTTCATCGGTGCATGGCCGGTGGCGATATGCCTGACTACCTCAATTATAGTCACATGCCGACCGGCCCATAGAGTGTAAGTAGTTAGGGAGTATTGGACATGAATCCATCTTGTGTTCACGAACACCTTAAGTTAAGTTTAAGTTTAGTTTCAATAAGATTAAAAGTACCGTAAACTACCAAATTAAAAATTATACCACCTAAAAATAATCCATGGCTTATTATCTCACTGAAAGTCACCCACTGCTGAGGGGAATTATGGAGGGGAAATAGCTTACTGTGCCACACTGGTTGAGAAAGCGTTTTGTTCCGAATTTGAGCTGATTTGATTTGAGATTTGAGTTCTTACGACGCACTCAGAATGGAGTCGGTTGCTGTCAATTTGCATTCTAAATCCTATATCACACAGGACTTGGCTTATGCGTCTTCCAGATTAAAAGAGGACAATCAAATGCCAAATTAAATTTGCCTTTTAAGCTAGCTACATTGGTTGGGAAAAGGACACCACTTAGTGCACTAGGTAGCTAGAAAATATACACAGTGCATACTACTTATTTCTTCTCAGACCTTAGATAACCCACTACTGAGTCGGGTTCCTCCATGTTCCTCCAGTCACATGGAGGGTAATAAGTACTTTAGCACTTTAATTATTATTAGAAAAGAATAGAATACATTTATTTCCTGAAATATGGTGTACAGAGTCTTAATGCTATAGGTCCCAAACTAGGCAAGCCTGTGTCCTGGTGACCTGAAATATGATAAATTTTATTCCAATTGTACACCGGCGTGATACCGCGATCAATTACATGAGAAATTTCACAGTAGTACAATAACACTTGATTAAATCACTATCACTATCACTACATAGTATAAAACAAAGTCGCCGTCGTCTGTGCGTCCTTATGTATGCTTAAATCTTTAAAACTACGCAACGGATTTGGAAGCGGTTTTTTTACACCTACAATACAATACATCCATTATATTGTAGAGAAACACTGATAAATTTTGAGGTTCTTCATTGCACCCGTGCGAAGCCGTGGCGGGTCGCTAGTTTACAATAAAATACAAATTATGAAATGATATAGTACAGAATAAAATGAAATAAGCATTATAAGATTAACTATTGACATTATGGGATTGATTAATGATGATAAAAATGATATAGCTAAGTGGTTTATGTAACCACTTATGTATAACAAACTAGGTTGTTTATAAACCTATGTTATACGTTTTCCCGCCTCCGTGATCGCCAACGACGATGTTGTATGTATAAAACTTTTATGGTAGGGCTGCATGACTAGTTTCTTAACGTTATGGAAAAATAAATGGGTATGCGTTCGGTCCATGTAAATGTAAGGAATATTTTTTTATTGAGGCATATTTTTAAATTTCTTGCTACAACTATATTGTTGTGGTGACGGAGGCCACTACTGAAATAGAGTCACTACTCTATACCATCCCGAGGAAGTTGTAAGAGCTGATTAGTCGGCACTTTAGAGAAATGACACGGAAGGTAACCTAGCCCGGAGGAAGTCAGTTATGAGATATGATGGACACCCATACAGCGTCCCGTAGATACAGACGTTGCTTAACCTGCATATCGATTGCGTTCCGCACTGTCCTCTAGGCTACAGCCTCCTTTGCTATATTAGTTTGAGTGTAAAATTTCAGTTAGATGAGGCTGGTATCGATTTCTCCTCATCATTCCCTCCTTGTTGCCTGCCTGCCGTGTGGCTCTAGGAGATGGATGTGCGTCTTGGGCGAGCCCCCAAAGACGGTCCTCGGTTCGATTCAAACCAGAGGCACTTGTTCAGAGTCTGGGTGTCATTTGTTTTCGTGAATATCATGTTTATAAACTACCCCCACAATACAGGTGTAAAACATACTACAGGGGTCTTTTTTTTAAGAAAAAGAATAAGTGAATGATTTATGATTCACTGTTAATATTTAAGCAATATTGTAAGAAACCATTGTATTAATTAATTAATAAAAAAAGAATAGAAAGTAGACATTTCCATTTCTAATTCGTATTCTCTTTGTTTGCGTCTACCGAATTGAAACCCGAAGACACCCAAACGATTCATTTGGGGGTTGAGGAGGCGTAAATTACAAGCAAAATATTTACTTACGAAATTTGTTCGCATAAATATTATCATGATTGTTCGGGGCTACATAAAATTATCAATGTTGCTCATTGCTCTCTGCGTTTTCGAGAGGTCGATATAAATCTATACTAATATATAAAGCTGCAGAGTTTGTTTGTTTGTGTGTTTGTTTGTTTGTTTGTTTGTTTGTTTGTTTGTTTGAACGCGCTAATCTCAGGAACTACTGGTCTGATTTCAAAAAATCTTTCTGTGTTTGATAGTCCATTTATCGAGGAAGGTTATAGGCTATATTTTATTTTCAAAGGAATTAGGGATCCGTATGAAAATTGCGATTTTGTAACCCAAGGTGTAAAATCGAAAACCTATTTATGTGTGCGCTGCAAAAACTATTGACAATAGAACAAATTGAAGTACTACGAGTTTGTAGGTCTTATTAAAATCTACAAAAAAGTCCGGGAGAGCACATATCTAACTATCATAGTTTAGTCACAATAACCACTTTTATATTCATAAAAAAAATGCATAGAGATTAGCACGGGTTCGAAGTCCACGCGAGCGAAGCCGCGCCCAAAAGCTAGTGTCAAAATATAATGATATGGATTATGATAGCATTTGTACCATGGATAACAACTACGCTCGAAGCTACTGTAGATGTTAGACTCTGAAATGATAATACCCGCAAAAGATCCAATGCTAAATGCTACCTAAGAAAGATTGGAATAGCTGTGGTCAAGTGACATGGTTGAAGCCAGAAGGAAAACGAAGCAAAGGGGCGTCCCTTGCTTCGTTTTCCTTCCTTCCTAGTCCAGATCGACGGAAGGCCGTTTATAAGGTCGCTGATCATTGCATTTTAGACAAGATAGGTATACTTTGTGGAATTTTAAACAAGCAAGGCAATGCCCTGCAGTCTTTAGATAGATGAAAGTGGAATCCAGATAGTGAAGTACACTTTAAATAACAACAGTTTGTGTTTACGTTGTGTATGCACTTCAATGGTTTGAATAGCTTTTTTAATTAGCCTATGGAATTGCGAGCTCGTTCTTCGTTCGAAGCTATTTTGCCTGTGGAATAGCGACTGGATTGTTCGGAGCTAGCGGTGCATAGCGCCGCGGTTGTCCCCTCGCCTATCACTAACTAACCTTGCCTCACGGCTTGTAGCTCTAATAACTAATGTTTACTATGTAATCTATAGAAATCTAGGTGGAATTAAGACACCGAGCTAAATCGTCCTGACCTTTCTTCACGGTATGGCGTTTGAAACACGTAGAGTCAACATATATATTGTTAACCGTAGTTTTAAATAGAAACAACTTTGTTTAACAGCGCACATATATTGACCGCCAAACTTATTACTAGCAAGTATCATTACAGAAAAGACCCGTGTTATACTGATCGCACGCCTTATATACTGCGGGTAGCACACTGAAAATAATATTTAGCGGATGCTTCCTTTAAAATTGTAACCGGAAGTAGTCAGTCTATAATACTTAATTTATGAAAGGGATAATCTAAAAATAAGAAACAACTGTTAATGTACATGTATCCGTATTGGAATAATTACCAAGTGCAAATAAATATTTTAAAGGAAGCATGTTGTAAGAATAACTTTTATAATCTTAAAGGAACCGGAACTCCACGTATGATTTTAAATAACATGATTTTATAATCTAAAGGAACCGGAACTAATCGTATGATTCAGTATAATGACATGATCAACTAATAATTACATGGTACTAATATTACAATAACTTATTCGAAATGTGTGTATTAATAATATTTGCGGAATAAATATTTAAGGGTTAGTTGTTCATAGTGCATTTGACTGTTGTGCACCACCGGAAGATACTGCAGGTAACATTCGGCCATCCTGCGCAGGCCGTGTCCCACGGTAATCTGTATTTCCACCGGTCTTTGCTGCATTACCTCTCTGAAATGAAAAAACAAAAACGACAGTCGGCTGAACAATGTCTAGGGAATATTTAATTAGTAAGGACATATGTTTGGTTAGGTGTCATAGTGACACAGAACACACAGTAACCACCCAGCGCCCACACAGTGACCACCCAGTAACCACCCAGTAACCACCCAGTAACCACCCAGTAACCACACAGTAACCACACAGTAACCACACAGTAACCACCCAGTAACCACCCAGTAACCACACAGTAACCACACAGTAACCACACAGTAACCACACAGTTACCACACAGTTACCACACAGTTACCACACAGTAACCACACAGTAACCACACAGTAACCACACAGTAACCACACAGCAACCACACAGTAACCACACAGTGACCACAGGTGACAGTTTAGTATGCAAGAGAATTTAAGGATTAATTTCTTACAGGATGCCATATTAGGATGATACACACAACTTATAATATGGTTATTAATTCTTGAAAGAGAATTTCTTTTGAAATCGAGCTGGTTAATATTATATTATGACAGTGTCGCAAACGGCCCCATCTTCCTTTCGTAAGAAGAACTTTAGTCGAATAAATTACTCATGACTACCAACCATTCATGGTGTATTGTTTAATTGGATTTGTTACAGAAGTATTCACAATTTGGATATAATTCATGTGTACTTAACTTTACAATAGATCTATCAAATTATCTCTATCAATCTCATCATTGCTACTTTTGACTACATATAATCTTAGGAAAATGTTGCTTTATTTAACCGTAATGTTTCACGCCTTACTAATGCACTAAACCTTTTAAAGCCTTTCCTTTCATGCCCTTTAGACTAGATTTTATACCGGTTAAGGGAATGGTCTGCTTCTAACACTTTGTATGGAACAGTGTAGAGTCCATCAAGTTTCCAGGTAACCTAAGCGGAAGTATATCTAGGAGATACTACCCCTTTCTATGTACATCTTGCCCACACTATAGTTACGATCATTTTTGTGTTTTTTTTTTTAATATTTTGCACCAGCTGCACGTGTGGAATGATGAACCTCTCAAGTTACTATGTTTCTCTACAATATTATGGATGTATTATACATATAAACCTTCGTCTTGAATCACTATTCCTATTACAAAAACCGCTATTACGAATCACTTACAAAACCCGCTTCAAGATCTGTTGCGTAGTTTTAAAGATTTCGCATACATAGGGACGGACAGACGACAGCTACTTTGTTTTATAATATGTAGTGATATTATTGTAATGTTTCATTAAAATTCATTCAGTAGTTTTTACGTGAAAGAATAACAAACATCCATCCATACTTACAAACTAAAAATTTTATAATATTAGTAGAATAGTTATCATTGTTTTATCTATTTGTAATTTATTATTTTATATGTTTTATATTATTTATACAAAATTGCAAAACATAAGTTCAAACAGAGAGAAACCATTGGTGGCATTAGGTATATGGTTAATTACCCAAACTGTAGGTATCAATCAATTTATCGTCCATGTGCTTTCATTCAAAATTGAATGATTATTTACCGCGTTCTACTTGACCTTTAAACATGGGCTTGCTATTGCATTATGAAGGTGTCCAAGTCCAAATAGTTTTTCTACCGGACTTTGTTTATAGTAACGCTTTACCCCTAACAGTACCTAATTACCCTTTGAGGATTGCTCAATTAACTAATAATTTCTTTAAGCAGCTTAATTGCTTATAAGGATCTACATGATTTGGCAGCTTTAGCAAAAACAGATTTCGTAAACGCATTATCACGACAAAGACGTGTTTGTTGCCTTTTAGAGTGTTTACCAACTGACCTAAGTGCGTTATTAATTGTATTTAGTTAGCCCTCTAATTTGCTTTATTTCCCTTTCCCGTAAGCACAATTTAGGCACGAGTTGACGTATAAACCTTGTCATTTTTGGTAATCAGAATTGGCTTTTGATAGGACCAATATCATCGTGGAACTTGCGCAATGAGTTAAACTTGGCCAATTGAGGTATTACATATTTCCCTATAAAAGGTTTTTCTAAATAAGATATCATCCTTAATTACGTAATTAGTTAATAAATCTTTGTCCGGGTTTTGTTCTCCTAAACGTCTAAGTATGTTTTGAATAACTGAATCTCGGATCTGTAAAGTTGCGAAACAATTATCTATCATGAGTAGATAACTTGAAAAGAGATTTCTGCTTAAAGCGTCAACAAGTCGCATACGTTCACCAGGTCGATATTCTATTACCTACTATATCAAAATATTGTATGCTTAACCACCAGCGAGCTATAAGACGATTCAAATCCTTTTTGTCAAAGTTTTCCATTATGCCGCAAAATCAGTTATTATTTGACAGGTATACCGGTCACATACGCGGAAACGTTTTAGATACTACTACGACCAGCGTTTCAAGTTCATAACTATGGTAATATTTCCCTGCGTTTGTGGTAACACGGATAAAATACATTATCAGTTTTATATTACCATCGCTCTGATGCTGAATTAGTATTCCACCTAATCTTACCTACTTTACGGACTTCAGTATGTATTTCGGTTGTGGTGTCTTTAACATAGATGGTTAAATTAGGCCTATCTAATAAACGGGATTTTAAAGATTGAAATGCTTTTTCTTGTTTCTGTCCCCATTCAATAACGGCTATGACAGCAAAATTTTTAACAAATTTTCCGATTACGATATTAGTCTTTAGGCGCAAAGGGATGATCATCCGGCCAGACGAGGTGGTATGTCTGGCTGGGGTTGCAGCGCCTATCCCCCGATAGTTGTAGTCGGGGAAATCTTAACTGTTCGAATTGCTCTTGAAATTTCAATATATTAATAAGCAATATTTCTTGATGTAATTAGTTCAGATTTTTCGGGTAAATTGTGTAAAGTATGTAGCATGTTGGTCGCTACAAGTCCTATGAATTGACTAATCTCGTGCACGTTACGAAGAAGTGGATGACTTACCACAGGCTGTTTTATGTCCTACATTTCCTAAAATCTAATTTTAAATCGGCTTTTGATAATATATTTTGTACTTTCTCAAGGGTCACTTACCCAGCCTGGACTGATCCAAATCATCACTGATCTCAGAGTGTCATTTGTATTAATCGCGATAAAACAGCTGTCGCATTGGCTAAACCAAATAGTATTATTATTTGGAATTAGTAATGTCCTGACGTAGTCACGAAAGCAGTCACCAACTAGCGTAGTCTATTCTCTTATAATATTGGCGTCTAGTAAGTCGTTTTTAAACTATTTCGTTTTCTTTAAACGAAAGCCTATATGGTTTTCGAAACACCGGTTGATTATGAAGTGTATGAATTTCCATCTCTGTATAACGAGTACAACCTAGTTCCTTGGTGTCATTAGCGAATATGTATAGTCGTACGTGTTAAGCAATGTCACCACAGTTAATAGTCTTGTCTTTTGTAGAGATCTATATCTACATAGAACCCCCTAGCTATGAGTTAACCGGCGTTCCACTGAATTCAGTTATTCCTCACATCAAAAACAGTTATCTTTTCCATCTAATAAACACTCAGGAATTAAGTCCTAACTGATACCATACAGCTAGTCATCCGAATTCAATTAAAACAATTTAACTCCGGTTTTACGGTGTCGGTAACCAAAATTTCATAGAGTTTGTAGATGTTAATAAACATGCGTTGTCTTAGTTTATCATCGGTTGTCAAATGATCAAATAAATTCAAATAATAATTGGTAATTTCTACAACGCCAGCTATTAATAACGCATCAACAAATATTTTGACGTAATATTGGTCAAGGCTTCCCCAATTCCTCTCATGATAACATTTGGGGGTAGTATATCGCGTTGCAAGCCTCTCGCCATCGATTCAATCATAATATTAAGTTTACATCACGTATCTGCTTTCTTAAATAACTGGACAGCTTTGAGGAGAATACCTTTTTATATAAAGATAGAAAGAAATATGGTTCACATTACTGACCTTGGCGGATCGCTGCGAAGTTCCTGCTGCATACCAGCAGTAGTCTGCTGCATGTCCAACACGTTGGCAGATGGTACTAGACTGGGGCGGAAACCTTGGCAGCATTAGCATTCTTTGACCGTGCCACGTAGTCGCAGCTGCATCACATATTGTTGGTCTTGATCATTCCATCCATGAGTATTTCCTAGTTGGTAAATTTTTATGGAGCCATGACACAACGTTGGTTTTTTGATCTTCAGGGTATAATTCTGCTTTTAGTTCGGCGTCCGCGGGTAGTAGCAGTTTTATCAAATTATTATGGCGAGTTGCAGAGCGGTTATTATGTAAAACTTCATTTCCACTTGAACCACCGTCTTCTGTACTGGTGGATAAGATCTTGTCTAGATGCCGTTTTCTGAGGCCAATACCACTTATGTGTGGACGAGACATAGTTACAGGCCCACTTCTGAGATGTTAACCGTAGTTTTAAATAGAAACAACTTTGTTTAACAGCGCACATATATTGACCGCCAAACTTATTACTAGCAAGTATCATTACAGAAAAGACCCGTGTTATACTGATCGCACGCCTTATATACTGCGGGTAGCACACTGAAAATAATATTTAGCGGATGCTTCCTTTAAAATTGTAACCGGAAGTAGTCAGTCTATAATACTTAATTTATGAAAGGGATAATCTAAAAATAAGAAACAACTGTTAATGTACATGTATCCGTATTGGAATAATTACCAAGTGCAAATAAATATTTTAAAGGAAGCATGTTGTAAGAATAACTTTTATAATCTTAAAGGAACCGGAACTCCACGTATGATTTTAAATAACATGATTTTATAATCTAAAGGAACCGGAACTAATCGTATGATTCAGTATAATGACATGATCAACTAATAATTACATGGTACTAATATTACAATAACTTATTCGAAATGTGTGTATTAATAATATTTGCGGAATAAATATTTAAGGGTTAGTTGTTCATAGTGCATTTGACTGTTGTGCACCACCGGAAGATACTGCAGGTAACAATATGCTATAAACACCATAAGACGGAGAAGTCTAACAAAAATAGGAAAATTATGGTGAAAGATAAAGAAAACTTGATATGAAACCGTGTGCCTACATAATAGGCTGCCGTGATGTGATGATTTCGGGCTGGAAACCTCCTACACCCATAATTAAAGAATCAATAGTACTTCTTATTCTATTTTGTGCAATGTTCTATGGAAGCATAACCATATTTAAAAAAAAAACACTTACATAATTTGGTCTGATCTGATAACTATAGAAATATGTATGAATAATCCAAGAAGTATTGTGGAACAGGACTAAAGAATAATAGTCACTGCTACTATCAGAAAAACGTCGCTTTCTCCGTCAAACTTCGTCATACTGACTCTATGTGCTAGCTTCGGCTGGCCTTTAGGTTTTTGTTTCACTCTTTAAATATATAGTAATTGTAGTCTGCTGAGCTGACCAGCTAGCCTGAGCAAGGCAAGTATACGTAAGACCAATTAGTTTCCTTCAAACTTTTACTAAGGTCTCTCACACGTAGTGCTTCATCTTATAAACAGAACTATCGCTTACCGCTGTAGAAAGCTTAAACTATCGGTGCCGTTTTCATACTTTTATCACCGCGAGATCTGTAATTATTTTCGCATTATGTGCAATAGTTTGAATGAGCGGCGAGATTGATGTGAGGAAAAAGCAAACATATTATCGAAGCAATTTTACTTGAAACTACGAGTACTTCACTGTTGAGTTTTATGGCATAGACCTCGGTGCACGCTACAAGCATCACGACATCTTGTAATTGCGTCATTATACGTAATTCATTAATGCATTTTCTGCACAGGGAAAGCTGCTTGCTTTTGTACTAGTTTTATATATATCGTGCCAAGAATATTAATTCTATTAATGACAATTTGTACATATTACCGAGGTATTTTTTGTACAAAACATCATTTAAATTTGGTCTATACGAGTGCCGAATAAAGGAACCCATGAAGGTAACAATTTAGCCAAGACCAGTAAAATTTATACACCCGTATTTTGTGAGAGGGTGTCTTGTTTCGGTTATCCTGCCGCCGCCACCGCCACCTCTGCTCGCGGAGAAAGACCTCTACACAAGTGGACGCCATAGGGTTACGCCCTAGTCCGGTGGGTGGGCACCGACCCATTAAAGCCCCACTAGTGGCAACCGGGACCGACGGCTTTACGTATCCTCCGAAGTATGGAGGAGGTCAGATATTACAAATGGTGGACACCCATCCAACAGAGCCAGAATTTGCTTAACCTTTCCGATTGGATACGAGCCTATCATGCATAACTATGAATTGCTTAAATTATCAGCTTTTTTTTACAAAATTTATTCTCAAACTCAAAAAGAACTTTATTTACGTAGGTTTTAGCATAAAACCTCTTAAAAATCGTCATGTTTATAATTACCAGCATCATCTTAAAAATTACCAGCATCATCTTACGGCCCCTGTCCCACGTTAGGTGGCAGTCTCCATACACACCTTTCTTAAACAATTCCTTATTCTTACAATCCATCCATCTCTTTTGATATCCCATAACCCTTGCGATCTTTTGATAGCTTTTTTACCAGAGTTGAATCCGTTGTTGGAAGGAAGGAAGTTTTCTTATAGAGTTTTCTTTCTCCTGAGGCCGTACATGCCCACGCCGTTCTATTAGGCAGTTACCCCGTACGATGTTTAGAAATAATGGGTTGTTGACATTACGCATTCTAAAATAATCAATAAATAACCATTTGAAGCCGGGGCTTTCTTATTCCCCAGCAGGGGCACGATTCCCAGCCGGGGTACGACACGACGCATGTAAGATTCCACAGGCGCGAAGAGATGGTAAAGTTCGCCCCATAACCACTAAAACCTACCACTATGTTGCCGCACTTGAGACAATGTCACCTAGAATTGAGTATACTTACTATACCATAATTAACTTCAGTTTAATTTAATTTTGAACCGCATTCAGATAGTTGTTAATTGGTTTTAATCGACGTTTTTGTTTGCGACGATATACGATTTATTCGACGCGGTTAGTGCATACAAAGGTATGCTTGTGTGAAGACAAAACTTAACGTTCACACAAATATTTTGTTTACATATTGCACGTTTTAATCTAAACTAATTTCGATAAAATTTATATTTATAATAATAATAAAGCTTTATTTAATCCATGCAGTAAAGTACATTATTACAGAACAATAATGGTTTTACATTCGATTATGTTACATTTAAATAAAAACAATTCCCATTTATGAATACAATTACATATTAAATTTCGATTGACATAATAATAAGCAGCAAGTGTGATAAATTTTTTTTTAAATAAAAAATTATATATTTTACTTTTATGCAATAGAAGAATTAGGTAAATCACGCTATGATGAGAATAAATTCGCTATAATTAAAGTAGATTGAATTCATTGTTAAAACTAAATTATCAGAATTAGTTATCAATTATTTGCTTAATTTTGGTAAAATTTGGAATTTAATTTGTTGCTTTATGGATCCCTTTCGGGTAAAAGCCTCCTCCAAGATATCCCACTTCTTTCTATCTTTGAGTTATTAGATACTGATAAATAATGATTTGGGTAGGTATTTGCTTCTTGATTACAATGATGTTTATTCGTGTGATGATTCGATTAATGTGTATTTTTTTTTAATACAAATGTCATGTGTGTTGTATTTGTTGGTACCAGTGTGTGGGGATATAGAATTAACATTTTTAATTTTTATAATTCTATATGGACGGCGTAGTAATCCAGTGCATTGCATTTAATATCTTGTAGTGCTTGATTTTACGCTGAGAGTCCAAATAAATCCTTAGAATCCTTTCCTTGGAGGGTTTTGGTCGACCTCTCCCACGGTGACCAGCCGCACTGGGAGATGAACTGAAGAGGGTCTAATTTTGTTTGCTGTGCTGGGCTATGTATACTTTGATAATTTTGGTTGGCATTTAGATGGTTCTGTATGAGCGAGAATGAGTTTAGGACTTTGTATTAAATAATTTTCCATGTTTTCCGTTTTGTTTTTCTTCAATGGCTTATTATGTTTTATTTCTTTTTTGCTAGAGGGAAGAGGTATATCCGGGGATTCAGATATGTTTCTTTTGTTCACTTGATTGCGCGAAGGATGCTTGTTTTCCAAAATGATAAGCTTGTCATATTTTATGAAAGCTGTATTTCCTGCTTCTTTTTCCCTCTGTAGTTGTAGTTGAAGTTCTTTGCGCTTGTTTAGGACATCAATGGGATAGTCTTCTTTTAAATAATATGCTGTATCTTTTAGAAATGATTTGTTTTTTTGAATTTTTAATTTTAGGCCTAATGTATTAAATGTAATAACAATCGGTCTCACCTTCTCCCCTTTTTTCCCCAGTCTCCTAGCTGCTTCGATGTAAGTAATGTCACATGAAACTTTTAAATATGTATTTATTATATTACATATCATTTTCTCGAATTCTTGATATGACTTCTCCAATTCTTCCACACCAAACAAGACTAAGTTTCTACGCCTAGACTGTCTTTCCAAGTTGCTTATTTTAGTTCTTTGTGTCTCCAGTGTTTTCTCCAGCATATCGTTCTTTAGTTGCAGGTTATTAAACTTTTCACTAAAGCTGTTAATTATGGTGTTTTTTATGTCTTCTTGCATATCGAGCATATCTTGTTTCTGTTGTTTGATAGCATGTTGCATATTTAGTAGTAAGTTCTTGATTTCTTCCATAGTGTATTTTATTATAACCGTGCTACTAATGACCTCTATAAAAAGGGATGGAAAATTTATATTTATATATAAATTTTAATATTTATATTTTTATAAACAAAATTACAAAAAGAAATAACATTTCATCACTGAAATAAAGAATTTTCCGAATCGGTTCAGGCGTCTTCGAGTAATCGGTGAACATTCATTTAAAAAGATCCCGACGAATTGGGATCCCCAATCTTTTTTTATATCGCTTAATTTGTCACCACACAAGCAAATTCTACAAGTGTTATACTCGAATATCTAAAATTATAAATGTGAATATGAAAATGTGTGTGATAATTTTGTACCTACGGCTACTACTCAGCCCATAAATGACCCACTGTTGAGTCGGGCCTCCTCCCATCAGAGGAAGGGCAATTTGCCTATAATGGTGGTTCACTGTGTATTCTAAATCCGTCGCTACACGGATGGGATAGATGGCTGACCAGTCATAAAATACGCTTTTTATTCTTTACTAGCGACCCGCCCCAGCTTCGCACGGGTGCAATGATGAACATCTAAATTTATCAGTGTTTCTCTACGATAATAAGCATGTATTATACATATAAACCTTCATCTTCAATTAGTCTATCTATTTAAAAAAAACACAAACACAACATCCGTCGCGTAGTTATAAAGACGTATGCATACATAGGGATGGACAGACGACGGCGACTTTGTTTATACTATGTAGTGTTTTTTTTTATCAAGTGTGTTTCTATTTTTGTGTTATAGAGGCATGAGTCAATACAATTTTTTGTTATCTCGTTAATCGTGCACATACATATACTGCTTATTACATATATCGCAAGTAAACACTACAATATACCAATCTATGTTGGGATTACATCGACCCTCGCACGTCATTCGCAAAATATTGACATAGCTACAGTGGCCTATTGTCCTGCCATCTGCCTTGTGTATCCACTTTTTGTTCTCCTGAACGAAACGTTGAACGTGAATGGGAGGGTACGTAGCCGAGACGTTCAGTGGTGCATTGTCGCAATTGTAGGGGGCTTTTAGCGAGGCTCTCTTAGGCCAATACTCTTGATACAGCCCTCCGTCCATTTCACAAATAATAAAATGCCTAGACAGAGTAATAGCGGTGTAACATGCAATGCATATCTGTTATTATACAGGATGTAACGAAAACCTTATAGCCACAACGAAAGCATCAATCATCATTATCATCATCATTATCATCATCACCATCATGATCATTTCAGTCCACAATTGACCCACTGCTGATTCGGGCCTCCTCCCACGTATAGTAATTTGCCTACTGTATCACGCTCGCCAGACGGCTTGGCACGGGTTTCGTTTCATGTTTTCCTTCTCTTCAAGGTTTTCGGTCTTGTTATTTCATTCTTACGACACCGGATGGTATGAGGTGGTGACACTAAATCCGTCACCACAAGGCCTTCTAAATCCGAGAGGATCGATTGTACTACCAACAAAGATACTGTGTGTAAAATGTCAGGCAAATCTAATACACTTGAAATTTTTAGAAATCTGCACAGATAATTTCCAGTTAGTTGTTTCCACTGGAACTCTAGAACTAAAATTCTAGCCAGGAAAGCAACTACTTATTGCTCTCTTATTCTTCAATATACTTACAAGAAACAGTGTCAATAAAAAAAATAAAAAAATAGAACTGTTTTTTTGACTTTTGCCCTCATTTCGGATAGACTAAAGGTTTTTTGTTAAACCATGTATACGTATAAAATACACGTTTTAAAGTTATGATCATCTGATTGATGCTTGTATTTTATTTGTCGACACCTTCGTGCAATGCTTAAAACTCTGAGCAAGATTTATCGTAAACTTGTAATAAATTGGGTTACATCGGTTAAGTGTATTAGAACCATTCTCTTATAGACACCGTTTCTTTTAAGAATATCTCGAGAATCACGAAGCACGATTATTAAAAGATGATTTCCGGCTTTCGTCGTTGTTTGGTCTAGGGGTTAGATGTGCCGCCTTTGGATCAACGGGTCCCGGGTTCCATTCCGCGGTCGGGCAAGTGTCTTGTTCTGCACTTGCTCTGAGTCTGGGAGTCATTTCTATCTATAATAAGTATGTATTTACAAAAAAAAAGTATTTAAGTAGTTTATCATCCATCTCGTTACCATAACACAAGCATTAAGTTTGCTTAGCTTGGGACGAGATGGCGTTGTGTGAAATGTCCAAGGATATTTATTTATATTTATATAAGTTCATGAATACATGTTTGTAAAGTGCCCCCGCGATACAGGTTCAAACGAGAACAGATAACATTACGTAGCCAAGAGACTGTTTGTTACTTTGTAAATTTATATCGAAAAGAAAAAAATATATAAATTTCATATTTTTTAACTACTTGATGCTAGTCAAGACAGAAGGTTAGAATATTGTGTATATCTTTGTGATTGTTTGTATACTTACTCCTAGTGCGTGCGATTTTCCTTCTCTTGTGGCTAGGTTTTCGGCCTTGCCATTTCCATATAACGGCTCTTACGAGACTTTCGTCTCTGTGTAAGTAGATTGTGGCACACACACAAGCGGTTTTACTAAATAATTTAGTCTATACATACAAATAAATAAAATTGGATTGTTTGTTTGTAATAATAAAATAACAACTTTTTACTAAATGCGTAAGTATGTATACACAGTACATAGACCCAAAATAACATTTTTTTAATTTTTGTCTGTCTGGCTGTCTGTTTATTCCGGCTAATCTCTGGAACGACTGGAGCGATTTGGACGGAAGCTGATGATATAAGGAGTAACTTAGGCTACTTTTTTTAGACTAGCTTCGCCCTACGGCGTCATCGTGGTACGACAATAAGTTAGCGCGGGTGAAACTGCGGGGCGCAGCTAGTTATAAATAAAGTTATCAAATCTTTCAAAATTTGTAGTATATTTTTCTTAAAGTAGGTATAAACATGCATTCGCGCTAAAGATTTTACCCACGTGCAATGTTCAAATCTCACCTATTACGTTATACATTGAAAACCCGAACTGATGAAGTATTTATTCCAATACCATCTGGCGGTAGCACAGTTGCGAGGATTTGATATACTCAGATTGTATGTTGTAGTATACATTGGGTTCATGGCCATCGGCGAGAGCAACCCGTATTATTAGGCCATAACTTGGGAACCTCTATCTTGTACTTCACTTCGCATTCAGTCTACATATCTAATGAGATAAACTGACATTGCAGCTGTTAAATAAACTACAGATCGCCAAGATGAAAAGAAACCCATTTTAATAATATTTTTCCGAGTCCCAACTTTTAAATTTTTCATCAGTCAATGACAGAACCGATGAAATAGACTTGGATCTGTTTTGTGATAGTTATGATAATATTACCGTGGTGATAGCGTAACCGTTATGGCGGCTTATTTCTTCAATAATAATTAGTTTTTAGTTTTAAGTTACTTCCGGTGGTGGCTTCTTTCTTCTTTTGTTTTTCTGTCTACCCTGTCGTTTTTATTTGTTCTAATCTTCTTCTTCTTCTATCTTCTTTAAATATAAAACTCAAAGGTGACTGACTGACATAGTGATCTATCAACGCACAGCCACTGGACGGATCGGGCTGAAATTTGGCATGCAGGTAGATGTTATGACGTAGGCATCCGCTAAGAAAGGATTTTGATAAATTCTCCCCCCAAGGGGATAAAATAGGGGATGAGAGTTTGTATGAAAATTTGTCAATTTTAAATAGATCGGGCTGACTTTGGCATGCAGTTAGATGTTATGGCGTAGGAATCCCCTAAGAAAGGATTTTGGAATGCAGTCTTTAAAAGAGGAAAGATTAGGAACGGAACGAATTTATGTATTCTAGCGCCATATACATAGTTATTTTGGTGAGAACTATGAATTAATCATTTTTGTGCATAGTGCATAGATAATATATCTAGCGGATTATATTTGACCAAACGAAAACAAAACAAATCCCAAATACAAAGCAGAGTCTATAACCAAAACTACTAAACCGAAACAAAACAAATGCAATCCAAAATATGCCAAGAAAAGAACAGACAAAATATTAAATTTAAATAACTCAAAGGTGACTGACATACAGATGTATCAACACTCATCCCAAAAATTTAAAAATTAATGCTTATTTTTCTACACAGGCTAAACCAAAGTAAAGCTGCAAAAACTACAACTAATTAATAATAATACTTCATAACGCGAGCGAAGCCGCGGGAAAAAGCTAGTGTATTTATATAATGTGTGAAAACTTGTAATTGGCCTTTGTCTACTATTTAATGTTTTATGTTTATTCTAGCTGTAAGTTTTCTAAATCTATAAAATAAAATCAATAATCAATTGAAGAAGAAGTAAATATTAGACTGACAACATGTTTCAGGATTTTGCTTCACGTATTAATATAAAGATTCTAATTTTTTATTATCATTAGCGTTGTTGCGCGTGGCGCTTACTCACACAATCATACATACATATCGTCCATTTGGTGACGGATTTAGAATACACAGTGTCACCACCCCATTCCATGCTGATGGCGTCGTAAAAGCCGACAAAAGGAAAGGCCGATAAGCCGCAAGAGAAGGAAAACTTGATATGAAACCCTGTGCCAACCCGTCTGGCCTGCGTGGCACAGTAGGCTAACTCCCTCCAGGTAATTGAAGGTGGCCCCACTCAGCAGTGGGTCATGTAAGGGCTGAGAAGTATGTGATACGAAAAAATGAAACATATGTAGCGAACAAAGTGTAACCCGGAATGTAAGAAATAGACCACACTTTTTTTCCTTTTTCCAAATGTAATGTAAGTAAAGGTAAACGCGAAAAGTACAGCGACTACGGTGAAGCGGAAGATATAAATCTGTGGTCGCGAAAATAATGCAGTTGTGTTCCATTTCGTATGTAGATGTACCTGCCGCTAGAAATGCCATAAGGTCGGTAAAATAACTTATCGACCTAGCTAGAGAATTTACTAAATTAAATGATACTTTCAATTGAAATTTTACACTACTCTTGTCATTTCAATGTAAGAAATTATAATTATATTGTTCATCGTGTGTATCAGGGAATCGTGTGTTAATCTCGACAACGTTTAAGTGGTATCGATAGTGTAGAACGTTACTTTAAAGGTGTAATATTGTTTTCTGGATAGAAGAGACTGTAGAGTTAAAATATCTATTACAAGAATGTGTGTGTTTATTTGTGTAAACGCGTTAATCTTCTGCAGCTTGGTCCAGTCCATTAACGTCAACCAAGAGATTAGAACAGCTACAAAATCCAGGTGAGCAAAACCGCGGGCTGCAGTACATCATCTTAGACGACGGAGGGCCTCCTCCAATTATAGGAGGGAAATTACGCTCCTGTGTCGCGTTGGCCAGACGGGTCGCCACAAGGTTTCTTTTCAAGACTCCAACAAACGAGGCGGGCCAAACCCCAGGGTCGCGGCACTTTCACTTTCTCCCTCGTGAGTGCAACCCGTGGCCCTGGTCCTTACTACCCTGGTAGTCGAGGAGAGTTAGTTTGGGTGGCACCGAGGATGGTTTAGATTCACAAATCAGCCCGACAGATGGCGCTGCAGTCGGTAAACGAATATCATGCAGGATAACGTCTGCCCGGTCAGCTAGTATCATATAAATTCTATCAACACCTAGTAAAATTATTGTATTGTTTGTAAAAGACTCTGTACTAAGTGCAGAAAATTCAGGCAGATAAGTCATTGTCATTGTAAATGAAGGCCTCATATATTTTTGTTGAGGCCACGAGCCGCCATCTGCGTTATTGTCTGTTTTGCTCGAGAATATGAAAATTCTGAAGCTCATTGTTAATTTTGTTAAATGGGCCACTCTCAGAGGTAAGTTCAACTTTTTAGGTAATAAATAACATTTTTGGACAGTGTAAATGGTAACACGTTATCGCTTTAAATAATAAATACTTTTGAATTGTATCGTGTCTTATGAGCACGTCGATTCAAAAAGCTTGGGGACCCGACAGGTTTTTCTTTATCAGTGACTTGAATGTCTTTGACCCTAGGATTGGAGAGGAAAGCAACGACAGGATCTAAGATGGAGCAGGTAATTCAAGGAAATGCCCTGTCGGGCACCGGCTCTCACATACATACAACGAAACAGAGTAAAACTGCTTAGCGCCGGTCTTAGATGTAATGCCAGCAATACACGTTGGCCGAGCTTAGGCCAACGCGAGCGTAGGCAATTTAATACAAGGCAAGAGCACGTTGGGCAAGTGTATCGAAACCAACTAGGCGAGCGACACCGAGCGATGGCCAGACAATGCAAATGCAGACTATACGTTGGTATTGGCGTTCACTCGGCAATGCCAACGTATATTGCTGGATTTAGGGTGATAGCTGGCTGGGCGGACCATTAGATCCTACCACCAAGCATGCTGAGATGTCTTAACTTTTACAACACGCGTTATTTCCCAGCGTGCTGTGGGGAATTTTTATATTCTGCCCCGTCCCCACACGGGTAACTGTGAGCCACAGGTGAGAACCATGTAACAATACCGGTTGTTCCACTAGATGGGCAGAGAGCAGGCGACAATCGCTCCTTGGTCAGTTGGTAGTTAGCTTAACCAGATTAGACTGATGCCGACCCTAATGAAATTGAGAAAATGTGAGGAAGACACACAATATACAAACTGTTTCATACATTAATTATTATATGTATGTATTACTAACATATTATTAACATTTAGATTTTAGCCCAAAAAATTACATTGAAAATATCATTGAGCTAATTACTTCTACTTCCTACAACTCCCCCCATAAATTACCCACTGCTGAGTCGGGCCTCCTCCCTTTACGCGAAGGGTATGGCAGATGGGATGGCACAAGTTTTCGTTTCCAGTTTGCCTTCTCTTTCTTTATGTTTTCGGCCTTGTCATTTCCTTTTGTCGGCTCCTACGACCCTCTTAGTGTGAAATGGAGTGGGAAGTGTAAACATTGTTCAAAATCAGTCATTATACGGATATTTTTTTTATATAAACACGCCTCTTTCACCCCTAAGGGAAAGACCACTTCTTTTCACTTATTACGATGCTTACATACTTGTTTCGCTTCGTCCACTTTCATTATTTCCCTTCATACATGCTCTTCGGTTTAGGGTACTCTTGACCTGGCTTTTTCAAGACGTCCCTAATTTGGTCTCGAAACGTTGGCTTTTTTTTTGCTCACGCTGGGAAATGCTATATGCATACCACCGCCCCCCGGGGGAGAGGTCGGTCTACTGTGACGCAGCGACGTGGTGCCCGCAACGCGGGCAAGCGACTGTCAGACGGGGCATCCCGGCAATTGGGATGCCCTCTCAGTTAACGAGGCTTTTGGCCCCTTAGGCGAGGGCACAAGAGGCCCATACCGACACATTTCCTTGACTTTCCTTTACCTATCAACTCAGTGTTTGTTTATCCAATTGAATGATAAAACACGCATCTAATTGTATACGTGAGTGTTTAAATATTTAATTAATTGAAAACGAATTAACCAACACTATTAGTGAGCGATGCGAGTTACTTTATCGGAGGCGACCACACAGGCAAAACTAGTGGCTACTTTAAATATGCCTAATAAGCATACATTAGGCACATTTAAACGTTATAAACCAGTATTATATAAATTTTCTCGTGAAAGGTCATCTTATTAATGTAACACGCCCACATTAAAACGAACCTTTGTATTTGATATCCGCTTAATGGAGGTGTTAATTTAAATCAGAGAAAGGCGAAAGGTTAAATGGATTCATACATGATTGTATATGTTTGAAATGTAGCAACAGTCTATCAAAGGGTCATAGACAAGATTAGGAGAACAATGCTTTCAACTCGAATGTATACCCAGCGGTATACCCTCACACGTCTCGCTTGTGACGTCACAGTTTCGCGAAAACGCGGGATAACGACTACCAGGGCATCCCGGGTCGCCCTCAGTCAATGAGGATCTTGACGGTGGTGAGGACAAGAGGTGGGCGTAATGCCGCCTCATTCTTCCTGATCTCCATCTCCGTCGTAGGTCAGCAAGAGTATCCTCCTCTCTGACCTGCTCTTTTGCGACATAACGGCATCGCAGTAGAAGGCCATGGCTGTCGAGCCTCCGACTGAGACAGAGAGTAACCCCAGCCGTATAGTAGAATTTTGACGTGAGTTCCTGTCTGGTTAGTGTGGCACAGTAGACGAAACTCCATTGACAAAATAGGTGGATGAAATTCCAAGCTGTCCAATCTGGACTGAAGGTTTAAATATTTTTTATACTGGCCTTTTCCAACAAAAGCGAGTGCTCGCAATCATACAAACGCGACCCCAAAATATATAACTGGGCGTAACGACGAATTAACATGTTTTTACACCCCGTAATCATATTATTGGTGTATCTTATAGGTGAGACCTTTTCGCATAGATTATTTGTTACTTTAGTTCTGTATCATCATCATTTCAGCTAAAACACGTCCACTGCTGGAAATCCGAACGAAACACTTCAAGTCCACATTTATCATGCGTACCGCGGAAATGTGGAATGCGCTTCCCGAGTGGGTCTTCCCCGATAGATATAATCTGGGGCTCTTTAAATCACGAGTGAATCGGGTTCTTCTAGGCAAGCGCGCTCCATCTTAGGTCGCAGTGTCGCTTAACATCAGGTGAACTGGCGATCAAGCGTAAGCCTATCAAGTATATAAAGAAAAACAAGGATTTCCAGATCGAGCTGGTCCTAGTTCTATAAAGCACAGGTAAAAATAAAGTATAACCACAACCAGAAACATAACCTAATCTAAAAGCTTTTCTATCTATAACTACTGTTTAATTCTAAACGAACTACTTTCAGGATTTCACTATACATTAAATCACCCTGTATATCCCATTTCAGACCACCCAGTAATTGTTCAGTGGGGAGTTTAAATCAGCACAGAGCAGGCCGGCCCTTCCATTGCTATAATCTGAATAATTAAATAAAGTATTCAAATTCGTACTGTAACTCGGCGAAGACGTCCGAGCACAAGAATAAGGTCTAACGATCAACTGTAATGGTTAATGGTATCATTATGGTACTATATCGCCCTAATGCCCTCCCATGCTACCGTGTGCATCTTCGCTACTGACTCAATCGCTTTATAATTGGATGAAAACTCATTGGTGTTTGACGTTCCTGGAAATGTCTTTACTCCAATTTTATTTACCTTCTCCATTTTTTACCTTGAGTCATATCCATCGTAATCATCTTATAAATTACCGCACCTCCGAAATTAACCTACTGTACGATGGCCAGACTCATTGGCAGAGGATTTGTATCCAGTTTCCCTTCTCTAGCGGCTAAGTTGTTTATGACAACGACTTTTAAAAAATCTACAATACATACTTATAAGTATTACATATTTAGAGATTTTCAGGTAGGTATATTTAATTTCCGGTTCTTCGTGTCTTTGGTAAAATATACCTACTGTGTACACCATGTCAAGAAACGATGAATTTAATTAATTAGTGAACAATACGGTATCTGTTTGTAATGTTTCCCGAGATACGTATGCCGTATGCCGTTAGATATAACTTAATAACATTGAACATGGTTAATGGATAAACCACGACTTCAAAGGCAAAGTTCGCCCATGAGATCTCAAACATTTGTGAATGTAACTAACATTACGAACTATAGCTCCGACTGATACTAAATACGTACTTAGTATCAGAAATGCACAACAACTTCCGTGAGTTCAGCATTTGCTTCATTCAAACATGCAGATAGTTCTAACTAAAGTCTTAGGTTTTGGCACTGCAGACAGCTGTAATATATCAGCAATGGATTTAGAGTTATAATTTTGTAGTTGTGAAATGTATTGTCCTGACACTACTACATATTTGCACGTGACATTTTTACTTATGAAGGAAACGCATGAAGCCTTTTATAAGTTTACTAGCTGACCCGGCGAACTTTGTTCCGCATTATAAATATTTAAAACAAAAAGAACGTTGGACATAGGATACCTGAGATTTTTATCCCGTCCTTAAAAAACCTACTTTAACAAAACGCACCTGACAGCGAAACGTTATGTTGTCTATAGTGTAATATGGCCGAAAATTTGACAATTAGAAATTTTGAATTCGACTTGTTTATATTGTTGTAATTCACATAATATCTTTATAACTTGTAGCCTATGTGTTATTCTGATGTATAAGCTATATTATTGTAAAGTTTCATTAAAATCCATTCAGTAGTTTTTACGTGAAAGAGTAACAAACATCCATCCATCCATCCATCCATCCATCTATCCATCCATCCATCCATCCATACTTACAAACTTTCACGTTTATAATATTAGTAAGATTATCTGTCTATCTTGCGATACTGATATACTTACTTATTAGATAAACAGATATACACGTGCTTCTTTTGAACTTTTAACCTTTAAATATAAGTGTTTTACAATTGTAACACCTAGGCGTGGTGTAACACCTGGCGTTTTTTTTCTTCTGTGGCGTTCGAACACCTGGCGTTATGTGGCAATTTGATCTTTTGCTTCGGTTTGTAAGACTAAAGGCCCATTTAGACGGGGATAGTTTCTCGCCTCGAAGATACGATTATCGAAAGAATATAAAAAAGTTGCTTCGTCTAAACATTCAAACCTCTCGCTCACTCGCTTTGGCGAGAATTGCCTCGCATTGCAATATTGACAGTGTCCGTCTAAACAGAATTTTGAAGCAATAATCGTATTTCGAGTTTTTGTGCCAGTTGGTGCGCGAGGGTGTTTCAATTAAGTATATCTGCTCTTCTAAGACAAGAATTACTTAAACGGAAACGGAAAAAAATATGTTGGGTTAAAAATTGGATAGCGAGAAGAAACAATTTTGGAGCAAAGAAACAACTTTATATTATCGGCAGCACCATATTTAAACGATTATTATGTAATTTTTGAGAACAATAACCTAGTAATTACTAAACTCGAATGATCAAATCTCCTACTCAAAACGGTTCAAACCGATTTGTACGATACTCGTATGAACTTGAAGAAATGTCATAGTAGATCGAGTCGAGTTTCTCGTAAGCAAGAATCTACCTATAAAATGTCGCTGTGTAAACAGACTTAGGAAATTATCGCCTAGCGATATGTCACATTCGAATCTCGTATGACATAATCGTAGGCGAGAATTTAATTCTTGCCTGTGTGTAAACATTTTGATGCGATAATGTTATGGCGATTATTGCTTGCGATAGTAGCGTACGATTTTCGAACCGAATGGTGCGAGAAACTATCCCCGTCTAAATGGGCCTTAACTTACTGAAGTTTGGTTTCAGTCGTTTATTATTTTGGCGTGGCGCTGGATATCGCTGAAATATCAGAATAAACTATTTCTACTACTCAGCTCATATATGACCCACTACTGAGCCGGGTCTCGTCCAGTTACATGGAGGGTATTAGCCTACTATGCCACGCTGGCTAGACGGGTTGGCAGAGGTTTAGTATCAAAATTTCATTCATTTACGGCTAGGTTATCGGCCTTGTCATCGTATTTTGTTGGCTCTTACGGCACCCTCAGGATGGAATGGAGTGATGACAATACGCATTCTAAACCCGTTACAACACGGACTTTAATATTAGAATAAACATTTATTGTAAAACCAAATATCGTGTTTTCGTTTTGGTCTATGTAACAGCTATCGAAAACTATTAGTGATACATACATATCTTCCATCTCTAGCAGAAGAGCCAAGATGCAGCGGCGCAGAAGTGGGGCAAGAAAGTCGTAGAGCGTAATATGTATGTACGTCCCGTGAGAAGACCCACGACACCTTGTACAGCACCGTACTTCTGTAACTGACAGATAGGTTAAATTAACTATTATTTATCTACTAGCGACTCGCCCCGGCTTTGCATGGGTGCAATTATGACGTAAAAACCTTCCTCTTGAATCACTCACCGTTGCTTAGTTTTGAAGATTTAAGCATACATAGGGACGGACAGACGACAGCGACTTTGTTTTATATTAACTACTACTATACTATAAGTACCTAGTGATTATGTTTCTAATTATGTATCTATCTATACGAGAAGAAAACAATCTAAATGAAATATCTAAAGCATGATTTGTGTCCTCCCTGCGGTTTGGTTATAACCTGCTTATTTACACGTTGGAGAGGCAGATACGGATATTGTTTTCGCTTTCCGTTTCCTAAGAAACATTTGTTTGTTTTTTCTACCATTACCTGTCATATAACTTTAGCTACTTGGGGTCTAAGTAAAATATTTTCTTTATTTATATATAACATTAATATCGATTACTTAAAAATACCAACTAACCTAAAACTAAAAAAAAAACCTTAAAAAGAAAATACTAAATTATATTATATAAAGGAGTCCCTTTAGGCAAGGTTCCGAAGATACTGGCAGCGTTCCCCCTTTGAATCGCTACACTGATTCTTTGTCAGAGGTAGCTGCCAGCTCTCCGGTCTCCTGTGATGGTGACTAACCTTTTTGCTATTTCCTTAAAAATTGGGGAATTGGGGAATTGGGGAATATGGTTGTTGTATAATATATCTATGTTCTCAAGTAAATTCTGATCCTTACTGAGCTAAGCCAACTTGATGATTGAACGGGTCTATCGGCCTTTACCCAGTTAAAATTATAATGATTAATCAATATCATTGTTGGGAAAATGTTTAATATGTGACTGGTTTTTAAAAACATTATTGTAAATCCTGTACCAACCCGGCTGGCCAGCGTGCACCAGTGGGTATATTATGGCCTAAGAAGATAATGAGTAAGTCACTAACAAGTGTATTTACAACGCCTCGTTAGGTCTCTGAAAAGACGAATCGTAAGCACGAAATTTGTATTCAATTAATTTAACTGTCTTTGAATTTACGTTGTAGATATTAGATACTATAAACAAGTTTAATGTGAGAGATAAGAATTTATATGACTGCTAAAAGGGGTGTTAATCTTAACTAAAAGGTTGTTTGGAAAATTTACTTTCATAGTTAAGCTGTTAGGATAGTTTAATTAAACTAATTTAAGTCGTTTAACACGTCAGATGACATATATTTACTTAATAATCCTCTATTAACTTAACAGTACATTGTATTATGTCTTAACCCAGTCGTGTCCATTGCAATATAAAACCCTTCCATAATGTCCCTAAATGGCAACAGATTAAAACTCAAGTCATTCTCTTTGACATTCTAGTCTATTGTATACTGTTGTCCATACTACTGACTTAAAGGAAGACAACTAATATAATTGTATCTTTGAGTTCAATGTTTGAAACCTTTTATCATCATCACCATTTCAGCCAAAAGACGTCAACTGCTGGACATAGGGCTCGCTCAATGATCTCCACAAAGGCCGGTCCTGGGCCGCCCGCATCCGTTGCTTTCCAGCAACCTTAACCAGGTCGTCGGTCCACCGTGTGGGAGGCCTACCAGCACTGCGCCTTTGGGAAGGCGGTCGCCACTCGAGGACTTTTGTACCCCATCGGGCGTCGGTCCTGCGAGCTATGTGCCCGAGAAACCTTTAACTGGGCTTAACCTTTAAGTTTATTTCTGTTTATAGTACTTTACATACTATCTTTAATACAAAAAAACTAAACCAAACTAACTAAAACTTGATACAAAACCTGTGCCAACCCGTCTTGCCAGCGTGACGCAGTAGGCTAATTCCCCTCCATGAATTTGGAGGAGGCCTGACTCAGTAGTGGGTCACTCATGGGCTGAAACGACGACGACGACGACATACTATATTTGTGTGTAAACCTTTATTAAGTTACTAAATTCTATTCTGATTTTACTCCTCAAACATTCTTTACTTCTAAACTCGCCAGAGGGTTGATTGGGGGCAGTTTCCAATGGGATCGGCAACTTTACTTAGAATATGGACGAACATCCAGAAAGTACCGCTGTACAAATTAGTAAGTGCGTGGTAGTAACGTAAATTCTATCAAGTTTACAAGCGGTTCATCATGGAAGAGGCAATTAGGCCTTCAAGCAGAATGTATTACCATTTTTTAGCGTTACGATGGCTTGGTAAATCGTTTCGATATTTATCTTATTCGGATTAAATTCTTAATAAAAAAAACCGACTTCAAGACAGTAAAAAAACTTAAAAAGCGAAAAATAACCAACCATACGAAGTCGCTGCCTTGGTAACATCTATAACTCAATAAACGTCGACGTCGATGTCAATTTAAAAAGGTGTTTAAAAATCCAATGATACAGTTTTAATTGTTTAAAGAAATGGGGGGCGAGACTCTTTAATCTGTTTTACGAGTAATATAGTTCAATGGTTTTACGCAATTTCTTATACTTCTGGCTGAAATAATGATGATGTGGCTGAATGACGATGTTAATGTCTTCTGTGTAAAAGGATCTTTATTCAAGAGTATCTTAAGTTCGATGATCACATAGAACTGAGACGTTCAATATCAACCGCAAGGACACGGAAACTTTGGGGTAGCAACGAACGTTTTCGGATCAATTTCAATATCATCCCTACAAGTTGAGACGTACTTATGAAGTAGATATTTTCTGAAAGATGACTGTATAACTATCAATAATATCAATAAGATAATCATTTTCATGATGATACCTACGCAGAGGGAACTTCACATATTCAAGGGCTTACCATTGTACTTTTGGCCTATGGTATATTGGGGTGCCTCCATCGTTCCAATGTATTGGAAGCAACATCAATATGTAGTTATTGTTGAGGTTTTAATTGTATCGTACTTTTATTGAGGTGGATAATTCAATGTCAACAAATGAGGTTGTACTTTTTCAAGGTATTAATGTTTTCCTTATTAACATAACACAATTTGTATTTTATACTGTATTTTTTTACGAGGTAGCTGATTCTGATACTCGTTTATTGGACACGCATTAAATATTTATTAAATATACCTAATATTACAGTTACTGTTTTTAACAGCTCAGTATACTCCGAAGATAGCTAATATCATTATAGTTAGGTAAAACGTACATACGTTCTTGTATGTCGGGGATAAAGAATGAAAATGTGGTTAACCATTGGTTAAGACAATAATTTCCCATAAAGAACAACGTTTTACAAGAACAAATTTTTAATAACATTTATATTAGTTACTATTAGTTATAATTAATAATTAACACGTTCACAATATTTCCACAAAGTTGGATAATTAATCGCGACGGTAGATGTTAATAAAACTTACTTATCGATCTAACTTAACATCATTATTTTGTACGATATAAAAATACTACTCACTATTCAATCCAGTCGGAACGAATTAAGGTCAATTTCCACATTTGCCTAGGGATAGACCTATGTGGGCTAATGATGATGATGATATACAGACCTTGGTCATTTACTTCCAAATATTATATGAATAGATTTTGCTTGAGAAATTTCGTAAAAGCCTTAAATACGGTTCGGCCTTCAGGGGGTTCTTAACGGTACTGCGCGCGTAATTATGGGCTTTGCTTCCGTTAGCGATTTAAGACCAATCGGGCTTTTTGATAAAAGATCACGCAGAATGGATGACGATAAATATAATCATGTTTCAGAAACATTTATTCCAATTTTATTGCGCCAGGGTGCGAGTCATTTGTGTTTTGCTTATGGTCCATATGTAGTTATGCCCGACTCAGCAGTGGGTCATGTAATGGGCTTAGTGTAGCCCCTAAATGACCCACTACTGGGTTGGTGACGTTGTGTATTCTAAATCCGTCACCACACGGACCGTAGTCGTAGTATTAGTAGCTTATGGTTCGTAAAACTTATAGAGTGCGTTGAATCGAATAGTGCGTCGGGATACTTAAAAGAGTAATGAGATTGTCTGCAGACCACGGCTTTTCTAACCTTGATATTGTTTAATATAAAATGCTGTGCCCGTGATATATGATGAGGATAAGATAAAAGTAACTCCATAATACAAATTAGCTTTAAGCCAGAAAAAGTTTCGTCATAATTACTAATCATTGATTAGTCCATTTGATGCGCGTCCTGCGCATCAACTGAACTAATTGATGAAACGAAGAATTGATTTGTGTTTTGTTATCAGTACTGATTACGCATACAAACATACATTTTAGTTTCATTTACATCTACAGAATATATAAAACACATGTACCCGGCTTTGTACATGTGTTTTCTATATTTATCGTTTATCGCTAGTGTCTTTAAAAACGTAATCCGGTCACATATTTCTAAATAAATCGTTCGACGGGATCAAGTTATTGCTCCCTGCAATATCCTGCCCTGATCGATAAATATGTATTGAATTAAATTTGAATATCCACGGTGAACCCAGATGTTTGTGCAAAGAAAATTGATTAGAAATCAACAGGCAGATCTCGAGAAAGTTTTTATTGTTGAGTGTTGACATTCAATGACAGGAGCAGATGTGCTGCTAACTTAACGATATTCACGAACACAAATGAGATCCAGACTTAGAATAATTGCCCGACTCCGGAAACGAAGCGGGGATTCTTGATCCAAAGGCGGCACACCACGCCCCGAGACCAACAAGGCAGTTCTTTTGTCCCTGTGTTTTCTTTTGATCATCTTGATATTTATTTGTATCGCGCTTCTGTCTGACGGTTTCCTTTGACCATATGAAGACAGATTTAGAAAACTTGAAATCGGTGACGTGACGCCTTGGGCATTGTAAGCGTATATGCGAGAGAAACCGCTTACTATCATGAGAAGTGTTGGCCGCTGAAGGAAACAAGTTTTTCTCTACTGCCAGCGTGGTTTTTGCATTCACGTCGTATAGGGTGTCACTCAGGTGTTTTAAACGTCAATAGCGGACTAACCCGTTTCACGGGTCAAAATCAAATAATTTATTTTGCATATGACACGATGGTCGCAAATAGTCACCATGTCAATAATAAATATTCTAAAATGCAAAGTACACGACCACAGCTTAGAGAAAAAAAACAAAAAGAATCTCAGACGGCTTGTATTTTTTTGTCTTTCTTTGCGGTCCCATTTAATATACCTAGCTGAAAATGTACTTTCTTGAAATAACACAAATAAATTTATTAACAAAATAATTTATATACATATAACAAAATGATTTTTCACTTCAGTAGCTCAAACATGTAGGTTTTGCTTGCTCACTGAAAACAGTGGACAAAATGCGATTTTGCCCACTGAGTGAGACAATAGTTATTTGTGCAACAAGAGAGCAAAGTCGTTTTTTGCTGCGAGTGCTGATATTGAATTCCGAGTAAGCGAAGGAATCAATGATTGAATCACGAGCGTAGCGAGTGATTCTAAAGTTGATTCCTGAGTGCTGCGAGGGATTCAAAGGCACGAGATGCGAAAAATTTTGCTCTCGTGTAACACACATAACTTTTCACTTCAGCAGCGAGAACACTATAGGAAATGAAATATATTACGTAACATTTTTGAAACTATAATTAAATATTTTTAAGTAAAATATCAGTTTTTTAAGCAGTAAATACTTATTTTAGTTTAAATACAACAATAAGTTAAAAATTCAATGAATTACAATAAAATATATAATTATCATTTTTGCTAAATTTCTTTAGTACGAAATTCCGAACGTGTTTGTCTTTGAGGTCGAATCAAAAATCGGAGTAACCCCATAACGAACTCCTTTCATCCAATCGAACTGTTAAAAGTACGTCTAGTTTGTATTTAATCAAATATAGTTCCCATAATATTGCTCTATCAATTTAAGATTTTTAATCTGTACTTTAATGCTTTGTATTTTTT
This sequence comes from Clostera curtula, assembly GCA_905475355.2. Classification (NCBI taxonomy): domain Eukaryota; kingdom Metazoa; phylum Arthropoda; class Insecta; order Lepidoptera; family Notodontidae; genus Clostera; species Clostera curtula. The sequence continues at coordinate 10,390,344 of FR997797.1, read as the reverse complement.
TCTATAGCGCTACCTGCTAACATTTAACTTCATAACTCTAACGCAACTTATAACCAATTAATTTAACTTTCATAATCGCACGAAATTTCTAACACAACACACTTGTCATTGGCAAAATCATCGGTATAACGATGGAAGCGAAAACCTAAATGAAGAAGAAGAAAAATCGGAGCTGTTGGTACTGGCCACTTGGTCTTTCCACTCCACTCTCTCTCTTTTCTATTGGCGGGAAAGAGATAGTGTCAATGTTTCGAATTAGAATTAAAAAGTTACTTTGTCTCACTCAGTGGGCAAAATCGCATTTTGTCCACTGTTTTCAGTGAGCAAAACCTACATGTTTGAGCTACTGAAGTGAAAAGTAACTTTTTAATTCTAATTCGAAACAGTGACACTATCTCTTTCCCGCCAAGCCAATAGAAAAGAGAGACAAAGACCAAGTGGCCAGTACCAACAGCTCCGATTTTTCTTCTTCTTCTTCATTTAGGTTTTGGCTTCCATCGTTATACCGATGATTTTGCCAATGACAAGTGTGTTGTGTTAGAAATTTCGTGTGATTATGAAAGTTAAATTAATTGGTTATAAGTTGCGTTAGAGTTATGAAGTTAAATGTTAGCAGGTAGCGCTATAGAAAACAATACAAAGCATTAAAGTACAGATTATAAATATTAAATTGATAGAGCAATATTATGGGAACTATATTTGATTAAATACAAACTAGACGTACTTTTAACAGTTCGATTGGATGAAAGGAGTTCGAGATGGGGTTACTCCGATTTTTAATTCGACCTCAAAGACAAACACGTTCGGAATTTCGTACTAAAGAAATTTAGCAAAAATGATAAATATATCTTTTATTGTAATGCATTGAATTTTTAACTTATTGTTGTATTGAAACTAAAATAGGTATTTACTGCTTAAAAAACTGATATTTAACTTATAAATATTTAATTATAGTTTCAAAAATGTTACGTAATATCTTTCATTTCCTATAGTGTTCTCGCTGCTGAAGTGAAAAGTTATGTGTGTTACACGAGAGCAAAATTTTCTCGCATCTCGTGCCTTTGAATCCCTCGCAGCACTCAGGAATCAACTTTAGAATCACTCGCTACGCTCGTGATTCAATCATTAATTCCTTCGCTTACTCGGGATTCAATATCAGCACTCGCAGCAAAAAACGACTTTGCTCTCTTGTTGCACAAATAACTATTCCGAGTCCGGTAGGCGTCAGGTGTAAAAAGAGGTCGCTACAAATCATCATTCAACAAACGTTGGCAGCTTAAAACATCGAGCATCTGATAATGCGATCGCCAACCCGCCTGCCAATCATAGCGATTACCCCCCGATAACAGACGCTACCAATACAAGGCAGAAAATTACTGGATTTTCTAAGAACCTAATGAAACCATTAGTTCGGCCGGATATCCAAGTTGAACTTGATTATTTTCATCTACTACAACTCAGCCCATAAATGACCCAATGCTGAGTCCTCCTTCCATCACAGGGAGGGTAATTACTGTGCCACGACCACGACCTGTGCCAGACGGGTTGGCAGTCGATTTCGTATCAAGTTTTACTACTCTTGCGGTTAGGTTTTCGACCATATCATTTCCTATTGTCGGCTCTTACGACACCCTCAGGATGGAATGGGGTGGTGACACTATGTATTCTAAATCCGTCACCACGTGGACGATTGTCATCTGCTACAGGCTACAACGTAATTTTAAGCTTGTAAGAAATTTAACTTTTACGATAGGAGGACCGCCCTTTGTACAAAATTAGTTAGTTACTTAGAACCTAAGAACCACGTAATTAATCACTACATAGTATAAAACAAAGTCGCATTCTTCTTTCCGTCCCTATGTATGCATAAATCTTTAAAACTACGCAACGGATTTCGAAGCGGTTTTTTTTTAATAGATAGAGTGATTCAAGGGGAAGGTTTTTAAGTATAACCCACCCCGGCTTTGCGCGGGCGAAGCCGGGGCGGGCCACTAGTTAATAACAATAAATGGCAACACCGTGGATTCCCATTACAACTCAAAAATAATTTTCCTTCTTTATCAAATGACATGAATATTGTTAAAAAAGCTTTATAATTTCTCTGATAAATGTATATTTAAACACAATAGCTCCCTATTGTGTTCTTACAGGATGCTGCCTTTTAGAAGTTTTAGAAGAATAAACAACAATGTCCTCAGAGGATTGTATAAGCTATGTATTTCTTTTACTAGCGAATTTGCTCTCGATGTTGCTACCATTACTCAGCCATTATTGATCCACTGCTGAGTTGGGTCACCTCCAATTACATGGAGGGTAATTAGCCTACTGTGCCATGCTGGCCAGACGAGTTGTGTCATGATTGCGTTTCAAGTTTTCCTTCTCTTGCGGATAGATTTTCGGCCTTATAATTTTGACGACACGGTTGGCGCAGTGGTTGAGCGATCGACTGCTGCGCAGCATGTCGCGGGTTCGATCCCCACACGGAAGAAATATTTGTACGACCTACAAGTATTTGTTCCGGGTCTGGGTGTTTTTCTATCTATAATATGTATGTATTTACAAAAAAATGTATATAAGTAGTTTATCATCCATCTCGTTACCATAACACAAGCATTAAGTTGCTTAGCTTGGGACGAGATGGCGTTGTGTGAAATGTCCAAGGATATTTATTTATTATTTTGGCCGGCTTTTACACACCCTCAGGATCAAATCGAATGGTGACACTATGTAGTCAAAAAAACAACTACACATTTAGTCGCCGGCCTGCAGTTCTCCGTAGAGCAGTCTGAAGACGTTAACGTTAACAAACTTAACAATTAAAAAGTTTTGTTAAAAAACCTATGTTAACAAGTTATTTTGCGAGTTACAATCGTTAAATTATCTTCGTGAACTTTTGTTTACTGAACCAATTAAAGTTAAATATAACTTGAAAGCTTTGTATTCACCTCTTGACGTTTTGGAGTGCGGCTTTGAAAAACGGTTCGAAGCAACTTCCAAAATAGAAGATTGTTATTTAAGTTACACCATTTATGTAAACCTATCATTAAATTGTTTATTCATCTTTCAGTAAAGGTAAGCATTATTTTGCCCGGAGAATATTTACGAAAGCCATATTTCTCAAAGAGCCATGAAAATATGAAGGGGATATCAACAAGGATTTTTATCAAATGCTTCCCGAACGTTGAATGGACCCTCTGTCCCTATTTATATAGAAGCATTTTAATATATATGTACAGCTCCAGTCAATTTGGAGGCCATGTCATTAATCACGTATACACTTTTGTGCCCCTGACTGCCACCTCACTTTATATTGAACACTTTAGCACATTTACGACTAATATCGCCTACATAATTGAAAATGTAATCGATGTTGCTTTATTAAAGAAATAGAATATCGATATAATGTATCGGCTTTACTCCGTGTGGTGATGGATTTAGAATACATATTGTTTCATTCCACCTTGAGGGTGTCTTAAGAGCCGACAAAGGGAAATGACAAGGCCAATAACGTAGCCGTTAGAGAAAGAAAACTTGAAACGAAACCCTGTGCCATCCTATGCTAATTACCCTCCATGTAACTGGAGAAGGCCCGACTCTGCAGTGGGTCATATATGAGCTGAGTAGTAGTCATCATCATCATCATTTCAGCCAAAAGACGTCCACTGCTGGACATAGGCCTCCCCCAAGGATTTCCACAAAGGCCGGTCCTGGGCCGCCCGCATCCACTGCTTTCCGGCGATCTTAACCAGGTCGTCGGTCCACCGTGTGGGAGGCCTACCAGCACTGCGCCTTCCGGAACGCGGTCGACACTCGAGGACTTTTCTGCCCCATCGGACGTCGGTCCTGCGAGCTATGTGCCCTGCCCACTGCCACTTAAGTTTGACAATCCGGTGGGCTATGTCGGTGACCCTGGTTTTCCTGCGTTCTCCTCATTTCTGATTCGATCTCGCAGGGAAACCCCGAGCATAGCCCTCTCCATTGCCCTTTGGGTGACTTTGAGCCTTCTGATGGAGCCCATAGTGAGCGACCACGTCAGTAGTAGTAGTATCGGCTTTAAATTTAAGATTATCGCTAAGAATATTTTGTATTAGTTTCCACCGTGTGCATTCAGGCCATGCATGACCCACTGCTGCTCAGTCGGGCCTTCTGCAATTACATGGAAGGTTTGTCTACTACTATTTCCTTGTGTCGGCTATTACGACGTCCTCTGGATGGAATGGGGTGGTGACACTATGAATTCTTAATCCGTTACCACACGGACTTATGATGGTTCCTAAGCTCCACAATAATCCACAATAAGTTATAAACTTATAACTTTCTGAAAGTCTAGGTACTTAAATTGCGGTGTGGTTATGTATAGTAATTCTGTTAAGTATCCTTACAGCTACTTATATCGTTGTTCGTTTATTAAGGAAGACTTCACTTTGGTCTTGGAGTTCTAAAGTATTCGTAAACCACGATATGCGGTTACCCTGGCTGATGACCCAAAAGAGCCAAAAGCCCTAAGAGCGCGTTGATGACCCAAAACTTTTGTTAGAGTGTGTTGAATACAACAAATATCCGAAAGCCCCCTAAAGGACTGTATGACTGGCCCCGGTTCGATTCCAAGGTCAGAAAAATGTGTAAACCAGAGACACTGCTGTGAGTCTGGAAGTCATTTGTGTTCGTAAACAGCTCCCGCAATACAAGATCTCTTTAGGAAAGGTGTTTCATACAAAAAATACATAATGGTTTTATTATTATATTTTAGGTAGCAATTCCGCATAGTAAATATTGATCTCGACGTTGCTCGTGTGTTGAAGATTTACAGAAACAACATTAATGCTTTTTGTTTTTATTCCAATTTCCTGAGAGACTAGAGACTACCGCTCTTCGGATTTACGGATTTGCGGTCGGGACTGCCAGTACCAATGCAATGATATAAACATAGGTCAATTGGTACTCTAAGTCAGAAAAGTATGTACCAGCTCTATTTTATTAATTTACTCTTAATGTACAAATGCGGTACACAAGGCGGACTTAATGCCGTGCGGAAACTACCACTCTACCACTCAACCTTCAGCTAGTGTAACCAAATTACTACCGGTAGTCCCACTATCACAGCATATATCAGGTTAAGCTGCTACCTAGCCCATAGATGACCCACTGCAGAGACCTCCTCCAGTTACATGACACAAGACACTGACTTCAAATGGCCACATCCTGTCAATTTTATTGGATTGTCAATACATATTATGGGTGTCATTTGTGCTCGTGAATTAGATGATTTTTAAAAAAAAGTTTCTAATCAAAATAAAATTATTATTATTTTATTTAAAAACAAGTAAACGTCTTGGAAGTATTTTTTTAATACAGTTGCTCAAAAAGTGGCATATTACAGGGACCTATAGCGTTCGGGAAGTGGGCTATTACACACGCGTGCTTTTTCTTTACCATTCCCGCACTAGTGCGTTTTCTTTCCCAACTGTCAAAATAATGTCTATTATAAGGAAAAACCAACCATGAAGGTTTTACTAAAAAAAATCATAGAAGTTTTTATGATTCATGCAAATACGTATATTTCTAAAAAGAATCTACGTACTAATTTGTTGCAATATCAGATTTAATGATTTGATTGAATGTGTTTTATTTCATCTAATTAAATTTAATTTCATATCAATAAAAAAATTCTACTGAAGACTTGGCTGTATGGGCCTTTTGCCTACCAGAATGGGTGAAGAAAAAAAAAACCTGCTTATATTCTACGGTCGGCGCCATTTTTCAGAAATGATTGGTTAGTTGAGTTTATTGTGTTTATAATATTTTATTAAATTGCTTCATTTTTTCGCAACTGTATTAAAAATAGTCGTTCAGTACACGTGCGGAACCGTCATTGCAACTTGTTCCGACTGTCAACCCTCGCCTTCGGCTGCGCCTCGGCTCGGGTAGACATTTGTCGGAACTCGTTGTAATGACAGCCTTTCCGCACTTGTAATGAAATATACTATTTATTATTAGTATTAAGTACTTTACATCTTTCATCATCTTTATTTAAAAAAAAAAAGTATCTAATCAAAATAAAATTATTATTATTTTATTTAAAAACAAGTAAACGTCTTGGAAGTATTTTTAATTATTATTATTACTTTACATCTGCTATTAAGATCAGCTAGTGGGGCTTGGTAACAAATTGCCGCAATTTGTATTGTATGATGTTTTAATGCATTATCAGGTCAAGGTGGTACGTATATAACTAAATACAAATTGGTTGGCTATTTAAAAGTGGGTAAAATTATTAGTTCAAGTCTAGCCACTATTAGGGGTAATCACGCGAGCCTTCAAACGTATCCGGAAAACAAAAAGAGCATTTGAAATGACAGAAATCAGATGATAGGACTGACTGACGCCATTACATTATTCTAGGAATAGCTCCGTTATTCCGTGCGAGTCGGCGGTATAGTAACAATTCCCGAATAGGCCCACTATTCTTAGAATTGTAGATGGTAAAACGTAAAATTGATTTACTCTCGATTAACTGACGATTTATTCTAAGATTAAGATTTACTCTTGTTTAGTCGAATCCACACTAGTTACCTATACTGGCTTATTCCTTGGTTTCGGTATACACATCTGTTAAATATTGTAAAGAAGATAATCACATATATCCCTTGAGGCAGTAAGTAGGAACCGGTAATCCCGTCACCACCTTAGACTGGATAGAAAAATAATGGTACGTCATTATTTTTCTATCCAGTCTAAGGTGGTGATATAATATGAAATAAGTTTGTGTTTGTAAACTTGATCTATTTTGTATGTCAGAAAGATATAGAGTAATAATTTTATTACGTACTACTATGCACATTGGTATTTAACATAATATAGGCGCGCGAGTTCATGTCCATCGGGGTATAAATAAATAATTAATTATCACATTTATTTTATTTCATACTTAGCAAAGTTACCTTAGGTTACAATATACCAAATCGACAGCTGTTGACTAAATCGGTAGTTATTATCGATATTACCATAACAACATTACAGCCTTCCTCAGGATAGACATGAACTCGCGCGCCTATAATATACATTGGGTCAATACCAATAATGTACGTACCAATAAACACGTCTCTATGTACCTACATGTTATTGAACGAGGTTATTTATTTTTATGAGCATCGATTTTCATCAGACCTTCCTCATATTTTCTCAATTGGTATTCAAGACAGGACTTCTCGTAAAGTAAGATGAAATAGGTCCGGAATCTCGGTGGAACACCGCACGCGTTTCAACCACATACATAAATTCCAGAGTTACAAAGGTAGCAACAATAATTCTGACCCTTACATATTATGTCAACATTTAAGCACTCTAGTAAGTTCGACAAGCTCACAAAAACAAGTTAAATGTTGCGAACAGCAAAGGTTTTTTTTTTATCAATAACGAATATACTTTAGACACAATTAATAGTATCGCGTAAACCTCTAGAGCTTGAATGTGTTCGGTCAAAGAAATCTTTTTTGTAATAAACTAGCGACCCGCCCCGGCTTCGCACGGGTGCTATAAGTATATGCATAAAAACCTTCCTCATATATCACTCTATCTATTAAAAAAAACCGCATCAAAGTCCGTTGCGTAGTTTTAAAGATTTAAGCATACTTATGGACGGACAGACGACAGCGACTTTGTTTTATACTATGTAGTGATGATATGTAAAGTTTTCAATGTACCTATCCAGTTTACAAGTTTGTTAAAAGCTAAGTCAATTATGTTAGGTTAAGACATATTATCATGAAAGTACCTGCTACAAAGTCTTTACAAAATATGTGGTTTTAGTATCTATATCTTGGTCAGCGTTCGTCCATTTATAAAAATAATAATTTTAATTCAGATAATATTGTTCATCATTTACTAATCCAATCAGGTTTCGTTATTTCAATCTCCTCCCCGCTTAGCTTCGGTGGAAATAGATTAATGAAACCTGATTGGTTATTCAAAACACATCTCCTCTCGTCTCCTTTCCTCTCTGATTTGGTGGACACCGGGCCTTACGCTGCTTTTTTATATACATGTTCCGAAATTTAAATAACAATATAGCTACACATACTAGAGACTCACAAACGCCATAAACGACAAACCACAATGTAAATGCGATAACGAATGTTTGCATCTTTATTAGAGGCTTATAGGCAGAATGAATAGAACATAGTAAGGCCATAAATAGAAATGGAAGCCAAATAGGGTAAAACGGCAAATTTTTACTTTACTTTAACCTAGGTATTATAATTACGCTACCTAATTTTCAGAATTGTCTTGAATGACATTCAATATGAATATATAATGTTTATGTAAGTATGTTTGTGTGTCAAATGTATGTAGTGTGCGTAACGATTAGGTAATTTTATTTTAAATGTTTATAACATTTAGGTACGTAGACTGTTTTGGTGTCACGTAGGTAGGTAGGTACCTAATAATATATCGATTATAGTAATAATGATTCTGATGGGCTATTTAATTAATTATATTTTATTATTGGTTCCCTTACATATATGAGTACCTACATATTATTAAAAAGTTCTCAATTTTCCTTTAAAAAGTGGTACTAGAAAGCCAACAATTTACCTAATTGAAATCAATTTTGTGTAAAGTGGAAAGATAGTAAAGGCCTTGAATATATAATTGAGCTTTATCGCAAACAATTTAAGTCTATCCAACTACAAGGCATCGTGCCAATCAAGCTAGCTGAAATTAAGTTTATCAATCTTGATCAAGCAAGAAAGTAATGTTAGGTTTGTAAATATCCTACTGTTCATAAATTATTACAATAAAATAGAAGTTCTAATAAGATATTTCTAATGTCTCTAAAAAATTAGTCAAAATCAAAATCAAAACTCATTTAATCAAGTTGGCTCATTAGAGCTCTTTTGACAGGTCAAACAAAAAATAAAATTTAAAATTTACCATTTAAAATTAATTATTTACCATCTACCACCGGTTCGGAATGCACCTCTACAGAGAAGAGCCGGCAAGAAACTCTGTAGTTGCTCTTTTTAGATCGCCATTTGGGTACAAGATTGGTTTTAAGACAGATTTGTGAGAGCAAACTCACGCAATAGTTCCAAAGGGCCAAACATCAGCCAGATATAGTTGACAATAGTAACCTTGTAATGCCCAAGCCAACCAACCCCCAGCAACGGCACCTGTTCACAAGCATGACGCATGCGGCAGCCATCGCCCTCCTCAACCATATTGCAGGGAAGAGAACGACCCGCCGCACGACGCCACCACTGCCATGAGTCTTTAAGTGAGCATGATAACTCGAGCACCAAGGAATTGAACATTTCAAAAGTTACACTAATAACGCGTTAGGATGCTCTCACATACTGTGTATAAATATCACATAACAAGAACACTATTTCTAATTAATTTGTCATTATTCTAAAAGTATTTAAATAAGAGCATCGGACTAGCAACAACACCGATCAGTTATTCCCAAGCATTTTTGTCTAAGATATAGTCGTTAACTTTATAGTACCCCTTAAAGATTAGCCGACTTTTAATGTAACACTTAAAGTGTTCTAAAGGCAAGTCTTGAATGCCTTTAGGTATTTTATTAAATAATCGAATACCAAGACCTGCAAAAGTTTTGTGAACTTTTTGCAGCCTGTAATAAGGGACTATTATGTGGTGTCTATTCCTAGTGGACATTTTATTTTTATTGATATCGCCACTCTTTTCGTAATCGCAGATATTTTTACGAATGTACATTATATTTGTAAATATGTACTGCGATGCGACTGTAAGAATCCCAGTATCCTTAAAAAGTTCTCTTAGTGATTCTCTAGAATTAAGATTATAAATTGCACGCACCGCTCGCTTTTGTAAAACAAAAATGGTTTCGATATCGGCAGCATTTCCCCACAATAAGATACCATAAGACATAATGCTGTGAAAATAACTGAAATATATTAATCTAGCTGTGTCTACATTAGTAAGTTTTCTAACTTGTCTCACAGCATAAGCCGCAGAGCTCAGTTTAGCTGCGAGACACGTTATATGTGCCCCCCATTGAAGTTTAGGGTCTAAAGTAATGCCTAAGAATTTTGTTGATTCTACAATATCTACGCATCTATTGTCAATCATTAAATGGGTGTTACTAATTCGTACGTTGGGCGTGACAAACTTAATACATTTCGTTTTTTGAGCATTTAATGCAAGGTTATTCGTCTCAAACCAGTGGCATACTTGAGAGAGTGCGCTGTTTACATCGTCATATGAACTTTTGTCTCTGTCAACCTTAAATATTAACGAAGTGTCATCTGCAAACAGCACAGTATTACAAATATTTTCCACAAAAAGGGGGAAGTCATTAATATATATTAAAAACAAAAATGGGCCTAGAATAGAACCCTGCGGCACGCCCATTAACACAGGTGAACCGGTCGACTGAACACCATTTACGCTTACAAACTGAATCCTGTCATTTAGATATGAGGCCATTAATTTCAGGGCATGATCCGAAATGCCATAATGACGAAGCTTTCTCAACAGTGTATCGTGATGAACGCAATCAAAAGCTTTTGACAGATCGCAGAATACACCTATGGCATTTTGACCATTTTCCCAGGCACTGTAAATATGCCTCAATAGAGCGGCCCCTGCATCAGATGTAGACCGACCTTCAGTGAAACCGAATTGATTCTTGTGGAGTAAATTATTTGAATTGAAATGGTGAAGCAACTGTTTAAGTATGTCGTTGCTATATTCCATCTTATTAAAACTAAGCTGGGGTCGGGTGAATGAATATACATATAGGTACTTAGTATGTCACAGCGGGTAAGGACCCGCAGTTTTCGGCTACGTTGAGTGTAAATTATGTTAGTTCCTTTTTGCAAATGAAAAAGATGCTTCAATGCTTAAAAAGTGATATCAAATTCATTAAATCAAGTTTTGGCTTAATTGAGCTCATTTGCCATATACCATGTCTATTGAAAAGTCACGTTCACATGGGTATTTTCTAGTAGTGATATGCTCAATGATTTGAAATTATTTTAAAAATCAATAATTCTAAAGTTTTGTGATGGAGCTTCAAATGAATAATTTATCTAATAAACATATTTCAATAATTAGAAAGATTATCTTTAAAAAAGAATAAAATGACAAAAAAATATGTCCATTTGTTATGAATACTGAACGATAGTATTCGTTTCACAACACTGTAAAACGAAATGAATAAATAAATTTAAAAATGTTTATATAAAAAATTGTTCCCTATAAAATACCGTCTCTATAAATGGTTTTAATTCTGGCTCTGTCTTTTTCTATTCCCCTCCCCAGGAGCGTTTAACGTTTAACGCAACAGTGCTTTCATACCCGCTCCATGGTAGCGTTAAACGTTTAACGCAACCTTGTTGGAAGTCTCATTAGAAGTTTCACTTCAAAAATGCCTACATCGCGATGGCGCAGTTTACAAAGCAATTCGCATGGAAAAGAAATCGGATAGACGCCGCAGGCCGGCCAGTCATACCACTTTGGCTGGCTGGATGTCCTCCATCACTTTACGTTTAAAACATATACGCACCACTTTTAAAAAATCGTAATTTCTCGAAATTTTTATGTAAGTACCTACTGCTTTGCATGTACATACCTAGTCAGAACATTGTTAGTTATTACCTATATATACGCAATTTTCCAAACGTTCAAAGAAATCGGTATAGTATAGGGAAAACTTTTTAATAAGTAGGTACGAAAGAAGGTTAGGCTTAGATTGATTAAAATGTTGCCTGCGAGTCCTGCGACCTCTTTTTATCATGACGATAATGTCATCGTAGATGAAAAAGTAATCTATCTGATATTTTATGATATCAGTTCTCATTAGTTTATGTTTAAGTATCTCATTAGCCATGTTTGGTTAAAATTCTGTTTCAGATTTAGGCAACACATTTGCATGTACTTAAGAATTAAGATAACATTATAAAATAAATGACTAATGTACAAAAAACCTACTTAGCTATTTCAAACATTGCCCCGTTAGATTAGTCCGTAAGTTAGAATAGTTAGTCCGCAATTAGGAATGGGAATGTTTGTCGCGGTGGATGGTCTCCCATTCGGTAGTGCAACACGCGGTCCTGAAGCGGGCAGTCCAGGAACGCCGTTGGTTTTCGTGGGTAGAATGGGGTGCTAATCACCACCTGTCCGGGCCCTGGAGTCCCACATATCCTGGTATCTATGATGATTTCCAACGGGAAAAAAGGAGCGTGTGTTTTTAAGGTACAGTGGGACTTTTACAAACAAGTAACAATGACACCGAGACTCAGACCAGTATCGCCTTACACAAAGACACTTGTCTGACGAAATTGTCATCTCAAGACAGCGTTATTTACTTGCCGAATAAAGCGTCAAAATTTTCAGAAAAGAACTTTCTATTGAAAGCCGTCGATGCAAATTTAAGAAAAACTAAAGTCTATAACATTATACGGGTGAAGCTTCAGATCTGATCGGGGCGCAGCGGCTAATGACGTCATTTTCTTATCGGGAATCTACACGATTCACCCTCCGTGAGTTTCCGCGTAACATTAAAGCCTTGACCGGCGACATAGAAAGCCACTTGCCCAAACAAAATAATAAAATTTATTTCTTTAGCAAAATTTTCATTCTGTGAGTCGTTTCGTCGTTTCAACCCATGAATGACCCACTACTGAGTCGGGCCTCTTCCAAATTCATGGAGGGAAATTAGCCTACTGTGCTACGCTGGCAAGACGGGTTGGCACAGGGTTTGTATCAAGTTTTCCCTCTCTTGCGGCCAGGTGATTTGCCTCTTTTGTTCCCTTAGTCGCCTCTTACGACACCCTCGGGATGGCATGGGTTGGTGACACTGCATATTCTAAATCCGTCACCACACGGAAATCCGGGCGTGTGGTGACAGAATAAGAATACTTAATGTCACTAAACCATACCATCCTGAGGATATCATAAGAGCATGGTAGCGCTGTTGCTTATCAATCAAAAACTATAAGTACACAGTTTAAGGAAACCCAAGAAATCATGATAAAAAGCCTGTTTGATCGGTCTGGTGAGCTTAGTTTTGTAGGTTAAATTCCCTCCATGAACTTGGAGGGTGAAAGATCGTTGAAGAGAAAAGCCTTCGATCAATCTGTGTTACCAGTCTACATATGGTAGAGACGTGGTAACTCACTATGAGCTCCATGAGAAGGCTCAAACTCACCCAAATGGCAATGGAGAGGTTATGCAAGGTTATGCTTGGAGTTTCCCTGCGGGATCGAATCGGGAATGAGGAGATACGCAGAAGAACAGGAACAACCGACATAGCCCTCAGTATTGCCGCACGGAAGAAATATTTGTACGAATTACAAGTATTTGTTCCGGGTCTGGGTGTTTTCTATCTATAATATGTATGTACTAGCTGACCCGGCGAACTTTGTTCCGCATTATATAAATATTTAAAACAAAAAGAAAGTTGGACATAGGATACCTGAGATTTGTATAAAACCTACTTTATCAAAACGCAACTGACAGCGAAACGTTATGTTGTCTATAGTTTAATATGGCCGAAAATTTGACAATTAGAAATTTTGAATTCGACTTGTTTATATTGTTGTAATTCACATAATATCTTTATAACTTGTAGCCTATGTGTTATTATGATGTTTATGCTATATTACTGTAAAGTTTCATTAAAATCCATTCAGTAGTTTTTACGTGAAAGAGTAACAAACATCCATCCATCCATACTTACAAACTTTCACGTTTATAATATTAGTAAGATTTACAAAAAAAATATTTAAATAAGTAGTATAACATCCATCTCGTTACCATAACTAACGCCCGATGGGGCAGAAAAGTCCTCGAGTGGCGACCGCGGGCCGGAAAGCGCAGTGCTAATAGGCCTCCCACACGGTGGACTGACGACCTGGTTTAGGTCGCCGGAAAGCGATGGATGCGGGCGGCTCAGGACCGGCCTTCGTGGAAATCCTTGCAGGAGTGGACCGTGGATCCGTGTTTTGGCTGAAACAATGATGATGATGAACTTGGAGGAGACCCGAATCAACAGAAGGTCTTTTATAGATTGAAATTAGATGTATAATTTATTTGTTTACATTGCAGTATCTTCAGAATCAAATGGGGTTATTATTATATCTTCTTTGATCCTCACACGTGTCAGCGTCAAATACAAGCTTGTACCTACATAAATTTGCGCTAGTGATGGGCCGCACTGTCATGGTTCCAATTTCCGGTGAGCTTTGCTATCGGCATCAGCCCACTGATCCGGTGTGTGCGCCCCAATGATTAGCTATGAGATCGCGCCTTGTCGCCCATTGGAATCACTCGACAGATTATGTATGAATAAATCAGAATACCTAAAAATATTACAAAGAAATGTACCACATACCTGGCTTGTGAAGCGACAGAAAACTAGATACAACAGCTGTCACCTTTTTTAGTTTCTACATTTGAAAGAAGTAACCTAACTTTTACCTATTATTTGTTTCATCATCATTATTTTGGAAAATTACTAAGCACGTACTGTATTTAATAAAACGTTTATTAAACAGTGGCGATAATGTTTAATAAACTTTTTAATAGCACTTCAAGTTTGGTGTAATGGTGATAGGTATTTACCAGTGGAATTTAAACAGCACTTAGATTAGGCCAACATACCAATTTACAAAAATATAAAACATTTTTCGCCGCAAAATATTTGTGAAAAGCGAAATAAATCAAATTTTGCCAAGAGCTTTAGGAAAAGCGTATTTTTGGGCTGACAATTTCAGTAGAATAAATATTTTGATGAAAAGGTATTAAGAGATTTGTTTCAATCTCGCCAGTTACACCCCGGCAATCCATTATTGATTGTGCAGGGGTTGTATTCTGTTCGAAATGATCAAGATTATATTACTCGTATTTTTATTATGAGTCGGCACTCGTAGGAGAAGGAAATCCTGATGCGGTCTGGCCGGCGTGGTATAATAGAATAATTTCCCTTCATTTAATGAAAAAATAAAGATTGTGTTAGTTTATCCAAGGATATTTTTTTTTTTATTCTAACAACCAACTTTCGAAACTACCTGTGAATAGAATAGGAATTTTCCCACAACTACTCCTTTCGGTAGGCTTTATGCTCTCTGCTATAGGGTTTTTGGTACACATCTCATCACCATCAATAGTTAACAGAAATATTAATGGAATGTACTCTGCTCTCAGATTAAAATCGATACATAAAATAGACGCGAAGCAAAAAGCTTTGTTCCATTTTTAGGAGTAGGTAAGTAAGTATTAAGGTTATGATTTTTATTTGCAGTTTTAAGGAGGAGTCTACAAATTTTATATTGTAATTAAACATGCATTAGTAATAAAATTGAGTGATTCATTGAGTTATTCTGATATTATTATGAATAGTTCATATCATTCTTCCTTTTTAATCAATACATAACAGCTTATCAACTGTGATCTTGCTCAATAGGTAATCACTAACCTACTGCATCGCTATTGGAGACGCGATGAAATAGATTTGAGAAATGCGGACTTTAAATAATTAATGCCTCGTATCACTCCGTTTTCTACGAACCGATAGCAAATATAAATTATAATTAAATTCTTAATGCCTCTGCAGCAGATCAAATTCACGAAAATCTTTCAGATAAATTACGAAGCAATTCAAAACATTTCAGTAGCCAAAAAGTAAATTAACAGCTTAATGAGGCATCATCTTTTAATTTAATTAAGGAGCTTACCTTGGAGTGTTCTCAATCGTAATGGCTTTCTGTTTTTAATTACTTTTTGGCCCTGTGATTATGTATCCACACCTCGGTGTCGTGAAATGTATCTAATTGGGAAAAAATGTTTTAGCAAAAAAGTTCTATGTTAGAAAACGTGCTTTCTTTGTGAGATGAGTGAGAGAATGATACTTTTCATTTGTGGATAAGTCCAAGTCAAATTGTTTATTTTGTATGACACAATGGACACAAATTGTCAGCATATTAATATACAATATCAGTTCAAAACGCGGCCATTGTTGAGAGGACTCTGAGACCTCGGAGGACTTATAATTTTTTATTTATACTTTGCGATCCTATTAAATATAGTTACAATGTACGTAACTTTGATGCCAGTAGCAATGTCATTAAAAATATTTTTTTCTGTAATTAATATCATTAATTTAAACTGCAAAAATAATGCAACACATTATTTACCTACACTTTAGTCTATACATACATATAAGTAACAAGAACTTTGCATACAGTAATGAACATTAAAAGTAAAGCACAATGAGCGGTCTTGTTGATTACTTACTTAACACTTATTCATGGCTTTCTTTGTACAACAATAAAAGTATTAATAAATATAAATTATGATGAAATTCATGTAGTTTCAGTATTTATCTACCAGTTCCTATATTATATGTATTTAAAGCATTAGTTGAGGTGAGCATTTAATGCAAAATCTATTGTGTTCAATAGAGTATTAGGGAATTCTCTAATAGTATAGTTGTTCGTTTGATATTTAACTATCTATATATTGTTCGTAACCCAATTGAGTTGCAAATAATATATAAATAGTTAATATATTTGGTTCACCGTAGGCTGTAACGCTTCGTAAGTTTACGTTCTATCAACTGTTTGATTTGGCTTCAAGCAAACTGCGAAATTGAAACTGGTTATAGATATTGATATTTGTGCTAATATCGAACATGGAAACGTGCTTATACAATGATTAAGTGATTGACTTTTAAAGTGAGTGTAACGTTCCACATTACCTACAATGTTTCATAATATAAACCGACTTCGAAATAGGCACTAAAATGCGAAAATAAACAAACATTTGAAGTCCTTTTAGTGACTATTTTAAGTCGACCTAGCCAAGTAATTACCGGTGGTCCCACTAGATGGGTTGTGGAGGGCAGACGGCAGTCGTTATGTGTAAATGCTGGTGTTTTGGCTTATGCATACCGCCGCCCCTCGGGTGTGGGGTCGGCGATTATGTGGGACTCAGGAAACTACTCGTCTAGCCACTAAAACCCCAGAGGTATATACACGACACGCTTGGGGCGCCACAGGTTTGCGTAAACGCAATCCACTGTGGCGCCCCGAAATCTGGTTAAACATTTTTTTCCTCTTTTTTTTAACTTTGGAGATCCTCGTGGGTTATGTGGGACTCCGGGGCGCGGAAAGATGGTAATTGAGCCCCAACCTACCAAATAAAACCAACGGTGTCCCTCAACCGCTTGATGGGCCCCACGCTTTGATGAGGAGGTCTGGACGCTCCCCAACCCACCGAGACGCACCTGCCCCCGTCAGGCGCCGGATGAACTGGCGACGAATCCACGCGGTTGAGGTGATAGCCGTGGCCCGCCTGTCTACCCGCCGCTGCTAGTGACAGCATCCCTGGCCTCAACGCCTGGCCGCCCTCCACTGCAATTACCACGCCGTGTGTCTGGTCTGGTCTCTCCCCGTGGCCCCTCCCGGCATGGGTGACCCTAAGACGGTATTGCCTCAACGGATCCTAAAGGCACGCAAGCCGCCTCACCACAACAATTGGCAGCTCGGTAGAGGGGGTAATCTGTTTGGACATGTGCCAACCCCATTCAACTTGGAAAAAGGTGAGGAAGAGGAACATCCCTCTAGTATAGAAGACCACAGCAGTAACGCAGAGAAGGAGCAGCAGAGAAGGACACAGCAGTAACGAAATTTATGGGCTGAAATGATGATGACGATAAATTGAATCGGTATGGTATGAGTAAGTTCTTGCTAACGCTAAAATACTCCCGCTAGTAGTGAATGTGGTTCAAACAGAATACTTGATAACGAAGAGGTCTAGCCGGTGTTACCGCAGATCAGTAGCCGGATGGCCAACCTACATTAATGGATTTATAACGATTACATTAGATTGAACAAAGACTGCGACTTCGCACGCGTTTAATTTGTATTTTGGTACAGAAACAGATATAAATCTACAAATCAGTTTTAAGGTTTGGATATACCAACGGTACCAATAAATCCCATCAATCCCATCATATGGAAACCCAACTTAAAGGAGTCGGTTAATAATGAGTCGTGCTGTATACACCAACCAAAACTGACAAAAATGTATCGTTTGCCATACTTACCTTGTAAAAAACAAACAGTGTCTTTAGGCGTCGTCGTCGTTTCAGCCCATAAATGACCCACTGCTGAGTCGGGCCTCCAACAAATTCATGGACGGAATTTAGCCTACGTACGTAGGACGCACTGTTCGAAAACTTTCGTTTTCAAACTCTATGGGATGGGCGACGAATGGCAAGCGTAGTGTGGGACGGCCATCTGCCAGATGGAGCGACGATCTGCGATAGGTCGCTATGTCGCTCTTTAGGGGAGGCCTATGTCAAGCAGTGGACTAATGTGGGCTGATGATGATGATGAAGTAACACTACATTTATCGAAATCGGTTCAGATGTTTGGTATAAAACTTTAAATAAGTACCTAACCAAAAATTGGTGACAAGGTAAAATGTGTATTTAAACGAGTTTTTTATTTAGGTCGTTTAAAAATCATATATTTTTAAGCTTGGTCTTAAATCTTGGTTAAAATTTGTGACCACCAAAACGTCGATTGCTCTCTTATACTTCAACATAGAAAACGATTGTAAACATATAACTGCTTCTTTGCATTTGGTCTTCGCCCTCTATCGATAGCATTTATTTCTTTTCCTTTTTTTAAATACGTGAGCAATAGCCACAAAATTAAAAAACTTTCTAAAACATCATCCTACTCGAGTTATTAGTATTCGTACCTCAGGTGTTTCTAGATAGCATAAATTACCTGTTTGTTTCTCTTTACAATTTTAGGCATCAATTTGTTTGTAAAGAAAGCACTCTGTTTATATTCAGTTCAAAACATCAAGGAGTTTAGATAAGCTTTGTTCAGCGTTTAGGTATGAAATAACAAATTCTGTTTATAGAAAGAGTTTGGTGTCGAAATAAATAATAGTAGTAGGCATTTATCCGAAATGAGAAAAAATAGTCTTTACGTAATTATAAACAGTATCAATGATTTATTTTCACCTAAGTATTTACTAATGATGATTTGTTATTTTATTTTATTGTAATACTTTTTCTATCAGTGATTTGAATGCCTTTGAGTTGCGTGATGGAAAGCAACGACGGGGTCTAAAGCAGACAATTTAAGGAAATGCCAACAACAAAAACTTGTTTACTTTTTGTCTACCTCTATTGGGATTACCGGTAATTATGGATAGATAAGCTATCAATCATTTACTCTACCTGTTGACTTTGTGGATGGATTGAAAAAACAAATAAGTAGCTACAGAGTTGACTATGTAGCTTCTTGTCTTATTTTTCTCACGCAAAAGTTATTTAATTCTCCTTGATTAAAAGATAAACAACTTCAGAACTCACTGCCACTAAACAAAACTTTGTTAATTTCCTTAGTTAGAGGAGCTTTGAGAAGTGCTATACAAGAATTTTCTTCTGTTTCTATCTAATACAATGATAGAGGTTTCTGAGTTTTTACGTTATTAACGGAAGTTAGCTTTACGATGTTCCGATATGTAAGCTTAATTATTTGAACAGAATATGTGTCTTATATAGAAGAACACGCTGTTTTTAATGTTAAAATAACTTTTATTTTATGCACATAGGTATATGGTCCTGGTGGTGACATATGTATAGGACAATATTTATAAAATAATTGTCTGAGAGTAGTGTAGGATGCATATAAAAGGTATGAATTTATAAGCAGTCTTCTAACTTACATAAAAGTAGAATTATTAACTACAAAATTGTTAGAACAATATTCTTCTGCTTGGGTCCTTAGGCTTGCAAGAATTGAGTGACTAAAATATGAATTAAGTCGCAAGAAAATTGGCAATCAAAGGTGGTAATGAATATGTCTAAATACTCGTAGATTATTTTTACATACTGGATTTAAATTGAACTACATGTCAATATTTGTATTAAAAAAAAACAATAATTTTATTTTGTTTTTCACAGTTTTAATCTTGTTAGTGAAAAATATTAAATTCGAAAATAGAATGGAGTTTTAAAACTTTCATTGGAGTTCAGCAGATTCGGTTCTTAAAATTAACAATACAACACTGTACATTGATGCATAATTCAATTCTGCTCAGAGATATAATGAATGTGAAGTATCTTCTTCTATTAGAATGGTATCGAGATTGGGATTACATCGATAAATGTATTTGGGTATGTACCTATAATGTATTACAAAATGTTACACCGACTAACTAGTATTTTCGCAAGATAAAATGTTAATAACGAGCAATTTCTGCGTAAGTAAATAATACAACAGACTATTTGACAAATTTATGGGACATGATGGATATCATTATAATTTACAGTAGTCAAACTTCAAGCCGGCGTGGATTTAGAACTGCTCATGCTTCACTTTCTGTTTGTCAATACTATAATTTACTTATTATATTATAGTAGTACTTACTGATGATAAACATATTTATGCTCTCCAGAGCAAAATTTTTTATTCACATCGGACCTGAGCGTAGCCGCTTATTAACACACTAGCGACCCGCCCCTGCTTCGCACGGGTGCAATGATGAACATCTAAATTTATCAGTGTTTCTCTACAATATTATGCATGTATTATACATATAAACCTTCCTCTTGAATCACTCTTTAAATTAAAAAAAACCCGCTCAAAATCCGTTGCGCAGTTTTAAAGATATAAGCATACATAGGGACGGACAGACGACAGTGACTTTGTTTTATACTATGTAGTGAAAACCCAGTCTCTATAAAACATGCTATAAAATAAATATATTTAAATTAAATTTTCCTCATCGTAATGACATCTAGTGATACATTTTCTGCACTAGTCGCGTCTCTGCGTCGTTAGGCTTAAAATAACCCAAGGCATTCGGTCAAAATCTCCAGTCCTGCCTACTTGACAATAGATGGCGCAGTAAGTTTTAAATTGTTTTTTATTAGCGTTTGTGTAAACTGTACATCTCAAGATAATACTATTTTAAATTATGTTATTGATTGATAGGTTATAGTTGAAATTGAAGATATTTCTTTTTAACATTATCAAAGTCGTATCCACTCACAAATAACTCGAGCATATAACCAATAATGTTTTTTTTTCATTCTAGACACAGTATCAATTATGTAGTTCTTTGCAGACTCTTGTTATATGAAATAATTTATTAACTTAATTATGTACTTGTTAGTTGTAATACATAATTCCGGTAGGACAAAACAACACAAAATGAGTAGGACGAAGGGATGTTTATGTTGCAGTCATCTGTCAAGGGTTATAAATGACCGTTTTTTTATCGCGCAGCTGTAACGTGGGCCTAAGTTTCTTGTGGGAAATAATCGAACATTTATATAGGGTGTACCCAGTCACTAAGTCTTACAAATGGGTACTCTTGATTTACCTTATATGTAGGCTTAGCGTCCACCGTGATTGAGTCAATGCATTATTGTGTCAGGCACAGAGTGTCAGGAATGTACAGCTTCCCCTACTTTTTTTGGTATCGCTGGGGAAATGCTTCATGCATACCACTGCTCCTCGGGGCAGTTACGTAGAACCCCTGAACGCTCGGCTACCCACTAACGCGCCAGGGGTAGAACCTTATACGTCTTATTTCAGACGTAGTCTACTGTGCTCTAAGGAGGGTATCGTTTTAACTGCGACGCCCTCAGTCAATGAGGCTCTTGTAGGCGGCAGGTTCCTCGACCCACAACTCGCGGGCGGATCTGTCAGATCTTCCTCCTTCCAGACCCACACTACCGCATATTTTCGCGACATGACTGTCGACTGTCAGTTATGCGTCGGGACCCTATGGTGCGCCACAGTGGTTTAGTGCTCGCAGGGCTACTCTGAGGACAGAGGAGCCCGAACCCGCCACAACGCTCTAGGCCCTTCTTCGTCTAGCCACTCCCCGAGGGCCCACCTGGAATGTGTGATCTTAAGCCGGTATGGCCCCTTCCCACAGCAAGGTGGCACTGCGGTCCAGAGAAGTTTCCACTTACCTGCCTGGTGCGGCTACGATACGTTATAAACCCCTGCCGAACACTGTGATTTAAACAAGTTTTAATTTTACTCGACTACCAGTCTATGCATCCAGAGGAGGTGGAATGTAGACAGAATTTTCTTCATGACTGAAGGACGTCCGTCTCAGTATGTCAATGGTCAATATTGGAGATAGCCACCAGAACCCATCTATCCAGTGACGAAAATTATTTGTGGATATTAATATCAACAATCCGGCAGATAACAGATTTTAAAATTCCTACGTTGGTTAAATATCGCACACCTACGTTCAAATTTAAAAATACTAAACATTTGTGATTACGTAAGACGCAGTGCGTGTTTACCAAGGCCCCAAACTTGCAATTTTCTTACTACGCCGTGCCCAATTGACACGATGCAATTGCTATCATCAATCTGCCAAATTCAAAAGTTCTTATCAAGTTTTTGTGTCAGAAGTGTTTGGCATAGGTACGTCCCGTACTTTAATAAACAACATATTATTATTAAGATACGAAAACTGTCAGGATCAACAATCAATAGCCTATAACATAACTATTGACTTTTGGGACCTAATTTGCATAGCAGTAACTAATAGTGATAAAACCTAAAAGGGGTTAATTTATGTAATTACGGAAGTAAACCTATTGTCATATATATATATATATATATATATATATATACATATATATATATGTATATATATATATATCGTTTATATTGTTATTAATTTATATTCATGATGAAAAAGTTTAAATATCTCGAAACGTTTAAAAGCTTTCGCAATACTCGACCACTGCACATGTAGGCAGCAGTATGGTTTAAGTAGTGGGAAATGAGATGAGATGAAAGGGAGCAGGGCAGGGAGCGCGGAGCTTCAAGTTGGGGTGTAGATGCCGGGTACTCTAGCCCCGGGGCAGGGGGGTCCCGGGAACGATTCATTGATCCGAACCGTCCCTCGGCATTGCGACAGAGACAACAAAGGGAGGGCTAGGCCGGCGCGTATATTCTTTCTCGCTCCGTTCAATGTTTCATCTCCTTAAATAGATGTAGCATGTATGGCATCTATAGATAATTCTACTACGAGTCCTAATATATCATTAAATATATGTAATCAAAATAGTAAGAAACCAATGTATAGACAGGGCACCTTTAAAAAAAATACTTGCAGTAATAACGTAGTATTCTGTTTTATTTCTGGAGTTTGATTAATGCACCCTTGGAGCGAAAATTTGAAAATCATCTCTACCATAATGTGACAAGGCAAGCGATAGCTTCTATCTCGCACAAAATACCGAACACAATGTCTGCCGCTACTGCTGTCTCTGTCTCACAGGCTTTCGAGTGGATTAGTGTGAAGGAGGCAGAGAAGAGCGAGCGAGGTGACTCGTTGAATAGCCACGCGTGCCCGTGGTCGTTTCATTCGTTCGTTGTTGCACATCGACAATTCGACATTAACCGCTTTCAGTGTTACAGCGCGTTACTCCGCGCTATACTCACATAACCTAAAAGTCAAACAACCCTATTTATTTTAATAGTATCCACTTTAGACCAGTAAATACTCATGATTACCTCGAATTCATAAGTTAGTGCTGTGATAGTTTACGCCCGGACAAAGGGCGTGCGTGGAGTGTATTTTTGTGCAACACAAAGTAAATACAAACGGCAAGCTGTGGGGATCGGGGGCCTTTTTTTTGCCGCCGCAGGGGATGTACTATCCTGTGAGTATTCTTCATAAATCAAATTTTATAGGCCACCTAGTATTATGTGTGATGACAATTTCTAACCACAATCTTTGCTATTTCCTATTGTTGTTTTTAAACTTACCCTTGGTTCTTTAAAAATATAATTTAGAATAGCTGTGTGGCGCATGGCGATAATGCAATGGTAAAATAATATCCAATCCATCTTTATCAGAGACGACAGATAGATAGAAACAAAATAGTTAATAACTGTCATAGTTCGTACATCAAGGGGATTTAGGACCAACCAAAATTTATTGTCAGAAGAATTATTTTTAGATGTCTGGCCTATCATGTGGTGATAAAATTGTCAATAATGCTTGACATATAATTTTTAAACATTTATAGATAGGAACATTTATTATCCTAGCAACCATTGTAATGACATTGAAGTCCAATGAATTTATTGAATTACGTTGTCCCCTTTCATCTCGTGGTAAATAACACAGCGTTAAAAGGGACAGATAGATGATACAAATTATAATAATCTGTAATAACAAGCCAGTAAACCCTAAGATAACCTGCTTTGGTATAATTAATATAATAATTATTATTTTTAAACTTGTGCTAAGATAGGTAATGTAGCCGTTAGTACTTAAATTACATCCAGTGGATCAAACAATATTTATATATCGTTGATCATTGTTGACGAGATTAGAAGGAAGTTTGAATACACTAGATGTAACTTGAACTGATGTACATGAGGTTATTAACCCTGTCTCGCCTAATAGCTAACTACCTATAGGGTTTGAGCGCCTCTAGGGTAGTATTTCGATGCTATATCATAAATCTAATATGTATTGTATACTATACCACGTGATATTCGATTTCTAAATGACCATGTTTGCGATATTAAATAAGAATACTGTAGAGGGATATAATAAGCGGTAAACATTAGGACCATCTGTCGATTATAAAATGAATTGGTACCTACCGATTTGTCGTATTAATACACACTAGATTACCAACTCGGAACTTACACGATTATTTGGGGCTTTTACATAGATGGAGTGGTTCCGAAAACAAACGAACATGATATGACACAAGACATTACAGTAAAATGTCAAATTTATTTGCTAGTCTTGCAGTGCATACTGGACTTAATAGCTAACCAACAAAATATTGTCGTAAATAATAACGCAATTGTTTATTTATTTGGAAATCAGTACGATTAGATTTGAATCCAAATTCCTTTGTATATGTTTATGTGATTATGGTAACATTGTAAATAAGAGGGTCTTCCATAGATAGGAGATCCCACGTCTAGTTAAACATTGGTATTATTCTGCTTTACAATCCTTATGATGAACGGCGAGTACATCACTCCCCTTCGATTCGCTGACGACATAGTCGTAATGCCTCGACTGCCTCGTTGGTCTAGTGGTTAGATGTGCCGCCTTTGGATCAACGGGTCCCGGGTTCGATTCCGGGGTCGGGCAAGTGTCTTTGTCTAAGCCAGAGGCACTGGCTCGGAGTCTGGGTGTCATTTCTATCTATAATATGTATGTATTTACAAAAAAAAGTATATAAGTAGTTTATCATACATCTCGTTACCATAACACAAGCATTAAGTTGCTTAGCTTGGGACGAGATGGCGTTGTGTGAAATGTCCAAGGATATTTTTTTTTTTTTAATGGCTGAGACCATGGAGCGCCTCACTACTCTGCCGAGCCTCCTAACGAGTCGGCCTTAAGATGAACATGGAGAAGACGAAAATCATGTCTAATATCCATGTCCAAGCCACTCCTGTTAACATCGGAGGTTCTACTCTCGAAGTTGTTGACCATTACATTTACCTGGGACACACTGTCCAGTTAGGCAAGTCCAACTTCGAGAAAGAGGTCAATTGTCGGATCCAACTCGGCTGGGCAGCGTTCGGGAAGCTGCGAAAGATCTTCTCGTCCGCAATACCGCAGTGTCTGAAGACAAAAGTCTTCAACCAATGTGTGTTGCCAGTGATGACATATGGAACAGAGACGTTGTCGCTCACTATGGGCTCCATCAGAAGGCTCAAAGTCACCCAAAGGGCAATGGAGAGGGCTATGCTCGGAGTTTCCCTGCGAGATCGAATCAGAAATGAGGAGATACGCAGGAAAACCAGGGTCACCGACATAGCCCACCGGATTGCCAAACTTAAGTGGCAGTGGGCAGGGCACATAGCTCGCAGGACCGACGCCCGATGGGGCAGAAAAGGCGCAGTGCTGGTAGGCCTCCCACACGGTGGACCGACGACCTGGTTCAGGTCGCCGGAAAGCAGTGGATAGTCTAAACTCTAAAGTAAAGTTCTTAAAAGTCGACCCACATGAGTCAGTCCCTCACCTCCCATTTCCACCCATTTCACAGATTAGTAGCAATAAACTAGCAAGTTACCTTTAATTATGTTTCCACCTAGTGTCAAGAGACGATAATCTTGACACGAAACCCCCTCCATGTAATTGACAGTTGCTCCACTAACGGTGGGAGCCAGTTGATGACACGTCTTTATAATGGTCTTCATCATTTTTTGTGCATTTTGTGTATGTAGGATGTTCTTATTTATATAATCAGGACTGCTTACAAGCTCGTTTTACGAGTGTCGTTTTAATGTGTTTCTCGTTTTTACCATAAGAATGGTAAAAACGAGAAACGCATTAAAACGTTATTAACCCTAGTAAGAGGAAATAGGAGCTTTGTTGGCCATTAATAGGCGTTTACTACTACATATCGATAAATTTTGTCCCAGTATGCTAGGCGTAGGATCTGTGTGTATAAATAAATTTAAACCATAATTAGTAGACAGAAACCCACTCTTTTTAAGAAACTTAATGTAATTTTTTCAATAAAAAGAAAAATTGTACAGGTAATTTTACTTCAAATGAATCTCGCACTAATCTATAATCTAGCATCATTATACGGGATTTCGTTTAACGCAATTGTTAGTACCTAATAAAGGCGGAGAAAATGGCAACAATCTTTGATTATTGTAATGAATAAGAGATGGGATATAACAGTTTTGAAACTGCGCTACTGCATTAACTCTGCTTTGAAATCTGAATAAAACATGGGAATATCGCGCACACGTGTAAGCTAACCGGGACCGAGGGGACTTGACTTGCCTACTGCTTTAAAATTTTAATAAATTCACCGACTGGCTCCCTCGTCCGGAATGTTTAGAGCTCATCGCCAGCGGCTGGTCGGTAGGAACCCGTTCGAAGCTCAAGGTGAACCTGCACCAGAGAGAGTATTAAACAAAAATGATTCGCATACCGGCCCTTGTTCGCAGCTCGTAGAGTTACTTCACGAGTTTGGGTCGCAGCTTGCTACCTGCTAAATTTAACATTAACACGCAGGTAAAAACCGAAACCCTTCGTGCCTGTTTGCCCAGCTTTCTGTAATCACGTGTTAGTTTGTAAGATTTGTTTCTCGTTTAACAAAGGTTTTCATGAGTTCAAGGCTTGAACTGAAATGTTTCACTGTTATAATTTAAGTTTATTTGGTCGGGGTGCGCTTGCCAGTAAGCAAAAGTATGCGTATATAGAAACTGCATTGAAACGGGGTTGTATCTTGCTAATTTTGAAATGAATAGTGGTCAACATGTGATAAGAGGTGATATTACCTATTTTGTTGACTTCTCATTCTTTAAAATTCCATTCCAGATACTAGAAAGTTAAGTTTGAAGACCAATGAGTTTTGCTGGTCTATGAACTATTTCGTTCGGTTCTATATTTATCCGTAAATTATTATCGATTATATTGTCCGATGCGGCTATTCGCCGTAGAAATGTTAAACACTAATAGTGGCACGTGTTACCCTGTTTCATTCAGATGAAGGAACTAAACCCGACACCATTCAAATTCGGTTTCGGAAGACATTTTAATGAAATTTACACATTTGTCGCAGCAGCGGTTGATATCCGTTAAACAAAAGACGATAATGGTACCCAAGATTCCCGCGTATAAATCATAAAAACGTTCCTTTGTATCATTAAAACAATAACTTCTATGGCAAAGAGTTACCGTATTGAAATAACGCCTGATGAAATAGGTTGAAAGCAAAATAATATTTAATATCTAAAATACAGAACTCGCACTTTAAACTTGTTGTTTCTTATTTCATTGGATTGTAAAGTTGAGACTTTCTGTGTATAATAACGAAGTTCGTTTCACAGGTTCGTCTAATTCCGTTATTGGCCCGCCGCCTGTCCCTAATGGTAGATCCATTGTTGTTGGGGTCCCTGAAAGTTATAAATTAATTTAAATGTTCGAAGCGCAATGGCCCTTGTTGGACCCGATAATGACTTACTTATTTCGCTTGTTTGCAACTTTGTTGTTAGAGGAAATTTTATTTACGTTAGTAATCGGTAAACATCCTGGCACGAGTAAATTGGCAATGAACTAAATGTTTTTGGTAACTGAGAGGTTTTCAAGATCCTGTTTCAATGTCGTAAGTGAAACTTATGCTTTTATACTTTTTAGTACTGAGAAAGATGAATAGTTTCTGAAGATCAGCCATGCCAATTTATTTTTGCCTCTACGAAGAATTTTTGATAAATTTATATTTGACTTACGCCCGCTGTTCATCATCTCAATATTTTTCCGTAATATCTCAGTTGGCACGCCTCTTGCTGAATTAATTTATTCTTGTAATTAACGTTAATAATCGGTTAAGCGGCGTAAATATTTTTAACAAAGCTCCAGATAAAATGTGACGCTTAGATTGTTAATTGAATTGTAAATCCATCACAGACGGTCTTTAGTCATGCGTAATAATTGCGAGCTTGATTGACTAAAATCGACCAACATAACATATTTCTTAGATGCCATCTAAAAAGGAAGATCAGAGATGTTTCAGCGTTTGTAAGATTACATACTTATACAGTTCGGCTGTATTTTCTTTTTGTGTATGTGATTTGGAAAATTCTTTCGATTGGACTTATTTTAGTAGTTGCATCCAAGCCATATCCACTAAAACACAAAAAATAATAACAAAAATGTTAACTCTCTTTATAAATAAATAAAAAGTACAAAATAACCAGTCTACAACCATTTGATGACGGTACCAAGGCAAGGCTTTTGTAAAAAAAGTGTAGATAGTGATTCACATGTTCGGAACAAGCATATTTTCTCTCGTGGGAATATGCACTTTGTTTGCAGCGATGGCAAATAGGTTTCCGTTGCACGTCTGGCCGTATGATGCTTGCATTTCGCTATTTGCATCATTTTTCTTCTTTAAACGTGCGAATTTGTACTTGACTGGTTCCATTTAAATATTTCTAGCAGCGTATATGATTCGTTAATATTTCACAGATTAAGTGGCTTTTTTATATTTAGGCGATGTCATGTTTTCTGATACAGGAAAATTATCTTTCTATTTTACTAGACTCGCACATATCTGACGTTGACACATTATCATGTGTTAATTCTTCTTGTGGCCATTCAGTACCATTAGTAGCCGTTACGACACCTATAAGAAGTTCAATTATCACCTGGTGTCAATTAATTATTGGTATTTAGAACAGAATATCTTGGCACACTTAGCTGTATTTTGGCGAATATAAAAAGCTGGCAATTGGCATGCTTAAGGTATTTGAACAGCCAACCTGATACCTAGCAACTTTCCTTACACTTTGTTTCTAAATAAACACGATACTCTGTTACGTGTACAGATAACCAGTTTCTTAACCGCTTGTATCCTAGATAGATACTGAACAAAGCTTTCGCAATAACAAATTATATTAGTTAATGTAATATTATTACTTGGATTATGTGCGTACTTCGTCTAATCTTCTTCGCTCGCAAGATGAAAACGTAAGAAGGTTTTATGTACACGTAGTCAAACGTGCATTAGCTTTTACTACCTTTATTATTTATTACGCTTTTACTACCTTTAATGAACTTTCATGCTAAGTTTTTTTAAATACATATCCTTTTTTTTGTGATGTGATCGACCAGTAACAATTGTGTCGTATCAAACAACGTACATAGATTTATTGCGAGATGAGATTTTTTTTCAATATGGACTTTCATCCATTAGGACTATCCTAATGGTAGTGTGCCAGTTCAAAGTGTTATGTAGAGGTTCGTGCAGATGTGATTTTATTATTCTCTCACAATTCACCAATTAAGTAGTTTAACTAGTTTTCAGTAGTTTTAGCAGAATATACTTACCATGCCTTGTTGGTCGGTGTCTTTAGATCACGCGCCATGGTTTGATTCCGGGGTCGGGCATGTGACTTTAAGTAAGTGAGAAATACTAGCTAATATGTTTATAAAGAACCCCGCACAGACAATACGAAATTTATCTTCTCTTAGTACAGATAGTATTTTTTTACAAACCTAAAAAAATACTAAACTCCAAGCATCATCGGTAATGAACGAACCACAGCTGACAAGGGCCTCCTTCCTCCGTTAGCTAAAATAAAATTACTATTAGCCTTCTGTGCCTATGGACTGGTTGCCCTGTGCCTTTGGTTTGTTATCTACTTTTCCTTCCCTAGCGACTAAGTTATCAGTCTCGGTGTCGCTCTCGATCTCGTCTCTGAGTTGATATCATTTTGTATTCTTAATTCCTTATCCCCAGGGGCCTGCACACATACATGTATACCAAACGATAACTGAAAAAAATACATAAAAATTATTATCACTAACGGGGTTTACAAAAAAAATCTGTACGTACACGATTCAATCATTTTCTACACCTCATCTCAATCTAATTTTGGTGAGTGATGTACTGTACGGTTTCTGTACACACAAATACATTTCGCTGAATTCCCCAAATTTGACGTGGAACCTGTATATTATTGGATTACTTACAAAGCGACGAGGGTACAACATTACATAAAACCATAATCAACGTAATACGATACGTGTTTTTGGGATGATACAGTAACAACGGCTGGAACGAATATTCATGAGAATGAAATAATTTTTAACATTATACGTGTAAATTGAATGATTCGAATAGTTTACGCGGCGTTCATCAGTGCTACTCAGATTATTTACTCGTATTTTAGTTATTCTTAGAAATCAGAACCCCATTCCATCCCGAGGGTGTCGTAAGAGCCGGCAAAAGGAAATCACAAGGCCGAGAACCTAGCCGCAATACATAGAAGGAAAACTTTATACGAAACCCTAAACCAACCCGTCTGGCCAGCGTGGTACAGTAGGCTAAAGACCCTCCCTGTGATCCCGGCTAAGCAGTGGGTCATTCATGGGCTGAGTAGTAGTAGTAAATAAATATATAACAATAATATTACGTATGCGCATGGTCTTCTTTGTAACATACTTGCTAAGATAGTCTATACTCGCTCATATGGTAACGTGTAGTGTAGTCCTAGAAACGTTCATTGACATGTATATGGGAATTCAGTTATTTATTTCTAAATGCTACCGGTAAACATGCGCTGTGTTTGTGTACCATCTGCAGCTTGGTGAGTGAGTACCTTTATTTGCAAAACCAATACGTATGTGTCAAAGGAAAGTCAGTGTAAACAGTAATTTTTTTGCATGTTTTTTATCGTTCTTTATTATTGAGTACCAGTCTTTGAAAACGATTATCATTATCTTCACCCAGCCTCCTCCATGGAGGGAAACTAGAAAGTTTTCACAGGGTTTCGTGTCATTAAAATCATCAAGTTTTTCTTTCATTGCGGCTATAGCCGGTTCTTAAGTCAACCTCAGTATTGTGTTTTCAGTGTACATTCTTAATACCTTGCCGCTACGCATTTTTAGTAGTTTTGTAACATGGCCGATACTCCACATACACAGACTATATTCTAGGTTGAAAATAGTTTAATCTTTAACGTTCGCTTGTGAAGTGCTACCTACTTTCTTTGTAGTTTTGATGGCGATGTGTCCCAGTGGTTTCTCATTTGTCTGACGGTCGTCCGCTGACAGGCGCTAATCAGCACTGGGACATTCTGTGTATTGTATAATCATTATTATACAACAAATTGAGATATTTGTGTGGAAATCGCTAAAATTAAAAGAAAAAAATAACATTATTGTTGTGTCCATGGATTACACGCAAGTGTTATCAGTTGGTTTCGTGTGGTGATGGATTTTTTTATAATACATAGTGCCACCACGCCATTCCATCCTGAAGGTGTCGTAAGAGCCGACAAAAGGAAATGCCAAGGCCGATAACCTAGCGGTAAGAGAACTTGAAACGAAACTCTGTGCCAACCCGTCTAGCCAGCGTGGATGATGCAGGCTAATTAGTCGGGCTAACCCTCCCTGTAATATGTCGTATTAAAAACAACAAATACATTTCATATTTATGAGGTTTTATGGCTAAAACAGATCATAAATCATTTATTCGTGTGAGTTTTGGGCTTAATGATAGGTGTTCGTACATCTTTTCAGTTCCTCAAAATCATCTACCACTAGGGTGTACACGATCAAGTTTCGATAATTATAATTTAATGTCATTTGGTCCTAATTGAGTTTACTTACAATTCATTTACATTTACAGAGGTCATTTAGTGTAGTAAACGATTTAATGTTTGGTCTAAATTCGGGAAATTGTTAAAAAGATACATATGAAACACCAAGACTCTTAACTAATAATGGTTAAAGGAAAATATTAGGATCTTTTTAAATTTGTGGATGTTCCCGTATTGTTTACCTGTTCGGGCAATGCTGTTTACGTCATAATTTAGCCATCTGCGCTCCTCTCAATTACTAATAGATTCTCGTCAATCACGAGAATCGTTATTTGGTGCGCGGATACTATACCTACATATTACGCAATGCTAAAAGATTCGCTACTCACGTAGCTACTAGTTATTTTCTTAGTTTGTACTATAAAAATAAACCGCGTAAACATCTCAAGTGTGAAATTAATAAAACTTATTTGCGAGCGGCACCTAACGGATTTGTTGAATATAGGTTTTAAAAATGTCGTCAAGCGTTATTCTGAAACATTTTTGTGGTATCTACGTAATGTGTTTGTGGCTCGTTAACCGCTTATTGTATTTTTGTCCCTAAGCGGGATTTGCGGTCCAGGGTAGCAGTTTGCAAAAGACGACATTAATAATTTTAGATGAGTTTATGCTACTTGATTATTATACGCAAAATGATATAGATGTCATACTTTAGATGGGTACTTTAGGGTGAAATTGCGTATTCTAAATCCACCACTACACGGAAAAGTCACTGTTTATGTCGCCAAACATTAGCGTTCCTTCCCAAGTTCAATTTAAGCTGTTGATATTCGTATTTCTGTAACATTATGAAGATTCTTTTTGGACAGATTGGCAGTAGTCCAATGGCTCGGCTATCTAGTTTAAATGTCGCCGTATCAGACGCCCTCGGCGACTGAAGTGCCATTTAGCATGATTTACATACACCCACTGTCGATTTAAAAAATATAAGTACTGGAAATATTGTACTGTAACATTTTTGTTTACCGTTGAATCAATGTTTTCGTCAGACGCGTCTTTACAGATATCAGTGTAGCCATAAAAAATATACGTCGGTATATACATATGAAGTTGTATTTTTTGTTTAATAATTATAAAACTCTGCCAACCCTGAGTTCCTTCTGAGTTTTTTTTTAATATTTTGTCTGGAGTATACAATTTTCTTTCCGGGTTTATATGCGTAGATAATCTTATCCGAAACAACTTATAACGAAAGTTCTGTCTTCTTACTCTGACTTGGTTCCCGATTGGAAGCATTGCATGTTTTGTTTAGATAACGGGGTCACACGTTTATCAATAAATATATAACGAGGTTTAATGACAACTCGTACTCGCTCCGTGTAAATTCTTTGGAAATATGTATTATTTATTTCTAGATAATGGTTTGTATTGGGGATAAACCAATACAAGTATGTATAATAATTTTGTATCTTTTTCTCAAAAAATCAACCAAATAAGGAAAAGATATTTCCCAAAACAATACAAAAAACACTCATAAAAATATACACTATGTAGAATTTAAAGACGACTTCAAGAAATTAATACCTGACCTTAAATTAGGCATGAGCATGACCCATTTAGGCCTGGTTTGTTTCTTGGTACTTTATGCAATACTACTAATGGTTTGAATATTGAAACATTTTTAGTAAGACCGATTAATAAATCAAAAATGTTAATTTTTAAAATATGTATTATTAACTAGTGGCCCGCTCCGGCTTCGCGCGGGTACAATTATGCATGCATTATACTTATAAACCTTCCTCCAAACCGCTTCAAAATCTGTTGCGTATTTTTTTAAGATTTATGCATACACTAGCTTTTGCGCGCGGCTTCGCCCGCGTGGGCTTCCAACCCGTGCATATTTTTTATGAACATAAAATCGGTCATTGTGACTAAACTATGATAGTTAGATATGTGCTCTCGCGGACTTTTTTGTAGATCTTTATAAGACCTACAAACCCGTAGTACATCATTTTGTTCTCTTGTCAATAGTTTTTGCAGCGCACGCATAAATAGGTTTTCGATTTTACACCTTGGTTTACAAAATCGCAATTTTCATACGGATCCCTAATTCTTTTGAAAATAAAATATAGCCTATAACCTTCCTCGATAAATTGACTATCTAACACTGAAAGATTTTTTGAAATCGGACCAGTAGTTCCTGAGATTAGCGCGTTCAAACAAACAAACAAACACGCAAACAAACAAACTCTGCAGCTTTATATATGCTTTATATATGCGAGAGCACATATCTAACTATCATAGTTTAGTTACAATAACCGATTTTAGTTTCATAAAAAATATGCACGGGTTCGAAGCCCACGCGGGCGAAGCCGCGCACAAAAGCTAGTATCTTTATAAATTGTAGCCTATGTGTTATACTGATGTATAAGCTATATTATTGTAAAGTTTCATTAAAATCCATTAGGTAGTTTTTACGAGAAAGAGCAACAAATATCCATCCATCCATACTTACAAACTCTCGCGTTTAGGATTCACTAGCCGAACCGATATTCGTCCATAAATGGCCCACTACTGAGTCGGGCCTCCCGCAAATTCACGGAGGGAATTAGCCCACTGTACCATGCTTGCGTGAACGGGTTGGCACAGGGTTTGTATCAAGTTTTCTTTCTTTTTCGGCTTGGTGATCTGCCTCTTACGATCTTTTACCGATGTTCTTGAATAATAAATAACGAGTGTTCTATTTTCTATTATAACATTTCTTCGTCGTTTCAGCGCATGAATAACCCACTACCTAGCCGGGCCTCCTCTAAATTCATGGAGGGAAATTAGCCTACTGTACCACGCTGGCAATACGGTTGGCACAGGGTTTGTATCAAGTTTTCCTTATCTTGCGGCTAGGTGATTTGCCTCTTGCGTTCCCATAGTCGCCTCTTACGATACCCTCGGGATGGTAAGAGACGACTATGGGTTGGTATCACTGCGTATTCTAAATCCGTCACCACACAGAAAAACATTTAACTAACAAATGTAAATGAAAATCCGTTCAAGGGTTCTAATTCCACAGACTTATTATGATATCTCTCACTTTTTTTTCGTTGGGGTTTAAATATGAAGCCATAGTTAGTAGACTCTAGTGAACTAGGGACGGCGTCAGCATTTGATTTTGAAATAAATACCCCATGTTGGAGTCGGGTCGCAAATACTCGCTGTCCGGCGCACCTCAGATTGCATGGGTAAAGTGAAAGGAAGGTACGTTTCCGCGCTTACGAGACCTTGAGTGAGCTTTATAGCCAAACATAAACTTAGTATCATGCGTATTGCTTTTTTTTCGTCTTGCGCATTCTTTGTTTTACTTCTCTCAGATGTTGTGTTTATGTACTTGACCGCAAGTGGGACGGGTTAATGATTCTCTTTTATTGTTATCAATCTGTCTTGAAGTAGCTTGTTTGTCTCCGATGTGTGTAATGAATAGTAATCAATCAATGCAAGGGGTGAAAGTCCTTTGAATATCTTTATTTAACCGCTGTTGTGTCGTGTTTGTTTAGTAATGGAATATTCCAACCCCTGGAAATTATTCTTCTCCGAATATCAATGGCTAAAACTTACTAATAGTAGGGTATGCCACATTAAATTATCCACTTAACTAGCGACCAGCCGCAACTTTTCACAGGTAGCAAAGAATAATATTAATGTCTTTGCCTGTTTTTAGGCCTGTGAAGTAGAACTATACCCACCACACATTCTATTGTACAATCTCTATATTGATGAAATCTTCTAAGTAATAAACAATATTGATTATAATTATGATCTCTAAACCGAACGAGTTATGCATCTCGAATATCGAAGGTAAACCACCACAAAAGATTAAATACTTAGTACTACTAACAGTAGCTATTATACCACGTTTAGCCATGAACAATGATCCGTCCAAACCTGTTCCCAGCACCCAATAATAAGGTTTAAACATACATTATTCGGCAAACTAATATTCGCCATTAGGTAACATCATCATCACACTCCATAAAAAACGTCACTGTTGAGGCTGGCCTTATTCACGTTGACGACATCACATCCACCTTGACGTCACGGTTAGCGCAGTGGTTGAGCGATCGACTGCTGCGCAGCATGTCGCGGGTTCGATCCCCGAACGGAAGAAATATTTGTACGACCTACAAGTATTTGTTCCGGATCTGGGTGTTATCTATCTATAATATGTATGTATTTACAAAAAAAAATGTATATAAGTAGTTTATCATCCATCTCGTTACCATAACACAAGCATTAAGTTGCTTAGCTTGGGACGAGATGGCGTTGTGTGAAATGTCCAAGGATATTTATTTTTTATTTTATTTATTTATTTTTTATTCAATGGCATATAGGGATCCTCTAGAAAAACTTAATATTGGATGATTAGTTCCAAAAAATGCAAGCAAATAATATTGGAAATGAAAACAAGCGACATACCTTTTTTATTAACGTAACAATGAAACTTGCATTGGGCGGTCAAATAGGTCACAGCCAAATTCAAGTTTATTCCGCGGCAAACAACAAATCCTTTGCAAAGAGAGATGCTCGACAAAGCTGAGGAATAGATTGAAAAATAAAATTTGTAGTTATCGATATTCAATTAGTTATTACCAACAATCATCCTTAATGTTCCTGTAATTTATATCTGAATACCTCATGTTAATAGCTAATTAGCAGTCCTTAGACAAGATTCCCAGCACCCATCGATAGGCGACAATTCTCGCGTCTGGTGTCGCCCAGGTCGTGGGACGCATTAGGAGGCTGGGGCTTGAGGTGGTCCTCGCGAAATCCGAGGCTCTTCATTTTCCAGTGCCCCGGAATGTGCCGCCGCCAGGATCATATATCGTCGTACCCATATATCTTGGTCTGGTCCTCGACAGCCGTTGGACCTTTAGAGAACATTTTCGAAGGTTGGCCCCCAAACTACTGGGGGCGGCGGCTGCCCTGTCACGGCTGCTGCCCAACCTAGGGGCCAGACACCTCCTGCAGACGACTGTACACGGGGGTAGTGCGGTAGTAGTAGGGATTCGACGGTTCTGGCTCACCAATCAGAAGGGTGGATCGCGACTGATCAGAATGGTCAAATTCCAAAAAAAAAAAAAAAAAAAAAAAAGTTTGGTGTCTTTTTGTATTATTTGTCATGCGCTGATCACGATTCTGCAATCCATTTATGTGTAGGATCAACGGTTCCAGAGATGACTAGTTGATTCCGGTGTCTGCGGCCCAACCGTCGATAAAACGACCCTTTTTTATGTTCCCTCGACCCTTATTTTTTGCTTGAACCTTTTTTTTAATCGATCTCGTCTCGCATCGTCGTTACTTGATGATTTATATTCTGAATAATTATTAAAAGACACTATACTTAAATGTTGTTACAATTCTTATTTCAGAATTTAATTACTACATCTCTAACCTAACCTAACCTACAAAAACTAAAACCTAAACAGAAAACCAAAAAAGGAGAAAAAAAAAAATTGGTGTCTTTTTGTATGTTTTGCCATGCGCTGATCACGATTCTGCAATCAATTTTTGCGTAGGATCAACGTTTCCGGAGATGCTAGTCATCAAGTAACTTATTCCTAATTGATTTCTGATGTCTGCTGACTAAGCCGACTCCATTTTTTTTTTATGTTCACCCGACCCTATTTTTTGCTTGAACCTGCAAGTGCCTTGCAATTTTGAATCATAAATAAAAGACAATATTTCAGTGTTGCTAGAATTTTTATTCCAGAATTTTATTACCTACTTCGTACCTATAAAATATGAGCGGAACATCTCATCCACTAAAATATCGTTGTACAGTGTGTTCCCCGTAAATATATTCGTGAAACTATTCATTGTACATCTCTGAAACTTATATAGCAAATACATTAAGCAATATTCCCCACAAACTGAAGTCCAATCATTCTGAATCCTATCAATATTCCAGTTCCACCTTTTGCAATTTCTTTTCAGGAACTCGAGATGATATTGCGCAGGTGTTCGCCCATATGAATCAAAATATTGACCGATGCCATTCGTATCGATATGTACAGCTACCCAATGTGAACCTGGTTTATCATCCGCATCCAAATTGCATATTATATACGTTGGTACATGGGTATGCATAGGTAGTCTATTAGCAGCATAAACATTATTTTCTAGAGTGGGATGAATCTTTTTCAAATGTTTTTGTATTTCTAGTGTATCCATGATAATACTGCCATTAGCAGATTATTACAGTACCAATCTATTCAATGGTTGTCGTAGGAATGTTCAATTATAGTGATTTGTAAATATTTAATTGCATTCAGTCACAAAACAGGTTGATTCCTGTTACCAAGGAACGTGAGATAAATGTTTGTAGACACATTTATTTTTTTTAGGATTCGTCGGATCGGCCCCACCTGTCACATAAATTTGTTTATTTATGGATTTGCTTTAGATAACAATGGTATTTCATTAATTTTTTTAGGATTCGCCGGGTCCGGGCCGCCCATTACGAGGGTTGATTTGTGGGATCACAAAAAGCATGTAGCAACTTGTTGCGAACGAATACCCCATAACTTTGATTATTTATGGATTTGCTTTTGCTATAAAAGATCGAACCGTTGCAGCCATGCAGTTAGTCTACGATCGTGTCACCGTTTGTGACCATCGCGCTCCAATACTACGTCAGCGCATCAATGGCCATGGAGGTAAGTGTTTATTCTATTGACAAACTTATTTGTATTTCTGTTGTTGTTTCTTATGGTGTATGTGTGTATAATAGGTAATATTGTAACAGTGCATTAGTGTAAGAAACATAATTGTAAACTACTGCCCGAATAAAAGGCTATTATTATGTATGTGTGTATGTGTATGATTAAGTGTAAACAAATTGATATTAACATTATAACTCTGTTGTTGCAGAGATCATTCAGCTTCGCAGACGATAATGAAAATACCTATAAACAGTATTACTACTCACCGCTCTCCCCTCAACATGAAGAAGAGACTAATGACATCGTCAATAATAACACATGCGATGCTGGAAAAAGGAAATCGCAACCGATTGATAATTTTTTTGAAGTGGCACCAAAAATGAAAAAGAAGAAACCGGTATCGTCAACCGTTGCCCGAGCCGCTAGAGATGGTGTGTCATATATTTCTACTAATTCTGACGATGGAGACCAAGCGACGCATCTCATAAAAATTGAAATGTACGATATGAAGAAGCTATGTAAGATTCCAACTAGTGATCATTGGAAACACGCCACCACGAGGATCAAATATTATGTAAAGAATAATAAGGATAGCATCTACGACAACACAAACAGCCTCGTATACAATATTACAAAGACAATAGCAGAAAGTGAAAAAGTTAAAAAATACTTTTATAACAATGACACTCAGTAGCTGATTACTTAGTGAATGTGATTCTGTTTACTTAAATTACTTGTGTGTACTTATTAGATTATTGCTAACTTTTTTAGCTGAGAGAAAGCCAACAGCAGAAGGAAGAGACGTGTGTGGTATACGTGTGCAGAACACATCATTGAATAGTGAAGCTATGACACTGAGTGTAGAAGAAAAAGAGAACAATATGCAGTACTCAAGAGCGGAATATCCATTCTTCAGTTCAAAATCTAGACGGTTGCTCAGTTTCGAATTCTGGCCTCTGGTTATGCAACAAAACCCTGAAGATCTTGTAGAAGCCGGTTTCTTTTATACTGGCCATGGAGACAGGACCAAGTGTTTCCATTGTGGTGGCGGTTTAAAAGATTGGGAAGATGATGATGATCCTTGGCAGCAACATGTTCAGTGGTTTAGTCAATGTGCTTATGTAAAGTTTAAAATGGAACATTGTTTTGTATAAGATTAAATGGAGGGATTATATATAAATAAAAAATGGTATTTTACATACAATTTGTTTTATTTAATTTTACATTTTTTTTTTCTATAGTTACATACACTCAATATGCATTACACATAAATCTAACATACTACATACATTATGATCTTAACTACTATAGTCTACAGTAACATTTCTGTTTTTATCTATTTCAATAATGTTATCAAACTCAGCATAAACTATACAGTTAATTGTTTGTATTAGTGAGGATTCAAATCGTACTTCTAATCTTACACTACCATGCCTTACGAGATTCCAATGAGCTGATGAGTTAGCTGATAAATCGGGAGTTAAGTCAAATGCTAATAGACAGTAACCTTTGTCATATTGTTCATAAGAGATTGCATTTCCTTCATTAAGAAAGTGAATACCAGTTCCAGAGAACAAAGTATGATATGCCGATGTATACACACTATTATTAAAAGATGGTTGCAAGGCTTTTGAAGGTATTTGTTGACCATCAATATATAAGCTGAAAGAATTAATACCAAAGTTTGCAAAATTAAATGGATTTTTGGAAAGGGAGCCATTAAATGCAGAATTGTTCACAAACCCAATTATACATCTTTTGGGTACCTGTCCTAAGAATATATTATCAAGAGTTTTTCCTTGAACACCCGATGGAATTGTTAAAACTTTGACTTCAGCTCGAGTAATAGGATATTTTGCAGTGGTAGTACTTAAAACTTTCTGATGTGCAAGCAATACACTTGGATTAATTCGTGCTCTTCGTACAATAAGGGTTGCATCAGTAATACAAGCTTTAAACTTTACATCGTTTGAACCAGCAATTAAATTAAAACTTTCTCTTGATCGAACTAATTTTACACTCATTTCAACACCATTAATTAAAAATTTATCTTGATTGAAAATGTCACCATGAAGGTGTCCGATCATTTCTACTTCCCTACTTTCAGCAACTAAATCCTGTCTTTTAGCAAATCCAATATTTTTACCATCTGTAGAATCCATTTTTCCTGCTGTGTCCTCATACCAAAGACTACAAGTAAGATGAGATTGTTTAGCAGCAGGTGCATAATTCAGAAGGGTTTCCATGTATGCTCGATAGGCATAGGTATTATTAGGTGGTGATACAAGTTTTTGGTTTAAATAAACATCAAGTTGACTAAAAAGAGAGTGCAACCAATTATTTACAGGTGCTACTACTGTAGTAGATGTCAAGGTGGTTGAATCTTGATGTAACACTTTTGCCTTTATGTGGAGTAATGTATGAGACAAATCTATGTAGTCATCACCCGTACCAGGAACTTGAAACTCGATAGGTCCATCATCAGCAAGAGATGAAATTGGTTTATAGTGAATCCACAATCCATTTTCAATGCTTGTTTGTGTAGACGGTAGTGCAAACAAATCCAATTCTGACTTAACACACTCACAAGAATGATTATGAAGAAAAGACATATTTAATTTGTAAATATATCCTTGATATCTTTTGGTTTTAGACTAAGTTTTTTAGCAGCTTTCACTTTAGCAACTAATGGTGGAATGACTGAGGTCAAACGTTTCTTTTTAGTTATATACCCAGATCCTGTCATGTTTAACCGATCAATTTTGTTATCAGCCTTTCGTTTTAAGTTCGTACTAACTTGCTTTAGACGATCTTTTATTGAATATTCCATAGGACGCGCTTGAACCATATCCGATAAAATTCCTACTCCAGCGTTTAATGCCTCTTTACCAATTGCTCGAGCACCACTTGAAAGTAAAGGTAAAACTGATCTAAATAAACCCCCCAAGAAGCTCCCAATACCATGGCCGCGTTGATATGATGAACCCTTATAAATTACTCCAACTCCTGATCCAGCTTGATGTGTATAATAATTTTCATATGGACATTTATGATTACCATGGGGAGAATACATTATTACAATTTTCGGAAATGTAGTTTAATACACACAGTTCCAAACTGGAATGGTATTGTCTGCCCTGTGCTTGATCTTATATCTATTTCTAACGTATCGAACTCTCTCCGCATGATAGGTAAGTAGTGAGGTGGAGTGAAAACGTGCATTTTATTTGCGCCATAAATGTACTTTGAAGGATCCAATGGGATAATTCTTAGTAAAGGAGTCATAACATCACCCACAATCTGCGGATCGATTATATCGCAATATATAAATAGTTGTGATGGTAATCCTAAGTGTAAATTAGCAGGACACTTCCCGAAATTTCTCTCTAACAGGTTTTTATTTGGTTCATATCCTAGTTGTAAACTTAATTTTGGTGATAATGTTATGGATGATATATTTTTATCCAAAACAGTAACAGATACAAATTTTAATATTTCATTATAATGAAATTTTACTTTCTCTTTGATACCATTTAACGCGTTTATAATATGTTCAACGTTATCATAGTTAGTAGCTGGGATATTTCTTTTGTAGTAAACTGTTGATAGTTTATCTTCATTAGGCATTAACATTTTTTTTGTGATGTACATAACATTTTCATGATCTTGAACAGTAAACATGGTACATGGATATTGGAACTCGACAACTCCAACCGACCATTCACCTTCCAATTTGATGGGTTTTGGTAATTTTGTTGAAAAATTTGTGGTCTTGTTATCAGGAAAGTATTCCATTGAACTGTTGCTGAGTAAAGTTAAATAAAAACTTTCTTTATTCATATTGATTTTAAACTAGATGCTAAAATCCAACTGTTAAATTTATCTGGATAACCTTTCCACTTCACTAATACTTCTTTTCTGTTACTTGAATAGCGAGAGTCAATTATTTTATCTATTTTATATTGTGAGGTGGGGTTGTAAGTGACTTTCTGTAATTCTTTTTCATAAAAAGTACCAACTATTGGTTCATTTTGTAAATCTGTTAATGTATATACAACCCATGGAGATCTATCTATTATTGAAGATATAATAAATATTTCATCACTCCAATTTGATTCATATCCTTTTTGGAAAACATGTTTATATTTGGATATTCGAACATAATCGCCCACATTGAAAATCGGTTTTGGATTTTTTAAACAAAGTTTGTTTGACCCCCTATCATAAAGATTAGTCCAAACTGTCATAATATTGCTGGAATTTACATCACATGGGCACATCTTAATACTAGAGTGAAAGCTGTTATTATAAGAGTATATTAAATCTTGTAAAACATCAATGTATCTATAAGTATTATTATGAGTGAAATAACGCCACATTTTCATTTTTAAAGTTCTTTGAAATCGCTCAACAATACTAGCCTTAATATCAGGATTGTTTGTGGTATAGTAATTTATCTTTTTAGATTTAAAGTATTTTTGTATATCTTTTGACACAAATTCTGTACCTTTATCAGATTGTATGTGAGTAGGTGTTGAATTACTTTCAGTAAATATACTTTCAAAACATAATTTAGTTATTTCAGAGTTTTTCTTTTTCATTGATCTTGCAAAAGCATATTTACTAAATACATCAATAACACACAATATGTAGTTAAAACCATCATTATATTGAGAATAAGTTCGCATATCACTTAAATCAGCTTGCCACAATTCATTAATATTTGATAGAATGTACCTATTACGTGGGAATTTTTTCCGATTGGGTCTATGTAATGTGTATGTTTCTTGCGATTGTAACCATTCCTTTACTTGCTTCTTATCCATTTTACCCTTCAT
The DNA here is from genome assembly GCA_905475355.2 of Clostera curtula. Classification (NCBI taxonomy): domain Eukaryota; kingdom Metazoa; phylum Arthropoda; class Insecta; order Lepidoptera; family Notodontidae; genus Clostera; species Clostera curtula. The sequence continues at coordinate 10,346,691 of FR997797.1, read as the reverse complement.
GACCTTCGATAATTTTTCAATACTACTAAAACCAGCGGGGTTAGATGGATCATAATAAATTCTATTAATTTCTTCTAGTACGGAGTCCATTTTTCCCACTCGATCTTTTTACGTATTTTGTTAATATTTTTTTTATCTCCACTGCTCGGTGTAGAAAACTCTTGAACGTCAATCTCAGAAGTTTCTTGTAGATCTTTTGCTAAAAGCTGGTTGATAAACTGACATCTCTTGGGGTTTCCAATATAAGTGAGTGGTACTTTAAGATCTTTTAATGCCTTAGCAAATCTATCCCACCCTATTGGATCACTTTTTTTTAAGGGTCTTAGCGAATCATTTATTAAATCAACAATATTACTTCCAGAGATTTTTTCTTTATCAATTATGAGTGTGCCTTCATTATCCCAATGTATTTTACCTTTACTTGTTCCAAGTAAGTTCAATAATAACTCACCTTTTTTATTGTAAGTTTTTGGTATTAAACTGAGTATTTGAGTTGGTGAGTAAAGTGAATTTGTGTTATTTTCTTTATTTTTAATAGTTACATTCTCCTCCAACAAAGAGTGAGCATCAACTATACTTTTTAGATCTTTATCTGTGTTTTTATTACCAATTTTAAACTCTCTTGGATCTTCATTAGATGTTTCAGAATAAATTGGCAATCTAACTGGTTGACGATCCTCTTCCGTAAAATGAAGGTATCTTTGTAGTGTTTGTAAATATAACATCCACTTCTTACGATCTTCCATCTTACTATTCATAATATTTTGCATTTCAGTATCTAATCGAGACAAATTACTATCACTCTTATTTTCTTGTTTTAATTTTTCAATCAATCCAGGTTCAATAAGTATCATTTTCTTTGCATTTTCCATGTTAACTGGCTAATCCACTAACTAATCCACTCAATATTGCACCTAATATTATTGGTAAGAAAGCTCCCCCTTTTTGTATAATTATATTTTTTCTCAGTTTATGCTTACACTTATGCACAAGTTTACGGAGTATATTTTTGTGTTTATTCAATTTTTGTTTATCTTGATCTTTGAGAGGTACCTTTCCTTGTAAAACGTTATGAATACATTCACAAATAAAGTTAATTTCTTCTTCATCGCATGTTTTAAGTATTACTTTTTGATATTTTGGTTTAAGCGTATGCAAAGCACTCAACAAATGTTTATGCGTTGTGAGTCGATGATGCATCATTTAGAAATGACTTGAATTGTTTGATTCTTGGTGTATTTAAACTCTTTTGTTGGGACGTAGACTGTACAATGACCATTAAATGGGAAGACCTTTGTTTTGATACGACAAAAATCATTGGTATTCTGTTTTAAATCTACCATTAAATATCCATGCGCTTCTAAAGTTGCATCCCTGTAAGCATCTTCAATGAATTTTGGGTTGTCTGGTGACACTTGTCGTGCTAAATATCTTATTTGAGTTTTATCTCGAGGGTTTTTAAAATATATTATGTAACTTGAATTTAAAGAAATGTCTCTTTGACCTTTACCCTGATGAAATAAGTTTTGTGTTAAATAAAATACACTAAGATTCCTGTGATGACTACCTTTTGTAAATATATCCACAATTCTTCCATCTGACTCTCTCATCAAATCATCAATAATAACAAGGTGTGGGTTTTCGCCATCAAACATATTAAGATTAGGAATTCCTTGATGATAGTTAACATTTGGTAAATTATATAAAGGTTGCATTTCATCAAAGCACCATGTGATCTGATTAAAATCACAATTACATATTTGTTTAATTGATTTTATGAAATTTGTTACAAAATTTGACTTCCCACATCCACTTGGTCCTGCCACAATAGCAGTAAACGGATGAATAAAGCTAAACATTTTACACGTCTATAGTACTAAGGGATGAAATAAAAAATGAAAATATTGTTGTAAAAATAAAATATATATTGCTAAAATAATAAAAAAAAACAGAATGATCTATGTACTATTTTCTAACACAATTTACAATGGAAATAATTATAACTCTAATACATTCTAATTTTACAATCACCTCAACCTCAAATTTAAATACACACAAATGAAAACCACAATTATCTTACATTATGAATAAACAATAATTTTAAAATATCATAATTTTACAATCAATACAAATTTTGTTTAGACACAGAAATAAAAGTAAAAATAATCAACTCTTAGCGCAATTTATAATGTCCCCAAGCCAATGTATCAATGTTGTTATCCATAATACATCGTTTGGTGTCATTATATGTTAAAGATGCTTTATTTATTTTTTGTGTAAAAATAGTGTGTTTGATTGATTTAAATCGAAGCATACTACAATAATGTACTTTTTTATCAAACAAACACGATTTGTAATTTTCCATATTCATTTTTTTGGTGACACTTTTATTAACCCCCTTTGCCTTTGCTATAAATTTATCTTCTATTTCCAAGGCATACATTTTTGATCGCAACCCTACAAATTCCTTTAATATTTTACCATTATTCTCATCTTTAAAAAATCCCAACCTTTTTTTATTTATTTTGGGATAACCATAAATATTTTTTTCTGGATAATCTGATGTATCAAAATAGTGAAGTAGATCTGGTTTTATATCCTCATAAAAATTGTCTGTAAAAATTTGATATATCAAACTATCGGTATCTGTGTACAATAACTTAATTTTATTATGAAACTTTTTAAACATATAGTTATAATGAAAGTCATACATAAGGGTCTTAGATATATCTAAAATACAAAATCCTAAATAAATTGGCTTATCATAAATTAATTTTGTTTTTCGTAATTGTATTGCAACTAAATTTTCTGAAAATATTGATAAACTATGGAATTCTGGTTTTGCAATCAAATCCTGAGCACCTAAAACTTTACCGCGATTATCCCAGTGAGTTAGTAGTTTAACGTTTACTCTCTTTTCAATATTTTCCATTGTCTTACCGAAGACAGAATTGTTCATTAATTTAAAAAAGTCTTTTTCAAAGTTTGATGTAGCTAGCGTTCTCAAACGAGTATTTAAGTCTATGTATTTTTTTAACCAAGAACTCTGTTTAAATTTTAGAATTCTTTGTACTTTAATCAATTTAATACCCATTTCAATGCATTGTTTTAAATTCCTGTAGTGAATGATGTATTTATTTTTATTATTTAAATTAGGAACTAATTTAGTTTCTTTACCCACACACATTTTTTCAGGACATAACGGAAAGTCTGAATGCAAATTATGAAGTTCATCAGGATATTCTAAATCAACTTCTAAAATATAACCGAAATCAGACGTATCCGACACATTATAATCTGTATTACAATCTACCCATTCGAAACAACCAACAGGAAGAGATTGGGACATTGCCCAACCATATAAATTATTCGCGTCGAAATATGTTAGATACGAATTAGGTTTTTCACTATCATAATCCTCCATAAATTTATTATTAGCTCTAGCAAAACGATTGCTACACTGAGATACACCCCCTCTAATGCCAGCTTTAAAAAAAGCAATTTTGTCATAGTCCGTTAACAATTCTAATTCTATTTTCGTAAATTTTAACATTGCGTCCCAACTTAAGCCTGGAGCAGTATAGTAATGGGCAGGATCTAATCCATAAGTTTGAATACAAAGCTTTCTAAAGTTTTCAAATACATCGGTCAAAAGTAAAACATCAGTTTTTAAATACAAATTGGAATAATCGGACATACTACTACACTTAAAATGTTGCCAAATATCTTTTGCGTGATTATAATCATCATTTGAAATATTTGAATCTGTGAGTGAACTATAAAACTGGTGTTGATCAGGAAGTGATAGATGTTTCAAACAATCACTATTACTCATAAATTCATAAGGATAAATTCCTTTCCGTTTTAAACGTAAAAAATCTTCAGTATTAGGATAGTTTCTTTTTAATTCAGTAAACTGATCATCATTAAGATTTTTAGCTAGTTGATCTAAACTACATGATAAAAATTTCAATGAATCTACGAATCTTAAACTTACTGGTTGATTATTTATTGTTAACTGTTTTGAAAATGATATGTATCTCTCTTTATTTTGTGGAATAACTTCAACCTTGCCATCTTCGAGGTTTAATGCGTGGACAATAAAATGAGCATCGTAGTGACTGAGGTTATGTAAAAATATTGGAACATGATGAGGGGTTCTGAACTTAGAACTACACACTTGATGTGCAACACCCCTAAAACTACCAGTGTGCCAATCAAAATCGTAAAAAGGATCTTCATTTAACTCAGTTTCACAAATATGGCAAATGTTTGATTTAGAAATTTTAATTTTATCTTCATCTGATAATAAAACGGGACATTTTTGGAAACTATTTTTTTTTACTATTGTTTTCACATCTTCACAAAGATGATTCATAAACACCTGTGCGCAGTTTGCCCCACTATACGTCTCATATTTTGACAATCTATCATCATATGAACATTTAATGTAATATCCGAAACTATACACTTCATGTTTTTGAATATTACTTGTACTAGGTCTGGATGGATCGTTACTGCATGATTCTATAGGGTTCAAAAATGCTTCGAAGTCTGCATAAACCACAAAGGGCATTTTCAACTTTCTCACGAATTTATCAAATTTTAATTTATTATTTGATGTTGCTTTACCAAACCAATCCTTTTTGGAATGTTCACCATTTGGTAATTCCGTGCAAATGTGAGTGCAATCATATTGTTGATGGTTATTAAGTCTTTCCTCTGATGGGAAATGAAGTAAACATGAATCACATATATATATTGCATGATGATGACTTGATATTTGTGAACTAACTAATCGCGATAAGTTTTTAATATAACAGTAATGATTGTTAGTACCATTCGATATATATAGTAGGTTGATATGATTAGGCATACGACATTTTGTTAAATATAAAGGACCTACAACAGAATTACACTTTTTTTCTTTATTATACTCTAACCCAAAAACATTTATACTAATATTGTTTAATTTCTCTACTTTTGATATATCTACTATTTTAACTGGAAAAGAAATACCAGCAAATTTTAGTTTATTTCCGTATATTGCGTAAGATGTTACCCGATCTTTATTTTTACATACAGGATATAAACCAGAGAGTAATGCCCATTTGAAACACATATTATCATTATTTTTAACATTGATTACAGCTTTTTTTGATTTAATATCTTGAGGAAGGTCTATATATGAACTACCACGTAAGGGGTTGAATTTGTTAACATTCATATCTATGTATTTAATTTGATTAAGACTCCAACCACTATCTTTTTTTTCAAATTGAGATATTTTACCGACTACAGTGTCTATTAATGATGAAAAAAAAATATTTAAGTCATCACCCTGACAAATTATGTAATTAAACGTTTGAAAATCAAAAGTATTTTTAATATCTTTAGTTTGTTGTATGAAATCAGCATGCAATATGAAGTTTATTTTAAAAATTGTATGTTTTTTAATACATTCGTTTATCAAAAATAAAATATCAATTTTTAAAGAATTTAAAAACGATTCCGGTGTTTCAAAATATTGCCCCGATTGAGCTATTTTACGATTAATTCTATATGTTAAAATTCGGTTCCCAAAAGCGGTTTCAATATTTGTAACATTTGTTAATGAATTATGCGATTTAAAAAGATTATTTTTGTGAGCATTGCTTTTTAAGTGGTTATATAGATACCTTTTATTAATAAAAACATGACAAGTGTCACATTCCACCATACTGTTGTTCATGGTTTCGATTGATGATGTAGAAGCTCCTTCATCAAATGTTGGTTTCTTGGTAACCTTATTTTCGCCAGTAGTGATACCTCGTTTGATACCTCTTCCAACTTGTGGTTGACTGCAACAAAAGAGCAAGAAAATTATTAGACATATCTTAAAATAACATATTTATACAATAATATTTCTTATCGAGTTTGTACTTCTAATACTTACATCAACATTGTTTCAACTTTCGCACAGTGATTATACAACTCTTCATCATACGATGAATCGAGCAGGTCACCTTTTTCCATTTTATCACAAACTTTAGACAGCTCCTGATCGAATTCACTGTTGTATAGTTCCATATTCTCTTCTATAGAGGCTGGGGAAAAGATAGCACTGGTGCACACTTTACTTAAGTTTTCCATCTTTATAACAAAGAAGAAAGTAGGTAGCACAGTCAGTTACAGTTAATGTTCAATATTTATATTCTAACAAACTTATTAGAAAATCAAGTAGAATCTAATAAGTACACACAAGTAATTTAAGTAAACAGAATCACATTCACTAAGTAATCAGCTACTGAGTGTCATTGTTATAAAAGTATTTTTTAACTTTTTCACTTTCTGCTATTGTCTTTGTAATATTGTATACGAGGCTGTTTGTGTTGTCGTAGATGCTATCCTTATTATTCTTTACATAATATTTGATCCTCGTGGTGGCGTGTTTCCAATGATCACTAGTTGGAATCTTACATAGCTTCTTCATATCGTACATTTCAATTTTTATGAGATGCGTCGCTTGGTCTCCATCGTCAGAATTAGTAGAAATATATGACACACCATCTCTAGCGGCTCGGGCAACGGTTGACGATACCGGTTTCTTCTTTTTCATTTTTGGTGCCACTTCAAAAAAATTATCAATCGGTTGCGATTTCCTTTTTCCAGCATCGCATGTGTTATTATTGACGATGTCATTAGTCTCTTCTTCATGTTGAGGGGAGAGCGGTGAGTAGTAATACTGTTTATAGGTATTTTCATTATCGTCTGCGAAGCTGAATGATCTCTGCAACAACAGAGTTATAATGTTAATATCAATTTGTTTACACTTAATCATACACATACACACATACATAATAATAGCCTTTTATTCGGGCAGTAGTTTACAATTATGTTTCTTACACTAATGCACTGTTACAATATTACCTATTATACACACATACACCATAAGAAACAACAACAGAAATACAAATAAGTTTGTCAATAGAATAAACACTTACCTCCATGGCCATTGATGCGCTGACGTAGTATTGGAGCGCGATGGTCACAAACGGTGACACGATCGTAGACTAACTGCATGGCTGCAACGGTTCGATCTTTTATAGCAAAAGCAAATCCATAAATAATCAAAGTTATGGGGTATTCGTTCGCAACAAGTTGCTACATGCTTTTTGTGATCCCACAAATCAACCCTCGTAATGGGCGGCCCGGACCCGGCGAATCCTAAAAAAATTAATGAAATACCATTGTTATCTAAAGCAAATCCATAAATAAACAAATTTATGTGACAGGTGGGGCCGATCCGACGAATCCTAAAAAAAATAAATGTGTCTACAAACATTTATCTCACGTTCCTTGGTAACAGGAATCAACCTGTTTTGTGACTGAATGCAATTAAATATTTACAAATCACTATAATTGAACATTCCTACGACAACCATTGAATAGATTGGTACTGTAATAATCTGCTAATGGCAGTATTATCATGGATACACTAGAAATACAAAAACATTTGAAAAAGATTCATCCCACTCTAGAAAATAATGTTTATGCTGCTAATAGACTACCTATGCATACCCATGTACCAACGTATATAATATGCAATTTGGATGCGGATGATAAACCAGGTTCACATTGGGTAGCTGTACATATCGATACGAATGGCATCGGTCAATATTTTGATTCATATGGGCGAACACCTGCGCAATATCATCTCGAGTTCCTGAAAAGAAATTGCAAAAGGTGGAACTGGAATATTGATAGGATTCAGAATGATTGGACTTCAGTTTGTGGGGAATATTGCTTAATGTATTTGCTATATAAGTTTCAGAGATGTACAATGAATAGTTTCACGAATATATTTACGGGGAACACACTGTACAACGATATTTTAGTGGATGAGATGTTCCGCTCATATTTTATAGGTACGAAGTAGGTAATAAAATTCTGGAATAAAAATTCTAGCAACACTGAAATATTGTCTTTTATTTATGATTCAAAATTGCAAGGCACTTGCAGGTTCAAGCAAAAAATAGGGTCGGGTGAACATAAAAAAAAAATGGAGTCGGCTTAGTCAGCAGACATCAGAAATCAATTAGGAATAAGTTACTTGATGACTAGCATCTCCGGAAACGTTGATCCTACGCAAAAATTGATTGCAGAATCGTGATCAGCGCATGGCAAAACATACAAAAAGACACCAATTTTTTTTTTTCTCCTTTTTTGGTTTTCTGTTTAGGTTTTAGTTTTTGTAGGTTAGGTTAGGTTAGAGATGTAGTAATTAAATTCTGAAATAAGAATTGTAACAACATTTAAGTATAGTGTCTTTTAATAATTATTCAGAATATAAATCATCAAGTAACGACGATGCGAGACGAGATCGATTAAAAAAAAGGTTCAAGCAAAAAATAAGGGTCGAGGGAACATAAAAAAGGGTCGTTTTATCGACGGTTGGGCCGCAGACACCGGAATCAACTAGTCATCTCTGGAACCGTTGATCCTACACATAAATGGATTGCAGAATCGTGATCAGCGCATGACAAATAATACAAAAAGACACCAAACTTTTTTTTTTTTTTTTTTTTTTTTTTGGAATTTGACCATTCTGATCAGTCGCGATCCACCCTTCTGATTGGTGAGCCAGAACCGTCGAATCCCTACTACTTGCGGTCCATGGCCCTTTAAAGAGCCCCGGTGTGGGACAAGGTCCCTGACGGCCCGCCACGTGGCAACGCTGCATCATCTGCAGCGTGCGATGGCCGTTAGGGTCATACACGGGTACCGCACGACCTCTTTTGAGGCGGCGACACTCCTGGCGGGGCAGGCTCCCTGGGAGCTGGAGGCACGGGCCCCCGGCAACCTGTACAGCGCACGCAGCAACAGGGCAGCTGGAACAGGGGGCTGTCATATAGCCCCCAGTATCTCGGAGCTTGGGGCTCCATTACACGGAGTGGAGCATACTCCCCCCTACGGGAAGAGTGAACCCCGCGACCCTGGAGTCGGTCAGTCGAGGATCGCCATCGGTTTCAGTGAGTAAAAAAAAGTCCATAGATAAGATTGTTTCTATAAAAATAAAACAAGCACCAAAACTTTATCTTTGTATCAACTGGGTAATCTATGTTTTGTAAGCTAATCACTTGATTATATCATAATTTGTTTCTGAGTACAACATTAAAATGTGACTGATGAAAATTAGCATTATCTTGTTGCAGAGTTTTTATTTTTAACATAATAATAACAGGTGTTAATCGTTCGGAATATGTATTTGTTTCACACAAATCACAACATGATACATTAGACATTCTAGTCATAAGTATTATCCTCATGTTAAGCAACTTTTTTTTTCGTCATGGAAATGAACATATTGAAAGTATTACTCATAATCCTCATACACCTACATGTAAGCGTATATTCACAAGACCCACCCGCCTGAAGCCCATCCCGGACCTATTCATTCATAATACCGCGTACATCCACCGTTTGGAATAATAAATAATGGTTCGGTACCATTATTTATTATTCCAAGCCGACTTATTTTTGTAAATCTCTGCGTAGATGCGTACCTTGTATAAGGCTGCAAAGAACAGCTCATTGTAAATTCCGTAGCAATGAAACAAATAAACAAAATCTAAGTTCAATGTAAATCTCTATATATAAAAATGAATAGCTGTTCGTTAGTCTCGCTAAAACTCGAAAACGGCTGGAGCGATTTGGCTAATTTTGGTTTTGAAATATTCGTGTGAGTCCAGGGAAGGTTTAAGAGTCTAGAGAAAACATTGATATTGTAAGTAAAATAATAAAAACAACAATTTTATTTTCCCACTAGCTTTTGGGCGCGGCTTCGCCCGCGTGGGCTTCGAACCCGTGCATATTTTTTATGAACATAAAATCGGTTATTGTGACTAAACTATGATAGTTAGATATGTGCTCTCGCGGACTTTTTTGTAGATCTTTATAAGACCTACAAACCCGTAGTACATCATTTTGTTCTATTGTCAATAGTTTTTGCGGCGCACGCATAAATAGGTTTTCGATTTTACACCTTGGTTTACAAAATCGCAATTTTCATACGGATCCCTAATTCTTTTGAAAATAAAATGTAGCCTATAACCTTCCTCGATAAATGGACTATCTAACACTGAAAGATTTTTTGAAATCGGACCAGTAGTTCCTGAGATTAGCGCGTTCAAACAAACAAACAAACTCTGCAGCTTTATATATTAGTAAAGTATAGATACAAACTGTTACCTGTCAAACATTTGACGTTCGTCCCGACGGTTCGCTATTTTTGGCATATTTTTTTCTTGTTTAATTACATTAAATAAGGGATTGGAATCGATAAGAAAAGGCGGTATATTAATTTATTATTAATTATTCCAATTCGAATTCAATATTCATAGTTCAGACAGGACAACGTCTGTCGGGTCAGCTAGTTTGTTATAAAAAGCAAAGTATGCTGGACGTTCAACAACTTCTGGTGTTCTTCCTTGACACATGCATACCTGGCTTGCCCTTCAAACCAAATGGCGGGCGTGGCCGCACGAAGTCAAATAAATAAATTTAAAAAAATCTTGTTAACCTTTTAGTCCGTTGATTTATTAAGCATTTTTATATTATTTTCTATAGTTAAAATTTAAATAGAATTTCAACAAGTTTAAATACTTACAATATTGAACTGTTAGCATTTTGATTTTTTCTCTAGTAGGATTTTGAATCTCACGGAAACCGACATGTACATGTTAGATACACATAAATATGTTTGTACTAGTACTTTTACCGCGTGAAGATGGATTTTTGACAGCTATTGTTATATTTTGGACAATTCACACAATATCTTTCTTAATTGTAGCCTATGTGTTATTCCGATATATAGCTATAGTAATGTAAAGTTTCATTAAATTCCATTTAGTAGTTTTACGTGAAAGAGTAACAAACATCCACCCATCCATACTCACAAAGTTTCGCGTTTATAATACATATTAGTAGCATGTTAGTATACAATATGAATGTATCAGTACGTACATTGTAGGTATATGACTGTGAGTATACACACATGACGACTTTTTGAAACAAACCGGATATGCAAGTCAATTCTGTTGGATTTCTTTGATAGTCTTATTTATATTTTTGCCTTTATAATGAACATCAAGTATTTATCTAGTAAACATTACCAAAAATACTATTATCTTATCTAAATATTAGTCAAACCACATTATACAGAACCACATATTATAAAATAATATTGTACGCTGGCTGTTCACTTATAATAATTACGTATTTGTAGAGTAAATAGATTCAACATCCTTTAAATCTAAAGTAATTTATTTGTGTTGTTAAGAGTTAATGACTACGTCGATATACACACATATCGTTAAAGTGTCGAGATAAGAACAATGGTTGAATCGGATTTAATTTGTGTATTCTGTTTGTTTGTAGGCTGAGAGATAAGTGTGTTGAAAAACAAATTCTTTAGTCATATTTCAATCCGTATAATAAGAGCGATTTCAATGATATGTTACTATTTTCTCTGTTTGTGGGATCGCAGCTCCCAATGAATAATGAATGAATGAAGAATGGACCGATTATGAATTGCGGTTATTTATTTGAAAGCAGTTTTTCTAGCTGTAGTTAATCAAGTTTTATAAAACTCGGGTGTTCCTCGTTACAGCTACAAAAGTCGGTAGAAATATTCGGGAATTTGTGTGGTGCAATTCAAGCCAGAATAAGTCAGTAACACTAGCTCATATGAAATGATTTCAAATAGGTATTCTGAATGACGCAATTCGGATTCAACGGTCAATTGCATATTGTTTTTGTATTTAGATTTACACCCTTGTGAATGTGAAGTGTAGAAATATACCTACCATGGCAAATTTTACCTTGCAAATATTATTAATGCAAATATTATTAATAGAGTAGCACTTTTAAGCAGCCACTCTTGGCTATCTAAGAGAATATAACAATGGAACCGCAGAAAACCATACACGCTTTAAAAAGTGATAATATACAATATGAAGGCCCAATTTTATAATTAACTATCTGATGATATAAAATAGATGCAATTATAAAATATTTATAAAAATACTAGCAGATCCGGCCACGAGTTCCTGGGGCTTAGGTTTTTGTAATACATATTACATTTAACATTAACATACATTAATTTAACTTTTAACATAGCGCCAATTGAATACTTACTCAATCCAGTCAACAGATCGCCATCTGTTAGAATCTATTGGAGCTAACATGTAATTGTGACTGTCAATTAATAGACAAATAATTTTCAAATCATATAATATTGCGACAATAAATTGAGATGTAAGCTATCCTATCTTTCAAGTTGGATCAAATGGCACATTGAATGCAAATTTGATTAAATTTGTTTGAGTAGTTTAGGAGTCCATCGCGGACAAACAACGTGACGCGTTATTTATATATACATATATTCAGATTTTTAAGTAGGTAGCACATCTTGGACGATCTTGAAAGAGTTTTGTAGAGTTTAATATTACCTATGTCCATTAATTCCTAAAAGACTCATACGTAATGGAGTACGAAATTCTTATGTTTTTGTTTACGCACTCTTTAAACAATTATTACCCACAAATAACAATCGTATTTTGGTATACATTTTAAGATTCTCATTATTAATGACTTGTGATCTTATATAAGAGAAACATTCGCCTCGCCAACGGACCTACCATTTGAAGAGAAGATTTCAACATAGTTTAAATTGATTAACGATATCTTTGAATTGCCTCTGTGCTACTGTATTCGTCGGACCCGATCCAGGTGAATAGGGCAAGATATCCCGGTACAGAGTGAGGCGCATGAAATGTTTGGACGTGTGCCAAGTAGCCGACGATGCTCGTCTCGTGGCTGGGCGGCGCGACGCGAGGAATTGGTTGCACGTTGACTTGACCATCGGACTCGATATCGCAATATGCGATACTGCGTTTGAGTGCATTCATAGGCCAATAAGTACTACTTGCCCACCAACGAAATCAAAAGAGAGGCAACAAAAGACTCCTCGTTTAAGTAAAGTATTGGATCACTGCGGAGCGACGACTTGACGTAGACAAAAATATGTTATTTGGGAAATTACCTTCATACAATGAATTTTATGAGCAGGACATTCGCTACACCTCCTTTATATGGATCACTAAATTTAACTAGGTTAATTAGTAAATTCCATTCACGGCCTTTAATTAACCGAATTCAAAGCTCCATTTAATCCAGCGGAACGCACTTTGAACTACAGGTGTAACGAATTGTCACATTTGCATAAACCAATTATTGTGATAATTATAAGCCTTCGCGTGATTACACAATAATATTGTACCATTATTGCCTGCTCAGCCAACAAATGAGCCTCTATTTAGCCGACTAGAATAATGCAGAGTGAAAATAGCCTACAGTATCAAGCTATTCGGGTTGAGAATTTGTCTATCTAGTTCATAGTTCATCATAACCCGACTGGCGCTTAGCGGTCGGGTGTCCATGAGCATTTCCAACGTAAAAAAGGAATTTTTTTTTATAAACCCGTTACCACACGGATGGCATTAGAGTCATACAAAAATGTGCCTATCTCTCTCTCTCTCTCTCACCAATACCATTTTATATACGTATATTCTTTTACTACTACTCAACCCATAGCCGACCCACAGTTGTGTCGTGCGCGTGCCTCCTCCATTAAAATTGACGGTAGTTAGCCTACTCTACCACGTTGGCGAGACGGGTTGGCACAGGATTTCGAATCAAGTTTTCCTTCTCTTGCGGCCTTATCATTTCCTTTCGTCGACTCTTACGACATTCTCAGGATGGGATGTGCTGGTGACGCTATGTATTCTAAATCCGTCATCACAGCGACAACATTTCTGTACTGCTACTGGAAATCCGTAAATGTCTTTCGAAGATCTTGTATACAGACAACAACCGAACTTAGAGGAAAAATGTCAAAATTTATTGGAAAGGTCACTAGGACTATATTTATTGCGAACGTGTGTAATTTAGCAACTACACAGTCATTGCTATTTACAAAGTTTAAGGTTATTTTAACACGAGTGTAGTAATAATAATATAAAAAAACTTTAATTTATCTATTTCGTAACACTTATCAGCTGTCAATACGGATAATGGGCTGAAATAACGAAGGTATATCCCTTATTTTATTGTCTCCTGTCACATCACGTATTTTCTGGCGGACGAAATGTGGATTGAGTAGTGTTAGTATGGATTGCGATCGCATGCCTACCTGCTAGCTTGGTCAAACGGGCCATTTCCAGGTATCAGGTGATGAAGGTACATTAAAGTGTTACTTACTTCACGTAAATTCACCTGGCTGAGTTCACGTATCCAGCTGGGCTGGGCAGCATTTGGAAAACTTCGTCGGGTCTTCTCGTCGCCCATCCCGCAGAGTTTGAAAACTAAAGTTTTCGACCAGTGCGTCCTACCGGTCATGACCTACGGCGCCGAGACGTGGACACTCACGGTGAGACTAGTCCACCAGTTTAAAGTCGCACAGCGTGCTATGGAGCGAGCTATGCTTGGAGTTTCTCTGAAGGATAGGCTCCGAAATGAGATTATCCGACAGAGAACTAGAGTCACCGACATAGCTCAGAGAATTAGCAGACTGAAGTGGCAGTGGGCTGGTCATATGTGTAGAAGAACCGACAACCGCTGGGGTAGACGAGTTCTTGAGTGGAGACCGCGAATCGGCAAGCGTAGTGTGGGACGGCCCTCTGCTAGATGGAGCGACGATCTGCGAAAGGTTGCGGGCAGCAGCTGGATGCGTCAAGCTGAAGACAGGGCGCTATGGCGCTATTTAGGGGAGGCCTATGTCCAGCAGTGGACTAATGTGGGCTGATGATGATGATGAGTTCACGTATATTTTGGTATTGTGGCACGAGGTATTGTGTTTTAATATTGTCTAAAATATACGTGAAACTCAGCCAGGAGTACGTGAAGTAAGTAACTATTTTATGTAAATTGATCACCTGATACCTGGAATTTGGCCGTTTCACCAAGCTAGCAGGTAGGCATGAGATCGTAGTCCATACTAACTCTACTCAATCGTCCACATTTCGTCCGTCAGAAAATACGTGATGTCTGGTGGCCCTGGGATCTTGCTCTAATAAATATACCTTATAGATGTACTAGTACACAGCTCTAGTCCGCGGGGACTTCGAGCCGGTACATTATGTATCTCGGCTTTTGCGATTTGTTGATATTTACGATGACTGCTTCGCACCTTTGGATGATATGTCACTGAAGAATAATTTTGCTGTGTACTGGTCAAAACTATCAATTGTCTTCTTTTTGTATTTTATTATTTATTAAATGCACAGATATTTAAACTAGCAGAAAGTAGTTACATTGCCAGCACACATCTGAACAAACCTGATAACATTTTGTTTCTTCCAGGTGAGTAACGGCAATGTCATCGAAACAGGAACACCTACTCTACTGGTATTTACCAATTTATTACTTAGCACTGAGCATGGGAATGTATGTACCTGTGTATTAACATTTAACTTCATAAATTAGCCACCCGGCATGTAATGTACTAACCGTCAGTTAGATGATCTCATTCCATGTGTCTGCAATTTCAATTTACATGAAGCAATCTACGCCTACTCACTTGTTACTAACCCTTCTCGGCTAATTTGATTGTTTTATATCCGCCGTTTAGGCCTCAGTACATTTACTTTACCCTATTGGGTCGTAGAGTATGCTTTAGTCGTTGTTTATTTTTTCACTTAAATTCATCACTTGGTTTATTCATTATCAATGATCGTAACTGTCATATCAACCACTGTACGCTCACTATAGCCGCTAATAGTCTAAGTGTAATATGATTTATGCCATTGTTTGATGTGTTATTTTTGCATAATCCATACGATTTCCCAACAGAAATTAAATTCTCGCAAAACACATTTTTAGTCGAATGCTGTTGTTTTTAGTTCGGCTGTAAGTAGCCGATGGTACTGCGCATAGATTTCTAATCATTTATCGCAATTAATAACTATTGAGGTGCATATAAAGAAGTGTTTACCTACGTTAAGACTTACCAGATAATTAGAACATTGCGCTTTAAAATGTAACTGTCGATGATTACTCGATGACAACTTACTTTTAAAAAGATGAGTGATGTGTGACATGTTACATTTAATAAATATTTTGCGGAATAACAATTTTGTCTGTATTCTATTAGTATCGTTGTGCGTTATTTAACACGGATTGATTTATAGTCTTGTCTCCTAATTATCAACAAAACAATGTTTAGACACGATAACGGTTTGTCCACAAATGTTATGAAACATATTTGTTTTAGCTTATTACAATTGCGATCTATAAAATCAAATACTTTCTTTTGTTAATTTTGTCTTGATATGGTTTTATTTGTACACTAATTTTGTACAGTAGAATACTTGCATTAGCTGCGATGTTTGTTAAGAATCTAAATTTATTGGCTGACATTATTGGCTTACAACAGTAGACATAAACTAAATTCTTATAGCAACATAATATTTCGAAACCTTTGTCTTCTGAATCGTCGTCTGTAATTGCCTAACATTAATTCTTAATGTAACCAGCCAAATGGCGGGGTCTCTACTCAACTGCTCGATGTAGGTTGTAATCTTCAATGCATTATGGCCCCATCTAAATCCTTCGTATACAATAATTTAAATAGCTTCAATCTCGACGCGACAGTGATGTGGGCCAGCAACTGGCATGATAAATAAGGACTGCTTTGATCTCAACTTGTTATTCTGTAATTTAATGATTTTCACGCACATATTTTTCCATTTTTAGGATGTCTTTTAAATAAGAAACATTCGACGAAAGGTTTTGACATATTCTAAAGCGCTGACAGACTCGGTACTAGAAATGATTATGTCTATGACATGTATTTTATGCATTCTTATGTCCTCTTTATAACATTCATATTTAAATAATAATCACGTAAAACACAGGATGTTCAGTATTCCTTCGAAGCGACGTTGCTGGACTTTTTGTATGCGAGTTATTATTATCGCAGTTCTTCGCCGCGCATGCAAACAAGCTTTTAAAATTGTAATCGATTCATTATAGCCTGTCTTTTCCTAAATCTATTTTTGTGATATATGCCACAGATGGTAACACTAGGATAGTGCAAGATAATACATAGATAATGCTATATAGCAAGTGTCATCGTCTTGCTTTATCGAGTTTTTCTTATCGCAACTAATACTAACCTTATTTCATCACTGTCATCTCAGCTTGTAAATGAACTACCGCTGAGTAGAGCCTCCCTCAATTACGTCATACATATGCATTTCTATTTCTTTGCTATTTTACTATGGTATTATGGGTATGGGTGTATTTTACTATGGTTACTATTGTGTTCAATATTTCAACCAGCTGAAACGATATACCTACACGAAATGTGTTGTTTACACTTAAAATTAGAGCAATTCAATTCAGATCAAAGTCGACAACATGTCGTGTCACCTTTGCGATTTCATGTATTGGAGTACCATTAAGGCCTCGGCTGGAATAGTGCCAGACTTGTGATATTATTAGATGCGCCGACAACGACTCGGTTAATCAAGCTCAAATAAGATCGATATTTCTCTTAGGTGAAGTTATATACTCTCTGGGTCTGCTCGTCCCGCGTTTTGCCTGTCGGAGCAGCTTACCGAGCGTATCGGACACTGTAACACGCTGTCGTTGCTACAATTTGTCTTACAAGCCGCTGTTTGTAATGAATGGTGAAAAACGAATCAGATCAGTAGCTTCCATTTTAAACATCGTCAGTACTAGCCGTTGAGAAAGCTTAAAAACATAGTTTCAGTTTATTTATTATTTGGTTAATTTTACTCCATGCATATCATACCCTATTGTGGCACAGCAACAATCCGTTCATTGTTATAAATTGTTCTACAATAGCTACTTACTTTCCACGACCAATCACGTCGCGTGACCACACGCATGAGATGCTCGCGTGCATGTGGAGAAATTCCAAACGTTCACACAAATAAAATTGTATCTGGGTAAATTGTCGTGTAGGCAAATAACGATTCTAGGCAATTTCTAATAACCTATCGTTCACTGACCAATCATCAGAATTCAATTACGACTAGGGTTCATTCCCGGGAATTCTCGGGAAATCGTTGGGCTTTGTTCCCGGGAAATCAAGCTCGAGAAAAGTCGAGAACTCGAGAAATCATGTACGTTTGTAGAAATTAAACTTGCAGAGTTTTAATTTGTTTATATTCTAATTAACATGCCATAAATGGTGCTATGATTGTAATTTAATTATAATTTACATTTACTTTCTACCTGAGTTTAAGATATTAAAGTTTTGTTTCGAGTTTTATAGAAGCTATTTTGTTTACAAGATTCAAGTTAATTTTTTTTGTCTAAATAACCAGCCCAAAATTGTGCTGCGATTTTGGGCTGGTTATTTCTTTTCTAATTTTATTGTAAGTTTAGATATTAACGTTTTCTTTCATGTTGATTTTTTGTTGAGTTTAATAGCAGCTAATTTTGCTTATAGTTCTAAATAAGAAGCCAAAAGTGGTGCTGTCATTATTATTAGGAGTCTGAATAATCATTTTTCTGTATTTAAAAAAATCATATGATTCATGTTTTTGAATAACATCGATGAAAGTTTTATAATTAATTTTGATACTTTTATTTGAGAGAAAAACCACTGAATTTTTGACGTAATTGGAACCAAATAATATGAGAAAACGTACGTAATTGTAAATTTCTCGACAACCCGAGAGTCCCGAGAAATTACCCTCGAGAATTCTCGAGACCCGAGAAATTGAAAAGCTCGAGAAACCATGAACCCTAATTACGACCTTTTCCTCACCAGTAACAATAGATTATATAAAACATTTTTTTTTCAGCTGCTGCAATCAAAAATATTAAGACTCTTTATAGCATTTTAATCCTTGCGTTAGGAAGGCACTAAATACAATTGGCCAGTAAACAAAAATCTAAGAATTTAAACATAATGCAAAATATAGATTAAGCAGCAAATGGTAAAATTTACTTAACTTGCAGTCACTTTTGTTTTTCAAGCCTGAACAGCGAGTCTATAGACGTAGCTGGTTTTTTTTGTTACATTTCGTAGGCATGTTTCATGACATAAGCTCAAAGCTCTGGAATTAACATGTAAAGGAACGGTACCAATGTGCTGTACCCCGGCTTGTTAATACTGTAATTTAAAGTCCTTTACGTGTTCCTCTGTAATTCATGTTTCGGGCTTACACTACGTAACTTAAAATGGAGCGAAGGTACGACCCGAAATTCCACGTTTAATATGTGTTAAGTCCTTACATGTGTGCATGGAGGTTACATTAAAAATGCTTAATTAACGTGTTCGGCGGGGCGTTAAATAGGGTAGCCCCGTGTGCAGTTTCAAAGAGATTGGCTCGATGTCGGGGGAATGGCCCGTGATGCAACGGCGATATACCGTGGTCGATGTAAAGATATACCACACAATTTTGAACGCTCCACTGCTATATCCGATGTTACAACGGCAAACACATAAAAATATTTCATTTGAATCCGAATATCAGATCGCATTTCAGTTTGGTATTGTGCATCTATCTGAAAAGCCTTGTTCACTTATTTGTTGTATAAAGAACGGATAACATATCACGCAACAACAGATGTTCGGAGCAGGTTGAGTTGCATTAATGATTCTATACGAGCAACCTTATTTCTCCTCCCATGTTATTCATGACTGTGTTGATAATCTTATGAACTGCTTACCACATAACTGAAATACCTGCGTGCTAGTTTTATATATAAATACAAGTATATTATGTACTAACAACAAAAGCCACAAAAGCCGGTCCTGAGCCGCCCGAATCCGTCGGTTTCCGGCGACCTTAACCGGGTCGTTGGGAAACTCCGAGCGTAGCCCTCTCCATTGCCCTATAAATAAAGTACACCTAGATCATATTCCACCTATGTCATTATATCCAAAATATATTCACCTATACATTTTGGTCTCTCCAAATTATCTACCCAAAATCCAAATGTATTGGAGGTTAACCTGATATAAACTAAAACGAATTCTACTCTATAGAGGTTTATTATATTAACCATTATTTTGCTGATATATAAGTAAATCGAAAACCGAATATAATCATAAATATCTTGTCAGAGGTGTCCTTGCCGCTGACCTTTTCGGCCCGGGTGGAAGCTCATACATTTTTATCCTAATCTTACACAGATTTGTGTACACTTACAGGGCTACTTGTTATGCGCAGAAAAGATTCTTATTCTTTGAGAAATAAACAAACATTTTACGTATTATTTTATTTCAATCAAAAAGAACACCAATAAATTAATATTTAAAAAGAAATATATATTTGTTTTTTTCATCAATAGGTAAAGGTCAATACTAAAGTGAACTGGCGCAACCTCCCGCCACGTACTGTTTACGTAATGCGTTTGATTATTGACCACCAACTAATATATTGGCTATAAAATATTTGTTTACGAACTCTTGGCGCCTAGGTTCTCAGTGTGCCAGCCTGCACCTAATTTTAACGTACTGCTCTATATACTTTAATAACACCTTTGTAATAGTAAACAGACTTCAACATAGACAATAAAGAACCTTATGAGGCAAACTTAAACTTATAACGCATCTTACTTCTACGGGATAAGCAGTTGTTATATGGTTAGACAGCTAGTTGTTGGATTCCCATCAAACACCGAGCAGACCTAGACGTTGCTTACTGCGGGATCTCCTATTTTATTTACGTAAAGATGTTACTGGCGTATAAAACTTAACCTGAGCCTGACCAAGATCTGATGGATTCATACAAATTTTACCAAATGAAATCAGGTTATGAATGAAATCGCATGAGTTATAACAACTGTTTTATTTTTCGATTACGGCCATTACTTGTGGGGGCTGTAAGTAATGGTAGCACTTTACTGGGCTATTCGTATTAGCATATTTGGCATATTGGCCATATAGGAAAGGAAGGAATATTTGTCAGTCACACAATAATAGCGAATACAATTAGCAAACGTTAAAATCTTGTTTAATATCGGTATTACAAAGAAAATTCAAATACAACATAAAATGTATTCAAATAAGGTTTTTCCAAAACAAAAATATCATATCACACCGGTTTGGAATTTTGTTACAAATAACAGGCAAGCAACTCAAAAACTGTTTTTTATGTTACACTCAAAAACTGTTTTAACTGTTTTTTATGACCCGGCAAACTTCGTTCCGCCTCAGAATCAATAAATAAAGACCTGCATGATAATTACAGAATGTTTCAACTTTATTAAAATATGTGCAAACCTTAACTGAGACAAAAATTATGAGTAGTAGAGTAGTATTAAAAAAACACGTTTAATTCTCTTTTAAACCTTCCCTGGACTTCCACGAATATTTCAAGACCAAAATTAGCCAAATCGGTCCAGCCGCAGCAGCAGCAGTTTTAGCTAGACTAACGAACAGCAATTCATTTTTATTTATATCTAATAGATAGATAGACAGATTGTCAACAGAAACACCGTATATAATCTTAAATACTGTGATAGTAGATTCAATCTTTGGAATAACCTTTGGATCAACCTTGGTTCGATTCTGGGGTCGGGCAAGTGCCAGAGATACTTGCTCTGGGTTTGTGAGTGTGAATTATATGTTACTTATGTGCCATTGCGGCAGGGTAGATGTATTTTTAAAAGACAAAATAAACATGTTCGTTATCCAGACTAAACGGGATTACGGTTCACAGGTGCGCCCGTATTCAATTCTAGCAAATTGATTTGTACGTGTTACCATATTGATGGAAAATTCAATTTACATTTATTTGCTTCAAGCGATGATATGTACATATAACGGCTACACGAATATGAATGACAGTTAAATGTGTTTATCAAACCAGAAAACCGAATGAGATTCGCGCATGACTGGCTTATGAGGCTTGTGCAAATCTGAATCTTGTCCATTGATAAAATAACTCGCGATATTATTCATAGTTATTTCGAATGCCATACATTGTATTTATAAGTTAGGATATTGTTTAGAGAATCATCGTTTTATGACTTAATTCTATAGTATACTAGCTGTAACAAGAAACATAAATATAATGATATACATATAGCAACTATAAACTGTCGATCACTAAGAACAACAGAAAAACTAGAAGAACTGGAACTAGCATTAGAAGAAATAAAATGGGACATAACTGGTATTAGCGAAGTGAGAAGATATG
Source organism: Clostera curtula (assembly GCA_905475355.2). Classification (NCBI taxonomy): domain Eukaryota; kingdom Metazoa; phylum Arthropoda; class Insecta; order Lepidoptera; family Notodontidae; genus Clostera; species Clostera curtula. The sequence goes on along the minus strand of FR997797.1, from coordinate 10,324,465 downwards.
GAGAAAGAATAGAAGATCATGGAAAATACATACTACACCATATTGGAGAGACGCCCGGCTTGTACGGAGTCGGATTCATGGTTAAAAGAAACCTTGCCAAAAACATACAAGAACTAAGAGGAATTTCAGAACGGATTGCACTGCTCAATATTCATTTACCTGTAGATGGTGAGGAAGACCAAGCATGGTCAATAATCCAGGCGTATTCGCCTACCGAATCAAATACAAAAGAAGACATAGAAAAAATTGAAAAATTCTACGAAGATCTACAATCCACCATCGCAAACGCATCCAAAAACATAATAGTTATGGGCGACTTTAATGGACAGATTGGCAAACAAAAAAGTGGAGAAGAATATACCATAGGGAAGCACGGCTTTGGCAAAAGAAGTAAAAACGGCTCACGACTAGTATCCTTTGCTATTGAAAATAAATTAAGCATCCTAAACAGCTTTTACAAAAAGAAACCATCAAGGAAATGGACATGGATTTCTCCCAATGGCCAGTATAAGAACGAGATTGACTTTATTATGTCTAACAACATAAAAATCTTTAAAGATTTGTCTGTTTTAAACAACTTTAATTTTAACTCAGATCATAGAATGGTAAGAGCCAAACTAGCAGGGACACGTGTTAAAAGAGCACGACTATTTCACAACAGTATGAAAGCCATTGAATGCACCGGTAACACTGATTTACTTCTGAACAACCTCGAAATATCCTTGCAAGGCGGAGGAAAAGAATGTATATCCACTCAAGATAAATACAATAGATTGCTTAAACAATTAAAAATAGAAACTAAAAAAGTAAATATGATTAGTAAGACAGAGATAACATTCAGAAGTAAGGAATTATTAGAAGAACGGAAAGAACTTATAAAACAAGGAAAATCCAATAAAAATAATAGACAAAAAATAGCAGAAATAAGCAAAAAGATTAGTGAACAACTCAGAAAAGAACGGAAAACGAAAAGGTTAACAACATTAAGAAAACATATAGAAAAAACGGGAGGAATAAAGAAGGCGTTAAAAGAAATGGAATATAAAAAGGACTGGATTCCAAACATGAAAAATAAGGGTAAGGGAAAGACCAGCATAAGGCCAGAAATACTAGGAATCGCTACGGAATACTATCAAAATTTATACCAAAGTCATAAAGGAAAACAAGAAATTGAGGATTTTTATCCAGAAAATGAAGAGGAGGTCAAACCAATTCTAAAGGAAGAAACAATAAAATCTATTGTAACCCAAAAGCTAGATAAGGCACCTGGACCGGACTTAGTAACAAATGAACTACTGAAAACTACACTACCGGTGATAGCACCAGTCCTTACAGATTTGTTCAATGAAATCCTCGAAAAGGAAATTATTCCGGAAGACTGGACCAAATCATTAATAATACTGCTGCATAAAAAAGGAGACAAGGGCGATACAAGAAACTACAGGCCGATCAGTTTAATGTCCAATATTTATAAAGTATTTTCAAAAATAATTTTAAACAGAATTACCAACACACTAGATGAAAACCAACCTAAGGAACAAGCTGGTTTTCGAAGCAAATTCTCAACTATTGACCATATACACACTCTAAGACAAATTATACAGAAATATAAAGAATATAATAAAACGTATTACATAGGATTCGTTGACTTTAACAAAGCGTTCGATACATTGGAACATAAGTATATATGGGACGCTCTAAAAAAGCAAGGGGTTCAAGGAAAATACATACGAATAATTAAAAACGTATATACAGAAAGCACGGCACAAATTAAACTGGAATCTACGGGTAACGAATTTCCTATTGAAAGAGGTGTACGCCAAGGAGATCCTATATCACCTAAATTATTTTCAGCAGTACTGGAGATGATCTTCAGGAATTTAAACTGGACCAAAAATGGGCTCAATATAAATGGCGAAAACCTGAACCATCTACGTTTTGCCGATGATTTGATTTTGTTCTCAGAGGACGCAGGAACTCTGGGACTAATGTTGCAGCAGCTATCCGATGAAAGCGTCGAGGCCGGCTTAACAATGAACCTAACTAAAACCAAAATTATGACTAATTCCCAACAAGCAGTAACCAACGAACAAATAACAGTAAATAACGAACAAATAGACTATGTAAATGAATATATATATTTGGGCCAACTTATATCAACAGATGATTGCATGAATAAAGAAATAGAACGAAGAATAACTAATACTTGGAAACGGTTTTGGTCTCTTAGAGAAATATTGAAGGATAAAGAAATGCCAATGAGAGGAAAAAAGAAAGTATATGAAATGTGTATTATGCCATGTTTACTTTATGGATGCCAGACATGGGCGCTAACAGAAATACAAGAAAGTAAAATAAAAGTCTGCCAAAATGGAATAGAAAGGAGTATTTTAGGTATAAAAAGAACTGACAAAGTAAAATTACAAGAAATAAAAACGAGAACTAAATTTAAAAATGCACACACTGCCTACAGGCAGCTTAAATGGCGTTGGACGGGACATATGTTACGAGAAAGTAAAGAGAAATGGACTCAGTTAATCACAGAATGGTACCCAAGAGACGGCAAAAGAAATAGAGGCAGACAAATCAAAAGATGGGAAGATGACCTCAAAAAAGTGGCTGGTCCGGTATGGACCCGTTTAGCAAGAGACAGGAATATGTGGAAATCTTTAGAGGAGGCCTTTGTCGACAGACAAGCTGTCTTAAACAAACATCCAGTTGCCGATAGTTTATATAATAGCATAGATTAAATGAATTAAGTGTTTAGTAGATAGGCATGTACATACTAAGTATAATGGAAAAAAAAAGCAGCAATAAAGGCTATTTTATTTTTATTTATTTTATTTTTTATATACTAGCTGACCCGGCAAACGTTGTTTTGCCATATAAATATCGTATATCATAAAAAAATATAAGAAGTAATAAAAAAAGTTCTTTTGGGGTGGACAACCCTTAAAATTTAGGAAGATGAACAATAAATGTTGTCCGTTTCGCAGAACTAACCGATATGCATACAAAATTTCACGAAAATCGGTGGAGCGATTTCGGAGGATTTCAATAAAAAACACCGTGACACGAGAATTTTATAGATATACATATTTCTTTAAGGCAATGCCCCAAACCGTCTGGCCATATTGGATTTAATCCTGACTAGTATCTGCCTGCCACAGTACATGCGGGAGTTATCTGCTAATAGAACACCGGGATAGCATTGCACCAACATATACATTTCTGCACAAATAATAAACACATTATCAAACACAACATCGAGTCAATATGACATAATATTGTCTGATTTCGTTTTGTATGGTGAAAGACGCCACTATACCGAATCGAAGACGCCATACACGCACCTGATTTGAATACTTATATTTTAAGGACGATTATGCCCCTTCTACTATAATGGGAACCACGGCTCATTGGTACACAAATAACACTACAATCAAATATTATTTATCTATTCTATTCGAGACCACAATGATAGTACGTATATTTCAAGTAGTATGAAAATGACTGTCTGTAGTGACCAGAATGGTATATACTTTACATAACTAGACTCATAAAACAAACTAAAATCAGCATCAAGACGCGCGAGAACAACTAAAATGTCCTACAGTGAAGTTTACAGAGCTTATGGATAAGAAATCCCCGAGAACAGTCATGCGGGGATAGGCCCTGCGGCTGCGCCAGACATGCCACCTCGTCTGACTGGACGATCACCCCTTTGGGCCTAAAGGTCCAAGTTAAATTCCTCCAAAGATATTTAATTATACTACTAGCTGATCCGGCGACCTTCGCCCTATTATGGAATTTAAATAAACCGATCGATTATTTTATACTTTTTCCTGACAATAACGAACACAACAAGAAGAAGTTATTAGCATTAATTCTTTACAACAAATCAAATCAAATCTCGTTTTCGCCAAGTTTATTTTCTAAAAACTAAAAATGAATGTTTTATGCTTCAGCTAAAGCAGCTTTAGGCTTAAAATATGACTTACTTGAACAACTTAGACAACTTTAAATATCATTATTAACACAATCTTTCTCCTCCCAACAATTGTTCAGGCTTTATTAAATATTTATTGATTTCGGTAATTCGTTGAACGGCAGCCACCATCCGGTGCGAGGGGACGAATTGAGGCGAGAATTATTGATGCCGTACCCTAAGCTTACAAACTCTCTAAATCAAATTTTTACAGCTCCATTTTGACAACCGGTGTGCATTTTGGAATTCGTACCCATTAATATTGTCCTATGACTGATCATCTCGTTTTGGGTCTTCTGCGATTTGTTAAGGCAAGTCTATTTTCCCAGCGTAATGGTCTGACAGGTTGTCACAGGGGTGCATATCAACAATCTTACAACAAATGGGTGTGCATTTGTTGTAAGATTGTTGATATGCAATGAATCCGTGTGTGTGGGTTCAATGCCAAAAATATTTAATTTTAAACTGGCGGCCATTTTGTGACCAAATCTGAAACAGCCCATATCGTTTATCGTACTCTATGAACTGCTAGTACTGACGAACCTCGTATCAAACATGACCTTCCCCGTTCCAAGAGAAAGTTATTTAAGACGAATTCTATATTGCTACTGACATTAATTAAGCAGCCACACCATCGTCTCGACACACTTACGCTATCACTTGCTTAACAATATATCTCGCATGTGATCATGTCCCAATTACGTGTAAAATTTTACAACTACGGATATTGCTACTTTGCTGAGAGCGTGAAGCGTCCCGCGACCGCGAGCCCGGAAGAGAGCTATTCCCGCCGTTTATGATCGAGCGGTGGCTGCCCATCTCTATTGTGCGCATACATTGGCAACCGACGCGCCCTCTGCTCGGCCTTGTATGATCGTGCTCGTAGATTGTAAATAGGGTCAGGATACTATCTTTTTACGATCGTAATCGATACTTGCCATTGTCCTCCTCAACTGTTGTTATACAGAATATGTGTATAGGTTTCCTTAATACAAACTGATGTCAGCATTGAGAACCGTCAAGTTATGTTTTTAGAAGATTTAGGATCTAAATTATATGTTCAGAAAGCAACATCTACACTGACCTGCAATACTAAGTACTACGCTTTTAATATATATATTTTTTCTAAACTATAGAAGTTTATTTGGTAGTTTACCCCTACCAAATAAAATATAAAAATATTAATTAAAAACTTTAGAAGTTAGAGATTTAAAATAAAAAACGTTTTATAGCAAATGTTATCAGCTTTCTATGTAACTATAGCAAACTCTACAAAAAAAATTTCGAGTCCTTTTTATTTCGAAAGTATATCTTGGGTACTTAAAAAATTAATTGCAATTTTAAAAGTGCGATACTTAGTTTTGCAGCCCAGTGTAGTTGTGATTTCACCCGATAATATTGTAAGCTTATTACTAGCACAAAGTTTTGTCATTTCAATTTGGTAATTGCACGTGATAGTTATTCATAGTACGATTTTATATCCGACTCTTATTACTAACTCATTATTCCAACCTTAATTACGATGTTTATATCTCATACTCACTTGTTAGCAACAATCCATCAAATATTGACAAACATCAGTTATTTTATTTCAGAAATGCTCTAATTTTGGGTCATACTCGTAATAAGTAAGTTTATTATTGCCTTGTTGATCTAGGGACCTTTGGATCACGGGTCCTCATTTCGGGCAAGTGTCTTTGTGTAAACCAGAGACACTTGGACTCAGCCTGGTTGTCATTTGTGTCCGTGAAATATAATGTTTGTAAACAGCCCCCGCGATAAGGGCTGTGAGTAGGCCAGGGGGTTCGTTTACTTAAACTCAAACTCAAAATTAACTTTATTTACGTAGGTTTTATCACAAAACTCTTATAAATCGTCATATTTACAGTTACCATTATCATCATCTTACGACCCCTGTCCCACGCCAGGTGGCAAAAAAAGTATCATTGTTTGGTTCACATTACAAAAATAAAAATGAAATATTTTTATAGACATTTTAGATCTTTCTGAATAAAACTATATTTTACATAATATAATATTATCTGCGTATTAGGGCGTTGTCAGGAGCAAAGCCTGGGGGGGGGGGATATATTGCGCGCCTCGCTAAGCATTGTAAATACTCTCTCGGTCACGTTTTGCCGCTGCAAACTGTTGAATATTAATACGAAATAATATTCACTGGAAGAAATCCCGCTGAATCCCGACTATGGCCGTGCCTGAGTGGGCGAATTCCCCACGCAAATCTGCGCACACCGATTTAATTTCTGTGAAATTAAAATAAAAGCCCTTGTAATATTGTAATATTCGGCCTGTGAGCATTGTAATAGGCACTTTTAACAAAGTCGCTCCCGCCCACCCTATCATGAATTAATTAGAAATGACTGGAACCCGAGAATTAAATGGGGTATAATTTTACTTTGGTATACAAAATGCTTGAGGGAACGCCGCATCATGGACTCAAGGTATTTAAAAAATTAGGTGAAGTTTATGGTTTCTCGGAGAATTTATTAATCGTAGAATTTATTAATTTATTAAAGGTAGTGAGGCTGATTTTCCGAATATGACAATACATGAATACCCTAAAAAAATTCTATCAATCGTTCATCATAAATTGAACATATAAATAATCGTTTCTTAAGCCATTCATAAGATACGCAGGAAAACCAGGGTCACCGACATAGCCCACCGGATTGCCAAACTTAAGTGGCAGTGGGCAGAGCACATAGCTCGCAGGACCGACCCCCGATGGGGCAGAAAAGTCCTCGAGTGGCGACCGCGTTCCGGAAGGCGCAGTGCTGGTAGGCCTCCCACACGGTGGACCGACGACCTTGTTAAGGTCGCCGGAAAGCAGTGGATGCGGGCGGCCCAGGACCGGCTTTTGTGGAGATCCTTGGGGGAGACCTATGTCCAGCAGTGGACGTCTTTTGGCTGAAATGATGATGATGATGAAGCCATTCATGTTATCTGCCATTATTATTCGTGTAAGGAAACCAATATTTAATCGTTAGCGAAAATTTAAAGTTACGGTTTAATTTTATTAAAAAAGCGTACTATCAAATTAATGACTATCTATCAGATAGTGACGCATGGGAGTAACGTCGGCTGTGTTATGGCCTAGCTCTGATCTTTCAGCCATTACCTTAGTGAAGTATTGTACACAGTATGTGAGTACAGTTTCAGAACGCACCATGTAACTTCACTGATTTTTATATTGTTACTAGCAGACCATGCCACGCGTCGCCGTGGCTAAGGATTTTGTTATATGTATTATATTTAACATTAACATACATTAATATAACGTTTAACATAGCCGCCACCTATTTAATACTTACTCAATCCAGTAAACCGATATTGCCATTTGTAAGAATCGTTTGGATCTAACATAGGATAATTGTGACTGTCAAATCATTTGCAATAATATGTATAATATTGCGACTTTATATTGAGATGTAACCAATCCTATCTTTCAAGTTGGATCAAACTGCACACGGTGTACAAATTTGGTTAACCTCGGTTGAGTAATGATGTCCTAGGTTTTCACGATCTTTACACATTGCAGAAAATTATGGCTTCACGGTTATGATCGTTTTATTTTATTTTATTCCCAACTCTTCAGACACTTTGCAGTGTCCGTGGTCGCGGGACACTGCAATGTGTCTGAAACGTTGGGAATAAAATAAAATAAAACGATCATAACCGTGAAGCCATAATTTACTCGGTTGAGTAGTTTAGGAGTCCATCGCGGACAAACAACGTGACGCGTAATTAATATATATTAAGATAATTTTGGGCTTTTCAATTTTATGCTACATGTTTATGTGTGTAATTGCTCTCTATAATCTGTCAGACCTGTTTGTACCACTATCATTGTAAGCCTTTTATTTATTAAGAAGCATTGATTAAGAGCAGCTATGGAGTTTCTTGCTGGCTCTTCTCTGTGGAATGGCATTCCGAACGGGTGGTAAAAACTAAATGATGAATTATTTTTAACTTTTGACTATTCGCAAGAATTTATTCGGGAACAAAACATTTTGATTTTGATACATAATACGTATCGGACATCGATCTGAAATATAATTATTCCCTTAGTCTCGAGAAGAGTGTTTCAGAAACAACTTACGAAGAAATAACCATTTTTGAAATACCTGAAAACATTTTCCCGTTGGGATTCAAGTATAATTTTGTGTTCAAACAGTAATTTCGTTATTACTTTTTGCTGTAGGTTTACCTTCAACTTGGCTTCAGTTTTAAACAGGTTTGTGTTTACATTGAATAAACGGAGCATCTGTTTAGAGCCAGAGGGGTGGTGTAAATGGAGGAGTTGGGCAGAATCTCCACACCTCGATAGAGCGCCGTGCCATTAATCTAAAGCTTTTGTGAACAATGAATGGTACAACTAATGCTTCTGAGGCTTAGTAGTCTAATGATGTTTACAATTCAGTTGCGCGCTAAGTGTACGCCTAAATTGAGAATTGTGTTTTGAATAATAAGTAACCGCTATCCTCTACCAATGGGTTATATACGCAAGAAATTTGCTATGAAATTTAAACATTTGAACACAAAATGTTTAGTGTAGTGTAGATCTCATTAATATATTATTTGTTTTATTTTTCTTCTGATCGTGTAAATACCACATTAGCACAACCTGGTAATAAATCTGGTATTTTGTGGATTGTGGTTTCCTACAAGTTTTATGAGCCATTTCTATTTTGTGGCAGTTAATTTGGTTTATAAACAACCCACCAGTCGCCTCATTGACGGTTTCCAGTGCACACTTTAATATTCCGCTTCTATATGTAGCTAGCTCAAATAATATGGTGTTATTACTTATGGTTGGGTGGTGCAGAAAGCGTTAATGCTCAGCTTACGTCTGCTAAATATAGAGGTTTGTTGAACTCTTTGAAGTTTGAACTCCGCGAGCAAATATCGACAAAAATATCTGGAGCATGTCTAAGGGGATCCCATCCAACAAAGCATATATTCGATATTAGAATTTGTGATCGTAGAATGCTGATTAAATTTATTTTAATATAATATATTAAAGTATGTATAACTATAATGTAATCCGATCGCGGAGTTAGACCCGACTTTGGGTGCAATATAAGAATTCCTAAAATGTATGATTATTTATATATATATGTCGGAGATAGCGACGGCTGAGCGATAGAGTCGTCATCATCTTGACTTGGTACGAGGTTTATTACTTGTAACTTTATAATTCACAATATTAACCACAGTATAAATAACAATGTTCAGTTAACACACTTAGATAGACAAACCGACAGGTTCGCAACGGAGAAGTGTCTCGGTCCGTGTCCCAACGTCGACTGACTGATCGAGCCAACCTCACTTTCCATTACGACTCTGTCCACGTGCCGCCATTGCAAAACAACTGACGTCACCGCGTTTGCCGCACTACTGTGTTAACAATCAATTGAGAAACTTAATAAAACGATATCGTTATCCACGACACGGCCAGCCTGACGAAGCACACGTCCTCGTGTGTACTTGTAACAAAATAACCAACTGAGGCACATTTACGTTCGGCCAACCTGACGGTAATGTTCCGTAATCGTATCTTAAGAATCAAGTTAACAGAGATCACGTTAGCATACAAATAATTTTAACAACTTTAACACGAAAGATTCCTCTAAGCCCATAATCTTTAAATCTCAATACTGATACTTTAAAACAGTAGGTTTAAAGTAATAATTACACAACACATGGCCCAGCTGTCCCAGCAGCTAGTGACAATTCACATGTCACCCATATCGTCATCGCTCCAAGCGATACGACCAACACTTTAACTAGAGTTCACGACTCCCAGTACACAGGACCATACAAATAGTCTCTCTCGAGACCCGGGTCCCCGCCACACCACTAGCTGCCCATCGCGCTCTGTACAACTCCCAGAGTTGCAGTTACGACTACAGACTAGTGCATGTAGTGCGACCTAGCCAAGGTATGTGTTCTTTTTTACTGTTGGAGGCAACCTCCTCACCATCTTCATCAGACAAATTTAACTCAACGGGCACACTGCTTAGTGGAATCTCCTTATACAGTCGTGAGCGTATTTTTATGTTCTATTACCGGTCAAAGATTTCAGCAAATAACGATCACCATCAAGTAACTCCACAATTTTTAACGGTCCCTTGTATTTCGCGTCTAATTTAGTTTGGTTTCTCTTCGTTCTGAATTTAAACTAAATTACCAACATCAAACTTTACCACTTTAACTTGTAGTTTTATCAAATTTTACTTTTTCGTAACTGGCACTATTTTCTATGTATGTGGCCGCTTGCTCTCTTACTAATGTCTACTGCCGGTCCGGAATCATTCAAAGTTAATAGGTTAAATGGTCTAGCTAAAGGTCCTATCAGAAACTCGAGTGGACTCGCTTGTATTACACGGTGGACAGAGGAATTCAAAACTAATTGCACGTCTTCTAACGCTTCATGCCGGGACCTATCAGACGCTTCTATCGCGGTCAGCATACTTTTTAACGCGCTCATTGTTCTTTCTACTTGGCAATTAGCGCGACTTGAACCCGTAGCTATCAAACGTAATGAAACTGACAAAAAAACTGAATTCTTTGTTGGCAAAGCATCGTCCCAGATCTGCAATTACTTACTGGAGCTCCAACTAAAGACGCTTGATTTAAGGGATTTAATTGTTCTAGCCAAATCTATTCTCAGGGTATGATACAAGGGAACAAATTTTGTGACCGCATCAATTAAAACTATGACGTACTCCTTGCAATCGCTTTTCCACTTAATTTGCCAGTTAAGTCAACGTGCACAGTATGCCACGGGATACTAATCTTAGGAATTGGATGAAGTCCCGCTTGTGGGCGACCTGATTGCGATTGAGATAGTTTACAAGTAATACAACCATAGACAAACTTACGAACGCACTTAGCCATGTGCTCGAACCAATAGTGATCAACCCTGTATATTTGGCCACCTCGCCCTTTATAGTTCACAGAGCCACCTCGCCCTTGACTGTATATTTGGCCACCTCGCCCTTTATAGTTCATAGAGCCACCTCGCCCTTGACTGTATATTTGGCCACCTCGCCCTTTATAGTTCATAGAGCCACCTATTACAATTGGGACTCGAAAATTAATCCAGCGTGTCGAGGCATAATTGCTGCTGACCACACCCTCAGGTATTAAAGGCGTGAAGTTACATAAGCACATAGCCATATGATGTTTTAATTAAAGAAACTATTAAACTAGTCCCAATATCTTACCGTCATTATTATCTAATAAGCATGGATCCAGCCCAGTAGGGACATATGATTGGGGGAGTGGACGTTGGCGTTCTCTCGAGTATTTATAAGTGCGTTCAAACTCTTATGATATCTGTCACCGTCAAGTACCTCAATGACTTCATAAGGTCCGTTATATTTAGGATCCAATTTGGTTTGATTCCGTTCATGATTTTCGACTAAAACATAATCTCCCACCGAAAATCTAGTCACATTTGCCTTATTTTTATCGAATCTTAATTTATCAAGCTGTGCATTATTTTCCATTAATTTGTCAGCTTGTTCCCTAATCTCTCAAATTTATCTCAACCTCATGATCGTCAATAGTTAATAAATTTAGTGGCCTAGCTACTCTACCTATTAACAATTCTAATGGACTTGCCTTAGTTACCCTATGAATCGTGCTATTTATAGCAAGTTGGACATCATCTAACGCATCTTGCCATGACCTATTTGGACTAACTTCTACAACAGTCAACATATTTTTGAGGGTGCTCATAACTCTTTCCACTTGGCTTCGGCGCAACACAATGTTTGATGAGAGAGCACTCTGCACCAGAATCAGAATAAAATGGATACGACTCACAAGCGTTCATCAGCGCACCGCTGGGATTGCTAACATAGCAAGCTTCCACATGCCTCTCGTCACTCGCCGCCGCCGCAGGCGCCGCTCCGAACCGCCTGCGCCTACCGCCGCGCCAGCTCCTCCGCTGTTGCCACGTTGTTGCCACGTGGACATCTCGCTGCCAAATGTCCGGCGCTGCCGCACCTGAAACAGACTAAGTCCGACCGCGGCCGCGGCCCCGCAGAGCCTGACGCTGAAGTGTGCAGTGGCAGCACTAGCTGCCTTGCCTTTCACCGCCAATTTGATGCTCGGTGACCCATTCCACCGCAGCTGTGATATTCCACAGTTGCCGACCGAAAACCCGATCGCTTGAAATCTGGATCTGCTGTCCTATCGCCTCACGTTTAGGCTACCTTACCGATGCAAATCAAGGCATACAATGGCTCCATAATCTTGGAAAACTTTGCTATAAACTGGCGAAAATACGACGCCAGACCGATGAACCGTCAAGCTAAACAAGCACAGCAATCTAAACTTCGTATCGCAAGTAATTAACAGGTAAACACGCAAAAGAACCTCAAATAATATTTTCTTACACCGGTCAAAATCACACTATCGTAAATTCGTATACCATACAATATACCCGAGTAATAAAATGGAAACTGCTCACCGGAGTGACGTAAAATTGCAGCTGGTGCGCTTACTACAGATCCACTCACTATTCTTTGACCTGGCTGACCACAGTACTGTTGCTCGCCTTCCTGCTGCTCCGCCCAGGGCAGTTAGACGCGTAGTGTCCTTGTCCATCACAATGAAAGCAAGTGATCCCCACTTGGTTAATCGCCGCACTATGACTGCCGCTTGTGATCTTCAGTTCAGAACAATCTTCATGTAGCTTAATGTCTCCTTTATAGTGACAATGAATCGCCATTATCGGTTATTTCCATCGCGTACAGAAGTACACACATTATCACTACACTGTTTTCTCCACGTGGGCTGACTGAGTTACATACCACTTCTGATGTCGGAGATAGCGACGGCTGAGCGATAGAGTCGTCATCATCTTGACTTGGTACGAGGTTTATTACTTGTAACTTTATAATTCACAATATTAACCACAGTATAAATAACAATGTTCAGTTAACACACTTAGATAGACAAACCGACAGGTTCGCAACGGAGAAGTGTCTCGGTCCGTGTCCCAACGTCGACTGACTGATCGAGCCAACCTCACTTTCCATTACGACTCTGTCCACGTGCCGCCATTGCAAAACAACTGACGTCACCGCGTTTGCCGCACTACTGTGTTAACAATCAATTGAGAAACTTAATAAAACGATATCGTTATCCACGACATATATATATTTGTATATTGCATGAAAAATGTCACAATTATTCGAACGTAACACATAACTAATTCATGAAACCACTGGTCTATTTTGCATTGCTAAATAGTTCGTTTTTAAGTACCTGGCTCTTGCGAGTGCCTTGATTTTCAACCGCGTACCTATATCACATTTAGTGTAAATCATTGCTAAATAAAATATATACAATCATAATTGTGTAAAATTATGTTCATCAAATCGTAGTACTTTGACGTATTTAGAAATCACTACATAGTATAAAACAAAGTCACTGTCGTCTGTCCGTCCCTATGTATGCTTAAATCTTTAAAACTACGCAATGGATTTTGAAGCTTTTTTAATAGATAGAGTGATTCAAGAGGAAGGTTTCTAAGTACAATACATCCATAATATTGTAGAGAAACACTGATAAATTTAGAGGTTATCATTGCACCCGTGCGAAGCGGGGGCGGGTCGCTAGTGACTGAATAAATTTAAGTTAAGTTGTACGTTTTACTTTGTATAGATACATATAGGTATGCTTAACTTCAAACCCTAGCAGATAGTTTCAGTTAATTGTAGGAAATATTATAAAAGAGACACTCGAAGACTTCATGACTCAGACCTTAATTCACATGTATTCTCGTTTTCATAAATTGTTACAATTTATCATCACCGTAAGCTGATAGACGTACTACCGACAGTTTCGTTGAGATTATATGTACGCGCACAAGGCTCTGCTGTACGCCGATAGTCACCCGAGGGAAATTCTGGACTGTCCATACTACTTTCGCACAGTTTCGTTGTGGTTTTCTGAATGATAAATTACATCCAGAGTGTATGTAGTACATTAAAATATTATCAGTTTTTATGTATGCATGCGGTTAATTACTTGTATTGCTACAACCATGACTCATTAATAAATCTAAATAGTCGTGGTCCCAATTCCATTTAGATAATATTCATATAAAACTATAGGATTTTATTTTTATGGCAGATAATAGTCCGCATTTGTGTCGCCTACAATGTGTGTTAGCTAAAAGTTATTATTGGGTGGAAGAAAACTTTTAATTGGCTTCCTTTGAACTCAAACTCACAAGTGTTCAGGCAATTATTTTTGTTATCTGTGGACCATGGTGCTACAGCATAGCGCTACAATTGTTCTACTTCATAGTATTGTAGTACAGTTTGATTTTACACTTTGAATGAGCCTCAAGTTGAGAAAAATAAAAGCTATTCAAATGTTCATTGATGACGCATGCATACTCGGCCAGTGTCCCACAGTACGGAGCCTGTGTCGCGTTCAATTAGATTTAATCGACGTTCACGTAATTGCCTAATTGCGGAGCCAGCGAATGCCGACCAACCGCGCGCTGGGAGAAGAGGACGTATTTAACTTACTCTATTTATTCATTACACTTGCTGGAGCAATGAGAACGGCTTTCGGTATTCCTGCGTTTGCATCCAACACAATTAATTACGCTTACTTTTTTGTACATTTTTGACAGAGTGTTAATTCAAAATAATAACAATATCCTTAGCTCAATGATTCAAGTAATGGCTTCCTCAACTTAAAATTGTAACTTTAATTGATACTCCAAACTCGGTAACATGTTACCCTTCAAAGTAGTTACAATGTCGTACACGTTACACTGCCTTGTTACGAGACTTAAACAAGACGTGAATTTAAATTAACAAGATATTATAATGGGGGCCTTCTGCTCGCATATTCCACAGGATGAGAAAATAACGCGCGTTATACGTTTGCAAAATGTTTCGGATCCTGGAAATGAACACAGATCCTGAGTTCTGGGCATAGACATTTACTCGGGTCTTTGTATTCTTGAATTATGTTTTTAAAGAGCCCCGCGATAAACCAGAACAGAGCTAGGGAGCCGTCATTAAAAAAACACCGTTTTTTTATACACGTGACATTAACACTTCAAGAGTCCAGAGACTCACGTATGCAGTGCACCATGTATAAAAAAAACGGTATGAAGATTTGTATAGACTGCAGGGCAAAAGCCTTATTTTGATTCGACACGTCTTCCTGTAAAGATTTATCCAAGTGGTCGTGCCGTCTTCGCTATCAAGTAATACTTATGTTAAACTTTTCATCTGAATTTACACAGACGGTTGCGCGAGACAGATTGCAGGCGCACTCTATAAAAAGTCAGCTTGTTTACGCAAACGCCGGATGCGCAGCACCACATGTGTAGTGCTTATTGTAACTCATCTCCCTATCTCCATGGCTTGTAAGCAGTCGACCACATAATGTGTGTTCATTTACTCATTATTTGAAAGACCATCATAAAATTATCCAAATTTATTGTCGTAAGACTTGTATACTCGGACTAACGCGTAGTTGCCCGGAATCATTTACCTGAACAGCCCGTGATGATATGGTATATTTACTTTGATTAGAGCTTCCATTACATTGACGTTGCGTTAAATTCTGTAAACAGCTAGAACAATGGAGATTTTAGTTCGTTTTGTAACTATCTTCAAATTGGGCAAACTATGTATATGTCGTACCTATTGATTTAAATTTAGTTTTAGCCTGTTACTGACATGTGTCCGGAATACTCACGACGCCGTTGAATATTGTCGCCGTATATACGGCAAGTTGCGCTGTTACAAAATGAGTCACGACTATTGTGTCGTCTTGTTACCATAAATAGCAACAAGATCTGGAGGGTGCTACACCAACTTGACACATGTACTAAATCTTCGCGTCTCACCGCGCTACTGTTGGAAAATTAGAAGACGGGACTAAGTGCCCTCCGTTCCCTGAGAGCCAGATACTCGAAAGCGCGTCCTAGGGATGATACCTGATACTGGTGTAGAAGACACTATAAAATAAAACCGTAGTACATATCCGCATAACATTTGATTATGGCGTGAAAGCATGAGTTTGCCCAACCCCAGTATCAAATATACAAATGTGATTATAAAAATGAAGTAAGCCATTCAATATCGATAAATAGGATAGTATGGTCAAATATCTTTTCTCACGATTTTTTTTTTATCATTCAAGGCTTTGCAACGTCTAGCAACCCTGTTTCAAGAGACTTGAGCCTTACGTATACACAATGAGTTTCATCTTCGTGCCAACCGCTACTATCCGAATTAAAAATATCTCGCCACACGTGGCATAATTGAATCGTATATGACTCTTATAAAGTTAGTGTCTCCCAGAAAACAATATGACTAATTTTACTCACGCTATATTCCTGGGTTATTGCGTTCTCAACGAGCCGATATAATGTATCGCGCCTGGTAATTGTCAATAATTTTGGTTTATTGGCCTCTTTTAGACGAGACAGGTCCATTAAGTGTGAAATGTTCAATATACAATTTTGTGGTGTTGACCAAAATGAATTATCGAAATTAGTATTAGTTTTGGATAGTGTTTTTTTTTTAAATTATTATTGGAAATTATCTATCCGTGCCTAGTTTTACGATAAGGGATTCTATTTATTTGTTACAAACTTAGGCACGACTGCCCACATGGATCTCGCCTACACATTATTATTAAATTAGATTACACTACACATATTACATTACATATATAACTTTTGGCCGATTTTACGAAGTTCGAAGGGCTACTGTCCTACGGCGAAACCTACATGTGATTTAGTGATACGTGATACGTCTGAAAATATTGTTGGTAAAGTAAACCAAAAACCAATTAATCGTTTTGCAAAATTTCAACCGTAAACTAAGTTTCTTTTAATTTATCCTAGACCAAATTTATAGTGTGCGAGCGTTGTTATTATAATTAATACGTTTTAGTCTTAATTGTAAGGGCCATATGTATAGACACATATTAATTTTATGGTGTATGAGATTTACTTATGGGTACATTTCGATACTCCAATACCAAAGGCCTGTGTGAGCCGATAACGTCCCACCCGCCCCTGAATCTGCTCTCTTTAATGTCTGTTTAACCTATGTAAACATAAACAACTGCTGTTCAGGAGTTCCTCGGTATGTTTAAGATAGGTATACGTTCAGCAAACACATAGTATCCTGTTTGTAATGGGAAGGGATTTATAAATTGATATAAGGATTTATATATTTTCGGATTGAAAATAATTTTGTTTTATTAATTATCTGTGTTACGGAATAATTAAGCTTCTTACTTTACTACACGTAAATATTTCATATGACCGATAGTATATACTTAAACCGCAGGATACTTATATTTTTCGCACCGTCTTTACATACCTATACATCATGTATTTAATGCTACGTATGCGAATACATATGTGTATTAAGCTGATAAGACCTTTTTACTACGAGGATAGCATTCTCCTTATACAAAATGGGTACCGCAGACCGCGCAATTGCAGTCAATAGCTACTTCCTAATTGTCTCGTTTCCGCCGACACACGCCGCACGCCAGCCAACCAACAAGCCACTCGTTACTGTACTGGGTTACAACATTAAGGGATGCTTTCACTACTGGCTAATAAACAACGACTATGACAGACCTGACCAGAATAGTATTTTCGTATTCGTACTTTATATTTAATGCTTTCAGATTTTGTTTTAATAATAAATCACCAATAATATTTTCCACGTGTGGTGTGAATGTCCCTTCATTCAATACTGACAAAAACGCCTGCACATTGTATGTATACACACGGTGATGACCGATGCTAGCGCTAAGCATTCCTGAATGAAGATAATTTGAAAATGACATTCGTTAAAAAGGTCACCAAAGTAGCGTGGGCGTATAATTACGTCATTGGCCTAATTTAACGATCCTAATTTATCTAAAAATGAAATTAAATCAATTCAAAACAAGACTGCAAAGCAAAGCTTGAGGACTCAAAAGTGGGCCCCATTTATAACTACGTAGATATTACGAAAAACAAAAGTATTCGTTAGTTTACTAATAACAGAATCATTTAAATACATAGTTTTCTAATTATGTATGACACGTTACTTTTAACACTGAATTTTATTTGTGCTTTCTACACATCTTGTTTATGTAAGAAACGCATTGTTAGGTTTTTGATAATAATTTATCTACAAATGGAGAAAACCGTCGTAAACCTACGCCTGTTTTATGTACGAGTATGTGTGTTTCAGGATACATCAGGGTATATGATACATGAGACGGTTGTTGGGCTTTGTGAGTTACCGCCACATGATTCTCAAATATCTATTAACTGTTATCTTGCTTCACCCTTGTTGTGTGAAGATCTGTCACATAACAAGGGAGAAGGAAATAATATAATAACAAAGCGTAGCTGTAATTGGGATGCCTAAGTGAATTAAGTCCTTATCTCTGTGCATAAGTACCACTGTCATGATGAGTTTTCTCCTCAATTGATAGCGGGAAAGGAACTTAATTAATATGGTGCGTTTGAATATGATATGGGCAGAACGGGGTTTTTAAAATGGCCTTCCTTCATAAAGGCAAATCTAGCTTTTCACCTAATTTTTGTATCGCTATTTCTCTTACTACATTTATGTGTAATGGTGTTGTAGTGTTTTTTATATACACACTATAAATATACTAACCACAAACGCCATTCATGACTGTACCTTATTAGTATTATTTTTCTATATTCACTTATTTCTGTCAGGAGCCTTAAATTTTAAAAGGATGAAAGCGTAGACCGAAAAGCGGTAAATTGGCCGCCCAAGGCCATCTCACTTTTTCAGCACGCCCACCTCCCGCCAGGGTCGCGGGGTGGGCATTGTGTTAGATTATACTCGCAATTCAATTTTGTTACTGACAGGCTTTTCGGTTCAAATAAAATTAAATAGAGGGCTGTGTGTATTAATAAAAACAGGCCCTTCTACCTCCATGGACATTGTAATCTTTGTGTGCCAACAGGCCAACCTATACAGATTCACGCTTCATTTACTCACAAACTCACAACTTTTAATCGTAAGGCAAATATTTTTGGAGAGTCGAGTCATTTATTGTCCTCCATGTAATTGGAGTGGGCCCGACTCAGCAGTGGGTCAGTTTAGGGTTAAATAGTAGTAGTAGTTTGAAAGCAGCTGTAAAATCTACGGGAATTGGAGAATATACAGTATTTTACATACAGAAGACGATAACTAAAGCCATGGAGCAACTCGTGTTTTGGCACGAGTTGTTTGCGTCAATATTTCGATTCGCAGCCCAGAAACGTCAACTATAAATGAACTATAAGTGGGTATATTTATTACGACAGAATTAGTTCGTAAACCGCGTCCCTGAGCCTAAATAGCTAAGAAATTCTTTGATACTCGATGCCGTTTTCTTGACACATAAATGTCTGAGCTTAAAACCAGAGCTCGCCGGTTGAATGCAGCCGCTGGCTTCAAGCGGAGCCGTTTCCTTTTCTTATCGCAACACAAGCTAGGTCACAGCTTTTTCTCTCTTTTGTTTTGCATGCTTTTGCAGACTAACTTTAGACATATACATATAAATGTATGCGTTACATCTTCATCTTTCAGCCTACTACTCAGTCTGGCGAGTTGGCGCACCGTTTTTTTAATTAACGTTTTCCATCTATTATTGTTGCCACTTATGGTGTATCATCGCAGCCCATAAAATACCTACTACTGTGTCGGGCCTCGTTCAATTACATGGAGGGAAAATAGCCTACTGTGCCACGCTGGCCAGACGGGTTGGCACAAGGTTTTGTATCAAGTTCTCTTTGCCGCTAGGTTTTCAGCCTTGGTATTTCTTTTAGTCACAGACTCCAAATTTTTGTCGTGATAGGCGTGGCCGAGTTACCTCCTCCGTCGCACACCTTATGAATAATAAAATATAGATTCTTTTTATATACAAATATTAGTTATATTATACTATCTTGTAGTATAATAATTGCTCATTATCATAGATGTTTGCCAAGTAACCTGAAGAAGCTTTGGAAAGGGCAATTTTTGGTATTTACCATAGATAAAATAAGAATTAAATTATTTAAATTTTTAATTAAATTTTTTATATAATTATTTTTTATATAATTTATATATATAAATTATACTTTTTATAGGTACATACTTATTATAATGTAGATTTTGTTAAATAGCACGTGATGCGCTTTCATTTGAGACCCCACTCGATTATATTTGCAGCATTCGGTTATTCTTCCCCACTTTCACCCCTCATAACTTTTAAACGGCTCACCCGATTTTCATCAAACATGTCTAAAAACACTCGCCCGTAACTCACCTTTCATACAACTTTATTGAAATCGCTTCATCCGTTCGCGAGCTACGGTGCCACAGACAGACAGACAGACACGTGAAACTTATAACACCCCTCTTTTTGCGTCGGGGGTTAAAAATGAATCCCGTTGGTTTGCTACATATTTATTAGCCGTTGCCAGTAGTGGCCTTCGTCTGCGTTGACTTCTTCAAATTGACAAAGTTCAGTTACAAATAATATTATAGTGGGATAAAAATGTCTGGTAACCGACATGTACGTTTAATCAAGTTGCGTTGTTGTGTCTCGTATTGGTACTATGCGTATTAATCCGGTTGGATCATATTTTGATTGCCCGCAAGTTACATTCATCATTTGCTCGGCTAATGTATTTTCCTGATGGTGGATACTCCCACTTCTGTATCATAATGGATCGCTTCCATTTGCTATTTCGCATTATAGAAATTCCCCATCGCCATTACTGTAGACAGAAATATGTTTATAAATATAACGCCATCAACATGTACATAATTCGTATACATTTCATGTTGTATTTGACGCTTCAGAGGACTGGACAGACGACTTCAGGTACTTAAGACCGTCGGAATTGTCTGCTATTCTTATATCTATAGTAGTCGGTACACCAAGTCAGTAGCGTAAATACTGACAGGTAAAGGTGGTGGTCACATTAAAGGGCTGGCTATAGCTGCTCATTTTCATCAGCCCTCTCTAGTCCACTGCTGGACATAGGCCTCCCTTAAGAAGCGCCATGTCTGAATTGGCTCTGTGATTTTCTCAATTTAATAGATACTGCAAAATGCAACGTAGATAATGATGTTTCACATATCGTTTCAGCACATGGTTGGCACGGGTATGGCAAACCCGTTCTCCGCGTCCGCGGCGGCAGCAGCGGCTGCGGCTCAGTATGCCGCCAATGGCGACGGGCTGAAGGCGGACCCAACGGGGCCAGCACCTCCACCGCAACCGCCGATGGTCAAAAGCGAAGGACCACCGCCACCGGCTCCGTTACCGCCCGCCAATTTCTCACCACAACCTCCTCCGCAACCACAACTACAGAATTCACTAGAAAATCAAAACAATATTCCTGTAAGTTTTCAGGTACTTATCCATTTTTATTCAATTATTGTCATTTTAAAATATTCTGTGTTAAAATTGTAGTGCAAATGTTTAATGGATTTGAATTTGAATTGGTACATATAAAATTGGATTTGTCCTTGGACAGGACACAGGTGTTACCAAAATTGTACATAAATAACGTACAGGATGGGTCGTACTACCGGGATCTATTGTATGTGCGAAATATAAAGGTTATGTGACCAGTAAGAGAAATAAGCCCAATAATCATTAGTGAGCGAAGTTTACTTAGCTTGAGGAATTATCAAGCTAATTGAATCATGATAGGTAGTCGATTTGTTGGCAATGCAACACACGGCTATAAATCGGGTTCAGGAAAACGTCGATATTTTTCCTTTATACTTCAAGAGAACAAACAATTAAATACAACTGATTTTTCGATTAATCCTAAGTCCTCACTTATATTAAAAGTTTTAATACTGCAGCCAAACAATCATCATTGGATGGTGTTATGTTACTGCACGTGTGGTAAGGTCGCTAGAGCCCGATTCGGGAAGACATGGTATTGTCAGCTGACTGAATTGGCTTCCCTTCTGCTGCCAACATAATAATAAATGAAAGATTATTAACTTTTTACAGAGTCGACCACATGTGAGTAACACTTTCGGCCTTAAAAGAGACCATAGGTTGTGATAAACGCTTACAAGGCAGGCCGTGTGCTTGAACGCCACCTTACTTACTTCTCAGCCCATAAATTACCCACTGCTGAGTCGGGGCTCCTCCAACCACATGGAGGGTAATTAGCCTACTGTGCCACGCTGGCCAGACGGGTTCCTTCTATTGCGCCTAGGTTTTCAGCCTTTTCATTTCCTATTGTCGACTTTTCTGCTCTATGTATTCTAAATCCGTCATTACACGGAGAAGAAACGACACGACGGAAAGATATTCCTAACGAGAAACGAGGTATTCCTTAGCAACATACTTAATAGTCGATGTCTACATTCCACAGCAAAATGAAGGGGAACCAAACGACGAGAATACGCCAGTGAGCGTAGCTGCCGCTGTGGTGGCGCAACAGGCGGCCGTGGCAGTAGCACAGCAAGCGGCGGCAGCCCACGCGGCTGCGGCAGCAGTTAGCGCGGCCGTTGCCGCCGGAGCCCCACCCACCCCAGACAAAAACCTCGTCCCCGTATCACAAGCGTCACAACCAAAACGTCTGCACGTCTCCAATATACCCTTCAGATTTAGAGACCCAGATCTCAGAAACATGTTCGGGGTATGTACACTCACTTTTACCCACACTAAACAGCACGGCATGCAACTATATATACGAAACAATAATCCGTAACTTAGAGTTAATTTTCGACGTTTTACATTTCAGCAATATGGCACAATACTTGATGTAGAAATTATCTTCAACGAACGCGGATCGAAGGTAAGCCCTGCGACGTGAATTGGTCACTGTAATACGTGTGGCACACTGAAATCTGATTAAGATTCCTTTGTAGCCACCTCATGAAAGTATACTCTCTTTGTATAAAATATCGATACTCTGACTCTATGTATCAAATTCTCTAGTAAACACAAAAACTTATTTCCCCCGAATTGTAAAGCCATTGGTGATTCGTAATTGGCAGAATAATCCTACTGAAGTACTTAAACATTCATGTTAAATTTGCAATTTTGGAAACGAAGTATTATACAATGAAGAATAAAATATTTACCTGTCAAATAACTTTGTTACACAAGGTATATGTACAAAATGAGTCAGAGTTACGAAATGATCTGTTTTATGTAAGAAACATTATGTTCCAAGAAAAGTCCCGTAATTTGTGGAAACGTTTTTAATTTTTATCCACACCTGTCTGAAGTATAATGTTTCTTCACATATATTTTGAAAGTGAAAAATCTTTACACGCACTTAAATTGCGATGTTGGCAAATATGGTTGAAAACCTTCTTTTTACCTTTTTATCATAAACTTAATAGTCTTGAGTATACTAATCACATCGAGTTAAAGGTTTTTCACTGTTTATGCTTAGATTTCTCAGCTACTGATTAATATACTAAAAGCTACAATTCCACGATGAAGAGCGAATGTGTCATGCAATAAAATGTTAAGTGTCGGAACGCATTAGAGTACCAGGCCCGGGGATGCTCTTAAAAAGTCCGGAAAAAGAATCTTTATAAAATTACGAAATCATGTACAGTAGCTGGGAATTCAAACTAACATGTTTTAGTATAGCTGCCCAAACCGAAGTAACTACTGAATTACAAATAGATATTCTCTAATAAATAATATTCTAAATTTTTCTTTTCGATTCATCCAACTGATTAATTTATCCTCGCTTAACCAATTTTAAACGGCAAATGGGCTTAGTTAAAATAATCATAATTGTGTTTTAAAACGAACTTCTCTCTCATAGCATATTCTTGGTTTTAATGTTTGGTGCAGTATCTCTAATTGCATTGTATATTATCATCGAATAATAATGTCTACTATTCTGATTTTGAAACAGATCTGAACTATTACTTTCTTACACCTATGACATACTTTTTATAGTACTTACAGCAGACGAACTAAACCCAGTTCCTTAATAGATGTTTGTATTTTTTAAAAGTAAGTCATTGGTGCCCCGTTATTGTTATTATGCAACATTAATTTTACATTTTCAAATGATCTCAAAAAACAACATACTGTAAATGAATTGACCCATGAAAGTGAAGAGATATTATCGAAATACTTTTATAATAATTGATTGGATTGAACGCTTTTTCGTGTTTACTGCTTTCCTTGTGTCAGTTTGGTGACCGCCCCTACAGTAGCCCATGCTCGCTCATGTCAACAAAGTATTTTACTCTTTTCGAATAATAGCTCCAAGTTATTTTTTCTTCAATGCCTCACATTGGGATATGCAGTATTAGAGAATGATGCATCGTCACTTAACAGCTGAATTCCTAAGTCATTTTCAGGACAGCTCTATTATTCATCACTAATGAGGTTGTAACTATCGTCCAAACTGCTTCACGCCGCTATGGACACTACTCCTATGTATCCATATCATAAAATTCGTCTGTCTGTACATAAATGTTTTGAATATTTTTATGCATATTTGTTGTAGTTTGGATGATGAATCATTCTGAAGTATTTTAATGTAGTATAATTAGTATGACAGTGTACTATTCTATCCACTATGTTATTAATAAATATTAAAATCTCGTTCAGTCATATGCTTCCTAACAAGGGAATATACTTTTATTACTTTTGGGCATGTATATTTTGCTGAACCCCGAAACAATTTTACAATTTGTAACGCAGTGAATTTATGATGTACTGTTTTCCTTGACCTAAGTAGGGTGCATCACTTAGTTTGGCTTTAATTTTTAGCCCAGTAACACCAATCCATAAAATTAAATATTGTAACCACTGTATATCGAAGAATGTATGTACTTATGGTATTTAAAATGAAATTATTAAGGACTACCAAACCAACGATGACTTGGAAAGTAAAATTCGTTTATTTGGATTGTCGCCAAAGCCATTATTACAATAATATATCTGTGACAGTCGAGCCTGGTTGAAGGTTTACTCAAGGGTGGCAGTTATTTGCAACTTTTCCTCAACTACTATGAGTCCGTTCAAGTCTTTCTTTGTTCTTTACGAAATCTGTCCTGTGTCTGTTGATGATACTATGAGCTTGCGGTGTAATCTCCGCTGTTTTACAGCTCGGCTGGTTACCCTGAGCGTCGGACGGGCGCTCGATCCTATCGTAATTTGTCATGAATTTCCTTTCTGTCTCTTTCTCTCTGCCCAAATAAATGTTTAAGTATTTGCACTCAGAATGGTAATAATAGAGCTGTCATTTGCTTTTATAAGTGTAAGCGTTTCGTACAATCAGCAACTTGTTTGCCACTTTCACAACTCGTCTCTTCCACTGTATTGTGTGCTGTGCTAGCTGCTTTTTGTATCTATGGGTTATCACCATTAATTGGAAGTAGTTAATTTGTCTAAGCACGATCTAATGATACAATAATATTTGAGATATTTATCGCGTCCTGAATGTTATTTTACCTTTATATAATGAAAGTGGCCCGCAGAAACGCCATTACGTACAACAATGTTTTAAGACACACGACAATACGTATAAATATCGCTTATGTTAAAAATGTTAGTTTTTGGGCACTGTAAAGTACATGCACCATGTTTTAATGTTAAAATATTGTATGTACGCATATCGTTTAGTGTGACTACGTCTAGAAATATCGTTTGAAGAATTTTGTTATGTGTTCTGTTAATTGTGAACATTAGAATGTATCTGTGAGAGTAACCAATCATTTACGATGGATCGCCTTGTGTTCGCGATGAACGTGTCCATAGCTCACTAGTTGACTGCATGACGGTGGATTTCTGAATAGTACAAATTGCAGCTAACATTTCACACAATTACTTGTCATTTTGATTAAAGTAGTGTCTATGAATTAGTGTCGAAGAGAATCCTTAAGACTCGTCGTATACAGTGATACAATCTCTCTTACGATAGTGTATACTACTAGGTCGAGCAACGTAACGTTATTTATTACTGTGTCCAAATGCTTATGTGTACCCATACAGCTAGTATACGCTCAAAGTATCAACGTAATCGAATCAATAATATTCTCTCGATATATCACTAGAGACTTAAAAAAGAATATGCAATGCATAAATGTTAATTTTTGTTGCACGTTGTTTTTTGAGCGACGCTGTTTTTAATGCATGTTTTGTCTGTCTTGCATGCAGGGATTCGGTTTTGTAACATTCGCAAATAGTGGTGATGCGGAGCGAGCACGAGAGCGTCTTCACGGCACCGTGGTTGAGGGCAGAAAGATAGAGGTGTGCATGATCAATGAATACCATCCGTAGCACTATGTAACTTTAACATCCCGCTCCCGCCCACGCGGCACGCCCACGCAACCTGCGCTCGTCTGCTCTGTAGTTACTGCCATGCTCGCCTACAGCGGCCGCGTTTAGCACTAAGTAAGCGCCGGCTAATCCACCAACAAACCTTATTTATTTTATCCCTTTACTCTCTAGACGGTCATTTAATATGCCGATCGAAAGAGAGAGTGTCTCACAGAGAATGTAGAACGAACAGTACCGTCACAATGCCGCTGAGGTAAGAATGCAATACTAATTATAGTCCCATTCTCTCTATACGTTAAAGTCCTTCCCAAAGATGTCATTCTATATGTGGTACCTTTGACGAGTCAGATTGCGCCTGTGCTTTCAAGAAACTGGTACCTATGCATACTTAAAAGTATGCGTTGTTTCTTATTCAATCCCAAGTCAATTTCAATAAGTTACAAGTCTATAATATAATTTACTAACCGAGATCAGACGTCGCACATGTAGGACTACTAACATTTTTTACAAACATTTCCTTTTAATATCTAAATTATTAATAAATATTTCCCCATTTTTCTACTGTCCGAAACTCGAAGTTTGTTCTTTGCGATGTCTTTAAGGACCAATCGTCTGATAAAATAAATAAAAATTCGGCATAATTAAAGCAACTAGTTTTGATAATTTTGTTAATATTACTTTACACTTTGTTTTATTTCAACTGAGACGTCTGATCTAAAATTGGCTGATTCAGAGTAATTCGTCTTCATAAAACTTAGTCATATACACACATTAGTCATACACGAATACTGTGTAAACCTCATCGGTAAACTTTCTATACAAGCAGAAGTTTACTTTCGAAAGAAACTTACGTTACGCGATTTCTTTTTAGATAGTAATCAGCCAATTTCGTACTGTCAATTTTACGCAAAGCCAAACTTCTCACATTCAATTTACTCCACACCAGGTTAATAATGCGACAGCGAGAGTCCAGACAAAGAAACCTCCCACCGTACCCAATGGTAAGTCTAGCAATTGTTTATATCCCATATGAAAAGTTAATATGAATTTCAAACTGACACATCTCTGTTCCTACACCTTTACACATAATGCATCTTGGGATTTTCTCTGTTTGACCCATCCAGTCATTCTGGCTAGAAATGGATCAGTTCCCACTTTGGGTGAGAGAGCTGAAATTTTAAAGATTGATGTTGTCCAAGTTAATGTATAAATCCGTGTTGGCTAGTTCTGTTGTCTGAATGCCACTAGATGAATGCTCCATTAGAGAATGACAACAGCTGGAGATAGTCCCAACCGAACACTCAAAACTAACATATCTAATGCATGTCAACTAAACACAGATTTAGTCCGGTGAACATCATTTGACATACATATAAACGCTTCTAAAACAAGCGTCTTATGGATACATATCTGCATATAATTAATACTAATGTAATTTCATTGGAACTGATAACTGTACATATTCCCAAGGCCTGTCTCCAGCTCTAATATTTGCCTGAGAAAGTGACACTGTAAATTTATCGGTTAACACCGTCAATTAGAGCTTGCTAGTTGACATGACATTGTAAGGCTGCATACGGATATGTTTGTTCACATTTTGACGTTTGTTGGAATGATTGCAACTTCCGTAATGCACTCTATCCTGTACCTATATAACACACTATCGACTGGTCACCCTTGAGGAACAAAGAGCCGACCTATTTGGAAGGACTTCTTGGCTGACCTAGCTCAATAAATTATCAGATATTTCCTAATATATTCGTTACAAAACGACAAGTCGGTAATGTGTGTAAAAACCGATTCTGTAGTGGAGAATGTCTTCTAGGTTTGGATTCTTTACTGTCTTAGAGCTAGTCTGGGAGAAAACAGTCACGAGATCATTCTAACTTTTATTTAATTTTGTTTCAGTGTGTGTCCAGTGGCCGGAAGGTGAGATTCTGACAAAGATTTTAGTATGACGTATGTACGAACTAAAGCTTTAAATCGCGCGTTTATATTGTTAACATTCATTCAGCATGGAATCATTCGACGTGATGGGACGATTTGTTAGATTACAGCTCGATTGTAAATCTTACGCCACGATTGAAACTCACCGCATCCTTGTTATAAGCTCATGCTTCCTTATTGCACAAGTCGGATTATTTGTGGACAGGAGTGACTACAACGCTTTAAGGGAGCATGGCCAGCCCTGATGCGCCAGTACCGAACGCCGCACACTTCGCCAGTAGCAAATAACATTTGAGACATATATCGTGCTAAATTAATTTACAGTTAACAAATGAGCCCTAGATCCAAGCTCCAGGATTATTTGGATACAGTTGGTAACTCATCCAATTATAAATTTACAACATTGTATCAGCCTACAGACTTGGTACAATCTTCAAATCAGTTTCTCGTGTCAGTACAGTGAACCTTTTCATGCATAAGTAGATACGTTCTAAAAATCTGAACGATAGCACGAACGGTAAGTACATTGGGGTTGTACGTTGGGAGCCGCCGCGTTGGCATGTACGCCCGTAGTGTAGCGGCGGTGTGTGCGCAGGGCTACGGGTGTCGGGCGTCTCGTGGCCGTGGCTGGGCGCGGCGCCGGCGGCCGCGGCGGCGCCTCCGCTAGTGCTGGCGCCGCGTGCCGCTCAGCGACGCAGGTAACGCATGCGCTACTATGTCCCGCTGTGTGTTGCATGTAGCCGCACGAGTGCAACGCGAGCCCCGTGCGATCGCCGCGCATCCCACTCAGCCGCACGCCCTCCCGCACGCAGTCCTGCCCCGCGCAGCCTACGCGTCGCCGTTGCACGCGTACGCACAGTGAGTACGCACACCGCACCGCACACGACCGCAGCCCGCACTGAGACTCGCACCCTCGTCTCGGTTTATCGTGAGCTCGATTCACACATGTTTTGCCAACTGTGGCGTTATAAAACTACAAGTAACAGGAAATTGTGAATTCGTGAGAGGATGTAACAGAATCCCTAGAGCCGATTACAACGAAAGCATCGGTAATGCTGCTGATATAGATACTGTGTGTGCAAAATGTCATGAACAGGCAAAGGTTTTTCTTGAAATGTTGGTGTCATAACTCATATAACAAAGCTCAGATCAGAAGATCAGTTCAAGATAGGCAAACTTTTTGAAAACAGATTTTTTTATTAGCCTTTATACCGTTCGGGTGGATTTAGGCTTTAAAGCGTTAGGTAATGTGGGATAAAATGTACGTAATAATGTTATACCTATAGACTAACTATTCAGTACAATTTGAAACAGGGTGCCTGTCTCCCATCCCGCCCCGCCATCCTCATCCCTAACTCCCGAATAACTATGGTATGAGTTATTTCTTTCTTTTTATATTAATAACTTCACTAGCATTGTAACACCTAGTCTTTTGATTTTTGTAAATAACATTAGAAATTTGCTGTAACAGGATTGTTTTAGCTGTCAGTTTTAAATACTTTTAGTAATTACATTGTAGATCTTGATTTTTATACAGTATGCACTAATAGTATGGCACATGTTAATAAGAATATTTAGCAATTAGTTTATTAGTTATTTAGTTGAGTCAATCAATGACATATTCAAATGGCTATATTTATATACCTGATCGACATTCCTATAATGTTATTTTACTCCACAGTGTTTACGCTTACGACCCGTTCTTAGCAGCCGCTACGGCCGACTCCAACTACAGACTTCAGGTAAATTGAATTCCTAATTTGTCCCTTGAATATCGTATAGTATAAAACACCCAATATAATATAATGAACCGTCTGATTATTATGTAAGAGCGATCGGTCCCCGCAAACTCGTGGCCGTGGTGACGTACGTGTGTTGTTGCAGGCGGCGAAGCCCGCAGCCGAGGTAATCGCCACTCCTTTAGCGCTCGGTAACGAGCCATGCGCGTATTGTATTTCTATCGCTTCCTGATTCATGTACCTCTGCTAGTATAAGTCTATCCATCATGGAGTGAGTGCTGGGATTTTGTTTTGCTCCTTATCCGTACGGTCCTATTGGTTGGTAATCCACGTAATGCAGGGTGCACATTGTGTTTGTGGTAACCGAGATGGCCAGCGCACACCCGCGCGGTTCGCTTTCTGTTGAGTTCATCCTTGTTCGTTGGTATTGTGGTGGGTGATTTAGTTTTAGGCATTTTTTTCAAGCTGCGAGTTGACTCCATCGAACGCTAATACCATGCTGCGTGTAGAACATTGAGCCCACAAGATTAATAGCAATTTGGACTGAACTAACGATCACAGATTTCGTAGGTAGTAATAGATATCTCGACTTTGTTTTAGTTTGGTACATATTATAAGAACGTTTATTTGACTGCATGTTCATGTTCATCGACCGCATTCACATTAACTATCTGCGCACATTCTACAGCTGTCACTGAGTCGATAGTCGAGCAGGATACATAACATCACGGGAGTGACCGCAGCATTGCATGCTAATCAACTTGTGTAAATAAATAGTATCTACTTTTTCAAAGGGCGATTACAAAGTTCGTTGCAAATTGCAATTGTATTGATGAAAAATAAGATATTTTTGGTTGATCAGCCGTCAAATCTCGTGACTGAACTTGTGATCAAACTTAGTCTACTCTGTTAATAGGTAATGACAAATAGCCAAAACATAACAATACTTTTCTTTGAATTTGGTATGATTTCTGAGAAAATAGTTGAGTAATAAAACCGAAGAAAAAACGAAATAATCAAAAATTGTCTAAGCCACCAGACACATCTACTATTGAAATCGCCCTGTACTGCACACTATTTTCTTCTTTGAAGTAGTAAATTACTCTGCATCGTTTTTGCTTTGAATTATGGCAACGCAGCTGTTATTTCGGCATTTGCTCTACAGAGTGACTGGAATACACGAACGGTAAGACAATTGTAATTTACATTTGCGCGATGGAGTGAAGTAGTTTCGGAGAGAACGTCGCGGTCGCTGTGTGGGCTCACTGTTCACTTACGAGTGCGGACGTATCACTCGCCACATCGAATAAATCGCTATTCACTTGGAGAGAGTTTCTTGCGAGACGATTGATTATTGATTGGAAGAAAATAATATGATTATGTAAACTTCCCTTACGATAATTGTACGCGGATAGTCGACGATTATCTAGTCAGTAAATATTGAACGGTTCTGAATAAACATTTGAATGAATCTCGTATGTAAATCTCACATACGAATCGTACAAGTCGGTTTAGTCCGATTTGCACGATACTCGTATGAACTTACAAAAAAGTCCATACCTGAACGTTATAAATAAATATTATATAGTCTCATTGCACAGTCTTTACCGCCGTACGATAAAGTCGTAGACCGTATTTAATTGTTGAACTTAACGTGTCTATGATTATCGTCTAAACATTTGTCACCTACAAAACGTGTGATAAACTCTCTCCATGTAAATGGCATCGTAAAGTTGCCGCGATTGGAACCGTATGTTGTGTTGGACAGGCGGCGGCGGCCGCAGCTGCGGCAGCGGGTCCCTTGCTGAAAACACAGCTCACGAATGCACAACATGCGGCGGCAGCTGCTGCGGCGGCCAACTACGGCGCAGCGGCAAGAGCTGCTGCTGCTGCGGTCAGTGCGGCGCCGCAACCCACGGCACTGACCCCACTCGCCACGTAAGTAAACATTTATTCAACGCTCTCAGTGTGACCTCGGCTATTATCATTATCCTAACAACTATTATAGAAGGTGTGCTTATATGCCTACATTTATAGGAACGGCGAAACGGAGAAGACATACGCTATATCGAGGTCCAAAAGCAACATCATAGCAATTCATACAATTTTAATAGCCTTCAATAATATGTCGAAATCTAATATATGTATAAGTTTAATCACAAGCTATTAATGCTTAAATTTTTTATTGCAGGTACGGCAGAGAATATGCGGACCCATATTTAGGGCACAGCATCGGACCTGTTACCGGCTACGGGGTAAGATTAAAATGATATTATGCTTTTAATTGAAACTATCCACACTATATATTCAAGACTGTACTTTACAAGTATTGTGTATTTTACAGACTGCAGTATACAGAAGTGGTTACAACAGATTTGCGCCATACTAAGCCAGTGGATCAAAGAACGATTTTACTCGAATATTACCTTCGTCACCTTCACCTTAACATGACAATGAACTCTCTTTGTAAACGTACAAACATAATTTTTAAAGTAAGGATCAGTAATAAACGCTAGCCGGCTACCGCGTAGGTAACCAAGCTTCGGTAGTATGAACTAATTGAGCGGGGGTCGGTGACCGCGTGGGGGAGGCTTGCCCGCCAAGAGCGCGGACCCCACCACTTATGAAATACCAAAGTCATTAAAATTTCTAACAGAAATATTTTAATAAGTTGAACTGTATTGTAAATTATTTGTGTATCTAATGCTATACAAGTGCGAGCAGCTAAAGAGTGCTTTCGTTCTATTAAGGTATTTGTAAGGGTTAATATGTATAATTTAACTAATAAAACACAAGTTAATCAATATACATCTTGCGATTAGCGTACAATACTGTCTAGTGTAGATGTTACACCTGTATTTGACAATAGAAAGAATATTTACTACGATTTATTAGTGAGCTTTGCACTTGCATATCATAAAAAATGTAAATATTGTTACGAAACGTACGTTTTAATACTGATTTAACACATATTTTAGTAACGAAATATTGCCTCAATACAAAGAGGTTTGTACTCCACTTGTTAAAGGATCGGCAGTCACGCTTTGAATTGGGAATAATGAAATATTTAGCCATGATCACATGATTAATCTTTTTAAAAAACTTTTATTTTTTTACATTAGTGATAACCTTGATACCGCGACAATAGAAAGCCCGGGAACTATTTTGGATCCACAAATACACGTATAATTTGGTGCGATTTTATTAATGGTGCCATTTATTCGGTTGTTAGTTGTTTTACTCGTAATTATTATATTTTTCCTAAAGTTACCTCGTATTCTATACAAATAATATGAAATAGCAGTAGGATCCATGAGTTATTGTGATACATCTTTTAGTTATACCAAAATAACGATCGAATCACGACACATAAAATCGTAGAACAAGTAATTTTAAATAGTGTGGTTGGTATAATTTTCAGATGTGTCGTCTGTACTAATTAAACATACATACGTAGAAAAATACAGTTTGTATAATACGCGCTTTAAGCTTACACTGTTCATAGTATCTCCATGTTTACCCTGCGCTTTGGTCGTGAGTGCGGCATTGTTGAGCCACGTGAAATGTTACAAGGGCGAAAAAACCCTGTTGTCGCGTAATGGCTCCAGTACCGGAATATTTGACACGTGAGCCTGGATAGTTATAAATCGAATAATCGGTTGCTAGTTATAAATTGTAAACTAATATTTTACAGAGATGTAGGCGAAACGCTTTAGCTGTAGTCTGTAAGAAAAGAAGTGAACTCCTTCGAGTTCTTACATATCATTGGGATTTTCTCCTTGTATGTAATTATGTTTTATTCATATTTCTATTGTCTTGTAACGATGTCTTATTTTTACAATGCTATTTTAAAACTTTCGTCTGGAGTACGAACTTTTGATTTTATAGAACAAACACGCATACGGGTCCAACCCTTTTAGAAATCGTAAATTCTAGATCTAACATTTGCATTAGGATTGTAAAGTATCATCTTTGATTCGCTCAACGTTTATACCAAAGCACAAAACCCATCGATTCACAATTATTCGGAGACATTGCATGACACTAATAACCCTCTCTAGATAGATTTAATAGTCTTTCAGATAGAAAAACTTAACAAATCTACATCTCGTCGAATAGATCACGGTGAAAATAACATTTGTTTTAATCGCTTTCATTATAGGTACATTTTTCTATGAACATATCTACATGTTTGCCATCTAGAATAGTAATTTTTTAACTTAATATAGTTCAATGACTTATATATTTAGATCTGAAGTAATTTGTTCATTGTTGATTATCAATCTATTGATATTGTTGTAAATTCGTAAGTAACAAAAATGATAATGCATCGGATAATAATTATTATTATAGTTATCGGCCGCGTCGCGTACGTAGATGCTTGTCCGTTTATTTTCAAACCTTTACGTAGCAAGTAGACGTGGGAGGTTGTTCTAGAGACATTACCACGCTGACATATCATTACAAACCAGTACACAGTATAGTGTATTCGCGTCACTCCCGGCCTGTGCCCTCGGGACCTCGTCACAACCCGTCTCGTCTGATGATGATAGCTTTAATTAAGAAATCGAAATAAGGTGATTGCCACCCAGTTGTGTCATCTCGTGACCCAGATAAAGTATGGCTAACGCAGTTTTGTAGCATTTCCATGACATAAATATATTTTTGTCTTGCAGGATTCTAGTCTTCGCGCACAATCTTGATTTTATTATAAACAGTAAAAGGTGCTTACACGTAAAGGTCTCATGTGATATTTACGAAATTATTTTTCGTGTCTACGTTTTGAAATACGTTCTCCTCCGTAATTTTAAGCAGTTCGTGTCATATTTTCCTTATTCATACTGATTTGTTATTATTATACACCTATGTTTAAGTGCCACTGGCTTTTTAATTTTAGTTATAGTAGTAGGTCACTGTAGTCGTTGCAGCTTCGAACAATTTTTTGTGCTTTACTGCTGAATACTCATGCGTGATTGCGTTATATTAGTAATCCTTAGTTTTTTAGGAATTGTCTGATTAATGCAAGTTTTTTTTTGTATCTGAGTACAGATGAAAGTACACGTGATTCTATGATGATTTTTTATTTAGTATTAGTAATTGTCACAAATCAATGTGATGTTTGTATTAAATCATCCGATTTACAACACATGCTAACAAGGCTTGTTTTGAAGGAATCAGTGGGCATTTTTGACCATTTATAAAAGTCTTTATATTGAATGGTAACAATTTTCAGAACTAGCCTTGTTATCTGATACATAATTTTTGATTATGTTACTTTTAAGTCTTTTATACATATTTGATTTTAATGATAATCTATAATATGGAATCACAAAAGCAAAATACCTAAGTTTTGTATAAAGTTACATAATATAAGCCAAATTGTTGTTACTTGGAGAAAAATCAGAATTTAAATTACATATCTGACAAAATGGTTAGTGTGCTACAATAAGAATGAAAATTTATAAAAAAAAACATCAAGAACAATGTATTATAAATATAATAATCATTAAATTAAGAAAATGTATTTTGTAACGCGATTTGATTTTCAATTTTTACGAGGTGTTACATTTGAATTTCTTAATGCATCAAGTACTATGCTGTGCACTAATAGTAAGTTCGGCTTCGATTTTCTATCCATTAGGTTTAAAACGAATTGTTATATTGTGCGTACTTGTGAAGCAACTGTAGCGGTCGCCGGGTGCTAGCTTGCGATTTGACGGGCCTAGAAAGTCTAACATTCACTAAATATCATTATACGTCGACACGTTGTTTACTAGGTTAGTAGCAAATATTAGTCATAACATTACTGATAATAACTATTGCTCAAACTGGACCTTACCAGATGCGGCAGCCAAATAATACCACCCATGAGTGGTATCTTCCTGTGCTTAAGATCGCCAGAGCTCAGTATCAGGCGGGCCGTCAGCTTCAGCGCTACCCTAGAGGGATAAACATCTGCTTATGTACCTACAGACTAAACCGCAGGACGGCTCCCGGCCATGTTGTGCGAATAATTTGTACCGACGGGTTCGTATTGTTAAATGTAGCCAGTTAATATTGTCACTTGTTCGTCAATTGCACACGAAGCTGTTCGGTTGGTGTTGTAGATGATTACTCATGTTAGCAAGTTCGTATTTGTCCGTGCGCCGGCACCATTAAAATTTTCAACGCCGAGTGACGTCATCGAACGTCATGTGCGTCGATAATTTTAAATGGTCGGACTCATTATTTATTGGAAAGTAACGCATGCTGACTGGGATTATTGTTCATGGATTGTGCCTTGTGTGAGGCTTGCCATGTTGTATTCAAAAGATAGTGTTTTTATGTCGAATAGTGTTTTTCTAATGAGTCGTTGCAAGTATTAGAAAGGGCACAATCCGTGATCGCTTGTGTTGCCCTTTTTCAATAAAAAGCTTGTCTATTATAGAACATTCAACATGCGTTACACTCGCGTAAGTGGGTTATAGTGTTCGGTGCCAAATCTATTGGTGCTAGCTATATGTATAATCGAAATAATCGCGTAACCATTTTAAGCATAGATAAGTAAGTGTACCTATAATGTATTAGGCGTATGACTAAGGTCAAGTCTGGAACAGTCACTTGCTATTTAATGTTTATTCGGGATTAATGGCCGAAGAATTAGATTATTCAGTATAGTTATCAAACCCAATTTGTGGGTAGACGTTAGTAGCACTAGACTCGGCTCCGAACATTGCACCCACCGTGGCCGACCAGTATTTGAGAGATAGTAAACAATACCATGCTCAATTCCTGTATCTACATTGTAAGTATAATGTTAAATAAATGTTTTTGAAATATAATGTAAAACTACAATAGATTTGTTACATAATGAATGTCTTCCGTTCGGCACATTTTATAGATACTTAGCACATTTTATTGTCGCACGATACTAAAATAGGTTTGGGTTTAGTTAAAATTTAGGCGTTTGAGCCCAGTGCACAGCGAGCCCTTCATACGATTTGTGATACCTAAATTAAATTTATGATACGAATTTCTTTTTTGTGTGGCAATGTACGATGGATTGGAAAGCTGATTTCTCTTTTAAATTGTAAATATTTTTTTCTAATGGGCGATATTGAATGAAGTGAATCATTATAAAGCCTCTGGCATTGTGTACTCATTTACGTTATAAATAAATTATAGTATGAATAGCTGTGTTTGATTTCCACTCTCACTGCGAAGAAAACTGTGATATGGGCATTATCATTTGCATGCCAAGAATGAACTCGTACTTTGGTAAATAGTTCTGATTGGACGATATCTAATGATATTATTTTATGCCGATAACATCGCAAGGTGCCTTGATAATAAATATTACCT
Organism: Clostera curtula; assembly: GCA_905475355.2. Taxonomy (NCBI): domain Eukaryota; kingdom Metazoa; phylum Arthropoda; class Insecta; order Lepidoptera; family Notodontidae; genus Clostera; species Clostera curtula. The sequence continues at coordinate 10,287,124 of FR997797.1, read as the reverse complement.
AGGTAATCGTACCTTAGTGTGAAATAATTAAAACAATTGGAATGGTGAAGATAATCTGGCTTGCGCGATAAGGGCTCAAGCGCGTCGCCCGCGCAGTACTCGCCCAGTTGAGCTATACGTGTTGCGCGCGCGGTGTACATATAATGCATATTTATGTTCTGACTTGAATTCGATAATTTGTGAAAATGTTGTGTCCTCCATTCCGGTGGGCCTCGAGAGGCAGATTCAAGCCTTGCTCTGTGCCAGCAGAGCCGGCAGCTAATGAACGTCGTGAAACCATATTTGTAAGTAGAGCAAAGTCAGACAAATGTACAATGAATATTAATATTATGTGTATCGACTACACTAGGCACTCTTTGCTGAGGTTTGGTACGATAAATGATGCAGTATTACTAACAAAAGTATTTCTGAATTATTATTAAAAGTATTTACGCAAGATGTTAATTTATAGTAACAACTATGTGACTATATCATGTTTGCTATGAACAATGGCAGGAATTTGCATGCTTATTATATATTTAGCCACGGCAGATATTTAGCATACTCCAGTATAATGTAGGCCGTTTATATTATGGCACATATGAAAATTTACATTTACATAATTATATGGTACATTTTACATCAAATAATTCGATTTTTTTTATTATTCGATGGCATTCAAATTAACCGTCGAGTCGTACGACAGCCGTTCACACTGAGTAGTCACATTTATCAAAAATGGTCGATAACCTACATAGAAGATGAAAAATGGTTTGTATTTATTAGGTAAAATAGCGGCGGCGTCACCCGCGGGCAACATCGCACCCATGCGAAGCCGGGACGGGCCGCTAGTAAAAAATAAGAGTTTACAAACATGATATTTGACAGGCTAAAGCAATAAAGCAAACTTATTCAATAGGCAACTTACAATTGCGTAAACACGCAATGGCAATGGCTCCAATCTGGTGGCGGGGAATAAGCCTTTCTTTTTCCGTGGAAATTCTTCCCAGCATCCTGCGGTGATGGGCTTATGTGGGACTCGAGGGCAAGAAAATATATGTTCCACGGCAGGAAAATCAGCGAGTAGGTACTACGCTGGGATAAAGATTTTATCTAAAGTTTTCTTCCTCCTTTTACGAGTATTCCTATAACCTACTAAGAAGAGGAGCAGGAGGAGGTCTGACTCAGCGGTGAGTCATTATGGAGAAGAACATAGTTATTCATACGTGTTTTATTAGACAGCGGATTGCCGACAAAGGTGATCTTTGTTTAGAAATCGATTTAAGAAATATATTTTTTATGAATACGAGTTTGTAGACGCTTGATATGTACCTAAACGGAATTGTATCTACGCTTAATCAAAAAGCAGTAGTCTCTTCCACCTTGAAACATTTTAATTAGTTTCTAATCGAAATACGAACCTTTGTCGGCTATCTAACAATCGCTGTCGAAAATTCAATCTACTGGTAGATAAACTAAATTGTGATAATTTTTCGGAATCACTGCAATGGTGATAACAATATGTCACTCTTAATACTTTTATTGTTCCTTTTATGTAGATAGACACTTGAAAATATGAAGATACAACTTACTTAAGTTTATAAACGAATGAAAGCCTTAAATTAACATGATTGCAATCTTTGCCTTTAATACACATGTGGATGAATATTTATATCCAATTTAATATATTGTTATACTGTTAACAGATTTCAGGTACCTCGGTGTGGCAATGGATTTAAAATACTATACAATGCCATCAATCCATCTCACTGAGACGGTATCGTTAGACGCGAATAAAGAATCGTAAGATGCAAACAAACTAGCTAGAGAGATAAAAAAACCTTGACAAATCCTGTGTCATGCAGTCTGAATGTATGCGAAGAAGGATAATTTCCCTCCAGGAGCTTAAAAAGGCCCAGCTCAGCAGTGGGTCCTTGATAATTTATATCAAGGGCTCCGATGAGATGATAGAGGTATATCTTGGAGCTGGAACTATCGCCAACAATCCTTGAAATCAAATTTCAGATGATACCCGACCATGTCATCCCCGAATCAATTTACACACCGACAGACCCACTCCCAATAAATGGCTGTATTTCAATCTCAAACGGAACAATACCAGTTGCCAACGGAATAGGAGAGCCAGTAATTCAGCTAAGAAGTCACCAGCCAATGGACACTGACAAGAAAATCAGCCACATGAGCATACAAAGCAGAAAATCTAGCTACAGAGATTCAGATACAGACTTTGATGAACGGAAAAGCAGTGCTGGTCGGAAAACTATAGCGGATCTAGTTGGAGCTGACCCTGCGCTCAAACGAATGCGGCGTAAGCGAGGAGTGATCGCCCCACACGTCCCGCTTGACACCACGCGTTCGCTAAGTGATTTACAGTATGATAAATATGAAAAGGATGACAGGTGAGCACGAGTAAGGTCCTTGGATGGCAGTAAAAGTCCCGTTTCATCCGTTAGAGATGAACCAGCTTAGCGCGACACAGACGATATTGGCGACTTTTATGTCGCCAAAATAGCGTGCGAAAAATATGTCCAGAAATTACGTGCATTTAACGTCGGAATACCTGTTTGTATTCTGTTGTTGTACAATATTTTACTATTGTTGCATTTTATAACGACAGCATTTTGTACATATGCAATAAGCTATTTTCTGAAGACGTATTCGTTCTGAATACATATGTTTTCATGCTTATTGGTCTTCAAGTTAGTTCGTAGATTTGTGATAGTACTGGTGTTACAAGGCGTTTTTTGCACAAGCTGATAATAATTTATAGGGTAATTCCCGTGCCATAATAAACCTTATTGACATAACTTTTTATCATCATCTTTTCTCAGTTCCGCAGAACAGATAAGGAAAGCAGTGATGGCTAACGACTTTCTTAAAAATCTTATGGATGACGACCTCCTGGTCGCAGTAGTTGAAGCCATGAGCTTCCAAATGTTCCCAGCTGGGAGCCTTATTATTCGAGAGGGAGAAAGTGGCAGTCATTTATTTGTGTCAGCGCAAGGACAGTTCGAAGTCCTAAAGGGAGGACAAGTTGTCAAGACGTTTGGACAAGGCGAGGCGTTTGGGGAGCTAGCTATACTTTATAAAGCTAAACGTTTTGCTTCGATTAGATGTAAGTGAGACAATTAATAATGAAGTATTCTAATTATACATACCAGAAAAAAAAAACAAATTCTAAAAGATTTAATAGAATAGCTAGCTATTTTAAAAGTGTACCAGTGTAACAGCGATATTAATTTCAGTTAACCAGAACTGTTATTAGTTTATCTTAGCTTTCCGCATTTATTACAAATTGAAATTAACTGGAATTCCGAGCATTCTAAATGTGGGGAATTAAATAATCTTTTATCATACACAAGTGCTTAATTTTAATTTATTGGTTAAACAGATATTCTTGGTTATATTTAATTAACATATTAAGTTGCCTTCACTTTTCACTTTCATCTATTCACTTTTCATCTAGGTATAACAGAAGCGAAAGTATGGATGTTAGAACGGAAAGTTTTCCAAAAGATAATGGTGAGAAGTGGGCGTCAAGAGCAAGAAGACAACCTGCGGTTTTTAGCGTCAGTTCCTCTACTACAAGGAATTCATCCTATTGAACTTGCGAAGATCTCAGACTTCCTTAAAAGGGTTTGACAACCGTTTATTTCTTAAATATGTACCTAACCACAATTTCAATTACATTGAATTAGAATAGTGTTAGAAATTTGTTGGTGAAAGCGGATGTAACTCGCGATTGAAAAATGTTCAATGAATTTATCTGTGGGTGAGCGGAACGAAACTGCAATTAAACATTATGCAGATCATTTTTTTTATAATTCTATTTTACTGGCTATTGCAGCCCTCGCCATTCTTTATGGCCGCTCTGAATGTAGCCACTTCATAACCATTACGAACGTAGCACACTTACACTAACGCGCGGGAGGCGCGCGCGGGTGGAAGACGGCGCGCGCGAGCGTGCCCTGCCTCCACGTCCGCTTCCCGCTGATACTTCTGCGCAGCGTAATGCGGCTAGGTTCAGAGTGGCCATAAAGTTTGGCGAGGACTGTACAAAATACCTTTTTTTTTACGATATAATCTATGCGCACTAACTAGCAAAAATGGCGTTTCCAAATCAGGTAACAACAATAGAAAGAATGTCTAATCAAGCTCTTTGTTTCATTAATTACATTTTCCTCTAAAATTACTAGGAATTCTTCTCAGCTGGTACGCCAGTTGTCCGGCAAGGTGACCGAGGTGACAAGTTCTACATCATTCGCGGCGGTACGGTAGTTGTCACGAAAAGAGAAGGTGAAACTGGAGAGAGACGCGTGGGAGTGTTACGGCGTGGTGACTACTTCGGAGAACAAGCATTGTTGCATGAAGACCGGAGGCTTGCCACGGTCACCGCACAACCACCTGGAGTAGAGTGCTTGACTTTAGAAAGAGGGTAAATTGTTTTTGCACGAGAAGTTGAGAGACTTCTGTGATATTTATCATGCAATGGGACTCATTAGGCGGCAGAGTTACCTACTAAACGTGAAATGGAAAAAGGTAACTCTGCGTGATAGAATCAAGAAATCCGAAGTAAGACGAAAGAAATCAACATAGACGAAGGATTGTAAACTTAAAATGACTATAGGGTGCTAATTTATTCCATCGAACTGATGGCCGTAGGCAACGGAGTCTTGAAGCGGCTACCACGTGTAAAGAACTGAAAATTAATGGATACAATCTGTGGACAATCTTTGTGGTATTCTGTGGGGGAGGTTAATACCAGCCGATAGAGTCATACAGACATAATATCTGCACAGTTATACAATGTAAACATAAGACATTGAAAGTCACGTGTAACATTAATAGGATCTAATTGATACACAGCCGTTTCATGGCAACCGCTTTCAATTAACAAAAGTTTATTTTTAACAGGCCGTTTACAGAATTGCTCGGGAATTTGGAAGAATTGAAGAATATCAGGCATGCGGTTCCACGGCCGTCTCAACAGAAGAAAACGTCACAAGTCAAGAGTGGTATGTTTGCTAAAAATGGAAACAGTAATTTCGGTAAATTCACCTGCGTGATTTCCCCTAAAAACATCACTAATCCCTTCATATGAAGAAACGATTACTGAATTATCAGCGACCCAGATTTAAAATCAATTAATTTTATCTATAGCTGAATGAGCAATACAACGTCGCAGAAATATAATGATGAACGATTTGCAACTTATTGTCTAATTGTGTGAGTAGGTACATACATACATACATATCAACACGCGTCTGTTCCGAAGGGGTAGGCAGAGACCTCTTCTATCCCCTTGATACGATCCTTACATACTTGTTTCGCTTCGTCCACTTTCATTATTCCCGGGATAAACCTTACCTAAATCCGCTCAGATTAACAACCTTATCATCCGGAGATTATTTTATCTTTAACCCCATGTGGAGACGGATTTAGATTACATAGTCTTACCACCCCATTGAAATCCTGAGGGTGTCGTAAGAGTCGACAAAACGAAGAGCCTCAAGAGAAGCGACACTTGAAACGAAAACCATGTGCCAACCGGCCTGGCTAGCCTGGTACAGTAGGCTAATTACCGTCATTGTGATGAAAGGAAGCTTGACTCAGCACTGTGTCATTTATGGGCTGATTAATAGGTGAAAGGCAGTCGCATGCCAATCATTGCAGTATCGTTTGAGATTTTCGCGACCTTACAGACAGATGCGGGCGGCATCTTTGATATTGCAAGCATACAGATACGTATAAAACCCCCAAAAGTGCACCTATCTAGTCTTTCTCTGCATGACCTGAAGGTAGACTGGGAAAAATTCCGCAGGCATTAAGTCCGCCAATGTGAAACATTTGCAGAAAGTTTCAAAAATAAATACATTTTACAGAATAGTGATTTTCAGAATTTGAATTCGTGGACCTCAAGGACTTGGAGATAGTGGGTACAATGGGGGTCGGCGGGTTCGGACGAGTGGAACTAGTGCAGTACAAACCAGACCCAACACTCACATTTGCGCTCAAGTGCTTGAAGAAAGTGGACATGGTTCAGCAGCAACAACAAGAGCATGCTTTTAATGAGAAGCACATCATGATGTCTTGCAAAAGCGCCTTTATTTGCAGGTGGGTCTCCTTATTTGTGGCCGAGGAGTTGTAACGATCGATATGCAAGTTAAGCAACGTCTAGCTCTGCTGCGGTGCCTATAAAGTCCATCATGTGTGTGTATTATCTGAATTCCTTGCACGTGAGGCTGTCAGTCCCGCCTGCCATTCTACCATCTATGGCAGTCGTTACTCGTAGTCTACTACTACTCAGCACATAAATGACCCACTCCTGAGTGGGTCATCTCCAGGGCCTCCTCCAGTTTCTTTCCTTCTCTTGCGGCTACACGATCTGCCTCTTCCGTTCCCTTAGTCCCTCGGGTGATGCAGCGTGGTGCAGTATGATCATTCTTCCATTAACGATTGGAGGTCGTAGCCTAATTCTACTACTATTACTCAGATCATAAATGACCCATTGCTGATTCGGGCCTCCTCCCATTACATGGAGGGTAATTATCTTACTGTACCACGCTGGCCAGACGGCTTGGCACAGGGTTTCGAATCGAGGTTTCCTTCTCTTGCGGCTAGATTTTCTATCTCCACAACTCAGTCCTAACGTTGCTGTATGTAGGTACCTCCTGGCTACATGTTGTAGTCTCTAACTATCTTCTAATTAGAACATTTCCAAATGAATGCAACATTCACCATAATGACAGCATATCCGAAACGGATTAGTAAGTTGTCCCTTATCTCGCTGATAAACAATACGGCATTGCAATTTAAAATTGTTTTATTGGTAGGAAACGATTAGTCACTGATAACAAAAAAATCCTGTAAACAGCAGATTAAAATTTTTACTACAGTATACTTTTTAATCAATTTTAGTAAAATATTAGTATCAACATGTCTCTTGTAACAGTGACGACGTATAACAAGACTGAAATGTAGTTCATTATTGTAAAAATTACAACAATGTTGTGTGTCTTGAGCTGCACTGCAGCGACATGTATAGTGCCGCCCAGGGTGGTGTCACATCACGCTCTGTCATACATACTACTTCCACTTCTCAGCTCATAAATGACCCACTGCCAAATCGGGCCTCTTTCAACTACATGCAGGGTAATTAGCCTAATATAGCTGACCAGAATGGTTGGCACAGAGTTTCGTTGCTAGTTTTCCTTTACTTGCAGCTAGGTTTTGGTAATTACCTTCTGTCGGTTCTCACGACTCTTAGACTTGGTGAACATATGTATCTCAAATACTTCACCACACGGACTGCACATGATACCATCTAAATGCTTGCTGTTACAACTAAAAGGCTATATTTGATGGTCCATATTTAAAATGTATACTAAATGAGCTCCTCCGTGCTTCGGAGAGCACATAAAATCGTCGGTCCCTGACGCCATTCTACCATCAGTGGAGCTGTTACAGGTAGTCAGGAGCGTAAAAACTGACAGATGGTCTAACCATATAATTACCGGTATTCACACTACATGGGTCACAGAGGGCAGACGGTTGTGTACTGGTTGAGAGCCGAATCAGTTTGTCCAGCACCGACCCAATGTAATAGGGAAAAAAGCGAGGGACATATATTTAAATCATATTAGTTGGATTTACTTAGATAGCCTGTTCATATAAATGAGCGTCCAATATTTCTTGATGCTTGACTAGGCGGATTGGTGGAGATCCCTAGCAGTATCTTTCACAGAAACGTACACATTTTTTATGTTTTTTTTAATCACATACTACGTATAGATATCTCAGTGCTATGGGTTTTGGGGAGCTGTCCAAACCAGACTAGAAAAAAAAAACATACAACCGAATAGCGAACCTCCTCCTTTTAGAAGTCGATTAATAAAATAGAGAAGTGCGTGTGGTTATTATACATGACTGTTCCAAACGCTAATTTATCATTCCGGTCTCTCATTTCTTTACCATTTTGTGTCCCGTTTGAATCTCGAGGCTAATTTATTATTGAGGCCAGGTGTTCCCTAACTCACTGCACTCATTTACAGATTGTACCGCACGTTCAAAGACAACAAATACATTTATTTCCTTATGGAACCTGTACTTGGGGGTGACGTGTGGACCATCCTCCAGAAGCAACGATATTTCCCGGAGAATGTCGCTCGCTTTATGGTGGCGTGCGTCATTGAAGCCTTCCAATACCTCCACTCCAAAGACATCATATACCGCGATTTAAAGCCTGAGAACCTAATGCTTGACAAGATGGGCTACATTAAACTAGTAAGTACTTGTCGCCACGTCTATGTTTTCCACTAGGTTTGCTTTTGCAATATTTCAGTGAGGATGAATTTAAGCCAAACAATCGCTCCATCTTACCTATTACTGGCGTAGAAGGCAACCAATTCGAATTATAAAATGATGAGAGGGAAAACAAATAAAAATCTTGACCTGTATAGCCAAGGGTACTAAATCTCCTAACATTTTGTCTTACTTTCTAAAACTCTTTCCATCAAACTGGACATGATTGTTGCAATAATATTGATCCAGATTGCTCCGGCAGGCAAAAATGAAATCAGAGATGATGAACTTTTTAATTCAGAAATCAGCATTTCTTTCATATTATGAAATTATTCAATAATTCACCATCATTGTTCCTTTTTTAAAAGAAACAATACTGCACTAGGTAAATCGCGTATCGCCTGCATCGCGAGGGCAGTTTACAAAGATAAAATTCACGAACACAAATGACATCCAGACTCAAGCAACTGTCTCTGGGTTCACTAAGGCACTTGCCCGATCCCGGGAACCGGTGACCCTTGATGACCCTTAAAAAGTGAATAAGAATTGTATGAAGCTGGGAATGTGATATTTGTTGGTAAAATATTAATATAATTTTTAGGTTGACTTCGGATTTGCCAAACGAATCACACCCAACAGCAAGACCTGGACATTCGCGGGGACCCCCGAATACGTGGCCCCAGAAATAGTTTTAAATAAGGTATGATATATTATTTTGGATAATTGTTTTTCCGTGTGGTTACGGATTTAGAATATACAATGTCACCAACCCAAACTATCCTAAGGGTCTCGTAATAGGCGACTAAATGAATGCATATCCGAAAGTGCGAAAGTTTCTAACACACTGTCACCAACCCAAACCACGCTGAGGGTATCGTAGGATTTGTCTAACTACTGGAAAGCAAGAGGTAGACAAACTAGAAAACTTGATTCAAACCCTGTGCCAGCCGGTCTGGCCAGCGTGGCTCAGTGGGCTCATTTCTCTCCATGCAATTGGAGGAAGACCGACACAGCAGTGGGTCTGTTTTGCCTGAGATGATGATGACGATTATATTTTAAATCATCTAAAAACAGGGTCATGACCGAGCCGTGGACTGTTGGGCTCTAGGCGTGTTGATACACGAACTGCTGGTCGGGAAACCTCCATTCCGAGCTCCTGGTGGTGATCACATGAAGACGTACACCTTGATCCTGAGGGGCATTGACGCAGTGGCCTTCCATCCTCGCGTAGCTAAATCAGCTCAGCTACTAATCCGTAAGCTCTGCCGAGCTGTCCCAGCTGAGCGCTTAGGCTACCTGAAAAATGGGATCTCTGATATTAAGAGTCATAAGTAAGTAGTTATGAGAGAAACATATACTTTTAATGCTTGTTTCAGTGATTTGTGGTCGCAAAATAAATCAACTACCACTACTTAACCTTTATTTATATATGTATATGTACCACAAAAAACCGTTCAAAAAGCTTTAAATATTGTTTAGATATTATGTTTAAAAAGGTATACCTAACATAAATTACATAATTATAGGTATATAGCTATTAATACTCGTAGTTTAGACCAAATAATGACTATAAAACGTATTACTATATTACTCATCACTACTTCAAATGTAGGCAGCACAAGGCCACATGTGTATTCAACACAAATAATATAAACGTGAGTTGCTATGTTTAAATAATAAGATTTTTGCAATTCCAAATGAAAAAATAACGACCGCGCGGACAAGCATGACAAATTGTCATTGTTTTAAACACTTCGTACAGTTTTCGGCTTCCGTCTGCGTTTTGTTGTTGCAATTTTTAAATTGGTTTTTAGAATTTAGAAATGATATTAGGTAGGTATACTTATAAATCCTGTAGAAATCCTGGGGGGAGGCCTATGTCCAGCAGTGGACGGCTTTTAGCTGACATGATGATGATGATAATCAAAAAACGTTAAAAAGCGCGTTAAAAATCTATGCAAATTTTTACATCCAAGCAACGGCACACGTCAATTATAATGATGATGTTCACATCCTCTGAATTTCTTCGTTGAGGATCCTTTGTCCAGTAAAGACGAGGTTAGCCTGGAATTACGATTTTTGCTATTTTGGTTTTAGATTCCATACTTTAACACTTAAGTACGTATAGTTTTTATTATACAGTCAAAACATTACAGGTGGTACCTGGGCTTCGACTGGGATGGGCTGCTGGAGCGAAGACTGAAGCCTCCTCTTGTCCAGCCTGTGGCTCATGACCTCGACCTGTCACACTTTGACAAGTATCCTAAAGATAAACTCCCGCCAGATGAAACCTCCGGATGGGATATTGACTTCTAAACCAAGTGACACGTATTTCTAGATTGTTAAGATTATTTTGTACTAAATGACCGTTAAACATTAAACTTCCCTACTAATTGTTACGATTTTCTCTACTACAAAATAACACAAATGTGTACTGTCATTCCCCTCGCATTGATTACATTAATTTACATTGCAGCATTCGGCGTCACGGTGAGTGTATAATTTAGATATTTTCCCAATAATTTCGTATTTAAAATATCAGTAATATTATGAGTTATGACTAACGTGACCATTTTATTTTCGTGTTTGAGCGGGACGCCTACTGACTTTTGTATAAATAAATAAATATATATACATATATAGAGTACGTTGGTGTACGTAAGATATCATATTTAAGTGCAAAGGATATAGAGGTTTATTCGTAAAGCGGGACATTTTTGTTCTCGTTGGGGACAGCGAGACGGACAGCCTGAAAGCGGGACAATCCCGCCCAAAGCGGGACGTATGGTCACGTTAGTTATGACTCTGACGGCTTCTACTTCTGACAACAAAATATTTGAATTTTACTGGATTTTACAAAAACTGATTTCTACATAACATGATTTTACTTGAGTAAAAGTTAAAACTCTACGAAGTAGGTACCAGTGAATTATGTAGCAAAGTCACTGGTACTTCGTTGAGTTTTAACTTTAGTAAAGCCAAATTACTATGCAATAATGTATGTTCCATTTTGAAGTCAGTTGCAATAGTCCAATGGGAATGAGGTCAGTGGAGTACAAGGGGCGCACGCGCAGCTAACGAGTGCGCCGAGCGCCGCGCCTGAATTCATTATGGTATCTGCCTACCACATTGAGGCACAGTGTGCAGAAATTAAACAATGTGTAGAACAGCTTTAACTAGCTGTTTGTTACTATAATAGAACATATATGTATAACTAATTTAACATATATAACTACCTGTTACTGTTTTTACACAATCTGACTGTCCATTAATCACGTGTTTTTTTTTACATTTTATACCCCTCCCTCCCCCTTGGTGATACCTGGTGAGGTTTAAGACTACCCCCCACCCTTTCTGATTCTTTGTAAGTATTTTTTATTACCTACAAAGAATCTTACACTCAAAGGTTATTATACGCCGCCGCCGCTTTTCGGTTTAGAAATCACGCGCTTGACGAAAAAATAAATACACGTGATATTTTACTCAAGGTCATGTTTTTTTTTTAATTTCTTCTACTTCTTCCTCTCAGCCCATAAATTACCCACTACTGAGTCGGGTCGCCTCCAACCTAGTGGAGGCTAATTAGCTTACTGTGTACTATTCGTATCTCTTTCGGCTAGCTGTTCTGCCTCTTGGATTCCTTTAGTCGCCTACGACAGCCTCACAATGATATGGGTTGGTAACATTGTGTATTCTAAATCCGTCAATATCTACTACTTTTTAAGAATAGGTGATAATTTTTGTTCCCTTTTATCTTTATAATGAAAAATAACATTTTTTATTACTGTAGTAGATATTTACTATTTCGTTATTTACAAAATAAACTATTTTTTAATACAGTTGCTCAAAAAGTGGCATATTGCAGGGCCGTATAGCGTTCGGGAAGTGGGCTATTACACACGCGTGCTTTTTTTTTACCATTCCCGCACTAGTGCGTTTTCTTTCCCAACTGTCAAAATAATGTCTATTTTATGGAAAAACCAACCATGAAGTTTTTACAAAAAAAATCATAGAAGTTTTTATGATACATGCAAATACGTATATTTCTAAAAAAAACTACGTACTAATTTGTTTCAATATCAGATTTAATGATTTGATTGAATGAGTTAGGTTAGGTTTTATTTCATTTCATTTCATCTAATTAAATTTCATTTTCATTTCTTAACAATAAAAAATTTCTACTGAAGACTTGGCTGTATGGGCATAGTTGCTTTTGCCTACTAGAATGGGTGAAGAAAAAAATAATCTCTGCTTATATTCTACGGTTGGCGCCATTTTTCAGAAATGATTAGTTAATTGAGTTTATTGTGTTTTATTAAATTGCTTCATTTTTTTTCGCAACTGTATTAAAAATAGTCGTTCAGTACACGTGCGGAACCGTCATTGCAACTTGTTCCGACTGTTTGCAATGACAGTTTGCATTTGTCGGAACTCTTTGCAATGACAGCCTTTCCGCACTTGTAATGAAATATGTAATAAAACTTTACTAGTTTTTATTATAAGCCAATTGATATAGATTACCTTGACTACTACTACTACTACTACGTAGCCCATAAATGACCCACTGCTGAGACAAGCCTCCTCCCATCACAGGGAGGGTCATTAGTCTACCGTGCCACGTTGGCCAGACGGTATGGGACAGTGTTTCGTATCAAGTTTTCCTTCGCTTGCCGCTAGGTTTTCGGCCTTGTCATGTACTTTCGTCGGCTCTTACGACATCCTCAGGATGGAATGGGGTGGTGACACTATGTATTCTAAATCCGTCACCACACGGATACTAAGTCCTTCACCACATGGATGACCACAGACCACCACCACCAGACTTACTGATTTACCTTTGTTTAGTATTAATAAACTTTCCGTTAACTGTAGAGTTTGATGGATTATACACTGTTACCATTTTAACTTAATTGAAGAATCTGCTGAAGTGGGTTTTTTATGGGGTGAGACGATGATGCTGACAGTTGCAGTTAGCAGAAACCTTTGCCTACATTAATAGCCGTAACTGTATCGCACAGCCAATTTAATATCAAGTACATAGGCATAAATATATAATGCATTATGATTGTTAGGCGATAAAACACATTAGCTAAAAGGTTACAGCTTTTAATCGTACTTGCTGTGTGTTAGAAATATAAACTGAAATTGCAATATTTTGTGATGTTTAAAGAACCTCTAGCTTCTTATTTTTATTTATGTTAGAATAATATGATGTCACCTAAATTTGTCCTTCTTCTTGTCAACTCCATATTTTTTTAAACATATCTTTAGGCGTAAAGGCATGATCATCCAGCCAGACGAGGTGTTATGTCTGGCTAGGGATCGCAGCGCCTATCCCCCGATAGTTGTAGTCGGGGAATTCTTAACTATGCGAATTGCTGTTGAAATTTCGCTATCGCGGTATAGGACTTTTTGGTAATTCTCGCATTTGTAGGCTTATTTCGTGATGCAATTAGTCCAGATTTTTCGAGTAAACTGTGTAAAGTATGTAGCATGCGGTCTAAGTTTAGTTCCATAGGTATATAAATATTCCGTTTTTTTGGTCCATAACCTTCTATGTGTGAATTTTCTGCCTTACTGAAGAAAGGATTTATGTTTTTTTTATCCTTTGCCTAAATAGCTTATTTTATTCCCCTTAGATACAGCGCAGGACCGGCGTGTATTTCAAACCCTGCTCATCTCTAACTCACTATTGATAGATCCGCGCAGTTTTCGTAAGAAGGGGTACAATTTATAGGATGATTTATTTACAAAGAAAGCTGCCTGCATTTCGACGTTGAATGGCTATACAAATTCTTATAGAAATAGCAGCCAACTCGTTTATCACTTGTCGCAGTGCAAATCTATTTGATAGTCAAGTGAACATCCGCTCCAAAGTGTTACAAGTTACAATACAGACACCCGGAAGCAGGACATGCTATGCATTGAATTTTCGATTATAACGAAATGGAATTATTATAAGTACCTAGTAACAGGAAGAGTGAAATTAATTAGGCATACACTAAAACCCACATTTGCATGCCCCGTACTAAACTCCGCATTAAACGCAGAACTCGTGTTGTAACTTCTTTTCGTTATAATGAGTTAGAATACGTACAGCTGCAAAAAACATATAACTTTACATAGTAGACCAAGGCTAATTACAAGTTTTTACTTCAAGTATACACGATTTACAGATAGTAGTAAACGACAGTCCACCCAGTCTACCCAGAAAAAGGAAGTTAAGATAGAAGTCACTACAGGAAATAAATTGTACAGTAATTTGTCATCCAGGTTGTTAGAAGCTATCTGGTGACCCAGGTATACGTATATTTCACGTAAAGAATCTGGTCACAGTACACAGGTATATATTTCACGTATAGAACTAGTATTGCAGTACAGCGAAGTAATGCTGCTGGCCTTCTTTCTATGCACTATACCGTGCCCCACAAATGAGACACCTTCTTCACTATCACTATCACTACATAGTATAAAACAAAGTCGCATTCTTCTGTCCGTCCCTATGTATGCATAAATCTTTAAAACTACGCAACGGATTTTGAAGCGGTTTTTTTTAATAGATAGAGTGATTCAAGGGGAAGGTTTATATGTATAACTCACCCCCGCTTTGCACGGGCGAAGCCGGGGCGGGCCACTAGTATTATATAATAATAGTTATTTGTTATACAAGAGTGCAAAGTTGCTTTTTAACCGCGTGTTCAATTTTGATGACCGAGCAAGCGAAGGATTCTAAAATTTTGAATCCTGAACGTTAGCGAGGGAATCAAAAGAGCACGAGGTGAAAAATCTTTGCACTCGAGTGCAACACGTAACTTTTCATTCCACCTCAGCGAGGAAATGACTAAATGCAAAAAAAAAAACGTTTACAATCACAAGATAGGTACACTTTTATTTCAGTTTAGGTATTAATTACTACATTATGACAGGTAAGTATTACAGAATAATCTTTACTTTATTCTCTAGCGAATAAAAACGGCTTTTGCACTCAGATATCGAAGAGCAAAAATACTCTTTCCGAGATGGGGGGATGAAAATATATTTTTATTTTAATGTCTATTTTATTATACGGTGACCTAAAGCGCTTTCTAATGTCGATAAAATAAGCCGCTATAATCTTTTTCTAGTTCCGTGTGGTGACAGATTTAGAATACATAGCGTCACCACCCTATTGTGTCGTAAGAGCCGACAAACGGAAATGACAAGGCCTATATATTGCTGGCTCTTCTCTGTAGAGCAGCATTGCGAACCGGTGGTAGTTTCAGCATGAATGTGGGTGGGCGTAAGGGTTGTGGGAGATCGAGAGAGATGGATGGATTGTAAGAATGAGAAATTGTGTTTGAAAGGTGTGACTGTAGATATGACGACTGATAGGTGTGTATGGAGACTACCACCTAGCGTGGGACAGGGGTCGTAAGATGATGATAATGGTAACTGTAAATATGATGATTTATAAGAGTTTTGTGATAAAACCTACGTAAATAAAGTTCATTTTGAGTTTGAGTATAACGTAGCCGTAAGAGAGAGAGAGAAAACTTGATACGAAACCCTGTGACAACGGGTCTGAGCGTGGCGCAGTAGGCTAATTGTCCTGGCTGTGATGGGAGGAGGCCTCACTCAGCAGTGGGTTATTAATGGGTCGAGTAGTAGTAGTCTTTTTAGGGTTACTTATGTCCTATACCACAAGTCATGCCGTATGCCCTGGCCACCCTTATCATGTGACTGTCCTGCCTATAGGCAGTGTGGACCGCAGGCACATCGAGACACTGTCATGTGTACCTGACAGGGCACCACGGAGTACTTACTGGGACTGGATTGGGGGAGAGCGAAGTTGGTGAAGCTCTCCGCGTCTGTCTCATGGAGTTACAGTCAGGGCCCACGAGACAGATCCTGCGCGGGATGGTACACCGGTAGGATGTTTAGTGGGTATGCCTCCACCTCTTTACGGTGACGGAGGAGAGTCCCACACGCCGCCCCCCCCCCCCATCGGTCTTCCCCGAGACCGACGGGGATAATCCGTAAAGGATTATACCCCTCGACAAAAAAAAATGCACATCGAGGAGCTTGTGCTTTCTCAACATTGCTATGGAATTATAGGAAATCATAAGTAACAGTTCAGAACGGTCGAGTTTAGAATAGTCGTTCGCTATTGGTTAAGGAAGCACCATATGCAGATATGGTTCTTCCTTAGCCAATAGAGAACGAGATTTTCCTTCTCTCACGCATCGGAACATGTGCCTGTGTAATCAGGTAAAAATTTAGATAACAGACGGAAGGATTATTTTCTAAAATGAAAGATATCTGCCAGTGAAACAGATAGTACAAACTCTTTCTTTTTAAGTAGCTAGTAATTTCTGTAATTTATAAACCGATTCGAAAACATAGTTATGTATTTGATTGGTATCGGCTCCGGATTTTATAGGAATCAGTTCAATAGTTTGGCAGAAAACTTGAAATAAGTTATCAACAAAAAAAAATTAAACTAATTATGTATTATTTCGACGACTCTATTATTCGAGTCATCTACAAATTTAAGTTTATTTGCAGTTAGGCTGCGGATACGAAACTTACGATGGCGGTAGATATTTTTTCATAGCCCGCCCTGCCAGGATTTTTACAGGCAATCCATTTTTTATTATAATTTTTAATATCTAAATGTCTAATAAAATAATTTTCAGAATGAAAGTTACATTACCGAAGTTTGAAATTAAACACTTTTTAACGGATTTATCGCGTGTATATTACATTATTTAATTCCCGACGTTTCGAATGCTTTGCAGCAGTCGTGGTCGCGGGAGAGACTAGATGACAGTTGTCTTCAAAAGTACAAAGAAACAGTTAAAATCTACCGCCTATAATTTTGTTTTATTGATAACGTTCCCTGTGCACGCAGAAATCGCTCACCGTGTCCAGAGGTCTTGCAGATGAGTGTTTTGCTTGAGATTTGATCAATTTAATGACTGGATCCCAAGCAGGTGGTACTTGCCAACCATCCTCTCTATTGAAATTTGGATATTTTTTTCAATGTGTAATAATCGCGAAAACCTTCTTAGGTTACTTAAATCATTACCGAAGTTTGTTTTTCACGATTTGCTTAATGAAGCCACTACTTAATATATTCAGCCCCGTTATTGCTCACTTATAGTGGCATAGATATGCTAATCAAATTCACGATGATTCATCAAACATCTTTATCAAGTCTCCTTGCTGGCTGGTAAACCCCAAACCCACTTCAATGAGTTCAAAGAAACATAAATTCTAGCTCAATTTGTCTTTTCACAGAAACCTCTGCGTGGTTTATCTGTTATTGCCATAAAACTGTAAAGAACATAAATATACAACAATAATGAAAATAGAATTAGACATTTTAGTACCGTATGCGTACTACAAATATTATGCTTAGAATATTATTCAACTCATCAATTCAGCTCATAAATGACCCACTACTATGCCTTCTCGAATTTCATCGAGCGAAGTTAGCCTACTGTCATAGTATCATAGGAATGCGTTTACGCGAACCTCTGGCGCCCCAAGCGTGGTTCTAGTAGGTAGACGAGTATGTTCCGGAGTTTTCCAAGGGGTGGCAGTATGCATAAAGCATTTCCTCAGCGTCACCAAAAAAAAGTTTGTATCACTAACAGGCCGCTGGTAGGCCGGGGGACTTACCACCCACTATAAGCCTCATTGACTGAGGGCGTCCCAGTTACCCGGGATGTTGTAACCCTTCGGGTATATGGTAGAATGCGTCTTCGCGAACCTGTGGCGTCTCAAACAAGACGTGTGAGGGTATTCCGCTGGGGTTTTAATGGACAGTCGAGTGTTCCGAGGGGCAGCGGAATGCATTAAGCATTTCCGATGAGAAAAAAGGGTTTGTATCACGTTCTCTTGCGGCTAGGTGGTTTACCGATTCCGTTCCTCAGAATGTTATGGCTTATTGTATGTTTTTTTTTTGTGGGATTTTCTAACAAATGAGGGACTCCGGAGCGCGGAAAGAAGGTAATTAGCGCCCGACCTACCCACGCGCATCGCATCGCATCGGTCGCGGGTTGTTGTACTCCCAGTTCCATGTAATACTTTACCTTAGTAATAATGCATGTTTACGATTGAAATATTCAATAAAAGTATCATAATATTTAAAAGGATGTATAAGTAACTGATTGTTCTCAATATTGTTATGCTACGAAGATTAAACGTTACAACAGGCACAAGCACCGCGTTCGGGCTACGTCAAATTTATCTACCTATGCGTATAAATAGCTAATATGAGCTGCATACAGCAGAATGCTAATATGTATTTTTTTTATTAGGCATAAAAATAAATTTAATCAATAAAAAACATATTACACACCCTACCATTTATGACACACACACGCATAAAATATATTCTTTTGTTTATTGTTAAAGTCTGTGGTCAAACTGAGAAAAGAAAAAAAAATATACAACTGTAATTTAAATTGATTATGGTCGAATTCCTCCCATCCATATTTTCTCCGTTTACCCTTTGTTGCATCAATTTTCATGTTCAATACCAAGGGCGGATCCAGGGGGGGGGTCATGGGGGTCATGACCCCCCCCTGAGCTGGTTCCAGGACTTAGGTGGACCACTAATTGAACATAATGATTTTATTTATATATTTTGTCAGCATACAGATTTTATGTAACTACATACCTTCAATAGTTATTTATTTATTTATTTATTTATTTATTACTTTTTTGTACATATAAAATACAAAACATAGCTATAAATCGAAACAATTTTGTACATGTGGGCGACCTTATCGCTAACAAGCGATCTCTTCCTGGTAACCCTGCGGCGTACAAAGCATCTACGGCACTTGATCAAGTAGATCAGTAATAAACAACATACATAGACATACTACACATATACAATATAATATATACATAGATACATACATGCACATACTTACATACACAATCATAGGATTAATTTATAGTAAGAAAGTGAGATTTTAGCCTCTTCCTAAATATGTTTACGTTATCAGCGCGCCTAATTGATTCTGGTAAGGAGTTCCAGAGCCGAACACTTCGAGCTGTAAAAGAATTCGAAACGAAATGCGTGGACTGGGGAGGGATATTAAGACGCAGTGTATCGGAGGATCGTAATTCGCGTAATTGAGTTTCCGAAACAAACGAAAACCGTTCCTTGAGGTAACCAGGAGAAAAGGGATTGAACAGGATTGAATAAAGTAACGATAACAGGCGCAAATCCCTACGAAGGCATACCGGAAGCCACCCCAGCCGCGAACGAAATTCAGAGACGTGGTCAAATTTACGAAGGCCGAAAATAAATCTAATGCAGTAATTTTGGAGGCGTTCAAGTTTGTTAAGGAGCTCATTAGTCATATCGGGATAACAAGCGTCTGCATAATCCAGTATAGGTAAAAGTAAAGATTGTACAAGCGAAACTTTGGTGCGATGTGGTAAAAAATTGCGGAGACGTCTAAGGGAACCACCGGCAGCAAACATTTTTTTGCTAACTATAGTAACTTGCTCCTTCCAATTTAGAGAATTGTCAAATTGAATACCCAAGTTGCGTACGGAATTCTGGTAAGGCATATGAATTCCATTAAATTCGACAGGCTGTATGAGCTTTAGATCAATGCGTGAAATATACCAAGGGCTACCAATTATTATGACCTGCGATTTGGCCGGATTAACGACAAGACCGTGTGAAGAGCTCCACCTACTAATGTGCTGCAAGTCCTTATTAATTTTATGGATCGCTGAAGCCAGATCAATGAGGTTGGACTGGGTATATATTTGTAAATCGTCGGCGTAAAGATGGTAAGAGGATAAAAGGCCATCACAGACGGAATTTATAAAAATGGAGAAAAGTAACGGAGAAAGCACCCCTCCTTGCGGTACACCGGCTGAAAGACGACACCAGGTGGAATGTTTATCCTCAACACGGATACGTTGCCGGCGACCAGACAAGTAACTGCGGAACCAGTCGATCACTACTGGGGACAAATTATGAGAACGCAGCGTAGCAAGTAGTATGTCATGATCGACTGAAGTGAAAGCATTGCTAAAGTCAAGAAGGGTAAGAATGGTGAGCTGCTGATTTTCCATACCCTGTCGAATGTCCTCGGAAACCTTGACAAGAGCAGTAGTCGTACTATGACCAGGCCGAAAACCGGATTGGAAGGGATTGAGAATGTTATTGGAAGTTACATATGCACTAAGTTGTTCTTGAACAATACGCTCTAGAACCTTAGCCAAGAAAGGGAGGATAGTGATGGGACGATAATCGTTAGGGGACACGGGGTTGGATTTTTTGGGTAATGGGGTTACTAGGCCATCTTTCCAACAAGTTGGAAAGACGCCAGTACTCAATGAAAAATTAAGGATATGGGTGATAATTGGACACAGAATATCAATGATAGGCATGATCATTTTACGACTAATGCTGTCACTTCCAACGGCGTTCGAAGAGATGGAAAGAATAATTTTTTCTACATGGGTATCAGAAACAGTTGAGAAGGAAAGAGAATTATGTAAAGTACTAGACTTAGCTTCGAGATGTTGAAGGGTAGTTGCTTTGACAGTACCATCTAAAGCCGACGACTGTGCAAAAATCGAATTGAGTTGATCCAAATCAATAGAATTAAAAGTACTGTCATGGCGCGAACTACCTATTCCTAATGAACGAAGATATCGCCATACCTTTGCTGGGTCACCATTTTCTACCGACGAATGTATGTGGTTTCTTTGAGCATCTCTACAAGCTGTATTGCATCGGTTTCTTGTCCTAAGATAAATTTTGCGATTTTTTATTTGTGGATCTAATTTGAATTTACTTTTTGCTCGATTTTTCTTTTCAATAAGCCGTTTGAGGTCATCTGTTAGCCAAGGAGCCGGGAGATGTTTCATTTTCACTTCACGTACAGGCGCATGCTGATCGTATAGCTCAGTCAGTAAAAAATTCAAATTTGAGATTTTACGATCGATAGAAGCCGCTTGCAGAACACGCGACCAATCGATGTCTCTGGCGGCTAATCTAAGGCAATCGACGTTCATGGCACCAAAGTTTCGCTGTAGAAGAGATTTGGCTTTAGCTTTGGGAGGGCGAATCTTATATGATAAATAAATCAGGTCATGGTACGAGAAAGCGTCAGCACCAAATTGTCCATGTTTGGCTACGTGGTCACGTGAAGAAACTAGGATTAGGTCTAAAAGAGAGGGTGTACAATTAGGTGAATGATGAGTTGCCAAAAGTGGTAATATTTTAAAATTACAAGCATTTATCGCACTATTTAACATGCGAGCTCGAGAGTCGTGTTTAATGAGGCACGTGTTGAAATCCCCCATTATTATGGAATGATCGTAGGAAGGAGATAGGTCTTCAAGAAGATTTTCAAACGTTGAAAAGTAATTGACTTTCAGAGAAGGGCTATAAAATACACCTAGAAGGACCTTGCGATGGTGGAGAGTTATATCAATAAATAAGTGCTCCGCTGAATTAGCTGGAGGAGGCTGAGGTGACTTACTAACAATAGAAAACGGAATATAATCACGTAAATAGATGGCCACACCACCGTAGGAACTGCATGTGCGATCGTTACGGATTAAATGGAAACCAGGGAGAGAGTAAGCAGTGGAGGGAAGAGAAGGATGTAAAAAGGATTCGGATATAAGGATAGCGTGCAAGTTTTTGCAGTTCATGGTTAATACAAGATCAGCATAATGTGCTGGAATACTCTGTGCATTTATATGCACGACATTGAAATTATTAGGCACACTGTTAAATTCAACCGTAAGTGACTCATGAAGAGAGGGTGTAATGCTTGAGAAGCTGTCATCATTATCAGATGAACAAGATAGGAAGAGGTCACTACAATTTAGATCAGTCATCCTACAACTTAAAAATAATTATAAAAAACTAAGATACTAAAAATATTTTAAATAAATATATAACAAAAAAAATATATAACTTAACAATACGCACGTACTTCCTATACCAACGAAAGGCTCGGTATAAGAAATCGTGAAAAGGTAGCTTTTACTTGCTGACTACATAAAAATATCGCCACTTTATAAACTATAATTAATATAAACTAATTTTAATTTAAACACGCTTTAGTATATAACTAGATCCAAATTTAGAAAATAAACGATATAAATAACTACTAATTAGAAGAAAATTCTAATTATAACGGCAACACTGCCATAGAAATAAGACACTAACGTCAATTACATTACAGCTGTCAGTTGTCACGAATCCCTACCCTAATCCGGGTACGAACTTAGTAGGTAAATACTATTGGTATTATTACAGTAAAGTATTACAATTAAGCAGCCAAAGAAATCACGCATAAGCTATCCAATAACAAGCGAAAATAAAACTAACAGAAAATGCATTCGCAAACAAACTACATATTATATGGATAACGTAACAATCGTATCTACCTGCCTAGTGAACAAAACAACAACAACTTGTAAAAAATAAACAGAACCCAGAGTGAAAGTGTTATTTCTTACGCACGTTCCCGGCACGACGCGGTCTAGACGCTGCGGAGAGGGTCTTAGTGGGTGAAGTAGTAACCGGTGCTTGATCACGAATATTATCCAGATCAGTAATGTCACGAATTTGATGACGGTTACCATCCGGATCCAAAACAAAGACGCAGCCATCCCTGGTCCAACATTTCGAAGTTCCAAATCGTAGCCTCGCTCGCATAAATGCATCGTGTCTAGGTTTAGTCAGAAATTCTGACAAGGTGATACCAGAACCCTTGAGTGCCTTCTTTGTAGACCATAATTCTTTACGTCGATTGATATCGCGAATTTTGACCAAGATGGGCCTGGGCTTATCCGACGAGGCGACGTGACGGCCCATACGATGGCAGCGACTGATGTCCTCAGCCGAAAAATTTGACACCTTGAGGTTTTCCTTCACCACTTTCACAATAGCAGCTACCAAGTCCTCGTCGTCTGACTCCGTTACACCATGAACGAGAAGAATCTTCTTCCTGGAACGCATCTCCTGCTTATCAACTTCTTGTGCTAAGAGATGGATTTGATCCTGTAGTGACTTGAGTGTGGACATCATGAAACATCTGAATGACTCAAAGTCAGCTGCCAGTGTTGCTGTGCTACTGGATCCTGTAGCCTTATCCAGATCCGCCTTGAATGCATCCATTCGTTGTAAGCAGAGTGTCTGCAACTGTGCCTGGGACTTGAGAACAGCCTCCATGTTTGGTTTTATGACGTTGTATCGCGAAAATTCGAGAGGAGAGTAGAGAAGAACTCCAGCAAGTATAAAACTACTATAACTACATGGACATATTAATTTAATGTAAAAATTTTGTGAATAAATAAATTAAAAATATTAAATTAAAATTAAATTACAAGAGCTTAGCAAAGTTAATGTGTTGTTTATTACATTTAATTAATATAATATACTAACTTTGTATGATGGTAAATGTTTAGGAACGAACGTATCGAAAATTTGAATTTTACCGCGCCACACTTGCGCGCGCTTGTCCACTAGCTCTCCACGCGTCTAGCTGGTAGACCAAAGAGTAGAGTAATAATTCCAAAAAAGAACCTAACCTCAAATAAAAAATTAAATTGTACTCGTATAATTCACTAAACGTGACTACTCAGTGTGTGGTTAGACGCGACCAAAGAGTAGAGTAATAATAACGAAAATAAAGTGGCTACTGTTAAGCGGCTAATTGAAGAAAACCCGCGGATTACCTATGTGACAATTCGAGGACTATTACGCCGTTTGTCCACCGGCACGTCACCGAGAACGAGATGACGGCGCCGAGTTAGCGATACATACATTTACTATGGCCGTGTGTCCACCGCACGCCCGTCACCCGAGAGCCGTCATCCCGGCCGCCGATTTTTCCAGTTGTTCGGCGTGACCGCTAGAACTCGGCACGATTTTATGACGGGCCGATGTGCCGGCAATACAATAGTAGATTGTATGACAAGGGAGTAAAGTAATATTTTTACGGCGAGGGCGCTATTTTGAATCCAGAGCGAAGGGATAAAACGATCCTGCGATGTATCGTTCACGTATTAGCGGATGAAACCAAAATCCTTTGCATCGCCTACGCCTTCGAAAGTACAAAAGCAGAAGAAGCAATTGTCGCCGGTTGAAACTAGCCATCCTCCTAGTTTGTTTATCCTTAAAAATAAAAATGAATTGCTGTTCGTTAGTCTCGCTAAAACTCAAGAACGGCTGGACCGATTTGGCTAATTTTGGTCTTGAAATATTCGCCGAAGTCCAGGGAAATCTCGTTCACGTTCACGTGCCGGTGACGGCGGTGGTGGACAAACGGCGTTCGGGATTGGTATGAGCCAAATTCAGAAAAATTTACACGAAGAATTGAAAGTTCGGAAACTTTGTTGTCGTTGGCCGTTGGATCCCTCATGAACTGTCAGCGGAGCAAAAACGGGCTCGCGTGGAATGGTGCTCACAGATGCTACAAAAGTACGACCACGGACATTCTAACGCTGTTTATGACATCACTGTCACAGGAGACGAAACGTGGATTTGTTGTTATGAACCCGAAAAAAACAGTTATATGTAGAACATGGACGTATAAAAAAAGGCGGACGGAACTCTGGCTAAGACAAAAGTGAAACGCCAACATGGCGGCAGCTCTGTATGTGTGAGTTAATTTTGGGGTTGCCAAGATACACAAAATTTTGCAATAAAAACATGGTTAAAATATAAAAAAAATTGTTCGAAATTGTTATGTTTATCTTTAACATCCTAAATGCTGAGTATTTTTTTTTATAATAATGGCTTTTACTTTTAGAGGTTTTTGAAATTTCCTCTAATTTCGAGATGTGTTGAAAACGATTCTAAATTAAAAGAAATGCTTTTATTACCAAAAATATTTTTGTGATAATATATTTATGTTGCCTAACTATAATTTATTGCGCACCTCTTGAGAAGCACTGGTATTAAATGGTACAGTAACAGTTTATTCCTCTGCCACGTGTCTTGACTCAAACAAATATTAAAACAAAATAAAGCACTGGGGATTAAAATAATGTATGAATATTTTTACGATTCGACGACACGGTTGGCGCAGTGGTTGAGCGATCCGACTGCTGCGCAGCATGTCGCGGGTTCTATCCCCGCACGGAAGAAATATTTGTACGACCTACAAGTATTTGTCCCGGGTCTGGGTGTTTTTCTATCTATAATATGTATGTATTTACAAAAAAAAAGTTTTTAAGTAGTTTATCATCCATCTTCATCATAGTTACCATAAAACAAGCATTAAGTTGCTTAGCTTGGGACGAGATGGCGTTGTGTGAAATGTCCAAGGATATTTATTATTATTATTATATACCGACACAATAGCTACAATGTACATTTACCCTTTACCTTTTAAAGTACTGCATAAGTAACAACACGCCGGAGTCCTCCTTTAGTTGTTTATAAGCCATCCGCATCAAAATGTATACTGCAAATGACACTGTATTTGTTTGGAATCCAATCGTTTTCACCATTACATTTTCTACTTAGTAATTTTAATTCAATAATTTCTCCATACTTAATTTTCTTTAGAAAATCTAGCAAAAGGAATATAAAATAAAATACCCAGTAGTAACTATTAAATAATTTACCATAATAATATATTGATTTTTATAATAAACGAAAAATTGCCTACATTTCGGTTAATTTGCTCACGTGAGTATTGGCAACACTGAACTTAAAATTAATTGTTTTGTTCTAGCAAATACAAATTGATTTTAATGTTTAAAATCTGTAAATAAGTGATTGAATTATTCATTTACGTATGAAACGTGATTCCTGGATTGTTTTTCTTTCGGTCACTACGGTTTTTACACCATTTTACCACGCAAGACATGATTTATAGTTTTTATTTTTTCGCCGCATATTGCGTCTTTAAGCATCGACGTTCACGCGCGTAATGGCCGACTAATGTGTGAAAGTGTGCGTGCTGGCCTGTACATATAGCTGATCTGGCCGACTATGATGTCACAGTTTTTAGTTAGCGAGACTCTGTCCGACTTTTTTTATACGTCCATGATGTAGAACAACTTTTTCAACGTCAAAGTCATTCTTGCACCTTTATGAGCTTGGAGGGTTGTATTGATGAGTTTGATGATTATAACTCTGTAACTACATACGTCTTACAGCCGCGAATCAAATGTTCATCATCATACAACCTAGCACTGCCCTGCAAATTGCAAAAAACTTAAGAAAATTTGAATTTCGCGGACTACCCTGGAGCATCCACCTTAACCACGGTTATGGAATATAAATAGGCTGCCTGATTCAGTGTGTGATAGTGGTTCTCTGGGTGTCTTCAAGAGGGCAATATGTACGTGGATATGTACAAGTTATTATGTGTGGAGTTTTTCAAGTGTACAATAAAGAATAAATATTTTTAAGTACAGTACTTACGTACATTAATATAATACCTACTTTTTACTTGTATCTATTGCTATCAAAATTAAATTATAAGTTCTTGACTTGACCACGACTATGTGACCCCCTCCTGGCGCCAAAGCTGGATCCGCCCTTGTTCAATACTCTCTTGGCCTTCCTTATAAAATGTGCCTTCCTTGTAAAGGTACATTACTTCTCTTTTCTATCAGTTATTTTGAATTTACGCTAATTTAAATCAAATGTAAATAAATCATGTATCGAGGTATCATGTACTGAGGCACTTACAAAGGTCGCTGGAAATCGGCGAATACGTTAGTAGCACCATAAAATATTGTATTACAACCAGAGTTTTCTATTATCTTTCGACTGTTCTCTGTAAAACAGCTTGTCGAAAGCCTATCCATTTTATTCATTGAATGGTTCCGTATTATCGCAAAGTTTTGTTTACCATTAGACACCGATGCGTGCAGATGATAATTACGTGTGATCAAATTAGGAGTATCCGACCGAAATGTCTACGGACCTCGTTAGAAAGACATTCCTCCGGCGCATGTCCGCAGATATTTTGGACGGGTTGTACGTATCGTTTTTATAGTGCGAACGCGTCAGCCTCTGGCGACAATCAGCACATTATGCGTCGGGTCGTCGGCAGAAGCCGAGCCGGCTTTACCCGCCACCACGACCAACCAGCCGGCACCAGTTCCCCGTCACAACCTGCCGAGACTACGCGGCTGCAGACACCGCTACCCGCGATCCTACATCGAATACAAAACAAACAATCACTATAAAACAATAAAGAAAATCTATTAATTTCAACAACATGGACAGTGAATGAGTGTAGCGATTCATTAAACATTTTAAACCGAATGAGATTTATCGAGTGTCACTTTTGTAGTGAGTTTTGTGGATAGTGAAACGAATTGCAGTGACGACAACGTGACGTATTACCATTTACAAAATAATCATCAACGATAACGTGAGATGCCGATAATAATTTAGAGCACTAATTACGGTAAGCTACACCCAAAATATTCCATAATTAAACTAACTACAGTTAATTTAACTGTGGTTTTATGCAATAAACAACATTTATTGTACGGTTTCGTATGGTAATCATAATTAATTTAGTTTCTATCAATTGTATACAAGAATTCCTCTGTTTAAATACATAGTACACTTTTATGCCTATGATTTAAATTACTTATTTTATCACGAATTTTTGGTGGTCTATAGCGCAATTTTACAGTTAAGCTTGCTTGCAGTTATGTGCTTTAATATTTGCTGTAATTTGTCACATATTTATGCATACAAAGAAGATGAATGAAGAATCTAATATTTCATGTGCAAAGAAGTGTTAATCTAGGATCCTACCTAGTACAACCCTGCAATGCAGGTAGTGGTAAATAAAAAATATGTCAACACAGTTACCAAATACTGACCTAATGCCACTATGACAATCGTAACATTGACTGGGTCACTTTATCAATTTGCTTAATTAATCTTTAATATACAAAAATAATGTAAATAATTTAATGTCCAGCAGTGGACGTCTTTTGGCTGAAATGATGATGATGATACAAAAATATAGTGTTTTCAAATTTATCCATGTTAACTTATTATCTTTAACAGTGTAATGCTATATTTTAGACATGCTCGTCTTCACTTACTACATCTGCGAATTGAAAAGTGAAAGGATAGCCAGATAGACACTAAAAAAAGGCGTAAAGTGTAATCGTACTAGTATAGGTGGTATCATATTTACAGTTTAATTATATAGGTTATTGGTTGTACTCTTTATGTAAAATACTATGAAAACATATACAAATATATCAGATAGATAAGAGTAATAATAACTGTCTTATTTACTTCACAAGTAACTAGATACGTAAATATTCTTCATTTACATTTTATAGATCTGATCGATGCACTTGTTACCAAACTAGATAATTAAATCTGCATAGTTTATCAGTCATATAACGGCTACCTGTTGAATACACACCAAACTCATGATATCATCGGCATTGGAACAAAGAAATATAAATTTGGACTTCCAGTGGCGCTCTCAAAACAACATTCACTGAATCATTAACCAATGACGACATTCGCGTCATCTGAAATATTCGAGAAGACAAAAAGAGAAATGCCGGTCGCTTGTTGTTCAACAAAATTCCAGTGGCGTCAGTCAGAATGTTATCGCACAAATTACAACAAAAAATACCTTACACCGGCAAGTGTTCACTATCGTTTGAAATAAGTAAGTTATCGTATGGCTGCGGTTACAACTATTCATTGAAGTTGACAATAAATGTTAGACGAATATTGCTGAAATGAAACATTTGTAATGGTTTAACCCTTTAAAAATGATTTGCATCCGTGACCGCGATTAGTGCAAAGCAACAGAAGTTGGTAGTAAAATTAATGTAATATAGCTATAGTACGTCATGGAAAAATAGTAAAATATACGCGTTTAGAATATACAATTTCACCAACCTATACCATCTTTAGGGTGTCGTAAGAGTCGACTAAAGAACGCAAGACGCAGATCACCTAGCCTGAAGAGAAAGAAAACTTGAAATTTTCCCTCCATGAATTTGGAGGAGGCCTGACCCAGTAGTGGGTCATTTATGGGCTGTAACGATGACGTTTCCATGTGATTACAGATTTAGAATACATAGTGTCGCCACCCCATTTCATTCCGAGTCGTAACAGCCGACAAAAGGAAATGCTAAGGCCGAAAAACTAGCCGCATGAGAAGGAAAACCAGATACGTCACCCTGTGTCATCCCGTCTGGTCAGCTGGCAACTAATTACGATCCATATAGTTGGAGGAGGCCCGTCTCAGCAATGGGTAATTTACAGGCTGAAAAGTAGTAAAAAGTTGAAAAATGCGAGAATTTAATTTCAGTGTGTGATAATCTGTGCCAAATTATTCGCTATTAATTTTATACCGAAGGGGTCTCAATATCTTTTAAAAATATATTAGGTAATAGACGATAGATAACTGAGTGAGACGGAATTACCAAAGAATAGCGTCGAAGCCATATGCAACATTGGTTTATTTTAAGTAAATATTGAAACAATCACCACGCCGATATAGTTTCTGTGTTACAAATTTGATAGCCAGTTTGGCTTTACTTAACACATACATAAAAATCCAATATACCTCTTAGGCCGACCTTCTTAGGTAGCGTAGGCGTAGTCCATAAAATTACAGTGAAGGTTATTTTAAAGTGTGTGCCAAATTCACGTCCATTGTTGATAGGGACATCCAAATGTTACGGTAAAAGAAGACTGCATTTGGGGTAGAAGACTGCTGCCATGGACGCTATATGTGTTCACGCTGACTTAGCGTGCCAAGTGCACGCTTTGGCGGCGACGCTGCACGCCATCAACCTGTACTGTGCCACCATCTGCGCAGCACTCATTTGTTGCTGCGCTCCGTTACATAAACGTGATAGGTAAGTGACCTGGTTCTGTAAGGCCGGGAGCTAATTTAGTTTTAAAGGTGGTTTAAATTTCTTTCGTCATTAAGCACTACTTTACAATTCATGACAGAACATTATACCCCGTTCAACATAGCTTGACAAGTTGGCGTGGGTGTATTATGTGTGAAATTCTTTATTGCACTAGACATATAAAACATTGGGTAGATAAGCGATGGTGGGTCATATTCATAATAAGTTCCTATTTAATATTACAGGGTTATTTTTTGACCTACCGCCAAATTTAAATAGGTGGTTCAGACCATGAAAGTAAACAAAAAAAGAAGTTGTAAAAGTCTTAAATTTCAATGCGCTAAAGCCAACAAATTTTATTTCAAAATGAAAATGATTTTTAATCGAATATTGTCTTTTAAAGTTAAGAAAAAGTGATAAAGAATTTCACACATAATACACCCATACCATCTCGTCACAGTTACAAGTATTTTAAACCGTTACTTTTTGGACTACTAGTTATTATCTGTTTCCCACCACTATTCGCCATTGCAAAGTAAAGGTATGATTCCGAAGTACGCTGCACGCAGAAGTGCTACCTCGGCACTACTGGTCCCGATTACCGCGACGTAGTTTGGAATCATACCTTTTTGTCGATCAGAAAAATTGACATCTGCCAAATCGATCACGCTATCTTGACTATGGTATAGTTAGTATTTTTGGTGCAGTGAAGTCAAAATCAATACAATATGCTATTAACCTCCATGTAACTGGAGATGGCCGATTCAACAGTGGGTCATCTATGGGCTGAGTTGTAGTAGTTTAAAAGTCAAATTTCGAACAGTCTGACGTCGATGACCCACTGCTGAGTCGGGCTTTCCCCCATTGCATGGAGGGTAATTAGAATACTGTGCGACGCTGGCCAGACGAGTTGGCACAGGGTTTCGTTTCAAGTTTCCTTTCTTTTGCGGGTAGATTTTCGGCCTTGTCATTTCCTTTTGTCGGCTCTTACGGACACCCTCAGGATGGAATGGGGTGGTGCCTCTATGTTTTCTAAACCCGTTACCACACGGATTTTTATAGTCTCGTGGTTATTCTAATCGTAATGCTGGCAGTTCACTTACCTATTGGTGTTCGCTATTTTTTTTTCTCGTTTGTAATATCCGCATACAAATCTCGAAGTGAAGTACTTACTATATTCGAGTATCCAAAAAACGCCTCCGTATGTCCACAAATTTTGCAAAAAAAGACGTAATAAATGGACTTCAAACATTACGGAGCACTGAAGATTAATAAGTACCTACGTATATTATTAATGTTTTGTAAAGATTGCTGATTTATTCCGCTATAACATGGCTATAACAATTAAAACGCCACATCAATATTAGAATAAGCCACGGCAGAGCGTAACCGGGTTTAGGTAAAATATAATATTCTACGATGACTTTGTGATCTCATAAACACGCATAATTCATATTACTTTAACCAACCCTATTATGATGTAACGAATAAAAAATTGTAATATTGCAATTTCATAACAAAGCTATCCCTTTAAACGTGTCCTAACAAAAATGATCGAATTTTAGCTACATACTTAACACAACAGGCATTCAAGGCAATGGCGCGGGCAAGATATGCGAGGGTTTGCCAGCCTGATACTAGGAGCTGCCTGGAGCTTCGAGGCGGCCGCTGCCCTTCTCCGACCATCCAATACCGTGCACCTAGTAGCTGCTTTAATGGGCCCACTATCCTGGGTAGCCGCAGCAGTATTCCACGTTACACTCTGGACCCGAAGATCGGCGGCCCCCATCCTATATCTAGCAATTTACTGGATGCTAGAGTTTGTGTCTACGGCAACTGTAATATGGCAACATTGTACGACTGGAATCTCAACAGATCACATAGAGATATACATTCAAGGCGTGTCGTTGCTGATGACATTGATGATATCTATGGTAGACTGCGTTTGCTTTTATGACGAGGTGAGATTGTACTTTATTTTGAAGCTGCTGATTTGCTCTAACACTAACATAAAATATCATCGGATTTACTACAAGTTAATGAAGAAAATAATGCTTGTTATACCAGCTCAAGTAATAACAACAGAAAGAAAGAAAATATATGAAGCACATAGCCCAGAACATAGACTAAAACAGAAATATATAATTATATAGAAAATACTAGCGACCCGCCCCGGCTTCGCACGGGTGCAATGATGAACCTCTAAATTCATCAGTGTTTCTCTACAATATTATGGATGTATTATACTTAAACACCTTCCTCTTGAATCACTCTATCTATTAAAAAACCGCTTCGAAATCCGTTGCGTAGTTTTGAAGATTTAAGCGTTTATAGGGGCTTTTTAATAATATGTAGTGATGATGCATAGGTTATCAAGTCAAGGTTTCCTTCGCTTGCGAATTAATTCATATGATAGGTAATCTAAGGTTGGAATAGTTTGGTTAAATTCATAATCCAACACAACATGACTCAATAATGACTGGATTTGGAGCCGGTGTTTCCAGTTTCGACTATTAACCTTATTTAAGGTATTGCAGATAAAATCCTCGTACCGATAATGACATCCGTAAATTGCATCGCGTCAATGTCTTACTCGGACCGTGAGCTAAGGAATAATATATCTAGCTACTCATTACAAGCAGGATGTGATAGCATCAGCGTTTAGCTCCCTTGAAGACATGTATCCGTATAACAGACACTAATGTCTTTAACCCCTCTATTGCATTTTTTCTGCAGATCAGCGTAACTCGATAATCAACTTAGGATTAGCACGTCGTATATCTAAGTCAGCTATTTGGTGATTAAAACTTCCTTAGTCCTCCAAGCTTGGCAAAATAGCACATAACATAACAGAAACGTAAAACGTCTTAATGAATGTGTCGCTAATTATGTATTTTAATATTGATGGTTTTTAAATTGATCCCTTAACGAAAACTCTTTAAAGCATAGTTCAGATAATTACTTATACTATATTAGGCCCCTATTTTGGGATGTTTTTCGGAACAGTGCAAACCTATCGCTGTATTAAAGAACATTCTACTAAAATAGTGGATAATTTATTCAGAAGGTGGATGTTTACATTTCTATGCAGAAATTATTAAGTATGCGTATTTTTTTTCAGCAGCAAAATATATTTTTATTCCTAAAAGCAATTGACTCAAATTAAAGTCAATGCAGAAAAAGTCGCCAGCAACAGCTAATTTAGTTATACATAATTGAAGCAATACTGCGTTCACCCCATTGTACATCATTACCGTAAAGATTCAAATAACTGATGTACAGTTTACGCACTACCAACTCACAATGTAACGCTATACAATGTGTAACGAAAATGGTATATACATCAAAAACCTTTCATCAAATCAAATGAACCACTCTTTTTCTATCTTGAAATATGAGAAGTATACCGTAATTTTTCTCAACTAGTTCTTTTGCTTACACTTTTCGACCACAAATGTAACGAATAAATAAAATAGGTTTTCCCAATTTCTTTGGGATCAGTCAAGTCAGTCTTGCCTGATTTGGCTAGCTGCCAGCATTTACGCATAGAGATTGCAGTTTACCTCTAGTGACAACCGGTAATTATAGAGCTAGACCAGCTGTCACCCTTCAAGCCACTAACTGTACGTGTAATGACTGAGGGAGATGGTAGAGTGGCAACCGGGACCTACGTATTTAGTTGCCATCTGAAGCACAAAGGAGCGATGTTACAAATGATGGAAACCCATCCGACAGCCAGCAGAGCCAGAAGTTATTTAACCTGCAGATTGCGTTCTGCACTGTCCCCTAGACTACGAATCCACTTAAAGCCATCACGATAAAGGAGGATTTTTGTATACTTTCTTGCCACAATAAATATTAATGACACGCGGGCACACTTCCTCATAACTCGACCATCTTCTGCCGCCGCTATCTTCTGCGCAACACTAGGCGGGCCCCACTATTATCCAGGGGCGCTAGCAGCCGCTTCTCCTACACTCATTTATCTACTACACAGTACTATCCTGTCATTGTTTAAATTCTCTTTTTGTTACACCAGATCTGTATAGTCCAAGAACAAAAGACATAGAACTAATCAACCATTAATTCCGGTCTACTTACAATGCTACTGCTCCCACATAAACCATTGCGCCTCGATATATGCGTGGTTCCACTCTTGCACATGCACGTGACTCAATACATGTCATTATCCGGAAGAGTACCGTTATCTTTCTATTTTAAATCGCTCCATTACCCAGAAATGTCAAATGAGACTGTAAACAATTTGATGTCAATGATACATCGTACTTTACAATTATGTCTTTTGTTACAATAGCTAGAGCTTACAATATAACATGTTAATTTAATGGGGGCACTTCACACTATTCATGCACTTAGTTATGTGTGGATGGAACATTTATTAAAAAGTCATACATGATATGTGAGCTCATTAATGCCGCGTACGAATAGCGTACACGAATGGCCATGGGCATATGTCCTTTGTAGCAAGATGTACTTACTTTCTGACACATGCAAGTGTATTCTGATTCATGTGTAAATTACAATTTGACGGGTCAAATAGATACATAACGAAAACAAACTAACGAAAATAAAAACTACTACACAATTCCCTATTTATCGACAATTCATGTTCAAACAAAATCTGTGCGATACACCACTATTTTTTAATTACTGGAAAAATACTGTAGTAGCAATAATTTTACTACTCTTTTTTTTTATTTTCTAAAATCGTTTATCTACTGATAGTAATAATAAACAATTGATGATTCCTGTCGTGTAAGTTTAAATCGAGTTTTATGTAGAAGAATTACGGAGGATTAGGAACAGCGTTGTTCTAAGGTATAGTTATAGTGCGTAGACTGCATGAGTCAGTCTAGGATGGCGTCTGTGCCAAGGCGCCAAGAGCATAGCCAGTGGTACCGTCTGCTAGCAAATTGTTTCAGTTTATTTTTGTGATTAACTAATGGCTGGTGTGACGTGCCACTTCGTACCACCAACATTTTATTTCTCTATGTTCTCATTAAAAAGCTTATTTTACCACTCAGATCTACCAAATTATGATAGAGGAGCACCTATCTGTATTGCCAAATTGCAAACAGACGTTGTTACTGCATTGCCAAACGCTACAAAAATTATTAATAGGCATATCAAATATTCATTTTGGGGCAGTTATTTTTTCACAGTTGCTTTAGGAACATTTATTAACTTTAACTATATTAATTTTGTTAATAAATGTTTTTGTAGTTAATTTAAATGTTGGATTATGTCTTTATTCGTCAACGGTACGCGTGCAGAAGACGGTTTTCGTCGTGTCTGGCGCCGTCTCGAATATCCTAGCCCGTAGTACTCGCCACACGTGATCCCAATATGAGTAGTACATAACTACTAATGGACTGCCATACTGACTGCCTCATAAATTACAAGTTTATCGCATAGATGTAAAACGAACATGACGTTTCATAACGCAAAACCCAATGCTATGATTGAAAGCAGACGTTTTGTATGACTGAAAACTCGTCGAGCCGCCTCCAATATAACGAGAAATTGGTCTAAGACCAAACGGAATGATATAGCTTGGTTATAAAGTTTTCTTGCTCTTGCGACTAGTCTTCTTGACCACCTACCTTATTTCCGATAGTCCTGTCCGTTCATCTCTCATTCATAAGGTCTGGTTAACAAGAAATGAGGAAGTCGTAATGAATGGGGAAATCAATCGATCTGCAGGTCAAATTATACCTGGGTCAGTCTGTCGGATGGGTGTCCATCATATCAACATCTGATCAAACACTAACAGCTGCCTTTGGATTCCGGGGTCCGGCAAGTCTCCCTTGCCCTTGCCCTGAGTCTGGATGTCATTTGTGTCTCGTAGCACAAGAAGGTTCCTTTTTTATGAAAGAAGAAGAAGAAATTCCCGGTTGTACCACTAGAAAGTTCTCTGAGGTCAGGCGGGAAACGCTCTGCTCCGGTAGCTAGTTATTGCGCCTGACTGTTAATAGACCGCTATGAAA
Organism: Clostera curtula; assembly: GCA_905475355.2. Classification (NCBI taxonomy): domain Eukaryota; kingdom Metazoa; phylum Arthropoda; class Insecta; order Lepidoptera; family Notodontidae; genus Clostera; species Clostera curtula. The sequence continues at coordinate 10,250,954 of FR997797.1, read as the reverse complement.
ATTTGGAAAGAAAATGTTTATGAGGTTGATTACTTATTCGCGTATATTATATTACATCTTGTACAACAAAACTATTACCGAAATATCTTGTATCTGTAAATAATTCTTACGTTTATACATAGATATGTAACAAAACACTTGGCATACATTTAATAAGCTATTTCCTTTTCAATAAACCCAGTTTATTTACTTTGCAGGTCACGAAACGATTCAGAAATAGCCCAAAGTCGAGCAACAGTGAGAACATTTGCTATAAACATAATGAAACTCATTTCTATTCCAAATTTTCTTTCTTTTGGCTAAACTCCTTGCTGTATAAAGGATTTAAGGCACCTTTGGATCCTGACTATTTGGGCGATGTTCCTGAAGACGAACGTTCTGTGAAATATTATAAAGAATTTATGAAGATATATCACGATCAATGTGTAAGTTTTTATTATCATAATTATATGTATATGGGCCTCCTATGTCCTATAATGTAAATGAAGGAAAGAAATTTGCCTATTAAGCCACGCTGGCCAGTTGTGATAGTATCACATGTGGGAAGTAATTTCTCACGTTTCAGAAACTTTGCAGTGTTAAGTACACTCGTATAGTCACGGGAATATCACGGACACTGCAAAGTGTATGAAACGTTGGGGTTGAAATTAAAGAACACGATCAGAACCGTTAAGAAATCATTTTCTGCAATGTGCATAGATCGTGAAAATTTAAGGCATCAGTATCACATGTATGTATTATAAATTCACCACGAAATGGACTTCGATCGCCCTTAAATATTGAATGTGACGTACCATGGCTTTATGGTGCATTAAAGTACAACCAGTTTCAACCATTAGACCAATATCAATTTAATGTATTCAGCTATACGGTTGATATTGCTGTCAAGAGAATAAGCAAGAATGCTTTCGCGACAAGTGGGAAATTGTTACGATGTACTCGTAGCTCAGGGCAATACTTTCTCCACTTAATGTAAACATATAAAGGAGGCAAGAAAATAGGCAGATTAAGGTTTTATTATCAAAATACCATCTCGTACTCCATTATTTGAATCAGAATATAACATAGTATACCTCTTGGCATTAGGTCCGCTTATGTAAATTTTGATTTGGCGCAGTGGTTGAGCGATCGACTACTGCGCATCATGTCGCGGGTTCGATTCCCACACGGAAGAAATGTTTGTACGACCTACAAGCATTTATTCCGAGTCTGGGTGTTTTCTATCTATAATATGTATGAATTTACTAAAAAAAAAATGTATATAAGTAGTTTATCATCCATCTCGTTACCATAACACAAGCATTAAGTTGCTTAGCTTGGGACGAGATGGCGTTGAGTAAAATGTCCAAGGATATTTATTTATTATTTATTTATTATTTATTTATTATTTATTTATTATTTATTTATTATTTATTTATTATTTATTTATTTATTTATTTATTTATTTATTTATTTATTTATTTATTTATTTATTTATTTATTTATTTATTTATTTATTATTTATTTATTATTTATTTATTATTTATATATTATTTATTTATTATTCATTTATTATTTATTTATATGTAACAATTTGTAAACATTTCAGTCGCGTATCGCATGCAAAAAAGGAACCAACTCCATTTAAAGCCATCGCAGGCGAAGTCGCATGTAACATCTAGAGTATTCCAAATCCGCCACAACAAATAAGTATATTTACAATAAAATGTTTGTCGTATTTATAATTCAGTTACTGGAATGGGACAAGACCTTTGCACTTTGCAAGTCATAGACAATGAGTGCAATGACCAACAGAATACTATCCTTACAAACGAATGTAACTTAACGCCGCCGTCGCGTTGAAATTTACTCTGCACCATAATAAACGAAAATGTTAATCTCATCAAATATTTTCTTTCAGGATACGAAAACTAAGCAAAGCAGTCCAAGCCTCTTAACTTGCTACTGTCGTAAAATATGGCCTAATTTCTATTTGGCTGGTATTTTGAAGTTGTTCGGTGATTTGATCGCAGTAATACCGCCATTAGGTCTGGCGATTATAATCCAATACATTCAAGGGCCTACCAAAATCTACGATCATAACTTTAAAGTGACCTTAGAAGAGTTTTTTGGGAATGGATATGTTATGCTGCTTATTGTTACTCTGGCTCTCATAAGCCAAGCATTTCTGTCCCAGAATTCAACACACATGGTAACGGTCGAAGGGACGAGACTGAAGACTGCCTTGCAAGTTTGTGCCATTTTATTTGTAAAGCCTATAGTGTGGAAGAAAATGGTTTATACATAAAAAAAGATGCCAAATTCTAGGTACCAAACAACATGAACAACGAGACATCGATTTTTGATTGATTGTGTGTTATTTTGTGTGTAATCTCGTGCTAATTGTTGATGAAATACGCGAACTTTCCCGCAGCAGGGTACATTTGCTAAAGACGTTTACTCATAATTTTAATTTCGGTCTACACTTAAAGGAAATTGGGTGACCAAGATACTCAAACTGTCACAACAAGGGTCATAAAGACACAACAGAACATGTTGAGTAATCCCAATCAGATTATATCTAATCGATCTCGGTCGAAAATGGTTTATCCGAGATACAAACAGGTTAAATACGGGATCGCTACATTGCCCTCACGGACACTTTTTGTTGCACCCCGCTTAATATGTTAGCTGTTATCGAGTGTGTGATGAAATGTGAACACATTTTATAATGGTTGCATTTTATGCAGTTTTTTATTGACAGAGCATGGTGTATGACAAATGTATGAGACTTGCGCCGTGGTCCCCAACTGACGCCGTGGAAGACGAAGAGTCTCCCTTACTACGAGATCCCGAAGAAACCGTTGTGACGCGAAGTGGACTTATCACTAATCTAGTTTCACAAGACACATATAATATTATGTCCTGCGTGTGGATATGCCATTATATTTGGGCCATACCGTTAAAAGTTAGTAAAAATGAAACTATCTGTCTTATAATCAATTATAATCAAACTGTCCCATATTATAATCAAACGAAGAAGAAGAATTTTACTGCCTTATATAATTGGAGCCAAATGAGACAATAAAAAAACACAATATTGCTCGCGCTCGTTCTGTCTTTGGGGCGCGATCGAATTTTAAAATGATTTATTGTTGTATATGATTTAAATTAACCCAAATATTTCATGGTTTCAGGTAGCAGTTATTTTATATTTACTATACACAAAATTAGGCATCAGCGCAATCATAGGTTGTGCCTTTAGTGTTTTACTTATCACGCCCATGCAATTCTATATTGGCAAAAAAATCTCAGACAACTCTAAAGGAATATCAAAGTGCACTGACCACCGGATATCCAAAATGACAGAAATATTACAAGGCATGGACGTAATTAAGCTTTACGTATGGGAAGACTTGTTCAAAGAAAAGATATTGCAGCTTCGTGAAGTCGAATTAAAGCTTCTAAATAAAGACTCCGTTTACTGGAGTTTCTTAAGTAAGTGAATTGACACCTTTTACAGGGTGGACTGAGGACCTGGTTAGGGTCGCCAGAAGACATTGGGTGCGGGTGGATCAGGACCGGCCTTCGTGGAAATCCTTGGAGGAGGCCTATGTCCAGCAGTGTATTTTTATGGCAGAAATGATGATGGGGATTATAAAAGCCCGTTACATTACTTTATTTTATAACTACTAATCTTTTTTTTTCAGCGTTCACTACTCAAATCTCCACGATACTGATCACAGTGATCACTTTCAGTGTACATTACTTGGTAGATGCCAACAATCATTTAACTACCGTTAAAGTATTTGCGGGTCTGGCATTCTTCAACCAACTTACTGTGCCTCTGCTGATATTGCCGGTTACTGTTCTAATGGTGATACAGGCTATGGTAAGGAGACTTTTATAAATAATTCACATAAAGACGTTATATTATTTCATTTGACTAGCACACTACCAGTTTTTAAAGATTGCAATCGATAAATTTAGGTCAGTACGAAGAGGATCGGCGAGTTTTTGGAACTTCCAGAATCGAATAATATTAGAGAAGATAGCTATGATGATCAAAAGAAGTCGCTGAAAGACGATCAATGGCGAGATAGTATTATTGACTCGAGAGATAGTAATGAATATGAGGATAAGGATACAAACAGAGATGAAGCGGATGATCATGAAAGTGGAGACCAGTTCTCAGATGACGAAATATTTATATCTTCCCACAGAAACGAACACGTAGTCAGGATGAAAAACGCAACGTTTTCTTGGGGGAGAGGCACCGATGACATGTTGTTAGAAGTCGATGATTTGGATATATCTGCCGGTAACATTTTTTACTATCTAGATACTATCTATATCTATAACTGTCCAAATAATTTTAATCCGTCCTTATTTCTTTTTAAAAATAAGAAATAAGGACGACTTTCATTTTAATAACTAATGCAAGCTTAACTGCTTGAAAACATTTTGTTTTGAAGGTTTTTTATAGAAAGGTGAATACAAATACATAGTTTAATTTTAGTTAACAAAACTATCTATAGTTTTTGTAATGAAGAGAATATGAATAAGTCGATAAATAGTAGTCAAAAGAACATTAATTTATAAAAAAAACTTCAATACTGTTTAAGGTACTCATACACTTTGTTTACAGGAAAACTTATAATGGTAGTAGGCACCACTGGATCGGGAAAATCTTCTTTGCTGTCTGCAATTCTTGGGGAAATGTACCTGTACAAGGGAGATGTAATTCAAACCAAGTAAGGGTGACAATTGTACTATACCGTATAATTCACTGTCACTGGATTGTTCATTACTCTGACAATGAACTTATTTAGATATCCGTCCGACCTAATTAACATTGACTAAACGCGAAAACGTCGCATTTAATTAAATAAAAAGTCTTGCTGCGGCGCTGAATAATTTCCCTTTGAGAATACTTTACGAAAATAAACACTATTGACAATTACATAGTTCTACAAAGCTATTATTTATAAGCTTATCAATCGTGAAGCTACTAAAATGGTAATGTAATTAAATTACCAAAATAAAACAAAGAACTTTATGACATTTATAGGTTATTTACAAGAACTAATACTTATTTTAAATCGTCCACTTTGTAAGCAGAACCAACAATATGAAGGTTCGTTTCAGGCCTTCTTAGCACGTCATATTTTAGCCTGGTTTTTTTTCTTGAAATATATTATAATGTTGTCATTAGGTAGTTCATAAATCCGGCTTCACTTACGTATGGACGGAAAGCATTTAAATGTTATTTGATCAAAGAAATTGTAACTGCTTGAAGATTCGTAAAATCATTCATGCTTTCGTGCACTACTTTGAGTTCAGGTCTAGAATAACATTAACCATGAGTATTGGTGGTCTTCCAGGAACTGTTCTATGTGGTATGCGGGCCAACCGCCATGGTTATTAGAGGGCACGGTGCGTGACAACATTATCATGAACAGCTCTTGGTGCCAGAGAAAATATGGACGTGTTCTACGAGCTACCGGTTTGAGGCCAGATTTGCAGCTTTTACCGGGTAAGAAAGTAGTGTCACTTCTTAACCATGTATAAAAAACTGTTTTGTTTGGGATGTTTTTAGGTGGGGGCTACTATGTATTTTATTGGATATCGGCATCGATGTTGTTCAGCCTCTAAAGTCCACTACTGAGTGGCGGCGAAGAGACTAATTCAGTAACAATTTAAATTCAACCTAAAACACTTCAGAATACAACTGTATTTAGAATACGCTCGCCGCGCTTTATGAGGCTCGCCGTCATTGTATTTCGTTGTACCAAATACAGTTGCATTCTGAAGCGTTTAAGGTTGAATTTAAATTGTTACTGAATTAGTCTCTTTGCCGCCACTCCGTTGGTCGGCGCTGACCCTTAATGGTCAGTTATTATTGTTCACTTAAACAATCTCTACCTCCACCAAAAAGGATTCATATTTTTCGTCAAGAGCAGGATTATATCTTGTAGTTAGAACCTCTGTTCATGCTCTTCTTATTGTAACCTTTTTTGTTTTGATGTAAGTGACTCTACACGATACGCCCGAGCCAGGATATAATCTAATTATTCTTCCGTGATTAAATAAATAATGACAACATTGATGTCATTATTTAATACAATCTGCATTGCCACAGTGGATGGCACTGTTATCACAACATTGCCGTCCAGCGTGGCCATGCAGTCATTTTTCTGAGCACATTTCACCACGACATCATTGCGGAATCTTTGCCATATTTTAATATTTCCTCCTATTTCTATTTTAGTGTATAATCGCTTTGTTATAAATTATAGTCTTATGTGTTATAATTTGTTCCCCTCTATCGTTAAATTATTATTGATTTAAATAATGACAACAATATTATAATTTGGTGCAGAAACAATTGAAGCTCGCTGCTCGTTCGCTTGAATAGTCTGAAACGTGCTCGGCATCATAGGCACGTTTCAATAAATGCTCACACGCGCAAAGATATTTATGAGTTAATCAATTCAGGAACCTTGTTGGAACAATTGAATGGATGCCAGTTATTCACATCATAACAATATGTGGCTTGTTATTAGTGCCGTCGTGGCAATTGGGACATTCTAAAACCATTTGCGAACGGGTGATGCCATTGTATCTCTGATGCATATGAAGCAAAGCGCACTACTTAAAGTAGCGATTGTAAAAAATAACTAAAAAACGAATGAAATTCAAAGCATTTATTTTGTTTTGTTGCACTTACAATAAGTCCACATATTATTTATTACACATTATATTTAAAAAAACATTCAACCGTCTATACCAATTCGAAACGCGACCACTGCTGAGAAGAACTGGGAAGAAATTCAGAGGGCTTGTTATTTTCTTCCATGCCTATTTCATACAAAGGTACCAATAACATAGGTAATCAAAGAACATCGAATATTCACACTGAACAGCGTCTACCTTGGGTATATCCGAATTAACGTGGGTGTAAATATAGGTCGGCTACTGTAAATGGTTGCACCTGTCTATGTTCGTTATATAATTCGCTATTCGGATTTTGAAATCTGTTAAAATTGTTGGTTAAAAAGTTTTTTCACTTCAGTAGCTCAAACATGTATGTTTGCTCACTGAAAACATATATAAATTCAACATATAAATATTAAATTCTAGTTTCAAAAATGTTACGTAATATATTTCATCTCCTATAGTGTTCTCGCTGCCGAAGTGAAAAGTTATGTGTGTTACACGAGAGCAAAGTTTTTTGCATCTTGTGCATTTGAATCCCTCGCAACACTCAGGAATCAACTTTAGAATCACTCGCTACGCTCGTGATTCAATCATTGATTCCTTCGCTTGCGCGGGATTCAATATCAGCACTCGCAGCAAAAAACGACTTTGCTCTCTTGTTGCACAAATAACTATTTTTGTGCATTTAACTTGAAACCGTTAACTAATATGTCGTTCAAAATAACCAAATTTGCCATCAGACTAATGGTTTTGAGGTCGGTTAAAAAGAGGCAAGTAAAGGATTCCGAATACATCACAAGTAACGTTTATTGATTACTTACTACTCAGCCGGTAAAAAAAAACCACTGCTGAGTCGTTCCTCCTCCAGTTACATGAATGTATATTATATTCTAGAATTAGTCTACTGTGCCACGCTGGCCAGGTGGGTTGGCACAGGATTTCAAGTTTTCCTTTATCAGCCTTCCTTTTGTCTGCTCTTACAAAACCCTCAGGGTGAAATGGGGTGGTGACACTATGTATTGTCAATCCACCACACGGAAAATAGTGTATGGTTGACATTGGATAATTGTAAGTGAATATTAACTTACAATTATCCAATGTCTTAACCTCGACTATAAATAAATATTATTTATATAAATATTATATATTTAAATAAATATTCTATATTTAAATAAATATTCTATATTTAAATAAATATTCTATATTTAAATAAATATTCTATATTTAAATAATATTGCGACTATAAATTGAGATGTAAGCTATCCTATCTTTCAAGTTGGATGAACTTGCACACCGTGTGCAATTTTGATTAAAATCGATTCAGTAGTTTAGGAGCACATCGCGGACATACAACGAAATATATAATAATAATTCTCGTGTCACGGTGTTTGTAATTAAACTCCTCCGAAGTGCCGCGACCGATTTTCATAAAATGTTTGCGTATAGGTAAGGTCTGCGAATAGGACGACATCAATTTTTCATCCCTCTAAATATTTTTTTTTATTTCTTAGACAAAAAAAATATTTCTTTTCTTACAAAAATACATACAATCTTAAATTTTCACCCTTCTACGATCAACCCCTATTTTTAATATGCGATATTTTTATGGCAAAGCAACGTTTATCGGATCAGCTAGTTTATATATGTATATTATGAGAAGATTACCCTACAGAGGGAGATGCTACACGACTTGGAAGCCACGGAGCGCCACTGTCCGGCGGACAACGTATCCGCGTTTGTATAGCGCGGGCCCTCTATTCCGGGGCACGATTGTTAGCCCTGGATGAACCTCTGGGAGCGTTAGACGCGGCATTAGCACGCCACTTGGTAGCACGCGCACTCGTCCCTGCTGCTAGATCTGGACGGACTGTCATAGTAGCTACGAACCGATTAGAGCTTCTGCACTATGCTGACATGGTAAGTTTATGCTTTAAAGGTTTACCTTGCTCGAAACCTTCATCGTCACGTCTGCCTATAAATGACCCACTGCTAAGACGGGACTTCGACGTGGAAGGCAAATAGCCGACTGTGCGCGGGTTGAATCAAGATTTCCGTATCTTTTTTCTTGCGTTTTTAGTCGGTTGGTGAGATTGTGTATTCTAAATCCGTCACAATCCTTGCTTCAGGAAAATTATGAGACTTGTTTGTCAGGACGGTCACACACTCGCAGGCGTCCATATTGGTATCTACCCAATCTCTGTTTTTTTTTTCAAGAAAAAATACATTATTGTAGCTTAAAAATAAATTGCTACTGCTACTACTCAAACTCCAACCGAAAAGGAACTATTTACGTAGGCTTTATCACAAAACTCAACGCTAAACTGACCCAATGCTGCGTCTGGCCTCCTCCAGTTCCATGGAGGGAAACTAGCTTACTGTAGTCAGTAGCGTGAAAACTGACAGCTGTTTTAACCATATAACTGCCGGTGGTATTGCCAGATGGATCGCGAAGGGCAGACGGCAGATCCGTGTAAATACTGGCCACAAAAGGCCACAATCAAATTGGGAGAAAACCGAGAGTGTATAAATAACTAGCTTTTGGGCGCGGCTTCGCTCGCGTGGACTTCGAACCCGTGCTTATCTCTATGCATTTTTTTTTATGAATATAAAAGTGGTTATTGTGACTAAACTATAATAGTTAGATATGTGCTCTCTCTTTTTTGTAGATTTTAATAAGACCTACAAACTCGTAGTACTTCATTTTGTTCTATTGTCAATAGTTTTTGCAGCGCACGCATAAATAGGTTTTCGATTTTACACCTTGGGTTACAAAATCGCAATTTTCATACGAATCCCTAATTCCTTTGAAAATAAAATAGCCTATAACCTTCCTCGATACATGGACTATGTAACACTGAAAGAATTTTTGTAATCGGACCAGTAGTTCCTGAGATTAGCGCGTTCAAACAAACAAACAAACAAACTCTGCAGCTTTATATATTAGTATAGATTTACAGGTAATAGCGATGGAAGACGGCCGCGTGAGTGGAGTAGGCCGCTTAGGGAGCAACGGTGTCGATAGCTCGGTGGGTCGCTGGGTACGGCTTGCTAGCGAGGCACGCGCAGCAGCGTCCCGAGCTAGCGTTGGCCCACCGGGTGGAACTGCAAGGGAGCGTTCAAGGCTACTCCGAGCGCTCAGCCGAACCAGATTCCACTCCACCAACTCAGATGACACACTAGTTAGTACCTAATTTACTAGGTAATGGTACTCTACAGTTAAAAATTGCGCAAGTAATATTAATGCCTGTCCTGTGTAGACACAGGGCTTCTTCTTCTTCTCAGCCCATAAATTACCCAGTGCTGAATCAGACCTCCTCCAACTACAACGAGGGCAATTAGTCTACTGTGCCACGCTGACCAGACGGGTTGGCACAGAGTTTCGTTTCGAGTTTTCCTTCTCTTGCGACTAGGTTTTTGACCTTTTCATTTTCCTTTTGTCGGCTCTTACGAGACCCACAGGATGGAATGGGATGGTGACCATGGCATGTATTCTAAATCCGTCACCACACGGATAATCCGTCACTAAACAGATAGTTAGTACCTAATTAACTGGCTAATAGTACTCTAAAGTTAAATAGTTCGCAAGTAATATTAATGCAAGTCCACTGCTGAACATAGGCCTCCCCCATAGATTTCCACAATGTTCGATCTCGTGCAGACCGCATTCATCGACTCCCAGCGACCTTCGCAAGGTCGTCCGTCCACCTAGACGGAGGTCTTCCCACGCTTCTCTTTCCCATATGTGGGCACCACTCCAAGACTTTTATGCCCCAACGGACATCCGTTCTTTGGGCCACGTGGCCTGCCCATTGCCACTTCAAAAGGACTTACTTACTTGTAACTGAATTCATGGCACTGGATTGTTCATTGTCGTTCAAAAATAACCAACATTTTAATATTTAAAAATCCTTCAACTACTATTAGTTACCTGATAACCTTCAAACTGTAATCAACTAAACTATTAATAAATTTGACATGAAATAACGACAACTTTAAATGAAATAATTACTTGAAGTGTGTGTGCGTGTAAGTTTAAAAAACTAGCCACAAGAAAACGGCTAGTTTTTTTAACTTATTAACTTTTTCAGTAGCCTCGTTCGACACCCTCAGGCTGGAATTGGTTGGTGAACTTATGTATTCTGAATCCGTCACTATACAGACGCATTTTAATTCAAAAGCAATTTAAAATTATAATGTCAATTGAAGCTAAATACCTAAATCAATTTCACTTGCTGATGTTTGGCACTTTGCGACTGTAAGTTTGCTGTCACAAATCTGTCTTACCCGGGTTTGTACGTAAAATTGGGGATCTAAAAAGCGCAACTACAGAGTTTCTTCCCGGCTCTTCTCCGTAGAGCTGCATTCCGAACTGGTGGTAGTTTGTAAATATTAATTAATTTTATTGTTCGACATGTCAAAAGGTGTTTAAAGAGCCAACTTAATTAAATGAGTTTTGGTTTATTTTGATTTTAAACATAATATTTATTGTGGCAATAAAAATACAAAAGTGATGAAACTAGGTATTTAGTTAAAAATCAGCAGTTTTTTTATCGATTTAACATAAGATTGCTTCTCAGTATTTGTTCCATAAATCATATGATGGTGGCATTAGTATCCATAATACTCATCTCAAACAAACATATCGAAAGATATCCTTCATACACTCATATTTAAAAATATCACCGTATATTTGTTCTATAGATAGGTATAACTGAAGCGGCCGGATCTCACCTGCTTTCCGAAGTACCAACTTGTGCTGGAGGTAGCTGGCGACGCCGACCTTCGCAGCGTCCACGACCCGCTCTGGGCCGGCAACTGTCTTCCCCACCTCCTTCTATGTACAACTACAGGTAAGGCTCTTGAGCATCCAGAAACTATCTACTACTAGTCAGCCCATAAATCACCCACTGCTGGGTCCGGTCCAATGCTCGTCCCATTACAGGGAGTGTAATTAGCCTACTATGCCACGCTGGCCAGACGGGTTGACACAGGGATTCATTTTAAGTTATCCTTCTCTTGGGGCTAGGCTTTCGGCCTTGTCATTTCCTTTTGTCTCCTTACGGCACCCTCGGTATTGAATGGGGTGGTGACACTATAGATTCTAAATCCGTCACCACAAGGACTAAGAAATAATCTACCCACATGGAACATCATCATATCCCCAAGGATTTCCACAAAGGCCGGTCCTGGGCCGCCCGGATCTATCGTTTTCCGGCTACGTTAACCAGGTCAGCCAGGTCGTCCGGAACGCTCTCGCCATTGGGCGTCAGTGCTGCGAACTATGTGCCCTGCCTATTCCGTGTGGCTATTTAGAATTCGTAATGCCACCACCCCATTTTAGCCTGAAGGTGTTGTAATAGCCAGCAATAAAAAACAAGGTCGAAAACCACATGAGAAGGAAATCTTGAAACGAAACCCTGTGCTAACGCGTCTGGCCAGCTTGACACAGTAGGCTAATTACCTTCCATATTATAGGAGGAGACCCGATTCAGCAGTGGTACTACGAGTATACATATAGTAGCCAGCAAACATCTTGGAAATTAAATGCCGAGGCGGGGGAGAGTTCGCGCATGTCATAGCCCCAAATCTGCTTATTCTTTAAAGTCACAATCGACAATAGCCGCGTACTGACTTAGCGAGCAGCCTCGGATTAGAAAACTTACAGACCGAGGCCGCCTCGCGCGGCATGCGTACTGCGGCAAACGTCCGAGGCTGCTTCGCAAGGCTGCTTCGCGAGGCTGCTGACAACCTAAATAGCCGCGTACTGACTTAGCGAGCAGCCTCGCGAGGCAAAAAAATACTGCGCCGTCAAGGTCATATTTAAATATGTTTGCCTTGACTTGATACTTCTCTTTGCCTCGACTGCCTTGTTGGTATGGGGGATGCGTGAGCCGCCTTTGGATCACGGCTTCCCGGTTCAATTCAGGGATCGTGTATCTGTGTAAACCAGAGGCACTTGCTCTCAATCTGGACGTCACATAAGCTCGTGAATTAGTTATTTTTTGTTTCGGGGGACTAGGGAACGCCCCCGCTCATCGGAGTGACTAGTTCCCGCGTTGGTTAGTGGTTTCTGGACCACTCGTGGCCTTTTACAGCCGAGTTGAGATGTGACTCGCACAATCACGGATACACAATAGGACCAGAACACGGGTAGGGACACCCTGTTCTTACGCAATGTCCTAGAGGGAAGCGCTTCCAAGCGCTTTGGTGTAACATCTGAGGGTATAGTAAGGCCCCCTCTGTAAGCCACTGTCAAATGGATCGTTTACGAAGTTTCCCAAACGACTAATGGCCCACGAAGACAAATAGTGGTAGGTTTATGTGGGTAAACCGGTCGCAATCACCATCTCATCGTGACCAGGACTCCCACATACCCCGTCCTCCGGCTGGGGGGAGACCTGTAAGAGGTTTCCACTATAAATAAGGGGGAAACGTTTAAAAAAAACGATGACAGTAGGGCTTCTTCCAGGTGGCGTCCAACTGTCCGTCGTGCCGTGAGTGTTGACGAGTCTAACACAACATTACAGCGGGAAGCGAGCATGTTGAGACGCTGGCTTAAACCGAGAACAACTCGCACACTGACCCGGTACCGTGATTTACTACTACTCAGCCCATAAATGACCCACTGCTGAGTCGGACCTTCTCCCATCACAGGCAGGGTAATTAGCCTACTGTGCCACGCTCTTCAGACAGTTTGGCACTGGGTTTCATTTCAATATTTCCTTCTGTTGCGGCTAGATTTTCGGGCATGTCATTTGCCTTTATCGGGTCTTACGGACACCCTTAGGACTAAATGGGGTGGTGACGCTTAGAATTATCAAGGAATAACATTAGGACCTTATACACTACGCAATGCATGAGCTGTAGTTTATTTTTTTTATATAATCTACTCAAAAATTTGATTGCCGGAAAGTTGCATAGACTAATTGTTTGGAGCTCCAAATAAAGTAGTTTCGATGATAGGGGGAACGATCCCCACGCGCGGGAATCAGTTCTAAAGTAAAATAACAGATCCAGCTAACAGTATTTCATGTTCCAGGTGGACGCCAAGAACTCTGAGACGGTTGATAAGTACTGATTCAGAAGCCGCTTCGGAAGACAATCAAATTAATGGTAGGTATCTTTGTGTATGAATTTAGAATTCAACCATTACTTTTCATTAAAGCCCGTGAGAGAGCCACGAGACTATCCCACCGAGGATCAAAGTCACCGACATAGCTCAGATATTAACAGAGATATATTATTTATAGAAGTACTGACAACTGCTGCGGCAAGCGTTTATTACCATCTGCACTGAATATCTATACTATACATTCTCTGTCATTCTAGACGTACCTGATGAGTCTATATTAGAAGCAACACAGTACAGCTCACTGACATTGAATGGAATCAACAGTAATGCTAATACTACGGAAGATACTATTCCAGATAACATGTCAAAGACTGAGGATATTTTAAATGAGGTAAGCACCCTTGAATATAGGTATGTAGTTAATTTAATCTAAATGTTTTCACTTACTTTAATAATACTTCAGTCCACGTGGATTTGTGTACTATCCTGACTTGATGGTAATGCAGTTTACTACAGTCCGCGCCAATCTTTATGGCCGGTCTGAATGTAGCCGTGGGTACGAACTTGCGCTCACTCACACTAACATGAGTGTGGCGAGGGCGCTTGAGGGTGAAAAATAGTGCGCGCGGGCGTGCCCTATCTCCACGTCCTGCGTACGTCCCGCTGATACCTGATTTTGTGTTGTGCGCAGCGTAATGCGGCTACATTCAGACCGGCCATAAACATTGGCGCGGGCTGTAACTTACCCTTGAAGCCTTAATAAACAGACTAGGTGTCCAATGAAAATTTTCAAATCAGATCTGAGTGAGACTAAAAGCGTTCAAACAAACATATTGGCCAGCTAGATACCTATATTATTATAGAAGTGTAGTTCAGCTGGTATCTTTGTATATAGTGCGCGATTTGGGACGAGTACAGACGAAGTTGCGGCTGGTGGGGTACGGCGTACTGGGTGGCAGCAGCTGCGGCCCAGGCGTTAGCCCTTGCTGCTGACTACTGGCTCACGTACACCACCTCCGATAGTACTGATGTACCGGACGAACAACAGGTTAGTTATTTATCTTTTAAAACCTCCTTTTTAAACACGGTGGTTGTTCATCCGAGGCAATGCGGCTTTTTCTTAGTAGTACAATCTATTTATTTTGTTATAATCGAAAAATAGCTAATTTGGACTTGTGAATAAAATGAATAGTATGGTATGTAGTGAATAACCATTAAAACACTGTATAATATTATAGGTGCAAAGGGATGGTCACTGACTGGGCTGCGTCAGCGATTACTTATCCGTCCGACTTGATCGGTAAACTTTGCTATTGCGATCTAGGATCTTTATGGTAAATTTAGCTTTTCTGTGCAATATTTCTTGATTGTGATTATTCCGATATTTGCGTAAAGTATGAAACATTCAAACATCATTTGGTTGAAAACAGCTGTCAGTTTTCACGTTACTGAACGCGTTCCTATTTTGCTAACACGCTCCCCGTCGCAAAAGGCCAAAGTGAACAGACACATTCTAGGCAAACGTGTGCCATCTTAGGCCTCATCAAGCGAAATTGAAGTCAAATGTAAGCCTATTTTAAATAAACCTGTGCTTATATCATCCTCGTTATAAAAACTTCGACGTTTTGAAGATTTTATACGGATTTAAATACTGGCAGAGTTGGGGCGTGGTCCAAGTGTACGCGGCGTGGTGTGGAGGTGGAGCGTTACTATCGGGAGTGGCGCAGGCTGCGTGCGCGTGCGCCGGAGCCGCAGCCCGGCGCGCCATACATGATAAACTGTTGCATGCAACGCTTCGGGCGTCACCGCAGCACCACCGGGTCACGCCGCTTGGGAACGCGCTGCATCGCTTCTCCTCAGATATCCTTGTTATTGATAAGGTTTGTTTTAAGTGTACTCCGTGTGAATAAGAATACATCACCACCCCATCACATCTTGTCGTAAAAGCCGCCTAAATGAAATTACAAGGAAAAAAACCCATCCGTAAGGAAATAATAGGCTAGTGTCCCGCCTGTAATTGAACTGTAATTGAAGGAGGTCCGACTCAGCGGGTCATTTATCTTAAAAGTTAACTTAAAACTTTAACTTAAAATCTGTAATATGTTTTTGACAGTGTATTCTTTACCGTTTAATGTGCAGTGTAATAAACTATTATAACGCATTAGGTTAAAGTCCTAAAATGATATGATGATGTTGGTGTAAATCAATATAAAAAATATGACCGTAAAGAGTAGGTATATATTTATGTTCAAAATAGAAATTGAACACTATGTACACTATGTACACTATGCCATGAATGAGATCGTAACAAAGTATTCAATTACATGTATTTTGAACAAAATGTATAAACATTTTGTAATGTAAAGATCGCCGGTTCGGCCGCTTAATAGTCTTTGATGACTATTCTCATTCTCCATGTCTTCCTACGCACACTGTCCTCAGTGTGCGTAGGAAGACATGGAGAATGAGAATTAAGTGTATTTTTGGGCAATGTTTGTCTTCATAACCAGTCTTAGACTCTTATCTTGACTTCACTTGTCAAAAGAGCAGTAATGAGTTAAAAGTGGCTGAATAAATGAGTTAAAAGTGAATAAATAAAAAAAACGACTTTAGTTTTTTTCATTAAACATTATTTAAATTCCTGATTAACAATTTCAGAAACTACCGACTGCCATCACGCGGTGGGCACAGCTTGCGTTACTCTGTACGGCTGCTATTTTAGTGAACGCTGCTGTGGCACCTTGGAGCCTGCTCGCCTCGATACCAGCCGTGTTCTTCTACTTCTCTCTTCAATCCATCTACCTTACTAATGCCAGGTCTGGCCTTAGCATTTTTTAAAGACGACTTTACTTCATATATAACCTGAACCTATCGGGGTCACTAACCGACAAGCGACCACTAATGACACCCAGACCCGGAGCAAGTATCTCTTACACAAAGATACGTGCCCGACCCTCGAATGGAATTGGAGACCTGTGCTCTTAAGGTGAAGTGGTCCTTCATTTGCGGATAGGTTATCAGCATTGCTTTTTCTTAAATGCAGCTCTTAAGTTACACTCAAGATGTATTGTAGTCCGGATTTGGCTAACCAGTATTTACACGAAGCGATTGCAGACCTCGACACCCCATCTAGAGGGACAATCGGTATTGGTGTGGTTAGACCAGCTGTCAGTTTTCACGTTACTGCCTACATACAATAGACTAAGTAACCCCCATAGACGGGGGACGTCAGCTTTATCAATTGATGGACACCCGTCCAACATTTAGGAGATCCAGACGTTGCTTACCCTGCAGATCGATTGGGATCCATACGGACATAATATGATGATGATTAAATAAAAACATGTTTATCAGAGAGCTACAAAGTGCAGAGGCCCGAAGCGCGGCGAGCGTGGTGTCACTATGCGCGGAAGCGTGCGCGGGAGCGAGTACGATACGAGCGGGACGCCTTCAGACGCGTATGCGCACAGCATTCATGCGACGACTGGACGCGAATCATAACGCGTTATTACTGCTCAACGCTGCCAACCGCTGGCTGGGACTTACCTTGGTATGTATGAAATGTATACAATGCTATGTATTAAACTACTGCACTATGCATAACCTGTATCGCGAGGGTTGTTAACAAACATGTAATTCACGGAAACAAATTACTTTGTCATGGCATGACTTTTTTTATAACGGAACGGTTATAATTAGTGCAGGGGGCACTAGTTATAACCTGTATCGCGGGGCAGACCAACAAGGTAGTCGAATTCTCTATAATAGCACTATGGACCCTATCATTATGGCTATAGGGTTTTTAATCCATCCTCTTTATGTTTTACAGGATTTAGTGGGTGCTGGCATAGTTTTCGTATCGCTCACTGTAAGTGTATGCGGGGGGGTGGGGGGAGCTGGTTCGGCAGGCCTGGCAGGAGCCTATTCGCTTCTGTTGCCAGCTTATCTGGCGCACCTGGCCAAGTGCCGAGCGGACCTGCACCTCCAGCTGGCAGCGCTTGAACGAGTGCGTCGTGACACAAATGTACCGCAGGAAGACTACAGAGAAGACTGTAAGTCAAAAAACGACTTTCAGAAATTGTCTTTAATTATATATAATACGAAAAGTGCAGTGATGTGCAACAATTACAAACAGTCCCTACAAAAAATGGTTGTAATCGAAAAATACAATAGTTTGTATGAAGCTTACGATTTAATACATAATCTGATGATTTCATTTGGTAAAATTAGTATGAATCCGTGTGGTTACAGATTAATAAGTAAGACTATATAGTGTCACCGCCCCATTTCACCCTAAGGGTGTCGTAAGAGGCCACAGAAGGAAATGTCAAAGCCGATAACCTAGCGCCGCAAAAGAAGGAACCTTGATACACACCCTAACTATATCAGGTGAAATGATGATGAAGATTGAAGGTAGAGTACTTCCCCAGCTGGAGAGCTTCAGTGAGGGGGTTATCTGCAAACCCGTTTTGTGGACGAAATGACAAGGGCTTCGGCGTTAATCAGCATTTTGCTAAGCCGAGATGATAACAAAATGTTGATTTAACAGTGTATAGTTCTAAAAGTGCAATATAGTATTTTTATGCATAAATGATAAATCTATATTGGCGTCGCCAAAACGCTCAAATGGGTCAACTTAATTAAATATATTTTATCTTATTTCTAGGCCCAATACCAAAGAATTGGCAAAGAAACGGGAAAATAGAGTTGGAGAATGTCAATGTGCAGCCGGAACCCGGAGCTGTGTCGATACTTAACAATATCAATATAGCTGTTCAGCCCGGTGAGAAGGTAGGCACATTACAATACATTATGTCTTTTTTGATAAGTATTTAAAAGTCTTCGCTGTCTTTCTTGACGATATAATTTAGTCGAAATTTTCAACTACACACACGGGGATTTTGTAATGGTTGTTCTCCCTGAACGAGGCGATTCTGCTGTAGTAGATAGTACTGTCAAAATAAAACTTTGTACAAAACTCCTTTTTTCCAAAATTACGCGGGCTGAGGTGTATGAAGTTTCCCACACTTATAGTTTATACATAGAGTACAGAATGCTACTATTTTATTACAATTATGCTTATAGATACATTAAATCAATAAGATACATAAACATTACATGCACCTACCATGTATAGGACACACACGCGCATATAATAAATATCCTTGGACATTTCACACAACGCCATCTCGTCCCAAGTTAAGCAACTTAATGCTTGTGTTATGGTAACGAGATGGATGATAAACTACTTAAATACATTTTTTTTTGTAAATACATACATATTATAGATAGAAATGACACCCAGACTCCGAGCCAGTGCCTCTGGTTTAGACAAAGACACTGGCCCGACCCCGGAATCGAACCCGGGACCCGTTGATCCAAAGGCGGCACACCTGACCACTAGACCAACGAGGCAGTCGAATATACATCGCATATATACCTACTCTTTTGTTCCTTGGTAGTCTGTGGTCAAATTTCGAATAGAACTAGAATTTAAATTAATTATGGTAAAAATTCAATTAAAATATGGGTGAGCACTAGCATACATATCTATAAAAAAAAGCATTATTTTGGTTGTAAATAGAATTAAATTCTTTGTAAATATTAATTTAAATAAGGAATGTCCTTGCTATTATTCTTGTATATTTTAGAAAGAAACAACACACTATTCCCTCTGCTGCCAACGTACTTACATTTTTAGACGACGACGGGTTACCTCCGTTTTATACGTATCCGTTACATACGTTACTGGTAACCAGACGAGCAACCCCAACAGTTGTATAAAAAAATAAAAGATTTAGAATACACAGTGTCACCATCCCATTCCATCCTAAAGGTGTCGTAAGAACCGACAAAAATAAATGTCAAAACCAATAAGCTACTCTATTGGTTTTGACAAGAGAAGGAAAACTTGATACGAAAACCCTGTGCCAACCCGTCGGCCAGCGTGTGTGTAGTGCTGTACTGTAATGAGTACCTAGTAGTAGCGAAAATAACTAATAAACAACCTTTTGAAGTCGTAATGAAAGTCAAACTCGGTTTAAGTTAGTACCGACTTCAAATCGTCGTCCAACATCACCCCATTATGCCTTCCGAGAAATGTTTTTATTCCCTTTTTACAATTTTATAGAAACTATATAAATAACATAATACTTAATAAAATTTCTGTGCGAATAATCGAATAAAAAATTTTTCCAAATCGGTTTGATAACAAATATAACATAGAGACGAATTGAGAACCTCCTTTTCTGAAGTTCGTTAAAAATATGTCAAGGTGGCTATATGCGGCCGGAGCGGTAGTGGCAAGTCAACACTGCTCCTTACTTGCGTCGGAGCAACCACAATCAGCCATGGTCGGGTTCTTGTCGACGGAGAAGACATCACGCGAGTGCCTTTGAGAGCACTACGACACAGAGTTGTAGTAGTTCCACAGGAACCCGCCATGTTCTCGGGGACTTTGAGAGAGAATCTGGATCCACTAGCTGTGCACACTGACGAGGAGATATGGCAGTGTTTGCGAGCTGTGGGCTTGTTTGAGTTTGTTACTGCTCAGACGGCGGGATTAGGTAAGATTCTTTAGCCTAGATGTTTACAGAAATTGTATGTATTTGTGAACAGCAAACACAATATACAGTGGTGATTTCGTGAATAATTTTAAGATGTCTGTATCGTTACTTTAGCGACCAACTCTCCAAACATCTTTTTTGAATATTTACCCAAATAGATACCATAATTTTTGAAATTATAACCAATCTAAACTCATATATCTCATAAAACATTTCTCACTAATTTTTTGGATGTCATATTTATTCAAACATTGAATACCTAAATAAATGAGCATCAATGAAAATGCGCTGTCATTTATCCACATGACTTTACCAGTAATCCGTAATAAAACAAAATCCAATCTGTTAGAGTGCGTTTGACACAATGTACATTTTCATTGAACCTTGAAATAAAAAAAAAACATGTTCAAAGATTCATACATCTCAATCGTGTTACATACATCTAAACCTAATTTAAAGCATATGAAATACACACATAGAAATACAATGCTTTAAAAAAATTGCTTTACAAGTAAGTAAGTGAGTGAAGTTCTATAGCCATCTTATATTGTTATACCACTATGTTTCTATTTTTTGCATCTAGGAAAAGTCCTGCATACAAGAAAAGTTGCATAATAGCGACGCGTCGCATATTGAACCACAAGGATGGGCTAACATCCTAATTCAATGGAAGTCACCACGAACCGGCGTTCGTGGTGACTTCCATTGAACCAGGAAGACCAAAAAGACGGTGGTGCGATGATTTAAAACGTTTTTGCCGAAAAAAAAACATGGCGGGCCTTTGTCCAGAAGTGGGATATTTCACAGGCTAGCTTATAACATCATACCTCCTGCGGTGTTTCAGAATGTATAGTAGGCGGTCGTA
The DNA here is from genome assembly GCA_905475355.2 of Clostera curtula. Classification (NCBI taxonomy): domain Eukaryota; kingdom Metazoa; phylum Arthropoda; class Insecta; order Lepidoptera; family Notodontidae; genus Clostera; species Clostera curtula. Next base: position 10,229,752 of record FR997797.1, on the reverse strand, counting down.
ACGGACATGGAGGGTGGAGCGCAGGCCGTGTAGGCCGCTTGGGTGCAGCGCGAGCAGCATTACACGCGCGGATAGCGAGTGCTCTCTTGTTGGACGAGCCTGCTGCTGCACTAGACGCTCCTGCAGAAAGGGCTTTACTCCATGCAATGGCTGCCGTGGCGCCTCACACTACCATAATCACTGTCGCGGTAAGACACCTAATGGATACTCGGTCGTTGGAGGCTAGCCAGGGCTAGAAAGGTTTTTTGGCAGCCCTGCGAAAAGCTCCCGCTTACCTCCTGGCTTCGACCTCTAATTTTTTTCCCCCTGGTGCTGACCTTGTCCCGCGGCGAACGATATCATTGCTCTTGTCTACGTTCAGTTATTACATAGGACGCTAGGGTTGCCTCTACTCGATTTTAAAAGTTATTAGAACCGTCAAGAAATCATTTCCTGCAATGTGAAAAGATTGTAAAAACCTAAGACATCATACTGTATGCGATTTTTGTTACTTTGTGTGGAGGTAGTTAGTTCATGGTAAAGGAGTGTACTATTTAGGGTATCAAGCGACCATTTTTCGAGATAACATGTGAAGATGCCACAGGGTATAAAAATAAAAATTCACGCGTAAAGACGCCTGTATGTATACGTTAAAAACACTACTCTTTCAGCATCGCGTGTCATCGGTCCGCGGCTACGACCGCGCAGTGGTCTTGGAAGCTGGATCAGCGGTGGAACAGGGCACTGTATCAACTCTCTTAGCACAACCAAGTTCAAGACTCGCGAGAATGCTCGCTAACGCTAATCGGCTTACGTAACAACTACAATAAACTTGCACTACCTCTAGTGTTTAAGGGCTTTTGGGAAGGATACCCTAAAATAAACTAAAGAAAGCAACAACGAAATTCGCAAATTCAGCAGGTCTTTTTATAATATTTTCTAGTGAATGTTTTCTTCAAGAAATTTTATAGTATGATTGTACATAATGTTTATGAAAATGCGTTTTAATGCATCTAGAGACTACCTTTTTTTGTAGGTAGATTTGAAAAAATATCTGTACATGTACAAAATTAGTCGAAATAAAATTTATCTATTACGAAAGACAGCGTCATTCAGATAAAAACTGTTAGTTGTATTACATACCTTGTCATTCAAACTATAGTTTTGGAAATTTCTCCTTTGGTTATGTGGTTTTCATTGTAAAGGTGACATATGCATTGCATAAACTACAACTAAATTACTTTATTATTTATAAATATTTAATATCTCAGTTGTTCATTGACGTCAAATCATAAGAGGTTGGCTCCGACGTATTTATGAAAGATAACACGGAGACGCCACGTGATGTTGAACTATAAATAAAATATGGGTTAAACGATACTTCAGTTCTGATAAAAGTCTGAGCCAATTGATTAAAGAACATTCAACAAATAAAACTGATTTGACATGGATACTTTTCATCTATTTCGGAATTTATAATTACCTTCATTATTGTATAAATGTAACTAGCTAAATCAATTAATATCCCAGCATCCGTTCTTGTAACGGCATTTAAATTTATTTATTCAATAATTTATTGGTAAAACTGGCTGTATTTCATTGTTTCAAATAAATGATTAAAACAACAGGTTTTTGTTTCCAGCATGTATTTCCAATAGAACAACAATTGCACTTACTCCATTTAAAGCTCACAACGAGCGTGCGTACACGCACTACGCATGCGCGGATTTAAATGTGCGTACGCACGTACACCAACGTGCTGCCAGAGTCAACAATACATCATAAAATTATATCACTACATAACAATTACAACAATATTTACGTTGGCACCAATTCACATTGTAATATAAAAACCGTTTTGTGTCGTCGCACAATATATAAAAATATTTACTTAGAGTACTTACGTAAATTACGCTTACATAATTACAATTAAATCTCGAAAAATTCAATAAATTCATTTTTCACTTATGAACTACGTTTGTATTCACGAGTGCGGAGTGGACGGGCCAACATGTAGGAGGTAAGTGAAATCTTTGTGAAAATATTATAAATCATATATATATTTGACAAATATTAGAATTAAATAAACATGAACGTCGTATAATAGTCAAATAGAGCACACATAGAGAAATTCGCAACTAGATACTGAAAATCCAAATATTATTGTGTCGTCAATAAAAAAATATATAGACAACACTTACATCCTCGATGTAGACGTTTATGAATATAATCTATAGAAATCTACCCATTTTACAGACTGAGCGCTGTCTAATCTTTGGTAAAGTTATTCCTTGACATGTTTCATTCTTGTTTCGTAAGGCACTAGATTAGGTCACTTCATTAACATGATATGAGGCATTTCAAATATACATTGCATCCGATATATACAATCTGCCCGAGACTATCAAGCAAAATTAAGCGTACAAAAACATTCAATAATTACATAAACATTTGATTAAAACTTCATCGTTGTTATAAACAGCCATAATCTTACTTCCAACACCAAAGTGTAAAAATAACTAACTGCCATTGTAGAAATAGTTTCGTTACTGAGATATTTTAAGTATCTTTATTGTGATGTTACACTAAGATCAAAGACAAATTTCTGGCTACAAAAAATAACACAATTAGAATTTTACAACCCTTGTACCAAACTTCGACAACAAAGCAACGTCAGGCATTGATCAAACACGTTTTTTTATTTAACAAGAAAGATGTGTAGCCCCTTTTTGAACGAATTAATGAGGTATTTTAATAACCAATCCAAGACTGAAGAAATGTTGGTAATAATCGATTCATTTAAAAATATATAACAGAATTTGCCGTGTATATATTTATCATTACCAAGATACTCTAAGTCGCAGCATACCTTATCTTCAGAATATAACAATTTCAAATGTAGCACACAGTGTTAACAAAAATTTATTAAAATGCTAATTAACATTCTGTCTGTTTTTAATTCGGTGATGCACACAAACTAAACTAACACAACAATGATTTGCGACCTCGTCTCTAATATTACTCTCAAATAAAGAAAACACTCGTAAGTACTTGTTCTTGTAGATTTTGAAGTTGAAGTTATTTGATTAAATAAAAAAACGGCCTGACATGGTCAGCATAACATAATACAGACAGAAATATAACTCGATCCTCTAAACAGTTACCAGCACATATGACACAAGTCTCGTCAAAAAATCTAAATCATATCTATATTATAGTTTAGTTGACGTTCATAAGAGTTTTATTCATAACACTTCAGACAGAGCTATTAAATATTTTTATCGATGAAATTAACTATTGTTAAAGCATGACTCGATTTAAAATACCAGTGTGTAATAATCGCGTAAATTTATTTTAAGATAAGACATCGTATGTAATAATGAAAGATAAGACTTATGATATCACTAAACTCGGGACTTGTGACAGAATTAGATTTTTAATGATACGTAACTAAAATCAGACTCATACGGACAGGGTGTCGAACCATACACATTCTGGAGAATACTATGCATTCCATTTGTACTTATCAAAATTTACCAATCTTTAAAACACTGTATATTTTGGTAATATATACTCTGGGTTAAAAATCGTGTGACGTGTAATGTTATTTTGACCATCCGTATATGTCAAATCTGAGCTTTATTGGACCTGAAAAAGGCTGTGCTGAAATGTTTGGTTACCTATTCCTACTTCAGCGGGGGTGGGTGTTTGGCAAAGTGGCGGCGGGGGGTATTTGCTAAGTGGGCTCAGGTTTCACGCCAGCGCCAGACGCTGCGGCAGCTCTTGCCTCTTCAGGCAGTCGCTCAGGGTTAGATAGAATGTCTGTACTCGTACACAGAACTCGTAGAGAGTTTAACACCGCTGCAATACAAAAGGGACTTATTATGGCGTATAAAAAATATAAGAAGCATTGTTTTGGAATATTAATGCACGTGAATATTACGTGAAAATGTACAACGCATTTTCCAAGCATTAAATATGAATGACTGGTTAGAATAACTCGTATTAACAATGAAACTTTCTCTTCACTAGCTGCTACAATTTTGACTTAAATTAATAATGATTGATGATATCTTCGTTTTTGGACCACATATCTAGGATTTGGAGTAATATTTTTACTTAAAGAATATAGAGCCCTAGAATTGTCGGATATAAGAAAATAACGTTGTAGAAGTAAGACTGAACTGAATGACTGCGCCTGAATATAACGAAGTAACAAGAACCAAAAAAAAACTGACACTGAGGGTGACTGATAATATTTTACATACTGAAGGGAGTGATTGTTACAAGGATTTTGCTACCAAATATGTAAAAAATACTTAAAATGTGACCTAATTATCCTATAAAAAAGGTGACGTGCGGAGCACAGATATCAAAGTCAATTGTTTACAAACAGCGATTTACCGAACTCGCGACCTTGACGAGACGGACGGACCAGTGACCCCACCGTGGCTAACTAAGTAGTTAATCAGTATTCTCCATCTAACTAGACCATTAACTATCGTCTGCTTAAGTGTGTACAACATTTTACCAGTCACCCTGTATTTTAAAAAAACTTACCAGGTCGCATCTCAACCAATGAGCAGTGTTGTTCGGCCCACAGAAGCGTGGTACGGACGAGGTCTGCGCCACTCGAACACGACACACAGTTGTTGAATGACTCTACAAGTGCTGCGCTGACTACGCTAAACTGTACTGTTAGCTAAGGATACTATTACACAAAACAATATACACCATATTCTCTCGCTTGTTTTAGGATAATCCATACATCCATGACCGCATTCTATCCTGAGGCCGACAAAAGGAAATGAGAAGGCCGATAATCTAGCCGTAAGAGAAGAAAAAAATCAAAGGAAGCGTTTTTTTTTTGTTCACTCTGGGTAAAATCCTTTATGGACTGTGGGACTGTGTGGGGAGTGTGGGACTCTCCCCCATAGTGGGGGCCTACCCACTAAACCTCCCCGGGGTGTTCCAACTCGCGTCCTTTTGCGGCATTGTGGGATGCAGAACAGTGCCAACCCGTCTGGCTAGCAAGGCACAGTAGGCTATTATCCCTCCCTATGATGGGACTCCTCAGCAGTGGGTCATTTGTGGGATATTAGGAAGTAGTATACATCCTAATATTGTGGTAGCCTAGATACTGTGCGTAACGCAATCAATCTGCAGGTTAATCAACGTCTGTCGCTGCTGGATGTTGGGTGGGTGTCCATCATGTCTGTAGTCATGACAGCCGCGAAGGATGAATGGCGGAGGGCATATGTCAATCGCTCCATGTAAATACCGGTAGCTAGATAACTCGGGCTAAACCGGTTCACCCAATGAAATTGGGAAAAACTGCGAGGCCAATACAAAATAAAATATATTACATAGTAATATAAAAAAAATCTTATCATAGATAATAGGGACTTTGTATAAAGACCTTAATCCGCGTTCTGTTTCCGTAATAAGCGTTTCCGTAAACTAAGATATGTATACTTAGTATGTGTAAAAATTAAAATTATGAGTCCCGTCTTCATTTTGGTGCATTAAGATAAGATAGTGTAATGAACAATTTTATCTTTCAATCAACGATTCACACGATTTTAATTGCAACCAATTATATAATATTTTATGGTATACTGACGTGAGCTGTGCTGTTTGTGCAATCTATATGATAGGCCTATGGTCAGCAAAGGCGCGGTTATTTTAATTAAACTGCAGTCAATTTGTTATGTTTAAGGTCCAAATTGGAATAATGTAAAATCAGACGCGCTTATCAATAGAATTAAATACGACTCAGCGGCGTCGTGCTGTCACTTCAAGAAAATGATGCTCATTACCGAACTCGATACGTTACATAACAATTATAATCATTATGTATGTTATACAGGCTGATTTTTGGACCACCCGCCAAATTTAAATAGTTGGTTCAGACCATGAAAGTAAACAACTTTACCACAACACAAAATCGACCACGTGAGCTACTTATGGGAGGGTCGAATTTCTTTTCACTACTTTTTATTTACTTTAAATTTGGCGGGTGGTCCAAAAATCACCCTGTATAAGTTATGTATATACCCTTTTCCTACCTTCGAATAACAGACTTACAAAAATTATAGATATGCTGCATATATTCAACATATTGGAAATGTAAAAAGGATACGAGCCAATACTTCCAGTTGTGCATGGTACGGTTGGCGACATGTCGAGCAAACATCTCTCGAAGGCGACCAGAACGTGCGCGGGACACGGGCGCGCCAGTCGCAGGAAGCAACGAGTGGCAGTTGCTATAAAACCATAGAAACTTGTTACACAGAGTATAAATTTAACATCGCGTTGTAGGTATGATTTAGCACAAAAAAGCTCAAACGAGATGTTAGTGGGAATTAAGACAAGCATTCTATTGTAGTTTCAGTATTTATCAAAATAGGGCGTGAAACTTCTTTTGAGTATTTTTAGATCTTCCTTATTGTTTAAGCAAATTCAACGGAATGGGTTGAATTCTGAGTGTCGTAAAAGTCGACAAAAGAGAAAAGTTTTCTAGAAAAAATTAGCTGGAAATTAACAACGCTAAACATATAGAACAACATATGATATCTTTTTTTTTTTTTAATGCAACACTATCGGTATACATATTACAAAAATTAAGTGAAACATATTAGTTATTATACAAGTAGTAAGCCTTACGTGATAGAGTTGTTCAAACATTCAATTTGCTGCCGTAAACTCTCCATCTCATCCTTAATTTGGTTCCTTTCTGCTTTCAATTGCTTTATATATTCTGCGCCTTTCTGAAGCATCGCAGCTTTGCTTATCTGAATAGCAAACGATAAATAAATATCTATAGGAAGGCTTACGAAACTACCATGATCTTAAGGCCGACTTGACATCTTCTCATAATAGAATAGATACTAGCACATGCTAGATACAGAAGCCATATACTAGAATATATCCTCTGCAATTATACAGGCACTGGAGGTTCAGGCCTTTTCATACGTTAAAGTGGGTTTGAAATGTCTCATCTAACACATTTTATATTGTAGTCCCAAAAGAAAGGTAACGTGTTTCTGAAGAGAGCTATAGACCGCGCTGCTCCTTCGAGCCAGATTATAGACCTTAATAAGATTTCTAAAGCCAGATTCTTGCCGTTAACATCATCCATCGAACTAGGTTTGGGGCCTTAACATAGTACTAAAGCCACTTTCTCGGGATTAAATTATCGTTCGAGCCAGATTGTAGAAATTAACGATGATTCATTATAAAATCAACCAACCTTTGCCGCGGGGTTGGCATTAAGGTGCGGTATGAGGGCCTGCAGCGTATCAAAGCCATTCTTTATGTTGTACCGCCGTTTCTGTTCCGCATGTAAATGGGTCCGGCGAGGGCTGCCGGCGCGGGGGGAACCAACCCCAGTACCCCCTCCACCCCCAGGTGACGTCGGCGGTGATAACGACTGTCAGACAATGGAACCTGATTAGGTACTGATACTACAAATAACTTGACATAACAAGCTGCTGTGCTGTTAGTCACAATTTAGGTTCGGGTTTTAACTAACCATAAAAATTGGCAAGGGCTTTAATTCAGACGGACGAAGCGATTACCGGACACTGATTCTTTGTAAGCGCGAACATCATTCCTCTAAGGCCCTTCGTACACAAGGCTACGCAAATCTTCGATACTCAACGTTTTTAGTCTTCAAGCGACCACCGCCATACAAAGCTAGTCGCGGGACGAATGTAGGCGACGCGACTATAGACATGCGAGTTGAATTACAAATCGACAGATACAAATAGAATAATAAATATGCTAGCTTACTAAATATTTGCAATTCGAATAACATAAGTTTCTACAGTATATAACCATAGCCTTTAAATATATTTCTACAAAGCCATTGGTCGCCACTCACATCTTACAATGTTCATTAAGGTTCTAACTATTTCACCGATACATTGAAATTATTCAAATACCCCTGTAAAAACAAGAAAAATATGGCAGTTCATTTTGGTATAGAAATTCGACTGTCAACGGCACTCAAAATACCCGTATCACCTCGTGGGTACGAAGAGGAATGTAATAAAACAACTTGTAAATACACAAATAGTTGTATCTTAGCATGTCGCAAAACTATTAATAACTTATGAAATCATCGAAAATATTAAATTTTTCAAGTGTATATTTTTTCTTCCACACCTGGATACTTACTTGATGAGGGGACATTGCGTCACTGCCGATGGGTGAAGGTTGGCCCCTTCGGATGGGAGACCGCGTGGGTTCCGACCCTCCAGCATTATCCTCACTTTTGTTAAGCTTATACAAGCTTTGAGCTGAAAGGTTAAATATATCGATTAGTAGGACTCGCGAGGTGATAATTGGGATCATCGAATAATTGCCAGATTGTGACGTAGATCGTTTCCACATTAGACGATGTTGGTTTAAAGCCACAATCTATGGCACCGCGTATGTGGCGTCATGTCTGCTTACTGTTATCTTATCTACAATACTATCTTCCAACGTACAGTCATCGGTATACTATTTCAAGCCAAATTGTAGACATGTAAAAGAGTTAATCATTTTGGTTGAAGTACTTCATATCCATTAAATTCTATATTCCTTTATATTCTATATATTTTTAAATTCTATATATTGTATATTCCTTTGTAAACAACAACCATACCGTAAGCAAATAATTGGAGAGAAAAATAAACGAATTATTTATTATTAAAAAAATACTATATCTGAGAGTAGGATGGAAACCATGAAATCGAAGGATATTTTGGGAAAGATATTTTATCATAAAAATGAATTAGCGTATTTGTAACCGTCTGGGGTCCACAACAAAAATCCCATTCGTAGTTATATATATAGATGAACTTGTTTAATGCAATATTATATTACATTATTGTCAGATTTTTGCCCAACACAAATAGCATTGTTTTATTATCGTCTTGGCCTGTTTGCAAAATACTCTAACTCGCCACTTTATGGATTAGATTTGATTAAGCACCTCATACAAGAAGAGTAAAACTGTAAAAGGAAAACGGATCCATCGGCTAATGTGCAAGCGACCGCTATAGTAAACAGTGATGCGACTGACAGTGTTGCGCGGAGAGTAGCTGCGCGAGCATTACGCTAGCTTGTGGCAGGGCGGGCTCGGAGGCGACGCTGGTGAGGGGAGGCGGCCTTTTGTGGGGCGCCCCCGGGGAGGGTCCCGAGCGGGCCACGCCCCCCGACGTCGAGCGAGACCGCACGCGAACGCCACTGGGGCTCGCCTCGCGCCCCTGCAAATTTACCAACGCTTGTACGCCGTCGGCACATCACTTACCGTGTCGCATGACCGTGCTTGCCGCGTTCGCACGCGGCTACGAGCGAATTTAATCACCATTCACTTCCTTCACATCTGTTGATCAATATAAAGCTATCCTGTAGTGAAATCCGACGATAATAGCGCAACACGTAATATCGACACACACTTAACATGGCCACAACTGAAGCGAGTTAATCACAAAAATGTCATGCCAAGACAATAATTTGGTATTTGCCTGCAATGAAACTTAAAAGGTCAAATAATTTTACCATATCAAGCGCCGAAAGTAGTGCAAAGTAAACGCGTAACCTGAAACTATATTGGGGCGACGGGAAGAAAAACCACCGTCAAGGCGGCCGGGCCCCGTTACTGGTTCGGTTAAAGCAACTTAATGTATAGCGAAGGCTTTAGAACTAAATAGAAAAGCAATCACATACTTCGAAATGAGATGGATATAGCCCAGTAAATTTTACACTTTCGCGTATTTCACACATATTGAATAAGTATAACAAATGACGTCAATGGTCAAGGCTGGTGATACTGACCGACGTAAACCAACATTTATTATATATTTAATGTCAACATATCGTTTGAAAATATGTTGTTATACTCATTCAGCAAGTACTTCTCATCTACAGTACTATTTTAATAATAACCTAGTTCTCCCAAATTTAATATGGAATAAATTAAAAGAGTGATTTTACGACATTAACAGCGCCTCCACCGCAAAATGCTGTAACTATTTTTGTAAAAAACTTTTTTGTGCTTTTCACAACTGAACTATAATTAACAAGATTATAATTTTTCTAGAATCACCAATTAAATACGTCCTATACATAATAATAATCATTTGCGAATTGACAATAATCTTAACACTTTATTACAATGAAGGCCACAAAAATAGCTCACCACAAAATCATACTAATTACGACTGGAATTTGGGTGGGAGAGGCCCTAATTTCGATAAGAGTGATTGCTTGTCTATGTCTACTATGAAACCAATAACTGAGGTTATGGTGAGATATACTTACCCGGGTGTTGTGTTTCACGACGGAGGTGTCATGAGCGGGTGGTGGCGCTGTGACGACGGAGGCGGGAGCGGAAGCGGGATTAGGCGCACTCAAGCTCCAGTCTGGGTTGAGCTGCGCTCCGATTGGTAAGCTGTGCGAGCGGTACTGTTCCTTACCACCGCGCACCGCACCCGCTGAACTTCCACTCGGGATCTAAGCGCGAAATGAAGCAAATAAAAACTAATTGAACGGTGAAGGATTTACAATACACAATGTCACCAACCCATACCATCATGGGTGTCGTAAGCGGTGACTAAAAGAACGCTAGATGCAAATCACCTAGACCCAAGGGAAGGACCACTTGATACAACCCCTGTGCCAACCCATCTCGCCAGCGTCTCACAGTAGGCTTATTTCCCTCCATGAATATGGAGGTGCCCCGACTCAATAGTGACTACGACGAACAGTGCGACTAAGTCCTAGTTGTAGGGGTGGCCTTTGGCCTGGGTCCCCGGTTTGAACAAGGTCAGGGAATCATCTTTGTATAAGCCAGAGATCTTTGCTCCCCGTGTTAAGAGGGTGACTCAAGCCCACAGAGTACGGAGAACGACTCTCTTAAAAATGTTTATCGGTTTTTTTATAGGGTATCTATAAAAAAACCGATATAACACGTTATGTAGGCGCAGAAATAACAATTAGCGCCCGACTATCCACTAAAATCCGACAGCGATGCAGGGGCCGCGGCGCGCATTCCTATCCTGCCCAGGCGATGAACTTCCCAGGTTCATTGCCCGCAGCCCCTCTGACAGTAGGCAAAAGTCAACGCCCTGGCCCGTACTTAGGACCTCCGGTCTCCGGCTTTGTCTTAAGAGAATCCAAACAATCAGCAATCCAAACAATCCGCAATCAGCAATTGACGAATTTGTGGTATTGTCGTTGCTCGCTAGGAACTCGAGGAATATGACACGTTATCGAGCCAGGACTCGATAACGTGTCCTCGTGTAATCGTGAATATCGCGCGTCACTAGTAATGACCGAGAGCGCTTCCCGTTTTCTCGGAGCTCACGCGCTGAGAGTAGATCCGTCACAACAGCGACTTTGCCTTCATTTAATAAATAATAATGTGTTGTGACAATTGAGGAATCTTTAGCAATGTCACTCCACTACAGAATAATCCACCTATCTAATAAATATGTTACACTAGCGACCCGCCCCGCAATGATGAAGCTCTTAATTTATCAGTGTTTCTCTACAATATTATGCATGTATTCTAAATATAAACGTTTCTCTTGAATCACTCTACCTATTAAAAAACCGCTTCAAAATCCATTGCGTAGTTTAAAAGATTTAAGCATACATAGGGACGGACATATGACAGCGACTTTGTTTTAAACTATGTAATGATTATAGATTAAAAAATCGCTCTGTCTGTTGCTAAATCGCAACGGTTATAAAAAAAAACTATGCGTCTATACATGAAAGTGTCTATGATTTGTAAAGATAGATTATAGTATTACGTTACCTGTGGCGCTGAGACCGGGACGAGAGGTGGGGAAGGCATTTTGAAGGCGCGAGGGTTGGATGATGCAGTGACAGACTTCCCCTTGTATGTGTCGATTGGCTGCAAGTATTGGATCTGAGCGTTTTGCCTTGCAGGGCCCGCGCGAGACTCGTAGCTTTGAACGGACACCTGTCACCACAATATATTTGGATTCAAATTCAAATAATTTATTTTGCTTAAGGTGGATGCTCCAGGGTAGCCCGCGAAATTCAAATTTTCTTACGTTTTTTGCAATTTGCAGGTCAGTGCTAGGTTGTATGTTGATTAAAATGTTATTCGCGGCTGTAAGACGTATGTAGTTATAGAATTATAATCATCAAAATCATCAATACAACCCTCCAAGCTCATAAAGGTGCAAGAAAATCTTTTTCAACGTCAAAGTTATTCTTGCACCTTTATGAGCTTGGAGGGTTGTATTGATGAGTTTGATGATTATAACTCTGTAACAACATACGTCTTACACCCGCGAATCAAATGTTCATCATCATACAACCTAGCACCGCCCTGCAAATTGCAAAAAACGTAAGAAAAATTTAATTTCGCGGGCTACCCTGGAGCATCCCCCTTAAAGGATTTACAACGAAAAAAACCGTCACGATGGGCACTTGCAAATGTTTAACATATTATTGGAGGGTAATATGCCTACTGTACCGTGCTGGCCAGACGGGTTGGCACAGGGTTTCATATCAAGTTTTCCTGCTCTTTTAACTAGGTTTTCGACCTTGTCATTCATTTCCTTTTGTCGGCTTAAACGACACAATCGGGATGGAATGGGGTAGTGATACTATGTATTTTAAATCCACTGGTGGATTGGATAGTACCAGGCAAACAAGTTGAAGAATGACTATAAAGGAAACCTTGACCCTCCATGTAACTGGAGGTGGCCAAACTCAGCAGTGGGTCATTTATGGCTGAGAAGTATCATAGGCTCTGTGTCAAAATTAGAAATGCGCGCTTAAACACCATTTTTGGTTTGAATGAAGATGTAGTGACTAGAATTGAGAAAGGTATGCTTAGATGGTTTGGTCATATCGAGGATGAGTGAAAGTAGACTTACAAAAGAAATATATAGCGGGAGTGTGTATGGGAACGTTGGAAGGGGCAGGCCTAGAAAGACATTCCATGACCAAATTCTGACATTGAATGCCTCGTTGGTCTGGGGTTGGATGTGCCGCCTTTGGATCACAGGGTCCCGGGTTCGATTCCGAGACCGGGCAAGTGTATTTGTGTAAACCAGAGGCACTTGCTCTGAGTCTGGGTGTCATTTGTGTTCGTGAATTTCATGTTTGTAAAGTGCCCCCGCGACACATTTTAATCTAATGCAGGGGGTTACTTTTTTTTTTTAACTAAAAGATAATGAAATAGTTTATGTCTTAAAGAAAGCTCAGGTCAGAAGCACTCTAAACCGACGTAGAGAAGCGAAATTTGTGAGCCAGGGTTGTAGCTAGTGGAACGATGTGATCTCTGCCTACCCCTGCGCCTGCGGGAAGAAGGCGTGACTGTATGATTGAAAACATACCTGTGGGGTTTGAACGAGCGGCTGGCCATATGTCTGGTACTGATTGGTCTGTGGGCTCGGTGCCGCGTAATGGCTGACCCGTTGCCGCGGCTTTTCCCGACTGTACCCACTCCGCCCCTGTATCACAATAGTGGATGCGTACTTCGGGTTTTGGATTGGCTGCTGGAGAAGCGACACCGTTTCAGGTGCCGTCTGCGAGGGCGGTACTCCTAGAGGGGAAATTTTAAAATTTCGTTATCACGTAAGCACTTCAAATAGATATATGTACATTACTCGCCAATTTTTATGGACGCTCTGAATGTAGCTGTCGGTACGAACTTGCGCATGTTACTGTCGGTTGGACATTTCATAACCCATACGAACGTAACACTCACACTAACGCGCGGCAGGCGAGGACGCTTGCGGGTGGAAGACAGCGCGCGCGGGTCTGCCCTGCCTCCACGCCCCGCGTACGTCCCGCTGATACCTGATTTTGTGTTCTGCGCAGCGTAATGCGGGTAGGTTCGGAGCGGCCATAAAGTTTGGCGAGTGCTGTACAGTCAACTTTGATGAATTGTTACTTGCCAATTCAAAGCTACTGTTGCTGGTATAAGCTAAAATCTGAAGACAGGAACCAAGTTCTCTAACTATTATCCAACCAATCCTATAACGGTTTTATTGATACAAACTTTCCATAGTGAAAAAATAGACGAATAACGTTATCCTTTTTCAAAATGCAAAAGGCCTATTAATGACCCACTACCGAGTCTCCAAATTCATGGAGAGAAATTAGACTACTGAGCAACGCTGGCAAGACGGATCGGCACAGGGTTTGTATTCCTTCTGTTGCGGCTAGGTGATCTGCCTCTTGCGTTCCTTTCGCCTCTTACGTCACACACAGGATGATTTAGGTTGGTGACACTGTGTATTCTAAATCCGTCACCACACGGAACACTAACCTGCACTATATTTATTGTAGCAAGGCTGCTCGGGTTGCGTTACAATTTTCGGTGCGTTGACGTACTGCAAACGCGTGGTCTTGCCCGCGTACACATTATGCATCTGCTCAGCCTGAGTAGACTGTTCATAGATGGGCTGATACGGCAGTATCTCTTGACCACCCATCATATTACTCTGCAGTTCAGATTGCGTGAACAATCTGCCATTGTCGTACAACCCCATGTGTTCGTTTTTCACGTTCTGCTCTGACATGGCTATGATTTGAGTATTGTTGCTAGTACCTGTAAGAGAGGGCCGTGATCTTAACTGCACAATGGGTGATAATCATGGGCGGATCGTGAATTTGTAGGGGCCTACCAAATTACTCAACTATATAATAGTCATTTAGTCAAAAAACTGTTTTCGATAGTAATGTGGATAGGTAGGTATAAAAAATCATCATCATCATCATAATATAGAAAAAAAAAACAAAATATCGCCAATTGTTTTAGTGGGGGCTGGGGTCCTTTGTATCCACGGGGCCCTGGGCTACAGCCCAAAAAGCCTTAGTAAATCTGCCCCTGGTTTTAATATTAAAGTAATAAGGTCTAACGTCTGTTTTGACAAGATCCTGAACAAAAGTTTTAACATAGTAAATTTTGACTAGCACTACAATATAAATTTTAACACCATGATTTAATTCAATCGAAACGACATCTATTACTAAAGATAGAGTAGATTAGATTTTACTCCGTAAATTTAAAGGCGGTATGATTAGTTTTACTCTTTTGATTTTTTTACTTTGTTCGGTGTCTAGAACCACACGAGCAAAGCTGCAGGCAGCCGCTAGTCAACCAAATACCCAGGGTGATTTTTTCAAAACTGCCCACAATTAAAATCTGGGCTCTAGGTTAAACAAACGCGTTAAAATTACAATAAAAGGCCTAAATAGGCAAATTTAATTAAACATAACCTACAACATTGTGAAAGTTATTGTAGACTGCCCGAGACCTAATAAAACCTGCGAGTTTCGTTGTTGCAGCTCGAGAAACAGACGAAACATTTTTTAATGTAAAATCAATAAAAACGTTTAATTTTTTCGCAGATCGTAAGTATTATCTGATTGATCTGAAATCGTATGTAACAGTATGGATACCTTGTTGAAATTAAGTATGGTACCAAAGTATATAATATAATGATTGCCAAAGAACTTGGGCTATGCGTAATATATAATAGTTGTTTTTTTTATCAGATTCGCTGATTATCCTATAACGTACCATGCAATGACATTTGACTGGTAGGCATGGTGGCAGTAGTGTTGCTCTGTGTCCCGGATATGTACTCCTGTGACGTGTAAGTGTCTACGGACATGCCACTCCTGTACAGTGGATCCTCCGACGATAGCGTGGACTCTTCGGGCACTGGCGGCAATCTGGGCGTCAGCAACTCTACAACAAAAGTGACGTCACTTGACATCCTTCAAGAGCTACTCCCTCCCAAAAGGTGGGTTTTTTTTAACCCCCGACGCAAAAAGAGGGGTTTTATAAGTTTGACGTGTCTGTCTGTGGCTCCGTAGTTCGCGAACGTATCAAGCGATTTCAATATAGTTATTTTTGTATGAAAGGTGAGTTACGGGCGAGTGTTCTTAGACATGTTTGATGAAAATCGGTTGAGCCGTTTAAAAATTATGGGGGGTGAAAGTGGGGAAGAATAACCGAATGTAACGACGCCCATATATTATTATCTTCTATCTATCTATTCCATCTATCTTTTTATTCTTTCTATCTATGTATTCTATCCATCTTTGTATTCTATGGCGTGGCACCGTAAGCTAATGACCCTCCCTGTGAAGGGAGGAGGCCCGACTTAGCAATGGGTCATTTATGGGTTGAGTAATAGTAGATATAAGATGGAGATCCTTCCTCCGACAGACAGTTCCAGTTATGGCTTACCTCACTAGAAATACTAAGACTGGACTTTTCAAAAATCGAGCTTACCTTGTAGAGGTTCCAATGTGTCCATAAAATCGTCGAGATTAGGTTGGAGTGGTCCTAAACTAGGCTGAATGAAATCTGCTAAACTGGCTCCCCTTGCTGCAACATTTTAATAAACAGTATAAATTATTCATATGACGTGTTCCCCAATATAAGGCAACTTAAAACCAACTCAATATGACTCAACAATTCCAAGAAACAAGGTTAGACAAGGGGTCGCGTATTTTACTATTATTAAGTAAATATAATTGTAAACCACATTTTAAATAACATCGTTAAGCGCGTCGTCCACGGAGTGAGAATAGAGCTACACAGCTTGAAGACTAATCTAATCTATACTCTAATTTCTACGTACACGTAGAGATCAATAGATGGCCCTATAGCACTATGATATAACTACCCTAATAGGGTAGCTCTATCATAGTGACACTTTGGCCTGCATACACTACACTATACGTAGACTAGATATTCATATACAGAGTTGACAGAGGGGCATTAAATTACACTACGTATACTATATGTGATTAGTATGAATTCGAAACGGTACAAAAAAAATATACACGTGATTTTTCATGGGGGTGGAGGGGTAGTCTTAAACCTCACCAGGTATCACCAAGGGGGAGGGAGGGGTTAAAAAATGTTAAGAAAACATCACGTGATTAATGGACAGCCCCTAAGGTTAATAAACGATGCGTTAGGCATAAACATCTGTTAGGAAAGATACATCATGTTCAAATGAGGCAAAATTTTTAAAAATCATTTGCGGCTAAACTATTGCTCTAATTTAATTGATTTTTGGTACAGAACCTGGAAATGATAGCTAGTATAGGCAGTTAAAAAAATGCCCCTATGTCGTATCAACCCTGTATAAACATTAAAAGTCAGTTGACTAAGTCTAATTAAAAATACGACTATAGCTAGACTGATCTATGGCATGTAGATAATTTGAGATCTCTCTATTCGTATCGTTTGTCTCGCTCTCGTACCTGCATCCACGACGCCTTCCGAGAGTAGCCGAGCCTGTCTACGTAGGCTGTAGTGGTACTCTAATGTGTACACGTCGTAGATTACCCTATGAGAGTCGCTCTCCGTAATTTTAATCTATCGTGGACGAGGCGCTTAGAAATAATCTTGAATAGACTCGAGCAGACCGATAGCATACCTATTTCCCTGGGATCCGGAAACGCGAAAGGTTGATGATTGGTGATGGTGGAGAAGAGTGTATCAGTCATGAAGTTGAGGTAGTCCTCGTCCGTGAGCATATTGGCCGCCAGCTCGCTGCACTGCGAGAACGTTTCCACCGTATCCATGTCCGATATCTACGTCAAACCACGAAATATATTTTTTACCTCCCGCCAAAAAGTGTGTTTGGAGTGTGTTTGTCTGTGGCATGTCTCCGGCCTAAATTGCTAGCCTTAATCTGCTCAATTCCTTCCAAGTTATTGTATCAAAATCGTGTGGCATATGTCCCGAACTATATTTAGTATTAGTAGATTATCAAAACTGACAATGATTTTCACTGACATAATTTTCAAACGATTTTGACTCTATGTAATTAGCAGGTTTACGTCTCCGAACGAATCAACCCAACCAATTCCATTTTAAATTTTGCACGTATTCATTAATGGAAAGCAAGAGACAACAACAATAAACTGGCCGCAAGAGAAGGAAGTCTTGACACGAAACCCTGTGCCAACCCGCCTGGCCAGCATGGCATAGTAGGCTAATTACCCTCCATGTAGTTGGAGGAGGCCCGACTCAATAGTGGGTCATTTATGGGCTGAGAAGTAAGTAATTGATGGAAGGTTGCAATTCTACGTCGTTTGGTTTACCAAGATACGTTGTGAAACCACTATTATTATTTCTTTAATCACAATCTCGTATTAAATTATTCAAGTGTAGCTCCGGCTATCGAGCAGCCAATCTATTCGAAATATTTCAGCTCTGAAATTCAGACAGACATTGTGTTCTTAGCTACACAGCTTAATAGTTCAAATCCTAATACAGTTTAGGCAATATTAACGCCACTATGGGAGCCATAGCTACTTGCGATAAAATTAGTATTCTTTTTTTTGTAGGTAAATTACAAAGCTTACCGTGTCTTGCGCAGAGGTGTCCCCCTTTCCGAGGAGCCGCATAATATGAAATTTGCGCCATTTTTTATATTCTGCTATTACAGCTTCGGCCCGCCTTTTCCAGTACTTGCCTTCTAATATTGTTGCCTAGAAATACACAGGGTCAGATTTAACAAATATTCGGAAATAAATCCCTATATTCGACCAAATACTTTCGACGGTAGCCATCGAGCAAAGTACCAGTTAAAGAACGTAGCACACTTATCAACTCGGAAAGGGATCGGCACCGTATCAACTCGAGGAGTTCAGTATTATTTGTATGAAACTCCCTACTGCAAAGCACACTAATCGGATTCGTAACGTAAACGCCTCGCCTCGGTACAAGCTCACGAACGCCGTACGGTCCGTGGTCAACCAGCGAACATAACATATTCGTAACAACATCTTACGGGCCATCTGTAAGCGCGGCGTCGCCCAGCCGTAGCCGAGACGACGACGTAGCGGAGCTGCTGGCCGCTTTGGTTACGGTAGGTTGACGTCTGTTTGACGGCTAGGCGAAAGGCGATACGGTGCCGATCCCTTTCCGAATTGATATGTCTGCTACGTTCTTATTACACAATTATTTGACGTACGCACGTAACGTTGAAAGACTGTATGAACCAACCGACCCAGCGTGTATATTTTGGATGCATCTAATATCTTACGATTTACAAATCAGATCTGTACCAACAAATTATGAACCTTTCGTAGAAATACTTACCTCTGGTTTAACGTGTGTGTCAACATCTAGTGGAGACGCAAACTGACACACCAGAGTGTTTTGTTTCTTGATGACTGAAAAAAAATCACAACATATTAGGTTTCTTAGCGAGTGAACAAAAATCTAATGCTAGCTTCACATGGCCATTCTTTTTCACTATTTATGTACGCCACTCTTGATTGTTATTTTTTTTATGATTTTGTTCAAAAATGACAGGTACGCGAATACAAAATAACGAAGTGAAGTGCCACCAAAAGAAATATGGTCTAAAGGTTAAATACTGTCTATTATCTGGTGACCTTATTCCAGAATATACTTAGTTACATACAAAGACTATCGACCAATTATAATCACAACGAAAGGTTTTTGCCCCGGTAAAATCAGAATGGCCTTTCCACATCGTGATATATTAATCAAGTAGATATGGAGGCGATAAAACTGTCTGCTTACGCCAATAACTGAAGCATACACGCGCACACCTTTTTATAAATGAAGACACACCTTTTCTACTTAGGGGCAGCATGGAATAGGTTACGTTCACTCCGTAACTCTCACACTAATTAGACTCACCGAAAACAACTACGTATTATGAACGAAAGATACCGTTATATCAAAAAGTTTAAGTTCTTTAATTGATTGATGTTTTGGTAACACTTGCCCCCGATTGGCCTAATATTAACTTCAAAAGGAGTTACGTCGCATGCAAGTGATGCACAAATCGCGACTCGGTAGCAACGATCAAAATATGTTGTTAATCAACTAGGTCTTATATTTATATCGCGTGCAGGTCAACGTTATCTACAATGACATCTTAAAAGAATATAAGTTAAGCGCATCGAAAAATATGATGAATTTAGGTGACTCCGCTTGGCGACATGCGTTTTAATATTTAAACTGGCATGCTGCTATCTCAGCCCATAAAAGACCTACTGCCTCCTCCAATCCCATGGGCGGAAATTAGCCTACTGTGCCACGCTGGCCAGTCGGGAACCGTAACAAGTTTTTCTTTGGCAAGATTGTCTGCCTTATCATTTCGTTTACGAGATCATTGAGATCCGTCACGACCTGACGTAATATTATAAGTCCTCCAAATTCGCATAAACTAATTGGCGATTCAAGTACTTCACATCGATGTTTTAATGGAAGCTAAATAGTTATCGGATGGCTGGAAGGCTAAACTAACAATTTGCAGCCGGTATCAAACAAAAGTGAAACAAAGACAACATCCAAATGTACGAGTGAAAATGATACAAAACTATCAATCTTATTTTTGTTTAATATGTAATTCAGATATAACCGGACGTGCGGGTATTTTTCCACGCATGTTTAATTCCCCGCCAAGCCGATACTTAACCAGTACTCAATATCAAGATATAATACTCACACTGCATGTGCCAGCACCGCCATATAACGTTGTTCAATCTGATCTTGTCCTTCCACCGGAGCTTTATACCTTTGAAACGATTCCATTTTGGCGAAGTTAGTTTTTGTCTGAGAAGCGACAAACATACAAAATATCAATAATAAACTCACCATGCTTTCCACTTATTAACCTAGTCACAAACTAACATTAGATAACAACACTTTCATAAACAAATTTACTGTAAAAGTCCTCGAAGTTGTAAGAAACATTTTTACACGATAATAATTTAAAACTTCCATGATTAAAAATGTATTAAAAAAAAGAATATCTGTGTAAAGTACAGAGGATATAGTGCTACAGTCAAGCAGGCCGCTGTGGAAATAAATTGTCAGACAATCAAGCGCTAAGCCCGTTATCAGCATCGCTATCAATATGGTGATCTGAGCTTATTGCAAATAACAGTTAGATAAGACAGAGACGCAGCCTATCTTATCAACTGTTTCTACCTGTACAAATATAAGCCATAAAGTAAATTAGAAGAGCGACGTGAAAATATGTATCGTAATAACTATTACTCAAAAGACAAGTTACCGGCTATCTCATTTAGCAATTGGAAATCAACTATTTTGGACCAATTATAGCAGATGAGTTAATTAGGCATCTGCCATAAATCGATAATGATAAGACAGAAGGAACTCGTCGAGATATTCGGGTCAAACTTCAATAGATCACTAAAGGGTCGATATAGCGTTACTATCTCAATAAAAATGGTCCAATTTTTAGTACCCACATAAATAAGTATTTTTCGACTGTCTGTTGCTACAATATCAAGGTCGGCAACAAACTTGACACGTGTAAAATGTTAAATCGGTTTCCTAGCACTATAGCTACGGCATAAGGTGCAAATTGCTGCGAATTTTGGAGTGATAGTTACGTAGACACAACATAAGTACGTCACGAGTTGGTTCATTGAGAAAAATAGAAATCAAGAATTAGTGGTATCAATTCAATTATGACATTGACGCAAATTATGGTCTGGTTATTTACGTCATTCAACGTAGTAAAATATTATAAAGTCACTACACTATCAAGCTTAGGTACACGTGACTGCGGAAGCTGGTTTAAACAATCATCAGAACATTGTAGTGGACTATAAATTTAGCAAGGAATGAGACTTCGATCAACTAATCTATATAACCTTTCTTAAAATTAACGAGTAATTTTAAGAAGCAAGTATATTCTTTATCCTTGATCACCTTATCACAGGGTCAAGCGATTAATTGCCGAAACGTAAAAATAATATACGCCGCAATAAATACTGATGTATAAATTATTGGGTTTAATAAATACCTAATTGTAAATATTGGAATGCTTTTATGTGTACTCTAAAGGTAAAAGTAAGTACGCAGTTAACCATACTTCTAATTTTAATCTGTTAATTATTTTACATAATTTAATATGTATTAGGAAAATAATTGCAAAAAGGAAGGAAAATTTAGGTCCAACAATAAAAAAACTAAATGGACGTTATATTATTAGCTATAACGCAATTAAATTGACATGGGCATCAATCTAACCTGACTTAGCTAACAATCGGTGGTCTCGAAAGTCAAAGTACGAAATCGGTAGGGATGCCGGATGCCGCGGGGGGTCTCGAGCGTTCTGCCACCTTGTTGTGGTGAGGGGGTTTGCGTGACTTTAGGATCCGTTGGGGCCATACCGGCTCAGGGTCACCCAAGCCGGGCAAGCCCAAGGGGAAAGGCCAGACGAAGAGCCGCACACGAAGTCGTTGTGGGTTTTGGCTCCTGGGAATCCTGTCCTCAGAGTTGCCTCGGAAGCCTTAACCTGCCGCAACAAACGGCGTGGTGATGCAGTGCAGGGCGGCCAGGCGTTAAGGCCAGGGCTGCCACCACTTGCAGCGGTGGGGCGGCCAGGCCGGCGTGCCACGGCTGCCGCCGCAACCGCGTGGGTCGGCGCCACTTCATCGGGCGCCTGACTTGGGCACGTGAGAGGCACGCAGGTGGGGTGGGGAGCGTCCGGAGCTCCCCATCAAAGCGTGGGACCCGCTTGTGGAAGCGGGCCATGCCCCCACCAGTGTCACGCAGCATGCTTCCTATTGGGGAGTGAAACCCGTGGCCCTGTTCCGGGCAGTTGAGGGACATCGTTGGTTTTAGTGGGTAGGTTGGGGCGCAATTTCCATTTTCCGCGCCCGGACTCCCACATAACCCGGCTCGTGTTTTGCGGTCGGTTATCCAGGAGGATTGCCAACGTAAAAAAATAGTCTTGCCGAGTAAAATCGGTATATTTAACTTATCTTGGCCAAAAATAGATAGATCTCTCTGTCAGATCCAATCTCTTTATTTTTACTCTTCTTCCCATGGTTTTGTTAGAATCGCAAATAATATTTTAGTTTCGTAAAGCAGACCGTATTTTAGCGGATAGTGCGAAAAGAAAACGAGCCGCAGGATAAGCAACGTCTGGCTCCGATAGATATTGCACGGGTGTCCATGACCAATTAGAAACACATATTTGAATGAAATTTAAGAAAATAACTAAAAATTTCGTCCTTGAATATCACTACATAGTATATAACAAAGTCACGGTCGTCTGTCCGTCCCTATGTATGCTTAAATCTTTAAAACTACGCAACGGATTTCGAAGCGGTTTTTTTAATAGATAGAGTGATTCAAGAGGAAGGTTTATATGTCATAATTGCACCCGGGCGAAGCCGGGGCGGGTCGCTAGTTAGTTTATAACATAATCAGGGAATCCCTTAGAATGGTAAGTTCTTGGACATAAAAGTAAACGTACCCTATAAAAGATAAAATAATATGTTTGCCAACTTGGATTGTTTCAAAAACAAAGAAAATAGTCCAGTCCAGAGAAATCGATAGTTTAGAGACGAGACTACTGTTACCAGCACACGGGGAAGATGACGTCTGCTTTTCTAGGCCCTACTACTGCAACTAGGTTCACAATCTGACTTCATGTGTCGGCCACGGCTCTCTGTGCCTTTCGACCCAAAAATATAAAAAGACTGTTTTAACAAAAGTGAGTGGCCGGCCTAAGATGAGGCCTATCACACCAGACAAGCCATAGACGCCATAACAAGTTACAAAATATCACTAGCATTTACCCAAGTCCTCACCTGAGTAGATAACCAAGGGATCCCTCCCAAGCATGTAACCATCGTTATTAGCCACCATTGTCGTATGTACCAAAATAACATAATGTATGTATATGTTTATACATATGGTAGTAAATTATCAGAATTCAATGCATAAAATAGGAGGTCTTGAAAAGTGTTATCACATAAAGAGCAGGGATTTACAAATTGCTACATAATGTAATATGTGAAGTAAGCAAATAAAAATAATCAACAGTCATTGCGAACCGCCTCGCCCTAAGACTCGATGAATTTCAGCCTTTGGAACAGGCCGGGTTTCGTAGGGGTTATAGCACCATAGACCACATCCACACAGTGAGGCAAATTATACAGAAGTCCGAAGAATATAATCAGCCCCTGTGTTTAGCTTTTGTGGACTATGAGAAAGCTTATGACTCCGTCGAAGCCTGGGCTGTTCTTGAATAACTTCAGCGATGCCAATTGGACTATCGTTACATCCAAGTTTATCTCAACACTTGGATGTAACGATAGTCCAATAAGGCGATAAGGCCGCTATGTGTGTCAAAGTACAGGACCAGCGTACTAAACCCATCCAATTGTGCGAGGAGTGAGACAGGGGGATGTAATATCCCCGAAACTGTTCGCAAGCGCTTTGGAGGAGGTGTTTAAGAAACTGAAACTTAGCATCAGCCTCGTGACGGGTGGGTCTCAGCGTGAATTTGGATAAAACCAAAATCTGACCAAAGATGAATTCACCACATTCACCCGAGACCTGTTGTCGCAAATGGTCATCTTGTTGAAGCTGTTTCAGAATACATACATACATACAGAATGTGGTCTTGAAATCTCTGAAACTTGCGCATCGTACATTTCATAACCAATACGAACATAGGTCACTCACACTAACACGCGGGTGGCGAAGACGCTTGCGCGTGAAAGACGGCGCGCGCAAGCGTGCCCTGCCTCCCCGCCCCGCGTACGTACCCCTGATACCTGATTTTGTGTTGTGAGCAGCGTAATGCGGCTACATTCAGAGCGGCCATAAAGATTGGCGCGGTCTGTACCTTGGGCAAATTTTGCAATTAGGTAGAAACAGCTTCGACAGAGAGGCCAGGAGCTGGGCTGGACAGCATTTGGAAAACTTCCTCGGGTCTTCACGTCACCCATTCCACATAGCTTGAAAAGGAATGTTTTCGAACATTGCGTCCTACCCGTCATGACCCTATGGCGCCGAGATGTGGACACTCATGGTGAGACTAGTCCACCAGCTTAAAGTCATGGAGCAAGCTATCCTTGGAGTTTCTCTGAAAGATAGGCTATGTAACAAGACTATCTGACAAATAACCAAAGTCACCAGCATAACTCTGAGAATTAGCAGACTGAAGTGGCAGTGGGCTGGTCTGGTCGTAACTGTAGAGGAATGACAACCATTGGGGTAGACAAGTTCTTGAGTATACCTGTCCAGATTAGTCCATAGTGGATTGCCAAAAAAATTGACTACATAGATTTCTACAACAAATTGATGTATGAAGCATAAATATGTTAAGAATATAATAAATACTATATGTGACAGTTTTCATTTTAATGAATGACCTATAATGATTAATATTGTAATACATGGCAACCCTTGAAATAATTCATAAATATACAAATAGAAACTACTTAGTTACGTCAGTCCGTTCCATGCAACCGCAGCATACGCCCACTATCTTTTAGCGGGAATTGTTATGCCGATCGGTTACATGCAACCGCAGCATATCCGTTCGTAGGAATTGTATCGGACCACTGACGAAGCTGAGATAAGCTTCCCATGGTGGCACGTTATTCGGATAGGTTAAGTTAGTTCTAAGTTGACCATAGTAGCGATTGTACGCTTTTAAATAATTAATAAATAATTTTAATAATTGAATTTTGTTTTTTAAAAGATCCTCCGTCTCGCTCAGAATTTGACTGGCGCAGCCGGTAGGATTTCCGCGACGCGAAAAACTTGTGAAAATAGTAAGTGTTACGTCGTACGTTCTAACGTTTTACGGAAATCCGCGAACCAAATAAATTTTGTCAAGGACATTAAAAAGTGAACTTTTTAGTGCATCACGAGTGAGTTACCGGAGGAAGAATAGCTACAAGCTTAGACTCAACCGAGGGACATGGGCAGTCTGTGAGTAGACCCAAATAGCTATTCCCAGTCAAAGTCCTATCCTTTTCATATAGTTATAGGTAAATCTAGAGCTTAGAACGCTATTTCTGAAAATCGAAAAGTGTTTCGTGGTTCTTTTAAATAGCATATAAGTTAAAAGATAAATTATATAAATAAATTGAAACTAAATAAATAGCTATATAATATTATATAAAAATTAAATAATATAATAATTGTGTTAAATAAATATAATAAAGAAAATAAATATGAATAATATAGTTCAGATCCCGAAGGAGATTGCGAGCGTTATCCCAAAATTTGACGGGGATGAAAAGCTCCTTAGTTTATTCATAAGAAAATGTGAATACGTTATTAATTGTTGTAGAGTAGACAGAAATTCTGACCAGGATCTTTATGTATTCCATGTTATTACATCAAGATTATCAGGTAGAGCAGCCGCACTTATTAGTGAACGCCAAGACTTGGATACCTGGCCTCTTTTAAAAACTGCTTTAGAACAGCACTTCGGCGATCCGCGCTCAGAAGAGTGCATAGCCATAGAATTAGAAACTCTTAAAATTAATAATGGTGAATCATATTTAGACTTTTGCAATAGAATACAAAATGTTAAAAGCACTTTAATTGCTAAGGTGAACCTGATCGACGACATAAATCTTCGTCGAAGCAAAGTCATAATATACGATCACTTATCAATGAATGTGTTTTTATACAACTTACCGGAGGATTTACTTCGTATTGTAAGATTAAAAGGTGTAAATTCCTTAGAAAATGCCTTAAGCATAGTACTAGAAGAAGTCAATTTTATGTACCAATATAACACACGCAATAGAATGTTAAAATCTCAGAATGTAATACCAGCAAGGCCCCAGCCATCTAACCAAAACCCATTTACAGAGAGATTTGGTATGAAGCCTTTCTTTTCACATAACCAACAGAATCATAAATTTAACAACCCTAGTTCTGCAAATCATTATCAGGCTCAACCCCAATTTAAACTTGGTATACCCCATAGTAGACAAATTAAATTACCTTTGTCGCAACCTCAACAGTTCGGTCAGAAACCGCAACAGTTTGGTTACCGACCACAATTTAATCAAGGTCAACAATTTGGCAACCGACCTCAATTGAATCAAGGTCAACAATTTGGATATAGACCCCAATTCAATCAAGGTCAGCAGTTTGGTTACCGACCTCAGTTTAACCAAGGTCAACCATCTGGTTATCGACCTCAGTTTAACCAAGGCCAACAATTTGGTTACCGACCTCCACAAAAATTACCACCTCAAATTTCTACTGACGTTAGTATGCGTACAGCTCCACAACCTAAACCTCAAGGATTTCGTATGAACGAACTTTACCTAAATGAACCTGAAAATAATTATAATGCTTACATGTGTGACGACCATTCTGAACTAGATTACTACCAAGACTATGACGACCAAAATAACGACCCTGAATTTTACGAGACTAATATACAACCAGACGACCAAGACATAGCTACACAAAATATGGAGAATTTTCCAACCGATGCCTCCAACAAACCCCTGAAATAATAAAGCTTAACTACAATACATTAAAATTACCTTACGTAATAATACCTGAAATCAATGCTAAATTCATGATTGATACTGGAAGTTCAAGATCCTTTATCAGCCCACAAAAATCAAATGAATATTTTCAAAATTATAAACACTACGAACCATTTGAAGTTATTAGCACCCACGCATCTAGCCAACATGATGAAGTTATAGTTATACCTTTATTCCCAACTCTCAATAGTACTGAAACGCATAAGTTTTACATCTATGACGTCGACGGGTGTTACGACGGCCTCATAGGAAGTGACCTTCTGAAACAATTAGACGCTAAAATTGATATGAAAAACGAAATTCTTTACACCCATTCAACAGCTATACCTATTATCTATAACCCTGGCAACGAAATAAAATTAGCCCCACGTTGTGAACAAAGAGTTAAATTACCAACTAACCTAGAAAATGGAGATGCTATACTAAATTATAAATTATTCTGTGAAGGTGTTAGAATGCCTACTGCTTTAGTTAAGTGTGAAAATGGTTACGCAACGACAATCATACAAAATACACTAGACAAAGAAATGACTCTAACAATAACAAGACCATTTATAGTGACTAAATATGACGGAACAAAATGCAATCTGAACAAATTAGACGACCATAATAACTTAGAAATAGACCAAATTTTAACCGAAAATATTAACAAATTACGCCTAGACCACATGAACGCAGAAGAACGAGACAGTATTAGAAACCTTTGCTTAGAATACAAAGATATATTCCACTCCGACAAACTACCATTGACATTTACAAATGAAGTAAAGCACTGCATACGAACTAGAAACGAAGACCCGATTTTTATTAGACCATACCGACAACCCCAAGTAATTAACGACGAAATAAATAGACAAGTTGAAAATATGCTAGAAAACGACATCATTCAAAAATCATACTCACCCTGGAGTGCACCCGTGCACCTCGTACCAAAGAAAATGGATGCTAGCAACGAAAAGAAATATAGACTTGTAATTGACTACCGAAAATTGAACGAAATTACTATTGACGACAAGTACCCCTTACCTAACATTACCGAACTATTTGACAAATTAGGACGCAGTTGTTACTTCTCGACTCTTGACCTTGCTAGTGGTTACCATCAGATTGAAGTAGCAGAAGAGGACAGACAAAAGACCGCATTTAGTACAAACTCTGGACATTACGAATTTTCTCGTATGCCCTTTGGACTTAAGACAGCACCAGCGACTTTTCAAAGGACAATTGACAATGTACTACGTGGACTACAAGGAATTCACTGCCTAGTATATTTAGATGACATAATTATATATTCATCCAGCTTACAAGAACACATATCTAAATTACGTACCGTTTTCGACAGACTTAGAAAGACTAATCTAAAAGTGCAACTTGACAAATCCGAGTTTTTAAGAAAAGAAGTATTATACCTAGGACATTCAATAACGACCGACGGATTAAAACCCAATAACGACAAAATTAAAGCTATTTTAGACTATCCACTACCCCGTACTACTACTGAAATAAAGAGTTTCTTAGGCCTCATTGGATACTATCGAAAATTCATCAAAGATTTTGCCAAAATTACTCAACCAATGACAGCTAGACTGAAGAAAAAACGCTCAATGCCCATTGACGACGAAAATTATATAGCAGCCTTTCAGAAATGTAAAGAAATTCTCGTAAATGCCCCCATATTACAATATCCAGATCCAGAAAAGCCTTATATCTTAACTACAGACGCTTCAGAATTCGCTCTTGGAGCGGTCCTTTCTCAAGGTCCAATTGGAAATGACAAACCAGTGGCTTATGCCAGCCGAACACTTAATGATGCTGAAACGCGCTATAGTGTTACTGAAAAAGAATTATTAGCCATAGTTTGGGCAGTCAAACACTTCCGCCCCTATCTTTATGGTAGTAGATTCACTATAGTTACAGATCACAAGCCCTTAGCATGGCTTAATTCTCTTAAAGAAACAAATAGTAGATTAACACGTTGGCGACTAAGATTAGCTGAATACAACTTTGAAATTGTCCATAAAAGTGGAAAATGCAATGGTAACGCAGACGCCTTATCAAGAATCCAAACGAACGCCTTAGGTAACGATGACAACACCTCAACTAAAGTTAACATTGACAAAGACGAAGACAGAAATGAACACATAAAACAACTAACAAAAGAAATTGAAAATTTAGGTAGAATCCAAAAGAAAACCCTAGGCCGACCAAATGAACCAACACCCTTATCTTCAGACGATGAAGAGGCAATAGTTATCTCAGATACAGATTCAGATAAAAATGTAAAATGTCGTTCGCCTTATTCAATACCATGCCCTTCTAGTTCAACTTTGACAGCCGACAATTCATCTACCGATACGGCACATTCTTGTCAAGATACTGAATCCAAAGGTATCCCTATTTTACAAGAAGCCATTGATACAAAGCCTAACCAAATCTTAGTATTCTCATGGTCAATCGATAGACTATCAGTCAAAAATCTATCCAGACCAAAGCAAACAATTTTAGAAGTTCATTTACCCCTTAATCATCCCGATCTTATTAAACAATTTTTAAAAGAATATATTCGAAACAATAAAAAATATTTCATTTACTTTGAAGACGATAAACATAGAGAACAGTTTACACAAATGGTAATTTTCTTATTCAAAAAGGAATCAGTTCAATTCTTCGAATGTACTAAAAGAGTGGTTTATATAGAAGACGAATTAGAACAAAAGGAAATAGTTGAAAAATACCACACAGGAAAAACTTGTCATAGAGGTATAAGAGAAACTCTAGCACATATTAGACGTACTTATTTTTGGCATAATATGGAACAGACTATATCTAGTTTTATTAACTCATGCGAAATTTGCAAGAAGATGAAGTACGATAGAAAACCGCTGAAACCCAAACTTCAACTATCACAGACCCAAACTAAACCATTGGAAGAAATCTTTATTGATCTATTCTCTATTGAAGGACATTACTATTTAACCGTAATTGACGCATTTAGCAAAGTTGGTCAAGCATTAGAAATCCCCAATAGATCTACGCCTGAAGTAGTGAGAGCCCTTATTAAATACTTTTCTTTTTACGGTGTACCTATAAAAATTAGCTCTGATTCCGGTTCAGAATTCAATAACGCCCTCTTAAAAGAACTTTTAGCCCTTTATAAAGTAGAACTTCATATTGGAACCCCCAATAATCCTAACTCTATGGGTCTCATAGAGAGATTCCACTCTACTTTGATAGAGATTTACAGACTAGCAAAGTATGAGAACAAATACTCAGACGCTGCAAACGTAATGACGTACGCTATAATGGCTTACAATCATTCAATACATTCAACAACAGGTTTTACCCCATTTGAAGTTTTATTAGGACATACAGATACTAAAAACCCATTTAATATAGACTGTGAAAGAGAATACATGCAACAATTAATAAAAGAACATGCAAAGAGAACTAAATTTCTATACAAACATTTAAGCGAAAAGAACATTCAACAGAAAGAGAAAATAATTGAAAAACGAGGTGGTGAGACACAATTTGCTATCCAACCTGGTGATACAATATTTGCTAAAGAAGTTAATAAAAGAAGTAGTAAAGATAAGCCACGTTTTCAAAAGGCAGTAGTTACTGATGAAATTGTTAGAAATGTAGTTCCCATACGCGTGAAAAACCGTCAAACTAAAGCACCATTAAAAAATATTAAACGCCCTTCACAGGCACATCCACGTCCTCCTGGCAGTAGCCATGATGAGCCAACTGCAGGCCCTTCAACTGCAGGATTTAAATAAAAACCCTGGAGTTCTACCTGTGAAAAATGGTGTCGCAGTTTTGAGAAAAGACATTTGGACAATTGTGAAAGTGTTAGATATTAAACCATTAGAAGACGATTTACAATTTAACATTGAACGTCTTTCTGAATTAGATAAGTTAGTTAAGGTTAATTTTGATAAGAATTTTGTATACAATTTTATAGATATAAGAAAACAAGTAGAATATGTTAAGAATGCGACTATATTTAAGTTCCACCAAATTATTCCAACCGTTCGAATCAAGCGAGGTTTAATTAATCCTCTTGGCTCACTTCTTAAAATGATAACTGGGAATTTAGATAGTGAAGATGCCATTAAATACGAGAAATTAATTAATGAAGTTAAAACTCAACAGAATGCTAGTAATAGAAAACTAACAATTATTAATGAAATGATGCAACTCTTGACAAATTCTACATTTATATTAAATGATAACCTTATTAAATTAAACACTAAGATGGAATCATTTGCGAAGAAGCTTGAAGGTTTAAAAGTAGAGCATTTAGAAATACAGTCCATGAATACTTACAATTTATTGATTCATAATTTTCAGCAGATTCAGACCAAATTAGACGAGATAGAAACTAGTGTATCGTTTAGTAGATTAGGAGTTTTACACCAGTCTATTATAGAGTCTGATCAACTTTTATACCTTCTTCAGAATATTAGTAGGATAGAAAATTTAGTATTTACACCTAGTTTAGATAACTTAGTTAAGTTAGAGCAAAGCATTACATTAAAAGCTTATTTTAAAGAAAAACGAATCACTTACCTTTTGGAAATACCTCTAATCGAGAAAGATACTTATAACTATTATAAACTATTTCCCTTACCTGTCCTACGCCGTGAATCCACCGTCGTCATATTACCTAAATATCCTTACCTATTAGCAAAAGGGTCGAAGATCAGACTGCTCACTCACCAGTGCGAAGAAGTCGACGAGTCCACTTACCTCTGCACCGACCAAGAGACGCTCCAGTTTGTTCGCGATCCCTGCATTACCAGTTTGATGACGTATGCTGAGAACCTGACGTCTTGCATCCAGATCCCCATAAATATTGAGAAGGTCCGAGCCCAATTTGTACTGACCAACAGATGGATACTCTATAGTAGAGAAGAAGAGATACTTACCAGAACCTGCAGCGACGAAATATTTCGCGAAAAGATTCGAGGAACGTATTTACTTACCTTAGATGACTCCTGCGAGGTGAAAATCCACGATGTAATCCTGAAAATGCACCAGATGGACACGGAAAACATAGAGTACGCAAAGCTGCCAATTCCAAACTTACCTGTACTGCAGTCACCAGAAGACACCAGACTCGCACCACCTGTAAACCTGGAAGGCGTAGACCTGGCTGACCTGAAGTTCCTGTCATTCGCTCTGAAGAAAAGTTTCAGTGATAGTGATAGTGATAGCAAAAGGGCAATTATTGAAGTGCATAGCATAAGCATTTGGACCATGTTACTCTATATTTTAATTATTTTAATAGTTTGTTTCTCTATCTTTAAATATCATGATAAACTGTGTAAACCGTGGTTTCGAAGTTCTCCCACAGAAGAGAACTTCGAACTTAAGGAGGGAGGAGTTACGTCAGTCCGTTCCATGCAACCGCAGCATACGCCCACTATCTTTTAGCGGGAATTGTTATGCCGATCGGTTACATGCAACCGCAGCATATCCGTTCGTAGGAATTGTATCGGACCACTGACGAAGCTGAGATAAGCTTCCCATGGTGGCACGTTATTCGGATAGGTTAAGTTAGTTCTAAGTTGACCATAGTAGCGATTGTACGCTTTTAAATAATTAATAAATAATTTTAATAATTGAATTTTGTTTTTTAAAAGATCCTCCGTCTCGCTCAGAATTTGACTACTTTGTGCTACATAAATGAAACATTATCAATAAGCAGATTAATAATCTACAACATAACATTAGAACACAGTAGTTATTTATAAAATGAAAAATAATTGTAATAAACTAAGTATTCATAGAGCAAGTTATCTTTGCATATGACCTGTCTTTTGTGCGCACTGTGATGACCCCTTGTTATCTTTGCAATCCCAGTGGAAATATACAGTTTCCTCATTTAGAAAAATACTTTGATATTCCTGTGATAAGATATTTTGATACACCTTAAAAATGCAGATAACCTCCAATTACATAGTCCTATTATTTTACGCAAATAAGGAAAAAACTGTCAAATTTACAGAAGTATGGGTTATCCATTTTGTATATGATTACTATGAATTAATGATCTTATTTTAAATATCTGCATTAGGGTTTAATTGGGGTATAGCAAAAAATACATGTGAAATATGTAATGATTCAATCTTCACACATTTACAAACATAAAAAATAAAAGAGTGTACTATAACCACTAAGTATAATATGAGGCTCACAAAAGTCATAATAGAACAAGAGTATTAAATAAGTTAGAAAAATTACTTACCTTAATAAAACAAGAATATTAAAAATTTCTTACCTGTATGCTAGAGTCATACATTTAAATAGCTTTGTTAGTGATATTTCTATTGAAAGTTGTTGGTGTTGTTTACTGTCTTCTTTATCAGGTACTAAAGGTTTCTGTGACCGGGCCACTACATAAGTAGTTATCGTAGCGACTTTTTGTACGTTCTGTTCTTCGTCTGGAACTGTGACTAGATCGTCAAAATCGTCCTGAGCCTCTGCCTCAAAATGTGACACCATAAAGTGGCCAGAGTGAATAGTCTCCTTCTCTGGCCTCACTTGCCGTTTCTCAACGTGATACATTTTTCAATTATTAATAGTTACACAATTTAGTTAAGTTTCAAATTCACTAACTTTAATTTGTAAAACTTTTAACTAATATAATTCTTCATATTTTCACATCACATTAACACTTCGGAGATAACAGCACACATTGTTTTTTTTCATCTGACAGATAGTGATAGTGTTGTACCCAATGTCCAACAAAGACGGTACATATTCCGAATGAACGTCTGCGGTAGTCTCACGGAATTTGAAATCGAAATTACGCATTAGGCCGGCTGCAGACGCTATGGGTGATGAAGCGCTGGGTTTTCGGAAGGCGGTGACGAAAATAAAATAAGTCTATTAAATTACATCGTTGTAAAATAAAATGATAAAATCACAACATAAAATTCTGACCACGTGTTTAGACTGGCAGCATACACACGTCAGTGTTCCCAACCTGAAGCGGACGGATTGACTGATTATCGTACAAGGGGGCGTAAAATTATCGTACATCAGCCGAAATTATCGTATTTATTATGACGACCTTTATTTAGACGTCCAATATTTTAGAAGACCCTTTTTTTAGACGTCCACTCTTGATTACCACGTTTTTAGACGACCTTTTGTTTAGACGTCCACTCTTTATTTTTTTTTAGACGTCTTGGGCAAAATAATATCATGCTAGACTATCAGCGTAGTCGAATATTGAAAATTCTACATCATGATGGAAATTATCGTACAATCTGCGAAAATTATCGTACAATCTGCGAAATTATCGTACAATCTGCGTACGATAATAATATGTTATCGTACGTAAGTCCAAATTATCGTACATGTACGATAATTATCGTACGGTTGGGAACACTGACACACGTTTTCCGTATTAGATTTTTTAAGGCCGGCCGCATACACAACTTTTCCTTATTTGATTTTCGAATTCGTTTTACGTATTCAGACATCAGAACGCATGGCTTGTGGCCAGCCATACTCATGTGCGATATTGACGCTTTTTGTCTGGGCGCATAAACACGTTTTCCGTGTTCGATTTCCTAATGGGTAACTTGAAATTCCGTGAGACTACCGCAGACGTTCATTCGGAAAATGTACCGACAGTATGGATATGGAAAGCGTTGTACTGTAATTGGCGTTGGAACCGAATGGAAACACGCTAACACCGGCTCCACACATTGGCCGAACGTTGCTACGAATGTTGGGTGGTTAAATTGGTGTAGTGTCTGTTGTGTACTCCCTGAGGCACTGGCTCGTCAACTTACGATGTGCGCAGGCGCCGCGTCCGCTCTCGCCAATGGCTCGCACGATACTGACCGACTGACGTCGCGCGCCCCCCACACCGCACGCTCGAGACAGTGTATATAGCTATCACTATAGTTATAGCCCCAATACAAACACTACATCCCTTCCTTATCAAAACTTTTAGTATGAAGAACTTATCAAATATACCTCTTGAATCATATTATAGTTTATTCAATCACTATAACATCTCAATCATAAACAATTAAATCACGTTTTCAACATCAGTAATAGTTTGTCTTCCACTTACTCCAGGGTCAACATTTCTATCGTCTTGGTCTGTACCTACGGCTTTCCATTGTCCTTCTATTCTTTTTAAATGTATTATGTTCCTTCTTAGGGTTTGTCCAGTTTCTTCGTTCCTGATCGTTATGTCTCCATTCTTTGTATTTTCCACAACGTATGGTGTTGGATTATAATTTAAAGTAAGCTTATTCGTTTTGTTAGTTTCTTTTACGTACACCTTGTCTCCTTCATTTAAATCTGGATCCCGTGCACTTCTCCTCTTATCACTATAATCCTTTCCTTTTTCTTTTTGTTCTCTGTCCTTATCCCTTATCTCTGTGTCATCAATTTTATTACTTATGTCTTGAAATGTTGGAATTTTATCTCTGTTTAACCTTCTGAAGAATAGTTCTGTTGGTGTTTTTCCCGTCACAAAGTGAGGGGTCGAATTGTACATCATGAGGTATTCATTTAGACATTCTCGTAAGTCTTTTTTTCGAGTTTTCCAATCTTTAAACGCTTTAATATGTCCCGATTTTGTCTTTCTACCTCGCCGTTATCCGTTATTATCATATCTAATGTTATACGCTATTTTGCTGAGGCCAGTAGGGGATTGTATTAAATAGCAGTATGTTACAATCTTCGTAAAATGTTTTGAACTCGTCACTAACAAACTGTCGACCGTTGTCGGCCGTGATTGATGAAGGGTAGCCTAATCGGCTAAATATTTCTTTTAATAATCTAATTATAACAGCGCTGGTAATAGTTTTAGTAATTTTCACTTCTTTATAGCGGCTACAATAATCCACTACCACTAAAAGATAGTCACCACTTGGCAATGGACCCAGTAAATCCATGGCAACATCTACCCAAGGTGTTTCTGGCAGTTCACGACGCTTCATCGGCGCAGGTGGATTTGGCAAACCAACTAACGTACAACCCTTACAGCTTTTCACTAAGGTCTCTGCATCCTTGTCTATCCTTGGCCACCACACTTTACATCTCAAACGACCCTTCATTGCGACGATCCCTGGGTGGCCCTCGTGTGCTGCGTCTAAAACATCCTTTCGGAGCTTAGATGGTATGACCAGCCTATTACCTCTTAAGAGTACGTTATCGAAGAAACACAATTCGTTTTCAAATAGTTTATATCCTTTTGTACTATTGTCCCATTAATTATTGTAAATGCCTTTTTTACCTTGAGTATTTCCGTATCCTCTTCCGAGTGTATCTTAATCTCAGTCATAGAAACTGCACGTGGTCTTTCATTCTCCACAATTTGATGAACATGTTCGTCACTTTTAGTCTTCGGGTAATTTGCATGTTTGCACAAACGCGAAAATGGGTCTGCTATATTGGACTTATCAGGCGTATATTTAATGTTATATCGGTAAGCCTGAAGTCTTAACACCCATCGCTCTATTCTAGCACAAGGTTTTGATTTTGCTCCAAACAAAACATCCAACGGCTTATGGTCCGTGATTAAGTCAAACTCTTTACCAAACAAGAACACCTTAAAGTGTTCTATAGCCCAAACCAGGGCAAGGGCTTCTTTCTCGGTTTGGCTATATCTTGGTTCACAGTCTGTCAACGTCCGGTTTCCGTATGCAATAATCCTAGGACCTCTGGTGTCAATTTGTACCAAGACTGCACCTAATCCGACCGGGCTAGCATCAGCTATGACTTGAGTTTTATCATTAATATCGTAATAACCAAGTGTCTGAATTCTCTTTAAAGTGTCTTTTAACGAAGTGAAAGCATGATCTTGTTCAGTTGTCCAAAATTCTTCTATGTTTGCATTCTTGCCAAATTTCTGCCTTTCGTAAACCCTGCTCTTTTTAGGAGTAAAATAATCATTTAGCTTCTGGATTGCTATTTCAAAAACGTCATTGTTGTTAGTTGGTTCCGCATTAGCCCCTGGTAAGTTATAGAATATTTCTTGTAGATTTGATCCACCGAGCAATAGTAATGTCGCCCTTTTCTTTATTGGTGTCGTAATCTCCGTCGCCCTTTTCTTTCGTGGTGTCGTAATGTTTCCAATTTAATGAGGGTACATTTGTACCAAAAGTTTTCAATTTAATGAGGGTACATTTGTACCAAATGTTTCATGTTTCAATTTAATGAGGGTACATTTGTACCAAATGTTTTCAATTTAATGAGGGTACATTTGTACCAAATGTTTTCAATTTAATGAGGGTACATTTGTACCAAATGTTTTCAATTTAATGAGGGTACATTTGTACCAAATATATCCAATTTAATGGAAAGTACATTCGTACCAAATGTTTCCGATTAATACTATACAACGCATACACTATATACAAGGAACACGCGATTCACTCATAAAAATTAAATTAAAAATCCAAATAAACCCCCCGACACAATAACCTTTAAAATTTAATTTTATTTTTATTTTATACTTTTTATAGGTACATACTGATTATAATGTAGATTTTGTTAAATTGCACGTGATGCTCTTTCATTTGAGACCCCACTCGATTATGTTTGCAGACATTCGGTTATTCTTCCCCACTTTCAACCCTCATAACTTTTAAACGGCTCACCCGATTTTCATCAAACATGGCTAAGAACACTCGCCCATAACTCACCTTTCATACAAAAAAACTTTATTGAAATCGCTTCATCCGTCCGCGAGCTACGGTGCCACAGACAGACAGACAGACAGACACGTGAAACTTATACCACCCCGCTTTTTGCGTCGGGGGTTAAAAAGGTATGGTAACCACTTTGTTTCCGAATAATGTTCATGCAATACCTACTAGTTCCAATTGAACAGGTCAGATCACTTATCGGTAGCCGGCAATTTACTAGTCACGTGTAGTTATGTTGTTTACTGATTTCGTTAGGTACTCAGATAATCCACAACTAATTAAATTATAGTCAGGACAATCAACACAAGTCAGCAATGACCATAGATATAACGATTTAGAATATTAAACGAAAATAACTATGATTTCAACGAAAATCTAACCACATAAACATTTGTTATAATTACTTCCTATCAATACTTTCTTTCTATAAAAGAAATGCTTAAGAATATTATATCGCAAACTTGATTTGGGTCGCATTGAGCCTGATTATAATAGGAGATTAATAAGATTTCACGTAACTCCTCTGCACGTGCGCCGTGTGCAATACGATTTATTATACTTGCATAAATTATTGCACAGTAAGGATGAGTTCGATATATCAAAACGTAACTTATATCGGATATGTGTTAGATATCATACCATATCGATATCTATAACAATGTAGCCGATATCACAAAAACTGTTCGAGTCAAAACTAAAACGATGTGCGAACAAAACGCGAACTTCACAAACGATATGAACCACATTCGCTACCTCTCGTTCTAAGTATATATTCTTTTACTAGTGTAAAAGAGATGAAGACAATATGAAATAACTTTAGCCATGTTTGCGTTGTTAATATATCTTACTGTACTAGCAATAAGGTTTAGTTTCCATTGTATAGTTACAGTTACGATAACGTTTCTGGCGGCTACGGCTACTCGATATTAGTGAGACACTAACTCTACAAAATAGAACTAAATGTCGAAGGTATAAGGTTGAATTTGAGTTGTTACAATATGGATTGGACGCTAGCAATGTTTAACGTTTGAAAACTGTACTACTGTTATCGATATCAGAAACCCGTTTTTGATATCGATGTGCAAACTGTATATCGGATACAAAACCGTTTGTGGCAAAAACAGAAAACGCCCATATCTATTGCACAGTACCATTGACTGCTCATACTTATTAAGTTCCCTTACCATTAACACCAGGCGTAACATGCGTGTTCCTGATCGTACATTTTCCTTACGATCTTATGTTAATAATACTTCGTATTACAATCCTCTTACAAGAATGTGTCGTTTATATAACGAGATGTCTATGAATAACGCGGATTAAGACATTTTCAACCCTAGTCTTACCGCATTTAAAACTAGAATTCGCAACATCCTGTAACAGACCTGTTAGCTACTTTTATTAACTATAACTTTTATTATGTTTTATAGTGATGTGTCAATGCCTTTTGGAATTTAATCTAGCCCATGCACCCACATGTTTATATTTTATTATTTTTCTGATTATTTTCTGTTACATTGTCCACATAAATAAATAAATACCTATTTATAAAACCATAAAGAGGTATGTTATCGTTACTTTGCTAAGTGTAGGTAGTGATTCGATTTATTGTATTACTTTGGGGTTTGAGCGTAGATTACAGAACAAGTTTGCTACAATTCACTGCTCCGAAACGATATTCTATTTCTCCCCTTTTTTGTTTTGAGTAAAATTTTATTATTATTTTTTTTTTTTGACCTTTGTCCTCGTCGCCACTTGTTGTGTACTCCCTGAGGCACTGGCTCGTCAACTTACGATGTGCGCAGGCGCCGCGTCCGCTCTCGCCAATGGCTCGCACGATACTGACCGACTGACGTCGCGCGCCCCCCACACCGCACGCTCGAGACAGTGTATATAGCTATCACTATAGTTATAGCCCCAATACAAACACTACAGTGTCCATACGTTGGCTGTTAAACTAGTTCCTTTCTGTCAGAGCCAACGTGAAGACGTGCGATACCAACATTGAAATTGCTCTGCAAAATTGCTCTTGAGCAAGGAAGCTGCCCATTAGATCATTCGGTTTAAAAATATCGTCTGTCGATGAGCCAGAAAGAGTTTTTTTTTAATTATTCGATCGAGTAAATCATTCCCATGGTTTGTTAATATTGCGCCATGCATCGGCTAATAAATTGTTATGATTCTTCCGAGATGCGTTCCATATTATTGGATGTACCTGGTATGGTTCTATAAATTCCATAACTTTTTCATTCGTCCATGCGGGTGGCGATTTTGTTGATGAAGCTATGACGTCATTAGGTTTTTGCGGAACGGTTTCTCCGAACGCGCGAGCGTGCGTTCGTAACGTACCTACGGAATTTACGGAAACAAAGCGAACGTGTGCGTCAGATGGTGTATTTTATATTGATTCCATGCGTTCGGATTTCCGAACACGGAAGACCAATAAGGAAAACGTGTGTATGTGCCCGGCCTTAGTGTTGTGAAACCGTAAATTACTAGAAATAGACTGATTATTTTTATGTGATACTGACGCTTTTGTGTTGTTTGTATGGAAAAGGTAACGTTATGTGCACTATGCGGTTTTATCTAAGAAAAATAAGTATACTGAAACATCTCATCCTTGTATTATTTGACATTACTCGGAAATTCCTTATAAAAAAATTGTTCGTTTGATGTTTTTGCACATTTTTAAACTAGATTTGTTAAATCAGGAAACGAATATTCAATGCTAGTTGATACCGGAATTTCAATAGGCGTGAGTGACAAATTAAATGTGCCTTAGAAATAGAAACACGCCTATTGAAATTCTAGTAAGGTAAAATAAAAGTACCTATATTGATAACATTTCAAATCTCCTGCGTTATCGAAAGTTGCTGATGGCACAAACGGCGGCGCTAGTGTGCTTCTATGTAAGCATTTACAAAAGTATGAAGTTGACGTTCTTTCTTCCCGTTAGGGTTTAGTTTAGTTAGGGTATTCATGTTCTGTGGCCAGGCCATACCCAGTGGTTCCAACGGTACGATAATTATCGTACATATACGATAATTTGGACCTACGTACGATGTACGATAACATATTATTATCGTACGCAGATTGTACGATAATTACCATCATGATGTAGAATTTTCAATATTCGACTACGCTGATAGTCTAGCATGATATTATTTTGCCCAAGACGTATAAAAAAAAGCTCGTCTAAAAGAGTGGACGTCTAAAAAAAGGTCGTCTAAAAACGTGGTAGTCAAGAGTGGAGGTCTAAAAAAAAGCTCGTCTAAAAGAGGGGACGTCTAAATAAAGGTCCTCATAATAAATACGATAATTTTGGCCGATGTACGATAATTTTACGTCCCCTTGTACGATAATCAGTCCGCAGTCCGCTTCAGGTTGGGAACACTGGCCATACCTATCAAAAACATAATTAAACCAAACCATAATATAATCCATATATTAAGTTATTAACTAAAGTTGATTTTGTTTCTACTAGCATTTTTACTGGCATTTTAATTAATTGTCTCTAGTGTCCTCAGCTTGTAATAATTTTAGATTTTTAAAATGAGTTCGTCTCCAAGTTTTCGGAACCTTGTTTCTCGGCCTAAGCAGTCTCCGATAGAATTAAAAGACAAAATGCGAAAGGTAAATGCAGTTAATTCGTTATTCTTAAGTTAATTAAGTTATTCTTTCAATAGAAAGAAATTAACTGCATGAATAAAAACCAAACGATATGTGCCGTTAAATCTATATACTCTATATACTAATATATAAAGCTGCAGAGTTTGTTTGTTTGTGTGTTTGTTTGTTTGAACGCGCTAATCTCGGGAACTACTGGTCCGATTTCAAAAAATCTTTCAGTGTTAGATAGTCCATTTATCGAGGAAGGTTATAGGCTATATTTTATTTTCAAAAGAATTAGGGATCCGTATGCAAATTGCGATTTTGTAAACCAAGGTGTAAAATCGAAAACCTATTTATGCGTGCGCTGCAAAAACTATTGACAATAGAACAAAATGATGTACTACGGGTTTGTAGGTATTATAAAGATCTACAAAAAAGTCCGCGAGAGCACATATCTAACTATCATAGTTTAGTCACAATAACCGATTTTAGTTTCATAAAAATATGCACGGGTTCGAAGCCCACGCGGGCGAAGCCGCGCACAAAAGCTAGTATTAACATAAA
Source organism: Clostera curtula (assembly GCA_905475355.2). Classification (NCBI taxonomy): domain Eukaryota; kingdom Metazoa; phylum Arthropoda; class Insecta; order Lepidoptera; family Notodontidae; genus Clostera; species Clostera curtula. Next base: position 10,187,552 of record FR997797.1, on the reverse strand, counting down.
AGAATACAGAAATGTAAATGTTTAAGTTTCTGTATTCTTTAATTCTTCTTTTTGTATTCTGTAATAATTTTAGTGCTTTTTGTTGTACTATTTTTGTGCTATAAATTGAGTTTTCGTATTCTAGGATATGGGCCAGCCAGCCCAAGATATGTGACATGCCTTTAATTTTTTTTAGACATACAAAATGAAAATAAGTAATTGCCGTTCTATGCTAATGGATAAGATTCGTGGTCCGCTTAAGGAACAAGAATTAAGCAATACATTGACAGATATCTATAAAAGTATGTTTACATTTTCTGAAGAACCAGTTAATGAGGAAGAATTAGAAGTCATGGAAGTCATAAGAAAGGAGCTGATACAAGAAGAATTAGACTGGTACTACCACTTCTTCTTACTCTCCTTTTCTACCAATCCTTTTTTTATAGAAGAGACTAATATTCATTGCAATATTTCAGGCTTTCAAAGGAATATGAAAGATCTCAAATGGAGAATTTTGATTGGGCATCAACTTATGAAGAAGACAATGTTATATGTCCAGTTTGTCAAAAGACAAACTTGCAGTTAATCAGTAAAAAAGTAAACTGTACTAGTTGTAAATTTAGTATAGTAACAAATCATTCATTGTCAGACATAAAACAATCCATTCTAACTGCTATAGAAAATCACAATTCTAATTGTAAAAGTGATGCTCAGTTTGGTTTAGTTGCAGATAATATGTGTCTGATATGTGATATTTGTGCAGATATGACATTAATAATTTAGTGCTACTGTAAACATTTTAGTTTTACTTTTTCTGTTATATTGGCTAAGCCAATAATTTACTGCCAAGCCAATTTAGAAAAATATTTTGTCCTGCTGATACATATATCACAGTTGGATATTGCTATAATAATATAATTGGAATAACAATTAAATAGGTATATAAATGAAACAACGAGTACAAAATAAAAAATGACCTTTTAATTCAATTCATGAAGCATGGTAACAAGGTATAATGTAAATTATTATTTTGTCATTTCAGAGTTAGAACATCATATACATGTGATTAAATCCTACCAATTAAACTAAACGGTAACTTGTATAAAATGTACATTAATGTATTATAATATAATGTAGTATAAAACAGTACCATAATTTTACCACTATTAAATGGGCATCTCTGTAGTTGAACTTTTTTTAAATATATATTTAGAAGACTAATCAGGACCTGAATGTAATGCTCAGTCAATTGTTTATGTATTAATATTTATAACAGTCAATAATTTTATGTTATGCTTAAAGGCAGTTGAGTTGCTGAATATTGTACATAGGTTGAACATGGTCTAATCAGCTCAGGTTATTGACAGTAGATTTTTTTGGTGAAGTTCTAGTCTGTGCATCTATCTCAACACAGAAAATCACTCAATTTACTTATTTATTAGTAAAATATGGTTTATTGGTATTCTACAATAACATGTTCAAAACCCAAGCTGGTTAGCCAGTAAGCTTCATATCAATTGAGTAAACAACAGAGATATGTAGATGCAATTGAGTTCCAATTTTCATCTGAATCATAATCTACCACTAGCACATTTTAGTACAACACACTATATATTCTAAGTTACTTGTGATATATGCTTATATATTTCAAAGAGGTATGTATGAGAATAGTAAAAATACATAGTGTTTGAATATGTTTCAAATTTACACAAAATGTTAATTCAATGTAAAAATGATTGTTTATTATACCACAAAGGCTTTCTGTTAGCCATGAAATGGTTAGAATATGTATAGAAGCGTTTAGGAACACTATTTAAATTTGCAAATAGAATGCATGATTCTTAAGTGTTTCTTGAGACATGGAGATATGAATAATTTCTTTTGTTTTTTATAAAAGAGTATGAGTTTTGTTTTTTTTTTCATTTTAACCCTTTAGCTTTGTTTAGTTCTGGAGTGTAATAAACAATCACATTTCTTTCAAAAAGAAGATCAACAGAAACAGCAAGATCATTTTGTTAGTCTGTTACAAAGTTACAATTAAATTAAACCTCGATTATCATAAATTATATTTTATTAATAATTTTCTATGTATATTGATTAACTAAGTTAGTATTGGCGGGCTTCTAGAGTTGTTGATAAATTGAACTAAATCATAAGACCATTATCTATTATACTTCTTGCTTAACTAATTATGAACCCAATGTTACAGATAGATAGATACTGCATAGAAAAATTGCATTGAATTAATCTACTGGAAATAATCCTATTCATTAACCACTGAATAAAGATAATTAATATAAGTAATGCCAATTGCCGACATAGTAACGACAACACTACTTTTGTTGTTTTGTGCACACCGTATGGGTCACACCAATCAAATTTGCTGAATAGAGAGTGGGCAAGTTCTTTTTGGATCATTTTAAGTAGGTACTTGATTGGTAAAATATCCATTCAACAAAATTATAATATCAGATGTTGTTGTATACAATATTCCCAAATCTGATGCCGTTAAAGGGGATAAATTAAATATTTATTTATAGAATGACAGTTACCGCTGCAACGAGCCCTAGGTATGTGCGGCGAGGTTGGGGACGGGTTAGAAGAGCACCGGTAAGCGTTGGCGGCCGACTGACACATCGGCGCGCCCGAAACACTCCCGCCTCGCCGCGCACATACCTAGGGCGCGGTACAGCGGTAACGGTCATACTATAATTCTTGAAGGTAACAACAAATTGTTAAAAAATTTACAACACTGATTTCTACTATTTAACACATCAATGAGATATTTGAGTCGTTTCTATCGGGGTTACCCGGAATTTTCATTGATGTCTATAACTAAAATCCAATAATCGTTTCAAGGGGAATGAGTATATTTTAGAAGTCGACATGCGCCGTTTAGCCCTGCAGCCAAAATTAAACCAACACACGCATAAATATTTAAATCAGAAAAGCACGATTACAATAGGTCATACCAAATAAAATTGTTATAATTTAATTATTTTCTTTAGATTCTTATAAAACATCTTGCTACACTTGTGCATAGGATAATATTGTTTAACAAATTGAATGCACAAGCTAAATCTATAGCTAAATAATCCACAACTTGTTTATGAGACACTCCTTTGCCATGTTAGCGCCGTTGTGGGTTGCGAATTGAACTACACAACTGACACTATCATGTAATGCCAGCAATACACGTTGGCCGAGTTTAGGCCAACGCGAGCGTAGGCAGTTTAATACAAGGCAAGTGCTACTGCCTACACGTTGGGCAAGTGTATTGAAACCAACTAGGTGAGCGACACCGAGCGATGGCCAGACAATGCAAATATACCGTCTATACGTTGGTATTGGCGTTCACTCGGCAATGCTAGGCCAACGTATATTGCTGGCTTAATAGGTGGACTCTGCTACAATTTATTATATTTTAATATACATTCATAATATCTGATCACATGTACGAAGTGTGATCACATACAAACTAGCGATGGGTGATTATTACTAAAACGATGCTAATTAGTCTAATTTTCATTTTATTCGATAAAAACCTAGTAAGTCGACGAATGTCGTGGCCGGCTGCAACCAATGAAATTTGAAGCACACAGCACACCTAATTAGTATCACTATCACTAAATAAGTAATAACAAAATATGGTGCGGGTGTGCGCTACGCAACCAATGAATAGTTAAAACGTAGATAGTTTTTAGACTCGATCGTTAACACAATTTTCGATTCAGTCGATTGTGTTATTTATTGCAACAATCGCCCATCGCTTTATACATAACCAACCCTGTATTCACAGACAAGCTTCCTGTCTGTTATGCTACATAGCATTGGGATGACAGAACCTGTGATATTAGAAAACACACTTGTACCTTTAGCCTCTTGTGAACACAGAGTTCTCATCTCCAACTTATCGTAAATAATATTGTTTCGCACGAGAATTGAACGAGTGGTACGCCACTTATCATTCACTCTATTTATTGATCATTTTATTGTTGCATATTTACTAACCAGACGGCAGGTGAATTATACTCGAAAACTCAGTGGCACTGGGTCATTTACCCCAAATCCTTACAAGTCAAATCTAATATAAACTAACTATCTTTCATGCACTCGAATATCGTGGTTGATACACGTTACTATAGAATACTATTACATAGTTAAGCACAGCTAAATATTCTTGATTACTTAGCCGCATGGATGACCAAGTGTAACTGAGCCTCGAACCCGCCTCACACGGTATAATATTATATTTAAATTAAAAGCCCCTCACTATAGAAACGTAGCATTATAACTAGGTAATCATCTACATAGACGCTTGGTGTAGGCCTTGTCGCTGCGTATATACAATTGGACAGAATGATACCAAAATGTGTGTGTTATATACAGTCTGTTAGATATCTCACTACTGAGCAATGGCCTCCCCTTTGGTTTTTTATTTTTTTCCGATGTTTTGGATCTTCCGGTAAAGGTGCCACGCCATCTACGCTCGCGACTTAGTACATTTTGGACTAATTAGTTCTATTATACGTTGCTGTACGGCAAGGGGAGGTACAACAAGTTTGAATAACGTATAAAGCTACGCGCCTTATAGTGAGGTGCTAACACAACACTTATCTATAAATTAATGCTAAAGTACTCACTATATAGGTAAACCCTGCACGTCCATGAGGTCCTCGTGCTGGGTTTGGGCGTGAGAGTGGGGATGAGGGTGGGACAGATGTGCGGTGGAGGGGGGGACGGCGAAGTGGTGGTGGTGGGGCCGTGGACGGCGAGGGGAACGCGCCGTGATGACGCGTGGCTTGTGGATCTCGTCCATCACGGACGGCGCCACGTACGTGAAGCCCTATACGTATAAAACATGTCAACTGTCTAACCACACACGACAGCTTTAGGTCACCACCTTGGTGACACCTTTTATTCGAAACCCGTAACTAACCGGATATCTTTAGCAGGATGTACTCTACTACTCAACCCATACATAACCCACTGCAGAGTCGGGTCTCCTCCAATTACATGGAACCCTCCATTTAGCCTACTGTGCCATCAAGTTTTCCTTCTCTTACGGCTAGGTTATCGGCCTTTTCATTTCCTTTTGTCGGTTTTTACGACACCCTCAGGATGGGATGGGATGCTATGTCACCATCCCATTTACCACACGGATATTAATACGTCTCAAAATCCAAACTCCTATAGATGGTGCAATCCAGATATAAAACTCAAAATTCCAATCCTTGTGTCCATATTAACATTAAATGTTAACAACCAAACTTTCGCATTTATACTGTATAAAAGACGTTTCATGTGGTTAATAGAACCATACAACTAACAGAACTGTGCATATAGGCAGTAGAAGGCGCATGAATTGTGAATAAAAATAACAAAATACGTATGTCACTTTACCTGGAACATAAGATTGGCACTTTCACTTAGTGTAGACTCGTCTGGCGAATCGATTGGAGTTTGGAGTGTGAATCTCGTATCGAACTGCGATACATCATCTTCACTAGTCTAAAATTAGATTGTGAATTCGTTAATTTAAAGCAAATATACTCGAATTTGGTTAATTACATAAGTAAAAATCAACATTGCCTTGTGACGCAACACCACTGGCAAGTCATCAATACCATGCAGTTCCATTACGTAAGCCAGATTTGAATAGAGAAATAAATAACTCGACTCATATAAGTATTTCAACACATTGGAAGAGTCGTTACCAACCGATGGGATACTGATCCATAGAGAGCCGACAAAAAACTATATTACTTTTTGTTTTAAGGTGGATGCTCCAGGGTAGCCCGCGAAATTCAAATTTTCTTACGTTTTTTGCAATTTGCAGGGCAGTGCTAGGTTGTATGATGATGAACATTTGATTCGCGGCTGTAAGACGTATGTAGTTACAGAGTTATATTCATCAAACTCATCAATACAACCCTCCAAGCTCATAAAGGTGCAAGAATGACTGACCATGAAAAAGTTTTTCTTGCACCTTTATGAGCTTGGAGGGTTGTATTGTGGATTTTTATGATTATAATTCTATAACTACATACGTCTTACAGCCGCGAATAACATTTTAATCAACATACAACCTAGCACTGACCTTCAAATTGCAAAAAAAATAAGAAAATTTGAACTTCGCGGGCTAGCCTGGAGCATCCACCTTAAGGTGTATGTGCCAGGGTAACCCGCGAAATTCAAATTTTCGAGAATGACTGAGCTTGAAAAAGTTTTTCTTGCACCTTTATGAGCTTGCAGGGTTGTATTGATGATTTTGATGATTATAATTCTATAACTACATACGTCTTACAGCCGCCAATAACATTTTAATCAACATATAACCTAGCACTGACCTGCAAATTGCAAAAAACCTAAGAAAATTTGAATTTCGCGGGCTACCCTGGAACATTCACCTTAAGTCAAAATTGTAAGATGCGTTAATTCTACCATAAGAACAGCACGTAATGAGGATCTTCTACTACTACTCAGCCCATAGATGACTTAATACTGAGTCGGGCCTCCAATTACAGTAGAGAAAGTAGTGTACCATGCTGTTTTTTTTTTATATCCAACTGTCCGGCGGTTGACCTCTATCTCACCTGATGGTAAGTGACGATGAGGCCGACGGTGTAACCCGCTGGGACAGTAAGAGCCTATTCACTCCAGACTTGAAGGCATCCAAGTCATATTTACTTGGAAATACAGACGATTGGTAAAGGGTTTCGTTTCAAGGTCTCCGTGTCTTTCGGGTAGGATATCGGCCGTGTCATTTCCTTTTGTCGGCCTCAGGGCCTACCCTCCGGGAGCAAATGGGGTGACACCATGTATACTAAATCCGTCACCATACGATCAATCACTACAAATGTCTATATTTATTTATCGCTACGTCATAACTCTGTTTGAGGGTCTTAAATTAAGTATTGTTCTCGGATCGTCATCAAAGTTTAAGTTAACACATTAGTCAAGAGACAAGACATAGTCCCTGCATTAGGTATCCACGGTACGATAGGCAGGACCTTTTTTTAATAATAATAGCAACTTAACCCACTTAAAACCGCCTAATCAAACCCCCAACTTTAAAACAGTGCTTTAGCTGCAAAAGACATCCAAAAATACTGTGCACTACTCACCAGTCTAGGTTTTATTGGTGGTTCTAATCTTCGAGCAAATACGTCATCCCAATGCACGTGTTTGAAGAAGGCGTGGCCTCTGACAGCGGCGGCACCCTGCGCCCCTAAGCGCTGAGTTTCTGAACGCTTCATCAAACGCCTTATCAATTCACGGGCGTCTTGTGTGAGGTAGGCGGGCAACATTAATTTACCTTTGAGAATCTTCTCGATCGTTTTTGTGCGATTATCACCCGTGAATGGAGGCTGCAATATTAATTTAGAGGTTTACTTATGTTGAACAATCCCATTTTGGGATAGCCATCCTCTAAGTTGATAAAAGGAAATGGCCCTACCAGGTCGTGCTGTACAGAGAGGGTTTTAATTTTTACCTACTTTCTTTAACCATTTCGTATGTCATCCACATTACGTTAGTTATTCCAAATCCGTCACCACACGGATAAGAGAAATGGAAAACAACATTTTACTATCAGCGTCTGCATGTTAATTTATATTCTACTCCTATAATTTTTTCTCAACTCGGATTGGCACCGATTGCCGTCTGCCCCCCGCGACTCGAGCTGTCATCCGTCCGCAATTCCCCGAATGTGTCCTAGTTTGAAGGGCGTCCGGGGGCCGGGGACACTTTTGTTGTCAGAGGTTTTTTTTTATATAGATAAGCGATAAATTGAATTAAATCCTAGTAAAAAATTCAACCACAATAACCCATTCAAGAAGGCTCGGCTATTTTTATTTTTGTTGCAAAAAAAAACCTTTTTTAGAGGTGTCTAGGGAAAAAAAAAACATATTTTGCCCAAATGATCGGGAGTTTTGCCGTGTTGCATGTGACAGCCCTAACGGCGACCCATGTATTGGGTCCACCGGTAAATGCTTAGAACTGCTGTCAGTTTCCACGCTACTACGTGCAGCGACTGTCTTAGATCGAAAAATCATCCGGGTCGGCTCTACTTGCCTTCCGAATCACGAAGACCAGATATATATTACAAATAGGATCGACACCAATCCGGAAGAGTCTGGTCACCTGCCAGATATGCAGTATGCAGGTTGCTTAACCATGATGTCCACGCATGCTGAGTACCGCTTTTAGTCAGACGAAATAAATATATAAAATATTTCATACGAACGAATGAGCCTTTCATTCTTATACTTTTAATTAAATTAATATAATAGATCTTGTTATTCTGTGTCACATGAGTACTATGCGTAGTATCTCGAGGTTATTAAAAGAAAATAAATTACGGATAACCTTTTACACATATACAGGGTGTAAAAAACCCTATAGCCATCCCTAGCGAAGGCATGAAGCCAACTAAAAGATGCGTGCTAAAAAGTATGAGTGAATGGGATTTTGACGTTGTTCTGAACCAGATTTTTATTATATTATGTAATTTAAGTTCCATAATGTTTCTTGGTATTTCCGTGTATATTTTTGGAGTTATGAGACACTCGTTATACCCTGTATACATATTATATCAAAAGCCTTTTCACTACATAGTATAAAACAAAGTCGCTGTCGTCTGTCCGTCCCTATGTATGCTTAAAACTTGAAAATTACGCAACGGATTTTGAAGCGGTTTTCTTTAATAGATAGAGTGATTCAAGAGGAAGGTTTATATGTATAATACATGCACCCGTGCGAAGACGGCGCGGGTCGCTAGTTTATAATAAGAATAACAAACAAATATGTGTTCTAACCTGTCCGATAAGCATGTCATACATGAGTGCTCCAAGACTCCACCAATCCACAGCTTTACCATGACCACTCCTGGTTAATATCTCTGGGGCCCTGGCAATGTTTAAGATGCTTAATATTACGATATTAATTTTATTAATAATTATATTCGATATAGATAATCGTAATAATATTCTGTTTGAATAGGTTCCTTATTACCACGTTTTGATCCTGTCTATCATTTGAAATGCCTAATGAAATAACTAGATCTATATCAAGATAATAGTTATTTTAGATTTACTGGTCTGGGTTAGAGGCGAAACTTGAGCATAATTCATAACATGTATAGGTATTGTAATAAATAAAAAAAAGAAAAAAATATTGTTATTTTATGGTACAAGACCAAATGTATGTTGTTTAATTTCACTGTAAGTATATTGCTGTATGAGCCTTATGATGTTATGCGACCCATTTAAAAAGTCATTAAAGTGCTGCAAAATTAAAATAAGGAAATAATTATATTGTGATGTGGGTTAGATGGTGGAATGTATAACCCTACAGTTCAGAACCTCAAAATTAACACTGTATGATCACAAATATATAAAGTTCGGGCGCCAGGCGTTAAGCCAATAATAAAAGATTATTATAAAAAGAAAGTGTGCCTAAGATAAATCAGCAGTAAAACATCTAACTTTTAAATCTCGGAAGGGGCGAGGTGAATCTATAAAAACCAAACTATGAGGAGGCCAAAATGTTTAATATTGATAAATTTCAAATTTTGTAATTCGTTGAGTCAATTTTTGTACATTATAAACCGAAAGATCTGGTTGATTGCATCGCATTTCCCTTGTAATAAAGGTAAAACTAAATTAAAGTCAACTACTGTAATAATCGAAGTGAAGCACAGATGAACTCTCCAACACCAGCACATGGGGGCGGGTTAAAGTGCAAGAACTCCATTTTATAAGTAAGTTTAAATGGATAAAGTTCCCAATGAGATTGAAAATACTAAATAACGTTTAGATATTTTAAATATCCCATAGTATAAATTCAAATGAAAATCAAATTTAAACAAATGTGAAACAAAATTAAATTCCCACAAATTATTTAAAGGAAAACAAATTAAATTAAATTCCCCCACAAATTCATTTAAATATAAATTTAAATTCCCCCACAAATTATTTAAAATCTAATTAGATTCCCCAACAAATTCCCACGTTGCGGTCGTCTGCGGACAAAGAAAAACCGTCTTTAGACCGGCAACAAAAAGGACGTATGCCACGAGCATTTTCCAAATATTTTAAGAAATACTCACGGGAAACCGAAAATAAACCCTCTCGTATCTCCGCCTGGATCATTTGAGGCATATTAAGTCTGCAACGAAAGATACTTCCATAAGATTATTGAAATACGACAGGATTGGGACCTCCGCGTGGCATCTCAACATGGATAATATGATATTTACGGGACTTACCTGGAAAATCTCCATCTGCCCGCATAAACTGTCTAAACGGCAGAGCCGCAACACGAAAAATAAACTTGAAGAAAATCACAAAATTTCGGGCAGGGAGCCCAGCGCGGCCGAGCGTGGCCGGTGACGTAATCCGACTACATCCCGGTCGAAGCTCTTCGTCCTCAATGGCCGAGCAAAATGGCCACGACACGCGTTCCCTCCCTTAAACCGGGTTGCGTATGTGTGTGTGTGATCCGACGTAAGCGCACACACCTAAGCGCGAAACTATCAAACTTTACACCTGAGAGTTAGTAATATGTAACGCCGTCGAGAGATGGCGTTACATTACATCCCTCCCCAAAAAAAAATAAAAGAAAGATGAAATCTTTCTTTTATGCCAAAGCCTAAGCCTGACAAAAAGAAAAGAGAAAATAGAAAAGCAAAAAGGCTCGTTGGAAATTTCACAGAGCAAAATTCCAAGAGAAAAGCACAAGCTACCAGGAAGAATGACATTCTGATGATCAGAGAGCATCTCCGGTGTAAAAGAACCAAAACCCAAACCAAACAATCCCAATAGTAATAAAAAATGTAAAAAAAGAAAATTAATCCTTAAAGAAGAAAGAACAAGAAAAAAGTAGAAGCTCGGACAAACACCAACGCTGCCGACTCAAACAAAACAGACAAATAATATAATAAAAATGTAATAAAAAGAAATAAGGAAGAAGGAAGTACAGTTAAACACCAACGCCACTGACTCAAACAAAACAGAAAACTTCTGTAATAAAAAAGAAATGAGAAGGAAGTACAGGTGAGCACCAACGCCACTGACTCCTATAAACACCAATCATCCAAAGGAAGATCCGGAAAGGCACGAACACCTCCGACTTCAAAAATATCAGACGCTGAAACAGCAAAAAAACAACCTCTAAAACAAACCATCCTAAGTTCGGTTGGGCACTGTCGCCACCGACTCAATAGAAAACCAACTCCACCTAAAAGCAAACCAATGAAAGTACGGTTGGGCACTGTCGCCACCGACTCAATAAACCAACTCCTTCATCCGAAAACGAACCAAAGTAAGTGCGGTTGGGCACTATCGCCACCGACTCATTAAACCAACTCCATCTGTAAACAAACCAAGGTAAGTGCGGTTGGGCGCTATCGCCACCGACTCAATAAACCAACTCATTCAGCCGAAAATGAATCAATGTAAGTGCGGTTGGGCACCATCGCCACCGACTCAATAGAATCCATCTCCATCTGAAAGCAAACCCAAAACCTCTCATATCTTCGGTGAGGCACTATCGCCGCCGACTCAAAGAAATACCACCAAAACTCCAGCGCTTCGTGAAAACCAAGTGGTTCACGAAAGCAAAGCCTCCTGAAAAAGAGAGAACAATACTAATGCGGACGGCACACCACCACCATCTTTCCGGACGCAAGAGCAAGAAAGAGTGTGACTGTCACAGAGGTAAACAGCACAAAAAAGAATGACAACTGCGGACGGCTCAACACCACCATCTTTCCGGACGCAGAAGCAAAAGTGTGACTGTCACAGTGGTGAACAGCACAAAAAAAGAATGACAACTGCGGACGGCTCAACACCACCATCTTTCCGGACGCAGAAGCAAAAGTGTGACTGTCACAGTGGTGAACAGCACAAAAAAAAGAATGACAACTGCGGACGGCTCAACACCACCATCTTTCCGGACGCAGAAGCAAAAGAGTGTGACTGTCACAGTGGTGAACAGCACAAGAAAAAATGTGACAGATGCAAATGCAATCCGCACAACAAAGAAAAGGTGACTATCACCGAGGTGAATAGCACCAAAAAAAGAATTGACAACTGCGGACGGCTCAACACCACCATCTTTTCGGACGCAGAAGCAAAAGGGCGTGACCGTCACAGTGGTGAACAGCACAAGAAAAAATGTGACAGATGCAAATGCAATCTGCACAACAAAGAAAACGTGACTATCACAGAGGTGAATAGCACAAAAAAGATTGACAACTGCGGACGGCTCAACACCACCATCTTTTCGGACGCAGAAGCAAAAGGGCGTGACCGTCACAGTGGTGAACAGCACGAAAAACGTGACAGATGCAAATGCAATCCGCACAACAAAGAAAAGGTGGCTATCACAGAGGTGAATAGCACCAAACTCCAGTCAGCAAGCAATTCCGCTGAAAGCAGGATCACCAAAATAACCTAAATAAACTAGGCCAAGCCACAAAGGCTCTAACAAACAAAGATAACACATACTATATTTTGTGTTATAAATCTAACAAAAAACAAAAACAAAAAAATATTGTAACTAAATGTTACAAAAGGAAAAAATATCCAGGCGGAAATAATATAGGAGATCCTATTATAAAGAATGCACTAATAAAAGATGTGCAATAAAAACAAAAGAAGCCAAAACTGCGGGGGGAAAACGCAAGTAAAGCAACCAACAAAATTCAAAATGAAGGAAACATCGTTGACGGCGAAGCATACTACACGACCGAAAATTGTCCTAAGTGACTTTAGTATCAGCTAAGATTTGATTTAAATATTATGATAAGAAGTTTCACTACATACATCTCTTTCATAGGACTATTACGTACAAACATCACCTTATTCATCCACATTCAGAAGTCCAAACCTTCACCAAAATTAGAAAAACAAAATCCCAAACTGAAAACATCCATAACAAAGAATTTAATACTTAATAATATCTTTAACATGGTAACGACCAGAGTGGCCTTTACTTAAGTCTTTCAAAACGTAAACATTCTGAGAGACTTTTTCCAAAACCTCACACTTAACAAACTTAGGAGCTAGTTTTGCTGAAAAGAAAGCAGGAGCATTAGACTGAACAAAACTACGACGCCAAACGACATCACCAACATCAAGAGAAACTTCTCTTCTACCACGGTTATAATATTTAGCGTTACGTTTATACGCTTTTAATAAACTAGATTGAACTTTAGAAAATATGTCACCTAGTGAATTTAAAGAATGAGCATAATCCTGACGAGAACCAAGCTCTAATTGAGAAATATCATCTATATTATGAAAACGATGTAGAGAGGCATCAATAATAAGCTCTCTACCAAAAACAAGATAATTAGGAGTGAAATCGGTAGCCAAATTTACACTACTATTTAAAGCAAATTGAACATGAGGCAAAAATTTTGACCAAGTTCTATGATCATTTTTAACAAAACAAGATATGCAAGTTTCAACCGTTTTGTTGTATCTTTCCACGGGATTATTCTGCGGAGTATAAAGAGCATTATAAAATATTTTTGTAATATTAAAGCTTTTAAGAAAATTAACAAAATAACTAGTGGTGAATTGAGAACCATTATCGCAAACCATCATAAAAGGTGTACCCATCTTCAAGAAAATTTCTTTTTCTAAGAGTTTACAAATAACTTTAGAAGTAGCATTTAGCATTGGGAAAATCCAAACATATTTAGAAAAAACGTCAACAACTGATAGTATATATCTGTGACCAGAATAAGCCTTAGGTAATAAGCCAATAATATCAATTGAAAGCATGAACATAGGTTTATCTACTTGTTTGGGTGAGACCATAACTCCGTGTGGTGCAGAAGTAGAACTTTTATAAGCTTTACAAATATCGCAAGATTGAATATATTTTTGAACATCTTTAAACATACCTTTCCAAAAATAATGAAACTTTAATTTAGCTAAAGTTTTATGAATACCTAAGTGACCAGAATTAATATTATCATGATTAGAACGAATCGTGTCCATGATGTGTTCACGAGGTATAACAATTTTCCAATTTAAACGACTTTTAGGGTCAAATTTATTTTTACAAAATCTAAACAAAGTATTATTTTCAACTCTAAAGTTCTTATACTTGCAAGGAGCTTTTTGACAATTAATAAAAATCTTTCTATACCAAGGATCAATAATATCTTCATCAGGAGTGACAAAAGAATTAGGAGAAATATCAATAGCAGCAACTTCAATTCGAGAAAGACAATCAGGAGCTAAATGAAGAGAACCTTTTTTATGAATAATATCAAAAGTAAATTGTGAAATTCTAGCAGCCCAACGTGCTAAACGTCCACTAGGATTACTAAGCTTTAAGAGCCATTTCAAAGAAGCGTGATCAGTTACAACAGTAAATTTCATTCCTTCAATATAAGGTCTAAAATGTTCAATGGATTCTAAAATAGAAAGCAATTCTCTTTCAGTAGTACTATAATTACGTTGACATTTATTAAGAGATCTAGAATAGTAAGCAACAGGATGTTGTTCATTATTGTCATCCTCTTGACACAATACACTACCAATGCCAACGGCACTAGCATCACAATGCAAATAAAAAGGTTTTTCAAAGTTAGGACAACGTAACAAAGGAGCAGATATTAAGGCTTGTTTTAAACTGTGAAATGCATGTTCAGCTTCATCGTTCCAAAATGAATTAAGAGATTTCTTAGAGTTTTTACTTCCAGCGGTTAATTTAGTTAAAGGTGATGCAATATCAGAAAATGTATCTATAAAACGTCTATAATAAGAACATAAGCCAAGAAAACTTCTCAACTGTTTAACGGTTTCCGGACGTGGAAAATTCGCAACAGCTTCTAATTTAGCCGGATCAGTATGAAGACCGTCCTTATCAACAATATATCCTAAATATCGGAGTCTATCTTTACAAAATTCACATTTTTTCAAGTTAACAGTTAAACCAGCATCTTTAAGAATGCTATAAATACGCTCTAGATATTCTAAATGAGTAGGAAAATCAGAATTTACCAAAATTAAGTCATCTAAGTAAGCAAAGGCTACGTTATCAAATTCAGGACCAAAAAGTTTATCTACTAATCTTTGAAGTTCAGCAGGCGCATTGGTAAGTCCAAATGGCATACGAACGAATTCGAATAGTCCTTTACCGGGGACAACAAAAGCAGTCTTCTCGCGGGAAGATTTATGCAAGGCTATTTGTAGAAATGCTTTCGAAAGATCTATTGTGGATATATATTTAGCACCACGAAGGCTATCTAAAATTCTAGAAGGATATGGAAGAGGATAAGAATCTTTAACAGTAACAGAATTAAGTCGTCTAGAATCTAAACATAAACGAGTTCCACCATCGCGTTTCTCAACAGCTAAGACGGGAGAACACCAAGGAGATTTAGATGGTTGAATAATATTTTCCTTTAACAAAACTTCCACTTCATCATACAATTCCTTTTGTTTAGCAGGGCTCAGAGGCCAATAACGTTGTTTAAATGGTTCACCAGTAGTATTGATTTTGTGTTCTACTAGGTGAGTAAGACCTAAGCCTTTCTTTTCATAAGAAATATCTTCAAAAAGTGAAATAACTTTATTTAATTGTTGTTTCTCAGAAGGAGAAAGAGATTCAACAGAAGAAATAGAATTAACGCAAGTATCGTTAACTGGCACAAGAGTAATGTTTTTAAATAAATCCTTTGCCAATCCAAACTTTAACCAAAAATCGAAACCAAGAATAATATCAGGTTTAAAAGAAGGTATAACTAAGAATTGAATAACTTTAATAGCGTTATCACAAGTAATGGGTAAGTCAATGGTACCGAGAACTTCCCTAGAGGTGCCATCAGCAGTAGAAGCAGAGCTCGTTATAGAATTTAATTTAAAACCAAGTTAATTAAAAGTTAAATAAGTATTGGAACCAAGAACGCATCTATTGGAACCACTATCCAACAAACCAGAAAAATTATGAGAACCGACAGAAAATTTTAAATAAGGTCTAGTATCTCTTTGAGGTGTAAAAAGAACAGGTGCAAATCTATGAACGTTAAAATAAACTTTTAAATATTCTAACCAATCGTTAAATTCTTTTCGAATAGTGAAGTCATCAGGAGCAACTGTAGACTTATTCAAATTAGCTTTAGAATTTTTATTTATCATCGAGACACAAGGCGTTTTCTCAGAAAACCGTGCTCGATGGGAGCTAGTCAGTTTTTTGAATGAGAAGAAACTTTAGAACGACAATCGCAGTCTCTAGTTGTGACTCCCGGTTTACGACAGTCAAAACAAATGATTCCCGGATATGTAGGGCAGCTTTTAAAAGTATGTCCAACAGTTTTACATTTAAGACATGTAACACTGTCAGCAGAAATAGCAAAAGTATGAGGTTTCTCAAATTTAACCGCTTTAAATTCTTTAGGAGGTTTCCTACTAACGCACGATTCCAACTCTTTAGCAAATTGAATAAAAGATTCTAAAGAAATAATAGATTTACCCAAAACGTAAGGCAAATATAGTTGTAACATATTATGTTTTATAATAGTCATTAAAGTTAATTCAGAAATGGGCATGGTCAACCGACTGGCCATATCCATGATATCAGTTATGAAATCAGGTAAAGATTCACTAAATTTTTGTTTACGAGTTCTAATTTCAAGTTCAAGAAAATAATCATAATCTATTTGATCAAAACGTTTCAACAAAGCAACCTTCAACTCATACCAAGACGAAATTTGTGAACGCACAATTCTAAACCATTTAGTAGCAACACCAGATAAAAGATCTGTAAAAGAAGATATCAAAACATTTTCATCAAAATTCTTCATTAGAAAATACTCCTCCACCTGTGTAATAAATTCCCTTACACAAGACTTGCCATCAAACGAAATTCTACTTTTCCGAAGATCAGGTAGTTTAACAACTGAATTTAAATTTTTCCGAAGCGCAGGATGTGACACATTCGAAGTACCAGCTGGGGGACAAAACCTCGAAGAATTAGCAGCAGGATCAGAAAAAGATTCCGGTGGATTAAGATAAGAAATTAAACCTTCAGAGCCAGGAGCAAAAGTTACACCAGCAGCATCATTCTCCATACGTCCATCCTCCTCAGCAATCAGCGAAGCAGGATCCATCTTCAGAACTAAATTCAAAAACTCAAAAAAAGAAAATATTAAAGTTCCCAAAGGCTGAAACGATAAGTCAATACCAAAGGAAAATATCCAAAATATTTAAATAATATCCAAAAGAATATCAAATTCAAGGTTGTAATTTAAAAAGTTATAAAGTTAATTAAAGTGAAAAGTCACCGATTAATTAAAGTAAAAAGTTACCAAGTTAATTTAGAAACCCATTCAAATTTAAAATATTTAAAGTAAATTGCAACGGCAAAAAAATTCAATCAAATTAATTGAAGTTCAAAGTTTTGAAAAATATAGCTAAGTTCATTTAAGCTGAAAACAGACAATAATAATAAGTGATGCAAGCAACCAATAACAATTGTTTAACACACCTTAAAAGTAAAATAGTAACAATGTAACCAGTTACCCGAGTTCAAACACAAAAGCTCAAAGTTCAAAGTTGATGATGAACAAAAGTTATACAATAAAAGTTAAATTTAATTATTTATATTGGAACAACTCCAATAGAACTCACTTTAAAAGCTCTAAAATAAACAACTTATAAAAGGTTTAACCAACAAACTAAAACAATTAATTTTTATAAGTCCAAAGTTTAACAAAATATTCTACGTCCAAGAATAGATTCACCGAACACTTGAGTTTATTCACCAATGTTCCAAACAAGTTTTATATCAAATATAATAATAAAATGCTAAAGTAAACCACATAAAGGCAATCTAATGTTATATTAAAACCAAACAATCTAAAAAAACACTTTGCAAATGGTAATGTTATGAAAATAAAGTTTTTATGTTAACTACAACTTATAAGTTAAGTTATTATATTATCTTTATACCAAAATATGTCTATTTCAAATAGCAAACAAGTTAAACATCACTAAGGTTTCACAATTGTGTCACTAAACCAAACATATGAGCAGGCATAACCTTGACCTACAAAACAAGCAAAGTCATTGACATTGAATTGAGGTTATGTAAAATTAATTAACAAAAAGATAAGATTTTACACTAAATATCACCAGTATACAATAAAAATGCACTGTATAACACCGATAGCACTTTATATCCACTTCCTATCACCATAAAACAATAACCAAAACGGTATTACTACTTGAATTCAAATAAGAATGTTAACAAACAAACAACAATGTTCTCAAACCTCGATTGTCCGGTCAACTAGGACGTGACAATATGGCGCGGTAGAAACAATGCAAACAAAACAAATTAAGTATATTACATAATATGTATGAATCAAAAGCAAATTAAAGGGAACATAACCTCATGTTACAATTACTTAAAAAATAACAAAAATGATGCAACCATCCAAAGCCAAAGACTCAACTCAAGTCCCTGTTCCGAGGCGTCAATTGTAATAAATAAAAAAAAGAAAAAAATATTGTTATTTTATGGTACAAGACCAAATGTATGTTGTTTAATTTCACTGTAAGTATATTGCTGTATGAGCCTTATGATGTTATGCGACCCATTTAAAAAGTCATTAAAGTGCTGCAAAATTAAAATAAGGAAATAATTATATTGTGATGTGGGTTAGATGGTGGAATGTATAACCCTACAGTTCAGAACCTCAAAATTAACACTGTATGATCACAAATATATAAAGTTCGGGCGCCAGGCGTTAAGCCAATAATAAAAGATTATTATAAAAAGAAAGTGTGCCTAAGATAAATCAGCAGTAAAACATCTAACTTTTAAATCTCGGAAGGGGCGAGGTGAATCTATAAAAACCAAACTATGAGGAGGCCAAAATGTTTAATATTGATAAATTTCAAATTTTGTAATTCGTTGAGTCAATTTTTGTACATTATAAACCGAAAGATCTGGTTGATTGCATCGCATTTCCCTTGTAATAAAGGTAAAACTAAATTAAAGTCAACTACTGTAATAATCGAAGTGAAGCACAGATGAACTCTCCAACACCAGCACATGGGGGCGGGTTAAAGTGCAAGAACTCCATTTTATAAGTAAGTTTAAATGGATAAAGTTCCCAATGAGATTGAAAATACTAAATAACGTTTAGATATTTTAAATATCCCATAGTATAAATTCAAATGAAAATCAAATTTAAACAAATGTGAAACAAAATTAAATTCCCACAAATTATTTAAAGGAAAACAAATTAAATTAAATTCCCCCACAAATTCATTTAAATATAAATTTAAATTCCCCCACAAATTATTTAAAATCTAATTAGATTCCCCAACAAATTCCCACGTTGCGGTCGTCTGCGGACAAAGAAAAACCGTCTTTAGACCGGCAACAAAAAGGACGTATGCCACGAGCATTTTCCAAATATTTTAAGAAATACTCACGGGAAACCGAAAATAAACCCTCTCGTATCTCCGCCTGGATCATTTGAGGCATATTAAGTCTGCAACGAAAGATACTTCCATAAGATTATTGAAATACGACAGGATTGGGACCTCCGCGTGGCATCTCAACATGGATAATATGATATTTACGGGACTTACCTGGAAAATCTCCATCTGCCCGCATAAACTGTCTAAACGGCAGAGCCGCAACACGAAAAATAAACTTGAAGAAAATCACAAAATTTCGGGCAGGGAGCCCAGCGCGGCCGAGCGTGGCCGGTGACGTAATCCGACTACATCCCGGTCGAAGCTCTTCGTCCTCAATGGCCGAGCAAAATGGCCACGACACGCGTTCCCTCCCTTAAACCGGGTTGCGTATGTGTGTGTGTGATCCGACGTAAGCGCACACACCTAAGCGCGAAACTATCAAACTTTACACCTGAGAGTTAGTAATATGTAACGCCGTCGAGAGATGGCGTTACAGTATATGCGGCCTTTGTGGAGATCCTTGGGAAAGGTCTATGTCCAGCAGTGGACGTCTTTTGGCTGAAATGATGATTATAGATATGTATTTTCTTTAGGGCAATTATATAAATAATATTGCATTAAAATAAATAATAATATATCACTGGAATATTGTCTTTCTGGACAGTTACTTACAGCTAGTATTAATTCACATACACAAATAATTATTATTAACACAATGAACTTAAAAGCCAAACTAAAATCATTAATGCGAAATAGGGGATGAAATCAAATCTGGAAATAAGCACAACTTGCGAAGTAACCCCGCCGATTTTAGTGCCTACATAAATGTATATGAAGTATAAATACGGGTAATTATTATTTGGTATCGAAAACTAATCAGATTGTGTGCCGTCACAACCAACATCGAAACGCAAATGTTCATCGTACTATTAGGTAAACTCAAAATATAAAAATTTTAATATACTACTTATTATAATATTAATATTTTGATTAAGTGGACTACAAGAAAATTAAATTATTATTTGAATAGTAATTTTACCCTTACCTGTTGTTTGTGTCCTAGACTTATTTAGGATTTAAAAATAAAAAAATGTATTGAATGTTTTGATCAACATTTTGGTACTTACATATATTCAATAGTGCCACAGAATGTGTGTGTAACTATCCCTTCTTGAATGTGCTCTTTACATAAACCAAAGTCTGTGAGCTTGACATGGCCTTGGGCATCCAATAGAACATTCTCAGGTTTTAAATCACGATAAATTATTCCTAAACTATGCAAATGTTCTAAAGCTAATATTATCTCTGACAAATAGAAGCTGAAAATAAAATACCACAGTATTAGAAGCAGTCCCTTACGGAATACCTCGCATATATATTACAATTTGCAAAACTAATAATTCCAAAATGGTACTGGGCAAAAGCCGAAGATCGTTCCAATGATCGAATCAAATTTAGAAGACCATCGATAAATTCTCATGTCGACATTAATACATTTTATGATGCTTGGAGTTACAATTAACATTTTTTTTTCAGTAACCTTTCTGGGCCCATGCAGGTTGCCATAAGGTGGCCGTATGCCTGAGCCTCACCCTAGTGGTATAAAAATACCCTATAGCACCCATAATATCTAAATAAATGGTATTTCTATTCTCTATTCTAATGGACATATTTTTTTTTTGTCGGAAGTCCTCATGGCCTGACCGGGATATGTGGGACTCCAGGGCGAGTGGAGATGGTAAGTTGGGCCCCAGCCTACCCACTAAAACCGACGGCGACCCTCGACTGACCGAAACATAGCCACGAGTTTCGCTCCCCCGTTTCATGCCTCGTTTAGTGGAGCCCATGCCCCTTTGATCATGGGGGATACTAATGGACATCTATATTAACTTCAATTAAAAATCGTATAGAAAATACAGGATACACACCAAGCTGTATCTTCAAGGAATATACCTTCACGTTCAAGGTGCATAAACAGTTCTCCACCACTCAAATACTCTAAAATCAAGTACAATTTTCCTCCAGTTTGAAATGCATATACTAATTCCACTATGAATGGATGCTGAAAAAAATATTTATTAAAAAATATTTCATATAATGTAATCTTCGTGTTCAGTAGAATATGATAAAAGCTAGTATATTCATGTACTGCTTATCTATAAGTAGTCTTCTCATTATCTATATTCTCAATATCAGAATGACAAGCACAAAACAGTATTCATTTTTATTAAGGTGAAACTTCTTTCTATTTATAGTTGTACATATTTAATTATTTTTAAAGTAGTCTTATATTAAAACTAGTTTTTAGCTGCAGTACTGCCTGCGTGGATTTCGAGCCACCCCTGCTATATTTCACCATTTTAATCTATACTAATATATAATCTATACTAATATATAAAGCTGCAGAGTTTGTTTGTTTGTTTGAACGCGCTAATCTCAGGAACTACTGGTCCGATTTCAAAAAATCTTTCAGTTTTAGACAGTCCATTTATCGAGGAAGGTTATAGGCTATATTTTATTTTCAAAAGAATTAGGGATCCGTATGAAAATTGCGATTTTGTAAACCAAGGTGTAAATTCGAAAACCTATTTATGCGTGCGCTGCAAAAACTATTGACAATAGAACAAAATGATGTACTACGGGTTTTTAGGTCTTATAAAGATCTACAAAAAAGTCCCCGAGAGCATATATCTATCTAGCATAGTTTAGTCACAATAACCGATTTTATGTTCATAAAAAATATGCACGGGTTCGAAGCCCACGCGGGCGAAGCCGCGCGCAAAAGCTAGTTGTATCATATAATTGAATCGATTTTCATAAAACATGTCTTGACAACTATTATGTAGATATAAAATCTGTATTTGAGGTGTGAAATGTTAACCAATAGACTTGCAGATCAACTCACTTTCGTATTAATATATTATTAACAATTTATCCGACGTCGCTTCAGGCAATAAATTACCTACTACTGAGTCAGGCCTCTTCCAAATGAATGGTGGGAAATTAGCCTGCTGGCAATACAGGTTGGTACAGGGTTTGTATCAAGTTTTCTTTCAAGTTGCAGCTATGTGATATGCCTCTTGCATTCCTTTAGTCGCCTCTTACGACACCCTCCAGATGGTATGGGTTGGTGACATTGTGTATTCTAAATCCGTCACCACACAGAATTTAACACTTTATTTTTGAATTGTATGTTAGGTGCAATATTTTCGTAGCTTACTTTTATATTTACAAGATTAAGTTTAAATAAAGAATGAAATAGAATAATAGTAACTTAGAACTATTTACAAAAAAAAACTCCTAAGCCTCAACAATAATAAACTAGCTTATTATGTGACAAAAAGAAATGACAATACAAGCATTGTTCAATATCAAATACCATTATTCAATATTAAGTAAGATAAGGAATAAGGCTGATAACCCAGCCACAAGAGAAGGATAACTTGATATGAAACCCTCTGCCAACCCATCTGGCCAGTGTGGCACAGTAGGCTAATTACCCTCCATGTACCTGGAGGAGGCCCAACTCAGCAGTGGTTCATTATGTGCTGAATAGTAGTAGTATACAATACAGTAATCCAACTTCATAATTATTCAAAATAATACCTTGACTGCCTCCAAAATATTTCTTTCAGCTTTAGTATGTGCTGTGTCCTTCTGGTTACGCACAATAGACGCCTTCTTGAGAACTTTCATAGCAAAATGTGCACCAGCATCAGTTCCTGTGATTTTACGAACTTGGAACACTTTTCCATAGCCACCTTTGCCTAGGACCTTGCGAAGCTCAAAATCTTGAGGACCAAGCCGTTTGCACTGTCCAGGGTTCACATTGTCTTCAGACAGTTGAATTGTTTCAGAGCCTTCAGCCCTAAAAAAGTGTACTTACTTTAATTAATTGTGCAATTATAATGAAAACTGCATTATAACGAATCAGATTTCTGTTAATTCATACATACATATTAACTTTCTACTTACTCTACAATACTGTTAACATGGAGCTCAGGATCATAATCAACCTGTGAGTAAAAATCAAGTGATCAGTTTAAAGTTCTTCATAAGATATCTAATGTATGAAGCAGTCTAAATAAATACATCTTTTAATTATTATCAATAAAATCATGAACTAACTAACATAACATAGCATTTATAAAAATATAAATGGGGAAATAGAAACTAAAATCGAAATTGGTGGAAATTATTAAAACATGGGCAAAACATCTGCAATGCTATAATACATCTTTCAAATATTGTCATTTTGTTCCTATATTTTTTAAGGAAAATGAATCAATAAAATATGTTGTGTAAAAGGTTACATGTTTTATAAATATGAAAAAAAAAATTAAAGATGTGCTAAATTTAGTAAATATTGGGAGTATATTAAATTCATCAATATAATATCAATATGTTCAATTGGGAATGATCTATTAATCCAATATTGAATTAAAACAGCTATTTGGTACATGTTATTGAAAATATGTATTTAAATAAATGTGAATATTTAGCAATTAGTGTATAAATGTGACTTTTAAAAGGCATTTGATGCTTTCATGACTTCTTGTGGTATTTACACTTTACAATAACTGTCTATCTCTGGCCACTGGCACAGACTTAGGGCATCATATGTTTAATTTTATGGTTAGTTGTGGTAGTAAATACACGAATTCATCTAAGAGTTATTATTGAATCGACTACGACGAATGTTATCCTTGACAATTAAAACGAATATGGAACAAGGTTTTAGGTTAAGTAGCAGTGAGTTATGATAAACAGAGTAAAGTAGGAAATTATTACCTCGTCTACATCAATTATATCATCCTCATCCGAATCTCCAACTGTAACTGTATCCACATCTAAATCTAAGTCAAAAACACCAGCCATATAAGATGACATTTCAAGATTATCACATCAACAAGGACTATTTGTGATGAGTTTTGATAATAATACGTATTACAGTTTAAAGTTGAATCTAATAACGGTTTATATGTTTTTTATGGACGTAACAATTATATTCAATGCGCGCCCAGTAATCAGTAACGAGTGAAAATTACGATAAATACACCACCATCCCCCAACAGCAGGCTCTTAACTTGACAGTTATTGACATTAATAGAGTCGTTCTGCTTCTAGCTTCTGGTGCGATGATCATGCTAATAATTAATCAAAGAGGTGAAGTGATCATGCCAAAGCAACGCATAATTATGTACTATGCACTCTTAATGCGAACGTTACTTGGTCTTGGTTAATCTACAGTTCAATGATCAAACATATTAGTGATCAATCATCATAATTTGTTTCGAAGTTTAATAAACTAACACTTGTAACTACTACTCTAGTCAGCCCATACATGACCCACTGCCGAGTCCGGCCTCCTCCCATCACAGGGAGTGTATTAAGCCTACTGTATCACACTGGCGAGACGAGAGATGTGTTCTAAATCCGTTACCACACGGAATATCACTTTTAAACAATACAAAAATAAAAATCAAAGTAAACTGATTGAACAGAACTTGATACCTTACCTACATAATATTAAAAAAAAATTTAAACCTAGTTCAAATCATATGGCCTTTCCTTATCTCATACTATCAGAAACGTACAAATAAAAAAAAAATATATGGAGAAAAAGTAACGTCAAACATAATTTACTTCAAAATGTCAAAAAAGGGTGGTGTAAACACGGATATCTTTTAGAATTTTTATATTTGTTTCTAGGTATTTAATAGTGAAATACGAAATATGACTTCACATGTAGAAATAAATTGTGATATTTTTCTAAATTAAATTTTAGACATTTTCAATGGCTAGTGATAACGATAAAAGTTCTAACAACCCGAACTGGGATGGATCACTGAAGAGTAACAAGAGACTGGATAGTACAGGCACAACAGGTAAGGTGGTGTTAGATATTTTTATGCTATAAAACCCTTCGATTATCAGACTAGTTTCATGCCCTACGTCGTTTAAAAATCTTTATGACTTTTGTGTATACTTACATACCTTGCAAAGAATTACATAAATTACACTGGCTTAACTTGACTGACAAACACACATTAGCAGAAAAATCTCATATGCCATGACTGTTAATAATCATAACATAAGTCTTAAACACTTACTAACCACACAATTTGCCTTAAAGATTTTTCATATAAAAATGTAGCAGGCTAATATTTGGCCATATGATTATGGCATGAATTAGATAGCAATGTAAATAATATAGATTTAAAAAAACATGTTCATTCTATGGTCCACCTATGACTTGAGCAATAGTTAAATTGTAATGGTGGAACCTAATTTAGTTTTACATAAATGGGTCGGGCTACATTATATTGATTATATAGAATCATTACTTAATACTGCCATTATCAAGCTAAAATGCTGTTTACCAATATGGTGGAATACATCATTTACAAACCAATTTAACATTTAAATACAGGATATTCTGATTGTCAATATCATTATATAGAATCCAAACATGCTTGTAGTAAAAGTATTTTATTTTTAATTTAAGCAAGTGAATTGTACATAATTTGTAGTGAATACTTTCTTTTCTAGCATGATAATGTCTAGTAGTGTATTTTTTCTGGTTTATATGTTTAAAAAGGAATGAATAGATACCATTTTAAGCAGCATTTCTTAATTTGTCAAAGACAAAAGACTCCTCCAGCATTCACAGTGAGCCCTACATACAGAACTGTAGCTCTTATCAATAAATAAGAAACAGTCAAAATATCATAGATAATGAATTTTCATATCATTTAATTAAATTTACAAGTATTTTGTAACATCATTAATTACACAATACATCAAAAATCAAAATTCTTTTAGTTATTGGTTTTTCAGATCATTAGTATCATCTCTAAATGTATTTGAAGGAGGTAATTGTCTAGCAGACAGTGTGGAATGCAGTTGATGGTATGGTTCTGCCAGTTGTTGGAGGGGTGTCCAATTGTTCATCATATAAATATCTGGCCTCTTCCATGTTGTGGAAAGCATTTAAAGTCACCAGTACTGGCTGTCATTCTACCATCGATGGCAGTTGTTACACATAGTAGCATAAAAACGGACAACTGGACTAACCATATAATTACCGTTGCTGTAGTGGATTGCTGATAGCTTTCTATACAGATAAATTGAATAAAAATTGGATATTATTAATTTACTTGCCTGTAAAACTAACCATAGCATGTTCCAAGTTTATGATGGCAACATTTTATTCATGCATATGAAACTGATGTTTAAATTTACGAATAGCTGAATATGACAGGATGAGTTTGGTTCAGTCAATTTCAAATGTATTAATTTGTATACATACCCACACCTTGAGCTTTTAAAGTTCTAAGAATTATTCTGAAATTGAAATAAACTTATGTGGGTTAAGCAATTTCCTGCCAATATAGTAGATACTTACTCTCTCTTTAGAGACAATTGTCACATAATAAAAATTACATTTTCTGCACACTAGGCTTTTCTGACTGCTATTTTCCGTAATATAACCAAGTTTTTGGGGTACATTGATTTTCCTATATTAATAATGACATGCTGTACAAAATAAGGCATAGACAGGGTCTCATTAAGGGCCCCCTCGACCTTGCTGTGTTGCGTGGATCCACGCAGCAGACCCAGGGCAGAAGCCATATGGCTCCTCTGTCCTCAGAGTCAAGCCGAGGCTTCCTTCTGCGAAGCCGTTTTGCCACAGTCCCGTTAGGGATACCTGTGGCATCCCAAACGGGACGTTGAAAGTATACCGTTGAGGTTTTAGTGGATAGTCGCGTGATTTAGCATGCATTTAGGATCCCTCAGAGATAAAGAAAGGATGTCTCTGTTATGTGATCATATTATGAAAATTTAGATTTTTTGACCTACGTTTTTAAAAAAGAGTAAAGAGTTGCTCCTTGCATCATCATCATTTCAGCCAAAAGACGTCCACTGCTGGACATAGATCCTCCCTCAAGGATCTCCACAAAGGACGTTTCTGGGCCGCCCGGATCTACTGCTTTCCGGCGACCTTAACCAGATCGTCGGTCGACCGTGTGGGAGGCCTACCAGCAGTGCGCCATTAGGTGTTTAAACCTATAAAAATATATTGGGTCGTAGTTTACAAACTTTTGTGAACCACGTAGTGGAACTCGTGGGCGGAAGCTAGTTTAATACATCTACTGCAGTACCTGAGGGATCATCAGCTGATCAGCGACCGACAGTACGGTTTCCGTCACGCTCGTTCAGCTGGTTTTCTTCTTGTGTATCTAACACACCGCTGGGCAAAAGCCTTGGAGGACGGGGGCGAGGCACTTGCCGTGAGCCTCGATATCGCTAAGGCCTTTGACAGGGTCTGGCACAGAGCCCTTCTTACGAAGCTGCCATCATATGGTATCCCCGAGGGACTCTGCAGATGGATCGCTAGCTTTCTGGATGGTCGGCATCAAAGTTGTCGTAGACGGCTCCAGCTCCGAGACCAAAACCATTAATGCTGGCGTACCACAAGGCTCGGTGCTCTCCCCAACGCTGTTCATCCTGCATATTAATACTTGCTGTCCACAGACGGCATGCAATGCTATGCGGATGACAGCACTGTTGATGCGCGATATAGCAGCCATCGTTCCAATGGCTGCTATATCTATATAATATCCCTCGGTGCAAAATGGTAGAAAGATGATCACACCTTGTGACTGAAGTCGAGGACACTCTAGGGCGTGCCTCCGAATGGGTCGAAAGGAACTTAGTTCACTTCAACCCCACGAAGACACAAGTGTGCGCGTTCACTGCAAAGAAGGACCCTTTTGTCGTAGCGCCTCAAATCTGACCTTTAAAAATCGTGATCGTGATAGTATTTGTTAACGGACTTCTACGAAAAGACTTGACTCATTTTTATATGGCAAACAATTATTAACATTTGCCGGGCCAGCTAGTATCTACCTACTCTACTATTTAAGCATATAAATAACCCACTGCTGAGTTAAGCTCCTCCATTATCGTCTATAGAATAATAGACAATTATCTCTCGCGACTTAATACGCGCACCATAACTACAAGCCGCATCACATAGTTTGTGTTCAGCTTTATTCGCCTGATATGTCAATCCGTGCAATAGAATGATGTTGGCAACATTGTTGTTTTATGACTTGTGAAGTTGTGAGTTGTGACACTTGTGCCAGTGCACCCTGCACTCTGCACTGCCTGCACCTAGGGATAAAACGATACCACTAAGGTATCGCTACTTTTACTCGTTACAGTATCGGTTGTAAAGGATCGATACTTACTCGGTATCGATTGAAAAGTATCGATACTTACTCGTATCGATAACTAATGCTTTATACGCGAAAAAACAAAACAACGTTATTTTGAAATGAGAATTATGCACTCTAAAAACAATGAGTAAATCCTAGTAATACATAATACCAAAATCGCGAAAGTTTGTAGGTATGGTTGGATCAATGGGTGGATGATGTTTGTTACTCTTTCACGTAAAAACTACAGAAGGGATTTTAGTGAAACTTTACAATAATAAAGCACAAATTTCAGAGAAACACATACGCTATAATTTATATATGTAGATACTCATATATTGTGAATTATCCAGAAGCGCGGGTAAAACCACGGGGCGCAGCTAGTGAATTTACATGTCAAATGTCAGTCGACGATAGAGATCCCAACATAAGATGGCGACTTTTTTTCATTCTGCATAGACAAACAAGTTTGACAACATTACAAAATAAGGAAAAGTATGTGTTAATTTTTTTTTAAATGATAGCCAAAAGTAATTCGCGTAGTTAAAACGTACTAAGTGTCAATTTTAATACTCGTTAAAAAGAAATCTATTGGTTTACCGATACGAGTACTATTGACCGATACCTACTTGATAGTTAGTTAAAAAGTATCGATACCAAAAGTACTTGTATCGGAAGGAATGTATCGAGTAAGTACTTGTATTCACTCGTATCGTTTTATCCCTACTGCACCGGCTTTGACAATTGACAAGACAAATATTTCAGTCGTTTACCAAACCAAATGATGTGAAAAAGATTATTTTTAATGTATTAGAGAAATATGATGCGGTTTTTACTGCTAAAGTATGGATATTTTACTTGAAGATAGCACTACAGAAGAAATACCTCGTTTACTCAGGGAAATGGTAAAGAAAACTACAACGGAGTGCAAAACATTTGACTCATTGCAGAAAGATTTTCTATACTTTTTAATCGTCGTATCAATGGTAGAAAATGGATTTGTGGTAACTAATAATGACTTCGAAATAATACAACTAACGGAATCCTTCACTACTGAATTATTATTAGGCTGGAAGTCACGCATAGGAACCTATGAAGCGCTTTTCGTATTGACAGGATTCAAAACTGTTGCAAAAGTTATAGTGAGTCCCTTGGGAGCGACTGTACTAGTGAACTTAGTGATACCAGAGCTGAATTCAGAAACATATTCAGTCTGTATACCTGTGAGTCGTTATGTCGTGTCACCGCAAGCCAAGTCGGTACCAATGATTTTTCGTAATCTCAAGCAATTTTCGAATATGTTGAAGAACTCAGTTGTATCTCCAGCCAAAAGCAGCATACTCAACTACCATGGATATCCCAGTGCAAGTTTGCTTGGTCTACCAGAAGAAGTACTTGTCAAAATATTGTGCCATCTCCCCATTGTGGATATACTTCACCTTTGTGAAACTTGCAATAAAATGAAATCATTACTTGACAGTGAGAGTTTGTGGCATTATTTATGTAAACGGGATTTTGGCTGTGACCTTACAGCAGATTTAAAAAGTTGGAAAGAAATGTATAGACATGAGCACACATCTCAATTAAATAGAAGAACAAGCCAATTAAACAGGCCTATCCAGGATTTAAGGCATTATTCAAATTCAATTTATTCAATTCATAACCCCATGTGGAATATTATCTGATATGACAAGTGTGTGAGTTTTTTTTAAAAAGGACTGATAATGTTTCTTGTGACTGTATCTGTGTTTGATCATGTTACCTTAAGACTGATTGTCTCGGCTGTTGATAAAGCATATAAGATATAATGTATACTGTTTTATTTTATGACCCATGTAAATAAATTTGCTACTCACATACATGTCATATTGTACTTAGGTGAAAATGAAGAAAGTTCAAATGTCACCAGTGTGAATCCTGTGGTGAAAAGTGGTCAACACTTATCTGTACCATTTGATACACCTGCTGTGAATGGTGATATAAGTGAGTACATTCCTTGATTTCTGGGCTTCTTCTGGTATTGATGCGCTTCTGAAGCTAACTAAGAATATAAACTTGAAAAGCTTTAAAAACTCTTAGGATGCCTTATCATGTATAATTTACATTTATTATTGGTGTGGTAGATATAAAATAACAGCTGTTCTGGAGTACTAAAATAGGTGTAACATCATTTAACATTCTAGTTTTATCGGACTGTGTATATTTAAAGTTATTGAATGCAATTTTAGAGACTTGTTATAACTATAACCTCAATTGTTTTTTCCTTGTAGCTCTTCATGGTTTGTGTTCAGCCAGTGTCAAGTTTGATTCTGCATACATACATATATATAACCACACCTCTTTCCTGTAGGGGTAGGCAGAGACCACTTCTTTCCACTTGCTAGCTTGCTACAAAGTACAAACCTTACATACTTGTTTGGCTTCTGCACTTTCCGCAATAATCTTTTATTGCACAATAACATAACTTAAAGTTCAGAAGACTGGGAACTTTGTCTGCTATGGATTAATTGTAAAATATTATAAAACAGGAAAACTTATTAATTTAAAAAGATAGTAAGACAACAGAAATTTGGAAAGTTAAAAACCTCAAATTAGAAATAATACTTAAAACAAACCACATTATTGAATTTAATTGGAAGAGAAACCCCCTGCCGATTTAATGCTTACTAACTTTGTGTTATTTTAATTTTGTCATTGTCATATTTGGGCTATGTACTCCACTAATCCTATTCTAACTATGTATATTGATGATAAAGAAGCAATTACTTGATTTACTTAAAATGGGATTAAATTTATTTTTAAAGTGATAGTAACCACAAAATTTATACTACTTACTTAAAGTCTTTTTAGTTTGGCATGTGAAATTACTTCCCTGAATTTTATTTGATCCTTACTAGCAACTACTACTACTCACTCCATAAATGACTCACTGCTGAGTCGGGCCCCCTCCAGCTACATGACGGGTAATTTTTGGGTTTCCTTCTTTTGCAACTAGGTTTTCAGCCTTACCATACTTTTGTCGGCTCATACGACACCCTCGGGATGGAAATCCGTATCACTAGCTACACTATTGATGAATGTATTAATTTTCCTATGCGATCTCAATCAACTTGAGCACAAAGTGCCGTGGTTGTGTATTAATGCATTTAAAAAATATATATAGTTCGATCGCATTCGATTCATGACTAAGAGTGAACGAAGAATGATTTTTCAGAAATTTTGTGTAGCAGATTTCATTTATATCCTAATCTTAGCAAAGGGCAGAAAGGAGTTGCAAAAAGATAAAAATATCAAAAAGTATAGGAATAGCCATCCAGCCATCACTATGAAATACGTTTAGAGATTATTGAATAATACGCAAATACACACATAAATAAAATAATATTTTATTTTTCACCATTATCTTCACTATCACTACATAGTATAAAACAAAGTCGCTGTCGTCAGTCCGTCCCTATGTATGCTTAAATCTTTAAAACTACGCAACGGATATTGAAGCGGTTTTTTTAATAGATAGAGTGATTCAAGAGGAAGGTTTATATGTGTAAAATATGCATAATATTGTAGAGAAACACTGATAAATTTAGAGGTTCATTATTGCACCCGTGCGAAGCCGGAGCGGGTCGCTAGTATGATATATAAAGAAGAACACTTCACTTTTGAATCAATGTCAAAACTCTTCTACACATTGCATGAGATTATATTATGCAAAACCTCTTTGCTCTTATAAAAAGGAGTCTCATTTGAGCGTTTTATGATATCCTTTACAGTTAAAATTTTAGCTATCCGTAAACATTCGGAAAAATCGGTGTGGAACCACCCACTGTTGAAACATTATGGATCACAAGTAACTAAGCATCCTGTAGGTATTTTATTATTAGAATCAGGATTCCGGATGGACATAATGCCTTATAATAAAAAGTCTGATCTGAAAAACGCCGGGTACCTCATCGTACTTCAAAGTACAATACCAATTTTATTTATACACACAGAACTGATCCGTTTGCCGGGCACTATGCCCTGTCCAGGCACCAAAGACTGTTTTTGTCTCACGGATGAAGTATGGGTGTTTGTACACGGTGGAAGCCACACGTGAATTAGCGTGGACCACACGTGCAAGTATCCGCGTGTTGGTCCCTCCGTGGGTCATTTGAGCAGGTTCCAGTGGTCTCGAACCTACCGATTTTTCGGCATTTCTACCAGTTTGGCGCATATCCCATTGAAATGGAATAATTCTACTAATATTATTAACCCTAAAATTGTATGCATATGTGGGTGGATCTTAATTATTAATGTACTCAATGGATTTTAATCAAACTATATATGGTTGATGACAGATTTAGAATACGCAATGTCACCAACCCACACCGTCCTGAGGGTGTCGTTTGAGGCGACCTAAAGGAACTCATGAGACAGACCGCCTAGCCACAAGAGAAGGAAAACTTGATGCAAGCCCTGTGCCAACCCGTCTTGCCATCGTGGTATATAGTAGGCTAATTTCCCTCCATTTTGGAGGAGGCCCGTCTCAGTAGTGGGTCATTTATGGGCTGAAATTATGAATGATATATTTTGGGGAAATGCTATTTTAGGTATGCATGTGTGGGTGGATTGGTGGTATGTATTCTGGTAAAATAATTTCAATTCAAAAATTTTATAAAAGTTTTCATTGGTCAAGGCTATTTGAAGCTATCGACCACCAACAAATAACGCGGGCTACTGGCGTAAGGAGCCCCAGCTGGTGCATGTTACTCGCATGTAATTTCCATTATTACATTCGTGTATTCATTCTTACCGTGTAAGCTCATCAACTAATCGAAGTAAGAAGCATGCGAAGAATTGACTGATTGAGTAGGAATACTGCTCGATGGAACAATAGAGATAACGTTTTAATATTTTCTAGAAAAATGTTTTAAGTATAGTATACTAGTTTTTATTTATAGTATAGTACTGCACAATGAGTAGGTACTCACTTAAACATCGACTAATGAAAGTGCCGAGCTTTAATTCTCTACTTCTGGTCTATAAAATAGTGGATGACATGTGGGGTAGGTAACATACGGTGTTACCAAACTAGTGATGGTTAAACTACTTGATCTTTTCGAAAATATTGTCATTAAATATACCCAACTAAAATAATTACAGATTGAACAAAAACTTACGAGTCGAGAAACTTTGCCGTATATGACCCATTTAACCAGTGTATTTAGAAATTATACCTCTAGAATTTCTAAATTCTATTCTATTTATTATACGAAGACGATACATAAAATTAAGCGTACAAAAACTACTACATATCGTTTCTGCAGTCTAGTTTTCAGAAAATTAACTAGCTTAGCCATACTTATTGCAAAATATAATAAATCATTTTAGTTTGTATGTAGATAGTATATTTTATTAGATTCCAAAGCTTTTTTTAAGTTTAAATTGATAGCGCTAAAGTCTCTTTAAAGCTCTAAAGCGCTAAGCTCTCGCAAAAGCGTTCTTAGTCTTAATATGTATTATGGTAATTTTGTATTACGCTTTTCTTACGACTAGACAATTTAAATATCATAATTTACGCACAAGCTTTTGTACATATGGGAAGGCTTGCAACCCACGTTTGAGACGCGACGGGCACCAGGCTCCTAGAAAAGGGCGAGGGGTGCGTGAGATGCGCTGCGCAGCCTCCGTTTGTGTCTGTGGCGCCGCCATCGGCGAGTCGGCGTGAGTATAGTGAGCTAGACGCCACGCCGAGTGTGTTAAATACATGTAGGCTTAGTGCCGTACTTATCATGCTGACGGCCTGGCTCAGGTGAACGTGGAGGGCCCCAGGGCGCCGCGCGATCGGCCGCCGTGGCGGTGCTACGGACCCATGCTTACTCACAGTCGCTCTGACGGAGATTTTCCCGTGTACACCAGAGGTGAGCGAGCTTGTACTCATTTGTAGGCATTCCGAGGTTTGTTTGTGACACTGTGATTCATGAAATTATCTCCACGTTTAACCTTCATATTCACTTATCTATCATTTTGTTTAGCAGCGTCTTGTGTAATACCATTCAGTTAGAAGAATGATCTTTAGCGCATTACATACATTGTGTATTTTGTTTTTATGGATTTCCCCTAGCCTATTGATAATTTTATATAACGTAATCACAACACGTACTGCAACTAGATGTCCTAGCATGTAATTAATACAATTTGTTCTCACTTGTATTTAGTTAGATTCCAATTATTTACATTCTCGTATTTATAGGGAATCAGTATATGTCGCCAATGATTAACAACGGCGACAACATGTCGGACACTATTTTAATGTAATCAATAAACATTTTGTAATTGAAAAGTTTATAATAAAAATACCTATTATACGGGGTACTAAATTAACATGCCATAGCAATAATTATGATATAGTTTTGACACTGTTTAGATTGCTTTTTGTTGTTGTTGAAGGACTACTAACAATTTTATATTAAAGAGCGAAAATGAGTAATAGCTTCTTTGTGGAGCGTCTGTTTGTAGTAGACTTCTTGAATTGAAAAGCTGAAACAATGTTTACATTTACAAAAAAATATCTACCTTTTTATGTACGTTTTACGCTTCGTTACATACATTTAACGCTACGCTTTAAATATTCTAGCATAAAATCATGGATGGTTTACTTTGTAGGACGATAGTCTTCTATTTGTGTAAGGGGTTGCACGCTTAACCTAACTGACCTCATAGCGAGCATACTGTGATCATTCGAGCTGACTGCGTTTTCAGGCGAGAGCTTTTTTTATCGCACATGAGTAGATTAAATATACTTTAAATAGCAAAGAGAATATTACAACAATGCCATTACGATTTAGCACGGTTGTTAATTTCTTACTGAAAACGCAGTTTAATTTCAGGGGTTCTACTGATAAATTAAATCACGTATTCAATTCTAATACATTTTTGAATTTGAATAGATTTATATTGTAATTCAGATATGAAGCATTTGTAAAACTACTAGTAAAATGTGGATATTGTTGTAAATGAAAGTGTAGAAATTGAAATTAATTTTATATCGTGAAAAAGTATCTTTGTTGAAAGCTCCGAGTAGCTTGCGTTAGATATTCGATAATCGATCGATCATCATACTGTACTCATAAATGTATATTTTAAACCTTGATGACAAAGTGGGGGTTATGCGTTTGGTGGGGTTATCTGGTTTTATATTTTATTTGAAAGCTGTCTCATCGTCATCATAATCAGCCCAATAATGAACCACTACTGAGTCGGTCCAAATTCATGTAGGCGAATTAGTCTACAGCGCCACGCCACGAGAAGGAAAACTTGATACAGGGTTTGTATCAAGTTTTCCTTCTCTTGCGGCTAGGTGAATTTGACGGGTCAAATTATATATATCCTTGGACATTTCACACAACGCCATCTCGTCCCAAGCTAAGCAACTTAATGCTTGTGTTATGGTAACGAGATGGATGATAAACTACTTATATACATTTTTCTTACTACTACTACTACTCATCCCTATAAGTAAATGACCCACTGCTGAGTCGAGCCTCCTCCATTTTCTTGCAGCCTACAGTGCACCGCTGGCCAGACGGGTTGGCACAGGGTTTCGTATCAAGTTTTCTTTCTCTTGCGGCTAGGTGATCTGCCTCTTGCGTCCCTTTAGTCGCCTCTTACGAAACCCATAGGATGATTTGGACTGTTGACATTGCGTATCCTAAATCCGTCACCACACGGAACGTAAGGTGTCTATTTGATTTGAAATCGAAATTCTTGTCTTCGTCGCTTTTTTTCCCAATTTCATTTGGGTCGGCATCAGTCTATCCTGATTTGGCTAACTACCAGCCTGCCAGTAGCTTCCACGGCACAAACGGTAATTATTTGGGTACACCAGGTGTCAGCTTTCATGCTACTGACTGTGTATAATGACAGCCATGTATGGTAGGATGATAGGAGTAGGACGCCAGGTTCTACAAATGGTGGACAGCCATCCAACATCCAAAGGAGCCTGACGTTGCTTGACCTGCAGATTGATTGCTTTGCGCACTGTCACAGTCCTGCGTAGCCATGGAATCTTTTTACTTGTTTACAGTACAATACAATTGCCAAGGTTGGTTATGTCAATCTTAGAGATAGACTACCTGAGGACATTCGTCGATATAATATATGCATGTTTGTGTGTTCAGTTAGTAGTTTGTCATCTTAATTGCCATTTGCAACCCAGGTTCTATGCTAGCTGACCTGTGATCGCCGAGCATATTTTTCGACCGTTAAGCCCAACTTGGCTCAAGGAAGCAAATAATTAAATGTCATGATATGTAACTATAGCAAACCTTCAGCTTCTAATGTTTCTATACTATGTCAATAGGATCACCCACGACAACACCCTGTACTGATTTCGTGGTTTCATTTCTTCTTAACTTAGAGCCATATTGTTCGCGGGACGGATAGCCGATGAGGCATAATGACCATGTACCGATAGAAGCATAGGTAGTTGGCCTCCCACATCGTCGACTAACGACCTTGTTAAGGTCGTCGAAAACCAATAGAAGTGGGCAGCTCAGGACCGGTTATTCTGGAAATCCTCTGGCGAGGGCCATGCTCAGCATTAGCCTTCCTTTTACTTAAGTAACGACGATAACATACTGTCAATGCGCTGAGAATCGTAGTACAGATAGATAACTACATAGCTCTGTTTCGGCATAGGGTTCTATTAGGATTGTTAGTCTAGGGGTGGGCCGTTTTTGGATCACGGGTCCCCGGTTCGATTCCGGTTGGGTGTCATTTATGTTCGTCAACGGCCCCCGTGATACAGGTTATAGGTAGTGCAGGGGTTACGTTTTTATAACATTCACTGTTAACACGTAAGCGCCGTTGAAGTCATTCTGACAGTATCCTCCGGCGTTTATTGACCTTGTGAAACGTTGATTACTATGACGAAATGAATGCGATCTAGAACCAATGGCAAGACTGTTTGATAAGTCAGTGTTATCAAATGATATCTAATCTTGCAATTCACTGTTTGTCTTAGTGTCGTTAAGATTTAGTTCGAAACGCTGGTACACAGTGCAATCTAATGAGTATAATTTGTGTTAATATGTGTTGTTAAGTGTTGTGGTCCTCAATAACTATGTCAATATGGATGTTTTTAATCGTAAGTTAAATAGACGGCGACCCATAGATGATGACACTAGAAGTGATTCAGGGATCACAGACGATGTAGACGTTGACTGTAAGTATTTGGTTAAACCTGGAATGATTGTAATATCTGTGGATTGTAATTGAGTATATAGTCGGTTGTACGTGGCATATTAGTGGGAAAATATTTATGTAATTGGTCGTTAAATGGGCAGTGTCTAGACAGTGTCAATATATTAGGTTGGGGGCTGAATGTTTGCCTTAATATATGGAGCCATTGCCAATCCTAACACGACTTGTGTTATGATTGGCAACCTTAAGTAAAACAAATTACTTATGGTTGTAGTTATTAAAATATCACTGTCACTGACTAAATCATGCTTGGTGCAATCCAGTCGAAACGTAGGAAAGTGATTTTTCAGTATTGCCCATTTCAATTTGCGTTAGGTTAGGAGTGGTTTTATAGATAAAGGCCCATAGAATAACCTTTTCATATTAAATTAGTTTTTCGAGCAGTACCAGAGGTTCCATTCTTGTTGGTATTTGGTTAATTTAATTGACAGTAAATGAAATTACGATTCGCGTTCCGGAAGGCGCAGTGCTGGTAGGCCTCCCACACGGTGGACCGACGACTTGGTTAACGTCGCCGGAAAGCAGTGGATGCGGGTGGCCTAGGACCGGCCTTTGTGGAGATCCTTGGGGGAGGCCTATGTCCAGCAGTGGACGTCTTTTGGCTGAAATGATGATGAATGATGATGAAATTACGATTAAGATCGCTTAGATCACATTTTTGAAATGTGGAATAATACTTAGCTTTTGCCAGGCAATTTGGCCCTCCAAATATTGCATCTAAGTCGTTCACTTTTTGCATACTTGCCAAGACTAATGACGCATAAAGACTTTTGAAACATCTAGGATCTTGTACTAATGAAAAGGCTTTTGTGCGATTCTCTTGGCACTCGCAGAGCACCACTTAGTCACGGGTGCGGTGTGCACCTGCCCTCGTTATGCCAGGAAATGTCACTGACACAGGCGAACACTCGGTGTTGCTGAGTTTTCAACTATTTGCAGATCGAGCGAAAAAGTGTACATGGGATTTTAAGTGGTTATTGACAGATTTTTCTAGTAATTATGTGCTTTGTGAGCTTGATGATCAATCATTGATAAACTTAAGAAAGATATTTCGTAGCTTAAAATAATCGGCTAAATACCTGGAAAGCGAGCGAAATATATGGGTACATTCATAACTAGCTCAAATGGACATAAGTGAAGTAGCCAATATAATAACATTTGATAGGTTGCGTTGCACTCATATGAT
Source organism: Clostera curtula (assembly GCA_905475355.2). Classification (NCBI taxonomy): domain Eukaryota; kingdom Metazoa; phylum Arthropoda; class Insecta; order Lepidoptera; family Notodontidae; genus Clostera; species Clostera curtula. The sequence goes on along the minus strand of FR997797.1, from coordinate 10,148,463 downwards.
TAAGTTATTAGCCTTGGTATCTGGCATACCAGACAAAACAAAAATGGTAAAATTTATAACCTTTATGTTATGTAGTTGTAGAAATGGCACAACATCGTCAGGCTAATATCATAATTTCTTCTGTGTCTGTTTTATCATAGTAATTTATTTTATAGTTTCTTTTATATGCGTGTGTGTGTATACAAAGTTACGCAAATAATTTGAAAAAGCAAAACGTTGCCACCGCAATGCTTTAATCAAACATGTCTACACCTGCAGTTTTTACCAGACGGTTCAATATCTTCGTCACTAGTAAAATATACTCGTGATGTACTCTTTAAAAATAAGTACCACAGATATACTTAAAGTTGATTTATTAGATTCTTCTATTGATAGAAAATGTTAGGAATCAACTTTACGACGTAAGACTATAATACAATTGCCTAAGTACGTATTTTACTTACAATATACTTTTTAGCACTTGTGATGAACTTGCTGTACGCAGAACTCAGTTTCAAAATCGACTCGGACCTCAATACGAGTAAGTTATGTCGTTGAGCTAAAACAACAAAAGGCAAAACACTTGCTTTACTTTGACAACGGCCAAACGTCGCTTAATACACATTCATCGTCTGTTTGTTTCTTTTGACGTGATGGCCCGCCTGCCGGAGACTCGCCACCCGTCTCACCACGGGCACGGCGCCGAGTAGTGCATTGCAACATGCACGAGGGACAGAGGCAGGCCCCCACTCTGCCCCGCGCGTTAACCGCCGCCAGTTAGTTAGCCGCTGAGCGTCCCTTGCGGCGCAGGCATTCGTTTCGCAATGAAATCGTGATCAGTGTCGGTTTTACAGCGTGTGTCTTTGTTTGGTGCTCATCTACAGTGTAGTTAGTGTTGTTGTGATGCCGAAAATGTCACCTGGACGACATGGCGACGCGTAGTTGACATGTCGCTGAGCGCGCCCTTCCAGGCGGTGCGCGGGACTAGGACCAATAGCCTCGACCAACTCGACTTTCAGGAGCGCAGGCAACTAATCGCCAGCTCTTTATCTCTTACGGATTTCTTGCACGTCGGAGCGAAGGAGGTGGCTGCCGTCGCCGGTCAGTCCCCTATCTTTTTCTGTCTCTACGCCCAGGCGCATTCCTAACAATAGCTTTGCGAAATCAAATTATCATGCGTAGCACTTCGGTTACGTTATAAACACGCCTTATTCTTAACTACAACATATACATAAATGAATACTTAACACATCATCTGAAGCAGATATATTTGTATTCTCTAAGCATTGTCGCTTTTTAAACAAAAGATGACCAAAAGAAACTCGAAATCCTTCGTAACTCGTCATCTAACTACTGATAATTTCGCCCGGTATTTCATACACTAGTTACAAAATAAGTAACAGGTGATCATGTACGGTATAAAAACGAAATAACTTGTTCATCGACGGGTCCATAGCCCAAGCTGAACCATGTTTTTATTATCACTATCACGCTACCTGCAGGAGTGGTTTGGTTGGGTTGGTCACGCACGAGACAGCGACAAAGCCGGCCTGTTTGCCATAACACTCGCGTGTTTTAATCACTCATGTCCTTACTATATCTCAATGGTGAAATATGGAATGTTAATCATTGTCAGAGCAAGTTTTTATCCCGGATACTGATAACCGTCGGTCTTAATATGGCTAAGAAGATAAAGAACGGATTACGGAATTAATCATAAGTTTGAACTTGGTTGTTATGTCTGTAGGGTCAACTATTTCATGTTAAGGTCAGCCGTAAGGCTGTATAGCATTAATAAAATCTCTTTTGCTTTGATATAAAGAATCGCTTAGATACTTTCAAGGTTCTCAGTCCTATGTCAAGAACTTATAACAATACCCGTTTAAAGTCTATCTGATTTAAAGAAATGTTAGATTAGATTTGCTATAACACAAATAATGTTGAGATGTTGAATTTGGGATCGTTACACATTTCGGAAATAATAGCACAATCAATTATTTTTCCAGTAGCTAGTAACTATAGACAACACAATGTTACGTGTATTTTGAAATTGTTTGCTTAAATATTGATGATAACAAACACTGTAATCCCACTTGAAAAACATTAATGAAACTAAAAAGCGACTTAACAACCATTTACATTCGGTGCCTAGGGAATACTTAGATATCTAATTAACATAGGCGTACATTTTACAAAGTGTTTATTTTTAGCCCATATAAATAAGTCGGAAACAACAACAGTTTTGTTTACTTATTTCATGTTTTATAGCTAAAATTATATGTGATAAATTCGATGGCAATACTAATCGAATAAAACTATATATGAGCTATACGCTAAAACAATTACAACGAAAATACATACACACGAATTGAGAACCTCCTTCTTCTTTGAAGTCGGTTACAACTACATCATAATTGCTAACTTTTTTACCTTTTACGTGGAGCTTATATTGAGAATGAGATAAAATGCGCCCTGGATAGTGAAGAAAATTAAATTAACACTTAAGAATAGGAACTACGATTAATTAATAAATACTGGCTGACCCGGCACACTTCGTACCGCCTCAGAATCAATAAATAAAAAACCTGAATGATAATTCCAGTATGTTTCAACTTTATTAAAATATGTGCAAACCTTAACTAGAACAGAAAGAATGCGTATTAAAAAAAATGTTTTTTTTTTCATATTTTCTCACCTTTTAAACCTTCCTGGACCTGGACTTCCACGAATATTTCAAGACCAAAATTAGCCAAATCGCTCCAGCCGTTTTCGAGTTTTAGCGAGACTAACGAACAGCTATTCATTTTTATATATAGAGATAGACAGATAACCCTGCTTTCGCATTTCTTTTTGCGTTATAGGTCGTTTTGTAATATCCCTAATGATACTTTAGATACGTAACTTTATTAACCCCCGACGCAAAAAGAGGGGTGTTATAAGTTTCACGTGTCTGTCTGTCTGTTTGTCGGTCTGTCTGTCTGTCTGTCTGTCTGTCTGTGGCACCGTAGCTCGCGAACGGATGAAGCGATTTCAATAAAGTTTTTTTTTGTATGAAAGGTGAGTTACGGGCGAGTGTTCTTAGACATGTTTGATGAAAATCGGGTGAGCCGTTTAAAAGTTATGAGGGGTGAAAGTGGGAAAGAATAACCGAATGTCTGCAAATATAATCGAGTGGGGTCTCAAATGAAAGCGCATCACGTGCAATTTAACAAAATCTACATTATAATAAGTATGTACCTATAAAAAGTATAAAATAAAAATTAAATATTTAAGTAAACCCCCGACACAATAACCTTTAAAAAGTAAAAAATAAAAATAAATACTTCGCGTTGGGGGACCAGGGGTCAGGTAATAAATAAGTGGGAGTGGTCCCCCAACGCGAAGTATTTATTTTTTACTTTTTAAAGGTTATTGTGTCGGGGGTTTATTTAAATTTTTAATTTAATTTTTGGCTGTTTCGAAAAGCCTCTGCATAGAAATTATGTACCTGTAACTGCGAATATGTATGTAAACTCAGATGAGCTAAATTACGTATGTATATTACTGATAATATCGCAGCTATTATTCTCATTTGATGTCGCAGTTCTGGTTTCACTGCCCTCCATTCAGATGACAAGTGACGAGTTTTTTTTTAGATTTGTTTACATTCGGACTACAAAAACTTAGTACCTACCTACCTACAGTTTTAAACCGGAACGGGTTGTATTCACTACGTTGTATGTTTTTGCAAAACTTGTGAATGTTTTCTAATTCCATAAATTATCTTAAATAATTCAAATGAAACTGGTAATTACTATTGCCATAAATAAATTACTTATATAAAATTTATGAATTTATGGTGTCATCTTTTTCAGAGGGCATTTGCAAAGGAAACATTATTTCGATAATGTTCGGAAGTAAATAAACGCGTAGTTTATCTATCGATGGATATTCCTAAGTTCAGCCAACTCACGCCATAAAAGCATATGACTAAAATAAATATTCTTGACTGTCATATACTGTGTAATTAAACGAATCTGAACGCCTAAGATCCATATCAAAATATAGGCTGAAGGTATTAATATCCTATTGTAAAGTTGTTATATATTATTGGTAAATGAAAACAATTCAAGTATATTCGATTAGCTAAACCATATCATCAAAGTTATATTGCTGACATGGAAAATTAAAAATTTCTCTTCACACGACCTCCGCCCCAACCAAATAATCATTGTACACAAACCTTCGAGTAGATTATTCAATTTGTTGTGAATGCACGATGTTGTACGTCGCAAAGTAGAAGTACTAGCAGAATGTTCCTTTGTTAGTGGCATGTGATACTTGAGAAGCATATTAATGATACTATTCATTACATGAACCTAGCAGGTAGGTAGGTAACTGATTGGTACATGCAAGCGTGATTCGACGATGTTTGATTAATCTACATACAATTAGTTTACACAGTTATCTCAATGTTACTCACTTTTATGATATTTATACTATAAATAAGAACAAATTATACACTACATTTAAACTACCCATACACCCATATCTAAGACACTTGGCAAGCTAAATATATACTTTTGTTTTTGTAAGCCATATTAGAAAGCATAGTAATACTCGGTCGAAAGTTATTTTAAATTACGTATTAGGTAATCTAGTTTGAAACAACATACAATATTCGGGACATTCACAAGGTTAGTCAGAGAAATACGTGCCTCAGAAAAATCTGCGCGACTCCTTAATGATACCATGAATTCGGTTTTAAAAATTGGATTAGCTCACTATTTATGCAGCGTTTGTATATTTATTTTTCTTCTATTCTTATTTATGTGAATCACGATTTCCTGTATTAGGTAGATAATTTCTTTTGATATGCAGTCTCATGTAGTGCCAAAATTCCTCGTACTCGACGAAGTCATAGATGATTCTTAAATTACAATTTTGATGTTCCGCCTGTATAATCAATTTCAGGAACTACTGGGGTGATATGAAAATCTATTTTTGCACTAGATAATTAGAAGATAGCCAAGGTATCTATATTACACTAACAAATCCTGTATAGTAGACAGGATGAATGCACATCTAACTCGGGAAACGTTTCTGTTATGATTACATTCGTCACAGTGTCTTAAATACAAAACTATCTATTTTACAATTTCGATTTCTATGCACAACATTGGTAACTATAATAATAAAACGAGACATAACACAAGTATGTATTTAAATCCGAGAACAATGGCTTCTTATCCGACAACATTATCCTAAAAATATTTTAAGCATAAAGGACGTTATTGTCATACCGTAACGTACCAGTCACAAGAAGTATTATCTACAGTATATCTCGAATAGCGGTCGAGGTTTTAGAAGGTAACGACCTCAAATCTTTAGACAAGGTGAGGTGACGAATTGCGTTGGTGGTGCCATCAATTGTAGTGGGCGAGCCGATTCCGTGACTCATGTTTGGCGAATTAATCGTTCCTGCTTTTACAATCATAACGCCGTTCTATGTATGTTTTGTATGATTTGATCGCAATTTATTTTAGTTGGATGATTTCTCTTTCCGACGAGAAAAGAAAAAGAGAAACATAAAAATAAAATTAAATGTATGCCCAAGAATCTCCTGAAAAGTTAATTTGAAAAGGTGCATTAAATAAACATGGTAATTTCCATTCTATTTATTAGTGTTCATTTGTATGGTGACGAATTTAGAATACTACCCGAGCCGACTAAAGGAAATGACAAGTAAGAAAAGCTAGCAGTAACAGAAGGAATCCTTGATACGAAACCATGTGCCAAGCGGTCTGGCACATAAGGCTCATTACCTTCCTGTAATTATAGGAGGGTCACAGTGTAGTAGTGAAGCGGGTCGTTTGCGGACTGAGATTGAGTTTCTACGACGTTCTCGAGTATATCATCTTTATCAGCCCACATTAATCCACTGCTGGACATAGGCCTCCCTAAAGAGCGCACTGTTTCGAGTATATGTATTGCAGTAATTAATTAAAAATATACTTAATTGTGTATTATTGTAGTGTAGCATATCAGAACAGGATATCTCTATATCTCTACAGGATTGTAGTTTTATTATCGTCAGATGTACTTGCCTACCGCATGTCTGCCAGTTATTTCTAAAATTAGTCTGTAACTCGTTCATAATAAATTTTATTTATTTTCATTTTTTCCTTGTCCATACCTACAGTTAGTTGTATTACAGTACGACATAAGTTATTGAAGGAAGCATTTTCCGAAATATTTAAATGTTTAAGTGTTCTGTCTGGTATATTACCAAAATTCTAGTACGATAAGTTAATGAGGGTAATTGATAAAGTCGTTTAGTTAAAGTTTCCTTAAATTTAAGTTAAGTTTAAATAAAAAGAGGGAGTTCTTACGTTTTATAAATTTATTGTAGTCAAAGTATGTGGTTTTGCTATACCCATTGATAGTTAAACAAGTAACCCTTATTATTTTGCAAATATGTGTTTATGTTGGACAATGAATTTAACATTAAAGCTGTTGACAACTTTAATCGTCTCAATAAAAGTTTCGGTATCAGTTTCTTTGAAAATGTAACTTCAAGTGGCTTGGATCGCAGACGTTACCCGCATAACAAATGCTTGCTCCTGTAGTTGTTATTCATACGCTGTAATTCCTGCCTTTCTCGTGATAATGCTATCCTGTGCCTTGAAAATTATTATTGGGTAGATTTTAACAATGGCATGTTTTTTTTTGTTTTACTGTGAAAGTAAAGAAGCTAAGTAATTGTTGACTAGTGCTTTTTATGTGTTTAACTTCAATTGTTGAATGGTATAATATTTGGTATACGTAGAAATGTAAAAAAAAGTATAGGATCACTGCTTATTTCTAAAGAAATCTCTTACACCAGACCCAGGAGAGGGACGGAAGGAATATAATTAGAGGCGTGGTGTAAATTTAACCGAGAACTTTACTTTGTATATAATACGCGCGCGAGTTGTCCATCGGGGCCTAAATAAATAATGACTTATCACATTGACCACCGCTAGTTATTATCGGAATTACCATAACTAATTAGGTATCAGCATTACAGCATTCCTCAGGATGGACATGAACTCGCGCGCGTATAATAGATACTTACTGTTTTCGCTTAAAGCGATTTACTTATAAGTATGTGGATTTTTTGGCAAAAGTATTGCAAATTTACAATGGAGATTTTAAAATTTGTAGTCGAGAAGGGACGAGAAAGTTTCTCTTTCACCGATATACTTAGTGCCCGTTGGTATTGTGTTGATAGGCGCGGACAGGTCATGACAATAGGCTCCCGACATAATGGGGCCATTGATTGTGTGAATGTGTCGTGTATGTATGTAGGTATGCGCACCAGTAGGTGCCATTTGTACCGATATTGTTGCACACTATTCGTATTGAGCTTTCATCTTCTATTGTGTGTTCATTTTATCTAATGTTTATATAGTTCACATAAATCAGAAACTAATCGAAACATGACCCAGACCCAGATGACCCAGACAGAAACTGCATATACACCAATATGCAGTTTCTGTTCAGTTTCTTCACTATCTATTGTTTTTCACCAAATCACTTAATGTTGTTGTTTAATCGTTGGTTATTTACCATATTACGCTTGATTGATCCGCTTGATTTGGGGACGACACCGGAAGTACTACCATTAGCAAATGTTCTTACCCCAATTCATTTATGTTGTTACAGCTAAAAAACAAAATGGTTCAGCGGTTAGAACGAACAGCTTGGGCTCAGGCGCTCGAACACCTCCAGTCGAAAGGACCAAATCGAAATTCTCAGCGTTTGGCAGATTATTCAAACCTTGGAAATGGAAGCGGAAAAAGAAATCAGAAAAATTTGAAGCAGCTTCTAGAAGTAAGAGAACCTGTAGTTTGGTTTTCCTTAATTGTGACACACTTTAGATTCTAAACACGATTTTTGTCGATCCAAAAGTGTTACATTGAAACATAAATTTACATACAAAATGCCAGTTCCGTCTTATCTGAAATGAGGGTTGTTGTGAATGTCCTCATTTACTATAATTGTTAGTATCGCTGTGTCAATGTTGGCCTTACAAATTACGTGCACATAATTCGCCTTTAAACAATCTTACGAATATTTCTTATCCACTTCTGCGTCAAATCTAAACTGAAATTCCACGGCGTCCTAGTGCGATGTTGCTCCTAATTGAAATACTAAAAAGTAATGTTATTACATATCTATGTTTTGTTCTTTTTGCAGCATTAGAAAGGAAGATATCCGTCCGAGCAAATAGAGATGAGTTGGTGCAGAAAGGTATTCTTTTGCCAGAGAGTCCCATCACGCCCGTGCCCGAAGGAAGTGAGTTTGGTTTCACTGTTGATTTTGTTTCTTTTTAAAACCCAGTAGTCTGTGTGGTGACAGGTTTAGAATACATAGTTTCATCACCAAATTCCATCCTGAGGGTGTCGTAATCAAAGTCGACAAAAGGAAATGACAAGACCGAAAACCTAGCCGTAAGAGAAGGAAGACTTTAAACTAATCCCTGTGCTACGCCGTCTGGCCAGCGCACAGACTGGTATTTGGTACTAAAAGTTGGCCAAAAATATTTGATACCCTTAATGGCTGTCTTAAATGGTTTTATTTCATTTTTAGCTTGGAAAAGGTAAAAAAAAAGCCATACGTAATATATACAAGCATTTATTTGTCATTTTCGTCGTCATCTTCAAAATTTACATTAATAATGTTCATGAAAGTGTCTATTAACAACTATAAAACGTCGTCCGAAAGTGAGATTTTTGTACTCTACCTCCTCTTCCTCATGTCCGTCAGGGGAGGGTCAGAGGTTAAGAGGGGTTCTAAATAGAGGAGTCTATTTAGAACATCGGCGTTGCCGGAACATTCCAATATGTTTGTTGCGTACTTCTGCCGCTTCTTCGGACAATTTCAGTTACACGGTGGATTTCAGGATACCACTCTTTCTTTAGCATTTGCAATATCAAATAGCACGGATAAAAGCTTGGATTAGTTTCTTGCACTATTTCATTTTCGACCAGTGTTAGTCCCGTTTCAGTTTACATGAACAAGGTATTGTAAATGTGTTAATTTGTTTGATTTGTCCTGTTCTTTTTCAATGGTGCTTTTTTTCATCGCTGCTGCATATTTCATTACTCTTCTGGGCATTTTTGTCAAGTCTTTTACAATTTTTGATGCCTCCTACTTTGCCTGTCACCTGTAACTTCATTGTGTTGCATATGTCAACTCACCTGTGTCAGTCTTATCAACCTGTCTTATCAAGTCTTATTTCGTCTTTTACTTCTTTCATTCAAGTCTGAGAACGACTTTTGAGGTCTACCGGGATTTACTCCTGCTTACGATAGCCATATGCATCCTCGATGGCACTCACCGTCATTTTCTAGGGGTCTAGCCTTTGTATTGCGAGCAGCTGCCAATTTTTGTTTTAATTGGTGTCTGATAATCGACAGTTTTTGCTTTAAATAAGCAATATTTTGGTCATTTCCGGAATATTTTTTGAGTAGTTCCCGCTCGATAAATTGCAACTTTTTAATATTAATGTTGAGGAATCAAAGCGCTCCATTATATTAAATGAATCATTTCGGGTCAAAATCCTCATTCCAGAAGAGCCTATAACAAAAATACACAAAATATAAGTAAAACTTGACTTACTGAGTATCGTAAGTACCGACGGAAAAAAAAATCACCAAAAATAGGGGGGTGCTTTGGGGTGGCTGTTTCTTGCTTAATTATATCCTATAAGGTCTACCCTACAACTACCAATTACAATTTTGGCTTAGAAATGGTGAGAAACATATTAAAACCCCCTTTGATCTTCCAAAATGTGTTTTTTGTAGCAGTTTTTTTTAGTACTTACATTCCAAGGACATAAATGGCAAAAGGCTAGAGATTAGTTGTTAAAATTAAGTGCCAAATAAAGTACATACCTGGTTGTGCACAATCCATAGTGAAAACCAACACATAATCTTTAAATCACAAGATAGCAAATATTTCAAATCAATGAAATTTATGTGCATCGAACAATCACACTGTAGGCTGTAGGCGAACGGTAACTTCCGACTGAGCCCACCACGTGATGGATGGTAGTAGCGATTTGTGTTTTTTGTTATTGTTTGGAGCGGTTATACTATTTTTTAGAAAAAATGGCTTGGAGGGAGTAGAACCATATTTTAAAAAAATGATTTTGGCCAACTTTTAGGGCCAAATACCAGTCTGTGCAGCGTGGCCACAGTAGACTAATGGCCCTGTTATGGGAGAAGATGGCCTCAGCAGTGGGTTCTTTGTGGGCTTAGTAGTAGTAGTTAAAATATATCCTTGGACATTTCACACAACGCCATCTCGTCCCAAGCTAAGCAACTTAATGCTTGTGTTATGGTAACGAGATGGATGATAAACTACTTATATACATTTTTTTTTTGTAAATACAAACATATTATAGATAGAAATGACACCCAGACTCCGAGCCAGTGCCTCTGGTTTAGACAAAGACACTTGCCCGACCCCGGAATCGAACCCGAGACCCGTTGATCCAAAGGCGGCACATCTAACCACTAGACCAACGAGGCAGTCAAACCTTTTTCAATGCAGAATGTCAAATATTTGGTGATAATTGATTCTTTCTGTAGCAACGTATAACCTCAATGATAGGCCAATACTAATTAATATATGCCATCGAAAGAATACGTCTAAGGTATATATAGTTGATAATCTTCAAATTGCAAACCCAGCTCTTGAATAAAACAGTTAAAATCAAATTATTAACATATGAACTAAATAACTTATTTATTAGTTATTATAATAAAAAAAATCGCTGAATTATTTTATCTCAGACGTGAAACAGACGTCTATGAGACGCAATGAACTCTGAAACAATAAAAAAAGTCGCGAGAAAATGTGTTCTTAAAAGTGTACAATGAATATTCCAAAATTGTAAAATAAACTATGTATGTAGTTGTAATATAAATATTATCGTCCAAAGTAAAAACGCCTTTTTACAAGCAGCGTAAAATGTTTCCGTCGAATGTTTTTTTATAGAATCGAATCCTCTTATGATTTGTATGTATATTTACTTATGTTAAAAGCTTAAGTACTAGAGTTCTTTACTAGGCATTTATAAATAAAATGATATCTGAAATGAACAGAAATCTATGTCAGTGATACATTAAAACCTTATTCATGTAACCCTTTTTTGTTATTTTTATAATTCAGAGCAAAGCTAGGTCAAAGTCAGAACAAGGTTTGTGATATGAAACATAATGTTTGGAAAAGTACTTGAACATCTTAAAATATAATAGAGACTGAGTAAATAGATCTTGAAAAACTTGGACAATGAACGTCGTCGTCTCTTAGGTTATTTTTTATTAGAGATCCGTAAAAGTAATATGGCTATTGTTTAATCTTTTAAAGCTTACAAATGAACTCCTTGAACTTACACAGCTCATATGTGATTTTAGTTGTAAAGCATTTTCGCTACGCAATTTGTAACTTGTCATCCTAATCTAATGATAAGATTCGCCAATTTAGTCACATTACGCTAAATGCAATCCATTGAATGCTTTTTTATATTACTTGTTTAAGTACGTAGCTATTGAGGAAACAAGACAGGTAGACGGAAAATGCCGTGAAAAGCTGGCATACGGCCTTTTGACTCACCAGAAAGGTCGCTCAGAACATGGCCGAGTAAATCAATTTCGGTAAACTGTATTGTATTGACTTCAAACTTTGAACGTTCCAGCTAATGCAGCATTATAAATGCAACGTTACAAATTATTAAGTCACAGAGAACCTTCCTGTTATAGTGGCTTATTTGCACCAGCTCGGGCGAGTTATAAAAAGTACGAGAGCGTGCGACGCTGTTGATAAATTGGATGAGCTAATATTGGTACATTCATAGCGAACATAAAAGATTTGAAGTTACGTTGTTTCCCGAGCGCTACGACATGTCCTCCTTTAAACGAGGTTTAAAAAGAGCACTCACTTCACGGTAGGCAACGGCTTGGGTGTGCCCCTGGCACTGCTAAAGTCCATGGGTGGCGGTTTACACTTACCATCAGGTGGGCCGCTAGCTCGTTTGCCTATAAGGGCAAAAAAAAAAATCCATCTGGCAATTCATCATTATAATTTGCCTGTCGTAGTCCACTGGTGGATATAGGCATCTCAAGGTATGCAACAGAGCCCGGTCTGCCGCTTTGTGCATCCAGTTGCAGCTGGTCCTCATATGCAAGTCGTCCCGTCATGTGGCTAAAGGGCGTCCCACGCTAACTTTAGTTCTGCGACTTATGTGGCCAGCCCATTGCTACTTCAACCTATCTTCAGATAGGTACCTTGGTTCCCTAACGGATTACTTAGTTCCGAATGTTGTCCTTCACTTGGTATGTATTCCTTTATATTGGTACAACCAATTCAAATAAATAAAGGACCATCAAAATTTGATTACTATTGACGAAAAATTTGACACACAGCCGGTAGAAGTAACCTGATATGGCTGAAAGAAGTATTTGCAGCAAAACATAGAATTTCCTAAAATACTGATGTCTGGTGTAAAGGTTTTTTGTCACTTTTTCAGATTTATAAGTTTACAATATTTATCGAACAAACCCATACTACTACTTCTCAGCCCATATATGACCCAGCCATGGCCGTGCTGAGTCGGGCCTCTTCCAATTACATGGAGGGAAATTAGCCTACTGTGCCACGATGGCCAGACGGATTGGCATAGTGTTTCGTATCAAGATTTCCTTCTCTTGCGGCTAGGTTATCGGCCTCATCATTTTCTTGGGGTGGCGACACTATGTATTTTAAATCCGTTACCACACAGATTGTGGTACAACAAGAAGAAGCCTATATTAATTGATGGTTTGTTGTCGAATAGACGAGGACTGTCCGTCGAGCGGTGCCGAAGAGGTTCGCAGCGAGGCTGGAGGCGGCGCTATCGGAGCGAACGACCGCATGGGAATGCATGCTGCTTTGCAAGCACAGCTCGTATCGCAGTTTGCACACCAACAAGCAGCCCTCGCTGCGGCCGTCGCTGCTGCTGCGGCCGCCCATCACCACCACCAGAACAACAATGTCATTGGTGAGTTATACACTGCATTTTGTTTACTAGTACGATACTTAGTAGTTACCAACTTTTTTTTTGACCCGTGTAAAATCCTATATGGTCTATCCCTGACAGCCTGGGAATGGCCAAGGGCCAATGGGAATGTGTGGGAGTCCCCTCCACCTCTGTCAGGAGACGGAGTCATACCGACTAAACGTCCCCGGGGTGTACCGTCCGCGCTTGCTGCCCTGTGGGCCCTGACTGCATCTCCACGGGACTAGTTACTACCTACGATACTTCATGCGCTAGAATATCAATTTGCATAATCAATGTTACCAATGTCATATCGAGAGAATGAATGAAGAACGATTGACGAAAAAAGTGTATAGGGCGAGTGTGAATGAAATTGTTGGAAAGGGTAAACCTAGGCGGACATTTCAAGACCAAATGAGGTCGGTCAGGGACGTCTTGAAAAAAGGCCAGGTCAAGAGTACCCAAAACCGACGATCATGTAAGAAGGGATTAATGAAAGTGGACGAAGCGAAACGAGTATTTATGGATCGTAGCAAGTGGAAAGAAGTGGTCTCTGCCTACCCCTACCGGAAAGAGGCGGGAAATAAAAACAGCAGATCTTACTAAAATTATAAACGTGAAAGTTTGTAAGTATGGATGGATGGATGGATGGATAGATGGATGGATGGATGTTTGTTACTCTTTCACGTAAAAAGTACTGAATGGATTTTAATGAAACTTTACAATAATATAGCTTATACATCAGAATAACACATAGGCTACAAGTTATAAAGATATTATGTGAATTACAACAATATAAATAAGTCGAATTCAAAATTTCTAATTGTCAAATTTTTGGCCATATTAAACTATAGACAACATAACGTTTCGCTGTCAGTTGCGTTTTGATAAAGTAGGTTTTATACGGACGGGATAAAAATCTCAGGTATCCTATGTCCAACTTTCTTTTTGTTTTAAATATTTATAATGCGGAACAAAGTTCGCCGGGTCAGCTAGTTTGTAATAAGAATAAATTAAATAAATAAATTCTTAGTGTCTTTTGGGGCCCTCTTATTCGTAATTGCACGAAGGCAGTCTTCAATCTTCAGTTGTTTTTTTAACTATCAACCCGCTCTTCGACGGCGATGGCAGACAACTTAAAACGAGGAATCGGACCTTTTTATTTGCCCGTTTTCTCTTCGGTTTGTGTATCGATCACCCCCTTCAGATAGTACAAACACTACTGTTGGCCGCGTCGATAGAAGTACTGAACTACCTATTTGCACTTAATTAACTGCGTGGTATCGTATGCGGAGTGTAAGATATACTAGAGTAGAACCGGAGGTTTATTTACGTGCTTCGCGCGCGCCTACGCTTAATCGAATGATTTTGCGGAAGGCTGGTTTATAATGTTTATTTCTATTAAATTACTTAAATGAATACGTCATGAAACAAAAAAAAAATATAACTAAAACACACAGAAAGTAGCGCATTTGCCTTGTTGCTATAAACAATCTCTTCCCGACAACCGAGGTACTTATTTATAGTACTATACAAAGATTATTTTTTTCGTTGTACATAACATTTATATAGGAAAAATATATGTCATTAAAATTATACTTTATGGTCATAAACAGGAAATAGCGAGAAACTTGCACGCTTTTCTCCAAAAATTTGCATCACTGTGTGTTACCTGATAAATTTGTAATACATGCATACCTAACGACTATATAAACTTGAACAATAGACTTTCGAAATCAGCCCATTGATGTCGTGTCTTTAGAACTTTAATGATATCATTGCCTCGTGTCTAAGTTGTGAGATGCAACACATACCTTTCATTGTTTTATCGCATCTCTAAACGCTATGACTGTTTAAAATACTACAGTGGCTTAGGAATGCTCGATAAAGTTATTAATTGTAACCATAATGCATTATCTACACAATTCAATTTATTCATCAATTCAAATTTCATACTTACATACAAATGCAACGCTAAAATACAGGTAGATGTTAAACAATATTATAAATTAGATCCTCCATTTCCATGGCGTTTAATAGGAACATGTGACATGTCACATTATGAATTGAATCATAAGCTTAAGGATATTTCCAAAAGAAAACTTTGAACCCATGTGGAAATGAAATTAATCATTCCAAGACGCTGCGAGATACCTTCCCCACTACAAGATGTTTCCGATATTCCAACAACAAATAATATTTAAATATAGCTACGGACGGACTCTATTAAGACAACTTTTAAACTAAAAACCTCATCACAATAGATTCATTCGTTATCTATTGTGATGAGATCCAAGAGATCCACACCTGCATACCATAAACACACAGGGAGACATGTCAATCTTATTTATTGCACACCTCTTTTTTATGATTATATCATATTTGAGTTACGAACTATGATGATGTCTTATCATATAATGAGTGTTATGATCCTAAATAATTGTTCGACTGTTCAAGCCAATCAAAAATCTTTATGTATACATAGACTCGTGCAGTAGTGTGCATACTAATAGTAGCGAAATAATGTTTAACATAAACATATGTCAATGTGATACAAAGCGACCCCGATTACTCAATTTGAATTGTGACTAAGATCGTCACTGACGAAGTATGGTTAATTGATATATGGCATTCCATACAGCAAGCTGTGTCGCCCAATACAATATGTGTATGTCAATTCCGGACTAACATTGGCCTGGTCCGTAATGGTGTGTCTATTTACATTATATATTATGTAAAATGAATCTATATTTAAATATAAAAATAAATGTTTATCTCTATGTCCTTTATAGAATCGTAAACTATGCATTTGATCATGTGATGGTCTTCAGCAAAGTGTTGTGCATGAGCCCACGAAGGTTTCTGAACAAGAAAAAATGAAAATACCTTTACA
Source organism: Clostera curtula (assembly GCA_905475355.2). NCBI lineage: Eukaryota > Metazoa > Arthropoda > Insecta > Lepidoptera > Notodontidae > Clostera > Clostera curtula. The sequence continues at coordinate 10,132,525 of FR997797.1, read as the reverse complement.
CGACAGGCTTGAGGCGGTTCCACATGTTCGCGTAAACTCATTTCACTTTGACGCCCCGACTAGGTGCCCGCTAAGTGAGCAAGCAACCCACCATAGGCCTATAAGGCGGGGGCAGGAGGTGGGCGTAGAGTCGCTTTCCCTCCCCGGCCTCCGTCTGCGGCACGGGTCAGCCAGAGCATCCTCCTCCCTGACACGCTCCGCCGCCTCCTTCTGCTACATAACATTCTCGGTGGAAGGAGGCTATCGCTTCCCATCCCTCCTCGCTGTCGAGCATCCGGCCGATTCAGGTCGATAGCGAGAGGTCCCCTCTGGCCCGTGCCTCCAGAGCTCGCCTCTTAGGCTCCCAGGTGGCACACGCCTTCACCATGTGGCGCACCGTATCGACTGACACCCCTGGCAGACCGGCGTTAGTTGCCGACCTGCGATTTGCAACATGCAATGCGAGGCGGGCCTAGCCTCAAAATACACACAATCCGCTTAAACTCATCAGTGTCTGTCCAATAAACACTAATTTCTGAGTACAGCCCAAGGTTGCGGTATCTGCAACGCTAAAATGTATGGGATGACTCCCATACATTTTAGCGTTGCAGATACTGATAGCGATTTTTTTGCATCTGGCCCCTTCACCGTCATAATGGAGAGAAATAAGCCTAGTGCTATGGTGGCCAAAAGGGTAGTTTCGGGTTGGGTTTCACAGGGTTGTCTTTCAAGATTCTCGTCTTTTTGTGCAGTCTTTTTGTGGGCATTATGATGTCAATGGTACATAGGTGACATGTTGCATTACTCACAAAAGGGGTAAACTCGGGGTAACTCGGTAAGTTAATTTCGAACTTACAAATAGTTCTCTATGATTATTATGTGAGTACAGTCGCGTGGCGGGAATTAACGACATCCTGGCAGGACAGCACAGGCGTCGAGCATTGACCGTGCAGTGACGTCATCAATGTGCGTCATACTATAGCAGGGAAACCCGGGATTTTCGACACGTATATGTAGGTATATCAGGTTGTGTGGTGACGAAATTAATATACATAAGGAATTTTCCAAATGTGCCTGGATGACCGAAATCGAAACTGAGAAATATCGAAAATAGCCTAAAGGACTATATGTATAGCCCGATTCTTTCCGTCTGTTTGTCCTAATTGCCATGGTTAATCTTAAGACGGTTAGACCTAATTGAATGGAACTTTCCCTGGCCAATAACTGTTCGTATAGGGGGTAGGTAACTTCTGTTATTACGTACATAATGACAGAACAATAATAATATATTATTTTTCCACAGTTAAAGTTCCATTAATATAAGCTTCAAGTCGACCCTAATTACATGAATGCTTCCTTTTTACACTTGAATCGATCTCTGAAAACATCATATGAATACTGTACGATCATCTGAGAAAAAAATATCTTAGGCTTAAACAATTATTAACAATTTTGGTGTTATGTTAGCACCTATTGAACTTAGACTTGATTAAAGCACGAGATGCCTCGTGTAATCAGACAGCAAAGTTTCCAAACGTGTAACGTAACAAATTGTTAATAGAAGTTACCCAAGTCCCAAAAATGATTTGCCAAATGTGTCACAAGTGACAAAGGATGGTAACGAACCGATCAGTTGGTACCGAGCCCTAGTTTAGTGTCGAGGGGTCGTCGAAGTCTAGATATAGGGGTTGTTGGGGGGTGTAGCGCGGGGTACGGGTTCCGGCAGGCCGGCGCGCGCCTCAGTGTTGGTCCGCCCGCGCGCGCGCCCGCCCGCCGCATTGACCCTGCGGCTGCCTTTCAGCCCTAACCTCACTTTACCTGTCCACCTTCACGTACCACCTGTCAAATCAACCGCATCTTCTGTTCCTCTCGCGCATTGCACCTTTTTTCTATCTTACACATCCTTTCGCCAAAAATAATCGGCTTCTAGAGCTTTTATGCAGGCTGTCGTTTGTTGTCACGAACCTTTCTCACACGGTTTGCCTATAGTAAACTTATTTCTAGATTTTTTATGAACATATTTCAATGATAGTGAAAAATAGGTACTTTTACGTGTATAGTGCTTTAACAATTAAGGGTTTCTAAAAATGTGGATAGCGAAATAGAAATAAGAAAAATATATTTTTTCTATTTACACTAAGAATTGGAAGATTATTTTATGTGTTGTAATGTTGTTGTTAAGTTAAAATTAATGGCTGGGTGTTTTCATAACTACGGTCTTGATTTGGTTTATGCTACTCATATAATAATTTGTCTGAATTACATAATAAAGATAGATAAAATGATTTTGTTTACAGGATCGACTTTAACTTAAGTACTTATAAAACGTTGAATGTTTGCTGAAATGTATATTAGGCCTGTTTACATCATGCTTAGACTCTATGTTCACTAAAAAGAAAGCGTATACTTCTAATAGTTTATTTGATGCCTGTTATCCAGACCATTTATTTATTTCTGTCTTATTACGTAGTCAATATGCAAAATAATTTACAAAATTGTTGGCGTATTAATTGCTGTACTATTCCCATTATTCAGTAATAAACGAAATGTATCGAATAATATAAATGGGTATTACTAACTTTCCGAGGAAACTTATAACGCTTAAAACGAAAATAACCCCAATACCCTGATTTTATAGTTTTTTAATTCAACCGTGATAATATTTCCAATTTCTTTTCTATTGCAACAATATCAGTTATTCACTGTTATCTAGCGTTTCTTTTCGTATATTGCATGGCTACAGGCAGTCATATATTTTATACTTGCGGCCGGTGAAGTTGTCGCAAAGTTAGCGTGCGGTATCGATCGCCAGTGGGCGCCAGCACGCGATCATTGCACCGGTTAAGCTCAGCTGCTACGATGAATGTACAGAAGTACACTTTCTTTTTAAAGTATTAGAAAACTTGTTTTGACGACGGATTTAATTACATATTTCTAACCGATCTGTATCGTAATTATGGAGAGAACACAAATATTTGCGCTGAATAATATTTTCTGCATGATATAGAAATTATTTAATTATATATACTTTGCAAACGTCATATTAAACGAAATAACAAACAGATAATACACAGTTAGGCGACCTTATCGCTAAAGTGATTCTACCAGGCAACCCAATATAGGACAGGTTTCAAACAATAATTAGTATAAGTCGTATTATGAGTTATTAAAACATCAACATTTGCAAATTAAAAGTTCAATCTTTCGCAACATTAGATATGTAATAAGTAATAGAATAAAATCTAGTTTATTTAAACGAAAACAAACTGTTAAATCAAAAGAGGCTAAATTAGTCCGGGAGGAAGTGGCCGCACGAGTACCAAAAACTGTTCCACCTCATTTTTTTTATGCGATCCTCTTCAAAATGCCTTACTGATTATATAAATGCATGTTGCCAGGGGCAACCCGGTTCGTTTTTGCTTAAACCGATTTTTTTTATTCATTTCAAGAAATTGTTATTTTTCAACCGGACAATCATAAAAAAGGTCCTATGACTTTTCACGATAAAGTTAATATTTTTAGAGATATGAATTTGACCCATGATAACTATATTAAAAAAAAAGACACATATATATTTTTTTAATTCATTATACCTTTGTTGATAACATGATAAATAGCGATTTAATAAAAACATTGTTTATACCTGTTTTTTATTTTTTAAATTTGCGCGCTCACGAGTATTTTACTGTACGTTTCACTTACTGATAATCAAGAATTAATTATTTCTGGCGGCTTATAGAATTTTTGTAAATGTTTTAGAGCATTGTCCGTGTGGTGACGGATTTAGAATACTTACTGTCACCACCTGATTCCATGCTGAATGTGTCGTTAAGAGCCAACAAAAGGAAATTACAAGGCAGATCACCTACATACGTGACACAAACCCTGTGCCAACCCGTCTGGCCAGCGTGGCACAGTAGGCTAGTTACCCTCCGTGGATTTGGAGGAGTTCCCTCCATGGTTTCCGCCCATAAATGACCCACTACTGATTCGGGCCCCCTCCAAATCCATGGAGAGTAACTAGCCTACTGTGCCACGCTGGCCAGACGGGTTCCGTCCATGGTTTCAGCCCATAAATGACCCACTACTGATTCGGGCCTCCTCCAAATCCAAGCCGGGGCGGGTCGCTAGTTTAAAATAAATTGGCCTTTTTGGTAGGGTACTATAATGATCGTAGACGCGCATCTAAAAAAAACAATTTAATAATATAATTAAACATTAAGCAATTTTTACAACCTTGCTTAATGTTTAATTATGTCAAATTATTACCATAAATTACCTCGTCCGTGTCGAATGTTTTCTTTGTCATTAGAAAATGATTTGTAAAAGTATTAAATTGTTCATGTAGTTATCGCAAAGATCTATAATATGACTAGATTCTCACTGTATATTTTAGGCAACAGTGCGTGATTGTAATTTTAATTCCATGACGAAATTGAATGTTGTTATTTTCGCTCATATTTTGCTGGTGGTTTATTGGCCTTTTAACAATGTAAACAACCACATACCTAATCCTTACGCTCCGCTTGTCATAACATAGAAAATCCATTATCACCGTAAACAAGTAATAAATTACAGAAAAAATATAAATAAACGCTTATATTTTAAGAGTTTTCCGATTAAGCTTTATAAAAGGTGTCATAATTTCTGTGAATTGACTTTCTGTGACTTATTCTACGCTCCTACGGTATTGTTCAATAACACTATGAAATATTCAATTACTTGTTTCGCTATTGAATGGTATCATAATACTCATGAACTAGATATTGTTTTACACCTGTCTTTTTACCGCAATGCGTCCCTACTTTTTTATGTTCGCATTTTGAACTGTATCGCCATTCTGTTAAGTTGTACCTACGTAATAATCTGTAATTTAAAAAATCCATTTATAAGTGGAATTGGAATATCGGATACCAATTTTAATACTCAGTACAATGAGTAGATACTGTTTACGTGCCATCTATAGTTTGGCCTTTTAATGAAACAAACAAGTAATTTCGACAAGGCTTTGTTCTTCTTTAATTTGTCATTGTTCCTTTTTTTCCTGCTAACTTGTGGACAGAAGTACCATTATGGAATTTTCCTAATATTCCGATTGCCAATCTACAATGCTATGTGTTAAAATACCGTGTTGTTGTTTCTAATAGCTATTTCCCCGTTTGTGGTGTTATTTTCCCTCTAGTTTAACAATTTTAAATTTGAACTTAGAGTAATGCCACTTCCTATTTATTAGGGATATATATCACATTTCCTACAATATTTGGTCATGAAAAAGTATAGTTTATTCGTCCATGTTCGAATTGCATTGCAATGAAACCGAGGTAATATTAACCCTTACCATTAGATAACCTAATTAGAACAAAATATATATAACAATTTAACAAAAAATAACAGTTACAGCACTTTCTGTAGGTGTAGAGCAAAAGTTGGACCTGCTCAGCTCGATATTACAGCTTATCTGCCTTTTGTCATTATTTCATTTAATTGTGTCCAAATAGATTATCTGGGTATTGTAGAGTTAGAGCCATTATTACTATACAAGCCTTTAGGTATTAGGTACCCTATAGTATTATTATGATAATAAGATTCATAGCAATTTTTGAAGAATACTGCACCAGTCATAATTCCAACTTATAATCAAAGTGAATTTTAAATATGCATGGACGTCATTGTCTCCATCAAAAGCAACGATCCTTATTAAATGAAGAGGCAGCAACGTATTGATGTTTTAACTAGTGCCTTAAATGCGATATTAAAAAGTAAATGCGTTTCAAATCATCGAATGCAATGGAGCACGTAATTCGTGCGAGTGTCTCATTGGCAATGAGGGTGAGATAGGCGCGTGGGTGACGTCATAAAGATGCGGGCACGGGTTCAAAGCGGCGGGTAATATCGTGCGCGGTGTCGCGAGCGCCTTCCCGCGGTCGGCGCGTGCCGCCGCCACCGCCGCCGCCGCCTCCGCCACCGAAGCCACCACCGCCACCGCCAGCGCAGCAGCGGCTGTCTATGATGGGCTTCATCATGGGATGCGCCTGTTTGAGAGGTGCGTAGAAGTTTTAACTTCTAATAGGATGCAGGTCTTTAAGAGTCAATGTTCATCTTAATTATGAGTCGAACTACGTGACAAGTGCCTAGTACAATAGCTAAACTAGTCGTGGGCAAAAGTTTTTGCTTTTGATAGGATGAACCTGCCTAAAAATAAAATCAAACCTAAAAAATATTAATTCAAGTTGACTCTTCTGAGCTCTTGATACGTCAATATACATTTTAGATTTACTATATATCATTTACCACCGGTTCGGAAGGCCGTTCTGCAGAGGAGAGCCGGCAAGAAACTGTATTTCCTTTTTTTTTTGTAAATTGCCATTCTTGTATACATAGACTGATAATACAGATTTGTAAGAGCACGCCCGCGCAATATTTACAAAGGTCCAACAATCAGCAGTATTTAGAACTATATGCCTGAGCTGACTGACTGTCAGCAACGACACATTTCCACAAGATGGACGCATGTGACAGCCATCGCCTATCCCAACCATATTGCTGGTAAGATGGTGACCCGTCACACGACACCGCCACTGCCATGAATCTTTGAGTGAGTAGGACAACTCCATCAATCCCTAAGATGTACGTAGTATACTTAGCCAGCTAGTTCATACAAGAAGTTAATCTATCCGAGTAGGTGTGCTTACATACACGACAAGTATTATTTGCCTAAAAGATGCGTTGTAGGTTGTAGGTAGGTACACTCGCCAAGTAATCTATGTGAGAAATGTCGACTTCACCATGGAATGCACAGATGCCTCAAAGTTGCTTAGTAGACTCGCCCACTAGTCATAGTTCAACCTAGTCACTTAGTTCTTTGCAATTTTTCAGACTAGTTATTTTGGCTACGAAGGAAAAGGAAACAGTAAGCATTTTTGTCGTCATGGCTTCAGTAATAGTTATTGTTCACAGTTTCCACTAACAGCCTACGTGCAATACGAGTATATCCTGTCTTTTAATCTAAAGTGGCTGTTATTTCAGCTGCATACTATCCGCGGCTTTTGGAAACTGACAAATAATAACAAAGCGCTCAATGATGGCTCCTGCCATATTTTATGTCTTGATATAAATCAGCTGCAGTGCACAGCGCTGCCAAAATGCCAATATCTCAGCATAGTTTTAGATTTCCGTGCCAACATTACGCGTAGATTGAATAAGGCATCAAACTTCATTGTTTTCCAAAACCAAAGAGATTACCCACACGTCGAGTGTTTTGAAATCTGTGTACATCACTACATATTTTAAAACAAAGTCGCTGTCGTCTGTCCGCTTAAATCTTTAAAACTACGCAACGGATTTTGAAGCGGTTTTTTTTAAATAGAGTGATTCAAGAGGAACGTTTATATGTATAAAACATGCATAAATTTAGATGTTCATCATTGCACCCGTGCGAAGCCGGGGCGGGTCGCTAGTACTAAATAAAACCGACTTCAAAAACAATAACAAAACTTCCAAGCGAAAAATAAACAACATACATACATTAGGATCACAGCACAATTTTAGGCTGATTATTTAGAAAAAAAAATCAACTTAAATCTTGTAAACAAAATAGCTTCTATAAAACACGAAAGAAAACTTTAATATCTTAAACTCGGGTAGAAAGTAAATGTAAATTATAATTACATTACAATCATAGCATCATTTATGGCATGTTAATAGAATATAAACAAATTAAAACTCTGCAAGTTTATTTTCTACAAACGTACATGATTTCTCGAGTTCTCGGCTCGGGAACTCCCGGGAATGAACCCTACTTGTGACCTTATCTGTATATGAATCCCGAAGCAAACATTTTGTACCCATATTGACAAAAATTGCGCGGGCGGGGTATATGAAATTTCCCACTCTTGTAGTTTATAAAGAGAAGGAGTGCAGAATGCATTTTTTTTAAAAATCATTCATTATAATGCTTTTAATCAATAAACATTACACACCTTCTATTACTACTATTTGACACAAACACGCATATACTCGGATACCCTTTTGTTTAATATTAAATTTTGTGGCCAAATTGAGAATATATCTACACGTATTAATTAAATTAATTAAGGTCGAATTTCGACCGCTGGGAGACCACTACTCTAATATAATAGTTTAACGGTTAAAAATGTCCAATAACACGTGATGTGCGGCGTAGAAATATTAACTATGATGTGCACTAGGGTTCATGATTTCTCGAGCTTTTCAATTTCTCGGGTCTCGAGAATTCTCGAGGCTCATTTCTCGGGACTCTCGGGTTGTCGAGAAATTTACATTTACGTACGTTTACTCATATTATTTGGTTCCAATTGCGTCTAAAAATCAGTGGTTTTCCTCTCAAATAAAAGTATCAAATTAATTATAAAACTTTCATCGATGTTATTCAAAAACATTAATCTTATAAATATTGTTTTATAAAATATTAGAGAAAAAAATATTATTCAGGCTCATAATCATAATGACAGCACCATTTTTAGTTGGTTATTTAGAACTTAAACTAAACAAAAAATCAACATGAAAGAAAACGTAAATATTAGGTTGGGGAAAAAGTCTTTTCGCATTATAGTATGTATGAACTTGTAATAAAATTTTCAGTCCTGATCCTGCACCTTCAGATTTCCACATGTTTCGGTCTCTTCAGAATTCTTTAGGCAGTGTCAGGTTAACATCACGAGAGGACTGCCAAAACCACTTGTCGCGGTATTTTGATCAGTAGTCCCAAAATTTCTATAGCTACATGATGAACATGAACATGATACATGATTTCTCGAGTTCTCGACTTTTCTCGAGCTTGATTTCCCGGGAATAAAGCCCAACGATTTCCCGGGAATTCTCGAGCCGAGAATTCCCGGGAAATCGTTGGGCTTGAACCCTAATGTGCACTAATAATATAACCAGTGAGGGAAAACTTGATAAAAATCCCTGTGCTAACATGATGACGTCGGAATAAGCAGTAGAGCTTTGGGCAGACATGGGATGAAAATAAAATATCATCACAATGAGGCTATTTCAATTTGTATAGCTAATATATGAATAAGTACTAAGATAGTACTTGTTTCATGTTTATTGATACATATCAGTAGTCTTCAAGTAAAACAAAAATATTAAACTATATTATTAAAATATAAAACTTGCATTTTCTTGATTTCATACCATAATTAAATACAACTGTATTTAATGATGGCGTTAGTGAAATGTTTTTGTAGAACAACACGAAAATTCTTTGTAAAATACCTACAGACGTCGCGAAAGTAAATAAAAACATCAACTAAATATACGAGTACCAATAGTTTTCTACGTAATTCTTCTATAGAAATAAGGATAACGGGAGCATTGAGCGTGAAACAAAGAGATAAAGCTGTCGGCGGCAGCCTACGACATAGACTGTATAATTCGATTTGCGATCCCAAATAAAATTCGAATCTTATTTATTTTCTGTATAACGTGAAAGAAATATCGGGCCAAAGAAGCATGTTATTGTGACTAAGTATAGATTTATACAAATACTCTTTATTGTACACCGGAAATATAAACAAAACAGATTGTATACTACAAATAAAAAAGCTATATGCGCAGCTGCGCAGATCCGTATCTACTACACAGTCCATAGATACCCACCGTTGAGTCGGGCCACCTCAATTTGTATAGCCAACTGTTCTGCGGTGGCCAGACGGGTTGGCACAGGCTTTCGTATCAAATTTTCCTTCTCTTATGGCTGAGTTATCGGCCTTGTCATTTCTTTTGGTCGATTCTTACGGCACCGTCATGATGCAATGGGCCACCACACGGATACTTTCATTTCGTTTAATTTATTTCCCCATTCACTATTTTATATTTTCACGAATTTAAGCGTATTTTCTTTTTCAAGTATCTATCTTTATCTTATGTATTCCAAAAAATGGGTATGCTCTTCACGTGTCACAGTGCAATATATATAGTAGCAGATAATTTTGCATTTATAATATTAGTGTGGATGTTCAGAAAACAGCCTATTATCAAAACAAAAAATATTTAGTCGCCACAATAGGAGTTACTGTAAATTTAGCCATTTTCGGTAATTAAGTGCTAATTAAATGTGATCTATGTTTTCAACACGTTGACCACGTCCGTTAATTACCGGTTGGGCTAATAATTAGTGGTGTTAATTAACTGCATATAATTTTACTTTTTCTAAGAAAGTACAGTGGATATGATGTAGTCGGTCTAGTGTAGTTTACGCCTTATTCTTCTAAACCAAAGAGGTATTTATTCTAATTGCAGATAACCGTTTACGTATGAACGGTTGATTAACTGATGTAGCCAAACTTCAATATTCAACTTTAAATTAGGGTGTCTCTGTCATACCATTTGCATGCGCAGTCCTAAATAAGGAGAATAATATATTCGTGCGACGTCTTGTGATAACTTCAGATTATTCAATGTCGTTACTGTCTTTGAATATCTGTTTCACTATTATCTTTATTTAGGCATCAATGTTTAATAAGCTTTACATGTGTTATTATCGTACTTTTTGTGTAGCTATTTTTTGACGAGGTGGAAATAACTAGCTTTCATTGACGTGTACAGGCTTGACGTGTAAGCTTATCATTTAAAAGCGCATCTACCGACGTTGCAACAAATATGGAGGGTCACTGAACTCATCAGGTCTTTAGTGCTCATTTCAAGTTGCACGCCGAGCGAACGCTAGATGAATGGCGATAAATTAAAAATTCAAAACAAAGCGAGAGAGCGCGTGGGCGGGCGGACGGCGAACGCGGAGGGCGGCGATCGAAGAGCGCGCGCGGTGCCGCGGGACGAGGGGAGATGTAACGATCGTGCCGGCCGCAGTCTTCCAGCCGCGAGCGAGTCGCTAGCATGGGCGACGTCGGCACGCTCGCTGCCATGGACGCGTTCGCGGGCGGCACAAGGCGAAGGCCCTCTCGCCTGCCGCCGCCGCCGCCCTTCGTTCCACCGCCGCCGCCTCAGCGCCACGACCATTACTACGTGCGCCGCAAGTCACCTATCCCGAGACATACCAACCTTACGCTGTTCGCGCGTAACAACGGTACCCTGCACGACTCCGCATGCACTTGCACCGCACTCATATAGCTGTAGCCGTAAGGACAGCCGGCGCGCCAATGTCAATGTCACGCGCCCATCGATGCATGCAACACCATCCACACATTAAAGACCTTTACAGCCACTTCACACTAAGCAACCTCAGTAAACATTACACATAATTAGTGATTGGCGGTTGCTGGTTTCAGTAAATCACAGATGCTCTGTCATGCACCCTCGTTGATGTCATTTGTACTGCAGTCCTACATTTAATCGTAACTTTTTTTTAGTTTAGACATCTAATAAACATAACTGTTTTTTTTTCACAATCACAGTCGACTTCATACATCATTTAAAGAATTGAGAGAGTTATGTGGAGCAGATACTAGTTGTGTAGAGTTGCATACAAACTTATCATGACACACGTGTATCTTATGACCGAAGGTTTACTAGAAAAGTCAGATTATTAACGTTTAATTATACTCTGTTACATTTTGACACAATGATAAATGCTATATTTCCAAAGCTTCGTTCCTATCCAAGACACAAACTTAAGACAACTGATCATGAGCACGTAATTTAATAAGTTAATTTTACCCTCGACAGCTTTATTGGAAAACCGGTCCCAGCCGTTCTTACTCTACAGAATCTTATTATAACAACTTTCGGGAATTGGATTCGGGACTTTGAGCTGTGTTAACGACTTTTTAAAGGTCATAACAATATTTATCTTCATAACGAAACGTTAATTGGTTTCCATTTTATGTTTCGAACATTGTAATCGTCTTGAATCGGATATTGGGTGACAACGATCCTCCGGTTTTCACCTTCGTAACTTAGATGTCGGTAATTTGAAACTTTGTGTATGGCCTTAGTCACTCGCTACCTTGTTAATCTAGAAACAAGTTATTTACTGTTTATGTGTCAGTAGTATTATGATTTAATAGACGATGAGAACATTTTAGCGGCGCAATTCTTGGGAACACCAGTTTTTATAGTTTCATTTAGGAAAATATAACCAATATATTAGAATACAAATGAATAATATTAACATGGCAGTTGTCACTTTCAAATTTCGAATACCGAATTAATCTAAAAATGGACAGGTGCCACTAACATTGGTATTACCGATATCGATTTTGTAGTAACACTACATATTTTTCGATATATCTGCGCCAACAGACGAATGTGTTTTTATAACATAATATAGGAAAACAGTGGGACCGCGTTTCAGAAAGCGCAGTGCTGGTAATCCTCCCACACGGTGGACCGACGACCTGGTTAAGGTCGCCGGAAAGCGATACATGCAGGCGACTCAGGACCGGCCTTCGTGGAAATCCTTGGGGTAGGACTATGGCCAGCAATGCACGTCTTTTGGCTGAAATGATGATGATAGATAATCAGTCCAAATGTTCCCACATATTTGCGCACTGCAACGATTTCTTGTCTTGGCTAATTATATGTGTAGATCAAAAAATCTTTATAACCGACAGTAATTAAATTATGTATATGTATAAAAGTTATCAATATCGGCAATCATCAGAAAAATATACATTATCGTCATTATATCGTGAATTACGTTTATTGCGAAAATTGTGTTCTTTGTACTGGTATGATAATGACGTAACTTTAATTTCATTAAGTGAAACATTGTAGCGTGCAAAAGTTTGTTTTATCGTAAAAAAGATCGTAACACATTTCCCGAAGGATAGCGGATGTTTGTTTGAAATATCGCGGCGTGGCGCCTACGACGACGTCGAAACCGATAAATATAGAATTAACTCAGACGTACCACTTTCACCTGATATACGAAAGAAAAAATGGAGGAGGCATTATGAAAGAATAGTTATTATGATATAACTATCTTTCTTCTTTTAATTAATATGGTCTATGTTATATAATCTATTAATTAAAAGTTATGTTGCTCATCTCAACTACAAGGCATACCATACCGTACCAGATCGCACAGCTTTGGTCATCTCAACAACAACGAATGAATTCATTTATGTTACTCACATAATAAATTGTGACTCTAAACTAACATGCCTGATGTCACTGGATAGTGGTGCGTGTGAGATGAGTCGAATGGACTGCGTCGCTCGGCCTTGTGCAACTATTTGCGGCGACTCTACCATGCTATGGCTATACCAGCAGATGCAGACACGATATGTTTTAATTGCTCTCTCGAATGTCAATCACCACATGCCACCCGATTATGACGTGTGTCTCTCGACGATAACCTTGCCTGCACGCCGCACCGGGATATTTATATTTGGTTGACATTGTGCGTTGAACTTCCTGGTTCGAATAGTTCGTTGACAAAATTTCGGTTGGAAGCTGGTTGGTGAAATTTTAGTATAGCTTCTCCTATCTTTGGCATTTGTTCTCAACTATTGGTGCATTTGCATTATTGGGATTGTTAGCACAATTTAAAAAAGGCTAGGCTACATTATCAATTAAAAACTAGTAGGTACAGAGTTTATTACTGCTTTTCTCAGTATCCCGACTGGTGGTTTCCAAACCGTTTTGTAAAGAAACTCATTATTAAATTAGAATTCCTCACAATGCAATTGAACCTGTGCTAACTAAATCGGTAAACTATTTTTGTTACGATACCACATCGCTGCAAAGTTAAATATAACATGTATTCCCTGTGGAACACCGTTCCATTAAACATGTACGTACCGACCTTCTATAAAGGGCATAAAGGGAAATTATTCGCAGAATGTGCCAAAGGGAACTTCCAGAGCGTTTGTGCGGCTGGGCGGTACAGCCGAGCCGCGTCCTTGACCCAAGGCCTCACCCGGACCTACATAAAAGGAACAGAAAAGATCGTTTTTTATTCATTCTGTCATTTTAACTAAAGTTTCTTAAACATTGTATGTTGTTAATAATCTATAATATAAAAATGAATCCCAAAATGTGCTGGTAACCGCATAACTCAACAACGCCTGGAACAATTTGGCCAATTCTTTTTTTTTAATGTTCGTTGAAGTTCAAGGATGGTTTTTACGGCGAGAAAAATTCTAATACTTGCCGGAAAAACCCTAAAAACAGCCTTTTTCTTTTTCACATACAAACGTTTTCTAACTAAAACGTAGAGACAATTTGAGCTTTATTGCTTTTGCATAAAGTTCATATTAAATTACAACCACTCACTGTTGTCTAAGCAATGTAGGTGTGTTCCTAACGTCAAAGAGTAAATTTTTTTGACAGGACAAAGTCTGTCGGGTCTGCTAGTTCAAATATAGAAATATATTTATTGAAATCGACTACTTTACATAACTGTGTTGAGTCGTTGAATGGGAACTTTTGGAACCATTTGATGACAAAAAAGTATGTAAGTACCTAGTTGCTCTATTTACGCTTGACATATTTTGTACACTTTAGATTACGGATTTAGAATACATTGTGTCGTCACTCCATTCCATCCTGAGGATGTCGTAAAAGCCGACAATAGGAAACCTTGAAGTTCGAAAACCTAGCCACAAGAGAAGGAAAACGTGATACAAAACCCTTCTGAAACCAAAACCCGTCTGGCTAGTTTGGCACAGTAGGCTAATTACCCTCCATATAATTGGAGGAGGACTCGGCAGTGGGTCATGTATAGCCTGAGTAGTAATAGTAGTATGTTATTAACGTTTTTCACGTTATATTTACAGTGAAAGCTTTTGCTATAGAATCATTAATCCCTTTTGAAACATTTTGAATTTGGATTTTATGATACAGTGCTCACGTTGGTTTTATGAAGACCACGCAATGAAATAAAAAGAAAATTGTGCAACATTTCTTTGAAGTAAACGGCCCACCGGCGAATCACGTTTTCGTCTATTGCGGTCTGGCCGAGTCGTGAAAACTAAATTGTAGAAAGAATGTGACCGCTGAAATGAAATAGTAAAAGAAATAAATGGGGTGTCATAGTTGTTTCAACATTCTTAGCGGTTTCACTTGACTTTTAATTTTAAAAGTGAGATATATAAGAACTGTAAGAACTAGAAGATGACCCAGATGTTGAAGTTTGACATTAATACCTCTCTTTCACTACGAAATAGTGACTACCAACATGCAATTTGTCAGTGCGCGCGGGTGTTTGCGTGTGAAATACACACACTGCAGTATCGTTTTGTAAAGAATTTATTTTAAAAGTAACATATTCTTTTAATATTTTGTAATAAAATATATTCATTCCATTATAAGCAACAATTTGTAAATAGTTACATTATATCGCGTTAGAAAATCAAGCAGTGACATGTAGCTGCAAAAAATGGAACTAAACCAATTTAAAGTCAACGCAGACGAAGTCGCGGGTAACAGCTAGTATTAGATATATAAACATATTTGCTTCCTGCGCTGCTCCTCCTTGTGAACGATAACAATTGCAAATATCATACCTCTCTATCTGCGCAATTTTCGTAAAAATGGCTATAATGTTTGTTTCGTGTATTATTTCATACATACAGGCATATTTCTAGGCCACAGAATGAATGAAAACACTCGAGATATTTTCGATATCATAACAGATATTTTATTCGCTTAAATTATTGCGTTCAACCCACACCAGATTAATTATGCGCAGTCTCAATTGGAATAAACATTTCGCAATCATGTATCTAAATGTGAATTAACATCGATCTTATTAGTGTTAATATTTGTGACAATGTAATAGGTGCATATATTATTGAGCTTTCTTCATGTTGGCATTAGTATGTTATACACAGTCGAATCAGCCTTATGGAATTTATGTTCATGCATGCTTGGCACGTGCATTCAATGCAAATATACGCAGTATTCCAATGGTATTTGTGATTTGTCATATTATATTATGCATCTTGTCTTTTCCTAATTTCATAGAGGTCAGATACTGGTCTGAACCGATTTCTATAATTATCAGTATTTATATAGAGCGAATGCCGCTCACATTCTCTAGTTGGCCAACCGGGTATCGTTTGGTTGTTTTGTCAGTTTTCACTTTACCGACTTTTAAATGACAGCCGCACGCAAGAGGTCTAATGTCAACATGATGGTCGTCCCGTCCAAGAACCGGCCAGGCCAACCGTTGCTTAACCTCCAGCACAATCACGTTCGGCATTATGCACTTAGCTCCGTCATTACGAGTATGTCGCATTACAATTCTTAAATTGTCATTATACACCTTTTCGTTGCCGTGAGTCAGTACATACATAATTGTAATTTATTTCACCCGTCTCCACCTTCCCACGTGCCTCTTCTCAATGTCGCAGAATGTTTTCTCATTTTCGTCTCACGAATTCCTATTGCGCCCATATAATCGTTCGCGACCTACTTCAATGATTTTACTTATCTTTTTCCACTACGGCTTGGATTTCTGTAGTGCAGTTTATACTCGTAAATATTTATGAGATTTGTGGTGGGGTTCGAGTTTATATTAATGATGGCCAGGTTTTCAGTAGGTATTGGTTTTAGGCAATAAGGTCTGGATGAGTACGCAGTATGAGTTTGTAAATTTCCTAGCAAGTCTATATTAATTTCTGTGTCTGCAGGTTTAAAGTGGTAACAAGGACAGTGGACAAGATTACCTTTCATGGTCCCAAATATGTTGGAGTTGTCATAATATATCTTCCGCGTCCATTCTCTTCTGTCAGGTGCCGTCGCGTCCTTTCCTCCCTTTTCATTCATGTCGTATGTCACGCAATCCCTCACCTTCTACACTCCTATCCATCTGCGAATATTTTGCAGAATAAATATTTATTACGAATAAATATTTATTCAGCAAAATATTCGTTACATTTAAGATTTTAGGTATTCTAGCCTAGCCAAGCCTGTATACATAGAGGAACATTTTGCTTTGCTTATAATGAATCGTTGATTAATGCGTTAGTCAGTTGGCCTATCACATTTATCCAATAAATCGTAAATTCACGAAGATTAATTAAACTAAATACCATTGGAATTTTTATACGTTCAGGCGCCCACTACGTATCGTACCAAATTACAACTGAAAAGTGTAATAAAGTGTTCGCTTTACATTATACGTAGTGTAAACAGGCCAAATACCTGACAAGTCAGTTTGTTTATCTTACTAAATGTATTTTTAACGAGCCGATGGTGTGGTGTGGTTTGTCGTTTTACGTGACATGACAAGTGGAGCTTGTGGTCTTGACATTATGCTGATCATCGCTTTATAGTAAACCCAAGAGGTCCCAAATAGCCATTGCATATTTTCCGCAATCGACTACAAACGATAGTGATTCTGTTAGCTGCAGTCGTTAGTTCCAAAAATGATATACGACAACTTACCATAATAAATAAATTTATTGCTTTTCATGAAAATTATATGATTGGCGAATACGATATGTTTGGTTTTGCGATTGAACTCATACTATTTTTCTCCGACGTAATGGTATGGTAGCATTTAACAATGAATACATGTAACGAAATATTTTCTCTTAAGAGTGATATTCTCTTTAAATGTATAAGTATTTGTGTTTCCAACCAAAGAAATATTACAACTGAATATTGATTAACGTATACTTTTTGAAGAACCGAAGAACGATAACGTTTGCGGACTGGCACGGACTGGCTTATTAGTAAACTATGTACTTTATCGGGGACGCGTGGGAGTTACATAATGCTGCAGCGACATTCGTCCTGAGCAAGGGCGGGCGGCCAAGGGCGCCGGCAGTGGCATCGATCGGTCCGCCCGCCCCAACAGCGCTGGCGCAGTCTCCTAGCCCCTGCTTTCGCCTGTTGAATCTGCCCCGGTCCATTTATCGAACCGCAATAAATATCCAGCGGTTATTTATTATTTTGTTTGCGTTTAGTATTACTCGGGCGAGTTTGGAGTTTGATTAGAAGTTGGTTGCTCACGTATTAAGGTCAGTTAAATATTGACTCGGACTTAAGTTTTCATAGATTGTTTGGGCTATATTATTTCGTTGTGCTTATGGAAATGATGGGTGTCAGCTGAAATTTCATTGTTATTGGGTTTACTGAATATAGTAACAGTATGCCTTATATTACTTTGTAAATGTTAGATTTAATGGGAAAATCGCTTATCTTGCAAATTGATGTGACTTCTTAAATATTTTTAAGCCTTATTACAATTAATAGTTAATATAATTGCCACTTGAGCCGGAATGAATACTTTTAAATAAATATCCTTGGACATTTCACACAACGCCATCTCGTCCCAAGTTAAGCAACTTAACTTAACTACTTATATACACTTTTTTTTGTAAATACATACCTATTATAGATAGAAATGACACCCAGACTCCGAGCCAGTGCCTCTGGTTTAGACAAAAACACTGGCCCGACCCCGGAATCGAACCCGGGACCCGTTGATCCAAAGGCGGCACATCTGACCACTAGACCAACGAGGCAGTCAAAGGGTCAAAGGTCAAAGACTTGTTAAGGTACTTTCAGTATTAGCATAATAGTTGGAGTAGGATTTATATTGTGTTTATAAGTAATACACTTGGTACTGTATCGTTGTTTTTTGTCATAAAACGTTACAATCAAAGATTGTCTAAAAACAAGCTCCTAACAGTAATATGATGTAAGTTCCAACTGCAATTTTTTTGTTGACTAACTGCAATTTTTCGTGACCCGTAGACAAAAGCTAATAGATTTGTCAAGCTATGTCGTTACACACCTCGCCAGATTTGTCTTAACTTTGTTTTCGCACAGCCTTCGGTGTGTTGAAACTAGCAGACGCGCAGTAGGTCACGAAAATTATGAGCCTGGCGCTGCCAGGTGCCGCGACATATCGTGTTGCCTCATACGTTCTAGTTATACGAGTACCTCTGCCCCGCATTCCTTTTGTCAGATAAAGGACATTCTTAGAAATAGACGCGTCGTCTGTCGGTGACAAATAGATTGGTATGACATCCTCATCTGTGTACCGCGCCGCCGGAACGATACAGATAAGATAGTAGAGCTATTTTCGTTCACGCTCATGTGTGTGGCGGCTTATCGCGGAGATCGTTTTCATTGCCATTCCAATAATATAATCAGGTAATTAACGATAACAGTCAAATTCATATATACTTACCACAGATTTGCGTCAGTACCTACTCTAGTCAGATTTATTATATTTAAGTTTTGGTGGTAATTAGTACAATCTCATTGGTGCCGGCACAGGTCTGACCTGATTGGCTACTGCAGTACATTACAAACCTATATATAAAAAATGTATCATCATTTATGCGTCTAATTGCTTTCACTTATTTGCCAGAGTTGCTTGTACCACCATCATTGTAACCCTTTTATTAAAAGACCAACCATGGAGTTTCTTACTGGCTTTTCTCTGTGGAATGTAGGGTTCATGATTTCTCGAGCTTTTCAATTTCTCGGGTCTCGAGAATTCTCGAGGCTAATTTCTCGGGACTCTCGGGTTGTCGAGAAATTTACATTTACGTACGTTCAGGTAGAAAGTAAATGTAAATTATAATTGCATTACAATCGTAGCACCATTTATGGCATGTTAATCTTACTATCTTACTAATATTATAAACGTGAAAGTTTGTAAGTATGGATGGATGAATGTTTGTTACTCTTTCACGTAAAAACTACAGAATGGATTTTAATGAAACTTTACAATAATATAGCTTATACGTCAGAATAACACATAGGCTACAATTTATAAATATATTATGTGAATTACAACAATATAAACAAGTCGAATTCAAAATTGCTGATTGTCAAATTTTCAAACATATTAAACTATAGACAACTAGATGACGCCACTGGCGTTTTTAGAAGTCGGTGTTAGGATTTTATGATATTAACTTAACTATTCATGCAGACTAATTATAATACAAATTATTTTGGATTTTTGACATAACGTTTCGCTGTCAGTTGCGTTTTGCTATAGTAGGTTTATACTAGAGATGGGTCGTACTAGGTAAATCTGATACTAGATCCACCTGTTCCTAATCTCAAGAAATACCTAATCCAAATACCTAATCCACATAATCTTCCTAATCTCATTCACAACCAATACTTAGCAAGCAATCTCAATCTGCCTATTCCTAATCTCAAGTTCCGAGTTCGTTGTTAGGATTTGATTAATGTCATCGTTGGATAATTATTTGAATGATTAGGATTGGACATTTAGCAAACTGTGAAGTTTTGTTTGTGATATTTTTGAATTAACACAGTTTAATAGACCAATAAATTACCTTAATTGTTCATTAATACAATTAGTATTCAATTGGTATCTTCGCTTTTCATACTCATATCTTTTTGTATTGAAAATCTTCTATTGTGATAAAAATTTGGGTTTTTTTAAATTTAGAATAGGAAATGTCTGCACTTACAGTAACTCTTATTAAATGAAATAGAATAATTTAATCACAATTAGGCTAGTCTCGAGATGTATTTACGAGTGTATTAGTAAAATCCCTAATTTGATCTTCTGTCTCTTAACTGTTGTGTGACCATGTTCTCCCGCGCAAATCTGATAAACAAAATGCTACGCGCTGCGAGTGAGCAAGAAAGATGGATCAATATGGTATCCATTGTATAGCGCTGTCTCGCTTTATACGGCTCTAGATGTGTAGCGGGATTGAAAGATACGTTGCAACGTGTAAGTGAGTGAGATAGCGCAAGAACAGATGGGAGCGAATGCTGAACATTCGATTTTATGTTTTAAGAATACGAAGATTAGGTGGAACAGGTGGATTATACACATTGACAAAATGGGATTAGGTGCTACCTAATCTCGTAAAATACCTAATACCCGGATCTGTTCTAATAAATCCGACTCATCTCTAGTTTATACAGACGGGATAAAAATCTCAGGTATCCTATGTCCATCTTTCTTTTTGTTTTAAATATATACCTAATAGATAGATAGATGTTGGAAAATTCACACAATCCCACTTAATATTATTGCATCTAATGCGGAACAAAGTTCGCCGGGTCAGCTAGTAGAATATAAACAAATTAAAACTCTGCAAGTTTATTTTCTACAAACGTTCTCGAGTTCTCGACTTTTCTCGAGCTTGATTTCCCGGGAACACAGCCCAACGATTTCCCGGGAATTCTCGGCTCGAGAATTGAATGAACCCTAGTGGAATGGCAGTCTGAACCGCTGGTAAAGACTAAATGTTTTTTTTATTATTTGATTATTTGAAAGCATTAAGAATTTATTCGAAGAAAAACATTTTGATTTCAAATCCTGCGCAATAGTCGATTTTTGGCGGAAACAGTAGGCGTGAGCCACGCAACTGTTTAATTGTGTGAGCGAACTTTCCCCACCACGGCTCCTTTGGCGGCTTTAACAGAGTAATATGTCCCCCGAAGCACGGATGAGGCTAGATATTGAATCTAATGGAACTTCTGGCTGGGAGATTCGTTGATTACTCTGCAGATCATTTTCTACACTATGCACTAGGTTCTCTCTTCCTCAGTGTTGGTGTTCATCAATTGTTGTAATAACTAAAGTTTACGAGCCATATCGTAGGACGTAACAACTCGGATGCGTCAGTACAGTTCCATGGGAGGCCAAGGCCAGCGCCGACGCCGCCGCTTGGTGAATGGAGGCGCGTGGCTCCCGTCACTCGTTTATGACCTATTAATAGACTCATAGACATAGCGCACCTAGGAATGCTATTTCGCTCATCGCTGCTCGCTACTTACGCGCATTATAGTATTTTTGTCGTAATCGTGTACAGATTAACAAATATACAAATATGTACGAGTGTCATCACTATTACTTCTGATACTCAGCCTACACATGGGGGGTAATTATCCTACTGTGCCACGCTAGCCAGGCGGGTTGGCACAGGGTTTCGTGACAAGTTTTGCTTCTCTTGCTAGGTTATCTCGGCTATGTTACCGGCCACGTCATTTTCTTTTGTCGGCTCTTACGAAACCCTCAGGATGAAACGGGCGGTGACACTGTATTCTAAATCTGTCAGCACACGGATCATTATCTGGTACCGGACACTTGTCATAACAGATTCCTACAATCCTAATTTCACGATGCTTTGAATGGACGACCACCTTGCAGTTTGTTGTAAATTTTAGTGTATCTGTAAAGAAACATCCGTAATGATAACAGATGATTTAGTGTAACTCTCAAAACGTATTACCATATCTTAGTAAAAAAAACCGGTCGAATTACCTCAAGTTTACTTGCCCTTTTCCGCCCTCAAAAGGACAAGTAAACTTGAGGTAATTCCCCAGCCGCTTCGAAATGTGTCACGAATATCGGAAAATGTTCCCAGGTGTGATACATATTTACTTTATATGTATCGTTACCCCACAAACGACGTATTCATCTCGTTTATCACAATATGTTAACCGATAATTCTTGCCACAGTAATATCGATTACAGGTTATACACACAGCAATTGTTATGATTGATTGTTCAGTTGGCAGATTAAATAACAAGGAAAAGTAAAACAGCCGTCCTGTATTAACTTAGTCATTGTTTGAGTTAGTCATTCCACGTGTGTCCATTAGGTATGAGCTATTGAAACTATTTTAGCAATTCAGATTCGGTGTAATGAATACTTCTTTATTCAAATGTAAATAAAGATGGAACACAGAACCAGTGAGACTTTTTCCTTCCCTGGTTTCAAATTATTTGAAATAAATGTAGTAGGTAAATTAAAGTGGTTACTGTATAATATATTGTCATATTTCTTTTGCAGAACCAAAGAAAGACAAATTGGAAAATGGTGGCGAGCTGATGAGGCCCGAACGACCCAACTCCTTGACAGCAGGCAAGATGCCACGACGAATATGCTATCAAGGAGATGTAGGTGAGTTGTATCAACAGTATGTACAATCATCGCTTTAGTTTACCAGGTTTGAGCAGTCGACTGTAGCATTACAATAAGGGTAAAGATTTTTTCTGACCGAGCTCAGATTTCAAAATAAAATATAAATGCGTACAGCAAATACTTATTGGCTTCTCAGTAGTAGATATATATTTATAACTAAGGCCGTGGCAAAGTAGGCTAATTTCCCTCCGTGAACTTGGAGGAGGCCCGCCTCAGGAGTGGGTCATTTAGGGGCTGAAATGAAGATGATGAATTAAAGCAAGGTAAACTAAACATGGATTAAACAATTATATGAAGCACCTATAGTATGCTTAAGTTATATTTATAGTTTTATAAAATAACTAGCGACCCGCCCGGCTACGCACGGGTTCAATGATGAACATCTAAATTTATGCATGTATTATACATATAAACCTTCCTCTTGAATCACTTTATCTATTTAAAAAAACCGGTTCAAAATCCGTTGCGTAGTTTTAGAGATTTAAGCATACATAGGGACGGACAGCGACAGCGACTTTGTTTTATAATATGTAGTGATAGTGATAGTGAAGCACATCTGAAATATTTAACAAAAAAAAATGGTCCACATCAATTTTTTTAAGGATGATGAATGTGCAGAAAATATATGTTATTTATAAGTATTAGCAAGCAATCTGACATTGACAATAATCTCGAGTTCAATGAAATCTGAAGAGAGACGTCTCTCTGTCAGTGATATGTGTCTGTCGAACTTAACTCATTCATAAAGTCCATCCCATATGTATCTGTAGTCTAAAAATAAATGATATACTCGTGAGAAAGCACGAGAACGAACTAAAGTAACACATTACAGAAATGATTCTCTAAAAATAATAAAATGTAGTTTTGGAAAATTATCCATACGATTAGGTACTCATCGAAATAGAAATTGAAATGATTATTGTGTTTTATGTAAATACAAAAAAGACAGAACATCTGTGTTCTCCGTTCATCAAACATCCTAAACTTCTTTGGAAAGAAGCGAATTGACATTCCGAGTTTCGAAACGTTCCTTTTAGACTAGTCTAAAGCTTTTGACATTGAGTAACACGGTGAATAAATTGTGATTTCTATAAATTGAGTTGATTTGAATTAAAATAAGTATGAATATTGGAAGTATCGAATCTCAAATAACATTTTGTAACCCGCACATTTTGAATTCCGAAGAATGACTATTGTGTATTCATACATTTGACTCTTAAACCTATACACATCCAAACTTAATCCAGCTACATATGAGCATCAGATCCTTTGCAATAACAGAGTGCCAGGTAACATATCACTCCGATTTCTCATTCTGTCCCTTACGTCATTTTTTTGTACAAATGTTTTAATTGTAATCGTTTTAATCGAAATCGCTTATAATGTGCGATAAGTACCCTTTCTTCATCATTGCTTTGTTTTTGTCAGTGTTTTTTATTTGTGATTAATTAAGAATATTTATTGTATTACGTTTTTCAGACCGATGAGACTTCTTGTGTTTTTTTTTTGCAAACGAAACCCTTGATTATCCTGTATCGCAGGGCAGTTTACAAACGTGAAATAACGAATACAAATGCCTTTGGTTTACACAAAGATACTTGCCTGACCCCGTAATCGAACCGAAGTCCCGTCATCCGAAGGCGGCACATCCAACCCCTATATAGGGTTGCCAACTATACTGTTTTGAACAGTAATATACTGTTTTACACTAAATTATATTTTTTACTGTTGAACAAAAATAAAGTATATACAAAATACTGTTTTCAGCATCAAAATGCAAACACATTACTATGTGTTATACTTAGACGCTCACACAATTTTTCAGTAATGAATGCTAAGTGGCGTGAGGGTAGAAATAGACCATCCTTTAATTTAATAAAAAATGAGCTCCTCATTTATTTTAATTTCAGCTATAAGTGTGGTGAGGCAATTAAAGTTTTTAAAAAAACATTATAAATTAGTAAGTTGTGCGAAAAGCTCTAAAAATATGTATTTAAATCAATAAATAAATAACATACTCTTCATTTTTCTAAAATACTGTTTAATATTCTTCATAGAGCTGAATATAATTTATTTCTTGTAAAAAAAGTTGGCAACCCTACCCCTATACTATATGAAAATGGTTATTATAGTTTAATTTTCGCTCAATCTTCAGTTGGTGGCTACGGGTCTACGGGCGAGAGTGGCGGCGGCGGCGGCGATAGCGAGGAGCAACTGATGCTATCGGACTTACCTGAGCCGCCGATCGCCTTGTCAGATATCGGGCCCATACCGCCACCGCCCATGTTCAGCTCACCCAGTCCACCGCGACATCACCACCCGTTACCACCGCATCCTCTCTCTGACTGTAAGTGCTCACAATCACTTTTTGCTTACTACCACTACTACTCAGGCCATAGATAATCCAGCGTTGAGTCGGGCCTCCTCCAGTTATTAGGATAATTAGCCTACTGTGCAACGCTGGCCAGATGGGTTGGTACAGGGTTTCGTATAAAGTTTTCAAGAGAAATGGGGGTGCTGACACGATGAATTTAATCTTACTGTTTACCTAGTATCTCTTAATGCATTTTGGGCTGATCCTATCCGATTATCGGAATCATATTACGGCGAGCTGAACGTCTGCTTCGGATGTCAGAGGTCAATGTACTGTAGGTGTCGGCTGCACCTGTCTTTGTATATTAACGTGTAGGGTCGATATCGACAAGTAGCGATATCCTTATTAAAATAACATTTCCTTTTGTTTTAAAATCACCATACATTTTATTGGTGTTGAAAAAATAGTAATATCATATTCAAGTAAGATTTTCAAAATGCACATATAAGCACTCTTTATTTTCTGTACTTAAATGGAAAAAGTTGTGTTCAATGGAGTTTTTGTCTATGCAAGTAATAAACATCTGAACGATACGCTTCCTCAGCCGAAGAGGAGGACGATCAAGAGGAAGAGGACGTCGAACCACTAGCATTGGGAGCCGACACGTCCCGCGTTGAGGAGATACCTCCCAAGGAGCCATCATTCAATGCGGTGCCGCTCAAGTCGGCGTTGAAGAAGCGACCGGCTGCTTCGCCAGCAGCCACGCCGCTTGCACCCAGACAAGACCATCATCACACTAGCTTCAAGTCAGTACCAATACACCCACATGGTCACCTTTAGTATATAAGTATCTTTGGTATTGAAGTTTATACACTACGAAGTTGACTAAAGAACCGAACTTGATGTGTTTTGCAAAATGTCTGATAAGGGAAGAGATGTTATTATATAGAAAAACAAACTGTTGCATAATCAGGGATTTCAGTGAGATTTTTTAATAAGCATAAATGACACGGAAAACCTTAATCGAATAGCTTTGAAGAAATGTACTAATTGGACGTTATAATTTTGGCATACGCCTGCCAATCAACCAGTGTTCGTTGACGTAGTTACTCTATTCTGCAAATATAGATTCAGGTTTATCCCAAGCAGCTATGTCTATTTTAGAATTTGTGTCTATGAAACTAGTCGAACACATTTACCCTGGTTGATTGGAGATCGAGAAATGAGTTTGTCGAAGTGTCTAGTACAGAAAATAATGTAGTTAAAGAGAAAGGATTGAACTGACTGGCCATTCTTGACCAAATTTAAAAACAGCCTCGACAGTTGCATTACATTGTCAGATAATACAATAGGAGAATATAGGCAAATATGAATAGTACCCCGAAGTAAGCGATGTGTTCCTTTGTAATCAAACTAAAGATCACTACCATGATATAATGCTGCAATATTCATGATATGCGGGCAATATCCATGTCGCTTACTTTGGAGCTACTAAAAACATGATAAGTGTTTTAATAGTGAATAAGCCAAATTCGTTCCATACCAATTGGCTTAACCTATTAAACGAACAACACGGGTCTGACAATGTTGGACGTTGTCAAGAGTGGCCTCTCTTTCTAACCCAACCGAGACCCGAGTTGTTTTAAATGTGTAAATATCACAAAAAAATGAGGAGGTTAATTGATAAAACCGCCAAGTTGTATACAAAGAACAGGCGTGACAGTGAAATGTTGGTTTATTTCCTTCATGCTCGGCAGGCGGCCGCCGCCCAAGCCCAGGATCCGCATCTGGTAACTGTCCATTATGGTAACAGTGTTGTCACGCCCGTGCCACCGGCCTGCCGACGGCCCGCTTGCCTAGTCCATGCATCGTGCCGCGCACGCTTCACTCATCTTTGTCTTGTATATTGTGCTTTGTTCGCATAACATGGATACGAACTTTGACCTTTCTTGAAACAAAACAACGTAACTAGCTGTGTCTTTCCGTTAAATAGTCTTCGAAACACAAGGTGCAAAGTTCGAAGGATTAAATAATTTAAACAGAATAGGATCACGTAATGTATCTATTTTATGCTAAGCTGGTCCATATATATACTATGGTTTGGTCCAATCTGACCACCTGGAAAAATCTTTTTATGGTACATTTTAGTAATTTTTTCAATTGCAGTTCTAAACGAGTTAGTATATTTTGTGGGAGTTCGAAGTTCAGCCATTCTCCAATGCGAACAAAGCGTATATAATAATTGTGAATTATTCCTACGATGCATACATTTACACTGTCATTTACGTCGCGATGCATATTTTAAACAAATGATATGTTTTGAATAAGTATTTTTTTGTCTATTTGCAATGAGTGAAAAGCAGTAACACTTGGAAGAAAGTACATATACCAGATTCAGTCTCAAATAAATAAAGTGGTATGAAATAATTACTTAAAATCTTTGACGTGAATTAACGAATTCTACTGTATGTTTACAATAATTCGAGACAAAATACTTATGAATGATTGATATCCGATTTTTTTAAAACGCCATAGCTGTTGTCTTTTTAGTCACTCACTGTCGTTGTTCTATGTTGCATGTCTGTTCGTGTTCTTCGTTTATTGATATGTTATCATAGACTATTATGTTTCTATGTTCTTTTTCCTATATAACTTACTTTGTAATTTAATCGTTGTTTTAAAGTTTCTTTTTGTTGTAAACATTTATTTAGATGTTTTTATTTTTTATAGTAATAGACATTTTTATTTAAAATCAATTTAATAGAATTTAAAATAACTTAACAGCCTTTAAGATGCAAGTTAAAATAATACTTTTAAAAATAGTCATAACATTGTTTTAGGTCTACTGTAATCGCCAAACTTATAATGGCAACTTACTGTAGACTTTGTCCATCTAACTCAACTAGTATCACTCAATCTTGACTAGTTTTCTGACTAAAAACAACTAGATAAAAGGTAGGCCATATTGTAGTCGAGGCATTTCGTTACCATAGAATCCTCTATCTGTTCCGTCCACAGACTATTTTGAAAACAGCGCCATTGTCACACGCACAAATCCACATTGTATTTAAGTTATTCATAACTTACAACCCTATACTAATAATTTGAAGAATCAGTTGATCAGTGTTTCAATTCATACATATTAATCTACGGACGTAGTTGTGGAATTGTTAGAAATAGGTATTATTGATAGATGAAAATAGCATCAGCTTACAGCATCGTTCAGATGAGAAAAATGTACACAGCCGAAGTTAGTTCTCCACATAGAGGACAAAACTTTTTAGGTTTCGAACTAATGGTTTGTTTCCGTGTTCAGCACTCGGCCGGTTCGACTAGGCAACGGTATGGAAAATAAGGAGAACGCTCGTCCCTGGGAGGAGCGAGATGAATACGCGTCGGAGTCAGACCGCGTGGCTGCGAAACTGGCGCGCAAGGAGAGCCTTAACATCAAGCTAGCGCTGCGCCCTGACCGCCAGGAACTCATTAACAGGTAACAACATAAAACTGTTATTTGCAGAATCCACAAATTATCATCGTATTCTTTAAGTAAAGTGTTTTGGCAAAGGAGCCAACAGAATTTGGTATTGGCACATGATTTCGACGATTGACGATGATCGACCAATATACCTATATCCGTAATCTATATATATAGGAGCTGTTCTATAGATAGATTGACTCATCACGATATATCTGGAACCATAAGACCTACAAACTTGAAATTTGGTAGGAATATTCTTTTCATCGGGTCAGCTAAGAACGGTTTTTACGAAATTCCAAAACCAAAAGGGGGGTTGCGGGCGAGTTTTATTATTTGGCAAAACAAAATTTGCGGGATCAGCTAGTATTCTATTATAATTCTAAACGTGACTGAAAAACTATTCATTCTATCTTATTTAGTTATTGGTAAGTAACCATACAGCGTTAAAAATTGAAGCAGCTTAAACTATTGTCAAAAATGAAGTAACCCAATTTAAAGTCAACTCAGACAAAGGCGTGGGTAACAACTAGTATATTCATAATCTATTAAGTAGACTGCTAAGAAGGCCAGCAGCATTCCCTGTTGATTAAAATATGAAACACAATACATGTCACAGATTACTTTTAAACTTCATACCCAGCTAAATATAAGTGCCGGCTTTAAATACATTTTAGTATCTAATCAACCTACGCAAATTGAATGATTCAACGCACGTAATTAGGTCGCATGATGCCACACTCTGATCTGCACTGAGCAATCTTCGTATTATATTTGGAAGGTCCGTGTTTCCTAGAATACATTTACAAGTGTCACTACCCGGAAAGTATTATAAGAGCCGCCTAAAGAAAATACTAAAGACAAACCTAACTACAAGAAAATCTTAATACGTGACCTTGTGCCAAACTGTCTGGCCGGTTATATTGCTAATTTCCCTCCATGTGGTTGGAGGAGGCCCGCCTGAACAGTGGGTCATTTATATGCTGATATAACGATGAGCAGGAAGGACTACTACCTTATACGGAGACTTTGGCTCGACATCAAACGCGAGGTGATTTCACAAACACGTGAAAGTAAATACTCGAGAAACAGCAGCAGAGTGACTCAAATATTTTGTGTGTGATATCATAGGGAAAACATTGTCAATGTCACTGCCTACGTGCTACGGCCACTAATGAGGGCTGTCAACACGTCACCGTTTTATTTACATGTTCGAAATTTCAAATGATAAGCACTTAGTCGACTAAAGTTAAATGTTTTACGTAAATTTCATTAAAATTAAAAACTACTTGGTCATTTTCTTTGGTAACAGAAAACAACGTACCGTCATAATCGTAATGCCAATGAGTCGGCGGACCGCGCTTCAAACGTTTGACAGATGACGTTTTCCGTTATAAAACTAAATATACTATGAGTAACCGTGAACTCCGTTTTTATAGTACCGAGTTAACAGGCGGTGCGGACATCGAAGCGTTATGATGGTCGCTTCTAAAGAAAAAACGAATTTTGCTATTTCATTTTTAATTTGTAACTGGAAAATGGTACATTTAATAAGCACCAAGTATTGTTTAATAAATTAAATACGGCTCGCACGAAGTGTAATGGGCTTTCTCATTTTTATCTATCGCATAAGCTCTTTGTCTATACAGAGTGTAACTAAAATCCTATAGCCATCGAAAATTAGTGTAGAGAGCTAATCAAAAGAATCATTTATTCGTGTGAAGTAGTTCTGTGTTTAAAATGGGTTTCTCTTGAAGTATTAGGGAGCAATCGTCGTTTTTTTTAATCAGAATTTTACCACAAATAATGCTTCCAGTGAAAACTTCTTCCCTTTCATTCCAGAAAGGCACTCCACGGATAAGAGCTTCTATGAGACTATGTGGCTATTAACATAAAAGCATACGAATTTGAGTTCCATTAAGCTTCTTCGGTTATCTGTGCTTAGTTATCTAGCCATGATAAGTTGGTCACCGGCCGGTGAGCAACATTTAAAAAAAAATGTGGCTTGTTTTGCCATAAAATTTTCACGGCCGACTCTGACGGTCGATTCGAGAGTTGAGTTTTTGTTGATCTGGTTAGGTAATACACTAACCAGATCAACCAACAAATCACACAGGACAAGTGCCACAACTAAACTCATAGGGGCCAATAACTACGCGCAATAGAAATGTATACCAACAAACGGTTTCGCACGTGGGAGTTACGTAACTCGCCACGTAATAGTACGGTTGCGTATCAGCCAGCGCATCGCCTGGCGACAACACACGCCTGGGAGTGCTATTTTGGTCGCCACCCTCGTACAAAGTCATTGTTATCGATGTTTATTTCTTCCTGCTTAACCCAGCTCTCGTTTGACCCTGGCATTGTTCTTAAAAACAAATCCTCCACTCTTCTGTCTCTACAAGCCTCCGAAAATCCACGTTTGTCAACTCTTTGTTGGATTTATGACATCTCCTTGCAACTTCTTTTACGTAAATTTCGAATTTTAGACCCTTATTTATTGATTGCCTGTGGGCAGTTTACGAGACTTGGGCAAGTGCCAAGTGTGATGTTCGTGAATCGGTTATTATGAAAACATTCCCAGTGACGCGAGCTTTGCTGAATTTTATATATGTAGTTCGCTGCTAGCGAGAGTACAGAATAAATTTAATTGTCAGTGTCGTGTACGGCCTCGTTGGGAAAGTTACGGCCGCGTAGTTGGGTCGCGACCCGGTTCGTTTTACTCAGATTTATGTGTTTGGCGTACGCAGAAATATACTGGTGGTGCAGAGCGAACACGAGAGGCAGGAATCTTGGGAGGCCATTGGAGCCAGATTGATACGGCGCCTGTCGATGCGGCCCACCGCCGAGGAACTGGTCGAGAGAAATATCCTCAAAAGTAAGTATTATCTTTTTTGTTGAACTTGGTAACCCATTTACGAGTGGCGTACCCACGGCTGCCCGCAGTCGTGTTAACGGCAGTCTTGAATGCGTTATGTACGACTCTAGAATATCGATATAGTGTAGGGCAACAGCTTATCCAATAAAACATTTCTGACTCAGCGCTGCCGAAATTAGGGATATCAGCTGATCTTAACGAACAGACAGCTTTAGTATTTAGGTTAAGTGACAGTATTTTATTGATAGTGTGAAAATAAAGCGAGTATGTCCCAGTTTCAAATACGATGTGGCTATTGCTGTGGATATTTCAAAATATATTTTTATTGACGTAATTTATCCGTTTAGAGAGAGATTTATAACGCATAGAGTGTACATAGAACTAGGCGGTTTCTTAAACGTAGGAAATATCGACTAAAGAAACAAACTTAACTGGATTAACTTGTGCATACCTGTCTGTGCTGTGTATCACAGTAGGCCATGTATTATGGGACAAACATAAGTATTGGATTAAAAAATATGATTGTTGTTCTAACGTAAAACTTTGTAACTCCGCAGGTCAATCGCCCGCCGAAGAGAAGAAGCAGAAAGAGGAGAAAAAGCGGTATCTGCTGCGTAAGCTCAGCTTCCGGCCCACCGTCGATGAATTGAAAGAAAAGAAAATCATACGATTCAGCGATTACATTGAAGTCACTCAGGTATAGCTTAAGCATCTTAATCCAAACGTAAGCTACGTTCAAAAAGTTCGCGCATGTCGTCCACCAATCGCCCTACGCGTCCCTTCTCTGCCAATTTTCCTACTAAAGCAAGAGCCCGTGAACCCCAGACCTACGTTATTTTATAAAAGCTGAAAGTTTGTCAGCGCATGCTCCCAACACAGGTAAGAACGATGGACCATTTATGAAGTTTGGGTTACAGTGGCTTTGGCAGGTAAACCTCACTAAAGGTGTGTAAAATACCGATCTAAATACGTCAAATAATAAAGTGCGATTTTTGGTATTACCTTTAGATTATTATAAAAAATCATGTTATTCATTGTCAGACACTTAACATCGTGGAAACCACTTGCCAGACACCCTTAATGTTCATGGCAGTATGCATATGGGTGGGTGCGCGTTAGGTAGCGAGTTAAGTCTACCGCGGTCCCTCACTGCGCAGTTGTTATTTCTACTGCGCATGTATTGTTTAGTACTTAGTACGTGTTTACATCAGCTAAAATAATAAAGCGCCCCCTATATTGTTCCTTTATATTTATCGTGAGGCTCCATTCGCTACTGTAACTATCTGCAGACGTAGGTAATCGGGCGTGGAGATTAAAATGCGGTCTTAATTCACAAAATATAATCGCAAATAATTTCGATAACAATTATTGCAGTTCAAAATCAGTACCATTTTATATGGTTCGAAGTTTCGAATCTATAACGAAATTTGGTAAGTGATCAGTTACCAAATTTCGTTATAGATTCACTAAAAACTGTCTCAGGTGTAAATACTTCAATCTATTTTTCATTTTTTTAATACTTTAATCCCATTATGTTTTTATATTTATACAGAAACTGACGAATATTCGATATCGAATGGAGTAACAGTGACGAAGAAAATGATAACATTGGTGATGATAATGTTAATGAATGAAATAATATTGTCTTTATACAATAGTATCTATGTAATGTCATCAATCAATTTTTTATCCTTTATAATAACTTGTAATATCACGTATCTTGTAAACACGTACTAAGTACTAAACAATACATGCGCAGTAGAAATAACAACTGCGCAGTGAGGGACCACCGCGGTAGATTTAACTCGCTATCTCACTCGCACCCACCCATATGCATACTGCCATGAACATTAAGGGTGTCTGGCAAGGGGTTTCCACGATGTTAAGTGTCTGACAATGAATAACATGATTTTTTATAATAATCTAAAGGTAATACCAAAAAATCGCACTTTATTATTTGACGTATTTAGATCGGTATTTTACACACCTTTAGTGAGGTTTACCTGCCAAAGCCACTGTAAACCAAACTTCATAAATGGTCCATCGTTCTTACCTGTGTTGGGAGCATGCGCTGACAAACTGTCAGCTTTTAAAAAAAACCGTAGGTCTGGGGTTCACGGGGTCTTAGTCTATACGAGAATGAGGTAAAGGAGGCAATTTTGGGTCATTTTGATGCAAAAAAATATTTTTTATCTTTTGCGATGGTTTTGAAAAATTTATTCATAGATAAATGTATTCAGCTTAAGGGTGATAATATTGAAAAGGAATAGGTAGTTTATTTTATTTAATTGTTTAATTTTATTTAAACCCATTCATTCCACGACTTTTGGACATCCCTTCGTAGGTTATATAGGAGATATTTTTTATTATGCATAAGAAATACATTAAATCAGTAAAAAATGTCCTTTTACATACACTACCATGTATTTGACATACATACGCATATATATTATTTTGTTTGTTGTTGGAATCTGTGGTATAATAGAATTATATAAATTAAACTATAATTTTAATTGATTACCATCGAATTTAGACCGCTGGGCGACCACTAGTATTACTAAAACTGTTTTTTAATCTCACACCACCCCATTTATTCATTTCTTGATTCAAAAAATATATATATTTCCAGGCGCACGATTATGACCGGCGCGCTGACAAGCCATGGACGCGCTTGACGCCGCGTGACAAGGCTGCAATCCGTCGCGAGCTCAACGAATTTAAGAGCTCCGAGATGGCGGTGCATGAGGAGAGCAAACATCTTACTAGGTACCTATAATCAGCCATTGATACCTGTCTTGCCTAATCTTTGAAAGTATTTCAGCGCCACAACGTCGGCGTTTATTAAAAAACTCCTATTTCTGGGGGGCTATCCGAGTTATGTGGATCTCCGGGGCTCGGAAAGATGGGAATTAGCACCCCGATTTATCTACTAAAACCAATGGAGCTCGTTGACTGCCCGAACCTGGACCACAGGTTTTGCTTCCCAATGGGGGGACAAGCTCTGAGACTCATATACATACACTTTAACTGAAATTAATACATTCTTAGTGTGACAACTCCTTTGTTGTCAATGACAAAATTACAATCGGAAAATCAAAAGAGTTTCTGTAGACAGGAGTATAAATGATTGTTACACATAGAAGATTTAAATTTTACAACGACGCGATGTTTATCACAATATTCATTTTCACTTCAGTAGCTCAAACATGTAGGTTTTGCTCACTGAAGACAGTGATTTTGCCCACTGAGTGAGACAAAGTAACTTTTTAATTATAATTCGAAACATTGACACTCTATCTCTTTCCCACCAATAGAAAAGAGAGAGACAAAGCCCCAGCACCAACAGCTCCGATTTTGAATTCGACCTCAAAGACAAATACGTTCGGAATTTCGTAATAACTAAAGAAAGGAGACCATTTTTGTTAGGCCCACTGGATATGGTGAAGTTTATTAACCGTGTGATGCTAATCAAAATTTAACTAATTTATTATGGAAAACAGGGCATATTTTTTTTGTAAAGTCTAACCGAATGACTATGAAATTATAATGATGGCTATTAGTTATTTTTAACAAGCCCTCTAGTTTAGATCTGATTTTTAGGTTATTTTGATGTTCACATTTTTGTCGTATTTCTCAGTATTCCGGTTAAACCATGTCTATCTAACTATACCATTGTAATCCAAAGATTATAAGGAATAGATCAATATATGTTTCATTACTATACACCGAAATTTTATAGAGTGCCTATTCATCGAACAGGCAAAATTGTCTCCATTAGCAAAAATGATTATGTCATAAAATGTAAACTATTGATTTTTTTACTTATTGTTGTAGTTAAACGAAAATAAGTATTTACTGCTTAAAAAACTGATATTTAACCTTTAAATATTTAATTCTAGTTTCAAAAATGTTACGTAATATATTTCATCTCTATTGATTTTTTTACTTATTGTTGTAGTTAAACGAAAATAAGTATTTACTGCTTAAAAAAACTGATATTTAACCTTTAAATATTTAATTCTAGTTTCAAAAATGTTACGTAATATATTTCATCTCTTAAAGTGTTCTCGCTGCTGAAGTGAAAAGTTATGTGTGTTACGCGAGAGCAAAATTTTTTGCATCTCGTGCCTTTGAATCCCTTAAAGGCTTGTCAAAAATAACTAATAGCCATCATTATAATTTCATAGTCATCTCGGTTAGACTACAAAAAAATATGCCCTGTTTTCCATAATAAATTAGTTACATTTTGATTAGCATCACACGGTTAATAAACGTCACCATATCCAGTGGGCCTAATAAAAATTGTCTCCTTTCTTTAGTTAGTACGAAATTCCGAACGTGTTTGTCTTTGAGGTCGAATTCAAAATCGGAGCAGTTGGTGCTGGGGCTTTGTCTCTCTCTTTTCTATTGGTGGGAAAGAGATAGAGTGTCAATGTTTCGAATTATAATTAAAAAGTTACTATGTCTCACTCAGTGGGCAAAATCGCATTTTGCCCACTGTTTTCAGTGAGCAAAACCTACATGTTTGAGCTACTGAAGTGAAAATAACTATTGTTATTATATTTCGCGTGATGCCTGCCATGTGAAAAAAAGAAAAGAAGTGTGATAGCTTGATACTGAGAGAACATTGAACTCTGTAGAGATAAACATGTTTGTAAAATGTCTCCCAAAATGTATACTACTACTTTTACTACTCATCCCATGGAGTGTAATTAACCTACTGTGACACGCGGGCCACACGGGTTGTCACAGGGTTTCGTTTCAAGTTTTACTTCTCTTACGGCTAGGTTACCGGCCTTGAATATTCTAACAAAAAAAACAAATAATGTCGTTTGGTGTCCCAGATTCCATAGACCATGACGGCTGTGCCTTAGACCCGGAGCGGAGCGCGGCTAGTCCGCAGGGCGCGTGCGCGTGCGCGTGCACACGGCGCAAGGCGCACAGTGACGAGCGGAGGACGACGCAACTTCCAGACGCGCCAAGTGGCCGACCTGTGATTTTAATGTTATTTATATTGACTTCTTCCGTTTTCTGGAAGATTTGTATGCATAACGCACCCGAAGGCATCGGTAAAGTGTTGATTATTCTAAACTTACGTTGTTTTGACGTTACATTTTGTACGTGAGTACGGTGACTGCGAACTTTTATTTCCAATCGTATATTATGTATCGTAGTTATTGCGGAGTACAATTTATTATCATTATCGTTTTATATTATTAAGTTGACGTATTCTAAGCATAACTATACATTCTTTGAATTGACCTTCGAGAAAGGTTAGTGATACTTTATGTGGTGGAGATTATGCGCTTTCAAAACTCTGTGAATTGTAACATTTAACGAGTGAACTAATTTGATATGTGAGACGTATCCATCGTGTATTTGGTTATTTTTTGGAAACATGTGATTTTTTTTCTTATATATCTAGCTTTAGCTCCATAGTCGTTAAGCTAGATTTCAATTTTTACCTTATTTATTTGCCACGTAAAACTTATCATATTATTGATATGGTCACAATCTTATAGTATTCAATTCATATATCATAAAGTATTTATGTAGTTATTATCATTGAGTAAAGGTTCGCCGAATCGGGCATGCAATAAGATCGATAAGTGAAGATAATACTAGTGTTCCTTTTTATCTTATATATAATATTCATGTGACCGTTTTAAATTAGACACAAATAAAAATCCTATATGAAACTACGAATATAAGTCTGGATAGTTTGTGCAATGTTATGTTACGTATGAAATTTGTAGGTTATATTAAACTTATGTAATCATTAACTAGAGTTCGTCCAAATTCTGTTGTTCGTTATCTTTCGGTTTAAAATGCTGATACTTTAAAGACATTACATAATTATAACTTATAGTTAATTGTAGTATCTTGTTATGCGACTTGATACAATCGGACAATCCCATTGTTACTCGAAACAATAAGAAAACAAATTAATAATCAATAAAACAATTTGATAATTGTAATTAACTTACAATGGTTCATAATATACAATAATGACATTATTTACGTAATATTATAATTGTCATGCAGTGAAACACTGGACCAGTTATTTTCGTACGATTGTTGGATTAAGACAACGGATCCAGTAATGAGATTCCAAACTACAGGGAAGACTCAGTGTTTATAAAACTCACTTATAGGGCTGTTGTAATGACACTGAATACTGATATTGAGCTCAATAATGAGTAGTACGCGTAGTTAAGTTCATCAATTCTACCCTGCTAAGTGAAAAAGACAAATAAACTTTCCATTTAAGCTGTCTACTGCCCGTAATGCTTCAAGTGGCCGCCTCTAAATATACCATAGACAATACTTCAGGCATTTGGTTAGAGTGTTAATGTGACAACTGATGATGAGGAATTTATTTGGAAATAAAGATTTGATAGTGCTGTCCAGTTATGTGTTGCAGCGCCACATTTAAACTGTATTTTTTGATAATTCCATGATTTTCCACAATCTGATTACAAATTTTCAAGTGAACACGTCGCTCTCGTGAGGGAACGAGGTGAATTAAGAAAATACTGGCCTCAACTAATGGCCGAGCCAACCGGCGGTGGCGACATCTATTCGGCGGCCACTTGCAGGTTTACAGTACGACTGGTATAGCAAAGCACT
The DNA here is from genome assembly GCA_905475355.2 of Clostera curtula. Classification (NCBI taxonomy): domain Eukaryota; kingdom Metazoa; phylum Arthropoda; class Insecta; order Lepidoptera; family Notodontidae; genus Clostera; species Clostera curtula. Next base: position 10,094,414 of record FR997797.1, on the reverse strand, counting down.
TCGGACACAAGCGATTCTATTCTTTTTTATTTAGCTTGGTAGTATTAGGCTCGTGCGACGTTAAACATCTGGGGCTGTAGCCAAGTGTCTCACAAAGCATACGCGTTGCTAAAATAAAAAATAAATGTATGAGTCACGACCTGTCAATGTAAATCTTATACACTTGTCTTTCTATTCTACCAACGCCTATATTTGGAAAGAAACTACCAGACCCCCGAGCAGAATCTAATTGTCGGTAACCTGGTCGCTCTAGCTTAGTTAGCGTAAGTTCACAATTAATCGAATAGGGCTGGTGTTCATGTTCGTGAAGCTCCGTAGTCGTTATACATGCAATTATACGCCTTCTGAGATTACGAAGTTGGGTGACGTGTTCGGGTATGGTCGTTTTACAGGAAGCTGGCTTGGCAGCATGCACAGGGTGTGACGAGAGTGTGATGAAATAAATACAATATAACTTTATAGCTCAACGAGATAATTTTTACGGATGCTGTATATTATGTCTTGCGGTTGGCGTCGGAGTTGCTAGGGATTTGCTCAATGATATAAAGAACAAGAAATAGCTACGATTTTTGTCTGGTAACGTCAGTGAAAATTAATTTTACCCGGTTCTATAATAGGCAGGTAATACTTTAAACATGATAGATGTTCCGCCAGGTGTTGAACTTAAAGGTATATGGTCAATGCCAATGATGTTACAATTAAAAGGTGTAGATACGTTACCTGTACAACATTCGATCTATAAAAATGGCAAGCCAACGCACACATAGTTACCTTAATATGCAATATGCACACTGCATTAGATGAGTCGTGAAAGTAGGATGATATGATTTAATAACCACGTGCTAAATAGAGACAAATATAATTTGTTGTGATGCGTCGTCACATGCACTAGAAACAATATAGATTAATTAAATCAGACATAACATTTTGCCCTACAAAGTTTTATGCCTAAAAATATTTTGTAAAAACATTTTGTCTCGTTAAGTAAACTTAAATGTTAGAAACAGCAGTTTTTTTTTCGCAATTTCAGGGTTGTTCCCATAGTAAAAGTGGTTTATAATCATGAGAACTCCACCTTCTGAGATGTATGTTAATTAAAAAATGCCCTGTATTAATAGTTTATTTATTACTCAAGTAACACAGCTAAAAAAAATAAAACAATTTAATTTAAATAACAACTGCATTACAAAAAATAACATCACCTAATAACCTTACCTTTGTACCTACTCCGTTAGGCAGCTCACATGTCTGTTACTCTATAGTCTGTGATGCGTAATGACATCTATCTCTTTTGCACTTGGTAATGAGGATACTTTTGTTCCACTCATTGATTTTTACCGCCATATTTAACGAATAACATTTTTAATTTGTAAAGAATATTAATTATTATTACGGAAATAGTGATAGTTACGAATGATAAGTGATTCCTTGACTTTTAGAAGTTTTGTTAGAGTAGTTTGTGTAATATCTCATAACGCACGACGGCATTTTCAATTGTTCTAAAGCACTTTTTACACACGGCTCTTGACGTGCATTTGTTGACGCCAGCGACGCAACACTGAGGTCAGGTTTGCTAATTAGCCTACTTTTAACGTGCCGCTTGCTGAACGCTTATAACCCATCTACACCTTTTTACTTCTAACATCATTGGGTCACTGCTGTGTTAAGCCTCCTTCAACTTGGTACGATGGTACTCTGCCATACTGGTCCGAGGATTGGAATAGGCTTTCATTTCTTCATATCAAGTTGCTAGAATTTCTTCATATTTCCATTCTCGGAATGAAATGGGTGGATGACGTATGTAACGTATAACATCACATCCATAGATTAAAATAATTTAAACATCCTATCGTCACACTCTGCCGAGGGCAAGTACGATGCTGTCGACTGAAAAGTGGGTACATGCGAAATTTGTGTCGGAACCTTTTGTATTTACTGTATAGATTAATTCTTCTTAGTGATTAATTCATAGATAGGAATCGGTTATAAATATATTTTAAAAACGATGTATCGTTCATTAGCGGTGCCATTTCGTGTGACGTGTTTCAAAGCCAAGACTATAATTACCGTTTTACATGGCGAAGAATGAAGCTTGAGCGTTTCGGAAAGGGAGACTAATATAAATGGATGGAGTAAAGTACGCGAATTTCTTTTTTAAATTATACTTGCCATGTGTCACCCAGTGTTGCTAATTGTATTCAACATGTTTTTAATAAATACTTTATTGTATTTATTGGTTGGTTGGATGATACTATACATCAGCTATTTTTATTAATTAAACCAAAATAATTACTTGCCAAATATATTTTGTTGTTTTGTTTGGTATGTTGTTTCACTATTTCTTGGCAACGGGAAAGTCTAGCCTTGACATTTCATTAAATTCTTTGCATAATTGTGTAATAATATCTAATATACTTGGAAGGACCATAATGTTAGTAATATAGAAAATATCGCCAACCGAGAAACGTTCAAGCGAAGCGAGTTGTGGATGAGTTTTAAGAGTTATTCCTTAATCACAATTAATAATTAATAGTGATAATTCTCATGTTATTTTAAGTTGAAGCGTTATCACATTATACTACAAAATAGCGAGCTACAAAACGATGATAAGATGGTTACTCCTGAGACCATTCCATTATAGATTAAAGTGGAAGCCAAAATGACGACTTATTTTTCTAAACAATTTTGTTAGATTTGCGACTAAAGTTGATAAGGTTAAACGTAGATGTTTATCGATATATGAATATAAATAAGACATTCAGATTTCCAAAGATCTAAGGCTCAACTAAATTCGTTTAGCTTACATAATGTTGTTATAAACGGTTTTTCTATCACTATTTTATTATTACAGGTGGTATGCATTCATCAAGTAAATTGTGATAAGTACTATTATTTTATGTAAGTAATATTGTTTTTTTATACGATCGTATACTTAATTTACGCCATAATTAATATTTCCTATGTAATTGTAATACGAAGAGCGTATCGTGGAATAGAGATGGTTTTTAGTGGTTCATCACAAAAAAAATATATTTCGAATGCCGAAATTAATTGTCAACAAGTGTATTAAGTACTTGTGTCAATTATGTGCAGCATAAATATTCCAGTATTAGTAATATATTTTCATGTGTTCAACGATTTTGACTTTTGCTTACCATTGCATGGTAGCTCAAATAAATTTATGATGAAGCAGTTTTAAACAATATTTTAATATGAGCATAAAGGAGGTGAGTGATTTAAAAAGTACGCATCATTAAAACGGTCTGCAAGTGTTGATTGCTTCATGGCAAGTTCAATCAACGAGTTAGAGCTATACATGCATTTTGGAACAATATAGAGACAAATAAAATTGTTTAAATATAATTCCGATTTATTGGGTACCTACATTCGTAAACCTTAGTACTTAGGTGAAAAGTCGCTATGGAAAATCTATTTGTCATGAGTGACTAATTTTGATAGTGTGTATTGTAGTAAAATGATTCTAAAGCAGAAATATGTATCGGTAAACATTCTTTTGAAATTCTGTCTGTATATAGTTTTTACAATAATGTAAATTATGGAATCTCTTTTATTTCCAATAATATCGCGCGTACATTTTTGTGCTATTACGATTTATAATTGCTTAACTTCAGTAATCTGTATACTGTTGCTTTTATTTTAACGTCGTGTAAATTATTAATGACTTGTTGTAATGAGTATATATTGATAGCTATAAAATTACTTGTTTTATATAAAGTAAGTCTGTAAATATCATAATTACACATTAAGTTTTATACACGATTGTTTTTGTTTCTCACTTACCCACCCCATATTAACGGACAGTTTGAATAAAACGGCCGATGAACTTAAGGCTGATTCAACATGTGTTTTGCAAGCGTGTTTCCGGCGCGGCGTAACGTCTAGTAAACGGCTTGTTCGCCGGATGACCCCTAATGTAGAACACCTTTACATGAACTCGACTATCGACTTAGAATCCTATGGTATATTCAGTAAGGTCCGTTTGGTTTGTTGTTTACCATTGTATAGTAGCTGGCAAACAACTTGAGCAAATAGTGCAGTTTGAGGGAAAGTTCGCGATTGTAATCAACCAATCGCGGCCAAGATAATTGTCAAATATCCGTGGCTTAAGGCTGTATCCGTGGTGTATTAATTTGAGCATAGTTCTTAACTTTGAACACGAAATACTATATAATATAATTACACCTATTTTCACCACCACCATTGATGCTTTTAATAAAAAAGAGCGAGCACGTAGTTTCTTGCCGGCTCTTCTCTATGGAGGAGACGGGTAGGAGCGACTAAATGCCAATTACTTAGAAAGCGCTTTGAGAAACTTATTTGAATAAAAACTCATTATAATTTCGAAAGGGTGAATAAATTTGCATTCATAAGCCCCTTCAAACTGCGCCAAGTTCGTACTATCAACGAAATATTGTTTCCGGGAGATAATGAAGGCTTTGACCCGCGAAGGCTTTGGCGGTGACTTTCGATGGCGCTAACTTACGCCAATACTGGCCGCGGAGAAAGTTAACTGTAGTGCGTGCCGGTTACCGCGCGAAGCCAACAGTCTGCGGCCGGCGCACTCGCAAACAGCTGTGTCGATGCGCATCGAGCAATATGCATATCGCGATCCCACAAAACAAAACAGAAAGCGACAGTGCTAAATAAAAAAAATAGTGCAGTGACTGACCCATTGATGAACCTCGGGGTCACGGTGTGAAAGTGCAACGGCCGGTACAAGGACCAGTGCAATGACGTTCTCTGGAAATATGAAGGAGAGTAAGCCGCGAAACGTGAAAGACGCATGGGAATCGGAGGTGAGACGCAGTTTCTAATTTCTTATGCCCGTATTGCGGTGACATGCGTGGGATCGATGGCATTGTCATTGTTCTTAGATGTTAATCTCCCTTAAGTAGTCACGTGACTGTTACTTTAGCACTCAATTAGTATGCAATGCGACTTTCTCTCAAAATATATTTTTTATCTAGATATTTATTTTTCTTTTTTTACAAAATGTCAATGTTTTCTTTTCTCATCTCTACTTTGAAATGGGTATGTATTAAGAGTCACAGTTACATCAGCTGTACTACACATAATTTTGAATTGTGAAATCTTGACTTTGTTAAACAACTTTTATACCGCTAAAGGATAACTTAAGCATGTTGGGATTACCTTCGGGCACTGCAATTAAGTAGGCATTACTATAAAACGCAACAAACACTGACCTCTGAATTCCGAGAACGAACCTTTTATTTTATTTTTAAACGGTGCGTTTGTATTTTACGGTAAAATTAACATAATCGGCTAACATTTCGAATTATTGCGCATAGAGTTTTAATTCATTGTTACTTCTCTTGCATTATTGTAATTGCCTAGCAATTAGGTAATTTTTCTTTTCAACCCTGTAATAAAATCTGATTCAACAATTTATGGAAAATCTATATGCATATTTGGAACAAAAATTAAACTGATTCTAGTACTTACAAAGTGTTGTCCTGATTTAGTGACTTCAGTGCTTCTGTTAATCTATAAAGTTTTGCAATTTAAAGTCCCCTGTAAAACACGCAGGTGGGTATTTATACTTAAAGATTTTTAAATATTTATATTAGTATCCTTGAGTAAATTTTTACATATAGCTTTAAACTGCCTGATATCTATCATGCAGAATTATCATACACTACACACCTGAAAGGAGATTCACAAATTGAAACCGCGATGACTTCGTCTCTACAGACAGACTCGACTTCATGAAAAAACATTACATCCCATCCGTTCACAACATTTATGTCTCTAACACGGTGGCGATAGCCGATTTGTATGATTATGAAGGTGATCTACATGGACGTATAAAAAAAGTCGGACAGAGTCTCGCTAACTAAAAACTGTGACATCATAGTCGGCCAGATCAGCTATATGTACAGGCCAGCACGCACACTTTCACACATTAGTCGGCCATTACGCGCGTGAACATCGATGCTTAAAGACGCAATATGCGGCGAAAAAATAAAAACTATAAATCATGTCTTGCGTGGTAAAATAGTGTTAAAACCGTAGTGACCGAAAGAAAAACAATCCAGGAATCACGTTTCTAACGTAAATGAATAATTCAATCAATTATTTCCAGATTATATACATTAAAATCAATTTGTATTTGCTAGAACAAAACAATTAATTTTAAGTTCAGTGTTGCCAATATTCACGTGTGCAAATTAACCGAAATGTAGACAATTTTTCGTTTATTATAAAAATCAATATATTATTATGGTTAATTATTTAATAGTTACTACTGGGTATTTTATTTTATATTCCTTTTGCTAGATTTTCTAAGGAAAATTAAGTATGGAGAAATGATTGAATTAAAATTACTTAGTAGAAATTGTAATGGTGAAAACGATTCGATTCCAAACAAATACAGTGTCATTTGCAGTATACATTTTGATGCGGATGACTTATAAACAACTAAAGGAAGACTCCGGCGTGTTGATACTTATGCAGTACCTTAAAAGTTAAATTAGCAATCTACCAAGACATGGATAATACAAAAAAAAAATGAAACTATGCCGCTTATTTTTTCAAAATTTAAATGTACATTGTAGCTATTGTGTCGGTATATAATAATAATAAATATCCTTGGACATTTCACACAACGCCATCTCGTGCCAAGCTAAGCAACTTAATGCTTGTTTTATGGTAACGAGATGGATGATAAACTACTTAAATACATTTTTTTTAAATATATACATATTATAGATAGAGAAATACCCATACCCGGGACAAATACTTGTAGGTCGTACAAATATTTCGTCCGTGCGGGGATCGAACCCGCGACATGCTGCGCAGCAGTCGATCGCTCAACCACAGCGCCAACCGCCAACCAAAAATATTCATACATTATTTTAATCCCCAGTGCTTTATTTTGTTTTAATATTTGTTTGAGTCAAGACACGTGGCAGAGGAATAAACTGTTACTGTACCATTTAATACCAGTGCATCTCAAGAGGTGCGCAATAAATTATAGTTAGGCAACATAAATATATTATCACAAAAAAAATTTTGGTAATGAAAGCATTTCTTTTAATTTAGAATCGTTTTCAACACATCTCGAAATTAGAGGAAATTTCAAAAACCTCTCAAAGTAAAAGACATTATTATAAAAAAAAATACTCAGCATTTAGGATGTTAAAGTTAAACATAACATTTTCGAACAATTTTTTTTTATATTTTAACCATGTTTTTAGTGCAAAATTTTGTGTATCTTGGCAACCCCAAAATTAACTCACACATACAGAGCTGCCGCCATTTTGGCGTCTCACTTTTGTCTTAGCCAGAGTTCCGTCCGCCTTTTTTTATACGTCCATGGTGATCTATAATAAGATTTCAGTTCAATCTAAATGTGGGTATACAATATGAGAAAATGTGCAAAATGCAATTTTTTTATAATTATGTTTAAAAATACATTGTCATTCTATAGACATTACAGACACAAACTACCTACCTAGTATTTGACACACACGCGCTTAAATACTCTTTTGTTTTTTTTTTGTTAGCCTATGGTCAAACTGAGAATAGAACTTTATTTTTCAATTAATCATGGTCGAATTTCGACCGCTGGGCGACAACTAGCTCAATAAAATACGTCACCAAAAAGTCACCCAAAATCGTCTAATTCATACCGCTTGTTCTGGTGGTAAAACTTCATTTACCAATACCAAAATAACAATTAATCTAATATTATTGACAAAATTTCAGTTTCTCCGATTTTGAACTAAGGCTAAATGTACTAGTATTTTTATTGACTTCGAGTGGACAGCGATACCCCAGCAGTCCTATTATAACTATATATTGCACTCCCTGCAGCCCAGCAGTCAGTGCAATAAAATTGTTATCAGAAAAAAGGTATTTGCAGTATTGATACTGCACTAGTTATGCGAACTTTCTTAGGTCATCCCACATATTATACAAAGTGTTGAGTGTCGGCTAAAGTATTTAGGTAGGTCAGTTAAAAACTACAACCTAGCGTTTTGAACTTCTCATACTTCCTGCGGAAAGATTAACGTGAAACTCTGAGGTTAATCAATTTTTATTAAGAGCCTACAGTTATGTACGTAAACCGTTTGTAATTGGGCAGCATAGTGAGTAGGGATAACTTATTTTATCTATTTAAGGCCGAAGGAGGATTTTCGAAGCATAAACTACACAGGTAGAAAATTTTGCCCCAATAGCACACATACAAACTTGTGTATTCGAATCAAGCCAGTGCTAATAATAATGTCCTCAATTAAAAGTGTTTGTAATTGGTCAAACCCACTGATGAGGAATTTTTGAAGCAAGCGTGCAGATTCATTGCGGACGCAAAAAACGAGAAATATATTTTAGAGAAATGTGTTTAACATAAACAACATATTTTAAGAAGGAAATAACAAACTTTTTCTTGGCATTCGTATATATCTTTTGCAAAGAAAAGTATGTATGTCAAATAGTGTTAATATGTATGGCGCGGTGGCAAGGCGCAGTTGCACAGTTGTGCCATCCGTGATCCGGGTCGCAGCCTTCTGGTCAGTGATCACAAATCAGAGAACACCTAGTTAGTGTTTTGTAGAGCACCAGCTTGCATCCAAGTTCTGCAGATGCCAGATGCTACACATATTATGTATATGTTTAATTGAACAACACCTTAATTGGAACCCCCTTATAACATTTACTTTTATTTTGTCATTATTTTAATTTTACAATTTTTTAATTACTGAATTAATTTAACTATATATATTGCACATTAACTACTACTAACTTACTAACTATATATATATATACACTATTAAAACGGATGGTTTTAACTTATATGAAAATGTTTTAACAAAATTAATACATAAAAGCAAATTCATATTACCTACCGGCCAAAAAAGCTTCGAAAGACCAACTTTCATACGTAACTACTTAAATATATTGCAATCTCTGATACTTACGAGGAAACTGGAAATAACACTCTTCACGAGAATTACGAAATGACTCGTTAATTACTCAGCTAATGGCGTACACGTACCTACAGTAATGGTAAAATATTTTCACATCTTATGATAAGTAACATAAAGGCTGCAAGTCCTAAGCCTAAGTGGTGGTAAAGTAGGTATATTACTTTGCATTGTATACATTTTATTAATATGTTGACAATTTGTACACAATTTGTGTCCATTGTGTCCTAGGCAAAATAAATGATTTGACTTTGACTTTGAGTCATCTTTTGCCCCGCCGCCCACACTCGCACTCGTTCATGACACTGCGCCAATGTCGCATTGACATTGGTGGACACGTGTGTGGACAAATGCGGAGCTTGGTACTGCGCCACAGGTTTTAAGCCCCGCCGCACATGCTCAGACTCGCATTGGCTGTCACTAGCCGCGTGCGAATGGCAGAAATTAAAACATATGTCGCAGTACCAAACTCCGCATTTGCTCTCACGTGTCGACGCACACGCGTACTAATACTGCCACTCGCTCGCGGCTGGTGACTGCCAATGCGAGTCTGAGCATGTGCGGCGGGGTAAATACTGCCACTCGTTTTGGCACACACTCGCACTCACACTCGCATTGGCTGTCACCAGCCGCGAGCGAGTGGCAGTATTTAAAAACCTATGGCGCAGTACCAAGCTCCGCATTTGCTCTCACGTGTCGACGCACACGCGAACATGCAGAGTTTGGTACTGCGCCTCGCACGCGGCTGGTGACAGCCAATGTGAGTGCGAGCTTAGAGACGTACTAGTTATTTAATATCTGATAATTTAAAAAAGAAAAGGGTGGAAACTATGTTTACCGATCAGATATTTTTTTTAAATTTCCCAGCATTTTAACAATCGAAATGACAATATTTATGCTCAAAGCCTTATGGAAGCTTCCCAATTAGTCGACCGAGTGCAACGTGGGCACTATCAGACTTCAGTGATGGTTTGGTGGGGTATTTATTAGCTATATGTATAGGAGTGAATGAGCCATACTTTTGTGAAAAAGGTATCAAAACATCGGCACTAGTGTATCAAGATACTATTCTTGAGAAGGTAGTGAAGCCCCTTAACGACAATATGTTCAATAACCAAGAATGGTCTTTCCAGCAAGACTCGGCGCCGGATCATAAAGCTGGGTCTACGTAGTCTTGGTTGGAATCGAACGTTTAGGACTTCATCAGACAGAGCTGAAGACTGGTCGTCGTTAGTAGCTTATTCAGTGTCCCACTGTAGGGCATAGGCCACCCCTTTCATTGTTCACACTTTCCTATTATGAGCGACTAGCGACCCGCCCCGGCTTCGCACGGTTGCAATTATGCGTATATTATAGGTACGTATAAAACTTCCTCTCTATCAATCATTCTATCTATTAAAAAAAACCGCATCAAAATCCGTGGCGTAGTTTTAAAGACTTAAGCATACATAGGGACGGACAGAATTCTAATTTCTTATGCCCGTATTGCGGTGACATGCGTGGGATCGATGGCATTGTCATTGTTCTTAGATGTTAATCTCCCTTAAGTAGTCACGTGACTGTTACTTTAGCACTCAATTAGTATGCAATGCGACTTTCTCTCAAAATATATTTTTTATCTAGATATTTATTTTTCTTTTTTTACAAAATGTCAATGTTTTCTTTTCTCATCTCTACTTTGAAATGGGTATGTATTAAGAGTCACAGTTACATCAGCTGTACTACAAATAATTTTGAATTGTGAAATCTTGACTTTGTTATACAACTTTTATACCGCTAAAGGTTAACATAAGCATGTTGGGATTACCTTCGGGCACTGCAATTAAGTAGGCATTACTATAAAAAGCAATAAACACTGACCTCTGAATTCCGAGAACGAACCTTTTATTTTTAAACGGTGTGTTTGTATTTTACGGTAAAATTAACATAATCGGCTAACATTTCGAATTATTGCGCATAGAGTTTTAATTCATTGTTACTTCTCTTGCATTATTGTAATTGCCTAGTAATTAGGTAATTTTTTTTTTCAACCCTGTAATAAAATCTGATTCAACAATTTATGGAAAATCTATAGGTATATTTGGAACAAAAATTTAACTGATTCTAGTACTTACAAAGTGTTGTTCTGATTTAGTGACTTCAGTGCTTCTGTTAATCTATAAATGTTTGCATTTTAAAGTCCCCTGTAAAACACGCAGGTGGGTATTTATACTTAAAGATTTTTAAATATTTATATTAGTATCCTTGAGTAAATTTTTACATATAGCTTTAAACTGCCTGATATCTATCATGCAGAATTATCATACACTACACACCTGAAAGGAGATTCACAAATTGAAACCGCGATGACTTCGTCTCTACAGACAGACTCGACTTCATGAAAAAACATTACATCCCATCCGTTCACAACATTTATGTCTCTAACACGGTGGCGATAGCCGATTTGTATGATTATGAAGGTGATCTTTAATAAGATTTCAGTTCAATCTAAATGTGGAAACAATATGAGGCAATGTGCAAAATGCTATTTTTTTTAATTATGTTTTAAAATACATTGTCATTCTATAGACATTACAGACACAAACTACCTACCTAGTATTTGACACACACGCGCTTAAATACTCTTATGTTTTTTTTTGTTAGCCTATGGTCAAACTGAGAATAGAACTTTATTTTCAATTAATCATGGTCGAATTTCGACCGCTGGGCGACAACTAGCTCAATAAAATACGTCACCAAAAAGTCACCCGAAATCATCTAATTCATACCGCTTGTTCTGGTGGTAAAACCTCATTTACCAATACCAAAATAACAATTAATCTAATATTATTGACAAAATTTCAGTTTCTCCGATTTTGAACTAAGGCCAAATGTACTAGTATTTTTATTGACTTCGAGTGGACAGCGATACCCCAGCAGTCCTATTATAACTATATATTGCACTCCCTGCATCCCAGCAGTCAGTGCAATAACCCTGTTATCAGAAAAAAGGTATTTGCAGTATTGATACTGCACTGGTTATGCGAACTTTCTCAGGTCATCTCACATATTATACAAAGTGTTGAGTGTCGGCTAAAGTATTTAGATAGATAGATAGATATACTCTTTATTGCACACGTGAAAAAAGACAGAACACAAAAAAAAAATACAACGCTTTGTACAAAGGGCGGTCTTATCGCTAAATGCGATTTCTTACAGACAACCTTGGTAGGTCAGCTAAAAACTAGAGCGTTTTGAACTAATACTTCTCATAATTCCTGCGGAAAGATTAACGTGAAACTCCGAGGTTAATCAATTTTTATTAAGAGCCTACAGTCAGGGCCGGATTTAAATTTGTGCCGCCCTGGGGCAGAAGAAAATGCCGCCCTATGACTTACATTTTATTTTAATAGTTTTGATATAATACATAATAAATTTCCTACAAACAATTAGTTATTCTAATTCTTAAAAAAAGTTATGGAAATAAATTAATTAAACTACATATTTGAATAGTTTTTACTTAAATTTCCTATATTATAATATACAAAATTTTTATTTGATACCTAATCATGGACGTATAAAAAAGTCGGACAGAGTCTCGCTAACTAAAAACTGTGACATCATAGTCGGCCAGATCAGCTATATGTACAGGCCAGCACGCACACTTTCACACATTAGTCGGCCATTACACGCGTGAACATCGATGCTTAAAGACGCAATATGCGGCGAAAAAATAAAAACTATAAATCATGTCTTGCGTGGTAAAATGGTGTAAAAACCGTAGTGACCGAAAGAAAAACAATCCAAGAATCACGTTTCATACGTAAATGAATAATTCAATCACTTATTTCCAGATTATATACATTAAAATCAATTTGTATTTGCTAGAACAAAACAATTAATTTTAAGTTCAGTGTTGCCAATATTCACGTTTGCAAATTAACCGAAATGTGGGCAATTTTCGTTTATTATAAAAATCAATATATTATTATGGTTAATTATTTAATAGTTACTACTGGGTATTTTATTTTATATTCCTTTTGCTAGATTTTCTAAGGAAAATTAAGTATGGAGAAATGATTGAATTAAATAATAAAATTAAAATGATTATAAATGAAAATGATTGAATTAAATAATAAATAAAATAATTACTTAGTAGAAATTGTAATGGTGAAAACGATTGGATTCTAAACAAATACAGTGTCATTTGCAGTCTATATTTTGATGCGGATGACTTATAAACAACTAAAGGAGGACTCCGGCTTGTTGTTACTTATGCAGTACCTTAAAAGGTAAATTAGCAATCTACCAAGACATGGATAATACAAAAAAAATGAACATATGCCGCTTATTTTTTCAAAATTTAAATGTACATTGCAGCTATTGTGTCGGTATATAATAATAATAAATATCCTTGGACATTTCACACAACGCCATCTCGTCCCAAGCTAAGCAACGTAATGCTTGTTTTATGGTAACGAGATGGATGATAAACTACTTAAATACATTTTTTTTTGTAAATACATACATATTATAGATAGAAAAACACCTAGACCCGGGACAAATACTTGTAGGTCGTACAAATATTTCTTCCGTGCGGGGATCGAACCCGCGACATGCAGCGCAGCAGTCGATCGCCCAACCACTGCGCCAACCGTGTCGTCGAATCGTAAACTTAATCATACATTATTTTAATCCCCCGTGCTTTATTTTGTTTTAATATTTGTTTGAGTCAAGACACGTGGCAGAGGAATAAACTGTTACTGTACCATTTAATACCAGTGCTTCTCAAGAGGTGCGCAATAAATGATAGTTAGGCAACATAAATATATTATCACAAAAAAATGTTTGGTAATGAAAGCATTTCTTTTAATTTAGAATCGTTTTCAACACATCTCGAAATTAGAGGAAATTTCAAAAACCTCTCAAAGTAAAAGACGTTATTATAAAAAAATACTCAGCATTTAGGATGTTAAAGTTAAACATAACAATTTCGAACAATTTTTTTTTTATATTTTAATCATGTTTTTATTGCAAAATTTTGTGTATCTTGGCAACCCCAAAATTAACTCACACATACAGAGCTGCCGCCATTTTGGCGTCTCACTTTTGTCTTATCCAGAGTTCCGTCCGCCTTTTTTTATACGTCCATGTACATAATACTTAAATAATATTTCTTGAAAGATAAAATGTTTATATAAAAGAATTAGTTAATTATATATTGTATAGAAATTTTTTTTGTCACTTTCCTAATTTTGCCGCCCTAGAAAATTTCCCGCCCTGGGCACTAGCCCCGACTGCCCCTACTGTAAATCCACCACTGCCTACAGTTATGTACGTAAACCGTTTGTAATTGGGCAGCATAGTGAGTAGGGACAACCTATTTTATCTATTTAAGGCCGAAGGAGGATTTTCGAAGCTTAAACTGCACAGGTAGAAAATTGTGCCCCAATAGCATGGACATCCTAACTTGTGTATTCGAATCAAGCCAGTGCTAATAATATTGTCCTCAATTAAAAGTGTTTGTAATTGGTCAAACCCACTGATGAGGAATTTTTGAAGCAAGCGTGCAGATTCATTGCGGACGCAAAAAACGAGAAATATATTTTAGAGAAATGTGTTTAACATAAACAACATATTTTAAGAAGGAAATAACAAACTTTTTCTTGGCATTCGTATATATCTTTTGCAAAGAAAAGTATGTATGTCAAATAGTGTTAATATGTATGGCGCGGTGGCAAGGCGCAGTTGCACAGTTGTGCCATCCGTGATCCGGGTCGCAGCCTTCTGGTCAGTGATCACAAATCAGAGAACACCTAGTTAGTGTTTTGTAGAGCACCAGCTTGCATCCAAGTTCTGCAGATGCCAGATGCTACACATATTATGTATATGTTTAATTGAACAACACCTTAATTGGAACCCCCTTATAACATTTACTTTTATTTTGTCATTATTTTAATTTTACAATTTTTTAATTACTGAATTAATTTAACTATATATATTGCACATTAACTACTACTAACTTACTAACTATATATATATATACACTATTAAAACGGATGGTTTTAACTTATATGAAAATGTTTTAACAAAATTAATACATAAAAGCAAATTCATATTACCTACCGGCCAAAAAAGCTTCGAAAGACCAACTTTCATACGTAACTACTTAAATATATTGCAATCTCTGATACTTACGAGGAAACTGGAAATAACACTCTTCACGAGAATTACGAAATGACTCGTTAATTACTCAGCTAATGGCGTACACGTACCTACAGTAATGGTAAAATATTTTCACATCTTATGATAAGTAACATAAAGGCTGCAAGTCCTAAGCCTAAGTGGTGGTAAAGTAGGTATATTACTTTGCATTGTATACATTTTATTAATATGTTGACAATTTGTACACAATTTGTGTCCATTGTGTCCTAGGCAAAATAAATGATTTGACTTTGACTTTGAGTCATCTTTTGCCCCGCCGCCCACACTCGCACTCGTTCATGACACTGCGCCAATGTCGCATTGACATTGGTGGACACGTGTGTGGACAAATGCGGAGCTTGGTACTGCGCCACAGGTTTTAAGCCCCGCCGCACATGCTCAGACTCGCATTGGCTGTCACTAGCCGCGTGCGAATGGCAGAAATTAAAACATATGTCGCAGTACCAAACTCCGCATTTGCTCTCACGTGTCGACGCACACGCGTACTAATACTGCCACTCGCTCGCGGCTGGTGACTGCCAATGCGAGTCTGAGCATGTGCGGCGGGGTAAATACTGCCACTCGTTTTGGCACATACTCGCACTCACACTCGCATTGGCTGTCACCAGCCGCGAGCGGGTGGCAGTATTTAAAAACCTATGGCGCAGTACCAAGCTCCGCATTTGCTCTCACGTGTCGACGCACACGCGAACATGCAGAGTTTGGTACTGCGCCTCGCACGCGGCTGGTGACAGCCAATGCGAGTGCGAGCTTAGAGACGTACTAGTTATTTAATATCTGATAATTTAAAAAAGAAAAGGGTGGAAACTATGTTTACGGATCAGATATTTTTTTTAAATTTCCCACCATTTTAACAATCGAAATGACAATATTTATGCTCAAAGCCTTATGGAAGCTTCCCAATTAGTCGACCGAGTGCAACGTGGGCACTATCAGACTTCAGTGATGGTTTGGTGGGGGATTTATTAGCTATATAGGAGTGAATGAGCCATACTTTTGTGAAAAAGGTATCAAAACATTGGCACTAGTGTATCAAGATACTATTCTTGAGAAGGTAGTGAAGCCCCTTAACGACACCATGTTCAAAGAATGGTCTTTCCAGCAAGACTCGGAGCCGGATCATAAAGCTGGGTCTACGTAGTCTTGGTTGGAAACGAACGTTTAGGACTTCATCAGACAGAGCTGAAGAGTGGTCGTCGTTAGTAGTTTATTTAGTGTCCCACTGTAGGGCATAGGCCACCCCTTTCATTGTTCACACTTTCCTATTATGAGCGACTAGCGACCCGCCCCGGCTTCGCATAGTTGCAATTATGCGTATATCATACATATAAACCTTCCTCTATATCAATCACTCTATCTATTAAAAAAAACCGCATCAAAATCCGTGGCGTAGTTTTAAAGACTTAAGCATACATAGGGACGGACAGACCACAGCGACTTTGTTTTATACTATTACACTTTCCATTAATATAAATAATTTTTAAAGTTACTGTTACCAGATTCAAATCCAACCTTTAAATATTCAATGCAAATGTTATAAAAACAAAGTAGAAACACGCAAGGTGAACACTTTTTAAAGTTCATGACCTTTAGCTTAGATTGTGGTCGCATCAAGCTCTCTCGCGTTTCAAAGTTTGGACGGGACTTAGTGGTTTAGAAAATTGTTGTTTTGTTACGTGGTTTATTTTTAATAATGTTATGCAGTATAATTTACTCCATCTACCTACCTTTCATATTTTCTTTATTCCATGTATATTATATTATTTTTTATGTAGAGTTGCATTTGTATTAATATAATTGTAAACATCTTACAGTGAAGGTACGGTGAGTTAATATTGCGTAAATATTTGTGCGCTTATGTTTCGATCCGAAAAATTATCGATATTACTGCTCTTCACTACATAGTATAAAACAAAGTCGCATTTTCTGTCCGTCCCTATGTATGCATAAATCTTTAAAACTACGCAACGGATTTTGAAGCGGTTTTTTAATAATTAGAGTAATTCAAGAGGAAGGTTTGTATGTATAAACCACCCCCGCTTTGCACGGGCGAAGCCGGGGCGGGCCACTAGTACTAGAATAAGATCTAAAGATATCATTTATTATGATCCTTTTCATCGTTAACCATTTCAAAATAACAATGTCACATGGCTCCTTAAACCTTATACATTTTTTTAAGGAAACTTAGCTTTGAAAAAGCTTTAAATTCATTACGCTGTAGGTACAATTTTACGTAACCTTTAATTTTGGATTATTTTAATATACGACACATCCAATTAAAAGGTCAAGCCAAATAATTTTCACAATATCTGCTGTAGTTCGTAAACCGTTCGGTCAAGGCGTTTTGCTGCACCCACGCCAAAAAATCCCTGTGTACCTATAATGCCATATAAAAACTTTACAAACAATATGATCACCAAGAACATAATCAAGTACCTATTCGAATATATATTAAAATTTAGATTTACGGAGTCTGTACTGTACTTAAAGTACAGAAATCTAATTCAATCAATTATCATCATGATCTCCGTTCAAAATATCCTACTGTTGTGTCAGGACAGGACACGGTGTGTTCGAACTTTTCCTTCTCTTGCAGCCAGCTTACTGCCTCTCCCCTTGAAGTAAGTTTGGGTATGACATTAATATACCACGTGGGGTTTGCCTATCCCTTTTCTGCCAATGAGAATCAAAAATCGACTACCTACAGCGCAGTCAAGGTTTAAGTTGTTTGCCAGCTTCTATAGTACCTATTGCCTATTTGAAATCTGTCACCACAGACTCAAGTCAGTTTTACGATGTCTCAATCCAAGTGCACTAGTTACGACGCTGTTACTCAGTGAGAACTAGGCGAGCATTGAATGGTTAGCTCTTGGTATTATTTATTATGCATATTATATGTTAGTAAATGTGAACTGAGGCATACAGGTGTTTGCAAGGTGGTTTCAAAACAGTCGGTCAAAAACCTCGTTTGCGGTCCGGTTGCGTCGTCTTGATGAAAACTTGATGACTAATGTGCATATATTTAACCTAATGACATGGTTTAATTCATATTTGAATGGCACTTTTAATACCAAACTCGTGTTAGTTGTGGACGATGCACAGATTTGACGGCTAAATAAAACCTATTTTTATGGTTAATCTACTTTGAGAAGAAAACGGCCACGTGAATGGAAGCAAACTGGCAATATTTCAAAAGCAGCTTTCACATTGTCGACCCGTCTTTCCGTTTTAATCACCACTTTCCTCGTCGTTTGTGACTATACTCCGTGCTAACTGCAAAACCAACTCTCGTATTCAATATTACCAATCAACTGTATCCTTGTTTCAACTTCTAAAAGTTATTGGTGTGAGATACCTCTGGATAGTACCTAGTAGACTAGTTACAAAGCTGCCTGTCCAATTTATCACTACATAGTATAAAACAAAGTCGCATTCTTCTGTCCGTCCCTATGTATGCATAAATCTTTAAAACTACGCAACGGATTTTGAAGCGGTTTTTTTTAATAGATAGAGTGATTCAAGGGGAAGGTTTATATGTATAACCCACCCCCGCTTTGCACGGGCGAAGCCGGGGCGGGCCACTAGTCTATTATAAATTAGTTAGTTACTTGCAGCCACAATTATGAAACTAAAGATGATGTACATTGGGAATTGGAAAATAAAGTAAAGAAGACTAGTAGGCTTAGGATGCGACACTTGAGAACATTTTCACGCGGCATTTGTCAAATTATCATCTTCGCGCAGTTTTATCCAAGCTTATCAACTTATCGTCACTATTTTACACTTTTACATCAATTCCGGCGAAGGCTGCCAACTAGGAAACTCGGCTTCCTATATTTAGAAAGGAACATAATTATGCCTGCCTGGGGCCATATCGTTCAGCCGTGGAGGGGTTCCTGTAGTAGTTTCCCAGTGAATGCTTGAATGAAATAAAACATTTTTTTTTGACATTACGCCACTTTAATGCTCTTCATTTCAGTTTAAATATTCCAGTATCATCAAGGCATTGAAATGAGTACATGTCGCAGTAGGCATGTTTATTCTCGCCAAATTATAATAATGACAAATCGTTGCCACTCGCATTATCTAGAAGCGAGCGTATACCGAACGAAAGTGAGGGTGAGGTGTGCATTATTACTGTCAGAGATGTTGATAGAAAATAGCGAAAAGGCTTCATAGTCAGAATAGCTTTGTGGTTGCGCCGGCGAACAAAAACGTGAGTCTGGATGTAGGTCGCAACAAGTGCACGCGCTATGTAGAATAAATAAATACGTATTTAGGTAGATATCTATACATTATATTTGCATTCATTTTCAAGGTACCGACTTTCGAAAGCTTATTTCAATATTAGCGACCTTAATGATACATGCTTTACGCATATAGTATAGTGAAATTTACAGAGCAATTCGACTACCTATAGTCAGCCGGAGGATAAGCCACTTCTACACATGGATCTGTAAGTGATAGCCGTTTAGGATTCGGTGACTGCTCGGTTCGATGTCGGGGACTGCGCCCGCGATAAGTGATACAATACCCATCGCAGGGATCTATTTACAAAAAACAACAAAAGAAAAAGGTTTCAATGCATACGAAACAAACAAATAATAAAATACCTCCGTGTAGTTACGAACATGTGTACAATAATTTGCGATGTTTATGGCTAATATTGCTAACACGCCAAGTTTCCGAAATAGGCTTGTACCGTTTAATTTGCGGTACCTGGTTATTTACACAAACTATTTAAGTAAGTACCTACCTATTTGTATAAGTTTACTGTTATTTGACGAATGTACCAAGCTCTCATATTACCTACCAACTTAGTAAATATACAAGATGTTACCTACATGTAATTATTCTAAATCAAAATCAAAACTCATTTAATCAAGTTGGCTCATTAAAGCTCTTTTGTCAAGTCATACAATAAAATAAAATTTACCATTTAAAATTAATTATTTACCATCTACCACCGGTTCGGAATGCACGTCTACAGAGAAGAGCCGGCAAGCAAACTCAGTAGTTGCTCTTTTGCTCTGCATGGTGACAGATTTAACACAGTGTTACCATACTGCCCACAGTACGACACCCATGTCCTAAATTGCGGGGGCACTATAAGCTCCACGCTGTGTTTCTTATACTTTATGATGCCGCCTAACTGCACCGTAATCATTATCATTATTTTAGACCATAAATTATCCACTGCTAAGTAGAGCCTCCTCCAAGTTGATGGTGGAAAATTACCCTACTGTGCCGCGCTGTTCACACGGTTTGGCACAACCTTTGTACCAAGATTTCCTTCTCTTGTGGCTAGGTCAGGCTTTTACGTCACGCTCAGGATGCTGTGGGTAGGTGACATGTGTATTCTAAATCCGTCACCACAACAGCCAAAAATATTATTATCATCATCATAATTGAAATTCTTCAGAAATGAGAGGATGATAAAAGTGTGCATATTTTCTATTTACCACCTGCCCGTACAAGTGCGATGTCGTAATCAAAAGCTTTTCGATCCCCACACAAAGCTTGACCTTGGGCGCACCGAGAGAAGGAACTAAAACGCTTCAAAATATTCTCTTTGTTCGCCACGTTTCTGTCCAAATGCCATTTGTATGTCAGGCTTGTCACGCTTTTGTGGTCGGCCACTAAACTACTGCTACGGGGTTAAGTTGCAATTTCGTGATAATTCTCACAGTTACTAGAAACATTCTTTCAAAACAGATTAGGAAATCGCTGGCCCATAGCATAAAAATTACTTTCTGTCTATGACATTAAGCTTGGAATATATAAATTATAGGTGATCGTGCTCCACTTTATCCGATTAGTTCACAGCCCTGATGAGTCAATCTTATCATAGCTTACTTTTAAGAATAAAATAGTTTATTTTGCTGAGTCACGATGGTCACTTACAAATTGCCAACATATTTTTGCAACTATATTCGGGCTATTCAGCTTTCTAATAGCAGTTCGGAATGCGATCTTTAATGAGAATAGTTGGCAAGAAAGTCATAGGGTTTGTCATATCCCCTACTCTCCTTGAGAGTGTTGTAAGGAGTAGGATCATCAAGAGCCGCAAAAACTGACGACGATTCCCGAACCAGGACCACGGGCTTTACTCCCAATTGTGCAGCATGCTCCGCCACCCTGATAGCATTAAAACATACCTGCCATCAGAGACTTTTAACTAAATTACCATGATATGGTTATTATAAGCAATTTTCCATTACAACTTGTTTAGTCTTTAATTAGGTGTTTCGTGCGTGTGTTTGAGACAATGTAGGCGCTATAAAAACGTATGTTATAAACGTGTAAAGTTGTGTGCTTGGGCTGAATACAAGTTGACGTAAAAAGACAAGTTAGTAAGATGACCTTTACAAGAGATACAATACGGTTGGTAATTGAATCCGATCTGGCATTCACAATAAACCATGGCGGTTGGTTATTGGTTGACGTAACTAGACTATTTTGCTTAGTACTGAACCATGCATAAATGATTAGACATTCTTTATTACATTAGTAATGCCTTAGCTATGAGTATTGTGGTGTGAAATGAAAACAATATCAATAGAATGCTCATAATTACAATAGTTAAACTACTACTACTTAGCCCATAAATGACCACATGTCGTAAGAGATGAATAAAAGCAAACAACCTTGTCGAAAAGGAAAACTTGTAACAAATCTTGAATGGAGTTAAAAAAGCTGAAAGCGTGGTTGACAGGAGGAACGATTTTCTACTGAATTTACCTCCATGCATTTACAGTACGTCTTTCATGGATATGATGATTTTAGATCAAGAATAGTCATTGAACTTGAAAATGACGTGTTCGAAATTCTGCGCAACCTAAGGCTATTTCAGCTGTTTATTTGCAGAGTCAAGGGCTGTAGTGGGTGAAAGAAAGTGCTTTGCAGTTTGCAATCGTTAGATTGTAATCAACTAAGCTGTCGTCGAGTTCTCACTTCTCAAGCTGTTAAAATAACGTGGGTACCGGTCTTTGTGATCGTGTCGAGATCTCGTAAGCTTCATCTTATTAGTCCATCGCGACATCAAACTGTTTACATAACTTGTGTAACAAAGAGTTGCTCCAATGCTTACGTGGTACGACAATTATGTCTATAACAATGAGAGATGGAGCGTGTCATTGTATCGATGGCCAACATTTCGCGATGTAGCCATTATAGCCTTAGGGTTTGGAACACACATGCCGATAATAGTATATTGTTGTCATCGATATTCACAGAGCTTCCAGCAATATGAGCTGGATAAAAAAAGGTTTTTTTGCTATGGTTATTAGGGTTTTAGGCGCAAAGGGATGATCATCCAGTCAGACGAGGTGGGATGTCTGGCTAGGGGTCGCAGCGCCTATCCCCCGATAGTTGTAGTTGGGGAATTCTTTACTTGCGCGAATTGCTCTTGAAATTTCGCTATCGCGGTGTAGGACTTTTTGGTAATTCTCGCCTTTGTAAGCGGTATTTCTTGATGCAATTAGTTCAGATTTTTCGGGTAAACTGTGTAAAGTATGTAGCATGCGGTCGCTACATGGCTCCCCTCCCAAGACTGGAGGTTTGCTGCAGTGTGATGAGCTTGCAAGTGCCAGGAGCGCTCGGAATCTACGGTGAGTCGAGACTGAGCACCTCAACTGTGCAGTGGAGTTCACTGGGCTAAGCGACATTCGGAATATCGGGGATGTCATTCACGTGTCGCTGACCCTATAAAATGAGAGCACCGAGCGGGCAGCAGAAGATAATCTCTTTAGGTTAGCTGTTAAAAATCAATAATAAGTTTTTATATTGTATTTGGATATAATATGTAAAAAAGGTTTTTTTCTGAATCGGGCTTCTGCACTTCTTGTCGAAGATTAGGCTAATTTCCCAGCCTAATCTTCGATGGCTACGTGTAGATTTTTGTGTTTTTTTCGTGTAAGTTGTCTGTGTAGCGGCAAAATTTCACATAGGTATATTTCTTTATACAACTTTTTATAATTAACCCTTAGCAATACTTCAGGTCTTGTACAATAAGCCTATAAGATTTACTTCTCTCGCTCTATTTCGTTCCCGTCATTGTTTGCTAATTAGAATCGGCTGAAAATGCAATTCGATACGCGTTTCAATGCTTCAGTATGATGCAAATAACGTACGTATGTAAAAAACGTATTTATTTGGTTACGTAAAATTCTTGAATCTCATCCGATCCGTGTATAAACGCACTTCCGTTTTACGCATTGTATTTTTCTTGGTTAAGTATTTGAAGATTTATGGTCAAATTATATCATTGTTTTTATTAAACACCTAGAAGTTTTAAAGAAAAATATAAAATATATGCATTTGTTTTATAAAGTTTAGTTTCATTTAGCCATTAGTGAGCGTCTAATAGCTGGAATAGTGATGATATAATTATTTTCTACAGAAATATACCTAATTACAGTTATATCCCATATCTCTTTCTTTTTCCGACGAACACTGGCAAAGATTTGACATTTTTTCTAAAATGTGTATTGTTAATCCAGTCACGAAAACCACGAAGACGGTGACGTCTTTCCTAGTGATATCTCAGTTTGTGTTAACTTATTTTATATTTCTTTGTTTAGCTCGGCTATGGGTGGAGTCGAAAGCAGCAGAGATGCGTGCGGCACCGTGCGCCAGAATCCACCATGTCAGTCAGCAGTGACATAAGGTTCACACGCCGTAAACTCAGCCGGCCCTGTCGTGGATGCTGCGCTGCCATCGCCTCACTTCTGGTACTGCTCCTTTTGGCAGCAGTCGCCGTCTACTTGGGTCGTATGTATTGCAACCTTTTAACAATATCTACCTCATATGTCTTAGATACTTTAGTTATATAGACTCAAAGTTATGCTTGAAATGGTACTAAAATCACTGACCTATTTCAAGAATAAACTTGACAAATTCGTTAAATCAAAAAAGACACACACGATCTGCTCGCTGAGCTGCTAGTGTGGTTAAGAGCTAAGTGGTAATAATTATATACTGGCCGCCAAATAGGTATCCATGAGAATTTTTATGTCTATCAAAAATATGGATATGTAGCGAATAGTACGTGGATTAGGGTTTCATATCGACGTTCATTTCTATTACCTTGTCATCTCGCACGACCGAACGCGAGAGAACCAGAGAACTTCCCTTGGTATAGAATAACACAATACCATGCCTTTGCAACAAACATTCTCACTTTGGACCACTCACTTAAAGAATTGTATATATAATATATATATGTAACCCACATATATAATATACATATGTGGGTTACATACTTACCAGAATGAAACTAATGTGGATTACGCCAGACATGCCAAAGTCAGTAATTTTAGGAATGTACACCTTTTGACCGTAAGTGGTGCTGGTCTTGCCCAACTTTAATGTTTCACCTTAAAGGGCTGATGTGTTGCAAAATATGTTTAGTGGAAATACCATAGTCATTTACTAGTCTAGATCGCTTGAGGCCGTTTCGTTAGCGCACGAAGTAAACTGTTTTATATCGATTGTATCTGTACTGTTACTATCATGCGGATTGCTTTGTGTGGACCACCATTGAATAGAATTAAGATACAATATCTATTTTCATTTATATCATAGTTAACTATGAAGTTTAAAAGTTTAAAAGGCATGTTCAATATAATTGGATAAAAAGCTGTTTACAAATGAAATCAACATCTGTTACTGTCGATAATTTCGTTGTGTATACCTACGATTTTGGTTGTTTGTTACCGCGAAACGAAGTTCATAGTATCTGAATACTGAATTCTTTTGTTAGTAATCAGTGGGTATCGCATCAGCTATTGAAGCGTAAATGTATAGAATGTTGGAGATTGCCCGTCACTGAGCTAAGGCCGAACCGCATGGCCTTGCGGGCTTCGGAGACAAGTGCGCCTAGCTCGTGTTATTGGCTCATTAAATGATCTATATCTCGGTCAACAAAATTATTTATTATTAATTTCGCTTTCAATATAGAACCGTTCACCCCGTGAAATAGGAAGTTACTTAGTCTAATTACATCACTAACCCATACTATCATGAGCGTGTCGTACGAGCCGAATAACTTGGTTAACTAATAACAAGACAAGAAAAAAATAGAGATGAAACATCCGTTAGCGGTAGCGAGTTACCGCCAATTTTTTGTTGATTTAATTAAAAAGAGTTTTTTATTGATTGGTATTCTACGTCCCGAGTTAATCTGCACCACCTGGGACAGACCGACAGACTGGGAGAGAATGCCCTAAGGCATAAATTCCGCGTTTGTATACGTAAATGCATTAAAGTATAAATAAATGTGCTTTATTAGGAAGGCTATCAGATGTTGTATGAATAAAGAACGTGTTTTTCAGGATTCCGATTCAGGAATAATAAAGGACAAAATATTCCTGTTCGATTCCCGACTAGAAATAACGATATTCCAAAAATCCAATAATATAGTTTTTGGTTTCTTTCAAGACTCCCTTGACCGTTTTTCGATTTTGCCAACCGCGGACATTGAAAAATTCACCTGTATACTTTGAAAAATACCTAGGTACATGGTTGGTTTCTCATGCTACACGAAATAGCCAAATGGAAATATTCCTTCATACGTTTCGACGGGATTTCCATCGTCGTGGTCGATCGTGACAACGGTTGGTTTCCAGGAGAAATCCTGTAATATTTTTCTAAATGTGTACTTGAAAATCACGGATGTTAATGACGTATTCACCTGTATAATTAGTGAAGTAGATTCGAAAGTTATAGTAATTGTTTTTTTATGGCAAAACATCATTCAACGATTTAGATATAGTTCTACGGGCAGATCGTGAGAATGTCTATGGTCACGTAAACAAAATGTTGATTACCTCAATTCACACAAGAGAACGATGAAAAGTGATTGTACTTCCGTGACTTGATGAATTCAATACTTTTATTATGCATGGCGTAGAGCTATTGAAATGACATGTTACATTTTCTGTACACGAACATTACAGACGACGTGGTTCGCCTCACAGAGGTTCGTAAGGCTTATTCTAAAGTCAGCAATAATACCGCCAAATGAAAGGTGAAATATAAGGAAATATCTTCCGACGCAATTAGAAAGACATTATGATTATCTAATGACTGGGTGGATTTTAATCAAATATAGGCTAATAACGCTGTCGATTAAGACATTTTTCGAACAACGACGCGGGTTCGTAAACAAATAATCTGGTTGGTGCCACTATGTATTCTAAATCCGATATGAGTCTAGATAAATGCAGCTACTTGCATATTATACTTTACACGATAGATCAACGTGACCCAAAGTTAATTATCAGATATCTATCACGTATCTGGAACTGTAAGTTACAATTTATCTCGTAATACCATCAGTAGGTATGACTTAATTGACTAAGTAATTACATACAAGTACGTAGGTTATTGTATGCTTTGGTACATATTGTGAAATTTGCTAAATAAAATGTTTTTTTAATTGATGGAAATTAAAATTAAATTATCTAAATCAAAATCCATTTAGGTAATCAAGCTGGCTAATAGGAGCTCTTTCGAAATCACGAACAATAGTTAATACAAAATCGAAAATTTACCATTTAACTTTTAAAATTTATCAATTACCACCGGTTCGTAATGCAACTCTACAGAGAAGAGCCGGCAAGAAACTCTGTAGTTGTTGTATCTGTGGTGTTTGTGCCAGCGCATCGAACTGGTACGTCAGCGTAATGGATGTTTTAGATATGTTTGAATTTTTTTTTTCTATAGATACTTATTTTAGAAAGAGGGTGGGTAAGATGATTGTCAAAGAACTCCTCTTCGCGGTTGTCCTTGGAGGCCTCATTTAAGTGTCGAGGTATATGTATGAGGAACTGGGGTGGAGTATTGTTGGTCAGCCGTGCTCGATAAAAAATGAAAAGGGTGATTTCCATCCAACCAACTGTAGAAAGCCTGACTCAGCAGCAGGGGCGTAGCTACCGCCGTATCAGCCGTATCAATTATACGGGACCCCCGGGCCACGGGGGCCCCGCCCGCCGTGCGTGGGCAAAAATTAATACAAAACTTCCCAATTTTTTTACTATTTCAGAGGCAGAAACTTTAGAAAAACTAATGTCATCATTTATTCAATCAGTTTGCCGAAAAAAGGCAAGGAGAGTGTATACGTAATATAAATTGTTTGAAAAAAATTTGGAATTTTTTTTTCTTTTGTCAGAAATGTTTACCCTTCATAAGGGCCCGCAAATATTTTTTTATACGGGGCCCCACCAAGGCACGCTACGCCCCTGCCCAGCAGCGAGACTTAAGAAACTGAGGGCAATATTGTTCAGTCCATATACGACCTATTGCAGAGTCGGGCGGGTTACAAGGAGGGTAATTAACCTACTGTGCCACGGTAGGCAGACGGGTTGGCATGGGGTTTCGTATCAAATTTTCCTTCTCTTGCGGCTAGGTTTTCGGCCTTGTCATTTCCTTTTCTCGGCTCTTAGGACACCTCAACTCTCAGGATGGAATGGGATGGTGACACTATGTATTTTAAATCCGTCACCACAATACACGAACCTTACATTATAAGCTGTGTGCTATACAAACACATTTATTAAAAGCTGTGTTATTTTAAGTAGCATTGTGTTTAGCTGTTTATTGACCCTAAATAAATAAATAAAATATGAGAGAGATTTGACTCTCTCAAAACGTTGGGCTTCGTTGAGAAGCACAGCTTAAACTCGACCTTTCCTACATTTTTTTTACGCCATCACTGCACTGCACGTCACTGACTGTCTGCTTTCTAAACCAGATATGTACCTGTTTGGGGATCCACTAAATCGGCAAACGTTCCGAGGCTCGTTCGTACTTCGGCCAAGAGACCGCGAAGATTCAAGAGATGAGGAGCGGATAGAGGGCGCTGACCTCGACCATGCGCCAAACCGGACCAACAGGAACGATGACCTTGACCCTACTGTGAACCGAACGCGAGAGAACCAGCTTCAACACTCTCTGTTCAGCTTATACCAGAAGTCAGAACTGAGGTCTTGCTTTGTGGCTGCAGACATTTTGGCTTTGGACAGGTAAGAAAATATTTTGTGTAGTCCGTGTAGTGGCGGATTTAGAATACATAGTGCCACCACCCCATTCCACTATCAGGGTCTCGTAGGTGCCGACAAAAGGAAATGCCAAGGCTAACCAAGCCGCAAGAGACGGCAAACTTGATTCGAAACCGTGTGCCAACCCGTCTGGCCAGCGTGGCACAGTAGGCTAATTACGCTCCATTTAGCTGGAGGAAGCACAGCTCATATAGGGGCTGAGTAGTAGTACTATATACATTACAGAGTATACAGAATTAGAACAAAGAATAAGTATCTACTTACCACAATTTAATCTGGTTTTGGCATTTTGTGGTAGGCAAATTACGAACTTTCTTATGTCTTATCAATAGATATCAATAGATATAGAGGGCAAGTGCCCACAACGGCCAGACCTTCGTTATTTTATAAAAGCTGAAAGTTCTTCTGTGCATATCCCTTAAACTGGTAAGAACGACCAGAGACTATAGAGTTTGTTTGTGGTTTCTTGGGCAGAATAGGTAGTAAAGGTTTATAAAATATAACCCAAACTCTATAGTCTCTGGTCGTTCTTACCAGTATAAGGGATATGCACAGAAGAACTTTCAGTTTTTATAAAATAACGAAGGTCTGGCCGTCGTGGGATCGTAGGCCGATATAAATGAGCATAAATAACACAAGACACATAGCTGAACACAGATTAAAAATAGTTTCTAAATAGAATTACTCTTTTCTTTTAGTTTACACCCTTTTTATAGTCTCCTATTACTTGATATTTAATACATTATACCGTCTAAATAAATCATATAAGATGGCAGATGCTATATTCACTCTTCATTCTCATAAATCCTGCCATCTACCTATCATGTTATTCTGTGATTATACGGCTGCATTATTTTCATTGTCACGCTCGGTGAGTAATGATGTCGGTTTCTTCCGGTATCGATATCGAAATCGTAGACTGAAAATGAGGCAAAAGATCGCACAAAAACTTATTTGTGTCATCAAACCATTTCTGATTGCGCATTGAAATATCCACATCTGTATACATACATAGAGGCATATAAATCAAATTGAAGTGTATGTTTGTAATGTTTCTATGACTTTTATATAGTATCGGTAAGAAAAATACTTTAGTCTTGCAGGAAATGATTTCTTGACGGTTCTGATCGTGTTATTTTATTACTAACGTTTCAGACAGAGACAGACAGACTAATAGAATCAGAGCTCATTAGTGTTTCGTCGGTAAATAAATGCTCGCAGCGACAATCGCCATCCAGCCGGTCGGTCTCTCATCCGGTAAAGCTGATCATAGCCATCTGCGGCTATCAGCATTGTTCCAGACAAAAAAACCGCCACCCAGTCGTCCCGCGACCACGGACACTGCAGAGTGACTTAAACGTCAGGATTTAAATAAAATAAGACGTCAAGAAATACTTTCCTGTAATGTGCAAAGATCTTGAAAATCTAACAGATACAGATCTAACAGAATAACAGATCTAGATTCTGTTTGTTTAGTGTTAGCTTACGTTTAGGTATCATAAGATAAGTCACCATCTACAATCTGCGGGAACAGCAATGTTTCGATAAAAAATATCGACAGCATAAAAAATCAACATTTATTCTTAATCATTACATAACTTATAGTAAAATATAAATAAAAAATATTTAAAGAAAGCACAAAAACTTTTTAAATTTCTGCGCCAACAATCAATTTAATTAAAACATTATCGAATGACCGATAAAGGTGGAAGCGATTCTCCATCATTTACGACGCGTAATTGATACTTATAAAATACTAATAAAAGTTTAATGGACTGCACATATTGAATCTCGTCGATAGATGGAGAAAGTTCACTTTCTCGACGTCCAGAAGAGTGTTAACGAGCGAGCGCATGCCATATTTTCGTAAACCACTGTAATTTATAGGACTACCGTGGAAACTGAGGCAACAACACGCAATGTGGTCTTGGACATTATTACTATACGTAACGTCAGTTATTTGCTACTGCCTGTGGCTTCGCTCGGACGACTTTCTAGTCTGCCTGATGTGTTAACGTTTATGGTCCCTATGGCAGTAGCTTCATAGCCTTCCTGATTATAACCCGCTATCCAATGAAAATTAGTTAGTGATTCTTGCGATTACAGTGTTCAAATAAACTCTATCTCTTTATAAATTTGTGCCTATATTTCTGACCGATACTTTAAAGAATAGCCATATTTTTTAAATACAAAAACAGTTTACATGCTAAATTCGCGTAATTCAGGCCCTGTTAAAAGAATTTAAAAAAATACTTGTTAGCCGCGATACGACCAGGACAAACGTGAAGATACATCACAAACAGTAGGTACTGGGCATGTGTAGAGTCCATTTCACCAAAGAAGTCCCGCGGACAATTGTGGAACTAAATTTGACAGATGGGAAGATCGACCGACCATGCATGTTGTCGTTTGTTGATGTTATCGGGGTGCGTTTGTTGTGGTAGATATTTTGTGAGTATAATATCGGATTAGTGCGATAAAAGCTTTGTTTACGATGTCAAAAGTTGTAAAAAGTGCAGGTCGAGAAATGATATTGAAAGTGAAGGAGTTCTGTGAAGCGGAGCACAAGAATAACGATGTTTTAATACCAATAAACAAAGTTCGCAAGAGAGTCGCCGCCATGACAGGTAAATTTTAGGGATGCCATATACAGTTTTTTTCCCCGATTGATTTCTTACATTACAGATTGGAATAAAGATTTTTTAATTCAAGATTTTGATTAAGGTAAATTTTAAAACGCATTAGCACAACAAAAAAAGAATTAAGCTATATTCAACAATAATGTAATTAAATACGAAAATAATAATTCAAACTTGTTCTTTTTAGTGCAGGTGTGTCTCAGAAAACTCTAACGAGAGTTACAAAACAAGGTGCAACAGTAGCGAGTACCTACTTATAAAGTTATCGTCACCCCAGGGAAGACCCCTACTTTACCCCCTACCGGATTTGATTTGTGCGCTATAAGGCAAAAAAACAGTTTTTATGTTATGAGGAAGGAATTACCGACATTGGCTAAATTACGTGCAGCTTTGAGAGAAGACATACATTTTTCAAGGAAGCATCACAACATTGCACCGTATATTGCAAAATATCGGTTTCAAGTATAAACGATGCCAATCGAAACGTATATTACTTATGGAACGTTATTATATTACCGCATGGCGTTCAAGATATTTGGAGAGAATCCGAAGATGTCTCAATATGGAGAACAATCCTGTAGTATATTTCGACGAGACCTATATACACAACACTTATCATGCCAAAAGATGCTGGCAAAGTGAGGAGGAGCCTGGGATGTCCATTTTGGATGAAGAAACAGATCGATTTATTTTATCCACGGCTAGTGATAGTGAAACAGAATATGATTCTGTGTCTATTCACTCTTCTGACAGTGATCATAGCATTACCGATCATAATTATTCAATAAAACTTTGATTAATCTTTTAAATGTTATTTTATTTTTCTAATTTAAAGTTGGTCGAACATCTCCATTTTATATTTTAGAAATTACAGCAAGATTTAATTTTCACTAATCTGACCTTAGCAGTATGGACGTGAAAAATACACATTATTAAACAGATTTTTTTATTATCTAAATATACGAGTAGTAGTAGTTAATAAACTGAAAGTAAATGAACGATAAATTATGTTCCCTGATTTCCCCTTATCTAACCCTGGCAACATTATGTCGCGTGAATACACCGCCGCGTCTGCGGGATTTCTTTCGTGAAATGGACTATACCTACATTTTAGTGACGTCATTGCCGATACATAGGTTGTTGTGGGTTTCCCCACACACCCATGGAAATCTGCTTTTTGTATAGGTATACTCTGCATATGTCATGTTATGAACATATATTCAGAAATATCAATTTTTTGTGAGACTGATATCAACCATAATGCGGCAAGCGGCCACAGTTTTATTGCCTGGCCGACAGAAGTGAGCATTCCAGATAACTTTTTATAGCATTAACATAAACCACTTAGGCTTGTAGAGAAGTAGTACCTACTTATCTATACTAATATATAAAGCTGCAGAGTTTGTTTGTTTGTTTGAACGCGCTAATCTCAGGAACTACTGGTCCGATTTCAAAAATTCTTTCAGTGTTAGATAGTCCATTTATCGAGGAAGGTTATAGGCTATATTATTTATATATTATTATTATTATTATTTTCAAAAGAAATAGGGATCCGTATGAAAATTGCGATTTTGTAACCCAAGGTGTAAATCGAAAACCTATTTATGCGTGCGCTGCAAAAACGATTGACAATAGAACAAAATGAAGTACTACGAGTTTGTAGGTCTTATTAAAATCTACAAAAAAGTCCGCGAGAGCACATATCTAACTATCATAGATTAGTCACAATAACCACTTTTATATTCATAAAAAAAATGCAGAGATAAGCACGGGTTCGAAGTCCACGCGAGCGAAGCCGCGCCCAAAAGCTAGTTTTGCTATATTCATAGTTTAATTTCCATAAATTAAAAAAAAACCTGCTACTCAGCCCATAAATGACCCACTGGTAATTGTGCGACGCTGGCCAGACGAGTTGCCATAGGGTTCGTATCACGTCAATCGTTCTCTTGCCGGTTAGGTTTTCGGCCACACCCTTAAGTCGGCTCTTACGACATTCTCAGGATGAAATGAGGTGCCACTATGTATTCGAAATCCGACAGCACACGGTAAATATCTATTAGCTTATAACCGCCACTAGTGTGCTGGTCAACATAGCTAAAATATATGCACATATACAGGGTGGTCAAAAAGTCGTGGATCAAACGAAACCAGCGGTTAGATAGGGCCATCAGCAGCAAAAAATTGTTCTACGGGAGGTCCTTAGGGTCAACCCCTGCAGAGTTACAATAGATTTTGTGTTTTTATGAGAAATTGTCTTTTTTTTACTAAAACTTGATAAAATTCGAGAAAATCTACACCCTGTATCTTTTTTATAATTTTCACTAGATTGGTACTGATGAGTCCTTTCGTTAGACATGCTATTTATGGTAGTTTATTGGGTGTGTTGAAGATAATAGTAAGTTTTACGAAAGCAATAATTCTTAAATCAAAACTTGTTACTTACTTCGGACCCCACTGTGAAAAAAAAATACTCTACAGAAAAGTGCCACTGTATCACAATTTTTGGCGCATTTAATAGGGATTCTAAAAAGGTATTACACATGGCTATGCGTGGCTTCGATATCTTTCAAGGACGATCTTTCGTAGCAAGGCCAGAGTTAATTCATACATAAAACTCGGTTAGGCTTACTAACCTTTTTTTTTTTTTTTTTTTTTTTTTTTTTTTGTTTGGCGGGAAAAAATGCCTGACCGCACATCCCGCGTCCGGGGAGACTACGGGATAGTGTGGGGCCCTCACCCACTAAAACAACCCGCCGTGCGCCGACACCCGCCCTTACGGCGGACCACGGGTACCGCGTACGTTTCTACCGTGGTCCGCAGGCGGCAGCCCCATCGGGCAACCTCTCCCGTGCGACGCCCTGCGCACTCGGGCGTCACACCTTCGCGGTAGGCTATACGGGCGGACGGTGGGCGATCCCCGACCCAACCGTCCGCAGCCTCGGCTAGGGCGGCATCAGGCGCAGGTGAGCGCGCCCGCGCCGCCCCGCGCGCCGGCGGCGAATCGGGTCCGAAAGGGGTGAATCCTCCCGGGCCCTCTCCGCCGCCTCCTTCTGCGAAATTACGTCCTCGCAGAAGGCAGCGACCGCGGTCCAGGCCCTGTCTCCGCCGACCATCACTCGCGCAACGGCCGGCAGCGACAGGTCCATTCCAATGACTGCAGCGAGTTCCCGGCGCTGCTCAGCCCAGGCCGGGCACGACTCAAGCGTGTGCTGCGCCGAGTCCTCGCTGCAGTCGCAGTGGTGACAGCCCGGAGTCAGCTCTCTTCTTGCGACATCGTGCAGATATTTGCCGAAGCAACCGTGCCCCGACAACACCTGCACGAGTCGGAAGGTGAGGACTCCGTGCTGCCGCACCGCCCATTCTTCCAATATCGGCTGGAGCGCCCCTACGGTCCGCAGGCCAGCCCGAGGCGTCTCCAGCCGAGCCTTCCACCGTGTGAAGGTGGTGCGGCGGGCGTCATCACGCCACGCAGTGATCGCGCTCGGCGGGGGATTAGAGCCCCCCGCCCGCGCCGTCGACACCCGCCGATAAACGTCGGCGAGCACTTCCGCCTCCAAATCCCACGGGGGGGTTCCGGCCAACGCACACGCGGCCTCGACACCTACCGTGCGGTAGCCGCGTATGACCCTGACCGCCACGACCCTCTGCGGACGCCACAGATGGGTCCTATTATGGGCGGTCAGGGACTCCGCCCACACGGGGGCGCCGTAGAGCGCCATCGACCGGACCACCCCGGCATAGAGTCGTCGGCACGCTAGACTCAGTCCGCCCATATTCGGCATTAGGCGACCGAGGGCGGACGCCGTGCCAACGAGCCCTGGCGCTAGTTGGCGAAAGTGCTCGTCGAAGCACCACCTTCCGTCGAGTACCAGGCCCAGATATTTCATGTGGGCCTGGATACCGACCACAGTATTCACAACCGATATCGAGGCGCCGGTGGGTGGGCCGCGCCGAGGCCCATGGAAGAGCAGGGCCTCAGACTTGTTAAGGGCCACCCGAAGCCCCAGCGCCTCGATCTTCCTGACCACCTCCGCGGTACCTGAGGTGGCCAGGGCTGCCGCCTCCCCGAAGGTCCCGCCCCGGGCTGTAACGAGAGTGTCGTCGGCGTAACAGATTACGCCCAGCCCGGGGGGAAGCCGGCCGCGGAGCACCCAGTCGTACCCGATGTCCCACAGGAGCGGTCCGAGAACAGAACCCTGTGGGACGCCGCACGACATGGGCCTCCTTACGACGTCCCCTTCCCGGTTTACGAAGAGGACGCCGCGGCCGTCGAGGTAGTCTGCCACCAGCCGCCTTAAGTACAGGGGCACTCCGTGAAACCGGAGCGCCTCCGTGATGCAGCCGAATGGCAGACTGTTGAATGCGTTGGCGATGTCGAGAGACACCGCCAACAGCACTGCCTTCGAGGCGACGGCCTCCGAAGCCGCGGCCTTCAAACGGAGGATGGCGTCAATCGTCGACCGACCCGCCCGAAACCCGAACTGGGCGTCAGACAAGTCGGGACCAACCTGCGTGAGGTGCTGGACGATGCGAGCAGCAACTACCCTCTCCAACAGCTTGCCCGCCTCGTCCAGCAGCACGATGGGCCTGAAGGCCGCAACTGAGTCTGGAGGCCGTCCCGGCTTTGGCAGGAGCACGAGCTTCCCCTCCTTCCAGCAATCAGGGAACCGTCCGGACGCCAGGCTAGCGTCGAACAGTCTCCTGAGGCGAGGTTCCAGATGGTCGAGAACCAGGGCCAGCACCCGGGCGGGTATCCCGTCCGGCCCGGGGGCGGCGCTTTTCCGCATGCGCGTCGCCGCCGCCCTCATTTCCTCTTCGCTCACGGGCGGCACACTCTCCACATCGGCCTCCCGCTCGTCATATGGCGGAGCCATGACCGGTGGCGTGTGCGCCGCCTGCGTGGGGAAAAGCCCCTCGACCACCTCAGTGAGGAAGCCCGGCTGGAGGGTCTCTGTAAGGGGGGGGGCCCTGTGCGCGGAGCTTGTTCAGCGCCGCACGGTACGGGCGTCCCCAGGGGTCACGCTCCAGACCCTCCAGCATCTCCTGCCGCTTCGCGTCTTTGGCGCGACAGATGGCCAGCTTCAATGCAGCACGCGCGTGATTGTACGCCGCATACAGCTGGCCCTCCCGCTCTTCGTCACGGTTTCGGCGACGTCGGCTGCGGGTGTAGGACCTCCGGGCACGAATACAGGCCGCGCGGAGATCCGCCAACTCCGGGGACCACCAGTATACCCCCTTCCGTTGGGGCGGGCGCCGCACGCGGGGCATGGCCGCATCGCAGATCTGTGTGAGCATGCCGCGGATGCGACCAGCCTCCGCGCCCACGTCCTCTACCGGGGGCGGAGACAGCCAAGACTGAACAATGGCCGCCTCCACCAGTAAATCCCGATGAAGTCTACCCACAGCCCATCGCGGAAAAGCGGGAGCTCTGTCCGCCGCGTAACCCCTACTGGGGCCCTGGAGGGACTGGGAGACCTCTATCCGGATGTAGCGGTGATCGGATAGGGTCTCAACCTCCTCCAGGACACACCAGCTCCTTACCCGTGCGGCGACACCGGGGCTAGCGAACGAGAGGTCCACTATCGATCCACCCCAGCGCCGCACGCACGTTTGGACGGACCCCCTGTTGAGCAACACGAGGTCCGCCGCCGCCGCCCATTCTTCAACCGCCGTACCGCGAGCATCCGTCCTGGGGGACCCCCACGCCGTGGATTTGGCGTTAAAATCCCCCAGGACGAGCACAGGACCCGGTGCGCGCCGTATCGAGGTCTCCAAATTGTGGAGGAAGACCTCGTAGGCCGCCAGGCTGCGATTGGGTGAGAAGTACACGCCGTACACCGTGACCCCTCCCCAATCGACTGCCACAAATCCCGTGCCCTTGTCTTTGACCGACAAGGGCGGGGAATGTGGTGTCGTTGACCCAACGACCGCTACGGAGCCATCCCGACTTCCCGCCCAATTCGGGCGATCCGGGACGGAGTAGGGCTCCGCAGCTACGGCGACACCGACCGACCACTCCGCCATAGACTGTAGGAAGAGGTCCTGTGCCCTGGCGGAGTGGTTGAGATTCCCTTGCAGGAGGACGGCGTCACGGTCCATAATCAGACCGTGTCCATCGCCTCCTGCCGCTGCGGCGGTTGTGCCGCGCTAGGTGGGACAGCCGGGATCGATTGGCTGCCACTCACCCCCTTCTTTGGGCCTGACGCCGGAGGTCTGCACCCGTTGCGCCCCATGCAGTGCTTGGCGGGGCGATTTCCCGCCGCGCACGCGGGGCAGAACGGGGCAGCGGTGCAGGTTGCCGCCTGGTGCCCTGCCTGACCGCAGCGGAAGCAGAGCCCGCTGCAGTCGAAGCAATTTGTGCACAGCGGCCGGGTGTGTCCGACTGCCATGCACTTATAGCACCTGGCGGGCCGAGACTCCAGCACGGTCACCCGCGCGGAGCTCCAGCCCACCAGAAGTCTACCCGCGGCAGCCAGAGACTTGGCCGCCGCAACAGGACATGATGCCCAAGCGGCACCTACACCTCCTGGGCCTGGGCGAATGGTGCCCACTCGGACGGCGCTAATTGGAGATCCGGTTTTCGAGGCGATAGCCTCCCGGATCTCATCCGCCGTCACAGAATCATCCAGCCCGGAAATGCGCAGTTCAGCGCACTTCACGGGCCTGGCGACCCGGACACCACTCTCTGCTGGGAACAGGCCCAGCAACCTCTCGGCCATGGCATCGGCCATCCTCACACCATCAGCCCCCCCTGGGAACTCAAAGATTCGAGCTCCCGTCCGGGCTTGGCGGGTTCTGGCGGCGACGACTCCGACATCGGAGAGGTCGAGATCCCGCCGGGCGCGTTTGAGGACGTCCTCATACGACAGGCCCTTCTCCTTGCCTTCTGGCAACACGGTGATGACCACCGCAGCTGCCTTGGGCACCTGGAGCTTGCGCGGCTTCCTTTTCTTGGGCGGCGGCTTGGGCTGCCCTCTACCCGAAGTCGGCGCTGCGTCGCGTTCCACGGCAGTGCTGCGCCGCTTGCCCCGGGACTTCCGGCCCCTCACCACCTGCCAGCCCTGTTCGGCGGGCGTGGCATCTGTGGGTACAGAGCCCTGAGGTTTGACCGCGGAAGCCACGGTTGCCACCACGGTTGCCTCGGGCACAGCAGTCCGCGTGGGCGGAACGGCGCGACCTAGAGGGGGGAACTCATCTCGAGGCTGACCCCTCGACGCTAGTCCCGCCTCTGCATTCTTCTTCTTTTGTTTCTTTTTCTTTTTCTTCTCAAGCCCATCCGGAGCCCGAGAAGAAACGGCCGCGGAGTTCGACGCTTCGGCCACCGCCGCCGCGGCGTATGACGTTAGACGTCCCCCTTGGCACGGCAAGGGTGTAGATTTCGCAGCCATAGGGGGCGCCGTCTTCTTCTTGTTTTTGTCAGCCGCTAGCGGTGGCCGTATTATTGGCTCCGGCGGTAACCTCGCCGCCAGAGCCTCGATCCGCGGACCAAAGACCGCACCAATGCGGTCGATAATCACGCGGACCACTTCTTCGGATATATTGGTGCCCGACTGGTCAGCAGACTCTGAGGGAGCAGCCGCAGGGAGCCCAAGCTCCACCCGCATACCGGCCTGCCCCCTTTCGAGTTCCGCCAGTCGTGCCTCCAACCGTTGGTTGGTCTCGTCGAGACGCTTGTTACTGGCCTCAAGGCGCACATTTTGCGCCTCGAGGCGCCTATTCTGGTTGACAAGGCGTTCGAACGAGACCTCCATCTCATGCGCAGCGTCCTTAAGGCAGCGCGCAAAGCTCCCCTTCAAGTTTCTGGAGCCCGTGGCCACTGTCTCAACGATAGCCACGCTGCTCATCGCTCGCTTCTCCATCTCGGCCATTGTCGGTGGCCCATCCGACGGAAGAGCAAGCTGCGCCGTGAGCATGCTGAGGCGCTCTTCAGCAGTTTGCTCGCCCTCTTGCATCCGTCGGATGGTGAGCTCCGACCTCTCCGAACTCGTTACATTGTTGGAGCGCGGTAGGCTCTGAGTTCGCGGAGGCCGCGACCTCCCTCGTCCTGGTCTCAACGCTGGCAGCTTGAATGGTTGGGCGACAGATGGGTCCGTGTCAACATCCGTCTGCGCCAGCTTCCTCTTTGACGGCTCGAGGCACTCACACTCCTCTGCGGCTGACATCTCCGCAGCCGAGTTGGCTGCTGAGCCGTCTGTCACCGAGGTTCTTCCTCGGCTTTCACTCCTCTTTGAGGAGTTCGATCTTCTTTTGGCGCCTCGCGATAGGTGAGGCACCGTTTGTGTGGGGGCCGTATTCAAGGCCGGACCCCCGGCGGCTAAGGCGTCGGTCGCCCCCCCCTGATACAAGGGGCAGACAGGGCCGGTTTGTGTACTCGGCCCTGTGAGGGATTCCCCGGATGCAGAGCACCCGGGACCCTCCAGGGGAATATTTGTCTTTTTAACTTTCGCCATTTTTATACAGCGTTTTAGGTCCGCCGACCGTGCCGCCCTAGGGACTGGATTCCCTCCAGCCATTCATCCCCTCGTCGGGCGGTGGAACTTGAGATTGGGGTAATTTTTATAGAGGTTGTCTTCCTCGTGATCCAAAGATCCCCGGCCCTGTCAATTCAGGGTTACGGGTTGGGCCGAAACGGTGGTCTCTACGAGAACCGTGCCCACCGCCCGCTATGCGAGCAGCAGGCCCGTCGCCCCTCTGGCTGCTACAGTCCACGTCTCCGGGGACGGGGAGGCCACTGTGACCTCGCTGTCCCCATTCCTCCGTCGCTGCTACTCAGCATAAGGCCGAGACGCCGACGGAGCCTAACGATGGCCAAGCCACCCGTGGTCTCCACTGTTCCCTCTGCTACTCAGAGGGATACGCGGAGCCCACCCGCCGCGGCACGATCATGAAGACCGCCCGCCTGGTGTCGGGATTTGGCCATCAGCACGGGCCGATGTTGCCCAGGGTGCACCGTCCCCGCCAGCTTCCGGACCAGCAGGGCTCTCTAGGAGGTACCCGACCCGCACCCCAGGCTTACTAACCTAACCTTACCTAAGCGTGACCGTTTTCCGGACTACAGGGTCTTTATCGTCGTTTCAGCCCATAAATGACCCACTACTGAGTCGGGCCTCCTCTAAGTTCATGTTGGGAGATTAGCCTACTGTGCCACGCAGCCAAGACGTGTTGACACAGGGTTTGCTTCAAGTTTTCCTTCTGTTGCGGCTAGGTGTTCTGCCTAATACGTTCTTTTAGTAGCCTCTTACGACACCTTCAATATGGTATGGGTTGGTGACATTGTTTATTCTTTATCGTCTTCGTTTCCGCCCATAAATGACCCACTACTGTGTCGGGCCTACTCACAATTCATGGAAGGACATTAGCCTACTGTGCCACGCTGGCAAAACGGGTTGGCACAGGGTTTGCTGACCCGGTAAGACTCCCTCCATGTACGAATTATGTACGCACATAAAGAATACAATTCTAATAAATTTTCCGTGTGGTGTCACCAGCCCATACCATATTGAGGGTGTCGTAAGAAGCGACTAAAAGAACGCATTACGCAGATCACCTAGCCGCAACAGAAGGAAAACTTGAAGCAAACCCTGTGTCAACCCGTCTTGGCTGCGTGGCACAGTAGGCTAATCTCCCAACATGAACTTAGAGGAGGCCCGACTCAGTAGTGGGTCATTTATGGGCTGAAACGACGATAAAGACCCTGTAGTCCGGAAAACGATCACGCTTAGGTCAGGTTAGGTTAGTAGGCCTAAACGAGTTTTATGTATGAATTAACTCTGGCCTTGCTACGAAAGATCGTCCTTGAAAGATATCGAAGCCACGCATAGCCATGTGTAATACCTTTTTAGAATCCCTACTAAATGCGCCAAAAATTGTGATACAGTGGCACTTTTCTGTAGAGTATTTTTTTTTCACAGTGGGGTCCGAAGTAAGCAACAAGTTTTGAATTAAGAATTATGTCTTTCGGAAAACTTAATGTTACCTTTAACACACCCAATAAACTACCATAAATAGCATGTCTAACGAAAGGGCTCATCAGTACCAATCTATTGAAATTTTTTAAAAAGATACAGGATGTAGATTTTGTGGAATTTTATCAAGTTTTAGTAAAAAAAGGACAATTTCTCATAAAAACACAAAATCAATTATAACTCTGCAGGGGTTGACCTTAGGGACCTCCCGTAGAACAATATTTTGCTGCTGATAACCCCATCTAACCGCTGGTTGCGTTTGATCCACGACTTTTTGACCACCCTGTATATATTACAAAATTGCTATATAGAAATCGACATACCAGTACCTATAAAATCAACTTTTACTTTTTATTCTATTATAAAATGTCGCCAATGACCGTATCAAGCGATAAGGCAATTCAATGTCACAATCTGACACGAGAAAGCCCGGAATACGTGCTTTGTTTGGGAGCTTCGTTAGCACTTTCTATGCGTGCCATACTAAGTAGGTAATCCATGCAAGAGGTTCCTTCGATGTTTATAACACGGCCCTTTCTTTCTGTGTACTGAATCCAAATGGCTTGTAGAAAACGAAAACTGTAACACTAAACTACTTGCCTACTTACGAAAAAACTGGAGAAACACGCGGTTTGAGTAGTTTTTAGTGTTCTTATCGTCCGACTACACAGAGGGATGTTATAAATTTGACGCTTGCCTATTGTTGCCGTTATAGTTGCCGAATGTGTCGGGTGAATCATTTTTGGTTTTTGTTTTTAGGGTGTCTTTTTGACCCCTAAACTACTATTTCAACCTATTTTCAATTGAAGGGCCCAGCCGACACGTTGCAAGATTAGTCTCCTGTAAAAATAGGTCTAGGGGTTGGATGTGCCGCCTTTGGACCACGGCTCCTAGGTTCAATTCCGGGGTCGGGCAAGTTTCTTTTTGTAAATTACAGGCAATTGCTCTGGGTGTCATTTATGTTTGTAAATTGCATTTTTGTAAACAGCCCCCGCAATACAGGAAAAGTGAAGAGGTGAGTTTCGTTTTAAAAAAAGCTACGAGCATGTGGCTTATAATTTGAAATGACGCTAGTAGGTATTAGTACCTAGGTTACCAAAACTGTCCAATCAAAGTAATTAATGTTTGTCGATGTTGACTATTGAATTAGTAGAATCCGTTACAAGATATCATGTCACAAACCGTAAAGAGCTACAAGGAAAAAAAAAGATATCATGTCATGGTATAGGTTCCTTTTTCCCCTTTTCTATGGTAATCTGCCGGTGTCTTCGGCAATTTTTGCCAGTGTTACGTGATAACTGCTCATATGTTTTATGCAGCAAAGGTTTCTTAGTTTTATATTATTAACACGGATCATTGAGTCTTGCACAATTTATACAAGAGTTGGAATATTCTCCTAGTCACGAAATCCAAATCTGATTGTACTGCGAAACTTCCTCTAAACTGGACTTGGGACTGGTCACGACATGTAAAACCAGATGGCAGCATAATCGACGCTATGCCGTCGGTTTATCGCACTCTTATCCCAAAACAGGAAGTATCTCACAACCAATAGCAAACCGGTTGTACAATCACCCTTGCATTGTTTTTTTAAATAGGTACCGCACATACAGGTACGAAAATAATCCGTGTTGCCTTACATTACAAAGAAAAATAATATATGAACGTTCGGCGGTGTAGGTACTCATGTGCCAGATAAATCAATAGCGAGGTCGGAAACAAAACGAATGTGCCATAATTAAAGCTCGTAATTAATTTCAAAAGGTGCGCTAGTGTGTGGGTGGACGCTAACAGATACAGATTTAGTAAATTAAGCTATTATATGACCTACACTTGAAATATTTGAATACTTAACCGACTACCGACACCCGGCCTGGACTCGGGGGGGAAGAAAGGTAATTAGCACCCCGTTCTACCCACTAAAACCACAGAGTAATACAGAGCGAAACCTTCTAAAGAGTGAGCAAAATTGTTACCTATTCCTTGGAAGCACAGGAGGATTAAATTAAATACACAAAAGTTTGTTTACATCTATTTGTCATTTAATAATTTGAGAAATACTTTTAGTCATAAACTAATCACATAATTTCAAAAAGTCTTCATTGGTCTTTGTAGAATTAAAAAA
Source organism: Clostera curtula (assembly GCA_905475355.2). Lineage (NCBI taxonomy): Eukaryota > Metazoa > Arthropoda > Insecta > Lepidoptera > Notodontidae > Clostera > Clostera curtula. The sequence continues at coordinate 10,051,451 of FR997797.1, read as the reverse complement.
AGATATGTTTTTATTTTTTCGATTGCTGTGCATGCACACAGTACAGTAAACCATATTTAAACTCTTTCTAATTTATTCAAATTTCAATTTTAAACAAACACGCACGACGCGATACGCAGCGAGCGGTGAGGTAGCCCTTTGTTAAAGCACTGGCCGAACCAGTATAAACCGGTTATTACCGGTTTCGTTCCGTACGGGACGAGCCGCCAGTGGCCCCGCACACACGCGCACCGTGCTTGTAGTAGTGTACCTACCGTGGCGCTGTTCTTAGAAGGTTTCGCTCTGTATAACTCTCTACTCCTGTGCTAAAACTATCGGCGTTCCGCACGTTCAGGGTTCGGTTCTCAATGGTGGTATATGTTTAGCGACCTTCAGGGAAATAGAGTGACATCTAACAAATTTCGATACAGGAGCTCTGAAGCTTAGCTTGCCTTAAACGAGCTCTGTTGCAATTAGATCTAGAGAATGTTTCGACACCTTTTACTAGAGTCAGGTAATAGTTTCCTTCCGTGTGGTGACGGATTTAGAATTCATAGTGACAAAAGGAAATGACGGCTGATAACCTAGCCGCAAGAGAAGGAAAACTTGATACGAAACCCTGTGCTAAACCGTCTGGCCAGCGTGGCATAGTAGGCTAATTACCCCCTATGTAACTGGAGGAAGCGCGACTCGGCAGTGGGTTATATATGGGCTGAATAGTAGTAGATATAGAATATTATAGGTACACCAATAAACCTTTTTTTATTGGTATTGCACACCAATAAAAAGGATATTATACTGACTATTACAGACTGTTGAGTCGCCGCCCTCCACTTTCACACTGATAATTTTGCCAGACCACGGTACGAGCTGGTTTCATTTCAAGTTTTCCTTCTCGTTTAATTGTTGTATATTCTTTATTCATATGTTTTTGCATGTTATTCATAAAAAAGGAAACCGTTTTATTATATTTTTATTAAAAAAATATGACTTCCCTAGGGGCGGAAAAGTCTTCAACCCACGAGTGGTTAGTGCTGCAAAGAGAGGAATCGCCTAACAACGCGCCGTCTCAAGCAAAACCACCTTTTGTATCAAAAAATTTTCCCAACCGGATATCGAAAGCTGTTCAGCAAAACCTTTCGGCATCCAACCGTGCACTGATACAACGAGCGTAATATAATAATACTGGTTGTCTAAATCAAACAAATCTAAAAATATTAACCCTTTTTTTTCTTTTTCTGCCTTTCCGATGTTCTCATCATGTGGAATGGTGATATCAACCAGCTTTACGTGGCGTCGGTCTCCACTATTATAACGATGTCAGGTTTATTGTCAGCAATATACCTTTCAGTATGTAATTCCTTCCGTATTATTATATTTATCGTATTTCGTGTTATAATATACGGACAATGTAATTGTAACCTCTTTCTTTATTGTTTAATACTTAGGCTGCTCTAAAACATCTTACCTTTAAAACATTTACTCAAATATCTTGAATGTTGTCGACAATGACCAGTCACTTACAATTTGTATTGCCAGCGACCGAGAGCTGAACTCAATGAGTATTTCCTGAGTCTAGCGTACTTGGACAAAAAAATGACCCAAAATTAGCATAACTATCTACTTCGATTTTCACCGTGTTCCGTAGATAAATTATTTGGTCTAAATAGGTTTACTGTCAGACTTCGAAAGTGAATAAATTACCATCCATTGCCTTTCATAGAGATGAAATAAGTTATAGACGTTTGTTATTCGCATTCTAATACTACCAACGGAAGTAACAAAGTTATGGAGACCAGCCGTTTCGCCTTTGGCGAGAAAGTTCAGATTTTTTGTACGTAGGCCATCAGTGACTGAAAGATGGAATTTCAATACCTTAATTTAAACAAATTACGTGTGACGTTGTTTGTCCGTCCGCGATGGACTCCTAAACTACTTCATCGATTTAATCATATGTGTACACCGTGTGCAGTTTGTTTGATCCAACTTGAAAGATAGTAGTAAGCTATCAGCATCTCAATGTATAGTCGCAATATCTTTATAATGCAAATTATTTCTATCTATTATTTGACAGTCACAATTATATTATTCTAAATCAATAGAATAAAATAAATATGTTAGCTCCAAGCGATTCTAACAGATGGCGATATCTGTTGACTGGATTGAGTAAGATTCAATAGATAACGCTATGTTAAAAATTAAATTAATGTTGTTAAATGTAATATAACAAAACGTTAGCCACAGCCACGCGTGGCCAGGTCTCATCATTTCATCATCAGCCCACATTAGTCCACTGCTGGACATAGGCCTCCCCTAAAGAGCGCCCGCAACCTTTCGCAGATCGTCGCTCCATCTAGCAGAGGGCCGTCCCACACTACGCTTGCCGATTCGCGGTCTCCACTCAAGAACTCGTCTACCCCAGCGGTTGTCGGTTCTTCTACAGATATGACCAGCCCACTGCCACTTCAGTCTGCTAATTCTCTGAGCTATGTCGGTTTTCTTGGTTCTCTGTCAGATAGTCTCGTTACGGAGCCTATCTTTCAGAGAAAATCCAAGCATAGCTCGCTCCATAGCATGCTGAGCGACTTTAAATTGATGGACTAGTCTCACCGTGAGTATCCACGTCTCGGAGCCGTAGGTCATGACGGGTAGGACGCACTATTCGAAAACTTTCGTTTTCAAACTCTGCGGGATGGGCGACGAGAAGTATTCATATATGTTTGTGTCTTTTATGTATATTGCAATTAAAATATTACAGAAGGTATCAACTCTTTTATATGGGTAACCCAGCCGTAATAAAACCAATGTCCCATTAATTGACCGATTCGGGGCCACGAGTATCACTCCTCCGGCAGGTATGCTCCCGGGGCAAGCTATTTAAATACATAACATATTTTATTATACCTTGTTTAAACTATTTATTTCCAAGCAACCTTCCTTGGACTTATTAGTGTCCTATTTCAAGAGAAAATGTGGTCACCTGAGGCAAAGTGGACTGCACTTATTGTTAGGTTGTGGTTTACCAATAGTCGACCCAGATTTTGATCTCAATTTTTATACTTACGTGATTGCTAGTCTTGTTATTTTTCTTAATGCTTTCCTAGCATAATTGCTAGTTACAAAGCGTAACCGATTTTACGCAATACCTCATGAGTGTAAGACAATGTAATCAATTAAATATGGATAAATATTGTATTTACCTTATCTTATTTTTTTTAATTTTAGTAAAATAAGAAAGGGAGACTCCAATGACTGTTTTAGAATGTAGTTCAATAAATGTTTTTGAAAGCATTAAATCCAATTTGCTACAGGAGCACAAATTGTGATAAAATCGACAATAATTTACTGGGTTGCATTAAGCGATAGCCCATTGCTGATTAATAAAAATCAAAATTAGACGTCATACACCGCTATTACAAAGTGCCTGCGTTCCACATTCGAATATGCATATGTAGGCTTACCTATTTTCTCACGGTAGAACTGAGAAAACATGTAAGCCTACCTTTGCACTTAAACCAAGTTATCTGTGAACTGGAGGTCGGCGCACCGCCGTAATGTCTCCCGCACTCCCCAACCACAAAAGAATTTTAGGGAAAATAACAGAGGTCTGACGTTACATCTGGGGACACGTGAATGTACGGACGGAACGTACGGACGGATAACTGATGTAGTTCCATTTCACAGAAACCTTGGTTGGTCTGTATTTGACCGTGCACGCTTGTCATAATTGTCATGGGCCTACACGCATTCTTAATTTTTATGTACGCCTATCGACCTTGTAGCAACGTATACACATGTATTAGTGGGCGGTTTGTGATGTCACTGTTAAGTTAGCTTTGTCTTTGTAATAATCGGCCGTGTTATCTTTTCCTATTCTGTTTACTTAGGCGCAGTGTTAATGTCAATGGCAGAGGAAAGTCTCTAATTAAAAAGTAGAGTTTTTCAGACAAATGACGGATGGTTAATTGGTTACAGAATAGATGATGGCACTCGCGTTCACTTTGAGGTGTCATTCGAGCCTATCTTTACGGCAGTGAGCACAACCGAGGTGACGGCAGTACTAGCACGAGAGCTGAATGCGCCCAAGTACTTCAGCGGGGTCATCGCGCTACCTGAGACGCTTCATATCGAGGTACGCGCGAATTGTAATCTTATACTGGACATTTTAAAGTCTTATTTACTTATTTTTAAAAGACATTCATAAATATTAAACGATCCTAAATGTGTTAAGAGTTAGCCCTAAGATTTCGGCCACTAATTTCCGATGAAACACACTTTTTGTCTTCAAAAACTGCATTTCTCTCTTAAAGTTCAAGATAGGAAATTTATACACAGATATTTTAGTAAGGTTCCGAGTATACACATCCAATGTAAGGGACATTGGATGTGTATACCCTTTATGTGAAACATTGTATTTGTGACCCGGAATTGGTACCCATGATATGGTAATCACGATGCAAGCGATCTACTTTTGAGTTCAACTTATGAATAAGTGTAAACAATGGGTGAAAGTTTAAACTTCGGTTTTGATAGACACATGATAGTAACTCATATGAGTAATTAACATAGGCATCTTCTAATTTGCATGCAATCCTAATGTATGTTGATACCTATCAGATTTACTCAAAGTTTTTTTAGAGTAGGTATTTCAAAAGATAATACGAAAATATTGCTGACGTTAGACAGCCGTTTGCTAAATACCGAGGTAAACGCCGATTACCAAATAAAGCCTTAGAATTCATGGTTAGATCTGTTATATTTGCAATTTTTAATAAGTACTATTTAAATGGTTACTAAATATTGATTAGAACCATTATAGCAAACTTGAACATTTTATGAAACCCACGACACAACTACAAATGCGGATTTTCCACCGGCTGAGATCCACTATCCTCGATTAAGGGTTTTAATCAAACAAGAACTAAATACAAAATTGTTCATCTGTTCACGAGCTATGGACAGATATGTCATATAACACTATAGCACTACTCTTTTTCATCGGGATGTTAATACCGCACTTTAGCACCACCCGGGGCGGGGATATGTGAAAAGAAATGATTTTCAATTTTAGTTCCTAATTTATCAGAAAAATGCTGGTACGCCCCACTATAAGAACTATTGACTATTCTTTAATTTTAAATCATCAAGGTTAAAAATGTATCTTCCAGGAAAACTCCGTGATCTCATCGTTGGAATTAAAAGAGGCAGCGACGACACTTATAGAAACGCCTACCACGGAGGCTACTACTCCTGAGATTGTCGAAGAATTGCGCCAATGTGCCCCCGTTACGCTATCTCTATGCAAGCACCTACCGTACAATGTCACGTCCTACCCCAATTTGGTAGGGCACTCCTCACATGAAGCCTTAATGCGAGACTTGGTCGCCTTTAGGGAACTGCTTGACGCCGAATGTTCTGTTCTTGCACAGGTAAGTTTAAATTTAAAACGAGTAGTGACTATGAGTGGTTTTATGGCTGCCTTTCGATCACGGGTCGGGAAGTCTTCGGATGATGTAGGCAATATATAAATTGCTCTGGGACTCAGCCGCAGAGGGGGTCTGCAAAGTAGGTACATGGTTAAGGTGGATGCTCCAGGGTAGCCCGCGAAATTCAAATTTTCTCACGTTTTTTGCAATTTGCAGGGCAGTGCTAGGTTGTATGATGATGAACATTTGATTCGCGGCTGTAAGCCGTATGTAGTTACAGAGTTATAATCATCAAACTCATCAATACAACCCTCCAAGCTCATAAAGGTGCAAGAATGACTTTGACGTTGAAAAAGTTTTTCTTGCACCTTTATGAGCTTGGAGGGTTGTATTGATGATTTTGATGATTATAATTCTTTATCTACATACGTCTTACAGCCGCGAATAACATTTTAATCAACATACAACCTAGCACTGACCTGCAAATTGCAAAAAACGTAAGAAAATTTGAATTTCGCGGGCTACCCTGGAGTATCCACCTTAAGTTAGAGCCCTGTGACATTCCGATATCCAGTGAAGAGAGTTGTGTCATGTAAAAAGAAAGTTACTCCGTTATACTAGTTCCTACTACGACTAATCAGCCCATAATTTACCTACTATTGAGTCAGGCCTCACAGGGAGGGTAATTATGGTAACTGGCGAGACGAGTCGGCAGAGGGTTTCGTTTCTAATAAATTGTCCTTGTCATTTCCTTGCGCTTGCGACACCCTCAGGATGGAATGGGGTGGTGACACTATGTATTCTACCTCCGTGACCACGCGGATAACCACTAGGTCCTAAGTAACCAAAACTGTGCATACCGGCTTATTTTATAAAGAACTAAAGAAAATCTACAGAAATTAATACGCTTTTATTGGCTTCGCTTGTATGTATGTAACGGAATCTTTGCACATGATTTTGACCCAGTTAAAAACGTCGGAATAACACGAAATTTGCCATACTTATTAAGGACCGATGACAATTCAATATTTTAAACATTTTGACCCGTTATCATTAATACAAATAATAATAATAACGGTGATCAAGGTGGAACACCGCTCTTCGATGCAATAGCTAATAGAAATGTAAATATCATAAATAGTCCGGGGTCCCCCGTACATTGATTTCACTTGATTACTATCAAGCTAATTTTTCGTGAGTAGCTTCATTTTCATGAGACGCCCAACATTTTCTTGTCTACAACTCATGACTGTGGTAGCTAACAGAGGTAGCAAGGGTGAAATATGTTGATTTTATGATTCTAAAAAAATTATTACTAACCGGGTGCTTTTTGGTATATCTGATGATAATTATCTAAATTATTCGAAAATGTATTTGTCCTACAAAATGTATGGTTTGATCAAAGAGTCCTCCACTTCCAATATGTATCGATAACGAGGTCATCAAAAATGATTACTAACCAGCTGGTTTTTTTTTATTTACTTAATAAATATGTATATTATTTAACCGTCATATTGTCCTACAAGTTGCGTGGTACGTTATCCCGGTCCTACACTCAAAAGTTGTTCTACAGATCATAGAAAAAAAATTATTACTATCAAGCTGAATCTTTGTGAATAGCTTTGTTTTGATGAGACGCCCAACATTTTCTTGTCGACATCTCTTGATTGTGGTAGCTAACAGAGGTAGCAAAGGTTAAATATGTTGATTTAATGATTCTAAAAAAATTATTACTAACCGGGTGATTTTTGGTATATCTGATGAGAACTATCTAAATTATTCGAAAATGTATTTGTCCTACAAAATGTATGGTTTGATCAAAGAGTCCTCCACTTCCAATATGTAGCGATAATGAGGTCATCAAAAATTATTACTAACCAGCTGGTTTTTTTTTATTTACTTAGTAAATATTTATATTATTTAACCGTCATATTGTCCTACAAGTTGCGTGGTACGTTATCCCGGTCCTACACTCAGAAATTGGTAATACCACAAGACCCATTTTGTCATCACTAACTGTAGGACACCAATTTTACATGATAGGTTAGTATTCTCTGCCCAAATGATACAATTTCCTACAAAAAAAACAGGTATGTATCATGAGTCCGACAGAAATTGTCATTTTTCGTTTTCCTACGTATAACTTATGATACAGTGAAAACATCTTTTTTATTAACTTAAATAACTTTTACTTAAAAAAAAATGTATATTCATCAGATTCATCTGATAAATTTTCAGTATCATCACTGTCATTTTCATCTATTTCATTTTCCTCGTCTTCTGACTGTAATAACGTAAAAAATTAAGTATTATTTAACATAAAATGAATCCACTTCGTTTTATAGTGTGCTAAACTTTTTATATAGTACACACATACGGATTCCGCTATACAACGACATTCACCGTTATGTTTAATGGATGAAAATTATTTTATTAGAAATTTAGTATGTTACAAATAATTTTCATCCATTAAACATAACGGTGAATGTCGTTGTATAGCGGAATCCGTATGTGTGTACTATATAAAAAGTTTAGCACACTATAAAACGAAGTGGATTCATTTTATGTTAAATAATACTTAATTTTTTACGTCATTACAGAGACAGAAGACGAGGAAAATGAAATAGATGAAAATGACAGTGATGATACTGAAAATTTATCAGATGAATCTGATGAATATTATTTTTTTTTATATGTAAATAATTATTTTTTTGTACTACTTAAGAAAAGTAATTTATTTAAATAAAAAAAAAAGACGTTTTCACTGTATCATCACTACATAGTATAAAACAAAGTCGCTGTCGTCTGTCCGTCCCTATGTATGCTTAAAACTTGAAAACTACGCAACGGATTTTGAAGCGGTTTTCTTTAATAGATAGAGTGATTCAAGATGAAGGTTTATATGTATAATACATGCACCCGTGCGAAGCCGGTTCGGGTCGCTAGTAAGTTATAAGTCGGAAAACGAAAAAATTACAATTTTTGTCGGACTCGCGTTACATACCTGTTTTCTTGTAGGACATTGTATCATTTGGGCAGAGAATACACTAACCTATCATGTAAAATTATTGTCCTACAGTTAGTGATGACAAAATGGGTCTTGTGGTTTTAACAACTTTTGAGCGTAGGACCGGGATAACGTACCACGCAACTTGTAGGACAATATGACGGTTAAATAATATACATATTTATTAAGTAAATTAAAAAAAACCAGCTGGTTAGTAATCATTTTTTATGACCTCGTTATCCATACATATTGGAGGTGGAGGACTCTTTGATCAAACCACACATTTTGTAGGACAAATACATTTTCGAATAATTTAGACAATTATCATTAGATATACCAAAAAGCACCCGGTTAGTAATAATTTTTTTTGAATCATAAAATCAACATATTTCACCCTTGCTACCTCTGTTAGCTACCACAATCAAGAGTTGTCGACAAGAAAATGTTGGGCGTCTCATGAAAATGAAGCTACTCACGAAAAATTAGCTTGATAGTAATCAAGTGAAAACAATGTACCGGGGATCCCGGACTAAAAGCTATTGCTATATTTTTTATTGATTATTTAGCAATCGCTTTATTATATTTCAACTAAAAAATATATAATAGTTTAGTCATATCTGTTCATAAAATATTTAGAACTATTGATACCATGCACCTCACGCTTTTACAATAAAATTATTTTTTCTGACACTATTTTTAATTCAAATTTATTTTCTATTTTTAATTCGATTTTCTAGAAAAGCGTATTTTTTAGTTTTTTTTAAACTATTATTTTTCATTATGTACTTGGTTTTGTATCGCGCGGTTCCTCCCATCATAAAGGTAAATAAATTTTGGCGAGGTCACCAAGGTTTCAGTGATTGATGATTCCAGGCCCAAACAGTAAAGTTATTTATTTTCCATGTATAGGACTTCGTCTGCCAAATGCTGCAGCCTCGTTGCGAGGAGAGCCGGCTAGTACGCCCCTGCCGCGCTTACTGCCGCGCGTTCCACGCCGGGTGTGGAGCTCGGCTGCCGGAGCGCCTGCGTCCACACTTTGATTGCGCACGATTCCCAGAATACTACGGCTTCGGATCATGTGCCCCTGAACCAAGTGCGTATGTTTTTACCTATCTTAGTACTGTACCTACATAACTTAGTTGCACTCTCAGTTCATGTTCATTCACTTTTCTATTAATCACTGAGTTGATGTTCATTCATTTTCATGGCAATCTTGTCGGGTAGAATAGGTTTTTTAATACAGTTGCTCAAAAAGTGGCATATTACAGGGACGTATAGCGTTCGGGAAGTGGGCTATTACACACGCGTGCTTTTTCTTTACCATTCCCGCACTAGTGCGTTTTCTTTCCCAACTGTCAAAATAATGTCTATTATAAGGAAAAACCAACCATGAAGTTTTTACTAAAAAAAATCATAGAAGTTTTTATGATTCATGCAAATACGTATATTTCTAAAAACAAAAATACGTACTAATTTGTTTCAAAATCAGATTTAATGATTTGATTGAATGTGTTTTATTTCACCTAATTAAATTTCATTTCATATCAATAAAAAAATTCTACTGAAGACTTGGCTGTATGGGCATTGTTCCTTTTGCCTACCAGAATGGGTGCAGAAAAAAAAACCTGCTTATATTCTATCTACGGTCGGCGCCATTTTTCAGAAATGATTAGTTAGTTGAGTTTATTGTGTTTATAATATTTTATTAAATTGCTTCATTTTTTCGCAACTGTCATCAGCTTCATCTTCATTCTTCATCTTTTCGGCTGCGCCTCGGCTCGGGTAGACATTTGTCGGAACTCGTTGTAATGACAGCCTTTTGGCACTTGTAATGAAATATACTATTATGATTTCTTGACTTACTTTTTATTTCTCTCTGTTTGGTTATTATACCCTTTTCAAGATAGCGTGATCGATTTGACAGATGTCAATTTTTCTGATCGACAAAAAGTTATGACTCCGAACTACGTCGCGGTAATGGGGACCAGTAGTGCCGTGGTAGCACTTCTGCGTGCAGCGTACTTCGGAATCATACCTTTACTTTGCAATGACGAATAGTGGTGGGAAACAGATAATATCTAGTAGTCCAAAAAATAACGGTTTAAAATACTTGCAACTGTGACGAGATGGTATGGGTGTATTATGTGTGAAATTCTTTATCACTTTTTCTTAACTTTATAAGACAATATTCGAATAAAAACATTGTCATTTTGAAACAAAATTCGTTGGCTTTAGCGCATTGAAATTTAACACTTTTACAACTATTATTTTCTTTTCTTTTTTGTTGACTTTCATGGTCTGAACCACCTATTTAAATTTGGCGGAAGGTCAAAAAATAACCCTGTAATATTAAATAGGAACTTATTATGAATATAGACCCACCATCGCTTATCTACCCAATGATTTATATGTCTAGTGCAATTAAGAATTTCACACATAATACACCCTTTTTTTGTTCGCCCGGCGTAAAGTCCGTTAAGGACTATCCCCGTCGGCCTCGGGGATGGCCGAGGGGGGGCGTGTGGGACTCTCCCCCAGAGTGGGGGCCTACCCACTAAACCTCCCCGGGTTGCTCCAACTCGCGTCCTTGTTGCGGCATTGTGGGATCTGTACTCAGAACCACGCCGCCGCAGACAGGAGGCCCACCTCCTCAACTCAGGCTCCTACGAGCACTCGACGTCCTGCCGTGAGCACCCGAACAGGACGTCGCATCTTCTCAGATCCCGTGTGGGGCGAGGGCATCCCCGTGCCCTTCCCCGGGAACTGTGCCCTGCCCCGGGATACATAATACGATAATACACCCACGCCAACTTTTCACTGTTACAAGTATTTTAAAACGTTATTTTTTGGACTACTAGATATTTTCTGTTTCCCATCACTAGCCCGTCTGTCAAATCGATCATGCTATCTTGAATAGGGTATATTTTAATTTAATTATAGTTAAAAGCAAGAAAAGTTTATTATGTTAAATATATTTTGTAGTGTATTGTTAATTGTACTCTATTCGCTTCGCTCCTTAACAATAGCTTTATGTAAGGACTTGTTATCGGCTCAATGTAGCTATCCCTAAGCCAAACATAAATCTGTAGTAGCTGTTAGTCTTCTATGCATTAATAAATTTAATAAAAAGAGAAGCTGGGAATTTATGGGGAGGTGTTTGTTCCAGATTGCCATGGCAGTCTACAGCAGCTGGGGCTATCACGGCGCGAGTGCGACGGTACACCGGACTGTGCGCACGCGGATGATGAGCGCGATTGTGCGCATTGCACGGCGGCAGGAGGGCGCCCATTGCGCTGTGCCTTGCACACAAGATGCTTACCTAGTCATCTAAGATGCGACGGTACGCCCGATTGTCCTGACGGCAGCGACGAAACTGGATGCTGTGAGTTTTTAAAAGCACTAATTTCGGTAGTTACGTGCTAAGTAGTTACCCTTACTCTCCAGTTCCAGATACAGTAATCCCCAGTACCGTTAGTTTTACCACAGGATCAAAATCGAACTCTTGTATTTTTTTCTCGGGTCTAATTTGTCAATTGCATTTGTGTTGTTTGTAGTTGTCAAGTTCTTGGTCAAACCAATCTGAATGCTACTTGAGCGTAATATAGATGCACATATTATCACGTTCGATTTTAATATACTGTCATAGTCGATCATTTTTAATAACTCAATAAGGTAAAAGATGACTTTACAAACATGTTATTTTATTTTGATCATGAATATCTTCTATTTCTGTAATATTATCGTATTTTGTGTTATTTTAGTGTGGATCGCCCGTTCTCTAGTAAGTTGGCGGCGAGAGAACAGCGAAAGCACATTAGGATCTGTCCGAAACAGAGCCGGGTACGCAGTGTGGGCGGAGCGAGGCCGCGATGGCAAGATTTGCGCCACCCCACACGAACACAATAAGCTAGCCCTCACCAGCGTAGCTGCTTCCCTGTGTAGGGCTTTGACGTTCAAGTAAGATATCGGACAAATCTAACGTTTTTTTGTACCAAGGATTGCAAGAGCTGCCTGACTTCACCGGGTACACAGCGTAAGGGCGTCCAGCGTATTTTTCTACAAGTGCGATTTAAATTATATCTTAACTTATATCTTTAAATGAACAATTCTTGTATATATATAATTGGAATCTCGGAATCGGCTCCAGCGATTTTCACGAAATTTAGTATATATGGGGTTTCGGGGGCGATAAATCGATCTAGCTAGGAATCATTTTTAGAAAATGTCATTTTATTCGGGTTTCGGGGGCGATAAATCGATCTAGCTAGGAACCCTGACATCTATTGGCGAATAATAATACTACTTTTTTGTGAGCACAACAGCAGATGGCGTTGTTAAGTAACACGAAGTCAATGAGTGTTTGCTTTGAGGTTAGACTTAATTCCTGACATCTGTTGGCGAATAATAATACTACTTTTTGTAAGCACAACAGCTGATGGCGTTGTTAAGCAACACGAAGTCAATGAATGTTTGCGTAATTTTCCAAAAAACACAATTTTTAAAAAATTTGGTATCTATTATTAGAGATCCCCGGCCCAGCTATTTATTTGTCACGTGGTTACTTGCTTGTGATCAGTCCTACAATCTAAACCCTACGCTTGCTTAATGCGCACATAATTTAATTCGGTCTAGGTGAAATTTTAATGATATCGGCATTTCACAGGACCGCTCTGAGCGCCGAAGTTGTGCCTGATGGAGAAGAGACCAACGAGGATGAAGCCACCGAGAACCAGAAAGAACAGCCGGAATATGTTGAAATAGTTGACCCCTTCGCCCCAGAGATATCATTTCAGAAAAGCGATTGTCCTGAACGAAAAGTGATAAGGGTTGTTTGTGATCAATTGGGTGAGTCCTAGAATCCCTGCCTCCCTACTATTGATGTGTAAGTAACACTAAACAATTGTAACGCGGTGTAGGGGTTATATAGATGCGCCGCTGGGTGTTATTTGTGTTCGTGACTTTCCTGTTTGTAAACTGGCCCCGAGATACAGAATATATATATATAGGGCATCGTCTATATTAAAAATAAAGAGGATGGCAGGATTTGGCCTTCATTACCACTTTCAAAAATGGATATAGGTACTTTATGACAGGATTCAACGCTAAGCGGGAAATTTTATGATAAAAATGTTACGATCTCTTTTTTAACAGTAATACTTTGAGGAGAACCAGCGCCTTCACCAAAAATGTCAAATAAGCTTTGTCTTTCAGAGTGTGGAGTTCCATCAGCGCGAGGTGCTCGTGCCTCCAGTGGGGTTGAAGGATTGCCAAGATCTGCACAGCCAGGCGACTGGCCATGGCACGTCGCTTTACTGCGCTCATATGTTCACGTCTGTGACGCGGCTCTCATACATGCCTCGTGGCTAATAACTACGGCGTCGTGTTTCCAAGTAAGCTAAGCGAGTACCCATGCGAACTAATTGCATTTAGAAAACTCTTGTTTACATTGCAGCTGTATAAAAATTAATAGAGACTACGTCTTGGACGAATTAACATATTTAGGTTTTTTTGTTATTTTAAAGATGTGGTCTTGGCTATGAATATTTAAATGTTTTGAAGCCATAAATGAACCACCGCTGAGTCGAGCCTCCTTCAAGTACATGGAGGGTAACTAGCCTACTATGCCACGCTGGCCAGGCGGGTTGGCACAAGGTTTGGTATCAAGTCGGAGAAGTGCGGCTAGGTTATCAGCCTTCCCCGTGGAGATACAGTCAGGGCCCACGGGGCAGCAAGCGCGGGACGGTACACCCCGGGGACGTTTAGTGGGTATGACTCCGTCTCCTGACAGAGGCGGGGGGGAACTCCCACACACCCCCTGTTGGCCATCTCCAGGCTGGCAGGGATAGTCCATAAAGGATTTTACCCGGGCAAAAAAAAAAAAATGTTATCAGCCTTGTCATTTCCTTATGTTGGATTTTACGACACCCTCACAGGACGCAATGGGGTGGTGACATTGGTGTATTTTTAATCCTTCACCAAACCGGTAGAATATCGAATGAGTCGTATCGTATATCTTGGTTGTGTTGGAAGTAGCATTTTGTCTAGTTTTATTATGTATACAGTACCTCACTATTACCAGTCGATGATATAGAATACGCAGTGTCACCAACCCATACCATCCCGAGGGTGTCGTAAGAGAAGGAAAACTTGATACAAACCCTGCGCCAACCCGTCTTGCCAGCGTGGCCAAGTAGACTAATTTCCCTCCACGTAGTTGGAGCAGGCCCGATTCAGTACTGGGTCATTTATGGGCTGAAACGACGACGACGATACACTAAGCAACAGTTACACTTCTGATAATTAATTAATGACTATTAAACTCTATCGACGCATTATTCAATCCAAAAATAAGTTTGTTTTTTGAGGAATTGTGTTTATTTATATTTACAGGGCCAACCAAAAGCAGAGTGGACAGCGAGGTTTGGGACCGTTCGGACACTAAGCACAACGCCGTGGCAACAGGAAAGACGGATCGTTGGCATGGTGCGTTCACCAGTCGAAGGCAGCCAGCTAGCGCTTATAAGACTTGAAGAACCTATTGAATTGACCGACTTTGTGCGTCCAATATGCCTCCCTGAAAATATAGGTGACACCACCCGCAGTGTTTGCAACACACTAGGATGGATGAGAAATAAAGACCAGTTGCAGCGTGTTCATGTCGTGGCCAGCGCTATGAATACTTGTGAAAATGTCAGCATAGCGACAATGAATGGAATTTGCGCAGAACCACTATATGATCAAGATGATTGTGACGTAAGTAACACATTATTTAATAATTATATACAAGAGTGCAAAGTTGCTTTTTAACCGCGTGTTCAATTTTGATGACCGAGCAAGCGAAGGATTCTAAAATTGAATCACGAGCGCAGCGAGTGATTCAAAATTAGAATCCTGAACGTTAGCGAGGGAATCAAAAGAGCACGAGGTGAAAAATCTTTGCACTCGAGTGCAACACGTTTACAATAAAAAAAAAAACGTTTACAATCACAAGATAGGTAGACTTTTATTTCAGTTTAGGTATTAATTACTACATTATGACAGGTAAGTATTACAGAATAATCTTTACTTTATTCTCTAGCGAATAAAAACGGCTTTTGCACTCAGATATCGAAGAGCAAAAATACTCTTTCCGAGATGGGGGGACGAAAACGTCTTTTAAAACTAATGTCACATACTCAATAACACTAAGGGAGTTGCACGTGCAACAAGAAACAAACCAGTCGAGTTTCTTTCATATCTTTCCTCTGTTAATGCGCCAAACTTGAAACCAAAACCGTGATAAGCCAGTAATCCTTGAAATGCGGAAGCAAGGCAATCCAATTTCTCATAATTAATATCCAAATATCTTATCCGTTTGGTGACGGATCTATACTAATATATAAAGCTGCAGAGTTTGTTTGTTTGTTTGAACGCGCTAATCTCAGGAACTACTGGTCCGATTTCAAAAAATATTTCAGTGTTAGATAGTCCATTTATCGAGGAAGGTTATAGGCTATATTTTATTTTCAAAAGAATTAGGGATCCTTATGAAAATTGCGATTTTGTAAACCAAGGTGTAAAATCGAGAACCTATTTATGCGTGCGGTGCAAAAACTATTGACAATAGAACAAAATAATGTACTACGGGTTTGTAGGTCTTATAAAGATCTACAAAAAAGTCCGCGAGAGCACATATCTAACTATCATAGTTTAGTCACAATAACCGATTTTATGTTCATAAAAAATATGCACGGGTTCGAAGCCCTCGCGGGCGAAGCCGCGCGCAAAAGCTAGTTTAGAATATAAAGTGCAGTATGAGCAGACAACAGGAAATGATAATGCCGAGAACCTAGCCGCATGAGCAGGAAAACTTGAAACAAGACTGTGCTAACCAGCGTAATCTGGCTAGAGTGACACAGTAGACTACACCGCCCTGTGATGGAACGAGGCCCAACACAGCAGTGGATCATTTATGGGCTGAGTGGTAGTGGTAATATCCAAAGAAAATGTGGTTGTTGTAAAGTCTCCAAAACATAGCTTCTGAATGGATGAACCGATTTTTGTTTTGGTTTAATGGTGTCTTAACCAATAGTGTAGTCATGTGCAGTTATTATTTATACATTCATGAATATTATATGTTACAGGAAGAAGAGTATGCTGGAAGTTCCATGATGTGTTTCGATGACCAAACCAAACAATGGTCTTTAGCTGGAGTGAGCGCGTGGCGAATTGCCTGCACAAAAATTGGACTGGGCAGACCTCGAATCTACGACTCGGTCACCTCACATGTTGATTGGATAAGACGAACTATATCCAATTCCGCAAGATGAGCTTGAGGTTTATGAAACTTTAAATACTGTCTAGATGTGTCTAGATGTGATTAATATACACAGTATATGTATACAGGATATTACGTACAGAAAGTTGGTGCCAAACTTAAAGCCATCATCCACTACCAGCTAAAATAAGTTAGTTTAGCTTGCATAGTTGAGCCAGTTTTTCATACATGTTCACCATTGGTGGATGCACATAATGCACACATAAAAACTGGATCAACTATGCAAGCTAAACTAAACTAACTTATTTTACTAACTTATTTTAGCTGGTGGTCGATTGTCGGCTTAATTGTATGATGACTGAATTAACTTGGTCTAATAATATATAAGCTAACAACCAAGGTATGAAAGGCTTATGTTATGCTATCATATCTATGTAACAAAACATAAACTTACAATAAGTTGCAAAAGCAATTTGACTATACATATTTACAAATGCAACATTTTTTATCTTTACTCAGCAACATCTGAACAGCTTGCTTGAAATAACAGAGAAAGATATAGTCTAGCATAGCAGATGTCATTTACCAAACTCCATTAATTGTGAAGACCCAAGACTGAAATTTTGTATTTAGAATGGGCACTAATCCGCACACACACAGAAGCTAGGATATTCATATGGACTAAGAATTGGTGACTATGGCAAGGCTTATTAGATACTGTATGCACAAGAGCTAACCTTAAAGAGACTCTTGATACAGGAAAGTATCATATTCTATATCAGTTAAGACTCTATAACTTCTATTTTATTTAATTGTATATTATAATATTGTAAATTATCTACAGCTCATGTTTCTTTAGGTACTCACATTAATTTGATACTAATATAATAAACTGAAGAGAATATTCCATATTGTAAATATCTTGTTTCAGTATAGGTACAAATTAATTTGTGAGATTATAAATTCTTGATAAATTGCGAACAGTTAACTTATGTGACATGGTAACTTATGTGCCAATTAGATGAATGTCACACATTATGTATTAAAGCTACCACATTCAAGTATGATGAAAATTAACAGTATATTGTCGTTGTCAAACCAAAATCTACTATGTGCATTTTGGAGAATTTTACTTACACACGTAATAATGCACTTTTTACTTTAAAATATGCATGTACTAATAAGCTAACACGTCAAAGGACTGCCTAGAAGTATGTTTCAACTACAAAGACAATATTATTTGGAGTTCACCTTCTTAAAATTTTATACGAAAATGTTTTTACACATTAATTCAAAATAGAGTTTTTGCACATAGCAGATTTTGGTTTGACAATGACGATATCACTAAATAATAACAATTTACAAAACTGTGTTGAAGCAGTTATTTGTGCAAATTATTAGGAGTAATAATTAGACTAAACAAACTTACCCTTATGTGAATGTAACTTTTGTTTTGCTACTACAATAGATTTATTGTAGTAGCTTGTTTCAGACTAAGTATGAATACAAGAAGTGGGATTTGTATTTTATACTTTGTAAGCCTCATGTGATCCAGCATGTCATTAATAAAATTAACAATACTCAGTAGAGATGGAACTTAAATTATTATAAGGTTATTTTGTTGATTAGTTTAGACAACTTTCAAAGTGCCTGTTATCATATATTAGGATTTGTAGATATTATAAATATAATTTATTGATGAATAAGTTTATTGTTAAAATTATTTTTGTAAATATAATGTAAGAACAAGAACCAAAATTTTTGTAATGAAATAAACAGTGTGTTATCAATGGAGGTTTCATTTATACCTTGATGATTTCAATGACAATTTTCAAAACAATAAGCGGATATGTTGGAATACACATATAAACTTCTTAATTGTTCATTAATTGGTATTGTTATAGTTTCTGTAATAAACTACAAGCACACTTTTTCTGAATGGTAGATTTCAGTAATATATGCCTAAAATACAGCTACTTATAAGATTTCTTAAAAAAAATGCAATTAACTACAATGACCTTTATTTACATAAATTACATTATTAAATATAAATTACTACTTTACTTAAGTAATCCTTCCTCTTGCAGTTCTTTTCTTATCTTCTTTTGTATGTTTTCTGGCAAACTCTTCAACTCTTTGTTTATATACTCATTTAAATCCGCCAGTGGTTTATAGTACTGATGGACTATCTGCGACCCTGTTAACATAGACAGCATTGCCGCTGCTGAAAATGTAAGGTAATGGGCCCAAGAAACTCCAGCAGGCATCTTAGGCTGCAACGTATTTTTTTATTTTCTCGTCAACAATGTCGTGAGCTTGTCGCTTTTTGAATGTGTTGTAAAAGTTAATTTCTCCAACTCTCCAATTTATCATGGAAAACTCCAACGCTGCTCCAAGTACGAAAAACATTGGAAGAAACCTATACATTCCAAAAGTCTTCTTTCCAGGCCATTTTTGGACAACCTTATGTATCCAGCCGATTCTCATTTATGAAGGAGTTTTGGGCTATATGTATCAATAAGTTTAAGCCCGTTAAAGATTACATAAATGTATTTAGCTGAGCTGACAGTGAGTACTTAGATAAAAATAACTATTTATATTTAAAGTTTTAAACCTAACCTACAATCACTCTGTTTTAAAATTATTTGTCCAACGACAGGCAAAGACATATACCATGCAGCCAATTCTTTTATAGATTTTTTGTACTGTAAAATCTTTACGCTGAAAATTGGTTTAGCCTGAATCCTGATGATATATATGATTGGTTTTGGCAATTTTTACGCGATTCATTTGGAACGGAATCAATAGAATTATAAGTTATTTGCCCAGATTTACTTATTTATTAATTTATTTCTATGTGATTTACTTTCTATACAGCAAAATTAATCTAGATTGATCTCCAAAAATATATTTATATTCATAAGGGGTCACCACAAAAAAATTGTTTAGCCTGATTTCGATAATCGATTGAGAGTTCAGAGTTGTTCTTTGTTGTGACATGCATCCGTCAAAAATGAGTAAATAAATAAATAAGATTCGGGTTATTCAGTTATAGTTCCTTTTTATCCATAAAATTTATTTAATTATACCATATCATACGTATAGGCTAGGCATTATATGTTACTGTCTAATATTGGAAAAAGCTATTTTTATAAATAGAATAAGCTCTTTGAATGTGTCCTTGAACTTAGCGTAATAGTTTAGACATATAATCTTTAACCTGAAAGAAGACCGGACCGCAAATGAAACTGCCGAAACTGGCACTGGCACTGAAGTCCTATGAAGAAAGGCGATCAAGTTGTGTCTTATTACAAAGAAACTGTACCAATAAAATTGACCGAGGCACGTAAATTAAAATTGCACACGTTCAGTTGGGGACTGCTTACAGACTATTACCTGGAATCTGTAAAAATAAACAGCACTACCAAAGGTATTTACTCCTCAGCTACTATCCGTGTAAGTGACAGAGCTGGCCAAATCACTTGTGTCGTAAAAGGAAATGAAATTGGGTTATTATTCGGCTTGGCACCTAATAAATGGCGGGAGATTGAAACTTTATGTCACAAAGGTCAGCAGCTATTCTATAGATATTTTAAAAATGGAATTAGTAGAACATTGAGTTGTGAACAAAAAATATTTTATAACTTTTGTGCTACTAACCAAAGAAATGATGTGCTTGTAGCAAAAGTCAGAAGAGCTGTGAATATGAGAAATGCCTTTAAAAGTGACACACTACTTGAAATTCTTGAATTACAAAATTGTGACGATACTTTACTTGATATTTATACTGATAGATTAAGAGTTTCCTGTGATGATAAACATTAAATTCATACATTCATTCATAAATAGGCTTGACCTGTATGTAAATCAAAATAAATACAGAATGTTTATCAGAAGGAATGACTTAATTTTTAATCCCCTTGAACTGTATTGTATGTGAATGGTACTTCCCAGCACCAAACAAAGATAATCTCTTGATGACCAAATGTGCCTGATTTAATATCATATACAGGGTCATCGGAATGGAACCCAAATGTGGCTACTATTCCCCTAAATCTCATTCACTGTGCAAGAGAAGATGGATAAAAATACTTGGCAATCAATTCTGTGTTTATAGTGATTGTTTACCTAAAACAGCTTTAGACGCAGGAAAGGGATGATCATTCAGTAAGACAAGGTGGTAAGTTCGGCATGGCGCAGCAGCGGCTAACCCCGATTACTAAGAGTCAGAGGGTTTTTTTAACCAATGCATATTACTATGTTAACTTTGCTATTGCAATGTAGGACCCCCATCCAAGCTCTGGGGCAGAGCCTCTAAGGGGGAAGGTAAAACGACTGGGCTTTCAGTGAGTAGAGGGATAATCCCCTAAGATCCGGAGTCTCACATAACCAACCATTTGTCTCTGGCAATCTACAGGTGTCCATTTATTTTAGACCATTTTTGCCAATGCACATGATAATACCTGCCTATCCCGAGTGAAACAAAAAAGGGAAGTACTTGCTGGGCTGAAACTTCATAAGATAGATACCCTGTACCTCTGAATAATATTCTAAGTGCGAAAGTAATCGTAATATTTAAACGATTTTTAACCGCTCAGCTCAGGCTCAAGTTTTGATTCATTTTAAAGAAATGAACAGAAAGAATGAAATGGAATACTTCCATTCCAAACGAACGAATGTCTGAAACTTTGGGATCTACATAGAAGAACACAACCAGAACCATGAAGTTACTGCAATTAAATATTTAATTATAAATTATCTCTAACATTATACCTACTCCGCAAATACCTACTTGTAAGTTTATATGAAGTATACTTAAATTCGCCAAAACGCAATTGAATTTAAATACATATCTGCATGTGGCATGACGTCATCCCAGAAAACCTTACTTCTTTTTCTAATATTGTATAACCATGGACATATAAAAAAAACTCTTTTTATACGTCCATGTGTATAACGGACATGTCTCGACAAGATAATTTTTTTTACTGATTATGTGCATTCACTTGAAAGCACACGATCCATTCTGCGGTTAGCTAAACATTTATTTATCGACCTCTCGTAAATCGTGGGTTGCAGCCTACGTGAGTACCAGACTTGCTGGGTACCTACAGTATTTGAACAGTGGGCGTTGTAGGTATGAATTTCGTCGAATACCAATGACGAATTATCGATATTTAACTGAAGGTAAAGACAGCTTAGGATTACAAATAACATACGTTTGACAGCACGACAACCCTGATATGTATATTTTGAGCAATTTCTAAAGTAGACAAGTCCGTGTGGTGTCCAATTTTGACCAAAAATCATGTCACCAGCCATGGACGTCACCAGCATATTCTATCCCATGAATTCCGGGGGGATAGAAAAGGAATTAAACAAAAGGGGTAAATGGCGACTCAAAACCGTGTGCCATCCCTCCTGGCTGGCTTAGCGCACTATGCTGATTACTCATCAGCGAGTTCGTAGAATCTCAAATAGACATTTTAGATTATAGTTTGAGCCCATTCCTTAGGGATGACAAGTAACAACAAGATATTGGCAACGATAGTGTAGGTACCACATGTTATATTTCTATGATGGAAATATAATCCAATTTTGTATTTGACAGTGTCATTTCTAATATTTCTAGTTAACATTTCCGATTGGTATTTGTTTTGAATGAATGAATCAGTAGAATCTGCGTAGATTCCGAGGAATCACCTATACGCGTATTGCGTTTTATACTGGTTTCCTTGGCGTCATCTTTTCTACATTCAAATTATCCGAAGCGCTGAGCACCTGGTGCCGATATAATAAAATATTAAATACTGTTCAGTTTGGGCGTTCAAGCTTCGCGACTAGAAACTCAGGTTAGTAGGCTTTGCGCCCGCGCGCTGTCCAAACGCGTGCGCGCTTTAACGATAGAGCCCCGTGCTCCCGAGTGTAGCTGCAAAATCGACACAAGATTAACTCGCTGACATGGAAGTAGCTGATCAATGGCAGAGGGAGTGGGCTGGCACAGCCGAATATGGCAAGGTAGGCACATCAAACATACCCTTAACAAAGCTTTGCCTAAACATATGCAAACCAATCCACTGTTACAGTAATATTTATTTAAATTATTCTTTTATTGTTGTGATTTCATTCATCATAATAATATCTTGTAAGATTTTTAAGGTCCTTTGTTATTGGACTTATCATTATTATTTCAATCATTGGACCCCTATAATTACAGATCGATATCGTTTATTAAATTGCTATTCCAATCAATCTGATTAATCACGCAGCTACTTGCTAGAATGGCATTTGGATTGCGAAGAGGTCATTGCCAAAAGGCTAAAGTGGTCATTTCCTTTTACGGTTTTAAAACTCAGGACAACGAGGCAGTCGAGCTATGTGAAACATTTTCTTAAATATTAAATATTGGAACTTGATTACGTACACTTAAGGTACAATGTCGAAAGCGTTTACAATTCCAAACCAGTCTGCGGTCCGCTGCGTTTTTTAGTCGCTACTCCTTTATAATCATATGGAAAAAATAAACCAAAATGTGCAGAGCTTGCAAAACAACAACTTATGTCATTGAGATTGCGCGGATTATGCTGGTTACATACAGCCATCCTGTTTAAGACTCTAACGCACGCGTTGATGTCTTTAAGACGTTATCATACTATGAGCTAGCAAATTTAAGAAACATATGTAGTAAGCCTTATTTCACAATATAAATATATTTGTACAATCAAAATCGACATGCTTTTCCAAATAAACTTGAACAAACACTTCAAAATATGTAAAAGAGCTAGGAGAAGTATTTGAATTATGCGCCAATCGTGTTGAAATCTCTACGGCACTAACCAGTAAGGTTCTTTGTTCGCCATTTAAAGCGAACACTTAATAGTATCCCCCAAAAACATATTTACTGGTAGGTATTGATGCATAGCTTTCTACAATATTCAGAATGGTTCAGATCCTTTTAAGTTTATGTTTGACATTTCTGAAAACATTTCGATACACATTACCACATTGTTCGCAATTTCAACTTCGCACTTCGTCGGTATGGTTTGAAAGGCTTTATCATGTCATCTCGTCGTTTCAGCCCATAAATGACCCACTACTGAGTCGGGCCTCCTCCAATGTCATGGAGGGAAATCACCATTTTGCAACTTAACAGGTTACATATTCAAATATGAAATTTAATCTGATTCTAGGCAATAGATGTGCCACCCCATTCTGTCTCTTGAGGGTGTCGTAGGAGCCAATTAAAGAAAATGACAAAGCAAAGAAGGAAACCTTTGTTCACCCGTTTGGCCAAAGTCAGAAAATAGGGTGCTTTCTCGCCGCGTCATTAGAGGAGAACCGTCTCAGTATTCAGTGGGTGATTTAGGGACTAAGCTCGATGAATTACGTAAATTATAGGTACAAGAAGTCGTAGGTACACATCCCATGTATAAAGATATTTCATAAGTTTTGTTCTATGCTGTCCATAAATTTGACTTCAGAGATAAATAAAATCAAACTACAAGAACTGACCGTGGGTCAGATACCATCCTATTATATTTATAGACCACCAATCCATAGGATACGTTACAATACCCTTGTCATATCACCATCGGTGGTTCATCATTTCAGCTTATAAATTACCTACTACCGAGTTGAATCTCCTGCGGCGAGAGTACCACGCTGGCCAGACGGTTTCGTACAAGGATTTCATTCAAATTGACCTCCCTTTGTCTCTAGTTATTCTTAATCCACTGCATAATAAAATCAAATGGTGGAATTCTGCAGAAGAAACAGTATTCGCCGATTTTAGGCCCTAGAGTGGCGACGGGTGTAATGGCTTGTCGGAAATCGAAGCGTGGTAAGCTGAGATTAGATAGATGCGGTCTGCACACGCTCATAATTTGTGGAAATTTATCGAGCATGCCAGTGAACGTCTGTGGCTAATAGATTATTTTTTTGCGGGGCTAATATCCTTTGTGGACTATTCACACCGGTCTGGGGAAAGGCCAGTGTGGGGTGTGTGAGACTGGTCCGCCAATCAGTGATATGAACGGCGTCCCTATACCCACTAAACATATCCCGGTGCACCGTCCTGCGCCGGCTGCCTTGTGGCTCCCGACTGGGGGACTGGTAGGTCTTAATGCTCCTCTTCTATTACTACTCAGCCAATACATGACCCACCGCTGGGTCGTACCAACTAGCGTAACTAGCCTACTGTGCCAGGCGGGTTTCGTATCAAGTTTTCCTTCTCTTACGCATATATTATCTTGGCATTTCTTTTTCTCGGCTATAGGGACACCCTCAGGATGAAATGGGATGGTGACACTATGTATTCTAAATCCGTAACCATACGGAAATCAAAATCCGTCACCACACGGATAATCCCGATGTATCAAAAAGTAATACAAATTAGATGGATTAGGTAATAAATTGTGTAACGCAATCATGATTGGTATTACAATATAGGAAGGCGATGCGAAGACAATAGTAATCTCAATTCCGCCACATTATTGTCGAATGGTGAAAGTATTATAGACGTGAGGAAGCTACCAACCGATTTGGTACGTTTCCTATAGTTAGCACATTCAATGAGTATAGTTGAACATCTCCTATTGTATTATGTCATCAGTGTCAGTGTCGATGTATGTACCTATCTATACATAGAAATAAAATATTGGCTAGGGGTGAGATGTGCCGCCTTTGGATCAACGGGTCCCGGGTTCAATTACGGGGTCAGGCAAGTGCCTTTGTATAAACACGGGGCACTTGCTCCGAGTCTTGGGTGTCATTTGTGTTCGTGAATTACATGTTTGTAAACTGCCCCGCGGTACAGGTTATATCTAATGCAGGCGATTAGCTTAAAAAATAATTTTAAAAGTGCAATGTTGGTGAAGGAGCCAAGACAAAATTGGATTTAATTTTTTACAATTTACTTGACAAATCACACGCTCCGTCGCGCCCGTTATCCCTTTATCGATGAGTTTCTTTACAAATATGTTCGACCCAGTCGAAAAACAATCTCTGGGGTACACAACGGCACATGCTTGGGCCCAGTATCGAAACGGAAACCTGTGTCCCAAATTTGCTAATTCTCTAAAGTAAAAAACGCCGATCAACATGCTATTCGAAACAATAACTAATATTTACGTGTCAGTTTGAGTCATATACTACTCTACTACTAATACTCAGGCTATAGATGACTCACTGCTAAGTCGGGCCTCCTCCAGTTAGCTGGAGGGTAATTAGCCTACTATGTCACGCTGGCCAGACGGGTTGAAACAGGGTTTTGTATCAAGTTTTCCTTCTCTTGTCACTAGCTAATCGGCCTTGCCATTTCCTTTTGCCGGCCATTAGACTCAGGATGAAATGGGGTGATGACAATATAATATTCTAAATCCGTCACCACGCGGATAGTGAGAGAGATTGCAAGGCAAGAACAAGTTTAGCAGATTGAGGCTAGAACTTGTATAGTTTCGTTTGGGCACTTCGATAGATAATAGCCAGTTTGGGGCCTTACTTGTAAATCAGGCACCGACACGGTTGCTCATCGCAATTAGCAACCTAAAAGCAACTAAAGGGTCACACAATAAAAACTAAGTTTCAAAGTTCTAATTCCGAAAATAACAATGTTTATTTCCTGTAACAAAAATGGTTAACGAACCGTCGCCCCTTCAAGTGGGGTCGGGTTCGCGCGCTACCTGCCGGAAATCCTGCGCAAAGGCCGCGTACACGAGGCTGCGCGGTCCATCCGTTCCGTCTCATGTTTATGCGAACATCGCTGCGTGGATGTAGCCTAATGACATCTGCTGATGATAAAGGACAGCTCTATACATTAATATGTGGTAATACTGGTAATCAAATTTTTGTTAGTGTGTGTTAGTCGGCTCTATTCAAGTGCTGGAGACGGATTACAGATACCATCGTCATTAACTTAATCTGGAATTAACTATTTACGAATTAGTGTTAAGCTAAGCACGGGGTTCTATGGGGCTGTCCATTAATCACGTACCTAATGTTTTTAGTGAGGTTTAAGACTACCCCCCCTCCACCCCCATTAAAATCACGTGATATCTTACTATACCCTCCTTCCGAACCTCACGCGATTAATGGATTAGATTATATTGTGATGGTGTATTTTCCATGAAGTGTTATCCATACTCCTTTGAAGTCATATTGTCGCGATATAAATATAGCCTTTTTTGCACACCGCTGCCCCGTTGGAGGTGGGTTCAGCGCTAATGGGGGACTCTGGAACACTCGACTACCCACTAAAACCCCAGCGGTACCTATCACACGTCTTGTATTTAAATTAAACCGCCACAGGTTGGCGAGGACGCAAATATTAGTTAGGATTTGTCTTGATGCATAACTCAAACGGCTTGTTAGATGCTACTACTCCGTGAAAAATAGTAAAACAACGGCTATAGAAATGTTCCAGTTTGTATCGTATTAATATTTCATAGAATACCTAATCCTAATTTTAATGTCTCATTGCTTTTTGTCTAAGCCTTCGTGAACAAATTTCTACATAATGGTCAACTTACGCTTCGTTTCAGCCCAATACTGAGTCAGGCCTACTCCAAATTCATGGAAATTAGCATACAGTGTCACGTTGGCAAGAGGGGTTGGCACAGGGTTTGTATTAAGTTTTGCCTCAAGCGTTCCTATATATAGTCGCCTCTTACGGCACCCTGGGTTGCTGACATTGTGTACTTTAAATCCGTCACCACGACTACTTAATGGAGCAACGACGAGCATTCAACCTTAATAGTATTGTAAACAAATATATGAAAAAAGTACCAATGTTCTCCATTGTTACGCAAAATAAACAGTTACTGACGAAATTTCTAGGAATATTGACATTGAGTGACTCATAGCCATGTATCAAAGAATTCTGCCCTAATGACCAACGGTCAGTGAACTACACAGTGAATTGTTAATGTCTAACCCCATTTATGTGAGCAAATATTTGCAACGCGTATTGACATTGACCCTTAGGAAGGTTTGTGATTTTCTATTACTCGATTGTCATACCTACATACAGGTATGTGTATACCAACATATTTCTATTTCCTTGTACCTAGGAGTAAATATGAGGATTAGAAAGGTAATTTATCACTTATAAAATCCAAAAGCAATAACGTTTATCATGCATCCAACGTCTACGGGTGTCTCAGGGCCAGATACAAAAACATCGCTAATGGTATTAGCAACGCTTAAATGTATGGGATTATATTTTACAGGCACGTGACTGTTTTGTCATCTCACACTCTTTAGAGGACCAGCCTTTGCGGGAAGCCTATGTCTAGCCGTGGACTTCTTTTGGGTGAAATCCTGCTGATGAATATACTTTCCAAATTTTATCAAACATATAATTTCGAATATTTTAGTGTCTCAGGTAAGCGGAAACAGTTACGAGTTCCATTTCCACCCAACAACCCAAAATCCTTCTTTAATCATCCTTAATATTGTAGGAAGGAAACCATAAAGACGATCGAATTTCCGTGACTAAACCAACGTCACAATCAATTCACGTTCTCTACGCTCTTCGTCCGTTTCCTTGAGAATAGGTTCGAAACCGATGAATCACATAATATCAAAACCCGATGTACGGAATATCCTGCTTTGTTTCACATAAAAATATAGACATTGCCTTGTCCCTGACGCCCGCGTAAAAGTCGACGACCGCGCGCGTCACGGTCTTTCCCCCCTCATCGCTATATTAAATACTAGCGACCAGCCCCGGCTTCGCACGGGTGCAATGATGAACATCTAAATGTATAATACATCCATAATATATAACATATATATGTATTATACATGTAGGATATTTTTTATCTTTGTATAACGGAACGCAGCTGGTGAATGAATGTTTAGGAGTGAAAGGGGAAGGACGTATGGTGGGAGGGGAGAGGGGGGATCGGGGAATGGAATGGCGGCGGATGGTTGGGTCTCGGGAAGAGAAAATTAAATAAAAGAAGAAATAATAGAGAAGAAGTGGTTTTATTAAACTATAAGACCCTACAACTCTCGTCCGGGATAGCCGAAAAAGAATTACGACGAAAGACGACGACGACGAAGGTTTTTGTTACGCAACCGGCCACGCGCTTGCGACGACATAACCTATACGAACGAAGACGCGGCGGCGCTCTGCGCAACACGTGCAAACCTATACAGAAGACGAAACGACGATAACGACGCAGCATATACGTAGGTATGGCAGAATCAAGAAAAGCTAAAAAGGATACAACGACGGCACAAAGCGACGATAAAATTTCACAAAATCCACAATCGACAGCGACGAACTCATCTGTCACGATGGAAACAGTACAGAATACAACGATGGCACAAAGCGATGATAAAACTTCACAAATTCAACAATCGACAGCGACTAACTCATTTTTCATGACGGAAACAGTGCAGAAGTTTAGCGGCGACGATATGACGTTCTCTTCTACTAAGTGGGCGCAAGACATAGAAGACAACGCAGAAATATTTGGCTGGACACCGCAACAAAAGTTAATCATCACTAGAAGATCGTTATCTGGTACCGCAGAACTATGGATGAAATCTGAAAAAATATTTAAGACGTATGAAGAGCTAAAAACTGCATTGCAAAAAGAATTCCCTGATGCGATTAATAGCAAACAAATGCACGAATTGATGAGCACGCGCAAGAAACGCGCCAATGAAACATTTTATCAATATATGTTAACTATGAAAGAACTAGGACGCCGAGCTAAGTTTCCCGATTATATATCGATTCAGTACATAATAGATGGAATCACAGACTATGAGGTAAATAAAGCCTGTTTGTACGGAATAACCACATATAGCGCGCTTAAAGAGAAACTTGTGCATTACGAGGCTATGAAGCGTAAAATGAGTCAACAGCAAATCAAGCAACAGCGCACAGAGAAGCCTAGAATCCTCAACCCGATCAGGCAGAAAGAAACAGCGGACGTGTACATTAAAAATTGCGATCAAAGGTGTTATAAATGCGGAGAGAAGGGTCATGTTTCAAGTGCATGCGTTAATGGACTTAAATGTTTTCGGTGTAATTCGTACGGCCATATTGGATCTCAGTGCCATAACGTTACAAGTCGTGGCGCAAGCGGCGTCAACACGAAGTTGCAGCGATCGATGTTCGTACAAAAGTCTACAGAGGGCGCTGCGGGAGTGAGCGTGAACGATCCGAGGAACGACGACCGAGTGAATGACGAAGAGTTTAACATACAAGAATGCGCAGGATGTTCGCAGCGTTCACGGCAGGGAGGGAACGAGATTGCAGACTATTCATTCGCTCAGAACGAATGTCCGGAACAGTTCACTCAGAATGACGTTATTCTGAACGTAAACAATGACTATATGCTAAATAAATCGGTAATAAATGTTAAAATCGGCGGTTTTACAGTGAAGTGTCTATTAGATACGGGCAGTGACCTCAATTTAATATCATCTAAATTGTTTTCAGGCTTAAACATCAAAAAATACGAACCTCACCAAACTACTTTGACGGGATTAGGGTTATTTGAGGTGTGTTCAGTTGGTAAGTGTAATATCGACTTTGCTATCAACGATTTCTCGTTTAATAGTTGTTTTACTATAGTGCCGGAAAAAGTAATTCCATATTTACTTATTTTAGGGCAACCATTTTTGGAAAGTACTACAATTGTAATTCATAAAGGCAACCTCGATATAAGGCCGTTATTCTTTCAATTACCTGCTAATACCGAATGCAACGATGTGACACCAGCAGTTCAACAGTTAATAGATAATTATAAGCCGAATAAAGTGAAAGAAGCTCATTTTAAATAATTATGACACGGGTCTTAATCGCGGAAATATTTTGAAGGTAAATACCTTATACTGCCTGACGTTTCGGCGTGGGTTACACCAGCCGTGGTCACAGGCTGACTGATGGATGTAGCTCAGCGCCGTCTTCGTGAAGCTCGGGTCTCCATGCCTACCCTCGCTTGCTCTTCACAATTTGTTAGCTTTTGTAAATTGTCGGTATTCCGACACACCACACTAACGACGTCTACACACGAGCGGATTGGTTTTTTATTACGGAGATGACATTCACTAAAAACTGGATTCCACGATGATGATAAACGGTAACCATCCTCTCTATTAAAGCTGGTATGTTTTTTAATTTCAATCGCTTCCCGCGCAATTCTTGAATAATAGTGACGGTCTGTGGAGAGGATGGTTGGCTTATGTAGCTCAATCCAATGGTTTGGTCCTGATTCCAGTAGATGCTCCGCAATCGCCGACTTATTGACCTGTCTGTTTTTGACAGCTGCAATATGCTCCTTAATTCTCTCTGCGACAGTTCGCTTTGTTTGCCCGATATAGGAGCTACCGCAGCTGCAGTCGACTTTGTAGACGCCTGGGGTCTGAAAGGGTATAACGTCCTTTGGTGTCCGTAGGTGACGAGAAACAAGAGATTGTGGAACGTAAATTGTTTTAATGGATAATTTTCTCAGGGCGTTTCCCACCTTATCTGTCACGCCTTTTACGTAGGGCAGGTATGCGGGTGCTCTGCTTACCTCTGGATATTTTACCCTCTTCCTGCACGTATATGGGAAATACGTATAAGTCAGATCAATTCCCCCACCTACGATCTAGCGAAGCACATTGCCACGGTACTGCAACCATTGATTGGGAAAACGCAATCGTTCGTAAAAGATTCTCGCCACTTTGTTGATATTATTAAAGGGCTCACAGTAGAACCAGATGAGTTGATGGTGAGTTTTGACGTTGAATCACTGTTCACTAACGTCCCTATTTACGAATGCCTCACAATCATCGAGCAAAAGTTACTAGCGAATAATCTGTCTAGTCAGTATATCGTTTTATTGAAACACTGCTTAGAGGGTAACTTCTTCCTGTACCAAGGGCAATATTACCTCCAGATCGACGGCGTGGCCATGGGTAGTCCAGTAGCACCGGTTTTGGCCAACATCTGGATGGAACATTTCGAAGAGGTAATCCAGAAAGAAGTAGCCACCGTGAAGCTATGGAAGCGATATGTTGATGACATATTCTGCATCATGAAGGGCGACAAGGAAGAAGTAGAACGATTCATCACCTACTTGAACGGTGTACACCCCAAAGTTCAATTTACCTTCGAAATAGAGACAGAACGATCGCTGGCGTTTCTGGACCTAAAAGTGACAGTGAGAACCAATGGTACGCTCGCGCAC
This sequence comes from Clostera curtula, assembly GCA_905475355.2. Taxonomy (NCBI): domain Eukaryota; kingdom Metazoa; phylum Arthropoda; class Insecta; order Lepidoptera; family Notodontidae; genus Clostera; species Clostera curtula. The sequence continues at coordinate 10,019,591 of FR997797.1, read as the reverse complement.
ACAGCTTATAGAAAACCGACCCACACAGACAGGTACCTGCACGGTGATTCGCATCACCATCCACAACATCTCCGCTCCGTAGCCGCTTCCCTACAGTCCAGGGCTTATGATCTATGCGATCCTGAATACTTAGAGACCGAACTGGCACATATTCAGAAGGTACTAAAATGGAACGGCTACCAGGAGAATTTCCCATATACGTGCAGGAAGAGGGTAAAATATCCAGAGGTAAGCAGAGCACCCGCATACCTGCCCTACGTAAAAGGCGTGACAGATAAGGTGGGAAACGCCCTGAGAAAATTATCCATTAAAACAATTTACGTTCCACAATCTCTTGTTTCTCGTCACCTACGGACACCAAAGGACGTTATACCCTTTCAGACCCCAGGCGTCTACAAAGTCGACTGCAGCTGCGGTAGCTCCTATATCGGGCAAACAAAGCGAACTGTCGCAGAGAGAATTAAGGAGCATATTGCAGCTGTCAAAAACAGACAGGTCAATAAGTCGGCGATTGCGGAGCATCTACTGGAATCAGGACCAAACCATTGGATTGAGCTACATAAGCCAACCATCCTCTCCACAGACCGTCACTATTATTCAAGAATTGCGCGGGAAGCGATTGAAATTAAAAAACATACCAGCTTTAATAGAGAGGATGGTTACCGTTTATCATCATCGTGGAATCCAGTTTTTAGTGAATGTCATCTCCGTAATAAAAAACCAATCCGCTCGTGTGTAGACGTCGTTAGTGTGGTGTGTCGGAATACCGACAATTTACAAAAGCTAACAAATTGTGAAGAGCAAGCGAGGGTAGGCATGGAGACCCGAGCTTCACGAAGACGGCGCTGAGCTACATCCATCAGTCAGCCTGTGACCACGGCTGGTGTAACCCACGCCGAAACGTCAGGCAGTATAAGGTATTTACCTTCAAAATATTTCCGCGATTAAGACCCGTGTCATAATTATTTAAAATGTGTGAAAATCGCGTTAGTCTAAAAACTGAAAGAAGCTCCTATCAAGATGAAAATTGTGTTGAAAGATGATGTACCTGTAGTTCAACGACCGCGCCGATTGGCTTTAAAAGAGGAAGAAGTAGTAAGGAATCAAATCAAAGAGTGGTTAGATAATGGAATAATTCGCCCAAGTCATTCAGAATATGCAAGCCCGTTGGTTTTAGTTAAGAAGAAAGATGGCAGTACAAGAGTGTGCATAGACTATAGGAGAGTTAACCAAAAGATGGTCAAGGATGAATATCCCCTTCCAGTGATTGAAGATCACATTGATAAGTTGTGCAAGGCTAGAGTGTTCAGTACCCTGGATTTAAAGAATGGGTTCTTCCATCTGCCTATTGAAGAAGAGTCAATAAAATATACAGCATTCGTAACCAGCAGCCCGGAGGGACAGTATGAGTTCCTACGTGCACCGTTTGGACTGTCTATATGCCCGAAGTACTTTATGAGGTATATTAACATAATTTTTAGAGATCTCATAGCAAGCGGAATAGTGTTGATATTTATTGATGATGTGATTATCCTTGCAGAAGATGAACACCAGGCTCTGGCGCGCCTGAAGGAAGTGTTAAAAGTAGCCTCCGATAATGGACTAGAAATCAACTGGAAGAAGACACAATTACTGCAACGATCGGTGGAGTATTTGGGACATGTTGTGTCAAATGGCAGTGTGAGACCTTCACCAGACAAGACGGAAGCCGTGAGGAAGTTCCCAACACCAAGGAATTTGAAAGAGGTGCATAGTTTTATTGGGTTAACATCATACTTCAGAAAATTTATTCCGAATTATGCGTTGATTGCTAAACCTCTGAGTGATATGTTAAAGAAAGGTGATTTTCATTTTGCAGAGGAACAACGACTAGCTTTCGAGGAGCTGAAGGAAAAATTGTGCTGTGATCCAGTTTTGAAGATATTTGACCCACAGATGGAAACTGAGTTGCACGCAGACGCGTGCAAGTATGGATATGCGGCAATTTTAATGCAGAAAGATCCCAATGATGGAAGTCTACATCCAGTTCATTACATGAGTAGAAAAACAAACGAAGCACAGCAAAATTGTAGCAGTTATGAGCTTGAAGCACTAGCGGTGGTTGAAGGTGTTAACAAATTTAGAAAATACCTAATAGGAATACCATTCAAGATTATTACAGACTGTGAAGCATTCCAAAAGACTTTGATGAAAAAGGATGTGTCAGCAAAAGTAGCCAGGTGGGTAATGTTCTTACAAGATTTTGAATACACTATTGTACATCGAAAGGGTGATAAAATGCAACATGTCGACTCACTCAGCCGTAATGTTCTCTTTGTTACTACAGAACTGCATGCAAGAATTAAGAAAGCACAAGAAGAAGACGAAGAATTAAAGATTTTGAGAGAGATTTTACAGGAGAAGGCATATAAGGACTACTATTTGGAAAATGGAATTGTTTACAGAGGGCTGGAAAAGAAGTTGGTTTTACCAGAGTTGATGGACCTTGAAATCATTAGAAGAACACATGGCGTTGGACACTTCGGAAAGAAAAAGATAAAAGACATCATTGAAAAGGATTATTATATTAAAGGATTAGACAGCAAAATTGAAAAGGTAATTTCATCATGTGTACCATGCATTCTTGCAAGCAGAAAATTAGGGAAAAAGGAGGGATTTCTTAATCCTATAGACAAAGGTGACCTGCCTTTAGAAACTCTTCACTGTGACCACCTAGGACCCTTTGATACTACAAAAAAAATGTATAACTACATACTGACTGTAATCGATGCATACACTAAATTTGTTTGGATATATCCAGTAAAGTCTTTAACTTCAAAGGAAACTGTAGAGAAACTTAAACTGCATCAAAAGGATTTTGGTAACCCTAGTCGAATTATTACCGATCGAGGCACAGCGTTCACTGGAGCAGAATTTCAAGAATATTGTCAAGAGGAAGACATACAGCACATAAAAATTGCTACAGGGATACCAAGGGGGAATGGGCAAGTGGAAAGAATGAACCAAATTATCATAGCAGTTTTATCCAAGATGTGTATAGAAGAACCTGCTCACTGGTACAAATATGTCAGCAAACTGCAACGAATAATAAACAGCTCTTATCAAAGATCTATAGGTACGTCGCCTTTCGAGTTAATGACAGGAACAAAGCTGAAACAAAAAGAAGATATAAAAATTGTTGAACTACTGGAAGAGGAAAATAGGATGGATTTCATAGAAAAGAGGGAACAACTAAGGAAGGAAGCTAAAGCGCAAATTCTGAAAATACAGGAAGAGAATAGAGGGACATTTAATAAAAGAAGAAAGGAAGCACATACCTACAAAGAAGGAGACCTAGTTGCCATACAAAGGACCCAATTTGGAAATGCACTAAAACTGAAACAGAAATTTTTTGGACCATATAAAGTAATAAAGGAAATAGGAAGAGATAGGTATGAAGTGGAAAAAATAGACAACGGCAAGGAAGGACCTAAAAAAACTACTACAGGCGTAGACTTCGTGAAGAGGTGGCCTTAAATTGTGAGTAGGCACTCTATTATTATTAATTTTATTGTTAATTTAATTGTGCAAATGCTTACCCAACTGAACATCACCTATAGTGATTAGAAATGTTATTTAGGTTATAACTCTTAGGAAGATTTAAGTTTTGTTTAGACTCTAGAATTAAAATTAATACTTACTTACTCTAAAAAAAAAAAAAGAAAAAAAAAAACTAACTATAAAATTGTTATCAGGGAGTTAACAGCTAATCCACCTCCTACTTTATTACTAAATAAAGTATAGAGTAAATATTTCTAAAAAATGAGTGTGTAGGTAATTAACATAATATTATTGCACAAGTACATGTACTTGTGCAATACAAGGAGCAAATGTTTGTGTAAGTTTGTTTCAAAAGAAATGCTCATGTAATAGGAATTTAAGGATAAATAAGTTAAAATGGCTTAGCTATTTCGTAAGGATTTTATTTACCTGTAATTGAAAACATATAAAAGGGGTAGTAGTAGGTTACAGTAGGTTTGTACATCTGGATGGATGACAATGTTGTTGTTGTTATGTCATAAAGTGGCATGCTTATTTTATTATTAGCCTTTATTGCTGATACTAAACAATGAATTTACACACATTCGAAAAATTTTTTTTTAACTTAAATCTAATACATCGGGTTTTCCGGTTCAGTGGTCAGCGTGTCCAGTGACACATAGGCCTCTTCCAGCTGCTTCCATTCTTCTCTGTTGACAGCTTTTCTAGACCAGATTGTCCCTCCAATAATCTTGATATCATCTGTCCATCTTTTAGCTGGCCTGCCTCTTTTTCTTTTCCCATCACGTGGCTGCCATTCCGTTATAATTTTAGTCCATTTCATTCTGCTTTCCCTTATCATATGTCCTGTCCATCGCCATTTTAACCGTCTTATTTTCTTTAGTACGTCTTCGACCTTAGTTGTAGTTCTAATGTCTGCTGCTCTTTTGCGGTCTTTTAGCGTCACACCCAACATACTCCTTTCAATTCCCCTTTGACACGATCTTAGTTTTAAAAGATGTTTTTGATTCAATGCCCATGTTTGGCACCCATACGTAAGACATGGCAAAATGCAAGAATTAAACACTTTTTTCTTGGCTTTCATCACAGCTGACTGAGGCAAGTGGCATGCTTACCAAGACTTAATTACTTGTCATACGTAATTAGTAATATTATATTAACATTTCTTTAGTAACTCGCTGTCATGCTGTTTGAAATTTAGTAGAGCGGTTATCTATTTATGCCTGTACTCAGTTATAATGTTAGGTATGTTATGTAAGTGATACTGTTGTACCTACTTATTACTTATGTAATGCGCTTAGGGTCAGTCTGAGGACAGACTGATTACAGAATGGCCGAGCTGTAGGATATTTTTTATCTTTGTATAACGGAACGCAGCTGGTGAATGAATGTTTAGGAGTGAAAGGGGAAGGACGTATGGTGGGAGGGGAGAGGGGGGATCGGGGAATGGAATGGCGGCGGATGGTTGGGTCTCGGGAAGAGAAAATTAAATAAAAGAAGAAATAATAGAGAAGAAGTGGTTTTATTAAACTATAAGACCCTACATACATATAAACCTTCCTCTTGAATCCCTCTATCTATTAAAAGAAACCGCTTCAAAATCAGGTGCGTAGTTCTAACGATTTAAGCATACATAGGGACGGACAGACGATAGCGACTTTGTTTTATACTATGTAGTGAAGCATTCGCCTCCCAGTCTCTGCTACCATTCTGACTAGTCATAAGATCAGATTTGTTAAACATTAATTCACGCTTCTTGATAAACACTAATGATTCTATCTAACGAGTTTACCGTTAGATGTGGAAAGAACACGTGCGTCTACGTTTGGTCGGCAAGCAGATACTTCACGCGTCGGTGTCGAAAGTTTACCATTTACGTTTACACATTTAAGATTGGAGAAGTGACATATAAGAAGTATAGATTCGTGCAAATTAGAAAAAAAAGTTTTGCAGTTGAAGCCGAAAATCATTCAATATGTGTAAGCGCCAAAGCCTTGAACCGGCTATTTTCTATTGAAGTGGCCATCTGACACTATGCATATGCTAACCTTAATAAAATTAATCTAGTAAATTAAATTCTTCTTGTATCAAAAGCGTGTGGCATACGTCCTGAACTGAATCTATGGTAATAGTAGGGTATTAAAACTCTCAGGGATTTACTTACGCACTAACGCATGAATGATGCTAGAAATTAAATAGGTATTCCCCAAAGCTCGTTCGCATTAAGAACGCAGTGAGCCATCATTGTCCGCCAGCCAAGCACCGTAACCAATCAAATCGTTCCAAATTAGAAAGTCACGTTCACGGTGACGAGTTGAAGGCTTACTTTCGAACAGCAGCGGTTGTGTCCTATTCTTTATTAATTATTTAAAATAAAACACACCTTTACTTGCATTCTTAACGCGAGCGAACTTTATAACTTATTCTGGGTACCTACTACTACTAATAAAACAATGTGTGAAGTGTGAAGCAGGACTTAAGACTTACTGAAAATGGCATCACTCAGCGAAACAGACTCAGCTGGAAAGTTTGTATGACGTATACAATATACTTTTCATACTAGAAATTGCCCAAAAAAGAAACAATTTACAAAACACACTACTGGATCAGTGTTATATAAAATTATGTCTATTAGGGCATGGGTTAAATACCGGTTGTAGAATGACGTCAAATTATTCCTACGTATATGTATTAACCAGGTATTAACTGGTTACCTGTAATTGGTCATTCCAATAATACGTAAAATTTATTAACTGCATGCCGCTATAGACAAACTTGTGAGTTACGTTTCGGTATTGTGTTGAGCATAGACAGAGTGGGTCGCAGTTATGACCTTCTAGATTTAGTTGGCGTTCAATAAGGCAAATGACGTCATATTTACATCTGAAACAAATCGCCTTGATCGGAGTAAAAGGCTGCGTGGTTCAACATGCCCCAAATTTTTTTTTAAAAGTGTTGTTCTTCACTGGTCCAAAGATTCATCTACCTCGCGGTTTCCGAATCTCATTGGGGTGGGCTTTAAAGGTGTAAGGCCGGTCAAAAACCAATTAATTAAAGCAATCCGTTTAAAACCGAAATAAATCATATTTTTTCGGTTTAAAACTGTTGGTTTTGATGATTATGTTTTTCTTAATAATTATGACTACATTTTCTTATTGGAGTTCATATAAACTGAGTAAAGATTTTTTAAATGTGTTACTGATATTATTATACTCGTTTAGTTCTAATAATTGGTCCGTCCTACCAAGCGTAGATATTGAAAATCCTTCTGGCGTGTGTAATATAATTTATTATATAAGTAGATATAGTTAAGGTATATCTACCTACAAACATAAAAAAGCTTCCCAAAATGAAGGTGTAAAACAAAGTTCTTTTATTTTCAACTGTTTATAACGGTTTATTTGGGGTTTAAAACCGCAACATTTGGTATAAAACGTTTTAAATCGGTTACTTTACATCTACCTATAGGTGGGCTCCAGTCTAAGCTGATTTGACTCGCTACGTTTCCTCCTAAGCACAGAAAGAATAACAATATAAAAGGTTGTCTACGTTAAACTCTACGCATCTAACATGTAAATCAATCTACTTGAAATCGTTCTGTTTGTATCATGCTCATATAAATGATAATAACATACTCCATATGCCTACTGAGTATTTCAAATGACATTGTCAACTTTTCAACGTGATGTGTGTTGGAACAATATTATTATAATATTTCTGCCTCGTTGGTCTAGGGGTTACATGTGCCGTGCCGCCTTTATATCAACTGAACCCGTTGATACTTTATATCCGTAAGTCCCGGGTTCGATTCCGGAGTCGGGCAAGTGTGTTTGTCTAAACCAGATGCACTTGCTCCGAATCTGAGTGTCATTTATGTTCGTGAATTATATGTATCTAAACTGTCCCCGCGATACAGGTTATACCTAATGCACAGGCTTCGTTAAAAAAAAATTGGTTTTTTGAGTTACGCCTCACGGTAATTATTTCAGTAGGTGGACCGCTAGCTAGCGTCGACCGCGTTTCAATGCGAATAAAGGCGGCTACATAGACATAACGATGGTTTGCAGATCATGAATAGTCGGTTACGGAAAATTTTGTGTTAGCTAAGTGTAATAAGTGACTGTTAAAAATTTAATTTAACCTCCACAAGATCCGTTACAATGAAACTAAGAGTATCTAGGTAAAGCATTAGCATATTTCTTTGGCAAAAGTAATTCCTGTGAAATGTTGGTGAATGAACCCGTGTGGCGACGGATTTAGCATACATGGTGTCACCATCCCATTCTATCCTAAGGGCGTAAGAGCCGACAAAAGGGAATGACAAGACCAAAAACCCAGCCGCAAGAGAATGAAAACTTGAAACGAAACCCAGAGCCAACCCGTCTGGTCACGTAGTACAGCAGGCTCATGTAACTGGAGGAGGCCCGACTTTACTGTGGGCATCTATGGGCCGAGTAGTAAAATGCAATTGCTGTGTAAACAAACACCCATTCTATTTTGTGGCTGCTAACGGATGTAGGTACTTGAAATGAAATATGTGTACCAATCAGTCCACCTAACTTATCAAAGTAGCATTACTTTCACACTATGAGGAAGAGAAGGCCGGACACAGCTGGTTAAGTTGAATGTTCCAGGGCAGCCCGCGAAATTCAAATTTTCTTACGTTTTTTTGCAATTTGCAGGTCAGTGCTAGGTTGTATGTGGATTAAAATGTTATTCGCGGCTGTCAGACGTATGTAGTTATAGAATTATAATCATCAAACTCATCAATACAACCCTCCAAGCTCATAAAGGTGCATTTATAAATTGAATTTCGCGGGCTACCCTGGAACATTCACCTTAATTTATTAAAAGTAAATTAGAAAAGGCTCGACTGGGTGGGTTTTTAGTGGATAGACAAATACTAGACTTTGCACCACTTAAAAAGAACGGTAAATATTGTAGATAAGCTTATCGACAAGAAAAGGGGCCGTTAAACTGCCAGAGGCAATGCAAATACGCGTCTTTGACACCCACTTATCGATACAAAAGTGAGTAGTTCATTGAAAAGATCGCAATCACGGCTACACCGCAATTTCATTTCGCCCCCACACTCGTGCGGATAACGTCACTGCCAACAAATAGATATCTACAATAGTTACGAAGGCCACCGAATACAGTTAACACACTGTGCTACACTTTTTGCTACTAAATTAATACGCATGCTCCATAAAATTGTGTTTTATACCTAGTAATTGCTTGGGCTTCCTAGTTGATGACTGATACTAAATGCGAAACGTATAATTTCTGAAAATTACTTCACGGCTATCAAGGAAGCTTTAAAACTGGTTGCGTTTTACCTGAACATACGTCACACCCTATTCCGCTCCTAATCAGAGCTCAGTGTGGCAACTACATAATTTATAAATACAAATTATGAAACTTTTTGAACTGTCGTCCTAGTATTCTAATTATCTACGTTGGCTTCCTTAACTTTTAAATATTTAATATCACACTCCCGAGTAAAAGATTACACACAGCTAGCCATATTCATGGTACTTAATTGATATAATGTAATTATCAAAAACACACCACGCCCGCGCCACATGAAATTTACTTACAAATTGATTAATGAGCACTGCAATGCATCCAGAATTTTGAATTTGATTGAAATCAAAATCAAAACTCATTTAATCAAGTTGGCTCAATAGAGCTCTATTGACAGGTCAAACAAAAAAATAAAATTAAAAATTTACCATTTAAAATTAATTATTTACCATCTACCACCGGTTCGGAAGGCACCTCTACTGAGAAGAGCCGGCAAGAAACTCTGTAGTTGTTCTTTTTAGATCGCCATTTTTGGGTACAAGACTGAATTTAAGACAGATTTGTGAGAGCAAACTCGCGCAATAGTTGCAAAGGGCCAAACATCAGCCAGATCTAGTCGACAATAGTAACCTTTTAATGCCCAAGCCAACCGACCCCCAGCAACGGCACCTGCCTTGCATTGCCTTGTTGGTGTAGGGGTTGGGTGCGCCGCCTTTGGATCACGGGTCCCGGGTTCGATTCCGGGGCCGGGCAAGTGTCTTTGTTAAACCTAAGGCACTTGTTCTGAATCTGGGTGTCATTTGTATTCGAAAATTTCATGTTTGGAAACTTTCCCCTCGATACAGGTTATACCTAGTTTCGTTTTATCTTTACCAACATGTAGCTACAGTACAATGTAGCTATCCAAACAGTTATAATAACAGTAAGGGCAAAATCATTCGGCTCATGCTTAATTCATAGCCACCAAAAAAGCTATACTGCTAAAGCACAACGGTACGAGATTTACTAACCAAACAAAGTATTCAAATAGTTTGCTATCCGCTGTTTGCTGTCCGTTTTGTTGAACAACCCAAACACAGTTGTTACAAGTTGACAGATTAAGGTCACATTATTTTTCTTAGTTAACGGCATGAACACACCGAAAAGATTTTAGTTATAATTCGGTTACAGTACAATACCACTTTTTATCATAATTATCTTCAGAAATGCACGGACTAGCCGCCGTCTATGGTGTTATTATAGGCTCAGTAATTGTACAGTCCTCGCCAATCTTTATGGCCGCACTGAATGTAGCCGTGAGTACGTGTACATTTCATAAGCACAAAGAAGTAAATGCCTTTTCTCAAAATTTTGGTCACGCATATAGCTTTTTTAGGACCGGCCTTTGTGGAAATCCTTGGGGGAGGCCTATGTCCAGCAGTGGACGTCCTTTGGCTGAAATGATGATGATGATGATGATGATATAGCTGGTGACCAAAATTGTTATGACTTGAAAAATAAACACAGAGAACCGAACCCAGAAACAATGTAATTCGAATGACTTAACTTGTAGGATAAAAATAATGATTGCAAGTTGGTTTGTTTTCACTGGAATCTCTGCTTTGTAAAATTCTGGTTCAGAAAAACTTCGAATGGTCTCGCATACTATAAGATAGTAACCCATTATAAACACAGAACTGCTTCTTTTGATGTGATCCATTCCCTCGCGAATGGCTATGGGGATTTTGTTTCACTATGTATATAATCGAAAGTTCTGAGGGCGACGCATTGTTGGTCGCTTTATACGCGACCAATAATACATATGTAGGTTTTGTTTGAATTCGGTCACGATCAGTCAGAACTTGTTCCTGGGTCTCGGGGTTAACACAAATAAACTAGTTTCAGTAGCGGCCTTGCCGATCCGTCGGTATTTTTGAAATAATTAACCTCCCTATACATATTGCCGTTAAATATTGTTATTTATGTTATTTAATGGCCTAATACTATACCATCATTATAATAGTGGTGTGTTTACACTTATTAGTTTGATGTGTAGTATACATTTAATTTATGGAGACTGCACAACGGCGGCCGGCCAATTTTTACTTTGATCCTAAGGGCGCTCCCTCACCGGGAGCATTCGCGTGTAATGTAACGTTACAGAGTCGAGCATTACAACAGCGAGGGAGGAGAACTGAGTATTACAGTTCGACTTTGAACATTACATTATAATATTACCTCCCTGACCGACGAGCGCTCGCGTGTAATGTAAAATTATAGATTCGACTTTGAGCATTACATTACAATACTACCTCCCTCACCGACGAGCGTTCGCGTGTAATGTAACATTTAGTACATATGGAATTGAAATTGCGAGTATTCTGATTTAGTTGTTTCCGTAATGTCAGACTAAGCGGCCATTGTCCTGAGTGCAGCAATATTAATTCGACATTGTTATTTACGTAAAAGAAACGATATTGGTGCCATGAATTATTTAAAAACCGGCGAAATACAGGCGGAGTGCTGCAGGCAGTGAATTGAGTGTTCAAAATCCGCAGGAGACATTCTTAAAAACATTTTAAGTTTACTTATTATATTATATTATAAAACCGCCTGTATTTCGCCGGTTTTGAAATAATCCATGGCACATATATCGTTTCTTACGGAAACAACAAAATCAGAATCCTCGCTAATTAAAATCTATATGTACTAAATGTTACATTACACGTTAATGCTCGTCGGTGAGGTAGGTAGTATTGTAATGTAATGCTCAAAGTCGAATCTATAATGTTACATTACACGCGAACACTCGTCGGTCAGGGAGGTAGTATTGTAATGTAATGCTCAAAGTCGAATCTATAATGTTACATTACACGCAAATGCTCGCGGTGAGGGAGCGCCTTTATAGGCATACCTAATCAATGGCTTATGGCACAGTGTAATATAAGTTCCTCGTTTTATTATAGCATGCCAGCCACATGGCAAGAGAGTGTATGCAAATCTACCCTGCAAAACGCGGCAGCGTTAAAGCATCAATGAAATAGTTTACACCATATACATACGTGCTTTACACCTCCGACTGTAGTTTTGCAGCTCTTTACTGTAGCTAATGTTAGCAGAGGAATTTGTGTTAAGATTTCCTTTTCTTGAGGCTAGGATCTTTAGTCCCCTTGCGCGATTCCTTTAGGATAGAAATTACTCTTATGAACGCGCCAAACATTTGATTTAAAGTGTTTACACAATATCGAAACATCAGTAACCGCTTACCTTAGGAAATATTTCAAAGACAATTCAATTCTTATTCCAGGTAACAGAGGGAGGAGTGACGCGGAGGATAGCGCGTGCCATGGAAGTTCTCCATGCAAGCGCGCCAGGCGCACGCGTTCGTGTAATGAGAGCTGCATACCACTCCACTGCAGGCCCCGGAGCGCCAGCTGCCTCTTTTATGCTACATTCATCCAGAAGAGTAAGTATTCTTTACATTCTTTCCTTCTCTTTTCTTTAAAAAACATGTAACCCCTGCCGTAGGTTATATCCAGAATCGCGAGGGCAGTTTGCAAACATGAAATTAACGAACACAAATGACAGACTCAGAGCAAGTGCCTCTGGTTTACACAAATACACTTGCCAGGCCCCGGAATCGAACCCGGGACCCCGTGATCTAAACACGGTAGACCGGGAGTATAGTATAGAGTAAGATACGTTTCAGTTTATTAAAACCTCTTATCCAATAAGTTAGGTTAGGCAATAAGTTAGGCAAGCTACCCTGGCCGTATTGCCTACAAAACTAGCTTTTGTATAATATTTTGCTTACGCTGAAAACTTTTTATTACTACAAATAAAACTATAAATACCCTAACAACGAATTCTTTTTTTACAGGTCATATCGTCCGGCTTTAATTTGCTAGAATCTCCAACGAATCCCATCAGACCACTAGAAATATCTTCAATGCCACTGGAATCGTCTCCTGAATCACTAACAGAAAATTATAAAGTCACAGAACCTGACGACTTTGATATATCTGAACCCTCAAAATGGAGAAGCTCGAAAGGTAGATCTATTAGAATGCCTAGTGAAGAATCATCGTCTACCGACAATGCAAGCATAATAGATCTAGATCCGAAAGGCAGCAGAAGCCTTCATAGGAAATATTCTTACGATTCTGAGAGCAGTGATATTCAGTTTGCTCGCAGAAACAGTAACCGAGCATCACCTCTACTGGATTCCCCAGTCACTTTAAGCACTTTAAAATATAAATCTCTTTTGAGCGGTAGTAATGAATGGAACACGAGACGCAAAAGTTACAGTTTCGAGGACACCTCTCCAATTAATGAAACAATTTTACAAAGTAATGATACCCTAGCAATGGATTCTTCCACAGACAGCGGAATATGCAAGTCGTCAGAAATTGTCAATGAGCATGATCGTTCCGATGATAACACCCATACGAAAATATTGATACCAAATGAAAGAAGAATTAATAATAACGACGAATCATTTCAAGACTGGTTGTCGAGAAACAGATCTAACTCGCACCAAAAAGCTACAAAATTTAAAACTTACCGACAACATAATATTGTTTTAGAAGAACCCATTGAAAACAATATAACAGTTAAAGCTACTGGAAAAGTATCAATTACTTTGCCAGTTACTAAAAGTGCCGATGATGATATTCAACAAGCGAAATATATAAGTGAAGATAATGATCGTAAAGTAAAAAAAGTCGAATTTTGTAAAACAGAGCTACATTTTGCCGCAGAAACCGGAAAAGTTAACATAATAGCAACTGATGAGAAGCCTCCACCTTCCAATGATTTCCGAAAGAGACGTAGTGCATTCGTACCCATGCAGGATCTGATCGAAAAACCAATTACATTATTTGGTGAGAAAAATAACACCGACAATTTATATGCATTGAATGGGAATTCAAGTAACTTACATTTTAGTAATGGTGAGCTAGGAGAAACCGACGAGAATACTGCAGCTACAAAAAGTATTCTCAAAAATAAAATTCCGAAGCCCAAACCATATCTTCTTGGAGAGAACATGGCATTTGGGTTATCAGACGATCTTTCGAGTAAGGATCATTATAATAAGGACTCTGTATTGACAGCAGTTTCTTTAGTGAATAAACAACTGGAAATAGAAAAACGTCGTGACACTGAAATTAAATCAGCATTTCAAGAAGATGCAGACACTGACCTAGTAAAAACATCTGCTGTTCGGACAGTAAACAAAGGTACGATAGATAACTAAATGAAAAGTTATAGATTTTTAAGATGTAGTTAAAGGAACACCTGAACTACATATATATATATATGCAGAAATGTCTAGATTAGGTAGACCCGGTAGATTTTAGGCCCAAAATTCTGTATCGCGGGGGCAGTTCACAAACATGAAATTCACGAACACAAATTACACACAGACTCCGAACATGTGCAGAGACACCGTGTGCAGGGTTTACACAAAGACTCGCCCGACCCCGGAATCGAACCGCGGACGACAAGGCCGAAATGAATGTAATTCCAGGAAATGATTTCTGGACGGTAGAGTTATTTTATTTAATTCCCAAAATAACAGGATCAGAATTGTCAAGAAATAATTTCCTGCAATGTGTAGACATCATTACCATTACTGTAATTCAACAATTAAAGTAACAGTAGTAATTTATCTAATTCGGTTTTTATGTTTCAGGTCCAGTCGACATCGCTCGCTTTAATTATGACGAGCATGTCACTAACTATGTCAGAAAAGAAAAGACACTTCAAAATGATTTCGTCAAAAAGGACGCGAGTTTCATCAAAAATAAATTTAACGCTATACAGACATCTCCAGTGGAAAGGAGAGCTAAAACTAGGGAACTAAGACAAAGCGATCTGACGTATTTTGGCATCGATAACGATAGGAAAAAGGCAGACCAAGAATATAAATACCTTGAAAATAGAGTAACTTCAAGTGATACATCTATTGACGATATATTTCATTCAGTGAAACTAATTCAACAAGTTTCTAACAGTGTGTGCAATAGTGAGGTCGAATCCGACGATGGCCCAGATTATCAAAACATGCCTTTAAACGTGAGACACGCGCCGATTCCTACACCAAGATCTCGGTCGAAGTATGACGGCGAATGCGAAAATATTCATAATATTAAAATATTAAAACCTATTATAGAAAAAGAATATGAAGATATACCGGATGTAAAAAAGTCATATACACGGCGATCTAAACTTCGAAGGCAAGAAGAAACTGTCGTAAATAGAAGCCTTTCTGCGCCGCCAAAATGTTTAAGAAACAGTATTGAGAATCGGCGCAGACACGAGGATCCCTCATCATGGTACGTTAATTCTATAAAAAGATAACTAATTTCATTCGCTTGTTTAATATCGCAAAATATTTTAATCAAGCCTAAAGTTGTATCGCTATTAAATAAATAAATTATAATGAAGTATTAGATATTAAAATATTCAGTGGCATGCGAAATACGTAATTTATTAAATGCATATTATTTAATTAACGCCTAACAAATTAATGACACTTTATATTAACAAGGAAGGATGTGACAAAAAAAGTTATGACAAATTAATATTAAAGAAGCGTATGGATAGAATAGTAGTGTGCAAGGATTTAATGTATCACTAACCCAAATAACCAGACATGATTACAACAATGGTTTAAATCAATACAATAAACGATGAGTAACTGATAACGATTAAAATTTACAGTTCTAGAAAAAACGAGCCTACACGCGATAAAGTACCAAACGCACCTATAAGAATGAGTAGAAGAACTGTGCCAGATGATAATCCAACATATGTAAACCTGAGCTTAGTCAGAGAAAAATTGAATAAAAATATAACCGAAAAGACTGCAGAAAGAAATAACATTAAAGCAAAACAAAGTAAGCCACAAACAACAGACAATAGTCACTTGAAAATTGAAAAGAAGATTGAAAATCCTAAAACAATTAGATCCACCGAGCGAAAAAAATCTGAAATATCTTCAAATACAGCGTGTAGTGGTAGTCTGCGAAAGAAAACTTTAATGAACAAGCATAGTCTTGAAGGAAGAATAGAAAAATCAGAGCAGGTTGATGTTAACAAGACTGGAAGTGCACAGAAATTACGAAATAAAAGCCATCTAGGACCTGAAAGCGTATCTGAAAAAGAAAATAGGAGTAGGTCGACACAACGACGAACACATAAACCTACATCAGAAGAATCAGTAACAGGGTCAGTTATGAAAGCGAATGAAGCTAATCACAAAATAAAAAATAGCAATATTGAACACACAAGAAGTTCTTCAATAGATAAGTTAAGTTCTAAGAGAGATGCGAATATACTCTCTCAGGAATTGGGTTCCATTCCGGAACGACAATCTATTACGGATAAATTAAGAAGTAAAGGAAGCGAATCTACTCACAAATCAAACAGCCACAGAACCAATAAAAAAAGCGAATATGTAATTAATTATGACGACAAAAATGGTACCGTTTCGTCCGTAACCAAAATACGTTCAGGCGTTAGAACACCCCAACGAAAAAAATCAAAGGATATTTCGAAAGATGATAATAAAACGGTAAACTTAAACAAAATAGCCCTGCGTAAGTAAGCCGTGTGCATGCTTAACACAAATCTAACAAACATCCTAAAACCGCATCTATAAACAATGACATCTTTCAGTGCAGATTGAAGATCATCAAGAGGAAGCGAATGGACTGAGTTATGCAGATAGGAAATGGAAGACGAAAATACACTTACAAAGGTCTTGCCAAGTATTGTAGTTAGCTCATGCTAGTCCTAAGAGTAGATTAGGGAATCTTGTATCCTATTTGAGCTATGTTGTAGATTTACATTCAACGTACTTCGGTTCTAGTTTAAGTTAATGATGATCTCACCACTTTACGTTTACTAAAAATCTAATATTCTACGGTATGAATAACACTTGTTTTTTTACGTATAACATTTTATAAATGGGTAACAATAAATGAGTTGTTTAATATTGATATAATTTCTTTATTTCAGCCCAATTACTCTTTCATACAGTAACTAAAGGATCTCTATCTACTTTGCTTACAAATACTTCAACTTCATTGTCAAGTCTAATATGAAGATCTGAACGGAACACATTTAAAAATCCTCTTTCAGAATCGGAATGATTCGTCAATATGACGCTAATTCCTTTTTGCGCTGCGTCCAAAATATCGTGATGTAACATTTCACCTGCAAAGAGTTATAAGAAGTTGTATTGTTTGTTTTCAAGAAACTTGTGAAGATTTTTATTGAATTGTTATACACTCTTGGTTAAAAAAAACACTTACAATACAACACTGCGGCGGCGACGAACAGCTAAATTCGTACCTATTATAATTTTTATTTTCTTCTATAGGTACAAACTAACAGGAAAAAAACGATTCAATTTGGTGCAGTCGTTCGGAAGTTATGGGCGTATATAAATTTTAGGCAATTAATTTCTAGCCGATTTCAATAAAATATTTTTTATGCATGTCCAGCGATTCTGTGATGAATACAAAGTATGGGTCTGGACAGGCGGGTTTCCCGTGTTGCAGAGGTACGCAAGACAGATGGAATTGTCAGACAAGCATTTTTAAAGATTTGTCCACTACCGTTACCTGCCATTATTGGAGCCTGAAGCTTTCAAGGCGGAGTGCACATTCAGGCATAAATCAAACGGAATGCAAGACGCAGAATTCACCTCACTCATTATTTTTCACTTCAATCTTTACTTCATTCATTCACGCAAAGGACACTGGCAGCCTCCCATACATAGTTTTATTTGAGATAAAATACCTACGTCTCTTAATGAAAAGTATCTTATTTAACTCGGCGTCATCTCCTGAACTACTTTCTGCAAGATTTTTGTCAGAGAAGGCCGAGATTTATAGATATTGCTCTAATTAGTCATGAACTTTTGTAGATTATATCCTTATGTCACTTCATAAATGTTTACACAACAAAAACGTCGAGCGAGTAAAATGACAATATTGCATCAATATTTCCCCTATTATACACTATGGGAACAAACCTACTAATCTGGTGGCAGCCAGTCACCGTTAAAATTGTTTTATATTATGATTAGTTACTACAAAAGTAAAGATTTTTTTAATTTCTTGCTAGGAGTGTGGCATAGTATGTATTAATAGATACCAAAATAAATGGAATATTCACGAACTATTTACTATATCCGTAATCTAGTATCATAAGCATTAAGATTAGTTTGGAAACAGAGGACGTTGTGTGAAATGTCCGTGAATATTTATTTAGGTATATTTATTTAATACAATACGAAATATCGATAAAAGGAGGCATAAAGGATATCCCTAATTATTTGTATTATGCAGATGACAGTAGTCGTCAGTTGTTGACAATTGCCATAGAAGATTCATTTTTAACTTATTTACACTATTCTTATAATTACACTAGCTGACCCGACAGACGTTGTCCTGTCATAACTATGAATATTGAATTCGAATTGGTGTAATTAAAACAAAAGTGTTTAATATTCTAATGCTTTAAGATATACAACACTTCTTGGGATAGGTATAAAATGTCAAACTCGAGTTTGACACAAACCTTGCTGTGGCAAAAATGGACACAAAAAAATAACAAACAAATATTTTTTAATTAAAAGATATGAAACCTTTTTGCCTTAAACAAAGCGCCATCTATAGAATGCTCACTCCAATATTTGCAATCCTGTCAA
Organism: Clostera curtula; assembly: GCA_905475355.2. Taxonomy (NCBI): domain Eukaryota; kingdom Metazoa; phylum Arthropoda; class Insecta; order Lepidoptera; family Notodontidae; genus Clostera; species Clostera curtula. The sequence continues at coordinate 10,001,041 of FR997797.1, read as the reverse complement.
CAGTTATCGCCATTGTGGTAGCTAACATATGATTATGACTGTCAAATAATAGACAAATAAGTTGCAATAATACATTGAGTTAAATATATAGAGAAGCTATTTCAAACAAAAAGTATCGCGTAACTTGATGACAGCGGGGCAAGCAGGTGGTGTGATGTTTTCATAGATAAAATCAAAACGCGCAGACGCGAGAGACGCGACTTCATTTTATTATTCTGCCTACTAGTTACTGTGTGTACTGTAAATGTAAATCTGTAAATCTAAAATCCAATCAATATATTATATTCGTATATTACATAACGTGATAATATCGAGAGTTTACTGCGACAACTGGCTAATTTACTGACTTATTTTGAGTAAAACCGAACTACTTGAAAAATGAAAAACTTTAGTTCAACACAAAATTTATGGTGTGGTTTACGAGATAAATAATGATAAAAACAAACAAACATAAAATCTTTATTGTACATAATACCCTAACTACTAAAATATACCTACTGTATACTGGATACAAGGCCTACTAAAACTATAGCATTTGTATTTTAAATAATCTTTAAAAAACGCAATATTTCAAAACTCATTGTATTAGTCTTATACTTTAAAACGCAATATCTCAAAACTAACTTGACTGCACTTAGCTGGTTTTCGCAGTAAACCCTATTATTATTTAGTGTCCTTAATTATTTAACGTCGATAGTGTCAACTCTGCGCATTCAAATGTTCTTACTCTTTGATATTCACATAAACATGGCCGCCGCAGTGAGGCGTCGTCAAGAGTTACAATAAATTGATAAAATATGACTAAATTAAGCGTGTCTTAAAGATAATAATGTTGAAAGTTACTCCTTGACTTTTACTTGTATTTCTCGAATTGTTTGAACAGTATCTCAATACACACGAAGACATAGTTTAAAAAACAAAACAACACTAAAACGTGTGATGTTGCAGCAAGCGCTTGTCACAGACTAAATGAGTTAGAGTGCGCGCGCTCCAACGCGTGTTACAAACAATCTAGTTGAGGTGTCTCCTCTAGTACGAAGTACATTTAACTCAATGCAATAATATAATATTAATAAATTGAGATGTAGGCTATCTTAATTTTGATCAAACTAAATCAAACAAACACACACGTTGCGCAAATTCGATTATAATCATTTACTTAGTTTATGATATAAAGATTAGGACGAACGTCAGATGTTTGACAGGTAACAGTTTGTATGGGAAAATTAAATTGTTGTATTTATTATTTTACTTACAATATTTCTATGTTTTCTCAACTCTTAAACCTTCCCTGGACTCACACGAATATTTCAAGACCAAAATTAGCCAAATCGCTCCAGCCGTTCTCGAGTTTTAGCGAGACTAACGAACAGCGATTCATTTTTATATATAGAGACTACAAACCAAAACAGCTACATTTATTCATTTGTGTATAAAAACAAAGTAATAATTGCAATAACAATAGAACTGCTGCTAACTGCTAGTTACTATTTTCTTACCACATGAATTAATGAATATAAAATAGCCACACTAAACTAAATTGTAAGTCATTGTTAACGAAAATAGTCAATTAACTTCTTGTTTAAATATTATTTTTTCTGCGGCCTTGACTAGACAGTCTGATAGTTTGATAAAACATATTTAATTAATAGAAATTCTTTTGCATATAAGTCGTTTTTAGACGTTCAAATTGAAGTCAAATAAAAATTCGCCATTGTCCTTTGATCGGCATGCAATTGTTTAATAATACATAATTAGAAACCATTTTATACTGTAAATTCATAATTAAAAACGCATTCAAGAAGATGATTTCATCATTCGTCCAACTCAGTCCAGAATTTAACAGAATTTTGTTTTATTTACATTTTATGTATCATCATCATCATCATCATTTCAGCCAAAAGCGTCCACTGCTGGACATAGGCCTCCCCCAAGGATTTCCACAAAGGCCGGTCCTGGGCCGCCCGCATCCACTGCTTTCCGGCAATCTTAACCAGGTCGTCGGTCCACCGTGTGGGAGGCCTACCAGCACTGCGCCTTCCGGAACGCCGTCGCCACTCAAGGACTTTTCTGCCCCATCGGGCGTCGGTCCTGCGAGCTATGTGCCCTGCCCACTGCCACTTAAGTTTGACAATCTTTATATGTAAGTATACATTTTATGTATACTTACATATAATACATACATCTTATTCAGTTTTAGCTAACATCCAAAACGACAGCACCAATTGTGTCGCTACTACCACTAGAAAGCTATATGTTATAAGTTTCTCTTGCTCCAAATGTAATATTATTTCAGTTTGATTATACCGTAGTTTGATCTAAATAAGGAACGCAGACAAAAAAACTAAATAGTACAACATACCTGTCAAATATAAACCAGCAGCAACACCCTTCAGTACGGAGCTACCCGATCCAGCGCAAAGTGCAACGGTTTCTATTTCTGTGGACATTGTTTTGCCCTTTCCTAACGCAAAACGTACGTGCGAGAGACCTGTGAGCTTTTTCACTTGGGACACGGCATCAGATAAGGAGACTTTAGATGACAACTGCAGCAGCCTGTAATGCAATTAAGACAATTGATTGTCTGCTTAATTTCAACTCGAATGTGCGAGGAGGGTTATGTAGACCTTGCTGAGACTTCGTTTTGTTTTGTTTTATACGACTAAAGTGGCGCAGATGCGTCGTCTTTAGACGCAGAAGGAAAAGCGTCCCTGCGGCTGCCAACATTATACTTCCCCTTTATTTACGGGGTTTAAATCCTTCGTGGACTATCACCACTAGTGTGAGGCGTGTGGGCGTATTTACCGTCCCACGCCTACTACAATGTGGGTCCGGGTGTAGCTCCACTGGGTCAGTTGCGCCAGTCTTATATAGCTCCTTTTGGAGCATCCACCTCTGGAGCTGTTACTGCGTCAGTGATCATGCTTCTCTGATAGAGCTTTGACGACCACACACACGATCAAGAACAGAACGACAACATATTTGGCTGCGACATTCTGTAAGGTCCTTCCTCAGTCTGGTAGCTCTAGAAAACTGGTGGCTATCCACTATCTCTCTTTAACTTGGAAGTTCACGAAACCTATGATTGTAAGCATTTATATTGTTACGTTTAAAACAGTACTATCATAGGACATGGCATGACGTATGAAAGTACTGTACACACATTTTCCATTCAATTCTATGATCTAGTACAAGTTTTGTTTTTACTAGAACTGAAAGATGAAGATTTGGCAATAGATAGAGTTCTCTAACTAGGCGCAGCGAAGACAAGCTGATTAAATAACGAAAACATCATGAATGAAAATAATTACAAAGTTAATGTTACCTTCCAGCACCAACATTGGGATCCTTTCCAGGTATGATAGGATTGGAATCTGCAATAGGAAACGCTGACGCGAGCCAATCGTTCACTCCTCCATGGACGCTATCCCAACTCGTATGCGGTGAGTACAACGATATGCGATTCTCCAGTAGGAATGAAACTATACGTTCTTTCCAAGCGCTAGAAGGAAATGAAGAACTGAGGTCGAAATTTACGCAAGTTTACGGGTCTCTAGTAACCATCATCACTCCAACCCAGAAAGCGTCCAAGCACATGTTCATTTCATTCTCTGTATAGAGTGTGAGGTTACTTTAACAACGGTAAAATATTTTCTATCGTAGTGCCCATCCTTAAAAACTTTTTTTGCATCGTGTCGGATACTAAATTCAAAATTACTTGTGTCAAAAGCAAATGGCATACGTCCGGAACGAACTAACACTATAGTATTAGCTTTGGCCCTAAGTTTAATGCCTGGTTTCCACCAAAGCAGAGAGGAGAGAACACGAGAGGAGATGTGTTTTGAATAACCAATCAGGTTTCGTTATTTCCACATCTCTCCGCTTAGCTTCGTTGGAAATAGAAGCGCTCGCAGCTCGCAGAAATAGCCTTGGCCTTAGCCCACAGGATTGGAGGGCAGGGCCAATAGCTTGCAGGACGCCCTATGGGGCATTAAAGACCTCAGCCGCGTTGGCAGCACAGGGTTCGTAATCGTATCAAGTTTCTTTTTCTACGACTACGTCCTCTTGCGTTCCTTTAGTCACGTCTACTAGTTAGCGTATATGTGAATCATTTTATCGTAATTACCAATGTCCATTAAATACCCACTGTTGGGTGAAGCCTCATCCAATCACCCGGGAATTAAACTAGGCACTAGCCAAAAAAATGGCATCATAATTAGGGACCTTAACTTCCACCGAACCATAGGCTATCACTTTATCACTCAAAGTAGTCACTAGGTACTTACCTTTGAACGACAGATTTCAGTGGCGCGAAAATAGGAGGATGATATGAAATAATCATTTCACATTCCTGAGTATTTGCTTCTATCGCTACATCTTCAGTCAAATCATTGGTCATTAGAATTTTACTGATATTCCTAAAAAATACAACACAAATAAAATGCGATCTCTACAAAGTATGTACTATAAAATTTTGCAGTAGGTATAGTAGCTTAAAAACATTTTGAACCAAAGGCCTGAAAGAAAGTTTACGCATGTCAATAGCGTGCTCTGTTCTCTGCTAAAGCGATCCAAAATCGACTATTGCGGAGTATAGATTTCGGCGGCGAAGACTATTGTACAATACATAAGTTTGACATTTATTTATTTATTACATTACATAGCATTACAGGAATCCACACATGTAAGTCAGCCAGCCAGCTAACCTAAGGTATTAGAACTTTCAATTATATTATAACGTTGACACTTCACATGGGTATTCTTTATTTTCTGATTCCCATAAAAATGGCGCTAAATAGCTGAAATACCCGAATATGGCAGTGCGGGATTAACCACGTAGCAAGAGTAGCAATTGCTACGGGCCCCGCATATTTAAAAGCACTCACCTCTGCCTGAGCGTATTTTTTTTAGTGAAACTTATTAAGATTGGGTATGTATTAATTACCCACAAAATTGTAAACTATACATATCAAATAAACATATTGAGAGTTGAATTCTATTTTTACCACTTTCTTTATACATATGAACCCATAGCAGATCAAGGGCTCTTTGAAAGAATTTGATAAGGGTCCCGCGCTTGATTACTGGCGGGCACTGGAATAGGGTGTAACAAAATAACTATTTACATCCAAGGTAAGGATACAGAGCGTCTCTCACGAAACGAGAATGAGTCGCCTAGTAATCATAATCCTTCAAACTCATTATTATACGTTCCACGTCGTGTCTTATAACCTCTGTGATTATTTGTATAACTAGATAGTCACCAGACGAAGACAAAAAAAAAACATGCAATACTAATTCAAATGAACTATGTAAGTGGGTACCTTGGTGTATAAGGTTCTACCAGTAATCCAGTGTTATCCCAGCTTTCTGACAATTGATTAGGAGCAAAATCTTCCAGAGCTGATATAACCTTCTTCAGAGGTAACCCAACCTTCTCTCCCGTAGACATTTCAACAGTAACAGAGGACAAAAACTTGCACGATATTCTGGTTGGAATAACGAATTTTCCAAATTTTAAAATCATTAGATTGAAACTGAAATAGGTCATTAATAATAACACAAATTCAATTAAACAGTCATCTGATTTAATAGTTTTAAGAATATTCAATTAAAATGATGAGCATGAAAAAACTAAATTGGACACAGCACAAAAAGCTATTGAGATTGCCAATGCCACATTTAAGGCTGGTGTTTAGCTGTCAGGTATCCATGAGGATTTCCAATATAAAAAAAGGGTTGAAAAAAAATTTAAAAAATCTTGAGGCCCCATTCATACTGGCCTGGGGTGTGTAGGGCTCTGGTCCAACTTTAGGGGCATGCCCATACTCACTAAATAACCCCCTGGTGCACCATCCTCTCTGACTGCCTTTTGGGTCTGAACTGTCTCCAGAGTAACTTATGCCAATCTGATAACACCACAGATTTTTGGGCATACTTACATTTTACTACTTGACACTTAAAACATATTTATTATGCAGTATGACACAAAGTCAATAAAACCTTTGTTAATTTGATAACATTTATTGATGGTCAAACAGCCAACTAAACATAATTATACTATATACAACATTAGTCCCATATACTACAAAATGACTTACAAAAGTAAGCCTTGCCACTACATTAACTACTCGGTAGATAATTTCCAAAATCTGATTTCACCATCATCACTACATGAGAGCAACTCCTGGTTACCACTAGGATTCCATGCCACACAATTAACATCTTGAGAGTGTGAGTCCAACTTACTGCAAATCAGCTCAAAAGTTGGAGCATTAGGATCTGAATCTTCAGTCTCTTTGAATATCCTTATAATGTCATCACCACATGCAGTTGTTATAAGACCAGTGTGTGGACACCAAGCTATATCATAAATACATCTTGTATGGTATCCTGATAGTGTACAAATACATTTCCAGTTTGATTCCCTATCTGTTACGGCTACCCCTTCTTGGTTATCAGGTTTGTACTCCTTCCAAATCTTCACAGTTCTGTCATCACTGCAGGTGGCCAGCCTTTCTCCAGTCTTGTCGAAAGCCAAACTCCACACTGTGGACTCGTGTGACTGTAGTGTAGCGACACAACTCCAGTCATTATCTGCGGGATCTTCTTTATACATTTTCACTGTGTTGTCATATGACGCAGAGGCCAAAATATCTAATGATGGGTGCCAGGCAACCTAAAAAAGGAATAGTCAACAGTACACTTCCTGAATTTAAGAAGTGGTAAAGTGTCTACTAAATCTATACAAACTTTTTTCACATCTTGGTTGTGTGCATTCAACACAGCTTCACATTCATATTCATCATCACCTGCTACTTCCCAGACCCAGACTGATTTATCTCTTCCACATGTGGCCAGCAACTGTCCAGATGGTGACCATGCAACACTCTTGACTTCATTTTCATGGCCTTCCAGAGTTGCATTGCATTCAAATTGACCTACCAAAATACCATTATTTGATTAATCACATCTATTACTTGTGATGGCTATATTTATATTCAGAATAGGTACTGTACACACCACTTTTCTTGTCCCAAATAGCAGTGGTGGCATCAAAACTTGCAGACGCAAGATAATTTCCGCACGGAGACCAGGCCACTTCTCTGATTGTCCTCTGGTGTCCATCTACAAGCACAGTCTTTACCACCCAACCATGACCTTCTTTGCTCCACAACTTAATAGTCTTGTCTTCTCCACAGGATGCAAATACTTGTCCTTGAGGGTGCCAACTAACATTCCAAACGATCCCTTTGTGGCCAGCTAATGTTTGCAGTAGTTCTAATTTTGCCATGTCTACAAATGGACCAGTAAAAAATCCACTTTTTATAGTCAAAATTCAATTACATCAAATTTAAGAAAATAATAACCAATTGAAAATATAAACATAACCAATTGACAGAGATATTATTCAAGATTATAGATTTTATATACTAACCTAAAGCTCGATGTTGGAACACAATTAAATTTCCAAATATATCTCGGGGAGAGTCGACACGACAGTAGTTTATCAATACTTTTCCACAATTTTATGTGAAAAACACAAGGGAATTATTGGAAATGAATGATAGTTATGTAGGGATGATCGATATACATCGATGTTGATTAAACATCGATGTTTATCTGAAAAACATCGATGTTTTGACATCGATGTCTTGTATTCGATAACATCGGCACATCGATGTTACAGGATTAAAATATCAAAACCTCAATAATTCTTTTGAGCACCATCTAGTATGCATTAGATGTAACAGGAAAACTCCTCGCAAAGCTAATTTTCTTACAGTGTGTGCCCAAAAACGACTAAAAAAGTTATTTTTTTCTTGAAACTTTATATTTATTAATACATTTTCTTTTATTGTACATCGATACTTATGGTTCGATGTTAACATCGATGTCAAGATCGATGTTTTTCGAATATCGATCATCCCTATAGTTATGGACTATGGCAGTGTTCCCAACCTGAAGCGGACTAATTATCGTACAAGGGGGCGTAAAATGCGTAAATTCTACATCATGATGGAAATTATCGTACAATCTGCGTACGATGTACGATAAGAATATGTTATCGTACATCGTACGTAGGTCCAAATTATCGTACATGTACGATAATTATCGTACAGTTGGGAACACTGGACTATGGTATGGATGGATGGATTTAAAACCATTTCTTATCTATGCCCCATCCCATATCTAGTCTATTCTCTATAGTATATCCTCTTAGCCTCATATTACTCTACGTCTATGTCCTCGGCATAAAAGGTTAACACATATTATTGTTCACGTCCGATGACTATGGACCGTTATAAAGAAAGCTTATCTATCGTCGTAATTTGCTAGATGCACTAAATGTGTATCAACCGCATTCATCAGTTCGGTTTTACATTTATTACCCACAATGCCCCGTATTGTGGCTTACAATGATGCCGAGGTCTATTAGCCTTTTTATAAAACGGAACATACTGATGGGACGCTTCTATAGTGATAACCAGGAGGCGACGAAAGACATCTCTCAAATAAAATAAAAATATAGGAATTGTCTTCTGTCAATGCCCGCACTCAAGAAAACTGCTAACTGGTGACTAGGCAGCATGGTCTCAGACCCTAGCCTGTTCCATCAGGAACGAATAAAAAAAAATGTCAATGCCCGCTGTCAGTTAGAGATATGTCATGTTTTTTCGTTTTGTAGGTTAGATTATTTTGAAAAAACCTAACAGTTTTATTTTTAATTTACATAAAAAAACACAGATAGGTATTACTCAAACCAAGTTCAAACGATGGATACCGCTAATAAAATAGTACCACCTCATCTCAACGCAGAAATTTATCGGACAGATACTACCGGCACAAGTTCGCTTGCTTACTTTGATTATATTCGTCAACATTCAGGTAAAGACCAAAAAAAGATGCAGCATATCGTCCCCGTGTCCCCTTTAAACAATAATTAATTCTATTAACTAAGCCTTAACGTGTACACGTAATTTTGATCAAAATGTGAACTAACTTGTACCCATAAAATTGTTACTTTGATGCCAAATAATTGTTTGTTGCTTCAAACTTTTTCTTTATTTTCCTGGCAGAGTTATTTCTTGCTGCCTCTATAATATTAAGTGTTGTTACAGATGGTAGTATTTTAATAGGATCTTCGGAATTAACTGGTAGATATTGGAATGGTGGAGTAAGTGTGTTCCCACATATATCTGAAGCCAAAACACTACAGTATAGTGAAAAAAGAAGCATAGCTGTCATCAGTGGGACTGCTGATGGCTGTTTCATTGTAAACTCAAATAAAGTAAGATTCAGTCATAAATTCAAACTAAATCTGCAGTAAGTGGGTACACTTGGGAGCTGATTGTTACATGTATGCTTAGGGAACTGTGAGCGATTTCTGCATGCGCAAGGAATGTTATCAATAATAATAATAATAATAATGTTTTATTTCAGATTCATTGATCCATAAAATTGTTACAGAGAAAAAATAATAAGAATAGTGCAAATAATAATAACAATCATTTTTGTCAATACAATACATTTTCATTATAACTTACAAAACAGTCAGTCTTGGGCTTACGTTACGATTGTGACCCATCGCTTATAAACGTCTGTGTGATACAATCTGTCGGCTAACTCCTTTACAATGACGTTGTCACACTTGTCAATTCTGGACATAAAAGAAGCGATTCTATGTCTTTGGATGGCGTGAAAAGAATTTATGCGTGCTTCTGTAAACATATTCGAGGCGCTACAGTGCCGACTGAATCCCATGAGTAGTCTATATATATTATTATACTGCACTCGGATACCATCAAAAGATTTCTTACTGTATACGGTCCAGAGTTGACATGAGTACAAAGATTGACAAAATGTTTTAAAAAGCAACTTTTTTACAGCAATGGACGCTTTTTTAAATTTTCTTGCAATCATATTGCCAATTACGCACAATGCTCTTCGCTGCCGCTCAATGTCAGCATCATTTTTTAAATTGGACGACATTACAAGTAGTTGGACACAATAAAACAAAATTATAGGTGGTAGATTTTAACTGTTTCTTTATACTTTTTAAGAAAACTGGCATTTTAGTGTCTCCTGCAACCACAACTGCTGCAAACCATTTGAATATTTGGGATTTAAATAAAGTAATACACATGTGATAAATCCGTTAAAACGTGTAATAATCGTGAAAGCCTAAGAAATCAATAAACTATACTTGTTTTATTCCAAGTTTTAAAAATCCTCAAGGCCTGCTATCTAAGTATATGTGGTGGATTCTAAAAGATTACTGTCTGCATTGTCACCATTGACATGTTATTGTAGTATCAGTTGGACCTTGCTAACTGAGTTCAATCCATGCTGCCATATGAATGAATGTAGTTTCATAATGAACAAGTATACATCTATACTATCAATATACTATAACATGTATATGTATATTAACTAAATTGATGGTATTTATTAATACTATAATAATACCTTGGTCAGGTTCTACTGTGTGAGGACACTGGAGCAGTAAGCATCTGGTCTAGCAATGTGGGAGATAGTGTGTGGAACCAGTGGAGGGAGGAGATATCAGTAGCTGAACATGATGATGCAGCACTGTCAGTGGACTGTCTCACTCCTGGCCAGGAGTATGTCACTGTTGGTGCCGATGGAAATGTCAAGGTTACTATAATTATAACTTGAAATTAATTATTGAGGAAGGTGGTGACAGATTTAGAATACATAATGTCACCAACCCACCATATTGTTGTAAGAGGCAACTAGAGGAACACAAGAGGCAGACAACCTAAACATAGCAGAAGGTAAACTTGATACAAACCCTGTGCCAACCCATGTTGCTGGTGTGGCATTGTAGGCTTATTTTCCTCCATGAACTTTGAGTAGGCTTAACTCAGTAGCATCACTGTGGAATGCGTTTACGCCTGTGGTGTCCCAAATGTGGTGTGTGAGGGTATACCACTGGAGTTTTATTATACATTGCATGCGAGTTCATGTCCATCGGGGCCTAAATAAATAATTACTTATCACATTGATTTTATTTCATAATCTGCAAACTAACCTTAGATTACAATAAACCAAATTGACAGCTGTTGACTGAACTGGTAGTTATTATCGACATTACCATAACTAATTAGGTAACAGCATTACAGCATTCCTCAGGAAGGACATGAACTCGCGCGCGTATAATAGGTAGACGAATAAGTAGTTTTCAGATAATCGCCGACCCCACCCCGGAGGGATGGCGGTATGACTAAAGCATTTCCCCAGCGAAACAAAAAAAAATTAGAAAGGGCCTAACTCGGTAGTGGATAGTTTATGGTTATGGGATGAAATTGTTTTGAAATTTGTCCATAATTTTCTTTTCAGGTGTGGGATATTAGTAACCTCATTTGTATAAGAAACTACAGAGCTGCTCATAGCTTGATGGTGTATTCAGTTTCAGTGAGGCCAAAATCAAACACTACTTTTGCCACAGGATCTATGGACCAAAATGTTAGTTTGTGGGACGAAAACACTGAAAGGCCAGCACTTGGTGAGCCTTTTTGACAATTAATTTCCATAATGCTGTCTATGGCAACATGATCCTTGCACATTCTGGTAAATGCCCTTTAATTGTGTTATTTTTATTTAAAACAGCAACAATGAACACGGCAAGTTGCTTGAAAAATTGAGGTTTAAATAAATAAATAACCTTGGACATTTCACACAACGCCATCTCGTCCCAAGTTAAGCAACTTAATGCTTGTGTTATGGTAACAAGATGGATGATAAACTACTTATATACATTTTTTTTTTGTAAATACATACATATTATAGATAGAAATGACACCCAGACCACGAGTCAGTGCCTCTGGTTTTAGACAAAGACACTGGCCCAACCCCGGAATCGAACCCGGGACCCGTTGATCCAAAGGCGGCACATCTGACCACTAGACCAACGAGGCAGTCAAAAATTAAATTAAATAATACAATCAACAACCATTTTATGTCACTGCCATAATTGAGTTCTATTTTCTTAGTTATAAATAATAATAATCTTTATCCTTATTTAATCCTAATAAAAATAATTTTATTTTTTAAATTGTTTTAGTATTTACTTTTACTTACATCTATAGTTATCCATATTATTTGTTGTTTTATTTTTATGGATATTTTTGTTGGTATACTTTTATAGTGTGATTATCCTTTCATATGTATTACTAAAAGTAATATTTCAGAAATTTGCTCATTATGTATTACTAAAAGTAAAACTTCTGAAAGGACAATGGCAGGTTCCCATACATTGTTTTATTTGAGATAAAATACCTACGTCTTTTAATGAAAAATATCTTATTTAACTCGGCGTCATCCTCTGAGCTAGTTTCTGCAAGATTTTTTGTCAGAGAAGGCCGAGATTTATAGACATTGAGCACTAATTAGTCACGATTTCACTGCATCCAGCGACAATGCATCATTTGTAGCGATGTCCGATAGGTATCGATGTTTTAGGGTATCGATACAATGGCATGCGATACACTAATATCTTATATCGATATAAGACAATGTGATATCGTTTCGCATATTATGCAGATGACAGAAGTTGTCAACTAAACTGTAAGTTTAATGTTTAGGAAAATAGTCAATTACTTATCTTCTTATTTAAATATTATTTTTTTCTCCGGCCATGACTAGACTGTGTGATAGCTTGATAAAACATATTTAATTTGTAGAAATTATTTTGCGTATAAATCGTTTTTAGACGCTCAAATTAAAGTCACATGAAAATTCGCCATTGTCCTTTGTACATGTATGTGTTAGTAGCACAATCCAACATACCGTATTTTAATTACTTTTTGTAACATCCTGTAGGGAATCCCGAAAGCTAACCGGCTAGGGCTGCCATCACCTAAATCGCCGTCGCCGGATAAACACGGCAAAAACCCTGGACATTTGGGCGAAATATGGCACCACAGAAAATGTATTTTTTGCAACAAAACTAAAAACATCGTTAATTTCCTCTGTCCAAAAGTGTCCGGGTAATGCTCTTTTCAAAATCCCTACCGGACGGCCACCGGACGCTTTTAAAACTAGGACAAATCCGGGGAAATCCGGACGGATGGCAGCCCTACTTTCAGCATATATTTATCTTGCAATTTATAATTGTAGTACATAACCAAGCTTAACTTACTTTGATGTCCTTGCAGATTTGTTGAAAAACAATTGTGGCATACGCTGTGTGCAGTGGCTCGATGATAACCGACTCGTAGTCGGCGATGAGGCTGGAATTTTAAAATTAGTAGATGCAAGGAATCCAGGTACAGCTATTAAAATAATGGAATTCCCTGCTGCTGTGCATAAGATAGCAGTACATTCTGAGTAAGTAATTTGTGTTATTTGCGTAGTATAGACTTATTAGATATCCATTATTTTGATTCTGAAAATATATTTGTCGAGTAAATTTAATATTCCGTCGTGAGTGAGAAATGCATGTCAAAGCCTGTAAATTATTTTATCTTTAAAAATCCTAGATGGTCTCTGATTTTAAACCTTAAACCTAATTAAATACCGTAGTATCGAAACTCGTGCTCATCCACCCCTGTACCACCCCATTCCATCTTAAGGTGATTGCTCCAGGGTAACCCGCGAAATTCAAATTTTCTTACGTTTTTTGCAATTTGCAGGTCAGTGCTAGGTTGTATGTTGATTAAAATGTTATTCGCGGCTGTAAGACGTATGTAGTTAGAGAATTATAATCATCAAAATCATCAATACAACCCCCAAAGCTCATAAAGGTGCAAGAAAAACTTTTTCAACGTCAAAGTTATTCTTGCACCATTATGAGCTTGGAGCAATCACCTTAAAGGTGTTGATAAAGCCGACAAAACTAAATGAAAAAGCCGAAAACTTAATACGAAACACTATGTCTGGCCGGCGTGGCACAGTAGGTTAATTTCCCTCCATGTGCAGGGAGGAGGCTCGACTCTATAGTGCCCCAAGGTTTCGGATTCATATCAGGGCCCCAAGGGTGTTGTTTTTTATTGAAGCCCATCCGATCCACGATGCAATTGCTAGCCATAAAGGGATCGCGCATTTGTACGCGCCGCACGAAACTGATTTTTAAAGAAAAGAAATTTCTGCGCGGTAAATTTTTCGGTTCGGATAAGGGTACAAGGTCTTATTGAATACGATACGTTCGGCGCGTCTGATATATAAATATGCGAGCCAAAAGAGTAGTTTCCTGATTAAAAAAAGCCTATGAAACTTTAAATCATTAAAAAACATTACTGTATTTCACACGCATATATACTCTTTTGTTTATTGTTAAAGTCTGTGGTCAAATTAAGATATAATTTAATAGAAATATAATTTAAATTAATTATGTTCTAATTTCGACCGCTGGGCGACCACTAGTTCTCATAAATTTTAAAGTTCTTGCCTTTGATTGATGACACGGATGGCGCACTGGTTGAATGATCGACTGCTGCGCAGCATGTCGCGGGTTCGATCCCCGCACGGAATAAATATTTGTACGACCTACAAGTATTTGTTCCGGGTCTGGGTGGTTTCTATCAATAATAAGTATGTGTGGCATGTTACTCACCACACACATACATACATACTTACACACATAAATACATACATACATACATACATACATACACACATATATACATACATACGGTTTATACATAATACACAAGCAATGTTATTGTCGTGTCGTGCAATGTGGTTTTGCAGTGGTACGACAATAATATCGCACAGTACAACGGTGCCTCGGAGACAACGCCGGAGTTTTTTATGCGCGTTCCTGCGCCCGCTCCGAGCCGACCGGATTGAGCCGAGATGAGCCGAGCGAGCTCGCCCGGCGACAGTGTCCAACCGCCCGTTTGCGACGCGAGACGTATGCCCTATGCGCTGTGCTTGTACCCACTCTGCCATCTCGCGATCTAGTCCGCTTTTGCTTTATATTGAGATTGCCTTAGTTGTATTCGCCTTCTTATCATATGGTTCGGTCCTCTACCGTACAGTATAGTGGTGTATGTGTTTAGTGCAAATACAGTGTGCCTGTGACTCGGTGCTTTTTATTTTGCCTATTGCACCCCCGCTCAAGCAGTACTACCAGCGGCCATACCGGCGACCAGAACCAGATACCGGCAAGTCTACTAATACACTTGCCTCCCGGTGGTAACGTGGTAAGTGCGTTCCGCTATTATACACGACCGACCACGCCCAACTACTCACACCTACCACCAAATATGTATTTACAAAAAAAAAATTTAGTTTATCATCCATCTCGTCACTATAACACAAGCATTAAGTTGCTTAGCTTGGGACGAGATGGCGTTGTGTGAAATGTCCAAGGATATTTATTTATTTATGTCTTGACGAAAGTTGCCTTGTCTGTGATTAGCCGCGTACTGACTTAGCGAGGCAGCATCGCGAGGCAGCCGCGCGAGGCAATTCCTCGGTATGTCAGGACGTGCCTCGCCCGAGGCAAACGCACGCGCTGCCTCACCCGAGAGTGCCTCGGCCCGAGCCGAGCGTTGTCGGTTTTTGTCCATGCTCAAAGGTGCCTCGGTAGGTTTGCCGCGCTCACTCAAGACGGTAGTGTTTTGCCTCGCTTGTTTAACGAACACGGAATCATGGATAATGATAGATAGAAGATAAAAATCAATTTAAAGGCGAATATAGACTACTATGGGACGCGCAATGTCCTGATTATACAAACAGAGGACTGGAAGAAGGTGCGTGGAGAAACATAAACCGAGAAATTAACATTCTAATAACTAGCTCAACAAAAATATGGAGTCTTTGTTAGGATCATAATATAGGAGCAGAACTAAATATGCGCTACTGTACGAGTTGTGAGTAACTGGACGTTCGAATCATTCCACTCTGGCTCAGCCTCGCTCCGGCTCAGAATTGCCGCGCGAGGCAGCCTCGGTCTGTATTAATGCAGACCGAGGCTGCCTCGCGCGGCAAACGTTGCGAAGCAAACGTCCGAGGCTGCTCGCTAAGTCAGTACGCGGCTATTGTCGATTCTGACCGAATTAACCAGTTTGGGGCCCTGCAACTAAATGATAATAGAAAAAAAGCAACTCCTTTTGCAATAAACAAAATAATAATATAAATAAATAAATATCATTGGACATTTCACACAACGCCATCTCCTCCCAAGCTAAGCAACTTAATGCTTGTATAACACAAGCGAGATGGATGATAAACTATATACTATATATAACTATATACATTTTTTTTTGTAAATACATAATAGGTTGGGGGAAAAAAATCTTTTTCATTTTTAAGATTTTCATTTTTTAAGCATTTTTTAAGAAATTTCAAATCATTTTTAATATAGTTTATTTATATTTAACTAAAGTATGTAGGTACCATTTTGTTCGATAACTGTTTGCCATCTTGTAGGTAGGGACAGTATCCCATTGCTATAGAAATTTTCATTATAGCTTCTTCAAAAATGGTTCGGTTTCATTACGTCGTGATAAAGAATCACAAATGAGTACACGGCTCATTAGGTTTCTTTCAGTGAGCTCGTGAGGTACACAAATATCGAGCTTTATTGTGTACCCAGTTTTTTTTCAAATGCGGCAATTTGTGGTCAATTCCCAGTTCTTCAGCTACGTCGTAACTACTGATATGCCGATCTTGCTCCACTCCAAAATGACATCCATTTTATCCGTAATAGGGCGACCAGAGCGACGTGCATCTTCGACATCAAAATTTCCGGATTGAAAACGCTTAAACCAAATTTGTGCTACTCTCACAGACACTGCACTAGGTCCATAAACATCGCAAATTTTGTTTGCGGCTTGCGTTACATTTTTACCTTTTTTGTACTAAATTTTTAAAATGTATCGTATATCTTCATTAGATTCACTCATCTTGACAGTACGAAAAACAAATGAAAATCACACATTTTCTTAATTTGAATTTGGAATTATGTTAATTAAAATATAAACTTTCAATGATACCAAAACCAGCCAGATACAAATAGTATAGCCAAAGAGATTTTATTATAAGTTCATACATGCTATAATGCGAAAAGACCTTTTTCCCCAACCTAATACATATATAGATAGAAAACACCCAGACCCAGAAAAAATACTTGTAGGTCGTACAAATATTTCTTCCGTGCGGGAATCGTACCCGCGACATTCGCTCAACCACTGCGCCAACCGTGTCAAATCTAAATCAGATGTGCAAACTTGTCGTCATTATAGTATGTTTAGGCTCAGCTTGCGATTTCCATTTACGAAATTTTCCATTGTTGCAGATGTGATAAGGTCGCCGTATGTTGCGACAATAAAATAGTAACTGTATGTCAAGTGAATGAAGATTCAAAATCGCGAGTGATATACCACGATAGACACATGCATACAAATTATGTGCGGGGACTGGCATGGGATGTAAAAGATAAGAAGACCCTGCACTCTGTAGGTTGGAACGGGGAAATAAAGTCGCATAGTGTGGTATGGGATTAAAATATAAGGACTGTATGTATAAAAGAAATGTTTTTTATTTACGAAATAAAAACCAAAGGGTAGTTTTAAATATAACTTTCTTTAGGTACTGATTCTAATTATTCATAGCAAAGACAGAAAAGTGTCGACATTTTATTGACGACGGAACGGCAAGAAGCTCTTGTAAAATATTTGATGTTTTTATTAATAACTTTCCTGTTAATTACTAAAAATATCCGTTAGTTTATCGAATATATGTGTTTAGCATTTGGTTCACACCCAGCCTAAATTATTAATAGGATACAAATTTAATGACTGAAAAGAAGCTAACGCGTTTTTTTCTTCGAATTAGTTATATACTATCGCTTTTGGTTTACTATTCAATATGATAAACTTCTTCAGGAAATGGTGCACAGCCGATTTTAAGGCTGAAAATCCCTTGAAAATAAACGAAGATCTAGATAGTGGATGTGTACTTTATTGTCACTAAAAATAAAATTATGACACCTATGTATAGGTCTACAATATAGTAATATAATACCTACGAATAATAAAGTCAGAACATGTTTCACAGAACAACAATTAATAGATATAATATTTTTTCTCAAATCCACATTAACATTTTTGTCCGCTATAAGTGTAATTACCTGAACACTGGTAAAGTTTATCGCCATAAAAATAGGTCTTTATAATATAGAAATGAAGTCACACGTCTATTTGCATGGTAAGAAGCATGGCCGTATATTTTCCCCATTTTATTGCTATACTTACATCATTGTATCAAACTCAATGGCCATCCGAAATAAAGAAGCAGTTCTGATTTTACAATGGTTTCCTATGAGTGACATAATGTCGTTTTTCTAAACCGGATATTTATTTGAAAAAACTGGGTTACAGTGAAAACAATTCAAAAACAAAAACTTAAGACATAAAACGTTTTTTGGTAATTTCTCGAGTATAGAAAAATTAAAGCATGGCAATTCAAGTTTTAGTTATATTGATCCTTTCGTTATGGTTGTAGGGTTTTTATTACACGCTGTATATGAGATTGTCAGTTAAGTGTAAGGGGTGAAATAAACGACATCGTTAAATGCTCGCATAAGTTTATTTATGGTTTATGAGTAAAGATAATACTATTAATAGCAACCATTTAACTACATACCAGAGCAGCAATGATTGTTTAAAAACTCCTTAAAATATTGTGTTAGATAGTTGTATTCCTCGATTCAATTAATGTCCCAACGCCATATAGATAGATAGTAATTTTGGCGATTATTTCATTCGCATGTAATTTAAGAAAAAAAACCTTTAGCAGTTGTGTAATTAATTACGCACCAAGCACCATAGAACGTCAAGGCTTCAAACTAGCAAAATGATCGGAGAGAAGCAAATTTAAGATATTTCTATGTGCGAAGGAAGTAAGAATTAATGAATACATTTATCTTTTCAAGACAACGAAACTTGATGGGTTTATATACATTTATATATCTTTTTTATCACGAAAAGATTGGATACAGTATTCAATTCAATTTAGCACGGCCATGGTATGTATTAATAATTAGCCACGACAAAAATGCTAGGTATTCAATACAATTAGTGGTCGAGGTGGTCGTGGTCAAGTCCGCGTCGCTCGGGAGACGCGCAGGGAGAGGATCCACGGCGACCTCCAGCTCCCGGGCTCTTCAAACGTACCATCGTGTCAAGGTGACGAAATCTGAAAAATGGAGAGCACTAAACAATCTGTGTAGTGGAAATATTGGATGGGTATGATGGTCCATAATTGTCTGTCTTGCTCCGTGCCTCCGCGCCGTCGGTCTCGGCTGTCATTCTACTATCTATGGCACTCGTTACATATATTTACCGGTGGTTCCATTAGATAGGTCGCGGAGGGCAGACCAAGCCAAATCAGGCTAGACCAGTGCCGACCCCAAGCAAATTGGGAACAAAGATGAGAAAGATATACCTAATGCACAGCTTCTGTGCAAGGTTTCAAAGACGTTAAATAGTATACAAACATACAGACAGGTCCAGATACATTTACAAAGAATCTTGATTCAGAAAAAGAATCTGAATGGTCTTTAATTTTGCTTTAACATTTTTCTTATGCTCAAACTCAAAAGGAACTTTATTTACGTAGGTTTTATCACAAAACTCTTATAAATCGTCATATTTAAAATCACCGTTATTATCTTACGACTCTTGTCCCATGCTAGGTGGTAGTCTCCATACACACCTATACAGGGTGGTCAAAAAGTCGTGGATCAAACGACGATAAAGACCCTGTAGTCCGGAAAACGATCACGCTTAGGTAAGGTTAGGTTAGTAGGCCTAACCGAGTTTTATGTATGAATTAACTCTGGCCTTGCTACGAAAGATCGTCCTTGAAAGATATCGAAGCCACGCATAGCCATGTGTAATACCTTTTTAGAATCCCTATTAAATGCGCCAAAAATTGTGATACAGTGGCACTTTTCTGTACAGTATTTTTTTTTCACAGTGGGGTCCGAAGTAAGTAACAAGTTTTGATTTAAGAATTATTGCTTTCGTAAAACTTAATACCTATTACCTTCAACACACCCAATAAACTACCATAAATAGCATGTCTAACGAAAGGACTCATCAGTACCAATCTAGTGAAAATTATAAAAAAGATACAGGGTGTAGATTTTTTCGGATTTTATCAAGTTTTAGTAAAAAAAAGACAATTTCTCATAAAAACACAAAATGAATTTTAACTCCGCAGGGGTTGACCCTAAGGACCTCACGTAGAACAATTTTTTGCTGCTGATGGCCCCATCTAACCGCTGGTTTCGTTTGATCCACGACTTTTTGACCACCTGTATATATAGTCGTCATATCTACAGTCACACCTCATACACAATTCTTCATTCTTACAATCCAACCATCTCTTTAGTTTAGTAACTAGAGGGATTAATGCTGCATTTTATGTCAACCCTTGTTATATAACAACGGTTGACATAAAATGTAAAATAAACAATTAAATATTTAACGCGCCTATCACTCTTCAAGAGATTCCTCACAGCGGCGGCCTCCCATTCAACAATTTATACAAAAGCTATATTTTGTACAAGTAGTGACCACGCGTCTATGAATATGAATTAAATTTCACCTTAGGGGTAAATCATTAGCGTCGTTGTCAACACTCTGGAAAAAGAATCCAAGTGGCCAGCTGATCCAGGAGGATTGTTTTCTGAAAATAAATATATACCACATATTAGATCTTGCTAATCGCGTCCGGTATTGTAGGTTACTTGCAATCACAATACTCTAGTGGATGTCGGAACTCGGAAACCTGTGGCTACAGTGGATGTCAGTCTTTTGTATCTGTGTGTATGTATAGTATAGTATCTGACCTTCTCCATGCTTCGGAGCAGGGCCCTTAAGCGCGCCGCCACCGAAATTATTTATAAATACACTTAACTTTAAGATATATTCTTTGTAGTGGCGTACCTATCGATATGTAAGTGGTACAATACGCGCAACATATCCCTTGTAAATAACAAAATATATAATGCATTTATTTTAAGTCTCCCAAGATATTAAACTGATAAAATATTTTACTGTCGGTCAAAATTAACAAATACTAAAAAAAAACATTGAATCATGAAGATTCGTAAAACTAAGAGGCGTCTAAGGGGTTTCGCACACAGGCGCTACCGGGGGTCGGTGCGGCCCTGCTTCGGAGAGCACGTAAAGGCTTCGACCTTGGCTGCCATTATATCGTTTGCCACTTATGGCAGTCGCTACATTATACGTAGTTAGTATCGTGAAAATTGACAGCTGTTCTTACCATATAATTTTACTAGATGGGTTGGGAAGGGCAGACGGCATTCGCTAAGGAATACCTAAGGTAAGTAATATGTTTAACTTACGGCGTTGATGGCTGCAGCTTGGTGTCTGGGTCGGAAGGCGTATCAGGGGAAGGTGGTACCGCGGCGGGCGGCGGGGAACAAGGAGTTGTTGGCACTGGAGGGGGTGTCTTGTTAATTGCTGGGTTGTAGATCTTCGGGTCGCTGACCATACGGACGAAGAATGATCGCTTGTGGGCAAGAGCTGCACGGTTACGACGCGCGCGTTCCTCGTTCAAATCCTAGGAGAGGTAAATTATTATTTTTCATCCCATCTATTCTAAAAGTGTCGTTTTGTTCCTCCTTAAGTGGGAGCAAGTAGCTCTTTTCTCTTCTAGACTTTTTAGCGGGCAGTAATGAGTTTTAATCCTCTCTATGCCCGTAAGTGCGCCGGAATTTACTTTGCCGTGCACTTTTTGATTTTGGTACATCTTAGTGTTCAGCGTTTCGAATGTTAATATGTACTTATAAGCTTTTAGTTATTTATCTGTATTATATCTTTTTATTTCATATTTTTTTACATATATTCTTAAAAAAACATTGTTATTAAAAATATATATATAAAACAATAGAAAACCCGTCGACAACGAGGTCGTTGACCTAAGCTACCGACGGTTCAGGGCTCCAGAGAGAGGAACCTCCTCACGATCCTTGCCGAATCCAGGATGACTGCCTTTTGTATCAGGCCCTTAATCCAGCAACTCTGCGAGAGTTTCTTGAGATGTTGGTCGAAACTCTTCGCGATATGACCGTTTACTGAAACGACTATCGGCACAATGATTGTTGAATCAACATGCCACATTGCGGTAACCTCGTGTAAGTTGTATTTTATAAATAAAATACTGTTTAGTTATTTTTAATACAGTTGCTCAAAAAGTGGCATATTGTAGGGACGTATAGCGTTCGGGAAGTGGGCTATTACACACGCGTGCTTTTTTTTACCATTCCCGCACTAGTGCGTTTTCTTTCCCAACTGTCAAAATAATGTCTATTTTATGGAAAAACCAACCATGAAGAATTACTAAAAATATTCATAGAAGTTTTTATGATTCATGCAAATACGTATATTTCTAAAAAGAAACCACTTACTTACTAATTTGTTTCAATATCAGATTTAATGATTTGATTGAATGAGTTAGGTTAGGTTTCATTTCATTTTCATTTCATATAAACAAAAAAAATCTACCGAAGACTTGGCTGTATATACATAGTTGCTTTTGCCTACTAAAATAGGTGAAGAAAAAAATATCTCTGCTTATATTCTACGGCTGGCGCCATTTTTTTTATATGTCCTAAATGATTAGTTAGTTGAGTTTATTGAGTTTTTGTTATTTTATTAAATTGCTTCATTTTTTCGCAACTGTATTAAAAATAGTCGTTCAGTACACGTGCGGAATCGTCATTGCAACTTGTTCCGACTGTCAACCCTCGTCTTCGGCTGCGCCTCGGCTCGGGTAGACATTTATCGGAACTCTTTGCAATGACAGCCTTTCCGCACTTGTAATGAAATAAAATATACTATTTAACTAGTTCTTTAATTGTAATTATTACAACTCTCTTTTTTGCGTACATCAAAGCTCTTCTTAATAGACCAGTCATTCGACCATAGAGCATTGGTGTTGCTACATTTATATAGACTTCTCTCACATCCCTTCTCTTTTCTTAATTAATAATTAATCAATAAAATAATCATGCAAATAATTTGGTTTCTTAACATTTCGACCACTTCTAGTTTTTCTATTTTCTACATTAATATTGTCAAAGTTAAATGTAACAGTCTTCTTGGATTTGCTATCTACCTTGTCATTATTAGCTCCAAAGTTATCAAAATCATCACAATTTACATATTAAAAGTTTAAATTATCATTTCCTTTTACAATGTCACTTATATTATCTTGGCTACAATTATTATAGTCCAATTGCCTACACAGTCATCATCAGTTACATTATCACCTATTTTATTGTTTTGTATTATACATTCTAGATCCTCATCGTCATAATCATATGTATTTTTTACATTAAATGTTCTGTATTTTGATCCTTTAAATATATTATATCTGTTTCTAAGAACTTTCTGCCCATTTTCCAATAACACTTCATAGGACCTATCTTTATCCCCTTCTTTTACAATTTTACCTGGAATTAACTTATTCGTGTTTCTATATTTAATGTACACATTTTGTCCATTAAAGAATGTCATTCCTTTACCCTTATATTTTCTATCATGACACATTTTATAACTTTCATTTTTCTTTTGTACATAACTTTTTATTTTCTTAAACTTTGTTTCATAATTATTTCTGTTCACAGGTAAGAAAGAAGCTACTTGTCTACCAATCATTATCTCATTAGGCGACTTTAACTCACTATCAATAGGCATACTCCTGTATTCTAACATAGTTAAATCTATATTCTTATTTTCTAATAAACATTTTTTTAACATCCTTTTAACTGTTTGAATGTGACGCTCAACCATCCCATTAGATCTAGAATAATATGGTGTTGATGACTTATGTATAAATCCAAATTGTTGACAAAAATCTACAAAAAGATAACTTCTGTATTGAGCTCCGTCATCTGTATATAGTAATTCAGGAATTCCCCATCTAGAGAATGATTTTTGCAAAGCTATTTATATGCTCTTCAGCTGACTGATTTTTTAATTCACTTATCTCTTTAAATTTAGTACGATAATCTACTATTAGTAAAAATATTTTGTTATTAAAGAAAAACATATCAGCTCCTATTGTACTCCACGGTTTCTCCGGAACTTCTCTCAATTTTAATGGTTCATAACTTTGACTTTTTTGATACTGTACAATGTCACAATTTTTAATCATGTCTTCTATTTCTTAATACATATGTGGCCAGTATAACAATCCTTTGATCCTATTTTTACACTTCTCATAACCCAAATGGTTGTAATGAATTTGCTTTAACATATCAGAACGTAATGATTTTGGTACTAACAAAGCTGAATCTTTGAATATCAAGCCATTGACTACATTAAGCTTTCTTTATTAGAATGATAAAACTATAATTGAAATGGAATATCTGAACATTTAGGCCAATCGTTTTGAATAAAATTTATAAGCAATATCAAGTTTTCATCTTTAACTGTTTCTCTTTGAAATATTTGTTATTTTTGTTCGCTGATATTTAAATTTTCTTAATTCATACAAACATGCATTTCTATCTTTTCATCAATGTTCTGATTGCAAATATTGTCTTGTACATATCACTACATAGTATAAAACAAAGTCGCATTCTTCTGTCCGTCCCTATGTATGCATAAATCTTTAAAACTACGCAACGGATTTTGCAGCGGTTTTTTTTAATAGATAGAGTGATTCAAGGGGAAGGTTTTTAAGTATAACCCACCCCCGTTTTGCAGGGGCGAAGCCGGGGCGGGCCACTAGTAACCTATATAATGCATCAGCCACTAAAAGTTCTTTACCAGGCATTCTTAATTTTTGTAATCTTAGAGGTGTTACATTCATGGATTTTTTAAATATCTGTTCGAGCGGTTTATGATCAGTTTCTACTGTTCTCTGTTTGCCATATATGTATTGATGGAACTTTTCACATGCATATACAATTGCTAATAAAAAAACGTTTTTAAACTGTTAAAATATTATAATTTTTTATAAGTTTAGTTCTGCCGTTTGGTATAGTCTTACTTAATATTATAAATGTGAAAGTTTGTAAGTATGGATGTATAGATGGATGGATGGATGGATGGATGGATATTTGTTACTCTTTCACGTAAAAACTACTGAATGGATTTTAATGAAACTTTACAATAATATAGCTTATACATCAGAATAACACATAGGCTACAAGTTATAAGGATATTATGTGAATTACAACAATATAAACAAGTCGAATTCAAAATTTCTAATTGTCAAATTTTCGGCCATATTACACTATAGACAACATAACGTTTCGCTGTCAGTTGCGTTTTGTTAAAGTAGGTTTTATACGGACGGGATAAAAATCTCAGGTATCCTATGTCCAACTTTCTTTTTGTTTTAAATATTTATAATGCGGAACAAAGTTCGCCGGGTCAGCTAGTAATCCATAGTTTTATCAGTTATATGCGTCGTGATGCAATCTAATTTTTGTGTACTGATTTACTATGGCTCGAATTAAATGAATTCCGTTATTGAATGTTGATGGCTGATCCATTGAATGTTGATTCAAATTTGTAAATAATTATTTCAGCTTGCCTCAGGGTATTAATCTAGTTTCATGACATGGCTGAGGAAATCTAAAAATCCAATCCATCCATATTAAAATAAATTAATATATTAACTATTCTTAACGTGACTATATCGAGAGTTTACTGCAAAAACTCACTAATCTACATTTTGAGCAAAAACGAACTACTTAAAAAATGAAAAAAAAAATAGTTCAACACAAAATTTATGGTGTAGTTTACGAGATAAAAAATGATAAAAACAAACAAACATAAAATCTTTATTTTACATAAGTAATACCTTATCTACTAAAATATACTGTATACTGGATACAAGGCCAACTAAAACTATAGTATTTGTATTAGTTTAAATCTTTAAAAAACGCAATGATTCAAAACTCATTGTATTCGTCATAAACTTTAAAACGCAATATCTCAAAACTAACCTGACTGCACTTAGCTGCTTTTCGCAGTAAACCCTATTATTATTTTAGTATCCTTAATTATTTAACGTCCATAGTGTCAACTCTGCGCATTCAAATGTTCTTACTCTTTGAAATTCACATAAACATGGCCGCCACAGTGAGGCGTCGTCAAGATTTACAAGTCTGTTTACTGCACCTACTCCAATTGAGACGTCATTATTTAAAGTTTTTATTTGACTCTGAGCTACTTGTGCTGCTTTGCTTTACTTAAGCTCATGCACTTGTCAAGTGTCAAGTCCGGTATTCTTAGAAGTTTCTCCCTGATATAATTGTCAGTAATTCCCAGTACTATTCTCCGATTTTTGTTTTCTTGAGAAGAATAAATACCTGTTGTATGTCTCATTCGTTGGTGGACTACAATGCTTTTCCAGACGTGTGAGTACCTCATTGTATGATATAGACGCTTTGTCCTCGAAACTATTATAAATTAGCAGGCCCTCTTCACCGATGCAGTGTAGTAGCAGTGCTATTTACTGTTCGAGACAAGAGTCTGCTCCACTAGCCAGGAAATAAAGATCAAACCTCTGTTTCCAGTTCTCGAAACTTCTTTTTTTTTATTTTGTCCCAACAGAGACAATGGCGGCGGTGGTTGTAATTGTTCCATATTTTCTTACTTCTACTAAAGTACACACTGCTTAAAATCAGTGTCGATTGAGTTTTTATCCTGTCCTCAGCGCCATGTAAGTTGTATTTTATAAATAAAATACTGTTTAGTTCTTTTAACTAGTTCTATAATTGTAATTATTACAACTCTCTTTTTTTTCCTTTTTCTATGGCAATCTGCCGGAGTCTTCGGCAATTTTTGCAAGTGTCGCATGATAGCTGCTCATGTGTTGTATTAAGTTCAATAATAGTGAATTTCCAATAGTTAATGGCGGATCATTTGGGGCTGAGACAAATAGAGAGAATAGATTGAGATTCTGAAAGAACAGAAAGAAATATAAAATATGGATAAAAGGAAAATAAGAATTTAAGAAAATTTACACTTTAATCTTGTTGGAGACGATGAATTTAATGAAAGCAATGACAATATAAGGATTGGGGAAGAATGAAAGGAGATTTCGGATATTCACTGGACTTTGAATTTTCTTAATGACCTGGTCCAGAGTAAAAGCTTGATTTAATGGACAATTTAAAAATATGTGATCAAGGGTGCCGTCATCTAGACCACACTCGCAAAGGGAATGATCACGAGGTCTAATTTTATGCAGAAAAACTGGAGAACATCAATGACCGATACGAATCCTACATATGACCGAAGTGACTGTTTTAGAGACCTTTTTGAATTTATAAAACCATGGCTTCAGAGAAATTATGGCTGAATTGAAGCGTATAAACTACCTCTGGATCACCTAGAGACTGAGCAAAAATATTGCCACGCCTGAAAGAGATTGAGTTTGGCTCTATGAGCCAAGTCACAAGATTGGATGAAAAATGATTTAAATCAGCGAAGCTACTGCAGACCGCAGCCTTGGCAGCCTTATCTGCAAGCTCATTGCCCTATATATTTATATGACTTGGAATCCATATTAATAATATCTCAACATTATTTTTAAAACAAGCAAACAAAATAGATTTAATTTCTAGAGTAATTGAGCTACGAAGGTTATCCTTAAACGAAACTCTAACAATAGCCTCCAAGGCACTACGGGTATCAGAAAATATTATAGCCTTCTTAATAGAAGGGTGAGACAAGATAAATTTGCAAGCTTCAAGAACACCAATACACTCCCCAGTAAACACTGAAGAGTCTGGTGGACATCGAAACTGGAGGTATATTTGGGAATGAGGATAATACACAGCAACACCAGTATTACCATCATTGGACAGTTTGGAGGCATCTGTGAAGAATGTATGGTGATCTGGCCATTTATCGTGAACAAGAGAGAGAAATTGATTAATACAATCAGCAGCACCCTTATATACACCAGTAGAAGGTATAAAACATGGAACATAGCTTAAAATGTCATACGGATACAAGTAAACTGGAAACTTGTTGCATTGGATAATAGGGGCAATTTCATTGATAGCACGGATTTTCCTAAAGGCCTTAATAAATCGAGGGATGTCTTTGTGACGCCAATAATCACTTTCACTACACAAGTTATCTAATATTGACAGCATATGCAACATAATGTGGCTTTTAAGGATATACGACTTGTAGATGAATTTATCCGCCAAATACTGTCTGCGGAGGAAGAGAGGAGGGTCACCACCTTTAATCTGCAAAGCATTTGTTGGAGAAGGCCTCATGCAACCTAATACAATTCGGAGCGACTTAAATTGGATAGAGTCAATATTACTCAAACCGGCTTTACTACAAGGTTCAAGCACTATAAGCATAATCTAACAAACTTCTAATTGTAGCGTTATAGACTAGTTTTAAGGTAAAAGGGTGGGCACCCCACCAAACACCCGCAAGGGCACGCATTTTTTTTTTCACATTTATTAGAAAAAATGTTGAGATGATGGATGCTGGATAATTTAGAGTCCAGGATGAGCCCTAGAAATTTAACATTATCCACCATTTTAATTCTGGACTCTTCAATAGAAAGAACTACATGAGGAATGACACGTTGACACGAAAAAACTACAGCAGAGCATTTAGGAACGAATAAACTAAAACCATGAGAACATAACTGAGACATCTGCATAGATTCAGCAGCATGTATATGAGAAGAAGATGGCAGATACAAACAAAGATCATCCGCGTATTGCAAAACAGGACAGTCAATGTTACGCGTTTGGTCAAGGGAAGATGTATAAATACTGTACAATAACGGGCTCAGTACCGAACCTTGAGGAAGACCACGCCATATCATTCTGGGATCAAGATTGAATTTAGGGATATGCAGCTTGACACTACGTCCAGACAAAAAAATACAGATACAAGAAAGAATCCTACTAGGGATACACATATTACGCACTTTTTTTTTGAGGACAGATAGAAGGACACTGTCATAGGCTGCTGAAACGTCAAGGAAAACTGCCAAGACTGACTCGTTCATACTGAAAGCAATACGGGCGTCTGTAATAAAAATACCTAAGCTGTCCATAGTACCAACAACCTTTTCTAAAACCAAACTGAGAGTTAGCAACAAACCATTCTAGCCTGTTTTTTATCAAATGTTCGAGAATTTTACCAATAACAGGCGAGAGGGCAATGGGGTGGTAGTGATCAGCATTATCGAGGCATTTCCCCGGTTTCAATATAGGAATGATTAATTGGGTTTTCCAAGAGTCCGGGATATAAGAATTAAAAATACATGTATTGAGCAAAGACAAGAAATAGTTGCAACTATGGAAGCCTAATTTTTTAAAGAAAGAATAAGGAAAGCCGTCTATACCAGGGGCTGAATCACGAACATGATTAAAAACTGCTTTCAGTTCACTTAAAGTAAAGGGAAGGTCTAAAGGATCATCAGAATTAGTAACCTGAGAAGAAGAGGGACATTCTTCATAGAGAGGGACATAACGCGGGGCTATTTTGTTAAAAAAAGATATAGCTATAGATGGCGAGAACTGAACAGAGCACCCACGACTAAATCTTTTAAAATTAATTTTACCAAACTAAATAAGAAGGAGAGAGTGTAGCGCAAAATCTTTTCCAACCATCGCGTTTTTTGCTCCTAAACAAACGCCTGGATTTAGCAACAATGCGATTATATTCCACCAGGTTCTCAGTAGCCATATTGCGAACATAACATTTTTCAGCTTCATTGCGACATCTAATCATATCAGAACATTCCGAATCCCACCAGGGTGGGGAGGAAATTCTACCAGAGGCAGAATTCTTAACTGTAATGCTATTATCAGCAGCAAGTGAAATAGCACTAGAGAACTGAGATAAACAAAACTCAAGATTGGATGAGGACACTTGGGGCAAAGTGGAAATAATATCCTCCAGAATTTGAGTATATAACTCCCACCTTGCAGTAGAAAGATTATATTTTAATAACGGGGATTTTTGTATATGAGGTAAGCTCCTATCGGTCAATGTTGAACATATAGGATAATGGTCACTACCATAAGTGAGACCCAATTGTCTCCATTCTGAACGAGCAGATAAACTGGCCGAACATAAGGTACGGTCAACACAGCTTTTATTAGCTTCATCCAACAGCAACCAGTTCAGAACCAGCACCACCAGAATGATCCGAACCCCATAATCAATGGTGGGCATTGAAATCACCCATAATTATTAGAGAGCTAAAATTTAAACACATATCCTTGACAAACTGAAAAGATGAAGAATTAGGAGAAGCAATAATTTGTATTAGGAATTAATGATTATGTAACATCTTACGAGATTGCACAACGTTTTTGTTTTACTACTGCTCAATGCGAATGTAAATTATGTAATTTGTATAGTTATTGTAAGCTCCCCGCAGGACAGGCTGAGCCTAGTGCAGGGAGTTTCGGTAATATAATTAGTTTTTCACTTCAGTAGCTCAAACATGTAGGTTTTGCTCACTGAAAACAGTGGGCAAAATCTGTGAAAAGTGGGACTTCTGTGGCTGATAGATAGATAATGTAAATTATTGAATTTTTTACGTATTGTTGTATCTAAACGAAAATAAGTATTAACTACTTAAAAAACTGATATTTAACCTATAAATATTTAATTTTAGTTTCAAAAATGTTACGAATATATTTCGTCTCTTAAAGTGTTCTCGCTGCTGAAGTGAAAAGTTATGTGTGTTACGCGAGAGCAACATTTTTTGCATCTCGTGCTTTTGAATCCCTTGCCACACTCAGGAATAAACTTTAGAATCACTCGCTACGCTCGTGATTCAATCATTGATTCCTTCGCTTGATCGGGATTCAATATCAGCACTCACAGCAAAAAACGACTTTCTCTCTTGTTGCACAAATAACTATTATCCTCATCAGACATAATCAATACTGAATAATTTATATTGTGAATGTTTTTCAGCTAATAATAAATTTCATTTCATTTCATTCATTTCATATAAAATTAATACCCTGGATATTAACACCCACAACATCAACTAAACACCAGGTGTATGAGAAGAAAAGGGAAGGATGAAAAAACATTATTCACTAATATAGAAACACCGCCATAGCCATCATGACGGTCTTGACGGTATACTATACACTATACCCAGGAATATTGAAATTAAGACGAGGCAGGAGCCAGGTCCCAGAAATGGCAAAAATGGCAGGATTATATACATTATGAGATGGATAATTTCATGTTTTTTGAAAGAACACTACTGGTGTTCCATTGCAGGAGATTGAATGTTCCTGTATTTAATTGATTTGACAAGATTATTCGCAACGTGGTCAGGTAATTGATAGTTAGAAAGAAGGGATGTTAGTAGAATGACTAGTGATTCAATTGTTTGAGAAGATTCATTATGATCTGAACTGCCAGTAAGAGTACAGCCATTGGCTGCAGAGGGTAATGAGAAGCTGTTGACAATTCTTTGATGAGCACGACGACGGTCGACGAGGTGAAAGGGGAGCGTGGGATTTTGGTCGAAGAGTAACTGTTTTTCTATGGGAAACTGAAGCAGAAGACTGAGGTGAGGTAATATAATTAGGAGCAGGACGCACTTGAGAATGAAGCTGGGGAAGGTGGGACAAAGAAGATGGAGAAGATGATGCCGATACATCAGCAAAATAACGATAAGCAGGAGGGAACTGTTTAGCTGCTTCAGAATATGGAATATTTCTTTCAGCCATCTGGACTTTGATGTTGCGCTGTCTAATATGTTCGGGACACTAATAGTAGGGATTAGCAGGATGAGAACCCGAGCAGTAAAAACACTTTGCATTTTCAAGAGAGCACCCTTCACCAAAGTGCCCACCACCACAGTGAAAGCACCGAGGTTTAGAGCGACATTGGGATCGAGTGTGACCATATTTACAACAACCATGGCATTGAATAGTTGGGAAATGGTAAATATCCACTGGCAGGGAGTTGTAGTAACAAAATACTCTGATAGGAAGATATTGCCCGTCAAAAGTGACCACAACGCTTGCAGTGGGCACCCACACTGGTTTACCATCAACAATTGATTTTCTATTCAATCTTCGAACTTTTAAAATTTTGGCAGATGGAGACTTGAGGTAGTCTATTACTCTGATTCTGACCAATCCGTAAGCACTTCTCTAACAACCCCCATTCTAGTAATATTAAAATTTGAGATATTGCTGACATAGCCTTTTTCTTTAAGAGGGACATAATCCAGAAATGCGTTAGCATCCTCAGGGCCTTTAAATTCCACAGATACTTTGTTACGTCCAACCCGTTTAATACCACCTTGATGATATTTTTAATATATAACTTTTCAATTAATTGACGAAATTTAATAGGGTGCAAAGTTGAGCCTGCAGTAGAGTCTGATTCAGCAATAGAAACATACACTAAATATGAGGCAGAATCACTGTTCGAATATTTGGAACGGGCATTTAACGAGGGAGCAGACACCTTGTCTCTTTTGTTTGAGGATGCTGATTCATCAACTTCATTCAATCCGCAACCACTGCCAGAAACCAATTTTCTTTTTTGAGAAGCAACTTTAGCTTCCATTGCTTCAAAACTGGCCAAAGATACAGTGAGACCAGGAGAGGAACCGTAAAAAAAAGATCTTGGGATCGGGAAGGGCTGGGATCTGGCGGGCGACCAGGAGGACGATCATCATCCCCCATGATCGCTCAGCGTATACAAAACTTACTAAAACTTACCTAATGCAGGAAAAATAGCACAAACACTAAAATAAGCCCACACGTATTAAATTAACTAAAAACCACCCAAAAAAAAACAAATTATGGCCAAAAAAAAATTTTTCAAATTTAAATCATGAACGCGGCATAAATTCAAATCGCGAATCAACTCTCTTTTTTGCGTACATCAAAGCTCTTCATAATGGCTTGCTCCATAGACCAGTCATCCGACCATAGAGCATTGGTGTTGCTACATTTATATAGACTTCTCTCACACCTCGTGTGCCGAATCGAGATACTTGGTGAGTTTCTCTTTTTCGGCTTTAACGAGGTTCTCGTCATGCGGATTATTGACGTCAACAAACATTGACCGGCTCGCCAATCATTCAATTATCACTATATCAGGCTTATTAGCGGGAATAGTCCTGTCAGTGATAATTGATCGATCCCAGTAGAGCGTGACATGACCATTGTCGAGAACTGGCGCAGGCTGGTATTGGTAGTAGGGCACTTCAGTATCCACAAGATTATATTTAAGGGCAAGTTGTTGATGGACTATCTTGGCCACTTGGTTGTGTCTGTGCAAGTATTCTCCGTTAGCAAGACGAGAACAGCCAGAGACGATACGCCTAATGGACTCTCCTGGACGATGACAGGCTCGACAGATATCGACAGTCTCAAATTCAAATTCAAATCATTTATTTTGCTTGGGTCACGATGGACACTTACACTCATCCTTTAGGATATGTCTCCGGTAGTTATTCATCATTATAACTTCGTCCATAATTGCACAGGCAAACCCTTCAGTCTCCCCAAAGAGGTTACTGAAGCCAAGCCACAGAAGCGAGTTGGTCTACGTCCGGCCCAGTGAGAGCCTTGTAGAACCTTCCGTGTAACTCCTTGCTCTTCCATATAGTCGTGCGGTCCGAAATCCTTAACACCTGGGGCTTGCGCCAATTCTGTTTTGCCAAGGATAAACGAGTGAAGGAATTGTCAACATTGGCCATATCTCGGTGCACATCCTCGGTTGACTTTAAGAAGTATTCCCGCAGATTGCATACCTCGCGGTTATATAGGTTTTTGACGTTTAAATAACCACGTCCCCCACATTTCCGTGGGTTAAACAACCTCATTTAGTCATTAGTTATTTTATTATTATTTTAATTTAATTGTTACTATATGCTTTATTGAATAACAATATTGCAATAAAATATAAGGCGCCTCTTATTTTCTCATCCTCTATGAGAAAATAAGAGGCGCCTTATATTTGATATTTTATATTCGATACTTATACTTATGAAAAGTAGAGTGTATCACTCGTGCGCAAAATATTTTTTGGCTCGGGCGACGTCGTTTGAATCCCTCGCTAGGTTCAGGATTCTAGTAAAGAATCTCTCGATACGCTCGGGATTCTACTCTAGAATCCCTCACTTCGCTCTGGATTAAAAAAAGCGTAAAAATATTATTATTGCATGCAATCTACTATTATTGCATAGTAAAAATAAATGTGTCAGGGATAATCAATTATCTTTAAAGTTTTCATTATATAGAGAAAAATTAAAAGTAATCCATTGATTCTTAAATTTCAAATTATATAAAAATTTTTAATAGAAAATGTAGTTACCCTTTCTTTGTCAGGTCCTTCCAATAATTCGGTTGCAAAATCGCTAATAATATCCCAAGCAATTTCTGAAAAACAAGTTAAGTTGTATTCAATTATAGACCTATCTATAAAGAAGTACTATTATTTGGATTGAATCTAGAGTTCTTATTGGTACCTATGCATGTCTGTGCCAATTAATTGAATTTCAATTCGTTCAGATAATATGACTAAATAGGTATATTGTCTTAACGACTTTACTCTCCTTGCTTTTTATCTAATTTTTGTCATACCTATATCTTCGCGCGTAGCATGCTGTTGCACTACGCAAAAACGGATCACGAAGCGTTCACATACTGAGGCGGGTACCATATGGAGCTTGCCGGACGCGTTGATGTTTGTTAAAAGCTTCTTGTTTAACTCATCGACCTGTTCGCCAGCATCTCCAGGGCTACCAACAAGCCGGAAACACACCAGTCCTAACTGAAGAAACCAAGTTTACAAACATTATTATTGTAATCTTTGGCTGGACATGTCAATTTGGCCTAAAATATGCTCCTTGTCAATATCTGGGGAAACTGAGCGTAAAAGTCCATGGAGCGGGTACCACCATCAGGTCTCCCATCGATAGAAAAAAAAAGACTGGAACGATTAATAGACTGGTAGTTCGGATTAAGATTATCTAAATTTCATCCATAAAGAAAAAAAAAGTATTAAAATAATAGACTGACTCAGACTCTGATCAAGATAGACACAGTAATTATTTATTAGAACTATAGCAAGACCGTCTTTATAGTCAATGTAACTTTAAATTTTTCACATGCCAAGTACTAACTACTTTTATTACTTACCTTGACTTGGTTGCAAACTTGAAACCTATCATCTTTCTTGACGAGCTGCTCAAAATATTTCGCTAATTCGCAATGTCGACGGACATATTTCTGCAGTCCGCTAATGCCGTAACTCCGAAGCATGAACCACAATTTGAGGGATCTAAACCGTCGACTCAGGGGCACGCCCCAGTGTCGATAGTCAATAGCAGTGTGGTCGTAGCAGTGTTGAAGATAGAGCGGGTCTACTACCAGCGCGGATGTCAACAGGTACCGGTTAGTGACCCATAGTAAAGAGCAATCATAATTAGTCAGCATGAATTTGTTGGGATTTGTATTGAAGGAGTCTGCGAATTCTATTCCAGCGAGATGGTGCTTGTGCTCCGGACAGAGGAAAGAGCTCCCAGCATAGGCCGCGTCTACGTGGAGCCACACACAGGGGAACTTCCGAACGACCGGACCTATTTCTGATAGGTTATCGAATGAGCAACAAGAGGTAGTTCCGAGTGTAGTGGAAACATAGAACGGCACTCGGCCAGCTTCTTCATCTTCGTCCATTGCCTGGAAATAGAGAGTTATACTATGGTCTAATTACTTTATTTTTTTATGGGATTCACACAGACATAACTTACTCGTGTAACCAGCCCTGAATTATAAAATATAGATAGTTTTTCTTTAAACATACTCCTAGACACAAAAGTGTTGGTTTCAGTTTGTGCCTGAATAGAATATACTTAATAGAAAATGCTTCACTATCACTACATAGTTTAAAACAAAGTCGCTGTCGTCTGTCCGTCCCTATGTATGCTTAAATCTTTAAAACTACGTAACGGATTTTGAAGCGGTTTTTTTTTAATAGATAGTGTGATTTAGGAGGAAGGTTTATTGCACCCGTGCGAAGCCGGGGCGGGTCGCTAGTTATTGTATAAACCAATTATGGTGTTCACAATCGTCAACGGATACATAATTTTTATAACACTAATAACAGGTCTGAACGTGGCACTAACCGAGAAGACTTGGCGGAAGAAATTCAGTAGGTTTGATGTGCAATTACTTGATGTACCTACATATTACCTGTTCAAGTACATAATATGTATGACAGATTTTGCCTACCCAGAAATTGAAATAAGGACCTGTGATCAAAAGGTAGTGCTTAAACTACTAATACTGCATCATATTTTAAATACAGTTGGTATTTAGTTATAGGACTATCCCGGATGATGGTCTAAACAGACGCGTCAGTATCGGTAAAATTGATTGAATACTAGTACCAGCACATATACAATGACTAGGTATAGTGTTTCACCTATTGAGATTCCAGTAATGGGGTTTAATGAAAGTCCTGAATTTAAGATATTTCAATATGAGCGGACAATGCGGTTCCGGTATTTCCGTCATCCGCGCGACTCATTATTGTGCGGCGGGGCTAAGCGGCGACTTTAATTACCGACAGATCGTCTAGAAACTCACGATCGTAATACTGTATTTTGATATTGGGGAGAATTTTATCTGAACTCCAATCGAATACACAAAACATAATCGGGTTAGTTACACCACGGGTTGGTAACTCAAGAACGTTTGGGCCGATCAGATGTCGAGAGAATTTCTCGACATCTGATTTGTGTATTTAGTTATTTAGTTGGATGATCAATTTTTTTTCAATAAGTAAGGTATACAGTAAATTAAATAAAAAATTGGTGTAAGTATTCGGCTAGATTTATTTCTAAACGGTTTTATTATAAAATATATACGTAGGTCGTACATAGGTAAGTAACGATAATACCTATAGAAAACAATTCGTTTACAAAAATACCAAGGTAAAAGTTTCGAATTACGAATTTTAGTTCTAAATTAGGTAAGTGTTCGGGAATAGTTGGAGGATTTTGAGAAAAACTCAGGATTAAGTTGTGCTTCATAAACTCGTGTATTGTTCCCAAATAGACGTACAGAAAAGTGGGGCGAGAACATGACACTTAAAACTTAATAAGGCTATCGGGCGCGCCGGGAGTCGTTGCTCTGACGAGAACGGTAGGAGCCCGAACATGCCCCCGGACGTTGGAAGCTGCACTGCGCTTTCAACCACACGCAGAATCAACGGGCAGTGGGCAGATCCTGTTGAAGGCTCTGGTGATCACTCCAGCAGACGTTTGAATATCCGCCACACGAACAATTCCATCCGCACCTGGATGAACGGCGACAACTCTCCCCAATCTCCACTTGAGAGGAGGTAGATTGTCCTCCTTTATGACTACTAGGGAACCCAACTTCAGTTGGTCTTTGCAGACATGCCACTTGGTCCTCTGCTGCAGCTCTGAGACAAACTCCTTGCTCCAACGAGCCCAAAAATGTTGGCGAAGCTGCTCGATCCTTTGGAAACGAGACAAGGAAGAAGTGGAGTAGTCCTGAAGGTCTTCCTGCGGAAGGGCGGTGAGCGGACGACCAACGAGAAAATGACCAGGAGTCAGCGGTGTGCAGTCAGCTGGGTCGGATGAAAGCGGCGTCAGTGGACGTGAATTCAATATCGCCTCAATTTGGACTAGCGTGGTGTTAAGCTCTTCAAAAGTTAGGTTACAATTTCCCAACACTCGCCTAAGATGGAATTTAGTCGATTTAACACCCGCCTCCCAAAGTCCGCCGAAATGAGGGGTATATGCAGGGATAAAATGAAAGTTTATCCCGTCATTAGCTAATTGTTCAGCCAACGAATTACAATTAGATTTAAGGAACTTGGAAAGCTCATTGTAGGCGCCAACGAATGAGGTACCGTTGTCGGAGTGGATGTCAGTAGGTATTCCCCGTCGCGCAATAAACCTATACAGGGCTAGTAAATACTTACTGCTGGTTAAGTCACTCACTAGCTCCAAGTGAATAGCCTTGGTGGTGAAACATATGAATAACGCTATGTACACTTTTACTAGCCTACATCCGCGACCTTGCCTAGTAGCAGCCATGATGGGACCTGCATAGTCCACACCTGTGCTTTCAAAGGGGTAACCACCTGGAAGGAGACGCTGCTGGGGTAGATTGCCCATTAAAGGCGTCACAGTTCTACCCGACATGCGACAACAACGCACGCACTTACGGTAACAGCTCTTTGCTAAACTTCGTCCACCTATGGGCCAGTAACAATCTCTGATCGAAGCTAGCAACAATTGTGGGCCTGCATGCATCAACCTTAGATGTTCATGTTCAAACAATAATTTCGTAAATTTGTGAGTGGACTGTAAAATAATAGGGTGCTTCTTATCGAAAGAAAAAGTTGAATTTGCCAAGCGTCCTCCTACACGCATTATCTTATTAGTATCTAAAAATACATTAAATTTTATAAGGGCGCTTTTACATGGCAATTTTTTATTATTAATAAGCGAGTTATACTCTGGAAAAGATTCAATTTGGCTTCTAATTATAATAATATTTAAAGCATCTTGCAACTCTGTTTGTGATAAAAATTTAGTAGGTAAGGGTATTTTTCTGCACAATTTACTAAATCTTAAAACAGTTGCTACAGTACGAATGAGCCTTGAGTAATTAGAAAAACGATTAAAATCTATGAATGTATCACACGCATTACCTACACTAGCATTAAGTGAAATATGAGGTCGAGTTTCAGGCAGCTTGTCAAATTCTAATGATTTATGTGAAGAAGGCCAATGAGACTGGTCTTGCGTCAAAAACTTAGGGCCACTCCACCACAAGTCTAATGATTGCAGAGAACTAATATCCACGCCACGAGATATTAGGTCTGCAGGATTTTGATCGGTCGGGACGTGTCTCCAGGTGCAATGCCCCGCCTTGTCTAAAACTTCAGCAACGCGATTGCGTACGAAGGGCTGAAGCTTAGAAGGCAACATTTGCAACCATCCCAACACGACAGTGGAGTCAGTCCAGCAGTAAATATGGTTGACTTTTACGCGCAGAGAATTAATTACCTTCTCACATAAACGAGCTCCTACTACAGCGCCGCACAATTCCAATCGTGGAATCGTAGTAGGTTTAATGGGCGCTACTCGACTTTTGCCAATTAGCAGACGCACCATGCATTTGCCATGATCATTGGCACTGCGTACGTAAACACAGGCGCCATACGCACGTTCAGATGCATCGGTAAATACATGGAGTTCTAGCGTAGTGTAAGAAGCACATACAACAATGCGTGGTACCCGATAATCATTAATCAGTGGCAATGCTTTAACTATCGAATTCCAGTAAGTAGTAAATGCCGGGGTTAGCGGCTCATCCCAGGAAATCTTGTCTAACCACATTCTTTGTAAAAACATTTTCATGCTAACTACGCAAGGAGATAGAAGTCCTAGGGGATCAAAAATGCGTGCGATCGCGGAAAGAATGTCACGCTTGGTAACCGAAATCTTAGAAGGTGGAGTTGAACTAGAAAAGCCGAGTTCGTCGGAACCAGAATACCAGTCGAGCCCTAATAGCTTATTGGGTTCATTAGATCCTATATC
The DNA here is from genome assembly GCA_905475355.2 of Clostera curtula. Lineage (NCBI taxonomy): Eukaryota > Metazoa > Arthropoda > Insecta > Lepidoptera > Notodontidae > Clostera > Clostera curtula. The sequence continues at coordinate 9,961,447 of FR997797.1, read as the reverse complement.
TAAGGTTAATGTGGACTGAGAAACTCCGGTGACCAATTCAGGAACGTTTGACCTCCACTTCCTAAGTGGCATGCAAGCAGACGCTAACGCGTCGGTGACCTCTGTGCGGATAAACAAAACCTCATTTATATCATCCCCTCCAGTCAGCAGGTCATCGACGTAGAAGTCATGCTTGATGACGTCAGCAATCCTATTTCTGCTACGTGAGTATGACTCACCTTCAGAACGTGAAGCATTGCTTTGGTATTCTATCCCTATTTGCTTAAGACAACGCGTAGCAAGAAATGGTGCACTAGCTGTACCATATGTGACGGTGTTCAAAGTGTAAACTTTGACAGGATCGCAAGTATTATTGCGCCACACAACTTGCTGCAGGTGCCTATCAGACGGGTGAACAAATATACACCTATACATTTTAGCGACATCAGCTGACAAAACAAACTTGTGTAGTCGAAACCGAATGAGAATGGAAATTAGGTCATCCTGCACCGTAGGGCCTACCATCTGGACATCATTATAGGAAACTCCTGAGGAAGTAGCAGAACTCGCATTAAAAACTACGCGAAGCTTGGTAGTAGTGCTACTTTCACGCAGTACCCCATGGTGTGGTATGTAATATCCATTGGGACTATCACAGTTCTTGTTTTCGGTCATATGTCCTAATGTCTCGTACTCAGACATGAAGTCGCGATATAACTTACCGAAATCAGGCTTCGACTTCAGTCTACGTTCCAATGAAAATAAACATTTAGATGCCCTTTGGAAAGATTCACCTAAAATAGAAGGACTTTGTTTTAAGGGAATACGAACACAAAAATGGCCGTCCTGTAAACGTGTCGTATTTTTTATAAAATGCTCCTCACACATTTTTTCCTCAGGTAAATAATGTGAGGATGGTGAGGTAATCTCCTCCAGATTCCAAAACTTAACTAAATCTGCGCGGATGTTATCTAAATCACCGCTAGCAGAGGAATCGGCATGAGAAAAATTGCAAGAACTATCATACGATAATAATTTACCGTTATTATAGATAACAGGGCCAGAAACAATCCAGCCTAACAAGGTTTCACACAGCACTGGCTTTCCTACACCCAACCTAATTCTTTGAGATCCTACCAAGTCCCAGAACAGATCAGCACCAATTAAAATGTCTACGTCTGAGGGCGTGTAAAAGGTAGGGTCAGCTAGACAGATATTGTTAGGAATATTCAAGTCCGTAATGTCGATTTCACGACAAGGCACAACAGTCGTTAACGATGGTAAAACAAAACAACAAATCTTGGTAGTATAACAATCATCTAGTGACGTCATTTTTACCTGACATATTTTACCTACGCGAGAACTCACGTTATTTATACCATAGACCGAACCATTTACCTGACTAGTTTCTAAGTTAAGTCGCTTACATACTCGTTCCGTCATGAAACACGAAGTGCTACCGCTATCAAGCATAGCCCTAGCTACATATTCACGATTACTGCAATCATATAACTTTATAAGCGCAGTGGACAATAACACTCCGCTTTGTTTACGCTCGCCACAGGACAAACCGGTATCCGCAGATAACGTTAAATGATTTGCACTCGCATTAGTGCATGCTACGGCGTCAGAGGGCGATGACGTGCGAAAAGAATGGGACGAGTTACTGTGTGATGTGTTGTTATTATCATTGCTAGCATTAGCAGCTGTTTTGATATCTGACGAATGTATTAAAGTGTTATGCCGGCGCTTACATACTTTGCATCCCGGCTTTTTGCAGCGATTAGACAGATGGCCTGTGCGAAAACAGTTATAGCATACCTTATAACTGGGTATTAATTTGAGACGGGTGTCTATACTGAGTGCTAGGAATTGTGAGCAATTACTTAGAATGTGATCACCTTTGCAGTGAGGACACAACTTGGAATCAGTGCTAGCATTTGTAGAATCCTGTGATACAACCATAGATTTTACTTTACTGGGAGTAGAACCAGACCTACCGGGAGTGGAATTTCGAGATAATTCGATTGCTTCCACTAAATCAGCTCGACTACGAATAAATTTAAGGAAACCTTCAAATGTGATGCGTTCATCTTTGCTTATTTTACTTTTGTGCGTCTCCCACTCACGATAAGTCTTGTGATCTAATTTACGAGTAACTAATAATATCAATAAAGTATCCCAGTACTTTACGGGCTCACCTAAAGTTTCTAAAGCACGTAAATGTTTATTAAGTTGGTCTATCAAACTTTTTAGTGCAACAGATGTTTCTTTTTGGATAGAATGTAAATCAAATAAGGCTGATACATGATTTTGAACTAAAACCCTTTTATTATCATATCTATCACAGATCAGGTTCCAAGCTATTTCATAATTGCTTGCTGAAAACACAATTGCATTGATTACCAGGGCAGCAGATCCTTCCAAAGACGCTCGCAAATAGTGGAATTTATTGATCTGGTCTATTTCTTCATTGTCATGAATGAGACTAGTAAAAGTGTCACGAAACTCCAACCAAGTGCTATAAGACCCATCAAACTTTGGTAGTTGTATGGTGGGCAACTTAACAGGCTTACACTGATTGATACGAGTACATTTGTCACCATTAATCGACTCATTATCATTAGTGTACTTAGATAAAATATCCTGCGCCCTACACAGTGTTCTGTAATATAGTGACTCGAAATCGGAACGCTCAGTGAACTGACCTTTGACATCTTCGGTAATACATTCTAATCGCGTTTGTACCTCATCGTATGGTTCATACAGGGCTTCCATCTTCCCTGTCCGCATCTGTAATTCCTTGGTATCACAACTATCCAACTGCTTGTCTTTTATTCCATCTAAGTAGTTGATGAAGGAGGTTAAACGTCCCTTATAACTTGCTCGTTTTTTAACCAATTCCCTTTCATCAGAGTTGGACATTTTGGGAGCCGAGTGTCAGTCGACCTGGAATTTATACGATAACAATTTAAGTGTATTTTGTGCAATAAGTTATTTAATTAGAGGTACCTAAATGCGTTTACTATGTACACAATTCAAATAAAGATGTAAATATTGTAAATAGTCACTAAACAAACTGTAGATAAGTAAATACAAAGTGAGTTTCAATTTAGACTTTCAATTTAGGATAAACACTCAATACCCAACTACAAAATTACCTAACGACGGAATTTAAGGGGAACACAATACTAATAATTTAATAAAGACACAAATACGGGTTTAATTAATTGAATATTTTAAATCTAACACCAACTGAACCTTTCTGCGCTTACTATATCTATGCACAATTAAGTAGGGAATAGTTTGCTAAAATGCAACTAACAATTATAAATGTAGTATAAATAGCTACTGTACTGTAACAAAATAAGTACGTATAATGTTATTTGCGAAATAATATCACCGAAATAAATGATGATTATAGAAACTATTCACAATGCAAATAAGTATCTACGCTGAAATTAATAAAAATACACCAGGTAAATAATTACTAACCTTATATTATCCTTAATTATGGTTAAATAATACCTGATCGAGTGTTGGGTTACGATATTTTAAATTAAATATTCTTAACACCGTAAAATCCTTTGTCCACACACGTACACGTTGGCGGCTTATACCCTCCGTAGTAATTTTACAATAATTCCAATCCAAAATTGCTGTATTTTTAGTGAATCTTCTGGTTCTTCACATCTGGCTCGGTCTTGGACCAGTATGTTCGGGAATAGTTGGAGGATTTTGAGAAAAACTCAGGATTAAGTTGTGCTTCATAAACTCGTGTATTGTTCCCAAATAGACGTACAGAAAAGTGGGGCGAGAACATGACACTTAAAACTTAATAAGGCTATCGGGCGCGCCGGGAGTCGTTGCTCTGACGAGAACGGTAGGAGCCCGAACAGTAAGTCTAGGGTAAAAAATGTCTAGCTTCTGCCAGTTTACGCTTGGATTTCGAATGCGTGCCTACATTGAATGTCAACTGGACTATTACCAACCTCGGAAAATGGAATTTTACAAGTTTCATTTGTCTCTGTGGCATCGTTGCTCCTAAATGAATGGACTGATTATGATGCAGGCTTTTCTATCAATACCGGTTCTATACAATATTGGGTATAGTAGCGTCAACCAATCGCGATACTATTTAAATAATAAAAGCTTTCACAATGAAAAGATTGAAACTTACTTCTTTCAACGTTTCACCCTGCAAGGATCCATTATCATCGGGTTGGAGAATCCTTAATTTCACGAAACAGATCATAGCCGCCTTCTCGACGCAGGAATGAGCTTCTTTAGAGCAATACGCGATCAATTTGGACAGCAATAGTCCTTCGTCTACATTGGGGAATTGATGTTTGAGCCTCTTAATACCGTTCGCCCGTGCTGCCAGCATTGTCACCAAGACGCATTCGCTTGCAGAACCCTAAAGTAAGAACATAATCGCTAAAAAATCAGCGTCGTGAGACCAGTCCTATCTCACCTTAGAACTCAATCAAAGGAAAACGGGATTTAGGCTGCTTTGGATACAGTACAATGTTTTACTCTTTTGGGTACTTTTGGTATCAAGACCTGGCTGAAAGGGAGCGAAACTAAATCGAACCACAGACGCACGCAGTTCAAACAGCTGAGCTGCTGAGCTCAGCTAATATAGAAACACCATTGGACATGTTTTCAGCTTGTGTCCTCCAACTAATGGATAATATACTTTTCATCCCCCCATCTCGGAAAGAGTATTTTTGCTCTTCGATATCTGAGTGCAAAAGCCGTTTTTATTCACTAGAGAATAAAGTATTTTTGCTCTTCGATATCTGAGTGCAAAAGCCGTTTTTATTCGCTAGAGAATAAAGTAAAGATTATTCTGTAATACTTACCTGTCATAATGTAGTAATTAATACCTAAACTGAAATAAAAGTGTACCTATCTTGTGATTGTAAACGTTTTTTTTTTTGCATTTAGTCATTTCCTCGCTGAGGTGGAATGAAAAGTTACGTGTTGCACTCGAGTGCAAAGATTTTTCACCTCGTGCTCTTTTGATTCCCTCGCTAACGTTCAGGATTCTAATTTTAGAATCCTTCGCTTGCTCGGTCATCAAAATTGAACACGCGGTTAAAAAGCAACTTTGCACTCTTGTATAACAAATAACTATTGTGTCACATACGGCCTTAACGGCCAGTTTTTCGGTTACTGAGTTGTGTTAAGAATTATACATTTCATATAATCTGGATTAAGAACTACAACTACTGCTTCTCAGCCCATACATGGCCCACTACTGATTCGGAAGTCCTCCCATTACATTCCAATTATATCTCTATTGTCAGTATGTGGTTCACAACAACCACTTTATATTACTTTCATAGCGCTGTGGATCTTATTCTTTAGCACATCTTTGTTGTGTATGTACTGAATACATGTCACTTACCTCAATAACTCCGCCTCCTTTGCTTCCTTCTTCAAGTGCTAGAAATGACGGTGGCAGCCCTATTGCCTTACCTGAAATATTAAAACAGGCATACAGGGTTTTTCATGTAAGTTTATTCAAAGAGGGTTATGATATGCGGTACATTTTAAATTTAAAGTTCACAAGGTCCTTCCACATTATACAGCGTGGTTGTTGCATACGTAAAAATAAACAATAATTAAACACGATGAAACAAAAACCCTTCAGCCAAGAGAGAAATTAGTATCGATAACTTGGAAATGTTATGTAAGTAAGATTAGCTAAGCTTCTCGGGCAATACCTAATAACGATGGTTAGTTACTTTTTTTTATCACTGACTTGAATGCCCATGTCCCTAGGCTTGCGTGCTGGAAAGCAACGGCAGGGTCTAAAATGGAGCAGGCAATTCAAGGAAATGCCCTGACGGGCACCGGCTCATTTATACACGACGAAACACTGGACTTAGATGTGAGGGTGGTAGCTAGCCAGGTGGACCATTAGATCCTACCACCAAGCATGCTGGGTTTTGTTGACTTTTACAACACGCGTTTTTTCCCAGCGTGCGGTGGGGATATTTCCCTTATACTAAAAACATGTCAAACTAATTACAGCTTCTTTTGATTAGACCTGACTTCGTATTACTACGTCAAGAGATTGATACCCGCAATTGTGTTCACTAGCTTTACGCACTTTACTTCGTTTAACCTGTGTGTCGGGGGCACTTTGCAAACACATAATTCACGATCACAAATGATTCCCAAATCCGGAGCAACGACCCCGGAATCGATCTAGATACCACTGAACCAACAATTTACACTAAAAATCTTAAATGAATACTTACCCATCCAGTCTAGCATTATGATTTCTAATTCCGTACAAGCTGGACTTGCAGCCTGAAAAAAGAAACTATATGACACCGCTATCAAAGTCGTAAGTCGATTATCTAGAAAAATCATAGAAATAAGCTTTAAGTTATTAATTAGTGACATATTTAAAATACATAGTCTCACCACCCCATCCTGAGGGTGTCGTAAAAGACGACAAAAGGAAATGATAAGGTCGGACATCTAACCGCAAGAGAAGGAAAACTTGATACGAAACCCTGCGCCAGTCCGCCTGGCCAACGTGGCACAATTGGCTAATGTCCCTACCTGTGGTGGGAGAAGGCCCGACTCAGCAGTGGGTCATAAGTAAGTATTAATGAGTAGTGGTGGCAATTGATAATATCTTACTAAAACTTTCCTTTTTATTCCAATTTTGGGTGAGTTCCGACTATAGATGTAAAAAGACCGATTTATTCCGGGTTTTAAACCGCCTCATTTGGTTTAATCAGGCGGTTTAAAACCCCAAATAAATAAATGTCGCCCGTGCGCGCATAGGTATCACACATTTCATTTTACAGTTTATAGGTATATATACCTACTCCGTTCTATTCCTTCTTCGGAATATTAAGAAAATGTGGTTATATTTTAAGAAAAACATAGTCGTCAACAGTCAACACCAACCGTTTTAAATCGAAAAAAATGGCTTATTTCGGTTTAAAACCGGTTTTTTCCTATTAAACCGATTGATTTAATTGGTTTTAAACCGGCCTTACATCTATAGTTCCGACCACAAGAGTTTTGAGCATATTATACTCGTTAATTATCGACGGTTTTTACCTTCGATTTGTATTTTCGCAAAAAAGTAACATGATGTACTCCAAGGTCCTCTAAACACATCCAAATTGTTTGAGCTGTCAAGGCGTGTTGACGAAATATACAGCCAGCTAAGATGTGGCTAAGAGTTAAATCTGCAACCAGCTTCAGTAAACCAAAGTGCTACATTACCACAAATATTATTTGCTAAAGAGACCTGTACGAAATGCACAGTCTTTCAAGCCAGTCTTTCTACTGCTACACCCGAGACATTTTTAAACGGAATTTACCTTTTATATAATGTATTCGGAAAAATGGCGACCTGAGACTTACTGTTTTCTATTGACACCGACGTGCCCATCCGACACGATGCAATTGATAGCATTACTCTGCTAAATTCAAAAGTTCTTTGCCAAGTACTGGCATACTTATGACCCGAACTGATACTGTAGGGTATAGTATAATATCAAAACTCTCTCTTTTTAATTAACAAGTGAAGCCCATCAGTTTGTAAATATGATGACTTAGGGTTTCACGATCTTTGCACATCACAGGAAATTACCTATTGACATAAAAATAAAAGAGCATGATCAGAACCGTCAAGAAATTATTTCCTGCGGTTTGTAAATACTTACCTTGACACATACATACTGATATGATTTCTTTTCTATTCTAGATTTAGTTTAGTTATTAGTAGTTTTATTGATGTTATCTACATAACGTCAGCAAAACTACAACGAAATAAATAATGTAGAGACAGGTTGCGGTTATAAACAAGTAGTTACATATTGCCTTGATTGTTATCACCAGTTTTGTAGCACAAGCCTTAGAGCATAATTTATTTATCGCCAATCACAGAACAATCGATACGGCTGCAATCGATAGTCTGTACCTGCGAATACTTACTCGGTTACATCACTGATTTGTAAGAGGTTTTAGAGGTATGTAACTAATTAAAGTTTATGTGTAGTATAAAAAATGATCGTTTAATTGCTCATTGTTTTTTTTTATGTTTAGCCAGCTTCATAACTCTATTAGGGCAAGTTTCCAGAGGAACAGAGGCGCTATTTTGTTTACTGGCAACGGTATGCTTTCCGTGTTGGACAAGGCTGACAATGCGTGAGTGTCTTCTGGATTTCCAAACAGTTTACTATTAGCTGGTATGTATGCTTGAGCCGACACCAGGTATAAAAAAGTTAGTTCATGATTTTATTTCTACTTTATGCTTATCACTACTCCCTCACTCGCCTTTTTTCAATCTCATTGTTTGACCATATTTGGCTAACTACTAGTATTTACACGCGATTGCCTTTTGCCCTCCGTGACCCATCGAGTGGGACAATCGGTAATTATTTGGCAAGACTAGCTGTCAGTTTTCACGCTACTGACTACGTTTAACGACAGTCGTTGTTTTTTTTTTTAATATCCTTGTACGTTTCACACAAAGCCATCTCGTCCCAAGCTAAGCAACTTAATGCTTGTGTTATGGTAACGAGATGGATGATAAACTACATATATATTTTTTTTTTGTAAATACATACATATTATACATAGAAATGACACCCAGACTCCGAGCCAGTGCCTCTGGTTTAGACAAAGACACTTGCCCGACCCCGGAATCGAACCCGGGACCCGTTGATCCAAAGGCGGCACATCTAACCACTAGACCAACAAGGCACTATCGTATTATCGAAACTCTATTTTATTACCGCGTTTCGGGTCCTGGACAGCTTGGCACAGTAGACTACTTCCCTTCGGAAGTGAGGCTAAGGTGATGATGATGAGAATTCTTTAGTGACAGTACATCCACCGATCGTAATACGGTCCAGCGTTTAAGACCATCGATCCATCAAGGCACGGACACCAAATCCGTCAGACATATTGCTTCGCAAATATTTTTCCGCTAAACATCAAGAAGGATATGATTTATCGTGTTTATATCAGAATAACTTTAATATACGTAATATATTAATTTTGAAATATGAAATTGGATTTTGAATGGATGGCCATCTATATAGAGTCGTGTTAGATACACTATTTATAACTTAACAACGGCTGAAGCTATTTTGCTGAAAATTTGTATCTAAGCTTAAAACCAGGAGACGGATAGAGGATTTTTGTCCCGTTCCCGTGGGACCGAGATGTAATGTAATGTTGAATCTCCAACAAAGGAAGTATATGATACCATAATTAAGGCAATTGATGATGAATATGATGGGTTATGTTTCCTTAATGCCCCTGGTGAAACTGGTTCTTATTTGTGGGAAATAAAGATTCTTTAAACCGAAACCGAGTTCTAATGCCAATAGATTTAGCCACTGTTCGTGCGAGATCCGACATTGCAGGTGCAGTTGCTTCTTCTGGAATAGCAGCAATATTGTTAGAAGGATCCCGCACGGCTCATTCAGCATTAAAACGGCCGTTAAATCTTCAAACTATTGAAGAACCAACATGTAATATTGCAAAACAATACGCAATGACCAAAGTTTTATCAGCATCGAAAATTCTCTGGGACGAATGCACAATGGCGTTTAATTGTGCATTGGAAGCACTTCACCAAACATTGAAAGATCTACGTAATGACTCGAGATGTTTTGGAGGCGCAATGATTTTATTGTCAGGCGATTTCCGTCAAACACTGCCAGTAATTCCAAGATCAAATGGTGCGGACGATATTAACGCTTGCCTCAACGATCATCGGTAACACTGTTAAATTTGAGAGTTTGTTGTCTACCCTCTGAGACCCGCTGAAAGGGTAGAGAACAAACCCTCCAATTCCGCCCTGAGGGTGTTAAACTTGATACAAATAGACGGGTTGACAATCCCTCTGGCCAGCGAAGCACAGTAGGTCAATTTCCCATAATGAAATTGTAGGAGCTCCGATTCAGCAGGGGGTCATTTATGGGCTGAGATGGAAGAGACAAAGTCGTGTGTATCAGCTAGTTAAATATAATTCTCAATTCGTCAATCAGAGGAGATTGACGGTTGAAAGAAAGCCCGAAATTATATAGGCTACGGCCGGCATGGCTAATCTGGCCCGGCATGGTTAAAGAACAAAGCCATACAAACTATAGTGATAGATAGCTTGCTACTTTAATATCATACCTTGTGGTGACGAATTTAGAATAAATAGTGTCACCTAGGTCATGTAGTGTCACCTGGGGGTGTCATAAGAGCCGACAAAAAGAAATGACAAGGCCGAAAACCTAGCCGCAAGAGAAGGAAAACTTGATATGAAACCCTGTGCCAACCCGTCTGGCCAGCGTGGCACAATTGGCTAATGTCCCTACCTGTAGTGGGAGAAGGCCCGACACAGCGGTGGGTCATTTATGGGCTGAGTAGTAACTAGTAGTTTAATATCAGTAAGAACAACGACCATGCCCACCGCAGACCTTATAACAAAAATATTGATAGTTTGTAAAAGTTGTTGGATAAGATGGCCTCCTTTTAACCCCCGACGCAAAAAGAGGGGTGTTATAAGTTTGACATGTCTGTCTGTCTGTCTGTCTGTCTGTGGCATCGTAGCTCGCGAACGGATGAAGCGATTTCAATATAGTTGAAAATCGGGTGAGCCGTTTAAAAGTTATGAGGGGTGAAAGTGGGGAAGAATAACCGAATGTCTGCAAATATAAACGAGTGGGGTCTCAAATGAAATCGCATCACGTGCAATTTAACAAAATCTATATTATAATAAGTGTGTACCTATAAAAAGTATAAAATAAAAATTTAAATAAACTCCCGACACAATAACCTTTAAAAAGTAAAAAATAAAAATAAATACATCGCGTTGGGGGACCAGGTGTCAGGTAATAAATAAGTGGGAGCGTGGGGGACCGCTCCCACTTATCGCGATGTATTTATTTTTATTTTTTACTTTTTAAAGGTTATTGTGTCGGGGGTTTATTTAAATTTTTAATTTAATTTTTATAATAGGGGCATTATGTTCAGATAATTTCGCCAATATCAAGTTTAAATCGACGTTGTTCGGTTATTTTTTATTGCATTCTAAATGTACTTACACGTATTTCGGAGCTACCACGAAAACTTAAATAATACGTATCATAATCATATGGGCTGGGTTTAACCTTTTTTACTATAATAATAGCATACCATTTTATTATTTTTAATATAAGTTATTCGTTCGTTACTCCCCATAAATTACCCACTACTGTGTCGGGCCTCCTCCAAATTCATGGAGGGAAATTAGGGCTCAAGTTTCCCTTCTCTGGCGGCTATAGGTTATTGGCCTTGTCATTTCCTTTTGTGGGCTCTTACGACACCCTCAGGATGGAATGAGGTGGTGGCACTATTCTAAATCCATCATCAATCGGTTATTACAACAATACAAAATATTTAATTTTCTTACGTATAAATTTATGGAGACGTTACCCAAGAGAATCCGATGCACCCGATGCCAGCCGAAAGCATGTCACCAAGGATCGAAGGATAGCCATTACCCGACGGGAAGTACGCGTGGAACCGTGGGTGCTGCCAATGGGTCACTCCTGGCATGATCTTGGTCTCCACATCGCTCATGACGTCATCCCATGCTTCCGGATGGTACGGAGCCTCGGCTGGAAGCGCCGCGCGTAGATACCCAGGTTCAACCGATGGAATCACGCGGCGAGTATTCAAGGTGGTCATGTAGGTACAAATATAGTCGACCATCTCTTTGCCCCGAACGCGGAACTCTTCGACGTCCATGGCTCTGTTTAAGGTTGGGACAGTGTCATAGGACGAGGCTGTCAGCAGCGCGACGTTCTGCGGCTGACTCGACCACGGTTGGAGTTTCTGCGACCGATAGGGTGCGCGGGGAGGGTGCGATGCGAGCGTGAAGGCTTTCGCTTGGAATCTGGTGCGTGGCACCAGTGCAGAGGAGTAGCGATTTAATGCCGTGGTTTATTTTTATTGTAATTTTTACCATTGTTACTGGCACATTTGCAATAGTGATAAACACTTATTATTAAGTCAAAATTAATTAAGCAGTGCTTTGTCTAGATTGTTTATTTTATATAAAATTTATTAGATGGATAAATTAAATGTTTCCGCATAAACAATTGAATAACCTTTATTCTGAGAAAACTGCACATATCACAATGATATCACACAATATACCTCGCTGATAGAATATAAGTACTAATATAGCTTTTAAGAAAATTGTTATTATTAACCCTTTCGTGTTGTACCTATTGTTTTCTTATGTAAATATCTATGTAATATAGGTATTATATTAATATTTTACAAAAATTCTATGCTGCATACAGTCAGCTTAGCGATGTGTAGCACATAATTAATAATGCTAAAAATATACACCTAGTACCTACACGACATACATTATCCCTCTCAAATAATTTACATAGAAATTCAATTTTAAACTACGGCTACTAGCTATCATCATAATTTCAGCCAAAAGACGTTCACTGCTGGACATAGGCCTCCTCCAAGGATTTCCACAAAGGCCGGTCCTGGGCCGCCCGCATCCACTGCTTTCCGGCGACCTTAAGGCCTACCAGCACTGCGCCTTCCGGAACTAGTGATACTCCTATTTTATTTATCGTATAGTTTTCTTGAAATAAGAATACTTAGTTGAGAAATCAAATATTTATTTTACCCACATCATTTATGTATGTTCGAAATTTTCAAATAAAAAGATTATATATAAAAAGACTAGATGTTTTCCGTTTCAATACGTGCTAGGTATTGAATATAATAGCTGACGCTGATAGAAATAGTACCAACGACCGCCACCCGCTCGCACAGACACCGCACCCTTCTGCCCGCGGCCAATGATACGCTGCGCCCGCCCTCCAACCACTTCATTGTGTCAGCTGAACGTTCGCCTAAGTGCGCCGTTCGACTTTGTCACTCTTCACTTAGTGTCTGCTCTATTTTTATATACTCGCGGTTTTAATCGGTTACTTATCGAATTCAGACTATTTCAGACCAACACATTGTTTTTCATAGATACCATAGAAAAAAGTATAGTTACCATCCATTATGATATCCTTTTCATAACTACAATCACTATCACTTCATCACTAGATAATATAAAACAAAGTCGCTGTCGTATGTCCGTCCCTATGTTTGCTTAAATCTTTAAAACTACACAACGGATTTTGATGCGGTTTTTTTTAAACAGGTAGAGTGATTCAAGAGGAAGGTTTATATGTATAATATAATACATCCATAATATAGTAGAGAAACACTGATAAATTTAGAGGATCATCATTGCACCCGTGCGAAGCCGGGACTGGTCGTTAGTACACTATAAATGTTATTTAAAAACTGGTTTTAGAATTCGTTAAGCATTCTAAATCGTAAAATGTATTCAGAAACAAGTTATAATTTTGATAAAAAGTTATATAGATTTATATAATTTTAAACAAAAATAGTTTGGAGGCTAACTATTTATTTTTAAATGATTTGTTGCCAACTTTTGTTGAAAACGGTTGTTGTGAAAAACGGAGGAGGTCCTCAATTCGACTGTACCTATACTTTTAGTAATAGTCAAATATTTAATCGAAGTTCCACAACCCAACCATCCAACACGATTTACATGAAATACCACAATATTTACCGTTTTTATTAGATAGGACATAGGTATATGTAAAACTTTCTAGGCATGTCCCTTCGAAATGCCACGTTAAGAAAAAACCCACGACTGGGCTCACCTTTTGTGATAAATAATTTAAATGATGCAAAATTGGTGGAAGAGAACTCTTCGCCGCACTAGAGCCTACGAGTGCGGCTACATGAATATTCAGAGTTCATCCCTTTGCCCTAAATATTCCTAAGAATTGGAATCTCTGAGATTGACACTTGCTTCCACTCCGACTCCTAATTTTACCGGGTTAGCACTTTTCACTGATAGCCCGATTACGCTTCTTACATTATATTAGGATAGAGGTATTTATCATCAGTAGTCGTCGCTCAGCGGTCGAAATAAGACCATAATTAATTTAAATTATAATTCTCTATAAATGACTAGCTGACCCGGCAAAATTGGTACCGCCTCAGAATAAATAAATAAAAAACCTGTATGATTATTCTAGAATGTTTCAACTTTAATAAACCTAACTGGAACAAAAATAATGCGTATTAAAAAAGAAATAGTTGTTTCTCACCTTTTAAACCGTCCCTGGACTTCCACGAATAGTTCAAGATCATAATTAGCCAAATCGGTCCAGCCGTTCTCGAGTTTCAGTGAGACTAACGTTGTTATTCTGTTCTCAATTTCACCACAGACTCTAACAATAAAGAAAAGAGTATATGTGCGGATGTGTGTCAAATACTTGGTAGTGTGTGTAATCGTAAACAATAGATACAGTAATGTTTTTTTTTTTTAAATTGGGAAATTTCTTACTCTTGGTTCGCGAAATTTTCTTACAAAGTTTTTGCTTTACGTATTTATATATAAACTAGCGAGACGCCCCGGCATCGCACGGTTGAAATTATGAAAATCTAAATTTATCAGTGTTTCTCTACTATATTATACATGTATTATACATAAAACCTTCCTCTTGAATCACTATCTATTAAAAACCCGATTCAAAGTTGCGTAGTTTTAAAGATTTATGCGTACACAGGAACAGACAGACGACAGCGACTTTGTTTTATAATATGTAGTGATGATGATAGTGATTATCTGAGTCGGTATATGATCCACTGTCAAGTAAGGCTTCCTAAAATTACGTTGGAGGGAAATTATACAGCCATTTGTGCCATAATTGGTTCTTGTTGGCAAGTTTTTCTGCTCATATGACTCTAGTTCTTTAGCCACCTCTTATGACACACTGGTACAGGGTACTAGGTAGATGTGCCGCCTTTGGATCAACGGGTCCCAGGTTCGATTCAGGGGTCGGTCAAGTGTCTTTGTCTAAACCAGAGGCACTGGCTCGGAGTCTGGGTGTCATTTCCATGTATAATATGTATGTATTTACAAAAAAAAATGTATTTATGTAGTTTATCATCCATCTCGTTACCATAACACAAGCATTAAGTTGCTTAGCTTGGGACGAGATGGTGTTGTGTGAAATGTCCAAGGATATTTATTTATTTATTATTTATAAGTAATAGTTAAGGATTACATTGGCGTGCCATAGGAACGGAGTTTAGTGCGTCTATTGAATTCGGTTTACATAATACATATATTGTTAGAAAGCTTCTAATAAAGGTCCTATTTTATTATTGACGGCCCCTTTTTTAAAGAAAGTTATTTCATTAGAAGCCTGAATGAATATTCATTTTACGATAAGGTTCCGTGTGGTGACGAATTTAGAATACATATTGTCGCCACCTCATTTCATCCTGAGTGTGTCGTAAGAGTCGACAAAAGTAAATGATAAAAGCTGAAAAGCTAGCCGCAAGAGAAGAAGACTTGTTAGGGATCCCTATACCAACCCGTCTGTAGACTAATTACCCTCCAACATGGAGGGTAGGACTCAACAGTGGGTAATGACATGACACTTCCTACCCATAAATGTATGGGCTGAGAACTTTACTAGTAAGTATGATTGAATTTAAAATAGTCAAGGATGGTTCGGCCTTTCAGCGACTTAAATGTAGGTATAAGAATGAAGGCCGGTTAATTAAAGCTGGGCTAACTGAATTTTAATTTCGGAAGGAGCATTTAAATAATATACACTGTGCCGTCTGCACATACAGCAGAATACGTATTTCGTGTTGTTATGAATTCCGGAGTCAGCCTAGAGAATTAAGAAATAAATTGTATTCAGTTGGTATTACACAGTTGCACAGACAAGTCGTATCATTCAACCTTCCTCCCGACGTTGACCAACTAGCCTCGAAGAGCCGCTACATAATTGGTGACCCCGACAAAGAACAAAGGCAACCCTGACAAGAACCAAAGGCAAACCCAACGTTAGTTATCGTTGCCGCCGTCATCAATTCACGATGACGGCGGCAAAGAAGAAGGAATATGACGTTGGCGGAAGAAGGGCGATTACGGCGGCGGAAGAAGGGAGAGGCGTGATGATGGCGAAGAAGGAAGAGGCGTGATAACGGCGAAGAAAGAAGAGGAAAGCCGAAGAAGAAGAGCTACACAATGTCTCTTAGTAATTTTGTTGGTTCTGATGTGCCAAAACGCTTAAAAAAAAATATAATAAGATTTAGACTAAAATGGATTAACAATACATTCAGTGCAATTTAAAACAACTCTAAGGGCCCCCGCGCATTTAGGGCCTTCGCGCATTATGCGGCCAGGCCGCGCGGCCTGGCCGCATAAAGCGCGGAGGCCCTTAGAAGAAGGACAAGACTGAAATTGAGTGGAAAGCTGAGGCGTCAGAAGCTTATAAAAATGTAAGGAAAACCTACAAAGTGCCATTACATTAGCTTTTACTGAGCCAGACGCAGAGATTGCAATTATCAGTGACTGTTCCAATATTCGTGCGAAGAGCAATGCGAGAATGTGTCGAAGGAATTTCGAGCATCAGCTTTCAACGCTATGCATAGTAATCCGAATATACGTACGACATAAAGAATGATGCGAGAGAGATACATTATGGGAATTTATAAACAAAGATGTTACTAGTGGCTCGTGCAGGTGTCGAATGGTCGAATGTCAAAGGTCCAAAGTGCAAAGGCATACTGTTTCGCCTATTGGAAGATTTACACAGAGTACCTAATCGTTTTGAGCCCTATTGTGTTACTTGGTTTAGGAGCAAGTATGAGCGAAGTCACTCAACTAAATGCTGCTGAAATGGCGTATGGAAATGTTTTAAGATTTTTTTTAGCTGAAAAAGCAAGATATCTCCAAGAATGAAACTTTTAACAATCAATTAGTTACGCAAGAGAGTAGCTGACTTAGCATCGGTACCTAAAGAGAAAAATTATGGACAGGACACAGAGTCAAATGGAACGGGAAGAAATTATAATCGCTCAGAATGGAGCAGGATATCAGCAAGCAGTTCTCAGATGCTGAATCAGAATATTTTTGAAAAGATAAAAATGTATATGCTGATTATGATACCTATCTTAGTGTTCATACTGGGTTACTTTATCTGGCAAAGGTGCAAGGTGAGCTATGGCAGTTACATGCGCCGTCAGTTGCATGAGCTGCCATCCATCACCGCGAAAAATGAGCGCAGTGGTCAACAGGCACAACAAGTGATAATGTGACAATGTAATAGGTGTTTATGGGCAATCAGTGTTTCATGAAAAGTGTTGTGCTAACTGTAACGCGTAATAGATAATTAGTTTACATAGAGATGCATAGGTATATTTTATATTTTTAACCCCCGACGCAAAAAGAGGGGTGTTATTAGTTTCACGTGTCTGTCTGTCTGTCTGTGGCACCGTAGCTCGCGAACGGATGAAGCTATTTCAATAAAGTTTTTTTTTGTATGAAAGGTGAGTTACGGGCGAGTGTTCTTAGACATGTTTGATGAAAATCGGGTGAGCCGTTTAAAAGTTATGAGGGGTGAAAGTGGGGAAGAATAACCGAATGTCTGCAAATATAATCGAGTGGGGTCCCAAATGAAAGCGCATCACGTGCAATTTAACAAAATCTACATTATAATAAGTATGTAGGTACCTATAAAAAGTATAAAATAAAAATTAAATTAAAAATTTAAATAAGTGGGAGTGGTCCCCCAACGCGAAGTATTTATTTTTATTTTTTGCTTTTTAAAGGTTATTGTGTCGGGGGTTTATTTAAATTTTTAATTTAATTTTTATACATTAATTGCTATTGCAAAAAAACTTCTTAGATTTATTAAAAAATGTGTCAAGTATGTGAGTAAAGTTTATGTAAGTAACGTTGTAGTAATTAATATTCAAGATAAATGTTTAGAATGCTCATATGTTTAGATAAATATTGTAAAAATATTGCTAAGCAATCTTTCATGAGTTTTTGAGCAAGGCAAAATGTATTGTGTTTCATTTTTTTTTTTTGGTGGAATTAATGTGCCGTCTGCACATACAGCAGAAGACGTATTTGGTGTTGTTATGAATTCCGGAGTCAGCCTAGAGAATTAAGAAATAAATTTTATTCAGTTGGTATTACACAGTTGCACAGACAAGTCGTATCATTCAACATTCCTCCCGACGTCGACCAGCCTCGAAGAACCGCTACATATTTACACCTTAAATCCAAAATGAGGTTTGTACAAACTGTTTTTAAAAACCAGATAACATTATAATTGAAACGAACACGACAGTTCGACAGAACACTACTGTGCATGGAGACTGCTAACTTCCTTTCATGATAGATGACGTAAAGAATGTTATCGATTTATATAAAATCAAATTCTTTTACACATGTTGGCTTATAAAATCCATAAATCTACCACCGGCTTGGAATGCTGCTCTACAGAAAAGAGCCGGCAAGAAAGTCAACAATTACTTCTTTAAATCATTATTTTTAGCAACAGCGGCAGAGATAACTACAGATTTCTGAGAGCAAACCCGCACAAAAGTCGCAGTCCCAAACAAAATACGTTGTGCACCATCAAAATATGTTTGTATTAATGAATCAAGAAATGACGCACTTCATCAGACGGGATTTAGTACCTTTACAGCCTTTAACTCCCAACCTGTCTAGCCAACGTACTCTAATTTCCCTAGCTCAAATGAGAGGAGGCCACGAAACGTTGACACAACAGCACCTTATTACCACGTATACTGATACATTAGTTATGATGATGATGACTCACAGTTTCTCGGCCACAATAACACAAAACCAACCATAAAAATATGTACGTAAGATTCCAAACTGCTTTACCATTAAACGAGGCAGGGTGGCAGAACCTGTCTGCCCATCTACTCCCTTGGCGCGAGGCACGCCAAGGAGTCGCCGCCCTGCCGTCGGAACGCGCATTCTTCCCCACTCCGGAATACCAATTTCGTATTATTATGTGTGATCTCGGCTTCTATTGAGGAATACACAGCTACAGCTAGCCTCCATTCACATCTTTATTCAGCTCTTAATGCCCCGGTCACGCGCCAGCGGGAATTATTATTCAATAGCAAAGTAATATGTGTAATTTTAGTGTTTTCTCGGATAGTTATGATAACGTCCGGTATACATTCTATTACAACATACATGTGTTTGTGATATGTGTGGGTGTATGTACAATATGTGGACATGTAAATACCTATACCGTTGATTCAGCCCATGAAAGGCCCATTATCGAATCGGGCCACCTAAAAATTAGTGGCGGGAAATTAGCCTAGCGTGCCTCACTGGCCAGACGGGATGACTGGTTTCGTTTCAGGTTTTTCATCACTTACGGCTAGATATTATCCCTGTGGTGACGGTCCAGTTATGTGCAGCCCTGGCCTCACTGCCTGGCCGCCCCACGACTTCACTTTGTGTCGCGGCATTTTATGGCTCCCTAGGCAACATTGAGGACAGACGAGTCCCGGAGGCAAAAACCGGCAGGACAGTGTGTGCCGTTCTTCGTCCAGCCTCTCCCGACTCCCCCCCCCCCCGGTTCATGGGTAACCCTGAACCCGTGCGGCCCTAACGGATCCTATAGGCACGCAAGCCCTCTGACCGCAGCAAGGTCACTCTTACCAAACAACGCAAACAAAACAAAATTAACGGATACACTTCTGATAACTTTTCCGTGATTTCAATAAGTTCTGTTGTTTTATTCGTTATTTAAAACCCCTTTATCTGTCTCCTTATTTTTGTAAAATAGATAGAAACTCTTCGATCAGTTACTAATATCACAAAATCTTCATTTGAAGGCATCGGTTCACCTTCAGTTCATTAAGTGTCAATTAAGTGATGATAAATAGAAGAAATCCCAATTGAGTGCATTTAAGTAAAACAAAAATTTACTTTAAAATATTATTGACGGTTTTGTTCATTTTAGTTTATTTATAACGTTTCAGACACTTTTAAACACAAATACATATAATAATACTACACTCTTGGAAATATCAATGGTCATTATGGTCGTGGGGTGCACCCTTCATAGAAAAAATTTACGCATTGTAAAGTATCGTGAAAACCGTGCCACAAAATATTGTTTTTTTTTTTTTGTATTTACTCGAAAGAATTTGGAAGAGGCCCGATTAAGTAGTTAGTGCTAATTTATCTGCTGAAACGATATAACTATAATACTAACTCAAATTTATTTTTATTTCCTTGAATGGTTTCCCTATACAGTGTACAGGTGTATAGGGAAACCATTTATAGATATAAAGAAAGGTTCGATACTGCACTTGCACTTGCAAAATGGCCAGCTGGGGACGAAAATACTAGAAATATCTAGAGAATTATGCAAATAAACCATAAGAAACCTTCTGGAAACCAGAATAATAAGTTTGCATGATAATAGTAACAATAGGTACCTAGCTTCTGGTTGATTTTTACTAGGACTCATGTTTTGTGATAAAAATTAGGTACGGAAAACATCGATATCTCAGTCACACTTCACGATAGAATTATTTTATATAGGTACACAGAACTGATTCTGTTTATTAGCTTTATGCCCCTGATGGCTATAGTATGTAGCTAGGTACAGATTACAGGATTTTTTTATTTTATCCAGGACGTTTATTTGCTGACCCAGTCAACATGCCTATTTTATGGGGAACTGATAAATGACCTGCACAGAACATGCTAAAACTTAAGGGTTTATTACACTCAATGTTATAAAATATTTAGATATACATTTCTTTTAAAAATCTGATTTTTCACAGAACAAGTAACCAGGCCGGTAGTTCAGCGTCACGACGCAAAATTTGAAAAAGTGTTTGCATTATTAATGTACTAAGATGATGATAACTAAATGAGTACAGAGTATCTTGGCGAAACTGGTGGTGGATCGTTAGTAAAACAATTTGAGCGCTCGCGGTAATCGAATATAGGGGCTGCTCCTCAGGCGACGTTACGCTACAATTATTGAACACAAATTTCGTTACACCCGGCCGTTTTTATTTTGTTACCAACCTATCATACAAATTTTGTCAATAGGTACTCTTGGGAGCTTTGCACGTTTTGTTACTGTACATAACTGTACTTTCTACGGATCACGTATTTTCTCTTAGTTTTTGGTCTTTGGTCTAAATTCTAAACTTAAAAAGTGTTGAACTAAACATAGCAAGAAAACCGAAGTAGCATTATATTTCTGACTAGCTGACCCGACAGACGTTGTCCTGTCTTAACTATGAATATTGAATTCTAATTGGAATAATTAATAATAAATTAATATACCGCTTTTTCTTATCGATTCCAATCCCTTATTTAATGTAATTAGAAAAGAAAAAAAGTATAATTATGCCAAAAATAGCGAACCGTCGGGACGAACGTCAAATGTTTGACAGGTAACAGTTTGTATGGGAAAATAAAATTGTTGTTTTTATTATTTTACTTACAATATTAATGTTTTCTCTAGACTCTTAAACCTTCCCTGGACTCACACGAATATTTCAAGGCCAAAATTAGCCAAATTGCTCCAGCCATTTTCGAGTTTTAGCGAGACTAACGAACAGCTATTCATTTTTATATATAGAGATTAACCAATCGACTATTAATCAGCCCATACATGACCCACTGCTGTGTCAGGCTTCCTCCCATCACCGGGAGAGTAATTGGCCTACTGTGCCACGCTTGCAGACGGGTTGGCACAGGGTTTTGTTTCAAGTCTTTCTTCTCTTGCTGCTAGGTTTTCGGCTAGGCCATTTCCTTTTGTCGGCTCTTACGGCACCCTCCGATTAGAATGGGATGGTGACACCTTGTATTCTAAGTCGGACAACAACATCAACAATAAACACGAACAACTAATTACGACTTTAGTCATCATCTTGCCCATAAAAGATGCACTGCTGATTTAACTGAAGTAGTAAGAGAAAAATTAACTCTTACTCAATAGGACCTTAATTTTTGTAGGTTTTTAACAAAAAACTCTTCTATAAAGTCATGTTTAAACTTACCATCATCATCTTTCGGCCCTTGTCCCACGCTAACCTATCATCCTAACCTAACTATAACCTAACTATCATACTTAAAACTTCTATCTTACCTTGACTGCCTTGTTGGTGTAGATGTACCGCCTTTGGATTACGGGTCCCCGGTTCCATTCCGGAGTCTAGCAAATGTCTTTGTGTAAACCACAGTCTAGGTGTTATTTGTGTTCGTGAATTTCATGTTTGTATCAGTATACAGGGGACAGTTCCCCACGATACAGGTAAAATTCACCAGAGAAGATAAAATTTACCTCCATCACATGCTTATGTAATATGAACTTGAATAGGCATATTTCCGTGTGGTAACGTATACATATAGAATACACAATGTCACCAACACATACGTGTGAGTGTGAACAACACATGAGTGTGTCGTAAAAGGCGACTTATCGAACGCAAGAAGCAGATCACCTCCGCAAGAGTCCTTCTCTTGCGGAGGTGATCCCTTGATACGAAACCCTGTGCCAACCCGTCTGGTCAGCGTGGCACAGTAGGCTAATGACCCTCTCTGTGTTGGGAGGAGGCCCGACTCAGCGGTGGGTCATTTATGGGCTGAGTAGTAGTAGACTTATTATATCAGTTCAAAATATTGCTACGCCGCGCCGTAGCACGTAGCATCTACACGTTTCTAAAGATATTTCTAAATTTGGAAAATGAATTCCAAACAGGATGAAGCAACGTTGCAAACCCTATAATACATTCTGCTTAATTTAAAGAGGTCAGAGGACTCAGAGGTAATTTTCTGGTGCTCCCTTACAATGAACAGCCAATATACACTCGATGGGTTCTTAGATTTTTTTCCCGATACCCCACTTCCTCAATAATGCCGTGGAAATAAAAGGTGAAGATGTTGTCGATGAGAAAATAGACTCGTTGAAATCTAATTTCGCGTAACCATAACGAGCAGCACTCGAGCCCGATGAGCCATCGGCGACAGACGCCTCATATCAATTCGTTGATTGCGCTACGCTCCGCTCCGCCGCGCCTTAAAACCTCATCGCTTCCAGCTATTCATCGCAGAATTCTTTATAAATGAACGCTCCCTGTGAAGAAATTCTGAGAAGTTCAGTTCCCGCCCTGTTGGGTCCTCGATGTTTTTTAAACTTAATTTATTCAACATAATTACATAAATTTATAAATGAACTCTGTTTTGAATTAGTTGCAGAGACAAATTGTTTTTATTCAAATTAAGTTTTACAAGTTATGACAATAGAAAGCCTTTCCTTAGAAGAATAGTAAAGTGGATTATCTTGGTGGGGTAAAAATTTTTACTTAAATTTTAAAACACTAAAACTAAAACAACGTTCTATATAAAATATAATCTGTATGTTTTGGTGATACCATTTAATAATCAGTTCTTATTTCTATTACAAGTGGTATTAAGCATTTTTTTTCTTTATATCCTTTGCGAAGTTGAAAGTCAATTTTCAATTTTATTACATACAAACAATACGAAACAGTTTTACAAATTAAAATAAGGAACTAACTATTTTATTTATCGCGTCAAAATGCTTATTCACTTCATTGCCCCAGCCATTCAGCCCAGAATTCTTTAAAATGTAGGTACCCTAACTACTAAGCGCTCAATAAAAAGGGATTCATTCTGCTCGGAATGTCGAATTTTACGAATACCTCGGAAATATTCACATTACCTTTATTACGGTGTCTTTACTGTAGTGGATTGTCATTATTTACGAAACATTACGATGAATGATTTCGGGCTAACAATGTATCCCACGAGAAACGTACATTATAAAAAAAACATGAATAGGATATAAAGTAGCCTAAAACTATAGTTTATTTTATGTCAAACTAGCGGCCCGTCCCGGCTTTGCACGCGTGCGATGTTACCCGCGGGTGTCGCCGCGGGGCGAAGCTAGTCAAAAAAAGTAACCTAAGTTACTCATTATATAATCAGCTACCTATCAGTGAAAGTCCCGTCAAAATCGATCCAGCCGTTCCAGAAATTAGCCGGAACAAAGAGACAGACAGACACAGGCAAAAATTTAAAAATATGTTGTAGCTGTTTTGGAGTAATTGAGTAGCAAACATTCATCGATCAATCGATCGAGGGTCATTAGCCTACTCTGCCACGCAGGCCAGACGGGTTGGCACCGGGTTTCGTATCAAATTTTCCTTCTCTTGCGGCTAGGTTTTCGGCCTTTTCATTTCCTTTTTTCGGCTCTTAAGACACCATCAGGATGGAATGGGGTGGTGACACTGTGTATTCTAAATCCGTCACCACACGGAATAATACTACAATCCGACAAATATATTCAGTCATTAACACGTTTAGTATATATAGTTCAATGAATGGACGACGCAAGCAGCGGAGGCCTAGGGAAAAATGCGGGAGGCAATGGATCAATAGGTGAACAGGCTCTGCTCAATTTTTGATGGGTGTCCCGTAGTCGCCATCGTTCCCGGCTGCCATTCTACCATCTATGGCAGTCGCTACGTTGTTAGTAGCGTAGCGTGAAAACTGATAGCTGGTGTAACCAAATAGTTACGAAATGGGTCGCCGAGGGCAGACGGCAATCGCTTCTTGGCATTAACCAAATCAAGTAAGACTGCCGACCGCATAGGATTTGGGAAAGAGGCGAGGAAGAGGTGTAATGGAAGTAGAGGACGTGAGAATTTTGATCTTAGATTGCAAGCCCTAACGAAATAGGCGTTTAGAAGTTCAACTGCCTCGTTGGTCTAGACTTCTAGAGGTTAGATGTGCCGCCTTTGGATCAATGGGTCCCGGGTTCAATTCCGGGGTGGGGCAAGTGTATTTGTCTTAACCGGAGGCACTTGCTCCGAGTCTGGGTGTCATTTGTGTTCGTGAACTACACGTTTCAAAAAAAAGTCTGACATGTGATAAACACATCGTAGCTTTTCTTTTATGAACTGATGTTTTTTATAGGTGTGTTTATTTTATCTTTGACTAGCGACCCGTCCCGGCTTCGCGCGGGTGCAATTATGCATATATTATACCAAAAACCTTCCTCTTGAATCCATCTTGAATCTATCCATTAAAAAAACCCGCTTCAAAATCCGTTGCGTAATTTTAAAGATTTATGCAGACATAGGAACGGACAGACGACAGCGACTTTGTTTTATACTATGTAGTTATAGTAATGATAATATCGTAATAATAATGAATGATAATATACCGTTTCAATATTACGTCTCGTTTATAATGGAGGAAAGGTTTGTATGTTTATTTATGTATCTTCTCAAGTGGTTGTTTGAAACTAAACATTCTTTTTATTTATTTATTTGGACAATGCAACAGAAAATAATCAGATAAATAGCAAAATATATAAACATGTGGGTGTATGGGCTAGATCAAATTCCAACAACAACAACAAACACATCAATATAAAACATAAGAATAGTATAGTTAATTAAATTAAATGTTTCCTTGCTAACAGTTTTGTTTTAGAGTGTTGCTAATTCTATTTCGAAATGCGGTAAGATAAGGGTTGAAAATGACTAAATCCGGGTTATTCATGGACATCTCGTTATACAAACGACACATTCTTGTAAGAGGATTGTAATACGAAGTTTTGTTAAGTGATAACATAAGTTCGTAAGGAAAATGTACGATCAGGAACACGCAAGTTACGCCTGGTGTTAAGGGTAAGGATACTTAATAAGTACGAAGAGTCAATAGAACTGTGCAATAATTTATGCAAATATAACAAATCATATTGCACACGGCGAACGTGCAGAGGAGTTACATGGAATCTTATTAATCTATTATTATTATCAGGCTCAATGCGACCCAAATCAAGTTTGCGACATAATATTCTTAGGCATTTCTTTTGGACGCTTTCTACATATATGATCAGAGTGAACCTGAGAGTAAGAAGGGTACCAAATAATACAACCATATTCCAAAATACTGCGGACTAGACTATAATATAGAGTTAAAAAGCTACGTGAATTTTTGAAATCTTTATTGGTTCTATTTATAAAGCCAAGTATTTTTAGACTTTTGCTAACAATGTACGAGTAATGATCCCTAAAAGTAAGCTTCTGATCAAATATGATACCAAGGTAAATACTTTTTCTCTCTAGCGAAATAATTTCTAATGTATAATTATGCACGGTGAAGTAGCGTTTGTTATTCTTATTTAAACCTGACCGCAAGAGAAGGAAACCTTGATACAAAACCTGTGCCAACCCGTCTGGGCAGCGTGTAGCACAGTAGGCTAATTACCCTCCATTTAACTGGAGGAGGCCCGACTCAGCATTGGGTCATATATGGGCTGAAAAGTATTCTTATTTGGCTCAAGGATGAGACCTCTCGGTCTTATTTTGGACAACGAATAAGTAATGTCGTCCATCCTGTTAACCAATATTCTAGTCACGTTTTCTGACACAGATGTTTTTTGTAGGGCTCCCTTGGACACTTTTCATTGATCACATTTTCATTACACAATTTTAGTTTATTGTTTAAAAAAATTTTTTTTATTGATTTTTTATATGGCATAATTTCATTATTTCTCAGATTTTTATCCTTAATAATTATCGGGTGGTATAACATACTGGGCGTAATATTTTTTTCAAAATTACCCGGAATAATGGATTTTCAAAAATCTAACAATGCAGTTTTAGTGTTCACCAAAATCGAGCTCGAGACTCGTTTGAGCGTTTTTCGATATTTATTATAGTTTTAATTTTCACTATTCTCGCACATTTGATAAATTCATCCATGATTAATTAACAAATAAATAAAAATAAAAGTACTAGGTTTGAGAATAGGTCGTAGGCTATTTATTTTTAAATGGCAAAACAGCGTTTACCTCGTCAGCTAGAGTAGGTTTTTTTTGTGACTCTATAAAAGATGCTAATTCATTCATAAGACAGAGTTCATAGACAGAGACAGAGAAAGATGTACCGGCTAATTTGACAGCAGGGGAAAGCAGGGTGGTCAACCACTTCACTTTAGAATATTGTGCACCAGGCGTCATTGGAAGCGCATATAAAACTCCCGAAATGTACCTACCATTTATTTAGGAACCTTAAATTTAAAGAATACATTGTTAGAAGTTCCTATACATGTCATCACGCTGGTACATCCGTATCCGCTGTCTTTGCCGACCCAACTTCTACTGGTGTGCTTAGAGAGTAAGGACCTTCGTTACATTCAGGGCCATCACATGCAAAATTGTCGAACTCGCAATATTCTCCCATCACCATCTGTAAACGTAAAACAGTACAATTTAAGTAGAGGGACGATGAGGTTGAAATCCCTTTCATCAAGATGACTGTTTCCCCCCTTCGACCGTGCTGCCACCTTGTTGTGGTGAGGGGGCTCTCGTGCCTGTAGGATCCGTTGGGGCCATAACGGCTCAAGGTCACCCATACCCGTCGGTGGGTTGTGGAGAGTCCCGAGCTTCCCATCAAATGGTAGGACCAAGGCCCCATCAGGGCCACGGAGCATGCTCCCCATTGTGTAGGAGTGAATCCCCTGGCCCTGTTTCGGGCAGTTGAGGGACACCGTTGGTTTTAGTGGGTAGGTTAGGACGCAATTACCATATCGCGCCTCGGAGTCACACAAAAAAAAAACATGACTGCTTGTTCTATGTACCCCTGTACTAGACATGTGCGCCGATGCCAAAATCTTCGGCGGCGGCGTAGAGGTCAAAAATGGCCGGCGGCGGCGTAAACGGCGGCGTACACGGCTCAAAAAAACAAAATACTTTTAACGTGCCGCTTGCTAACCGCTTATAACCCATCTACACCTTTTTACTTCTAACATCATTGCGGATAGCCATGATAGCTGTCAGCGCAAACATCGGTTTAATCGAAATAGAATATCAATCATTATTTTGTCTCTTTCGTGCACACGACCGAGATGCATTTGACTTTAGCCCATACGATAAGATTTAAAACGTTAAAAAAATCTAATTAAATAAAAAACTTAAAAATCTAGTCTTCATTAAAAAATATTATTTTCAATTTATACTTTCATTCTTTAGTTACATATTGTTTGTTTTTGTAGCATTCATTTATTTTAGTTGTCAAAAAATATTATTTATATTACCTATATTAAAAAGCCAATATATCTTATCCTTATAGATAAATTACAAATAAAGTCGTAATTTGAGAAACATTAATTGCGACGCGACGCTAGCTCGTTCGTGCGCACATTAGTTTACTGCTAAACAAAACCCGACCCGCTATTGCTCGATACTAGCTACTGAAATAACGCGTTGCAAAAGCACAATTTGACATTTGATAGCTAGTTTCGTTTCACTAACCGAAAATGCCGATACAGCCCACCGTTGAGACATTTTGAATTATGAACAAACAAAAGTATTGTGTTACATCCTGTATTCATAATCGGTTCCCTGTATCTGGCCTGGCACAGTGACATTTTGATCCCGATTGCCCTTTGTCTGTGTTCTCGCTAGCTGGCGATTCTCATGTTACACATATAATATTTTCTTGTTATATTGTTCAAAACCCTACATCTAGGTGGACTGTTTTATTTTTATAATAATGAAGATTTTAACATGACTTCTATGGTTTTTAACGAACCTTTTACTCCATTGTTTCAAACTTCCTTACTATCTGATTCATTGCTTTATGCATTTTATCTTCTCATCCACAATACAGCAGTGTTCGAAGAAATTTTTTTTTCGAAATACGTTTATTGCCTGTGATGGTGACTTAAGGTACAGAGACGTGGGCGCTTATGAGCTCCATCAAAAGGCTCAAAGTCACTCAAAGGACAATGGAGCAAAGGGCTATGCTCGGAGTTTCCCTGCGATATCGAAACAGAAATAAAGAGATACGCAGGACATTGATTGTCCTGCGTATCTCTTTAACAACCTAACAGGATTGCCAAACTTAAGTGGCAGTGGGGCAAACAGTCCTCAAGTGGGGATCGCGTTCCTGACAGCGCAGTGCTGCTAGGCCTCCCACAGAGTTGACCGACCGAGACCTGGTTAAGGTCGCCGGAAAACGATAGGTGCGGGCGGCTCAGGCAGGACTGGCCATCATGGAAATCCTTGTCTAGCAGCGGAAGTCTTTAGGCTGCAATGATAATGATGATACATTTTACTCGTATTCTGTAGTTTATAATGAGTGTAGGCCCTCATACCTTTGTCGGATTTTCAGGATCGGGCGTGGAGCACACGCAGCGTCCGCACAAGCAAATGCCTCGCCCTGAACACTGCACACCCTCAGTGACCCCAGGAGGGTAGCATTGACGTTCTATCTTCCCACGGCCACAGGAACACTCCGCGTTCTCCTCAATGTTTACTGGAATGTTTGTTTTGTTCCGTTGAGACACTTTATTGCTCGAATACCAGTGGCAGCATAGTACGTAATAAAAAGCTACCTGGTTACCTACAGCACAAAACTACCAGCTACCAGGCACTATTACTACTAATAGTAGTATACTACTTCATACGTAATACTTGATACGAAACCGTTTTATAGCATAAAAAAAGACAAGCCCATTGAGTTTTTCCCGCCACGATTTCTCGGTTGGTGCCGCGTTCCGACCTGGTATTAGTTAGTGTTCGTTGATGTATCCGTTGACGATTGAAACCACAATAATTGGTTTTTAAATTATAGCATTTTTCCATTCTATTCTATTCAGACGGTTAGCTCCAGTGTCATTTACTTAACTGATCTCTCAAAGTTGTGGACAGAGGTTTAGTTCATCAAAATTTCTAAGAGGAGTCGATGTAAATCGACACATATTTAAGCAACTTACAACCGTATTCTACGTGATCAATCGTGCCATTGTTGCAGAAGCTCCTGAACTTGGGCAGCTTTTTCGAGAAACATTTATTTTCACTGGGACACCACGAACAATGGGCAAACTTCAAACAATCTATACACGAGGTTTTCACATTGCAAATCCAACGCTCATCCATTACGTATGCGTTTCGAGTTATTGCATTTACTGTCACGAAAAGACACAAGACGTGTACTACTGAAGTAGCCATTTCAATTATTTACAATTAATGACGGAATAGACCTGAACTGTAAGACTGCTGTGATCATACTGTTTATGACTAGTATGTTATTATGATAACTGATTTTCCATGACTTGTACTCATTCATATTGCGATAACCTTTGTGTGGGCTTACGCAAATAAGTATCTATGTTCCCTTAATATCAAATTAATATCATAATTAGATGCATATAAATATACTATGTACTACTAGCTGACCCGGCACACGTTGTTTTGCCATATAATTATGGCTATTAAAATCGGGTTTGATCGTAGAGGGGTGAAAATTTAGGGTTGTATGTATTTTTGTATGTTGTATGTATCATAAAATAACAAAAATGTTTGTCAAAAAATAAAATAAATAAAAAATTAGATGGACCGATTTGCAGACCTAACCGATATGCACACAAAATTTCACGAAAATCGGTTGCGCCATTTCGGAGAAGTTTATTAACAAACACTGTGACAATCACCCTTTATTTATATGGTGAAAGCCCGACTCAGCAGTGGGTCAGGCTGATATAAAGTAGTAGTAATAGAATTAGTAAATAAAGTAGTAGTAAAAAAATTCGTAATGAAGTTATCCGAGCGAGAACGCGTGTCATCGACATAGCCCATAGGATAAGCAAGCTGAAGTGGCAATGGGCTGGCCACATCTGTCGTAGAACTGACGGCCGCTGGGACAAACGGGTGCTACAGTGGAGACCACGTACCGGCAAACGTAGGGTGGGACGCCCCCCTGCTAGATGGAGCGACGATCTGCGACGGGCAGCCGGCAGCAACTGGATGCATAGAACCGAAGACCGGGTTCAGTGGCGAGCCATGGGGGAGGCCTACGTCCAGCAGTGGACTGAAATAGACTGATGATGATGATGAATAGAATTAAGCTTTGGTTAAGGCTGTGCTTAGTAGGAATATTACAGTTATTTAAATAATTTATTATCTATATTGTTCCTATACAAAGAACGGTTCGGTCGTGGCCTGGCGGACACTGCGGCAACTTCTTGCTCTGCACTATTACTTAGTGCAGAGTTACTTGGGTGTGCATCATTTGTTATATTTGACACTAACAGTATATTTACAGTCCTCGCCAATCTTTATGGCCGCTCTGAATGTAACCGTGGGTACGAACTTGCGCATCCTACAATACGAATGTAGCTCACTCACACTAACAACACGCGGGTGGCGAGGCGCTTGCGGGTGAAAAACGGCGCGCGCGGGCGAGTACGTCCCGCTGATACCTGATTTTGTGTTGTGCGCAGCGTGATGCGGTTACATTCAGAGCGGCCTTAGATATTGGCGAAGACTGTACAGTGAGAGATTACCATATAGCATCAGCGACCCACCTATTGGGACCGCGCTGATAATATGGTTAGACCAGCTGTCACTTGATAGATAGATGGTAGAATAGCAGTCGAAACCGGCGGCTTTATGTGCCCTCCGAAGCACGAAGGAGGGCAGATATTACACACAAATTGTGGACGACGGTCACCCATCGACCATCCAGCAGAGCTTGACGTTAACACTAAACACAAAACGTAAGTCGTAATTATAACACGACTAAACCGCATATATCATCATCATCATCATCATCATTGCAGCCAAAAGACGTCCACAGCTGGACATAGGCCTTCCCCAAGGATTTCAACGGCCAGTCTTGGGCCGCCTGAATCCATCGTTTTCCGGCGACCTTAACCACGTCATCGGTCCACCGTGTGGGAGGCCTACCGGCACTGCACTTTCCGAGGACTTAGGACTAGACTGGATTAT
The DNA here is from genome assembly GCA_905475355.2 of Clostera curtula. Classification (NCBI taxonomy): domain Eukaryota; kingdom Metazoa; phylum Arthropoda; class Insecta; order Lepidoptera; family Notodontidae; genus Clostera; species Clostera curtula. Next base: position 9,929,726 of record FR997797.1, on the reverse strand, counting down.
AAAACACTAGCTGACCCGGCGAACTTTGTTCCGCATTATATATATTTAAAACAAAAAGAAAGTTTGACATAGGATACCTGATATTTTTATCCCGTCCGTATAAAGCCTACTTTATCAAAACGCAACTGACAGCGAAACGTTATGTTGTCTATAGTTTAATATGGTCGAAAATTTTACAATTAGAAATTTTGAATTCGACTTGTTTTTATTGTTGTAATTCACATAATATCTTTATAACTTGTAGCCTATGTGTTATTCTGATGTATAAGCTATATTATTGTAAAGTTTCATTAAAATCCATTCAGTAGTTTTTACGCGAAAGAGTAACAAACATCCATCCATCCATACTTACAAACTTTCACGTTTATAATATTAGTAAGATTAATGTATGGCGGCACATTTCAAATTGATACCCGAGTCTCTGACCACAATGACGTATGAAATGTCTATGACTCAAGTTCAGTTGCAACATCAGTTGTTAGTCTACGCCCAGACTAATCTAAGCTCCACGACTCTGCACTAATAGCAACTATCTTTTGACAGGTTATAACTAAACAAGTTGCGTTTATTTTAGTTTAAATATAACTATTACCACATAATACTTTTACTAATAAGTCCGTACATGACCCACTGCTGAATCGGGCCTCCTCCAATTACATGGAGGATAATTAGTTTTTATTTATTTATTTTACACAAAAAAACTCGTTGGTCTAGTGGTTAGATGTGCCGCCTTTGGATCAACGGGTCCCGGGTTCGATTCCGGGGTCGGGCAAGTGTCTTTGTCTAAACCAGAGGCACTGGCTCGGAGTCTGGGTGTCATTTCTATCTATAATATGTATGTATTTACAAAAAAAAAATGTATATAAGTAGTTTATCATCCATCTCGTTACCATAACACAAGCATTAAGTTGCTTAGCTTGGGAGGAGATAGCGTTGTGTGAAATGTCCAAGAATGTCCAAGGATATTAATTGTATCAAGTTTTCTACTTTATTTACAACTTGCGGGTACCGACAATGTGCAAAAGTTTTGTAATTGCAAAATAATGATGTATCTAATCAATACAATAAAATGTTAAATATACTACTGTGGTACGCTGGCCAGGCGGTTTCACACTATTTTCCTTCTCTTACGACTAGGTTATCGGCCTTGTAATTTCTTGTTGTAGGCTCTTACAACACTCTCAGGACTAAATAGGGTGGTGACCATGGGTGGTGACACTATGTTTTCTAGTACCGTCACCGCACAATATTTCCATATATGTGATAATGCAAGGTTTTTATTAGCAATTTAATTGCTAGTAGGAAAAGAAAGAAAGTTTCATCCTTAGTTTATTTAATTGGGCGGTAATAACTGCAGTTATGACATTATCAATCCCTAACAAAACATTTACTCGCTTTTCATTTTTCCACGTTTCGCGACAAAAAGACTACACAATGGCAACCCTTATCTAGTACCTACTGTGAATAACGTAGTAAATCTTCATTCTCAGTGCTAAACTTAGCTTCAGACTGACAATATGTGGCGTCTCGTGTGGACATTAATGCTCGTCGCATTCGGTTCCATTGTTGAGGGCAAAAAGTATAATCTCACCGTAGGCTACCTACCCTGCCTCACTGGCCAACTTCGAGATCGCCAGGGCCTCACTATCTCTGGGGCTCTCTCTATCGCCCTTGAAGAGGCAAGTACTTTGTTGAAAGAAATATGTTTACTTGATGTGCAGTGTTATGTTGTGTATCTATGAGGTCAGCTCCAATGTAACTCCCAGTTTTTACACGAAGTAATTGCTTTAGACTCATTTAATGGAATTATCGGTGACCTTTGGGTTATATCGGCTTCTGATGTTTCCATTACTCACTTCTTGCCCTCTGAATCAGGTCATATTACCTACACCGACTGTCAGAATTATTATTCACAATATGATATTATAGCAACTAGTACCATTTTTCATTTTTTTGGGTAAAATCAATGATGTGCTATCCATATCAGCCTGGGTAGGGTTGATGTGGGACGCCGGTTCACCCACATGCGTGCTGCGAGGGGCGACCCGCGCTGACTACCCCGTGGGTCCTGACTATATCTCTACGGGGATACATGATCATCATCATTTCAGCCAAAAGACGTCCACTGCTGGACATAGGCCTCCCCTAAGATTTTCCACAAAGGCCGGTCCTGGGCCGCCCGCATCCATCGTTTTCCGGCGACCTTAACCTGGTCATCGGTCCACCGTGTTGGAGACCTACCAACACTGCGCTACATACGGGTCCTTAAAGTATTGGAAGTCTAGTCATGATCATCGCAGCCCGTAATTGTTCCCTGTTGAGTGGAGCGTCCTTTAAATTGATCTACGGTAGTAGCAGTGTAGTGCTTGGAATACGAATAAATAAACGAATAAATTAGTCTCACGGTAGTTACCTATAGGGAATGCCAAGATTTATAATTAACTAGCTGACCGGGCAGACGTTGTCCTGCATGATATTTGTTTACCGACTGCAGCGCCATCTGTCGGGCTGATTTGTGAATCTAAACCATCCTCGGTGCCACCCAAACGCATACAAAAAATTTCATTCAAATCGGTCCAGCCGTTTAGGAGGAGTTCAGTCACATACACACGCACACAAGAAATATATATATTAAGACTAGTGGCCCGCGCCGGCTTCGCCCGTGCAAAGCGGGGGTTGGTTATACATATAAACCTTCCCCTTGAATCACTCTATCTACTAAAAAAAACCGCTTCGAAATCCGTTGCGTAGTTTTAAAGATTTATGCATACATAGGGACGGACAGAAGAATGCGACTGTTTTATACTATGTAGTGATAGTGATAGTGATTAAGCGTTTGACAATGAATATGACACATAGTTTGATATAGCTGTAGGTACGGAGCTACTACTATATGAGCAGCACGAAAATTATACTGTGACGCAAGTTTACTGGGCTAATTGTAAACATGGCGACAATACGACGTAGTTTATGCAAAGGAGCGTTATCCGATCCATATTTTTCTCAGTATATACTACAGCTAACTAGTATGTGTACGTGTATCTTGGAGATGAACATATCCTTCGTAAAATAAAACTAGTAGTGAGGGAAGTAAGGACAGTCCCTGTGGTGACGGATTTAAAATTCATTGTGTAACCACCCCATTCTATCCTGAGGGTGTAAGAGCCATCAAAGGGAAATGACAAGGCCGATAACTTAGCCACAAGAAAAGGAAAACTTGATACGAAACCTTGTGCCAACCCGTGTGGCTAGCGCGGCTGTTTCAAGACGATCACAAGTTCGATTAATGTCACTTAAAGAACCTATAGTAGTAATAATCTAAATCTGAAAATAGGTTTATCAGTTATTTAGGCTCTCACCCTTTCACGCCTATATTAAAATTTGGTACACAGCCTAAGAAAGGACATAGGCTTTTTAATGGGAAAGGGTTGTAAGGTGTTGAAAGGGGGGTATGAAAATGCTAACTAAAGACACTATTCCACGCGCATGAAATCGCGGGCACCTCTAGTTTACAATTTAGTTTAAATAAGGATAAACGTCTTTATAGACACTGATACGGCGTTTCCTTATTTGCGTTAGATGCCCGAGCATTGAGAAAGGATACATTTTATAGTGTATATTAATACCATTACGTATTAGGTTGTAAATGAGGCATACATGGCTAGTACCCTTCTAAATGTTAGCAGGAAAATAATGAGGCGGACAAGCCTCGATTAGTTTGATGGGGGAAACATAATCTAATGTTTCCCACTCACAGCTGTGAGTTACGGGCTTTCCCCTTAACAAAAAAAAAGGTAAAGTTTATCCCAGGATGAGGTTTAGTGTTTCAAATGGTTTATTACTGTTTTTGAGGTATGAAGGACCAATAAACGTTTTTCGGAAACCGAATTCTACTATAAACTAAAACTTAAAAGGAACTTTATTTGCGTAGGTGTTTTTCACAAAACTCTATCGTCATACTTAAAATTACAAATATGTAATAAATAACTGCCCCTGTCCCACGCTAGGTGGTGGTCTCCATACACACCTATCAGTTGTCATATCCACATTCACATCTTACATACACAATTCCTCATACATGTTTCATTCATGCATTCATGCTAATACTACCGCCGCTTCGGAATGCTTTTCTACAAAGAGCCGGCATTTTTTTATTTTGTTTACAATAAACATTAAACATAATAGTGAGAGCTAGTTCGCCATAGGAGAGAAACACGCTATACGTTTACGCAAAACAGGTCTTTACTCGGTTTACTGTGCTTATTTTTGTTATATAAATTTCGGCACCAGCAGGTGAACCAAATTTAAAAAAAGTTACTTGGTTTTAGTTAAAAATTTGCAGACAGTATCAGCAATACTAAACAATCCTTACTTTATGGTTTTTGTTCCACCCTAAGGAGGGCTTTATATAGGCGGTGGTCTGTATAATGTACCTGTATGTAAGTGAACAGATGCCTTCTAGACAAACGACCTCATCTTTTACAGATCAACAATAGTACGGACCTGCTGCCGGACGTACATTTGTCGATGATATGGACTGACACACAATGTGACACGGCGACCACCACGCGAGTAATTAAAGAAATGAGGAGAAACGGTGTCGTCGCATTCTTTGGGCCCGAGTCGCGCTGTGCTTCTGAAATTCTTGCAGAGTCCGGGAACCTGCCTACGATTTCTTATGTGAGTATTTGAGCAGAGATCGATAAAGAGCTATAGCTACTTCCACGTCACAACTCGCTAGGAGTGGTGAAGTGTCTTATCTTGCGCTTGATATGTGGTCACGAAATGGTGGCTGCAAAAATAAAAGATTACCAAAGTTTTGCTTAGCCGTTTGATGAGAACTCGTTTCTAGATGTGTCGAGGGATTGTTTTTGGTAGTATTATATCATGACGTCTCAATATTTTATGCTCTCTCTCTCTAGTAATAAAGGAAAGATAACTAATCGTTTGTTTTTCTGAACTAAGGCTACAAACTTTAAACCATCACGGTACCTCCTAAAGGAGTGGATCGGCAATATTCACTGGCAGTATACATCTGAAAACTAGATGTATTTCTTAAAAGCTATTTAGATGTAGGCAGTTATTACGCCTAGTAATAGTTACCTACATGTTTTGGTTTTCAGAAATGTTCTAACCACGCGAGTCCAAAGCCGAGCACGTTTCTCAGTTTGGAGCCAACAGGGGTAATTACATATTATTAAGTTGCAGTCAGGTTTCTGGAATTATATTATATGGAATTATATATAATTAGTATCTATTAAGTAAGGTCAAATTACGAATCTAAATCATCCCAATGTTAAATGCCCTACAGCCCACGCCTTATTCGGCTGTGGGTCATTTAATTAAAACAGTTGAATTAACTTAAGTACCTAGTGAACGCTGGCGAAGTGGCCCACTGTTGTGCGGTCAGCACCGTGGGTTTACTTCAAACTTTCTTAATACACAATCCAAATGCTAAAGGTTAGTGATTATTTCAAATCTGCCAATTTTATTACACTTCACTAATAAAAGAAAGAACGCTGTGGAAGATAAAACGTAGGGATTTTCTTCTTTCAATTTTTTTTTATTGGGCAGAGTCTTGCCCTCACCGCCACTGATTAAAACAATAAGTAATAACGATGGCGTTCTCTATTCTGCGAAGACCTTCTCGACGTTAGCAGAGAGCTCTACAAAAATAGCTGTTATTAAGAAACCTAGGGTACTTAAATAATATTATACAGTACTAGGGTATGTCGTAAGGTAACCTACCAAAAAAACTATGGATTACAGGCCATGAAATCGGTAATATCACTTCTCCGCTACTATCGGTGGAATAAATTCTCCATCATATACGAAAACCCGTGGTCAGCCGAAGCTAAAATGCTAAAAAGATATGCAAATACAAATAACATGACATTAAACCACCTACAAAATGTGTATAGCAGCTTTGATTGTTGTGAAGAAAATATGTCTTGCTGTGTACCAAATTACTGGTACAATTTGATACGGAGTACCAAAGATGATACGAGGAGTAAGTTGTTTATTACATCATTCGAACTAGTTTAAGTAATCTATTAGATAACTTAGAGTTTCGTACAAGAAATTAATCATCGGCGATCCAAATAATGTTAGATTCACGCGATAAGTCGCGTTAAAAATAATAAAATATTTACTCAGTATTTTGTTATCATACGTCTGTTGACATGATAATTACCCAGTTATATAGGTTGGGTTTTTATTACCCCTTGGGTTTTTTGAGAACGTATGTGTAATGCCATTGATAGCGTTTATTATTTACTAGCGACCCGCCCCGGCTTCGCACGGGTGCAATAATGATATAGATAAAAACGTTTCTCTTGAATCACTCTATATCTATTAAAGAAAACCGCATCAAAATCCGTTGCGTAGTTTTAGATTTAAGCATACATATGGACGGACAGACGACAGCGACTTTGTTTTATACTATGTAGTGATAGTGATAATTATGTAACGTTATTTTATATCTGACGCTGCTGGGTCAATCATTTTGCCACATATCTTTTTCAGTCAGTATTACGTGACGAGAAGGCTAGCTTCTTCTAATCTCCACGTATGTAGATATAGCAGTATTTACAACGTGACGATGCAGTCAGCCTTTTAGAAACTCTTCCTCACGATTAACGAAAGCATTATCTACATAATACACAAGTATTATTTTTAACTTTCTCCCAGAGTCAGCCAATAGAAACGCGACAAATATCAATTGGTGGGCGGTAGTTGTACTCTTTTAAATACCTACGGCTGCCTGCGCGCAGTCCAATATACCAGAATAGGTACAACTACCGCCCGCCCGACAACCTTTGTAAGGAAACACTGTGCCTATCCACCTGTCTGGCCAGCATGGCACAGTAGGCTAATTACCTACCTTCTACGTAATTGGAGGAGCTCTCAGCAGTGGGCTTAGTAGTCGTTTTTATCCATACCTATGTTTAATTTTGTTAGCTAGATAGTCCACCATACCATGACATAATCAAAGTAGTATAGGACTTAAAATAAATAAATATAAATATAAATTTACATTTCAGTATACGTCGTATTGGGGCTGCATAACACTCTTTTAGACATGATGGCTTCAATGGACGCCCTGGGCCTGTTTAAGGAAGGCGAATACATGGTCATATTCGTGGACATGTTGACGTACTCTGCTCAAGATTCTTTGAAATATTTGATATGTAAGTTGTTAGCCAATGTTATCAAGGGGCATCATCATCATCAGCCCACATTAGTCCACTGCTGGACATAGGCCTCCCCGAAAAAGCGCCATAGCGCCCTGTCTTCGGCTCGACGCATCCAGCTGCTGCCCGCTGCCTTTCGCAGATCGTCGCTCCATCTAGCAGAGGGCCGTCCCACGCTACGCTTGCCGATTCGCGGTCTCCACTCAAGAACTCGTCTACCCCAGCGGTTGTCGGTTCTTCTACAGATATGACCACGACCAGCCCACTGCCACTTCAGTCTGCTAATTCTCACAAGGGGTGTATTAGTAATTAATTGAAACCCTTTATAATTCCACTTCATACGACTAGGTACCCTCGCGCCATGAGATTTTTCACTTCTAAGGTATAGGGACCTATCTATACACTACACTGACGGTGTCAACGAATGTTTGGTTGAAAATCGAGAACGTTTAAAAACCGAGTTATTATTCCCAAAAAACCTGCTCACTAACAGGAGATTCCACGTACCCGCAGAACTAAATGTATAAATGTAACAATACTAAAATCATCTTTTATTTTAGACTAGTTGACCCGGCAAACCTGGTACCGCCTCAGCATCAATAAATAAATAAATAAATGTTTCTAACCTTTTAAACCTTCCCTGGACTTCCACGAACGTTTCAAGACTAAAATTAGCCAAATCGGTCAAGCTGTTCTCGAGTTTAACCGAGGCTAACGAGCAGCAATTCATTTTTATGTATATAGATAGATAGATAAGATAAGATGAAAATGAGAGGACATAATAAGTATACTTTAATGTCCAAATAAATCAAGAAGCATATTAATACATACCGACATTGGGATCTTATCTTTAATTTTTCATAATAAATAAATAAAATATATTTCCAGACCCAGAAGACCGCAGAACGACACATGTATGTCCCACAACAGAGTTCAAGAAACGCGCGCAATCTCTCCTGGTTGTGGTCAACTCGGAACCATCTGCTGACTACGAGCAGTTCAGGGATAAAGTCAGACTCTATAATGCCCGAGAGCCATTCAGATTCCCGCACATTCCCGAAATGAAATCGGTTAATACATCTATTTATCTCTTGATTTATTTTATTTTTCTTAGTCAAAAGAAGTCCATTACTGTACCTACACGAGCCAAAGCCTGGCAAGTGTGACTCGGTGGGATATTTGCCTACATCTACGTGCAAGGGGTTGCTCGGCCTTTAAATGAGTGTCAGTGAGGGCTCATTTATAGGTCGAGGAAGAGGATATTAGAAATCTGGCTGGTTGAACTGGTATCTCTATCTAGTCATTCATAGCAAATTGATCTTCTTTTGTCTACCATCTAATAATATTGTGTAATTTCCTCCTTATTTCAGTATGTATCTATTTACGCGTCGTACCTGTACGACTCCATGCATTTGTACGCAAGGGCTTTGGACGAAATAATCCGAGAAGAAACACACGAGGAGGGTCTATCTTATGAGAAGTTATTGACCATCGCCAGTAATGGAACAAGCATCATCGCCAAAATGAAATCCAGTACACCGTATCAAAGTACCTAATTACTTTATTATAATATTATTACATTTACTTAGCTTAGACTTGAATAATGCTGTAAAATTCACGTAGTCCACATCAAAATGCGGCATATAATTTCTTATCTTCTATCGACGATATCGTAGCGTTAGTAAATACAGTTTAATATTGTTATTTTACCCTATCCTAGGCACTGCAATAATTATAGGTTGGTCATTTATTTATCTATCATTCAGTCTATCCCGGAGCATGTTCCCCCAGTCTGACGATTGCAACCCGAGGATTTTAGTGGGCAGATCATCGGTAACGACGCAGAGTTGCACGCATAATCCCGATAGTCTCCGAGGATTTTCGACATAAGTAATTGCATATACTATTTCTCAGCCCATAAATGACTACCTGGAGGGTACATTACTACTCCAACTACATTCAGGATGAAATGGAGTTAACTTATTTTGTAACCATACAAATTGTATAATACCAACGTGTGTTTTAGGTATATCAGGAACGACGATTCGGCTCAACGATTTAGGTGAATTTGAGGGTAACTTCTTAGTCCTTGGGTTCAAGTCAACCAACTATGTCGATGAAAAAAGTAACTGTGCCTATAACATGGTTCCTGTCGGACATTTTCAGCAGAGCTTCAGAGAGTTTCCAGTGAGATTTTATTACCCTACCAATACATTTTTTATTATCAATTCTCATAAAATTAAATAAAATGAGTCTACCTGTAAGTAAGGTACTAACTACAATTGAGGACCTTGCAGCAAAAGGGAGGCATGTCCAAATTTCAAAAATGTCGAGTATTATGAAAAAGGTTTTTAAAAATGATTGGTATCACTTATGTCTATGATTTTAATGGTATAATGTAATATCAATATATTTACATATTTTACAAAAATTATAAGTTAAATAAGTTTTTGAATTTACTACGATGTTTTTAAAGTTGGATCTGCCTCCGTTTTGCACCTAAGTTAAAGAAAAATACCAACCTTTTGTATTTTATCTATTGAAAGCATGGACGTATAAAAAAAGGCGGACGGAACTCTGGCTAAGACAAGACAAAAGTGAGACGCCAAAATGGCGACAGCTCTGTGTGTGTGAGTTAATTTTGGGGTTGCCAAGATACACAAAATTTTGCAATAAAATCATGGTTAAAATATAAAAAAAAATTGTTCGAAATTGTTATGTTTAACTTTAACATCCTAAATGCTGAGTATTTTTTTTATAATAATGTCTTTTACTTTGAGAGGTTTTTGAAATTTTCTTTCATTTCGAGATGTGTTGAAAACGATTCTAAATTAAAAGAAATGCTTTCATTACCAAAAATGTTTTTGTGATAATATATTTATGTTGCCTAACTATAATTATAATTTATTGCGCACCTCTTGAGAAGCACTGGTATTAAATGGTACAGTAACAGTTTATTCGTCTGCCACGTGTCTTGACTCAAACAAATATTAAAACAAAATAAAGCACTGGGGATTAAAATAATGTATGAATATTTTTAAGATTCGACGACACGGTTGGCGCAGTGGTTGAGTGGTCGACTGCTGCGCAGCATGTCGCGGGTTCGATCCCCGCACGGAAGAAATATTTGTACGACCTACAAGTATTTGTCCCGGGTCTGGGTGTTTTAATATGTAAGTTTTTACAAAAAAAAAATGTATTTAAGTAGTTTATCATCCATCTCGTTACCATAAAACAAGCATTAAGTTGCTTAGCTTGGAACGAGATGGCGTTGTGTGAAATGTCCAAGGATATTTATTATTATTATATACCGACACAATAGCTACAATGTACATTTAAATTTTGAAAAAATAAGCGGCATAGTTTCATTTTTTTTTGTATTATCCATGTCTTGGTATATTGCTAATTTACCTTTTAAGGTACTGCATAAGTAACAACACGCCGGAGTCCACCTTTAGTTGTTTAAAAGTCATCCGCATCAAAATGTATACTGCAAATGACACTGTATTTGTTTGGAATCCAATCGTTTTCACCATTACAATTTCTACTAAGTAATTTTAAATAAATCATTTCTCCATACTTAATTTTTTCTTAGAAAATCTAGCAAAAGGAATATAAAATAAAACACCCAGTAGTAACTATTAAATAATTAACCATAATAATATATTGATTTTTATAATAAACGAAAAATTGCCCACATTTTGGTTAATTTGCACACGTGAATATTGGCAACACTGAATTTAAAATTAATTGTTTTGTTCTAACAAATACAAATTGATTTTATTGTTTATAATCTGGAAATAAGTGATTGAATTATTCATTTACGTGTGAAACGTGATTCCTGGATTGTTTTTCTTTTGGTCACTACGGTTTTTACACCATTTTACCACGCAAGACATGATTTATAGATTTTATTTTTCGCCGCATATTGCGTCTTTAAGCATCGATGTTCACGCGCGTAATGGCCGACTAATGTTTGAAAGTGTGCGTGCTGGCCTGTACATATAGCTGATCTGGCCGAGTATGATGTCACAGTTTTTAGTTAGCGAGACTCTGTCCGACTTTTTTTATACGTCTATGATTGAAAGACATTATTATGAGTATTTCTTTATTTCAACCACTATAAATCAGCTCGTTAAAGATTAAACAATCAAAAGAAAAACAAAAACGAACGAGTGTTTATTAAAAATGTGTAAACACAAACACAGTGCATTTTTAGTAAACACTTGTTCGTCACTCATGCAATGCTATTAGATGGCAGATCAAATTTTTGTTAGAGCACGCTTGTTTTTCGTCGGATCTGTCTGTTTCATAAATCATAAATCAAACGATAGCCCTACTGTTTGTCAAAACAGTAGGTGAAAAAAACAGTAACGACAAAATTTGGATCTGCAAGGTCCTCAATTTATACGCGGCGTTTTGTTGATTTTTTGTAGGCAAAATCAACAAAAAGACGTCTTCCAATTTGGTCAAAGAAACGTAGCTATATAATTGGCACATGGCACACCTCAAACAACAAAGGGATTCTTCATTAATAATAGTTATTTGTGCAACAAGAGAGCAAAGTCGTTTTTTGCTGCGAGTGCTGATATTGAATCCCGAGTAAGCGAAGGAATCAATGATTGAATCACGAGCGTAGCGAGTGATTCTAAAGTTGATTCCTGAGTGCTGCGAGGGATTCAAAGGCACGAGATGCGAAAAATTTTGCTCTCGTGTAACACACATAACTTTTCACTTCAGCAGCGAGAACACTATAGGAAATTAAATATAATATTACCTACGTAACATTTTTGAAACTATAATTAAATATTTTTAAGTTAAATATCAGTTTTTTAAGCAGTAAATACTTATTTTAGTTTAAATACAACAATAAGTTAAAAATTCAATGAATTACAATAAAAGATATAATTATCATTTTTGCTAAATTTCTTTAGTTAGGACGAAATTCCGAACGTGTTTGTCTTTGAGGTCGAATTAAAAATCGGAGTAACCCCATAACGAACTCCTTTCATCCAATCGAACTGTTAAAAGTACGTCTAGTTTGTATTTAATCAAATATAGTTCCCATAATATTGCTCTATCAATTTAATATTTATAATCTGTACTTTAATGCTTTGTATTGTTTTCTATAGCGCTACCTGCTAACATTTAACTTCATAACTCTAACGCAACCTAAAACCAATTAATTTAACTTTCATAATCACACGAAATTTCTAACACAACACACTTGTCATTGGCAAAATCATCGGTATAACGATGGAAGCCAAAACCTAAATGAAGAAGAAGAAGAAAAATCGGAGCTGTTGGTACTGGCCACTTGGTCTTTCTCTCTCTCTTTTCTATTGGCGGGAAAGAGATAGTGTCAATGTTTCGAATTAGAATTAAAAAGTTACTTTGTCTCACTCAGTGGGCAAAATCGCATTTTGTCCACTGTTTTCAGTGAGCAAAACCTACATGTTTGAGCTACTGAAGTGAAAAATACTTTTTTACCGTATAACTACCCCTTTTTTATACTGATTGATAGAATTATATTGCTATCGGAACATTACCTAAAACTTGAAATATGTGAACAGTTTTCAAATCTATTATAGTTTTTCTTTGGTTTTGTACTTATTTTAACGATTTTCTTGCAATTCGACTGCTTTACAAAACATAGATACATTTACGTTATATAAATTTGTCTGCATGTCCTTTAAAGAATCGTAATTTATGCATTTCATCATGTGCTGATCAAATGAATAGAGGATTCTGAACAAAAAGAAATGAAAATTTTAATTGTGTTCGTGGCGTAGTATCGCACGGAGCGGAGGGTACAGCTAGTTTGCAATAAAAATCGATACAATCGTTGTGTATTGATTATTTTTAGTGTAAGTCTTTAAAAAGAACCTGTAGAACAGTATAAAACTTTATGTCTCTTTCATCAACAGGAGTACAAACTAAATCCTCGCCTGCCTATCGATTGGCCCGATAGCATCAAGCCCGAAGACGAGCCTGCCTGTGGATTTCGACACAAAAAATGCGGAGCAAATCACGCTCAACCTAACTCTAGACTCCAATTTAAATTAATAATGATATTATGTTTTGCTTTACTATATTTTATAAATCACCTTAAGTAATTGAACCCGACAATATTTGATAATTTAATTGGTAAGTACGGTGATTCACATAATTACCGGCTAAAACTTTTCTTTTCAAGTTTAATTAAACTATGCAGATCCCAGCGGCGCAAAATCATTGTCTATAATCATGGCCAAAGAACATAGACAAAAAGTGCCGTGGTGGGAGATGTCATCCATCAACCTATCCCGACAAATAAAATCCATTGGCTATCATTATAATGTACTTTAAACTATAGAACAGAAAAAGTAGCCCGAATATACAAATAAAATTATTCACAGGAAGTCAATGATTTTGTTTTTCTGTAGATAAATACGAAGACTAATTTACCCAGTCTCAAATCTCTCTCAAACGTATTAGTGCAGAGTCTGAAAGAAATCTAAGGTGTAAATAAAAGAGGATAGTAGTTCTACTTCATTTACAGATATACTTTTTTCAACAACTATAACGATTATCCGGCAGAGAACCAAAGTCACCGACATAGCTCAGAGAATTAGCAGACTGAAGTGGCAGTGGGCTGGTCATATCTGCAGAAAAACCGACAACCGCTGGGGTAGACGAGTTCTTGAGTGGAGACCGCGAATCGGCAAGCGTAGTGTGGGACGGCCCAGAGGGCCTAGATGGAGCGACGATCTGCGAAAGGTTGCGGGCAGCAGCTGGATGCGTCAAGCTGAAGACAGGGCGCTATGGCGCTCTTTAGGGGAGGCCTATGTCCAGCAGTGGACTAATGTGGGCTGATGATGATGATGATGATAACGATTTTGCACTTTTACTTTCGAAAATTGAGAGTACACCGCTGACAGTGACACTCAATGATTGTCATTTGAGTTCATTTGACAGACGAAAGAAGATAGTGGAAGAAGAAGAATAAAACAGTCTGACTTTACATTGGTTGGACGGATGGACGGTTATTATTATTAATGTTTACGGCAACGAAAAACACATATATTAACTATATGAAATAGAATGGAAAACTATAGTAAAGGGAAAAATGTAGAGGAAGAATTAGAACGTAGCAAAATACCTATTAAAGACTTACCCGAAAACTTCCTTTGGATGCAAGTAAGTTTTAAGGTTAAAAAGGCTTGAATACAAATCTTAGCACCTACGATATAACTTGATTTTCTCACAAGGTTAAAGGTGGAAGCAAAATGGCAAATCTACTATCTCACGCGTCAGGCATTCTGGAAGATAAAGCTTCTAGTGCAGTGGTATGGAGTGGATCCGGAGTCGCTGTCTCTAAAGCAATATCCTGTTCGGAGATAATAAAACGTCAATTTTCTATTCAACACCAAGTATCTAAACTCTGTTACAAAACGTAAGTAATTTTGATACAAAAAAATTGTCCAAGATGTCCCATTTTATCTATGAAATACTCATATATTTATCTTAAAACAAACAAAATTAATGACACATAAAAAGACACTGGTATTTTTTTAGAGTTGAAGAGTACTGGGAGCCCAAAGTAGATGGTCTTGAAACACTTGTTGTTAAGCGCCAGATTCCTGTAATCCATATATTGCTCTCTGTTGAGGCTATATCAGATACAAATCAATTAGGGTAAGTAAAGTTGAAAGCTCATTTTATGTATCCTATTCTACATAGTTCTATAACCACTTGATAATAAATAAACTGCTTTTTATTAATAATGTCTAGGAAGCACCACTAATAAACTGCTTTTAAAATAATATTAAGAACAACATATTATGTTAAAATCTTAGGTACTTAATGCAGAATGATATAGGATTCCAATAAAAATGAGACAAAACAGAGTGAAAAGAATAGAAAGTCATTTATGTTCCAATTCAGTCTAGTTTTTTTTACTATAGATTTGGGGAAGTTTATAACATTTTGCTTGTATTAATATTCTGTACATAATTTTTCTTTACTAGGTACCAAACACTACAAGGCAAGAAATTTTGGCAAAAGGAACCAAACAGCTCCAATACAAAGCAACAGCAAGGATTTAAGTCAAAGAAACCATTTAAACATAAGAAAACTTCCAGTTAACTTAATTCTTTTATTTTACATATTACATTACAGACATTTTGAGAAAAGAATACTATCTTTTGCCCTAACCTTAAAATAAAGACTTGACATGATGAATGTAAATAAAATTTGTATATAAATAGTACTTAGACATCCTAATTGAAATACACATCACTTGCGAACAATGAATTTACTACTATTATATTTTTTTACCAGTACTTATTATATTATGATTCTACAAAGGTAATAGTATTAAAGTACAATTACATGTAAAACTGGGATGCTTTAAATAAGTTATGGGAATCAGTGTGGAATTTCTGGCAATAGTTATATCACTTGAGCAAAGAGCATCAACTATATTTCTGCATTATTTTTTTATCAGTGACTTGAACACCTTTGGCCCTAATTCATTCTCATAAATCTGAGGGATGGGATATTTATACCTCAATTCTCACTTTAAAATTGGATACATTTGATGCCATTTTAAAAACAATTTAACACTAGTGCAATGGTTTGCTCCTCTTAACATATGGGGAGTTAGCATTGTCATTAGATACACTGTCACAGCACCCTGTAACTAAACTGTTAGATGAATTTATTATGTGACAGGGTCAAATTGCAGATCATTCCCAACTGACCTGAGATAACATATTTAATAAAAAATATATCTTTAAAATACTGCCAGAAGAAATGCATACATATTGTTATCAATATACTAACAGCAGATTAATATATTGATATCTTCCCAACCTAATGAGATACTTAAAAAATATGAAGTTACATAAATAGTAAGTCCTTGGGTTTGATTTGTTTAATCTGCTCTCATGCCTCGGACTCTTCAACTGGTGCCTCGTCATCCAGTTTAGGTAAAATCAGAATCTCCTTAGAAATAATTGAATACTTTGTGACAAAATAAGTAAATCTCTTGCACAAATGTGTTTCTTTTTCGAATGCATCAAAGATTGCACGATGATGAAAGTAAGCATGAGAAAAAATTCTATACACTCTTCTACAAACAGATCCCAACTTTGCCACTGAAGACTCCTTGATACTGACTCTGCAAATAGAAAACTAAGTATTAGGTTATAATTATTAGGCTATAAAATTATTAGCTGACCCAGCAAACATTGCTTTGCCATATAAAAATCTAGTCTAGTGAATTTACATAACAAATTTTAAAAAAAGAGTGCCACTCTTATCAGCTAGGGTTATAAAAATAGCCTAAAACCTATTTTCTTCCCTACCAAATATACCGAAAAAAATTGGGCATGCCATTTCAAAGGAATAAAATAGAAAATGCTATGGGTCCGGATTTTTATAGATTAGGATAAACAACTGTTTTGTGCCACACTAACCTGCTTGGGAAATATTTATTGCTGTTAAGTAAACATGCAGCTCCATCCAAAGTATGTCGGGTATAATCAATAGCAGGACACTCTTTTGGGGTTTTGTGAGCTGCACATAAAAATATCCATTGCTCTGTGGCTGTCATTTGTGTACAAATTTCTGGCTTGCATTCACCTTGCAGCTTTACTGCCAGTCCATTCAATTCCATACAGAATTGCCTAAAATAATAAATTTATATAATAATTATTTAACAGAAAACCCTACCTTTATTTACAAACATTTAATTCACAAACACAAATGACATTTAGACCCAGAACAAACATCTCTGGCTTACACAAAGACACTTACCCAACCCTGGAATTGAACTGGGGCCCTGTGATCCAAACACACATCCATAACATAGACCAAACATATTTATTAACTTCTTAGTTACTAACTTCCTAGACTACTTTACAAGTTTGAAAAACATTTGTAAACTTTAAACAAGGTCATTATTTCTGCATATTTTCAAAAATCTATGACAGTAATATAATAAACCTAACACAAATAAGATACACAATGTACAAAGGCTAAATGTTAATACACTTTTTCAAGTGATACACATTGTTATGTAAAACTTACAGAATTTCCAATAAGAATGTTTGAGATATAGTTGACATACCTTAGATGCTCATATTTCCAAACCCCTTCATCTTGGGCCTCTGGCATTTTCAATATTGCTTCGAGATTAGAAGGGTCTCGTCGAATCGTTTGTTGGATAAATTGTTGGACTGCAAGAGTGCTATCCATTTCTTCAAAAGGTTCATCAGGCCAGCGACAAAAGTCCTACAATGACAAAAAATTAACAATACAATGGAGACAAAAATTCACACTTTTCAATCAAATATAGGCGCTGCAGATTCCTTGGAAGTTGGTTAGTTGACGGAATGCGAATAAATGTAACATTCATATACCTTTGCCTTTGAACCGGGTCGATTTCTTCTTAATATTTGAACAGGGTCAGCCATTTTAGAACCACTTATCTACACAAAACAGGGTATTTTCTAACATCAAAAATCACGATAAGGTATTCAATGTATCAGTTAATTATCATTTATCAAAAAATTGTTGAGTATGCCGTGCTCGGTGTGAGTGAGTGATGGAATTGGAATTGATTGATCAAGAAAAAAAAACATTTATATATCATAGACAAAAACTTTGAACCTAGTGATGCGACGCGGCTCATTAAAGTTAGCCCCCCAAAAAAATTTTTTTTTACTATTTTCTACTTTTTTTTCTATATTCAAGTATTGAAAGTTGACTTCAATAATTATCATAGCATTTCGATTGTAACTGAATGGGAACTTATTGACTCATGATATGTTCACAGAATTTAATTTATGTCATTTTGATATAAGTATATTTAGAATTTAATCATTGTTAAAAATAATGTTTCTTCAGGATTTATATTTTTTTTATAACGATTAAAACCGCGTTGAAAGTTTAAACGTTTAGTTGTCGCATGCATGCGCAGTACATATATTCAGCTAATTAAAATAGTTAATTAAACAAAACTGAGTAATTTCGAAAGACAACAAACGTATTTTATGTACGAACAATCGAAAATAAATATTTACGAGTCATTATTGACGGAAAAATATTATAAATTGCAAGTCGGGGGCTAACTTGAAGGTATATTTTTAATTATTTTTTTATAAATTAATAAATAGAGAACAAACAATTATTAACAGCTAACAAATAATAACAAACGATTAACAAACTACTTAATAGAAAAAAAGTCGAAAATTGTAAAAAAAAACATTTTTTTGGGGGGCTAACTTTAATGAGCCCCGGTCTACAGCAGATTACACAAAAACAACATTATTCTCTAATGACGTTGACATGCATTTAAAGAAGAATCCACACTTCTTAACAATTATCTGTGAACGCACTTCTTTCAATAAGTACATTTTACTCCAACTTCCGCCACAACTCATTCAGGGGCTATTTAAGCCATCAGCACACCACATTTGGTATTAAGAGATAGAAATTTGTTGGATTGTCTACTAAATGACCCACTGCTTAGTCAGGCCTCTTCTCATCACAGGGGGGTAATTATCATGCTGTGCTACGTTGACCAGGGTTTCATTTCAAGTTACTACTCTTGCGGTTAGGTTTTCAGCCTCGTCATTTCCTTTTGTTGTCTCTTACGACCCCCTCAGGATGGTATGGGGTGGTGACACTATTTAATCTAAATCCGTCACCACACGGGTTGCAACCACACTCGTTGGCTGGTCGGTTATACAGTTAAAATAATAATAGAAAACTTCTAGTAAAATGACCTCATAGTAAAATAATTTATTACTTCAAAGTAATAGAGCTCTTATAAAGCACCGATATTATAATATTGCCTGACGGCTATATGCAATATACGGTTTGAAACGGTAACTATCTGGTTGCTCGGTTACGCGACAAAGCTTTATAGTGTTTTACTCGATACCTATATCGTTTTTTCTCCGGCATATACCAAACCAATATCTGATATTGTGTCAGTTTGTTTATAGGCATTATATATTACACGAATTGTGTCGCCCATCCCTCGGATCGATAGCATCATAAAAGAAGAATAAGAAATCATAAAATAATCTGAAATGTTTTTAGATTAGACTGAATAAAAACATACAGAAAATGATTGCAATATTGTTTGTTAATTTTTTATTTAATTTCATATGTAGTGGCTCTTCATTAAGGGATATGACGGATAGTTCATTCGGAAAGTATAAAGACGGTGTCTTAGCTGCATTTGGAGACTTTAACTCTGATGAATTAACAGATGCTTTTGTCATAAGAAATACATCAAACGTCGAAGTGTTCCTTGCAAATGACAAAGAACCATTCTTGAGGCCTTCGACGTATGCATGCAATTTTAGTAATTTTGTAGTAACCAGTATTGTGCCTGGAGATTATGATGGAGATGCTTACATGGATATTTTGCTAACTACCCAAACATTAAACCAAAGTTCTCATTTCCACGATGTGAGAATATTGTGGGGTGGTGAAGCTACACTAAACTGCTCTGATGCTCTCTCCATAAAGGCTACTTCATTAGGACAACCATTGGTGATGGACTACAACCGGGATATGGTACTAGATTTATTTGGATTGAACTCACTTGGGAATAGAGTGTTTTGGATTTTTGATAGTTCAAGATCTACTCCTTTGGAAAAAAGTATGAGTGATGATATATTCCAAATTATAAAGCAACCACATTCACATTCATTTTTGGATGTCAATGATGATGATGCTGCTGATCTTCTAGTAACAACTACTTCCAACATAGAAATATGGCTAAATGATGAGATAGACGGATTTAAATACAACTATAGTATTGAACTATTGGTGGGTCATTCTGTAATTTATGGTCAAGCTATGTTTATAGATGTTGCACTTTCTGGAGAATTCTATCTAGTTATCCCTGCATGTAATGATATTGATTGTATTAATAGCACTATATTAATTTATGATAACTGTAAATGGCACGATTTGCAAGTGGACTTAAATGATGGCAAAGGGACTGAATGGAGATTTGTGCCCCCAAGGGATGAAATGTATTTAGACACTATTACCATGAGAAGTGGAGATTACAATATGGATGGATATCCAGATATTCTAATGACTTTATGTCCTGTGAGCAATAATGAGACAAGAGTTTTTCTTCTACACAATATACCCTGTAATCAGCCAGGTTGCAAGTTCCATAGAACATTTGAAGTTTTATGGGACAAATTTGACTCTTTCGGAAGCAATGTGCTCATGGCTACATTTTATGATTTCTATATGGATGGTGTCCTAGATATAATTTATGTGAAGAAAAATTACACAACTCAAGAACATACTATGCACTCTTTTAGAAATGAGCTGGAGTATGATACTAACTTCATCAAAGTGATTGTGATTACTGGACTAACTAATGAGAAAATACCAATCAATAATAGAACATTATACAATAGGAAACTCACATTTGGTAAGTTTACGTTAGATTTTAGCAATATTAGAATGGTACAAAATGATTTGATTACTCATGAATTTAGACCTATATATTGGGCTCTGTTAGGAATGACTAATGAGGTATATGATACACTAATGTGGTTTAGAATTGCTGAAATTATGATGATGATGATGAATGGAGTAAAAAATAATGTGTAAATCTAATCAATCTGTATAATACATAGAGAATTTTTCTAATCAACCCTAAAAATTGTTTTAGACAATGATTTTCATGTATAGGGTGTTTTGTTACACAAATAATATAGTGTAAGCTTAAACCCAGAAACATGTAAAATTTAAAAAGTTACATCATCCTATACTTGATGGATGCTGAGTAATCGTGTCATAAGTGGTAAATTAACTTAGACAAGAACAATGATAAGTGGCGGGCGAGTAGGATTGTGGGGCGGGAGAAGGGCTGCCACAAAACCTCACAAAAATGTTTTTTGTAACATAATATTATAGAAATATTTTGGTATAAAATTCCATTCCAAATCCAACCAATGTTAATATATCAGCATTATCACAGTGAAATATTCCACCCTGTATATTACAAAATTCAGTGTTTATATCACTTCAGTTGTGTGAACTTGTGTGCCATTTCTACCAGAAATAACACTTTTTATATTTTACAGGTACTAATCTACCAGGACCTAAAATTGGCTACAATACTTGGTCCCAGGAAGGCACCTATCGAACTGGAGTATGTGCTCAGCTGCCCCAATCAGCTTACTTTTCTCTCCAATTACCTTATTCAATTTTTGGCTTAGATAGGACACCAAATTTTGTGGACACATTAAATGTAGGCTTGTCAGGGTATTTTAAAAGTTGGACCCAAATCATCCCCAATTCCCAACTTTTGGTTATACCTGCACCACCAAATGACCCTTCTCAGTGGAAAGCTCAATTATTTGTTACTCCAAGTAAAGTTATTCTTAAGAGTGTGTTTGTGTTGACTGCAATCATAGTAATAATTATTGGTTGTGTGCTTTATCTGCACTGGAAAGAAAGAAATGACAGACAAGATATTGTAGAGATTGGTGAGAAAACATATGTTAAAATTTGATCATGTCATGTTTTAAGTAAATGAATGTCAAGACTTGTGAATGTGCACATTATGCCGGGCCTCAGCGTGTCGAGGCAGAACGCAAAAATCCGCTCAAATGGCTTCAATACAATTTGTAAGAATTATCGCACACTGTGTCAAGTCACAGCGGCTCACATTATTGCGACGTGGATTTGCGTCACTGCGATGCGGCCCGTCCTGCCTCGTCAAAGTGAGCTATATAGCAAGCGGATTGATGTGCATAGTTAGGTATTTCTGTGTTCCTGTGGTGTTCAGAAAAATTAATGAAGAACTCAAAATCCGTCAATGCACTGCGACCCGGCCCGACATAATGTGCTCCAACCTTAATGCTAAGGAAATGGAATCAGTTTGTAGGTATAGTAAAATTGTATATGTTCTTTTTTAAATTCTATTCTAACTAGGATTGTTATAAAACTGTGTTATGTACCAAAAGCCACTATGTGACTGTGATATTGTAATAATAAGATGCACATTATAAACAGAATGATGTAAAGTGAATAAAAATATTTTGACACTATTGTATATTTTAATAAGATGCTACAAGTTATTTTATGTTTCAAGGTCTTGGAAATTGTTTTCAGATTCATCATGAAGCCAAAAGCCTTCAAATGCTTTAGGAAAATAATCTTCTTAATGTTTGTTGGACTTGTGTTTCTTATTCTTCTTCTCCATTTTTTCTAGTTTCCTGTAACCAAATTAGATTAATTACCTGATGCAATAACAAACACAACTAGATAATGTGAATGTAAGTCTTGGTAATAGTACTTTAATAGTTTTTTCTTCTGCTTCTTGGTAAGCTGGCTGATAAGATCCATTTCAGTTAAGTTAGTAGCATCATTTTCTTCAATTTTTGTTGCAGAAAGTGGAAGGGCACCAGTTTTCATGACAAGGCCAGTGTCTCGCATCTGCTGCATTAGTGTAGGGACATCTGGTTTTTCTTCTTCTTCTTCAGGAGCTGATGTAGAAGCTTGTAATGCACGAGCTTCACTCATTGATAGGGAGTACATAGAACATTCCTTATCTGGGGAAGTATATCATTATACTTTATTAAGTTAATGTCTAATTATGCAACACAAAACTTAATGATTAAAAAGCATAATAGTAGGCCAATGACATTCATATTAAATACATACATTGATAATTTGTCACTGGAAATGAGAATTAAAGAGAGTGCAACTCTTAGCTAAGCCATAGTGTTAAAATCTTTAATGTTCAACAATTTTAAAGTAAATTATGGACTTACTAGCTGACCCGGCGAACTTTGTTTCGCCTTAAAGGCAATAAATGAGCAGATTTTTGATTTTATTAACTTCAATTTTTTATCAGGATGAATATAAATAAAAAATCTATGATTTTAATTATACTTTATTGACCATCTATTTTAGTAACTGCACTTTTCAGTGAATCACCTTGTGACAGACGACATTTTTCGGTTTATTATCAGGCGCATGAACAAATAACACAGATGGTTTTATGACCCGGAACATGCCACATATAATTGATCTTAGGAAATACATGAATTTTCTAGATTTAGGCCAGAAACTTTCCAGGATTGGCCCTGTGATTTATTAATGTTCACGGCGAATGCACGACGGATCGGAAATCATTAATTTAAAACGGTAGGTATATCAGTTGATATCGTCGTGATCCTCGGATGAGAACTTCCTCACCTTCCAACTTTACTTTGAGTATATTCCATTGTTCATCAATTCACTTACCACCAAACGCGTTCCGTTGCACAGGTTTGGTGGTTTTGGTTTATATTTGGAAGCAAACTTAGTATGTAGCCAACCTTTAGTCGTAAATTGTGCGGTGGTAAGCCAGGCACATCCAAGGAGTCTTTTTTTACACAGTCAATATATTTGAATTAATGCAAGTGTACCAATGATTTCATTCTGAATTATGTTAGTTACTTTATATCATCTTCATATTTATTCTTAGCCGCCAAAACAGCTTGCTTAGTCAACCATTCATTATTTTTGTGTTTGTGAGTTCGTCCTTCGATGAACAGAAATTCTGAGAAAATAAAATCAATCCACATATTTCGATGATTGGAGGCAAGCGCTTATTTCGGCGGCAGCAGTCGATCTTGGAATTAGTGGCAGTGTTTGGCAGAAATAGCCAGACAGTAAAATCATTGCGCCTCCAAAACGTCTCGAGTCATTGCGTAGGTGTTCGGTCGGATCGGATAAGTACTTCCAATGCACGTGTATACGCTATTGTACATTCGTCCCAGGTGACGATTTTCCATGTTAATAAAACTTTAGCCGCTGAGGAGTGTTTTGTAATATTACATGGCATCTATTGGTCCAATGCGGACGCAAGTATGCAAGCAGTAATTAGTGCTGCCACCGTATCGAAACGTTGCTCGATCCAAATTATGTAGTACCTACTTTATAAAATTATTCTTGTGCCTCGAAATATCTAGTTGTTGATCTCTTAAATTTGCTCGACGATTTTGCATTCCCAATCGAACCGTTTCACGGGCAGCCTCGATTTGCTCTTGTGATTGAGAAGCACGGATTCAAGCCATACAAATGCGGCGATCTTCACCTGCATTATTTAGTTCTTCTTCATTGTTCGACACAATAAGCTAATATTTACTCGAAATAAATACATCAACCGGTCAACTTCAAAATTTCTAATTGTCAAATTTGTCAAACTATAGACAACATAAAGTTTAGCTGTCGGTGACGTTTTGTTATTCCAGCAGTTGCATTTTGATAAACGATGTTTTATATCACGGAACGGGATTACACACATTTACACTTTCACGTTTATAATATTTAGTATGATTTTGTGAATTGTCCAACATCTATATATATAAAAGAAAGTCGGACATAGGATACCTAAGATTTTTATCCCGTTCCCGTAGAATGTGATATAATACCTACGTGGTGCAACTGACAGCAAAATCTTATGTTGTCTATTATTTAAATATGGCTGAAAATTTGACAATTAGATATTAAAATTTTACTTAATATCTCTATTAATTTACACACAATATCTTTATAAATTGTAGCCTATGTGTTATTCTGATGTATAAGCTATATTATTATAAAGTTTCATTGAAATCCATTCAGTCGTTTTTACGTGAAAGAGTAACAAACATCCATCCATCCATCCATCCATCCATCCATCCATCCATCCATACATACTTACAAACTTTCACGTTTATAATATTAGTAGGATAGTACCTGCAATAATATTGACAGTAGTTGTAGCACAAAATAGAACTCTATAAAAGTTGAAACAAATTAGAACAGGTTGCTCTTACACATAACTGATAATAATACCTGTATTTATGTGACCCCACTTGTGACACTTGATGCATCTGACATTTCGAACCAATATACCAAAAGGCTGATCTCTGATTTCACTATCCCCTTTGCAGTAGCTTTCTCTAGGGGCATTATATTTTCGCTGCCACTCAAATTTATACTCTGGTTCATTGTCTTCACGTTCCCGTTCTTTTTTCACACCAGGTGGAGGCTCATACATAAAGTTTAAACTCAATTTGTCCTTGCTCTCTTTACTCAGCAATGCCCTATGAATCACAATGTTATTGACAA
The DNA here is from genome assembly GCA_905475355.2 of Clostera curtula. Lineage (NCBI taxonomy): Eukaryota > Metazoa > Arthropoda > Insecta > Lepidoptera > Notodontidae > Clostera > Clostera curtula. The sequence continues at coordinate 9,904,395 of FR997797.1, read as the reverse complement.
TATTAATAGTGTAATGTAAAGTAAATAAATAAGGGTTATCAATGTCATTTGTATACATAATGCATTACTTGTTTTCATGCAATTCTTGCTCTTTCTCATATTGGACGCGGAGTTCCTCTTGCTTTTTTTTATAAGCATCTGTTTTTTGTTCTGCCATCCATACCTATAAATAATTTCGAAATAATTATGTTTCAATAATTATTAGTCAATAATAAATCACGACATCGATTCCAGTCTTTAAACAAAAATATCACTTACTCTCTTTAGATTATCTCTTGATGCGGGATGGAAGAATTTTTTGCACATATAATTATTAAATCCTTTACCCATTTTCTTTGTGTGTTTAGTTGCCTTCTAATAGCAAATTACAGACCGAAGATTAATTACCTACGGTACAAACAATGTTGAAACAACAATGAAATGTAAATAGTATGAACTGAACAGGTAGGGTAGGTAGGTAGTATTTAATGTAAATAGAATGTTCGACAAAGACAAGTCAAACTGATTCGATTATTTTCCGTCTGATCCGAATTTAATCGATATTAGTTGAATTGAGTATGCAATTTCTAAAAAGGCACATATCCGAAAATTTGGAATGTTCAGGAAATTGAGAGACGAAAAATTTTAAATATGCGAAGACTTTATTTTAAGTATCTTAAATTGAACATAGCACATGGATAAACTTATGTAACAGACTTTCTGTAAAAACTTCCCCTGGAGGCTCATTCGGTAGTTAGTTAGTTTAATGCATTATATGCGAAAAGGGCACATTTCACAAGGATGTGACATGTGCCCTTTTGTAATACTTAAAAACTAATTTCTTTGGGCAGCCCAGGCCTGTCGGCTTTTTTTTATTTTTTTTTTTGTTTTCGCTGGGGAAATTCTTTATGCATACCACCGCAACACGGGGGAAAGGTCGGTGATTATGTGGGACTCCGACAAGGGTTGTCTACCCAAGAGTCGTTTACCCACTAAAACCCCAGCGGCATACCCTCACACGACGCGCTTGGGGCGCCACAAGTTCGCGTAAACGCATTCTACTGTGACGCCCCGGCGTGGTGTCGCTTGCATCAGAGAGGGCGTCCCGGTACACTGGGACGCCCACAGTCATCAAGGCTTTCGTCGGTGGTGGCTCCCCCGAACCACCACCGGCCTCCTAGGCGAGGGCAGAAGGGGCCCGCACCGTCACGAACCCCCCTCCACCCCCGCCTCTGTCCGCGGCGCGGGTCACCCGTAGCTCCCTCCCTTGCGACCCGCCCCGCTGCCCCCTTCTGCGACATCGGCCCCGCAGAAGGAGGCCCGTCAGCCCTCGGGCCGGCGCCAACCAGAGGACGTTGGTGCCGCTCTTCGTCTCACCTCTCCCCGTGGGCCCGCCCGGCATGGAGGCCCTGGCCGGTATGGCCCCACGGACCATTGAGGCACTCAAGCCCCCTCACCACGGCAAGGTGGCAGCACAGTCGAGGGGGAGGCCTGTCGGCCTGGCCGAGCCTCCGCTGACATCGGCGGCAGCCCTGTTCCACCTTTATCGCGGCAGTTTAAGGCTTACGAGGCAACTCTGAGGACAGAGGAGCTCCTGGAGCCAAAAACCACCACGCCACTGTGTGCCGCTCTTCGTCTGGCCTATCCCGGTGGGCCCACCCGGCATGGGTGATCCTAAACCGGTATGGTCCCAACGGATTAAGGCAGGTAGGCAAGCAAACCTCCTCATCACAACACGGTGGCAGCATAGTCGAGGGGGGGCATATCCAACCCCTAGACCAACGAGGCATCCACCCATAGTGTTGGGTGGGTGGTCATGACGGATAATAGTAAAAAAATATCAGCAACGCGAAACACTGACAACTGGGTGTAACGAGGCTTATGTCAGTAGTCCGACCGAACAATATAATATGGTGTGAAAGGCAAGCTCTGGTAGTTAATCTAATCAAGCATAACTGGTACAGAGCCCAATGAGTTGGTAGGAAAAGGTACACACTTATGTATTAACTTAAGTACCTACTGTAATTGGAAATTAGTTTTTAAATAAATAGTGTATTGTTAATAATGTAATGTATAGTAGATTATTAACAATAAAAATGCTGAGTATATGAACCGATTATTTAATGAAATAAACTTTCGTTCATCTCTAGTAAGTACCATAAACAACGCCTTTTTAGATTTTATTTTTGAATACTTGCAGCATGGCCACTATTGCTATATAAGACATTATCAGGCAAATATAATTGTCATCATAACTGCTTTTATGTATTACTGTATTGGCAGTGTAAGTTTTCGGTGTGTGACACTAAGTTGGCCAGATTAATGCTATCAATATATAGCCACTACAATCTCGTGTATTTTATTACAAATGCTTAAAATGCAAAGTTACGGTGCAAAAGTCTAGGGAGCTATGCTAAGAATGTTAAAACAATGAGAATGGAGATGTCAAATAGATAAAAAAAAAATGTGGTGGTTATGTGATGGTGGATGGAGACATAATTTACGGTATCAATCGTTTTGCTATCAGTTTATGCGTATTTGTTTGTGACACGACAGTTTTATTACCTAAATCGGCATTTCACGTTGTCGCAAGTATCTAAAGTGGTCATAGTGTTGTAATAGTTGTTATACAGGTCATTTATTTAGTACCTACGACTTTCTAAAGTCCAGTGTACATTTGCATGTAAATCCGTGCTATTTATTATGTTTACATCAATTTTGTGATCTGAATACAGGAATAAATCAATTTGAAATAAAAGTGACTTTAGGTCGTTGCAATTATGAATTATTATTAAATTTTCCCATTGTACTAAATCTATTTTGGTATTATCATTAGGTGCAGCATATCATACCAATAAGTATCCATCCCAATCATATATAATAATCCTGAAATCCCATTATAAATTCTCTTTGCTATGTTATTAGTACACACTTTATCAAGTAAGTGTATTTTTAGATACCAACCTACTATGCTTTATAGGTTTGATGTCTTTGTAAACAATTTTGATGTAATGTTTAGTGTATAAATAAGTGAAGAACTGTTATATTTAAATTGTGAAAATACTCAGTTAGTGTGGTTTATGGTTAAATAAATTTATGAAGATTGGAAAAACAGTATTGGCTGTGATTTGTTCATGGTGAGTATGAAAATGTTTAAAATTGATTCACATTAATTAAAAGCTTCTGATGATATTTGTGCTTATTAGGAAAAAAAGAGAAAACTAAATAGGATGAAACATTGTGGGATAAGTAATTAAATTGTCTGCACTGGGTATAATCAATGTGGAGTCTCCACAAACAAACAAACATAAAATTCATAGGCAGGAGTGCCACTTAAGACTCAAAGCAAGGTATACACAAAGACACTTGCTCAACCCCAGAATCAAACCAGGGACTCATGATCTGCATAAGCAATTTGATATCTGATAAATAGTGATCAAATAAAAAAAAAACTTATCTCATATTTTAATCAGATTTAAAATCTCATATTTCATCACAGATTTATGCTTGGTAGGGCTGCTACTGATTATATACTAAATCATTGTTGATGATATTTGTAGCAGTTATGATTATGTTTTACAGTTAATCTTACAATGTTTTTTCTGCATTTTTATGTTTCTTTGCAAAATATCTCAGTGTGGTTAGTTATTATTTTCCCCTAACTTGTGTAGCAGACTGATATGGACAAATGATGGGGTAGTGTATTTTTTTTAATTCTGTTGTTATTTTCGGGCTTTTGGTCACATTGCGACTATGTCAGCCCCATCAAGATACACTCATATTCAGTTTCAAATTTCCATATCCGATAGTACCTTGTACACAGATTGTTAAAGCGCAATGGCTGCCTGTGTTGTTTGCACAGCCAGAATTTGGAGTGGTGATGGATTCAGTCTTTGTAGGATCACAAATATTTTAAAAAATCATCATAATATTACGTAAGTTAAAATGTCTAAATGTACAACGTTTTAAGGTGCCACAGCATGCATTTAAAAATGGGCAAACAACATGATAACAAATGAAACTAAACCCTATATCTACATGTGTGTACATATAGATATACACTGGACATTTAGATTTACTACCACTCAGCCCATAGTTACCTACTGCTGAGTCGGGCCTCCTGCAATCACAGGGAGGGTAATTAGCCTACTGTGCCACACTGGCCAGACGGGTTGGCAATTTTCTTGGTCTTGCGGCTAGATTATCTGCCTTGTTATTTACTTTTGTTGGCTCTTACTACACCGTCAGAATGGAAAGGGGCTGGTGACACTATTTTCTAAATCCGTCACCCCATGGACAACTAGTTTGAAGACCCTGTTGCAAAAGAAGGAAATCTCAACTTAATGGAAACCACCGTACACTCACTAAAACTCCATGTTCCATCTTGTGCCATGTAGGAGCCAACAGGACCTCTGAATCACCAATTTGGTCACTTGGCCCTTCAGGTGGAGGAAGATTTCTCCCTCAAAGCCCTCCACAACTTTTTCACCAGCTGGACCTACCCCTTTGATTTAGTAGCTATATTTTGTGCATTTAGTTCATGAAGTTACTTCATACTCTGTCTGCAAGAGTAAGTTGGTGACAGTATCATCACTACATAGTATAAAACAAAGTTGCTGTTGTCTGTCCGTCCCTATGTATATTTAAATCTTTAAAACTACGCAACGGTTTTTTAAGCGGTTTTTTTAGTATATAGAGTGATTCAAGAGGAAGGTTTCTATGTATAATAAATTCATAGTATTGTAGAGAAACACTGATAAATTTAGAGGTACATCATTGCACCCATGCGAAGCCAGGGCGGGTCGCTAGTTATATGTATATTCTAAAGATGTCACCACACAGCATTATGGGTATTTTTGGGTTATTGTAATGTGTGCTATGATGAAGCATGTTACTGTTGACAAAACTCAAATGTCTTGTGTGCCTGTGCCTGTCTGTAACTCAACAGCAGCTGATCGGGATACTGAGCTAAGGGACCAGGAAGGTTGCTTAGATGGCTATGACCAGCCTAGGGTTGTCAACTTTTTGTACAAGAAATAAAGTACTAATGTACTAATCTTTCATAAAAACTAATTTACCACATTTAAAACTGAAATTAAATGTAATGAGTAGTTCATTTTCTATAAAATTAATAGGATGCTCTATTTCTATCCTCCCGCCACTTAGCATTCAATACTGAAAAAAAATGTGTGAATGTCTAAGTATAAAACAGGATAATGTGTTTGCATTTTCATGCTGAAAACAGTATTTTGTATACTTTATTTTTGTTCAACAGTAAAAAGTATAATTTAGTGAACAGTTTAATACTCTTTAATAAAACAGTATAGTTCACAACTCTGGGCCAACCCTGCACAAACTAGAGATTTAAATATATACGGGTACATGAGTTTTGCGAAAAGCAAAATTTTCTCAGTCCAGTATGATGTATCTGAGTATTGGTATATAGCGACAAAGCCCGCGCTACTGGCGGAGACTTGGGATGGTCGATTTTTATTAACTAGTAGGTGCGGTCGGGAGCGGCAGGACAAACATTACCTCGTCGAGATCGATAACGCTACGGACTATTCCGCTTGCGACACACTCCAAAACACATGTTGCTTTGATTGTAATATCGTTCACTAGCAGGTATTTGTAGATAGGGTCTTGCGGCTGGCGCGATTTTCAAATGCCTGAACCACCAACCACAATAAGATCGACTGCTGCGCAGCATGTCGCGGGTTCGATTCCCCGCATGGAAGAAATATTTGTACGACCTACAAGTATTTGTTCCGGGTCTGGGTGTTTTCTATGTATAATACGTATGTATTTACAAAAAAAATGTATTTAAGTAGTTTATCATCCATCTCGTTACCATAACACAGGCATTAAGTTGCTTAGCTTAGGACGAGATGGCGTTGTGTGAAATGTCCAATGATATTTATTTATTTATTATTTATATTCAGTCATAGTTACGCAAACATTTATTCTTCTGTTTTTTATGGTAATTTAAATCGTCGGTGCATAGTTATGATCGTAATGAATGAACAAACATTATTGACAACTCTCTATACAATCTTTTAGCATTATGTTGCCGTAACATATACAAAAGTCATCGCAAAAAGGATAGGTACCATTTAAATGTTTAACACGATCTCAAAGGCTGGTAACCCTAACGACAACTTGTTGGGTAGATATAAATAAAACCAATTCAACGGGAGTATAATGTATATTTTTGTAATATCGGCCTGTACTGATACTGGATGGTATTAGCGCAAATTGCTTTCGATAGTTAAAGATACACTAGTTCGACCTGTTACGTCGAATTGGTTACTGGTTTGCAAGCGTGGTGATAGTTTTGTAATCGCACATACACCTCTCCACAACTTTGTTGTGAGTAGTTTTCATTATGTAAATCAACTGTACTTCAAATCTTATTTTCTTGATAGCATTCAATATAGGGTGGAATGAACCCGATCGCCGAGGATGCGCGTGTTTTGGCTACTATAAACATTAAACATAGAAGCCGAATAAATGATTTAGAATACACAATGTCACCAACCCACACTATCCTGAGGGTGTCATAAGAGGTGAATAAGGAACGCAAAAGGCATATCAGCTAGCTGTAAGAGAAGGAAATCTTGATACAATACAAACCCTCTCACCCAGTCTTGCTAGCTTGGCACCGTAGGCTAATTTCCCCCAATGAATTCGGAGGAGACCGGAGGAATGGGTAATTTGTGACCTGAAATGATGATGATGATCATCATCAGCCTATTTCAGTCCACTGCTGGACGTAGGCCTCCCCCATGGCTCGCCACTGAAACCGGTCTTCGGTTCTATGCATCCAGCTGCTGCCGGCTGCCCGTCGCAGATCGTCGCTCCATCTAGCTATGATGATGATAAAGTATTATAATTGGGATCCTCTTCCGACCTAAACATTTAAATCATTAATTCAATTATCATTTCAGCCCATAAAGCTTCGGGCCTCCTCCAAATTCATAGAGGGAAATTAGCCTACTGTGCCACGCTAGCAAGACGAGTTGGCACAGGGTTTGTATCAAGTTACTGTCAGTTCCTCCTCCAGACACCCTCAGGACGGTATTTTGCGGTGACATCGTGTATTCTAATTCGGTCACCACACGGATTAATAACATTAATTTTCGGTTAGTAACAATTCGTCTGGCAGTGTACAAAAGAATATTGCGCATTACTGCCAATTAAAAAAATATTGAAGACTTAGACGTTATCTATCTACTCGTATGTAGCATCGTTCGAAATTTGTTTATATTTGGGACAAATCTCAAATCTGTACGTTACGCTATTTTTGTAGAAAACTTTTAAAAATGATGACGCTATCCAAAAACCATAGTTAAGGTAGCATAATATGTTACACCTATATTTTTATCATTACCAAAAAAGCCACGCTAACATGACTTGCGTAGTGTCAAATGTATATTCACCCAGATCATACTGGTGCTAATAACAGGGACCGTGTTATCCAACTGATTCACTCTCGTTTGTATTTCACGTGCTATTAATAACTTTGTAAATATGTAACCAAAGTCGAGGTTACAACTTACAATCTATTAACTTAAATACTTTTGTGATGCAAACAAAGTATAACTTTTAAACGATATTTATGAAGCTATACGAAACTCTCACTATTTTTTTTCTGTTTTCATAAAGTGTGTATAGTGTCGCTAATATTACGTCATTTCATGTAAGCTAGCAAATAAATGTAATAAGTAGGTATTATTAATTTCGCAAGCGGGTAATTTCTGAATACGACTGATGATGAGTTTCTTATAAATTATACATCTTAGTTTTTCGCATGCCTAACAAATATGCGCAATGTCGTCAAGTCGTAGATTGAACTGGCGCAAGAATAGATCCTATAATGTGTTGAGTCTTGAATCCAGTAAATTTGCATTTAACTCAGCACGGTAACGGTGGTGTCTGATATTTCAAAAGTTGATGGCGTATCGAAATTTGCGGCATTGCATAAAATTAAAATATAATCCGTACATTACCTTTTTATTTAATTCTAAAAATAGCTTCGGAGAACGCTATCGCAGTCGTTATCTCAAGGCGAGATCATGCCGCGTCGTCGCCGTCGTCTCTCATGTTCATATGGCCACATTAACGCGTGCTATTGAATTGTTTTTGTCTTAACCCGAACAAACTCCAGTGTGTTACTTTACGCACTTGCTGTGAGATGTTGAAATGCCAATAACAGATTTATTCGAAAGCATTTGCGGAAACCAGCTGCGAAAACAGTACTAAATGGTGTGTCATAGGAAACAGCGAGTTACCTTGTTAACAAAATTCGTTGGTATTCGGAAACTTCGTTATGAATCGTGAACTGTCTACGTCATTATGTATAGTTTTTTCGTCATATTGTCACTTGGTTTCGTTTATCCAAATTGTAAAATTACATTAAATTGTAATTGTACTTACGCGCACATTTTCCCTTAGAATCACAATGTTAGTCCATAAACTCGTACACATATATCTTAGAAGTGATTATTTCTAGTGGCCATATGTCATTCCTTTCATATTCAATACAAGGTATTATAAGACTATTGCCTAAATAAATTGTACGAAAATACCATCCAAAAAGCGTGATTATAATTTAATCATCTTAAAAAATAGAATTGTGATAAGTTGCAGACGACACTTGAAAGCAAGGTGCATATTGTCAAAACAGCAGCACGTCAATTGGCCTAATCGGCGGCCGGCTGCGAGCCAATTACTTAGTTGACAGCATGGAAGCAATTCCTACATTTGAGGGCGGAAAACGCTACAGGAAGGCTTCCCTTTATCCAGTTACAAAAATAGGCATCTTTACATTGAAACAGTTTCTTCAATTACCTTATTAACACTCCCAACCAAATAATTTATGTTCGTATACTTTTTAAAGCAATTAAGTACTAAGTTAAAAAGTTATGGTAATTTTTTGATACGTGTTCGGGTTAGTATCAATTTTGTTTCTGCTCTAACAGCAATGTTTGATAAGCGCTCTGACGTCACCAACTGGATTTTAGGACCGTTTTATCTTAAGTTCTATCACATAAATGCATTGTGAGCTATTGTAATATCATCAAAGATCTTTATTTGGTTTACCTTCACCCACAACGAACAAATAACTATGTTTATCATGATAATAATAATGTCATCTCAATAATGGCGTTTGCTGTGCGACATCAAAGCGGCTCTATCATGGAGCAGCTGTTATCAAAGAATCATCCTCTTATCGCAATAGGACATTGACTCTGAAGTTTTACAATACTTCTACCTTTGATAATTTGACCTTCATGGCAATTGGTTTGGTGTTAGTTGTTTAATCATCTTACGGCATCAGTAGGCGAGTAGTCGTTTCTGGTCTCACTCCACTCAACGAATAATCATCGGCCCACTTTAGTCCAATGCTGGAGCGCCCTGTCTTCAGCTTGACGCATGCAGCTGCAGAAAACTGTCCTACACTATATACATTGTGCGGCCATACGAATTTGCTACAAATCAATTGTTGTACGTTATGAATACTGGATTCTGTAACCGCAGTCGTCGGCCGACCTTCATGTACACCGTCACGCAGATGACCTAATTTGGCCGAACCTAGAATACACAGTCTCGGCATGGGGGTTTCATCATTGGCCAGTGCCGGTTTTAGCAATACCAGCGCCGTGTTTTCATCGATTTCATTCTCGATTGACAAAGTTGCCAAGTTCGTCAATCTAGATTGAGATATTGTCTTGTAAAAAACTTCTCACTCCACTAGAAACTGTTCCAGGTATAGTCAATAATATTCGCAATGCTATCCATCATACATTTGGATACAACTCTTGCAAGTAGCGATTTTAGATAAAATTTAAAACGTAACCACATTCTAATTGGGCAAAACAAATTTCTTTTAATAGGTTTTTATAGGATTTGATTAAAGAATGAGAATGAGCCGAGTGTGCGATTTGATTAAAGAATAAGAATAGGCCGAGTGAAAATTAAAGAAAGAGATAGATAATGTGTTTCAAATGAACTGCATGCAGTGCTCCGATCGAACACTGCGTTCCATTATAGTGTTGCCAACATACCATTTTTTCTTTCGGCGCCCCTTTACGTATGGTGCCCTGGGCAACCGCGCCCTACTCTAACGCCGCTACTGTCTCTGGAAACTCCCTTGTAGACTTGATCCCCACCGAAAATGTTCATAAATCTTAGATTTTTGGGCGCATTTGTTTGCTAGTAATTGTGTTAATTCTACTACTGCTGCTGCTTCTGATACTACCCAGTGCTGAGTCGGGCCTCCTCCAGTGACATGGAGGGCAATTAGCCTTTTAATTCGCATTTCTTATATTGAAGGCCGTGTTTTTGTAATGCGGACCGGACCATACCACTTATACTAGACCCGGTGAAATGTGACCTCAAACTGTCGCGGCTTTCAATTTGTCATGATAAAACTAAAGATAGTCTTGGTTATAAAATAAAATAAATAAATATCCTTGGACATTTCACACACCGCCATCTCGTCCCAATCTAAGCAACTTAATGCTTGTGTTATGGTAACGAGATGAATGATAAATTACATATATACATTTTTTTTTGTAAATACATACATATTATAGATAGAAATGACACCCAGACTCCGAGCCAGTGCCCCTGGTTTAGACAAAGACACTTGCCCGACCCCGGAATCGAACCCGGGACCCGTTGATCCAAAGGTGGTACATCTAACCACTAGACCAACGAGGCAGTCCGAATCCGGTTATCTTCAACTTATTTTTATTGTCAACACTAAGGCTCACTACAACAGTCAAATGGAAGCGTATCCATGTCCATCGGGGCCTAAGTACTCGTAAGTAATTACTTAATCACATTTATTTTATTTCGTAATTTGCAAAATTACCATCAGTTACAATAAACCAAATTGACAGCTGTTGACAAAATCGGCAGTTATTATCGACATTACCATAACTAATTAGGTAACAGCATTACAGCATTTCTCAGGGTGGACATGAACTCGCGCGCCTATTATAGTTACCTTTTCAATTTTTTTTTGTGTTAATAGCTAAGTAGCTCCCCCCACGGTCCCCCAACGCGATGTAGTTTTTTTAGAATTATTAAAACATTACATACTTAGGTACTTTAAGATTGAGTTTCTTTCATTATTTTTTACTTTTTAAAGGGAACCGAGGTTGGGTTTTTTTAAATATTTTTTTTTAAGTTTATTGCTAGCATACAGGCAGGGAAACAGACGCAGTGGATTCAGACTGCTTTTTTTAATATGTGGCGATGTTGTTCAAAATATTGGTTCCTAAGATGGGAGGATTTTCATTTTTAAATATGTTTCACTTTTTGTAGATCTCAAACTTTTACATCGTTAGAAATTGATAATTGGTTTAAAAAACCCTTAGTTTCTCCTTCTACGTCTAACATTTACGGCAGTCGTCAAGGGCAGGTCAGTAACGTGAAAACTACTGTCTGATTTGACCAAACGATTCGATAGTGACTAGATGGGTCTCACAGGGTAGACGGTAATCGTTTCTTACAAGAACCAAACTATGTTAGACTGGTGGTAAAAGACATATAAATACTTATTCAATGGTGTTTTATATTTGTTGAAGGTGATCGCATCGCGGTGAAGGCGGCGGCATGTGGCGCGGCGCACGAGTGGTTTTGCTCGTGGCGCTAAGCCTGCTCGCCAAAGCGGGTGCCGCCAAGAAGTACAACCTCACAGTGGGCTACCTGCCCTGCATCACGGGCGAGCTGCGAGATCGCCAGGGCATTACCATCTCTGGGGCGCTCTCTATTGCCCTTGAAGAGGTACGTTGTACATGGCCGCCTATCACAAATATGGACTTGTATGATTGCTCGAGTGATTGTGATTCTGATCTCATTTGTTCTATATCTTATAAGCATCAGCTGAATATAGCCACCTTAGGCTTAGTATCCTTTGTACGTCAGAGATGTTTAACTGAGATGTTAAACTGGGAAGAATTTATTTGTCTAAACAAAGTATTATATTAAGATGAAGAATCTTAATGATATAAAGAAATTACGGATTGACCATAAGTTCTATCGTGCGGTACTTATTGATCCAGTCCTTGTATCTATTTTAAAAATCGAATTCTGGAAAACCGAATACGAAATAACTGAGAGCGGTATGACTTATTATTTATACTGTTCACATAATAGTTTTCAAGTACATGTAGCTGCTTCCGTGCTTATAATTTTCACAGGGTAATCTCAGGGCGAAATAAATAAATAATAAATATCCTTGGACATTTTACACAACGCGCCATCTCGTCCCAAGCTAAGCAACTTAATGCTTGTGTTATGGTAACGAGATGGATGATAAACTACTTATATACATTTTTTTTGTAAATACATACATATTATAGATAGAAATGACACCCAGACTCCGAGCCAGTGCCTCTGGTTTAGACAAAGACACTTGCCCGACCCCGGAATCGAACCCGGGACCCGTTGATCCAAAGGCGAATATATTATATAATTATAGTTTGAGGTAGAGATGTAGGCAAGGATTTGTATTGGAAGTCCAACGTATGTAACACTGCGCACTATGAATGTCTGTATTAAAATATATTTAACGGTATCGACGCCAATTAGGGCCAAGAAGCGAGTCGGACAAGTACCAAGATAAACTTTATTTGATCAGTACAAAATCATATCTATATGTACTTCCGCAACTATTTTTAGCGCGAGGGCAAACAAGCCGAGTTAACATTTAAAACTCTTCGTACATAAATAGATGTAACAGCGACATTTTAGATTATTCTTTTTTTATTTTTGTAATAAATACCGTTTGTAACATTTGCATATTGCGTGCAAAGTGATTACGGTGCCTGAAATAGACTGCATGGCACTGGTGAGTGAAGCAAGAATAGCTAGTTGCCGGTTCAATGATGTCGGACTAATCAATTTTTTTTTTAAAGTTGGTCGTGAATTCTTTGTCAATAAGTCGGATTCTCTTAACACAACAGAGCCATAGATGTATTAAATATATGTATAGGTGATAATTAAATTGTTGATCTTTATTTTGTCATCATCGACTTCTCGATAGCGGCGCTATTATTCTGAAACCTACGAGAGTTTTTATAAATTAGAATTAGTAAAATACATTCAGGACCACAGTACCTATTTCGGTTTAATTGCAAATGTAGTCATAGTTATAATCTATAATGTGACTGGAAAAATACAAAATAATAAAACAAGGCACTAAACTTAAGTAAATACCAAGAGTATTATTTAACTAATAAGAATGTTTGGATGATCAGATATTGGTCCCTTACATCGATTGCCTAATGCCTTTCGCCAGGCCCCTATTATTTATGTACCAACATTTAGACTAGCAATTTAATAGGTTGGGGAAAAGTTTCTTCGCAATGTTTTAAGAATTTTCAAAAAACTTTTTTATATAGTTTATTTACATTTAACAAAAGTATGTAGGTACCATTTTGTTCGATAACTTTTTGCCATCTTGTAGGTAGGGTCATGATCCCATTGCTATAGAAATTTTGGGACTTCTGATCAAAATACCGCGACAAGTGGTTTTGGTAGTCCTCTCGTGATGTTAACCTGACACTGCCTAAAGAATTCTGAAGAGACCGAAACAGGTGGAAATCTGAAGGTGCAAGGTCAGGACTATACGGCGGATGCATTAACGACTCCCAGCCAAACTCTCTTAATTTTTACTGAGTGACGTTATCATGATGCAAAACCACACCCCTTCTGTTGATTAATTCCGGCCGATTTCTATCAACTTCTTGCTTTAATCTCATCCCTTGTTCGCAGTAGAGTTCAGAATTAATGGTCCTGCCTGGTGGTAACAGCTCATAATGAATAATGCCCCTCCAATCCCACCACACATACAGCATCACCTTGTTGCGAGTTACCCCGGGTTAATTTCGCCACAGTCTGCGAAGCCTGACCGGCCTTTGACCACGACCTTTTTCGCACGTTCTTGTCGTACGTGATCCACTTTTCATCACCAGTTATCAGCTTCCTCAAAAATGGTTCGGTGTCATTACGTCGTAATAAAGAATCACAAATGATGTACACGGTTCATTAGGTTTCTTACAGGGAGCTCGTGAGGTACCCAAATATCTAGCTTTTTGTGGTACCCAGTTTTTTTCAAATTCGCAAAAACTGTTTTGTGGTCAATTCCCAGTTCTTCAGCTACGTCGTAACTACTGATATGCCGATCATGTTCCACTTTTTCAAAAATGGCATCTATTTTATCCGTAATAGGGCGACTAGAGCGACGTGCATGTATGACATCAAAATTTCCGGATTGAAAACGCTTAAACCAAATTTGTGCTACTCTCACAGACACTGCACTAGGTATGCACTATACTGCACTAAGTACCACCATAAACATCGCAATTTTTTTCGCGGCTTGTGGTGCGTTTTTTTTATTTTTGTAGTAAAGTTTTAAAATGTATCTTATTTCTTCATTAGATTTACTCATCGTGACTGTACGAAAAACAAATGAAAATCACACATTTTCCTAATTTGAATTTGGAATTATGTTCTTTAAAATTTTAACTTTAAATGATACCAAAACCAGCCAGATACAAATAGTATGATACAAAGAGATTTTATTACAATTTCATACATACTATAATGCGCAAAAACTTTTCCCCCAACCTAATAGATGATAAAAAGTAAGTATGAATTAATGGCTGGATCTATGTAATTAATTCGTATTTGTTGGGGGTTAGATGGGTTAGGGTTTACATGTGCCGCCTTTGGATCAGATCAACTATTCCGGGGTCGGGTAAGTGTCTTTGTCTAAACCAGAGGCACTTGCTCTGAGTCTGGGTGTCATTTGTGTATGTGAAGAAGAAAAAGAATTATATAAGTTTGGTTTTATAGGTTGCATCCACAAATATATAATGTATAACTAGCGACCCGCCCCGGCTTCGCACGGGTGCGATGATGAAAATCTAAATTTATCAGTGTTCCTCTTCAATATTATGCATTTATTATATATATTATAAACCTTCCTCTTGAATCTATTAAAAAACCGCTTCAAAATCCGTTGCGTATTTTTAAAGATTTAAGCATACATAGGGACGGACAGACGACAGCGACTTTGTTTTATAACTATATGTAGTGTTGATATGAAGCGCTGCAATAGTAAGGTAGCTTCCAAATGTTACCCAATAGTGATGTTCACAGCTAAACAACAGCACGGATCTGCTGCCGGACGTACATTTGTCTTTGGTATGGCACGACACCAAGTTTGATACGGTGACAGCGACGCGGCTGATCACAGAAATGAGTTGCGCCGGAGTCGTAGCTTTCTTCGGGCCCGAGGGACGCTGCGAGACCGAGGCCATTGTAGCTCAGTCAAGGAACCTACCAATGATATCTTATGTAAGTAAATTTCATTTTATTAGTATTTTGGACATCGATATTGTATCTTTGGTGATGCATTTAGTGGTAGGATCCGCTAATAGTTGGGACTATTCGAAAGAGTGTCAAAGTCTAAGAGAATAAGCGCACTGAATTGGTAATATCTGTTGAAGAACCGTCAGTCGCTGGAGTAGATAAGTAGTTGAGTGGAGACGTTTACGCAGTAAGCGTAGTCTAGGACGCCCCTCGTCTAGATGGAGCGACGGTCTGTGAAATGTTGCGGGCAGCGGCTGGATGCGTTGAGTTGAAAAGGGCGGATATGGCGCTGGTTTGGGGAGGCCTACGTCTAGCAGTGGACGAGAGTAGGCTGAACATGACCTGTCCTTAAACTCGAAGAGACCTGACTCGGTAAAGGGTTGTTTATAACATGCAATGGTGATGATTAATGGAGGCTCTTATGTAACAGATCACGCTCGAAGTTAAGATACATTTGGATCTAAAAACAGTAGTTCATGCGTCTGTCGGTCCACTAAATGCTATTCCGAAGGGTCTTATGCTCTTTATCAGATAATTACTATAGGTACTTGGGATGCTTTCTTGTAAGTAAATAAAGTGATTTGTAGTATGGCGTTCAAGATTGCACAATCGACGTAACGAGACCGCTTGTCGTCAGTGATAAACTAGTTTATGATTAAATTCAATTTTCAAATTCGCTTTGCCGTAAACGCCCGAATGTTTTACTCGTTGCGAGTTGGATGGAGGAACCGTCATACGTGTACGTCTCGTTCATTGTATAGATCAAATTATCAGAGTTTCTTTGGGTTTAGCAGCTAAACTTTAGCTGGGAAAGTGCTTAATGCATACCACGGTCCCTCGGGGGTGGGGTCATTCGACTACCCACTAAAACCCCAGCGCTACCCTCACACAGTTTCGCAAGGATGCATTCTACTGTGCTGCGACGGGTTGCGACTATAGGAGTGCATCCCGGGTAATTGGGACGCCCTCAGTCAATGAGGCTTGTGAGCCTGGGGACCTACGCTAAGTCCCCTTACCACGGCAATGTAGCAGCACAGTCGAGGAGGAAATTATCAGAGAACTGTGCTGACTTTTTTTACTTTATACGCAAAGTAATAGTCACTAAACGTTATATATCATTGCGCTGAGATTATAGTGTCGAACATAGCACAGTATATCTATCTTAAAAAAATAACTAAGCGGTATATGTGCGGTCTTATACGGCAATATGTCTTTTGTTTGTACAAATTAATTTACGCAAGATTGCAGGCATTATTTTTATCTTGGCACGGCACGTATGAAATTTTGACAGTTATTGTTTTGTTCTAAGTTATTATTTATGTAAAACTTGTTTTGTATTAATTTAACACATTTACTGCAAAGATTTCTAAATTTAAATAGGTCTACTATTTAAATTATAAAATAAACTAATAGCCGGCTGTTGGGCCATCCTGAGGCTGTAATAAGAGCCGATTAAAGCGAAGAGCCAGACAAGATAGTCGAAAGAGAAGAAAAACTTGATACAAACCCTGTGCACTCCAGGTTGATAGTAAGACCCTAGGTTACGTCCTTCTTAATGGAGGATGCCTCAACAGTGGGTTTTGTGAACCATGATGATGATGATGTCTGCCTGATCCGTTAAAACGGTCCAACCTTCGTTTTTATTTCAATATTCGCTGTCAGTAAATATGAAGTATCGAAAGATTTTTCAGTACAGTTTCAATATTGCAAATCAAACCCTCATTTACGAGATATTGTGGTTTCTAATTTGTTAGGTATCTTATTTATAAGGTATAGTATATGTTATATTTAAATGGTAGGAGGGCCTTTTTTTACTTTCGTTACTCATAATCACTTTGCCACAGGCATAACTGCATTAACATTCAAACTTGAACATCAGTCAAACTTTAATCAAACTCAATGGTTTCGTATCTTTACTACAATATAATCTCACACAGCAATCAGATATTAGTCTAGTAATTGTCAAGGCATAATTAACCATTCATTTCGAAGAGAATTCACTAAATGTTAATTAAGAAATAGCGATTAGTCGCTATCTTGGTGCACGAGCTTTCATATGATGGCAAGTGTATCCCAAGATGGCCGCCCCGCTTCTTTCGACATGACGTTCCGCCAAGGTAGCGTTCCAATATACCGTCATTAGACGTGCCGTCATACATATTTTAATCAAGTATTTATTTTTATGCATGTATTTATTACATTGTTTGTTTTTAGAGATGTTCCGACTACCAAATGTCGAAGCTACCCAACTTTGCCCGGTTGGAGCCGCCAGGCGCACAGGTAATGTACAATTCCAAAGTTTTAGCAATTTTCTTTTAGTTCGTTACTGTTTTTTCGTCTTCCTAAAAAGAAGCAGTCATTGTGGTAATGACGCAATTTTGTTTTCATATCGAAAGGTATGTCACACCTAAACAAATAAAAGCCAATGTCTGTCAAATAGTACATCTACACTACACATCTATCTTCATCTATCTTGAAGAAGCTGCTCGACTGGGACCTCATCTCTACTTAGAATCTCTCCCTCTCGTTTTCGCGCGAATAACATTTTAATCAACAAACAACCTAGCACTGACCTGCAAATTGCAAAAAACGTAAGAAAATTTGAATTTCGCGGGCTACCCTGGAACATTCACCTTAAAGGCCAACTGCTGAGTCAGGCCTTCTTTATTATTTTTTTCTATGGGAAAATGCTTAATGCATACTGTTGCCCCTCGTGGATAGGGTCCGGTTTGTGGGACTTTGGAATACTTGACTATCCACTAATACCCCAGCGGTATATCCTCACACGCCTTGTTTGGGACGCCACACTTTCGCGAGGGCGCATGCAACTGTGCCGCCCCGATGGGTTGCGACTATCAGAGGGTGGGAATCCTGAGTCGGGCCTCCTTCAACTACAGGAGGGAAATCAGCCACGGTACGGTGCCACGCTGTCCAGTCGGGTTGGCACAGGGTTTTATTTTAAGTTACTACTTAGAATACCGCAGCCAATTGACCTCGTTCTTGGGGGCTGTCCATTAATCACGTGAGCTTCGGAAGGGGGAGGGAGGGGTTCGGCAAAAATCACGAAACATCACCAAGGGGTAGGGGGGGGGTATATTAAGATATCACGTGTATTTAATTTTTCGTCAATACGTACGCGTAATTTCTGAAACGAAAAGCATCGTGTTATGCTGCTTTGTAGGTACTAAAAAATTACACGTGATTTTTGATGGGGGGTGGGGGGATAGTCTTAAACCTCACCACGTATCACAAAGGCTCCCCCTTGGAGGGGTTAAAAAATGTTAAAAAAACATCACGTGATTAATGGACAGCCCCTTGGATGGTGTTGTTTTTTTTCGCGTGAATAAGGCTGGCCATGAGCTTCAGCGCCACCCTAGTGGTTTAAAAAAAAACAATCACGATTTCACCTCATAAATGACCCACTACTGATTCGGGTCTCGTCTAATTTCACGGAAGGCAAATAGCCTACTGTGCCACCATGCCAGGACGGTTTGGGACAGGGTTTGTAAAAAGTTTTCCTTCTCTTGCGGCTAGGTGATCCACCTCTCGATGCCACCTCAGGTTGGTATGGGTTGGTGATATTTTGTATTTAAAATACGTCACCACACGGATAGTATTTTAGACTACAAAAATATGAATAGTGTGATGCCAGCATTGGGTACACCGCAACGCGCTAGTGATGTGGTTGTTGTGTTGATAGTGTAGATATTACTCATTTCTGACGTCAGAAAAACCGGGAGGATTTAATACGCCCACCTTGCGTCAACGGTCATGTTTTGTGTCAATACTTGAAACCTTGGGATACGGTGAGAGTGCTTTTGAATTCTTTATAGGACTTTGTCAGCTAGATCTTGAGCCCAAGCTCTGTGACAGTTTGCATAATTGTATGTAAATGTAAAAAGTACATTATGGTTTGCTCTACAAACCGATCCTTCATTATGTATTTAAAGCTAAGAAAATGTGACGTTAACATTTCTTTTGTAATGGTGTTATTAGTAAATATCATGTCGAATTATTGTGTATTAGACTTGTAAAAGAATTCATTTGAAGTTGATTATTTGATATGTTCTCATTCATGATGTAGAGTTATGGGATTTATACAAATAGGTTGTATAATATGAATACTCTAATATTTTTTGATACAATAGTGATTCGATATAAGTATTATGGTGTATCCGTGTTGTGACGGTGTGATTTAGAATACATTGTGTCATCAGCCCATTCCATCCTGCGGGTGTCGTAAGAGGCGACTAAAGGCAATACAAAGGCTGAAAACCAAGTCGCAATAAAAGGAAAACTTGAAATCCAGGCTCAGTAGGCAAATTTCTCTCCGGTAATTGGATGTGATCGACTCAGCAGTGGGTTCATAACTGTATTACAAAAATTCGGTGACTTCTTGCCTTTTGCCATTTGCCCTTGCGAAGTATTTAACCAAACTGACAAATATTTACAAGTTATTGAACTGTAATCTCTATACGTATTGGCTTGCTAGGTTCATTTCGTGGGAAAATAAAACATTTCGTGGAAACTACGTCAGTGAATCATTTCGTCTATTGACAATATTTTTATCGCTTTCTTTTGAAGTTGTTTCTTGTGTACTGAAAGAACATTCAAGATTTGTAAAATGGTTGCCAAAATACCAATTTTGTTATTCGCATTGATTTTAGAACTAGGCAACAAGTTTCCAATGCTAGCTTTAGCTCATAACATAAGCTTACGAGATGAAAGTCTTTAAATTACAGTGCAAAGTATAGGCTTGAAATGATGGTCTAGGATCAGCAAGTTGTGGTGACGGATTTAGAATACATAGTGTCACCACCCCATTCTATCCTCAGGGTGGCAAGGCCGATAACCTAGCCGTAAGATCAAACATGAGATGAAACCCTGTGCCAACCCGTCTGGCCAGCGGCCAGCGTCTGGCCAGTAAGATATTACCCTCCATACAACTGGAAGAGGCTCGACTCAGCAGTGGCTCATTTATGGGCTGCGAAGTAGTAAAAGAAGTGCTTTTAGTGGCCTTCTTGCTAAAAGTATTTCTTCCAGGCATCTTTCAGACATGGCTCCAAAACGCTATTTCAATTTCAGGCCACAAAATCTGTTATATCGCTGCTGCGTTACTATCGATGGAACAAGTTCTCTATTCTTTATGAAGAGTCGTGGGTGACGGTCGCCCTGACATTAGAGAACCATGCTAAGAAAAATAACATGACAGTGAACCACCAGAGACCTGTGATCGACGGGTTCAAGTGCTGTGAAGAGAAGATGGCCTGCTGCGCTCCAGGTTTTTGGTATCAGTTCATACAGGACACCAAAAACAGGACTCGAAGTAAGTGGATACTCCTGAGGTTCGTTGGCGTAGAGGTGGCAAGTGCTGCATTTGGGTCACCGGGTTCGGTTCCTGTCCAGGATGCCTGACCCTTTGTACCTTTGTGTAAGCCAGCGATATTTCCTCAGCTTCTGGGACTGATGCAGTGATTTATAAGATTTACAAATTTTAATGGAGACTAAGGATACTAAGTACTTTGCCAGCATTGACAGAACATGGCCGAATTATTTACGATTCGATAAATACATTCTTGACTATCAACTAACAAACCCACTGTCTCCGGGCTGATGCTGCAAGGTATTAACCGTCAGGAAATAGTGTGCATTCCACGCAACAAAGCCGTCAAGCCAGCCGATCAGTTTGAGATCATTGTGCAAAACACGGAAAACCCCAAGAAATTTATTTTCCTAAAGCGGAGCATAGGCGTCCTGGAGACAGACGGCTGTTTGTTTGATTTGTTTGTATTAGTACTGTAGGCCTATCTGCCCTACGCTTTCCGAAACGCGGTCGCCACTCGAGAACTCTGCCCCAATGATATATAACCACTGTATTCATATGTTCCTTTCCAGTATATGTGTTCCTGGGTTCAGCTACAGGGCTCATAGAAATGATGACAGCCATGGAGTCGCTCCAGTTGTTTTCCAAAGGCGAATACATGGTCATATTTGTGGATATGATGCCGTATTCACCCAAAGAAGCTCTAAAGTATTTGATAAGTAAGTTTATAATTTGTCACTACCAGCTGCGTTCACGTTAAATTTATGTAGTTCCCTTTTTGAAAATAGTTGTCGCTGCTTCAATTTTAACGGGAGGTAATTAGGTACAAATTACTGCATATGGAATGTATAGTTTTACAGTCAGAATTATAATATTAGTTGGATTTACATTAATTCTACCATATTTCAAAAAGTCATATATGGTACTGTGATAACGAATCAGCCACCTGAGGGGCGCCATAGACAGATAGGCTACCATTTCAGTCTATCGTTGAAGACGACTTAAGAACCACATAAAATCCAGCGCAGTAACCTCCGTGGCTGACATGACGCAAAAGCTTTCTTTACATAATATTTTCAAGGGCTCAATTAAACGATTTTAAGTTAGTTCTCAGAACTGTATAAAGGTCCAGAACAAAAACAGTTTTACGGATAAAGCTACCAGATCACATTTAAGAAATAAAAATAAAACGAAAATTAAACACCGTATATTTTCCCACAAACACCAAGTCAAAGTGTAGGTTGTATGTATTTCCGCCATGATTTTATACCAAACTATTACTTATAGCACAAGTGTTTGTTATTTTTTTTTTTTAAAGTTTCGACTATACATATATATAACTATACGAGTTACGATCTAATAAGCATAATATTACCCAATTTTCTTGTGGTAATAAAAAAGCCGGTGTATTTTATCGCGAAATTATTGCATGCATTGAAAATGGCTGTTGAATCGTTTCTACACTACCCGGCCTTGAGGTTGACGTGGATGGGATCAAGTACGTTTTAAAAAAGTCCGGTGCGTCTTCGCCCACGCTCAATGAAACATGAGAGCCATTTTAGAATGATATTTTATTGCTATTGATTGATAAGTTACCGTTATAGCGTATTTCGTACACGTACGATACGTAAATTGACCGATAAATTGTTAGATAAAGTCATTAAGCTGTAAATCACGGCGATTGACGTCACTGTTACATTTTCCTATTTGATATTCTATAATTGTTTTTTTTAAATCAGTTATATTTTTACGGTATTTGATTTTTATTATGAATTTGTTGTAGCATAATGGCATTAATGGCCAGTGCGGTCGATGTGGGGCTTAGTAACGTCTCTGCTGCGTGTCCATCATATTAACATCTGGGATTCTAGAAATACACGATTTGGTATTAGGTAGAAATGGTATAATAGTTATTTGTGCAACAAGAGAGCAAAGTCGTTTTTTGCTGCGAGTGCTGATATTGAATCCCGAGCAAGCGAAGGAATCAATGATTGAATCACGAGCGTAGCGAGTGATTCTAGTGTTGATTCCTGAGTGCTGCGAGGGATTCAAAGGCACGAGATGCGAAAAATTTTGCTCTCGTGTAACACACATAACTTTTCACTTCAGCAGCGAGAACACTATAGCAAATGAAATATATTACGTAACATTTTTGAAACTATAATTAAATATTTTTAAGTTAAATATCAGTTTTTTAAGCAGTAAATATTTATTTTAGTTTAAATACAACAATAAGTTAAAAATTCAATAAATTACAATAAAATATATAATTATCATTTATGCTAAATTTCTTTAGTTAGTACGAAATTCCGAACCTGTTTGTCTTTGAGGTCGAATTAAAAATCGGAGTAACCCCATAACGAACTCCTTTCATCCAATCGAACTGTTAAAAGTACGTCTAGTTTGTATTTAATCAAATATAGTTCCCATAATATTGCTCTATCAATTTAATATTTATAATCTGTACTTTAATGCTTTGTATTGTTTTCTATAGCGCTACCTGCTAACATTTAACTTCATAACTCTAACGCAACTTATAACCAATTAATTTAACTTTCATAATCACACGAAATTTCTAACACAACACACTTGTCATTGGCAAAATCATCGGTATAACGATGGAAGCCAAAACCTAAATGAAGAAGAAGAAGAAAAATCGGAGCTGTTGGTACTGGCCACTTGGTCTTTGTCTCTCTCTCTTTTCTATTGGCGGGAAAGAGATAGTGTCAATGTTTCGAATTAGAATTAAAAAGTTACTTTGTCTCACTCAGTGGGCAAAATCGCATTTTGTCCACTGTTTTCAGTGAGCAAAACCTACATGTTTGAGCTACTGAAGTGAAAAGATAAATGTAGTGCATTGTTATTGACGTTGGTCGTGTGACTTGCTTTTCTAAAAACAAATACATATTAAAAAGACAATGTTTGTCCGTGAGCACCATATCCAGCGTCTGATGTTGTAATAATCTCTATTTGTATAACAGAGACCGAAGACCGCGTGTCCACGAAGGTGATATGTCCCAATACACTTGAGTTCAAGAAAAGGGCACAGTCTCTTCTGGTGGTTGTCACCTCGGAGCCCTCCACAAGTTATGAACAGTTCACGGATAAAGTCCGCCTCTACAATGCTCGAGCGCCTTTCAAGTTTCCCACAGCCTTTGGCGACCAGTTCAGCACGGTAAGGCGATTTGACATAAACTTAGATTTGAAAATATGTGCATGCATGCGTGTGGTGTAGTATTTAACATGCCTAATACCACCATCCCTTACTATCCTGAGGGTGTCGGTAAGTAAAATAGAAGGAAAACTTGATACGAAACCCTCTGCCAACCCGACTGGTCGAAAGGGAGATACAACCCTAGCGTCATATGTGCTAAATGATCGTAGACAAGCGCAATGACATCGGTGGCCGTCAGATATCAGCGGGACACATAGACGCAGGGCAAGTAAGATTGCGGGGTCGGGGGAAGAAGTAAGCGTGCGCTACTCGCAGGGCTACCACAAAAACTAACAAAAATAATTTCTATTTGTATGAAATAAAAATACACGATAACAAATCTGATACGCTATGACGTTTTTTTTAAATGAACCCCCTGCGCTATGTATGACCTGTATCGCTGGGGCAGTTTACAATCATGTAATTCACGAGCACAAGTGGCACCCAGACACCGAGCAACTGCCTCTGGTTTAGACACAGACATTTGCCCGACCCCGGAATCCCACCCGGACCTGTTGAACGCCTGGGCCCAAATATTTTTTTCCACCCGGGGAACTTCCTTTATTGACTATCCCCGCCCGCCTGGGTATGTGTGGGAGTCCCCTCCGCCTCAGAGAGAAGACGGATGCATACCCACTAATCGTCCCCGGGGTGTACCGTCCCGCGATTGCTGCCCCGTGGGCCCTGACTGTATCTCCACGGGGACAGCATGAACGCCTTTTTTTTTTTTTTGCCCGGGGTAAAATCCTTTATGGACTATCCCTGCCAGCCTGGAGATGGCCAACAGGGGGTGTGTGGGAGTCCCCCCCGCCTCTGTCAGGAGACGGAGTCATACCCACTAAACGTCCCCGGGGTGCACCGTCCCGCGCTTGCTGCCCCGTGGGCCCTGACTGTATCTCCACGGGGACAGCGTGCGCTGGGGGAACGTTCAGAACCGTTCAACCCCATTGGTCTACAAGCTCTATCTGGAGCATCCTCCTCAGGAGCAATATTGCTCCGTGGTGCCATGCCCGGCACACGTGGCGCGGCACCCTTCGCCCCGGGGTCTCTCTCCTATGGGCGAGGGATTTCCCCTAATCCCTCACCCGGAGACCTCTGTACAGCATGAACGCCTAGACCAATATAATCTCAGTGAAATAATACACCCTGTGTATCTTCCTTCGTCAGTTCGTGTCAATATACGCGGCGTATCTGTACGACTCCATGCAGTTGTACGCCAAAGCCTTGGACGAGATCATTTATGAAGAGACGCGGCAGGAGGAGCTGTCGTACGAGAAGTTGATGACGATCGCCAATAACGGAACACGCATCGTCGCCAAGATGATATCCAGCTCGCCGTATAGAAGTACTGTAATATTGTTTATTTGTTACATCTAACTAAGATACGTGGAAATATAGGAAACAACAATATTTTTTGTTCCTTCTGAAAATCTAAGACCTACGCAAATAAAAATAACAAATAATTACATCAAAATCTAAGAAACACTCTCTTTCATGATTCAATTTAGTTTGTTTATAATTCAATGTACAAGTCGGAATAATTTTACTTCCAATATTGTTTCTTAGATTTTGATGTAATTATTTGTTATTTTTATTTGCGTAGCTCACGACATATTAGTCAATGATTGATTGATTTTTGTGTTTTTTTTATTTATAAACAAATATTTATTCTTTTATATCAGGGGGTATCGTAATGTCTGACATATGGAACTGATAAGACGCATCTGGCCAGTGCGACACAAGACCTTCCATGTTGTTGAAGGAGACCCGACTCAGCAGTGGGTCATAATAATGATGGGGCTGATCATTATGAGTACTATTATTGTTGTTCTTCCACTCTACCTCACTGCATATGTTCCTCTCTTTTTCTCCTGTTTTCTTTCTCTTATTTATTCGCTATGAGTTTAACTTACCATAATGGTGTGTATTTTTTCTCTATTAGCACGGAATGTTACGCATCTGTGGCGGTTTCAGGTATTTCCGGAGTATCTATTCGCCTGGACGAGCGCGCCGATTCCGAGGGTAATTTCTCGGTACTGGCGTTCAAGCCGACCAAGTACCGCGACGGAGACGTGAATTGCACATACAGTATGATCCCCGTTGGACACTTCCAGCAGAGTTCCAGGGAGTTTCCTGTGAGACTTTATTCATTTTATACACAGCACTGTCTGTTGGGTATATGTAGAAACAGGCTAAATAGGACATTGAGGTGGCCATTGCATTGAAATCAACAGGTACAAGACATGGCCTGAAGCTACTGGCTGTTTCCTGATTTGGCTAACTACCACAATTACATCATCATCGTTTCTTGAACCATGAATTACACAGGGTTGGCACAGGGTTTGTGTCAAGTTTTCCTTTTCTTGCGGCTAGATCTGCCTTTGCGTGCTATACGATAGCCTCAGCTTATTATGAGTTAGTGTTGTGTATTCACAACCTGTCACCACGCAGAATACCAGTATTTACACAATAGTATATTATTATTTTATTAAATTGCTTCATTTTTTCGCAACTGTATTAAAAATAGTCGTTCAGTACACGTGCGGAACCGTCATTGCAACTTGTTCCGACTGTCAACCCTCGCCTTCGGCTGCGCCTCGGCTCGGGTAGACATTTGTCGGAACTCGTTGTAATGACAGCCTTTCCGCACTTGTAATGAAATATACTATTTCATATGGGAGCTAAATGGCACACCTGTAATAAATTCGTTTCCCCGTGTGGGGTCGGGGCTGAATATGAAACTTCCCCACCGCACGCTGGGAAATACGCGTGCTGTAAAAGTCAACAAAAACCTAGCTCACTTGGTGGTAGGATCTAATGTTCCGCTCGGCTAGATACCATGCACGGTTTTCGCGTTAAGTATGATGACCGGTATCGACAGTATTACGTCCCTTCTGTCACGGAAATTAGGTGCATTGATGTGATGCTCGGTCATCCAATATCCAATATAATATTGGGTCCGACCTTCCCACGATGATTCATTGTACAATAACTGTGTGAGTGGAAATGTAATAATGATGATAATGGGCTTATCCTTCATTAACAGGAGTATAAACTGAACCCTCGCCTGCCCATCGACTGGCCTGACAGCGTGAAACCAGAGGACGAGCCTTCCTGCGGATTCCTAAACGAAAAGTGCCCGAAAGACGATTCCCAGATCACTTCGCTGGTTGTAGCGGGCACTCTCGCTGTGACGCTGTTCTGTGCATTGGTCGTCACGATCAGTATCTACCGCAAGTGGAAGATCGAGCAGGAGATCGAGGGTCTGCTGTGGAAGATCGACCCGCGGGACATCAACGGCTACCAGGGCAGCGGGCTGGTGTGGTCGCCCAGTAAGGTAACCCCTTATCTGAGGTTATGCGCAGGCTAGCGCTCCCTTTTGTGCCTTTTTAGCCCCAGACGATGAAAAGGAGAGTTATAGCGTACAGAAAATATGATAAAAAGAGTGTCCATGGAGTTTCTTGCCTGTTCTTCTCCATATGATCCTTCCTAACTTCACTTTCGGCATTTCAAAAACACCTGTAAATAGGTTCAATTGAAATAAATGATTTGAGTTCGAGTTAAGTAGGTATAGGTTTAACGTCTGTATGTGGACCCCGCCTAAGTTATTGCTTATAAAATTAGCTACCTGTCAGTGACAGTCCCGCCTGATCAGATGTTTCGGAGATGAGGCGGAACAATCGAAGTATTTTATGAATATTTCGATTCGATATTTTTGTTAGCACCAAATGCATGTTTTTTAAATAAAGTTAGTTTTGATATTACAAACGGACACAAGGTATTTAAATAAGGTAAACGAAAACTTAACACTGCAAAAAAAAATAAGTGAACACAATCGCTTCGTCTGTTGACACCTGAGCTCTTCGTATTCATATTCATTTTGCTTATCCTGTGTAGTTACCCTGATTTGGATAAAGTATTGTTTGTTAGCAGGGCTATTGCTTTGTTTTAGCTGAGCTTGGCCAGCGGAATCTCGGCTGAAAGCCGATGTTGTACGCAGATATTTACGCGAACAGCGCACTATCGCGGGAACGTAGTACGGATCAAGGAGCTCAAGTTCTCTAAGAAAAAGGTCAGTTAAAAAAAAACAACACATCACGCGATATCCTTCTTTTCGCTGGTGAAGTGCTTAATTATTAAAGCTGCTTCTCGAGGGTAGGGTCAGCGGTGGGTGCATGTTCAGCAGAGAACGTCTTTTGGCTGAAAGGATGATGATGATGATGATTCTACTGGGACACCCTCAGTCAATGAGGCGGTGTCGGTGGTAGGTGTCCCGACCCACCACCGGCCACAGGCGAGGGTAGAAAAGGCTCGTAAAGTGACGTGAAATCATGTGCCAACCCGCCTGGCCAGCGTATAGGTTAATTACCCACCATGTAATGGGAGGAGGGCCGACTTAGCAGTGGGTAATTTATGGGCCGAGTAATATTAATAGTAGTAGCAAATATCCGAACATGTTTTTTAGATGGCGTTTCAACCAAAACGATATAACATGTATTGACTTTTGTTTGTTTACTTTTAATATTGTTGGGGGAGGCCTATGTCCAGCAGTGGACGTCTTTTGGCTGAAATGATGATGATGAATGATGACTTTTAATATTAACTAGTAAGTATTACACCAGGATATAACCCGTGACGTGATGAAGGAGATGCGTTTACTGCGCGAGTTGCGACACGACAACCTGAACTCGTTCATAGGCGCCGTAGTGGAGCCTTTACGGGTGTTAATACTTACGGACTACTGCGCCAAAGGCAGCCTGTATGTAAGTACTTGTTCTTTTCTTAGTGATGCCTTTAATATTTCCGAATGTCTGATTCGATTTCTACAGAGTGTAGCAAAAAGGCCATGGCCTTCCAAGGTGAGCTCATAAATACAGGCTATCGAAAGGAGTAGTTCTGTGTATACATTATTATTCTATTTTGATTTTTAATCACAAACAAAATGTGCTTTATTAGTAATGGGGTGGGGCGTCTCGCTACAGGGCCTAGGGATATTAATCTACAAGCTACGCCATCTATCTTCCACAATGTTTATTGGGGTATTATGTATTTCTCTAGTTATAGTATGTGTGGGGATGGGGCAGAATATTCACTTCCCCACCGCACCCTGAGAAAACGCGTGTAAAAGTCTTGGTAGGATCTAAAGGTCCGCACGGCTAGCTACCACCCTCACATCGAAGTCCTTTTAGTGTGTCGTCGTCGTGTGTATGTGAAAGCTGGTGCCCGATAGGGCATTTTCTTGAATTGCCTGCTCTATCGTAGAACCTGGCTTTGCTTTCCATCACGCAAGCCTAGGGTTAAAGGTATTCAAGTTGCCTTTAAAAAAACTTTTGTGAAAATGACCAAAGGTTTCGCCAGAACTATACTGGACGAAGGAAGAAGGGTTTATGATTTAAGCGAATGAAAATTGACCGCCGAATGTCAGTCGATTGCGATGCTAGAGTAACAGCTTAAGTTAGTATAGTTAATAGGCTAATTACCCTCCACGTAACTGGAGGAAGCCCGTCTCAACAGTGGGTCATCTATGAGCTGAGTAGTAGAGTGGTATACACATGCTAAGAAAGATATTATGTATTTTTGTATGAAATTTTGTAATTTTCAGGATATAATTGAAAATGAGGATATAAAATTGGACAAGATGTTTATATCTTCGTTGGTTCATGATCTCATAAAGGTAAGGAAACAAATATATTGAAACACTCGAATTTGCCACCTAAAGTTATAAATCAAAATAAAAATACCTTTTATTATTTCAGGGTATGATTTTTATTCATACATCGCCATTAATGTATCACGGTAACCTCAAGTCGTCAAATTGTGTAGTCACGTCCAGATGGATGCTTCAGGTAATTAGATAAATAACATTGAGGTCTAGCACAATAATAATGGGTTGTATTAAAAGTAACTTGGTTTGTAGGTCGCTGATTTTGGGCTCCACGAACTGAGATCCTGTGCGGAGAATGAATTTATAGGAGAACACCAATATTTCAGAGGTATTCTTTTAATTATTTAATCTGTTTTCCTAGTATAGAGTCCATCGGGGCGATTTTATCAATTAATCGATTAGCGAATCTATCGAATAGTGTGTGTAATAATACAAGTGATATGTTTTCAAATTCAACTATTTCAACTTTGAAATTTTCACCCTGTATATTTTGAAACTAGAAGTATGTTTTGCCCGCGTAAATCTAACGCGCGGGAAATATCTTTTATAGGAATTTTAATAATGATATTAAAATATATCAGTAGTTTTCTATTTATGCATACCGCAATCCTGTAGACCGTGTTTCATTCACACGCAACGGACATACACTTACTAATTTGCTTCGTTTCGAATACTTTGCTGTAAGATCTAAGTATGAAAAGTGTTCAACTTATTTTTTTTTTCTTATCTGCAGGTCTATTGTGGAAAGCACCCGAGCTGTTAAGGGAGCTGGATATCCCTAACGGCTTTGTGGGTGGCTCACAAAAAGGGGACGTTTATGCGTTTGGTATTATACTGTACGAAATAATCGCACGGAGAGGACCGTTTGGTCTTACAGGAACAGAACCTAGAGGTAAGTCGTTCGTTCATGGCGGAATGCGTAAAATCGGCTAGTTTTTCTTTTACTACCCAGTCCGTGTAATGACAGATTTAGAATACATGATGTCTCCATTGCATCTCGAGGATGTTGTAAGAGCAGACTAAAGAAACTAAATGACTTAATGTATGGGATGTCATTGAAAAAGGCACGTGACTGTAAAATATTTTTGTCATTGCCTTTAGTCGGCTTTTATGACACCCACAGGATACAATGGGGTGGTGACGCTATGTATTCTAAATCTGTCACCACATGTATGTGTGCCATACTGTCAAATATCGTTAATATTGTCCCACAAGGTCAGTAATATGTATCTCGGGTTTCCTGTCGTTATATTTCAAGTTATAATCTTTGCTTTGTTTTTCTGTGCATTCTTTTATGGATGTACTAGCTGCGCCCCGCGGTTAAACCCGCGTTGTGGTAGAGTGGTAGAATTATTATTTTGTCAGATTTTGGACAATTCACACAATATCTTTTTAAATTGTAGCCTATGTGTTATTCTGATGATATATTATTGTAAAGTTTCATTAAAATCCATTCAGTAGGTTTTACGTGAAAGAGTAACAAACATCCATCCATCCATCGATACTTACAAACTTTCGCGTTTATAATTTTAGTAGGATAGGTATTTTGTTACATCCTGTATATATATCGAACATCTTGTTTTCTTTTACAGATATAATAGAGAAACTTAAAAGGCCTCGGTTGGATGGAGAGGAGCTCTATCGTCCGGACACATGCCAATTGGAGGATAGCACCGAGGACTACGTAATTTCTTGTATGAGAGACTGCTGGGCAGAAGATCCCAACTTAAGGCCCGATTTCCCTATAATTAGGAGCCGCCTCAAGAAAATGAAGTCCGGAAAGTGAGTGAACCTTCCTAATATTGTAAATGATTTTATCTCAACCCCGCACATGACAATCGAGCGAAGGATTCTTAAAAAATATCGAACTGTCTTTACGGCTGTGAATTTAGATTAATTTGGTGTCACCAAGCAGTACTGTGGGTGTTGAACATTTCATGCGTAAATATTCGCCAGCCAGATATAGACTTATGCTGCGTTATCAAATTGGTGTAGCACTTTTTTGTCTTGTTGGGATGCTTGATGCATACTGCTACTCTTCGGGGGTGGGATTGACGGTTATACAATAAAACAGTTGCGACTCATCTCAGTTGCGACTCCACATGTTCGCGATGACGCAGTCTACTGTGGTGCTCCAACGTCTTTAGGCAAAGTCAGTGGCAGTTCCCCTAATCCACCACGCCGCTTTCTTCTGCGACATGGCAAGCTCGCAAAAAGAGTAAATTGGTGTAGGGCAACAGTGACTCATTTACTGATTAAAACTGAGTAAAAACTTCTGGATGTGATTTCCATTTGACAATATTTTTGTCGATGGACATCTTTTACATCACATGTTTTGTTATACCGGCCAACATAGAGTGCCCTTCAACTTAAAAAGAAATAAATTATATACAATTTTCAATTGTAAAACTTCTAAGTCATAGTATTTTTTTTAAGGTCTAGAAACATAATGGACCAAATGATGGACATGATGGAGAAATATGCTAATAATTTAGAAGAACTAGTCAACGAGAGAACGAGGCTGTTGATCGAAGAAAAGCAGAAAACCGAAGACCTTTTACACAGGATGCTACCGAAGTAAGTATTGCCAGTATTAAAAAAAACCTTCAATCATAAACAATACAGGTTTACAGAACAGTTGATTTTCCAAATTAAATGTTAAAGGCACATTTCGTCTTAATTTATTTTTTTGTTTCTTTTTTTAATGACGCCATGTATTCACTCGGGCCAATTTATAAATGTTTATATCAGCAATATGCATGTAAATGTATGTTATTAATAATGTCTGTACACTGGACAACTGGAGTTATAGCCTAATTCAATAAATTGAATTATTAATATATATATATTAATATAATATATTTAATCTAAAGATTAAATATACTAAAGGACTTAAACGTAGCCAAATGAAATGTTTAATATTGTTTTCAATTGCTTATCAAGTAATTGTGTATTTACTAGAAATCTCTTCTCAGTAAAAACTGAAACCGAAACTTGAAATGTTGTCTTGGCTTTCTCTTTTTCTGGGCTATAATTCCATTCGTTCGACTATGTCCTCAATGGTATGTTTGAGGCGTCATAAGTACTTAATTGTAATGTTATTACTAATTGGAGGTACAATGTTGTCGGTGTAATTAATATAATCGCTAAATGTGAGCACAGTGAGGAAGACGCAAATACAACAAGCTGTATCACGCCCGGATGTCGCCGCTGTGTGCGTGCTGGTTTACATTTAGTCCACGTCTCAAACTATAGGTTTGCGTGTTTGCACTTTAACGTGCGTGGTGCAGTGTTTGCGTGGTCAAAGTTTTAGATTTCGTCAATTAAAACATTCGTAAATTGTGTCGGAACACAAAATTTATTTATTATTTTGGTAATCGTATTCTTATTTAGTGTCAATAAACCATTCTCTAAATTACCTATTGAATTTATAAAACTAAACACTATGGCAATAAAAACAGATTAGATTTTTTCATGGATTTATACTGTGCGACGCTAGTAGTACTTCCATGGTATTACGTTTTTTTTAAAATACTCGTATATATAGGAGTATTCCTCACAGTTATAGTTTATTTAGGAATTTATTTATTATTGACAACTTTTAATATGTAAATAAAGTTGGCGTTTATTTTTTGTTGACTGAATCCAGTAGAAATCTGTAGTACTAAATGGCGTAATTAAGGGAACGCCTGAACGTTAAGAGAATGAACCAACGCTGTGAATGAACGGTATAGAATGAATGATATTATTTTGAATTATTTCACAATGAAAAGCAACACCCTAAATTAAAAAAAAAAAACCAATTAATATAAGCGCTAATAAGGCCAAATAAATTGGGAATGGGATGTCTTTTGCGACATCTTATTTACATACTTGGTGTTGCTACTAAGTTTCGGTATAAAACATCGGTAATGTTTTTGTATCGTACCCCACGTTTTAGTATTTATAAATTGATCTTACAGTTTTCATTAGTGCTCATGTGAATAGTACGAGGTAATTTTAGTTCTGGAATGAATGGCTACTTAGGCCAACCAATTATGTGTTTATGAATAATATTTCCCACAATTAGTTCCCGTGCAATTGATCGGTAACGTTGTTTGGAACATCGACATGGACTTGATGTAAAACAGTGTTGCAACGTCTAAAATTTAATGTATTCACTTTGTTGTACTTGTGTTCTTTTCCAGATGTGGAGGTTGAATCCATTATAGAAATGTCGTGAAAATGTCTTGAGGTAATTAACTCCCTATTGGTGATTGTAGTTTAATATGGTTTGATCTCACAGCACAGGTGCAGGCCACAACTTCGAGGTGGAACATCGGAGTGTTGTTATGGCTCACTCTTTTCATTAACAGTTTGCGTAGAATTAGAGCTTGCTTGGGGATTGCGGTCTGGTGTGGCGAAGTTATCGGTGATGGTATTTCTTTCTCGTCACAGGCCCAGTTCGCTTTTGCTGGTGATCTGTAGAGGTTTTTCGGTCAGCTATTCTTTACGATATGACCTATGCACTTAGTTTTTTACCAAAGCGAGGCATGCCATTTTATTAGTTACAGTGTATTTTTTTGTAATTTATATACGTATATATTGTTGTGTATTCTATTAATAATGACGATTAGTTTTTGTAAATAAACGTAGAAAATAATTGGTTCTGATATTTTATTACATTTTTAAACCTTGGCAAGTGAATAAAAACGAATGCGTAGTATTTTTTAATATGTAGATATTGGAATGGCATGAATGAAACATTTTTTATCTTATACTTTTAACCAAAATAGTTTTTATGTATACACAGCAAAAATTTGCTCCGTGTCTTTACACGTGGCGTTCCATTTATAGATTTGTTGATTAGAAGAGTTACATCGCATTAGTGAACGTTAGTTTACCATTATGTAATATTTTTGCTGGTTTTTCTTGTAATATTTAAAGCTTACTTTTTACATACTTATAGTAAGAGTTTTTCGAAGTTATGTTTCTAATTAGATTTATAATAGCGCATTAAAAAATGTATGTAGACAATATTTTGTATGCATATAATGTTCCGTAGCGAACTATCTTGATAGACTAGTGGATAGGATAAGGCATTCCGCGCAAAGAACTTCCTGTATAAGATTTAATCGAAGAGTGTCGTTGTTACAGGTCAGTGGCTCGTCGTCTGACCACGGGCGAGGGTGTGGAGCCCGAGTCCTTCGATTCCGTCACTATATACTTCAGCGACATCGTCGGTTTCACAGCCATGTCTGCGGAAAGCACCCCCTTGCAGGTCGTCAATTTCCTAAACGATCTGTACACGGTGTTCGATAGGATTATCAGAGGCTATGACGTTTATAAGGTGGAGACGATTGGTGATGCCTACATGGTGGTAAGTATCAATAGTATTTTATAAACTACTCTAACACCCTCCTTCCGCGCAAGCTTCGTAAATAGGTGTACGAAGTTTTTGCTTCACGTATTAGTATATAGATGTTTCACATGTTAGTGACGTCAACATTATTAAGTTCGTCATCCAAGTCTGTAGGTCTGACTACACTGTGATCTTTTTTTGTTTTTTACTTGTTACTTGGCTTTATGTAAGGGTTACATTCGCCTCCGCTTTACTTTTGTGGTCGGGCAAATATCAATGTGTAAGTCATAGATGCTTCCTCTGGGTGATGTTTGTGTCCATTAATTACATATGCGTCACCATCCCTTTCCATCCTGAGGGTGTCGAAGAGCCGACAGAAGGATATGTCAAGGCCGAAATCCAAGCCGCAAGAGAAAGAAAACTTGATACTAGCATGTCAGGCCAGCGTGGCCCAGCAGGCTCATTACCGTCTTTGTAATTGGATGCAACGGGATGGAGTGGGTCATCTAGGGCTTGAATAGATAGATTGTCAGCAGTTGTCTGAAATCGAATTACTGTTTCTTTGAATCAGTTGTTCATTTTCCAGGTGTCAGGTCTCCCAATAAGGAATAATGACAGGCATGTCGGCGAAATTGCAAGCATGGCACTTGAGCTGCTCAATGCTGTTAAAAGTCACAAAATACCTCACAGACCAAATGAAACAGTCAAACTTAGGATAGGAATACACACCGGTGAGTGTTTTAAACATTAATCTGTGTACTTATTTTAAACTAATATTATTTTAAAACACATCGTTTGATGTAAGCCATTACTTTTATCACCAGTTCAGCTCATTGTCTACGCACTTAAGGTGGGTACACTAAAATATAGTGCAGAACACTTGTTAGTTTTGTTGTGTTTTTAGTGACTTAAACTTATTAAACTTTTTACTAGCGACCCGCCCCGGCTTCGCACGGGTGCAATGATGAACACCAAAATTTACCAGTGTTTCTCTACAATATTATGCATGTATTATACATATAAACCTTCCTCTTGAATCAGTCTATCTATTAAAAAAAACGCTTCAAAATCCGTTGTGTAGTTTTAAAGGTTTAAGCATACATAGGGACGGACAGACGACAGCGACTTTGTTTTATACTATGTAGTGATAGTGATTCAGGGTGGTGACAAATTTAGAACACGCATTGTTACCAACCTATACTATCCTGACGCAGCAGACGAAGCAGGTCACCAGCCAGAAAAGAAGGAAATTTTGATACAAACCCTGTGCCAACTCTTGCCCACGTGACACAGTAGGCTGATTTCCCCCAATGAATTTGGAGGAGGCCCCACTGAGAAGGGGTCATTTATGGGCTAAAATGATGATGATGTAATAGTGGTAGTTAGCCAAATCAGGAAACCGCCAGTAAGAACTTTTTTACCCGTACTATACTGAGGGTGTAGTAAGTAAGAGGCTCTAAAGGAACGCAAAAAGCAGGTCACCACTGGAGGTCACAGCTGGAAAAAAAGGAAAACTTGATACAAACCACAGGGGCCAAGCCTTCTTGTCTACGCGACAAAATAGGCTGATTCCCCCAATGAATTAGTGTGTCATTCATGGACTGTAATTACGCTTATAATTCGGCGACTTTGTGTATTAAACGATATTGCACTTCGTCAAACTCAAACTCAAAAGGAACTTTATTTACGTAGGTTTCATAACAAAACTCTTTTAAATCGTCATATTTATAAACACCATTATCATCTTACGGCCCCTGTCCCACACTAGGTGGTACGTAAAGAGACTGACGTAAAGAGTCGATCAGGTCGACTCTTTACGTCAGTCTCTTTACGTCCTCACTTATTATTATTATCAACTTATGTAAAGGGGTTGACTCTTAGGCCACCATCTCGCGAATCTAAAAATGATTATTTATTTCTGCTTTTTTTAATAAACCTTTTATAAGTAACTGAACGTTGTATTTTGTAGGCGCGGTAGTAGCAGGCCTGGTGGGTCTAACGATGCCTCGATACTGCTTGTTCGGCGATACAGTGAACACGGCCTCTCGCATGGAGTCCAATGGCGAGCCACTAAAGATCCACATCTCTCCGAGCTGTAAACAAGCTCTGGACAAGATTGGAGGCTACATCGTCGAGCCTAGAGGCACCATACCCATCAAAGGCAAAGGGCAGGTAAGTGTGGACCACTGACACCTTTTAATCAATATTAATAAAGCTTTATTCAAATGACTTGTTGGTCTAAGCGTTGGATGTGTCCCGGTTTCGATTCCTGGGTCGGGCAAGTTAGTTTGTGGATACCCCTTTCGACCAATATCAAGAAAGCTTTATTCAAATGGCTCGTTGGTCTGGCCGTTGGATGTGCCGCCTTTGGATCACGGGTTTCGATTCCTGGGTCGGGCAAGTTAGTCGTAGAGCTCCAAAAGAAAGTTGCTCTACAAGGAGACACAAATATAAATGGGTTGGACTGTACTACTCTCTGCCCTAGCGCACGCTGAACCCACGGGACGGTACATGATTTTCTTTGGCAAGGATTTGAGGTCTATCAAAGTGAATGTAATGGTTGGTCTTGTTGAATGTTGAGCACACAAACTACATTTGATCGAGCTTCTGTTTTTCATGTCAGCTATTATGTTCTTTTATGCGGATACCAACACTTCTCATGGTTTGCCCCATTGGGCATTACATTCCAAGAAACATACGCGACGCTATTGAGATTTAAAAAAGTTTAATTTTTAATAGAGAGGATGGTTGGCAAGTGCCACCTACTTGGGATTCAGTCATTAAATTGATCAAATCTCAAGCTATACACTCGTCTGCAAAACCTCTGAATACCGTGAGCGATTTCTGCGTGCACAGGGAACGTTATCAATCGAACAAAATTATAGACGGCAGATTTAATTGTTACTTTGTACTTTTGAAGACATCTGTCATCTAATCTCTTCCGTGACCACGATTGCTGCAAAGCATTTGAGACGTCGAGAATTAAATAATGTAATAAACACGCGATAAATCCGTTAAAAATTATTTAATTTCAATCTTTTACGTTATTTGGGTAGATTACAGACCTCGCCAAACTTTATGGCCGCTCTGAATTTAGCCGTCGGAGCGAACTTGCGCATCGTATATTTCATAACCAATACGAACGTAGCACACTCACACTAACGCACGGGAGGCGAGGACGCTTGCGGGTGGAAGACGGCGAGTGCAGGCGTGCCTTACCTTCACCCCCCGCGTACGTCCCTCTGATACCTGATTTTGTGTTCTGCGCAGCGTAATGCGGCTACATTAAGAGAGGCCATAAAGTTTGGCGAGGGCTGTAAACTGTCGTTTTTCAATGTTGTATAATTCCTCTAGTATTGATATATGGTTTTTATGTCTGAGTGTTGCGTTTTCATCGCCAACTACATGACGCTGGGTTGGACGTGGATGACCAATCGTTTCGTGTTTAGAATAGGAATAGCGTCTCAAGAAAGTCTCTATCCCGAAGCTGGCGTTTGATATAGTATGAATAATTGTTTCCCTCTATTACAGCTGCAAACGTACTGGTTGATAAGTGCGACAGAGAAGGCTATTCAAAAAAGGGCAGTTGAAGGCGAAGAGCGTCCGCTTTTCCGTCGCCCCAGAAGGAGCCCCAGACTAACCGATTCAAGGCATCCTTCACTCTCAGGTAAGATTGCTACAATGTGGCATAATGATAAATTTTAAATGGTTAAAAACTGTATCGGCTATTTAAATATTATTATGGACAATAAATATGAGAATCTTTTATAAAGGTATAATAACACAGAAAAGTGTTATTTGAGTGTTATATTGTGCAAATTGATTAAAGTCAGTTAAGTAGTTCAGGAGCCCACCGCGGACAAACAACGTGGCGGGTAATTTATATATACATATTAAGATAGGCACTTGGAACCTGGAAGATAGAAAATTCTAAAAAAAAGTCACGTGGCTATAGTCCTCATGCACATTTCGCATTAAATTGGTATCTGCCAACCAGGTGGATGTGGCGGCGCTCGCAATGCGATGCGGCAGAGGTTGTCGAGTGCGACGCGAGACTTGGAGACGTTCCGCGGGTCGCGGTGCTCGCTGCCCGCCCACGCTCCGCCCTCGCCGCAGCCGCAGAGGCGGCGGACTGACAACAACGCCGCACGCCCAAGGTATTCTATGGTCAACCACACGCATTGGGTTATCCTTGGCATGTTTACTACTCAGCCCGTACATGGTGATGACCACTGATGAGTCGGTAATAAGCCTACTGTGACACGCTGGCTAAACGGCTAGGTTTTCGGTCTTGTGTTGTCCTATTGTCGGCTCTTACGATACCCTCAGGATGGGATGGGGTGGTGACACTATGTATTAATTGTCTAAATCCCTTACCACATAAATTGGGAT
This sequence comes from Clostera curtula, assembly GCA_905475355.2. Classification (NCBI taxonomy): domain Eukaryota; kingdom Metazoa; phylum Arthropoda; class Insecta; order Lepidoptera; family Notodontidae; genus Clostera; species Clostera curtula. The sequence goes on along the minus strand of FR997797.1, from coordinate 9,865,091 downwards.
TGGCATGTATGAGACTTGCAAATAGTAAATTGATAAAACTCATTTAACGCTTAACCAGGCCGAAATCCTGCTGTTCGACAGTTGTTTGTTGAAATGCCTACGTTGGTGTATGCATAAATTTAATGTTTATGTCCGACCAAAATATCAGGTAGTAAGGTGGGTCGTTGTCTTGTGGCTAGGTTCTCTCTTATTACTTTAGTTGCCTCTTCCGACTGCCTCAGGAGGATTAATGAAATGATGTATTCTAAAGTAGTCAAAATTGAACTACAAAAAACATTACTGCCAACCATAAGATCTATTCCAAAGTAAATTTTGATACTTGAGCACTTTGGCTCACCACTTGTCTCTTACTACAAGTGGTTTTGAGTATACAGGACTTTTTTATTTGATAGGAACGCGCTAAGTTCAATAGCTTCATCGACGGCGTGCGAAGGATCACGTGACGGGTCCACCGAAGCGGTGCGATGGAGCGGCGGCCTCCGGTGCGCCCAGTCATTGGACGCTATGCCGCTATGCGTTCGCCGACAACGGACCTCACGCTCCCTGGACATCGACACGCAGCCAATACCCACAGTGTGCGGCGACCCAGTCTTCAACGGCACCGCAGTGGGAGTCGTGGCTGACGAGCCCCGCGCCGAAGATAGCCCGCTACTCCGCAAAGCGAGCCTCACCGCCAAAATTGAGAAGCCACGACGGAAACCCGCCAATTACATCCAACAACAGCTGGACAAGAGATGGCGCTCGCTCGAAAACGTAGGAGACGAGAAAGGGGAACGACGCGGGCCGCGGTTCGCTATACCGTCCTGGCTATTGGGATTTTTCAGCGCCCCGCGAGCTAGAGCCAGTACGCTATCTCTCCGGCGAGCCCCGCCCTTGCTCGACACTGAGTCCGCCGTCTGACGAATACAGAAACAGTTGCCCGACACTGTTTGCAAAAAATCGGGACCGGTCAAATACTGAATCGTCCGTACAGATGGACGTATTGAATCTAAATATGAACTCCGAGTGTATTCCCGCTATAATTAGTCGGGGTTGACGTTACTGCTTATATATTCGGCACGAGATTAGTTCGCGTTGGAGATCAAAGCTTGAAAGTTTCGTGTAATGAGCTCGCAATCCGTTTAGCACATCGAACCAATTAACCCCGTAACGTATTAGGATTTTTGTCAGCGCGATACTCGAGTGTATGTGTTTACTATGCCCTATCGATGTATATTAGACGATATATGTATGTATATGAAAATGATGTTGTAAATAATACGTGTAAGTAAAACGATGTTACCGTCAATTGTGAAATAAGAGTTTAATGTTATTAAATAATTTCTATTGAACGTTGTGTCTTAATAATACTGACGTAGATCACATTATATTAGTGTCATTCGAGAGACGAGGAGCGAGGGTCCGAGTTTCGTTAAGTACATGCGCTCAAAAATACACTACTTAATAATTTAACACTAATGTATATTTATTTACTACTGAGACCATTATGTCTGTCTCATATCTAGTGGAAATGTTTCTTACCTAATCCGAAAGTATCTTATCAATCAATAGTAACTTTTAAATATCTCGGATACACGCTCCTCGTAACATGTATAAACTAAACGATTCGTATCGAGCTGTGCTCGGAACCGCAAGCGTTAAGCGCTGCCATTGACTAGGAGTACACGGTAAGTACAAATGCATTTATTACGCGTCGGCCAAAAGGGGAATGCCAGCTCCGTCCCTTTCATTGTAGGAGCACCCGTTGATGACCAGTTTTATATCGCATGGCATAGCTTCCTGGGGGATTAGAGGGGTTTCTGGTACTGGGATTGGGGGTTGAGAGCTCTCCGTGTGTTCTATTATGGGGCAAGACACGCTGGTGTATTCTTGCCGGAGACAAGGAGTTTCTAATAAGTCGACGCGCTGCGTTGGGGCTGATCTAGTTTCACCAACCACCTGTGGAAGAATATAGGTGGGTTATGGTGTCAGTCATTAAAACGGTGGCCAAACACATTTACCGGGATCTCGTTCGTTTCAGCCCATGAATGACCCACTACTGAGTCGGGCCTCCTCCAAATTCATGGAGCGAAATGATCCTACAGTGCCACACCGGCAAGACGGGTTGGCACAGGGTTTGCATCAAGTTTTCCTTCTCTTGCGGCTAGGTGATTTTCCTCTTGCGTTCCCTTAGTCGCCTCTTACGACACCCTCAGGATGGTATTGATTGGTGACACTGCGTATTCTAAATCCGTCATCACACGGAGTCTGATTAGTACCGGGATCTAATTTAAATCAAAAGCAACCTATTGTTAGTGAACATACACAGTGTTAGAATTTTGTTAAACTGGTAACTGTTTTCATGGCTGCAAATCGGCATTAAATTTCATTAATTTGACCTTTTTGTCTATTTTGTGTGTTTACAGAAATATATTTGGGGATCCGCTCTCACCGATTCTGTTCAATATAGCAACCTTTGAATTGTTCTCCAAAATAAATAATGTGCATATGTGTCAATATGCCGACGACTTTGTAATGTATCACACCGGAAGTAATAAATTAGAAAGTATAGATATAATTGAAAACAACTTAAAGATTAGTTCATCGTTTCTAAGCAGCATAGGACTGGAATTATCCGTAACTAAATCTAAATTATGTCTATTTAGCAGAGGGCACAAAAGACATATGGTAGAGTTAGCAGTCGGTAACCATATACTGAGCTCTGTAGATACTTACAGGTACTTAGGGTTTTGGCTAGACACATCTTTACGTTTCGGAAAACATATTAATGAGCTTGTACAAAAAACACAACGAAGTTTGAATTTACTAAGGCTGTTGGCTGGTGGCTTATGGGGGGTTCATCCAAAACATTTAAGGACAATATATAATGCTGTAATTAGAAGCCTAATCGATTATTGTAGTTTTCTTTACGATAATAGCGCAAAATGTCACTTATTAAAATTACAGAAAATACAAAATCAGGCTTTAAGAATAGTAGGCGGTTTTATTAGGTCAACGCCGATTCACGTAATGGAAAGTGAGATTTGTATACCTCCGCTCTCAATACGTAGAAAATATTTGGCTTATAAATACTTTTTAAAATCTCTAGCTTGGAAAGATAATGTCACTACAAAACTACTATCAGAATTTAGTTCCCTTTATCGAAACACTTACTGGTCTAAGAAAAAGCTCCCATTGTTAGGAACAGTTTATGATGAATGTAAGGATATACAAGTTGCCTCATCGTCGCCTCTAGAAATGTTTTCAGTTAAAATTTGGACCACTAAAATTGATTTACAAGTAATACTTTCTTTAAGTCTTGAGTGTATAAAATCGACCAAAAGGAATTATGAATTACATAATTTGAAGTATGATGTAATAAAAGAAATAGATACTAAATATGAGAATAATGTCAAAATTTTTACCGATGGATCTAAAAACGCATGCGGACGTGGGGCAGCTTTTTTCATCCAATCAGAAAGTGTAGTGAATAGTAATCATTGTTTTAAAATTAGTAGTGAACTTTGTGTTATGTCAATGTCATTGGAATTACTTGCAATCTCAGAAGTTTTATCCTATGCTAAAAATATGTACAATGGGTCTAAAGTTGTAGTGCTCACTGATAGCAAAAATGCTTTACATCATATTGCTCGGTGCGCCTCTGGACGCAGAGGTGTTCCGATAGCTTATGATGTGCTATCCAAGATGAACGAGTTAATTTTAAGTCATACAAATCTGATATTGCAATGGATTCCAGCACATATAGGCATATATGGAAACGAAGAGGCTGATAAACTTGCCAAATGTGCAATTTCCAGTGGAAGGGAAATCATCGTAAAACCCGCATTTTCAGAACTATTGCCAACATTCAGAAACAAATGTTCGGACCTTTGGAAAACATATTTTGACGAAAGATCTGTAGAAAAAGGCATATGGTATAAAACTATTCAATGTCAACCTCCTCGCATTCCTTGGTGGATAAATTGTAATATTACTAGGAAAAATATTATTATAGCTCATAGAATTCGTTCCGGACATATTCCATCAAACAAATTTGCCTTTTTAATGAAAAAGAAGCCATCACCGAATTGCGATTTATGCGGCGTAACAGAAGATATACACCATTTGTTGATGGATTGTGTACGGTATCGAGCACAGAGATTACAAATTGTCCAAACTCTAGGTTTAAATATTTCACAACTAGGTATCTACAAGATATATTGTCCAATCCCATCAGTAGTGAGGCATGCCAAATATACAACATGTTCTATAATATTTAGATATAAGCGTAGCTGTAAATCATGGAGCTAGGTACCATAAGACTGGCATATACGCATGTATAAAAGTCTTTTAAATTAATAAAGAAAAAAAAAAAATATATTTAGTAAATCTGTTTGTAGGACATTTGATATTATCATGTTGAGAGTAGAACTTAATCTCTTTGATTCCATTCAAAATGATACACACATACCTCCATTAAGTACTCGTCGCTACGATGATGGAACATTCCATCTGTGTGAGATTCTAAATGGTTCCCAGATGCGAACCGTAACTTTTTTGGAGACTCCAAACTGCTACATCTGAAAGGAATGAATCATTGAAATATAATCTATACACGTATATTATTTTGTCGACAGTAACGGAGCCATGCTTTTTTTATTATCTACATTCATAGAAGATAAAATACCAAAAATAAGCAATACAAATAAAAACGGTTCAAAATTTTTTCAACAGTCAGAGTCCGCGAATTTTTGAAACTATTGTTATACCATTACACTATTATTTAGGATTTCATAATTTCTTGCTATGTAGAAATTTTAGAATACCTAAGAATTCATTTTAGTATAGTTAGTTCATTGAAAAGTCAATGCCTAGATGATATGCTCACCTATGTAGTCCACCGACTTGGTTCTTCCAGTTTCTATTTTTGAGAGAGCTTCTTTGCCCTCGTTTTTCGGTAGAATTTGGTTGTGTGGGGTCTATTTGGGCTCTCCTTCTTACCCTCGCAGCCGCTGCAGTTGGCTCTTCCCCTTTCAACCAGTATGTCATTTGGTCCCGTTTGCCCTTCATCGAGACTATTCCACGCTCTTCCAAAATGTACCCTCCCAGTTGATCAAGCAGAGATTTGCATGTGGAACTGCAGTGGATTTTTAATGCTAAAACCAGAACAAAAAATACAACTATAGATAGCTGCATTTGGAAAAAAAAGCATCTACATACCGTAACACATGAATCATGCACAGCGTAAATTGCGACAGTGAAATGTACAAGAGTCAATTATAGGATTTAAGACATTCTCGAAAACAATCATCGCGGTAAAAAGGCTTGTCCAAACGCGTCTTCCCGTTTAGATAATCATACCCTGGCGCGGTTAAGTGTGTTTTTAAGCCGAACAGTCTTGCAGGAGACGGTGAGAATGACGGAAATATAATTTACTTACGAGCTCCAGTCGATTCGAAACGGCTGGCCGTGTTGACTGTGTCGCCGAAGAGACAATACCTTGGCATCTTCAGGCCGACTACGCCGGCACATACAGGCCCTGTTAACAAAATTATTTTTGCCTGATAGTCGTACTGTAATATTCAATATGGCCTAAGCCTCCATGTATGGATTTAGGGAAGCGATTGTAAAGAGAATAATAAGTGGCAGGGAGTGGACCATGGTCCTGGTTCGAACAGTTCGTCTCTGTAGAGGAAGAAGTAACTAAGTCTTAAAAAATTGTTTGGCCATTTTCAACTTAAGGTGCTGATATCTTAGGTTGAAAATTAATTACATAATTATGAAGACTTACTTAATTCTCGCTCTACGGGGACGAGTTGAGGAACGCCGTTGTAGGGAGCTAATTTCCAACTTTCAGCACCCCAGTTTCCTACACAACCTGGCTATCTTCAAGGACCCATGATAATTTCCAATTTTAGATAAGAGTCGCTCGAGTAGATAATGGCAAATGGAACCTGTGTGCTTTATTGCCGTGCGAGTAGTTGGGAATGTTTACCTGAGTGTATGCCGACACGCAGCATAAGTCGATGGTCCGGCCGATGCCGCAGACGAAACGCTCTGGTTGCTGATAAGAGCGCTAGGGCCATTGACGCTATCTCTCCAGCGTGCAGTATGCCATTCCGAATTGGTAGTCCAGATACCTTAAATAAATAATATTAAACACGGGCAAATGAGCACGAACAGAGGCCATACGAAATATATTCATGGCGCCAGAGGCTCCCAAACTTTTAGGCCTACTAGACCACATTATTTTTGTTTTTAGATTGAGATCTCCCCGCTTAGCATATACTGTACCTTTAACCCCCTTGTCATCGTCCCAAAGTGGTATATATCGTCGATATATACCACTTTGGGTATTGTTTGAACAGATATAGTTTGAACTACGCGGGAATTGAACAGTCTACTGCGTCATCGTATCTATGGTATTTGGGGCCCGATAAACGGTATAAATATTACTTACGACCATGTATGCATCTCCGATAGTTTCAACTTTGTACACGTCGAAATTTTCCAATATAGAATCGAAGCAGGTGTACAAGTCGTTCAGGACGTCCACGACCTGCAAATATTTTACGTTTATTGTAGCTTTGCTAGGACACATTGAAATTGGACCGACTTCGCCGACATCTAACACCGTCACTTTCGGTTATTCCTGCCTCCATCTTCATCATCATAATTTCAGCCCATAAATGAGCCACTACCGAGTCGGGCCTCCTCCAAGTACATGGAGGGTAATTGGCCTACTGTGCCCCGCTGGCCAGGCTGATTTCCACAGGGTTTCGTTTCAAGGTTTCCTTCTCTTGAGGCTTGGTTTTCAGCCTTGGCATTTCCTTTTGTCCTCAGGATGGTATGGGGCGGTATCACTACGTATTCTAAATTACATCACGGACATTTAATACACAAGTTTGGTTAATCATACTTAAATTTATTAATTGATTCTAAATCTAATACCTGTAAGGGAGTGCTTTCAGCTGACATAGCAGTGAATCCAACGATGTCGCTAAAGTATATAGTGACAGAATCGTAGCTTTCCGGCATAACGCGGCGACCACGCTTCAATTGTTCCGCCACTGGAGCGGGTAGCATCTCTTCTAGTAGAGCCTCTACAATCATATCTCTTTTGTAATAAAAATTTGGTCGAAAATCAACAGCCAAGCCATTTCTCACTGGGCCATACTGAGCTTGGTCCATGCATACTGGCTTGGAAAAATGTAATGTCTCAGTTCTATTGTGTGTATTCATTCGTGCATTTATGCATTTCATGCATGAATTCCACATTTTTGTGTATAAGCTAAATAAATATTTCTTATATAATATTTATATCATTAACCAGAGGGTTAGATACATATCGATATTACCTAATCCATATTGGGTTAGATAAAATCAATATTGACATCGATTCTAAATCGAAAGATCAACTTCGAAAAATCTCGGATGCACAATTTTAAACGAGGTTGTATGACATTTTTCTTTAAAAAAAAAATGGAAATATTGTCTCACCAGTCTTTTTCTTTTCCTCCTGCAATTGGTCTGTCCGCTCGTCCACTAGAGCTTCCAGATTATTGGCGTATTTCTCCATCATTGCTATCATATTGTCAAATATATTTGGCTTCCTGTCAAAAACGCAAAGTACATCATTAGACTATATGTGTCTCTATGTGTACTCTATGCATACCTACATATGTTCGAAGTGTTCAAATTATTTTATGTTTGTAACCTAATATCATGTTAATAACTACTAATCTATTGTGTATCTTTGATAATTCTAAATTTTTTTTCTGTAGAAATTAATCAAAAATATTCACTGACATTCCTTTTCGCAGTGGCCGAAGTCTCGTCCGAATGGCTTTAAAGTCGGGTCGTGTAAGAGGATCCTCTGCCCAACACTCGCAACAGCATTCACGTACACAGTCAAATGAACCAACCAGTGGTTCTAGCGGCGGCCTGAAATGTGATTATTGTTTATAATGTCAGGGACAAACCGTAGACTCGTAAGTCAAGACTCAGAAATATAGGATTATTCTAATTCAAAGGTAAATTCTAGGTCTCTTAAAAATGCGAATAAAAAAGTAGTCACCAGTCTATATGATGAAAGCTTTGAATTCTTTGAAATATTACGTGTTGCCAAAGCAGGTCAAAAAATTTAATCAAGATATGTTTTTAAATGCTAATTAAGAACTTTGCACCAAAAAATATCCATTTTAATTTTCAAATAAGAATCGATACTATGTCCTCCCTCGAAATACCTCGGAAATAAACAAATTATGTTTGAACTATTTTCAGTAAAATATAGATGAAATGATGAATTAAAATATAACAATCGAATTGAGAACCTCATCCTTTCTTGAAGTCGGTTAACTTATTACCCACTACACCATTTGCAAGTGTTTAGAACGTGGATAGACTTGAAACATTTGGGAAATAATCAACTGGCCTGACGCCAACACTAAACAAGTTTTTGGTTCGGCAGCGATTGCGGGTTTGACAACCCGGATTAGTTTCTTAAAGACTATGTTAATGGGTACTGCCTCGTCTTTTAGACACATACCTACCTATAAGGAATTGTGTCAGGCGAAGCAACTCGCCTCAACAGCGTTGGAGTGGGCGGCGCGTCTGCACCGAACGGACCTCGCCTTGTGTGCAGTTCATACAGGACCAGGGCAAATGCATATACATCTGACTGGGGTGAGCCACTGCGAGAATCGTCAGTCACATTGGCATCTTTACCCCAACCCGCTGAACGAAGTAGCTCCGGTGATAAGTATACTAAACCTACGTAATATTCATTGGTTATTAAAGTTTTGGCCCATAGATGGTCCGACCTGTGCCGGATTAAGCAAGCGCCCGTAGCAAATTCTTTCAAGGAAAGAGTTTGCTACGGACCCTTTTCAAGGAACTTTAAAAATAATCTTAATAATACGCTCAGGCATAATATGCGGGGCCCGTAGCAATTGCTACTCTTGCTACGTGGTTAATCTGGCACTGGGTCCGACACAAAGTCACTAACTAAGACTTTATATGTAATATCAGAAAACGTCTTAGAATACGTAACCTTAGACATTTTAGATAATTGTAAGAGAAGGAAAACTGGAAATAAAAACCCAATCTGTCTCGCGTGGCTTAATAAGCTATACCCATAAATAAATAAATTGGAACAGGCCTGACTCATCAGTCGGTAAGTTATGGGTTACCTAGTGGTAACGATACATTTATATTTCAAACAAGTTATTTTATTTAGGTTAGTCGACATCACAGGAGACCGAAGAGCTGGTAGCTACCTCGGACAAAGAATCAGTCTAGCGATTCAAAGGGGGAACGCTGCCAGTATCTTCGGAACCTTGCCTAAAGGGACTCCTTTAAATAATATATTTTAGTATTTAAGTTTTAGGTTAATTGGTATTTTTAGTCTTGTTTTATTACTTAAGTTAGTGTTTATGGAATAAATAAAATTTTATTTTATTTCGTATTTGTAATGTATCACATTAAGATTGATTTGCATAAGTATAATGTTTCAGCTATTTTACAACGTCACAGTGGTTGTTCTGCAAATGTACTCACTTTCTATATGAGATCTTAAAGCATTTGGTTCTGATGGAGGCAATTCGCCTCTCCTAAACTCTTTAAGTCCAAAATCGGCAAGCTTGACAACCCATCGTGCATCCACCAAACAATTTGAAGGCCTTAACGCCCCATGGTACTGTAGTAGGGACTCGTGAATAAATATCATGCCCTGTAAAGATAGTTTTAGCAACAGTTAACATAAAATGGAATTGGGACATGGCACAGCAAAATGTATTAACAGACGAACAATTACAGCAGTCGTCACACGAGATGATTCAAATTAAATCGCTCCGTACACAACTGGTAACTACCAAAATTTGTAACAATAAGTTCAAAGATACCAAAATAATCCAGCGATTGTACTTACTCTTATAATATCTCCAACCAGAGACGCAATAAACATATTATCGAGTTTTATGTCTTCGTTTTCCAGAATATCCTGTAATATAAAAACGATTTCGTGCACAATAAACATTTTTCATCAAAGGTATACATACATGTCTTCCAGCAGCTGTTCCCAAATTGTTACATGGACGAGCTCGATACATAGTACAATTATTTTATGTCATCTACTTAAATATATAAACACTACAATGTACACTATGTTAATGAGTAAATTGGTCTTTCATTTATGTAATGTACTATTGATTTGTATTCAAACTCAAACTCAAAAGGAACTTTATTTACGTAGGTTTCATCACAAAACTCTTATATTGAAAGCAAACTTAATTTTATGAATCATTTATTAGTTTTCCACTATCTACATATTAAGAAAGAAACTTAGGATACATGATTCATTAAGAAATCTTCGCTTTGGCTAAATAGTAGTGCTTAAACAATTGTGTTTCTGTTAGATATTATGTTTTCCACAGCATTAGATGTCGGGTAGGGGTTCATGACCGGTATTCTCTTTCTATCATGTTTTCAAAGGTTATATCTGCAGCCCTAAATCTATAGTTAGATGCATTTTATTGAGACCGTCATCCATTTCTTATTTTCTTCAACCTAACTTAGCTACTGTTTTACATGGAGTCGCTGGACGGGCATCTTGTATTTACCAAATTCACGTTGTCACAGTCTCGCCTCGTTTATAGACTATCTTTAATCATTTAAATTCAAAAAGTGGTTTCAGTGTGACCTAAATTCCCTGGTAGACATTTTAGGACATCTATTGGAGGAGATGGATTAATCCTATTTTTTCCCGAGGACTGAACGGACTCATTACTATTGACCAATTTTTGCAATACTCAGTAAAGTGGGGCGGTATTTCTACAGTTTGAGAATCCCAGCCTTAATAATCTGTTTACCTTAAGACTTCCTCTAGTGCAGTACTCCGATAAGGCGCACACGTTCGGGGGTTCAATGCACGCCCCGACAAACCCGTTCACGTTATCATGTTGCAAATCCCGCATCTGGTGAACCCAAATTTTATTTGTGTTACTTCTTTATTATACACGCTGTTGCCTTATCGTAATGGGCACATCATTGGGTGGTAACAAAGGTGCTTATTAGGTATCATAAAATTCAGCTGTAATTCAAAATGAAATTATACAGGTAGAGGTGTTATCATTGCCTGGCCACATCGATCACTAATCCTGGCCTCAATTGTGATGGACAAATATTTAAGAAATTACTGCAAAAACACACTCGATCTTTTTTTAATCAACTTTTTAAAGAAGGAAGCTTTCAATTGGTTTGTATGTTTCATAAGGTTGTTACCGCTTAATTGCGTCGTTTATAAACCGACTTGAAAAATGGAATGGTATGACATTTTGTTGGAATGATTTGGTTACAGATTGGTCCCATAGATATTTTATCGAAAGCGGCTCTGTAGTTGGTATAACTTTGCAAAGCATTCATTGATCCACTTTTCTAAATCTAATGTTCAGTATCCTACTATAATAATCTGTCTCGAAGATGCTTATTCACACTATATCGTACACACTATAGTACTATAGCGTATCTACTATCGACACATTTCACAATTCTTGTCAACATATGGTGATTCAAAAAAGTGCTTTGGTTATCTATCATACATTATATTGTTCTAAGGCATAGTATAGCGACTTTGTTCTACAATATTCGTGCCCACACCGGAAGGCTCACAGTACAATGCCCAACGTATGAAGGCGATTTGTCTCAGTCACCTACTGCGTCATACAACTTTACGGGATGTAACTAAACCCCTATATAGCCATTTGAAGTGGGGACATAGAACTAATCAAACAGTACTATGTTAAACTATTCTACCTTGAAGTATGGGTGAGATATCGCCGTTTTAATGACTTGACTTTTATAACAAATGATAGTTTTCAGTGAAAACCAAAACAAAACTATTGTATTATTATCAAAAAAGCTTAGCCTCTGTACGCACTAGCGGCTGGCCCCCTAGGCGGCTAGCCGCGCGGCCTACTAAACCGCCACAAAATTTCAACCGCAAGTGCGTACAGACATAAGCGGTTGCATATCTATACTAATCTATACTAATATATAAAGCTGCAGAGTTTGTTTGTTTGTTTGAACGCGCTAATCTCAGAAACTACTGGACCGATTTCAAAAATCTTTCAGTGTTAGATAGTCCATTTATCGAGGAAGGTTATAGGCTATATTTTATTTTCAAAAGAATTAGGGATCCGTATGAAAATTGCGATTTTGTAAACCAAGGTGTAAAATCGAAAATCTATTTATGCGTGCGCTGCAAAAACTATTGACAATAGAACAAAATGATGTACTACGGGTTTGTAGGTCTTATAAAGATCTACAAAAAAGTCCGCGAGAGCACATATCTAACTATCATAGTTTAGTCACAATAACCGATTTTATGTTCATAAATAATATGCACGTTTTCGAAGCCCACGCGGGCGAAGCCGCGCGCAAAAGCTAGTTAAATTATAAAAGCGGCAAGCCGCGCGGCTAGCCGCCTAGGCGGTTCAACCGCTAGTGCGTACAGGGGCTTAGTAGTAAGTGTTCTATTTGGTTTCTTGGGTTTTCTGTCGTTTCAGATTCTCAACTTTCCAAAATTACAAGGAAAAAAGTTACTATCGATTGCCGGAACATATCCACTGTATCATCTTTTCTATCTTTTCGTTATGGATGTTATGTTATAGGGTTTTAGTTACGCCTTGTACAATACGTATATGAGTTGTTTGTGTTGTGGATGTCAGATTTGATTTACGAATTAATTAGTTTCTCGTGTAGCTATTTTAACAACTAGCTATTAGATATCGCTATGTCACTTTATTTTGCAGTTAATTATTTAATCTGAGATTTTTAATCACTACTTAGTATAAAACAAAGTCGCTATCGTCTGTCCGTCCCTATATATGCTTAAATCTTTAAAACTACGCAACGGATTTTAAAGCGGGTTTTTTTAATAGATAGAGTGATTCAAGAAGAACGTTTTTAGAAGGTAAATAAATGCAGTATATTTGTCAACGGAAAACAACAAGAACCGGAAATTTATAAATTTCCTAGGAAATTTATAAACGTCCGTAGGATTCCAAACAAGAGATAAATTGTATTATTTTACGCCCACATTTTCGGAAATTTATAAACTTACTGAACTCACGCGTAAAATAATAAGTAGCAATAACCAAACGCCATGGGCGCTCTGATTGGTTGAATAAGTCACGTGTTCCTTCTCTGTCCTCTCCGCCACCATTGTTCGATATTGTCTACTTGTGGTAACCTAGACTTGATACTGCTGCATCATCAGGAATCTATAGGATACCCAACTCCTTACCAAATTACAGTAGATGTATCGTGTTTGGACTCATTGTAAGGGTATCAATGAAACAGATATAAAAAAGTTAGGTAACTGACATTTATGGCTGAGTAGACTCTCAATGTAGTGAACATTGAGTGTGTACTGAGCCATAATGCAGTCCGATGTCAGGGGTTTTTTAAGTGAAATACTTATTTTATTATGTATAATTTGTTACATGTCTTTAAGCATTTTTTTTTATTACTTAGCGTCTGTTTGGAAATTCGCCAATCGCGATCGCAATTCGCGTTTTTTTTTAAATTAAACTTTATAATGGATCTTCTTAACAAATTGGATCGTCTTCTCAATAATTGTATACGCTTCATTTTTGGTCTACGTAAATACGATCATATTTCCTCCTTTCGAACTCAGCTTAAATGGCTTCCCATTCGTCAGAGACGATCCCTCAGATGTCTCTGCTTGCTCTATTCTATAATCAACGATCCTTGCACTCCTGAATACTTAAAAAGTTACTTTCAAGTCTTGGGTGGATCCCATTGCCGAGACCTTCGCTCTGCTGACAACTTGGTCCTTGAAATTCCTTCGCACCGTACCGGTTTCATCTCTGATTCATTTGCTGTTACAGCGATAAAACTCTGGAACGCGCTACCTCTTGACATTAGGAAATCCCAATCTAAACTCTCCTTCAAGCTTAAGGTTAGACACCATTTGTTACAATCAGTGCTTCAAATATAAACTCTTTTCTAAAGTTCTATACATGTTCAAGTCATCATCATTATATATTATCGTATTTATTTTATGCTCATATATAATATGTATATATATATATGTATGTATGTATATATTATATTAATATTTATATAATATATGTATATATTAGTATTATATTTAAGTAGATTGTACTGTATATTATTATTTTGTGTACCACACCCCTTATTTTCTCTCCCTCTAACCCAAAGGTAGACTGGTAGAGAATGCCGCAAGGCATTAAGTCCGCCATATGTACCACTACTGTACATTAAGTTTAAATAAATAAATAAATAAATAATGTTTGTTTTTTTTTGGCAGAAGGCCGCCTTTATTGTTTTATGATTGTTTTTTTTTTTTACTTCGCATCACTCTATTTCTTTTGTTTTATTTTGATAGAGTGACGTAGGGGTCATTAGCTTATTATGTAAAACAGTAACCCTGTATTATAGGTACTTACCTAGTTTTAAAGTAAAAATACTGTTACGTACTGATAAATTTATAGTTTGGCAAGTCTAATTGTACCTATGTCTATGTACACAAGCATGCCACTATCAACATCGACCAATCAGAGAACAGTGTGTTATTTGCCGTATCTTGTAGAAGCGTAAAATTAAAACCTCTACTGTGATTGGTCGAACCGTTTAGAATCTTACGAATGGATATCCGTTAGTTTATAAATTTACGACGAGACGTCGTAAGTTTATAAATTTCCGAAAATGTGGGCGTAAAGTAATACAATTTATCTCTCGTTTGGAATCCTACGGACGTTTATAAATTTCCTAGGAAATTTATAAATTTCCGGTTCTTGTTGTTTTCCGTTGACATATTGTAGAGACATACTGATAAATTTAGAGGTTCATCATTGCACCCGTGCGAAGCCGGGGCGGGTCGCTAGTCATTAATAAAATGTAATTATGTTTAGAATGTTTTGTAGAATGCTGTAGAAGTACGTATAATTTGGAAAAAAGAACTTACAGATTTACTTTAAAACTTCCTATCATCACTACATAGTATAAAACAAAGTCGCATTCTTCTGTCCGTCCCTATGTATGCATAAATCTTTAAAACTACGCGACGGATTTTGAAGCAGTTTTTTTTAATAGATAGAGTGATTCAATGGGAAGGTTTATATGTATAACCCACCCCCGCTTTGCACGGGCGAAGCCGGGGCGGGCCACTAGTATTTCTATAAATAACGCATTCTTCACACATTGCTGCAAAGCGGTGTTAAGTCAAATAACAAAAAACCACATGCGATAAAACCGTTACACATCAAGATTTCAAAATTCAGAGACAAGATTAGATATATTAGTACAGGAATAGATTTTGAGAAATATGTAACATTATTTTATTGAATTTATGGCCACCAAATGTTAAGGAACAAAAAAATCTTTCAGGCAATTTATACAAGAAGATTTATTCTTCCGATAAAATTGAATGTAGGTACAGGATAAAACTATAATGCCTCAGGAGATTTAAACATACGGTTCAGACCCGTTGGGGTGGGCTCAAGCGAACGAAATTGGAACGAATGGTGCGTTTGAGCGGATTTCCTGAAATGC
The DNA here is from genome assembly GCA_905475355.2 of Clostera curtula. Lineage (NCBI taxonomy): Eukaryota > Metazoa > Arthropoda > Insecta > Lepidoptera > Notodontidae > Clostera > Clostera curtula. The sequence continues at coordinate 9,849,515 of FR997797.1, read as the reverse complement.
CTCTTGGATTTTATTTCGTGAGCATTGATATAAAAAAAATCTGTCCATTGTCTGATGTACTACTATTCCTCCAGTTACGTGTAAGAAAATTAGCCTTTCTTCTTTTTTTTTTTGGCGGTGGGTAAAATCCTTTAAGGTCTATTCACACCAGCCTGTGGAAGGCCAGTGTGGAGTGTGCGGGACTCTGGTCCGCAAATCAGTGATAAGAAGGGCCTCGTAGGAGGGTAATTAGCCTACTGTGCTACGTTAGGCAAACGGGTTGGTACAGGGTTTCATATCTAGTATTCTCTCTCTTGCCTAGGTTATTTTCGCCCGTGGTAAAATTCTTTATGGACTTCCTCGCCGGCCACGGGGATGGCCAGCGAGGGGAGTGTGGGACTCTCCCCCATAGTGGGAGCCTACCCACTAAACCTCCCCGGGGTGCTTCAACTCGCGTCCTGTTGCGGCATTGTGGGATTTGATGCAGAACCACGCCGCCGCAGACGAGGAGGCCCTCCTCCTTTCTCTCTCTTCCCTAGCCTAACCTATCGCCCTTCCCTTTCTCTTTTGTTAACTCGTACGAAACCCTCAGGGTGTAATGGGGCAGTGACACTATGTATTATAGATTATCACGACACTGGCACTGGCAGGACCTGCCTTGGTCTATTGGGAAACTATTTCGGGCGTCCAAATTATATGTAGGTATCGGACTCTTAAGCTCCGGCCCCACCAGTGTTATGGAAGGATTATGGCCGTGTATAAAACTGAACAATACCCCAATAATGCCTCGCTGGCTAGATGAGGACGTAAACTGTATGTCGTTTCAGGATAGTATGGGTTGGTGACACTATTCTAAATCCGTCACAACACGGATGCAGTTTACATCTGACTATATTAGATAGAATGTATGCGTATACGTGCGTATACATAGATGAGTTTCCTTTTTACAATTTTTCGTCGCGTTACCGTAGTATAAAGAATATAAAAAAAATCAACTCTTGGGAAGAACATTCAATAAACTTTCCGGGTTATGGAGTGAAAAAAAATGAAGAAACATTCTTCTTTTGATGAAATTTTAAAATTTTAGTGGGGATATTGCATTGGGCTCTTAATCGAGGTGTAAAGGTGATGTGTTATATTTATAACGTTGTCACGGGAACTTATGTCTAACTAAACTATATCGCGGGGACTGTTTACAAACATTCAATTCACGAACAAAAATGACATCCAGAATTAGAGCAAGTGCCCTAGCTTACACTTGCCCGACCCCGGAATTGAACTCGGGACCTAACTACAACGCCTAGAGCAATGTGCGGAACATAAATAAAAAAATACTTACAATTTTCAATTCCTTCTTGATTTCCCGACTAATATCAATATGGTGTCTTCGTACCCTCTTAACAGATAATAATCGTCCGCGGTAGAACGCTACTTCGGTAAAGATGGCCGAATAGCGAAAGTCCAGGTCCGGATTCGAACTCAGGGACACCTGGCTGGACCTAACACCGCCTGTGCTGCCTCCGCCGTTCTTCTCAGGGTTGCCCACGGCTGTGTTCGAGGCGTTAATGTTTGCGCCTGCACTGCTATCTTGCTGGAAAAAATAAGCTCTAAAAAACTCTAACCCTTTTAATAATTTTACATTTTTTTTACAATTTAATATAAATATTTGCCTCTGGCAATATATACCTTGAACAGAAAATTATAATTTTATTTCATGCGTATCTCAATCGAGACCCTTGATAAACGTCGTATGAGGAAAGTCCACTGAGGCGTTTGTATATTGCCAGTTCATTTCTACATGTCGCGGGCTTTTTATCCTATTAATATTTTAAATATGAGTTTGTAAGAATTTATAGATCTATGTTTGTTACTCTTACACGCAAAAACTACTGAATGGATTTTGATGAAACTTTAAATAACATAGCTTATACAACAGAATAAAATATATAAAGATTTTACTATAACCATTTTTTGTATTTTATGTTAAACCGTCGAGGGAAACCGGGGCGGGCCGCTAGTTAAAAATAATTTCGGCCAATCCAAGTCACTATCAATAAAACAGATTAAACCCTCGCCATAACTCTATTTCTTAGAGAGCTTTCGCAGTTGTATCTACACAGCGGTTTTTTATTCTTGGAGGCATTTTAAGAGAAATAGAAAAGTATTCTAAGACAACGTAACTACATACAGACGGGCAGAGAAAAAGGTATCTATAAACTGTTTTTATTTTTATTGCTGTAAAATGTGTAGATGCTTGAGGTTTCTAAGAATAGTAGGTATTCTTAGAAACCTCTCATGTACGCACATCCCAAATATAGAAATCGGTAAGATAATAAAATAAGCACGTGGTTCGCACGTGCACGTGGTTCGTGGATAAGATCACATATTCGAGTGAGGATCGTAAAATCATCTCTAAAATGCGAAAAACTATTAACGTGATATCAGACGGTTCACTCGAGTGAATATTCATTTTCTTGCTTGAAGAGAGTTACGAAACCCATTAACATTTTATGGGAAAGTGGTTGTCTTTTATTTATCTATATTTCATAAATATTCCAATTTTTTTTAAATGACTGCTATTTCCAAATTCAACAAATCAAAAAGCATGAAAATCGGACCAACTATTCTAGTTATAACTGTTCGAACAAAACCCAACGTTGTTTTAAATATTAAGATTACCTATTTCTGCGAAAGTTGGTAGGTATGTCTAATAAAAATAAGTTGAGTTGTTAGTCTATTTTCTCCTCTGTTTCATGGAATCAATCATTTGTACAATCAATTATTTGATTGTCTATTAGATGATTATCTATTTCCGAGTTTTGGAAGACAAAGTGTTCCCCTATTCTACATTAGGCACATTTGTACGTTAGTCATACTATATCTACACCTAACATGCGAAGCGAAAATTGAAATCAGAGGTGTTTATTTAGGTCTGTAAAACACAAACTCGCATCGTGTAAAAGCTCAAAGCATGCAAACAACATATACAATTTCGGTTTACCTACTCAGTTTGTTGGCTTGCTGCTCGTCGTCGGGCAGGTGAAGTTCTCGGAAATCAATCTTCCATAGCAATGAGTCTAATTCCTGTTCATACCGCCAGCCTCGATACAGAGCTAGGGCTGCTAACGCAAGCAGTACCAGGGTCCCACCTGAAGCACCCAGGGCCCACGCTCCGATGTGACCTGGATTAAAAGCGATGTTACAGTTTAAGCCCTAAATTTAATGAAGGGTGATAATTTTGATGTATTTGGCTGTGACATCATGGCTCCTAAGCGGTGTGTCTGAACGTAACTCTGAACTGTGTGTGAATCGGGTGTTTTCAGGTAGTTATAATGGAAGAACATCTGCATACGTTTCAAGATAATATTCTGTTGTCTAGTTTTTTGTTATTTGCTGAGAAGTTTATTTTTATTTACATTATAACTTTTTTTTTATATGTGTCATCATAATAAATGTATTTTTTATCACATTCGTCGTAGTGTTTACATAATAATAAAAAAATAATTATCGGTTAATGAATGTTTGTTTGCAGTTTTGCACATCAGACTGCATATCATAGTCCTTATGGCTTATATTATCTATGGATATGCATGCTAAGCACTTTTTTCGAGGAGGTTGGCACCAATTGGACGGCTATCTATTACGATATATGTTCCTAAAAATAAAAAAAAATAAAAACAGTACAAATAGACCAGAACGACGATAAAGAGAGAAGATTACCAAGAAGAAATTTATAGCCATGTTTGTTAAAAGGTTGCGTCGACCATTTTGTTCGCGCATAATTTAGAGTTTTATGACATTGTTAGATAGACGAGTGAACTTGAAACGCGTAATTACGGCAGATTTTATGATCACGTTAACGAGGTTCCAGGCTTCATGTCACAGATTGAAGTAAGTAAATTAAACTAGTCTATCTCTCGGATATAAAAATACTAGTAAATGTAATCATGCCAAGTCAGTGTAGTCGTGTATTTACGAATTATGGTAATCTTCTGGCACACATGAACATTATCAATCATCAACGAAATGTCAGCGGAAATGTATAAACGCATCAACGTTAACGATGAGCCCGGTAATTTTCACGAACGGCAATAGGCGTGAGGCCAAGTCCTTGTTAATCAAAGTCAGGCTCATTAAGGGCGAAAATCACCAGATGTGACAACATGGTTTTGACAGCGACTGCCGCCTTGATGAACAGAGCCTTTCATTGTTTCTGCCAACGGCCAGAGCAACGAATTCTGGATAAACTTGCTCTATCAACGAGGCCAAAGAAAAGCACGCGCTCTTAGACCATTAACCTCAAGGGTCGAGTCTCTCACCTACACAACACTTCCAAGCCACTACCTAGCGAGAAAGGCATACAAGGGAGCCGCAAGGCAGTTAGCTCGAATAAAAAAAATGTGGTAGGTTTTAGTAGTCGGGGCGCAACTACCGACTTTCTGTGCCTCTGAAGTCTCACATACCTACCCCAGCCCATGTACGGCTGCTTGAGCACCAATCAAGTGTGTTGACCACGAGAAAAAAAGTCTCAATCAATTAAAATTGCAATTTAGGGAAGCAATGATATTAGGAAATTCCAGGCCCAGGGCCAGTGCCGCAAAATCAGTTTTTAGTCATATAAATAACTCTATAACTTTTATCACGAGACATGTAAAAGGCCAAGTAGGTATCCCATACGTAGTTGTTTACTTATAAGCACACCCTTAATTAATTTAACAATATACACATAAACTCTGTTGTTCCCTTGAAAGCATTTAATTTGTTTCAACGAAGTCTTAATAGCTGGAATAAACGTTTGTTTGCTATTTGCAATGGAATCTAAGATTCCTAAATAAATTCCAGTGAACGGGCAATACAATACCAAGAGGGTATAGAAGAAATTCCAAAAATGAAATTGGAATCGTTGTCTTTGTGCATGTCGCAAATATATTTAAAAAAAGTTTTCATTATTGTATTTGTATTTTATTTTCATATTTTTGTATTTTTGTGTAGTATGCAATCAAGCGTAAAGATTTTTTCCCCGAAATATTTCAACACAGGCTGACCGATTTTTTAAAATAATGAATTTTTTGTTACCACACGCCTCTTAATCTTTAAATGACTTCCCAGGCAAAACGGAAGATTTCAAAATGGAATGGTCTTTATTCAAAAAGATCTTATAAGGTCATTCCAAAAATCAACTTTTATTTTAATTGTCATAACCGCTCCAACCGAAGCTGAACGACTGGGGAAGTACAGAAAACGCCATCCAAACCACCCCGTCCGTGGCTCGTGTTGTGTTCCTGCGCGTGAGTAAGGTCGCCAGGGCTCCATCAGGGGAAGCATGGTACTGCCAGCGGAAGGTACGTTTCCTTTTTGGGGCCGGTGGCATACCACTACTACCATAAATGACCTACAGCTGAGTCGGGCCTCCTCCCATCACAGGGAGGGTAATTAGCCTACGGTGCCACGCTGGCCACACGGGTTGGCTTGGCACAGGGTTTCGTTTCCCGTGGTTCTGCATCAGATCCCACAATGCGGCAACAGGACGCGAGTTGGAGCACCCCGGGGAGGTTTAGTGGGTAGGCCCCCACTATGGGGGAGAGTCCCACACTCCCCTCGCTGGCCATCCTCGTGGCCGGCGAGGAAGTCATTAAAGGATTTTAACCCGGGCGGAAAAAAAAAAAAGGTTTCGTTTCCAGTTTTCCTTCTCTTGCGGCTAGGTTATCGGCCTTGACATTTCCTTTTGTCAGCTTTTACGATACGCTCAGGATGGAATGACGTGGTGACACCTTGTAGTCTAAATCTATCACCACATGGAGAGCGACATAAGTTTGGTTTTAAAATAAATGTCAGGTGCCTAGATGGCGGTGATAATTTATCATAAGGTGCGTTTGGAGGCCTCTTTTAAAAAATGTGGGTGTAGAAATATTTTAATTTATGAATGATTGTAAACGAGTTTGTTGCAAACTGTAATGATCATTCGCCCCTACATCGAAATCTGCTGTTTCATATTGTCATGTGGCAAATCTCTAGATACGTATAAAATCCCTCACCTTTATCCCAGTATCTACTTGCAATAATATTGCAAGATGCACTCTAATTGGATGTCAGCCTCGAGGACACTCATTTCCCTCATGTCGAGTGGAAGGGATAATGGCACAAAGAAATTAAAGTGCTGCCCACACGCGCAACATTGTTGTCGCTTCACTTAAAAGAGGGCAGACAGTTTCTGTCCCTAGCTATAGAAGTATTAAAGACACCAACCCATTTTATTATTACCGGTATTTACACCTGGGTTTTACTTTATTTTTACGAGGATAGTCGGAATCTACGAGAAATATCAAAAAGCACAGGAATCCAGGTGTCATTTTAATAAGAACAAAAACTGCCTTTATCGATTTTTTTAATCATAAAGTACTCCTATAAATGTGAACTGTATGCCATTGGCGAAAACAAATTTAAGTTATATTTATTTGCAATAAAGGGTAACTTGGGTGCCAATGTAATACAATAATGTAGTATTTTATAATGCACGTTTTTACATTTATACCTTTCCATAATGTCGCTAATAAAGATCGGATCATCTTCTGGCGTTTTCTACCATTTACCAGTCAGCCATTAAAATATTTTAAATACTACTACTATTTACTATTCAGCCCTCAAATGACTGCTGAGTCCCTCCAATTACATGGAGGGTAATTAGCCTACTGCGCCACGCTGCTGGCCAGACGGGCTGGCACAGGGTTTCGTATAAAGTTTACTTTCGCTTTTGCCTAGTTGCCTTCTGTCGGTTCGTTCGTTTGATGACACCATTTATTCTAAATCCGTCACCACACCGACTTTAAGAAATAGTTTAAGCACAATTAATTAATAATTTTATGGGACCCGAAATTGTTACTATTTGCAGTTTGAATAATGAGAAAATATAGCATTTCATATCAACGGTTTTCCACCCACAGAGAAAAATGTCGAGCATTTATCTAAATAAACGTTTAACTCACATAAACCTCAGTAAGAACTAAAACGACATTCCGGCAATCTTGCTACACATTACTGCGTTGTGCCCAACGGGTGGATCAGCTGGAGCTCTGCGGATAATTGTATGAAATGTGGAGGTGATTTATACTGATGACGTTCAGAATAATTGTAAGGTTTCTCTGACTGTTCAAACATAAATATAACCGTAGATTGGATTAGAGTAATGCTCAGTTATATTTAATAAACAGGGTTATCCCTTCATACAGCGCACTTGAATTGTGTGTGACGGATTTAGAGTGCATAATGTCATCAACCCACACTCTTCTGGGGGTGTCGTAAGCGGCGACTAAAGGAACGAAAGAGGCAGATCATAACCACGAGAGAAGGAAAACACTGAGCCAAACCGTCTCGCCAGCGTGGCACAGTATGCTAAGTTCCCTCTATGAATTTAGAGGAGGCTCGACTCAGCAGCGGGTCATTTAAGGTCAGGAACGACGAATCTTTCAAGTAGGCATATTTGAGTGGGTAAGGTATAACGTTACCATGTCGTCTGCGAACGTTTGGATATAAAACCCTATTGTGTTTTTAAAATACCTAAAAGTGGCGCAGTATGATCCGCCAAAATTGGTCCAACCTTTTAGAAGATATCTACGATACGAAGATATAAAACGATATAAAACTGTCTGTTGAATCATTCGGAAAACATATTCATAGTCACTTGCAAGTTGCAACTCTTTGAATCCATAAGGCATCAAATAAATAAATATCCTTGGACATTTCACACAACGCCATCTCGTCCCAAGCTAAGCAACTTAATGCTTGTGTTATGGTAACGAGATGAATGATAAACTACTTATATACATTTTTTTTTTGGAAATACATACATATTATAGATAAAAATGACACCCAGACTCCGAGCCAGTGCCTCTGGTTTAGACAAAGACACTTGCCCGACCCGGGAATCGAACCCGGGACCCGTTGATCCAGAGGCGGCACATCTAACCACTAATATAGTTTTGATCAATCTTTCAGTTACTAGTAATGAATAACAATAATTAGGAACATTGATTCCCCAATTCTAAGTCCCTTGTGTTCATTCACTGAATTCTTGGTAACTAATGTTGCCATGTAGTCAATAGTCCGGCGCCACGGGAGTCGCGTGCGACCGATAGCCTCATTGCTTGTCAGCACCACCCGGCTCGACCCTTTTACAATGCGCTCCATTTGGCGCGTCATTAGGGTTTGGTACCCGAGTTGGGTAATCTCGGAAAATCTTGTGCTTGGTGAAGGGTCAGTCAGATTTTTGTATGGATAGGTCAAATTGTCTACTATTACTACTCAGCTCACAGATGACCCGCAGTTCAGTCGGGCCTCCTCCAGTTACAGGGAGGGTAATTATTCTACTGTGCCACGCTGGCAAGACGTGTTGGCACAGGGTTTCGTATCAAGTTTTCCATCTCTTGCAGCTAGATTTCAGCCATGTAATTTTCTTCTGTCGACTCTTACTATACCCACAGGATGGAATGGGGTGGTGACACAATGTATTCTTAACCCGTCACTACTGTTCTTTATTTCAAGAGAATCAATCAAATCAAAGAATCAAGTATTATTGGTACTTTTAATTTAAATATTTTCTTACAGTAGGTATAAAAAAATCCGACGTTGTCAGACATATGAGACTCTTTAGCCATAAAAAGTTTATAGGGGCGACTTCAGATTTTATATCTTTACCAACGATTTGGTTGATGCCTGTTGAGGGTTCAACAGTAAGTAAACGCTGCCATAACAAGAACAGTCGCTTTAGTTTTTTATTTGGCACTTAATAAAATGGTCCTTAATAGCCACGGTCTGCCCCTCGCTGATTCTATTAGCTTCCAACACACGTTATGCATTATCGCGAAAGTGAAAATACTCCACGTCACACCGGGTGTTCCGTTTACTCGTAAATAGCGAGATAAAAGAGAAAAAAGTATTGGACTTTACTTACTGACGCATTTTTCGCCTCTAAACCCACATGGCGGCTCCGAAAGAGGCACCTGCCCGCCTGGCCACTTCATTTCGCGTAGAAATCTCAGCTCCTGTAATAAATATATATTTATAGACAGTGTGCAATGTTTCATATAAATTTTCCTTTAGTTCCCCTACATTTTCATAAATTATGTCTTCAGTAATTTATGTCAATCTTTCTAGAGTTCAGTCAGAATTAAATGGGGCGAGGGGCGAGGCATGTCTAATTCAGACGTTGAAATAAATTGTTCATATTATATCTTGATATTTAGAGATATACATTTTTCACACTACCTACCCGAGAATGCTGCATTTTGTGTCACATAATATAGTTAGTAACAATACAAAGCGTGTCATTATATCTCTATGGTCTAGCCGGAAAAAAATATTGTACTAAAATTACTAAACCCTTGGTTAATAATGTGAATTTGAATTACGAACGTCAAAACATAATTCGTATGACCCAATGATGCTACAATATGAACGATAAAAAGCACACAAAAATGATAAAAGGGCGCGAACGTTGCAAATTGCTATTTTGATAGTTATTATATTAATTACGATTGACGATATTGGCTTCAAGTTAGGAGCCGAGGCAAGATGTATTGTTTATTTATTTAAAAAAACAATCTTGTATTGTATGTATTGTTAACAATCTTTTCCCAAAAAGTCAATGGATTTATACATATTATATGAAAGCTTAAGCTATGATGATTTTCTTATTGTAAAGTTGCAAAATGTACCTATTTAAGTGTATTTCTGAAGCAGTGCTTTGAGTAGGTACTTAAATTAATTATAGCAGAATTTGTATCTTATTGCCCTGCAGTAGGTGCGCAAAATACAGAATCGCCCCAGGGATAAAGGAGTCTTGGGCGAGCTTGAATCCGTCGTTTAGGATTGTAGTATTAACTCCGTGCGCGAGTACCCCTAGAATCTTCAATGTGCTGGCGATTCAATTTTATGTCCATGACATGACATTTATGTCGAAACATTCTCTTGGATACCCGGCCGTAGGGGTTATCCGGGTTATGTTGGAGTCCGGGGCGCGAAATGTACAATTAGCGCCCCGACTTACCCACAAAAACCCGACAGGGTGTTTTACTCCTCTCTCCGCGACTCCGCGAGGCTTAGCCCGCCTTGTTTAGTAGAGCCCCAAGCTCTGTGGCGGACCCTTTTAAAGGGGAACTTTGACAGCCCCTGTAAAACCGCTAGGAGTCGCACGCAGATCGCGGCGCGTCTTTCTCACGGGACTTGTCCTACGCGGGCGACAGACATCACAGGTCCATCGCCCGCAGGTCCAACTTACGGTGGGCGGAGATCAAACAGCGCCTTCCGACGTCTGTTCTGTGACACAATATACTACTATATCCCCTTGGTAAATAAACTACATGTTTAGTTTTAGATAATTTGTTGTTACTGATAGACAAGGTACAAAGGCATGTTGAAACTCTAAATTCCCTTATTTAAACCACCCTTCATAGACACTAGAACAGTGTTTCCCAACGTGGGGCCCACGCCCCACAGGGGGGAAATTTGATAGTTAAGGGGGATTCACATGCTCATTCGTGTTCGCTACTCGTACGCGGCATATAATATGTGCGCCACATTTTGTTGGATCACTCTTTTGATAAATGTTCCATCCGCGCATAGCCTATAATGTCAATTATGAGAGATACGCGCATAGGAATAGCAAAGTGGAGTGCCACCATAATGATACTTCTATACGTCCATGTCCTTTGATTGTGATCTTTATACTCCAGTGGAATTGATTCCAGTACCTTTTAAATCTTTTATCCACGAGTCTGTTGGCATCCGAATGCATCTTTGAAGCCAAAAAGTGACGTAAACAGTTAAAAGACGGCAGTTATTCGGAGCACGTCCACATTCGCTGAGCGCACGTGGTTTGTTTGTGTGATAACCAAGTATTTAGCAGTTACGTCTCTATAGTGGACAATGAGTGGTTTCACACACAATTTATGACATATAAAGAGTTCACAGGATCATCAAGTAAAATAAATTAGCATAAATAAGCATGGCAACAATATTTTGTGGGGTTTATTGTGTACCTGCCGACGACAGTATCACCTTACATTATTCATAGCGTCGCTAAAATTAGAAACGTACTGAGATAAATACTCTCTTGTGGAGTAGTGAATATCATCTGTCAGGCGTAATTACCGTAATAAACTAAGCGAAGCACCCTACGAATACACCTACGCACTCGCAATTATTACTACAACTATCCTTAGCCGTGTATTATAAATGGTTAGCTCAGGCCCACTTCAGGCTCAGGCTCAGGCCCATTTCACTTGCGTGAGTATATTGCGCAGAATAGTAAAAAGAACAGTGTAGCAAAAAATTCATTTGTCATAAGACATTACTTTCTAGAATTGGTTTCTTACTAAGAACACTGTTGGAGGTACATAAAATCTTCTTTTATCTTCTTAATTTTTGGTTACGACTCCTATCTAAGAGAATTAATTTTTTTAAAAGTCCAAAAATTTTGTTGTAGTTTCTCTAGGCTCATTTGAGCGTTTACTGCACATATAAAATATTATATATTACAACCTTAAGTTGTAAAATTAGTTTCGTACAAAATCTTTGCATTTTAATATGGATAGGTATGGTTATTACTTAATGTTACCCATAGTACCTACGATATAGTTTTAATTATTTGCAGTAAAGCCAGAAACTTGCTCTGTAGTCGTGAATTCTATGTTTGTAAAGTCACCCCGCGATAAAAGTAGAGTTACAAGGAGTCGTCTTTAAAATTTTGCATGGAATTCCATTCAATAAAAGGTTTAAAAATAGAAGCATGACATGTGTAAACCTTTAAAGGTGGTTTGGATTACATTACAACGCGTTATAGTTACTTTCGGTCACGGTTTATACTCGTATGTAAAATCGTATTTGGATGACAAGAGCAAACAGGTTCTATTTAGATGTTTTAATAAAATAAGTATTGATCATCCCCATTTAAGGAAGCTTGTGTATGTAGAGGTTGTCGGGAAGAAATCGCAAAAGGCACGTGCTCTTGTTGTCTTAAATTTGTTCGGTCCACAATAAAGCGCATATCTATTTATCTAGTATGGAATTTGATTATTATACTTTGACAAACAAATGTTATTTCCCCATTCGAATCGAAACTAACAATAAAAAAAAACGAAATAAAGCTATACAATTTCATAGAAAATAGCTAGTAAAAGACCCATCATTTTTATATCCCGGCGACGAAATTAACGGTTATAGACGTCTTTGACATCTATTTCTTTCGTTTCGTTTTTTACTTCCAAGGAAATTAGAAAGTATTTCCGACTTAGAAGAATAATTATGTTCTTGTGTTTAAAATGGGAGCGAGAAAATCGCCAGCAAAAAGAACTTCAAAAACTTTTATTCTGTTTATACCGAAAGATTTGAAATAATTATTTTTCAGTTACCGTTATTTATTTAATGCATGAAGGACTTACAGCTAATAAAGGTTTATGTATTCCTTAGGGATAGCTTCATTGAGCCAATAACAAGTCCTCACTTGTAGCTATTGTCTCTTTTATGAATTAAAATACCGTTTAGCGCCAAGAGTTGTTCCAAAGAGTTTTCAACTACCTTACTTGTTACGAAACGGTTGGAAAATTAGAGCCAATTTATTAATTTGTTCAATACTTACACCAATAGTTGACCTGACTAGATAACCATGAGTAACTATGTTTCAAATAATTTAAAACCAATTATGGGAACAAATAAAATTCCTTGTAAAACCTTACCGGAGCTGATTTGTGCAGGACGGCAAGTGGGTAGAGGCCTGGTGGGCGTGATGGGTCAATGCTTAGAAGTGTGTAATTGCCTTCGGCATCCCCGTTCTCATCCATATGGATCCAATATCTGAACAATAGAAAATAAATTATGTTTGAGCATTTTAGTCCATTGAAGCTTCTGCTAATCCTGAATCCTTTTTCTAATGTAGAAGTAGATATCTACCCGTGAACTTCCAAGATTTCTTTGTACGTAAGATTTTATAAACTATAAGCAATATTTATAGAGTAAATATGCTTTCTTATGTTCCTGTATAAACACTAGGTGACAAAACCGCATCAAAACTGAATGTAGTCCCAGATTCAATTAGTTAACTACAACAAAAGTAGTGTTTAAAAGGAAAACCAGGTTCGTTAGTTTAACTGCGAGTCAGTTCATTATCTGGAGACTTTCTTAGTTGAAGACAATTTAGTGCATTCGAAGTTCTTCGTTGAACATAAAATGTGCAGTTTCTGGGAAATGAGTTGGACGAGTCAGTTTTATTTTCATTCATTTTAATATCTTTCACGAAATTTGGTGACTTTACGAGTGATGCATTTATTAAAGAATTTAAATATTTTAAACTTAATTCCCAGTGTAATCTATTATTTAAATTTCACCAGCTTAGAACCGTGAGTTCGCCTACTTACCCCATGACACTTCGATATGTGGTGTTCCTCATTTTAGCAGCAATAGCTCTGCCATCCCGAGGGTTCTCCCCGTTGGTGAGAGCATTGGCCAATGCTCGAGCATATACCCATACTGCGTCATGGAGCCATGCTGCTTCTACTGGTATCTGTTACCAAAGAATATCTTTAGTCATAACAACACGCGGGCAAGGTCCACCTGATAGCGAGTTAACAACGCGTCCCATAACATTATATGTAATGTTAGTTTTGTTACACATACTAATAAATACGTATAATAATACTCTTAAGTACCTATAATCATGTATGTGTCATGTAGTGTAAAAGTATGACTCGTACTTAATGTACCGTCTTGTCAATGTCTGATTTAATTTGTAACTTGTATTGTATGAAGAATCTAAGCATAATACTATTATGGATGTACTACACGAGTCAATGGAATAAAAATTAAATTAAAAATTTAAATAAACCCCCGACACAATAACCTATTTCCCTTTAAAAAGTTGGGGGACCAGGGGTCAGGTAATAAATAAGTAGGAGCGGTCCCCCAACGCGATGTATTTTTTTAATTTTATACTTTTTATAGGTACACCCTTATTATAATGTAGATTTTGTTAAGTTATTAATACATAGATTCTTCTCGCATCCTCATTTTCTCCCCACCACATATATTTGTAAATAAAGGGTATTTTCCCCCCCTTCACCCCCAGAGTTTTTTCAGGGCTCAACCGATTTTCATGGAACATATTATTTTGTAATGTGCACGTTCTTGTCGTGTCACTCTTTCATTTGTAGACCTTCGGTTATTCTTCCCCACTTTAACCCCCCATAACTTTTAAACGGCTCAATCGATTCTCATCAAACATGTCTAAGAACACTCGCCCATAACTCAGCTTTCATACAAAACATCTGTATTGAAATCACTTCATCCGTTCGCGAGCTACGGAGCCACATACAGACAGACAGACACGTCAAACTTATAACACCCCTCTTTTTGCGTCGGGGGTTAAAAATTTCACAGCTCTTGTTTTTTAAAGACAACTTCCTTATACTAAAGTGGATCCTTCTATGGCATGAGTACTCTACAATATATTCACGAACACAAAGACCAGACTCAGAGCATGTATCTCTCCCTTAAACAAAGACACTTGTCGGGCAAGCCAGAGCAACTTGCTCGAGATACCTAAATCGAGATACCTTATAATATAGAAGTATCTATATCTTCAGTACCTACAAACAATTATAACAGCCTCTCTTGCCTTAAATTGAAATTATATCGTCGAAATGAAAGCTTTATATTTATTTCGCTACTCTTAAAACATTTAAGTGGAAGTGGTATTTCGGTACCATTCCCAAAACTACCTATGTACGGTGAAGAATGGTTGCATTGATTCCTAGATTTAATCACATTAAACTTGTCCATTCAACATTTAAATTAATACTTCGTTTAAAGGGCCAAGGGCCTCTATCCTACGTTTAAATGTAAATTGAAAAACTAAATTAATGAAACCTTTGTCCCGGAGTGTTGCTTTGCTACGGAAACAATTTTGAGTGGTACCCCTCAACTTTGGGAGAACTGATTTTCAGGTAGGATTGAAGCTCGAATAGTAGAATACTAAAACACATTTCGAGGGTTTCTAGTAATCTGGTTTTAAAACAAGTTAAATTAAACATGACTAGATACAGAACTCAGTCAAAACCTATCGTCAAATTCAGCGTAAATATTGTTGGAAATACATCTTTATTTGGTAAAAACATGAGTAGGTACTAGGGTTCATTCCCGGGAGTTCTCGAGCCGAGAATTCCCGGGAAATCGTTGGGCTTTGTTCCCGGGAAATTAAGCTCGAGAAAAGTCGGGAACTCGAGAAATCATGTACGTTTGTAGAAATTTGCAGAGTTTTAATTTGTTTATATTCCAATTAGCATGTTAATTGGAATATAAACAAATTAAAACTCTTTAAGGTGATAAGATTGTAATTTAATTATAATTTACATTTACTTTCAACCTGAGTTTAGGATATTAAAGTTTTATTTCATGTTAAAAAGAAGCTATTTTGTTTACAAGATTTAAGTTAATTTTTTTATTTCTAAATAACCAGCCCAAAATTGTGCTGTGATCCTAATGTAATGTAAGTTAAGATAATAGGTTGGGTGAAAGTATCGTCGCATTTTTTAAGAAATTTCAAAACACTTTACCATTTTGTTCGATAACTTTTTGCCATCTTGTAGGTAGGGACATTATCCCATTGCTATAGAAATTTTGGGACTTCTGATCAAAACACCGCGACAAGTGGTTTTGGCAGTCCTCTCGTGATGTTAACCTGACACTGGCTAAAGAATTATGAAGAGACCGAAACAGGTGGAAATCTGAAGGTGCAAGATCAGGACTATACGGCGGATGCATTAACAGGTACATAGAATAAATGATGTAAATAATTCGCACTGGAAGGAACGGAGGCGTTTAGTTCGTTGAAGATACCACAGAATAAAAACTTTGAAGTTTGGACATGCAAGGACTTGTTTTTTAACTTACGTACCTAATTATAATACATTTACTGGGGTCAAAGAAAAAATAGCTCGATTTCCTTCTAAATAATTAGTCTCATTTTAAACTATTTCAATCGAACTGGCATAATCCAGTCGTATATATGCGCAATGAACAGGCCGATTCAATTCAGCAACTGCTACATTATTTGCAGTTTAATGCATGTACTGTGTCAGCTGCAGGTCTAATTAACATTGCGCTTAATTAATTTGGCAATGCAAATCGACCGGTCGTGTCCATATAAACATATCTATTGCTGTAATGTAAAAGTCGAGCTGTGCCGATGGCACAGATTATACTGAGCTAATGTCCTGCCGCACATGTTAACATAATATCCACTATAAATTGTACAATTGTTTTAAGAAAATGTGTGGAAAATAAATGGTTTAAATAGGTTTAATAGCTTATTTGCCTATTCCACTCACTGAAAGATGGGTAGAGATTATTTTTATATTTTACTCCTTAGTTAAATTTAGTGCCTGTAAATAATTCTTAACATTATATTTTTTACGAGATATTTGAGAAAAATCGCTATCAATAAGGTGAAAGATTTGTAAATTAGATGTTCAGTAATCGAAACGTTTTCTTGCATTCATATATTTTCAAATACATATATCGACGAATTCTAATTTTAATTTCTTTTTTTAAAAGGTCTAACTAAAGTTTCAGTTGAAATAGATAGACAAGTAGAACTTCTTTGGATCTACGCCGAATATCTGTGTATCCCACATTTAAAAAGACAACCAAAAAAAGCACTTACAACTTTTCCGCCGCCGAGTAGAAGCAATGGATTAGTGAAGTTGAAAGGAGGCATTTGCAAGCGCCTGTTGACTTCAGCAGCGAACACTGGATACGAGGGTGATGGCGAAGCAGATACGGCGAGGTAAGAACGGAAGGCACGGAAGGCCCTGGGTACAGGCTCTACGCGCAGTGGGCCAGAAAGATAACGGACAGCTTCTTCAGGTTCATACTTATCAACGTCCACCCCAATTGCTGCGTATTCACCTGTGAAAAAGAAAAAAAATACCTGTTTGCCTCAGATTTGCCCGTTTCTCCAGTTTGCCTCAGTAACACACACCTTTTAGGCACCGGAGTGAGGGTTGTTCGACTACTACTACTCAGTCCGTAGGTGACCCACTGTTGAGCTGGGTCTCCTCCAGCTTCCCGTTGACACACAGGGACCCACGAGGCACGCGGCGTGGGACGGTTCACCGGGGGGTGTTTAGTGGGTATGGGGATTCATATTACTGATTGGCGGACCATAGCTCCACACATTCTTTTTTTTTGTTTCGCTAGGGAAATGCTATGTGCATACCGCCGCCCCTCGGGGGTAGGGCCGGCGATTATATGGGACTCCGGATACTCGTCTACCCACTAAACACTGGCTTTCCCCAGGCCGGTGTGTATAGTACATACAGGATTTTGCTCCTCGCAAAAAATAAGTGGCCTCTTCATTACATGGCGTGTAGTTAGCCTAATGTGCCACGCTGGCCTAGACACCCTTTTGTCGCTTCTTACGACCATGCGGTGGAATAGGTTGGTGACACTATGTATTCTAATCCCTCATCATCATTTTTTAGGTTGGTGACAATATGTATTCTAATCCCTCATCATTAGTTTTATTTTTTTGAGCTGTGTTACTTGAGTAATAAATAAATAACATACATCTCAGAAGGTGGAGTTCTCATGATTATAAACCACTTTTACTATGGGAACAACCCTGAAATTGCGTCAAAAAACAGCTGTTTCTAACATATATGTTTACTTAACGAGACAAAATGTTTTTACAAAATATTTATAGGCATTAAACTTTGTAGGGCAAAATGTTATGTCTGATTTAATTAATCTATATTGTTTCTAGTGCATGTGACGACGCATGACGACAAATTATATTTGTCTCTATTTAACACGTGATTATTAAATCATACCATCCTACTTTCACGACTCATCTAATGCAGTGTGCATATTGCATATTAAGTTAATTATGTTTGCGTTGGCTAGCCATTTTTATAAATCTAATGTTGTACAGGTAACGTATCTACATATATACTAATTTGAATAAAAAATTCTAATGTGCCTTTTTAAAATTAACGAATGTCGTTTGTAAAGTTATTCAGAGATCAATAAGAATAAGAAATCTGGAATTTTATTAGAGTAACATAACATATAATTACACGTGTGTTTCATGAATAATGTCATCCAATAAAAAGTAAATTTTATAAGCTCTTATTTAGAAATGAACGAAAATAAAAATGTCTTTTACAGCTAGCACAAAAATAGGTGTTTATGATGCCGAAGCCGTTGAAAATTGTCGGCTGTCAGTGCAAACTTGCGAAAGCGAAATATTATGACCATTGTGTGAACGCCCAACATCGCAATACCACGATAGAATTGGATGCCTTAGTTTGTAAGGTTTGCACGTGAAGTTCAAATAAACAATGGCTTAGTAGACGAGGGCTGAAGTCTGAGAAAAAGGTAAAAAGTGAAAGAAAATTATAGTAGTAGGATGAAACCCGTTCTATAAGGAAGATAATATAATAAAAATGATAGGAAAAGTCATTTATGGGCGATCTGGGGTCGGAAAGTGGGGGAGGGGTGGTTTCTAAGGGTAAAAATGGGTTATATCGATTTCCGGAAAAATACAAGTCATAAGGAAAAAGATCTTTGTCAAGTTGTAGGTAGTCAAAAGATCTACAACTTTTTTATTTAAACTTTTTTCACAATATCTCAAAATTTATGTGAAATCTTCAAATACTTAACAAAGTTTTTGGTTTTTTATTTTTTCTTAAATACGTAAAATATATTTGGTTTTTTTATGGGTCAAGGCCTATCAGTGTCGCGAAGCATATTCCTCCACTGGGGAGCGAAACCTGTGGACTTGATAGGGGCAGTCGATGATTGGCGATGGTTTTAGTGGGTAGGTCGGGGCACAAATAGCCGAGTAAATAGGCCCAATAGTTAATTAAACTCTGTTGATTAAGCCAACACTTATCTGCGACACTGTGATAACAAGCCCGCCTATCTTATTCAGCTTACACTAACCGTGTCAATGAAATTGAATAGTGATGACGGCGTAATCCCGAATGATAACATAATATACGTGTGTACGTACATAATGTACGTGTGGTTATAGGACATGTATAAGTTTCATGTGTATTTATATTATCGTTTAGAACATAAGAGTAAATCAATATATTATGAAGCATTGGTGTTTGATAATGTGTTCGATAATGGTGTGACTCATAGTCTAACTAGCGAATATACAAGAACTTTCATCTAATCCTTATCAAAATCATGGGCCTGATCGATCGAGGAATTTGTCTTTTTTAACGAAACGCTTTACTCCTTATAACTATTCACATAGAGCATGCTTTTGGATTACACATTTTGCTTTAGTTGACTACGTACTTAGTCGAAACATAATTCCTATGAAAAAGTAAGTATGAGGTAGTAGTTTCGGGGCCCACAATATTATATATGTGTATGTAGTATATATGTGTATGTATGACATGATGATCGATGTTCTCGGCCGAACAGTATTCACTCCAGTGACTCCTAATACTCCCTTCAATATGTTTTCAATGGGTCTCAGACACGAGCTTATTATGGTTCTGGACGTTCAAAAAATATTGGTAAGTAAGCCCTCTTTTATTGCAGTTATCGGTTTTAATAATGGCCCGTGTTGACTGGCTGGATTTACAGTTCCTTTTGTGTGTTTAACTCATTATAAGACTTTCGTCGTGATTCCATTTTATGTTTTTATAGAAGCCACGCTGAGTTCATTGCCTTTTGAAACATGTGTAAAATTTCAAACGTCTCTCCTAGATAGGTTTATGAAATGATTTATATTTCAGTTTTTAATGAGTATAAAATTCTGTATGGTACATTTATTATGTAAAACATCCGCCATGCCATCTTGGCACCGCTTTTCGACCTGGTAACCAATAAAAAAAACTCTGAAGAATATCACAAATGAAATTGCCCGAAACAACAAAACATTTTTCCACTCCAGGTTTTAAAAATATATCATTCCATTCACTGATAGAATGAAATATTAATGTCAATTAATGAAACAGTCTTTTATTTTTCTTTATTAGTTTCAATCGTAGAAAAAAAACTCGTTGTCAAAATAACCTAATTATAAAGGAAAGTAAGAATTTATTATTATTTCATTAATCAAGATAATAAAATAATAATTGAAATAGATAAATTAACAACACTAATCACAAATAAATTTATTACAAGTATTGCAATGCTACTGCTGATTTATGAAATTTAAAATTGAACAAAGACATAGAGATCATATGTAATTTAAAAAAAAAAGTACAGTATTACGAAATTGGCAGAGTCTACCGATATGTGTAAGATTATCCAACCGAATCGTCTATTAGCATTACCATCCTTCATAATATGAATAGCTTGAACGAGTCGGCGAATAATGGTGTGCTGGTGTCAGCGTAACAAAGGAGTAGATCTAGACAAATATATCGCCAAAGAGCTTATGGAAATCATGCACGTAGACTCATTCATAGACGCAGAACAAGTGATACTTTGTTTTATTACAACAGCTAAAAATATAACTAAAAACTACTACTACTACTATTCAGCCCATAAATGTCCCACTGCCAAGTCGGGCCTACCACAGGGACGGCAATTAGCCTACTGTGCCAAGCTGGCCTGACGGGTTGGCTCAGGTTTTCCGTCTCTTGTGGCTCGGCTCGGCCTTCTTATATCCCTTTGTGGGCTCTTACGATACCCTCAGGATGGAATGGGGTGGTGACACTATGTATTCTAAATCCATCACTATACGGTAGCATGATTAAAAAGATTGTTGTTAAATATGTAACATGATGTATTTCTATTTTTGACTCCCGACGCAAAAAGAGGTGTGTTATAAGTTTCACGTGTCTGTCTGTCTGTCTGTCTGTCGGTCTGTCTGTCTGTCTGTGGCACCGTAGCTCGCGAACGGATGAAGCGATTTCAATAAAGTTTTTTTTGTATGAAAGGTGAGTTACGGGCGAGTGTTCTTAGACATGTTTGATGAAAATCGGGTGAGCCGTTTAAAAGTTATGAGGGGTGAAAGTGGGGAAGAATAACCGAATGTCTGTAAATATAATCGAGTGGGGTCTCAAATGAAAGCGCATCACGTGCAATTTAACAAAATCTACATTATAATAAGTATGTACCTATAAAAAGTATAAAATAAAAATTAAATTAAAAATTTAAATAAACCCCCGACACAATAAACTTTAAAAAGTATAAAATAAAAATAAATACTTCGCGTTGGGGGACCAGGGGTCAGGTAATAAATAAGTCCCCCTCGACTGTGCTGCCACCTTGCTGTGGTGAGGGGGCTTGAGTGCCTCAATGATCCGTGGGGCCATACCGGCCAGGGCCTCCCATGCCGGGCGGGCCCACGGGGAGAGGTGAGACGAAGAGCGGCACCCAGCGTCGTGGCGGGTTGCGGCTCCGGGGACTCCTCTGTCCTCAGAGCTGCCTTGGGAGTCGTAAACCGCTGCGGCGCACCATGAGGTCCTCGGGTTGGCGCTCAACTTAGTTGGCCGTCAAACCGAGTCCTCACTCAACGTCCTCGGGTTGGCGCCGGCCGAGGGCTGACGCACCTCCTCTGCGAGGCCGTATGTCGCAGAAGGGGGCTGCGGGACGGATCGCCGGTGCGCTGCGGTAGATTGGGGCTGCGGGGACTTGGGTGGATGGGGACCCTGTCCCCAGTGTCTCGCTGCGAGCCCTGGTGGGCTCCGGGGACCTGGGTAGACGGTGGACCCTGTCCTAAGGGTTTCCCTGCGGGCCCTGGACGGCTGCGGTGCGCCGGTGTCCTCTGGTTGGCGCCGGCCCGAGGGCTGACGGGCCCGATGTCGCAGAAGGGGGCAGCGGGGCGGGTCGCAAGGGAGGGAGCTCCGGGTGACCCGCGCCGCGGACGGGGGCGGGGGTGGAGGGGGGTTCGTGACGATGCGGGCCCCTTCTGCCCTCGCCTAGGAGGCCGGTGGTGGTTCGGGGGAGCCACCACCGACGAAAGCCTCGATGACTGAGGGCGTCCCAGTATACCGGGACGCCCAGTATACCGGGACGCCCTCTCTGATAGTCGCTTGCCCGCGTTGCGGGCACCACGCCGGGGCGTCACAGTAGAATGCGTTTACGCGAACTTGTGGCGCCCCAAGCGCGTCGTGTGAGGGTATGCCGCTGGGGTTTTAGTGGGTAAACGACTTTTGGGTAGACGACCCTTGTCGGAGTCCCACATAATCACCGACCTTTCCCCCGGGGTGCGGTGGTATGCATAAAGCATTTCCCCAGCGAAAACAAAAAAAAAAAAAAAAAAAGGTAATAAATAAGTGAGAGGTTAATTTTTATAAACAAACATTATACATTTATTTGATACTTAAATAAATTACAATATTGCGGGCAGCAACTGGATGCGTCAAGTTGAAGGCAGGGCGCCTTGCCCTCATCAGGGGAGGACTTTGTCATACAGTGGGCTAGAATGGGGTGGTGATGATGCTTAAGCATATGAACAGTATTGATTGAAAAAGATCCGAAGAGAAGAAAGTCCGCCTTTGTACATTATTGTATGTGCATAAAGCATAAATAAATAAATAAATAAAAATAATGTTTTGCTCATATGTACTTACAGTGGGCCCAAACCGCAGAAATCAGTAATAAGGACAATCAATCAAAAGTAATTATTTTATGGAAAACACGTACGTCTTAATTTATCTGTTCTTCTTCTTGTTGGACGCAGATACATTTCTTTTGCTTGATGATGATGATAAGATTTTTTACGTTTTTTTTATAAAGTATTCATTCGCATGGCCGCCATCTTGGTGACATACGATATTGAATCAATAATTATAAATAGATGAATTCGATTAAATTCCTTTAATTTATTTACAAATAATTGGTTCAACAAAATTCCTGAGGATCAGTCAACAGACTTCAGCTGCGGGTAATTTTTATTTGCGGATGACGTCATATGGATGTAAATTTGAGAAGGTTCCATTAAACCAAAGTTGCACGCACGGTAAAGAAGTCAGGCAGGTTGTAGTTCCGAACCCACCCATATTAGAATACGAAACAAATAATAAAGGAAATAATTGCTCGGAAACCGAATACCTTGTTTAACATAACCAAATGGTTCGAGATAGGAAGAAAGCGATGTTCGTCGCAATATTTGAGGATACTTTTTTTTTTTTTTTTTTTTTTCTTGTTCTTGGCAACTCGTTTAAAACATTACTGCCAGCGTCCAGTCTACAAGATATACATGTATTAAAATAATTGTATTTAAAAAAAAAGAGACATCATAAAATGACATAGAATGAGCAAAATTAATTAAGATGGTCAGATTTTTCAGTGATGGTTTGTTAGTAATTTAACTACTGTAATAAAATAATTTGACTTTGGGAAGATTGATGGGTTTATATTTTGATGTTATTATTAGAAATAAATTTAGCTAAACATTTAATTATTAGTGAATTATTATTCGCCAAGACGAGTAGGGAGGGGATGTTTAAGGGAAAAGGAATCTTTAATTTTGATAGAGTTTGCAACATTTCCGAACGATCATGTAATGGACAAGAGAAAAAAATATGGTTGGCGTCACCTTCATCAAGACCGCACTCGCATATTGATGAGTCTTTTATGCGTAGTTTATGAAGGAAAGCCTGTGTACAAGAAAAACCAATTCTCAGCCGGCAAATCACGGATGTCGCACTTCTGGAGAGGTGAGTTTTGAAGAACCAAGGTTTGGAGGAAAGGGTTGGTTGTATCTTGGCGTAATATTTACCTTTATCCTGTTTCGATTGTTCCCAGAAGGCTGACCAGGATTCATTTAAGTGGCGCTTTGGAAGAGCAAGTAAATCGTGAGGATGTATTTTAAAAGGAAATACGTCGCCACAAGTAACCGCCTCTTTTGCCAGAGTGTCAGCACGTTCATTACCCGTAATCCCAGAGTGACTCGGAATCCACGCGAGTACTACACTACGATTAAGAGATTGGACCTGAAGAAGGAGTTCCTTTATTTGTAGAATTATCATGATTTGGGATTTGTTATGGAATGGGTTTTGACGAATTGCCTGTAAAGAGCTTAAGGAATCTGTTAGGATGAGGGTGGAATGCAATCTAAACATGTGGCTGTATCTGACTGCCTCAAGGATGGCAAGAATTTCACCAGTGAAGACGGAAGAGCAAGAAGGAGATTTAATTTTTTGGACTATATTCCAGTTCTGATGGAAGACACTATATCCTACACACCCTTCTGTTTCTAGTTTAGAAGCGTCGGTAAATATTAAATGGTAGTTATCATAAGAGTTTGATATTAAGTTAAGAAATTCTGCATTAGGGTTAAGAGAATCTTTAGCTATATTAAAATTAACTATTTTGGGTTCATACAATGCTACTGCAAGTGGAAAACTATATAAAGGAAGTTTAGGATATTGAAAAATTGGATCCTTTATGTTTTTCCACTTTAGAAAACTATTAACCAGACATGGTTTGGATTTGTGGATCCAGTAACGGTTTGAGCCACAATCTTCAGTTAATTGTTTGAGTTTAGTTGTTATGGGATGATTGGTACATTGAAAAGCACGGTATAGGTACCGGTCAGCCAAATATTGTCTTCTTAGTTTTAGTGGGGGGTCACAGCTCTCATTTTGAAGAGCATTAGTTGGGCTGCATTTCATTGCCCCCAAGATAATTCTAAGTGCTTTGTATTGGATTAAGTCCATTTTTTTTAAATTTGTTTGACTGGCTGGTTCTATCAAAAAAGTGGCATAATCCAAGTGGCTTCTAATCAAGGAATTATACAGAAGTTTCAAACAATATGGGTGAGCTCCCCACCAAACACCTGTTAGGGCTCTCAGTATATTAATGTTTTTTTCGCATTTAGTTTGTATAAAATTTATATGGTGGAGACCAGATAATTTGGAATCTAAAATGTATCCTAAAAATTTAATTTCTCTAACGGGAGTTATTACTGTGTTTTGTAAATGAATTTCGAAGGGGGGAGGTGTTCTTTTCCTAGTAAAGAGAACTACATTGCTTTTTTCTGGAGAGAGTTCCAAACCATGTGCTAATAGAAAATTGTTTAAACTCTGTAAGGAGTGTGATAGACAAGAGGCTGCCGTGGTAATATCTCTGTCAGCACAATAAACTAGTAGGTCATCAGCATACTGTAGTAATCTACATTCGGGCACAGCATCATCCAACTTGGATGTATAAAGATTGTATAAGAGGGGGCTGAGTACAGACCCTTGTGGGAGTCCTTTGTAAACCTTTCGGGGGTGATGGATGCCATCTTCTAATTTTATGTAAATAGTCCGATCGAGAAAAATATTGATTATAAACCTAGTCAGCTTCACCGGTACTCTTAGCTTAAGTAACTTATCTCTAAGAATAGGAAGACTGACATTGTCATAAGCAGCGGTGACATCCAGAAAGGCTGCTACAATGGATTCCTTGCGAGAAAATGCTAGCCTAATGTCAGTAGTAAAAATGCTGAGACTGTCTATTGTGCTTTTACGCTTTCTAAATCCGAACTGGGTTGGGGACAGAAGATCTTTGCTTTCCGCAAACCACTCTAATCTATTTTTTATTAAATGTTCTATCACTTTGGTGATAGTGGACGATAATGCGATGGGGCGGTATGATGAATGGTCTCCTGGGTCTTTTTGGGGTTTTAAGATTGGAATAACTACTTGTGTTTTGCAAGAGATGGGGACCACTCCTGTGTCAAAAAGAGTGTTAATAATATTTAGGAAAACGGATAGGGGGTAATCTCGTAACTTAGAAAGAAAAGAATAAGGGATTCCATCAAGACCAGGTGCGGAATCTTTCACATAGCTTAGAACTAATTTAAGTTCTGAAATGGAGAAAGGTCGATTAATTTCATTTTCAGATTGGGGATCAGATAAGTTATACTCGTATAAAATTTCAGGTTCGGAGGGAACTGAAGGGGGGGCAAGCTTGTTCAAAAAATTTTGAACACATTCCGCTGGTATAGCTCCACGTTTCGCATTATCAGGAAGCGAGGACCGGTAACGCCTAATATTAGACCAGACGGTAGAAGAATGAGTGGTTGGTGAGATGGTCGCACAAAATTTTTGCCACCCCTCGCGTTTTTTGGACTTAAGAATTGACTTTGTTTCTTTTTCGACCTTTAATAGACTGCTGAAATTTTGATCCGACATGTTGTGAGTATATTTTGACTCGGCTCTTTTTCTATTCCGCACTGCCATTGTGCATTCTTTGTCCCACCAAGGCGGCGAGAGACGCAGTTTCCGGTTCTGATCTTTTGATGGGATCGCCGTTTCTGCTCCGAATACTAAAGCGTCTGTAAAGCGAGCCATGCATTCGAATACGTTTTCAGATGAAACTATCGGGATTTCATTAATTTTGGAAACTACAGCGCAATTAAATAAGTTCCAATCGGCTAGGTCAAGTTTGTATTTTATTGATGGTTTCTTTTTTAGAATTACTGGGCCAGAACATGGGTATGAAATGATTATCGGAAAGTGGTCACTGCCATGTGTACTGTCCAGTGTTGACCAGGTCAAAGCAGATGCTAGCTCAGTGGAACATAAGGTAAGATCTACTACACTTTTGGCTTCCCCGGGGAAGTTTCTACGAGTCGGCGATCCTGAGTTTAAGACGCAAAGGTTGAGGTCGTCAATAACTTCTAGTAGTGTGGCACCGCACGTATCTGTGCTACCAGATCCCCAAAATGTATGATGGCAGTTAAAGTCTCCTAATATAATGACAGGTTTGGGTAAGGAGGAAATTATTGTTTTAAGATTTGAGAGACAGGGAGTGGAGGGGGAAGGGATATACAACGAAATATAGGTAATTCCATGCACACGAACCGCAACAGCATTAAAACTGTTGCGAAGAGTGGGCAGGCTTACCACAGAATAGGGAATGGTATCACGAATAAGTATGGCGGAACCGCCATAGCCGTCGTCTCTGTCGTCCCGGAGACACGAGAAGCCTGGTATTCTGCAGTTAGAACCTGGCTTAAGCCATGTCTCCGAAATGGCAGCGACCACGGTATTGTTTTTATTTAAAAGGTAAAGTAAATCTGATGATTTGCTTAATATACTTCTACAATTCCATTGTAGAATTGTAGGGTTGGCAGACATTGTGTATGGTGGATTGTAGTTTATTAAGTTTGGAAGCAACGTTGGACGGTAATATGGGCGAACGGGACATAATTTTGCATAGAGCATCGATGAGCTCTGCGATGGACTCAATATCATTTGTAGTTTCAGTATTGTCGGGAGGGCTGGAAAAAAAACCACAGCCGTTGGCGTATTGGGGAGGGGCCCTGCGGTAATAGAGTTCTCTGTCGTTTTGGTAGGAATACTGTTTTCACATATGAAACTGTTTTATTGTGCGAAGAACGAGGAGATGGGGTAGTGTTATCATATGAAGATGGTTGGAGTAGGGGGTTAGCCCGAACAACTTCGGCAAAGGATTTTTTAATTGGGGGGAAGTTTCTTGAAGCCTCAAGGTACGATATGGATTTTTCAGCCATATCTTTCTTAATATTCTTTTGGCGTTCGTATTCAGGACATTTGCGGTCCGTTGCTTTATGGTTACCCTGGCAGTACATACAAGAATAGTCGCTCTCATCTATTTGACATTCATCGGCGGCGTGATTTTGATTACATTTCGCACATCTGGGTTTAGACCTACATATTTTAGAGGTATGTCCAAACCTGCAGCACTTAAAGCATTGGACTGTTGGGTATTGGTACACTTCAACAGGGATTGCGTTGTAGCATAAAAATACTTTGGAGGGTAGTACTTGGCCGTCAAATGTTACAACGACCGATTCCGTGTCGACGAATGTCGCTATACCGTCCTTGAAAATTTTAGACCTTAAGCGCCTGATTTTTAGTGCTGCAATTCTGTTTGGTGGGGCGGAAAGTTCCTCTATAATTTCTTCGGGGGATAAATCAATAGGGACACCCTTAACAACGCCCAGGCGGCATATATTAAAAGAAGGTATAAATGCTTTATATTTGTTGACCAGGTTGGGATTACAAATAAAGTTATTCGCATCCTCATGCGTTCGGAACTGTATCGATACACGGTTACGACCAATTCGCTTGATGCCGTCGTCGACTATATTTTTAATGTTTAATTTTTTAATAAAATGACCAAAAGATACAGCATTAAGGGTGGTACCGGCAGTAGGAGACTCATTAGGGACTAGCTTTTGGACGTGAATTATGAAAGGGCCACGATCGTTTCCATTATACGGGCGCACTTGTATTGGTTGAGAGGAAGTAAGGGAGGTTTGAGTAGGATCCATATTTTGGGGGGGTGTAGGGAACGAATCTGATTGGGTAAGTACGGGTGGGGTTCTTTGGGTAAGGGATATTTGTGATTGGCTGGCCGAGAGAGTATTTTCATTTGATAAGGTACATGAATCATTAGTATGTTGAGGTTTAGGCAGGGGTGGAAACGATTCATGAACTGAGGAAGCCGAAGAACTAGCTTCCAGATGGCGATTCTGGTCCAATCTATTATCTTTTCTGTTTTATTTACTTTTTCTTTTGTGCTTTTGTTTATGCCTGGTCATTGTTTCCAAATAAATATTCTGAGAATGAAATTGAGTTTTATTTAGACAATTGTCATCGCTTATGCTTTCTGATATAGTTTGATAGCTAGCCGGAGAAGGAACGTGGAAGGGGCCTGGATCAAATTGGGGGTCAGGATCTGGGGGTTTAGGGGGAATAAATGGTGAGTCCATATTTGGAGGTTAGGTGTTATACACTACCTAAATATATATTTAAAATGACGTACACAAGGACACGGTTATTATATTAGTTATGTATAATCACAAACACAAACAAATAACACTGAAAACCTGATAATCTCCAATTGAAAAGTTAGAGCACATGTAGCACCATTGACAGTTCAACTGACAGTCCGAGGATACTTTATTCTCGTATAGAAAGTTGAATCGGAGTAACGATATACAATGAGTTGGGACACACATAACTGGATTATTGTAAGAGCTACTGACGGGTAGCTACGTAGGTTCTGATAAACATAAAAAAATAGTTTTTAACTGATAACTACGTACGTACTCCGTAACGTTATGTATTTAATATGGTACAAAACAATCCAAACACATCCCTTATAAAAACCGTGGATAGACAAATGCCTCATAAATAGAACAGATTTGACCCTAGTTTTAAGACTTCGTGCGGGCCACATGTCACTAAATAAGTTCGCCCATATGATGGGGAAAACTGATTCCCCTCTTTGAACTGCTTGCAATGATATTGAAGATGTCTATCATGTGTTGATGAGATGTGGTCGAAATGAAAACCTAAGGAGACAATTTAGGTCCGATATCAGCCTAGCAGACCCGTTGTCAGAGATGATGATATCCATCCTAAACATGGCTAAGGCTGCCTTACCAAGCAGATAGGTATGAATACCTTTAAAATATAATATATACAGGTAGTTAATTTTATGCATATTAATGTACTGAGCGACATACTCGCTAATCGAACTAGCTCATGAAATAAAGAAAAGAAATAAACGATATGTGTATGCGTATAATCTTTAATCTTTAAAAGATTTTCATTAATAAGAAATCAAAACTCACCAGAATCTAAAAGTTGCATAGAGTCCAAAGCCAGCATTAAACCAATGTGGTCGTGATAGTAGCCCACCGAAACATAAACTGTGGACAAACAATAATGTTTTATGGCTGACAACATATTGTATGATCATTATACTTTTACGTAAAAAAATTAATAAATTCAAAAAGCTTATAAAATTTCAACTTTGTAAGAAAGCCGACTATAGTATTACAGACTATTTAAATGACCCGGTAGCTTGGGATTGAGCTGCTGAGCTCAAATACTATGAATACATATACGAACAAATGTATCTTTGGATCTGAAACTGCAGTCTTGCTGGAACTGATTTTTTTCGAGCTTTACTTTTTATTGCTTTATCGGTGATCGGGCTCGGTTTTGTGAGTTGTCATGCTCACTAAAATACTCTGAGCAGCGGTAGCGACGTGTGACGGGTCGGTCACTTCCCTTTAATATGGTTGAGGAGACCGATGGCTGTCACATGCGTTATACTTGTGAACAGGTGCTGCTGTTTGGGGTTGGTCGGCTCACTGGACCAAGGAAGATTTTATTTTATTTCATTAAAGTTTGTTTTGTTTTGTTTTAATATTCAAATTTCAGCTGACGCCTTCCAGATTCGATTGAACAGTTTGTTTTAAGGAATTTGTTGGGTAAATATATACATATTAGATTATGAATAGGACCGCAAAGTAATAAATAAGAAAAAATTACAAGCCCTCTGAGTTTCTTGCCAGTTCTTCTCAGCAGTGGTCGCGTTCCGAACTGGTGGTAAAGAATATTACTTTGCATTGTATAAAATTTTATTAATATGTTGACAATTTGTAAGTGTCCATTGTGTCCTATGCAAAATAAATTATTTGACTTTGACTTTGACTTTGACGTACTTTAAAAATAATTCAGAGACAGAAATGACGCCCCAAACCTGCTAATTCAATATAGTCAAAATCGACAATCATGGTGATTGTAGATTTTGATAGTTTTACCGAAACTATCTGCTGATCGATTAGAGTTCAAATCGAAAATCATGGTGGTTGTTGATTTTAATAGTTTTAACGAAACTATCAACATCATCTTGACTGAGATCGGTACATCATACGGGCTAATCGATTAGAGTCAAAATCGACGATCAGAGCGTAACTGATCGACAACCTCAGTTTCAGTTTTGTCAGTTTTGGTAACATTTAATATGATAATACTATCAGTGTCAGTTCGGGTCCTGTGTCATACGCCTTTGAGACGAAAACTTGGTAAGAACATAAACGATCTCCGAAATTAGGAGGCTATTTTCATTTGAAGGACCCATCCGACACGATGCAAGTACTACCTTGTCATAATGTTATCTGCTAAGTGAAAAAGTTCTTGCGTCGAAAGCGTGCGGCATTATGTCCCCAACTGACATTATAGTATTAGCGTGCTAGTGGTTTAGCCAAACTGTTAAAACTCAAACTGATGGTGTCGATTAGCCCTTAATTATGTACCGCTCTGAGGCTTTGATAAACGCTGAAATACATCCCTAATATTATAAGACCAAAAACTCTTCATCTTCAAATTTTATACTAAGTAATTCTGAAAAAAAAACTTATATTATGTAGTATATTTACTTACTTCTAGTGTCTTTATACGTTTCTCGTACGATGTCCAAAAATGGGTTACTAGAAACGTTTTCTCGCCTGTTCTCGTAGTAATAAGGCTGTCTGTACTCTTGCACCGTACAAACGGATATTTGTTTTTCTCGCACGGCAGCTATTATTGCACGCGCTAAACGTGAAAAGTCGTGGTTCGGAGCTCTTAAATACACGAACGCCACCTGTTCAAATATTTAAAGTTATTTTTTTTTATTTAACTTTTTATGTTTTTTACAATTGCTGTAAACGGAACAGAGAAAACTAATGGCTATCTTTCATATAGATATACGAAATATTGCATAAATTTGAAAGTTTACGTGATTATGTGTGGGATAACTTCCTGATAATGTGTATGTTTCTGTTACTTTTTACAATTGCACATTTGTAATATTTTTTAATACCTAACATTTTATTTTGTAATCGCTATGAACACATTGGCAACTCTCATTTTCGATGTTTAAGTTTCTGTTTCTTTTTTATTTATTTATTGCGTTTTCTATGCATAATTAAAAAAAATAGAATTCTGCACCAAAAACATAACTTCTCTATATATGTTCGTAACAAGTGGTACAAAGTTTTTGCTTACGTGAAGCATTAATATAGAGATTATCTTTCTACGTGGATATCATTGATAAGAAAATTCAATTTTACGGTTACTCCAGTTTCAATACCTTTTTCAAACGGACTTAAAGATCTTATCTAAACAATTTAGAAACCAGTCGATGTATGAAAGTTGGTTGCAAAGGGGTTCAATGTGGAAGGAAATTCTCAACAAATACATGCAGTCAATTTGCAAACCTTTTAAAGTCACGCTACATACCACTTAGTACAAAACAATTGACATGCATTCTCGTCAAACGTCTGTGTGGCATGCACGGCCTCGTTTATACGATAAAGGTTATTGTAAAAAGAATTGTAACAAAACATTCTATGCATATCAAATATTGAAAAATAATACTATTCAAATATATCTTTTAAACATGATTTTAATTCGTTGTTACCAGATAATGTATGCTTAATGAGAACTAGGTGCCTAGTCCTAGTCCTTATGAAGGAACAATAAATTTGATGTTTTGAAAAAACCTTATATACTTAGCTTAACTTATAAGTATTCTAAACAATCTATACTAATAAACCAGTGGTTAGAAAGTGTTCTTGCTTATAATTATAATTGTACCCTAGCAATAGCAACGATAGCAACATAACTATCAGGACTAATGGAGTAGCAAAACGGTATACGAGGTTTGTTCAAAAGAAAAGGTGAATTCTCGCGGGCTGTGTACATTCGATTATTGTTTTTTTTTGTTATGTTGTGACATATGTGTTAGTCGTATGTTGGCATTATCAGCCCATTTGGATTTTGGATAGGTAGTTTGTTGTTGACAACTGAAAAGGTTAGTCACGTTTTGTATGTACTTCGATTTTTGACGTTTGAAAAAAATGGATCAACGAATTTGTATAAAATTTTGCGTTAAAAATGGAATAAAGTGCTCCGAGGCACTTGGGATGTAGAAAGTGGCATTTGGCGAGTCTACCTTGTCTCAAAAAATTTCTAAGAGGTACAAGCGCTTTACAGAAGGCCGAGAAGTTGTCGATGAGCGTCCTGGAGTTGCAACAAGTCAAGAAAACATTGAAAGAGTGAAAAAAATATTCTGGAAAATCGTAGAATCACTATTAGGGACGTTGCAGAGGATGTTGGCATTTCAATTCGCTCATGCCATGCAATTTTCTCGAATGTTTTGGGCATGAAACGCGTTGCAGCGAAGTTTGTTCCAAAATTACTAAATTTTGAGCAAAAGTAACGTCGAATTAGTATCGCTCAGGAGGTGTTTAATGACGTCAACGACGATCAAAGTTTACTTTTTCACCAGATTTGCCTCCCTGAAACTTTTTCCTATTCCCAAAACTGAGGAGACCAGTGAAAGGTAAGCGCTTTGCCACAATTAATGAGATAAAGTCAAAATCGAAGAACGAGCTGATGGCCATATCGTAAAGCGCATTTCAGAAGTACTTCGAAGATAGGAATAAGCGCTTGCATAAGTGCATTATATCTGAGGGGGGTTACTTTGCAGGGGACAAAGTAGATATTGCCATATAAAATATTATACTTTGAAAAAAAAATCTAAATTCACCTTTTATTTTGATCAGACTGTGTAATAAGGATATACAATTTTGTGTGAGTATGTAGTATATATAATGTTTACATGCATGAAATTGAAATGCGTGAGCACTGCCACCACGGAGCGCGAGATGTCGATGTCAGATGGACGGGTTCGGCTGAAGGTGGAGTATACGCGCTTGTTGGAGCTGGCCACATCTCGACAGTACTGCGGAACACAAAAATCTATTTTATTTCCATTAACATTCCATTAACATTATGACCGCTCTTTTATGAAACTTGAGTCGTTTAAATAGTATTATCCTGAAGTTGTCGAAAGAGGCGACACAAGGAACGCAAGAAGTATAGATGGTCTAGCCGCAAGAGAAGAAAAAATGTATACCAACCATGTGCTAACCTTACCAGCGGTCTTGTGTAAGGGGTCGTATATGCCGCCTTTGGATCAACGGGTCCCCGGGATTCCGGGATCGGGCAGGTGTCTTTGTGTAAACCAGAGGCACTTGCTCTGAGTTTGGGTGTCATTTGTGTTCGTGAATTAAATGTTTGTAAACTGCCCTCGCGATACAGGTTATACCGAGTGCAAGGATTTCGTTTAAAAAAAAACACTAAGCCAATTTCCCTCCATACATTTGGAGGTGGCCTGACTCAGTAGAGAGTCAAAAGTACCTAAATGATGATACGGGTGCTATAGCGGGCTAAATCGGGCGGATTATGCCGAAGACGTTGAGTTTTAGCGGATGACTAACATTTGGATATCGCACGTAACTTAAAGTTGGCTCATTGGACTTCTCAGGATCTCCCCGAAAGTTTAAGCTTCGGTGAAAGTTAGATGGACGTTGGATAGTTGGACTATTAGCAATGGACGTTTAATCAAAGTTGTAACTACTCGATACTGGTATATAAGAGAAAAATATGCAGGGTGTTTAAAGAGCAATGAATCAATATTTTTTTATATTTTAGCAGGTACAGCATGAAATTGATTGCGACAAAATGTACCTTCAACGGGCAACGTAATCTTAATGCGTACGTCTAGAAAGCATTTAATAAGACAAAGATAAATGAACGATAACTAATGTTTTATCATTTTTTATAAATTATCTTAAATAAATACTTAAATTAAATGATACATTTATTAACATAACACATTTTATAGAAACCCTTTTATAAATTTGGAACCCATAAAATATAAGCATAGAAGGATTTGCATAGTCTTTTTTTCGATTAGAGCCGACTGCGTTCTATCTCGAAAAACGTTATGCGACTAAATGATTACGTTTGCAGGTTACTTATTAATTATTCAAAATGTATAATAAATATGGATGGGCCAAGGATGAGCAGTTGTAATAATTGAGAATAAGGTGGTCTTGATCGTAGTAATTAACGAGTATTTTTAGCTGTATGGCAACTGTTAATTTTGCCAACGTCAAGAAAGAATTGTAAAAATTTTATCTAGCCACAAAACACTTTTTAAGTATTGTTGTTACTTCGATATATAAACATTAACATATTCTCACATTTTTTTTTCATAAAATGTGATTTTGTGTCATAATTTTGTCTTGTCTGTATTGTTGCTGCTCAAGCGTTTTTTATTAATGATGGCGAAAACCTAAGACATCTGTGTTTATAACTATTAATTATATCAGCAGAGCGACGAAACATGAGAGCGTCTGTTTCCCTGTCTTTATATTGAGCACAAAAGTTGACTTGGCTTTGCGCACGCATTAAGATTTGTATAGTCTTAATTTGAGTTTCTAACGAGATTGTCACGTTGCGTAGAGTAACAATTTGAATAACAAGTCATTTGTATCACTCGTTGTATGGTTCTTACAAAGCCTAACTTTACATATGCGCCTTTAGAAAGCAACGTTGATGTTTAAGGACGAAACGACCGTCTTTGTTTTAAAGGCAACAATATTAGCTAACATTATGTGGTATCGCGGATTTAGAATATGTACATAAAATATCAGCCACTCACTCCCTCCAACCAGAGGATGTCTGAAGGGGTGACTATAGGAAAATCTTGGCCGCAAAAGAAGGGAAACGTGATATAAAACCATATGGCAACTTGAATTTGAGAGCTAACTAGTAATTTGTGAATGAGATCGGGATAACCCTTACTAAAAATAAGGTTGTTATTGGTTTGACGTGCCTGAATGCCTATCTGTGGCATCGTAGCTCGTAAACTAAGTTTTTTTTTATGAAAAGAAAATGTTCTATCGTCAATTCTTGAACAAGTTTTATCAAAATCGGTTCAGCCATTATAAAGTTATTAACTTTCTTTAGTTATATCAGGGGTTCTTTAGAATTTCCAATTTTGATTATATATCACTAAGCCTGCACAGGACTAAGCTCAGTGGCGATTAATAGAGCAGGCCTATATTCAGCACGAAACCACTTGGTTACAATTAATTGTCTTTTAATACCTAAAGGTTAATTTGCTAAAGATTTATATGTCTAAATATTATTTGCCTAACGATTTTAAATTATTCAATGTCACGATCAAGCACGTTCGAAAATCCAATCTTTGGTTTGAGATAATCCAATTTGAAACGCTGCTTTAGTGGATTCAATTATTAGTTTCCCTAACTTTATACATGTATGGGACATCACTGAGATACCTACCTATATTAGAAAGAAAACCAACATTTTAGCAAAAAATTTGAAACAAAAACACTGGGTAAGTGAGTTCTTGGAACATTTAAATAATGTTTTTTTATCCCATCCCAGTCAGATGAAGGGACAAAATCCTGTATTTTTTTCAAATACCCTATCTTGTTATATCTTGTTGTATAGCTAATGAAACGCGTTTAGGTCCATCTTCCGCATAACTGTCATAGATATTTTTTTAAACACCAAGGATTTTTTTTTTTTATTGTTTACTAATTTGTTTCGATATAAAAATTAAAGATAATACGGAAAATGATATTATTAAAAACGGTAAAGTTGCTTACTTTAATTTCAAAGAGATGATTGGCGATTATAATATAGTTCGTATCCTTACTGAAGGATTGCCTAAGAATAGAGTACCTACAACCAAAACCGTAATCACATTTTGCACCGCCATAAGTATTTCTAAAGGATTTTTTTTATTTGGGAAAATATTAATTAAAAATTGTACGAATGTTGCTAACCCCGGACCAGACCGAACCGACCAATTACAAAATTTGTGCAAAGCCTACGGATCTGGAAATAAAAAAAAATATGACGGAATGAGATGATTAAACATAATATTATACTGATTAAATTTTATTTTTCATCGGATTTTGTTTGGGAGTCAGGAAATAGTTTGACAGATTTTATATATTATCAATTATCAACTACTCTACTCGTAGCTTGCAGCTCGCTTTTGAAGAAAACCACTGTACTTATAGCCGTTTTTAATTGTATATTACATATTCTATCTCGCCTGCCTATTAGTGAGCGCTACAATTAATATGAAAAGGCGTTATAACATTAAGAACATTTCTTAAACGCATATCCATTGTCTCTGTTTCCTAACTTTTAATATCAATTCGCAAAACGCAGATTATATGTAACAACCTGTCAGTCAATACGAATAGAATTTTGTTAAAGAAATAAGACATCGTCCCCATTTGCAAGGTGACTTGACGTTGGCTAAAGTAGGTAACGCTATAGCTTCCCCCCTCGACTGTGCTGCCACCTTGCTGTGGTGAGGGGGCTTGAGTGCCTTAATGATCCGTGGGGCCATACCGGCCAGGGCCTCCCATGCCGGGCGGGCCCACGGGGAGAGGTGAGACGAAGAGCGGCACCCAGCGTCGTGGCGGGTTGCGGCTCCGGGGACTCCTCTGTCCTCAGAGCTGCCTTGCGAGTCGTAAACCGCTGCGGCGCACCATGAGGTCCTCGGGTTGGCGCTCAACTTAGTTGGCCGTCAAACCGAGTCCTCACTCAACGCCCTTGGGTTGTCGAAAACCCGAGGGCTGACGGGCCTCCTTCTGCGGGGCCGATGTCGCAGAAGGGGGCAGTGGGGCGGGTCGCCAGGGAGGGAGCTCCGGGTGACCCGCGCCGCGGACGGAGGCAGGGGTGGAGGGTGGTTCGTGACGGTGCGGGCCCCTTCTGCCCTCGCCTAGGAGGCCGGTGGTGGTTCGGGGGAGCCACCACCGACGAAAGCCTCGATGACTGAGGGCGTCCCAGTGTACCGGGACGCCCTCCCTGATAGTCGCTTGCCCGCGTTGCGGGCACCACGCTGGGGCGTCACAGTAGAATGCGTTTACGCGAACTTGTGGCGCCCCAAGCGCGTCGTGTGTGGGTATGCCGCTGGGGTTTTAGTGGGTAAACGACTGGGTAGACGACCCTTGTCGGAGTCCCACATAATCACCGACCTTTCCCCCGGGGTGCGGTGGTATGCATAAAGCATATCCCCAGCGAAAACAAAAAAAAAAAAAAAAAAAAAAAAGGTAACGCTATAGCTTTGATCTTATTTATGTGAAGACAACGATCTGTTGTGTGGTGATCAAATTTCATAACAACTATGATATCGATGTCCTATTACGATCCAGTACGTAATGGCAGAATTATGACGATAATGGAGGCATTTACGTGCGTAAGTGACGTACGACTTGTTTTGAATGACCTTTAAACCCTGAAGGTACGAGTGGAAGGCCTTATTGTGCAAATAATTTGTAATTTCTCATACTCCGAAAGTAGTGTTTGTTTGATCCGAGTAGCGGGTGGAAGATGCTACTTCCCTCCTTTGGGTGGGAAAGACTCATAGTAATTGCTTCCCTCTCTAGGGTGGGCATACATTTAAAAAAAAAAACTAAAATGAGTTAGGCAGTTGGCGAAAAAAATGCTGCGGTCTTGTGAGCGTATAAACTGCCAATGCGAATTGAAAAAAAAAGTGAGCAGGTCCGCCAGCGGGAGTGACGCGAGTGTGTTACATAAAAAAAATTGAAATTGTATTGAAATAGACTGATTGACCGATGTGATTTTAATTTGGCGGGATACTAACTCTGTAAGCTGTATCGAAATCTCTTTTTTAACTTCCTTAAATTCGAAATTAAATGCTCGGGCGTCTAAATATCTCGTATGGGAATTGATTCCTTTCGACCCTTGTCATAACAATCTACTATTGTTCATAGGACGGTTACAAGTGGCTGTAATCATTACAGCTATCGCCATCGCCTTGCATTGTTCAAATTTCTGGGATAACTACGAGTATTCATTCTTGACTAGTCATTTTGTTTCGAGCAACTTTCGCGCTACGAAGTTCGCATCGTCTGTCATAAATATAAAACCCGCGATCGATCGCAGGTTTTACATGCCCTCCAAAGAATAGACATGATCAGGTGATTTATTACAACCGACAGCCATCCAACCGATTAAGATGTAATAATTTATGATGCTTCCTAGTTTAATATTATGCAACATTGCGCTCCTGGCTTCATCCACGTGAAAACAAACTCTCATCTTATGCAGCGAAAGGGAACTTGTTGGGTGATTGGTACTGCCATTTTACTAGAACAGTAAGAATTCTCCCTTCCTTTCTGTCAGTGAAAATACTTTATAAATAGGAAAGTACTGATATTTCAACTTGAAGCAAATACTCTGAAATAAATACTTTGATTTTGTTGATTTCGATAGACGATATTACTTTAGTGAGGAGAAATATTAAGAAGTTTTACTTACATAGCTGACCATGGGGAGGTTGAAAGCTGCAGCCATCCGACCCTCATGCACACAGGTTTCTTGCGGCCCGATGAATGCTGATACGTTGGCTGCCCATAGAGACGCCACCTGCTCCGAAAAGACATATTTTCTAGAGGTTGGCAACACTGTTTTTTAAAAAGGTTAGTTCTAAGTTTGTAACTGAAGTAAGTGGCTAATAAAAGTAATAAAACAAGTGAAAGTAAAATTCCAATATCTTTTAATAAATTAAAAAGGTCGTTCCCAAAAGTCCCACACCACCTGTGCGGCACGCCACAATACTAAAATTACATACATCTCCATTTCGCATAT
This sequence comes from Clostera curtula, assembly GCA_905475355.2. Classification (NCBI taxonomy): domain Eukaryota; kingdom Metazoa; phylum Arthropoda; class Insecta; order Lepidoptera; family Notodontidae; genus Clostera; species Clostera curtula. The sequence goes on along the minus strand of FR997797.1, from coordinate 9,810,243 downwards.
TATTTATCAATCAATTTATAGATGACTATTTATCAAATCTATCGCTACGTAGACATAAACCTTAGCACCGATATTAAATTTAATATTTAATTTTATTTAAGCACACACCACACAATGGGAAACAGATTGCCAATCAGTTTTCACTTCTAGTAATAAGCTATGTAATCAATTACGATGAACTATGTATATACGATTTTAGAATGATTAAATGCACAAGATGACACACAAGACGCTATCAATACACGGGTCCAAATCAAGATCCTTGTATAGATTTATTATACGATGGTTGATATATTTTGGATTACGAAGAAGCTTATGAAGCGACTGGAGAATCGGCATAAAGGGGAAGGAAAACTTGATATGAATGAAAACCCATTTCCCCTGTGCAGCGTCGCATGCAAATTTTCCTTGTACCTTCATCTTTACTCAACCATTAACGAAATATTGAAATACGTTGAAATAACGAAACGGCATTTTCCAGGCACTAAGAATGAAGGATCCGACAATTTTATTTCGTCTAGTTTACGAGTGCCGTTGTCACAAAGAACGATAGAGATTTATTATAAAACACAAAGATTTGGCACCAGATTGCTGGTCCGTTTCGCTAACCTTCTCGGTCGTAAAACTTGAACGTCAGTTAGAACAAGAAAACTAAAAAGAAAAATACTAAATACACTCGAGAGCAATGAATCCGGGTCACTTAAAGAATCCTAAAAATCTCGGAAACTAAAAATGCTAGGTTAATGCAATAAATCTTATTTAATAGACAATGTAATACTCCTTAAATGAAGGTATTAAAACTTCTTAGTTATTGTAAAGTTATATCATAAAAAAATCTAACTTGAAAAAGGGCCACTTTCGAAGATGGAACTACGAAATTACAGCATTTGGTTTTGCTTTTGTTTGTAATCTGTCATTTATGTGGGTACATAAACCATGTTGATAGTGCTCTATATTCATTATTCAAGCTGAAATTATGTCGCTTACGCCTGAAGAATGCACCAGAATACTTACAATGCTGGAAACCGGCCGGAGTCAGCGCGATACAGCCAGGACTGTCGGTGTGTCGCTGTCAACAGTACAAAGAGTTCTCCGACGTTACGAAGAAACTGGTTCTAACCTACGCAGACCAGGAACGGGCAGAACCAGGTGTACCACAGCACGAGAAGACCGATACTTGGTGAACACCATGCTTCGAAATCGCTTTCTCACAGGAACTGAACTCACAAATCAGTTTCGACGCCTCGGAGGAAGTAACCCAAGTGCATGGACAGTAAGCCGTCGGCTTGCTGAATCTAACTTAAAACCCCTTAGACCTGCAAACGGCCCTAAACTGGAGCGTGGGCATCGTATTTCAAGACTAAGATATGCCCAGAGCCACGTAAATTGGAGTATTGAAGATTGGTCAAAAGTTATGTTCTCCGACGAATCAAAATTTATGCTCTACAAGCACGATGGAAGACACAGAGTGTATCGAAGACCAGGGGAAAGATTCAAGCAAGCATGCATCGAAGAAAAAGTAGCCTACGGTGGTGGGTCTGTACTTGTGTGGGCCGGAATTTCTTCTGAAAGTCGCACAGAGCTGGTGATCATAGAAGACGGCTCTTTAACTAGCGTAAGATATGTGGAAGAAATCCTCAATGATCACGTTGGTCCATTTATGGTCAATTTAGGTGAGGATGCTATATTTATCCATGACAATGCCCGACCTCATACAGGTAGGATTGTGAATGACTACCTTCAAGAGATGAACATTACTCGTATGGAGTGGCCAGCGCGCAGCCCGGATATCAACCCGATCGAGCATGCTTGGGACGAGCTAGGCAGATGCGTAAAACAACTAAACCCTCCCCCAATCACGCTTCGTGAGCTCAAAATTGCTCTCACAGAGGAATGGGAGAATATTCCCCAAAATCGTATAAGGAACTTGGTGTACAGCATGCCAAACCGCGTAAACGCAGTAATGGAAGCACGAGGAGGCAATACGAAGTATTAAAATTCAAGAAAATCGTAATAAAGTTCAAAAATTTCATGTTTCCTATTTTTGTTTTAAGGAGAGATGAGCAGTTTTTTTCTTTATGTAATTTTGTGTTAATAAAAAAAAAGGTGACTCATATTTTTTTTACTTTCATTTAAGGAGTATTACATTGTCTATTAAATACAATTTATTGCATTAACCTATCATTTTTAGTTTCCGAGATTTTTAACATTCTTTAAGTGACCCGGATTCATTGCTCTCGAGTGTATTTACATTAGTTGTGAATTTTATGTTATCGAAGGTATCCTTTTTCGGATTTTAAGGTTTCAATGTCGCATCGTCCTACGAATGGGTTGCCACTATTTCAGGAATATCTTCGAGTAGCGGCCACGTATGGCAAAGCATAGGGTTACATGTGCAAAATTCATGCACGCACTTGTTTCTAAATATTCGAAAACTCTTAATATCAATCATAGAAAACATAGAAAACAGGGCCGATGTATTTCAGGAACCGCATAACACTATGGTGTTCTCTTCGAGTCTTCTCAAAATGTTAACTTTTATACGTAAAGCTGACACCCTCATATGTTAGGCCTTATAACAGCCATAAGATGTTTAAACTATTACGTGCAATCCTATAAATACCTTTGCCTACAGATGAGTGTCAAAATCTGCCTGTTTATATGAATTTTATTTTCTTCACCTGGACTGAAATTAACTGGTCATAAACTGATGCTCGTTTTGACAAATATTCGTGACATTATATACTATTTAAAATAAGTTTTAATCTCTATGTACGAGTATATCAAACCAAATATCGGTCTGTGACTTACTAATATTCGGAGCATAACGTATTTTTATTATTTTTTTTTACTTATTTTGTGACAACACCACAGACTTGTAGTCCGAGTCCTTTTTACCAATGAATGGTAATTATTTGCTCTTTTTTTTTTTCCTTTCGTCTGTCGTACCCAGCGCCTTGGCACCTGGGACATTGGTGTTTCATTTAACCTACTCTCAGTAGGTGCTTCCTTAGCTTAGCATAACGTTGAAACAGACGGCTTCTACAAGAACTTTATGGCATAGTTATCAATCTATAGTAGCGTAAATATACAAGAGACGAATATAGCTCAAATAGTTTACTTTTCAGCATCCGGCGTTCTCATTAAATTTGTTAACTGTCCATCCCTTGTCAGGATAATGAGCTGCTGTCAACGCATTTTGTATCTTCTGTTTCCCAATATACTCTCAAGGGAACGCCAAAGCAAAGGAAATTGAAACAATTATTAACTGTTCGAATTTTGTTGCAAATCTAATGGTACGTATACTCATAAATTGAAGAGTCAAAACCGCAATGACGTGTTTAATTAATCAGCCGAACATTCTGGAATGTAGGTATTGCTTACAGCAAATCACTGCTTTTGGCCAAATCCACTATGTTATTACAATTGAACGCCTTTAACAAGGAATGGCATTACAGAAGCCCTGATCTGATCTGATATATCATCATAAATAATGGTACGTAATTGCAATTTGTCACCACATTGAAATTAAGTATTAAATTACATGACGTACAATAATTGTGAATGAATAAATTTATAGTTCAAATACGGGGAATATGTGTATTTAATAACTATTATTAGTTTAATTAACACGTCAACGAATGAATCAGTCACAAAAGGATATTTAATTTTGATAATCTGACGTAGCTTCATGTTATTAATTGTTGTAGGAAGTCAGCTAGTGGTCAGTGCCGAAAGCCATCGGTCTACAGGTAAAGTAACGTTTGGCTTTATTGGATGTTGGATACTTCAACCTCCTCTATAATTCGCGGGGCACGTATCACGTTAGTCCCGGCTGCTATTCTACCATCTATGGTAGTATCAGTAGCGTGAAACTGACAGCTGGTCTAACCAAATAATTACCTTTATGTTGTACAACTAGCTGGGTCACGGAGGTCTTTGGACCATGGCTCCCCGGTTTGATTCCAGACTCAGGTAAGTAAGTGCCTTTGTGTGTGAGGTAAGTAAGTGGGTGTCGATTATGTTCTTGAATTACATGTTTGTAAACAGTTTATCCCCCGCGTTGACCTAGACTGCTCCAGGTATAGGTTTCGTATAATAAAAAAAAGTGGTTACCCAAAACAGCTTAGATCGGTGCCTTATTGAAATTAGGACAACAAAAAACGTAGAAAGATAGCTGCAATAGGGAAAACTGAAAAATAATACATAATTCAATATTGAAATCACGAATAACCGAAGGTGAAGTATATGGACTCAGTAAATTTCACAGTGCAGTTTTAGTCGATGGCATGGGAGACACTAGCGGAAGACGGAAGCATATTTCACACGAGCTTCATATTCCGGTTGCACTGCATAACAGTACACCTGCATACTAGTAATACTAAATACGTAAAAAATACGTTTACAGAAACGGACATTAAAAACTAAAATGTATGAAATAAGTTATTAAACAATTAATTTAAAACTTGCCTGTGCTACCTATTGAAAGGTTTAAATTCGGTGCCAGCTACGAGTGCTAAATCGGAATTTCATCCGTAATTATTAGGTTATAGGCATTATTATAACTTTTTTAAGCATCTTCTAAAGCTATTTCACAATAAATGTAAACTTAGCCTTAGGCACTTATAATACTAACTAACGTCGGTGTCAATTTAAGTTGGAACCGACTTCTAATGAGTGTTTGTTTTTCGTTTATTAGTGCCTAACTTGAAGTAGATTGTTTTTTTTTTGTTATAAAGACTATAAGGGTCGATTTTTTTAATCTATAATATAAAAATGAATCGCAAAATGTGTTCGTAAACGCATAACTCAACAACGACTGGTCCAAATTGTCCAATTCTTTTTTTTAAATGTTCGTTGAAGTTCAGGGATGGTTTTAGAAACCCCTAAAAACAGCCTTTTTCTTTTCCCATACAAACTTTTTCTAACTATCTACGTTTTAGTTAGAAAAAGTCAATATCATTATTATTACATACTAGCGGTCCGACCCTGCTTCGCACCCGCGGTTATTGTCGTACCGCGGGTGACGCCGCGGGGAGAAGCTAGTATTTAATACAAACAGACGTATACTTTGTAGAGGACTCAATTAACGAAATCGTCGAAATAATAAAAAACCCAATTATATAAAATTTACGTGGAATCAATCTGGAACCATGACAATCACGTTAACGGTAACATTTAAAAAAACATAGTTTAAAAACCTTACAAACAAATTGTAAACATTTTCCTTTTCGAAGACAGCTGTTGAAAAGTTTAAATAGGGATTGTCGAATAGTGATCGTGTCGGTACGAATTGTCGCGTGAAAAGTATACTTGCAGTGTAAGTCACAAGTATTTACACGGTTAATTGTATCGCTTGCTAAACAGAACAGAATAATTTCTCAAACAAGGACACTCGACGGCTGATAACAACGAAGCAATTAGTCTCCTTTTTCCTAGTTGAAATTCATTGGAGGGGCATTCTTCATTAAAACGCTATTAAGACTATTTCTAATTAAAAGTCGATTGAGATTTTGCATGCAAATGCAGTCACTTATTGATACTAGGTTGTAGAGTCACGTACTCCGTTAGTAGGAGGTACGTCAAAAAAATTCACTCCTTGGTATGGTTACAGTGGCTTTCTGCTATACAGGATGATTTTTGGACCACCCGCCAAGTTCAAATATGTGCCATGATTTTTTTTAACAACTTTCACAAAGACACATGGGTGGAAAAATGAAAAAAAAATTCGACCCTCCCTTAGGAAACGCTCGGTCACGTGGTCGATTTCGTAAGGAAGATCTGTTTTTGTTTTTCACTTGTTGGCTAGTGTTTCTTTGGGAAAGTTGTTTACTTGCATGGTCTGAACCACCTATTTAAATTAGGTGGCTGGTCCAAAAATCACCCTGTATGTAGAGAGCAGCAAGGATTTATTTAGTAGTACTATTTATTCGTCTACAGAATAAAGTATTTCAGCCAATGTCACCAACCCATACCACCCTGAGGGTGTCGTAAGAGAGGACTAAAGGAATGCAAGAAGCTGAATACCAAGCCGTTATGCATCCATAGTTTCACCACCCCATTCCATCCTGTGGGTGTTCTCACCCAGCTGCAAGAGAAGGTAGACTTGATACGACACTCTTTGCCAATGTCTCGCCAGCGTGCCACTGTGGGTCTGGGTAGTATAACTATTTTATTACGATATTGGGTTCTCTAGTTATTGCTCAATATTGCTTTAGCTATTATACGCTCAGTTATACGATTGAATTGATTTTACGGAACTTGTCTTTTGCCGATGGAGAGATCGCGCACATCGCACATATGAGGAACATAAATACAGCAGGTACTTAATACTAATTTACCCAGACTTGGATTCGTTCCCTATGCGCAAATTGATGATTATCCAGTCAGACGAGGTGGTATGTCTGTGATATGATCACGGCCTTGTACCTAAAATGGCGATCTAAAAAGAGCAACTACAGAGTTTCTTGCCGGCTCTTCTCTGTAGAACTGCATTCCGAACCGGTGGTAGATGGTAAATTTTAAATTAAATATTATTTTGTTGTTTGACTTGTCAAAAGAGCTCTAATGAGCCAACTTGATTAAATGAGTTTTGAATTTGATTTAAACTTCGCTATCGCGGTGTAGGACTTTTTGGTAATTCTCGCATTTATTTGTAGGCAATATTTGCCAGCAAAATGTCCAGCAGTGGACTAATGTGGGCTGATGATGAGGTTTTTCGGGTAAATTATGTAAAGCTTGTAGCATGCTGGTACAGTACTGTGAAACCTTTACTTACTATATAGTTGAGTAGCCCACTGTTGAGTCGCGCCTCCTCCAACTACATGGAGAGTAATTAGATGTGCCACGATGGCCAGACGGGGTGGCACAGAGATTTCCTTCTATTGCGCCTAGTTTTTCTGCCATGTCATTTCCTATTGTCGACTCTTACGACACCCTTCGGATAAAAAATGGGGTGGTGACACAATGTCTTCTAAATCCGTCACCATACCGTTTGAGTAAACAATGTAGGTACTTATCACACGGTTGGATGACAAGTTACTTTCAAGGCATGCGTAGGACAGGGAGTGATGCTCTCGTTTTTTATTCAACCCTAGCCTTGCCCTCCCCGCGATGCCTGTCAGCTTTAAGAGACAACATCAATTCCACTGACAAACACCCTCTACTTATCAAAAGTCTGCACAGATTGTGTTTCCTATAACAGTAAAATTTATGTTATATGTGTTTTGTTACGTAAAATTACTTATGTTTATTGTGCTAAGGCTACGGTTGGTATACCGTAAAAAGAGAAAATATTTGTTTTCTTGGGACAACGATGGCCTTGTTTCCACTTCATCTGCGAAAAGTGATCTATATAACCCCCTCCCTACACAAAGAAGGGTGACTTGTCTGTGTGCCTCTGTGTATTTCTGTGGCATCGTAACTCGGACCGATTATGTCGTAGTCTATTTTTTAGGTTCCTTTTTAGACATGTTTTATCAAATCGGTTCTTGTTTGGTTGGTTCGGTTCTGTTTTATCAAAACTTGCTCTCACCATGCTGTTTTGTGCTTTTTATAAACAAGACCAATAATTTGAAAACAGCAACTACAACATCTACTTTTCTCTGTAGAGTAGCATTCCGAATCTGTGGTAGTTTCGGCATGAATGTGGGTGGACGGGGTTGTGGACAAAATAGACGGATGGATAGTACGAATGAGGAATTGTGTATGAAAGGTGTGAATGTAGATATGATGACTGATAGATGTGTATGGAGACTACCATCGAGCGTGGGACAGGGGTCGTAAGATGATTCTATGACGTTTCAATAAGAACTTCATTATGCCCTTATTAGCCAATAACATGTCTTTAGAGGTATTTATAGAGATACTAGCTGACCCGGCGAACTTTGTTCCGCATTATAAATATTTAAAACAAAAAGAAAGTTGGACATAGGATACCTGAGATTTTTATCCCGTCCGTATAAAACCTACTTTAACAAAACGCAACTGACAGCGAAACGTTATGTTGTCTATAGTTTAATATTGCCGAAAATTTGACAATTTGAAATTTTGAATTCGACTTGTTTATATTGTTGTAATTCACATAATATCTTTATAACTTGTAGCCTATGTGTTATTCTGATGTATAAGCTATATTATTGTAAAGTTTCATTAAAATCCATTCAGTAGTTTTTACGTGAAACAGTAACAAACATCCATCCATCCATCCATCCATCCATCCATCCATCTATCCATCCATCCATACTTACAAACTTTCACGTTTATAATATTAGTAAGATTTATTGTAAATTAAAAAAACAATCAATAGAATAAATTATGTTTTAAAACCAGTTAACAAGTTAACCGAATAAAAAAAAACATTCTAAGAATACATTTTTAAAGTTAATCCAAAAAAATCCGGCAGCAAATCCATTTTATGCATTAGCCAGGCTGCAAAGTCAAGTTACGAACAGAGGGTGGTATAATGGTGACCTTCTGGTCGCTTGCTAACGGTTACAATATTATACCGAAAGCCTTTCTCATGCATATGTAGTAGTTGATGTTAGTCTGAGCGACTTTTCGTGTTCTAAGACTTACTAGATTGTTTTTCTAATACGTCCTATTGGTTAGGTATATTTGAATGAATATGTCCTTCTTCGTTCCGTGTGATGAAGTTTATGGAATGCATAGTATCACCACCCCATTCCATTCATACATTACATGACGTACATACATTACAAACATACATTATATAAGGAAATGACAAGGCCGAAAACCTAGCCGCAAGAGAAAAAAAACTTCAAACAAAACCCTGTGCCAACTCGTCTGGTCAGGCTCAACAATTACCCTCAACCTTAAATAGATTATTTTAAGGCTCTTTTAAACAGTGACACATGCCGTTTTGAAATTGCACGTTTTGTTATAATTGCGGCTTATTCGGGTGTTTGAAATCCAAATATCTAGCTATAGCAACAAACGACTATGTATCAGATTGAGCTACCAACTTCATAGAATATTTTCGAGTCCATTTCACTGGCCCATAAAGAGGACAAAAATGTTCTTTTGTAACTCATTTTCACTTGCCATCTATAAAAGCAATTTCCGGTTGGGATCAAGTGTTCATTTAGTTGCAAGTTATAGCCATTGTTGAAGTTCGGGATATGGGCCATAAACCCTTGTTCTATGGCGAACTGTATTTAGAGATATGTTGCCCTATTGGTTGAACTTTTATTAACAAAGTAGACGTGTCTCGCAGGATTAAGCTGAAAGTTTAAACTAAACTCATGTCTATGAAGCTCTAACAGCATCATAGTCATGACTCTGACCGAATACTCATAAAACACCAGATACACACCAGGTACTAAGTTATGGAGATCTGTTATCAAAGCATGTACTGGAAGACCGTGCTTGATTACTCTGAGGCTTAAATAAGGCTAAGGCCCTTCGTACACAAGGCTACGCAAATCTTCGATACTCAAAGATTTTAGTCTTCAAGCGACTACCGCCATACAAATCCATTGGGGTTCGTACACGAGTCGCGTCGCCGACATTCGCCTAAAATTCGACTAAAATGGTTAAGTAGCGAAGATTTGCGTAGCCATGTGTACGAAGGGCCTTAGTGTGAAGTATCGGTGTTAATGTTTCCTCTCCAATATTGATCACTACTACTACTACTCAAACCATAGATGACCCACTGCTGAGTCGGGCCTCGTCCCATTATAGGGAGGGTAATTAGCCTACTGTGTCATGCTGGCCAGACGGCTTCAACTTCAAGCTTTCCTTCTCTTGCGGCTAGTTTTTTGGCCTTGTTCTTAGGATGGAATAAGGCCGTGACATGCCATATTCTAAAACCGTCAGCACACGGACATAATACATGCTAAATTTGATTACATACTGTTGCCTATCACATCTCAGATCAGAACCTGTGAAAGAATAAGTAATGGTAATCGAACAAGTGGGCACTTCCAATCACCGTTCCAGTCACTCGATTGGAAAAAATATCTGCCGCCACCGTCTAAATTGGAATACTTTTACGTGAATTTTTCCCTTCTACGAACGGAAGTTCACGCCTAATTGGACGATAAAATTGTTATTGGCCCCATTCGCTTTTCTTGTTGCACACTGTGCGACATTATGCCTTTTACGAGGGATTGAATGCTTAGACATTTTATTACACTAGACAACAATACCATTATGTACCTGCTATTGGTAGCACAGTGGGCTACCTTCTATCGAAGAAATGTTAGGCCACATAATGACTGTTTAATACTACATACTTTATGCAACATTTTAAGCGTCAGTATGTGTTTTTTTTTTAAGTTTTGGTGACGATATATTCATAACTTGAGAAACAATTACAGAGAACCGGAGTAAAATAATGGCACTCAACTAAGTTAGTAGGATAATAATAATAACGATTGTTGGTTGGTTTTTCCTGAAACCCTTGCTATGTTGTGAAATTCTGATTCAGAAAATGATGAAGTATGTGATGAATGAGTATGAAGATACTTCAAAATCGAAAACAATTATATACACATAACTGCATTTTTGATTAGCTCTATGCCCGGATGGCTATAGGGTGTATGTTAAGCCGTTTAAACAGAAGTTTGTGGCGGTCATTTTATTGTTTTTCAATAGCAGGTGTGTTTTTTTTTAATATACATACAGTTTATCACCGCTTCACATTCGTACAACATTCGGAAATACGCAACTTGGTGTTACAACCGTCAAAAACTATATTCTACACAAATATTGTTCCGTGAGGTGATGAATTTAGAATACATAGTGTCACCCTCCCCTTGTACAGCATGACACAGTACCCTCCATGTATGTGAAGGAGATTCGACTCAGTACTGGGTCATCTATGGGCTGCCGAGAAGCAGAAGCAGTCCACGTTGGCCACCATGGAGGTATTAAAATATATATTATGTAGTACGTACCTGTTTTATGGATACTTCTTCCTGGCCATATGTTTCTGCGACTACGAAGTCCAAGGAATGCCCCATCGGACCTAGAAGCTTTTCGTTCACTTCATCCACAGCCATTGATATAGCACCTGTGCAATATTATAAATTGAACTTCTTTTCTATTTCTTTTTTTTTAAACGGTACCCTTGCACTAGGTTTAACCTGTTTCGCGGGGGCAGTTTATAAACATGAAGTTCAGGAACACAAATGACACCCAGACTCAGAGCAAGTGCTTATGGTTTCCCCGATCCCGAAATCAACCCGTGACCTAAAGGCGGCACATCTAACTCCTAGGCCATTATGGCATTATGATTTTGATTTTGACCCGCTTTTAATCGGGCGGGGTCGTACGCTCACGCGGCACTCTTTTGTTATAAATTTCTGGTCTAAATCTCCAATAAACGCTACTTCAAGTAATTCATAATCTTATCGTAAACATAAATGTGAAATGAGAGTTAATGTTTTTAAATTATAATATATGGCAGTTGATTTCAACTACAAAATAAGTGAGATCCAAATTCAGTAGTCAGTCCTAACCTTTACCTATAACAACTTTAAATATTTTTTTTTCTTATAACTTATAATATATTGAAGGCTAAGGTCTGAATTGGCTATTTCTAGTACACGAACTAATTTGTTCGTGTACTACTAGTAGTAGAAACTAGCCATCGAACATTTATGGCTCTTCCAGGACTGTAGATATTTAATAATAGTTCGTGTATTATCATGCTTTTAGGTTTATACCATTCCAACGATCTTAAAATAATGTCATAAAACTTTAACTGTAAAAGGTGAATAAGCGGTGACAGAGTAATCCAAAATACATGCGGGCGAAGTCTCGGGCTCAAGATGTGCTCAAGCTAACATTTTCTTTACCAGATGTATTCATTTGAACACATCCATCAAACAGGCGGAATTGGACAGTAATCACATCAAAACAGTTTACAATAGTAAATTTGATAATAGTAAATTGTTTCGTAAAATACGTTTCGCTTCGAGTGCTCGCAACCATTTATCTTCGTGGCAGAATCGATTTGGCGCGTCAAGTAAACAATTTCGGTACCTTGCCCTGCCGCACATGCTCACACTCGCATTGGTTGTCACGAGCCGCGTGCGAGTGGCAGTATTTAAAACCTACGGCGCAGTACCAAGCTCCGCATTTGCTCTCACGTGTCAACGCACGCGCGTACATGCGGAGTTTGGTACTGCGCCTCGCACGCGGCTCGTGACATCCAATGCGAGTGTGAGCATGTGCGGCGGGGCTTAAACATAGATATCATTCATCAAATTTTTCGAAAGATCTCATTTTTTCATTTGCCATTGAGCAGGACACTGGCTGCCATATGCGTCATGCTTTTGAACAGGTTGTTATGTAGGTAATGTTATTTTTATTGACTAGTGATGAAAATCCCGGCCCGTCTCTATTTCCCGAGCTCTCACAAGTCATATTTTATTCTGTCAACTGCAGGTTGTTCGTAAATATTCTTTCACATATCCACATTGATTAAGACTTATGATTCCCTGAAGAAATGTGTGCTCGATAAATTTTCTCCCCAAGTAGGTACTGTGAACATTGTTGTGAAATCTTTGAAAGTAGCAAAGCTTTTAAAACTTTTTCGCTATTTAGATGCGCTATACTCGCTTTTCCATATAAGTGATGTTTTCTTCTAAATAAACCGTATGCTTATACAGTAGGCTTATTTATCCTTTTTTAATGAGAGAAAGCCTGATTACACTGTGGGACATGTATGAACTGAGATAATGATCACAATAGGAACCAGTGCCAAACAGTTCTCTTACCTGAAATTACTTTTCCTGGCCTTTGGTAACTGTAGTCTCCTGGGCGTCTTTGGGATCCTGTGAGGTAGCCTAAGACAAATTTTTCTCCTTTGGAACTCTTCAAGAATATCATTAGTATGCCCCAGCACCAATACCACTGCAAAAGAAAAACAAAGAAGTTTGAATTTAAATTATTGAAATAAATATACAGGCTGTGACAAAAGCCCTAAATACATAACAAAAGGATCAATGGGCCAACTCGTACAGATGCTGTGTACAAAATTTCAGGAAAAACAAACCAACTCTTTTTCCTGAAATATTGGTCCCCAGTATGCGCCTAAAGAACCAAACAAATATTATTGAATTCGGTGTACGAGATACACCGCTTGGTTGGATTTCACTGGAACCCATGTTTTGTATTTGTTATCATCTGGTTAAGAAAAGACAATTTAAACATAGAACTTCTTAATTCTTATTTTATAAACCTTTACAGGTAAATTATCGCTGCAATTAACGAATTATTTATCTTTCTACGTCATCTAAGTCATCTGTGAAATTCAGAGCCGTGACTTTGTAGCATCACATTTAGCATTATTCTAGTTCATCATCATTTCAGCCAAAAGACGTGCACTGCTGGACATAGGCCTCCCCCAAGGATTTCCACAAAGGCCGGTCCTGGGCCACCCGCATCCATCGTTTTCCGGCGACCTTAACCAGGTCATCGGTCCACTGTGTGGGAGGCCTACCAGCACTGCGCTTTCCGGAACGCGGTCGCCACTTGAGGACTTATCTGCATCATCGGGCGTCGGTCCTGCGCGCTATGTGCCCTGCCCCCTGCCACTTAAGTTTGGCAATCTTGTGGGCTATGTCGGTGACCCTGGTTTGCCTGCGTATCTCCACATTTCTGATTCGATCTCGCAGGGAAACTCCGAGCATAGCCCTCTCCATTGCCCTTTGGTTGACTTTGAGCCTTCTGATGGAGCCCATAGTTATTCTAGTTATACTGTTGCAATATCTATGAACTACACGACAACTTGTAAACGACTTAGCAATTAAGCCTCGTGACAGTTAGTAGTGCACGTGCTGTTAGCGTTTTTCCATTATTGCCGGTATTGCTAGAGTTTAAAATGCCCACTTCCTATATATGAACATTCTAGGTACTTGACCACCTACGAATAGCGTACAAATTGCTAATCTAGAATCTAAACTAAAAATTCTAATAGAAACCTAAAAATAAAATTCTAAATAGTGATCCACTGAGATTCACGTCGTTTGAGAAAATGTGAACCGAGTTTTAAGAAAAGGACGAGTAAAATTTTTAGGAAAAAAATATCATGTACTCGTAAACAGCCTCGTTCATGTTTTAGGCATACATATATGACTTGTTTGTTGAGTTTATCTTTGTTTAATTTTTCACATGATCTAAAATAATTTTCAGTAGCACTTTCACAATTATGATTTTAGTTTCTATTTTGGAGTTTGTTAATGATTAGTTAAAAAAAATGTATTAAAAATTGAGTGACATATCGATGTTTTTCTGAAACTGATTTTTATCACAAATAAAGGGTTTTCGTAAAAATCAACCAACTAAACATTGGTATTACTTTAACTCCAAGATTAGCACGTATTCTCAGTTCCACAAGGTACATTAGGTTTTAATTACTCTAGTTCTATAAACACTTTCGTCACCGATCCCGGTGACATAATTTTTAGACAAACATGTTGAATGTCTTTTGCTGAAATATTGTAAAGAGTGTTTATTTCAGCAGTACTATGAATCCTTTTATAAGGCTATAGAATTTTTGTTACACCCTGTATAAATCGTATAAGGTGTTGAACACACTGCTACAATCCATTCGAAACAGTATTACGTTTACCATATTGTATATATTTGTACTAGAAAATTATTTGTCATCTGTTATTTAAGTGTAAGTTTACTGAAGCAGACGATATGAGGTCATTAAAATATAAAAAGCTCCATAATGATAATGTTTATCAGCTTCGCTGTTTATAGACTGTGGAATCCACAAGTGTTGCGTATCCATTCACTATTTCTGTGCTATACTGGCATAATAAACATGCGTGTCGTGTCATCATCATCATCATTTCAGCCAAAAGACGTCCACTGCTGGACATAGGCCTCCCCCAAGAATTTCCACAAAGGCCGGTCCTGGGCCGCCCGCATCCACTGCTTTCCGGCAACCTTAACCAGGTCGTCGGTCCACCGTGTGGGAGGCCTACCAGCACTGCGCCTTCCGGAACGCGGTCGCCACTCGAGGACTTTTCTGCCCCATCGGGCGTCGGTCCTGCGAGCTATGTGCCCTGCCCACTGCCACTTAAGTTTGGCAATCCGGTGGGCTATGTCGGTGACCCTGGTTTTCCTGCGTATCTCCTCATTTCTCACTCGATCTCCATTGCCCTTTGCGTGTCGTGTGTAATATCATCATTATATTAAATTTAGCAAGGCTCGTGTGCAGGAGTAGCCACATTTTTATTTTTTAAATAGCACCAAATGGCGCGAATTGACTATGCATATTTATAACTATGTTTTAATCTGTTTGTCTAGGGGTTGGATGTGCCCTCTCGACCCTGCTGCCACCTTGTTGTGGAGAGAGGGCTTGCGTGCCTTTAGGATCCGTTGGGGCCATACCGGCTTAGGCCTTAGGGTCACTCATGCCGGGCGGGCTCACGGGGAGACGCCAGACGAAGAGCGGCACACAGAGGCGTGGTGGTTTTTGGCTCCGGGACGGGACTCCTCCAACAGGCAGGCGGGCACGTGCAATGGCCCGTACGTGCCACTGATGGGTTGGGGAGCGTCCAGTGCTCCCCTCAAAGCGAGGGGCCCGCTTGTACAAGCCGGCCAAGGCCCCATCAGGGTCACGGAGCATGCTCCCCATTGGGGAGTGAAACCTGTGGCCCTGTTTCAGGCAGTCGAGGGCGCCGTTTGTTTTAGTGGGTAGGTTGGGGCGCATTTACCACCATTCCGCGCCTCAGAGTCTGACATAACCCGGCTTGCGTTAAGCGGTCGGATACCAATGAGGATTTCCAACGTAACAAAAGGGGTTGGATGTGCCGCCTTTGTGTCACGGTTCGATTTCGGGGTATGGCAAGTGTCGTCTTTGTGTAAACCAGAGACACTTGCTCCGAGTCTAGGTGATCGTGAATTACATGTTTGTAAACAGTCTCCGCTACACACGTTATAATACCTAGTTCAGGGTAAACGTGTAAACGTGATAATATGTTACTCTATTACGCAAAAACTAATTAATGGATTTTAATGAACCTTTACAATTATACATGATACATCACATAGTAAAATAACACATAGACATAACTTATAAAGTTATAACTTATAAAGTACTTATATCTTATAAATGTACCTATGTCTAGCTGTAACAGATTTTGTATTTTAAACCGCCTCAGAATAAATAAAACCTGAATGATATTTTCATATCTCCTTTTAAACCTTCCCTGGACTCACACGAATATTTCAAGACCAAAATTTGCCAAATCGCTCGCAGCCGTTCTCGAGTTTTAGCGAGCCTAACGAACAGAAATTCATTTTTTTAAAAAGATAACTACTACAGAACTGATATTGTTTTACGAATAAAATGTGTTTCATGAAAGTACCTACTATCCGTATATCGCGTTAATGAAATTATGCATGCATTGATTCAACCATAAAGAAGGACAGGCTCCTTTTAAATAGAAAATGGCGAAAATGAAACTTGGAGTAGAAA
Organism: Clostera curtula; assembly: GCA_905475355.2. NCBI lineage: Eukaryota > Metazoa > Arthropoda > Insecta > Lepidoptera > Notodontidae > Clostera > Clostera curtula. Next base: position 9,793,778 of record FR997797.1, on the reverse strand, counting down.
ATAACTAACTTAAACAATCCACTGGTGTTCAGCATTGACTTTTTATACACGCAGCCGAATGGGCAGCGTATATAACCTAGTATTTAATCTACCAATCACATACAAACAACTATATTTATGGAACGCAGTTTTCTCGGTGTAATTTAGCATAACGTAGCAGAACATATTCAATTGTTCTTACCCATTGTTTTAAATAACCTAGCAGTTAATACTCAAGCATTATTGCCGTTAAGCCAAACATAATGCATACACGCGAAAAATTCGTCTTCACGGTGATAAGGACCTTGATTAAACAGCCACATGCAACCCATTCTCCCACTTACAATCTCATAATGAGTGTACCTACTTGTTGGGCCTGCTGTCGAGAAATGTCCGATTTGTATAATTCCTTCTTTTCTCTCTTAATGGTATTACAATGGGGCAATACAGTTTGATTAGAATAGTGATCCCACTTCGGTCTAATGTTATAGTGGTAATTTTAATAAAACCAGGAGCAGTTTCATTTTATGTGGCATTAAATTAAGTATGATTGTTCGTGAACTTTTAGAAAGCGCAGTTCAAGTACAAATAATCAGGTTTGTCTTTTTGTAGAACTGCAACTCTGAATTGGATATAGGTAAAGATTATGAGTAGCGTACCTGTGTGGTGAGTTATTATATATACATAGGTATATGGTGAGGAATACTGCAGGTCGAGCTAGGTCTGGCTCTGCAGTATGTTGGATGCACGAGTATGTCCATCATTTGTGTGTAATCTCCCTGCTTTGCTGCCGATCTACCATGTATGGCCGTCGTTACACGAAGTCAGTTACTGGTGATCCCATACGAATACTTTTTTTTCTACATCAAAATAATGTCGAGTTCCATAAGGACCATAAGTTTCCTTCCACCGTTTAAACAGGTGATTTTTCCATAGATATTAAAAAATAACTACTATTAAAAAAACTGGTGTTTTAAATTATTTCCTTTCTTCCTAACTCGCCAAATGATTCACAATCTAATAGGTATTCTAATTATAGTTCCCACGCAGCTCATAACATAACATACTGTAAACAAATATTCAAATTGATTTATACTGTCAAAACAGCGGCACGGTAGGATGATCTCATTTACGATTTCCTGTCTGGATTTTGTGGTTGATTTGTCCTAATATAACATTAATTTGTTATGGTCATAAGTAAAAGCGTTTACAAATAGTATTAACATAATTCTTCAGAGTAGCATAGAGTCTATATTATTAAATAGAACATAGTATTAATAAATAATGTCACGACAATGACGATAGAAGGACCGACCGACAGAAGGACCGTATTAAAAGCACCAAAAGTTATGAAGGATTATTATTTGCTGGAAAATACCGAACGCCTAGTTGCTTACAAGCTGGGATCAACTATAAAACTAGACTAAGTGTTGTTATTATCGTATGTTATGATAATAATTATAGTAGACAGTCGAGAACACATTTGGCCGGCGCTAGACGGGATCTCATTTTGTGTACCTACAATGTTCTTATAAATAGCACCAGTGGGAGATATTTATGTGACTATGACCGGGTTAAGTGAGTAAACGTCATATGAGCCCCTTGATGCTTTCGATGCACTCACCTAGTTTTATAAGTACTTTAGCTACATACTTATAGGTAAAATATACGGTGACCATTATAATATTTACGGCATCTGCGTGCAGCTTTACATTAACATAAGACAAACATTTAAAGAAATACACTCGAGAGCAATGAATCCGGGTCACTTAAAGAATGTTAAAAACCTCGGAAACTAAAAATGATAGGTTAATGCAATAAATTGTATTTAATAAACAAAGTAATACTCCTTAAATGAAAGTAAAAAATATATGAATCACCATACATTTTATTAACACAAAATTACATAAAGAAAAAAACTGCTGATCTCTCCTTAAAACAAAAATAGGAAACATGAAATTTTGGAACTTTATTACGATTTTCTTGAATTTTAATACTTCGTATTGCCTCCTCGTGCTTCCATTACTGCGTTTACGCGGTTTGGCATGCTGTACACCAAGTTCCTTATACGATTTTGGGGAATATTCTCCCATTCCTCTGTGAGAGCAATTTTGAGCTCACGAAGCGTGATTGGGGGAGGGTTTAGTTGTTTTACGCATCTGCCTAGCTCGTCCCAAGCATGCTCGATCGGGTTGATATCCGGGCTGCGCGCTGGCCACTCCATACGAGTAATGTTCATCTCTTGAAGGTAGTCATTCACAATCCTACCTGTATGAGGTCGGGCATTGTCATGGATAAATATAGCATCCTCACCTAAATTGACCATAAATGGACCAACGTGATCATTGAGGATTTCTTCCACATATCTTACGCTAGTTAAAGAGCCGTCTTCTATGATCACCAGCTCTGTGCGACTTTCAGAAGAAATTCCGGCCCACACAAGTACAGACCCACCACCGTAGGCTACTTTTTCTTCGATGCATGCTTGCTTGAATCTTTCCCCTGGTCTTCGATACACTCTGTGTCTTCCATCGTGCTTGTAGAGCATAAATTTTGATTCGTCGGAGAACATAACTTTTGACCAATCTTCAATACTCCAATTTACGTGGCTCTGGGCATATCTTAGTCTTGAAATACGATGCCCACGCTCCAGTTTAGGGCCGTTTGCAGGTCTAAGGGGTTTTAAGTTAGATTCAGCAAGCCGACGGCTTACTGTCCATGCACTTGGGTTACTTCCTCCGAGGCGTCGAAACTGATTTGTGAGTTCAGTTCCTGTGAGAAAGCGATTTCGAAGCATGGTGTTCACCAAGTATCGGTCTTCTCGTGCTGTGGTACACCTGGTTCTGCCCGTTCCTGGTCTGCGTAGGTTAGAACCAGTTTCTTCGTAACGTCGGAGAACTCTTTGTACTGTTGACAGCGACACACCGACAGTCCTGGCTGTATCGCGCTGACTCCGGCCGGTTTCCAGCATTGTAAGTATTCTGGTGCATTCTTCAGGCGTAAGCGACATAATTTCAGCTTGAATAATGAATATAGAGCACTATCAACATGGTTTATGTACCCACATAAATGACAGATTACAAACAAAAGCAAAACCAAATGCTGTAATTTCGTAGTTCCATCTTCGAAAGTGGCCCTTTTTCAAGTTTGATTTTTTTATGATATAACTTTACAATAACTAAGAAGTTTTAATACCTTCATTTAAGGAGTATTACATTGTCCATTAAATACGATTTATTGCATTAACCTAGCATTTTTAGATTCCGAGATTTTTAGGATTCTTTAAGTGACCCGGATTCATTGCTCTCGAGTGTATTAAGATCATAGACTTATTCGAAGTTTGAATATGAATAAGCCATGAAATATTTCGTGTACAAAATCATACTGAAAAGAAATAAGTACATAATATACAAGAATGAAGTAATTAAATCTCTTCCCAAATTGTTCCTTGTTCCAATTTTCCTGAAATGCACTTTATATGTGCTGGTTTTATTCAATATACGTGTCATGAAATTGTTACACGTCTTTCCTACGCCTATTTAAACTGATATAGTAACCTTTTGGAAACTAGGAACTAAATATGACAAGACTATTCTGTCATCGTTTAAAATCGGAATCGGTCTGATGTAGAGTCATTAGCACGTAAATTTGTTACGTCCCTGTCTGGTGAAATATTACGCACTTCTGATTAAACTGATTATACTATTACTCAGCCTATACATGACCCACAGCTGGCTCGGGTCTCCTCCCGTTATATGCGGGGTAATTAGCCTACTGTGGCATAATATGGCGACGTTGGCATAGGGTTTCGTATCAGGTTTTCCTTCTCTTGCGGCTTCTTTTTTGGCCCTGTTATTTCCTTTTGTCAGCTCTTAAAATACCCTCAAGCTGGAATGGGGCGTTAACACCGTGAATGATGAATCCGTCCCCAAGCAGACTAACACGCTAATGTCATAATGATGTCTTAGGTTTCACGATCTTTGCACATTGCAGGAAATTATTTCTTGACGGTATTGATCGTGTTATTGTTTTAATAAAATAACACGATCAGAACTGTCAAGAAATGATTTCTTGCAATTCGCTAATCGTCTATTATTTAGAATAATAACGTAAAAATGTTGCAATATGTACCTTTATACCTAATAGCGAATTTCATACTTCCCTTTGATTTAACTAAAAGACTTCAATAGAGCTATTACTTAGAGGATCAACAGTATTCCGTGACATTAAATGCACAATTGATGGGATTACTAAAACGCAAGGTTAGCATTTTATTGTACGCCCTAGGATAAATTTGTTCTTTTAATGATTAAATTTAATATCATATTTACATGAGGTTCTTACTATCAAATTCTTTTTTACGGGGTAGCGTTAACATACATTACACTTATATGTTTTAATCTATGATAAACGATATAGATAATAACAATTCTAACAAGTTTGCAAATAAATCGTGAATTGAATATATATCTTATTTTATTATTAAAATCCAATCCACATTACTCCCCTAGATTTAAACATCTGTTGCAACTAAATTATTAATTTTAAATTGCAAAAGTTTTAATTAGTCACGCTTTTGTATTGAAATGTGGTTGAGGGTCTGACTATTCTGGAATTAACTGTATCTATATTAATTTACTTACTCATCACTACATAGTTTAAAACAAGGTCGTTGTCGTCTGTCCGTCCCTATGTATGCTTAAATCTTTAAAACTACGCAACGGATTTTGAAGCGGTTTTTTAATAGATAGAGGAGGAAATATTTAATAGAAGAGGAAGGTTTATAATGAATAATACATCCTTAAAATTGTAAAGAAACACTGATAAATTTAGAGGTTCATTATATCACCCGTGCGTGGTGCGAAGCCGGGACGGGTCGCTAGTATAAAATAACACAATGATACTGTGTTATTAACGCTGCTGATTTAATGCCTTTTGGGAGTAATGGTAAATACTATTCCTAAGTATAGCAACGATTTGGAGGTGAAGTGAAACGTTAGAATAAAAATCAGTTGCTCTATCCAATTGGGTTTACATATTACACACAATATTACAAATTAAAAATGAGAAATGAGAAAATTTAAGAAATAAGAGTTTCTATTTACTACCAACTTACCTATCATATATTTTATAATTTACTAGCGACCCGCCCCGGCTTCGCACGGGTGCAATTATGCATGTATTATACATATAAACCTTCCTCTATTACAAAAAACCGCTTCAAAATCCCTTGCGTAGTTTTAAAGATTTAAGCATACCTACATAGGGACGGACGGACGACAGCGACTTTGTTTTATAATATGTAGTGAAGTGATAGTGATGAGTTCTCTCGTTCTAAGGGTTCCATAAAAACCCTTAGAACATTTTCAGTATTCCTTTGGCAGAGCAGATAGGATATAATTAAGAAACAACTGTAACCCTCGAAAAAAATCGAATCGGCCTCAATTAGTGGATATACCAAAGTACCTACCATCCCAAGATTTTAAGTCTTTAGGCAGTAATAAAATGCACGTCAAATAAACAGGCACAATTAGTGAGCACAAGGCGAAATTAAAATCTCTAAAGTATTGAGTAACATTTCGTATTAATATAGAAATTATAAAAGTTGTTTTTAATAAACGACCACGTTTACCTACAAGCCTCAAAACAGGTCTATTACATTGACCTGCACCATGTACCTATATTAATCAGTGTATTTTGAAACTTGTTAGCGAAAGGTTCAAGATTAATTGCTTAGTTTGTCATGACCGTGCACATAAAATATGTAATTGGAAGCCTTAGGCACCCATCGTTAAAGAGAAGTCTCTGTAGGTGATCGTTTCAACTAACATTGTTTTATTACAAAAGAAACGGTATTTACAGAAATGGGAGAAAATAATTGAGTTTATTACAATTTAACAGGATCAGACGAAGACAGTTTAAAAACCAAATAATGAAATGGGCTTACAAAATGTTGCAAACTTTATACAGATAGAAACACTAATTTTAGCAGTGCAATGCACAGCGCGCCCTTGTTCCAATTAACTTTTTTAGTCAAGTAGGTACCTGGTACACTAAAATATTAAGCTTGGCTTAAAAAAGGCAAAAAGTAATATGTAGGTACAATGTACCTAACCTATGTAACAATACAGTTTAAATTAGGACGGTTAATAGAATAAAAAAGGCAAATATGTGAGATCGGATTTAATTTAATAAAATCATAGTTACCTCACGTGATTATCATTTCAAATCAAACAACAAATTGGCATAATGAACTATGACCTAAGTATGTAAGATGCTCATTAGTTGTTCGTGTATCGCGTACAGTCAGAAGTATGTATATGTTTAAGTATAAGCCGGCATACATAAACAAAGAGCATTATCTGGTACTGGGAGATTTGATTCAAGAGGATGGAATTTTGTTATCGTTTAAAATAAATCCTGCAATAGGTATAACCTGCATCGTGGGGTAATTTACAAAAATGTAATTCACAAACACAAGTCTTACCCCGGCGCAGAGCAAGTGCCTCTTTTCGAACCGGGGGGTCTGGAGACCCGTAATCCCAAAGGAGATCCAGACCAACAAAGCAAATTTTTGGTTATACTTTAAACACTAACAGGTACTAACTAGGTACATAATAATTGAGTGTAGTGTTTAAAGTATAACCAAAAAATATTAAATTAATTTTTGCTCCGGGTAGGTGCGCCGCGACAGCTGGGCCCCAAACACCAAACTTCTAATCCAATTGAGACAAATTTGGTAACCTACTAATACTCAGTAAGTGTCAGTTCGGCAGGTATGCCACATGCTTTTGACACTAAAACTAGGCAAAAACTTTTGGATTTAGCAGAAATAGTATCGTCGCGGAAGGACACTCTAATGGCAGGTTTAGGACCCTACTATTTGTCAAAATTGGTTTGCGATTGTCTAGCATGGTCAGTAATAGGTTGGATAGTTAGTATGTAGATTATTATAATATGCTTGCAGTGTCGACGTTAGAACCGGCCCGTACGTTTAAAAAGTTATGGTACAGGACCACGTAATTATCGCATAAAATTAATAGTCAAAGACGTGTCTATGAATCGTCTTTGAGGTCAGTTGCTAGCGTCCTCAGCTAGAATTTAAGCGGAACTTTTCCTTCCTCAATTATGAAAATGACAGATAGTGTATCTAGTATCGGTTTCCAATACGGGAGGTCGGAGTATCGATAGCGCAGCCGCCACGCGGGCTCGACATTGACATAGTTGCTGTCTCAATGCGTCAACGGCCCGCGTTGCGTACGCGCATGTGAAACATTTTTTAAGCTGATGCGCGACTATTTTGTGCAAAATGATAAATACACTTGTTGCATATCGCTTGTGTAATGTGCCATAAATATTCAACATTCATACCGCGCGCGGTTAGCTATTATACAAATAGATTACTAGAATATTCAGGATGTTCCGTCGATGCTAAACAGAAAACTGAAGTATCTTTTAATAAAATAAAGGCACCCGATGCCGAGTTATAATTACGATTATAGGCACAAACATTAGTTAAACAGGTACCTATATGGTTTTCTTCAGTATCTTATTAAGTTTTTGTACCTATAGCCATTCAAAATGATGATATACTCGTAATATGTTTATGTAAATAGGTAATCGAAAGAAGCAGCATAAAGTGACATGGGTGGTAGCAGAAACCTACTAGCTATCGTTATTATTCACAAGCTTAGTACTCCGAGGGCCACGATGTTCCTTGGCTTTTCTCCTCAAGATAAAACACAGTTTTTTATACAATACATCACCACTATCGATTATTTTGTTATGGATATAAGGTTTTCGTTAACCCCTGTATAAATGATCAAAAGCAAGTTTTGTATGGTGAGTTTGTAACCACACATATTATGTTTCAATTTCAACACCTCGGAATTGCCTTATTACTTAGGTGCTTTAGAGTACGCAACTTTATGTGATTATTTTTTACCAGAATAGACAGATGCATTAAGAAATTTTAATGTTTTCCTTTGCAATAACTGTGTTTCGAAGCAATGAACAAATGTATTATAGTACACGGATAATGTTCTTTTCTTACACCGGGTATGAGGCGCGATAATTGTAAACCACAAAACTAACGCATACGGTATAATATTGCCGAGCCCTTATAGCGGTAATATTTTTATTAAAAATGTGTTATATGATTTAAAGAACGCTGAGTATTTTTTACACAAGCTGAACAAATCAGTGAACTTCACATAATGTTAAAGGAAAAGCTATAGGTAGTTAGTTTAATTAAATTCCATTTGACGAACTTTATGAAGTCGGATCACACTGATGGAAGAATTTATGTCGAGATGACTCGCCAAACAGACATTCGATGCGTGAATACTTTGCTTAAAGATTCCGTGTGGTGACGGATTTCGAAACATAGTGTTACCACCCCATTTCACCGTGTAAGAGTACGAGTATATAAAAGAACACGACAAGGCCGAAAACCTAGCCACAAGAGAAATGAACCTTGATACGAAACCCTATTCGTCCGTCAGGTCAGCAAAATATACAGCCGAAATGAGAACCTCCTCCTTTTTTTAAGTCGCTTGAAAATGGCTAATTAAAGTGCTTTTAATTAACTCAGATAAGACCCACCCACTTCCAAGGCCGGCCTAATGTGCAACCATCTTTTACCAACCAAAGAAGTAAGCCGGCTAGTCACGGTCGCGGTTAGTCACGGGTTGGTAACAATACTTAGTTATTCTAAATCCGTCACCAATCGGACCGATATCAAATATGGAATTTCACCATCATCATTTTATTCGAAAGAAGTCCACTGCTGGACGATTTCCACAAAGGCCAGCCGGAGTCACGGCTAATATAGAGCTTCATCATCATCATTTGAACCCATAAATGTCCCACTACCGAGTTGGGTATCGCCCAAGTTCATGGAGCGAAATTAACCCTCGAGGCCACGCTAGTTCTAATTCCCTTGCGGCAGATTACCTGCCTCTTGCATTTCTTTAGTCGCCTCTTACGACATCCACAGGAAGGTATGCGTTGGTAAGCATTCAATGTCAAGGCCTATTCATTGCGAAAACGTGTAGCGTGTTTCTCTCAACTGGCGAACTTGCACTCTGCTGTTTAGTGTTTTTGTAAACAAGACCGATAATTAAAAAAAAACACCTACATTGTTTCTTACCGGCTCTTCTATGTAGAGCAGCATTCCGAACTGGTGGTAGTTTCAGCATGAATGTGGGTGGACGCAAGGGTTGTGGGAGATCAAAAGAGATGGATGGATTATAAGAATTAGAAATTTGTGATGTGTGAATGTAGATATGACGACTGATATATGTGTACGGACTACCACCTTGGGACAATGGCCGTAAGATGATATTGGTTAATTTTAAATGTGACGATTTATAAGAATTTTGTGATGAATATGAATTGTGTAAACTCAATCCGTCACCACACGGAGCCATCCAGAGGATGGCTTACTATTTGTCACTGCTACGCCAGCGACATGCCAAAATTAATATTTTTGTTGGTGTTAATCTTAAACTTTGAGTTTTGTGTGAAAGAATGTAGCGACACTGGAAAAATAAACACATTTACATGTATTTGTTTTATTGGCGCGTCCCTGTAATGCGATAGGTCATTTTCATGAAATTTTCCTTTGTGTTTTCTTCCTAATGACTTTTGCTAATTTAAAGGAAATTATGTAACCCGCCAACTGAATGCTTTGGAGCAAAAAAATAAAGCAATATGGTCTGGGAGTCTTTTAACTAACATGTTAATGTTTTCTAGTATTTCCTTCTCTTTTTAGATAACAGAAGACACATTTTATTTATTTTTTCATTCTAGTAATGTGCCGCTGGTTTCCAGGCCCTTTCCGAAACATAAGTTTCTTATTTATTTAAGCTAAATAATATTTAAGTTTAAAAACATCATAAACTAAGGACATTCTCGATTACCTACTTTCGAAACCTTCCAGTAAAGAAGCTTTCAGACTACGCTTTAATACAATATCGCGCACCATACATTGTTATGGACAAGTTCACACTGCACTGTACTAGATTTTATTGGCTTACGGCTGTATTGGCTTCTTTGCTATACTATGTATATAGCACAATATTAAAGCAAGTCTGAAATTAGCTTTATACGTTCATCCCTCTCTTTGTCAAGCGAATAAACCGCAAATGATAGTATGCGTTTTAGGTTTAGCAATTGCTGGAGAAAATTTTAATGAGCACATTAATATGTATTGAGTGCGATGTCTCGATCGCAGTGAGAAGGCTGCGCCGGCGCCGGGCGGGGATCAGCATCAGACATCGTGTTCTGATGATGCGGGCGCAGTCGATGGTTCTGCAATCTACGGGCATCCACGTTGCGGCGCGCATAATAATGTGGCAATTTCACTGGGTCTTAATATATTTGCACTTACGTTGAAATTTGGAAAATGATTGTCTGTGTCGCGAATGATAGCTTGCTTTCTTATCAAATATGTGAGAGCAAACCCTGATTTATGTGTAATTTCAATTAAAAAAAAATCGGCTAGTTCTTCCGGCTTCCGAAAGTAACATAAGTAGTAGGTATTTAAATAAAGTGACGATAAACGATGACTAAAGCAAGATCGGCTTGTCAAATAGTTATTAACAAATTTAAATTTGAATAAGCACGTATTAAAGATTAAATAGTTGCTTAATGAATCAAATCATTTAATTCGTAAGACGCAACTGGCATTCATTGATGACAGAAATCATTCGATTCACGTTCATAGGCCTTTCCAGAGATTGAAAATTCTAGCTGACAACTACAGATATCTCAACTACAAGGCAAACTACTTACACAAGGCAATGAAAACTTACAATTTAAAACGTCTTTTTCTAGAAAATTGGTTTTAAGTAAAGTTAAAACGACGGAGCATTTTTTCTTAGAACAAAGCGAACACTTAAAATTAAGACACATTGACACGGAATCCCAAACGAAATCGATGCATTAGTTTAAGAATTTATATGCCACATACAAATAGTGATATCAAACTTACAACAACGAGGTAGACACATACTTTAGCTAAAAAGATTGAATCTATAAAAGCTTGACAATAAGGTTGGATACCTAACTACTTAACGTTTACGAACGTGTAAACTTAAGTAGATAATGACTGGCATATAGTATTCCATATTATCAATGCCTATCTAAGTATGTTAATGGCAATTTTATAACATAAACACGAATGTTGTAATTATCTAATCAACCTTGACATAATGACAATACTCTTTGGAAATTCCGGTTGGAGGTTTAGGAAAAACAATGGAGCTGTAAAACATGATGATACAGATGTATTGCTGAAAATTGTTATTGCAATGTGTGAAGATTCTTGTTTATGCCTCCTATAAATATTTGTGTCCTTAATTTCTCCTTCTTCTACATTATCCTGCGCTACCGTCGCGTCATTGTGTGTCTCAAATGCCCATGAATTTTGAAGAATCCTGTAGCAAGTCACACAGCATCGTGACAATAATTCCTATTTAATGTCACTCAACCAACCTTAGTTGCCGATCAAGAAGAAAATATCGAACGGAAACTATGTACATACATGGTATCCGCGTAAAGCTGGATGAAATATAGATAAAATGGTCACATATTAGAATTACATTCCAAATTTGAAGTTCGCCGCAAAGCCAAATTTTAAAAGAACGATTTTTAACCAGCCGTTCAAGAAAGGGATGTTTATAAACATATAGCCCAAAGCAAAAAGTATGACTGATATGAAAAATAGGGTTAGGCCAAATCCATAAATTATGGCCAAAGACGAAGGCAATAAAACCAAAATTTGAATAGAGGTCGGTTCACAAAGTACCGCCTTCCTTCGAATATTACGATTGATTCCTTTTAAAAACATCTGTCATCTAGTCACTTCTATGCCCACCATACCTTTTAACCTAAAGCGACCGATATTAAATACTAAAAATACACCGTATCAAAGGAAGTAAAATTATTTCTTTTATTAAAATCACACCTTGTACAGCCTGCACCTGCAACGTCAGTTTTCGCTATTAACTTCTCGGAAGTAATAGTAATTCTATAGTTTCCCAGCTATACCTATCTACATAATGTATTTTTAAGCAGCCATCAAGTACAGACACATATATAATGTACTTACTCTCACAGCCTACAAGTTAGTTTCGTTATATTTCTACATCAGCATTTACCTGTGTTCTACCCGCGCAGAATAGCGCATACCTTTGATGGTTTAAATTTAAAATCAAATCAAATTTAAGATAGAAAACTGCTTCAATGTGGTTGAATCACCCAAAATTTTAAATGACACCTGATATACAGTACTCATCCAGGACGTTCTAATCAAGCCTGAGCAGATTCTAAAGCTCTCTTGATCAACACACTATAAAAAACATTACGTCATCACGGCGAATCCTTTCAGGAGCTATGATACCGCAGAAAGATAGATAGACTCGGTCCTATTTTGCATCAGCGCTGAATCAATATCAGGATTAACTTTGTTCAATTAGATTATTATTTGTATTGAAACAAAAACTTTTGAATTGTCGGATGTGAAGCAATCCCTAACCACATGTTCGGAATACTGCTAAACAGAGCAAGAAACTTTTAAAAAATGCATCATAATTTGGTATCATCACTACATAGTAAGTTTATATCAAAGTTGCCGTCGTCTGTCCGTCCCTATGTATGCTTAAATCTTTAAAACTACGTAAAGGATTTCAAAGCGGTTTTTTTAATAGATGGAGTGATTCAAGAGGAAGGTTTATATGTTATTAGATGCATAATTGCACCCGTGCGTAGCCGGGGCGGTCGCTGGTAGGTAATATTTTACCAAACCAGTTATTTGGAACAATTTACTTATACCATTTAAAAAATCTACAATATACTTGCATGGACATACGTCAGTTTTAGCCAACCAGGTAGGTATTTAGAACAATTTACTTTTGCCATTTTAAACAATTCCAATATACTCGCATAGACATACGACAGTTGCAATTTCATTGTATATACAGGTACTATGTTCCCTGTAAGTTAATTTAAATTAAGTTCACGTATCGTCTGTCGAACGAATTGATATTCGATACCGGTGGATTTAATGGCACATCCACATTAATAAGTGTCGATACATTTCTAGAAATATTTTAAACCTGTTACCTTTATGAAGATTGTAGCCATTTTGAAAAGTTGTTTTGTCCTTTTTATCGTTGAAAAATGAAGTCACTAATTATATAATCCGTGAAAAGAATATTTGATAATAACAATATTTGGTGAAGAGAATTAAGTTAATTTTGGTAGATTGAAAACCAATATTTCTTTAATGGTGTAAAAGAACGACGACGAAGTTGCGTGTTAGATGCTATCTGAATAATAGCTATTGAAATATTATAATAGCTATTAAAAGATCAATAAAAATAAATCTACACAAAAGTAAAAAAATACTAAGGCCACCTTAGACAAAACTTGGCAAATAGGTGAAAATTTCAGACATTGGTAAAAAAAATAGATTTCGTATGTGTGATACTATGTTCTGGTTTGGTTTGGTTCACATTTTTTTGATTATTGCATTATAATTTTCAGCCATCAATAAAAATTAATGAATGATTTCTATAGATGATTGTTTATATGGAATAGATTTATATTATTCTACAAGTAAATATGTACCCATTACGAATTAATAAATATACCTACTTTAAGTACTAAAACTTACCATAATCCAACTCGAAAATTTCATCGTGTCCAAATTATCGGAACTTTCACTGAACAAACAAAATTTTTCAAACGCATTACTGACATAAGTTGCCGTATTTTACAATATATTATCTCGCATACAGTTTGTGGAAAACTATTTTCGCGCCATAACGTAAAGTTTTCACGTTGCGCACGCCGAGCGTCAAACACGTCAAGCGTCCTTCGTTGACGGCAATAGACTGGTTCTGGCCAAGACATTTAGGAATACATAAAGTTGACTGACTGGTGAGGCGAAACTGTAATGACGTTGATCCTCGCTCGTCAGGAGTGCTCTGACTCATTCTAAAACATAAAGATTATGAACCCTACTGTTTTGTGCCTGTTTCCAATCGACTGAAATATTTAAATTACTACTCAGCCCATAAATTACCCACTGCTGAGTCGGGCCTCCACCAACATGGAGGGTGGCTAGCCTACTGTGCCGCGCTGGCCAGACGGGTTGGCACAGAGATTAGTATCAAGTTCCTTCTCTTGCGGCTAGGTTTTACGATTCTTACGACACCCTTAGGATGAAATGGGGTGGTGACACAATGTATTCTAAATCCGTCACCACACGGATATTTATATGTTGCAGGAAATGATTTCTTGACGGTTCTGACCTTTCAAAGATGATCGTACAAAGTGTCAGAAACGTTGGGATTTAAATAAAAAACAACGATCAGAACCGTCAAGAAATCATAGCCTGCAATGTGCAAAGATCGTGTTAAACATCATTATATTTGTATGTTCTAATCTATGCCAGGTTACTAAGACCTACTTTCGCGTACTAGAGTTACGTTATACATTATCATCGGGACAGCCTATTCCGATGGGCCTATTCCGATCTAATTTCATGGATGGATGTTAATCATGATCCTTATTTCAACCAAAAGACGTCCACTGCTGGAAATAGGCCTCCCCAAAGTTCTGCGGTCCTTCGCTGCCCGCTTTTTCGTTTCCGGCGACCGGTCCACCGTGTGGGATGACTGCCAACTCGGCGTTTTTCGAAACGCAGTCGCCACTCAATGACTTTTCTTCCCCATCGGCCGTCAAACCTGCGCGCTATCCTGCCCACTGCCACAAAAGTTTAGCAATCCTGTGGGCTATGTATAAATTAGCCAATGTCAATCGATCTTCAAACTTCGATTTTGGATAGATTTTTTTTAATGGCAATTCGTACTTACCCAGATACATACTTCTACCTTACTAGGTACACACTCGTATACATACACTGATAACGCACATAATATTTTTGCTAATATATGTGGCTACTTACCAGCACTGCGCCTTCCGGAACGCGGTCGCCACTCGAGGACTTTTCTGCCAGTCCTGCGAGCTATGTGCCCTGCCCACTGCCACTTAAGTTTGGCAATCCGGTGGGCAGTGCTGGTAGGCCTCCCACACGGTGGACCGACGACCTGGTTAAGGTCGTCGGAAAGCAGTGGATGCGGGCGGCCCAGGACCGGCCTTTGTGGAGATCCTTGGGGGAGGCCTATGTCCAGCAGTGGACGTCTTTTGGCTGAAATGATGATGTGCCTACTTAGCCTTGAGCATATCAATTATGCTCTTTCGAAATATCGGTTTCCGGCTAGGAATTTCAACTTCCGTGTCCATTGCTACACAATATATGGCGAATTACGAATATTTTATCACAAGAGTGGCATTATGAATGAACACATAACCGGAGCGCGGTCAAGGCGAGCATGTTGCAGCATGTATGCAACATACATTACGCATATCCAAAGTAGATATTTGCTTATATCAAAGTGTCAAACCAACTTATCCTCAAATTAAGGCGCAATATAATTTTTAATTTTATTAAATGTATGCTTGACTTGCCACAATATTACTGTGAAAATATGACTGTGCCACAATTCTAACATCGCGAATTTATTTTAGTATCATCATCATCACTGCCCATTACCGACTCCCTGCTGAGTTGGGCCACCCTACAACATAAGTGGGTTATCATGAAGGGAAATGAGCCTAAAGTGCCCCACTAGACTGGTTAGCACAGGGTCTGCATCAATATTTCCTTAACTTACAGCTAGGTTTTTATTATCTTGACCTTTCTTTTAGTAGAAAGGTATATTCTTTTCCTATATTGTTAACAAAAGTCTAAAAATACTCGGCTTTGTAAATAGAACCACTAAAGATTTTAAATATTCACGTAGCTTTTTAACTCTATATTATAGTCTAGTCCGCAGTATTTTGGAATATGGTTGTGTTATTTGGTATCCTTCTTACTCTGTTCACTCTGATCATATAGAAAAGAAATGCTTAAGAATATTATGTCGCAAACTTGATTTGGGTCGCTTTGAGCCTGATTATAATAGTAGATTAATAAGATTTCACGTAACTCCTCTGCACGTGCGCCGTGTGCAATACGATTTATTATACTTGCATAAATTATTGCACAGTACTATTGACTCCTCATACTTATTAAGTACTCTTACCCTTAACACCAGGCGTAACATGCGTGTTCCTGATCGTACATTTTCCTTACGAACTTAAGTTAATAATACTTCGTATTACAATCCTCTTACAAGAATGTGTCGTTTATATAACGAGATGTCTATGGGTACGTTCCACTTGGCACTCACAACGACCACGCTCACGACCACGGTTTTCCCCGTTCCACTTGGTTCTGGGCGTCACAAATAGTCACAATCGTTTACTCAAGTGGAATGGATTGTGGAGCGTTTTGGGCGTTCATTTAAATAATAAAAATGGCGCATCTAAAAAATAACTAAACAAAAGGTTGATGAGGTTATATTACAATTTGTAAGTGGTATTAATAAGTTCCATTACATATTGGTTAAGAGATTTATTAAAAAAAAAGTATATATTTTAATTTTCAAGGAGTATTTAACTAATTTATGATCGTATTTAATAAAAATGCCTATATCGGCAGCAGTTTGAAATTAGTTGGTGCGTCAAAATAAAAGTACTAGTTCGTCCAGCTCAGATGAAGAAAGAAATAGAATTTTACAAATCTTTGATCGTGAGAAACGAAAAGTTTGACCACATAATATTGATTTGATAATGTCTTGTCCGATCTACATTGATTTGATAATGTCTCGGTACAATAGAACGATATTGTTATTGCCGCCATGTTTCTGCTTTTAGTTTTTAAAATTGGCGCTCAAATTCTCAAAACGCTCACAACGACCCACCTTTTGAGATGGGGCGTCGTGAGCTTGGCGTGAGCATAAGTAATGACGTCATCAATGACGTTTTCGCCGCGACCACAACGATCGTGGTCGCCATGTGGAACGCCTGAATGAGCATTTTAGGCGTTGTGAACGCCAAGTGGAACGTACCCTATGAATAACGCGGATTTAGACATTTTCTACCCTAGTCTTACCGCATTCGCAACATCCTGAAACATAACTGTTAGCTACTTTAATTAACTTTTATTATGTTTTATAATGATGTGTCAATGCCTTTTGGAATTTAATCTAGCCCATGCACCCACATGTTTATATTTTACTATTTTTCTGATTATTTTCTGTTACATTGTCAAATAAGTAGGCTCTTACAATCAGTCGGGATTTCAAGGATGGAATGAGATGAGGTTACTATATGGCTTAGGTATTTTAATGGCTTTAAGACGCACAAGTCCGTAAAAATCTGTACCTATTTAACACTCCGAACAGATCTTTACGTTCAATAGTGTTACTAGGAATTACCTATTCTGTATTCCTTCATTTTCAAATGGCAGATTGCGTCATACTTGTAAAAAACGGAACTCTAAACGTAATATCATCATTACTGGTTCATGAACTAGGTATGAAGTCAACGCTTCAACGAAAATATAAATAATCATAGTGAATACTTTAAACAAAATTCAGACGCGGACTGTTTTATTGAAACACTAGCGACCCGGCCCGGCTTCGCACGGGTGCAATTATGCATGTATTATACATAAAAACTTCCTCTTGAATCACTCTATCTATTAAAAAAAACGCTTCAAAATCCGTTGCGTACTTTTCAAGATTTAAGCATACATATGGACGGACAGACGACAGCGACTTTGTTTTTTAATATGTAGTGATGATTTAGGCGTAGGTAGGTTAACTTAAAGTTTAAAGGTATTCAATTTTTGTTTTTTTTTCTATTCTTTTTTTTCTATGATATTTGTATTCAATTCAATTTTTTTCCGTGAAATATCACTATCGAAAACAGTTTTTTTGACAAAAGTATTTCAGTAATTAATTTGGTAGGCCCCTAAATTGTTTCAGCCCAGGGCCCCACAAATTCCCCGCCCAAGCGTGAAATCTATAAATAAGAGATCATTTCTTTAATTTTGTTAAATATAACGATATATACCTATGCACGTTACCTATCATTAGGTAGTCAAAAAAAGCAACAAGACTGTCATTTTTATAAAAAAAAAACGTAGGTTTACTATAAAAATATTTTTAGAGTTTAACTACACCAAACATCGTAAAATAAATTAGGAACCTACACAAATTGCACTTCTTTATGTTCTGTATGTAAAAAGACAAAGCTTGTTTTTTTATCAGTTACTTCAGTGCCTTTGACCCTAGGCTTGCGTGCTGGAAGCAACGCCAGGGTCTAAAATGGAGTCGGCAATTCAAGGAAACGCCGTGTCCGACACACGACGAAACACAGTAAAACTGCTTGGCTGGACTTAGCTGTGTTGATTAAAGGAGCCGGTCTGTTTATTTTGCATTGGATATCCCAGATTATTGGGGATGCTATATCATCATCACGCTACTAGATAACGGAGTGGAGTAGATAGATCAACAATTTAACAAGAACTAGAATCTGAGATGGGCACTACTGGTTCGAAATTCAATTAGGCGAAGTCGCGGACAGAAGATAGTTTATTGTTAACTAGCGACCCGCCCCGGCTTCGCACGGGTGCAATGATGAACCTCTAAATTTATCAGTGTTTCTCTACAATATTATGGATGTTTTATACATATAAACCTTCCTCTTGAATCACTCTATCGAGTAAAAAAACTGCTTCAAAATCCGTTGCGTAGTTTTAAAGATTTAAGCATACATAGGGACGGACAGACGACAGCGGCTTTGTTTTATAATATGTAGTGTCTAGCTGATGAAACGTTGTTTTGCCAAATAATAATTAACACCCCTTTTTTTGGAATTTCGTAAATACCGGTCTTAGCTGACCTCTACTCGGTGAAAAGAATATTTGATACACAAAACCTTCCCAGTTAAGCACGCAGTGTCCTAAAGCTAAACAGTAAGCACTGTTAATGAAAAAATCGTTATCGCCTGGGTTCATTCCAAAACTAAGACAAAGAGGAAGATGGGTGATGAACATTAATCATGTCTTTATCTTGATTGCTTTCAGATGTTCGGAGCTGTGAATCCATTAATAAAAGAGATGCGAGCACGTCACTTTTTATTCAGCCAATTACTGTAATGTTCACAGTATAATTACAGGATGGCAGCGAAGCTGCCTTTTTATCTTGGGAGAAACTCTTAGTGGGTGTCCAGCCGGTGGGACATGGGCTGGGTAAGTGCCAGGGGCGCGTTAAGCTAGTAGTTGAACCCCGGTTAGGCACTAAAACCTATCACGGAATTTTCTACTCAAGGCTTGGAAGAGGACGATGGAACTCGGCCCATAATGTTAAATCGACTTTACTTGATAATGCGCTTGGAATGCTATATTCTGGTTGGGTTTGTTGACAGAGCTTTTCAAAAAAAGCTCTGTTCATTAAGGCAATGCGGAAACTGCTGTCATATCCAGGTCATGTTTTCTTCTCGAGAACTGCGCTTCTTCAGGCGGGGGCCGTACGTCTCGTTTCGCATCGGCTCGGCTCGCTCTGTGGGGGTATCTTATTCGATTCCGGGTTTATATGTCATGCCTGCCTCACAAAAGGGCGCAAGTCAACCTACATTTCTGTAGCGTTTTCTTAAATTCGTTTAATATACTTGCTTTTGTCCGTCAAAATAATTACTATAGAACTATTTTTGAGTGGTTATAAGCTTTGACGGCAACCAATCTAATGTAATTTGTGTCCGCAATCATACTAACGAGCTGTTTTATTATTAACAAAACACATTTTGGTTTTGCACATTTACTATTACTACTACTCAGCCCATAAATTTTTGACTGCCTCGTTGGTCTAGTGGTTAGATGTGCCGCCTTTGGATCAACGGGTCCCGGGTTCGATTCCGGGGTCGGGCAAGTGTCTTTGTGTAAACCAGAGGCACTGGCTCGGAGTCTCGGTGTCATTTCTATTTATAATATGTATGTATTTACAAAAAAAATGTATATAAGTAGTTTATCATCCATCTCGTTACCATAACACAAGCATTAAGTTGCTTAGCTTGGGACGAGATGGCGTTGTGTGAAATGTCCAAAGATATTTATAAATGACCCACTGTTGAGTAGCGATACTGTGCCACGCTGTCAAGACGGGATGGCACAGGATTTAGTATCAAGAGTTCCTTCTCTTGCGGCCAAGTCGATGCCTTCCATTTCCTTTTGTCAGCTCTCACGACACACTTAAGGTGGAATGTGGTGATGTCACTATGTATTCTAAATCCACGGGTTCCATAATGGAATTCACATAATCTGTTTCAAATTCGTTACTTAAATCTGACGCAAATATACACTGTAACAGTTTGATTTTCTAAACTCAGTTGGTGCTAAAGGAGGAAGTTTTAATCCATTCGATTAATAGCGAGCGAGTTTCGAGTCGCTGTCACTTCTAGCACCAAGTTGTACTAAAACTCCTGACGAGTTGTACTTTAAGAACGTAGCGTAGATGTTTCGTGTTTAAGTTCACATAGGAATTTTAATCAATATTGGTGGATGTTACGTCAGAAGCAAGTGGGTCATCATCATCATCATTAGACCATGAGGCAACGGATTTATGGTACACAACGTCACCAACCCATTATACTAGCTGACTAAAGGAACGCAAAAGGATGACAACCTAGCCACAAGAGGTGGAAAATATGTACCCTGTGCCAACTCGTCTGACCACCTTAAAACTGTAGGTTAAACCCCTTCATAAAATTTTAAAATGCGTTGGGATACTATTATGTCAAAAATTATCATTATTCGCCTTTCAAAGGCGTTTGTGACGCTTCATTTGATGGTAGGAGGTTTTACAACCAAATATCAGCGAAAACCACAAAATCTCACAATTCTACTGAGTATTTGATTGCAATCATATGGCATTCTGTTTTAATAAAAGTAGGTTTCTTCTCCCGAGATTCCTTCTCGTAACCTACTTCGCTCCCTTTATGCACTAATTAATACCATGTAGAGTAATTTAGGATTATATGACTGAAAAAAAAAACGAATCTAACAAAATTATACATAAACTTTTAATATTTCATAAACGATCACAGTTATTGGTGTAAGTTAAAATACTTTGCCCATATGACCCCTTAATCAAACGCAAATACCCCGACAGTTTCATTAAGCAATACTAAAATATTCCCTTGACTATACACACGGTCCAGACCGAAACGTCTCAGCAGCGTCACCTAAAATTTTAGAAGCATTCTAAGCCGCCAACCCTTGGTATATAGACCTTAATTCCAATAAATTTCATTGCACCTTCTGGAACAAAATATACTTAATTCATTACTATTCTTACAAGGAAGCATGCAATCTTCCTACATGCCAAGAGATAAATAATACTTACCATAGTAATTTCTGGGAAAATAGTGCTAAGGTTGAAATTTGCCCGCGACGTGACAGGAAAATTGGCCAGAGATCGATCGGCATTATGACTCACATTCTGCATATTAGTCGGCATCAAGTGACTATTGAAGTAATCGCTTTGATACTGAGGCGTCATTTGATTTCCGACGTAATTCGGAAACGGTAGTTCTTCAGCAGCTAAGTTCGGATGCTTTTTACCCGAAGTCTTATTTTGCCACAATAAATGCGCAGAATCATGCCATTCTTCCATTTCGTTGGCGATTTTGGCTTTTTTACTTTGATACTTTTTACTCGATTCCTTTTTCGAACACTCTAATTTATGTTTGGATGTGGATTCACGTCTAGAACTTTTGTAATTGGAAGGCATTTTTTCCGGATGGAATACAGATGTGTTATTTCTCATCTTTAACTCTTCATATTTATGGCTAGTATAATTACAGTCCGGTTGATTGTAATCAATTATATCGCCGGTAAATGGTCCAGCGGTATAATTACTGGACATCAGGTTACTATTGCCGGGCATGAAATTTGAGTAGAATGAATTGGAAATTGTATTTGTGGTCGTGTTATACAGGGTTGTTCCAGAAAATTGTTGACTAGCGTAACTATTGTCTGAGTAATCAAGAATAGGCGGAAAATGCGACACTTGTGCTACACTCGTGTCTTGAGAACTGTTATAATCCGAATACTTTTGTGGGGGCATCATATATTTTGTATTGTCTTGACCCTTTTGGCTACAGTTTGCTCCGCGTAGCAATGCTTCAGTCGAATAATTATTTTTCTGGCTTTTAGAAGCCTTGTCTGGTTTATTGTTACTTTTAACTTTAGGATGAGGAAATTGATTCATGCTTTCATATGAATTTGTAATCTTGGTGTCATTGAACGCGTAATAAGGTTGCGTAATGTTATTTTCTACGTTTAGAGCTGTCATCGATTTTCTATTATTATCGTTACTAAACTGAGTAGTACTTTGTTTCACTGGAACTGACTTTGGTGGATCGATATTTGGTGCGTGATATCGAGAAGCCATATTGTCACTTGTACGATTCATTAGTTGGGCCACAGATAAAAAGTTACCGCAATTTTGTATATCTGCTTGAGGCAATAACCGATTTGCCACATCACCAGTCTTTTTTTTATCATGCGGACCAAGCGCTAAATCTCCAACTAATGTCGGCAGGTTTATAGGTGGCGGTTCTATGCTAATTTCTGTAGTGCCAAGCGCTCTAGTTGTAGGCCACATGTGAAATTCTTCTTGCGCAGGTTGAGGTGGAAAGTTATGAATTGGGAAATAGTTACTCTCGTTTTGATCAAGTTTTTTTACTGATTGATCTAATTGATTGTATACTGGTTTATGATTTTCCTTCATCTGTGCTTGTTGAGTGGAATTGCAATTATTTTGCATAGGTCTAATTTCAGATGTCATCCAGTTGATATGCATTTTGGACGGCGATTTTTTAGTATATTTTTCTGTTATTTGTTGTGTTGTTGTATTATTAGTTGGTTTTAATCCGCTATCTACACCAGATTCAGAAATTTTGGTTTCATACTGTTTATTGTTCTGATGTTTAACATTACTGTAAGTATGATTTAAAATTGGATAGTTTTGGGGTTTAGAGCTGATATTCCTAGACATATTACTGTTAGTGTAGAAAGGTCCTTCTTCAGACCAAAAGCTTGTAGGTTGAGAATAGAAACTTGAAATAGTATCAGCAAAAGAGCCAGTAGCCTTATTTGCGGTGTCTTTTCTATTTCCACTAGATACTAAAGGAATGTGAAAATCAGGATTAAATGGGTTATAAGAAGAAGTATATGGTGTAGAAGTTGTTGCTAAGATGTTGTCTTTGCTAAAAGTGTTTGGGGCTGTTGTACAGTTAACGAAATCAAAACCTTTGTGCGACCAACCTAAATCTATGTCATAAGTTAATCGCGATGATCCCATTTTCATAAGATTGTCATCGCTGTAATCTGACTTATTTTTAGACGTATACTTTTCCATTGCACAAGGGTAAAGGCCGAGTCCGTTAAATTCATGACTAGAAGAAATATTACTAGTGCTATAAATAGAGTTTTTGACAGTGCCGAATGGATCACTTTTATAGAAAAAGTTGTTGCTATTTGCATAGCTAGAAGAGTGACTAGTTATTGTTTTACTAATATTACAATCTAAGTCTAAGTTAAAAGTAGTCTCTGGTAGTGAACAGTTTGTAATAATGGATGGCATGGAGAGATGTAAGAACGGATTTTCGTGTGTTATGTTTGGGAGTGTAGCCGTGCTCGTAGATTTAGTCACCACTGAATTAGTTGTGGTTACTGTTGTAGTTGTGTACTCTACTTTAGTAATTACATTTGCAGGACATTTCTGCTGTTTCTGTTCATAATCATTTGTTTTATTTGAAGTATTGCCTACAATTTGCTTGCTGCTAGTTTTACCTTTATTATCAGTGTTAGGAGTTTTTTCATAATATGGGATAGACGGTTGAATTAGTTCATTACGTCTATGATTATCTTTAGTATTTTGTTGAACAATATTCTGTGACTCCTCGGCTGGACTATCAGCTCTATTTCCACTTACTAATGGAAAAGACATAAGAAATGCAGCAGTTGGAGATGTGGCCAAAAATTCTTCAGCCAACTCAAGGCGAACATTACCTCCATCTACAACGTTATCACATAAAGTTGATTCTAAAATGGGTGGCAGTTTATTTTCTTTTTCTTTTAATTCCGATGTATTCTCTGTTAGAGTCGTATCTTTGTTAATTACAGCTTGATCTTTGCTTTTACTATCTGAACTTACATTTAGTGATAAAGTGACAGTAGGCGGGGCAGCTACTTTATCTTCTTTTTCTGTTACTTTAGGTTTGCTTGTTTCAGGATCATCATTTCGAACATCATTACTATTACTAGCATTATTTATAGTGGCACTGTGTTTACCTTGAATAATTTCTTCGTTATTTTCATGAGAACATGGTTTATGAATAATAGTATCTTTTATTTTGTTCTCAGTAGGCAATTCTTTCGCAGTATCTTTTGTGTTTTCAATATTAGTGTTACAGGTATCCACATTTTCCTTTACATTTACTTCTAGCTTTCCTTGAGAATTATTTAATTGTTTAGATTTCTTCGTAACTACGGCAACTTTTGCCTTTTTTGTAGCTGTTTTAATATTTTCCTTTTTCGTTTTCGCACCTGATATTTTTTTTGTTTTCGATGCCGATAACGGCCGCGAATAAGCTGATATAGGTAAAATATTTACCATCGTAGTTTTGGTTATATCGGTATTCCTATTAATTATAGATATTGGAGATTTATTCAGTGTTTGTAAATTTGAATCAACTAAAACTATAGCTGGTGGCACTGAGGGATATAATAATGGTCTTTGAGGAAATATATATGGTGCTGCTGGCAATACGACTATTGTATTTTCGGAACCTGAAAAAACTCCACATTATCTATACATGTAAGAATACATAGAGGGCTGTCCATTAAGCCCGAGCTTCAAAGGGGGGGGGGGGGTTTGGCAGAAAATACGAAATATCACAAAAGGGAGAGGGGTGTAGTATGCTATCACGTGTATTTATTTTTTCGTCAAACGCGCGATTTCTAAACCGAAAAGCGGCGTGTACCTTTGAGTGTAAGATTCTTTATCATCTATTTATATTCATATATTTATATCATTTATGATCATACTATAATTTCATTATACAACAGTATTGGTGACATACCTACTGCTGAGTAATTCCTGCCACCACAAGGGGTCATATCAAAATTTATTTTTCTTTTGGCAAATTATTTCTGGTTAAAATGCAGTTAGGTTTCTCATATAAATGGCACTCTCAGTATAGAATGCTTTGATTCAACATGCATTCTAAAGCTGACACATTTCATTATATCATATATGGAATAAATATGCAGCACAATACCTATGAATACACACAGTTCATTTCTGTGCTTTCTAGCCCTGTATTTTGTAAGTTATATAATATTTACCTTTTTTGTTGTCTAAATAAGACTTAGGTAGTAATGTTGGCAACCTCTGTACATTTCCATTAGAAGGTAATTTATTAGAATCTTTAAGTTCATTTGCAGATTTTTCTTTTATTATATTGACTGTAGATTTTTTCATGACCACTTTCAAATATTTGGAATCTGAAATTATATACCAAACATTTACTACTCATATAATTATCAAAGAAATAAAAAATGGTACAAAGCACATGTTTGTTAAAACAAACATATTGAAAATCTAATTGTTTCTATAAATAAGACAATAATAATAAATTACGAAAATACATTATTAATTATCTTCGATAAGGAACTCGCGCATTCGCGGCAGTGACATTGCGGATAACTTGCAGGAGTGTCGGCTCACATTGGTACGGTCACGTTTTGCGGCAACCGGAGGCTTACGTGGGAAACAAATGTCTGGCCATGCCGCCTCCGCCGGGCCCCGGCAGGACGGGGTAGACCCAAAAAGTGCTGGCTTGACGTCGTAAAGGGTGATATGCGTGCCAATGGGCTCACTACCAGGGATGCTGAAGACCGTGCGAAGTGGGAGAGAAAAAGTCGGAAAGCGGACCCCGGGCGTCGAAGCGAGAGTTAGGGCTGCAACCGGGTTGTAGCGCGAAGATGATGATGATGACATTATTTATCTTCATACAAAAGTACTACCACTTGTATGAATCTGTTTTGATACCTTGGTTGAGTTTTTGTAAAATATAACATTTTTATTGTAAAGTAGATAATATCACACTATACAGTAAGAGGAAAAAATTACTGACCTTTACATTTACGTTTTTTAGCCCTACCAAAATATACTTGGGTGGATGCATCTTTTTTGATATTTTTCTTATTCTTCACAGATTCTAATTGAACCTGCAGAGCTAAAATTTCAGCTTCTGTAAATAAGACAATTCTAATAAGTAGTACTTGTGATGCATGCCTTAATAATACACACAACCTGCTGAGCACCACTTTGCTTGTGTGAACCTCAATTAGGATTGAGGTTCACTTCATAATACAAAAGGAAACTAAACATTATGTTTTTACAAACTACAGCTGCATCTTAGTAATAGATCTTGATGCCTGACACTTGTAAATTTTAACACTGAGATTTGTTTCAGTGTTAAAATTTACAAGTGTCAGGATATTTCCCTACACATAATCAGCAGCATGAATATTAATAGCAGGTCTAACTATATACTTTCCCACTAGATGGGTTGCAGAGGGCAGATGGCAATCACCCCAGATAGGTATGGTTAGTTAATCAAATTGAATAAGTCTGTACATGTGTATGGCTGGCCGCCTAGTGCATACCTACTAAACCGCCAGTGCATACAGACATAAGCAGTTGCATATTAAATTAGAAAAGCGGCAGGCCGCGTTGCTAGCCGCCTAGGCCGGTTCAACTGCTAGTGCCTACAGGGGCAAAGTGATTTGCCAAAGCCTAGTGTAGAAATAATATTAGGGTAAAATATTAATGTTTAAATTAATGGAATTACAGTATGATCTCACTAATCCGGCACTTCAACAGACTGATACATCCCTTCGCCCGCACCACCCATAACATGCAACCTCACATGAATTAAAAACCAATGTCATTACAAGTTAATTTTTACATATGTAACAATAAATGCGGTCAAACAAGAACAGAAATATGTACATACATACATTATGTTCTCTTTAGGAAATGCTTTATTTTATTTATAAAGTTTTTTTTCTCTATAATCCAGTAATCTGAACATTTATTAGTGCCGGATTAGTGAGAGTATACTGTAGTATGTTATAAAATGTTAGTAGTGTAACTTGAACATCTTGTCATCATAAAAAGGTATGCTCACTTAGTTGTGTATTTTCTTGGGCACTATTGGTGAGACACACTATAGCTTTTTCCACTATTTCTATTTTAGGATACTGCACATCCTGTGGGTTTTTTCCGGGGCAGTTTGAATTGTTAATGTTTTTAACAATTTCTCCAAGCTTTGAAATGGCATCATTGAATTTGTTTCGCCTTTTCCTTTCCCATTCTCGACATCGGCTGCAATTAGATTACAATATTATTAGTGATATATTATTAGGTTTAGGAAACTATGTTAACTCGTCGCTTTACCTCGGAGTTCTCTTGCAGTTACTAGTTGCGCTATCCATTTTCTTATATGTAAGTTATGAGTTGTGATGTTTCATATAATATATTATCGCACGTAAACCACATAAAAACTGAGCAGTTAACCTCGTTTATTTATATTTTTGATGTTTTCTTTCAAGTTACAATTCTTACAGAACTAAACGCTTGCAACAAAAGCAAAGCCAGCAGTTTGTTTGCTTTGCTTGCAGTTCCTTCCTTCCATCAGAGTTACCCCTTCCTTTTCTTCTTCTTCTTCTCCTTTAATGTTTGGTACGAAAACAAAATCACTCGTGACATAATTACTTGACACTTGACTGATTGGTGCTGACAGCTATAAAAATATACTTATTAATGTTATTGTCCGTTCAGAGTTATTCTAGGGCTGTTATAAATATGTCGATAAATACATAATGTACAACCCCAGCTAACTGACTGACAATGACATTTGCTGCGCTAAACATGGCGGATTTGCGGCCTCATTAGGTATTTACCATGGACGTATAAAAAAAGTCGGACAGAGTCTCGCTAACTAAAAACTGTGACATCATAGTCGGCCAGATCAGCTATATGTACAGGCCAGCACGCACACTTTCACACATTAGTCGGCCATTACGCGCGTGAACGTCGATGCATAAAGACGCAATATGCGGCGAAAAAATAAAAACTATAAATCATGTCTTGCGTGGTAAAATGGAGTAAAAACCGTAGTGACCGAAAGAAAAACAATCCAGGAATCACGTTTCATACGTAAATGAATAATTCAATCACTTATTTCCAGATTATATACATTAAAGTCAATTTGTATTTGCTAGAACAAAACAATTAATTTTAAGTTCAGTGCTGCCAATATTCACGTGAGCAAATTAACCGAAATGTGGGCAATTTTTCGTTTATTATAAAAATCAATATATTATTATGGTTAATTATTTAATAGTTACTACTGGGGATTTTATTTTATATTCCTTTTGCTAGATTTTCTAAAGAAAATTAAGTATGGAGAAATGATTGAATTAAAATTACTTAGTAGAAATTGTAATGGTGAAAACGATTGGATTCCAAACAAATACAGTGTCATTTGCAGTATACATTTTGATGCGTATGACTTAAAAACAACTAAAGGAGGACTCCAGCGTGTTGTTACTTACGCAGTACCTTAAAAGGTAAATTAGCAATCTACCAAGACATGGATAATACAAAAAAGTAAATGAAACTATGCCGCTTATTTTTTCAAAATTTTAATGTACATTGTAGCTATTGTGTCGGTATATAATAATAATAATAAATATCCTTGGACATTTCACACAACGCCATCTCGTCCCAAGCTAAGCAACTTAATGCTTGTTTTATGGTAACGAGATGGATGTTAAACTACTTAAATACATTCTTTTTTGTAAATACATACATATTATAGATAGAAAAACACCCAGACCCGGGACAAATACTTGTAGGTCGTACAAATATTTCTTCCGTGCGGGGATCGAAACCGCGACATGCTGCGCAGCAGTCGATCGCTCAACCACTGCGCCAACCGTGTCGTCGAATCGTAAAAATATTCATACATTATTTTAATCCCCAGTGCTTTATTTTGTTTTAATATTTGTTTGAGTCAAGACACGTGGCAGAGGAATAAACTGTTACTGTACCATTTAATACCAGTGCTTCTCAAGAGTTGCGCAATAAATTATAGTTAGGCAACATAAATATATTATCACAAACAAATTTTTGGTAATGAAAGCATTTCTTTTAATTTAGAATCGTTTTCAATACATCTCGAAATTAGAGGAAATTTCAACAACCTCTCAAAGTAAAAGACATTATTATAAAAAAAATACTCAGCATTTAGGATGTTAAAGTTAAACATAAGAATTTCGAACAATTTTTTTTTATATTTTAACCATGTTTTTATTGCAAAATTTTGTGTATCTTGGCAACCCCAATATTAACTCACACATACACAGCTGCCGCCATTTTGGCGTTTCACTTTTGTCTTAGCCAGAGTTCCGTCCGCCTTTTTTTTATACGTCCATGGTATTTACTTATACAGGTTGGTTCCAAAAGTCGTGGATCAAACGCAACCAGCGGTTAGATGGGGTTATCAGCAGCAAAAAATTGTTCTACGGGAGGTCCCTAAGGTCAAACCCTGCAGAGTTATGATTGATTTTGTGTTTTTATGAGAAATTGTCCTTTTTTTACTAAAACTTGATAAAATTCCACAAAATCTACATCCTGTATCTTTTTTAAAATTTTCAATAGATTGGTACTGATGAGCCCTTTCATTAGACATGCTATTTATGGTAGTTTATTGGGTGTGTTAAAGATAACATTAAGTTTTCCGAAAGACATAATTCTTAAATCAAAACTTGTTACTTACTTCGGACCCCACTGTGAAAAAAAAATACTCTACAGAAAAGTGCCACTGTATCACAATTTTTGGCGCATTTAATAGGGATTCTAAAAAGGTATTACACATGACTATGCGTGGCTTCAATATCTTTCAAGGACGATCTTTCGTAGCAAGGCCAGAGTTAATTCATACATAAAACTCGGTGAGGCCTACTAACCTAACCTTACCTAAGCGTGATCGTTTTCCGGACTACAGGGTCTTTATCGACGTTTCAGCCCATAAATGACCCACTACTGAGTCGGGCCTCCTCTAAGTTCATGTTGGGAGATTAGCCTACTGTGCTACGCAGCCAAGACGGGTTGACTCAGGGTTTGCTTCAAGTTTTCCTTCTGTTGCGGCTAGGTGATCTGCCTAATGCGTTCTTTTAGTCGCTTCTTACGACACCCTCAATATGGTATGGGCTGGTGACACCACACGGACAATTTATTAGAATTGTATTCTTTATGTGCGTACTAATTCGTACATGGAGGGAGTCTTACCGGGTCAGCAAACCCTGTGCCAACCCGTTTTGCCAGCGTGGCACAGTAGGCTAATGTCCTTCCATGAATTGTGAGTAGGCCCGACACAGTAGTGGGTCATTTATGGGTGGAAACGAAGACGATAAAGAATAAACAATGTCACCAACCCATACTTCTTGAATAGAAGAAGAAGAAGAGACAGGTGACACTGTATTTCGCAGCTCCGTTTTATTTTAATTAAAATATCGTCTATAAACCATTTTTACAGGATAAAACTATATACGATAAGTAAGCTTGTTTGATGCTATTTAGAATCAATATATATTTTTTACTGGAACGCATACAGAACTGTGAGTAATCATCAAATACATTTTGAAGAATTTTCGGCCAAATTTATTTGACGTCGTTGCCCTGAGAGACCGGCACCGCGCTTGCCACTACGTAAATTTTTGCGCTTTCGTCGCTTCAACCTATAAATCAATCGATTAACTTAAACTTGAACCCGGCAGAGATGGCGAAAAAGTGCAACGCATGCGGTCGCTTTGTGAATGCTACAGATAGTGTTGCATGTAATAAGTGCACATTCTTATTTCATCGAGCTTGCGTCAATATACCCAAAGATGTCCAGATTGCATGTACTTGGCTATGCCCAGGGTGTAAAGCCAAGACCCCACGAAAAGACAACACGGAAAATCCGGTGCGGGGCGGGACAGCCGACTTTACTGCTCCCCAGTCCAGCTGTGTGCCTGTCGTGGATAGAAGTAACGAGATTCTGCTCGAGGTTAGACTCCTACGCGAAGAACTCGTTTCATTTAGAGAGGATTTTAAATCGATACGAGGGCAGCTGGGCGTCCTTCAAGGGGTCGTGGAAGGTTACGGATCCCGATTGGACAGTTTAGAGCAGCGTTTAGATACCTTGGAGCAAAAAGATCAAGTAACACCGGAAAGCCCCGATGTATCTGGTTATCTAGCAACAATTGAAAAGCTTAAATCAGATTTAAATGACTGCGAGCAAGATTCCCTTCTGAACGATGTGGAGATCACGGGAGTGCCTGAGGAAAAGGGTGAAAATTCAAGCCAACTGGTAAGCGTCCTTGTACAGAAATTAGGTGTACCATATGATGAGAGGGATATCGTTTCCATAGAGCGCGTGGGTATGCGTCGTATTACCGCCACTGATGGAACGTCGGGTCCCGTACAGCGCCCCCGGCCCTTGGTAATCCGCCTAGCACGCAGGTCTCTGCGAGACGATATTATAAAAGCAGCGCGAGTGCGTCGCCACATTACCACGGAGAATATGGGTCTTACTGCTGCTCCTACACGTCTATTTGTAAACGAGCGTCTGTCGAAGCTAAATCGTCTACTATTTTACAAGGCACGAGAAGAAGCTCGGACTCGTGGTTGGAAGTACGTCTGGACTAGAGGGGGCCGCATTTTTGTCCGCCGGGAGTCCGGGAAGGCGTCTTTTCGGGTGTGGTCGGAGATGGACCTCGAGAAGATATTTGGTGGCTCGCAAGGCAGTTCATCGTTGGGTCGTACCTCAAGCAGCACTTAAAAGTTAATTATTGTTTTAAATTATATTTTATTGTTTTCCGACTATTGATAATTTTATATATTGGTTTTGGCGTATCACTCATTAACTATTTTTGTAATATGGAGAATTGCAATATGTTTCAATTTATATGGAAATTGTTAATTGCACTTTTTCTTTGGCTATCGTTGATATTTGTAACGTTCAAAGATGTTATTTATTACTTAGATCACCCAATCTCTTCAAAACTTATCATTCGCCGACTTTAATAACTTGCTTCGAAGTTTAGATGATTTTAACATTTCTGTTCCAGTGGCCTGCCTACCAGATGATCTTCCTGCTCTTTTACCTAAGCCCGCGATCAACTCGAAAATCCTTTCGCTAAATATTCGCAGTATTTTATGCAATTTCGATGGACTATTAACTTTGATAGCGAGAACTAAGTTAGACCCTGAATTCATTATTCTTACAGAATGCTGGTTATCTTCTTGTTATGATAACATACCTAACCTAACTAACTATTACTATCACTATACTTCTGATAACTATAATCAAAATGATGGAGTGATAGTTTATGTCAAAAATTCCGTTACCTATAAAATATATGAACCAACCTTTCCGGAAGCCAACTGTTTTGTAATAAATATCTCTAATGATACGGTTATTCTCGCTATTTATCGTCCACATTGTTTTAAATTAAATGTTACTCTTTTTCTAAAATCTCTGGATGATATTCTCAATACATTAACTTCCTTTCAAAATGTTATTTTATTAGGTGATATAAACATAAATATATCTCCAAATTCAACTGATAGATACTATAATGACTACCTTAACCTTTTAGCAATGCATGGTATGTTACCTTCACATACCATCCCCACTAGAGAACTTGCATGCTTAGACCACTGTTTATTAAAAACTCGAAAACTCACACATACATTTATAATTCATTCTTCAATTACAGATCATGACGCCATTCTGTTATGTCTGGATATAAAACAACCGAAAAATAATCCCTCGTTAATAAAAAAAGTAGACTATCCACAACTCACTGAGGCTATTAACTCTGTCGACTTTACTCCAGTCTTTAAAAGTCGGGATCCCAATAATGCTGCTTCTTTATTTGTTTCACTACTTAGTCAAGCCCTTGTTGACAATACCAAAATATTTCGGCTCCCACGTCGCTCTAGAACGATCAAACCATGGATTACAGTTGGATTGCTGCGTTGTATGCGTAATCGAGACAATATGCACAAAAAAATTAAATCAAACCCTAGTGACAGCATACTACTGGTTACTTATCGTCGGTATAGAAATTTCTGCAATAATATCCTAAAAAAAGTTAAGCGTGAGTATCACCAAAAACAATTACAAGATGCAGGTCTTAATAAAAAAAGGATTTGGGAAGTAATAAAAGATTTCACTAACACATGCAAGCCTTGTGATTCATATAAAGATTTATTATCGTCTTATTCTTCTCCTACCGTTTCAGTAAACTGCGTCAATGAATATTTCTCTAACATAGGTAAATCACTAGCTGAAAAAAATCAATTACGTACGAATACTAATGCTAGCGGTCCCGGCTATTGTAATCGATCTTCTTTTGTTTTGCTTGGTACTGATCAGGAAGAAATTGAATTGCTTATACGTGGTCTAAAAAACAATTGTGCGGTGGGTTGGGATGGAATATCTTGTAACTTCATTAAGCTTTACAAGAACATCTTGGTCCCACCTCTCACACATATTTTCAATCTCTGCTTATCTAACGGTGTCTTCCCTGATGTTTTTAAGATAGCTACTGTGAAGCCTATATTCAAAAATGGGGACCGTGCCTGTGTCTCTAATTATAGACCTATTTCTATTCTTCCTGCTCTGTCTAAAATCTTGGAACGCATCATGAATACGAGACTCGTCCATTATCTTGAAACTAACAATCTCTTGTCCCCCCATCAGTTCGGGTTTCGTTCAGGTAAATCAACAAATCTTGCTGTCCATGATCTTACAGGATTTATTATTAATAATTTGGATAAAAATCGAAAATGTGTATGTATTTTTCTTGATCTTGCTAAAGCTTTCGATACTGTTTCGATTCCCCTACTACTAAATAAAATGGAGCATCTGGGTGTGAGAGGGACTCAACTAGACCTATTTAGGAGCTACCTTAGTAATCGTTCTCAACGAGTCAAAATTGAGGATCATCTCAGTGATTTACTACCCATATCTTTCGGTGTACCGCAAGGTAGTATTTTAGGACCTACTCTATTTTTAATTTTTATTAACGAGCTTTGTTGTATACCATTAACTAATGGTAAAATAGTTTCTTATGCAGACGACACGGCTCTATTGTTTCAAGCTGATTCATGGCCTGGTGTCTTTAATTACTCACAAAATGGTCTTAATTTAATCATGAAGTGGTTAAAAATCAACCTCTTGACGATTAATGCTGACAAAACAAAATCTATGATATTTGGAATACGTAACTGTTCAGTTTCTGATGTTCACTTTAATTTAATTGCTCACTCGTGTGATGCTCAATCTTCTTCTCACTGCTGCTCTAAGCTTGAAAATGTGTCTTTAATTAAATATTTAGGTATTATTATAGACGAAAACTTAAATTTTAAAACCCACACTCAAGCTTTGTCAGGACGGATACGCAAATTAATTTACATTTTTAAAAGTCTTCGACATATTGGGGACCGTAACTTAATAAAAACAGTATATTTTGCCCTCTGCCAATCAATCTTGACTTATTGTATTACTTCCTGGGGTGGTATCCCAAAAAGTACCCTGAAAGTGTTAGAGATTGCCCAGCGTGCCGTTCTAAAAGTTTCTTTTTTTAAATCTTTTTTCTTCCCAACTACTGATTTGTACCAAGAATGCAAGGTTTTAACTGTACGTCAATTATTTATCTTGCATACAATAATTAAGAAACATTCAACACTTCCACTCGACCCTAATCTTTCAACAAATAAAAGGCGTCATGACATCGTCTGTCAAGGAATACGATGCAGAACAACGTTTGCCCAAAGTTTTTATGATTTTTTAGGGCCGCATTTGTATAACAAGTGTAACTCTATTAATAACATTTACCATCTCAACTTGTTTGACTGTAAGAAATCTATATCAAGCTGGCTTTTAAATAATGATTATAATCAGACGGAAAACCTTTTACTAGTAAATTCATGAACCTAAACACGTAAATTCATACCACATTTATTTCATACTCATTCTCTTCATTTACATGTCATTCACTCTCACTCTCTGTCACAAAAACACCCACGCACACACATACATAAAACAATTTATTTTAATCTCTATTAATAATTTTTTATTATAATTTATTTTATTTTTTTTATTTATTTTATTTATTTATTTATAATTACGTAACTAACACCTTAACAGCTATAACGCCAATGCGATGTTACTACTACAGTACAAATAATTGAAACACTACTAAATTAAAAAAAAAAACACACTTAAAAATACATTTTAAATACCTAAAATTAAACCACTTAAGTACAATTAAAAATAAACTAATCATCCCAGTCTTTCAATACACTGCAGTGCTACTCCTGTGAACTTTATCAGGCTACAGTGAAATATATCAACCTCCTCTGAAATAATATTTAGTAGTCTTATGGCACGTGACAAGGGGGCAAACTTGTTAAGGTTGGTCCTAGAGTATGGCTCCAGTAGCGTGGGCGTGGGGCGACGCGCGCCTCCGCAACCCGGCGGCGCGCGCAGCCCCAGCTCCGCTAACATATGCGGGTGGTGTAGCCAGCCGCGCAGCACACGAAACATGTAGCTACACAGAGCGACGTCTCTGCGCACTGCCAGCCTACTGTACCCTACCATCCCTAATACGAAAAGACTCGGGTACATGAGCGGGAAGAAGGGATAGACGCCGTACTGTTTAAAAAACAAAAAACGAGTGAATTTGTTTTGGATTCTTTCCACCATGACACTGTATTTAGCCTCATGGGGGTTCCAAACCATCGCACTCGTTTCCAGATGACTCCGTACCAGCGCATTGTACATGATTCGAACCACTGCCGTATTATGAAAGTCATTGCACTGTCTGAGTATAAATCCAAGATTTCGGAAGGACTTGTTGCATATGTCTATAATGTGCTCCCGGAACATTAATTCTGGGACCATCCCCACCCCCAGGTCCCGCACATGCGTGACTCGCGACATGACTGCGGCTTCCATCTCATACTGATGTAGCAGTGGTTCCCGCGCGCGAGTGTAGCTCATTATACTGCATTTAGAAACATTAAAACCTAACTTATTATCTAAACTCCATTGCACTACCCTATCAATATCCTGTTGAAGCCTCTCACAGTCCGAAGTATCTGCCACCGATAGGAACAACTTGAGGTCATCCGCGAATAGCAAACACTTCGCTTCCTTCACAACTTCAGGAAGATCATTCACCATCAGAATGAAGCCTAATGGACCGATATTGCTACCCTGACTCACGCCCGAGAACGTGAAATAAGGCCTGGAGACGTATCCCCCGTATTCAACGTACTGCTGGCGATTGCCAAGGTAGTTCGCGAAGAATTGCAGAAGGTGCGGTGTGAAACCAAATGCCGCAAACTTAGCCAACAGCACGTCGTTGTCGACGGTGTCGAACGCCTTCCGAAAGTCGAAGTACGCAGTGTCCACCTGCCCCCCAGCGTCAACAGCCGGCGCCAGGTATGTCACGAAAGACAGCAAGTTACTTCCCGTACCTCGACCAGTCCGGAAACCGTGTTGAGCGTCGTTCAGGCGAGAAGTTACTTGATCTAAAATACATTTGTGCAACGCCGACTCAAACACCTTAGCAAAAGCCGACAGCACTGCTACCGGTCGGTAGCCACTAACATCAGTTCCCGACCCTCCCTTCGGGACTGGTATCACTCTGGTGATCTTCCATTGACACACACACACACACAAACACACACACACACACACACACATACACACACGAACACACTGCATATATCTGTTTCATTTAACATACTTAATTAGATATACTTAGTACAAATTTTAGTTTTAGTCATATTTAAGCAAACATCGATATGGGTGAATATCCACATGTGTTTAATGTCTGTATTATTTATTTTCCAAAGCATATGATACGAAGAATCCTGGCATCCATAACACAAGTTAAATCTTACAATGGGTACCAGAGTTCCTTATGATTACAACGGCATTATCGCAGACTATTTCTAAGTTTTATTTTAATGTATACCTACAGTCGATGTAACTACTTTGATGAAAATAAACGATTTATTTATTTATTTATTTATTGGTTCGGATATAGACCTACCTTTAAAAATAAATTTAAAATGTGCAGTAATGGCTTTTCAAACACCGCGCTACAGTCTTTAACGATATAAGGTGGTATCCCGTCTGGTCCCGCCGAATACTTTGGCTTGAGGCGGCGGAGCGAGGCGCGAAGCTCGCGCAGCTTGAGCTGGCCAACGTGCACGCGCGCCGCACCCGCGCTCGCGCCCGCCGCGCGCTCCGCCTCCGTGGTGTCCAGCGCCGGGCGCACCTCGTTATACACCGAATGAAAGTATGAAGCCAAACATTCCGCACACTCTTCGTCACTCAACTCCTTTCCATCTTTCGTGACTCGAGTTTTGTTGCGTCTAGCACGCTTGCTTCTAACAAAATTCCAAAAAGATTTAGGATCGTTTTTAATATTTGCCTGTAGCCTACGCTGGTAATTCTCATAAGTTGACTTTAATTTATATTTAACTTGGGTTCGATAGTAAGAAAAGCATTCATAGTCGTTAATGGAACCAGTTATCTTAAATAATTTATGATACCTCCACTTTGTTTTGATATCGCGTATCAAATCAGAAGTGTACCAGGTTGGATACATATATTTGCATTTGTTCCCACTTTTTTTTTTCGTAGGTGTACATTCCCTAATTACTTCATTAACTACGTTATAAAAAAACGTCAATGCCTTGTCAGGGTCCAAAATCTCATACAATGCCTCCCAATCTATTGATAGTAAAATACGATATAGTCTAGAAAAGTCACATTTGGTAAAATTCCATTCCGGTGCGCTATAGAGGGATTCTTTCTCGCAAACCGAATTCGGTTTGGTTTCCGCCAATGGGTCATTGAAATGCCCTCCTAACTTCGCTGCTGCTATCAGCGGAGGATGCTGAACGTCAATATCCACCAACGGTTCATCCGACAGTTGTACCTCCACCTCACTCGCCAAAAACGTAGTCAATATTAAGT
Organism: Clostera curtula; assembly: GCA_905475355.2. Classification (NCBI taxonomy): domain Eukaryota; kingdom Metazoa; phylum Arthropoda; class Insecta; order Lepidoptera; family Notodontidae; genus Clostera; species Clostera curtula. The sequence continues at coordinate 9,755,651 of FR997797.1, read as the reverse complement.
CCAAAGTACGATTATTTATATTACAAACATTGTTTACCTGATGAAATCCACAGAATGCGTTTACATATTCCAAGTAACTATGCACTTCCACTGCTGCAGATGGCATATTAAAATCACCCAACACTAATACATTCTCATAATTAACACATATAGTTTCAAAAATATTAAACAATCGCATGTATTCATTACTGTCACATTTCGGTGGAATATAAACTACACAACATAAAAACAAACAATTATTACTCAGGTGCACGGTAGCGCATACAATTTCAAATAAGGCTGAGTCCACATTAGCGATTGGAACGCGCTTTAAATCAAAACGCGGTGATGTTGCTAAAAACACTCCTCCTTGTTTGCGCCCATCTGCTCGATCACACCGTACTATTTTATAATCCGGTGGAATAAGTTCGCCATCATGAATTGAATCATTAAGGCCCGACTCTGTGATGGCAAAAAGGTCGTAAGAGGATGCTAATAGATTTGTAAAGAAAGTCTTAGTTTTTGTTCGCAAACCTCGAACGTTCTGGTAATACACTCGAATACATTTATTCCTGGCTTTGGTTGCCTTGTGTTGATTTACGGGAGTTCCGAAACCACACCCATTGGTTGAATTGGGCGTTAAGTGGCCAGCTATCAACATTATTCACCTTTTCAAAAAGTGATTCTGGGACTCCAATCATAAATGAAGCATAGTCCCTTTTGCTTTTCGGGATTATTTTCTGGACTTTAATATCGTCAGTACCACATATTCCTGCCACGTGTTCGCATATCGCCTTCTCAGTTGTATCTGGATGTAGTGACCATACATGTAAAAACCTCTTGCTCTGAACGGCTCGAATTGCAGCAATTTGTGCATTTCCTCCCTTTTTTATGGCATTATCAACAACTTTCTTCGCCTTGTTTTTGTTATTGACTACTTTCCATTCTTCAGATGAGAGGTCTTTCTCCAAAGCAATGTCAGGAGTTTCCACCAAACACTCGCTGTTTTTCTGTGGTATGGACGCAGCCTTATTCTTAGCTCGCTCAGTCGCACGGCGCGCACGTTCCGTCTCCTTTCTTTGCGGTTCTTTGGCATCAGTCGCGACACTTGTCTCGCTCACCCGCTGCGTAGTTGGTGTGACGCTAAGTTTATCCATCTCACTCATCGATGTATTTGTAGACATTAAAACTTCAAGCTTTTCAATTTTGGTGGATAAAGTTGCGATTACCCTCGACTGTTCGGCAATAATGTCGAAATATTTTGTTATCTTCTGCTGTTGATCATCTATTTTCTGGTTTTGCGACTCAATCACAGCTGTTTGAGTCGTGATTTGTACCGTCAACGCTGCCACTTTCTTTAATAAATCGTTGAAAGCCGTTTCCACGTTAAACTTGGACATTTTTACCGGTGAACGGAATAAAAAAACACGGACTAAATTTAAACGTGCCAAATTTTAAAAACTTTTTTTTAAAAATAAATAATGAAATGTGCTACTTATATATGTTATAGCGGAGACCTGGTGACCTAAGATACAGGGTACCCTAGTTTAGGCTCCAGTCTTCGCTAAATTATAAGATGTTATTTTTATTATTATTATTAAATAAATGGTATATTTCTTTATTATCTCATTGTTACATATATTTTTACAAAAAGAAACAAATTCATAAAAATATATATAAAAATAGGATGTCACCCGCCGAAGACGAAGTCAATGACCCAAGCCAACGGCGGTTAGGGGTCAGCAGAGAGGAATCTTCTTACAATCCGCGCAGTCTCTAAAAGGACGGCTTTCTGGGCCAAGTGCTTAACCCAACAACTAAGCGAGAGCTTTTCAAGATAGCGATTAAAGCTCTTCGCTATCAAACCGTTTACCGACACAACAATCGGCACAATGATAGTAGAATCAACACCCCACATTGAAGTTATCTCATGAGCCAAGTCAAGGTATTTGCTCAGTTTTTCAGTTTCGGCCTTTATGAGATTATCATCATGTGGAATGGTGATATCCACTATCATTGCTTTGCGCACCGACCGATCTATTAGTACTAAGTCAGGCCTATTAGCTACAATAGTCCTGTCAGTAATAATAGATCGATCCCAGTATAATGTGATAAGACCATTATCCAAAACTGGTGCAGGCTGATACTGGTAATACGGAATTTCACTATCAATAAGGCCATATTTCAGAGCAAGTTGCTGGTGAATTATTTTGGCAACTTGGTTATGCCTGTGCAAATACTCACCATTGGCTAGACGAGAACAACCGGAGACAATGTGTCTAATAGATTCACCGGGGCAACGACAAGCCCGACAGATGTCAACGGTGCCATCTTTTATAATATATCTCCGGTAGTTGTTCGTCATAACCACTTCGTCCATGATTGCACAGACAAAACCTTCTGTTTCAGCGAAGAGATTTCCGAAACTAAGCCAAGAAATTGATGCCTGTTGATCGACATCAGGACCTGTAAAAGCGCGATAAAAGCGACCATGTAATTCCTTGCTCTGCCATACAGCTATACGGTCTGGAGTGGTTAATACCTTTAGCCTGCGCCAGTTTTGTTTTGCCATTGATAAAGGTGTGAGTCCATTATCGACACTGACAACATCCCGATGTAAATTGTCATCGATACGAACAAAATAGTCTCTGAGATTGCATACTTCACGATTATGAAGAGATTTGGCGTTAAGATAGCCACGACCACCACATTTCCGCGGAATATACAATCTCATGACTGATGAGCGCGGATGGTGCATTCGGAATGATGTCATTAGTCGACGGACTTTCCGGTCTAATTTGTCCAGTTCAGTCTGAGTCCACTTGAGTATGCCGAATGAGTATGAAAGTGCAGGAATAGCCCAACTGTTGAAAGCACGGGCCTTGTTGCCGCCCGACAAAAGACTTTTAAAAACTTTTTTTACGCGACCCAAGAAACGTGCCGTCAACAATTGTTTCATGTCCTTATCAGCAATGCAAAGACCCTGTGACATGCCTAAGTACTTATAATTTTCGGATTCGGAGAGAGAGTGTAGAAAGACAGATTCAGAAATGTCTACACCGGATGAGTTTACAATTTGACCTCTTTGTACACGGATGACAGCACATTTGTCAATGCCAAACTCCATTCTGATATCATTACTAAAATTATGCGTAATTTTAAGTAATGTTACCAAATCGGATTCGTTTGGCGCATACAATTTTACGTCATCCATGTACAAAAGGTGAGATACGATCTCACCATTCCTTCTCAGACGATAGCCTAACATTGAATCCCTAAGTAAAGTACTTAAGGGATTCAATGCTAGACAAAACCAAAGCGGGCTCAGACTATCACCTTGAAAAATGCCACGCTTTATCTTTATTAAGTCCGGAGAGTCAGAAAAATCCATCCCATCCATATGACAAAGACGAGTGGCCCAGCTGCTCATACATGAATGTAGAAATGAGCAAAGAATTGGATGTAATTTGTACAAAGTGCATACTCTCAAGAGCCATGAGTGTGGCACTGAGTCGTAGGCCTTTTTATAATCGACCCAAGCCATGGATATATTTTTTCTGACCCTACGGACCTGCTGGCAAATGGTCATATCAATGAGGAGAAGTTCTTTCGTTCTTTATTAATTATTATTATATTATTATTATACCATATTGAAGGTGTCGTAAGAGGCGACTAAAAGAACGCATTAGGCAGATCACCTAGCCGCAACAGAAGGAAAACTTGAAGCAAACCCTGTGTCAACCCGTCTTGGCTGCGTGGCACAGTAGGCTAATCTCCCAACATGAACTTAGAGGAGGCCCGACTCAGTAGTGGGTCATTTATGGGCTGAAACGACGATAAAGACCCTGTAGTCCGGAAAACGATCACGCTTAGGTAAGGTTAGGTTAGTAGGCCTAACCGAGTTTTATGTATGAATTAACTCTGGCCTTGCTACGAAAGATCGTCCTTGAAAGATATCGAAGCCACGCATAGCCATGTGTAATACCTTTTTAGAATCCCTATTAAATGCGCCAAAAATTGTGATACAGTGGCACTTTTCTGTAGAGTATTTTTTTTTCACAGTGGGGTCCGAAGTAAGTAACAAGTTTTGATTTAAGAAGTATTGCTTTCGTAAAACTTAATATTATCTTCAACACACCCAATAAACTACCATAAATAGCATGTCTAACGAAAGGACTCATCAGTACCAATCTAGTGAAAATTATAAAAAAGATACAGGGTGTAGATTTTTTCGAATTTTATCAAGTTTTAGTAAAAAAAAGACAATCTATACTAATCTATAAAGCTGCAGAGTTTGTTTGTTTGTTTGTTTGTTTGAACGCGCTAATCTCAGGAACTACTGGTCCGATTTCAAAAATTCTTTCAGTGGTAGATAGTACATTTATCGAGGAAGGTTATAGGCTATATTTTATTTTCAAAGGAATTAGGGATCCGTATGAAAATTGCGATTTTGTAACCCAAGGTGTAAAAACGAAATCTTATTTACGCGTGCGCTGCAAAAACTATTGACAATAGAACAAAATGAAGTACTACGAGTTTGTAGGTCTTATTAAAATCTACAAAAAAGTCCGCGAGAGCACATATCTAACTATCATAGTTTAGTCACAATAACCACTTTTATATTCATAAAAAAAATGCATAGAGATAAGCACGGGTTCGAAGTCCACGCGAGCGAAGCCGCGCCCAAAAGCTAGTTTCTCATAAAAACACAAAATCTATTGTAACTCTGCAGGGGTTAACCCTAAGGACCTCCCGTAGAACAATTTTTTGCTGCTGATGGTCCCATCTAACCGCTGGTTTCGTTTGATCCACGACTTTTTGACCACTCTGTATATACATGTTTCACTTTATGTACGCACTGAAATACTGTTATATTGTTTTCCTACGAGTTACAGCCCTGAGTAAGAACGAGATAAATATATGTTTGTGTGTGCCTTCAAAATGGATACTACTTTTTTAAGCAATTGTACATAAAGAACAATATGTCGCGATTGTCGCGTCCCTATTATGCAGCAAACCAACACAAAAATTACAGCTGTCACTGTCAGAGGTAAAATAAACGTGAACTAGTGTTCCCAACCGTACGATAATTATCGTACATGTACGATAATTTGAACCTACGTACGATAACATATTATTATCGTACGCAGATTGTACGATAATTTCCATCATGATGTAGAATTTTAGAATTTTCATTATTTGACTACGCTGATAGTCTAAATAGCAGTAGCATGATATTTTTCCCAATAAAATCTTGGGAAAATACCGGGAAATACAAGTAATTTTTTTCCATTGGTTCTTCTGCTCTGATGAGTTACACCACTGCCGAGACTGTAACTTTATGTACTGTACACGCTTTCTTATTGCTTAGCATCTACCAATGTGAACAAGAGAATAAGTTTTTTAACCAACACAACAAAACGCGTTGACGGCCTCCTAAACGTTGGCAAAGCCGTATTTTTTTGCCGTCTATTTTTGATTGACGTCATGATACTAAACTAACGAGCTGGTTTATTTCATGATATCATGAGTGATTTCAAAAAGTCTAAACAAAAAAAAGTATGAAAAATACTTTTTGTTTTCTATTAAAAATATCATTGCGTTTTCTATTGAAACAAATTGTAGAGTGGCCTTATTCATATTGCTTAAGTTATTTACTAATCTAGATGATTGATGACATTAATATTCAAATTGGGCAAATATATTTCTTGGATGGAATCGCAGTCACAAAACCCTTAAGTTTTTCTAATGTAGTTTAGGTGTAATTTATTCAAACTGGATAAAATAACTAAACCTCCGGACTGTCAGTTGAACTGTCAATGGTGCTACATGTGCTCTCGATTTTCAATTGAAGATAATCAGGTTTTCAGTGTTATTTGTGTGTGTTTGTGATTATATATAACTAATATAATTTTTCCAAATGCGAGTTATTTATTTCAGATAGATGTAATGACCAACATAATGTAATTAAACAATTTAATGATATAGCACCCAATATTAATATTGTTAAAAAAGAATCTCTTCGCCTTCTAGGTTCTCCTGTTTTAGATGAAGCGGTACCATCATTTGTAGACGAAAAAATCGAAAATTTTCAGAACGCTGCTGTCCACCTTTCAAAAATAAATGTACATATGGCTTTCTATATAATCAGATACTGTCTTTTCGTACCAAAATTCACTTATTTCCTGCGATGTTGTCCACTTTGGAAATATACTCAATTAACACAAAGTTTGGATCACATTGTGAGGGACACCTTAATTCATGTCCTCAATACGAATTTAGACGAGCGTTCCTGGTTACAATTGTCACTGCCAATTAGATTTGGCGGACTTGGAATCAGAAAAATATCCAGTGTAGCTTTACCCGCTTTTCTATCCTCAGTACATGGAAACACAAATTTAATCAATAAGATTTTGGCACCTCTTCATGCACAAACAGAAATATCGGATATACAGGAAGCTACAAATTCTTGGCGCAATGCTTGTCCGAACACATGTACGCCTATTAATCCGTCTTCACAAAAGCAGTGGGACGAACCTCTCAGTAAACAGCTACAATCATATTTAATTAATACGGCTGAGACACGCGTGGAAAAGGCTCGTCTCCTAGCTGTTAGTCAATGGGAGTCAGGTGTATGGTTGCAGGCCCTTCCTTCTACCAATATCGGAACACTAATGGATTCCACTTCATTTCGTTTAGCTGTTTGTCTTCGTATCGGAGCGAAGTGCGTAGTACCCCACCACTGTCGCTGTGGTGACCTCGTCGATGCTCTCGGGCACCATGGTCTGTCATGTCTTCGTAGTGCTGGCAGAATTAATCGGCACGCTAGTATCAACGATATCATTCGTAGGGCTTTTACCACCGCCAATGTACCTGCCGCTTTGGAACCAACTGGGCTGGTCCGTGACGACGGTAAGAGACCGGATGGTATGACATTAATTCCTTGGAAGATGGGACGGCCCTTAGTATGGGATGCAACATGTGTCGATACTTTAGCGCCGTCACACCTTCCGGGGACAGCTGTTGAGGCTGGAAGTGCCGCTTTTTCAGCCGAATCTCACAAACGGCGCAAATATAACACACTAGATAGTAGTTGTTTATTTGTGCCGTTTGCTGTAGAGACGTTGGGACCGTGGGGCCCGGGTGCCCATCAAGTCTTCTCGGATTTGTCAAGGAGGCTGATTGAGGTCACAGGGGAACAAAAAGCTGGCTCATATCTCGCACAGAGATTGGGTATCGCTATCCAACGCGGGAATGCAGCCAGTCTTTTGGGAACCCTACCTTGCGACAGTGGTTTGGCACATTTATATAATTTGTAAATATTTATTTCTAAGTAGGTTATTTATTAAGTTATTTTAGTAAATGTTTGTTCTTAGTCTAGTGTTTTTAAGTATTTTAATGTTATTAATTTTTAAAATAGCGAAATAACTGTGTCTTTGTGTACGTCTTTTTCAATATATATAAATAGTGTATAACACCTAACCTCCAAATATGGACTTACCATTCATACCCCCTAAACCCCCAGACCCTGACCCCCAATTTGATCCAGGCCCCTTCCACGTTCCTTCTCCGGCAAGTTATCAAACCATATCCGAAAGTATTAGCGATGATAATTGTCTAAATAAAACTCAATTTCATTCACAAAATATTTATTTGGAAACAATGACCAGGCATAAACAAAAGCATAAAAGAAAAAGTAAACAAAACAGAAAAGATAAAGATAATAGATTGGACCAGAATCGCCACCTTGAAGCTAGTTCTTCGGCTTCCTCAGTTCATGAATCGTTTCCGCCCCTGCCTAAATCTCAACATATTAATGATTCATGCATCGTAACAAATAAAAATACTCTCTCGGCCAGCCAATCACAATTATCCCTTACCCAAAGAACCCCACCCACAATAACCCAATCCGATTCGATCCCTGTACCCCCCCAAGGTATGGATCCTACCCAAACGTCCCTTACTTCTTCTCAACCATTACAAGTGCGCTCCTATAATTGTAACGATCGTGGCCCTTTCATAATTCACGTCCAAAAGCTAGTCCCTAATGAGTCCCCTACTGCGGGTACCACCCTTAATGCTGTATCATTTGGTCATTTTATTAAAAAATTAAACATTAAAAATATAGTTGACGACGGCATCAAGCGAATTGGACGTAACCGTGTATCGATACAGTTCCGAACCCATGAGGAGGCGAATATAATATAATAATAATAATAATACCCCCTCACGGGATCACCTTGCCGTGGTGAGGGGGCTTAAGGGAATTCGGTACAATATTGAATGTCTGCCCATCTTGACATCTAGTAACCCAAAGTGATTCTACTAACTAAGTAACTCATTACCACCAGAGTATTACCTTCCCAACCAACGATCCCAAACTTTCCTCTCTTCCTATCCACCTTTTAATAAAAAATAAATAATGGAGAACGAAAATAGAAGATATAATTTGCGGTCGCTGCCCGGGGGTCGCCGGGGCACATCTGGAGCCGATGCTGGATGTGGCAGCATGCGGACCATCGGCGACGGGGGGCTGAACAGGCGGGCTCCCCTCGACAAGTCTACTACAGCCGAAAGTTTTGACTGCGAGTCTACGCTGTCACTTTTGTCGTCCATACCATCATCTACATCTTCGTGCTGTGTGTCTCCGACACCATCGTCTGCTAGCAGTATGCAACTGATGGATGTTGCACAGGAGACAAGTTCTGTCAATGACCCTGTGCCCACCACCAGTAAACCTAAAACGCGCATAAAATGGAGTAAAGAAATGAATGAGTTTATCCTGCGCACTTATCTCTATTTAACTGATATGGACACCAAAACTAACGGATACTTACCAATTTTACACACACAGTTCCTAGAAAAATTCCCTATAATGCAAGTCAGCCGTCAGCGGGTTGGAGATCAACGCAGAGCTATAATCCAAAAGAAATTATTACCACAAGATAGCATAGATAATATTTATGAGGAAATAAAAAATAAATTACAAACTAATCAAGAAAATCCAGCCGAATTAATAAATACACCGGAAGTAGTCATACAAAATAAAGGTAGTAGAATGAGATGGTCAGACCCATTAAATGAGAGCCTTATTAGATGCTATTATGAAGTTACAGAACTAGAAACAAATATGGCAGTTTATAGAAAAAGAGTCCACTCTAAATTCATAGATATCCATCACGAGTATTCAAACCTATCACCGCAAAGACTTTCAGATCAAATAAGATCTATCATCAATAACAGATTAATATCCCCTAATCGACTTGAAGAAATAAAAAGAGACGTGCAAGTCAAATGTAACATTCCAGCTAGGGACACGCAAAGTTCACACAGGCCTAGGAGTACAATATGTCAAACAACAATACACTCAGATACAAATACTTTCCCACAACACACCCAAAATCTAAGCTCTAGTAATAGCCCAATAAGTCCTTCTGAGTCTGAGACACTTTTAAGTGTTTTGACACCACAAACACAAAGTAACGTTCCACCTAACAGTATAAACTTGGATACTAGTTCCCAAGAAATAAATCAAAATATTGAACAAACATTTCAAGAAGCTCTAGATCAGTTTAGCGTTACCGATCCCACGACTAGGCCACACATCCCAAAACAAAAATCGTCAAAAAAACTCGCGAATTTATTAAACTACCTTAATACTATTATTCTCCCTAAACACATCAATGTAGATACTAGTTTCGAAACTTTACAAAATATTATTTACAGTGCGGCATGGACTGCTTCAAAATGTAATGGGGCTAAAATATTTCTTAATTTAAATGATAAAAATCAAAACTCTAAACCTACCAAACCTAAATGGCAAAGAAGACTAGAAAAGAAGATACAAGATTTAAGAGCAGGAATAGGTAGGATGACACAATATATGCGAGGAAATAGAAGTGAGGCTTTAGTAAAACGCGTTGATCGATTAAAGAACCAGTTCAAAATTCATTCAGTTCACGAAGACCCCAACACCCAACCAAGCCACTTTTTAGATACCCTTAAACAGAAACTTACTTTATTGTCAGCAAGACTAAATAGGTATCTTACGTGTACCCAACGTAAGACACAAAATGGACTGTTCAGAACTAATGAGAAACGATTTTACCGTAATCTTAAATTGTCTTCCTCAAATAACACTGGTAATAGGACAGATAATCAAACTTTACCATCACGTGATGTCCTATTCAAATTTTGGTCAGAAATATGGGGAGAACCTGTAGAACACAACCATCAAGCCACATGGATTAACTCTGAGGCAAATTGCAGTGAGCATGTTACACCCATGGAATTCACATTTATCTCAATAGACGTTTTTAGAAATGTGCTCACAAGACTTCATAATTGGAAAGCTCCGGGCTCTGATAATATACAAAACTTTTGGTACAAAAAATTTCATTATCTACACCCTTATTTACTACAGCACATTAACAATTTTATACAAAACCCTGATAGTGTACCCAGTTACATCATGGCAGGGACCACCTTTATGATACCAAAAGACCCACTTGATTCACAAAACCCATCTAAATATAGACCAATAACATGTTTACAAGCAATATACAAAATCATCAGTTCATGTATTACAGAAATTATGTACACACATATTAACTCTAATAACATACTTGCAGAACAACAAAAGGGCTGTAGGAGATTCAGTCAAGGATGCAAAGAGCAGTTGATCACTGATTCTGTCATTTTAGAACAAGTTAAAAGACTGAAAGCTGAACTACACACTATGTATATAGACTACAGAAAGGCCTACGACTCTGTTCCCCACTCATGGTTGCTAAAGATCCTAGAAATATATAAAATTCATCCACTTTTGATTAAATTTTTACAAACCACTATGGTTAAGTGGCTAACTAGACTTCGGGTAAAAATCGATAAAATAACAATAGAAACCGAGCCAATAAACATCAGACGCGGGATTTTTCAAGGTGATTCACTGAGCCCTTTATGGTTTTGCTTAGCTTTAAACCCCCTTTCAAACTTATTAAATAATAGTTACGCAGGTTATTCATTAAAATACAAAGATAATAATGAAAGCAGTCTTGATACACTTAAACTGAATCATTTGATGTACATGGATGATATTAAATTATATGCAACTTCCCAGAACGAACTATTTGATTTAGCCAAAATTACAGAAACATTTTCATCAGACATAAATATGATTTTTGGAATAGATAAATGTAAAATAAACTCTGTCAAAGCTGGGCAAAACCTACAACAGAGCTACGAGCTAGACACAGGTCAATTGATAACCTCCCTAGACCTGAACGAAGTATACAAATATCTCGGATACAATCAATCTCAACTCATACAATCTAAAGAAACAAAATCCAAACTTTTACTACAATTTAAACATAGACTAAATAGCCTCTTCCGGTCCCAACTATACTCTCGCAACCTCATCAAAGGTATTAACACATATGCGATACCGATTCTAACATATTCTTTTGGCATTATCAAATGGACAAAGACCGAACTAAAAAATATGCAAAGAATAATAAACACAACCATGACTAAACACAGAAAGCACCATCCTCGAGCATGTGTTCAACGACAGACACTACCCCGCGAGGAAGGTGGCAGAGGTATTATTGATATTACAAACCTTCATAATAAACAGATAATGATACTTCGGAAGTACTTTCACCATAAAGCCATAGAATCTGTCCTACATAAGGCAATTGTATTTAGTGACAGAAAGTTAACTCCACTTAACCTCTACGATAAAGAACATCAAAATAATGAATCTCAAATTAATAACAGTACAAAAATAGACGAATGGTCCCGAAAATCTCTGCATGGAAGGCACCGCCTCGACTTATGCCAACCTAATGTCGACAAAACTGCGTCGAACGCATGGTTGAGCCGAGGGGAGCTATTCCCAGAGACAGAAGGCTTTATTATAGCAATTCAAGACCAAACAATAGAGACTCGTAATTACAAGAAATACATTATGAAAACCCCTAACCTTCAAACAGATAAATGTCGAAAATGTAAAAGCTGCACTGAAACCATTCAACACATCACCGGCGCATGTAAAGCAATAGTTCAAACAGACTACAAACATAGACACGATCAAGTTGCAAATATAATTCATCAAAAAATTGCCTTATCTCATAAATTACTTAATGATCCACCTGTGCCATACTATAAATATTGCCCAGAAGCAGTCTTAGAGAACTGTGATTTTAGACTTTATTTCGACCGAGCAATATTATCGGACAAAACAATTCATTACAATAGACCAGATATAACCCTCCATGACAAAAAGAACCACACAGCATTTATTATCGACATTGCCATACCCAACACCCACAATTTACAAAACACTATAGCTGAAAAGCTCTCAAAATACACCGACTTAAAAGATGAGATTAAACGTTTGTGGCGGCTTAAAACAGTTATAATCATTCCAATAGTTTTGTCATCAACCGGAATCATTCCCAAGCAACTTCACCAGTCTTTAAAATCACTAAACTTACCTCCGTATATTTATACCACTCTCCAGAAGGCTGTCATACTAAACACCTGCAGGATCGTCAGGAAATTCCTACAATCTGATGGTGAGATGATTACACACCTTTTACCTGACCTCCATCCAGCATCACTTACAGTATCTGAACCAAATACAGACGTACTTCCCTGACTGCACTTGACTTAGGTCCGTGTATGTCGGCAATAACACCGGTGTTAGAGCCGAGAAACAAAAAAGTTTAACCCAAAAATAATAATAATAATAAATTTCTTTATTGCATCAAAAACTATTAACAACCAAAATGTGCTTACTTACTTAAATAGCAAATTAAATCCTAAATATCTACTTAGCTAATCACGTCATTATACATTTAAAGTTGAATAAAAATTAAAATTACTTACATGTTATAGTTATAAAGTGTAATCACAAATAGCAGACTTCAGGTTGTTTTTAATAGATTCACCCTGTCCCCCGTACTAGTTAAAACTGTATTACGGTAGGACAGTGATTCTCGTAATAAAATTATTACCCGTTATACAGAAATGCAATAATACGACTAACATTTGAAGTAAAAATAACATAGCATGTAGGTACGTGAGCCACACATTACAAAGAGATTCGTAAACATAAAACTAATAATAGGGTAGTTTGAAATGTATTCCGGTATAGGCACATTTCACAGATAAAATTAATTAATGTTGTTAGATATTTTCCTAAGATGTTTTATACCCTTTTTATTAAATCTTAAGGCCAAAAATTTGCATTATGCTAGAATTATGACCTGTTTTATTATAATTTAAGGGCATTGCATTTACGATGACATTCATAATTACCTTTATGAATGTCATCGTAAATATCGTAAATATTATATTAAATATCATATTATAAGGTACGTGGAAGACAAAATAAAAACGTTAAAAAATAAAAATAAAATAAAATAAGGTGTGATAGGCATCAAAGAAAGATAAAAGTAAATGTTTATTGTGTTCGAGTAATTGTTTAATGTGTTGAGTGTGAATGAGTGTTTATGTTGTGTGTTGTTTGTTATTGAATGGTTTATTTTAAGTTCAGCTTCTCATGAGTGTTTCCGTTTCGTTATATGTTAATTGTTTTAAATATTCGATAATTGCCTTTTTGCATTCATTTAAATTCATGTTACGTAAACTAATATTATTTGACACTTTGTTATATAGGAAAGGGCCAATATATGACGCAAATTTATGAGAGAAAGATGTTTTAAAGTGAGGAATTGAGTATACAATGTCCTTTCTTCGCCGTAATGAATAGTTAGGTACTAATCTGTGCTGACTTTCTATTATTTTCATAATAAACAATTGTCTAACAGTAAGTACAGGCAAATCTTTGTACAATAGTTCAGTCGAAAATCTATGTCTTTTATATGTCATAACTTTTAATATAGCACGCTGCGCGCGTTCTAAATATATTAAACAGGATTTCGATGCTCCTCCCCATATTGAGATACAGTAAGTTATTATTGATTGACAAAGTGCAAAGTATATAGTCAGTAATAGTTTTCCATGGCAAAAATAACGAATTTTTTTGAAGATATATATCATTTTTCTAACTCTTACCGTTAACTTATTAATATGTTCTTTCCAATTTAAATTCTGATCTACGACAATACCCAAATATTTAACTGACTCCGTTTTTGAAAGGCAATAACATGAACAGCTTTTAGATGGACAGCATGTATGCACTTTTATGTTATATTTATTTAAAGGAGGCTGTGTGTTATTTAATATACTAAAGGTGATATATTTAGTTTTTTGTGGGTTTAAGGTTAATAGATTGTAGTCAAGCCATTCCGACACAGCACGGAAGCCTTGATTGGCAAGTTGATAAGCTTCCTTCCAAGATTGTCCACTAATTATAATAGCTGTGTCATCAGCGAAGGTTACTATTTGTCCTTGTCTTATTGACATAGAACACAAGTCGTTTATATATATGGAGAACAAAGTGGGACCCAAGATGCTTCCTTGGGGCACACCGTATAGAATGCTTTCAGTAGCGCTGAAGTAATCATTCACTTTAGTGCATTGGGTCCTGTTTGTTAGGTAATCAGTAAAAAGCTTTAATGGAGTCCCTCGGATACCAATATGTTCTAGCTTTTTTAGAAGAATCGGAATCGAGACCGAGTCGAAAGCCTTGGCAAGATCCAGAAAGATTCCAATAGGTTTGCCCCCCTTATCAAGATTATCCACTATAAACGAAGTCAGTTTATGTATAGCGTCGTTAGTAGATCTTTGACATCTAAATCCAAATTGGTTCTCTGATAGAATGTTGTATTGCTCGAGAAATTTCTTCAGCCTTGTATCGATTACACGCTCAAAAATTTTCGATAGTGTTGGCAGCAAAGATATGGGTCTATAATTAGATACATGTTTCTTGTCTCCATTTTTATATATTGTAATAACTATGGATTTTTTTAGGACATCTGGAAATACTCCCTTATCCATACATAAATTACAAATTTGGGAAATTGGTGAAGCTAGAAAATCAATGCCTAATTTTAATAATTTTGTGGATATCCCATCAGAACCTACAGAGGACGTATTTTTTAGTCCCATAATGATATTTTCTATTTCAGTTGAGTCTGTGTGCAAGAGTACAAGAGAATTTGGGATGAGTTTTGAAGGTTTAGTATTATTTATAAGATCATAGTCATCCATTTTGATACGCAATTTTATGTCCATAGCCATTTTATGACCCACACTTGCAAAGTAATTATTTATATAGTTTAGTGACTCAATTTTGTTTGCCTTTACTGCCAATAGATCTATGTTATTATTTGTGACATTTTTTAAATGGCATACGTCTTTGATCAGCGACCATTGCTTTTTAGGATTATATTTATTAATATCTAATTGGGATTTTAAGTAATTATTTTTTAGTTTTTTTAGTATATAATTACAAGTGTTTCGGTAGCGAGTAAATGTTATTTTAAGTATGGTATTGTCAGGGTCTTTCCGAAGTCTCAAATGGAGTCTATCGCGATTTCGCATGCAACGACATAGTCCTGGTGTTATCCAAGGTTTAATGGTTCTTTTCCTACGAGATAATTTGTATGTGACTGTATTTTTCCGAATGCTTTCACTAATCGTGTTCAAAAATGTCTCAGTCGATTTACTAGGATCATCATGAGTGAGTAAGGTTTGCCATTTAATTGTTTTAAGGTTATTCAGTATTGCTGGATAATTGGTTTTGTTATAAGTGCTTTGTAGATTGTAATTTTTTTTGCTAGTTTTAGGCAAAGCTATCATTACACTTGCATGATCGGTGATTGTTGAGTTGCAAACTATAGTTGTGGATATTGAATCAGTTTTAGTGAAGCAGTGATCGAGGCAGCTTTCTAGCCGAGTTGGAAAGTTATGTGAATTAACGAATCCATGTGAAGCTAATAGATCCAAGTATTTGGCTGATTTATTGTCATTAATATCAAGAATATTTATGTTTAAGTCACCAATGAGTATTAAATGTTTTGGTACCTTATGTGCGTGAAGAATATCGTCTAGAGAAATCAAAAAGTTATCAATATTTTTGAAAGCAGGAGGTCTGTACATAGAAATTAGCGATAGCTCTTTATTTATGTTTGTTATAAGACAATTTACCTCATCTCTGTCTGTTGTTGGCTCGGTTACAGATATAGTTAGATGATCCTTAGCGTAAACAACAATACCGTCATTCTTATTTAGACTTTGAGTAGTGCTATATACATTATAGCTTTTAATATTCGGTAGTATTGTAGTTGGAGACAGCCAGCATTCGGTTAAGACAATAAGGTCATAGTCAATGTTCAGTCTACTTAGAAGGATTTCTAACTCATCAAAATTGTGATTTAAGCTTCTTATGTTTTGCGTCAATATTTTATATGAATTTAACGGCATTTCGAATAGGGGCTTACAAAGTTCGGGAGTGTCTACAATGTGTGCAAATTGGACATTGATAGTATTATCAATATCCGCAGCTACACTGACTAAGTCACCCATTATGGTTAGTAAGGGAAAAGAGGACGACTAGTGTTTTATTTGCTCGACATAGTAGACAGTTTTGATGGTAAATAAGAAACCACAAGAACCTGAGATAATTTTGTATGCTATAGGGTGAGAACTTTGTGTTATGTGTAGGGTTATTGTTAGTGTTTGTAGAGTGTTTAGTTATATTTTTCTTTGATACCATTGATTTGAGCTTACTTTCTATGTGAGTAATAATACTAATATTAAAAAATATACTTAAATCACATGTGACTAGGGATAGTCAGATGTGTGTAAATTCATTTGGAGTTTGGGTGTGTTCGGCAATAATACCTTCGATTTGTTTCGTCGATTTTATCAGCATGGCCGGCAGTCCCTCCATTTTTTTTACAAAAATTTTTCCAGACGATATCCAGCAAAACTTAAAAATGTTTTGCTTCTGGAGTTCTCTGCAGCGAAAATGGAGTTTTTTGCCCAATGGTGTTAGAAATTCGGAGACATAAACAGGTTGCTTGTCCCCTCCAGCATCGATAGTCGTTGTGTTCAGTTTGTTGTCCTTATGTTCATTATTATATGATTTAACAGCTGTGATCACTTCCTTACGGGCCGCAGCTCTTTGATATTCGACGATTATTGATTTGGATTTACCAGACTTAATGCGATAAGTCTGACGAATTTCATCCTTTGGTATATTTAGATTTAAGGTGTCATGTAATTTGCTGATAATAACATCCAAGTTTTCGTTTTCACGTTCAGGAATATTCCTAATTTCAATAGACGATTCACGTTGCTTTCTCAGCAATTCTTCAATTTGCTCTTCCAGTTTGTCAATTCGATCACCTGATGTTTTATATTGTAGTAGTATTTCATCATATTTTTTCTTTAGTTCAGCATATAAGTTGTTTGTTTGGTCCACTGACTTTTGAAGTTGTGCATTCAGGCAAATTATTTCTGAATTTTGTTCTTTAAGGTCCTTAATCGTGTCCTTTAAGTTGTTAAATTCCGTGAATTGATCATCTCTTAGGCTCGAAATCTGTTTAAGAATATCTGTTCGTAAAAGTGTAATCTCCTTAACTTCCGTGCGGTTTCTTCTTTTCTTTGATCCAGTATCCAATTCTTCTACTGCAGATATGGTCTGTTCTGGTTGAGATTTCTGACTTGTATCCACAGGAGGTGAGCGCAGCATTATTGGATTTTTGCGTATACTATAGTGAAGCACCGTACGGTAGTGAAACACGTCTGTTCGCGTCGAGTGTGAGCGCCGAGAAGAATGAATTTATTTGTAATCCTAACCTGGTCAACAAATATAAGGCATTTATACCCTCTTTTAATATATGTCGCCTGGGTGTTGTTAAGGGTGTCCCCACTGATTTAACCCCCGAAGAAATTATAGAGGAACTTTCCGCCCCACCAAACAGAATTTTAGCACTTAAAATCAGGCGCCTAAGGTCGAAAATCTTCAGGGACGGTGTAGCGACATTCGTAGACACTGAATCGGTCGTGGTAACATTTGACGGTCAAGTACTACCCTCCAAAATATTCTTATGCTACAACGCAATCCCCGTAGAAGTCTACCAATATCCAACAGTCCAATGCTTTAAGTGCTGCAGGTTTGGACATACCTCTAAAATATGTAGATCTAAACCCAGATGTGCGAAATACAACCAAAATCACGCCGCGGATGAATGTCACATAGATGAGAGCGAGTATTCTTGTATGTACTGCCAGGGTAACCATAAAGCAACGGACCGCAAATGTCCTGAATACGAACGCCAAAAGAATATTAAGAAAGATATGGCTGAAAAATCCATATCGTACCTTGAGGCTTCAAGAAACTTCCCCCCAATTAAAAAATCCTTTGCCGAAGTTGCTCGGGCTATCCCCCCACTCCAACCATCTCCATATGATAATACTACCCCATCTCCTCGTTCTTCGCATAATAAGACAGTCTCATATGTGAAAACAGTATCCCTACCAAAACGACAGAGAACACCATTACCGCAGGGTTACGACAAGAGAGCCCATCAAGAAATCGTTAACGAATACACCCTTCCCCAATACGCCAACGGCTGTGGTTTTCTTCCCAGCCCCCCCGACAATACTGAAACTACAAATGATATTGAGTCCATCGCAGAGCTCATCGATGCTCTATGCAAAATTATGTCCCGTTCGCCCATATTACCGTCCAACGTTGCTTCCAAACTTAATAAACTACAATCCACCATACACAATGTCTGCCAACCCTACAATTCTACAATGGAATTGTAGAAGTATATTAAGCAAATCATCAGATTTACTTTACCTTTTAAATAACAACAGTACCGTGGTCGCTGCCATTTCGGAGACATGGCTTAAGCCAGGTTCTAACTGCAGAATTTCAGGCTTCTCGTGTGTCCGAGATGACAGAGACGACGGTTATGGCGGTTCCGCCATGCTTATTCGTGATACCATTCCCTATTCTGTGATAAGCCTGCCCACTCTCCGCAACAATTTTAATGCTGTTGCGGTTCGAGTGCAAGGAATTACCTATATTTCGTTGTATATCCCTTCCCCTTCCACATCCTGTCTCTCAAATCTTAAAACAATAATTTCCTCCCTACCCAAACCTGTCATTATATTAGGAGACTTTAACTGCCATCATACGTTGTGGGGCTCTGGTAACGCAGATGCGTGCGGTACCACGCTAGTAGAAATTATTGACGACCTTAACCTTTGTGTCCTAAACTCAGGATCTCCGACTCGTAGAAGCTTCCCCGGGGAAGCCAAAAGTGTAGTAGATCTCTCCTTATGCTCCACTGAACTAGCATCTGCTTTGACCTGGTCAACACTGGACAGTACACATGGCAGTGACCACTTTCCGATACTCATTTCATACCCATGTTCTGGTCCAGTAATTCTAAAAAAGAAACCATCCATAAAATATAAACTTGACCTAGCCGATTGGAACTTATTCAATTGCGCTGTAGTTTCCAAAATTAATGAAATCCCGATAGTCTCATCTGAAAACGTAGTTGAATGCATGGCTCGTTTTACAGACGCTTTGGTATTCGGAGCAGAAACGGCGATCCCATCAAAAGATCAGAACTCGAAACTGCGTCTCTCGCCGCCTTGGTGGGACAAGGAGTGCACAATGGCAGTGCGGAATAGAAAAAGAGCCGAGTCGAGATATACTCACAACATGTCGGATCAAAATTTCAGCAATCTCCTAAAGGTCGAAAAAGAAACAAAAACAATTCTAAACTCCAAAAAACGCGAGGGCTGGCAAAAATTTTGTGCGACCATCTCACCAACCACTCATTCTTCTACCGTCTGGTCTAACATTAGGCGTTACCGCTCCTCGCTTCCTGATAATGCGAAACGTGGAGCTATTCCAGCGGAATGTGTTCAAAATTTTTTGAACAAGCTTGCCCCCCCTTCAGTTCCCTCCGAACCTGAAATTTTATACGAGTATAACTTATCTGATCCCCAATCTGAAAATGAAATTAATCGACCCTTCTCCATTTCAGAACTTAAATTGGTTCTAAGATATGTGAAAGATTCCGCACCTGGTCTTGATGGAATCCCTTATTCTTTTCTTTCTAAGTTACGAGACTACCCCCTATCCGTTTTTCTAAATATTATTAACACTCTTTTTGACACAGGAGTGGTCCCCATCTCTTGCAAAACACAAGTAGTTATTCCAATCTTAAAACCCCAAAAAGACCCAGGAGTCCATTCATCATACCGCCCCATTGCATTATCCTCCACTATCACCAAAGTGATAGAACATCTAATAAAAAATAGATTAGAGTGGTTTGCGGAAAGCAATGATCTTCTGTCCCCAACCCAGTTCGGATTTAGAAAGCGTAAAAGCACAATAGACAGTCTCAGCATTTTTACTACTGACAGTAGGCTAGCATTTTCTCGCAAGGAATCCATTGTAGCAGCCTTTCTGGATGTCACCGCTGCTTATGACAATGTCAGTCTTCCTATTCTTAGAGATAAGTTACTTAAGCTAAGAGTACCGGTGAAGCTGACTAGGTTTATAATCAATATTTTTCTCGATCGGACTATTTACATAAAATTAGAAGATGATATCCGTCACCCCCGAAAGGTTTATAAAGGACTCCCACAGGGTCTGTACTCAGCCCCCTCTTATACAATCTTTATACAGCCAAGTTGGATGACGCTGTGCCCGAATGTAGATTACTACAGTATGCTGATGACCTACTAGTATATTGTGCTGACAGAGATATTACCACCGCAGCCTCTTGTCTATCACACTCCTTACAGAGTTTAAATAATTTACTATTAGCACATGGTTTGGAACTCTCTCCAGAAAAAAGCAATGCAGTTCTCTTTACTACGAAAAGAACACCTCCCCCCTTCGAAATTCATTTACAAAATACAGTAATAACTCCCGTTAAAGAAATTAAATTTTTAGGATACA
Organism: Clostera curtula; assembly: GCA_905475355.2. Taxonomy (NCBI): domain Eukaryota; kingdom Metazoa; phylum Arthropoda; class Insecta; order Lepidoptera; family Notodontidae; genus Clostera; species Clostera curtula. Next base: position 9,734,761 of record FR997797.1, on the reverse strand, counting down.
TTTTAGATTCCAAATTATCTGGTCTCCCCCATATAAATTTTATACAAACTAAATGTGAAAAAAACATTAATATACTGAGAGCCCTTACAGGTGTTTGGTGGGGAGCTCACCCATATTGTTTGAAACTTCTGTATAATTCCTTGATTAGAAGCCACTTGGATTATGCCACTTTTTTGATAGAACCAGCCAGTCAAACAAATTTAAAAAAAATGGACTTAATCCAATACAAAGCACTTAGAATTATCTTGGGGGCAATGAAATGCAGCCCAACTAATGCTCTTCAAAATGAGAGCTGTGACCCCCCACTAAAACTAAGAAGACAATATTTGGCTGACCGGTACCTATACCGTTCTTTTCAATGTAGCAAACATCCCATAACAACTAAACTCAAACAATTAACTGAAGATTGTGGCTCAAACCGTTACTGGATTCACAAATCCAAACCATGTCTGGTAAACAGTTTTCTAAAGTGGAAAAACATAAAGGATCCAATTTTTCAATATCCTAAACTTCCTTTATATAGTTTTCCACTTGCAGTAAAATTAACTATTTTGGGTTCATACAATGCGTATGAACCCAAAATAGTTAATTTTAATATAGCTAAAGATTCTCTTAACCCTAATGCAGAATTTCTTAACTCAATATCAAACTCTTATGATAACCACCATTTAATATTTACCGACGCTTCTAAACTAGAAACAGATGGGTGTGTAGGATACAGTGTCTTCCATCAGAACTGGAATATAGTCCAAAAAATTAAATCACCTTCTTGCTCTTCCGTCTTCACTGGTGAAATTCTTGCCATCCTTGAGGCAGTCAGATACAGCCACAGGTTTAGATTGCATTCCACGCTCATCCTAACAGATTCCTTAAGCTCTTTACAGGCAATTTGTCAAAACCCATTCCATAACAAATCCCAAATTATGATAATTCTACAAATAAAGGAACTCCTTCTTCAGGTCCAATCTCTTAATCGTAGTGTAGTACTCGCGTGGATTCCAAGTCACTCTGGGATTACGGGTAATGAACGTGCTGACACTCTGGCAAAAGAGGCGGTTACTTGTGGCGACGTATTTCCTTTTAAAATACATCCTCACGATTTACTTGCTCTTCCAAGGCGCCACTTAAATGAATCCTGGTCAGCCTTCTGGGAACAATCGAAACAGGTTAAAGGTAAATATTACGCCAAGATACAACCAACCCTTTCCTCCAAACCTTGGTTCTTCAAAACTCACCTCTCCAGAAGTGCGACATCCGTGATTTGCCGGCTGAGAATTGGTTTTTCTTGTACACAGGCTTTCCTTCATAAACTACGCATAAAAGACTCGTCAATATGCGAGTGCGGTCTAGATGAAGGTGACGCCAACCACATTTTTATCTCTTGTCCATTACATGATCGTTCGGAAATGTTGCAAACTCTATCAAAATTAAAGATCCCTTTTCCCTTAAACATCCCCTCCCTACTCGTCTTGGCGAATAATAATTCACTAATAATTAAATGCGTAGCTAAATTTATTTCTAACAATAACATCAAAATATAAACCCATCAATCTTCCCAAAGTCAAATTATTTTATTACAGTAGTTAAATTACTAACAAAACATCACTGAAAAATCTGACCATCTTAATTAATTTTGCTCATTCTATGTCATTTTATGCTGTCTGTTTTTTTAATTTAAATATAATTATTTGAATACATGTATATCTTGTAGACTGGACGCTGGCAGTAATGTTTTAAACGAGTTGCCAAGAGAAAGAAAAAAAAAAAAAAAAAAAAACTAAACCTCCCCGTTTCAAACTGATTTAAATTGCAAATTCTTCTTTGAAGTTAAGGCATGTCATGTATAAGTATGAATTTATGTATTTAATAACATGTTATTTTTTAAATACTGTATTATAATACAATAATTATGTATATTTTTGTTTTTATAATTAAAGTGTACATTGTTTTTTTTTTAATCTTTCATTTTTGGGTCTTTACTGAACTTGCATGGGAACAGTGAAATTTTGTCCGAGTGAATTTTAAACTTATACGTTTATGTCGAAAGGGAATCGATTCAGGTGCGTACCACGCGTAAAACACTTGGGTTTCAGTGTTCTGTTGATTTATAAGCGGTGGTTTAAAAAGATAAACTTTAGGATACTTGCTTAAATATCAAATTACAATTAATATTATTTATTTATTTAAAATAGACATTATTCTGATAAATACTGATTTCGGCAGATGTACGATAATTTTACGCCCCTTGTACGATAATCAGTCCGCTTCAGGTTGGGAACACTGACGTGAGTCGTGAACGGTCACGTCACTGTAGTACGTACTACGTACAGAGACATCTTCAACCTCTCTCTACCTAAAAAATACCTACATATCTGTGGCTATTGTGCTTTTCGGGGTTTTACCACTTATTCTATGGGTTTCACTAGAACGTAGTGATTATATACTCTTTGGGTTTCACTATCAGTCTATTCTAGTTAGTTAGTTGTATATTTGTGGTCGGAACAAACACTACCGTACTTAGCTGATTAGCTGTGTGATTCATCGGAATTCGGAATTCATTCGGGTTCCTTAATTATTAATTGCAATTGCCGTTGCTTGTAGGCGTGTAGTCGTCTTTGTGTCTTACAAAGCCGATTTTCTTGTAATACCGAAGTAAAAAATTAACAACAATGTCTCTATATCCGTCATTGGAAGATATGAAGGTGGATAATATGGTGAAAATACAGATGGCACAGCATCATGCTGCGCCTTCTCACAGTCTCCCGCCTTATAGTCCGTCAATGAATGGTACCAGTGTTCCTGCTGCATATACTCCAAGCGCCCCTACCAGCCATGTGTATCCTGCATTAAACGACTACATGGGGCTGGAATTATCATCTGATGTTATTGCCTGCAACATGCCTGAATACCAGGTGCAAACAATGCCACCAAATCAAATGCAAATGGTAAGTTTTACAGCCCCTTTAGTAAAAACAATAAAAATGTTCATCTTGTTTAAACTTCAATATTTTGATTCCCTGTTATATTAGTCATAATTGTGATGCAATACTGCCATCAACTACTACTACTCAGCCTATAAATGACCCACTGCCGAGTCGGGCCTCCCCTGTTACATGGAAGGTAAATAGCTAGACAGGTTGCCACAGGGTTTTGTTTTCCTACTCTTGCAGATAGGTTTGTGGCCTTTCATTTCATCTTGTTGGCTCTTACAATGAAATGTGGTGATGACACTATGTATTTTAAATCTGTCACCATTCTAAATCTGACACCACATGCTGCCTACTGCCATCTAGCTCCTTCCTACTGGTAGTTTATATTAATCGAAAACATTGTGCTTACAGTTAACTTTCATTAAATACTTACATGATATTAATTGGCAATGTAATTGCTAGTAGAAGATAATTTTGGCATATCCAAAGGTAAATAAGTTCATAGCTCACAAATATGTGCAAGTATCATCATCATATTATAAAATTTTTAATAAATGGTACATAAACCATTAAGTTACAAAGGATTAGTGTGGAAAATGATAAAAACAATGTAAAAAGCTCATAAAATTAATTTCTATAGATTTATAACGAAAAGTGTTATTAGTCTAAAGGTCGAAACATACTATCAAAACGCAACGCGATGTGTTGTTTCGACACCAGACGCTCGTCGTGCATATAGGCAACACGCCACGCGATGCTACAACACGTATCGTGTAGTGTAGTCTCTCACGAAAGACTGAAGTGTATTGACGTGTGACGTGGCCATGGATTCGATTCTGCTTGAAGACGAGCTAGATGAAGATTTTGAAGAAGATTTATTGCATATTTTGGGGATATATGTTGTACAGAAACAGTTAATAAAAAAATCTTTTATTATAAAATAATAAAATCTTTTATTAAAATCTTTTATTATAACCTTAAAAATGTTCTCGAAAGAATGACGCGTGGCGTCGGGTGTTAACTAGAAACTCACTGCGCTGATTCGTCGGGTGGCGTGTCCCCCCCCTCTCCCGGCAACACGCTGATCCGAATCGATTGGATGTTGTGGCGTGTGGTCACATAGCGTGTTGTCTATGCGCTTCTGACTATATTAAATATATGGAAGTGATAAGTACTGACATGCGTCGGGTAGCGTGGCGTAGCATCACGTTTTGGTAGTATATTTCAACCTTCAACCTTGTAATTAGTCTGGTCTGCTCTAGTATAGAATTTATGCGTTCCATATTTGAATTGTTGCAACATTCTAAAATATGTTTCAGGTTCAGTCAGGTGGTGCCGTTACTAATCTGATAGCCCCGCTTTCGGCCCAGTCCTCTACATTAGCAAAGGCTACAGTCACACAGGCTATTAGACAGGTGGTTCTGTGCAAGGATAAGGATGGCAAATGCGGACTGAGATTGCATTCAGTAAATGATGGAGTGTTTGTCTGTTACGTGGCTGCAAAGAGCCCCGCTGCTCTAGTTGGGTTGCGGTTTGGTGATCAGGTCCTAGAAATCAATGATGTAGCATTGTCGGGTATGTCTATGGACCAGTGTCATGCTTTGTTGAAGAAGGCTACTCCTAATGGCATCACTATTGCAGTAAGAGACAGGTTAGTTGCTTTGTTAATCTTTATAATTGTTATTATAATTCATGATATGTTTTATAGAGTTATGATGTCTTAGGTTTTCACGATCTTTACACATTGCAGGAAATGATGGCTTCACGGATATGATCGTTTTATTTTATTTTATTCCCAACGTTTCGGACACTTTGCAGTGTCTGTGGTCGCGGGACAACAGACACTGCAAAGTGTCTGTCGTCTTTATAGAGTTTATGGATTGTTGTACTTGACTGACTACCATGTCTCTTTATTATTTTTTTCTAAGACTCAGCTAACTTTATGTGATCTCATCTATCTAGTTTTTGCCTCCATGACTTTCTCCAACTCTTTAACTCCTCCAATATTTCAACTATAATTTTTTTTGTAAAATGTGTAAATGTTTGATTTATATTTATGCTAACCAAATTGGGTATTTAAAATAAAAATTCTGAACAAATAATAATTTAAATTTCAGGCCCTTTGAGAGAACCATCACTTTGCACAAAGATTCCCTGGGCCATGTGGGCTTCCATTTTAAGGATGGCAAAATAGTTGGTTTGGTGAAAGATTCTTCAGCTGCTCGCAATGGAATGTTGACTGAACATCAAATCTTGGAAATAAACACAGTGACGGTTGTAGGCATGAAAGATAAGGAGATATCAAAAGTAATTGATGCCAGCCCTTCAGTTATTAACATCACAATTATTCCATATGTCATATATAAGCACATGATAAGCAAGTGAGTATTTTATTGTTTGTTGTGCTAGTACTGTGCTACAAATATAAGTTGACGATAGACAAACTAGTCTGTCAACATATTTTAATCTACATGATTTATAGTTGTTTCCTCAAATGTGATTTACCTTTTATTTGTTTGTGTATGATAAATCATACAAACTTAAGTAGTTCAATGTCTATATTATTATAATATGAATTACTTTACGAATTGTATAGGAATTGGTAGGATGCAATATTAAAGAGTGTTGATATGAATATAATTTTTAGTCATCATTTTGATTTTGATGTTTTTTTTTATTTATATCTATGTTGGAAACCCAATTGGAAAGCCAGCCGTGATATAGCCTTGTTATGTGGGACTCCAGAGCACAGACACATTTTTTAGCGACATTATGGTCCATCCAGCATAGCCAGACGCTGCGTAACCAGCAGATTCCTATCAATGCAATCTGCAACAATTTTCAGAATCAAACAATTCCTACCAATAAGCTCTGTAAATCACCTTTACATATGTAAATATAGTCATCACATTTCATTATGAGGGTTTTCTAAGAGCCAACAAAATGACATAAAAAGGTTGAAAACCAAGGGAAGGGAAACTTGATGCGAAACCCTATGCCAAACCATCTGACCGGCGTGGCACAGTTGGCCTCCATGTTGTTGGTGGAGGCCTGACTCAGCAGTGGGTCATTTATTGTAGTAGCAATATGTAAAAATAATTTTCATGAATTTATTTTTTCTTTGCAGGATGTCGTCTTCTCTGTTCAAGGAGCTTGATCGCACACCGGCCGTTTAGTTATATTATCCCGAGGTCTGATATAAATATTCAGGGCAATTCACATATTTCTCCCTAAGTTTACAAAACATCGAAATCTGATTTCTGATCGTCGATTATGATCCATCAATATAAGAACGCTTTACCAGTCCTCAACAGCCAGTAGGTAACATTAACTTAATGGTATGTGCAAGCCAGTAATTAAATATTTACGCGCCAATAATTGTGCAAGCCAATAATTAAATATTTATATTTACAACGCAGTTTATTACCACTCAATTACCTAAAATTTCAACATAAATAGTTGCTAATAAACTAAAGGACCACAAAAGGGAATTATCGGAAAATATTTATATATAAAAAATAGGGCAACATCGGCCTTATTTTCATATTACAAATCCGTAAAATCCAATAAAAAGCCAATAACTTAAAAATCTGTTAAAAGAAAATAACATTTTTTATGGGTTGTGGCCCTATAGTTTTCAAGCACTCAGATGTATGAATATCCGTCTGTTTATGTTTTCTTTAACTTTCATACGATCCGCGCACCATATTAGTAATATTGTAAAATTGAAAGATAATATATTTCCATTCTTAAAAATGAACAACTGAGATTATATGGTGACCAGGGGCGTAGCGTGCCTTGGTGGGGCCCCGTATAAAAAATATTTGCGGGCCCTTATGAAGGGTAAACATTTCTCACAAAAGAAAAAAAAATCTTACTATTTTTTTTTTATATATTACATGTACACTCTCAGTTTGCCTTTTTTCGGCAAACTGTTTGAATAAATGATGACTTTAGTTTTTCTAAAGTTTCTGCCTCTGAAATAGTAAAAAAATTGGAAAGTCTTTATTAATTTTTGCCTACGCACGGCGGGACCTCCGTGGCCCGGGGGCCCCGTATAATTGATTCGGCTGATACGGCGGTAGCTACGCCCCTGATGGTGACTCATGTTGCTCGTTCTTTTATTTCAAATTATATCTGTGTACATAATGACGTATCAATACTATACGGACACTGTCTAATATTAGAATGCAAGTTACATAAATTGTCAGAGATTGCTTTAAATAACAAAACTTCGATTATCGCTTTGATGTCCATTTTATTCAATTTAATATAGTGTTACATATTGTCTTATGAATTATATTTATTCCTGTATCCTTGTTAAGTTGACGAAGGCGGATGGGGTAGTTCTATAAATTCATTGTAATTAAGATAAAAGAATTGAACACAAAAAAATGCTATTTTTGTCTAATTTCACGTCGTCTTAAATTTTAGCGATTTTCTTTTACAATAGTTGATACCATGTTAGAATCGCAACAATCCGAGGCGACAAATACCGCTGTCTACAATACTTGTCGTCCGACGTTATTGTCGTCTAATTGTAGTCTCGAATTGTTGTCAATTCGGAGATTTGAAAGAACAATTTCCAAAGCTGTATTCACTACTTCCATTTTTGAATTAGTGACATTTTGTGATATTGGGCTTAGGATTGATCCCGCTGTCTTCATAATTAGGTGACAACCATAGCACGTTTAGTCAGTAAGGGCTGTGAAAAGAAGGCGTGATTGCTTGGAACTAACAATTGGTAGATATTCTGAGTGCCGTGAGTGTTTGTTTTGTATCTGGCGATTGCACGGTGCTAATAACTAGAATGTATATGGAGAAGTAGTTGGAAGTTCGATTTTATCTCACAGTTCTGGTAGATTAGTGATAATGTTTTTAAATATACATGAACCGGTCGTAAATCGAATTTATTGAAAAAAAATCTTTCGAAGCATTAAAGCTCCGTTCTTTTCATTGGACAGCCAAACGAAAGGGACAGCAACAGATATAATACACGATTTTGTTTTTAAAGGCTTATCTAACTATTAAGAATAAGGCAGTTTGTGTTTAGCGAAGTTGTTTAGCGAAGTGAACATAAAAGTTTGATAACTGTTGTTACGTCCGCCTGACGGCGGGTAACAAAAAAAAGAAAAAAAACAATTACAAAATTTACAAGATTTATTTCTGGGTTTACAATGTATCACCGAAAATTAATGTCTCTAAGCACGAAAAGATCTCGTAATCACAGGGATGAGTTCTCGGCACAGGGAAGCTTGTGGTCAGTAAAAAAACCTAAATGCGCTGGGGACTTATCTCATCCGACTATTTGGCATTAGCCGGTTGGGTCACTTCCGGGCGTAGGACGCGCAGCCGTAACGCGATTCGGACGGGGACGTGTGGCACGTAGACCTCAGCTCATAGGTGGTGTGCGGCTGTGTACATCTCAGCGCGGAGTGCGTTCAGCCTCGTGGCCGTCGGCAGCATGAAAAAGCCTCCAAACGTACGGCGGTCTTCTACTCTTCCGGAGAATCCCAGCCCGTACAGAGGTCCCCCAGTTTCCTGGAACGCGTCGGAATGACCCCTTAGCGCGAAAGATCCGACACCCAGGCACTAGGTGAAACCCGGAGTGGGCGTCGGCGTCTTTCGCGAAACAACAAAATTATATAATATGAAATTGTGATGTCCAAGCCCGGTACTAGAAACAATCCAATGATAAAATAAACAATTAATAAAAGAACATCTCAAATATTAAATACCGGACGATCACAATTTCATAAGAATCAAAAGAATACAATCGACATATTAGCAAACGGGTAGTCGTCACAAATTAACTAGCGAAGCACTGACCTTGATTTTTAGCACGCCGGTACATAGAAATATGATGCTAAGCTAGCAAATAATTATTGCAAAGGAAATATGTTACAACAGTTTTACACAACTAGTAAACTTTTACAAAACTACGCGAACTAGGAAATAGTTAGGAATCAAATATAATTATTTTTATGAAAAACTATTACGAAGTGACTATGACCATTATGACCTACCTTGTATAAAATTATCTCGGTGGCCAATTTATTAAAAACACACAGCAAAATCGTTATCTTTACACTACATTTAATTATGAAAAACTACCAGTTTTAAACAATGCATACAATGACATTAACACTTTTCAACGGCTGTATTAATCACGAAAATTAATAAATCACAATGCATACGTATGTATGGCCACCGACGTTGACTATTTGCGCGTGAACTACACAATGGCATTTAAATATATCCAACAATATTCCATTGGTTTCTCACGGCGGCAGAATAGATTCGTACTAATATGTATTATGCTAGTGACAAAAAATACCGCGGGTAGAACGTTGTTAAAGCTTATCGGCGCGACTAACTGGATGCAAATATAATTTTAATACACCCGCAATCACATTTCGTAACGTAGCTAAGCCACTATTATGAAATATATCTAGCCATAGCGAATTACCGTTGAGACAAATTAACACAGGCAAGGAAAGAGACAATAGCAACCAGCAATATTGAATTAGACTTACCAAGGGGGATGATCAGAAGTATGACTAGTAGTTTTTTCAGAAATGGGGCTCCTAACTACCGCTCCCGCTATTTATTAACTGCCCTTGTTTTTTTTTTTTGAAGTGGCATGTGGAGGGGTTCCCTTGTTGGTGGGAGGACACGCCCCACACTATTGTCTGGTTCATCGTACGATTTTGTAGGAAGGAGAAGACGATATGCTAATGAACGAAATAGAATTATTTCCCTTGTTTTATCCTTTGTTCTTTATTCTCGAACTTTCTATGCACCTATGCATTGTGGGCGTTACCAATCCGTTGTTCTAGAAAGTTTTCGCCTTCGGACGCGAAGATCACCATATATGGTTATGAACGACGCCAACACTAGTTAATGCGCGCGGGTTCAGTTTGCTAGTAATAAAACGATGGTTTGTTTGTCTGTTGTAAAAATATTTGATATGAAAATTTTATATTATATTTTATCTTGTTACAACGTAACACTGTAGGTAGATGAAAATTGGACTTCCCGTGTTGATTTTTGGACTAAACTATTTGTTAGTATATAGTGTATTGCACCATTTATTATCTGTATTGTGTAAGTTTATGAATAGTTGCTCCGAGTTTCATCCACGATGATTATTGTAATAGTGTGCAATAGTGGTACAATTCACATTCCCAATAGGCTAGTTGCATTGTATTCAACTTACAACTACATTACATAATTTCATCCAATTTACTAACATATTTTATTATCTATAAACTGTATGTATAAAAATTAGAGTGACTTACTATTGATACGACTTCGTATCCAGCCGTTATCATCGGGTTTTAGTTTGATAGTGACATCTATTATTAAGGAACGTACTTTGAATTATTGGCCGCGGTTTGTACCTGTCGTGGAAGTAACCACGGATAATTTAGAAAGTGGTATTGATATCGTCCATGCCAGCGAATCCACGGGCTCTTTCATCATAAAATTGGACGATCATTGACAAATATATTCTTGGTCAATTATTTTTCAACTCATAGTTTTTATGATGTCAAACCCAAATTAGTTTTTTGTAAAGCTACCTTGTTATCCTAATTTGAATTAAGTGCAACTGGCCTATTTTAAAAATAATTTACAATAGTGTTATATACATAAGAATAGTTTATTATTGTGTTTAGTTTATCATATTACGAGGTTAAGAAACTGCCATATATCTAGTAGATTTCGTATGTAATAATAAGTGCCCACAACATTTACTTTTTCGTGGTAAGTGGCTATCTATAAACTATGTCACAAATGTCAAGCCTCTCCTCCCTATCTTTGTCAGAGTTGGTCACAGTTCCCCCTGGCGAAACCACATAGATTAAAAAACAGTAATTGGTATTTGAAGCGTGGAACGTTAGGAAAACAAGCTTGCCTTTGTTGACAAATTCAAACTACATAAGCCTTATAAATATAGATTAAGTAATATTTTAAAATGTTTGGTTTACCTACATCAAGGGTACGTTCCACTTGGCACTCACAACGACCACGCTCACGACCACGGTTTTCGCCGTTCCACTTGGTTCTGGGCGTCACAAATAGTCACAATCGTTTACTCAAGTGGAATGGATTTTGAAGCGTTTTGGGCGTTCATTTAAATAATAAAAATGGCGCGTCTAAAAAAACTAAACAAAAGGTTGATGAGGTTATATTACAATTTGTAAGTGGTATTAATAAGTTCGATTACATATTGGTTAAGAGATTTATTAAAAAAAAAGTACATATATACTTTAATTTTCAAGGAGTATTTAACTAATTTATGATCGTATTTAATAAAAATGCCTACATCGGCAGCAGTTTGAAATTAGTTGGTGCGTCAAAATAAAAGTACTAGTTCGTCCAGCTCAGATGAAGAAAGAAATAGAATTTTACAAATCTTTGATAGTGATAAACGAAAGGTTTGACCACATAATATTGATTTGATAATGTCTTGTCCGATCTTGTTCGGTACAATAGAACGATATTGTTATTGTCGCCATGTTTCTGCTTTTAGTTTTTAAAATTGGCGCTCAAATTTTCAGAATGCTCACAACGACCCACCTTTTGAGATGGGGCGTCGTGAGCTTGGCGTGAGCATAAGTAATGACGTCATCAATGACGTTTTCGCCGCGACCACAACGATCGTGGTCGCCATGTGGAACGCCTGAATGAGCATTTTAGGCGTTGTGAACGCCAAGTGGAACGTACCCCAGATATCGCATTTTAGAATTTAACATGTGACCATACATAGCTTTTGACAGCCCCCCGTCTATTCTCACATTTCGTTGGGCTCATGCCCACTGAATGTTTGACTTAATTTATCGATGGCCCATAAGAATTTAGTTAAAATGGAAATTCGATAACACACGGTAAAACACAATGATATGTGGAATGTTTCAGGAATTTGTGGTTAATTACAACAAAATATATTTTATTCTTAATAATAGGTATTTACCGAATTTTCTATTTATAGTTTTTATATGCAATAAAATTAACAATTAAAAATGTCTTGTTTTATTTCAAGAGATATATTTTAATAATAAAAATGAACAGGTAGCCTGCAAAAAAAGTAATTACAAATCATCATCATCATCATTTCAGCCAAATAACGTCTACTGCTGGACATAGGCCTCCCCCAAAGATTAAAATTACAAATACAATAGTATTACTAAATATATATACTTATTTATAAATTATTATATAATATATAAAATTCTCGTGTCACGGTGTTTGTTATTAAACTCCTCCGAAATGGCTCGACCGATTTTCTACATCAACATCTATTTTTGCAACATCTATTTTTCATGCCCCTAAATGTTAAGGGTGGGGACCAGTCCAAGCTTTTTTACAAGCTTTTTTTTATACAACTCTACTGTTTAACCCCTCTACGATAAACCCCTATTTTTTAAAAGCTATATTTATATGACATAATTAATAGCCTTTGCCGGGTCAGCTAGTAATCACCACATGTACCTACACACACCCACGTAGATGTTATAAGGAAAGTTTTTATTAACGTAACTAAGACGTTTGATAAAGTATAGTGACCAGTAGTTATGATATTTCGTATGTCCAATTAGTTTAATGGATTATTTTGGGACAAGTCCAAGATTTAGGCACGAAGAAGTTATCATTCTCCGAAGGTGGACAGTTTTGTCGTGCGTAATACTCCATCGGATACAGGCTCCATACAAGTCCTGAAATTAAAATGATAGTTTGTGGTGACATTTTACATTTGTCATTAAAAGTGTAGGTGGTTACATACATACATACATATAATCACGCCTCTTTCCTGTAGGGGTAGGCAGAGACCACATCTTTCCACTTTCTACGATCCTTGGGAAATACTTGTTTAGCTTCGTCCACTTTCATTATTACTTTTTTATTTTTACTGTAAGTATATTATATATTCATACCTCATGGGTCAGGTCTAAATATTTAATCATTTTTTCTTTTTCCGCCTTCACGAGTTTCTCATCATGCGGAATGGTGATGTCAACCAGCTTTACGCGGCGTGTAGAAGACCGATCTATTACAACGATGTCAGGTTTATTGGCAGAAATATACCTATATACCTGTCCGTTATAATAGATCGGTCCCAGTAGAGTGTGACATGGTCATTTTCGAGAACTGGTTGAGGCTGATACTGGTAATATGGAACTTCGGCACACACAAGACCATATTTAAAGGCAAGTTGTTGATGAACAATCTTTTTTTTTTTTTTTTTAATCTTTATTTTAAAGGGGAACGTTCAAAAAGAACACGTAATCCCCGTAAGAAATACATAATACTTAATGCTATTTAACATCTATTTTTACAAACTATTTGCGCAAGTTTATATAAATTCTTGGCTATTGTTGAATGAGGAGATGACAATACACTGTTGCACCACCCGACATTATACTGTACAATATTATTTAGCAATATAAAGTCCCTCCTGCGACTTTCGTTTCGCACACATTCCATTAAGACATGATACACATCTTCTACCATCTCACATTCTGTACAATTAGGCGACATACTTTTGTTCATCATAAATCCAAAGCTGTTTAATGGAATATGTCCAGAACGAAGTCTTAGACTCGTTACAATGTCCAGCCTTCCCACATTAGTACCGTCAAACCAAAGTTTGGAGGGCAGGGTCGGTTGAATGGTTTTATACCAGATTCCTTTAGTCAAAGACCTTTCATCAAAATATTCTGACCAAATTTGTACACATTGTTTCTTAACATTTCCCAGAAGATTTGAGTAGAAAGGAAGACATTCAATCTCAACTCCATCTCCCACTGCTTCCCTCGCTAGTCTGTCGACAGTTTCATTGCCTACGAGACCAATGTGAGACGGCACCCACTGCAGGGCAACGTGTTTGTCACCTGAGTTCAGCTTGTATAAACTATCTAAAATATCATATGCCAATGGAATGCCCCTTACTGAATATGTACAGCGCTCCAAATGTTGTAAAGCGCTCTTGGAGTCGGTTATAATAACTGAATGTTTGTTATTCTTAATTGATTTAGCATATGACAGCGCCTCTGCTATGGCAATAAGCTCGGTATACATAATTGAGACATAAGTATTATTTATACAAAATTTCATATAATGATTTGTTTGATTATCTAAGAAAGCCGCTCCTGAACTTACTTTATCCTTCGACCCGTCTGAGTATATTTTATAGTATTTTGAATAGTTGTCTACTAAAAATTTTTCGCACAGTGAACGCAAATCTTGACGGTTATAATCTCTTTTAGCTTTATTTATGCTTTCAATATTGTAGTGTATAAAACTAGATGAATCGATATTACTGACCCAAGTACCTAAACTAAACATTTCTAGTTGTTTGCTTGTATGCATGGGGATAGAATTAAGACGATTGTGACTCGTAACTAATAAAGGTTTCACTTTACGTCTCCAAAACAAATTTTGACATAAGACCGACAAATTATTAAGCTCAATTAATAATGGATTATCACGGATAGCTTTTGCTTTAAGGAAGAATTTTTCGGCTAAATATGTGCGCCGTACAAATAGGGGTTGTAGTTGCAGCTCTGCTTCCATAACATGTATAGGGGTACTTCTTATAAACCCACCTATAATTCTCATATACTGATTTTGCACCCTATCCAATTTTATTAGATTTGTCTTACAGCTAGTGGCATAAAGAAAGCTTGAATAATCTATACGACTACGTACTAGAGATATGTATAATCTTCTTAAGTGACAGGGGTGCACACCCCATACAGCTCCGTTTAAGACTTTAAATATATTTACAAATTTTAATGCTCGTTCCCTAACTTCGTTTATAGCTTTACCCCATCTTAAGTTGCGATCTAGCCACACACCTAGATACTTAACAACTGGAACACATTTCAATGGCGCTCCATTAATATATAACTCAATATTATCTGTTCTATAGTTAGTTTTAAAATACAGACTTGGCTTTTGGTTGTAGAGATCTCTAGCCCTAACTCAGTTAAGAGTTTGTTTAAAATATTTAATGAATGTTGTAGTTTCCTAGCACCAGCATTTATTGATTGAGAACTAAGATATAGTACAAAATCATCAGCATATTGGGTTATACATACTTGATTTTCCAGGGTCTTACACACACTTCTAGTGGCCACGTTGAAAAGTAACGGAGAGAGTGGATCTCCCTGGGCTAAACCCCGACTTGCGGTTCTAGTTATCGGTCCTTCATCGGTTTTAATCATGAGGATACGTTCCTTTAAAAAATTCCATAGATAATTACATATCTTTGTTCCTACTTTTAGATCATGTAAAATAGTTATTAGTTTTTTTATATCTATATTATTGTAGGCGTTATCTATATCGATAAAACAACTTATAGTGTGACGTCTATCCGAGAATCCAGATTGAATACGTGTAACAAGGCAACTGACGCTATCCAAGCACCCTCTAGTTTTTCTAAATCCAACGACGTTGTTTGAAAAACAGTGGTTTTTTTCTAGGAACCATTCAAGTCTCTTATTAATTATGGCATGAAAAATTTTGCTTATGCACGACATTAGCGATATAGGCCTCAAAGATGAAGCAAGATTAGGATCCCTTCCTGGTTTTGGAATTGCTATTATACTAATATTTCGCCATTGTGCGGGAACAAAACTCTCTGAGAAGAATATATTAAATAAATTGAGTAGGATGTTTTTGCCATTACTTGGTAGGTTTTTAATCATAGAGTACGAAATATCATCGCATCCAGGAGATGTATCCTTTGATTTAATACATTTGTCAAGCTCCTGCATGGAGATTTCTACCTCAAGATGTGGATTGGTTACATAGAAGTCTGGTTTACTGGGTATCACACTATCTGGTGTAAGGCTGAAAAGAAGATTATTGGCTTGAGAGCTATTAATAAAGGACTTGGACACTTTGTTACCTTTTAACCACTTCATTTTACACCACATTTCACTTGCCGAGATGTTCCCGTCAATAGATGAACAAAAATTTGACCAATCTTGAAGTTTAGCTTGACGTATTAACTTTTGTGCTACTCTTATCTTTTCTTGTAAAGTTTCAAAAGTAAGTGAGCCAGGATTCCTACGGAACTTTGACAATGCCAGTCTTCTCTCAGCAACCGCCTTAGATAAACTTGCATTCCAATATGGTTTAGGTTTAAATTTTGAATTTGGGTTTTGTGGTATTTTAACCATAGGGATATGAATTTCTGCTGCCATATTGATATAATCTATAAACGTATCATATGACTTTTGCGAGTCTCGGTTAACTGGAAAATTAGAAAATATTTGCTCGAGGCAAGAACTATAAGAATGCCAATCAGCTTTTTTAAAATTCCGTTTCATAGTAATATTGTTGGGCATCTCGCATTCAGTAGATATTTGGATTACCAAGTGGTCACTACCTAAAGTTTCATTGCATACTATCCAATTAAATTCCATAGCAACATCAGAAGAAACTAAAGTTAGATCTGGTGCGGACTGTTGCATTACACTATTGACTAATTTTACTCGAGTCTTACTTCCATCATTAAGCACTATAAACCTACTATCAATTAATGCATCTAATATTTGGACACCTCTAGTGTCTGTTTTATAGGACCAATTGGTATGGTGAGCATTAAAGCCACCCATTATCACTGTTTTGTCTCTAAATGCTGAAAATAACGAAGTCCAATCATTTAAATTAGTCCGAATAGTTGGTGGGCAATATACTGCAATGACATTTTCGATCAACGGATAATTATAAATTTTGACATATAGCGCTTCGATGCCCGTGTTATGAATGTTCAGTTCTCTTATTTGAGCTTTAACAGATTTGTGTACTACTATAGCCACACCACCGTACGAATCATCCCTATCACGACGGAAAATATTGTAGTTATTAATTTTTAATGAACTGTCGGGTTCTAGCCATGTTTCTGCTATTGCAGCTATGAGAATATGATTCTGATTTAATAAGTGTGAAAACGACATTAATTTAGGCTTAATACTTTGGGCATTCCATTGAATGATATTCATTTTCACAATATCCTTGCTAGCCATTAAAAATGTTTAAAAAAAAATGTAACCACGGCCAATCTTGAATGTGAACACTAATACACGTAATTATCCAGTCGGTTACTAAGTGGTACATTGTCTTCAGTTTAGATTTCCATGAACAATTTGTCAGTGACGCTATCTCTTTTAATCTAGCCATTAGATGTTTTAAACTATTTTTAGGACTCTGGCTACTATTTTGTTTTGTTTGCTCCTGTTCGCTTTCTGTATCCATATCTGATTGCTCCACGTTCTCGCAATTTATCCATTCTCCCGCACTACTCGACTTAAATCTGGATTTATTCTTCAGGATTCTTCTGCTTTTGTGTTTGCTGTCTTTACGACTGGATGTGTCCTTTTCCTTAGTTTGACCAGCCACTTCAGCATAACTAGTTCCCTTCTCTAGACTGTTTTCTGCAATACTAATGGTTAATTCGGGGGAGGGGTTCACCTGTGGAAACACTGGCTCCGGGTTTCCCATATCCGCTGCCGTTGTATTTGTAGAGAGTGGTACAGGGGATGGTTCGACGTACATAGAAAGGGCCCTTCTATAGGTGCAATTGAACTCTGCCATCAATTCACGTATTCTCCTTTCCTTTTTATATATGGGGCATATTTTCGCTAAGGCCATGTGATTCTTTTGGCAGTTTACGCATTTAAACGCTTTAGTTTCGCAATTAGCGTGTTCGCCACCACACTTCGGACAAACGTATTTACTCGACGGACACGTCTTGACTGTATGTCCTATCCTCCAACACTTCGAGCACTGGGATACGGGGAAGACGAAAGCTTCGACTTGAATTCTAAGTTTATCCACATACACGTGTGGTGGTAAGGCACTTCCTCTGAAACATAATTTAACCACTTCGCTGGGCACCCATTCTCCTTTTTCTTTATCCCGGCGGTTTAGACGTTTGACAGATAAAAGCTTTATTCGTACCGGGCAGATTATAGATTTCAAAATATCTTCTTCACTTAAATCGAGATCCACATCTTTTATCACTCCATATGAAAAGTCGACCTCGTAGTCCCGGCTTAATCTCCATTCATTCTCCTTAATAAGATTCTCACATATGTAAAGTTTGTTTAAGCATGACTCATCTTTAAACTCTAAACGTACTTTGTATTGGTTTATATATTTAAATTTCGTAACGTCTCCAATTTTGTTCTGGCTCAAGACTTTGGCTAATGCAAACAATTTAGGTAATTTATTTTTGCCCGTTATTGTAACCGTGGGTTTATTTTCCTCAGAGTTATTATTATCTGTTGTATCTATAGTCATATTCCCTTGGTGTAGCTTCCTTCTTCTCTTTCTACTCGTAGATGTTTCTTGCCATCCTTCATAATCCTCACTTTCCCCGTCACTTGAATTCCTTTCCTCTCCAATTCCTCGATTTTGTGTAGTGTCCTCAACCATTGTAATGCTTTCTTCACATTCTACCTCTTCACTTAACTCCGTTACATTCATTCACCTCTAGTAATATTATTATAATTAAAATACTGGCTAGCTCCTAAACAGCCGGAGCGGCCGCACACCTGGCGCAGGTAGCGGACCGCCACGCGCGAAAACAAAAGAATTCCGAGAATAACCGATAATTATATTATGTTGATTCATAAACTAGGAACACAACCTTTCCGTACGCGTATCGATACGAAACTGATGAACAATCTTGGTTGTGTCTATGCAGGTACTCCCCGTTAGCAAGACGAAAACAACCGGAAACAATAATATGTCTGATAGATTCGCTGGGACGGTGCATGCCCGACAAATGTCGACCGTGCCGTCCTTTAGATTAGGCTTCCGGTGGTTGATCATCATCATAACTTTGTCCATAATTGCAAAGATAACCCCTTCAGTTTCCCCAAAAAGGTTACCGAAGCATAGCCAGTCCACGGATGCGAGTTGGTCCACATCAGATCTCGTGAGAGCTCGATAGAACCTGCCGTGTAACTCCTTGTCTTTCCATCTTTTCTTAATTATTACTTTTATTATTAGTAAATCTATTTATGTCTATGATTAAGAATTAGGATGTTTTTAAAATTAAAAAGAAAAATTAAAATATTTATTCATTTAGTTTTTACCACCGATTCGGAATGCCATTCCACAGAGAAGGGCCGCCAAGATACTCCATGTTTGCTCGTTTAAATATAAGGGTTACAATAATGGTGGTACAAACAAGTCTGACAGATTAGTGAAAACATTATCACGCATAAACGTGTAGCATAGTCAAGAATTAGAATGTAGGTGGTGAAAGTTATTTATATCATACTTTTTAGTACATAAAAAAAAACACAAAAACATAGTAATACATTAAAACAATTTTGTACATTTAGTTATTTTATGTTAATCAACATAATTATAATCTATTTCAAAGGACTTAATAGAATTGAAATAATTTGTATACCCATTTCTAATACTCGTAATGTAAGTGCAGTAGACACGGTTGTATTTTTCATGGTGGGCATGCTTGGCTAAAATATATAACGAAAACTGCGTTATTGGATGAACTTCTACAAGTTTTTAAACGAAACCCCTTTTTTATAGTGGGGGAATCCTAGTGGAGGTTTATGTCCAACAGCCTCCCCTAGGATTCCCCCCACTATAAAAGCCACTTCTACATTCTGATTATCTACATATCCCTAGGCCCTTATGCCTAGTCAATGGAAAAAATTACAATTCGCTTACCATTTCCAAAGAAGAAGCTAACCCATATCAGAACGTTAATGACGTTGGGAAATCGGCGGCCGCTTGTTGCAGTCAGAGGTATCATTAAAACGCCAATCACCGCGAACTCTATCATCAATACAGGATAGAAGAAACCAAATGAAACAGCCAATACTATTTCATGCGCCACTGCTGATATCTAAAAAGTGAAAATTATAATCTAACTAGCTGACCCGGTGAACTTTGTCCCGCATTATATATATTTAAAACAAAAAGAAAGTTGGACATAGGATACCTGAGATTTTTATCCCGTCCGTATAAAACCTACTTTAACAAAACGCAACTGACAGCGAAACGTTATGTTGTCTATAGTTTAATATGGTCGAAAATTTGACAGTTAGAAATTTTGAATTCGACTTGTTTATATTGTTGTAATTCACATAATATCTTTATAACTTGTAGCCTATGTGTTATTCTGCTGTATAAGCTATCTTAATATATATATTTCTTGTGTGCGTGTGTATGTGACTGAACTCCTCCTAAACGGCTGGACCGATTTGAATGAAATTTTTTGTATGCGTTTGGGTGGCACCGAGGATGGTTTAGATTCACAAATCTGCCCGAGAGATGGCGCTGCAGTCGGTAAACAAATATCAAGCAGGACAACGTCTGCCCGGTCAGCTAGTATTATTGTAAAGTTTCATTAAAATCCATTCAGTAGTTTTTACGTGAAAGAGTAACAAACATCCATCCATCCATCCATACTTACAAACTTTCACGTTTATAATATTAGTAAGATTAGTAAGACTAAAAGTCTAATCTAAAAGCAACTAGGTAGTTATTAGATGCGAAAGATACTTCTGCTGGTGTACTAGATTAATGAGGACTATGACCTCAGCCTATAAATGACCCACTGTTGAGGGCGTCCTCCAGTTACATGGAGGGTAACTGGCCTACTGTGCCACGCTGGCCAGACGGGTTGGCACAGAGTTTCATATCAAGTTTTCCTGCTCTTGAAACTAGGTTTACGACCTTGTCACTTCCTTCTGTCGGCTCTTACGACACCCTCAGGATGGAATGGGGTGGTGACACTGAGTATTCTAAATCCGTCACCACAATGTGGGTTACTTCCCCTGAATCAATTTGGAGCTACTGGTTCTAGTACGGTGTATCATAGGTTCGGATGGTGTAATAACTTCTTATTTGTTATTGCATTGAGATTATGTTGTTCACGTTTTTTAAATCAACTTCCAAAACGGTGAAGTTCTCAATTCGTTATATGTTTTTTTGTCATGCTCACTAAAACACTGAGCAGCGGTATCGACATGTGACGGGACGGTCACTTCCCTTTAATATGGTTGAGGATATCGACGGCTGTCACAAACGTTATACTTGCGTTATAAGTTGGTTATTGGTCGGCTCACTAGACCAAGGACGTTTTATTCAACTTTATTTTGTATTGTACTAATATTCACGTTTCAGTTGACGCCTTCCGAATCTAATAGAACAGAATAATAGAACAGGAGAAATAAATATTCAATTACTGAATAGGACCGCAAAGTTATAAAAAAAGAATGACATGTCCTCTGAGTTTCTTGACAGTTCTTCTCAGCAGTGATCGCGTTACTATATAAGAAACATTTTTATTATATAGTATCACTAGCGACCCGCCCCGGCTTCGCACGGGTGCAATGATCTAAATTTATCAGTGTTACTCTACAATATTATGCATGTATTATACATATAAACCTTCCTCTTGAATCACTCTATCTATTAAAAAAACCGCTTCAAAATCCGTTGCGTAGTTTTAAAGATTTATGCATACATAGGGACGGACAGACGACAGTGACTTTGTTTTATAATATGTAGTGATAGTGATAGTGATAGTGATGCATAAATTTAGATGTTCATCATTGCACCCGTGCGAAGCCCAGGGCGGGTCGCTAGTATAAAATAAGTGTAATTTGAGGAGGCAGGCCTCCTCAAACCCACTGCTGTGTCAGGACACAGCAGGGGGTCCTTTAAGGGTGGAGTAATAGATAATTAAGTTAAAGAATGCTGAACGCACAAATAGTTCTTATTGGTTATTTATCCTGTTTTCAGTTCTGTTTTTGAACACATTAAAATTTTTTGAAAATGCAATTATATTTCCGTATGAACCCAATATTCAGTACCTACCTGTTTATGTGTTGTTTTGGCACATTCTAGATAGTGAAGGCAGCAACATTCAGTAGATAGCCAGGCCAGCCTCTTTTGAAAGCCGTTCTTTATGCTGTCATAAGCAAGAGCTCGTCTGCAGCAAGCGGAACGGTCGGATTTTGTTTATCTCAAGGTGGCTACGGAGCTCGCTTTATCTTTTTTATTTGTTCGTACGATAGAATTGTGTTCATCAAGCAATATCTTGTTATTTGCAGATATTTCTTAACGTCTAATACAAGATTGCTTAAACTTTGTATTATTTTGAGGACAATAATAAAGAAGGGTGATTAGTCTCTTACAAAGAATACGATGTACATGGATAGGACACGTCCTAACTTGGGGCTCAGCGCTTCGAAGATTTGAATTCGGAGCCAGGAGCTTACGGTTCTGTTCCAGCAGCGGTGATACTCGGAAAAACGCGAAGCCGTCCACCAATGCTGAAACAACACATCAATCTAGATAAGTAGGCACGCTACATATACAGGGTGTAACAAAACCCTATAACCATTTGAAGTGAGGGCAAAGAGCTGATCAAAAGAAGCTACTCACCGTGGCCAGTGAGCCACTAAAAATGCTCTGAACTCGTTTGAAAAATAAACATAGATCCTAGGTTCCAAACCTGCTTTATAGATAGTAAATTTCGCTTAAACAAAACTTGATATGAAATCCTGTACCACGGTGGCCAAACGGGTTGGCCGTTTGCCCGCCGTGGCACAATAGTCTCATTGCCCTCCATGTAACTAAGAGGAGACTGACTATTAAACCTTCACATAGCATAATAGCCTTTTATTCCATTGGCACCATTAACCTTTCTATGACAATTTCTAGACGAGATTATGACAGACTCCCAATTACAGCACATCGGATAGGATCGTCAAAAGAAATGAGCCGGTTCGGGGCCCTGGTGCAGACGGTGCTATGAATATTAAATTTGTTCTACAATTGATGATTCAGAACATAACCGTTACAAAATGAACAAATAATAAAAAAAGTCATTGTACTTTTGGCGCAAACTGCGCAAAGGGATGATCATCCAGCCAGACGAGGTGGTATGTCTGGCAGGGGGCCGCGGCGCCTATTCCCCGAGAACTGTTGTTGGGGATATGTTAACTGTGCGAATTTCTCTTTTAATTACTCTTTCGCGGTGTAGGACATTTTGAAAAATCACGCTTATAGAGGCGATTTTCGAGTAAATGGTGTAAAGTATGTAGCAAGCTGGTAGTTACAGAAACATGAAGATTCGTAAAAATGGGAGGCGTTTTAATGGGTTTCGCTCACAGACTCTGTCGGGCCCTACAGTCCACGCCAACCTTTATGGCCGGTTTGAATGTAGCCACAATACGCTGCGCGCAATACAAAATCAGGTATCAGCGGGCCGTACACGGGGCGGGGAGGCAGGGCACGCCCGCTTGCGTGACGTTTTTCACCCGCAAGCGCCCTCGTCACCCGCGTGTGAGTGAGCTACATTCGTATTGGTTATGAAATGTACGATGCGCAAGTTCGTATCCACGGCTACATTCAGACCGCCCATAAAGATTTCGCCGTAATTTTTTTTTTGGTTTTCTTGAGATATCCTTTAGGTATACCGCGGCCCTCCAGCCATACACCCGCAGGTTCGCGTGAACGCATTCAACTGTAACGCTCCGACGACGATACGGTTACTTTGTTTTGTTACGTTTTGTTTATCTGACTGTTCGTTATAATCGTCACTTTTCGAGGGCTCATGCAGACATACACATAAATAAATAAATGTAATGAATACATTTATGAATGGATGCATACCGTAAAGAGTTAAAGTACGTACCTCGTAAAACAGTCGGTCGCCAAATCGTAGCATCTCTGCGAATGCATTCTGTGTCAAGTGAATCATAAAGTAGAACAAACACAAGAAAGAAATTATCCCAGGGATTATGCATGCGAACATTCCCTGGATCACCGTACTTGCTTTTACCTGTAATTATAAACTTAGTTAAAATAAATACACTCGAGAGCAATGAATCCGGGTCACTTAAAGAATGTTAAAAATCTCGGAAACTAAAAATGCTAGGTTAATGCAATAAATCGTATTTAATAGACAATGTCATACTCCTTAAATGAAAGTAAAAAAAAATATGAGTCACCATACATTTTATTAACACAAAATTCCAAAAGTCCAGGGAAGGTTTAAAAGGTGAGATAATATGTCAATTTGATTCGGAGGCGGTACGAAGTTTGCCGGCACAGCTAGTATAGTTTAAAAAAAGATTTAACATTTATGAATCCAAGCTCAAAAAGGCACAAGAACAGGAAAAATATGAGTGGATAATTAAAATACTATGTTTATGAAGAAATATCTATCCTTATAGTCTAGTCAACAAGTTCAAAGACGTGTAAAATAGTAGTGTAAAATAGAGATAAAGGTCCTAAACATATGAGCGATATCTCATTGGATTCGGAATCACATCGGATTATACAAGTGTTTTTGAAGGATTTCGGTGCAGGTAAAAAATTGCAATTGTTATAAAAAATAAGACGAAAACAAAATGATATTTGGTTTTTCGTTAATAACTCAAAATATATTAATATTTAGGATATTTATACTTCATAAGATCCTGTGATAAATTTTCATAAAAGTTTATTAATTTCCGCCCCTTGGCAAGGTGGAATCGAAATATGTTTAAACATGTTTAAAAATCCTTATTAAAGTTTTTTATGGGAATTCGTGTCTGCCGTTCGGACGATATTCTGTACATCTCTTTTAACCACAATTTAACCGTGTTACCGTGTAGAGCTTTAAGATTGGCAACTATCCATTAGATTATTAACGCATTTTCTATCCGCACAGGGCGTAATAATCCTACAGCCATAACGAAAGTATCAATAGCAGTATTGATAAAGATACTGTGTACGATATTCAGCACCTTTTGTTCTTAAAATGATGCTCACCATAACTTGCACAAAATGCACCGGAGAAGACTTCTTTACATAGTATAAAACAAAGTCGCTGTTTCTGTCCGTCCCTATGTATGCTTAAATCTTTAAAACTACGCAACGGATTTTCATACGGTTTGTTTTAATAGATAGAGTGATTCAAGAGGAAGGTTTGTATGTATAACCCACACCCGCTTTGCACGGGCAAAGCCGGGGTGGGCCACTAGTTTAAGATAAAAACCATGTTAAACACAGAACTGCTTCTTTTGATAAGCTCTATGCCTTCACGTTACTGTAAATAAAGGCATTGTGCTTATTGACGATCTATCGGGGAAGCCGATGGTACGAGATCCAGTGAAGAAAGTTTTATCTTTATTCTTTATTGCACACCGATACATAAAATAAAAAAAAACATGATAATTTGGAAACAAAATGTACGCGAGCTTAACTCTATAAGAGTTTTCTTCCAGCAAACCTTTGGCAGAGTGGGACCTATAGAAAATGGGTATGGGCAGTGCACAACAAATTAAAAAATTAAATAAAAATAAATAAAATAAAAGTAATTTACCATTAAATGATCTCTAACTATATACATAGACCTACATACTAATAATACATACTATGTATATACTAAAATAATTACAAAATACATAGGTAACTAAAAATATATATTATAATTATATACATATGCCATATAGCTGTCTGCCTATTAGCTTACACACGTTAGGATGAAAGTAAGTATGTTTTTACACTTTTCTTAAAAACTTCAAGAGAAGAGCTAGCACGAACATAATGTGGAAGAGAATTCCACAAACGCACTGCATGCACAGTGAAGGAACCATCATGCCGACTGGAGGTGTGGACAGGGTTTATCCCGCGGTACCAAATACTCAAAGCGTTCACGAAGATAGATAGGAGCATTAGGGTTATGAAGAATAGAATAGAGAAGAGAGAGGATGTGACAATCTCGACGCCGCCGAATTGATAACCATTTCAAACGCAACCGAAATTCTGATACATGGTCATACTTCCGGAGGCTGAAAATGAATCGGATACACAAGTTCTGCAGACGTTCGAGCTTGTCGAGAAGATCTTCCCTTGCATCAAGATAGCATACATCAGCATAGTCGAGAAGAGGGAGCAAAAGAGATTGTGCAAGAGAGATTTTAGTATGGAAAGGCAAGAACTTTTGAAGACGTTTAAGAGACTGAAGGGAACAGTAAACCCTCCTGCTTACCTCTGCAACATGGTAACTCCACGATAGGTTACAATCTATGAACACCCCAAGGTTTTAGCGTGTTCCGAATAGGCTACAGGCTGCAGCGAGTCGTTAGGTACTTGGTTGACAATGTACCGGCCACCAATAATGAGTGCTTGTGACTTAGATGGGTTAACCAGGAGACCAAAAGATTTGGCCCAGTCGCTAATGTTTCCAAGATCACTGTTGATGGCGTCAATGGCAAGATCCGTATCCTCAACTTTAAAGTGTCGATATAACTGCAAGTCATCAGCATAGAGATGGTATTGAGAGGAAATTATTTTAGTGATAGCATCAATAAAAACAGAGAAGAGTTATTATTCGATTGAAACTACGTTTATATGCTAGAATATGCGGCTAATAATATAATGGACATGGGTTGCCTACTCAAAACCTGTGCTTACAAAGGGGTCCAGTGGTCATAAGTCGAAATATACCAAATATACCTTATTTTAAGCTGCCACGGAATAAAATTGCATTTAAATTGACTTACTGTTCTTTGTTTGCCATAGTCGGACCAATAGGCTAAACCGAATCTCTCCCAGAGAAATGCGAAATAAAATATGACTCCGATCAGTTCCAGAAAATAGAACATAACTACACTCCATCTAGTCACTTTTGTCCTGAAAATTTTATGGAACTTAAGTAAGCATTGGCTAAATTGTCTTGTGATGAATGAATGTTAGGAAATTTCTAACAAAACCTGTCAAACGAGCAAGATGGTCGCCTGATGGTAAGTAACCACCTGCAACCAGAGGAGCCGCAAGTGTGTTGCCGGCCTTTATGAAAGGAATAGACGCGCTTCTTGAAGGCTGTCACGTTATATCGGATCAGAAGTACCTCCGCTGTTAATTGTTTCCATTGAGGGACCACTCTGTTTAAAAAGTTTCTCTAGAAACGCACTGCTACTACTAAACTGTCTCACTGGACAGACGGGTTGGCACAGGTTTTTGTATCGAGATTTCCTTCTCTTGCGGCTAGGTTATCGGCCTTGATATATCCTTATGTCGGCTTTTACGGTTACTCCAGGTTATGTGTGTGGAAGTTCTGGCGATTGGGTCTGTGATAGAATGCGTAACAAAATCAAGCTAATCATGTATCTATAGGGACAAAACGATAACCAATATGGTCAGTGTTTTTCATACCTTAAGTAGGAACGATAAATCAAGTTGGTATGGACCACGTTCCGTTAAAGAAAAGGCCAATTAGAAATCGAGATTATTTCCTTACTACTAGTTAAATAATATATACAGTGTACGTTATACTCCTCGTATTCTTGGTCCTCGTACAGCCACAATGACGTTTTTCATAATTGCGTTACCATTTTTATTTGATAACAGCTAGGTACCATTTTTTTTAAGCTTTAATCCGTGTGGTGACGGATAAGAATACACAATGTCACCAACCTATACAGTCTTGAGGATGTCGTAAGAGGCGACTAAAGGTCATAGCACACATATCAACTCGGAAAGGGATCGGCACCATATCACCTTTCGTCTCAAGGCCGTCAAACAGGCATCAAACTAACGTAAGCACGTAACCAATGCGGATCAGCAGTTCCGATAGGTCTTCTCGGCTAAGACATGACCACAACCGCTGACTCACGAACCGGTCATGTCCCGTACGGCGGTTCGTTGTCCTGAGACGACTCGTTTACGTTACGATTCCGATTAGTGTGCTTTGCAGTAGGGAGTTTCATATATAAGTAATATTGAACGCCTCGAGTTGTTACGGTGCCGATCCCTTTCCAAGTTGATATGTGTGCTATGACCTTTATAGAACGCAAGATGCAAATCACCTAGCCGCAATAGAAAGAAACCTTGATACAAATCATGCTCCAACCGTTTTGCCAGCGTGGCATAATATGCTTATTTCTCTCCGTGCATTTGGAGGAGGCGACTCATTGGTGGGTCATTTCTGGGCAAAAACGACGATATCTATGTAGACAGATATATCATGAAATATAATCTTCGTTCTCTTCCCTGCAATATGGTTGAGGAGGGCGATGGCTGCCGCATGCGTCATGCTTGTGAACAGGTGCCGTTGCTGGGGGTCGGTTGGCTTGGGCATTAGAAGGTTACTATTGTCGACTAGATCTGGCTGATGTTTGGCCCTTTGCAACTATTGCGCGAGTTTGCTCTCACAAATCTGTCTTATATCCAGTATTGTACCCAAAAATGGCGATCTAAAAAGAGCAACTACAGAGTTTCTTGCCGGCTCTTCTCTGTAGAAGTAAGTTTTAAATATATATTTTTTGTGTGACCTGTCAAAAGAGCTCTAATGAGCCAACTTGATTAAATGAGTTTTGATTTTGAATGATAGATTAATTAGTAACCTTGGGTATTGATCTCTGTATATAAGTGTTGGCGCAAAGAGAAAGTATAGGTAATGTTTGAAAGGTGGAAGCGGAGCAGATCCATCGAGGCACCGTGGGCCACATGCCATAGCTACAGCATGAAGTTTCATCATGAACCGGAACTGCAATTTAAAATCAAGCCCATTAAGGTGAATGTTCCAGGGTAGCCCGCGAAATTCAAATTTTCATACGTTTTTTTGCAATTTGTAGGTCAGTGCTAGGTTGTATGTTGATTAAAATGTTATTCGCGGCAGCAAGACGTATGTAGTTATAGAATTATAGTCATCAAACTCATCAATACAACCCTCCAAGCTCATAAAGGTGCAAGAATGACTTTGAGCTTGATAAAGTTTTTGTACAATTTTTATCTGTTTGTTTCGGCTAATCTCTAAAATTTTTGGACCGATTTTGACGGGACTTTCACTCGCAGATAGCTGATGTAACAAGGAGTAACTTAGGTATTTTATTGACACCCCGCCTACTTAGCCGGTTTTCCAAAATGTTGAATGCTTTTCGCGTATTTATTGTGTTAGTACGTGTTATTATTATTTATTAAATATAAATAAAATAAATATCCTTGGACATTTCACACAACGCCATCTCGTCCCAAGCTAAGCAACTTAATGCTTGAGTTATGGTAACGAGATGGATGATAAACTACTTATATACATTTTTTTTTTTAAATGAATATAAATATCCTTGGACATTTCACAGAACGCCATCTCGTCCCAAGGTAAGCAACTTAATGCTTGTGTTATGGTAACGAGATGGATGATAAACTACTTATATACATTTTTTTTTGTAAATACATACATATTATAGATAGAAATGACACCCAGACTCCGAGCCAGTGCCTCTGGTTTAGACAAAGACACTTGCCCGACCCGGGAATCCAACCCGGGACCCGTTGATCCAAAGGCGGCACAGCTAACCACTAGACCAACGAGGCAGTCTTAATAATAACACTTATTTTAATCAAAGACTTACAAATATGCTTACTACTTACAAAACCATAATCCTATATGTTTATCACGGCGCAGCATTCGCAACTGCTTTCATTTGTATACCGAGTGTACACCGAACTCGAGTCGCGTAGTTGCGACTCGCATTCCGACCGTGTGTAGGAAGATACAATAATAATCTCAAAGGGGACTTTTGCTTTGGCTTTGGCTTCTGAACCGATGAACCCAATTTAAGAAGCTGGTGTCTTAGTGTGCTGGTACGACTGCCTCGTTGGTCTAGGGGTTACATGTGCCGCCGCCTTTGGATCAACGGGTCCCGGGTTCGATTCCGGTGTCGGGCAAGTGTCTTTGTCTAAACCAGAGGCACTTGCTCAGGGTCTGGGTGTCATTTGTGCTCGTGAATTACATGTTTGTAAACTGCCCCCGCGATACAGTTTCGTATTTATTTCGTATAAAAAAAAAGTATGTTTGAAAACGATCTGCTCAGCCATTCCAAGATAATAATATACTAAATTAAGTATCTATAACTACTTTACTTTTTTTAAGTATGTATGTACTAAAACAAGTTCTGGCCACCATTTTGAGAAATACCGACGCTGGGGGAAGCTTCCCGTGAAATTAAGTGGGTAGGACGGGGAGCAACTGCTAACTATCTCTCTCGGGCCTCGGAAGTCCATGAGGGTTTCTCACGAAACCAAAAAGTATGAGTAAGTACTTGAGGCACTCTGCATCATACAGTTCTAGTACTACAGCGTCGTACATTTTATACTTACCATTTCACTTGTCACTGCTAATGAAGAGGCCGCGGCCAGTTGTTTTTTGTGGAGAGGCCACAAAATAGACATTAAGGCAAGATGACCAGCTATTAATCCAACCGCACCGATAGTTCGAAGAAACGGCCGCGCCACTAAAACATTATAGGTAAATTAGCTTTTAGGAATAATGTATGGAATTTTTTCCGATTTGTTGACATTTATGACTCATTATTCATTCTCTTGGGACTCATTCAGCATATTCTGAAGGACGGCATGGTCGACTTTCTGTCAGGCATGCCACCGTCACGGTGAATCTATCAGTTATAGCGTTTCCGGTTTTCCGGTGCGTATTTCCAGTAGCACCCAAACTAACTTAAAAATGATATAAAGTCTCAACATAGCCTTCCCTATGAAACGGGCTATGCATTGCAATTTTAGTTTGCAATTGAAGAAAGCATTTATTTTTTAAGCTATAGTTGATAAGCATGATTTAACAATGGATACGCCAGCGTGGACAGCCGTTTACGGGTCCTTTGTGTAGTTACCTATATAAAGGCACATATAGTGGAAAATGCATTTTAAATATATATATTGGACTTCTTAATATAAATAGGTATAATATAATATTATTGTTTATAAGTAGGTAATGCTATTACATGGGTATTTCTTCGTATATTTTCCTGCTAATTCATACAGCTTCAGTGCTGGATAAAATGCTAAAACGATTGCGAAGTCAAGAAACCATAGCTTCAGCCCTCGACCGAAGTCTCCCAAACCAGTCCGTATAAAGCGCAATCCCAAGTTTAGTCTAAAAAAAGAATTATAAAGATTCGTTAGCTACAGAAACCATATGTGCTCAATATCTCGTTATCATATTCGTCGAACATACAATAGCACGAATAATATAATTGGAGAAAATCATGCAAGCGATTTGAAAAGTGTCGAGTAGAGTCGCTCATTGAAAAAAATTGTTATTAGTAGTAATAGAAGGTAATAATCGAGACTTTATCTAATTATTATTTTGTATATAAACTGAACACCAAAAAATATATGTAGATATTTATATGTCAGCTGATTGTATGTTAAGGTATCATATTTCTATTCCGCAATCTGTGACAGACATCAGACGTAGTGAGTACCGTGAAAACTGCCCGCGGGTGGCAATAGCTCGATGTGAATATTGGTGTTAGGTTACCCCAATTAAGCAAAAAAAGAAGCGAAGATGCCCAACTTACTTTCCATGTTCCACAAGGTCGAATATAACAGTATTGCAAAAAAGTATTAATAAAATACAAATGAATATATGGTAAATGACCCTTATGTGTAGCGAATTCCTCATCATCTCAGTAAGGGGTGACTCCCTTATCATAAATTCATTATCGTCATGTTCTCCAAATTTAAGAGTTCTCTCTCCTTCTTCATTTGACTCGTCTTTGTATTGTAACTTTGTCTGTTTCTGTCGTCCTCTTGCCATTGTTTGCGATTTTTTCTGTAGAATTAACTAAGTATTTAACATTTGAACAGTAAGTTCAAGACCTCGATTCTTGAGGGTAAACTTAAAGATATTTCTTTCGTACAGTTATACGCATATACTACAACATACAATTTTTACGTAGTAATTTTATTTTACGTTTTTTTTATATACATTTTCACTTACATTAGCAATCTGTGTATATCAGTGCTTAATAATTTCACCTTCAAATGGAACTAATTAAGAATGAGAGGTATTTTTGAGCAGACAATTTTTTTTTTCACACTTAACGTAATATTTCGTTAAATTAAAAAATTTACGAAATATCTCTTAGACGAGGGCCTTCATACGTCCGTATGGTTTTTGACACAGTATACAATACGCAGGCAGAGTGGAGAACTCAAATGTTTTTATACTATAAGAAAAACGAAAAAATTTGAATGATTTTGTGAGTGATACCATAATAGACACACACACACACACACATCAAAATGGCATGTACATTACAGGTACCTGATGAATGTAACTCCAAGACTTTTTCGTAAAGTATTCATAAGTCTTACAATGCAAGTATTGTTGTCGCATTGTAAGTACTAAAGGCAACTAAAGGATAGGTAGGTATCTAAAAATAAATATAATGTTGATAGTTCTCAACCGACTTAAAATTAGAGAAAGTTTTTCAGGAGAAGGTGTATAAAAGATCCTACCAAATTACGAAACAGATAAAATTTCTATGGGACCATGACTAATCTGGAAACCTCATCATCATCATTATCAGCCCAGATTAGTCCACAGCTGGACATAGACCTCCATTAAAGAGCACCATAACGCCCTGTCTTCTGCTTGACCCATCCAGCTGTTATACCCGCAACTTTTCGCACATCCCACACTACGCTGGTCGATTCGCGGTCTCTACTCCAGAACTCGTCTACCCCAGCGGTTGTCGGTTCTTCTACAGATATGACCCGCCCACTGCTACTTCAGTCTGTTAATTCCCTGAGCTATGTCTATGAATTTGGTTCTCTGTCGGATAGTCTCTTTAAGAAGCCTATCTTTCTAAGAAACTCCAAGTATAGCTCGCTCCATAGTAAACTGAGCGACTTTAAGCTGGTAGACTAGTCTCACCGTGAGTGTCCACGTCACGGCGTCGTAGGTCTTGACGGGTAGGACGCACTATTCGAAGAGCCGACGAAGTTTTCCAAATACTGTCCAGCCCAGCTGAATTCTCCTCTTGTCGAAGCCGTTTCTACCTAATTGCAAAATTTTCCCGAGTTATGTATATTTTGAAACAGCTTCAACAAGATGACCATTTACGACGATAGGTCTCGGATGATTGTGGTTATGATTTTGGTTTTATCCATATTTATGCCCAGACTCACCCGTAGCGAGGCTGATGCTAATCTGTTCAGCATTTGTTGCAGCTCCTCCAGCGACTCCGCCATTAGGACTATGACATATACAAATCTCAAGTGAGACATGTACTGGCCATTTATGATAATGCCCTTATCATTCCCGTCCAGCGTCTTAAACATATCGTCCAAATCGTTTGCGTTTTGTACCCCCACGAAACCCGGCCTGTTCCGGAGGCTGAAATTAATCGATTCTTATGGCGGTTCGCAATCACTCTTGAAAACAACTTATAGACGTGGCTCAGGAGTGAAATGGGCCTGTAATTTTGAGAAGAGTCGTATCACCTTTCAAAAGAGGTCTTAGGAGTTAAAGAGTCTTTGTAGTTCATGTATGGTAGGAATCCCTCCTGCCTTCAGAAGTTCTGAAGTAAACTCCGTCTTCATTTCCAAGTGGTTTAAAAGCCGGCACGATTTAATCTTGGCTGATATCGGGTATTACGTCGGTGTAGTGGCAGGCCACGGTGGATTACAATGTTTTAGTGTATATTGTGAGGCCTGCTAAAAATAGCTTTTTTTAAGCTTATTAAAAATAAGCTATTTTTTGTATGGTTTACCGGGTCAGCTAGTAAAATTATATGTATGAGTACATGCGCTGTCAGTTAAACGCTAAGAAACCATACGTATAGTCTACTAGCTCACCGTAGTAACTCGGCGTTTGGATTTTAGCAAATAACACATCTGGCGTTTGCTTGAGTAGGATGTCGTATTATGTAATTAGGTGCAGATGTGTTCGCTGTCTATTAGGCATTTCTACCAATGTTTAGATTGGTTTCTAAATGAATTGCTTTATCTCATTATGGCGTCGCTGTTAGCCGAAATTGCAACGAGTAAGTCGCTAATTTTATTTTATTAGAAAAGTGTCAATCGTAATCAGTATCATTTTCAGCCAATAGACGTCCACTTCTGGACATAGGCATCCTCCAAGGATCTCCTCAAAGGCCGGTCCTTGGCCGCCCGTATCCATCGTTTTCCGGTGACCTTAACCAGGTGGTCACTCAAAATCGGTCGCAGAAAAACTCCTCGAGTGGTGAGCGCGTTCCGGAAGGCGCAGTGCTGGTAGGCCTCCCACACGGTGACAATCGTATTGTTTATTATTGTATAAGTAGTTACGTCCGTGATTATGAATACACAATTTCACCAGTCCATATCATCCTGAAGACGCAAGAGGTATAATACCTAGCTGCAAGAGGATGAAAACTTGATACAAACCCTGACCCAACCCGTCTTGCCAGCGTGGTACACGGATGTTCATGATGAGGATGATGCTCATGAATTTTACATGATTTTACAACATCATTTAATATCCTTCCATTGTTATCGCTTTTCACATCGTTAGAATTAACGATGTTAAATCTTGGCACTGTTGTGGTCACCTTGAATTTTTTTTTATTAATTTAGAATTCAATAATAGGTTTACCAAGACGAATAATAGCGACCCGGTTTTATTCAATTTCAATCAAGAAGCTAGATAATTTATATAACAATACATTGTCAAGTATGACGTAGTTTTGTATGAGAAAATCATTCAAATGTCAAATGTTGCTTATAGACAATGAAATTGGTCACTTGATATTCTTTTAATATGATATCGACGTTTCCTTTTTCGATCTTGTTCAAAAGCCTCCCCAACAGCAATTATTTCGATAGGCTTCATTTTAAATTCAATATCACACCGCACAACCGCTATAGATATGCTGAACGCAACCGACAAGACGCGTAATGTGAAAGGTCTAATTTGACCGTATAGACGCGACCGATGATACGCTCGACGCATATTCCGTCAGATGTGAGCCGACCCTAAAACCTAATTATAATTCGAACTTTAATACAATATCGAGGTACGATAAAAACTGGTTCTTGTTTGTATTTAATTTAAATAATTAGATAAGTACTAAAGTATTTTATCCTTAATCAGTGGCGGATTTACCAGCAAGCTGAGTAGGCTGGAGCCTAGGGCGGCTATGTTTTAAGGGGCGGCAGATTAGGACGTCTAAAAAATAAAAAAATAGTATTAAAAAAGAGAAGCCTTAAAAAACATCGTCAAAAAGAGTGGTCGTCTAAAAAAAGGTCGCAGCACCAAAGCGCGTCTAAAAAAAGGTCATTTCAAGAATTGTAGAGGCGGCATAAAAAGCCTACGGGCGGCAAATCTGTAAATCCGCCACTGTCTATATTTATTACTCACGTTTTTCTATGTAATGTGTAATGTATATCGTCTGTAAAAATAAAAACGAATTGCTGTTCGTTAGTCTCGCTAAAACTCGAGAATGGCTGGGCTGATTTGGCAAATTTTAGTCTTGAAATATTCGTGGAAGTCCAGGGAAGATTTAAAAGGTGAGAAAATATGAAACAACATTTTTTGAATACGCATTATTTTTGTTCCAGTTTGTTTGCACTTATTTTAATAAAGTTGAAACATTCTGGAATTATCATTCAGGATTTTTATTTATTGATTCTGAGGAGGTACGAAAACTGGCGGGTCAGCTAGTTATTTAATAAAACATAGTGTAACAATTAAATTTAAAATTAAATATTATCTAATAATAAAACAATTAAAATCTTATATTTGACATTTTCTCATCTATGAAAATGTATTAATGCAGTTTTATTAGGAATAGAGTTGTAGATTTTATCTTCTGCGTGTCTGAAATAATGTCCGAATCTGGCTCATTTTGAGGAAAATGTGACGGTGGATCTCCTTGTTTGGACGTAGATGGGCGCGGCGAAAGTGGCGTGGATGGATAAACTGAAAGTTGCAATTTAATGTTTTCCACGAAGCGTTCGTATGTTTTCGCCTTGTTCTCAATGGAATCTTCTATATACCCCTCTGCTACAGCACTCGACTTCCATCCTACATGTCGCCTGTGAACAGTTAAGTCCGCTCCAGAATCTGCCAAAAGCGTAGCAGAAGTACGACGAAAACAATTTCCTGTATACAGTTTGATATCTGGTAACTTCAAATAAGTAGCGATATTCTGCGGCATGTTAGTAATTTTATTTTTTTTCCATAACTTGTTTGAAGCATGAAAAAACAATTGGTCTATAAATCAGCAGGACGCAGTTCAATAGTTGTTTATTCTCCTCTGATTACGAAGGATCGGTCAATTTTTGTTTTTGCTTTACTAACAGTAAGTCATCTGAGTGATTGTCGACGTTATCAACCGTTATTTTTAAAATTCATTGCCACGAAAAATCCCTGTACAAACACTTGTAACAAAACCGAAGTTGAATAATAGGTACAAGTATCTATCAAAGTACAGGTTACATTAAAATGCGCATTTTAAAACACTATGGATATTATTTACTAATCCACCTTAAACATAGTTACTTACTTTTACGGCAAGAAAGACTTTGTCGGGTCTCATTAAGGAAAGTCTCGTCGCCTCGAAAGGCATTTTTGACTGAGAACACTTTGGATTTTTTAGGTTTAAATCCATCAGACATCCTCTTCAGATACGCTATTAATTTCGAATATGTCTCCAGTTTTACGTCGTTATTAGAACTGACTATTAGCATTGAGTAGGTACTCCAAAGAGTGGAAGGTTGTTTAGTTCTGGCTAAGTACTGGAAGTAGGCCAAAAACACAGATTCTGAAATTTCTGAAAAACTCTTGCCGCCTCTTGCGTTTCTCCATTCAATGAAATTACCATAGGCTTTCATATTTCTTATAATTCATTTTTCAAAAACGAAGTCATGAATTTCTAAGAATTCGTGAAAATTTAAGGATTAAGCGGGCATGCTGCGCGTTTTTAATTTGATTTCTTTTTTTTTATTCGGCGGGCGCGGTGTCGCGACTGTGTGCCGTTATGCCAGCCAATCTTTATTCAAACAATATTTGCGTTCGATTTCTTTAGAGCTGAATACTAAGATGTTTCAAGTACAAAAAAAAATGTGGCAAAGATTACTGCGGCGCACTTCTGCAGAGGATTAAAAACTCATTATTGACCGTTAAAAGTTTCATAAAGAAAACACCATCTTTTGGTGCACTTATCACGTTCGCAGCGGTACAGATTTATCTGTACTTTCCAATACTGCGATACGGGTTGTTTTAAACCTTGTCCTAAGCCAGACATTGTGGCGGCACGAGGCTTAATAAACCCCACCGCCGGAGACCCAAATCCTTATTTTAGCGCCAAATAAAACAAATTGAACGGGCTTTGTCGTGATTATTATAAAAAAAGAGTTGATTT
This sequence comes from Clostera curtula, assembly GCA_905475355.2. Lineage (NCBI taxonomy): Eukaryota > Metazoa > Arthropoda > Insecta > Lepidoptera > Notodontidae > Clostera > Clostera curtula. Next base: position 9,697,626 of record FR997797.1, on the reverse strand, counting down.
TACCTAAATCTGCCGTCGCCCGTGGTTAGATTTGTTAGTTTAGATTCTTTAAGTAAAATAAAATGTGGTGTCTGATGTACCCCGTACCGCACCGAAAAATTGCAGTTTTTCATATTATTTAGTGAGGTGAAAATGAATATCGAATATATTGATTAAATTAAATTGTATTTATTTAACTATGTTATGGATGTTTTTCATTAAACCAGGTAAAAAAGTAATATTTTTTGCAACCAGTGCAATATATGAGATTTTTTTTTCACTTTTTTGTCAGGTTCACGACTTTTTAAGGTGCGGAGTTTTTCGGAACGTTCTACACATCTCCTCTTCTTTGAGCGCTTTTCGAGATGATATGCTACTTTTTTTATGATGATACTACTTTTTTAATGTGATAGACTTCTCTCTTTTGATCTTTTTAACCTGTATACATCTCCATTTGGTAAGTATAACCTTCGGAGATGAAAAGCTTGTACAGTTTAACGACATTAGTTTTTTTTTAATGACGGAAATCTATTCAATCAAACTTAATCAGATAATGATACACTGGAGAGGACCTCCAGGGTATCATTGTCTCAACATTGACTACATTATTTTCCGGGCGTTATATTTTGAAAATTGTCGGTGATCATCCAAACCTTAACTCTGATTTTATGTAGGTTGTCATTGCTGAACGTGTAAATTCGTTTCAATATATTTTTTTCTTGCTCTAATACAAATTTATATGAGGTACTTTACATAAATCCATTACCATCACAACAGCCAGAATTTTTTTCATTTCCTGAAAACTAGTATTAGTCCACCATACGCGAATTACATTTCATATTATGCTGGTTTGTTCTGAAACAGTATCTTGCATAATTATTTGTCTCAACGCTATTTTATTGATCATCTCATCTGTTACAAATAACTTATATACATCTTCTGGTGAAATTAAAAAAAGGCGTATTTAATGTAAGTATATTCACCAACAAATTCATTCTATCGAATGCGCTGCACAACACTAACCGCGTAAAGCCAGCGTACGGTGCGGTACGAGGTGCGCGGAGGTACCTACGAGGTGTTCGCAGCCTCGTTCCGCACTGTGTTAGAATTATATTGGTTCGGTTCGGCACGAGGTCTAAAAAACCCGGCATTAAGGTAGGTATGCCATAAAACTGGGAATCAATAGCACATCTCAGATATATATTTATCTCTTTTCTATACTGAACCAGATGGAAGTTATGCCGCCCAGTTGCAGTTTGTTCTTACCGCCATAACGACGAGACACGGACACGGTGTTTCAAGCCCTGTATCGCACTTAACGTGTTAAAGGCGAACCAAATCGTCCTTTTCGAACAGATGGAATGAAAAAATGATTATTCAATTTGTGACACAATATGTTGTGCTCGGACATGATACCAACCATTGCATGGTGATTATATGAATTGGAATAAAATATGCTAACCAAGAACTATTTTAATTAACAATACCATTTCCACGATCATCTACAATACAATTATACAATAAAATTTACAATTAAAGATTTGATTTTATTCTATGAAAATATATATCGCGTAAAATATACACATTGTTTGTGTTTCAATGGAAACACGAACAATGTGTTGATAATAATAAAATTAGCGAATTGACTCTATTACTACTACCTACTACTCAGCCCATAGACGACCCACTGCCGATTCAGGCCTCCGTCTGGAACCCTCCAGGAGAAGGCCTGATATGCCAATATTACTGTTCCAGTAACTGCTTCACTCTACAAGCTCTTTCCTTGTTTTAAATCTCCATGGCTATAATGACATTTTAATACAGATTCAATCAAATCACTAACTTGTCAAGTCAGACTCATGTTAGGATTTGATTGAAGTACCTTGAACTACCTGTACTTACATCTACAAATTATTCCTAACAATGATGTTACAATTAAAAGGTGTAGATACGTTACCTGTACCATAGTATAAAGAGAGGGGAAGTAGGTTATCTTCATACAAACGCACCGCGCGCGGCTTGTATGTGTGCGCTATTGTATCTATGTGTCGACGCACGCACACTTTAACAAAATCTCGACCCGTTTCTCAGTGCGCCAGTCGGGGCTAACACTGCACAAGGCTCGCGCGCGCTTCACGGCTTTTCGGCACCGCTAAATGATTTATTCATCAATATCATCATCAAAATGTCTGATAATCGCAGAAGAACGTATTGCTGTATGTTTGGGTGTAATTGCAATATTGCAGTCAAATAGTGTATTGCGTGATATTAGTTGTTCAGACTATATAGAATTTGATATCCTCGAAAAAAATGCTTTTTTTTACGTATGCGGAGCCTTGTTAAAAAAGTGGATTGAACGTCACGAGGATTGCGAACAACTTAAATCGTATTTAAACGCGAATCAGCAAGTTTGCAATTTAAGTGCAGAAACTAGGTACCTTCACTACAAAAATTATTCTAGAGACCAAATTTTGTTAGTGATTCCACCCGACGACTTTGTTGAAAATATTAAGAGGATGGAGCAGATATTCCAAAAGGCATTTAGAAATTATCACATAAACTGCAAAATTGGCATGTCTAATTATGAACAAATAAAAGATTTACATTTTTCACTGCCCTGGCCATGTTTTCCGAAATTATATTTGCAAAAGTTATTTATAAGGATGCGGATATATTACACATTAAAGTTTAATAACAAGGCGTTTCGTAATAGTCGAAACCGAAGAAAGTATTTTTCTGTAGCTAATTTGTAATTTTGTAATAAATGTGTGATTCAATAGATATGTTTGTATTAATCTTACTAATATTATAAACGTGAAAGTTTGTAAGTATGGATGGATGGATGGATGGATGGATGGATGTATGGATGGATGTTTGTTACTCTTTCACGTAAAAACTACTGAATGGATTTTAATGAAACTTTACAATAATATAGCTTATACATCAGAATAACACATAGGCTACCAGTTATAAAGATATTATGTGAATTACAACAATATAAACAAGTTGAATTCAAAATTTCTAATTGTCAAATTTTCGACCATATTAAACTATAGACAACATAACGTTTCGCTGTCAGTTGCGTTTTGTTAAAGAAGTAGGTTTTATACGGACGGGACAAAAATGTCAGGTATCCTATGTCCGACTTTCTTTTTGTTTTAAATATATATATAATGCGGAACAAAGTTCGCCGGGTCAGCTAGTTAAAAATAAATGTGGTCCTTTATGTGTAAAAATACTATATTATGCATAATAAAAAAAATCAAAAAGCTGACTTGTATAAAGCTTAGTGCTTTAAACAAGTCAGCTTTTTGATTTTTTAGCAAATAAATTAAACACAAGCTATGTTGCCGCGTGTACCATCTAGCGGCGACATGGCGAGTCGGGACCGCGACTTGACGTTGCCGCTGTTCATGCGGTTGCTGCGAAGCGCGAACAGCCGCGCCTAATATTTAGCTAAAAGTGACAACCCTAAGACAGTAGGTAATTATATCGCGAATTGGGCCGGAGATAGCCTACTCCCTCTTCTTTATACTATGCCTGTACAACATTCGATCTATAAAAATGGCAAGCCAACGCACACATAGCTAACTTAATATGCAATATTGTGCATATGCTGCTTTAGATGAGTCGTGAAAGTAGGATGGTATGATTTAGTAATCACGTGCTAAATAGAGACAAATATAATTTGTTGTGATGCGTCGTCACATGCACTAGAAACAATATAGATTAATTAAATCAGACATAACATTTTGACAAGTCTGTGACGCGTAATGACATCTATCTCTTTTGCACTTGGTAATGAGAATACTTTTGTTCCACTCATTGATTTTACCGCCATATTTTACGAATTAGTATATTTCATTACAAGTGCGGAAAGGCTGTCATTACAACGAGTTCCGACAAATGTCTACCCGAGCCGAGGCGCAGCCGAAGGCGAGGGTTGACAGTCGGAACAAGTTGCAATGACGGTTCCGCACGTGTACTGAACAACTATTTTTAATACAGTTGCGAAAAAATGAAACAAATTAATAAAATAATAAAAACACAATAAACTCAACTAACTAATCATTTCTCAAAAATGGCGCCGACCGTAGAATATAAGCAGAGATTTTTTTTCTTCACCCATTCTGGTAGGCAAAAGGAACAATGTCCATACAGCCAAGTCTTCAGTAGATTTTTTTATTGATATGAAATTAAATTTAATTGGATGAAATGAAATTCATTCAATCAAATCATTAAATCTGATATTGAAACAAATTAGTACGTAGTTTCTTTTTAGATTTAAACGTATTTGCATGAATCATAAAAACTTCTACGATTTTTTAAAGTAAAAACTTCATGGTTGGTTTTTCCTTATAATAGACATTATTTTGACAGTTGGGAAAGAAAACGCACTAGTGCGGGAATGGTAAAGAAAAAGCACGCGTGTGTAATAGCCCACTTCCCGAACGCTATACGTCCCTGTAATATGTCACTTTTTGAGCAACTGTATTAAAAAATATTTTAACTTGTAAAAAATATTAATTATATTACAGAAATAGTGATAGTTACGAATGATAAGTGATTCCTTGACTTTTAGAAGTTTTGTTAGAGTAGTTTGTGCAATATCTCATAACACACGACGGCATTTTCAATTGTTTTATAGCACTTTTTACACACGGCTCTTGACGTGCATTTGTTGACGCCAGCGACGCAACACTGAGGTCAGGTGTGCTAATTAGCCTACTTTTTACGTGCCGCTTGCTGACCGCTTATAACCCATCTACACCTTTTTACTTTTAACATCATTGATTCCTTAGATCAAATTTAATTTTGTCTGGATGTTTGTATATAAATAGATCAATTGACGTCATCCAGAAAGCTCCTTAGTATTATCATTATTAAACAAATGTACAAAGAAATGACTTAGTTAACATTTTGTCTTGCCTATGATTTGAATATATTGAAGTAAATTGCTACCGACCTAATACTTAAGAGATTATGCCTCACTTTATTTCAGTGTTTTGTATACAGAGTTTAATAAGGTAGTGCGACCAGTAATTATGATATTTCAAACGGATTTTCAAATGTCCAGTTAGCTTTAAGGGTTATTTCGGGACACGTCCAGGACTTTGGTACGAAGAAGTTGTCATTCTCCGAAGGCGGACAGTTTTGTCGTGCGAAATACTCCATCGGGTACAGGCTCCACAGAATTCCTGAAAAATAAAGTGACAGTTTGATATAGCCTTTTTGGTGCGTATTTAAGAACTAGTAATATAAATTAAAATACTGGAAGTAAAAAAGCCTATAACCATCCAAAGTAGCTTAGGGCTAATCAAAACGAACAGTTCTGTGTTTAAACTATTTTCCTATCTTGAAGTACGAATGAGATATTGACGTATTCCTGAACTAGATTTTTATACAAAACCTTCTTTCTAATTTTTATTAAAAAACTAGCTGCCGTTATTTGTGTTACTTATAGTTGCTATGCTTATTTCTCGAGTTATAACACTTTCATCACCAGTAGGTGACTGATATTACATACTATTCAGCCCATATATGATCCACTGATGAGCCATGCCTCATCCAGTTCCATGGAGGGTAATCAGCCTACTATGCCACGCTGGCTAGGCATAGGATTTCGAATCAAGTTACGGCTAGCTTATCGGCTTTGTCATTTCCTTTTGTCGGCTCTTACGACACCCTAGGATGGAACGAGGTGATGACACTATGTATTCTAAATCCATCACCACATGGATCATGAAAAAAAATGTTGATTTGCTTTTCCTAAAATTTCGTATTACCTGTGTCAGAAGGCATAACGATCATTTCGTTATGGATTTTTGTTACAACATGTATTCATAACGATCGGACCTATTTTACTGATTAAAGAAAGTAACTGCAAAATTGGAGGAAAATGTGTATAAGAAATTTAATTCCTACCATTTCCAATGAAGAACGACAGCCATATCAGCAAGTTGAGCACATTTGGGAATCGGCGGCCGGTTTTTGCTGTCAGAGGCACCAGGAGAACGCCTATCACCCCGAATTGCAGCAGCAACACAGGATAGAAGAATCCAAAAGCCAAAGCCAGGATAACTTCATGGGCCACTGATGATATCTAAAAATAAATATTATATTAAAAACAAGTTATTTGGGTCACAAGATACTTGTATAATGAATGTAATCTGGCGTAAAAAAAGACAAGCCCACTGAGTTTCTTTTACCAGGTGAATGTGAATAGACACCTTCTAGGCAAACGAGTACCATCTTAGGCCTCATCTTCGCCTTCCATGAAGCGAGACTGAAGTCAAACGTAAGCCATGAAGTAAAAAAGAGCCGCCTTCCGACCTATTACCTAGAGTAGTAAATATTTATCTGTTGACGATTGTGTACGCTAGAATTGCAGTATTTCCTATTCTATCCTAAGTCTGTAGGCTACTGTTTCAGCACTTGAGCTTCCGGATCAATAAAAGAAAAAAAACTGTTGTATTGTATTTTTAGTCCATTTTAAAGTCCGGTTTTTGAGCAAATAGACGTAAATTGTCTAAAGGACTTGAAATAATAACATCGTCGACATTATTAATTTTTTTGCGTTTTTACAAATCTTTGTTGATTACTTATTTCAAGTGTTCTGCCATTCTCAGGAACCAATAAGAATCGAATAATAAATTCAATACAAATCACGGAGTTATGCGGTAATAAACATAAAAAAATAATAAAAACTGAAAGTCTCTTACAAAGAACACGATGAAAAGTGACATGGAACGTCCTAACGTGGGCGACAGCGCTTCGTAGATGTAAAGTCGCAGCCAGGAATGTACCACTCTGTTCCAGTAGCGGTAGTACCGAGAAAAACGCGTAGTTGTCCACCAATCCTAAAATAACAGATTATATAAAGGTATTTCACACTACATGTATAAAAACCAGTGTACTAGCCTCTGGTATACACACACATACATAAGGACAAAACACACAGACACCAGTGCGGAAGCATGCCAGAGATTGAGATGGTCTTTTGTTCGAATTAGAACGAAATACGCTCCAAATTGAGTGTGTAGTCTTTTATACTAATTCGAATAATACAAAAAAGCTGCACCCGCGTTCAGCGTCTGTGGGTTTGCAAAGCATGTTTAATCGTTTTAGCCCAAGCAAACATTTTCATACTGCACACTTGTCGTACAAAGTTTTTGCTTTGCGTATTAATATATTTTCTTTTAATTCTAAGAGACATAAGGTTTTTAGACATAAATTTTATTAATAATAATTCTTATTATAATTCAACACCCTGCATCATCATCATCATTTCGGCCCATAAATGACCCACTACTGAATCGGACCGCGTCCAAGTACAAGGATGGAAATTAGCCTACTGTGTCGCGCTGGCAAAGCCCTTGATCTATGGAAATCATAATAAAGAATTATTCGAGCCCTCAGGTTGATCGAGTTGAGCATTTATTTATTAAATTTCTTAACGCGTCTGTATTAATGATTAGGTTGGTTGAAACCAACGGTAAAGCTTCAGCTCTATCTTATATTGTTAGTTAACTTAAATGGTATGATGAACGTACTTCATAAAACAGCCTGTCACCAAATCTGAGCATCTCAGCGAACGCGTTCTGCCAGACGTGAAGCACGCAGTAGAACGTGCTTAAGAAACATAATATCCCAGGAAGAACGCACGCAAACATTCCCCGGACTACAGTTCCTGCTTCTACCTGCAAGTAACGAGTAAATAAATATCTGCATTATTATTTAAGATATTTCTTTTCGTTGATCGGGAACTAGATTGTTTCATAAATTAGCCGATAGTCGTTTTTCGGTCGATTACGGTTTTGGAGTTATTTTTTAAATATTTTGCTAAACAAATGCAACTATGTTTATGCGTGTAATTGCTTTCACTAATCTGTAAGACTAGTTTGTACTACCACCAGTAATTGGTGAAGATGTTAGAGGTCCAGTCTAACCGTTATTAAATTTGTTACTCATTTTTACATATACTTAAATCTGCTCAAAGCCACATGACACACAAGTGTCTATAGAAGGCAATTTAATTATGTGATAGCAATATGTACATTATTAAGTTAGGAAGCATGTTAAACATTCAAGGGGCGAATATGCGTATCTGCCTAAATGTCAAACCACTTCTGCCACATTCCCCTTACAAATTATATCAACCATATTGTTCCGAGACAGGCACTTGTTATTCCATTAATATTGAATACCTTTTATCGTTATAGTAAGATTAAAAATGTATAGGGATGAAATATAGGAAAGGGATTAAAAGCTTAGTATATAATTGAAAACATAACTAATGGAAATATTGATTCATTTGAAACTAGCTGACATGGCCGTGAATATTAACTGCTGGCTGGATTTGTTGGTTTTGTGAACATAGTGAACATCTCTCATAGTCTCTCAATTCACTCACTCACCTTTCGCATACAATATTTTAAAGAACCCTTTCAAATCAAGTCAAGTGAAATCTTTATTCGCGTGTGGTTCATGGGTAACAAACAATGGATATTGGCTAATTGTAACATAAGGAGCTGAGACGTACATCGAAATTGTCCCATTCGAAATTAACAATTTATTCAAGTGTTTAAAGCACAATAAATTGATTAACACTGATATTAATAATGTATTTATACAATAAACAAATACTACTACTACTCGACCCATAGATGACCCACTGCTGAGTCGGACTAAATCAATTAATGTCACATTTACCCTAAGAAAAGGCGAATGTCCCCCGGTGACACTAAATGGCGTACAAATACCACAGGCAGAGAATATCCGATATCTTGGAATCTACCTAGACATGACTCACTTGGAGGAAACATATAAACACAAAGAAAATTGCTCTCAGCTTGAGATGTAGAAGTATGTTCTGGCTACTAGGGCGATGTTCCCACCTGTCATCATCACTACATATTATAAAACAAAGTCGCTTTCGTCTGTCCGTCCCTATGTATGCTTAAATTTTTATAACTACGCAACGGATTTTGATACGGTTTTTTTAAATAGATAGAGTGATTTAAGAGGAAGGTTTATATGTATAACCCACCCCCGCTTTGCACGGGCGAAGCCGGGGCGGGCCACTAGTTAGAAAATAAAATCCTAATATTTAAAATTGGCCTGTATCCCATATGGTAATACGGTCTACAACTTTGGGGCACAGCTGCCAACTCAAACTTGGAAATACTAAAAGATTTCAGTCGAAAATGTTACGCATGGTTGATTGCAATTGCGCATTGATGACTGACCAAATGAATATATACACTGCGATATAAAGATATTGACTGTTTATCAAGAGATACTTGAAATACTAACAAAATACAAAACTCGACTATCAAAACATCCCAACATTCTTGCACAAGGTCTTATGAGGGCTGGCCCAACCTTCTCAAGACTAAACCGCGAGGCGCTACAGGATTTTGTATAGAAAATAATGGATACCTATGTCAATGGATGTATACCACTCAATGCATCAGTGTAAATTTATAACATCCCGCTTAATGTCAGAAGAGACAGATCGCAGGAAAAAAGGGATATATCAAAAACTCCACATAAATTTTACCATCGTCAACTATTGGTCGATTCGATGACACGTATTGAAGCTTAAGTAATAGAATAAACCTTGTCTTGATAATAGCGAAAAGAAGTTATTATTTGAATGGTTTGGGAGTCATGCGCGTACATACATTTTAGCGATTCATTTTTATTTATTTAGAAAATGATTCTGAAAACTTTTATTATGGTTGACTGATGCCAATGCGGCATCAAACTCACTGTTGCGTCACGTCTCCACAATAATAAATTTTAATAAATTTGAATTAAAAATAGTGTCAGTAAAAATGATTTTTAGAATATTTTTTAGATTGTTTTTAGTTCGATTTTCTTAAAAGCGTTTTTTTTTTGTTTTTTTTTAAAACTATTATTTATTTTTTAGTTGAAATATCACAAAGCTATTGCTAAATAATCACTAAAAATAAAGCAATAGCTTTATGATATTTACATCTCTATTAGCTATTGCATCGAAGAGCGGTGTTCCACCTTGATCACCGTTATTATTATTATCCTATTAAGGATAACGGGTCAAAATGTTTAAAATATTGAATTGTCATCGGTCCTTATTAAGTATGCCAAATTTCGAGTTAATCCGACGTTTTTAAGTGGGTCAAAATCATGTTCAAAGATTCCGTTACATACATACATACGTCTGAAGCTAATAAAAACGTATTAAAAATGCGTTTGATTGTCGACACTATTGGTAGTTAGTATATGAATACTGCAGTGTCAGTTCGATATACGCTTTGTAAACTTGGCAAGATCTCTTGGATTTTAGCATATTAATTGCCAGCCTTAGGCCGGATTCACACGGCACTGTACCACACGTTTTTTTGCAGTATACGTCGTTTGTACTACAAAAAAGTTTGCAGTAGGTACAAACGACTTGTGAATGGTTCTCTGTACATTGTATGCGCCACTATTTATTCGATATGACGTATACTGCAAAAAACGCGTGCAGTACAATGCCGTGTGAATCCGGCCTTAGGCATTGTGTCATTAATATTTAGTATAGTATGTACATTAATATTTAGTATGTAGGTACATTAATACATAGTATGTACATTAATATTCAGTAGCTAATTAAAAAACTCAGTATTCATAGTAACAAAAAATAATAGTAAAATTAGCATAAGAACTCATGCATTTTTTTGTAGTTGACCTTGAACTTTGTAACAATTCGTAGGTATTACACTCAGCGTGCGATTCTGCTAATGGCTCGAAAGATGGTTGACACTTTTGGGAAGGTGCTAGAGGCTCGTGGAGTTGTACAATGCTTCTCGTATCTTCCCTGAATATGGACTTGCAGACCAGGCTAAGAGGAAATGAGGCTTAATTGAATCGCAATCGCTTAGTTCTTTACTCTTACTATCCATCATTATTTTGCGTTGTAAACTCTTCCGATTTTTTACACCGCTCCTTCTTTATACAATCCATCCTTCTGTGGATGCGCTACCTCAGGAAATCTGGCGTGACACTTTTAAGCAGAGACTTCGTAAGCATTTAAGAGATTACTATTTAGCTGGAGTGGAAGTGATGAATCATTAACTATCTGTATAACCTTATTTAACTAGTATAAAATATATGATTAATATGTATGTATGTATTGTTTGTATGTAGTGTATGTATATTTTTTATAAAACTTTACACCTACCACTCTTTGTCTCTGCACCACCCACTGACTGGCAGAAAGTGCCTAAGGCATTAAGTCCGCCTTCGTACATTTTGTGCAGAAAATAAATAAAGCAGTGTCATAATGTCACGCCCGTGACATTATGACACTGCTTTATATGCTAGACCATAATGCTAGACAATAAATGCTAGACCATAGATATAACATAAGCTGCTTTATGCTATAGTTACTTTCTTTACTTTGTAGTTGATTACCATCAGGTGGTCCTTAAGCTTGAGTACCATCCATATTTTTTTCCATGTTGAGATCCTCATAATATATATCATACTAGCTGATCCCGCAAAAGTTGTTTTGCCAAATAATTAACCAACCCCCCCTTGTTTTGGAAATTCCTACTAAATTTCAAGTCTCTAGGTCTCTTAGAGATATCGTGATGACTCAATCTATCTATACAACAGCTCCTATCGCAAACGTTGTTTTGCCAAGTAATTAAATAGGGGTTGATCGTAGAGGGGTGAAAATTTAGGGTAGTTTGTATTTTAGTATGCTGCATCTTAAAAAAATAAAAGCAAATTATTTTGTCTAAAAATAAACAATTTTTTTGGTGTGGACCCCCCCTTAAAATTTAGGAGGATGAAAAATAGATAGTAGCCGATTCACAGACCTACCCAATATGCTCACAAAATTTCATGAGAATCGGTCAAGCCGTTTCGGAGGAGTATGGGAATGAACATTGTGACACGAGAATTTTATATATAAGAAGATATATCCACATATATCCTCGTACACCTTGTCGTTGGAGACCGGCCGGGTCATGTGGGATTCCAGGCATGCAGAGATGGTAAATTGCACCACGACCAACTCACTCAAACCGATGGCGATCCTCGGCTGACCGAACCAGGGCCACGGGATTCATTTCCAATGGTGGAGCATGCTCCGCGGCCTTGGCCCGCCTAGTTTGGTGGAGCCTTAAGCTCAGAGGTGCATGTGTCCTTAAATAATAAAAGATATTCCAGTTTATTTTTAATTGACTTACTGTTCGTTGTTTCCCATAGTCAGACCAATAGGGTAAAATGAATCTCTCCCAGAGAAATCCGTGACAGAATATGATAGCGGCCACTTCCAGAAAATAAATCATAACCACACTCCACCTAATCCGCTGGGTCCTGAAAATTTAATATAAGGTAAACACGGACATGAATTCTCGTATGGTGAAATTAGTTTGTATTGATGTTTCGGAATTTCATAACCAAACGTGGAATACTTTACCTACGTAAACATTTAAAGTGTGTGGCACTACACTTGGTTATTCGTGTCACATCTGTAACATTTGACATTCATGGCTATGTGTGTGGAGGGCAATACAGCCTCCATTTGTAATCGACGGGGCCCATCTTGGTTCCATTAAAGGAGGCGGACTAAGCCCCCTAGTGTCACGGAGCATGCTCGCCCTTTGGGAGTGAATCCCGTGGCCCTGGTTCGGGCAATCGAGGAACGCCGTCAATTTTAGTGGGGCCGTAGTTCCACAACGGATAGTCTCCGACGTAAAATACAATATGACCATGACATTGTGTCGCAATTCAATCACACGGATTTTATGAAAAACTAGCTGCGCCCCGCGGTTTCACCCGCGCTTACTTATTGTCGTACCACGGGTGAAGCCGCGGGGCAAAGCTAGTCTAAAAAAAGTAGCCTAAGTTACTCCTTATAGAATCAGCTACCTATCAGTGAAAGTCCCGTTTAAATCGGTCTAGCCGTTCCAGAGATTAGCCGGAACAAACAGACAGACAGACGGACAGGCAGACAAAAATTAAAAAAAAAGTTATTTCGGTCTATGTACTGTGTATACATACTTACGGATTTAGCAAGAAGTGGTTATTTTATTATTACAAACAGACACTCCAATTTTATTTATTTGTATAGAAGAGTATAAATGTATAGATGTATAGATAAACTACTAACTTTTTACTTATCAGCATGTCATATTTCCTTCTTTGGTTGTCTCTTACGACATAAGAAATTACAAGGCAGAACATGTGGATGCAAAAGAAGAAAAACAAGACACGAACCTTGTGACAGCCCAGCTGGCCAGCATAGTTTCCCTTCATGTACTTGGAGAAGGCCCGACTCATCTCACTCATTTATTGGGTTGAAATGGTGATGATGAAATATGGTCAGAAATATAAATCTTACAAAGCTATACAGAAATATTATAGCTTCTACTTGTATTTGCCGTAAGATACACGTAGGACTTCAGTAGCAAAATTTATTGATAGATTAATTATGTAATAACCTTGGGTATTGATCCCGGTATATGAGTGTCGGCGCAAAGAGGAAGTACAGGTAATGTTTGAAGGATGGAAGTGGTGCGGACCCGTCGAGGCATCGTGGGCCACACGCCACCGCTACAGCGTGAAGTTTCATCATGAATCGGAACTGCAATTTAAAAATAAACAAACCCATTTATTATATGTTATCGAATATTATTCAGTGTGGTGACGGATTTAGAATACATAGAGCCAGCACCGCATTTCATCCTGAGGGTGTCGTAAGAGCCGACAAAAGTTAATGACAAGGCCGAAAACCAAGCCCCAAGAGAAGTAAAACTTGAAACGAAACCCTGTGCCAACCGTCTGGCCAGCGTGGCACAGTAGGCTAATTACCCTCCCTGTGATGGGAGGAGGCCCGATTCAGGAGTGGGTCATTTATGGGCTGAGAAATAGTATCGAATATTTATAAAATGTCATAGCCTCAATCGATCTAAAGGTCAAGATCTAGTTCTGCGCGTCATTGGTTGGGTGTCCATCCACCATTGTAACACCTGAACTGTCACGTAAAGCCGTCAGTCTCAGCTACCATTCTACCTTCAATGACAGTCAACACACGTAGTCAGTAGTTAGCGTGAATATTGAAAGCTGGCAATCCGTGTAAATATCGGTAGTTATCCAAAAGGTAAGACGGGCGCCGACCTCGATAGGATTGGTAAGAAGGCCTGGTAGTTATAGTTATCAGGCTTATCACACCCCAATCTTTCGTCAGGGGTTAAAATATGGGATGTGCAGTGATGTGTCTAAGCCTAATAGTGCTTTGTCAGCTCCAGCCGGTGTTCATGTTATTTACTGGTAGCCTCGACGCGTTTGACAAGGGTAGGTATCGCTCAGGTGATTTATGTAGCTTTTTACTTACACCATTGTTTTACTACCGCCATGCTCTTCATTTTATTTCGTACTAGTGACCCGCCCCGGCTTCGCACGTGTGCAATTATGCATGTATTATACATATAAACATTCCTCTTAAATCACTCTCACATCTATTAAAAAAAAACCTTCAAAACCGTTGCGTCGTTTTAAAGATTTAAGCATACATAGGGACGGACAGACGACAGCGACTTTGTTTTATACTATGTAGTGATGATGTTCGGTCAAATACAATGAAAAAGCACAGAGTTGTATTTTTTTATATAAAAAACTAAACCCCTGTATCGCGGCAGTTTACAAACATGAAATTCCTGAACACAAATGACTCCCATATTCGGAGCAAGTGCCTCAGATTTACACAAGGAAACTTGCCCGGCCCCGGAATCGAACCCGGTACCCCATGATCCAAAGGCGGCGCATCCAACCCCTAGACCAACAACAAACGATCATATACTGGGTATAACAAAAACCCTATAGCCAGCCGAAGTGAGAGGATAGAAGTCCGGTGTATAGTTTATTTTTCTATTTTGATTTAGGTGGGTTTTGTGAAACAAGTTTTAATTTTAATTTAACATTTATAGTTCTATTGGAAACGAGCCGTCTTGCTGCAGTGGTATTATCAATTACGTTTATCGTTTTTTAGCTTTTGTTAAAAAAGTACCGTGAGCATAGTAAAGAAAATGCTACCATAACATACTCTGAAGTTGATTAGTAGTTACGAGTCAGAACCATTTTCCAATGAGTATAGGTGAAAACTGCTATCCTTGCACAATAATGCCTCTAAGTGAAATATCCATGCCTACGTAAAATGAATAAGACTGATTTATTCATACTTTTGTACAGACTGAGAAAATGTCAAACATTTAAAGTGTCGCAATGTTGGCTAACGGCATTAACGGGATTTGCTTGAGGACGTCGGAAACCTGTAGCCACAACTGCAACAGTATCTGCATTCTCTAGATATTAAAGTTTAATCATACATACTCGTAAGGCAGTTCGAGTAGTTGCTGTGATTTATCTCACTTAGAAGCGAAACTTTCCGTGGCACCCGAGTAACGAAACTTTTGTTATTCAGCAGAACTTCGTAATACATTAACTTGATCATAACGTGCAGTGGTATAGCTATCGTTTTTAGTCTTCGTAGTGATAACAATTGAATCATGAGTTGCAATTCTATCATGCGATGAGGGTGAATTACAATTTCGTTTTGTTATTTCCGAACTGTAAGTTATTAGAAAAGTATACAGAGTCAATTTAAAGGTATGTAGATGCAAATGGCTTCGTATAGCTTACCAAAAGGAACTTTGGTGCGTATACAATGTTTTACTATTCTTGAAGAACCGGTGACGTTTTACCGAATCAATTACTTGTGTTACAACGGAAACGAGTCGGCCAGTTATTGTGATATTATAAGCTAAATCTGCAAAGTATTGTGGGATCATTATCCTTATCCATATACACTTTTTATAATGTTTTCACTTAAAGTTTATGGAAAAATTGCTCATGTTTCGCTTGCCTTTTTCCCAATTTTATTGGGTTTCGGTACCGGTATAATGTGGCTGGCTACCAGTATTAACAAGGACCAGCTATCAGTTTTCACGCTACTTTCACAGTCAGGACCGACGGCTTCTGAAGCACGGAGGAGGTCAGATATTACACACAAATAATGGTAATCCTATGCTTTTTCGCTATATGAATATAGCTTTTGCGTTTTGTATCACCCTGTATAAATACAAAGATGGACCCGGAGGGGTCGTAGATTTTATACTCACCATTTCACACGTAACAATTGCTGAAGAGGCCAGAGCTAGTTGTTTTTTGCAGAGAGGCCACAATATAGACATCAAGGCGAGATGCGCAGATATTAAACCAAGTGCCCCCATCCTTCGAAGAAACTGCCGCGCTACTAAAAATATTATAAATTTATTGACAGTGAAACGGAAATTTGTGACACACGGATGATTTCTTTGAGGATATTTACATGAATATCAATCAATTCTAAGTTCTCAAATGTTATTTCTATCATTTCTTGAAAGCAGTCGCTGAAGATTTGATTTTCTAGAAATGCCATGATAGCAAACATTATAAATTAATTGTGAGAACGTATTTGTTTATTTCTACACGATGCCGCGAAATCTCGATAGCTAGCTAAATATAATTATGATGTGCACTTCATATAACTTTAATGGGTAATCTATGGTAGATAGGTACAAATGGTGCTACAGCTATAGATAGACGTTTTTTCAAGAGGTGGTCAGTGTGAGTAGAAAAGTTTCTGTGCGGGATGTATCCCCTAGGGCTCTGAATGTGAGCTGTTTTGTTACTGGTTTTGCCTCCATCGAACGCAACTTTGGGATACTCCTTACCGAGTGGCTTTCCAAAGTGGTGATTCATTCTTATTTGTTTTGAAATACGAATCCTAAGTAACTAGTCCATTGAAATATTTTTAACCAGAGTTGAGTGATTTATGGGCTGAGAATTAGCAGTGCTTAAACGAATAAAAATAATTGTATTCCTTGGTTTTTAAATTGATGTCCAAACTAATATTATATTTATATATACGTATTTACATAGCCGTTATATAGTAGTACGAAAATGTAGAGGTAGAGTTTGATAGCATGGTAATTTTTATTCCATAGATGGCAATCTAGCAACCGGCACGGGTTCGCCTAGATATATTGCTTCAGTATAAAAGCCTGTGATGCGGCAAATTGGAAACATAGTGAGTTAAATCATGTATCCACAGGAGAAATAGCAACGTAAGGATTCGATTTATGTTGGATAAATGCGATAAATTATTGGATTACATGGCAACATAGTCTGTGTGGCGATGGATTTAGAATACATAATTGTCACCACCCCATTCCATACTGAGGGCGTCGTAAGAGCCGACAAAAGGAAATGAAGAAGGAAATCTTGAAACGAAACCCTATGGGAATTCGTCTCGCTAGCGTGGCACAGTTGGCTAATTACCCTCCCTGTGATGGAAGAAGAAGAGATCATTAAATTTATCTGGCTGAAGGCTGAAGTTATCACTTCACTACATACTTAGTATAAAACAAAGTCGCTGTCGTCTGCCCGCCCCTATGTATGCTTAAATCTTCAAAACTACGCAACGGATTTTGAAGCGGCTTTTTTAATAGATAGAGTGATTCAAGAGGAAGGTTTTTAAGTATAATACATGCATAATATTGAAGAGAAACACTGATAAATTGAGATGTTCAACATTTCACCCGTGCGTTCTTCGTAGTTCTTTATAAACATATATTTAATTAAGTCTGGGTTTGGTGTTCATCGTTGTGAGTCGTCAGCAGAACAGTGAAGAAGTGATATTTTATTTTCTTTTGATATTTTCAAAGGTAGATAATATCATAGTTGATAGTTAGTCATGCGGCTAATTCGAACATCGGCTTTTGTGTTCACAAAGTGTGAAGGAATGAATTAGCTTAAAGGTACCTACATAATATTAGGTAGAACTTTTTAATTTAATAATAGTTGACCCACTAGATCTAATGTACTTGACTATCTATAACAAAAAGTGTGTGTAAGTACGTATCTAATTCATTGACTAATGATTGTAAAAATGACAAATCTATTTGAGACGTTGTCGTTTCAGACGTCGTCGTCGGACACATTAGCCATAAAAATAACTTATAACTATAATTAATATATCTATAAAAATAACTATAATTTGTAATGTGATGGTTTGAATAGTGTAAATAAATAGTGTAAGGTTTGAATACATATTTCTTTATGTAAGTAAAAAAACTCAACTGAAATTATAATGTCAAAAGTTTGTGCATTTTGTTATAAAACTGGAATTCATTTGTAGAATACCAAGTGTATGTAGGTTTCGTGTAGTGACGATCTAGAATACATATGAGTAGTGTCACCACCCCGATCCATCCTGGTGGTGTCGTAAGAGCCGACAAAAGAAAATGATAAGGTCACAAACCTAATTCGAAACCTGTTTGGCACAGTAGGCTAATTACGCTCCACGTAAAAAGAGGAGGCCCGACTCGGCAGTGGGTCATGTGGGCTGAGAATTAAGAGTGTATGTTCAAGACAGTCACGCTCATGATTTTTCATTTTTTATCACCTGGAATCGAACCGGTTACCCGTTATCCAAAGGTGGCACATCACACCCCTAGACCAACAAGGCACTGTTTGCTCTTAAATTAAGCACCTTGAATATTTAAAAAATGACTTGATTTTCTTACCTGGATGTTTCTTCGTCATTTTTCCTGCTAATTCATATAACTTCAGTGCTGGATAAAACGCCAGTACGATCGCCAGGTCGAGAAACCATATCTTTAGCCCTCGTCTGACGTCTCCAAAACCATTGAGTACTACGCTCAAACCAATGTTAATTCTAGAAAAGAATTAAGTAGTTATGTAACTATATATTAAAGCGGTGAACCAATGACCTGGTTAAGGTCACCGAAAAACGATGGACGCGGGCGGCTCAGGACCGGCCTTTTCCAAATCCTTGGGGGTGGCCTAGGTTCAGCTGTGGACGTCTTTTGGTTGAAATGATGATGATGATGATCTCGATAATATTAAAGAGTGCAGTTGCAAATAATAAAATAATTAAACTCATTTATTGTAAAGAAGAAAAATAATAATGTCATTACATTACGAAGTGTAAAAGATGCGAGGTTATATTTTGTGTGGGACGGCCCTCTGCTAGATGGAGCGACGATCTGCGAAAGGTTGCGGGCAGCAGCTGGATGCGTCAAGCTGAAGACAGGGCGCTATGGCGCTCTTTAGGGGAGGCCTATGTCCAGCAGTGGACTAATGTGGGCTGATGATGATGATGATGATGATGATAAGTTTCCTTCAAGAATTCGTGCTTGTGTATTCATTACTCTGCTTGATTTTAGGTAGTTTTATATCTACACCACTATAGGTACTTTATACCTAAGTTAAAATTATATTAGACGATGAAAGCACATCAAAATAGATTTCAATCAAACGAGCTAAATAGACTTTTTACTCAGTCGTGCAGGTGTTTTGATGAGTATCAAATCGCTTATTGAAAACATCATAATATTACATAAGGCTGTGTCCCCAGTAGGCAAACTGAGTGAGCCGCAAATTTGCGGCGAACTGAAATTTGAGTTAGCTGCAAACTCAGACCGATTTTCGTGCGTCGCAAGCTTACTGTTATGAGTTAGCCACTTATTTAGGTCGACCGACTGAATTTAAACTTTACTATTGTTGTACGAAGGGAGTGGTTGTGTTGGTCACGATGGATATTTTTAAAGAAATTGGTATATTAGAGGCGCTGAAACAGGATAAAAAGAATCAAGCATGAACACGTCAATAGCTTCTTTCCACTGTCCGCATGAACAGTTTGCGACTAACGGACTCACTACGCCCGGCGAACAACCATATAGCCGCCGCCGACTGGAACCGGTTTTGCTGTGAGTCGGCCACTACTTGAGACATTCGGCACACGAAACGCTGCAAATTGCGTAAAGTGACACTCCTTTTCAAATATATGGAAGGGCGTACTAAACCGATACGCCGCAAACTCAGTCGGCTGCTAACAATTTGTCTACTGGGGACACAGCCTTACATTGGTGGGGTTCTGGATAGACTAGGCTAAACTAATTTGAATGCAGAGAATTCAACAGCTAGCAAAACCGTATACCTAATATAGTAATTAACAAACATCTTAGGTCAAGATCTATCCTGCGCAATAGTATATATTTTTAACCCCCGACGCAAAAAGAGGGGTGTTATAAGTTTGACGTGTCTGTCTGACTGTCTGTCTGTGGCACCGTAGCTCGTGAACGGATGAAGCGATTACAATACAGTTTTTTTTTGTATGACAGGTGAGTTACGGGCGAGTGTTCTTAGACATGTTTGATGAAAATCGGTTTAAAAGTTATGGGGGGTGAAAGTGGGGAAGAATAACCGAATGTCTGCAAATATAATCGAGTGGGGTCTCAAATGAAAGCGTATCACGTGCACATTACAAAATAATATGTTCTATGAAAATCAGTTGAGCCCTGAAAAAACTCTGGGGGTAAAAGGGGGGGGGGATACCCAATATCTGGAAATATATGTGGTGAGGATCTACATCATAACCTATAAAAAGCAGAAAATAAAAACTAAATTAAAAATTTAAATAAACCCCCGACACAAGACCTAAGTACCCTTTAAAGTAAAAAATAAAAAAAAAACATGACCAGTGGTCAGGTAATAAATAAGTAGGAGCGGTCCCCCAACGCGATGTATTTTTTTTATTTTACTTTTTAAAGGGTACTTAGGTCATTGTGTCGGGGGTTTATTTAAATTTTTAATTTAGTTTTTATTGGTTTTACTGCAAGAACTAGTCAAGACATTATTGTAATAAAGGCAATATTTTATTAATAAATCAAAACCATTTTAGTTAACGAGCTCTCAAGTCTTACGTCGAAGAGAAAATACAAAGATATTAAAATCAACAGAATGAAATAAATTTAATGCGAAAGAGTGAAAACCCAGTGCAAAACTTTTAGTCTAATTTCTTGAGTTTTTTTTGTCTTGGCGCAGATATTTTTCATTATTAAAGTGGCGTGATGAAATCGCCTTGTTTTATCTCTGTCAGGGCAGCCAGATAAATAAACTGACATCTAAATTATAAACGGAGTCACATCCTCTAGACAATTAAAGAGAGGGCCTCGGTAGCTTTCCCAGACATTTGCAATATTTTAAGTAGGCGGTAGTAGCTATATTTACTCAACGAGTGTCGAGTTTATTATTTTATAGTAGCATATCTACGTTCATTCTAATGCTTTCTTAGCAAGTAAGATTTATGTACATATACAAATCTTAGAAATAAAACCTGCTTTTTATTTATTCAAAATACAAAATACTTAGCAATAATATTCACTCCCAAATCACATTTAAACATAAAACACATCAATACTGTACCAGAAGCAGAGGCAATATAGATCTAAGACTAACTAACTAAGATCAGAACCTTGTATGGATAGAGGAATATACAATATGAGGGAGCTCAATTAAATAACAAACTGCCGAAAACTATAAAAGAGTCATTTTAAAAAAAAGACTAATGTTACACCTCATTAATAACTGACAGTTTCCATAATTATTTTCGTCTATTGTATACTTTGGCTATAAATAATAGTCAAAGATTGAATATCGCTATGGTGGATCGATAAAGTTTTTTGTACTTTAATGTTATTTAGTTAAGTTTCTCATTTCTAAGTGAATTGTAATGTTCTTTTTGGGAAATAAAATTCTTTAAACTGAAATGCTTGATGCAACGATGTACTTAAGCGGAATTAATGCCATTATGCATTATCTACCAGTCAACCTATGGGTGAGGCAGCTATGGTGTATGGGTAGTAAACGGTAGATGAACAATAATACACAGTAGATGCAAGACTTAATAAAAATAAAACTTATGATTAAAGTTGCTTGTGTCGTATAACTCTAGAGTATGAATGATACCATATCAAATAATCAACTGGCATATGAGTTATTTTTCAATTACCTACATAATATATTTGTGTTGCTTTTTAATTTTAATACAAAATAATTCGACAAAGTCATGATTATTAAGGTAACTTAAGTGAAAAATGACAACGTCGCATTTTCTTAGCATAAAATATGAATATTTAGTTTAAAGGTTTCGTATAGTAAAAATGTAACTTTCCAGTCACTAGCTCGTGCAATGTTTGGCCTTCATTAATTGATGATGATTGAAACGATGGTTTCCAAACTTTATAGGCCACCTTAACATTTCTAAAAATGTTATAAAAACTGTTTTGTTCAATTAAACAATAGTTAAATTGCCCCCCTTATCTATCAACCCCAAGCCTCTTTTGTGGCGTGGGCCCCCCGTTCAGAAACACTAGTTCAGAGTATCGACAGTCCTCGTTAGGTGTTTTATATCTCCGAAGGTTAGTTGTTATAATATAATGATCTTGCATCATCTTGCTGAACAGGCTATGAATGTAATGTGTTAAATACTTACTTTCCATGTTCCACGAGGTCATATATCACAGTATCGCAAAGAAGCACTAATAAAATAACAACGAAAATATGGTATATAGCCCTTATGTGTAGCGAATTCCTCATCAGTTCAGTAAGGGGCGACTCTCTAATCTCAAATTCATCATCGTTGTGTGTTTTGGTATGAGAAACTTTATCGTTTTTCTCTGCATCTTCACTTGGCTCTTCTTTGTGTCGTAACTTTGTCTGTTTCTGACGCACTCTCGTGGTACTTTTCTCCATTGTAGCGAGATTTTCTGCAAAATCACCTTATCATTACCATTTGAACCAAAAGAGTTCCACTGTTGGACATATGCCTCCCGCAAAGATTTCCACTTAGGCCGGATCTAAGCCGACCGCATCATTTTCATCCATCCAGAATCACATACTTAAACTTAACTGTACAATGTAGTGCTTGATGTATAGGCATTACTGGTCACGCGGTACATTGCGCCACGCTGGCCAGATGGGTTTGCACAGGGTTTCTTAAAAAATATTCTTTCTCTTGCAGCTGTTTTCGGGCTCACGGATCAGCATCTCACGGATTATGTCAAATAATTACAATTTATATGCATGCTTACCTTACCCGTTATATTTTGAAATCCTGAACTTACCTACCTATTAAATATCGAGCTAGGTTTAAGTTCTCATACACTGTTAACTGTCCTTTACTTGTTACAATATAAATTAAAATGACTTAAATGTTGCTGGATAATCTTCTAACGAGCATTACAATTTTCAGCCATCGACTTTTATGTTAATCAAACGTAAAACAAAACAGAATTGATTAACCTTTGTCTACTCTGAATACTAATTACTATCAAGGATAAAGAACAATTATCTAACAAACGACTAACATTACCTCGCGGCTGTTACGTACTACATTAAAATTATGTTATCGAGGTATAGATAAATAATTGTGGCATAGAAAGAGTGCGTACCCGCTTATTGTTTATAATCGAACTGGACCTCAAGCGATAGCGATAAAACATCGAGGATATTTCCATCCGTATTTCCATTGACGATGTTATTTAACTGAGTGTAAACTTTATCAAACATACTGTGGAACGCGGAATGCCTTTTGATAAATAAATATTAATATCAAAGTGATATCACTACATAGTTTATAATATAAAATTCTCGTGTCACAATGTTCGTTTCCATACTCCTCCGAAACGGCTTGACCGATTCTCATGAAATTTTGTGAGCATATTGGCTAGGTCTGAGAATCGGGCAACATCTATTTTTCATCCCCCTAAATTTTAAGGGGGGGGGTCCACACCAAAAATAATGGTTTATTTTTATTTTTTTAAGATGCAGCATACAAAAATACAAACAACCCTAAATGCATGCCTAAATGTTAATTATTTGGCAAACCAACGTTTGCGGGATCAGCTAGTAGTTTATAACAAAGTCGCTGTCGTCTGTCCGTCCCTATGTGTGCTTAAATCTTTAAAACTACGCAACGAATTTTGAAGCGGTTTTTTTTAATAGATAGAGTGATTCAAGAGTAGGGTTTTTACGTTTAATACATGCATAATTGCAACCGTGCGAAGCCGGCCGGGGTCGCTAGTTTAATATATTTAAGACTAGCTGACCCGGCAACCTTCCTACCGCCTCAGAATGAATAAATTAAATTCCTGAATGATATTTTCTAGAACGAATAAGCCATGGTGGCTGAAATATCGCGCATCTCATCCACCAATCGCGTGGCTTCTCCGCCAATCAACGCCAATGAGACACAAACATCGACTATAGCGCAGGATAGATTTTTGTAAAGTCAATAAACAATCATTTGGAGTCGGTGGGTTGGTAAGTTTAGTTGTTTATGCCATTTTTTTATGTTTTTGAATTCGATAAAAAAATCAACTTCAACCGCGGTCAGACTACGAGCAGCACACACTGTCCTGGTTCGGGCAGTTATTAGCTTGAAGCCAATAACTGCCAATAACTATAATTTAAACATCCTATAAAATTAATACTTACCAATAAGTGACAGTGTATCGGACATTTACTTAAAACGATCAATGATAAATAGAAAATACGTAAGAGCACTCAAAAAAAAAATGGTTTGTGTGCCAAATGCTTTACACACGAATCTAATTCATATACTTTTAAGTACAGACCAAATGTTCTATTTTCATTTACTTATAATATATATGTATAACAACATGAATTACCACATATAATCGATAACTCATGTTGTTTTATACCGTCTAGGCATTTCCTATTCGGTCACACACCATTTATCAATAAATCAATGACAATAATACATCATCATCAGAACAGATGACGATGCACTCGAGACGGCCTGAATCGGCGTAGTTGATTTTTTCTTGACTCTCAGAAAATTACACTTAGGGGAGGCTATCACTTAGCTCTTTATGGGAGGCCTATGTTCAGCAGTGGACTAATGCAATCACACTTATGGTGTGGGTGAGCAGGCCCGGGTGTAGTATTAGGAATGACACCATTCACTGCGAGTTATCATTATAAGTTCAAATTAGGTGCGTTTGTACTCGGATCCATTTATCGCAATATTATTGAACTTTCTAATGAAATAAATATTTTTGTATGTCTCTATTTTTATCTATGTTTATCTTAATGCGTCTGCTCACCGTGGGAAGTCAGGATTTTAATGAGTGTACCTACTCATTAAAAAATACTGTCGTGAGACGTTTGAATAATTGTACTCTTAATTTAATGATTAGTGAATGTTTTCCCTTAAGGTGGATGTTCCAGGGTAGCCCGCGAAATTAAAATTTTCTTACGTTTTTTGCAATTTGCCGGTCAGTGCTAGGTTGTATGTTGATTAAAATGTCATTCGCGGCTGTAAGACGTATTTAATTATAGAATTATAATCATCAAACTCATCAATACAACCCTCCAAGCTCATAAAGGTGCAAGAATGACTTTGAACTTGAAAAAGTTTTTGAAAAAGCAACCTAGCACTGACCTGCAAATTGCAAAAAACGTATGAAAATTTGAATTTCGCGGGCTACCCTGGAACTTTCACCTTAATTCCGTTTATGTCCAATAAAGACGCGGCCGAATACCTAGTTGAACCTAGCCTCGAAATCTTTATACGAAACCCTATGCCAACCCATCCGGCCAGCGAGTCGCAGTAGGCTAATTCTTTGAATAAATTAAAAAAAAATATTCTACGCATCCTTAACTCTCCATCAAAAGGCTCAAAGTCACCCAAAGGGCATAGGTCACTCAAAGGGCAAATGGCTATGTTCGGAGTTTCCCTGCGAGATCACGTCAGAAATGAAGAGATACGCAGGAGAACCAGAGTTACCGACATAGCCCACAGAATTGCCAAACTTAAGTGACAGTGGGCAGAACACATATCTCGCAGTACTAACGCCCGATTTGGCAGAAAAGTCCTCGATGGGCGATCGCGTTCCGGGAAACGCAGTGCTGGTAGGCCTCCCATAGGGTAGACCTGGTTAAGGTCGCCGGAAAGCGATGGACGGGGGTGGCTCGGGACCGGTCTTCGTAAAAATCCTTGGGGGAGGCCTATGTCCAGCAGTGGACGTCTTTTGGCTGAAATTATGATGATGATGAAGCTGGCCGTTTTCACGCTACTCACTAAAAATGACAGAAAACATAAACAAATGTAAATACACAATCGATAAAATATTGTAACAATTACATCTTCTCAGCCCATAAATTACACTGCTGAGTCGGGCCTCCACCAACTACATGGAGGGTAATTAGCCTACTGTGTCACGCTGGCCAGACACGTTGGCACAGGGTTTAGTATCAAGTTTTCCTTCTCTTGTGGCTAGGCTTTCGGCCTTGGCACTTCTCTGGTGACCCTTAGGATGAAGTGAGGTGGTGACACAATGTATTCTAAATGTGTCACCACACGGAGAAACAGTTACATCGTCGTTTCAGCCCATGAATGACCTACTACTGAGTCAGACCTCCTCCAAATTCATGGAGGGAAATTAGCTTAGTATGCCACTCTGGTAAGACGCGTAGGCACAGGTTTTGTATCAAGATTTCCTTCTCTCGCGGCTAGGTGATTGGCCTCTTGCGTTCCCATAGTCG
Source organism: Clostera curtula (assembly GCA_905475355.2). Classification (NCBI taxonomy): domain Eukaryota; kingdom Metazoa; phylum Arthropoda; class Insecta; order Lepidoptera; family Notodontidae; genus Clostera; species Clostera curtula. Next base: position 9,671,196 of record FR997797.1, on the reverse strand, counting down.
CCTCTTACGACACCCTCGGGATGGTGTGGGTTGGTGACACTGCGTATTCGAAATCCATTACCACAAGGAGTTAATTACATGTATAGTATCAAATATACGGTAGGTATATTTGTGTTACACGCAATGAGATGGTAGACTGGCAACCAGGACCGATGGATTTATATGCCCTCCGAAATATTGACGAGGTCGGATATTACAATTGATGGATACCCATCCAAGAATCAGCAGAGCCAGACGTTGTTTCAAAATCACAAAAATGTTCATTTCAGCCAAAAGACAGTAACCCTCAATCACAAAAATATTTGAATATTATTCTGTGTCCTTACCTACTTTTTCATAATAAACTAGAACAGCTGAATATCGGCAAACGCTTGTCATTATTATTCAATTTTATGTAGTGAAATCCTAGTTTTATTACCGTTTTACGGGTTATTTACGTCTGTTTATCATCATAAACCTCACGTAAACGACATAGCAACTCACATTGCCTCAATTTACCTTCGTCGTAAAGCCGAAATGTGGACATATTCGGTTTTACTGTGCCGTCCGCTTTTCAATTGAATGGTGCTTCTGATTTTTCTTGACGTTACAAGTGTACTTGTCTGTCTTTCATAATGACCAAAGTGAAATGTTTGAAAATTAATACGGTCTTCATTATATATTTCATTTTTCATGTAGGTACATAAGATAATCCTACGTGCCACAAACCCGGGAAGTATTTGAAGATTGTTGACCACTTTTTCCACCATTTTATATTTGAAGGTATGTATTATAAAAAAAAGCATCTCATTTCTTTATTTGACAAAGACAAAACTCAACTTTCTTCGACACAACATTTCTTTCGCCAATATATAAGAAGAAGAATTTTAACCAAGGAATTCTTCCTGGGTTAAAATATATAGTTTTAATTATTTGACGGACGATGCAACGTTGAAAAACCAATTGAAGGAAATTGAGAAGCAAAGTCGACGATACAGTGAAGTCATGCTGTTAAAGTCTATTAATACTAAACAGTATTTTAATACTGAAGCGTCTTCACAATTTCCGATGATATGGGGTACCAATAACATAATAAAAGCCTAGGTCGGCCTTAAGTAGAATTATTAACCACGGCAGTAGCTATAATGTATCATTAGGAGAGCCATTAGGGCATGCCCTTGGATGAGGTATCATAACACCTATTCCTACCTCCAGATAGTAGGTAAATATTATAAGGTGCTACAAAAGTTTCCATGTGGTGACCGATTAAAAATATACAGCGTCCCCCAATCCATACCATCATGAGGATGTAGTCAGAGGCGACTAAAGGAACGCAAGAATCACCTAGCCACAAAATAGTGAAAGCTTGAGATCAACCCCATTTTTTTTTGGAGAGTGAGGGAAAACCCTCTGTTGCGGGTACCCTGCCGCCTTAACTCGCGATTAAAAACGTCGCCGAAAATGGACGCATAAGGTTATGTGCGGACTCGAATACGCCCTATTTCTGGGAGCTGAGGTGGGCGCCTCACCTTCCCACTTGATACTAACCCTGTGCCAACCCGTTTTGCCAGCGTGGCATAGTAGGTTAATTTCTCTCCTTAAACTTGAACAATAGTTGAATTCGCTTGAAATTGTGTGACCTCACATATTTTGAAGAAGTATCTTAAAACTCGAGTTATCATGCTCACTTTAAGACTCGTGGCAGTGTGCCACATGAATCATACTTGTGAACAGGTGCCGTTGCTGGGGGTCGGTTGGCTCGGGCATTAGGTTACTATTTTTGACTAGATCTGGCGGATCTTTGGCCCTTTGCGACTATTGCTCTCACAAATCTTGTACCTAAAAATGGCGATCTTAAAAGGCCAACTGAGAGCTGCATTCCGAACCGGTGGTAGATGGTAAATAATCAATTTTAAATGGTAAATTTTCTTAAGGAGCTCTAATGAGCCAACTTGATTAAATGAGTTTTGGTTTTTTTTTGCCTTGTTGTTGATGGGTTTGAATTAAATAAGAGTTTGTATTACAGGCATGTACAATATTTATTAAAACACCCGATGAGTATTGGTAACAGTATTTTTATTAAACTTTGAATGAAAACATTCTGCGTGTTGTCACAGCCGAGTTTTTCTTCAGCAATAACAAAACATTATAAATTCTGACAGTTTCTTCGTAATTAATGAATGTTTGTGATTTTACAACTCAGTTGTCTAAAAATTAAGATCTGGGTGCAACCCTGGTGCAAACGCCAGTGAGACACTTGAGTGGTTCACTACAAATAGCAGAAGGAGTTTCTCCCAACTCCTTGCTGTAGGTCTTGCAACGAGCTCCTTCACCTGTAAACAAGAAATCAAATATAACGCTTGATAAAAATAAAAATAAGCATGTCTTAGGATTTCACGATCTTTGCACATTGCGTTATACTTCTTAACCGTTCTGATCGTTTTATTTAATTTAATTCCAACGTTTAACGCACTACATAAAATAGTTAAGAAGTTATTTCCTGCAATAAAAATAAGGTTTTAAGATAATGTAAAATGTTGCGGTAGCAGACTATACATAATACATGTAAGCCTTATTATTGTTGAGAATGCACCGTAGCCTACCGGACAGAGCGGGACGCAATCGATCTGCAGGTTAAGCTCCTTCGTGTTTCGGAGAATCGTAAAGTAGTCGGTCTCAGCAACTGCTACTATTCAGCCCATAAACAGTGCTGAGTCAGACCTCCACCCATTATGGAGGGATATTATCATGGAGGGTAATTATCATGGAGGGTAATTAGCCTACTGTATCACGCTGGCCAGACGGGTTAACAAAAGGTTTCTTTCCACTTTCCCTTCTTTTGGAGCTAGGTTTTCGGCCTTGTGATTTCCTTTTGTCGCCACTTACGCGACCCTCAGGATGGAATGGGGTGGTGATCCGTCCTCAATCCATCAATACTGACAACTATTCTACCTTAAATAGCAGTCGTTACAAGTTTACAGTAGTGTGAAAACTGATAGCTAGTCTAGCCATTATAAATAGCGCTTTTCTTGAAGTTAAGAACTACTTAGACGATAGACTTCACGAAACGTGTTCCCTCATATTTGAGCGCCAACTCTGCAGACATCATCTGATAAGTCTACTTGGTATGAAAAAATCTTGCCATAATGCAATTTCCGTGCAGATAGTATTACATATAAGGTTGCTGAAGGCTACGACTAATCTGACCAGGAGCTTCAGATCTCGGATGACCGAACAATTCTGGAAAGTTAATACCTCAGCAACAGTCAACAAATATTCTTACTGGAACTTTTAATCGTCAAGTAAACTGTAAGCCGTTTGAGTTCCAGTAAAATATATATTAAATCACCGCATTTTTATTCAGAGCGTGCTTGCTAAATTCATTCCAAAGATTGCTAAAATCCTCTCAATTGAACCGATACGGACAAATCCCGCGATACTGCAGTAGGATTGAAATCCAGACCAATTTCATTCGGGCCGGTGTACAAGTTCCGCTGGCTGGATTAGTTTTGAGCCCACCTAGAATGGACAGGTTTTCAAAAAGAGTATTGGAGCTATTGAGAATTTTATTCCGTGTTACTTAAAGCAATTTTTAATGCCCTATAATTCGTATATTTTTTTCTTTCCTATCATAATAACGAATTAACATTAACTTTTGTGACGGATTAAGAATACATGGTGTCACCATCCCATTCCATCCTGAGGGTGTCGTAAGAGTTGACAAAAGGCCATGACAAGGCCGATATCCTAGCTGCAAGATATGGAAAACTTGGAAACCCTCAGCCAACCCGTCTAGCCAGCGTGGCATAGTAGGCTAATGGCCCTCCCTGTAATGGGAGGAGACCCTACACAGTGGGTCATTTACGAGGTGAGAAGTAGCAGTAACTAACGTTCGTAGTTAGCATACATAATTAACTACTAACATATTTAATAACCTCATATCAATAAAATATTATAGTGTTTAATGGCCGACTCATATTATGATTACGTACCTAACTTTCAGTAAGGAGAAGGTAGATTTTACAGATCTACAGAAAAGCACATTTAAAAAGTTCTCGATGCATTATCATAGGTCATGTTTAGCGAAACAAGGTGGAATGTTTGCGCCATTTCGAAGATTTATCTACCAACTTACTTCGCCATTATATGTTCTCTGTGCGCTCGAGGAACTTTTTAATTTTGTAGTGCACTTAAAATTGTGCTAGAACCGTTACACAGCGATAATGTATTGGGTTTTCATCGCGCCGAGAATATGAGTTTAGTTTGTTGTGTATCAGATGGAGTGTAGTGATTACATTTAAGTGAACAGCTTGATCCATATTCAGCATTCTATTCCCTATCCTGTTACATTGAGTACCTGTAATCTGCCTGACATCATCGTCTTCCGTTACATAATCAAGAGAGGTTACGGTAAAATACGTGTGGAAATCTTCGACTGGTATAATACTAGATCAGCTTTACCAATACTAAGGGACATACTCTAATAAACTTTTGAGATTTTTGATCGACTCACGATTGTGTTAGCCCCATAGAGAATCTAACAATATTCTGTGGGCAGATCGGTAAAGTGCAATGGCTATATGCGCTGTTTGACCAGCTAGAATTTGCTAAAATGGGCCTTCACAAAGCTTAGGGTTGCCAACTTTTTTTACAAGATATAAAGTATAACTATTCAGCTCTATGAAGAATATTAAACAGTATTTTAGAAAAATGAACAGTATGTTATTTATTTATTGATTTAAATACATATTTTTAGAGCATCTCGCACAATTTACTAATTTATAATGTTTTTTAATAACTTTATTTGCCTCACCACACATATAGCTGAAATTAAAATAAATGAGGAGCTCATTTTTTATTAAATTAAAAGATGCTCTATATCTACCCTCCCGCCACTTAGCATTCATTACTGAAAAATGTGTGAGCGTCCAAGTATAACGCTTAATAATGTGTTTGCATTTTGATGCTGAAAACAGTATTTTGTATACTTTATTTTTGTTCAACAGTAAAAAGTATAATTTAGTGTAAAACAGTATAATACTGTTCAAAACAGTATAGTTGGCAACCCTATCAAAGCTATAATAAATCTGAATGATTTGCACTTGCTTCCTCGTAGACTGGGCTTATTCTTCTAAGAAGGGTGATGCTACCATTTCATTTGGCTATTCTTATTCTCTAGTTGTGTATACTACTACGACTCGGTCTATAGATGACCCACTGCAGAGCCGGGCATCCTCCAGTTACATAAATATAATAAATAAATAAATATCCTTGGACATTTCACACAACGCCATCTCGTCCCAAGCTAAGCAACTTAATGCTTGTGTTATGGTAACGAGATGGATGATAAACTACTTATATACTTTTTTTTTGTAAATACATACATATTATAGATAGAAATGGCACCCAGACTCCGAGCCAGTGCCTCTGGTTTAGACAAAGACACTTGCCCGACCCCGGAATCGAACCCGGGACCCGTTGATCCAAAGGCGGCACCTCTAACCACTAGACCAACAAGGCAGTCAATAAGGGAAGCGTAACGAAATACATACTGAGGTAAGTAACACAGGCTGGGCAGCAAGCGCATTTGCCGGCGTGAAGGTCTTTGTACACGGAAGGCTGGCGGCAGCTGGTCCTAGCCACCTGCTGGGTGCAAGGGTTCTGCTTGCAGTAGTTCGTGGTACACACTAGCCCACCGCACACCAGTGCCATAGTGCAGGCTAGCACCAAAAGTAGTAAGGTCAGCTTCATTCTGGAAAAAACAAAATGGTTGTTATGAGTTACAAGTGCCTGGTTATGAGTTTGACTTGCCTGTTTTGATTTTGATTTAACTTTTGAGACTATTAAAGTGTGCTAGTTCTGAGTGAACCTACTATGTTGAAGTAAATTTACTCCGACATTTGAAATCGAATGGTAGAAAGTTGAAAAAAGTTAATTTCATTTTTTTAAGACCGTTAATAAAAAGTATAAATATCTATCTTTATGGTGGCTGGCGGGTTGTTATGCTGATAGATAACACCTATACAACCGCAACATAGAGAAAAAATAAATAGACGAGAATAGATATATTTATTAGAGAATAGATAATTAATTATAATAATAATTAATTATAAAATAATAAATACACAAATATTTGTAAAATTTGTCAAATAAAAAACCAAATTAAAATAAAATTAATGGAATGATGTAAGTTTAAAAAGATACAATGTGCATGTTTTATATGTCATAAACGACAAGTAAACACATTTGGCCTGGATTTTGCTTTCAATGTGTATTGACGTGTGATTTTAAAGTAATTACTATGTACAGTTGGAGTAAAACTATGTACTACTCGTATGTACAACCACATCTAACATACGAACTAGCGTGCCGTTTTCTTGTTTTGGTCAACTAAGATATTTATTTCATCTATTCTCAACAATAAGAAGGGCTAACTTTGAGGCAGTTAATTAAAACAGCACCTATTCCTGCTATCAACATATCTATACTTAAACAGATAACCTTATATAATTTAATTTCTAGATGTTTACATTCGGGATTTATGTGATAAGCAAACATAAAACTGTATTCTTATATTATTTAATTACCAGATTCTTATATTTAAAATGTTCCTCGTTACACGTAACAGATACGGCATGCAATGCCGTTTATCCAGGCCTGTGAGAAGATAATTTTCTACTAAAAAATCCTGGGGTCATCTAATCGCGTTAGGTATGTAAAAGTAGGGGAAATAATGTAAATTTATGGTTCGATTTCTCCGTCCCAATTGAATCAGAATTGATCAGCCGAGGGTTGGGTATGGCTTAAATGATTCTAGTGAAACTGAAAACAATTTTCGAAGTCCCACAGGCCGAATGAGGATAGCCGGTAGCCGTGTGGTGAATAAAAAATTAGGGGCAGGATTACGAAATATCGGCCCGTGCCAAATTTCATAACTCGGCGAGGTTCTGTAGCTGATAAGCGACGCTAATTAAATTATACTTCTCATCAGAAAAATCGAAATACTTTCATTTTTATGGTTGTTAAACAAAATAAACTTATGAAAGTTTAATTTCAATTTAGAACATTAACATTAGGATTTGAAAACCTTTTAATATTCACTATTAAACGACATTCGACTTAATGTATATTCCTAAATATATATTTTTTTCTGATAATACTTACAAAACATAGACTTGCAAGGTGTTTCGGTTTTTCTGATGAGAAGTGTATAATAATCAATCGAAATTTCTCGATGTAATTAGAATTACGTACGATTGCAACAATGTAAAACGATATTATATCGCTAAATAAACTTATATGTTAAGTTATTGTATCAAGATGTTTACAATCCATGTCTTATGATCATACTAAGAATAAGCGTGAGTTTATGTAATAGTTTTAAATTAGGTACATTTTTATGATGACGCCACACGGTCAGATGATACTGTCCATGTGGTGAAGGATTTAGGGTGTCGTAGGAGCCGACAAAAGGAAATGACAAGGCCGAAAACCTAGGCGCAAGAGAGCAAAACTTGAAACGAAACAGTAGTAGTGGTCGAAACCGTCTGACCAGCGTGGCATAGTAGGCTAATAGTTCTACACAGAGTTTATATCACGATTTCCCTGTAGCTAGGTGAACTGCCTCTTGCGTTCCATTAGTCGTTTCTTACGACAACCTCAGGATAGTGGGGGTTGGTGACATTGTGTATTGTAAATCCATATATAGTTTGAATTGAATGAGGGTTGCAATTGATTTACAGGTTAAGTGATATCTGGTTCAGCTGGATGTTAGATGGATAACCATCATACTAACAACTGGCCTCCCCCATGCTCTGGAGGGTACGTACATGCCATCAGCCCTGCTATTATATACGAAGCAGCGCGGAAGTTGAAAGCTGGTGTTCCAAATGATTACCGGTTGTGTCACTAGTGTTTTATGGTAATATGAATAATTTACCACGAAAGTTAGTGTCCCATGTGATTTTTGTATGTAACCCTAAAAGTAAATATTTCTGAATTTTGATTATTCGCGATATTCTCTTCAAATTAGATTATCATTTATGAATTTCCATTGTAAACTAAATCGTTATCCGCAATGAATTTTAATATTTCATTTACGTACACTTCCGATGTTTTAGATCATATCATATTTAAAATGTATCCAAAAATTATGAATATACTAGCTGACCCGGCAATTTTCGTACCGCCTCAGAATCAATAAATAATAGTTATTTGTGCAACAAGAGAGCAAAGTCGTTTTTTGCTGCGAGTGCTGATATTGAATGCCGAGCAAGCGAAGGAATCAATAATTGAATCACGAGCGTAGCGAGTGATTCTTAGGTTTATTCCTGAGTGTTGCGAGGGATTCAAAGGCACAATGTGCAAACAATTTTGTTCTCGTGTAACACACATAACTTTTCACTTCAGCAGCGAGAACACTAGGGTAGGGATAGGGATAGGAATAGGAGATGAAATATATTACGTAACATTTTTGAAACTAGAATTAAATATTTATAGGTTATATATCAGTTTTTTAAGCAGAAAATACTTATTTTCGTTTAAATACAACAATAATTAAAAAAACAGTAAATGACATTAAAAGACATAATTATAATTTTTGCTAAATTTCTTTAGTTAGTACGAAATTCCGAATGTGTTTGTCTTTGAGGTCGAATTCAAAATTGGAGCTGTTGGTGCTGGGGCTTTGTCTCTCTCTTTTCTAATGGCGGAAAAGAGATAGCGTGTCAATGTTTCGAATTATAATTAAAAAGATACTTTGTCTCACTCAGTGAGCAAAATCACATTTCGCTCACTATTTTCAGTGAGCAAAACCTATATGTTTGAGCTACTGAAGTGAAGAATATTTTTTCGCCTTTTGAACCTTCCCTGGACTTTCACGAATATTTCAAGACCAAAATTAGCCAAATCGGTTCAGACGTTCTCGAGTTTTAGCGAGACTAACAAACAGCAATTCATTTTTATTTATATAGATAGATAGATAAGATGATAGTTGACCCGGCTAACTTCGTAACTCCAACGATCAGTTTTGTGCGATTTTTTAAGCTATAAATTACCAAATCTAGTCAAATGTCTAGCCGTTCTTGAATATTTGCGAAACAAACAAAAGTCGATTCAATTTGATCTGACTTTAAAAATACTGATTCAGTCGAATTTCTTTTTATATACCTATATGAGACTACATATAAAATATACAAATATACACAAAAAAATGAGCAAGCTGCTTTGTATAAGTTCGAGAACAAACAAACATATTAGATTTTTATATATTCGGATAATATAATCTGTTTCATGTTTTAATAAGTATTGTTTCATCTATACTAATATATAAAGCTGCAGAGTTTGTTTGTTTGTTTGTTTGAACGCGCTAATCTTTCAGTGTTAGATAGTCCATTTATCGAGGAAGGTTATAGGCTATATTTTATTTTCAAAAGAATTAGGGATCCGTATGAAAATTGCGATTTTGTAACCCAAGGTGTAAAATCGAAAACCTATTTATGCGTGCGCTGCAAAAACGATTGACAATAGAACAAAATGAAGTACTACGAGTTTGTAGGTCTTATTAAAATCTACAAAAAAGTCCATATCTAACTATCATAGTTTAGTCACAATAACCACTTTTATATTCATAAAAAAAATGCATAGAGATAAGCACGGGTTCGAAGTCCACGCGAGCGAAGCCGCGCCCAAAAGCTAGTCTATAATAAAATGTAAGAGGAAAAGTGGCTGTACAATACCTGGGAGTGGCTGGGGCCAAGAGTGCCGCACGAACCTTAGACAAAGTTGAAGTCGACTGCCAGCCTCCATTAGTTGTTCTCCTACTAATAAAGGTTGGCAGTGCATTCACAGAAGTAGATCGACCTTAATATCGTCTCTGTGTAGGAAGAATTAACTAAGTCTTCAAAAGTGTTTGGCCATTTTCAACCTAAGTTGGTGATACCTTAGGTCGAAAATTAACTACATATTTTTGGAGACTTACTTATTTCTCGCTCTACGGGGACGATATACACGCCCGGTAATGCATAGGCTTTTTATCGTATTGAGTAACGACGTATTATCTATACCTAATATTAAATAGGGCATCTGTGTGGTGAAGGATTTAGAATACATAGTGTCACCACCCTAATCCGCCCCGAGGGTGTCGTAAGAGCTGACAAAAGGAAATGACATGGCTGAGAACCTAGCCGGAAGTGAAAGAAAACTTGAAACGAAACAGTAGTGGTCGAAACCGTCTGGCCAGCGTGGCAGAGTAGACTAATAGTTCTATTACACAGAGTTGCTATGACAGAGGGGCATTAAATTACACTACGTATACTATATGTGATTAGTATGAATTCGAAACGGTAAGGTCAGGTGGGGTAAGAGAAACATACTTTATTTTCCGTAAAATATTTTGGCTGCTAGAAAGAACAGCTTAAGTCATAGAAGATCTTTGAAACAAACAAAACTTGCCTTTATGTATTAGCTTCCCGTGGGCTAAATGTCATTAAGCTAATAACAGTTCTTACGACGATATTGACGTAAATGTCAAGATTAAAAAACGTTCCTCTTCCCCCTCACATGGGGTAAGAGGGACAGTCACTGTATTTCTTATAATTGGAGTTTGAATTAAAATATTTGTTGCAAAATGTTCGTTAATTTGTAGGTAGACCTGCTTCGGTCAATATAGGATCTTAAAATCGATGAAATAAGGTGTCATTTGGAATGAAAAAGAAGAATAAATCAATTTGGGGTAAGAGGGACATACAGGTTCGATCAGGGGTGGCGAACTAAAAAAAAGTTGACTAGTAATAATTCTATATTTATTTAATCATACAAATGTGCGTACATACACCTGCCGTTTTAAATCCTATACTTTAGCATGGGATTTAAATGGTTAACAAATTGTTGTTCTTGGTACCTATATTATAAAGATTTGATGCGGCGTATGCAGATATTGTTCAATTTTTACAGCCTCACTTAATTTATCATTATCCTATCTACTTCTATCAGATTTTCTTATATATTTTCACGGCATGTCATTCCTGCAACAGTCAAACAACAACAAAATATAAGAATTAAAAAGAAAGGGACGTATACAAAACGCATGAAACTTAATTTATCTAAACTATTATAATATGATAAAAAGATATTGTTTTTTGTTTGTTTGGGATATGATTTAACTCCAAAACTACAAGCCCAATTAAAACAATCTTTTATACATAGGATGCTGCTTTGTCCTTGGATAGAGTCTATAAATAATACGATAAAACGGCAATTTACGGGAAAGTTAAGTTACACGCAGACGAAGTTGCAGGTAATTTCTAGATTAGTTATATTTTAAAATTGTAATAAGTACAGAACAGTTGGTCAATTCTATTCATTTCCTTATTAATTATTAATAATGTTGGTCACCCCTGACACGGGGCAAGAGAAACATATGTTCCTCTTTCACCGTGAATAGTGAGCCTCTTACCCTAGCTATTGTTTTTGGAGGTAAGGATTTTCAAGCGAAAGAAACTCCTATTATTAGTGGTTTTAAAACGAAAATGATTAATATAAAGAAATACTTACAGTTTTCTCCGTGTATCATTACATGTAAAATATTTCCAGCACTCATTTTTCACCAAAATATTGATTCGCAAAAAAACGTGCTAACTTTGTGCTAGTCGAATTCACAACTGTCAAACGTTTCTTCATTTTTTGTGGCTTCTGAGTTACGTAGCGAGGGATATTGAAAACCATTCAAACTATTTCGCCTTCATTGTTTTATCGAAGGAAACTTCATAGCCATAAACGCTTCGGTTTACTAGTTATGGTCCCTAGTCCCTCTTCCCCCGGTGTCCCTCTTACCCCACCTGACCTTACAAAAAAAATACACGTGTTTTTTCATGGGGGGTGGAGGGGTAGTCTTAAACCTCACCAGGTATCACCAAGGGGGAGGGAGGGGTTAAAAAATGTTAAAAAAACATCACGTGATTAATGGACAGCCCCTAAGGTTAATAAACGATGCGTTAGGCATAAACATCTGTTATGAAAGATACATCATGTTCAAATGAGGCAAAAGTTTAAAAAATCATTTGCGGCTAAACTATTGCTCCAATTTAATTGATTTTTGATACAGAGCCTGGAAATGATATAAAAAATGCCCCTATGTCGTATGAACCCTGTATATCTTATCCTTTTTTAGTTATTTGGTTTTTTATTTTTAGTGCCTATTTGAAGAGGGTACATTTATTTTGTTATAAGTTGACTTTCGATGTTTAGTTCAAAATAACGTACCTATGCTTTGTAAAAGGCTCGTATAAACAAGATACCATAATAGAAAAAGTACCTTCTTACAAAACTTAGTTGATAATTTATTTCAACTTTCCTGCAAAATCACTGAACTGATATCGATATAACTTATATGGGACCTTTTCGGAATCGGTATACTAACGACGGAGGGCTCGGTCTTTTTTTTAATTATTACCCCTGCAATGGTGTAACCTGTATCGCGGGGGCAGTTTACGAACATGAAATTCACGAACACAAATGACACTCAGACTCAGAGCAAGTGCCTCTGATTTACAAAAATACACTTGGCCGGCCCCGGAAACGAAACCATGATGCACAGGCAGCGCATCCAACCTCTAGACTAACAATGCAATTACTTATGTATTTGATAACACACACGCACACACACAAAACATATACAACCAAATTAGGAACATCCACCTTTTTGAAGCCAGTTAAAAATATACGCCACTTGGTTTGGTTCATTTAAATTTGTCAAGTCCCAAAGACTTTCCTTTCTTCATTGAACAATAACATTTACTATAAACAGTCGACATGGATTTATAGGCCAGCTGAAATACTTCTGAACCTAAGAAATTAAACACTTTTTAACGGATTTTTCGCGTGTATATAACATTATTTAATTCCCGATTATCAAAAAAACGAACGTTATCAATAAAACAAAAGTATAGGCTGAAGATTTTAACTGTTTCTTTGTACTTTTGAAGAGAACTGTGATCTAGTCTCTCCCGCGACCACGACTGCTGCAAAGCATTCGAAACGTCGGGAATTAAATAATGTAATAAACACGCGATAAATCCGTTAAAGTGTTTAATTTCAATGTGTAATAATCGCGAAAACCTAAGAAATCATTATAATTTCCTAAGGCTAACTGGCTAGTATTCATTTTAACAAACAGTATAGCCAGCTTTGGCGCTCGATTCCGTCCGCGTAGGGCTGGAATATTCTCAATCTATCTGTAGCGACCAGCATGCTACATACCTACATAACACAATTTACCCGAAAAGTCAGAACTATCAACGTTGAGAAATATCGCCTACAAATGCGAGAATTACAAAAAAAGGCCTACACCGTGATAGCGAATTTTACAGAGCAATTCGCACGCTTAAGACATCCGCGACTACAGGTCTTGGAGGATAGGCGCCGCGGCCCTCTGGCGGATAGCACCTCGTCTGGCTGGATGATTGGATGATTTGAGCCTAAATATCTATCAGCTACACATACCTCCACTGCTCCTTTTAAATTAAGATCCTTATAGTCACTTATGAGCATAGTCTAAGACAAAATCAGTTACGCAAAAAGTGATAGTTATTTTAACTAACCATCAAATAGCTACAGATATTTCGCTGCCCTAGTTCAACAGTAAGATATGTTGAACAAAGTATGTTTTGAGCTATTCATACTTTTATGATTTTACTGTCATTAGTTCTCTCGCTGTTAATTGAAATGTGGTTTTAAAATTCCATAAAAGGACATTTGAAGAAGTCTCTGTGTAGAAATAAAAGAAAAGTAAAAATCTTCCTGACTTTATAAATATCATATACTAGCGGACCCGACAGACTTCGTCCTGTCAAAAAGATATCGATAATATAGTGCAAATTGACTCTTTGACGTTAGGAACACACCTACATTGCTTAGACAACAGTGAGTGGTTGTCATTTAATATGAACTTTATGCAATATCAATAAAGCTCAAATTATCTCTAAAATTTACTGTTGAACTAGTCCAGCGATTTAGTCATACATATTACACACTTTGTCTCTTTAAAAACACTAACCAACAATACTTACTTAGTCTGGGAGATGTGTGCACTTAACGGTGACTCGCCGGTGGAATGAAAACCGACCACTTGCAATTACAATATATGTATTCAGATAACCCTCGTGCGTATTTACCCGGTGTTGATCTCATGATCCTGTTTTTATCATTCTTTTATCGAAGTTGTTATAAAAACAAAATTTATAATTGCCTGCCTAACGAAGTCACTTTTCGTTTTTGGGATTACGTGTGTATCACTATCACTACATATTATAGGTACAACAACTACATATTATAAAACAAATTCGCTGTCGTTTGTCCGTCCCTATGTATGCCTATTCTTGAAAACTACGCAACGGATTTTGAAGCGGTTTTTTTTAATAGATAGAGTGATTCAAGAGGAAGGGCCATCATCATTGCACCCGTGCGAAGCCGGGGTGGGTCGCTAGTAAGTTATATATGTATAGTTTTAGTTGATTTCATTCATCATCATCGTCATCATCCCATAAATTGGAGACTACTGAGTCAGGTCTATTCTTATTTCATGGACGGAAATTAGCCTACGGTGCCACGCTGGCAATACGGGTTGGCACAGGGTTTGTATAAAGTCTGCCTTATTTTGAGGCTAGGATATCTCTTGTGGTCCATAAGTCGCCACTAACAACACCCTTAGGATGTGTTGTATGGGTTGGTGACATTGTATATTGTCACCAACTGGGGGCTGTTAATTCACGAACAAAAATGACACCCAGACTCCGAACTAGTGCCTCTGCCCGACAAAGTCACTTGCCCCACCCCGGAATCGAACCAGCAACCCGTGATCCAAAGGTGGCACATCCAACCAACAAGGCAGATAATGCAAATGTTGTGCGATATCGGTAGCACTGGGTTTGATTTCTAGTATTCCTTCTCTTGCAGCTAGGTTTTCGGCCTTGTCATGTCATGTCCTTTTGTCGGATCTAACGACACCCTCAGGGTGAAACGGGGTGGTGACACGATCTATTATGAAACCCGCACCTCACAGATATACTAGTAGAAAAAAAACTACCTTTACAGGTTATTATTTACTTAAATCAAAGTTGTAAAGATGCTCCATATCTCTATTAATTACCGAAATAGATATATACGCTAATTTTTATTGGTAGGTATTTCTATCTTTTATACAGTACTTTCATTGAGTGCTTTCCATAAAATTCTAGAATAATTAAATAATGAACAGGCAAAGACTAAACTATCATAGCATTCTAACTTACCAACAGAATACTGTGTTTATTAACATTTAGAGAAACCAAGAGAAATATAAATCAAGCATAATATATTAGGTATTTTGTCATGTTGATAACTTTAGTTGTTTATGCACATGATCTAATTAACTGTCAGAAAGTAATTGCGGTAGATTTGTGTATTATTATTCTGCTTGTTGTACCTACCAGACAGAGCACTGATCAAGTTTATTACATTCCAGTAATGACGATGTATTTAATTTCTACAGGTTTTATAACTTCAGTAATTTAAGGTTATTTTCACCAATATCATCATTATTTCAGCCAAAAGAAGTTCACTTTAATTTGAAGAACTGAGAAGAATTTTGTATGTATATGTGTGTGTTATGTGCATTACATTTTTTGTAATACAATAAATATCTTAGTAAGCCCATCTCGTTAGTACAATTAATCTCTATCTGCATTGTGTGATGTACCTAATGAAGATCGTGACTGGGAAAGCAGGATGAGTGAAATTACGCATGGTGGAATTGCTACCTAAGAGTAGGTACCATACAACGTACCTTAAATTGACATAATTGCCTTTTCATTAGAATTAAGTAGATATGAGCTTTATATATGTCATCTACTCCCGTAAGTGTACGCCTTTAGTGAATTGTAAAGTACTAACTGTACCACCTGTTTTTTATATCCCAAACTCCCTAGACTTATAAATGAGGAAATCAACTGGCAAATAAATTATTTATCATAAATATTTGTTTTTATGCTTCATCCATAATAATTCGTCAAACTCATAATTATTAATGTAAAACATACTCAGAGAATAATGACAACGTCGAATTTTCTCCGCTATAAATATGAATGATCGGTTTGAATGATCCGTATCTCCCCGTGTCGTTCCTTGAATAAAATAGTATGTTTCATTACAAGTGCGGAAAGGCTGTCATTGCAAAGAGTTCCGACAAATGTCTATTTGTTGACAGTCGGAACAAGTTGCAAGGACGGTTCCGCACGTGCACTGAACGACTATTTTTAATATAGTTGCGAAAAAATGAAGCAATTTAATTAAATAATAAAAACACAATAAACTCAACTAACTACTTTGAGCAACTGTAACAACAACAAAACGTGGCGTATTTCAGGGACGTATAGCGTTCGGGAAGTGGGCTATTACACACTCGTGCTTTTTTTTACCTTTCCCGCACTTGTGCGTAATCAAACTGTTGGGAAAGAGAACTTTCCCAACAGTTTGATTAAAACTTTTTAGTTACATATATGTACGTGCCGTAAGCGCAGTGCTGGTAGGCCAGGTCGAGCTGGGCGACCAGGTCATTGGACCTGATTAGGTCGCCGGAAAACGATGGATGCGGGCGGCCCAGGACTGGCCTTTGTGGAGATCCGTCCAGCAGTGGACGTCTTTTGGCTGAAATCATGATGATGATGTGCGTAACTCTATATCATTGTTCTATATCTCCTGCCTGTATATACTTTTATATTTAGGTGCAGAACTTTTGTGGACGTTCTAATAAACATCGTATAACTACTCCGAATGTGTCGGCACCAATTGACGTCATAATTTATCAAGTTCTAATGTGTATATGAAGTTAGTTATATTACCACGGTCGCAAGGATTGGTAAATTTTTGGCAGACACAATTTTACCACTATTTGATGTTGAATTTGAATACAGAATCCTCTGTATTCAATCGCACGTTAATCGATATGCACTTTAATCATGCTTAAATGATATTTGGCGCGCTGCGTGGGAGGACATTATTTTGGGAACTCTTCGTGTTCTAGGACTAGCCGGCTCATGTGAGACTCCGAGGCACCATTTGGTGATGTGAAGACACCGACCCCAGTAAACCCCACTTCCTCACCTGCCCAGTCCAGAGCCACGAAATTTTGTAGGTTATGAAATGATTGACAGGCTAGGAAATTGCATTGTGTTGGATGGGTACATCGTTAGAAAATAGCTCCTGTAAATGGATTTAGATATTTAGGATTTAGAGAGAAATCATCATCATCATCGTCTATCATTAATTAGCCCGCCACTCACTTAGTTTTCGGTGCCATGCTGGCTATCCTGGCAGGCAATTCAATATAATTATAAATTCGGTTCCATCCCGGGGTCGAGCAAGTGTCTTTGTCTAAACCAGAGGCACTTGCTCTGAGTCTGGGTGTCATTTGTGTTCGTGAATTACATGTTTGTAAACTGCGATACAAGTTACCTATACAATCAAAATCAATCAAAACTCATTTAATCAAGTTGGACAAAAAAATAAAATTTACCATTTAAAATTAATTATTTACCATCTACCACCAGTTCGGAATGCACCCCTACAGAGAAGAGCCGGCAAGAAACTCTGTAGTTGCTCTTTTTAGATCGCCAATCTCACACATCTGTCTTATAACCAGTCTTGTACCCAACAAGACTGGTTATAAGACAGATTTGTGAGAGCACACTCGCGCAATAGTTCCAAAGGGCCAAACATCAGCCAGATCTAGTCGACAATAGTAACCTTGTAATGCCCAAGCCAACCGATCCCCAGCAACGGCACCTGTTCACAAGCATGACGCATGCGGCAGCCATCGCCCTCCTCAACCATATTGCAGGGAAGAGAACAACCCGCCGCACGACGCCACCACTGCCATGAGTCTTAAAGTGAGCATGAGCATACCAAGAGCAGGAGTTTAGTTTTTTAAAAAAGAAAAGAAATATAGCCACTCCTTACAATACTGCAGGATAAAATAAGTTGGTGACGTTATGTTTCCTAATTCCATGGACGATAAAGGGAGAAATAAAGAGAGAAATTTCTAGATCAGACTGAGACAGACACAATAACTCTACTTTATGTTATGATTGTTAATTACCCAACAATCATAACGGTCAGATAGCTGTTTTCATAATGATGATATTATTCAGTACCTACGTGATAAATGCGATAAATATATTATACTTATTATTGAAGCAAAAGTTCAATGTGCCTGCTTTAAACGTGGGATATTTGTTAGCTCAAATTGCCATTTTCTTAAAAAAGAATCTAGGAATAGGGAACCCGCCTACATATAAAATTATCAGGACACTATTTTGTCTGACTGTCGTAAGACGCACCTAATGGAATGTATGTGGCAGATAATTTAGCCCTTCTAGAAAATGGAGTAGGCTTGAATCAGCAGTGGGTCTGAGATGACGATATCTTGAAGTTAAAGATTTATTCTCGCTGTCGAGCTTAATCGGCCGGATACTCGACAGCGAGGAAGCCATGGCCTCCTGCGAGGACGTTGTGTCGCAGACGAAGGCGGCGGAGCTGGTCAGAGAGACTCTTCGTCCACCTCTTGCTCCGGCCATAGTGGCTGGTGGTGGGTCAGGGGACCTTCCACTGACTTAAACCTCACTGACTGAGGGCGACCCAGTTTCCCTCGACTGTGCTGTCACCTTGTCGTGGTGACAGGGCTTGAGTGTCTCAATGATCGGTGGGGCCATACCGGCCAGGGTTTCCCATGCCGGACGGGCCCACGGGGAGAGGTGAGACGAAGAGCGGCAACCAGCGCCGCAGTGGATTGGGGCTCCAGGGACTCCTCTGTCCTCAGAGTTGCCCTGTGAGTCATGGACCACTGCGGTGCACCAACGTCCTCGGGTTGACCCTAACCCGAGGGCTGACGGGCCTCCTTCTGCGAGGCCGTTATGTCGCAGAAGCCAGTTGCCCGGGCCGCCCTCTGATAGTTGCTTGCCCGTGGAGCGATCACTTCGTCGGGCGTCACAGTGGAATGCATTTACGCGAAACTGTGGTGTCCCAAGCGTGTCGTGTGAGCCTATACCGCTAGGGTTTGAGTGGGCAGTAGAGTAGTTCAGTAGTCCCACATAATCGCCGACCCCACCCCCAAGTGGCGGCGGTATGCACAAAGCATGTCCCCAGCAAAACCAAAAAAAGGTAAATATTTATTTGTTTTTATAATTGTTTCATGTCACAGTTGATCCTCTAAGTATAAAAAAAAACCGTCTGGTACAGATTTAGAATACACAATGTCATCATTAGAATACACAATGTCATCAACCCACACTATTCTGAGGATGTCGTAAGCCGTCTTACCAGCGTGGCAAAGTGTACTTTCCCTCCATGAATTAAGATTTTTCCTCCAAAAAGATTTAGACAAACATACTATGTATTTCGCGATTCATCGTTAGAGCCTTTTAGGTATGTTTACTTGAAGGTGGCGAGCCGAGCAGTGAGTAATGTGTGCTATTAATTAGCAGCCACAATCTGAGCAAATGTTGACCAACACCCCTCCCCCGCCTCACTTCACCTCGCGACGCGCCCTTGCTGCGTGAACCCTGGTGCTGAAAAAGGGTGTATGATTAAAAAGTACGCTAAGAAAAATGCGAGAGATTTTCCCATGATTGTAGGATTTTTGCCGACCTATACGTAGGTTCAGGCTTCTATAAATTGTTCATACAAAAAATTAGATGATATAATGTTTTATGTAATAGGTATTCTACTAGATCGTGGAAGGCAGACGGTAATCGCTCTCCGTAGAATAGAAAACTGCTTAATTGTATAAACCAATTATGGCGTCAACGGATAAATCATTTTTATAACACTACTACCAGGGCTTGTCTTTTTATTTAAACGCTATATTACCATGATCTTGTGCATATAAGTAACTAGATTTGTTTGGTTCCTAAAAGCGGAAATATTAATTTTATAATAAAAAAAACATAGAAAATTTAAAATTAAATAAAATCTCTTAAATCCTGTGAGCCGACCAACCTCAAACAGCGGCACCTGGTAAAAACTGGTAGTTAGTTAGACTGATGACATAAAGAATAAGGCAAGGAAGAATATAAAAGCATACGCATAAAAAGTGTCTATTATAGGTTTACATAAAATTTCAGTAACCTATGCACATATGTACCTATACTTCAAACGTGCTCCCTAGAAAGCAGAGTTATGATAATTCTGAGCGTAGCATGCTCTCAGGGCCTTGCCAAGGCTAAGCCCACCGGTATTACTGAGTGTCAGCGTAGTGATGGCCTTATGCAGAGACGAGGCGGGATCTAAGTTTATCTAATTTCAGCATAGGAAAGATCCTCGTGAAACTATAAAGTTGTCGGATAATATTTTATCAGGAAAGTGGAGACGGAGCCTGGAGCGCTGAAGCAAACTAAATTTACATGCCATTTATATTATGCCATGTGCTTATAAATTTATATGCATATTTTTATTGGAATATTTTGGATAGCTTTGTATACAGGGTGCGACAATAACTGTATAACCATAACAAAATGATCGACAGGTCTGATATAGATTATGTGTACAACATATCAGTAAAAAGAAAGCTACACTTTTTCCTTTAAATGTTGGTCACCACTTGATTCAGTCACCAGGTGCCGTTGCTGGGGGTCGGTTGGCTCGGGCATTAGAAAGTTACTATTGTTGAGTAGATCTGGCTGATGATCGGCTCTTTGCGATTATTGCGCGAGTTTGATCTCACTGTGTTATCACGGCCTTGTACCTAAAAATGGCGATCTAAAATAATATTTTATCCATTTTACACAACATTTTTTTTCACCCTTTACCGAGTATCTACGAAGTTAGTAAAACTTAGGTACTTGAAACTGTTTTCGACAAGTTTTCTTAGTAACAAAGTCAGGTTAAAGCCTAAATTACTTGCTATTTTCATTGTTTAGATGTTAATTTAGATTCCATTTATTTATGAATACCAAACAATATAATGAGACTTCAATTTTATTCAACATTATTCAATTTATATATAACAGAGTTTCGATGGCTTACAAATTGTACTTAAATTAATAATTACAAATTAATTTCATTTATTGTGAACTTGAAAGGTAAGCGACCTCAGTTGACTCGAGTTTAGACTGAGAATCTCCGAATTCTATTGTGACCGTTTAAGACGACTACTACAACAACTACTACTACTATTCAGCCCATAGATGACCCACTACCGAGTCGGGCCTCCTCCAGTTACATGGAGGGCAATTAGCCTACTGTGCCACGCTGGCGTACGCACGTATCAAGATTTCCATCTCTTGCGGCTATGTCATCGGCCTTGCACTTTCCTTTTGTCGGCTCTTACGACACCCTCAAGAAGGAATGGGGTGGCGACACCATGTATTCTTAATCCATCACCACACGGACGAGATCAAGACGACTGTCAGGCGCTATTGACACAGGAACTGGACAAGAACTGTAGCAGATTAAGGCAAGCAATTCTAAAGCATGATGCCACTGGGCACAAAAAAAAAAGTAAAATAGAATTGGGGCTGTGGTAGTGAGCTAACACTATTGTCAACTGCAATGAAGTCGGTATAATAGTACATGCTTAAATAATGAAAACCAATGCGTGAGAAACATTAAAGGCTTAAATTGATTCGATTAAATTTGTTACCTATTTTGGCAAACCCAGCGTAAACAATCCTACAGCTTTCTCGGCTATAGCCAAAAGGAATAACCGCTCCCAACATGAAAGGGAAATTAGAATTGTTTGAATAATTAAATACTTCAGCAAAGCAAAGGCACAATTAATGGCAAGGCTTTTAATTTGCGAAAGTATTCAATATTACGGCTGTCGGGGTCAGCTTGTCCCCAAATGGGAATGGGACTCCAATTATAAAATTAGATTTTTAAACGTTATAAGACTTTATTACATTGGTACAAAACCTAATTTTCGCTGACATAATCAATTTGTTTTTTATAACTCAAGAATGACTGAACAGAATTTGGTGACATAGCTGTCTCAGCTATTTATCCTTAGAGTATTTTGGCCATCAATATTAATCATTATCTATATGCTATTTAGGTATTGTTTAGTCAAAATTATTTATATTATTTAAAACTCTACAGCAAAAGTCTTCAATCAAGGTGTGTTGCCTGCCAGTGATGACATATGGTACAGTGACGTGGCCGCTCACTATGGGCTCCATCAGAAGGCTAAAAGTCACCCAAAGGGCAATGGAGAGAGTTATGCTCGGAGTTTCCATGCGGGATCGAATCAGTAATGAGGAGATACGCAGAAGATCCGGAGTTACCGACATAGCCCTCAGGATTGGCAAACTTAAGTGGCAATGGTAAGGGCACATAGCTCGCAGGACTGACGTCCGATGGGACAGAAAAGTGGCGACCGCGGTCCAGAAAGCGCAGTGCTGGTAGGCCTTCCACACGGTAGACCAACGACCTGGTGAAGGTCGCCGGTCCACCGTGAATGAAAAGCGATGGATGCGGGCGGCTTGGAACCGGCCTTCGTGGAAATCCTTGGGGGAGGCCCATGTCCAGCATTGGACCTCTTTAGGCTGAAATGATGAATTAAAACTAATCTAATGCAAAATAATCTTTAGAAGTAATATAATTAAAATAGATGAGCCTAATTTTTACTTGACATTATTCAGAGAAAATCCAAATTTCAAGTTTCGAAACAAAAACGAATACTAAGTGTCACGTTCAACTTATCGTTTGTTTTAGAAGTTGCAATATTAAATTGAAAAGACTTTTTAATTTATTTGTTTCTCTTTTAATATCCGTTAATATATTCTTTATTCATATTTTTTTATATAAAATTTATAAAAAATAGAAAAATAATGAAATACAGTAATTTTTATTATTATTATTATATATTTAACTATATAGGTTGGCAAACTTTTATGAAAAGCCTGATTAGCTATATTTTTATTTAGAAGCCGTAGTACCATAGCAATATGTTTCATTCGTTGCCACCAGTGTGGGAAAAGCGTGTAATAAATTATTTTCAGGAGCCGACCAAGCCATTTAAGAGTATTTGTTGGTTTCAGTTCGTTTCAGCCCATGAATGACCCACTACCAAGTCGAGCCTCCTCCAAATTCTTGGAGGGAATATGCTACTTAGTATTAATTAGTTAGTGATAATTACATCTAAAATATATTCAATTAATTAACGAAGTAGCTATTGCAGAGTACTAAACCTGTAAGGTATGGGCTGATTAGGACCTGTAACCTGTCTTGTATCAGCCGAGTAGTACCTGGAACCTGTCATGTAACCATGTATTATAAACATTATGTGTAATATAAATAGTATCGTTAATAGCATCGGCCATTGAAATAAGTTACAAGGGTCGGAGGTGCGGCGCATTAAAATACGGTCCGTTGTAATATTTCCTTGAAGGTATTGGAGTGAGCCGCACAACACATGGGCCCGAGACCCTCGTCAACTGGCCTACCAGACTGCTATTGTACCACTCTAACTTCTTTTATGTTTGTGTACCTTATTGTACCATTTTTACAATTTTCTCACTCATAAAATTTAGAGTTAGTAGGTACTACTAGCTGTTGCCCACTACTTTGCCCACATGATTTGTAGTGCGTAGTAAATGATAACGGACAGTGTGGAACCCAATCTATTTGCAGGTTAAGCAACGTCTGGCTCTGCTGGATTTGATGGGTGTATTTTTTTTTTAAACGTAACCCTTGCACTTGGTATAACCTGTATCGCGGGGGCAGTTTACAAACATGTAATTCACAAAATGTTTCATATCATGTTTTCCTTCTCTTACGGCTATGTTACTGGCTTTGTCATTTCCTTTTGTCGGCTCTTACGATACCCTTAGGGTGGAATGTGGTGGTGACACTATGTATTATAAATCCGTCACCACACGGAATTTTCTACGGCTGTTTTTACTAAATTGTATAATATAGTGACTGATTTATTTTTATTGCACCCCATTCGCACTAGCGAATTGGAGTTTCACAGGAGTTACAAAATTGGCGGACTTATCGGTAAAAGCAATCTCTTCCAGACAATGCATTTGCCAATTTTGCAAGAGACGTCTGGGATTTGACGCGACCGACCATAAATTCTCTACTTTAACCAATGTTACTACGAGAAACGAATGTATTCTCGTATGAATATATACTCACCATTTTTTATTCTAGTATTTACTTTTAAGCTATGTCCGCCTTATTATATGAGAGGTTCTAAAGTTAGTACATATTTTAATCAAATTTAAACCTCGTTCTAACATTTCATATTACACACTAAATACGACTATGGTACTACTCGTAAACTAACGTACTAAAGTTAGACTATTCGATAACTGTTTTTACTTTGGAAATCCTCATGGACGCCGCTTAAGTCGGGTTATGCGTTATGCTCCGAGGCGCGGAAAGATGGCAATTGAGCCCAACTTACCCAATAAAACCAACAGTGTCCCTCACTGCTCGAAACAGGGCCACGGATTTCACTCGAGACATGAGCTTTGGCCCGCCTAGCAACGGCCCCACGCTAACCTAACCCCACCGAGAGGCACATACGGGACATTGCAAGTGGCTCCGTCAGGCGTCCGCCACGCAGCGCTAGTTGCGGCGGCAGCACTGGGGCTTACACTTTAGCCACCGCTCCACTGCTAGCGGCGGCTGGCCTGTCCTGTATGCCTGGCCGCCCTTCCGCTGCTAGTGGCGGCAGCCTTAGCCACCCCCCGCTCCCACCACCGCACTTTGTCGCTGCAGTTTAAACCGGAGTCAAAAGCCACCACGACACTGTATGTGACACTCTTCGTCTTGCCTCTCCCCGTGGGCCCGCCTGGAATGGCTGACTCTGAGTAGTTCCTAACGAAGCCTATGGGCACGCAAGCTAAGCCACCACGACAAGGTGGCAGCACGGTCGAGGGGGTAGCATTCGATGATCCAGTATGAATATAGTAACATAGTCTAAGTTTCGAATCCAGTAAATTGTTATTACTTGAAAGAAGATGGGCTATTTTTTATTTTATTTGATATTTTTCGATCTTCCAAGCATCCTTGCTACATCATTTACAAATATTACTGGACACTTAAGAATCAGAATAATGTTAATTTTTAATAAGGTCCTCTCTTTTTGTTTTATTTAAAACTAGTGGCCCGCCCCGGCTTCGCCCGTGCAAAGCGGGGGTGGGTTATACATATAAACCTTCCCCTTGAATCTCTCTATCTATTAAAAAAAACCGCTTCAAAATCCGTTGCGTAGTTTTAAAGATTTATGTATACATAGGGACGGACAGAAGAATGCGACTTTGTTTTATACTATGTAGTGATAAGGTTGATCTTCGTAATATTACGAAATGGAGCCATCGAGAGACCAGCACCACGACCCACGTCTTGGCGTATTTAACCGCAGGAAATCTACAGCTACTTCTGCCACCCTGGCCAGGCGGTACCAGATAAATAAACCAAGTTTCCCTTGCACTTGCTGCTAGTTCATCTACCTCCTGCGTTAATTTAAAATTATGAATTCCCCAATGTTTTTATTCCCACTGAGATATAAGATGCCAAATACACAAAGACCAACAATAAATGTAGTTAAAGTGCGTAGTGTCTTTAGTCGTAAGTTAAAAATTCATTCTATTGTATGTTTTTCTGAAGGTATTTTATAACAAAAAAGCAACGAAATGGCGCTTCCTCTACCCTTGTCACTTTGAGTCAAAACGCACGGCTTTGCGGCGTACGTGAGAGCCTATATAAAATATCTCGGCAATATTATTATTTGTCCGACTGTCGACTGTTGATAAAAATACTTTTTATCTTAATACCCTTTCGAGCGAAAGGGATACCCAGGAAAAAAGGTCTGCTTACAATTTTTATGACATAATATGTTTATTATTTAAATAACAGTGAACGACGGGACCCATTAGGCAACTGTGACAACTCTTTCACGCATTGTGCGACTGAGAATCCTACACGCGGAGTTCGTCTACGTGACAGACTGAGAAACGAGGAAATCGCATAAGACTTATTGGAACCAATGCGGCTCGAAAGATCACGTATGCTTGAGTAAAGAAGATCGAACGAAAGCCACTCAGTTGGTGTTCAGCAATGGAAGTGTGGTTTATTTTTTTATAGATAGTGTCCCTGTGGTAGCGGATTAAGAATACAAAATTTCACCACCCCATTCCATGCTCAGGTTGATAAGAACCGACTTAAGGAAATTAAAGGAAAAGGAAGAATAAATAAATAAATATCCTTGGACATTTCACACAACGCCATCTCGGCCCAAGCTAAGCAACTTAATGCTTGTGTTATGGTAACGAGATGGATGATAAACTACTTATATAATTTTTTTTTTTGTAAATACATACATATTATAGATAGAAATGACACCCAGACTCCGAGCCAGTGCCTCTGGTTTAGACAAAGACACTTGCCCGACCCCGGAATCGAACCCGGGACCCGTTGATCCAAAGGCGGCACATCTAACCACTAGACCAACAAGAAAAGGAAATGCCTAACCTAGCCACAAGAGAAGGATAACTTGAAAAGAAAGCCTGTGATAAGCCGTCTAGGTGATGGTCAGTGCAGCCGTAGGCTAATTTCCTTACAAATGCAATTTTGTTATGACACACTGAAATGTGTAGTTTAAATAAAATCTTCTATAATATAAAAATGAATCGCAAAATGTGTTGGTAAGCGCATAACTCAACAACGACTGGGCCAATTTGAGCAATTCTTTTTTTAAAAAGAAAAGAACTAAACAACTGAAAGAAAAACACTGAAAGAAAAAAGTCGAAAAATTGCTGGAAAAACCCTAAAAATAGCGTTTTTCTTTTTCCCATACAAACGTTTTCTAACTAAAACGTAAAGACAATTTGAGCTTTATTGCTATTGTATAAAATTCATATTAAATTACAACCACTCACAGTTGTCTAAGAAATGTAGATGTGTTCCTAACGTCAGAGTCAATTTTTTTTGACAGGACGAAGTCTGTTGGGTCCGCTAGTCAATATCATCACTACATAGTATAAAACAAAGTCGCTGTCGTCTGTCCGTCCCTATGTATGCTTAAATCTTTAAAACTATGCAAAGGATTTTAAACCGTTTTTTTTAATAGATAGAGTGATTCAAGAGGAAGGTTTATATGTTTAATACATGGATGCCCGTGCGAAGCTGGGCCGGGTCGCTAGTATATTATAATAATATGTATTAAAATTATTTTTTTATCTACCCCACATAGACTAGGATTATTATCTATTACGACTACTACTCAGTCCATAGCAAGAGAAGGCTTGAGAGGAAAAACTTGATACAAACCCTGTTCTAAACCCGTCTTGCCAACGTGGCCTAATATACTTGCTCCTTAGATTTGGAGGATGCCAGACTTAGGGTAATTTAAGTCACAGAATGGGTAATTTACGGGCCGAAATGTTGATATAAAGTTTATTTTTCATATTAGTTACTACCTCCAATGATGTTACAATTAAAAGGTGTAGATACGTTACCTGTACAACATTCGATCTATAAAAATGGCAAGCCAACGCACACATAGCTAACTTAATATGCAATATGCACACTGATGAGTCGTGAAAGTAGGATGGTATGATTTAATAATCACGTGCTAAATAGAGACAAATATAATTTGTTGTGATGCGTTGTCACATGCACTAGAAACAATATAGATTAATTAAATCAGACATAACATTTTGCCCTACCAAGTATTATGCCTAAAAATATTTTGTAAACACATTTTGTCTCGTTAAGTAAACATATATGTTAGGAACAGCCGTTTTTTTTTTTCGCAATTTCAGGGTTGTTCCCATAGTAAAAGTGGTTTATAATCATGAGAACTCCAGCTTCTGAGATGTATGTTAATTAAAAACTGCCCTGTATTAATAGTTTATTTATTATACAGGTAACACAGCTCAAAAAAATAAAACAATTTAATTTAAATAACAACTGCATTACAAATAATAACATCACCTAATAACCTTAGGTACCTTTGTACCTACTCCGTCAGCCAGCTCACATGTCTGTTTCTCTATAGTCTGTGATGCGTACCTAATGACATCTATCTCTTTTGCACTTGGTAATGAGGATACTTTTGTTCCACTCATAGATTTTTACCGCCATATTTTACGAATAACATTTTTAATTTGTAAAATATATTAATTATATTACGGAAATAGTGATAGTTACGAATGTTATGTGATTCCTTGACTTTTAGAAGTTTTGTTAGAGTAGTTTGTGCAATATCTCATAACACACGGCATTTTCAATTGTTTTATAGCACTTTCACCCACGGCTCTTGACGTGCATTTGTTGACGCCAGCGACGCAACACTGAGGTCAGGTTTGCTAATTAGCCTACTTTTAACGTGCCGCCTGCTGACCGCTTATAACCCATCTACACCTTTTTACTTCTAACATCATTGACTACCTCGCTTACAAGTAGACATTCAAGTCCCACACAAGCGCCAGTAAATTTAAAACGATGTTCATATTATCATTGTAACATACTTTCACGAAACCATCTTGAAGCACTTATTTTCACCAAATAATCCTGTTTAAAACATCGCCCACTTTATTCAGTCCTACACATTTTTTGCCTATCGCGCCTGAATAATGCCTAAATATTTATCATACCTAATGAGTTCAGAGTTTCTTACAAATGGGTGTGTACAAGCTTTCATACAACACAGGGTAAACAAAAACTGGCCCAGAACACCAATCTATTATCTACGACGGTTTTTGCCACTTCAGAAAAGTAAGAGAGATTTATTTAGGTTACGATACATCTGCGCCCAGTTTTTGTGCGCGACAATACCTCATTTATGATGTAGGCTTTCGAGGTACTTACAGACTAGGTAATGAAAGTGAACCTTCAGGTAAATGACCCATTAAAAACAGTATTAAGTTTATTCAAAATAGAAGTGCGTGGAGTGGAAAAATAAGCGGTCTCGGTAACCCGAGTTTATATTAACTGTTATTGGTATAAATAATTGTTATTGGGAAATCCAACAACAGTTCGGGGAATTCGCAAATACCAACATTTGAAAAGAATATTAGTCACAAAGACAAGTAATTTTACTGTGTATATTTACTCAATACATGTAATTTCGTTTTGTAACCAATACATATGACCGTTTCAATTGAATAGTGAGTTTATACAGGGTGTAACCAAAACCCTATAGCCACAACGAAAGAATCGGTAAAGATATTGTGTGCAGAAATAAGCAACTTTTTGTCATAACATTTTAATCACCAACTTGTGATGAAGTGTCATAAATAAAGAGAGAAATAAGCACAAACAACTGAAAAAACACAATGGAACACATTTAGGTTACACATAAGCTTGTGGATAAGAATAATAATTGCTAGTTGGTTAGTTTTCACTGGTGTTAAGGTGTAAGTTCAAAAAATTTGTCGATTACTCCCTCATACTTCAAGTTCAGAAAGTATTTTAATCATAGCACAGCTTCTTTTGATTCATACTATTATGATAACTATATTATCTATATTTAACAAAAAATATATTATTTAGAATACTAAAACTACTTATTTTCATCTAATATGCAGTTTAATATGAGGTATCATACTCGTATATTCAACTTCGTACATAAAACAACTCGTGAGGCTATATCGCTCTGGTCATGAATATTAGATTGTTAGTACCAGTTAGTTATTCAATTAATATCTCATTTCTTATGAATACGTCATCTGTATGAAAATGCTACTATCTCAAGTCGAACAACTGAGGAAAATTTGTCTTCACGTTCACTATCATCACTATAACTACATATTATAAAACAAAGTCGCTGTCGTCAGTCCGTCCTTAAGTATGCTTAAATCTTTAAAACTACGCAACGGATTTTGAAACGGGTTTTTTAATATATAGAGCGATTCAAGAGGAAGGTTTTTATGTATAACTAGTGGCCCGCCCCGGCTTCACCCGTGTAAAGCGGGGGTGAGTTATACATATAAACATTCCCCTTCAATCACTCTATCTATTAAAAAAAAACCGCTTCAAAATCCGTTGCGTAGTTTTAAAGATTTATGCATACATTGGGACGGACTGAAGAATGCGACTTTGTTTTATACTATGTAGTGATAGTGATCCATAATATTGTAGAGAAAAACTGATAAATTTAGGGGTTCATCATTGCACCCGTGCAAAGCCGGGGTGGGTTGCTAGTAATAGTTATAAATAGCAAATCTCCGTAGTTTTTGAATTGATTCAAGTTGTACTTATATCGTTATCCATACCATCGTTAGCCCAATTAAGACCACGGCTTGTCAGACATTTCCCTTGGATGAGTGCCATAGCGTCCTGTCTTCAGATTGCAGACCCTTGCAGTTTTGTTGGTCTAGGAGATGGTTGCCTTTTTAGAATTGGTCCCCGTTCCGACTCCGGGGTCTTGCCTGAGCAAGCGTGTTAACTAGAGGCACTTGCTTCGAGTCTGGGTGTCATTTGGGTTAGTCCGCGATACGGTCTTCTGAAATGTGTCTGAGGTTTTGATAGTTTACCATTTAGAAATATTTTTACCATTTGATATTTACCCGATGCTATTAATATGTCTTCATTATTATCCCAAATATAATTAACCTAGGTTTAGTTAAAGATTTCTTTGGTAGTTTTACATATCATAAAAAACGAAATACTAAATGTTACGTGTGTTACCATAATACGCAGAGATTGAAAATAAATATAAATAAGATTCCATTTCAAAATTGTATAAACAAATTGAGAAAATAAACCTAGACAAATTGAGATGATTGATGCTAATCTTGGTGAACTTCAACACACGTGGCATGAGACAGACAATGACCTCGTTGTTATGAAGCTGCTTACAGCTACCACTCATGTAAATGTGCGGCGGTAATTTCTTTTGCGTAATATAAATAATAAATAATAAATATCCTTGGACATTTCACACAACGCCATCTCGTCCCAAGCTAAGCAACTTAAGGTCGCTGCATACGTAACGAGATATTACCTCGGACGGGACGTGAACGGGACGGGGACGTGACTGCCTCGTCCAAAACGGGAACTGATGTAAATGCATACGCACCGTGACAGTCTCGGATCTAACGTGCTAGTGTTGTGAATATGGAAAGATAGATTTTCGTTTCAAGAATTAATTGGCTTTAATTGCTAATGGTCTAGATGACGAAGTAGCTACGACCGTAAACAAGAAGAGGAGATATTCAGTACAAACCCCATTTTCGACACTTGCGTCATCAAGACGTTACTAGTTTTCTTTCCGGAACGAACGGAGTGACTGTGCATACGTAGCGGAAACACAGACGGGACGGGGCACGTCCCGTGAGTGCCACGTTCCCGTCCCGTCCGTGTCTCCGTGAAATATGCACTTTCCTATACATTTTGTATGAAACGATGTTTGCAATAATTCCCGTCTCGTCCCGTCCGTATAAAAACCCGTCACGTATGCAGCGGCCTTTAATGCTTGTGTTATGGTAACGAGATGGATGATAAACTACTTATATAATTATTATTTTTTTGTAATTACATACATATTATAGATAGAAATGACACCCACACTCCGAGCCAGTGCCTCTGGTTTAGACAAAAACACTTGCCCGACCCCGTAATCGAACCCGGGACCCGTCGATCCAAAGGCGGCACATCTAACCACTAGACCAACGAGGCAGTCATATAAGGTCGCATATCATTGTGATCTACATTACTGAGAGGGAATGGAGTAGGCTTATTTCTCGTGAGTAGGCTTCATGTCTGTCTGACTGCACGGTGCGTCTTTTATGGGTGGAGGAAAAGAAGAAGAAAATTATATGTTCTTTTGTTTTGTCTTCGCTATTTTACCTATTACGTGTGTGGTCATCCTTATAGCTAATGTGAAAGTGCCGTAATCTGATATAATACACTGCAAATTGCTATGAATATTCGTCTTGTTCAACCAAATGTTGTACGTAGCTCATTCGGACCCAAATTTCATTAAAGATTGGAACGGGATTAAGCCAACGTCTCGTGCCTAGTCAATTTGTTGGCTATATTTCATTGGAGCATTGACCTGTTTAATGATTGAAAAGAGATTTACGTGACAATACTCGAGGAAATATTATCAACTAGGTACTTCGTCAACCGACGAAAACGAATCCTTATGCCATATATTTTATTTTTCTTCTATTATCGCTGTGTTTTCTGGCTTATCATTTCCTTCGGTAATTTGTTATCAACTGAATGCATCTTAGTGTAGGTCAGTTAAGTCTTTAAGTAAGTCTATCGAATTAAGGTTTTTAATATTTTTTTCTCTTTTAGTTTGTTGAGTTTTTGAGCCGTGTAATAATCGTTTTTCTTTCTTTTCTTTCTTTTATTTCGTCGGTCGATTTTTACGACACCTTATGGATGGAATGTGGCGGTGACACTCTATATTATAAATCCCTCACCACACTATATTAGACTAATTCCCTCCATTAATTTGACTCTAGGCCGAACCCAGCATTGGGTCGATTATGGGCTCAGTATTCACAGACCTCAAAGTTTGTTTGTAGAATGGTTTTCAGGCAAACATTATTCCTCTTCAAATCGCGTAGTCTTAGTGCAGGCTTCTAACTTCGACGGGTTGACTGAACGCCTCACGACGAGACTTGAAAGCCAACTTGGAGATTAATGGTAATGCTACCGCTTCATTTTATTTATATGGCAGAACCGCAATGTGTGTTTTAACTTAAATCGTTTATGTAAGTTCTGAGAGATTGTATTAGTGTGTGTGTGTGTGAACGCTATTGGGTGGGGAATACTGGGGGAAAACGGTAATTCGGCTAGTGGAAGTTTTATAGAACTTTCTCGGGAGTGCTGAGTCAAACCTCCCAGGCCACACTAACCAGACCGGTTGCCATAAGGTTTCTTATAAAGTTTCCGCTTTCTCTTAGGGCTAGGTTGTCTGTATGCCTCTTACGACGCTTTCAGGGCGAAATAGCTTGGTGGAGCTTGGTGGCGAAATACCCCTATGAAAGCAGAATAAAAAAAATATCTTCAGCTTCTTCACAAATAAAATATTAACTGAACCAACAAACTTGAACTATAAATACGGATTATTGAAATATTTATTCGAAGAATAAGAATTACTTGCGTGTAAACAAAAACTGGAGTTGTCCTCTCGCGGTTCGGTTGTAATCGTGGCAGCCGTCGCAAAAATGGATCATTTCGCCTAATGTCAGTTCCACACGCGCTCTTGATTTATATGAGCCATTAATAAATGTTAACGCGCTCTAACCGCTAAATGTTGTCATTCCGGCAGCGTGTTACGTATTAGATTGAACAGTTTATTATAGTCATGAGTATTAAAAAAAATACTACTTGTTTTTCTTCTTTGTCGTTGCCTCGCGTTACCACTTTCCAAGCTTTTAAAAAAATAAATGTTTATCATGCATCGGTGGGCAGTTTACAAACATGAACGCAAATGACATGAATCATGCATTTATTTATTTAACACTTTATGCAAATAGAATGTTTAATGAAAAATTTAAGAGAAGATAGAATATTTGCGGTCCAGCGTAGGATTTTTTTCTTTATTCAACACGAAAACAATAAAAAAGGTGACAAATATTTTTCAAGTATGCAACATTAAACTATGTACCGCAAGAATATATTGCAATTGGCACTGGTTTGTTTTCATGGATGCCTTGTTGCCGATTTCAGTATTATTGTTGTATATCTTCCTTTTCAACTTTATTTTATGTCGGACTAAACAGTTGTGATTAGGGCTTGGTCTATAATACACTGAATCTTGGTTTATGATACACTGTTAATGTATAAGTTGTATAGCTTAAAAATGAAAGATAAAAGACTTATCATTATTTAGTTAATTCGCGCTACGCAATGTACAGCGAACAATACAATTTATCGCTGCAGCGTCGTACCACGTGTGGACACGGAGTAGCGATCAGGTGCCGCCTAACAGCTGATAGTGCGAGTTTTCGTGTTCATATTACATTGGTGTTTTTTGGAAAAAAGAATAATATTTAGAATCTTATGAAAAATTAAGTGCGGTTCGACAATAGTAACCATTTCATTACATTATATAGAAAAAAAAATGACAAAAAAAAGGGAAAATTTATTAAAAAAAATCCGGATAATTCGACCGCCAAGGGCTTCAGTATCATGTACTGAAACACTGGTATCGGTTTTCCGTACGCGGTACCTTAAATCCAGTATACCCTATGTACTAAGTATCAAAAAGTTATCAAAAACACAGACTCAAAGGATTATTCATATTCTAAATATTTAAGTTATTTTATATTTACTTACAAATAATGCTGCCGTTCAAAATATCTACGAAACATTTTTCAAAAGTACTTTACAAAACTAAATGCGGTTGGTGAGTACCTAATCATAATCCTCTTAAAGGTCCGAGAGCGAATAACTTTGGGAACAACATCGAATAATTTTGCTGTGTTAGAGATTGTGGAAATTGAAAATAAACCTAAATGTAATGAAACGTAGTGTAAGCTGTCAATACAAATATATTCATACTGACATATGCGCGTGGTTTCACATGCATGGGCCTTGCTTATCTCGGCTTCCTAAATACCTTTTACAATTTTTTGAAATTAGTCCCGGAGTTTTTAATGTTTTCGATACAAACATACAATATAAAAATATCTTTCCGTTTTATAATATACTTAGATTATATACTAGCTTTTGTGCTTATCTCGGCTTCGCATAGCCTATGTTACTCAAGGATAATGTAGCATTCAAATGGTAAAAGAATATTTGAAATCGTGTCAGTACTTTTTAAGTTTCTTTATTGCAAACATACATACAAATCTTTCTTCTTTTGAATATTAGTCATCATCATCATCACAATTTTTAGCCCTGAAATGAGCCACTACTGAGTAGGATTGCCTCCAAATTCGTCGTGGGAAAATAACCCACAATGCAGCCTACCAAGATGGCATAGGCTCGCAGTCCCCTGTGATGACACTCTTAGGATGGTGTGGCATAATGATATTGTGTATTCCAGATCCGTCCCCACATAGATAACAATATTAGTATATAGCATATAGATAAAGATACCAATTATACTTAGTAGGTCTAGCTTATTTGTTGAAGAAGCTTTTAAGACTGCTGCCCAAAGGAGCGGTGCAGTAAAGCTCAACGTTAACAAATTGGGCAGATCTCCATGGATTATTGAAACGCTAAAGTTTGTAATTTGGTTTCGTATTGAGAACGTGCTAGAAATGTACGCAGGAAGCTTAGCTTATAGCTTCTAGTCTTGTTCAATCATGCTACGGCTATATGTTTATATCGTGGGTGTTTATCTTCGGGTAAACTACTACTGTGGTGGTAAAAGATGGCGGCAGCTAGCATCTTCCGTCAGTTCCACCGAGCCGGGATAAAAAGAAAAAACAAAAAAAAACAATAGTAAATGAAAATAAATGTATGTCGCTGCTGTCACCATCTTGTAATGACAATGACAAGAGTAAGTTGACCACTGTTTTATTCATTAAACATAAACGAAACCATAAACACAGTGTCACCACCCCATTTTATCCTAAGGGTGTCGGACAAAATGAAATGACAAGGCCGAAAGCTAACCGCAAGAGAAGGAAAACATGAAACGAAATCCTGTGCCAACCCATCTGGCCAGCGTGGCACAGTTGGCTAAACCCCTCCTGCGATGGGAGGAGGCCCGCCTGCTATTTCGTTGTGTCATATCTCTACAAAATGTGTACAATTTGAAAGCTCACAAAGCCCGTAATGTAGCTGGTATTATATTACAACTCATTATTTTTAACCTCACAGGTCGAGACGAGTTTTTTCTAGGTGTAATATTACACTATAAGTCTTCTCAATTTCGTCAAGACATATAACAACCTATCTTTTGAAGATATTGAAAAGATTTCATATATTCATAGACGTTCATAGGGATATTGTGTATTGGGTTTACATGATCTTATTTATTTATTTACACTTCTCTGCAGATATAAATTTACAAAAGTAGAATATACAAAAACAGACATTGTACAAATAGGCGGCCTTTTCGCTAAAGCGATTTCTTCCAGGCAACCTTAATGATCTATATATCATTATTAGATATCAAGGCTAATTTAATTTAATTTCTCTTCATAAATTTGGAGGAGGCCCGACTCGGTGATGGGTTAGTTTAGAGCAGAATTTATAGCATTTATTGTTAATCCATGTACGCACAGTCCAAAATTAATAGACAAATTAATAATAAACTAAAAAAAAAACTTTTTATTTGTTAAAATTATTAAGTGGTTTAACTACGTCTTGGAATGGTTTGTAAATTCGAGGATTTACTTGCGCATTATTTTCTATTATTTAAATACCATTTTACCGCGCGGCTTCGTCTGCATGGATGTCGAACCTATGCTAATATTAGCTTTCTAATCTACATGGTTGATACGACATAGGGGCATTTTTTTTAACTGCCTATACTAGGTATCATTTCCAGGCTCTGTACCAAAAATCAATTAAATTGGAGCAATAGTTTAGCCGCGTATGATTTTTAAATTTTTGCCTCATATGATCATGATGTATCTTTCCTAACAGATGATAAACATCTCTCTCAGATGATAAACATCATCGCTTTTGGTCGTAGGTTCATACACGTCCATTAACCCGGCTTCTGGGAGAGTAGAGTTATCTTCTCTGCGCTCCACTTAAGCAATTCCTGTCTGGCGCGTCCACGTCGCGGGGGTGGGCATCTTACACTTCAGTAGGCCGGAGTGTGTAGATGGCGGAGTTCAGCAGGGACCCAGTTTTGCGGGGTATATCGCGGAGCCCGTGCCCAGGGTTACGAGTGAAGACCTCAACGGTGGGGAAGAGCGGAGACAACAGTTGTCGGTACGGTCCAACCAGCGGAGGAGGCGAGCCACAGGGGCGTTGTACCTGGATCCTGGTGGAGGGCAGCGGTACCCACCAGTACTGTGGTGAAGCGCATGAACCATATGTTCTGAATTGGTTCACTAACAGATTTCTACGGACACTGAGTCCCTAGAACCGCGATGTAGAAAGCAACGGGCTACTACTACATTATTTATTCCCACGAGAGTTGAAGGATGAAAATGCAACACAACAGGAAAGTATGTTTGCCTGGCGACCCGCGTAGCGACCGGCGCTCTGAGTTTTCCGGGACTCACAGTGTAAAATTGGATACCGGCCGAGGGAATGTAGGCAACCAGGCACCCCTTGGAAAGCATGCGACTGGAAGAAAACAATTCCAATTGCGCAAGAACACCCGTATAGGCACTTGGAACGTACGAGGACTCCTTGATGAGTGTAAATTACACATCTTGGATTACGAGCTCCAGCGATGCGACACCACCATTGCCGGTCTAAGCGAGACTCACTGGAAAAGTAGTGGCCACCGGGACGTGGATAAACATACCATCTATTACTCAGGAGATGATTCCAGTAGCTACGCTGGAGTGGCCATTGTAATTCCCAAACAATGGACTAAAGCAGTCTTAGGCTATAACCCTGTCAGCAATAGAATTAAAACGATGAAGCTCGGTGCATCTCCCACCCCGCTGAATATTATACAGGTGTATGCACCCACTAGCGCAGCGAAAGATGAAGACGTAGAACGATTCTACAATGACATTGAATCTTCAATAGCATCAATACCAAGTAGAGAACTACTGATAGTACTTGGCGATTTTAACGCAAAAGTGGGACACACGAATGGATGTGGGTTTGCGGAATATTGTAGGTAGCTATGGTCTTGGCCAAAGGAATTTTAGAGGAGAGAGATTACTCCAGTTCGCAGCCGATAACAATCTCACCATTATGAATACAGTATTCCAGCAACACAGCAGACGACTGTACACTTGGACGTCCCCTGATGGAAAATATCGGAATCAGATTGACTATATACTTATACGATCTAGATGGCGAAGTTCAATTACGAATGCACACACATTGCCCGGAGCCGACTGTCAATCTGACCACCAACTTCTCGTATGCAACCTCAAACTCAAGTTACGCAACTCCATACCTCGTAAAACTAGCAAGAGGCTAGAAGTAGTGGATCACACGTCCTTCAGGAAACAACTGGCAGCCGATAACAGTACATGGAGGTCACTAGCTCTTGATGATGACCCCGACTCACTCTGGCAGTCTGCAAAAGAGCACATAAAAAAGATTGTACGCTCTTCACAGCCTACTCGACCTAAAGGTAAACACCAACATTGGATGTCAGATGATACCTGGTGTCTAGTAGAGCACCGTCGTGAGATGAAAGCCAGGGGGGCATCTGTCCGGGAATTGAATTTGATGGGTGCACGGATCCAATCTTCTACTCGCAGAGATCGTAATAGCCATCTCAAAAACATCTGCCTAGAGTTGGAAAAAACGCAGAGCGCCACGAAACTAAAGATTTATTTAAGAAGATTCGAACCATAACTCGTCAATTCAAGCCGAAGACCTGGGCTATCGAGGATCTAAATGGAGTGACTGTAACTGAAATCAAGGATATTGTGGGTGTGTGGAAAGAATATTGCGAGGAACTTTTTACCGATAGCATCATGACACCATCGTGTAACACTAGTATACTTTCACAGAATGCTATGGAACCATCAATCCTGAAAAGTGAAGTTCGATACGCAATTCATCACCTGAAGGGGAATAAAGCTGTAGGAGCTGACGCGATCTTTAAAGCAATGGGCGAACACGGGGTTGATATGTTGCAAGTGATCTGCAATCGCGTCTGGGAGACAGAAAAGTGGCCTCGAGACTGGGCACACTCTATATTCATACCACTGCACAAGAAGGGATCAACGAAGAAATGTAGCAACTACAGGCTTATAGCCCTTATTACACACGCCAGCAAAGTACTCCTTCATGTCTTGAATACCAGACTGCAAGCTTTTCTGAATCCCGAAATAGCCATTGAGCAAGCGGGATTTGTCAAAGGACGAGGAACAAGAGAGCAGATCCTAATACTTCGACAGATAATCGAAAAGTCTAGAGAGTTTAACATCCCGCTCTATATCTGCTTTGTCGACTTTCGCAAGGCCTTCGATACCGTGAAATGGCATTTGTTATGGGACGTACTCACACAAATGGGTGTACCTATCCACTTAGTCCGTCTCATACGCCGACTTTACGAGGACGGAACTGCGACTGTCAGGATAGACGACGTTGACTCGGAAAGCTTCCATACACACGCTGGTGTTCGACAGGGGTGCATACTCTCTCCACTCCTGTTCAACGGAGTGAGAGAGTGTATTATGAGAATCGTTCTGGAACAATGGGACAAAGGCATATCAGTGGGAGGTCGGAAGATAACCAATTTGAGGTATGCCGACGACACTACTCTTCTCACCCAAATAAAAGACGACATGGAACACCTGCTGACACGTCTAGAGACAACAAGCCTCTCCTTCGGTCTCACGATCAACAGAGACAAGACCAAGATGATGATAGTGGACCGAGCTGAACTTAACCACCCTGAAATATCCATGATTGGCAACTGTGAAGTTGTCCAATCATATGTGTACCTCGGTTCCACTCTCACAAACACTGGAGGATGTGAAGACGAGATTCGAAGGAGATGTGCAATAACACGATCTGCCGTTGACAAGCTGAAAAGAGTTTGGTGCAACCGTAATATCACCAAAGCCACGAAAGTCCGCCTAATGAGAAGCTTAGTCTTCCCCATATTTCTATATGGTGCAGAAACGTGGACGGTTCGCCTAAACGACCGACGCAAAATCGACGCACTCGAGATGTGGTGCTGGCGGCGACTGCTGCAAATCCCTTGGACAGCGTTTAGAACTAACGTCTCGATCCTGGAGGAACTAAAAATCAAGCAAAGATTATCGTCGACTGTGCAAATGCAAATCCTCAAGTATTTCGGACACGTTGTTCGAAACGAAAACTCCATGGAGCGGCTCGTTGTCCGGGGGCATGTGGAGGGCAAGCGATCACGTGGTCGATCACCTACGCGTTGGACAGACCTCATTAAGGCTGCGACTCAAACGACTATAGTCCAAAGTTCCCGAGACGCTGAAGACCGTAACAAGTGGAGACGCATCGCGGGGTCTGCTGTGGCCAGTGAAAATGCAGCATCATCAACCACAACCACTCCGTCAGGAGTGAACGACTAAGGAGGAGGATAAACATCTCATCATGCCTAACGCATCGTTTATTAGTGATGTTTTTTTAACATTTTTTAACCCCTCCCTCCCCCTTGGTGATACCTGGTGAGGTTTAAGACTACCCCTCCACCCCCCATGAAAAATCATGTGTATTTTTTTTTCCGTTTCGAATTCATACTATTCACATATAGTATACGTAGTGTAATTTAATGCCCCTCTGTCATATCAACTCTGTACATGCTCCCTTGGCCAGTAGCGGGATGTAGTTAACCCACTAGATAAAAAAATCCATACCAACTGAAAATATACAATATTCCTCAGCGTTTTCCTAAGTCAACTAATTAATTTTAATGCCTCTTCCATTGTCAATAAATATTTTTATGGTTTCATTTAATTAACGTCGGTTCTTCAACTTAGGTTTATCGATGTGTTCTATTTACGGACAATATCATAG
Source organism: Clostera curtula (assembly GCA_905475355.2). Lineage (NCBI taxonomy): Eukaryota > Metazoa > Arthropoda > Insecta > Lepidoptera > Notodontidae > Clostera > Clostera curtula. Next base: position 9,630,663 of record FR997797.1, on the reverse strand, counting down.
AATCGAGTACACTGACACTAATATTTTAACGCATAATATAATTTTAACGAGTTCTGAAACTAAAAAATTAACTGACTATTTCTACAATAAATAAAATGCAGAATGGGTTAAAATGGTTTGGTAGATTAGCGATCTTATTCATATTAGTTAAATGAGACTTTTATAATTAAACCATTAGTGTATAATGTCTGTGGCTGCACCTGTTGTTTGGCGGTCAATCACAAGGTGAGATATTTATGAAAGTTTCGATAAATTGACAGGTGTTATTAAGACCACATTTTATTTATTATCTAATTCATAATTCTGCAAGATGGAGCGACGATCCGCGAAAGGTTGCGGGCAGCAGCTGGATGCGCCAAGCTAAGACAGCAGTGGACTAGAGTGGGCTGATGATGGTGGGGATGAAGGCCTAATCATCCTTAGAATAACCGTTGGCCTGCGTGGCATAATAGGCTAGGTTTCCTTCATGAAATGGGAGGTCCGACGTCAGCCTTTATATCCAGTAAATTTTGATGATGCACTCCACAAAATTATCACCAACCCATACCATATTTAGGGTGTCATAAAAGGGTTCCGGGAGGCGCAGTGCTGGTAGGCCTCCCACACGGTGGACCGACGACCTGGTTAAGGTAGCCGGAAAGCAGTGGATGCGGGCGGCCCACGACCGGCCTTTGTGGAGATCCTTGGGGGAGGCCTATGTCCAGCAGTGGACGTCTTTTGGCTGAAATGATGAAAAGGCGACTAAAAGAACGCAATAGACTAGCCCCAAGAGAAGGAAAACTTGATACAAACCCTGTGGAAATCCGTATTGCCAGCGTGGCACAGTAGGCTAATTTTCCTACATAAATTTGGAGGAGGCCCGACCCAGTAGTGGGTCATGTGTGTGCTGAAACGACGACTCCACAAAATTACTAAATAATTCAAAGGATATTTAGAACTGCTCCAGTAAAATTAACGTAATTACACCCTCATACCACAAAAGCAAATGTATACTGTCTTTAATTAAACATTAGAGGTATACCTGAAGACGAAGGAGAGTTAAATTAAAGAAGTGTTTACATTCAGCGGTTAGTAGGAATGTTCTCGAATTGTGTCTCCGTGTAAACATTAGGCACTGTCTACTGAAACGGTGCTAAGAAACGTATTGTTCAAAAACTATTTGTTACCCGTTGCTTCGACTGCGTTGAATTTAAATTGAGAAAGTGCTGTTTTTACAACTTCTAAAAAGGACGAAGTTCTCAATTTGTCAATAGTTTGGTGTTACATACCTCTGTAATTAATGAACCGATTTAAATTATTTTTTAATACGATTGATAATATTGTCTTCAGATTGGTTCCAAAGAAAACGATTCACTAGTTTGCTGTAAAACTGAAAATAAGTTAACAAAACCATTCGGCGGAAGGTAAGTTTGGGTATTTTTGGACGAGTTACTACATACATATAATCACGCCTCTTTCTCGTAGGGGTAGGCAGAGACCACTTCCTTTCACTTGCTACGATCCTTACATACTAGTTTCGCGTCGTCCACTTTCATTATTCCCTTTATATGTACATGCTCTTCGGTTAGTTGTTAGTTAATATTAACCGATTTCACAACACTCAGAGTCCCACATAACCTGAACAGTACCCAATGGCAAGGTATACTTGAGAATTTCTGACCAAAAAAAAACTTCAGAAACAATAAAGAAACTGAAAAGGAAAAAATTACCAATAACCAGCCTTCTGCCAATTTAAATTGACACGGAGTTTAATTAGGATATAGGTATACCTACTCAAGGCACCGATTCAAACTTCTGTTTATTATTTTATTATTTCATTGTTTATTGAACCATGCATAAATAATTACCTAATAATTATTAATATTAATTAGATATATTTCGCGTTTGCGTTTTTTCGATTGTAAATTCTATTTACAAATTGCTGCTTAAGATGGAATGAATATCTAATACGATAGTATTAGTAGCAAGTTTTATTTTTGTAAGATGGAGCGACTATCTGCGAAAGACTGAGCGCTATGGCGCTCTTTAGAGCAGCAGTGGACCAGTGTGGGCTGATGATGATGATCATGAAGAAGAAAAATCTTTGCTGTGTCAGAGGTCAGTGCTATACAAAAATCTCGTTTTATAAAGTCTGAAACTGATAAAAATAATTTAATATTACATAACTCTTTATTAGCATTGCTTATTTTCACAGTAGCAGTGGCAGTAAGACATGGGCTGCGATTCAAATTCGTTAACTGATGACGTCACAGGATATTAGAAATGGGTCCTGTTACATCAATCACAAGTTCGCCAAGCTTGCTCCGCCATGGTGAAATTGACTTTCATTTCCTTTGCCGCATACGAACAGTATTAATTTAAAAAAGTATTCGGAAATGTTTACAGTGGCTTCTTCCAAATGTATAACCTATTATATGTATAATAACCTAGTAAATGTAAACTAGAATGTTTTCAAGTTAAGTAATGTGCTTACTATTAAGTTTAAACAATATCGTTATGTCAATTTTGGGAGTAGATTTTAACATTAAGCTAATTTCTATAGTAAGTATTAACATATTGAAAGAAACACATGAACTTATACACGAACCTATACACGATATTTAAACACGAATAATAAATACATTCAATTCAATTATTTAAAATTACACACACACTTCTGCAAAGCATTCCAAACGTCCGGTATTAAATAATTAAATATACACGCGACAAATCCGTATAATATCAATTGAAATAATTCAGCAGTTGATATTCAAATTAAAAACTATCTGCCGTATTCATTAGTTATTAACTAATAATGAGAGCTATAAAACTATCTTTTACAATTGGAACGGGCCTTATAACGTTTGTGCCCAACCACTTTTATCAGCAACTATACATATTTCGTCCTTCTATCTAATCTCTAATGATTAATTAAGGACGACGGTAGTTGCTGTGAGCTTAGCAAGGCGAGACAACTTCCCCCTCGACTGTGCTGCCACCTTGCTGTGGTGAGGGGGCTTGAGTGCCTCAATGATCTGTGGGGCCATACCGGCCAGGGCCTCCCATGCCGGGCGGGCCCACGGGGAGAGGTGAGACGAAGAGCGGCACCCAGCGTCGTGGCGGGTTGCGGCTCCGGGGACTCCTCTGTCCTCAGAGCTGCCTTGGGAGTCGTAAACCGCTGCGGCGCACCATGAGGTCCTCGGGTTGGCGCTCAACTTAGTTGGCCGTCAAACCGAGTCCTCACTCAACGTCCCCGGGTTGGCGCCGGCCGAGGGCTGACGGGCCTCCTCTGCGAGGCCGTATGTCGCAGAAGGGGGCTGCGGGACGGATCGCCGGTGCGCTGCGGTAGATTGGGGCTGCGGGGACTTGGGTGGATGGGGACCCTGTCCCCAGTGTCTCGCTGCGAGCCCTGGACGGGGGCTCCGGGGACCTGGGTAGACGGTGGACCCTGTCCTAAGGGTTTCCCTGCGGGCCCTGGACGGCTGCGGTGCGCCGGTGTCCTCTGGTTGGCGCCGGCCCGAGGGCTGACGGGCCTCCTTCTGCGGGGCCGATGTCGCAGAAGGGGGCAGCGGGGCGGGTCGCAAGGGAGGGAGCTCCGGGTGACCCGCGCCGCGGACGGAGGCGAGGGTGGAGGGGGGTTCGTGACGATGCGGGCCCCTTCTGCCCTCGCCTAGGAGGCCGGTGGTGGTTCGGGGGAGCCACCACCGACGAAAGCCTCGATGACTGAGGGCGTCCCAGTATACCGGGACGCCCTCTCTGATAGTCGCTTGCCCGCGTTGCGGGCAACACGCCGGGGCGTCACAGTAGAATGCGTTTACGCGAACTTGTGGCGCCCCAAGCGCGTCGTGTGAGGGTATGCCGCTGGGGTTTTAGTGGGTAAACGACTCTTGGGTAGACGACCCTTGTCGGAGTCCCACATAATCACCGACCTTTCCCCCGGGGTGCGGTGGTATGCATAAAGCATTTCCCCAGCGACAACAAAAAAAAAAAAAAAAAAAAAAAGTCGAGACAACTTAGTATTATACCTAATTATGGTGGACTTCGTGTTACAACAAATTCTTGTTTGAGTATCAACAGCTATGGCAAAACATACCAGAACAAACACTTGTAGACTGTACAAGTATTATTACTACACTATGGCATAAATGACGACGAAAACAAAACACGCGCGAGGAAATTCTAAAAGCTAACAGCAAAAAAACAAAAGAAAATGTTGTATCGAAATAAAATGCGACATCGATACTTTGAAACGATGTAAATATTAAACAGTAATCTACAACAGAGTACACGAGTGAAAAAATCCACGTGTATGTAAAAGTAGCTAAATGCAATACAATACCGACACATACGTTACATTTAATTATTCAGGCGGCAAACGCGGACTGCGTATCTAAGGTTACCTCCACGGAATAACACACCTACTCGTATATATTATATAACGCCATTAAGGTAAACTTCCCATTGTTAATGAGAATGGGAATACAATATTTTCTGAAAAAGCCTTTATCTAAAATTATATTTATTTAAAAGTGCCACGTTCTGGTAAAGTGTATATGAAATGTAGTGAATATACTTACAATTTTTTATTCTATTTTACATTTTTATTTATTATATATATATTTAAACCCACTGTTGCGTCTAGCCTATTGGAGGGCTGGTACAGTGTTTCGTTTCATGTTCTCCTTCTCTTACGGCTAGGTTTATGGTTGTGTTATTTCCTTTTGTCGGCTCTTACGACACCCTCAGGATGGAATGGGGTGGTGATGCCATGTATTCCAAATCCGCCAAACGAAATTATAATAGCATATAATATAATAGCACTTATTTATAATATTGGGGGATGCATTCATCCAAATCATTCCCAATAACAGCAGTTAATTTATATCTACTAAATAGAAGAACGAAATTGAATTGTTCTTGATACTTGAACAAAAACTTTTAATCATAAATTGGTAATTGGAAAGGTAGAATTTGAAGCACGAAACATGAAATGGTAGCCTTAGGAGGGTAAGCCTTTGTTCGCTGGGCTCAGCGCTACTCGCCCAGAGAATGCCAAAGGTCACGGCATTCCCTTGCAATGAACTTTTACTTTTACATCTCTAGACTTAAGTGATTGATCTCGCTCTTATTTACCTATTACCAAATGGATTCTTTGACTTTTTCATCTTAACGTAGCCCTTTAAAACGAAAGTATTTAAGACCGCATTCGAAAGCTCTCAAAGGAAAGTTGTAAAAGGAAATTGGAGAGACCGCCGATCGCGTTTTACGAATTCAAAGTACTTTATATTTGTAAAGGACTACTTTTAGAATGTCTACCATGTCTGTGTAGACGTTATTAAACTATAAGATTGGAGCTCACAGTCTATGTACTTAGTCACATATATCTAGTTCACTTTTCTACCTAGATATTAGCTGATTAGTATTTTTTATGACTTAGGAACGGAACACGGAAGTCCAAAAAAATGGCTTCTCGGCCGGATTTTTTATCTATCTATCTTGAGGGTAATGCAAGAAGTAACGGACTCAAAAGGCAGGAGACCTAAAAACAAGAGAAAGAAAACTTCAGTTGTATCAAGTTTTCTTTCTCTGAAGGAGGCACAGTTCAGCAGTGCATTTATGGGTTGATGACCTCTGTTGATGAGCAGGCATAACCACAATCTCTTCGTCGTGTCAGTCCATAAATGACCCAGCGCTGAGTCGGGCCTCCTACAAATTTATCGAAGGAAGTTTGGATCAAGCCTCTTACGATGGTACGTGTTGGTGACATTTTGTATTCTAAATCCGTCACCACACTGATAAGTATTTGACGCACTTCACTAGAGATCACCAGATGCGGTAATACCCAGTGTCAGTTTATTGCATACTGGTACTAAACTTCTTGACACTCAGTCTTTTTTTCCGAGTTCACATGCAATTATCGAAAAGAAAATAGCTCTATTATGTCAACCCCTTATTGGATTAGTTGCATTGCTACAGAACGATGATCTTATTGCAAACAGTACTGATGTTTAAATAGATTTACTTGCTTTTGTAGCAGTGTACATTATCTACTTGTGATTATGCTCGCCTAGTTATAATATCTATTTGTGCTTCTGCGGTATTAATATCGCTCACCGAGCAATGTAACCTAATAGTGCAGAGGCTGAGCGACTATAACTTATCTGCTATTCTTGGTATTCAATTTTGTTTTGTTCTATTTATATTTTATTAATATTTAGATGTATATTTCTTGATTAGAGTTTAGATGCATGGTCCACGTAGTCAAGTCTTGAGTCCAACCAAAAATCTGGTTTTTTTTTAATTTGTTTTTTATACAATGTGTTGTTTTTGAGATTGCATAAGTTTATATTCTATAAGTAAAAATAATACATAAGTGCAAGAAAATGTATTACTTTTACTAGCTACCCAAAAATGCTGGGTTTCAAAGATATTATCATAATTAATTTAGTTCTTAAATTGTCACCCGTATGACGATACCTTAGTTGTTCAACGTTACCGTAATTTAGAGTCCTGATGTAATTAGGTATCAAAATTGAGTTGGTAAATACAAGTCATTCAAACCAATCATTCATATTAAAAGATAAGAAAAAGTGACGTTGTCGTTACCACGTAACCGTGTTAACTATATAAAATAATTATGACTTTGTAAAATAAATTTGTATTACAACTAAACCCAAAAAATATAAATAGTTGATTCTTTGTTATGGTCTTATTCATACCCTAGAGTTATGGGATATAAAAAACAGGTGATTTAAAGGAATCTAACCTGTTAACTTATGTGCCATTTGCCCACTTAGTAGTATGAACACTTGGATTGAAGCCGTGGAAGTAATACAAAATCTCGTCTAGCGAATTGTCTTGAATCAGTACGTTATTAATTATTTGTCTTTTTTTAAATTAAATGCCGGTTTTATACTTGTGTAACATTTGCAGGCCAGATATTGTAAACAAGTATTTTTTAATATAAAATATATATGTAAAAATATTATATTTATATATCACTACATAGTATAAAACAAAGTCGCTGTCGTCTGTCCGTCCCTATGTATGCTTAAATCTTTAAAACTACGCAACGGATTTTGAAGCGGTTTAATAGATAGAGTGATTCAAGAGGAAGGTTTTTAAGTATAATACATGCATAATTGCACCCGTGCGAAGCCGGGGCGGGTCGCTAGTATATATATATATATGTGTGTGTGTATGTATTTGCTTTAGGATTAAAACAATTAGGCCAATCCGAAAGCAAATACTACAATATTTTATTCCAAAATCCCATGAAATCATTTGTTCAGTACTATGAGCCCTTCGTCTATTATCGATTATTCGCCGCCACTGGTGATTATTTCATTAAACCTCAGCCAGCGACCACTTTCCCTTTCGATTAGGAAACACGAGATAATTAGACGAATTGGTCCTATTCGCCATATCAATGAACACAAAACAGTTTGTTTGAATAAATTATATTACAGCGGCGGGCGCAAGTGTAACTTTGCCATAAAAATTAAATTAAAAATTTAAATAAACCCCCGACACAATGACCTATAAAAAGTTCCCTTTAAAAAGTAGAAAATAAAAATAAAATACATCGCGTTGGGGGACTGCTTCTACTTATTTATTACCTGACCCCTGGTCCCCCAACGCGATGTATTTTATTTTTATTTTCTACTTTTTAAAGGGAACTTTTTATAGGTCATTGTGTCGGGGGTTTATTTAAATTTTTAATTTGAGACCCCACTCGATTATATTTGCAGACTTTCGGTTATTCTTCCCCACTTTCACCCCCCATAACTTTTAAACGACTTAACCGATTTTCATCAAACATGTCTAAGAACACTCGCCCGTAAATCACCTGTCATACAAAAAAAACTGTATTGAAATCGCTTTATCCGTTCGCGAGCTACGGTGCCACAGACAGACAGACAGACAGACCGACAGACAGACAGACACGTGAAACTTATAACACCCCTCTTTTTGCGTCGGGGGTTAAAAATAGATACATAAGTGACCTGCGCTCCAAACCAACTATTTTCTAATAAAGTGCCTAACCAAGACGATACAATTCCTAGCCTTAATAATAATATTAATATATTTTTGGAAAGGAATCATTTATTTTATTTTATTATGTATTATGGATTTTTGATCTGAAATAAATTATTATTCCATATTAAATCCATATTCTTTACAAAATCTAACAAAATTAAATAACAAAAATGATTCCTTTTATTTAACAATATCGACCAATCGTTGCCGTCAGCAGCAGCCTGTCAGACAAATTTAAGAAGACAGCAATAATCTGCAGCCTTACTCTGATAAATTAAGAAGACGTCCCGAACTTACACAATAGTATTAGTAAGTTAGCAGAACTGCCAAAATCGACAAAGGTACGGTAATGTATTTTTATCAAACAACAACTCTTTTATGCAGAAACTACTGAAAGCATTTTGATGTAACTTTACAATAATATAGCTTATGCATCAGAATAAGACATATTATTAGCCTATAATTTATTAAGATACATGTGTAACTAAACAGAATTTGAATTATTTGATCAATACAAAAATGCCGCGCGAAGCCGGGGCGAGCGGCTAGTTACTATTAATTAAACTTTCTTTTTCTCCAGGGAAAACCTATTTTGTAGAGACCCGACCGTAAATCTTGGGCAGGGCGGCCTATGTGTGGAATCGGGGCGCCTCGGATACGAGGAGCGCCCCCTCACTAAAACCCCTGCATTTAGAATGCATAGGATGGAATTCTGAGGATGTCGTAAGAGCTGACAAAAGCAAACGACAAGCCCGAAAACCTAGCCGCAAGAGAAGGGACACTTGATACGAAACACTTTTTTTTTTTCGAGCGGGGTAAAATCCTTTTTGGACTTCCTCGCTGGCCACGGGGATGTCCAGCGAGGAGAGTGTCGGACTCTCCCCCATAGTGGGAGCCTATCCACTAAACCTCCCCGGGGTGCTCCAACTCGCGTCCTGTTGCGGCATTGTGGGATCTGATGCAGAACCACGCCGCCGCAGACGAGGAGGGCCTCCTCCTCTCCTCAGGCTCCTTACGAGCACTCGACGTCCTGCCGTGAGCACCCGGCAGGACGTCGCTTCCCCTCAGATCCCGTGTGGGGCGAGACATCCCCGTACCCCGCCCCGGTATCTCCTATGTTTCGCCGTCTGCGTACCCGTCTGGCTAGCGTGACACAGTAAGCTAAATTACTCTCTATATACTGGCGGCCTCACTCAGCAGTGCGTCATGGATAGACTGAGTAGTAGTCCCAAAAATGCAGATTATGACTTGATAATTTTGAATGGAAGGATTCAGAAGGATCAAAGTCACCCAAAGGGCAATGGAGAGTGCTATGCTCGGAGTTTCCCTGCGAGATCGAATCAGAAATGAGGAGATACGCAGGCAAACCAGGCTCACCGACATAGCCCACCGGATTGCTAAACTTAAGTGGCAGTGGGCAGGGCACATAGCTCGCAGGACCGACGCCCGATGGGGCAAAAAAGTACTCGAGTCGCGACCGCGTTCCGGAAGGCGCAGTGCTGGTAGGCCTCCCACACGGTGGACCTACGACCTGGTTAAGGTCGCAGTGGATGCGGGCGGCCCAGGACCGGTCTTTGTGGAGATCCTTGGGGGAGGCCTATGTCCAGCAGTGGACGTCTTTTGGCTGAAATGATGATGATGATGATGAATTTTGAATGTTGATTATGTATAGTAGTTGTATTCCTCAAGCTAAATTAAATTTTTTGAAAACAACCGATAAGTATTTCACTCTGGTGACTTTAATACTAACTAGTTCGTGACAGGTAATTGTGTTTACTTTGCAAAATGTAACTTTCCTTGCTACGGAAGCTTTTAGGACAGTTACGTTGGCAATTTTGTTCATAAATAACATCTGCGTATTTAGTAATTTCTTGGGAACTCTAGTCGAAGTTGAGTTTAGGCAGCTGGTAAACTTTATGATGTAGCTATAAGATGTGTAAGGGTTTTATTTAACCGTGTCTATATGTGGCATCATTGCTCACGAATGAACCAATTAGAATGGGTATTTTTTTTTTCAAAATACATTTTCTAGGCTAGATTCTTAAAGATGTTTTATAAAAATTGGTTCAGCCGTTTCAAAACTATCAACTCTCATCTAGTGGTATCGGAGGTACCATCCTTTTTTTATTGTAGCAATTTTGATTTATGTTCTCATCGGAAGCATAAAATATAGGTTTTACAATATTACTTATGTGACTTTTATTCATAAGAACTTTGTTTTGAAAATTGTGTTTTTTCTTTACATCTTAAATTTTTGGGAAAGAATCTGCTAAATATGAATTTACTAAATTCTCTTTTTTAATTGTCTAATAACTATATGTCATTTCAGTCCATAAATGACCCACTACTGAGTCGGGGCTCCTACAAGTACAAGGATGGAACTTAGACAGCATGCATTTAAAAAAAAATCATATACCTAGAATAGATATTCCTTTCAGGTAAATTATAGGCGAAAAGCCGCCTATAAAATAAACGTTTTCTGATAATAATAATAATAAATATCCTTGGACATTTCGTACAAAGCCATCTCGTCCCAAGCTAAGCAACTTAATGCTTGTGTTATGGTAACGAGATGGATGATAAACTACTTATATAATATTTTTTTGTAAATACATACATATTAAAGATATTACCAATGGCGCGCGAGGTCGTTATTCGTTTAGATTAGAACTCAGTGTACACTCGCTATAGATTATTTCGAGTAATTTTCATGCCGGGCAAAATAATTCAAAAGGAAACTCAATTTAAAAAATGCCAATATCATCTTACGCCCCCTGACCCACGCCAGGTGGTGGTCTCCATACACACCTTTCATACACAATACCTCATTCTTACAATCCATCCAGCTCTTTTGATCTCCCACAACGTTTGCAAACCAACAGCATGATGAAACTACCACCGGTTCGAAATGCTGCTCACAGAGAATAATCTTCTCAAGCACTGTACTCGTATTATATAGATTTTAAGTTCAACCGAAACGTACGTACCTTCGCCGTTCCCAGACCCCATTTTGAAGGCGTTGTAAGAAGTTTACTCGCTGGAATGGAATGGGTTCTGAATTCCTCACGAATGAACGTTAAAGATCAGTTGTGTTCAGGCGAGAAATTTAGGGCTCATAATTCAAGTTATCAACATTCTATCTGAGGGTATCGTGACAGGCGACTAAAGGAACGCAATTCCCCTACACGAAATTGAAGGAGGTCTGTCTCGACTGTGGGTCATTCGTCAAGCCCGGTTAAGATGAAGATAATGAAGAGAGAAGAAAAGACATCTTACCACCTATTCGTGGAACACGTAAAACAGTAGTGTTAAAACTGACAGCTGTTCTTACCAAACAATTAACGGTTGTCCCACTATGGCCGCGGATTGCAGGCGACGATCGCTCTTTGTAAGTACCGGTAGTTAGCCAATTAAGTTTAGACTGTTAGATGCCGTCCTCAATAAAATTAGATATAAGAACAAAAGAGTTCTGGAAAGCGCAGTGCTGGTTGGCCTGCCACACGGTGGACCGACGATCTGGTTAAGCTAGCTGGAAAACGATAGACGTGGGCGGCCAGGACCGGCCTTTACGGAGCTCTGTCTCAAGCAGTGAAAGTCCTTTGGCTGAAATGATGATGATTAATAGAGCAGGAAGATGTATGATGATAATGATGAGAGTTAGTAACCAAAATATGTTTCGAATCGTCATTACTTTCTTTCATAAAAATTACAATCTTGAGATTGCAGTTCTATCTTATTATTTCTACACCCAAAGACTAAAACTAATAGTTCTGCTTAATCGAACCGCTACTAAGTATTATTGATACTCTAGGGATCGCCCTCATCATATCTTGTTTCTTTGGATTCTCCTTGTCAAGGGATTAGCAGCAATGGCTCGCTCCCTTTGTTTCATATTTCATTGGAAGTATTGATTATTGTACATATATAGTACATGATGATAACTCTACGACGAGGGTTGCTTAGAAATAGTTCCTGCCCCCGGCTTATGTTACAGTATGAGGTTAACTTTTCAATAGGTAGCCATATTAATACAGCGAGATAGAATAAATTATTAAAAAATAAATGAATCTGTTGAAATGGTCGCTTGAAAAGAAGTATATTAAACTATAGACATCATTTTCGATAAAAAATAACCTAATTTATGTAAATTGTGATTTTTTCCGGAAACTTAACCAACTTTGTACCCATCCACTATATTGAGTCGTAAAAAATGCTCAGTATTTTTAGAGATTATCGCGAACGTACAGAAATATTACTTTGCTTTATAATTATGAATAGACATACAAGGCAGCACAACAATTTTGTATAATTTTTCATATACGCAGACCAAAACAACGGCATGACAGCGGGAAATGTAGATGAAAATTAGAACGAGTTTCTCAGTGTGAACGGTCATAATTTAATTCATGCATGGCGTTGTGAGCGACACTCCATCTTTTTTACAACCTTATATTTTTTAATAAAGCAGTCTACTCTGAAATAAGGTTAACGTACTACATTTTGGTACCTACCTGGGCTATTTCGAGTGAACACACACAGTGCGTGGGAAATCAGTTTTAGGTGGTCACCACATGTGATTGGAGGAGGCACGACTGCAAGTGGGTGAGCTGAGTAGTACTGCCATTATTATTATTATTAATCTATTACACGTGATACAATAGTAGTGAAAGAGGGCCCAAAGAGTACAGTTTTTATGTTTCGTGAATATTTCTTCATTAAACTCTGGGCCACTTCATATTTTTATCTACGAGTCGTTTGTGAATTTATGTGTGGCAATATATTTTTGTTTATTTCTTTTCTTTCTACATTTCCTACACAAATAATTGATACTTTAGCTGTTCTAAATATATAACACACTGCTATGAAAACTGTGCTTGTCTGATGAAGCAACTGCCCTTCACTGGCAGTTGATGTCCTAAGGAGTGAGAAAGGTAAAATAGAAAACAATTGATGGTACTGCGTAAAATAATGAGCTTAGGGTGAGCTCCAAAACAACGCGAGCTCAGACATGGGTTACATTTAATAACTGTGACATAGGTTTGCGAAGATAATGCTCGGGTGGATCATGTTAGATTGTAAATGACAAGCCTTAGAGGCCTTATGCATAAAATTAGTTCTTTGTTGTCTAAAGTCTAAAAATACTCGAATAGATTATAAAGGGACTCAAGCACAAACAATAGCCAGCTCAGAGTAACAAAGAGCGTGTGCCGGTGACGGGGCACAACTGCTCGCAATCAAGTTCCTTTGTCACACATTTAATCCACTTAAGAGTTTGCAGGCAACGGGCGCCTACTATGAACAGCCCGCTAGACGCGAGTTCACCTGACTGGTTATTTCCGTCTGCGTTGACTTTATATGTTTACTGCTACAATATAAAACTCGATATGACTATTTACAAATTACGTCACAGAATTCTAAGCCAAGCAAACATTTCGTCATTTGTTTAATTTTTTTAATTAAAAACCCCTCGCACTATGTATAACCTGTATCGCGGGGGTAGTTTACAAACATGAAATTCACGAACACAAATGAGACCCAGACTCAGAGCAACTGCCTCTGGTTTAGACAAAGACACTTGCCGGACCCCGGAATCGAACCCGGGACCCGTTGATCGCAAGGCGGGTTTAGGGTTTATCTACGGGTTAGATGCCCCATCTAACCCGTAGACCAACGTAGCGGTCAAATTTAATAAATAAATAAATAAATATACAACGGACATTTCACACAACGCCATCTCGTACCAAGTTAAGCAACTTAATCCTTGTGTTATGGTAACGAGATGGATGATAAACTACTTATATACATTTTTTTTGTAAATACATACATATTATAGATAGAAATGACACCCAGACTCCGAGCCAGTGCCTCTGGTTTAGACAAAGACACTTGCCCGACCCCGGAATCGAACCCGGGACCCGTTGATTCAAAGGCGGCACATCTAACCACTAGACCAACGAGGCAGTCAAATTATATATATAACTTCTTTCCATTCTTTTCAAATGACGTGATCATAAAAAAATATCTTGATACCTACCGATGAAGTTTAATGTAGGTTTATGAGTAGGTGTTTCTTCTCGAAATAGTGGCGGACAAATTATTGTTGCTGAGATAGCCCACGCGAAGCGACTAATAATATCCTTCGACGTTAATTTCCCCAAATGGGAAAACCTCGCAGAAATGCGTGACGAGTGGAGGAAAATCACCACAAACAGTCTGAGCGTCCATGATAAAGCTTGGTTGGATAAGTTGGCAAAAAAGGCGGTCATAAACATGATACAGCTGGCAACTTGTTTTCCTTATATACACAAATTCTAACATGTCATCAGTCGCTGTTGTGCTTCCCGTATTCGCTTATTTACTTATCAAAAGACGTGTTACAACTTTTGTAGCTGCTTAAACCACCTGAAACGATGTTCTTAAGCAATGATGATGATGACGTATACCTATAGCACTATATTGATAACCCAAAAATATAAAAACTACACATTATAAAATTTACAGAGGTATCACTTGCGGCTTTATTGCTTACAGACATATATTTCAGGCTACCATTTACGAAGGAATTGTTAAAATAATATACAGCGACAGATCTTAAGGTCTGGGCAAACAGCGGACGGGGCGGGACGGCGACGCGACGCTGGCGGGACGTGAAGAGTTGTAATGTATTAGTTAATGTAGAATATGTCACACAGAGCCGACGCGACGCGACCGCTACTCTCGCGCCGAGCGCGACGGCTCTATGTGACCTATTCTACATTAACTAATACATTACAACTCTTCACGTCCAGCCAGCGTCGCGTCGCCGTCCCGCCCCGTCCGCTGTTTGCCCAGTTTATTGCAACAAATATGAAACCTATTCTATGTTATTTTATTCATGGAATTAATCCAAGTTATTACTGATATGTGTAAAATACTCCTAAAATATGGAGGATGCAAACTTCTTCAGAAGTCCTTTTTTTTTTTTTCTTTACGTCGGTGATCCTCATGGATTCCCGGCCGTTGGGACTAGCCGGGATATGTGGGACTCCGGGGCGCATAGAGATGGTAAATTGCGCCCCGACCTACCCACTAAAACCGACGGCGATCCTCGAATGTCCGAACCAGGGCCACGGGATACACTCCCCAATAGGAGAGCATGCTCCGGGACCCTGGGGAACTCAGCCCGCCTCGTCTTCAGAAGTCCTCTAACAACTTTGTTTAAGGTCCATTAAACACGTGCACATTTCAAAAAAATGTTGTGGTTGTTTTTCTTCATAAAATATGCCAGATCCCAAGTACTTATTTGCATAAGAGTATTTACAAGAGTTCATACAAGTCATTTGCAATTCAAATTAAGCAAACTTCGACGAGTCTGCGCCGTATATTATATTTCTAAGTGTAGAGATGTGGTAGTAGGCCTCTTCTACGGTCGTCGTCTTCGAAAAATATTACATCCGATAGACGGTTTGCGGACTGTGACCCCTTAATACATAGCCAATAAATAAATCTATATATGTATTGACTTGTAGTTTGTTGGTGTTTCTTATACAACTTGGTCGGCCTGTGTCCCATTGGGGAGAGCAAACCGTGTCCTAGTCCTTTCGAGGTTTTAGTTTAGGTCCGGACGCTAAATTTTCGTCTTTTCGCTCCCTAGAGTTAGGATTACTTAACGGCTCCCGGTGTCCTCAAAATCCAGATTTTTATGAGGATTCTCTTCTTCTTCTGAGTCGGACACTCTTGTCAGAGCGGTCGTGGTTGCACTGATGAGGCGCATGAAGAGGCATTCCTGGCGATGCGCTTCCAATTCTGACGATTTAAAGCGTTCCGCGTACATTGGACTATGGTGGACTCAGTCGCTTTGGTTATTATGTCAGTCCAGCGGGTTGGTGATCGGCCGCGTGATCTTTTGCCTTCCACTTGGCCCTGAATCACCAGTCTCTCTATCGCGTCCTCCTTTCTGGAGATATGGCCAAAGAACTTCAAAACTCGTAGCAGCACAGTTGACGAGAGGCGGTCTTTGATGTGGAGTTCTTTGAGGATGGATGCATTGCTGCGGAATGCCGTCCACGGGATCTTTAGGAGGCGTCTCCAGCACCACATCTCCAGAGCATCGATTTTACGGCGATCCTGCAATCTCAGAGACCAAGTTTCGGCTCCATAGAGAAAGATTGGAAATACAAGGCATTTCATCAATCTGATTTTCGTATTCTTGGTAATTCTCCTGTCTTTCCAAATCTTTCCCAGCCGTTCCACTGCCGACCTGGTAATGGCGCACCGTCGTCTGATCTCATCGCCACATCCTCCTGTATTTGAGATAGTAGAGCCGAGGTAGTTATAGCTCTTTACAACTTCGCAGTTAGCTATGCTGTGTAAGCTTGTTGCACTTAGTTCAGCCCGGTCTACTATCATCATCTTTGTCTTGTCTCTGTTGATAGCAAGTCCAAATTTGAGGCTGGTCGTTTCAAGACGAGTCAGTAGGTTTTCCATATCGTCTCTTGTCTGTGCGAGAAGGGTAGTGTCATCAGCGTATCTAAGATTATTTATCACACGTCCCCCAACTGTTACACCTTTGTCCCAGTGTTCCAAGTGTTATGAGGATTATCAATGTGAAAAAGGTACAACTACAAGAGCAGCATAAAAAATTATGTTGATGTGAAACTGTTTGCCTTAATTTCTGATGATTGATCTGAGATTCTGAGCACAAGTTAATTACTATAATAATTTGAGGGACCGGATAATTTACATGTCGTAAAAGTAGAGTCGAAAGAAAATGGAGAAAAGTGTTGAATTTAGAACGTTACTTAAATCACTTTTATTTGTTGGACTGACATCAATTGGATTGACTTGTTCCGGTCCATGGGTAACATCGTCATTGCAGTGTTAGAGTAAAAATTTGATCTTGAAATCATGAACAACTGGAATTAATTCGTGCCATAATTAATTAGGCACTCAAACTCAAAAGGGACTTTATTTACGTAAATATTATCACAGAACTCTTATAAATCGTCATATTGAAATTACGATCTTGCGGCCCCTGTCCCACGCTAGGTAGTAGTCTCCATACACACCGATATCTATCGTCATATCTACATTCACAACTAAAGGTGTAAATGTAGCTAAGACGATAGATACGCGTTTATTAGAAAATGCAATCCTGGTATTATCTAGGATTTGTATTTTTTCTATCAGATAACTAGTATGTTTATTGAAGAATCAAGAAAGTGTTTATCATCACGCTACTACTAGAAGTCGTTGTCGTTTCAGCCAATATATGACCCACTCCAAATTCATGGAGGGAATTTGACCCACTGTCCCCACGCTGGTATGTCGGGTTGGCACAGAGTTTTCCTTCTCTTGAGGTTAGGTGATCTGCCTCTTGCGTTCCTTTAGTCGCCTATTACGACAGCCCCAGGATGATACGGGCTGGTGACATTTTGTATTCTAAATCCGTCACCACTAGCCTAACACGTACTGATGTTTTGT
This sequence comes from Clostera curtula, assembly GCA_905475355.2. Taxonomy (NCBI): domain Eukaryota; kingdom Metazoa; phylum Arthropoda; class Insecta; order Lepidoptera; family Notodontidae; genus Clostera; species Clostera curtula. The sequence goes on along the minus strand of FR997797.1, from coordinate 9,613,182 downwards.
AGTAGCATATATGTATGTAGGAATTGGGAACAAACTTAAAATGTACATGAACTAATCCACGTACGTAACTTAGTAATTAATTTATTTAACTTCTTCAAACGGTTCAGAGCTCGGGTTTCGTAATGTATAATATTAAATTAAGCACTGTAGCTAATTCTAGTTTGTACAAACGCACGATATTCCAGTAAATAACGGGAGGTAAAAAAAGGGAATTAGTACTTCTCAGTCCGTAAAGGACCCACTGCTAAATCGGGCCTTTTTGTTGTTGTCGCTGTGGAAATGCTTTACGCATACCACCGCCCCCCGGGGGAGAGGTCGGTGATTATGTGGGACTCCCGGGAGAGAACCCGTATACCCACTAAAACCCCAGCGGTATACCCTCACACGGCACGCTTGGGGCGCCAACGGTTCGCGTAATGCTAAATCGGGCCTCCTTCAACTACATGAAGGGTTTTCCGCATACTGTGCTATGCTGGCCAGACGGGTTAACACAGGGTTTCATATCAAGTGGTACTGTGTACAGATCCCACAATGCCGCAACAGGACGCGAGTTGGAGCACCCCGGGGATGTTTAGTGGGTAGGCCCCCACTCTGGGGGAAAGTCCCACACTCGGCCATCCCCGTGGCCGACGGGGATAGTCCATAAAGGATTTTACCCCGGGCGAAACAAAAAAAAACAAAAAAAGGGTTTCATATCAAGTTTGCCATCTCTTGCGGCTAGGTTTTCGGCCTTATCATTTCCTTTTGTCGGCTGTTACGACATCCTCAAGATGAAATGGGGTGGCAATGTATTCTAAATCCGTCACAACATAGAATGAAAGAAAAAGGGGAATTATGTCAAATTGTTAAATTATTCGACTGAACGGTCCATCTTTTCCGAACAATTTACAAACCGCTACCGGACTCAACGCCTTTTTGTCGGCATAAATGAGCTCAAATTGGATCATGTCGCTCACTTTGGTTGAACCAGTTTTTAACTCCATAAATTATAAATTCTTTCATAGAGTAAGCCCTAATAAATATTCATTTATTATGATTGGCATTAGAAGTAAGGCTGAAATTTCACAATTTATTTTAAACGTCTTCTGTCTAGTAGATATTGAAATAATTAGTGCACATAATCTAATATAATATGTAAACAAGCGAATCGTCCGCACTCCGGTACACAATGTCACCAACCCACACTATCTTGAGGATGTCAAAAGAGGCGACTAAGGGAACGCATGAGGCAGTTAACCTATCTACAAGAGAAGGAAAACTTGATACAGACCCTTTGTCAACCCGGCTTGTCAGCGTGACACAGTGGACTAATTTCCCTTCAGAAATTAGGAAAAGCCCGCCTATGTAGTGGGTCATGTGTGGGCTGAAATGATGATTGTCATGTAAAGCCATTTGTTTTACAAACACAAATTTAGGAACACTGAAAAGCTGAAAGTGCCAGGCCATCGTGTCTGTATTGACTTGAGAATGTACAAATTTCAAGTCAAGATTTTAAACACGGGTGGCATGGCCTCAAAGCGAATAAATAAATTTAAAAAAAGATTTAAGACCGCGTTCATTAGAACCCAATTATAAATATTTTGTGTGGTGACGGATTTAGAATAAATAGTGTCACCACCCCATTCCATCATGAGAGCGTTCTGTAAGAGCCGACAAAACGATATGACAAGGCCTAAAACCTAGAAGCAAGAGAGGAATACTTGATATGAAACCCTATGCCAACCCATCTGGCCAGCGTGGCACAGTAAGCTTATTACCCTCCCTGTGATGGGAGGAAGCCCGACTCAGCAGTGGCTCATCTATGGGCCGAGTATTAGTTGTAGCATTAGATAAATATTTTGATTGTGCATATATAGTTCCATTAGCGATAGAAAGTAATAATCCATTAACAAGGATTTCATTTATCAAAACAATTGTTAATTTTACAAATCCTTGCACATTATTTCCAATGCAATCCTTACCGCGCAAGTTTCGGAAAGGGCGCCTAGGACGTTTGGGTAAACGGCTAAGCGTTGAACTCTAGGCTCGTAGCCGTAGCTCCAGCCCGAGGCTTTCAGAGGTTTCAGTATGACGTCAGAGGGGCGCGCGCGGGGCGAGGCGCGGGAAAGGCGCGCGCCGCTACCGTCTACCAACCGCTCGTATACGTACTATCTGTTGCGCGTGGAACGCGACGGTCGCGCGCGAAACGCGGTCCGATCTTCACGTAAACACGGCCCCGCGCTACGAGTGACAGTTAAGTGCTACAGTGACCTCTCACTGGACTGGGGGTACTACGGCCTGGGACTGATGCATTGACCCGACACGCTGCTACGGCGTTCGGGTCTCGTCTAATAATAAGGTACTTTACATGGATTTTCACGGAATGTCATCAATTATTAGTTATGGAATTTAAAATTCCACTGACGCGTGTTTAGTATGTTTCTGCAATTTTTAGGGATTTATAGCGTTTCATTCCTCTTTAAAGAGGTCATTAGAAACATTAGGATGCTGTTGTTACTCATAACTTGGACTTTTGAAGCAGTACCGAAATATAGTATAAGATGCCAGTAATATAAAATATTTAAAATATTTAAAAAACTAAATTGAAATCATGGATACTGCATACGAGTACTGACATGAGGGTTTATTAGGTATAATTATTTATTTGAAAGAAAGAAAGATTTTTATATTTAGAACTTTAAAATTGACTTTTACAAATAAAAAAGTAGAAATCTCTTTATGTCTTTCAAAACACCGAGTACGTATCATTAGTAACAAAAAATTCAATAAATGATATTAATGATTCATGTAACTTTTAATGTAATTCCATTCAAAGGAACTTTTCGTTTTGATGATATGATATGATTAATATTATTTTCCTCGCAAAGTTTCGATTCATAACAATTTTTGTTCAATGCTAGGATTATTTACATTAGCAATGGTTAACTACAACTGTATACATGCAAATTAATGATAGTCAAATGAAACGACTGGTTATCAACTTATAAATACCAACATTTCCATCACTTGTATAAAATGGTAATAATATATGTTATCAACAACGCTTTTTTATTCGATGTTTATAAGTGCCAATTATTTTTACCAAACCCTGCTGCATCGACGCTATTATGCAAACTTTCTTACCTAAAAACAGCTCATTTTGAATAGAACAAAAAACAATTATAATAATAATAATAAAGCTTTATTTATTCCTTACACACATAGTATACATGAATTTTAAACATTATTTGTAGTGTTAGTGTTAAACTTATTCTAGTTTGTTAGTTACTAATTTTTTTTTTGTATTTGTGTTTTTTTTTAAACTGCGCTAGTGCGTTTTGTTGTAAGGACCGCTCTGGCGGTGAAAGCCTCCTCCATTTCCTTCCATTTCGCTCTGTCTCTTGCCAAAAAACAATTGGGTGAAATAAAATAACAAAAACCTTAAGCATAAGTCAGACGAAGGTCTGCTGCAGCACGACTTGACTCTGACGAGTGAAACATACAACTACAAAGCTTCTAATAAAGCTGGTGTTACCAATATGTTCTGCATTACTCTTATATCCTTACTAAATTCTCAGTCCATAAATGATCCACTGGTGAGTCGGGCCTCTTTCAACTACATGGAGGGTAATTTGCCTCCAATATCCATTACTCCCAAATTCAACTTAGAAATCACATCTTGCCTTCTTTAAAGGCTAAACGGACAGACTATTGGCAATGCGTAATTAAATATAGGAGAGCCAAAGGGCTATGTAGAGGGCTTGGCTAGGCTCGGAGTTTCCCTGCGAGATCGAATCAGAAATGAGGAGATACGCAGGAAAACCAGGGCCACCGACATAGCCCACCGGATTGCCAAACTTAAGTGGCAGTGGGCACGGCACATAGCTTGCAGGACCGACGACCGATGGCCTAGAAAAGTACTCAAGTGTAGTACTCAAAAAATATTCTTTATGAAAGAGCCCAGTTATACAATAAACTACCTAATGACATTAAGGAAATACAATCATATAATTGTTATAAAAATCTCTTAAGTACCACATCTTGAAAGACTTCTGCAGATTTTAATTTTTCCGATGGCCATTGACATAATTTCTATCACAGGTATACGTAATAGTACGTAATAGAATACGAAATTGTTGTATTTTAATTTACCCACAATTTAATGAGTTACACTCGTAGATTAATATTATATTTTAAAATCCATCGTATTCCCATGTAAGTGAATTGTATTCTTTTTGTGGAATAAATGTCTTAAACCAGAAGTGGCGATTCGCGTTCCGGAAGGCGCAGTGCTGGTAGGCAGTCGTCAGTCCACTGTGTGGGTACACGGTGGACTGACGACCTGGTTAAGGTCGCCGGAAAGCAATGGACACACAACAAGGAGACTCTGCCGTGCGCATAATTTATGTTGTTAAATGAAAAACTAATGCATAAATCATGCCATTGCTAATGAAATGCTCGTTAATGACTATGATTAATTTTACAGACTAATTTCCTGTTATTTTGGAAATATAACACTATGTTTTGGTAGTAAAATGATTTCATATGAAATTAATATTTTCATTTGACATCACTGATAATACGATATTCAATTATGTAATGATGTCATACCTTAAAACAAAAGTTTCTTTAAGTTCGTAATTCAAATATTTTTATCAGTAGGAAATTTTAACACTTGGTCCTCTTACATACATGCATATAACAAAAGAGTGGTTCCTGAGGTTCCACGGGACGGATACAATTTATTTTGGGATGAGTAGTAAAAAACGACGCTGGCGAAGCCGCTCGTAGAAACTAGGTAATATTATTTTACGACCAACAGTAGTTATTGTTTAGGGACTCGACCCATAAACTTCTTTGTTTGGATTTCACGCACACAATACTGATGCTGCGCTAGCTATCGGATTGGTTCCTGGCGTTGGTCTCGAGTTTCCAACTTTCAACGATCCAAAGATCGGATTCAAACTCATCGCGTGCATTTTTCTGCAGCCAAATAAATGGAATATAGCGTTCTCAACATTTTAGTGTTCTTTTGTGCTTTTGCTTTCGCTTTAAGGACGCAGCAGACGGGATCGGCACCGTATCGCCTTTCGCCTCGCCGTCAAACAGGCGTCAACCTAACGTAAGCATGTAACAAAAGCGGATCAGAAGCTTCGATATGTCGCCTAGTAATAGCTAGCCGACACGCCGCGCTTACGGATGGCCCGTAAGATATGTTACGAATATTTTATGTCCCGCAAGCGCGGCGGCGGAGAGGCGTAAGCGCGGGGACCGCTGGTTGACCACTCGCCGTACGGCGTTCGTGAGTTTGTCCCGAAGCGAGGCGTTTACGTTACGAATCCGATTAGTGTGCTTTGCAGTAGGGAGATTCATACAAATAATACTGAACGAGCCTCGAGTTGATACGATCCCTTTCCGAGTTGATAAGTGTGCTTTGTCCCCTAAACAGTTGGTCTATCAATATACGCACGGTAACGATCTTCATCTCAGCTGATAAATTACCCACTGCTAAGCCCTGCAACTGAGACTAGACATAATGAGCCTAGACCGGATGGCACATGGTTTATCAATTGTTCCTTTAGTCGAACGATAGCCACAGGATGTAATGTTTTGGGGACATGTTGTATTGTATATACGTTGCCACGCGGACATAGTAAAAAGTGAACATTACTTCAAATTAATTTTGTATTCACCATTGTGGAATACGAGCAAAAAATAATTGCTACTATATTATCATAAAAAATAATTACTTAATTTATTTTGTTCACGGAATTACACAGATAACGTCATACATACATAAAATAATGGCGTTATTGTTTTTTTTTACAAATCTACAGTCAACTTTGCGAGTTCACGAGAACTTATTTTTAGAGATAGGTATAATTGTATTGATATATAAAGACCGCACCATCCGCGGCAGTTTCCGAAAAATTAAAGTAAAATGATTCAACTTCCTTTATCCAGTTACAACATTTAGGTTTAGGAAATAAGACTGTTTCGGACAGGGGAAAATAAAGTTGCCTCGCAGAATGACCCTTGTTAAGTATTGGACTTCCATTTCACGCGCCAAAATAAAAATGGGGCTTTATTTGACTGTGCCTTACATTACGTATCTGGTAGCAATATTTTAGAAATGTCCCATGCTTTCTCTATTACGTTGGGATCGGCCCCAGTGGAACCTGATTAGACTAAATAGCCAGTATTTACACGGGACAATTGCCCTCGGGGACAACCGGTAGTTGTTTGGTGAGATCATCTGTATTTTACGCTAGTGACTACGTGTACCCACTGTCACAAATGGTTGAATAGCAGCAAGGACTGAGGAGGAAGTCAGATTTACAAATGGACACCCATTGAACATCTCTAGTAGATCCAGGCATTGCTTAACCTGCTGATAGTTTGCGTTTCGCATTATCGTCCTCAGAGTATTATTTTATTACAATACGACTAAGTGAATCACGTCTCTAATTATTTCCCAACTCATAGTCCTTTGCAATAACCTGTCATATAAAGTCGCAGTCGATCGGTCACTTTTAAAGGCTTTCGATTAAGGGAAGCATGGTTTTGGCTTAGGCCTCTATCAGATAGCCAGCGCAATCATCATCAAAATTTCAGCCAAAAGACATCAAATGCTGGACATAGGCCTCCCCCAAGGATTTCCTCGAAGGCTGGTTCTGGGCCACCCGCATCCATTGTTTTCAAGAAACTTTAACCAGGTCATTGGTCCACCGTGTGGGAGGCGAACCAGCACTGCGCTTACTGGAACACAGTCGCCATTCGATAACTTTTCTGCCCTTCTATGGGCTTTGTCGGTAACTCTGGTTCACCTGCGTATCTCCTCATTTCTGATTCTATCTCGCAGGTAAACTCCGTGCATAGCCGTCTCCTTTGCCCTTAGGGGTCATCTTGCCTTTGATGGAGCCCACAGTGGTCACCACGACTAAGTACTATATATACTAAGTAAGTATAGTACTAAGTAAGTATATGTTATCGCTGGTAACATGCATTGATCGGAGACATGTCTTCAAACACTGCGGTACTGTGGACGAGAAGATCTTCCGCAGTTTCCAGCCGCCCAGCCGAATTAGATCCGACGATAGGGTAGCAATTGTTTTCAATTTATACAGTTGGTGACTAATAACGTATGTGAATATTACGGTCTTTGTTGTGATGAATTTAGAATACTTCTACTTCGCAGCTGAGCCTCCCCCAACTACATGGAGGGCAAGTAGCCTACTGTGCTACAAAGGCCAGACGGATAGGCACAGTGATTAGTATCAAGTTTTCCTTCTCTCGAAGCTAGGTTTGCGGCCGTGTCATTTCAATCAATTTCCTAGTGTCGACCATTACGTCTTAGGATAAAATGGGGTGGGAGTATTCCAAATCTACCACACCACACGACGAGATTTAGAATGCATATTGTCATAATCTGATTTCGTCCTGAGGGTATTGTAAGAGCCCACAAAACTGACAAGGGTGGGCCCGGTCACCTAGCCGGAAGAGAAGGAAAACTTGATAGGAAACTGTTGCCCGTCTTGCCAGCGTGGCGTAGTAGGCGAATTTGAAGGAGCCCCTTACACGGTAGTGGGTCGCTTATGGAATGATGAAGTACAGCTAACTAACGCAACATCTTGAAAATTAGACTAATAAAATCACTGTTTATTATGTTTATTAATCTGGATATTATAAAGCACTCAGGGAATTATTCGAACAAAAACATTCTGATATCATTTGACTAAAAAAAGAAGGGTCTAATGCAAAAATAATCAAACAACCCGGATTGGATAATTTCAGGTGATTAGCGCGTAAAAACCAGCAAACTCTGCCTTTTTATATATTAGTACAAAGAAAAGGAAATAATATAAATAAAAAAAAATTAAATCCATTTTCAAATTTTTTGTCTTAAATTGAATATTGTTAATTTTCAGTCCATTGCTCCGTTTCAGACGAAACGGGAAAATGTAAAGCAAAAACGTCGGAACACTCCCGGAGATGTGCGACCGTAATTTGATTTGTTTCCTCTGTATCTTTTTCATCCAAATTGCGTTTGTACTAATGGGGGATAAAAATAACATTTTAATGTAAGAAAAGCTACACAGGTGGGCATGTAATACTCAGAGTAAAGCCACCACTGACAAGTAGTGTCATCATCAACGTGATCATCAGCCTACTACTCTAGTCCATTGCTGCCCGCAACCTTTCGCAGATCTTCGTTCCAGCTAACAGAGGTGCGTCCTACGCTCACCTAATAGCGGTTTCCACTCAAGAACTCGTCAGCTCCAGTGGTTGTCGGGTCTACAGATATGACTGCCTCGTTGGTCTAGGGGCTAGAATCAACGAGTCCCGGGTTCAATTCCGGGGTCAGGCAAGTGTCTTTGTCTAAACCAGAGGCACTTGCTCTGAGGCTGGGTGTCATTTGTGTTCGTGAATGACATGTCTGTAAATATAGTGTATACATAGTGAAGAGGTTTAGTTAAAAAAAAAGGAAATGTTGTTCCTCTGTCAGATAACTTAGTTGCGGATCCCATATTTCAGAGAAACTCCGCGCACAGGTCGTCCCATAGAGTTTTAACTGATGGATTAGTCTCTCTGTGAGTGTCAACAAGTCGGCTCCACAGGCCATGATGGATATAATGCACTGGTCGAATGCTTTATCAAAACCGTGTCGTATCATGACGGATTTAGAATTCAATGTCACCGATCCATCTCATACCAGGGACGACTAAAGGAATGCAAGAAGTAGATCACCTAGACGCAAGTGAAGGAAAACATGATACAAACCCTGTGCCAACCCGTCTTGCCAGCTGCTAGCACAGAAGACTAATTTCCCTCCACGAATTTGAAGGGGGTCGACACAGTAGTAGGTAATTTATGGGCTGAAAAGACGAAGCGGATGACTCATAAGTACTACTTACTTCAAAATAGTTATTCAATACAATAAAAATAGTATATATCAGTTTATACACAAGTATTATTCTTCCTTGCTTTTTGCCAATTCTTCATTGGTTAAGTGCCACGGACCGATTGCTACGAGAACTACAAATAATCACAATGGCTCTACCATCTGTCCTTTTTTACGCTACTGATTTCTTGCATCAACTGCCATTGTTATAAGATTTGCCCGCGGGCCAAGCGGATTCACGTGCCAGGGGGCAAGCAAAGATGAGGTTGCTGTATTAAAGACATCCATCCAATCGGATTATTTAATCCAACAAATATATCGTATAAATCACAGTTGTTATTTATAATAGGTTTTGTCCGATAAAAACATTATATCACTAAATGACCGTGATAAACAACATATTTCAAATATTATCGAGATTGAGTTGAAAAAAATCCACCACAATTTGTTATTTTGTGTGAAGGACGTTCTGTAGTTTATTTCCATTGGTCAACAGTAATATTGAAAACATTTCGCGTTGTCCGTGGAATTCGAAATTTGAATTCGATATTGCATTTTCCTATGAAGTATGTACTATTTATTATACATACGGTATTTGTTTGTTGTTCTTGCTGATATTAAAATATCTATTTGTATACGTGTTTCTCGGGAAAACCGCGTATTTATTACGAAATTGGCTAAAAATATAAGTTGCTTTTAAAAGGCAGGTTTAGCCGTAACGATATGTGACCGAATCGTGGTATGTGAAGGATAAGTAGCAACTTACTCCAAAAACCACCATGAGAGCTCGGCGAAGGATGTCACTATTCTGCGTGGCGAATCGGTGACGTAACAAAAACCTAAAAGTAACAAGCAGTAAGGTTTAGAGACCAGCGCTTCACGAAGACAATGTTGTAGTTGATGCCAAATCGACCGGCATATCAACGTATTTCAACTTAATATTTCTACCGCGATTCAGATCCTTAGGTTGACATGTGTACAAATCTCGAAAGTTTTAAGTCATTAAAGGCATTTTTGTCCCTGATTAATATAACATTCAAAACAACAACAACAGGTACCCACGTAATTTCAACAACTTTTCACACACAATGAAGAATATTTACTAATACTACTTTTATTCAGCCCATGGATAACCCACTACTGAGTTCCTCTCCAGTTAAATTGAGGGTAATAAGCCTTCCTTCTCTTACGGTTTTCGGTCTTACCATGAAGAATATCTGCGCAAATTATACCTAACGCTTGACAAAACAAGATTATTTTTAAATTCACACTTTGATAGAAGTGTCATAAATAATTGAAATATAAATAAGTTTACCGCTTTATTTAATCGTCTTTCAATAAAAGACACTTAACAAAAACCCGTGCTACCATGCCTGAGATCAGTCAATTTTATTATACGAACGTTGTTTTGCCCAGGATCTTAATATTCTTTGGGTAACATTTCAAAATGCCAACAGATTCTGTAGCACGCATTCCAAACCACAATTTATAAGTCGACAATGACAAAGCAGCCTGCATTTCCTTTCACAAGCACTCTTGGCACGAGTCAAATGGGGTTTAGTGCTTGCTAGTTGCGGAATACGTCTATTTATCATTCCTTGTAGCAGTGCAGTTAGACATACGAGTCTGTGTTATGCATGAAAGCCGACCAGTCTGTCGCATGTCGCACGAGGGTACACGTTAGCTGCAACCATATTTTCATTTTTTAGACCAGAAACTTTTTATACTTTACATTTAATTTATTTTTATTTAATCGAATGTGACGAGAGATCTTATGTAACTGCTGCAATAAAAAATTGGCAAAATCTTTAACCAGTCTGCCAAGACTAGTTATTAAATAGGGGCCCAGTTTACCATGCAATCATAAACTACACATTTTTGGATATTGATTATACATTCTGGTTAAACCATCTATAAATTTTTGCATAGTGAAGAAACCAACTTTATATTAATAATGTGTTTAGAATTTAATTAATTATATTCGTGATCATCTGTCCGGGTGGTAACGGATTTAGAATACATGGTGTCACCACCCTATTCCATCCCGAGGGTGACGTAACAGCCGTCAAAAGAAAATTACCATGCCGATAACCTAGCTGCAAGAGAAGGAAAACTTGATACGAAACCCTGTGCCAACCCGTCTGGCCAGCGTGGCACAGTAGGCTATTGACCCTCCATGTAATTAGAGAAGGCCCGACTCGACTCATTCTGCATATCTTTATACAAATACTGCTATAATCTTTATACATATAACTCCTCCTAACCGGCTGGACCGATTTGAATATTATTGTATGCGTTTGGGTGTAACCGAGGATGGTTTAGATTCACAAATCAGCCCGACAGATGGCGCTGCAGTCGGTAAACGAGCATCATGCAGGATAACGTCTGCCTGGACAGCTGGTAGTTTATATAATAGCACCAATCACCTGAACCCACATGTGTGATGGCAATAGCTATTTGAATACGTTTCACAGAAGCGAACCGCAAATTTCCAAACTTCCACCGAGAATGACGATGCGACCGCTAGCCAGAGCCTATTTTGTTGCACATATTGAAAACTAAACTTTGAACATGCATATGCTACAATGTTTTAATAATGTTCTATTTTACTACTACATATATGAATCTTGAATTCACGTAACTCAGTTTCTAGGCAGTGAATGAAATACCTACTAGATAGGCTACCACTTCTCAGCCCATAAATGACCCACTGCTGATTCGCGCCTCCTCCAACTAATGGAGGGCAATTAGCCTACTTTGCCACGCTGCCCATACGGGTTGGTATAGGGTTCCTTTTACCACCGGCACCAAAGAAAAAAAAAAAGGTTTCAAGTCAAGTTTTCCTTCTCTTCACGCTACGTTTTCGGCCTTTTCCTTTTGACGGCTCTTACGGTACCCTCAGGTTGAAATGGGGTGGAAAAGTATCAAATCTAGTAAGATTGGCGTGTAGTTTATATTTCATAAGTCTTTGGTCCATAACAATGGAAGCAGAGATTTTATAGTTTTATAGATTTTATGTTTTGGGAAAATCGTGGTCAAAGTAGGTACAGCCAGGTTAGAGCCTCCAACATATGTGCTGTAAATAATAATCGTTAGTTATCGTCATAAAGGTCCAATACACAGATTCCCATGGTATTATCATAATAGAGACGATGCGGTAGACTGTCTGTTCAAGTAATAAAATTGGCTTAAAATACTTTTGATATTGAAGGTATAACCTATACTGTGGATTTATGTCATCATTATAAAGTTCTTAAAAAAATATGTATTTACTTAGAATATTGAAACTGTCATTATGTAAATGTAAATGTTTTGGCAACTTTACAAATCGGAAGATTGGGGGTGGTAAAAAAGAAGTCACATCTTGGAAGATTTAGATTTTTTAGAAAATTTATTAACTACTTAATAAAATTAATATTATTTATAATAAGTATCGAAAAGAATAACGAATCCTGATATTTTATAAAGAATGTGCTGCGCTTATTTTATTTTTAAAACACTGGTATTTTGTATCAATAATATTCTGGTACATACTTCTGGTATTATCAAAATACGCGACTGATATAACATTTCAGTGACTAATTAGGCTTCACTTTATCCAGTATAGTCAATAATAATATATTGTAACAATTATTTGTCACACATAATATGTTTATACAGCTGTGAGTGATCGAAATATTGATTACCATTTACATTATTTGAACGTTTGAGTAATTGCCTGCCGACTTGTAGACCAATCAGGTATCATCTTAACAACATACTCGTAAAACAGATTTTTTTGAGAAGCTATTCCTAGGATTATTCCGCAACATCATTCGCCAGCACTATCTTCAACATTCGCTGTCGTCTGTCCGTCCTTATGTATGCTTAAATCTTTAAAACTACGCAACGGATTTTGAAGCGGTTTTTTAACAGATCGAGTGATTCAAGAGGATGGTTTATATTATGTATAATACATTCATAATATTGTAGAGAAACACTGATAAATTTAAAGGTTCATCATTGCACCCGTGCGAAGCGGGGCGGGTCGCTAGTTATATATATAATTCTACTGTACGTGTGTATGTCACTGTACTCCTCCTAAACGGCTGGACCGATTTGAATGATATTTTTTGTACCCGTTCAGGTGGCACCGAGGATGGTTTATATTCATAAATCAGCTCGACAGATGGTGCTGCAGTTGGTAAATGAATATCATGCAGGATAACGTCTGCCCGATCAGCTAGTATAATATATTTCAGATGACGGGTGGTTAATTTGCCCAACGTTTCAGTACGGATTGCAACTAGCCGTGGTCATAGAAGACTACGTGACAAAACCCATGTTGGATTTCATATTGTATCTCCAGTGTACTGGCAATACAATCTTATTTTAATATACCTATATGACCAGGGTATATATGACCACTTTCAAGTGATGTACGTTTATTATGAGAAATGTCTGAAAGGATTCCTTTCTAGCCTATCATCTATCAAAACATGTTGACAATGTGACTGTTCAGGGGCTCCAACATCAGTGGGTTATTTTGAGGATTGCCTTTTATTCCATCAAATACTTTGTGGCCTGGGATGTGGCGTGGGTTTTAGGGTTCGCTAGAAGACATATTAATTTATTCGCTAGCTCGGATGAATATTTTTCAGACTGGAAGATTCATAAAAATAGTGACGTAACGTAATCAATCTGCAGGTTAAGAAATATATGGTCTGCCATGTGCTGGGTGCGCCAATAACAGGTTGATATCAAGTAAGTACCTTAGGGTTATATTTATGCCTAATGATGTCCTACACATTGCCGGATGAAGGTATGGGTTGGTGAGGTCGAAACGGACAGAATACGCATTTATTATTAATTTATTTATTATAAAAAATAAAGGTGTATTTTTTTATTGAGGTTGAATCTCTATGCAACTTCAATATTGAACCTGTACTATAAATCAATTTAAAAAAATAATCAGTTCTTTCTTTAAATTATGTTGCCATCAAAGTAGGTACCTACGACCCATGGACAATATTGGAAATAATTAAAAATACCTACTTATGAAAATATTACAGGATAAAATTCCAAATATTTTTTTAATAAACCTTAGAAGTTAATAAAAAAAAACCGAATAACTACAGTTCACATAATAACACAGTTATTAGTGGCACGATAATGACAGAACAGCACATAACAACAGTCTTCTTTATATCATCACTCTTGGCCAGTTTTCCATCATACATGCTAAAGCGTTTCTGAGTAGTCTATTGATCTGTCATCAATCTGAATAAAATAAACACAGTTTGAAATTGATTGAAAAACGTAAACAACAAATGGCGCGTCCTTTTATTTATAGGACGCGTAATTTATCACAAAAATAATAAATGAGTATTGGTCGGTGCCTTCGAAATTGATGAACCCATTCATTTTTATGTACCCAATATCAGGCTATCCGCTTGGTGACGGATTTAGGCTAAGAAATGTCACCAAGCCATGCCTAAAATCTTGTAAGAGGTGACTAAAGGAACCAGAGGTGGACAAAATAGTCGAAATCAAAGAAAACTTGTAAACAAATCGATTGCCAAACCGTTAGATACAGTACGCTAATTTCTTTACCAGAAACTGGTAAAGGCTTGCCTGAGTAGTGGGTTATTATTGACGAATATTACTCAGTATACAATCCATGTCCGTGTGGTGACGGATTTAGCATAAATAGTGTCACCACCCCATTCCATCCGACAAAAGGAAATGACAAGACCCAAAACCTAGCCCCAAGAGATGGAACTTGATACGAAACCATTTTTTTTGTTTACCTTGGAAATCGTCCTGGATACCCGACCGCTAAACGCCAGCCGGGTTATGTGGGACTCCGGGGCGCGGAAAGCTAGTAGTTGCGCCCCAACCCACCCACTAAAAGCAACGGTTTCCCTTAACTGCCCGAGACAGGGCCACGGGTTTCACTCCTCCGATGGGGGAGCATGCTCCGTGATCCTAATGGGGCCCTGGCCCGCTTGTAAAATCGGGCCCACACTTTGATGGGGAGCTCTGGACGCTCCCCAGCCCACCGCGTGCCTGACATTGCAGGCGCCGGATGAGCTGGCGCCCGACCCACGCGGTTTCGGCGGCAGCCGTGGCACGCCTGCCTGGCCGCCCCTCCGCTGCTAGTGGTGGCAGCATTGTCCTCAACGCCTGGCCGCCCTCCACTGCAATGAACACGCCGTGTTTCGCGGCAGGTTAAGGCTTCCGAGGCAACTCTAGGACAGAGGAGTCCCTAGAGCCAAAACCCACCACGACTCCGTGTGCCGCTCCTAGTCTGGCCTCTCCCCGCCCGGCATGGGTGTCCCTAAGCCGGTAAGGCACCAACGAATCCTAAAGGCACGCAAGCCCCCTTACCACAACAAGGTGGCAGCACGGTCGAGGGGGTGATATGAAACCCTTTGCCAACCCGTCCGCCAATCGTGTCATTACTACTATAACTCAATCCATACATGACCCACCTTTCAGTAGGGCCTTCTCCTGTTACATGAAGCCTAAAGTGCCACGCTTGCCAGTCAGGTTTGCACCGGGTTTCGTTTCAAGTTTTCCTTCTCCTGCGGCTAGGGTACCTATCAGCCGTCATTTCCTTTTATCGGCTGTTATGACAACCCCAGTATGAAATGGGACACTATGTATTCTAAATACCACGGACAATATCTTGCCTAACGTAGCCGGTTAGCGGCCTTAATTCCTTTTGGCTTTTTTTTAAACTCTCAGGATGGAATGGGCTGGTTGCACAATGTATTCTAAAGCCAGCAACACACGGTTTACTTGTACATATTAGAAGTTTATTATTACGTCACGCATTTTAAATGTTAATGTTAAAAATAGCCTGCGCGTTTACTGAATGAAAGAACGCACGTAAATTACCGGCTTTTGTTTCTCTGCCATGACCAGCAAAAAGACAAAGGGCATTTGCGGCAAAGAATTCGCATTTGTAAATAATCATAATTGGTCTGTCTGTGTGGTGACCGATTTAAAATACATTTTGTCAACACCCCAATCCATCCTGAGGGTATCTTATGAGGCGACGAAAGGAACCCAACGAAAGGAAAACTTGACTACTTTTTTTACCAATGTCTTGAATGCCTTTGAGGCTTGCGTGTCGGGCACCGGCTTGCTTGGCGCCGGACTTAGGCGTGAGGGTGGTTGGTAGCTAGCTAACCAACAAGCGTGCTGGGTTTTGTTGACTTTTACAACACGCGTTTTTTCCTAGCGTGCGGTGGAAGTGCTGAGTCGGGGCTATTCCAGTTATTATGGAGGAGGGTAATTATTACCCTACTGTGCTACGCTGGCCAGGCGGGTTGGCACAGTATTTCGTATTAAGTTTTCCTGCTCTTGCGGCTAGGTTATCAGCCATCATTTCCTTTTGTCGACTCTTACGACACTCTCAGGATGAAATGGGATGGTGACACTGTGTATTCTAAATGCGTCACCACGCGGTCAATACGCATTAAACATCATCCAACACCATTCCTTTAGTGTGCTAAAGCTCATCCCGGAAATCTACAGTTTATAAAAAAGTATTTATTTATTTATTTATTTATTTTATTTTTATACTTTATTGCACAGACATACAAAATTATCACTATCATTATGAAACATATATGAGTATTTGTACAATGGGCGGCCTTATTGCAAACTGCAATCTCTTCCAGGCAACCTTAGGATGGAAAATTGAGAAGAGAAAAGTGGGCTATTCTTGTGCCGACATAAAGTAAACTATAATACTGCATGTTTTATAAGTATATATATATATATACATATATAACTTAAATAAATAGAATATACACATACTATAAATAAATACTTTAACAGAATACATATATATTAACTATTATATAAATACATACACAGTAAATAATAATTATTATTATGGTTAGAGAGATGTATAGTGATCCTTCAGTAATTTTTTGAACTGCAGAAACGATTTAGCTTGTCTGACCGTCTCAGGAAGGGCATTCCAAAGGCGAGCAGCCTGCACCGTGAAGGACTTGCTATAAATCGTGGTCGAGTGCAGAGGGATATCTAAAATGCGACTCTCCGCTGACCTCAAGAACCTTGGATGTGTCTGATGAAGAAACCGAAAACGTTGTTTCAAATAAGAAGGAGAGGTAGGGTTGAAGAGTATATTAAAAAGAAGATGAAGAATATGAGAATTCCGGCGAAGGCGAATGGGTAACCACTTGAGCTGTTTACGAAATTCGGAGACATGGTCATATTTCCTTAAGCCAAATATGAACCGAATGCAAAAGTTTTGGAGACGCTCAAGCTTATCAAGTAGGTTTTCAGAGATATCAAGATAGCTGGTGTCAGCATAGTCAAGGATAGGGAGTAGTAAAGATTGAGCAAGCGCAATTTTTGTGGCAACAGGGAGAAAGTTACGTATCCGTTTTAGTGAACCTGCTGATGCAAAAAGTTTCCTACCTATTTCCTGAGCCTGTGGTATCCAGGACAGATTTTTGTCGAGAATGATACCCAAGTTCCTGACGTTTTCGGAAAAAGGTATTGTAATGTTATTAAAGGAGATTTCAGGGACTTGGGACCAATCGACGTTAGCATGTGACCTGGGACTGCCAATGATTATGGCTTGTGTTTTTAGTGGATTCACATTGAGTCCGTACGATTCACTCCAGTGACAAATTTTTTCAAGATCCTCGTTCATGGTGTCTATCCCGGCCTTTAATGCTATAGGTTTTGCATGGCAATATATCTGAAGATCATCTGCATAGAGGTGGTAGGAAGAAAGAAGTTTATTAGAAATGGTATTAATAAATACGGCAAAAAGAAGAGGAGAAAGCACACCTCCCTGTGGTACACCGGCAGATACACTACACCAAGAAGAAAATGATTCTTCAATGCGTATACGCTGCCGGCGACCATACAGATAACTGTGAAACCATTCAACAACTGATGGACTAATGTTAATTGCAGCAAGTATGCCAAGCAGGATGTCAAAGTCTACAGTTGTAAATGCATTACTGAAATCAAGAAGTGAAAGTACTGTGAGACTTCCATCCTGCATAGCTGATCTGATGTCATCCGTAATATTGACAAGGGCAGTCGAGGTACTGTGACCGGCACGGAAACCAGATTGGAAGGGGTTGAGGAGATTTTGGCTACAGAGGAATAAATTTAGTTGATTATAAACTAGGCGTTCTAGGACTTTAGAGAGAAAGGGGAGAATGGAAATCGGCCGATATTCGGAAAAAGAAGAGGGTTTGGATTTTTTAGGCAGAGGGATAATATGGGCATCTTTCCAAGAGGAGGGAAACTGGCCAGAACTGATAGAGTAATTCAGGATGTGGGATAAAACAGGAAGGATTAAGTCAAGAATAGGGATAAGCATATTACGGCTGAGGCAGTCGGTACCAATTGCATTTGAAGCAATCGATAGGATAGCTTTCTTAACATCGTCATCAGAGAGTTGACTTATGACAAAAGAAGGGTAGGTAGGAGTTGGAAGTGACGAAAGATAGTTCAAAGTTTCTGTTTTTTTGTACCCTTTAAAAATGGGCGAAGAGGAAAAGTGAGAGTTCAATAAATTGATATCTAAGTCCTTGGGAATATTGTCATTACGAACCTTACCAACTCCTAATGATTTTAGAAATCGCCAGACTTTAGCTGGATCTCCATTTTCAATAGAGCTATGGATATGGAGGTATTGTGCTTTCCTACACACCTTATTGCAGTGATTTCTGATGGTTATATACTTTTCAAGGTTTGCGGGTGTAGAGCGATATTTGTATTTAGATTTGGCATTTGCTTTTTTGGCCAAAAGTTGCTTAATATCTTCAGTGAGCCACGGAGCTGGTGAATGTTTGATTTTGATCGCACGTACAGGAGCGTGGACATCGTACACTTTAATCAACGTATTAGTGAGGTACGCAACTTTTTGGTCAACATCGTTATATGAGTAAAGAGGGCTCCAGTCGACATCGGCAACATCACTGCGGAGATTATTAGCGTTCATGCCAGCAAAATTGCGCTGCTGAAGTATTTTTGGTTTAAGTTTGGGTGGACGAACTTTGTAAGATAGGAAAATGAGGTCATGATAAGAAAAGGAATCAGCAGTACACTGGCCATGTTTGGCGACATGATCGCGGGACGAGACCATCATTATATCCAGTAAAGAAGGATTGCAGTTCGGGAGATGGTGCGTAGCGCTTAGAGGAAGTATAGACAAATTATTAAAAATAGAAATAGACTTAAGAGAAGAGGCACGGGAATCACTTTTTAGTAAGCATGTATTGAAATCACCCATGACTATGCTGTGTTTGTAAGTTGGGACTAATTGCTCGAGAATGTTTTCAAAAGAAGCAAAATAATCTACTCGCAGAGATGGGCAGTAATAAACGCCAAGAAGAATTTTGGAGGAGTGGAGTTCAATCTCTAAGAAAAGGTGTTCACCGGCATTGGAGGGTGGTGGCTGCATCGACATGTCGATTACAGAATACGGGATATTAGTTCGCAGATAGATGGCGACACCGCCACCACTCCCAGACACTCGATCATTCCTTATGAGTTGAAAACCAGGAAGAGTGTAGGCTATTGATGAAAGACATGGTTTCAACCAGGATTCGGAAATTAAAATTGCATGTAAATTTTTACATTCAAAGCTAGCCAGCATATCTGTAAAATGAGCCGGAATACTCTGGGCGTTGATATGGACGACATTAAAATTCCTGGGAACATCAGAGAAAGTCGCATTGAGAGATTCTGCAAGCGATGGAATACTTTCATAACTGTCGGAATCACTATGTGCCGAGTGGAAACTTTCATTGTCACTATCAATAGTAACATCATACATAAATAAACAATATATAAATATAATAAAGATAATAGTATAAAAACAATTAACAACAAAATTTAAATAAAACAAAGCAATCCTACCACCTGCCAGCTGCTATATGAAATTATACATACATACACAAAAAGTTAATAGCAAATAATAATAGCTCCATGGCCGTACCAGAAATTAAAACAAACAAGCAAGCAAACATTATAGTGAGAGATTGACGGACTGACTGACTTTGACAGTTGACACAAAACTGATACAGGCCATAAATACAATTTGTAAAAGATTACCTTACTTTTCCTAAATTAACAAATATAAACAAAGAATAAATTATACCTATTAAACATAAAAGTAATAATCCGTCTAGAGTTACTTTTTCAAGGCAGCACGTCTGCTCCTAGTGGTCTTGGTAGCAGTGGACGCCGCCGATGGTTCTATGTGGACAATGCGATCAAGTTCACACAGTGAAGTGACTCGGTGCCGAATATTGTTGTGTAGTATGAGAATGTAGCCTCCCATTGTCCAACACTTGTCCACACCGAATTTTGTCCGCGCTGCCATGAACGTGGTATGGCGCGTCTTTGTAAGGAACTCCGACATGGTGGTTCCACTGCCCTTCAGCTTCGTCTTGACGGACCACACTTTCTCTTTGGTAGCCAACTCATGGAATTTGATCACAATTGGCCGTGGCTTTTGATTATTAGTGCGGCCCATGCGATGGCAGCGCTTGATGTTGGAGACAGTGAACTCGCCCAACTGAAGTTGGTTCTGAACAATCTTTAACACCACTTGTTCAGTCTGCTCATTACTCACCTCCGGCACACCGTGGAGCAATAACATTTTTTGGCGGCTTCGCATCTCAAGACGGTCAAAATCCTGAGCAAGTGCTTTGACTTGCTTCTGTAAATTAGCAAGTACATCATGCGTAAAGGTCTTGAATGCAGCAAACTCTGAGGCTAAGCTGGTGATGCTGGATGGAGAATTTGATGCATTCTGAAGCTCAGTCTCAAAGCTAGCCATCCGTGCAGTGAACAAATCTTGCATGTTCACTAGTGTGTCCTTAATGGCATCCATGTTTATAAATATTTGTGTGATGGCAGAGAACTGGTTGATGAAAATAGCAGTAGGCAGGTAGTTAAAGTTACTTATTAATAATTTTGCATTAAATAGACTTTTGGATGACTTTTTTAATAGTTTTAATTGAATTTATGAAAGAGCAAAAATTTTTCCAACTTATTAGAATGACTACCCACAAAAAAAAAAAAAAAAAAAAAAAAAAAAAAAAAAAAAAAAAAAAAAAAAAAAAAAAAAAAAAAAAAAAAAAAAAAAAAAAAAAAAAAGTATATTTATAGCATACGATTGTATACGGAAACTAACTAATAATAATTAAAATTAATGTTTTGACTGATTTTAAAAATTCTTTCACCTTTTGTATGCTACTTTATCACTGATCAAAGTAGACAATTTTAATTGCAAGAAAAAAAATGTCCTTCCGTGTGAAGCCGGGACGGGCCGCTAGTTAAGAATAAATTGACTTGCGTACAGTCATGTATATTTAACATACTACTCGGCACATAGATGATCCACTGGTGAGTCGGGCTTCCTCCAGTTACATGGAGGGTAATCAGCCTACTGTGCTACGCTGGCCAGGCGGGTTGGCACGTTGGCACAGGGTTCCAAGTTTTCCTTCTGTTGTGGCTAGGTTTTCAGCCTTGTAAGTTCCTTTTGTTGGCTCTTACGATACCCTCAGGATGGAATAGGGTTGTGATACCATCGCCGTCGAGCCCACGATGAAGTATCTGGGTCTTGTGCTCGACGGCAGGTGGAACTCCGGGAACACCTTCGAAGAATGGCCCCCAAACTACTGGGGGCAGTGGCTGCACTGTCACGGCTGCTGCCCAAACTCGGGGGCCCAAACGCCTCCTGTAGGAGGCTGTACACGGGGGTCGTGCGGCCGATGGCCCTGTATGGCGCACCCGTATGGGCGGATTCCCTGACGGCTCGTAATGCCACATTGTTGCCAAGGCCGCAGCGGGCCATGGCCGTCAGGGTGATAAGGGGGTACCGCACGACCTCCTTCGAAGCGGCAAGCCTTCTGGCCGGGCTCCCTCCGTGGGAGCTTGAGGCTAGGTCCCTCGCAACCTTGTATAAGTGGCGAGGGGCGGAAGTGGCACAAGGGCGTCAACTCTTGCCGCGAGATATAGAGAGACGGCGGTTGGAGTTGCGCCAGGTAGTGAGGGAGGAGTGGGCCTCATTGCTGGCTCACCCTACAGCGGGGCACACACTTGTTGGGGCAATAAGCCCTATCCTAGATGAGTGGCTGGAGCGAAGGCACAGCGCACTCTCCTTCCGGCTGACGCAGGTTCTTTCCGGGCACGGGTGCTTCTCAAAATACCTTTACCGCATCGGCCGGGAGGAGTCCCCAGGATGCTTTCACTGCGCGGATGGCGCTATAGACTCCGCGCAGCACACCCTGGAGGTGTGATGTGCATGGGACGGGTCTCGGCGGAGGCTCGTCTCTGTTGTGGGAAGTCTCTCGCTGCCGGACCTTATTCGATCCATGGTCCGGAGCGAGAGAGCCTGGAGGGAAATGACCTCATTCTGCGAGGTCGTCATGTCCGCCAAGGAGGCGGCTGAGAGGGAGCGGGAGTTGGCCTCCCTACGTCCAACTGGGCGCCACCGCAATCGGCACCGCAGGGCGCAGGATGACCTCCACCCACCGTAAGTGGGTCTGCGGGCGCTAGACCTGGGAAATCCATCGCCTGCGCAATATAGACCCCGGGAGGAAGGCGCGCTGCGTTCCGCGCGTGCCTCCCAGCGGTTGAATGGGGGGAGGCTATTATAGCTATCCCCCAGGTAATCGGAGGGGCCCGCCTCGGAGCTTGGGGCTCCACTAAGGCGAGGCGGGCTGAGGTCCCCAGGGTCCCGGAGCATGCTCTCCTATCAGGGAGTGTATCCCGTGGCCCTAGTTCGGACATTCGAGGATCGCCGATGGTTTTAGTGGTTAGGTCGGGGCGCAATTTACCATCTCTACGCGCCCCGGAGTCCCACATATCCCGGCTAGTCCCAACGGCCGGGAATCCATGAGGATCTCAGACGTAAAAAAAAGGGTTGTGATACCATGTACTCTATGTCCTTCACCACAAGGACTGATCATACATTAGTAATAATATTTCGAGTTTACTTACGCATACCTAACGTCGGTTTCAATTTAAGTTGACATCGACTTTAAATTGTTATTAATTAATTAATTATTAATTATAAAAATAATTATTGTTTAATTGGTGTGTTGTCAATTTAAAATTTTAGTGCAAATTAATTTATGCTTAAATTGTATTGCAATAAAATTGGACCGAAACCACAACGTTTTCTTTTTTTAAAAACCATTCAAGAACGACGAGCTCTAATCAATACAAACGATTAAAAAACGTCCGCCTTTTTTAAATATTTTGAAACACAATCTATAATTTACACACTAAAGAAAGTTACCGAAATAATATTATAATCTTGTAATATTTGAATTAAAACAACAAATACACCTTCACTACAATAGGGTATTGTTATGAAACGTTTATCTATCAAGACAAGTTTTTCAAACATTTGTTCTGCCTTATTATTGTAGGTCGATAGACATCAGCGATATTCAAATGAACAGAAACACATGTAGTTACGTGCTATTATAAAATTAGACAAGCTATTACCGACTATTAAAACATTCATGTGGTAATGTTAGTCGTGTAGCAAAGTCATTCGAGTTGAAAACGGCAGAGGCTATAGTAATTACATACAAGTACTTTACTATACAAGTAAGGGCCCTCGCCCACAGCGACTTTTCTTAGCGATGCATTAGCGATGCGCCGTCGCATGTCCGCATCGTTTCAGTCGCGAAGCGGTCGTTAACTGTGTCCCTCGCCCACGGGGTCGCGATGCTGTCGCGAAATTACATGGCGGACCTCATGTAACAACGTTTAAAATACTAAAAAACTATGATCTTAAATTAATAAATTGTTAAAGAATGTCATATTCGACGTTTTGTGAATTGCTTTCCATTGTAAAACCAGAGTTGACACGCAGAAAGTCACGATGCAGTAGCGCGTCGTCATTGCTACTGTAGCGCGTTTATTAAACGCGCGACATCATAGCTACAAAAAGTCGCCATGGGCGAGGGCCCTTGCTCTCCTGATAGTTCTTGAGTCTTGGAGTTTGATAGTTCTTGAGTTCTATCCAAAAATACGCACTCATGAATTAGTTTAATTTCAATTACTCGTATTTTGCACCAATCCTAGGAAATTAAGTAAACACTGTTTGTAATATTTTATTTTATGAAATCTACAAATGATATACTCGTATTCTCACAAATTTATTTTGTTTCAAAGTACTCCAGCTTAAACATGTATTGTCACTAAGCGGTGTATAGCTAGGTAAAAAATGACGTGTAACAATATCCAAAGTTTGATTGATGAATAATGAAAGTACTTCTCAGCCCATAGATGACCCACTGTTGAGTCGCGACTCCTCCAGTTATATGGAGGGCAATAAGCCTTCTGTGCCACGCTGCCAGACCGGTTGGCACAGAGTTTTTTTTATCAAGTTTTCCTTCTCTTGAAGCTAGGTTTTCGGCCTTGCCATTTCCTTGTCTCGGCTCTTACTACACCCTCAGTATAGAATAGGGTGGTGACACTACGTATTCTAAATCTGTTACCACATGGATATATCTAACTAACGGATCAATGTCACAAAGCATCTGGGCTGGGAAATAATAAAGTTCACTTCATATTGCTGGCAGAGGAAAAAAATGCTATTCTAGCTTTCAAGCATCCGCTCTGGCCAATTCTTACCCTGTACCAATTCAACTGGCCTGCGTGGCACTATAGGCCAATTACTCTCCATGTAAAGGGCAATGGAGAGGGCTATGCTCGGAGTTTCCCTGTGAGATTGAATCAGAAATGAGGAGATACGCAGGAAAACCAGGGTCACCGACATAGCCCACCGGATTGCCAAACTTAAGTGGCGGTGGGCAGGGCACATAGCTCGCAGGACCGACGCCCGATGGGGCAGAAAAGTCCTCGAGTGGCGACCGCGGTCCGGAAGGCGCAGTGCTAGTAGGCCTCCCACACGGTGGGCCGACGAATGATGAAGGTCGCCGGAAAGCAGTGGATGCGGGCGACCCAGGACCGGCCTATGTGGAGATCCTTGGGGGAGGCCTATGTCCAGCAGTGGACGTCTTTTGGCTGAAATGATGGAATGATGATTGGGAGGAGGCCTGACTAAGTAGGGGGTAATAGTAATAGTAGTTAGATAACTTCCTCTATTTATCAAAAATTATAAGTTAGAGTTGGATATAGACGACAGTATTACTTGTTTAATCTAAGGTTCCACGACGCCGTTGGATACGTATTTGTTGCAACTTTGAGAATTCTGTACAATGCAACAGCCTTCAGGAAAAGTTGGACTGAGAACTTTATCAATCGGCAAAATCCTGATTTTATTATAACAACAGACTTAGCTCTGTGTACTGAATTCATTTTCATTGAAAGTTTAAATTTATTCGAGAATATGCGAATTGGTATTGACAGTATGAACTGGAGATTCACCAGTATTTAGATTATGAAGTCAGTGTGGTGACGGATTAAGAATACATGGTGTCACCATCCCATTCCATCCTGAGGGTTTCCTAAGAGTCAACAGAAGGAAATGATAAGGCTGAAAACCTAGCTGCAAGAGAAGGAAAACTTGATACGAACCCTTTTCTTTTTTCGCCCTGGGTAAAATCCTTTATGGACTTCCTCGCCGGCCACAGGGATGGCCAGCGAGGGGAGTGTGGGACTCTCCCCCATAGTGGGGACCCGCCCCGGCTTCGCACGGGTGCAATGATGAACCTCTAAATTTATCCGTGTACAATATTATGCATTTATTATACATTATAAACCTTACTCTTGAATCACTCTATCTATTAAAAACAAACTGTTTCAAAATCCGTTGCGAAGTTTTAAAGATTTAAGCATACATAGGGACGGACAGACGACAGCGACTTTATTTTATACTATGTAGTGATAGTGATAGTGAGAAGCGGGTCCAATGGACGCAACTTTCACCAATTAGTAGCCTTGGCACACGCACTGATATTTTCTGATTTTCCCAGCATATCAGAAACATACACTTGACAATAAATAAACACCAACTGTTTGCAAAACAAAAACGCAATTATTGAAATAATCACCATCCGTCATGGGGCTTAAGACATTAAGATAAGAGCTACGAGATAAGGATCCTGTCTGAAACAGAAATAGGGCATCGGATATTAAACAGAGCCAAGTGTTCTTGTGTAAAGGCTGATTCATCAACACATAAAATGGACAGTGGGAGCTGAAACTAGCATTTATGTTCGTCGGTGGTTTTATTATAAATAAAGCGATCCACTGTGTGTAAATATTGGTAGTAAGCAGGTTAATTTGGTGTCGCTGTTTATAAAGTTTAACTCAACACTTCAAATCCTTAATTGCATAATTAGGACTAACTTTAAAAAAAAAATTCTTCGCCAACAAGTCTAACTTGAGGGCGACCCGCAACCTTTTTAGTAATTGTAATACGCTTACTGTTCTTTTTGACTGTCGAGTGTTTTTTTGTTTTTTACCAATTGACAAATATAAGGGAACACACACTGAGTGTGTTAATAAAAACTGCAAGAAAATTATGGTTGCCTTCAGTCATTAATAAGACTAGTATCGCTTAAACACACAGAATTGAGGTTAATTCATATTCTTCATTCACGTATACTTTGTTTTTTAAAATTCAATAGTAAATATAGCTCTGTTCGTAACATTAAGTGCTTTAAAGAACGTGACAAATATCCTACAACCATGATGATATGATGAAAGTATATGATGAAAGTAGCATAACTTGAGAAATAATCTCAGTGCACCCAGGAAATATTAGAACTCAGAGTACTAAGAAAGGGTAATAATAATGATAACCTATTGGTTGATTTTCACTAAGATCTCTGTTTTGTGATAGAAATCTGATTCAGAAATACGTCGATGGCTGCCTAATATTTCTAGATAGCTTCTGCTTCTTTTGATTATTTCTATGCCATCACTTCGAATGGCTTTGTTAAACTTTTAATAATAATATTATGACAAATAAAAAAAACATTTTCACTGCGTAGAACCCATCAGTCCGACCAATTTATTATTCAGATACGTTAATATAACATTTAATATTTCATCAAGGTTTCGTTTAAATTTAAGAAGGAATAGCTAGAGCCGTAAAAATTTTAATATTAGGTAAAACATCGCTGTGACCCATTTTTTCGTGGAGCTCTTTCGGAAACGTGCCTATATATCTTTTTTGTAACTTACGAATGTAAGTCCTTCTGAAAGCTTCTGAGAAGCACTCTTTCACTACACCGGATGTTTCCCAAGGTGCGTGAATACATCGCTCCAATGCTGAATAATACTTACATTCCATTTTTGTAACACGTTGGTAAATCGTCTTTCTTTTTACTTCATAAAATTTGTGGAAAATTTCAAAGTAAATTTGAGACATAAACTTATGAATTCTGAATTTAAATTTGTGAATTTAATTGAGATTGGGACGTCCTCCAATTTGTTGACCCTAAATTAGACAACTGCGCCACGCTGGCCAGGCGGATTGAAGCGGAATTATTCTTAATGTGGTCATATTCATATAAACTACTAGCTTTTGTGCGCGGCTTCGCCCGCGTGGGCGTCGAACCCGTGCATATTTTTTATGAAACTAAAATCGGTTATTGTGACTAAACTATGATAGTTAGATATGTGCTCTCGCACCCGTAGTACATCATTTTGTTCTATTGTCAATAGTTTTTGCAGCGCACGCATAAATAGGTTTTCGATTTTACACCTTGGTTTACAAAATCGCAATTTTCATACGGATCCCTAATTCTTTTGAAAATAAAATATAGCCTAAAATGGACTATCTAACACTGAAAGATTTTTTGAAATCGGACCAGTAGTTCCCGAGATTAGCGCGTTCAAACAAATAAACAAACAAACACACAAACAAACAAACTCTGCAGCTTTATATATTAGTATAGATTAGTTAACATTATTATCAGCCCATTAGCTATGACCTTATAGCTGTAGAATGGAATGGTGACAATATATTTTTAAAATATGTCTCAGTGTGTTTAAAAATGTAAAAATGTTTAACCGGGACTCCGGGGGTCGAAAATATGGTAATTGGCGTCCCTACATACTGCACTGGCCGAATCAGAGCCAATGGGGATTTCCAGATCCAAATGGTTTTTTATTCGAATAAATTAATATGAATATCTTCAAGTGGTCAAAAAATAATTAAAACAATTTAAAAGACATATTTAGTCAAGC
Organism: Clostera curtula; assembly: GCA_905475355.2. Taxonomy (NCBI): domain Eukaryota; kingdom Metazoa; phylum Arthropoda; class Insecta; order Lepidoptera; family Notodontidae; genus Clostera; species Clostera curtula. Next base: position 9,585,125 of record FR997797.1, on the reverse strand, counting down.
CTTTTTTTAACGTCGGAGGTCCTCATGGATACCCGGCCGTTGGAGGACTGGCCGGGGTATGTGGGACGCCGGGGCGCGTAGAGAAGGTAAATTGCGCCCCGAACTACCCACTAAAACCGACGGCGATCCTCGACTGCAAAAATCCAGATTTTTAGTCAAGCATCCTTCAACTTTATGGTGGTACCTTACTATACAGGGTTTGTATCAAGTTTTCTTTCTCTTGCGGCTCCTTTATTCGCCTAGTACGGGTTGGTGACATTGTGTATTCTAAATCCATCACCACACGGAAATTCTAGTATATACGAAGTATAAAGTCATTGGTTTGCAATAAATTTATTTACGGCCCGAGCTCTTAAATAGACAACAAAACTAACTAAACTATGATTGTTTAAGTACATTTTCAAACTGAAAACTGTGGGAAATTTGCTGTTTTATCTCAACTTGGGATAAATGATAAGCCAAATTGAATTAAGTCTACAGTAAGATGGCTACTTCTTTAGTCCATCCAACTTGTTAAAGTATTAATAGCTTAAAAGGAATTTTAGTATCTATTTTAATTAAATAAAGAACAAAAGGGCTACTAAAATTATAATCGGGAGAGAAATAGTATATTTCTACAGTACGGTAATAACAAACATAATCACCACGGCCCTAACAATGACACACTTACTCGTATTATGATAGTTAATATTTGCATCATTATTCGTCTTTCCATAGGACTTTGTCACTTTACGTCGCGTCGGTCCAACTATGAGATTATCTAGAACCATCATTTCGTTGTAGACGTTATGTAAAATATGATGATTCAAAGATCTCGACACGAAAGGTAGGCAAAAGTGATGCTTAAAGTTTATTTCTAACTTCCTCTATTTAATTTAATTTAGAATATAATTTTTATATGTCACGAAAATTTTTAGGTCCTCCTAACTACTTTAGTTTTTGAATACACGTCAGAGGATACTCATCCCAACTTACCTGTCCGGTAGTTGTGGTATAGTATACGGGTATGCGACCCCGGCTTCCTTAGCTATTACTGTCCTATCCCTTGCCCTCCTGGGCGGTAATATCCTACATTTCCTATTCCCCACTCTAACTTACCAGTCTTCCTTTTCACACCACCTATCCTTCTCTTTCCCTATCCCTACCATCTCCGCCAATCCAACGTCTGCCGCGCGGATGGATGCATGGCTAGGGGCAAGCTTAGTCGTTAGCGTGCCACACTGCCCTGGGACCGGGCGACCCAGAATTAGGCTAGCCTTACCCTGGCATGCGGGGCTCTGCTGGGGTGGACAAACCTTTCCCTTGCTATTCGTGGGAACGCTATGGCTAATAATACATTTAATTTAATTAACCAAAATGGCGGCGATGTGGTTCGCCACCCATCACGTCTCGTTTCTCGCGGGGGCGAAAAGCGGCCCATGGAGAGCCGCTTCGCTACGTTGAATGTGAGAGGAGGAATGGATGGTAAGGTAGATGAAGGGAATAATGAAAGTGGACGAAGCGAAACAAGTATGTATGGATCGTAGCAAGTGGAAAGAAGTGGTCTCTGCCTACCCCTACGGGAAAGAGGCGTGATTATATGTATGTATGTAAATTTACCTAAGAAGGTACATTTATATTTTCTGCTTCTTTTTGTAACTTCTGGTTATGGGTCCAAAAAACGTAGTACCGTAGGCTAGCCTTTATCAGATTGCAACAGCCAAGGGCGGATCCAGCTTTGGCGCCAGGAGGGGGTCACATAGTCGTGGTCAAGTCAAGAACTTATAATTTAATTTTGATAACAATAGATACAAGTAAAGTACGGTTCGATTCCGGGGTCGGGCAAGTGTCTTTGTCTAAACCAGAGGCACTGGCTCGGAGTCTGGGTGTCATTTCTATATATAATATGTATGTATTTACAAAAAAAATATGTATATAAGTAGTTTATCATCCATCTCGTTACCATAACACAAGCATTAAGTTGCTTAGCTTGGGACGAGATGGCGTTGTGTGAAATGTCCAAGGATATTTATTTATTTATTTATTTATGTACGTAAGTACTGTACTTAAAAATATTTATTCTTTATTGTACACTTGAAAAACTCCACACATAATAACTTGTACATATCCACGTACATATTTCCCTCTTGAAGACACCCAGAGAACCACTATCACGCACTGAATGAGGCAGCCTATTTAAATTCCGTAACCGTGGTTAATGATTTTGTCATAACAGCTAGAGGTATGTCACCCGTCGACATGACATGACGCAAAACTCCGCAAAATTGAAGAGGTGGTACGACAAGGATTTCCAACAAACAAAATAGAAACAGACAACATACATACGTAAGTCACACTATAAGTTTTGCGTAACTTAAAAAATATGTTATAACTATAATATTGTGTTTATTGCTTTTCAAAAGATTACATTTCAAACATTTTTTCATGCGATTGAACCGTTTTTTTAATTAAACAGGAGGACCACAGATCTGAATGCATGTTTTCTACGTGATTGATTGAACGCTATCACTGCCTCTTCGGAGTTGGAAAAATGTAACCTCTGATGAAATGTTTGATTTTGGGGAAAATACAAAAATCACAGGGTGCTAGATCGAGGCTATGCGCAGGATGGGTGACGAGTTGTACTTTTCCGGAAGCTAAAATGACTTTGTTTTGTTGGCCGTGTGTGAAGAAGCGTTGTCATGATGTAGGAGAACGCGGCTTTTTGGTCGTCTTGCGCGAACTTTTTCTAACACGCTGGGCAAACAACTAGCTACCGACTATAAATAAAAAAAGAGATTATTACACAAAAGACATTATTATAAAAAAATTACTCAGCATTTGGGATATTAAATTAAATGAAATAGGACCGCAAATTATTAAAAAAAGAATGACGAGCCCTCTGATTTTCTTGCCAGTTCTTTTCAGCAGTGGTCGCGTTCCGAACTGGTGGTAAACTACAATATATGCATTCTATATATTTTTTTAATATGTTGACAATTTTTAAGTGTCCATTGTGTCCTATACAAAATAAATTATTTGACTTTGACTTAAACATTACAATTTCGAACAATACATATTTTTTTTATTACGTTGTCCGTGTTTTAACGCTGATATTCTGCTGAATCCCAGTAGTGGCATACGGATACCAAGCTGCAAGCACTTGAGGTCTAACGTAAATCTAAGTATGGGGTCTATGCGGTCTATGGTTTTGCTTCGAATAGTTCGTGTGACGTGTAGTAGTTATATAATTAAATAAGTAGACTACAAAAAAAATACAACAAATTCATTCAATAATAAAAAAAAATATTACAATAAATAAAAAACCGACAATACTTAAAAACATTAAACATAATGATTACATTTGTATTAAAATACCAATAATATCTAATAAATTAATATAAATATACGACAATTTATATAAATAATGAAATCCCGACTGCATGCAATTATAATTACTTGAAAATAAAAATTAAATATGTGGTGGCAGCATCTTTCTTTGCTTAGATTATAGATATATTTGTAATAATTAGTCCTTGTTTCTTTTGTTCCTTAATAAGGTATTGTTTTACATAAAATCTGTATGGTGATAAAATATATAAATAAAATCATTATGTTCAATTAGTGGTCCACCTAAGTCCTGGAACCAGCTCAGGGGGGGGTCATGACCCCCATGACCTCCCCCCTGGATCCGCCCTTGGCAACAGCATCGATTCATCAATGTGACATTTATGTATCTCACCCTGATGGAATTTTCCCTCCCAGTTGACACAAACCCTCATTCATACATTGACATGCAATAGATTTCTCGGTTAAATAAAACAAGTAAACTTTACTCCCTACTAGTTAATTGTCAGTTACAATTATTACATCTGAAAGGCCAATAGCAATCAATGAAATAGTAACTTACAAATAACTATCAAAACTTCGTAACGGTTATACGTACCGAGACGATTCGATTATCGTCAAAGGGCTAACTCGAATTGATTTGATTTCGTAATAGTTTTCTCATCGCAACTAAATATATCACATCGTTAAAGTGATGGTTTAATGGCCCACTTTTCATTGAATAAAGACAAAGTGACTGCGGGGCGTGAATAAAAACGTCGAGCGGCGCAACTCGTTGATTTATGGGTTATTTCTGTGACGCATAAAACAGCGCACCTGATATTCCCCGTTAAAAGGGTGAAATGGAATTAAGTGTATTTGAATAAGCCTCGAAGCCGGCAGAAAAGTCCTTGAGTGGTGACCACGTTCCGGACAGCGCAGTGCTGGTAGGCCTCCCACACGGTGGACCGACGACCTGGTTAAGGTCGCGGGAAAGCGATGGGCGTATCAGGGCCGACTTTCGTGGAAATCCTCTATTCCCAGCAGTGGACGTCTTTTGGCTGAAATGGTGATGAATATCGTGTCTCGTATTATAATACTTACTCGAGTTACCTTCATTATATTGAAATCGAATATACCGATATTTTCTGAGAGACACAGATGGCTCTCACAAGTCAGGCGTTGAGCCGGACGGAGTATCCGATATTGTTTTATAAGTCAAGCTCGAAAAGTATCTATTTCGATGTCCATAGTGCCAGAGTTTGAATTAAAATTGTATTCTAAATTATTAACGGAATGAAGGCAAAATATAGTGGGATTTTTTGCTTACTACAACAACTTACAACAGTAGTGTACTACTAAAGGCAGAATTAATTTGAAACAGGTTTTATTAGGATGTTCCTACATCAAAAAGGTTCTTTTCTTGTTCTATAACCTTCATATGAAAAATAAGTATAATATACACGTGCAGCGTCAGCCATGTTTTGTTCATTTATTCCCGGCCGTTCGGGGACTGCCCGGGTTACGTAAGACTGGGGCGCGTGGAAATGGTAAGTTGCGCCCCAACCAACCCACTAAAACCGACGGCCGTTGGGGGAGCATGCTTCGTGACCCAGAGGGCCTAGGCCCATCTCGTTTAGTGGAGCCCCATGCCCCGAGGCTGGCCCCTCCGATCATGGGGGAGGGGCTTACAGCCCCCCGTTCCATCGTGATAGGTGTGAAAGATGCACGCAGTTTGTGGCGTTGCGAAGCGTCAGAGCTGCAGGCAGGTCAAAGGGCACCTCAAGGTCACGAAGCATGTTCCGCCATTAAAGAACGAAACACGTGGCTTATATTCGAGCAGTTAAAAAGCGCATAACCCAGCTAGTCCCAAACGGGTATCCATGAGGATTTTCATTGTAAAAAAGGTGTCATTTTTCACATGGATTTCGTGTATCAACTTCCATTAATGTTCTAATGCACACAAAAGCACACAAGATAAGTACAAGAGCCAAACGTTGCTTTATCCGCAGGTTAATTGTATTTGGCACTGTCACAATCCGCTAGGCAACGATTTCCCGCTCATAATATATCACCAGTAATACGAAGTACACAATAGATTCTTTTCAAATGTTTGCCCTATGTTATAACAATTTATCAGCACAATCTTACCTTGACACACTATTCTAGTGTAGTATAATAGGTAACTGACATAATGGTGAGATACTAATAACATCTAGAATTCATAAACACAAATACATGTGTTAACAAAATCGAACACCACAGCTTTTTGACATGTCTTTTTATGTGTCCAGTTGAGGTTATTTTGCAGCACATGGTGGTCAAGTTCCACATAGCTCTCCTAAATATGTAAGGCAGATTTACAGTAATAGCTTAAGAATTTTCCATTTTACCTAATGGATTTTCCGTAGGTAATCCAATATACCTCTAATGAATCGGAGGCCAAAACAATAGACAATCAAATATTGCTTATTAAATAGCCGGCTTTACCATAAAGCCTTTTTGTACATCAATAATTAAATTCAAGCGAATCCACTTACCTTCAAAATTGTTCAGATAAGAAGCATTATCTGAATTCGATACATGTATATTAAACGGAGCAACCGCCCAAATACAACGCCCAAGCATAAGTTGCTAATGTATTTCAAACTCATAATGCCATGATCCTTTCCTGGTAAGGTCCAATTAATCAAACAAACTTTTGATACAGTTTGTGTTTATATGTATTTTGTATACAAGAAATTCCAAGAAAACATTCTACCTAATGACGGTTTTAGAACACATACATACTGTGTACTACTACTACTATTCCATTTCATCCTAAGGGTGGAGATGATGGTGTATCACTATCATCACTACATAGTATAAAACAAAGTCGCTGTCGCCTGTCCCTCCCTATGTATGCTTATATCTTTAAAACTACGCAACGGATTTTGAAGCGGTTTAATAGATAGAGTGATTCAAGAGAAATGTTTATATGTATAATACATTCAGACTGCCTCGTTTGTCTAGTGGTTAGATGTGCCGCCTTTGGATCAACGGGTCCTGGGTTCGATTCCGGGGTCGGGCAAGTGTCTTTGTCTAAACCAGAGACACTGGCTCGGAGTCTGCGTGTCATTTCTATCTATTATAAGTATGTATTTACAAAAAAAAATGTATCTTAGTAGTTTATCATCCATCTCGTTACAATAAGCATTAAGTTGCTTAACTTGGGACGAGATGGCGTTGTGTGAAATGTCCAAGGATATTTATTTATTTACATGCATTATTGCACCCGTGCGGAGCCGGGCCGGGTCACTAGTTCTATATAAACAAATCCTTAACTACTTCAAACAGCAAAATAATTCCACAACAAATATTGGCATGTTCGAGAAGGTTCTGTAAACGTTGCGTAGGCTATTTTCCATTATGGGTCAGCCCTGACGTGGTCGACGAGGATTACTTAGGGATGCCATATGTCGCTTGCTTTTGTCCGAGTTTCCTTCGGATCTAACCTACTTTACAGTAAGGCAATCCGAAGTTTAGACAGTTGAATGGGAGAGATAAAGTGTTTGGGTTGGTTTTGGTACAGATATTTGAATTTCACGTTAATATTAATATATTGTTAAGATCATCACTCAATAGGGCGTGGTATGTTTTAGATCAGTTTGGTTTATTGAGCTTGAGCACAGTGATGGCTTTTTAGGCAAAAGGCAAGCGAGTAAACTACTAGATACTTATGTGACACTATGTACTATATACTTATGTGTAACACAGCGTGGTTTTTATTTTTATTAATATTTTAAAAGATAGAAAATGTAAAAAAAAGAATAGTACACAGAATCGTAAAACATTGAATAAGACCGCAGAGTGGCCAGGATTTTCTCATTGCTAACCTAAGACGGATACATATTATAGTTAAGTTAGTGAAATATCTACATTATCTTATTATGTAGTACTTTAAAAAAAACAAGAAATAATAAATTTGTGTCACTAAGCAAGCAAGGTTCCATCCGGAGCATTGCTTAGGGCATCAAAACTGCCTTTTAAACAATATATCTCTAAATAATGTATCTCTTGTGCTAGTCACAGGCGAAAAAGGCTATGTTATTTAAATAGGCGTGTATCTTCTTCCGTCTTCTTGTCCGTGTGGTGTCGGATTTAGAATACGTAGAGTCACCACCCCATTCCATCCTGAGGGTGACGTAAGAGCCGACTAAAGGAAATGACAAGGCCGATAACTCATCCGCAAGAGAAGGAAAACTTAATGCGAAACCCCTTGCCAACCCGTATGACCAGCGTGGCACAGTAGGCTAATTACCCTCCATTTAAATGGAGGAGGCCCGATTCAGCAGTGGGTCCTTTATGGGCTGAGTAGTATTATCTTCATCAAAAATAGATCTGCGGTTAAGCTATGAAAATGTTACAGACAGAAAAACAAACAGAGTAACTTTCGCAATTTGGACAAGTTAAACATAAAGAAATTTGCCTCTACAATGAAACCACCATGATTAATTTGGTTTTTGTTCAAGTTCAAACTAGCTTCGTTAGGACTCATCATCATCATAATTTCAGTCAAAACGTCTGGCCTCCCTGCTTTGGCCCTAAAATGGCCTCCCCTCCTTATGACTATTTCTTTTGTCCCGTTTAATAAGGTCTTGCGGATAATGTTTCTGATAATTAATCCGGCCATTGATTTGCTTCAAGTTTTAACAATGTATCCTGTAGGTATCTTAAGAGGCAACTCAGACCACAACAACAGGCCAGTAAACCTCTACCGCAAGAGAAAAACATTTAGATAACAATTCCAGTCGCAATCTGCGAGCGAGGCGGAGTGGAGTAGTTTCCCACGGAAAATTGGAGGGAACCCGACTCAAAATTGTGTGATTCATGGGCTGAGATAGTTTAAACGCCTAATACGGTATAAGTCAGTAGTAGTGAGTTAGTCAGTATTATTACATATACAGGGTGATTTTTGGACCACTCTCCAAATTTAAATAGGTGCTTCAGACCATGAAAGTAAACCACTTTCCCAAAGAAACACGGGCCGAAAAGTGAAAAAAAAATCAGACTTCCATACGAAATCGACCTCGTGATCGAGCAGTTATCTATGGGAGGGTCTAATTTTTTTTTTCAATTTTCGACCCATTTTTCTTTTTTGTAACATTTTTTCTGCCATTTTTGTAAATAGACAGACCTAAGAAAACGAGATATTTCGAGAAATTAGTCAACTTTTTTGTGACATTTATGTCAATAGACAGCCCTAAGAAAACAAGATATTTCGAGAAATTAGTTTGTATTGCCGGATTGCGGCGAGCGCAAATTTTATTCACACTTTATGCCAATTCACGTAAGAGCATGTAAACGTAAGCGTTTATGGGTAGCGTTAGGGTTTGCAGGCTTTGACGTCATACTATAGGCATTAGTTAGGCTTTAAATAGTAGCTATTATTATTATTGGATAATATTAACTAGTTTAGTGCGTTATGTGACGTATTTAAAATAATACTATCATCACCCGTTACCGTGCTAAGGGTAACTTGACGAGATGATTAAAGGATCCGAATAGATAAGTAGCCTTTGCCTCGAAAGAAGGCACCTAAATATGGAACCGTGTACGACTGGCCATTATCTACGTTACGCTAAGTTATCTCCTTGTAAAATGGAGAATAGACATACAAAAAGTTACTTATATCGGTGGACAGTTCGCTACACACTCCGTGCGGTGACGGATTTAGAATACATAGTATCACCACCCCATTCCATCCTGAGGGTGTCGTAAGGACAAAAGGAAATGACAAGGCCGGATACCTAGCTGCAAGAGACGGAAAAATTGAATGAAACCCTGTGCCAACCCGTTGGGCCAGCGTGGCGCATTAGGCTAATTACCGACTCAGTAGTAGGCCGTCTATGGGCTGAGTGTAGTAAAAGTAGACATTTTGTCATCTTTACATTGCTATGCATTAAATTCTTCAATGACAAAAGATAACACACGGTTGGCGCAGTGGTGGAGTGATCGACTGCTGCGCAGCAGGTCGCGGGTTCGGTGCCCGCACGGAAGAAATATTTGTACGACCTACAAGTATTTTTTCCGGGTCTGGGTGTTTTCTATCTATAATATGTATGTATTTACAAAAAAAAAATTATATAAGTAGTTTATCATCCATCTCGTTACCATAACACAAGCATTAAGTTGCTTAGCTTGGGACGAGATGGCGATGTGTGAAATGTCCAAGGATATCTTAATATATATATTTCTTGTGTGCGTGTGTATGTGACTGAACTCCTCCTAAACGGCTGAACCGATTTGAATGAAATTTTTTGTATGCGTTTGGGTGGCACCGAGGATGGTTTAGATTCACAAATCAGCCCGACAGATGGCGCTGCAGTCGGTAAACAAATATCATGCAGGACAACGTCTGCCCGGTCAGCTAGTTTATATATATATTTATAATAAAAATTTAAAATATTAGACCCAAAATAAAACCACCGTAAATTTTGCCGTGCTCATTCTCAGATAAATCGTATATTATCTATAATGCAATCGGAAAACCTATGCTTTTTGTAACATTTATAAGTGGCACCGTTTGGTTAACTGAAATGACGTAACGTTAACGAGTAGGATATGGAGTGCGCAGTGTCATATTACGGTCTGCGGTCGAGTGGCGGGCGCTTAGTCACAACCAGGGCGAACCTACTCAAGCGAGTAGAGAGCTCAGAGGAGCTCTCAGTAAGGTGCCTATAGGAAGAATATCAAGATATAGGACACAGGAAACTTATCTTAATTAAAAAAAAATAACGTGTAGGTGGTGATGCTTACAGTATTGGTGCCTTTTTTATCACCGGTGAATGCGTTTGACCATAGGCTTGCGTGAGGGAAAGGAACGAAAAGATGGAGTCGGCAATTCAAGGTAACGCCCTGTGGGACACCGACTCTCACATACACACGACGAGAACACACACAGTAAAACTGCTTGGTGCCGCAGTAAAACTTAGATGTGTTGGGGGTGGTAGCTATTAGACCAAGCGTGCTGGGTTTTGTTAACTTTTACAACACGTGTTAGTTCCCTGCGTGCGATGGAGAAGTTTTATATTCTGCCCCGTTCTCACACGGGGGTAAGGTAGGTAAGGTTTAAGGTATACTAAAAACTTTTATTTTACGTTGAACGCCATCCTGGAGACGCGGCTATTGGTTATGTGTGGTATAATTTACCTCTCTGACCTATCCACCAGCTGCTGATCGCGGCGTCAGCCCTAGCCCCCACGCCCGGACACCCCTTTACTTCTGAGCTTGAGGGATCTATCGGCCTGGACCACTCTACCACCTCGCCTTGTGTCGCGGTAATTTAGAGCTTCCAAAGCAACTCTGAGGACAGAGGCATCGAGTTCCGTATTACGTTTACACTCTCTTGCGCCTAGGTTTTTCCTTTTGGGTGGCAATTACAACACGCTCAGGAAGAAATAGGGTGGCTCTATGTATTCAAAACACAATGTATTGTATTGTAAATGCGTTGTGTATATAAAATAAAGCCACATGAAATGAGAATTGATAGAAGAGCAGCCTATTATAATTTGATATGAAATGTGTCTGGTAATAATGTTCAAAGGATCGAATCGTCCCAGAACGCCGATTCAGTCTACTCACGTCAATGTTTCCGTTAAAAAACTGTTGAGATATGACGGCTGTCGTTTTGGTATGTCATTCCCAAACATTTTATTTTTGCCAATGCTCCGGGCATTTGCAACCGAGGGCTTTCTGGTGGATGACATTTGATGTAGGTAATTTATCTTCAGCAAATGGGGCTGGCAATAGCTACGCATTGCTTTAAAAAAAAGTATTTTTTGTGGTCGTAAATTACTTGCTCGTAAACTGCCCCGGGATAACGGTTAGTGCAGCAGTTACATTGAAAAAAAAAAATAAAAATTAGTTACAGCTTTACAGACAGATTGATTCTCCTTCAAGATCCCCGAGAAGGAATGGTATGGTGACACTATGTTTAAAATATTTAAGGATTTTCGTGATTTTCGATTGACAAGAGTAAACATTTGCTCTAAAACTAATTAAGCAAGTTATTACACATAATTGAAGCTCGATAAACTGCGCTGGTGTTGCTACTAACTGATACTATTGCCTTGTAAATGCTCCGTATTGTAGCGGTAATGTCTTCCGGTAGCGAGCACGACACCGGACGTCTCTATAAACAACCTAGAACCAACAGATGATTAGGTACAGAAATCAAGCTCATGCATAAATCTCAGTTTTCATACCTACTCTGGGCTATGTGAAAATATTTTCGTGGCATTCCTTAGGCAACTACTTGTTTGTTTCATTCTCGAGATTAACAATCAATACACTGAACAGTAATGTGCAATGTGTCTGAAACGTTGGGGTCAAAGAACCGTCAGGAGCATTTCTGCAATGTGCAAAGATCGTGAAAACCTAAGACATAGTTACAATAATCTCTTTTTTGTCGCTTTAACATTGCAAAAGCACTAAACTCAGTACCCAACTGTGCCGAGATATCGTGTTAGTGATATATATGTGTGCGTAGCTCGAGTACACTTAGTGCGTCTTTTTCTCATCAACATTTTCAGAATTCATATTATTCTTCTTCCTAAACTATCACGAGTTGTCCGACCGTAGCACATTTCTGAGCGTAATAATATGTTAAGTGTTTATCACATAACATATTATCTATATTAATAATTTCGTCAAGGGGTACGGTAGACTCGATCGAAACCTTATAAGAATAACAAAACATAAAATATATTGATTTCGAGTCGACAACATATATCCGCAAAATTCGGATTATGGAGAATTTCGTTAAATTCTAATGGCACTGACAAACAAACCGCAGTCGCCATCTTGGGTAGTTATTATGGCCGCGTTCCGTAACAGTTATGACAGTTTCATGACAGTTGGGACCAGAATCGTTTCGGAACGCGTTTGAAATAATAGTTCAAGAATATTTATTTCACTTTTTTCACGTTCCGTTTCATACTAGCTCTTAGATAACCCTCGCCAATCAACACATCGAGACATCTCGTGCGTCGCGCCGAAGAAGTATCCATCACAAAGAACTGTGACTCATTTGACTGTGTAAAACGAAATGTCTTGCCGGAAACATTGGGTAAATCATAACAAAACTAAATACATTTCTTCAGTCGTTGACGTTTCGCGAAAATATTCATTTTGACACTTTTTTATGATATACATACTCTTTCTTCAAACGTGTTCTTTCTCTAAACCTGAGATTGGCTAATTGCAATAACAACCATAGAAAAAGAATACTAACCATAACCATAAAAGTAGAAGATAGTTCAAATGTCATTTAGTTTTGCATAGTGATTTACTTTGTTTGGATTATACACATTAAGCCAAAAACTTATGTATTTCATAAAATCTTTCATTGGCCGTGTCTTTGTCTTTGTTTGGTCTTTTGTTTGATGATACGTATATCATTTTGTTAACAGCCGAATCTCCTTGCATTTGGTAAACATTGTCACAATTGTAGAAAGTGGATGCAGCGAAGGGCTCTTCGTAAAGATGGTAATTCACGTGTCATTGATGCCGAAATTATTTGTGGTAGCCATGTCTGCAGAAAGTCTTTTAAATTTAGTCGGCTTCAGTTTTCCATTCGCATAGCATTCTCTATGACAATTAATAAAAGCCAGGGATAAACTTTCGACAAAATCGGTCTATTTTTACCTAATCCTGTGTTCACCCATGGCCAGCTGTATGTTGCTTTCTCTCGAGTTCGAAGATTCGATGATGTAAAAATTCAAATTATCAATACCACTAAACAAGGCTTGAAAGGTGATAAATATTTAACGAAACATTTTATTTATAGAGACATTTCATGATAACGATACAATTTACATACTTCCTAATATTATTTTTGATTTAGCCGATTTGAATAGAGAACAACAATTTCATATTTTATTTTTAAAACTAGCAACCCGCCCCGGCTACGCACGGGTGCAATGATGAACCTCTAAATTTATCAGTGTTTCTTTACTATATGATGTATTATACATATAAACATTCCTCTTAAATCACTATATCTATTAAAAAAAAACGCTTCAAAATCCGTTGCGTAATTTTAAAGATTTAAGCATACATATTGACGGACAGACGACAGCGACTTTGTTTTATACTATGTAGTGATTAGTAAGTATTTACCTACCCGCCAAAGTAGAGAAAAGACTGCGTGCTTAAAACAAAGAAGTTTACAGAGAATAAACTTTAAAAGTTATAGGTTTTGTTAATTTATGTTAGTTTATTTTGAATGTTGATTTAAAATAAAATTTATTTGTGTAATAACTATTGCAGTTTTTCTTTACTATATTTATTAAACACGTTGAACGAAGTTGTACAAATCTATGGCTTGCTTACCTATAATATTCCTTGAGAACCGATGACTACAGAAATATTTACCTACATTGTGTACCTAGATGTGTATTATGAGTCACATTTCACCCGAGCGGAGCCGGGTTTTCTTCTAGTTATTACATAATATTCTGTATCTAACTATTTTGTGTGTGAACCTTTAAAGTAGTAATTACTCCATTACGTAACTTGCTAGAAGGGTAAACACATTGTTAAGTTGACCTATCAAGTTCTCTCAGTTTTTCTATTGTTTAAATTTTATCACTAGCTTATGCGCGCGGCTTTGTCCACGTGGACTTCAAGCCGCACGGGAATGCAAGTGGCAGATCACTTAGCCGCAAGAGAAGGAAAACTTGATACAAACCATGTGCCAACCCGTCTTGCCAGCTAATTTCCCTCCATGGATTTGGAGGAGGCCTGAATCAGTAGTGGGTCATTTATGGGCTGAAACGAAACATACACATACTTACATACAAAAATACAAATCTTTCCTCTTTATAATATTAGCACAGAGAAAATTAACAATAGCTCTGTAACTGCTGGACTATAATGAAATGTAGAGTATCATGTTCTAAACAATAAAATGTAACCACAAATTTCAAGGAACGAATCACGATATAACATCTTGATTTGTCTTGTAATTTAATCTCCAGAAAAAATGAAGGCAATGTTTTGTGATACAGCGTGTAACAGAAACACTAAAGCAGTAACGGAAGGATTCATTGTGCCACTAATATAGATATTGCCTGCAAAAAATAATAAAAAAAACAGCAAACTGTTTTCTTAAAATAAAAATATCGTGACTTGGGAAATAAGCATCGTAGACTACAGATTAGGAAGATTGTAGTTTAATATATTGTAAAAGTGTGTAATGATTTGAATTTCGAACGTTAAATAATATTTTTACCACGGAGACAGCTTAAAAAATACATTTGAAATGGAACGGAACGCGACGTATTCCGTACCTATTCCAGAGAACAAAAAAAATATAAAAGGGCGCGGTCGCTGCAAATCGCTGTGCTGATAGTTATTTTAATTATTTTAATGAGGTACTTGAATTTAAAGTGAATTCTGTAAAAAAATCTAGTGGCGATAGTGATTTAACTCTGAGTTTATTAAAGCCGAGCCAATGTGTATTGTTGGCAATCTTGTTCCCGAAAAGTCAAACAAATTATAATATAAAAAGCTATGATGCTTTACTTGGAAAGCTACAAAACGCGTCAGGTGTGTATTTGAAGCAGTGTTTTGAGTAAATATCTACTTTATTGCTAGGAGTATTGGTATGTAATTGCCCCGCAGATGTGGAAAATTTAGTAATTTAGCGATAAAGGTATCTTTGACTTGAGCGACCTTCAATCACTCGCTGTACTCAGGAATCTAGTAACTCTATTCCCCTAAAACCTTTCGATATGCTCGCGGTTCAATTTTACGTCAGTGGATGAAGAAAGTGAGCTTTATCCCTTTAGCGAATAAACGACTATTCTACAGGCTCTACGATGCCTATAGGCTTTTTGTTACATCATGTGTAAGAAATATCGTAAAAAGAAGACAGACAATTTTCTGTGATTGCTCGATTCGCGGAGATTCGGTGGGTTCACTGAGATTGATTGTACAAATTACAAGAGAGAAATCCAGAAACGTGAAACAATCCTATAATGAAAGATGTAGGTCGACCTTAATACATTATTTTTCGTTTCCTACGAGGAAGAGCCACATTCAATGTTAATCATTTATTGCCGGGCATTTATTTATCCTACGGGATTGTTAATGGGCCTTAAAACTACTGTTTTCTGTCTATTGAAGATGCAATTGCTAGCCTTAATCTGTTCAAAGGTCATGAGTTCCAAAATTATGTTACGTAGTTAGTAGATTAAAAACTGAGAGCTGGTCTAACTAACTGGTATGGTTGTTCCACAAAATCGGCCTTGGAGGGTGGGTGCCCATCACTTCGTACATATAATTGTAGAAAATCTGGTAATTGAGAAAAACGAGAAGGAAGACCAAATTAAATAATTTGTGCGTACCATGAGAGGCAGAGCGCCATCCTAGTGGTAAAAAAATAGTAGTTAGAGCTGCTTGAAGCCAAAACTGGTGATTAAGTCCATATTAGTTAATGACGGTGTTTAAAAACTTCAATCAGGGTCTCGCGTATTGAATGCTCTATAGTTAGCAATGGTCTAGTGGTTAGATGTGACGCCTTTGGATCAACGGGTCCCGGGTTCGATTCCGGGGTCGGGCAAGTGTCTTTGTCTAAACCAGAGGCACTGGCTCGGAGTCTGGGTGTCATTTCTATCTATAATATGTATGTATTTACAAATATGTGGTACCAACATATGAAGTTTACAGTAGGCGATATGTATGTAAATGTAGATAAGTAGTTTATCATCCATCTCGTTACCATAACACAAGCATTAAGTTGCTTAACTTGGGACGAGATGGCGTTGTGTGAAAAAAAAAAATTACTTTAGAATCACCAGAGATATTATGTATAAAGACCTCGCCAGTTCTTAGTGGTTTAATATTGTTTCACGAAAAGGATTTGCTTTTTAGCTCCCGGCTTAGAGTCTAAGGCTACCCTTCCCAAGGGGATCGTAACTGCGATCAAAAGATGTCCATTGCATAACAACATCTGCGCTTTTGGGGCGACGTGGTCACGGGATATCCATAATAGCATTTTCAAGGTTGATATCAGACAGAATGTAGCATTGGCACAATGAATTAAAAACATCATCACAATGGATTTGCGCCCAGGGCATGAGAAGAAAAATAAGCACAGACTGGTCCATCTGGGCACTTTGCTGACAGCTGAAGAGTTGTGGAAGCATTGCTTATGTCTAGCTAATTATATTTTCTATTCGTTTTATTTTTATTTATTCTCAACTATTATTTTTAGTCCTATGACATGGTGTGTGAACATAATTAATGATTCCAACTTAGATTGAAACTGTTTAATATAATTTCCTTCGTTGATAAGCTGTTAGTTGTTACCTGTTTCGTTTTCCGTATGAATGAATAAGTAATCATATGTGATACACCTTAGTATAGAGATATATCACATATACAACATTCAGTTTATTTGGTTTGTCCATAAACTTCATACGCAATGCAATTCAAAATTAGTGGTACTCGACTTTGAACACACCATCTGCTCGATTTACGCCCCCCAATTTAATCATACGATCAGAGGTGGCTTGCGAATAGAGCTTTGTTAGGCATCCAGAAGCACGATAAACAATCAATGTTATCTGAGCACACACGCTACTGTATAGCCACATAAATAAATATTCCATACTCATCCGATATGGGAAAGCTGTTATGTCAGCGGCAAAAATATAGAGGACAAACGACGAACCTACATTAACCGATATGAATACGATAAAATCCGCAATCTAGTAAACACATGGATATTTATAGACTTTGTTCATATTGTGATATAGCTTTTATGGCAGGCATTGTGCACAGCAGGTATCAGTCAAATCCCACGTCCATCCATCCCAATCTGAAGATTTCATATAAAGCAACTAACAATAAAGAACATACAGGATGATCTACTACTACCCATACACGAACCATTGCTTAGTCGGGCCTCCTCAAGTTAAATGCCTACTGTGCCACACTGACCAGACGGTTTGGCACAGGGTTTCGTATGAAACCGGCAGGAGGAGGCGACTCTACCGTCCATAGAGGCCGTTGGTGGATCGGGTGACCCGCTAGTGATGAAAGGCTCATTGACTGAGGGCGTTCCAGTTGCCCCAAACTCCCCTTAACAGTCGCATGCCCTCCACCTCGTCAGTGCATCACAGTGAAGTGTGTTTGACGACACGGTTGGCGCAGTGGTTGAGCGATCGACTGCTGCGCAGCATGTCGCGGGTTCGATATAGGAAGAAATATTTGTACGGACTACAAGTATTTGTTCCGGGTCTGGGTGTTTTCTATTTTTAATAAGTATGTATTTACGAAAAAAAATGTATTTATGTAGTTTATCGTCCATCTCGTTACCATAACACAAGCATTAAGTTGCTTAGCTTGGGACGAGATGGCGTTGTGTGAAAATGTCCAAGGATATTTATATTTACGTGAACCTGTGGCGCCCTAAACGTGCTTTTTGGGTTTTTTGGATAGACAAGTAGTTTCCGGAGTCCCACACAAGCGCCGACCCAAGGGGCGGCGGTATGCATAAAACAATTTCGCCAGCGAAAGGTTAAAAAAGAAAAGGGGTTCGTATCAAGTTTTTCTTCTCTTGCAGCTTGGTTATTGGACTTTTCATTTCCTTTTGTTGGCTCTTACGACACTATGTTTTCTAAATCTGTCACAACGTGGACAGAAGGTCACTACATCACGATGTAATATATAATTCATGATTGAAAGCATAAAAGATAGTGTCATAAGGGTGATATAATGTTGTGGTTTTTGTGCCATCATGTCAGCATACGAGCTTCGGGGGTACACGACACATAAGATTTATGTTCCGAGGGTTAGGACACAATAACTTGTTTGTTTCGTAATTCGTCATTTGGCTACTGGACAAATGGCTTCGGGATGTTGCTGTACCAACATATGAAGTTTACAGTAGGCGATATTTTGTTTAGACATGTAGTCATAAGCGCCATGTGTGTAGCCTTTGGGTGGTTTGAGTTCCAGCGCGCGATTAAGGTCGCCAGAGTTCTAGGGAATCAACGTTTACTCTGTTGCCAGCGTCTTTGACTTTGTTTGAAGGATAGCTGACATCTTGATAAAACATTAAATTAACCACCATCTTTTAGTTCTAAAGCTAATGATACACGGCAAACTGTCTTATCACGGCCTTGTACCTAAAAATGGCGATCTAAAAAGAGCAACTACAGAGTTTCTTGCCGGCTCTTCTCTGTAGAACTGCATTCCGAACCTGTGGTAGATGGTAAATTTTAAATTAAATATTATTTTGTTGTTTGACTTGTCAAAAGAGCTCTAATGAGACAACTTGATTAAATGAGTTTTTGAGTTTTTTGATAAGCTACCACATTTTTAGAAACACAAATAGCCCCTTGACTGTTCAGTCAAGTAGTACTTGACAAAATGTTGCTATTCCCGAATGTTCAGTCAAGTAGTACTTGACAAAATGCAATTCACGGTGTCGTCGTATTTTTTTGGAAATATTTCTGTTTATGTTTGTTTAAAGCCTATAATATATATATGTCTGGCTTCCTTATTAAATTATCTACCAAAATTAAGCCAAAAAGTCATTCTCCACAGAAGAAAAAAAATGAAGAAAAAAATTGTTGAAGTTCCTACTTTGCGAAATTTTGAATTTTTTTTCGGGCGCTCGGCCGTTGAGACGGTTGATTTTTCGAAAATTTACATAAAAAACGGCGCGCGCCCGCCTTTGTTTATGTTTAAAATAAATAACATATACATAAATTATTTTTTATTGACGGGTGTATTTTTATTTTTTTTCTTAATGAATAAGTATCAAAATTGTAATTTAAAATAAAAAACAGTAGGTAATCGATGTAATTTTTCAGATACGAATTTTTAAACACATGTCGAGCTCATAAATCTCGCCTCTCTATGTTTATAAGTTCATATTACTACATCGTTTCGACTGCCGACAAGCTTATCGCTTAAAATTAATAGGTCCATTCATCCTCGGCACAAAAACGCTACTTGAAACCGTTAAGATAAACAAAGCGAGTCACAATGATGTGATTTATTACGGTCGGCGCGCCGGCGCGCGGAGTGCGTCATCAGCAAAAAATGTGGGACATTCGAGACTATTTTGTTGCGCACTCCAAAGGATAGTAACCATTGTTAACTTTGTAAAAAGAAGGTAACTCACACAAGAAATCTGATTAGTCCGAATATAGTTTCGGAACCATTCGGGTTCCTTTTTCAAGGTTTTTTTCATTGTTTATGAACATAGGAATACTCAAAGCAGCGACTTCTCAAACTCAAACTCAAAAGGAACTTTATTTACGTAGGTTTCATCACAAAACTCTTATAAATCATCATATTTATAAACACCATCATCTTACGGCCCCTGTCCCACACTAGGTGGTAGTCTCCACACACACCTATCAGTCGTCATACCTACATTCACACCTTTCACACACAACTCTTCACTCCTACAATCCCTCCATGTTATTCTCCTCTTCTTCTCCTCCATACAATCCTTCAAATGTTTATTTAGTGTTTATGTTTCGCCTTTTAGTTTTTGTTGTTTAAATCTATATATTTCTATTTGTGAAAAAGTTAATATTTTTGCAGATGAAAATGATGAAATTGTCTATGTAAATCAAACCACAGGGTGACTCTTACCCTAATTAAAAAAAAAGCTTTCGTTGTCATTTGTTCTGGTGTTAATCGTATAACTCGTAAGCATGCTGTAGTTATATAAAAAAAGAAAAAGTTGTTCGTTTTCCCACTTTCAAAGCGGATTCAAATGCCTCACGCTGATATTTCCGCAGCAATTGGCAATATGACTGTTCCATGCGCTAAGCATTTCTAATTATCATTTCCACACCATATCACTATTGCGGTTGCAGATGACAGCTGTGACTAGCAACAAATGAATTTACTTAATTCTGACTTCGCAAATGATTCTACTAGATTAAAAAATGATAATTTTGTTATAACTGAGTAAACCTATGCCAATCTTCCATTGAAGTGGAGAAATACACTAAAATTAACACTTACAAGATAAAATGCTTGATTTTAATTTTTACTGTGATCACGGGATTTAGCTCGGCAGCGGCCACAAATCGGGTGCTCACAAATAATCAAAATGTATTAAATATATTTGATACTAGCTGACCCGGCGAACTTTGTTCCGCCCTATGCAATAAATGAGCAGATTTGGATTTTATTAAGTTTAAGTTTATTATTTATATAAATATAAAAAGTCAAATAATCAGTTAGAACCACCATTAAAGAATCGTTAAAAGATTCTTTAATGGCCATTTTTTTGCATGGGTTGCACTCTTCGGTGAAGGACCTTGTGAGAGACGACATATTTCATTTTTATAATCAGGCGCATCAATAAATACCGCAGATGGTCTTCCGATCCGCGAAGATGCCACATATAATTGACCATTGGAAAAGCATACCTATATGTGTTGGGATCAGCGTGATCCGCTGATGAGAATTTCCTCAGCTTCGAATTTTCCTTTGAGTATATTCCATTGTTCATCAATTTACGTACCACCAAAGGCGTGCCCTTGCGCAATTTTTGGTGGTTTGGGTTTATGTTTGGAAGCATACTTACTACGGAGCCAACCTTTAGTCGTAAAATGTGCGGTGGTGAGCCAGGCACATTCAATGAGTCTTGTTTACACCGTCAATAAATTATGAATTTTGAATGAATTTGTATTGATTTTTCTATCATATGTCCGTCTCCTGGTACTAAGCTACTCTTTACCAATTTTCAGCCAAATCGGTTCAGCCGTTCTTGAGTTATAAATATTGAGTTATGAACAAATACCGCAGATGGTCTCCCGATCCATGAACACGTCACATATAATTGAATTGATATCGAATAAAAATTCAATGTAAAATAAAAAAAAAAACCCCGTCAATGAAAATACAATTTTACCCTTTACAAAGTAAAAAATAAAAAAATACATCGCGTTGGGGGACTGCTCTTACTTATTTATTACCAGACCCCGCGATGTTTTTTTTTACTTTTTAAAGGGTTAATGTGTCGGGGGATTTTTAATTTTTTTATATAATATTTATTTTATACTTTTTATAGGTACACACTTATTATAATGTAGACTGCCTCGTTGGTCTAGTGGTCAGATGTGCCGCCTTTGGATCAACGGGTCCCGGGTTCGATTCCGGGGTCGGGTCAGTGTCTTTGTCTAAACCAGAGGCACTGGCTCGGAGTCTGGGTGTCATTTCTATCTATAATATGTATGTATTTACAAAAAAAATAATTATATAAGTAGTTTATCATCCATATCGTTACCATAACACAAGCATTAAGTTGCTTAACTTGGGACGAGATGGCGTTGTGTGAACTGTCCAAGGATATTTATTTATTATTATATTATTTATTATTATTTATTTTGTTAAGTTGTTAATACATAGATTCTTGTCGCATCCTCATTTTCTCCCCACCACATATATTTGCAGATATTGGGTTTTTCCCCCCATAACTTTTAAACGGCTCTACCGATTTTCATCAAACACGTCTAAGAATACTAACTAACTAACTCTAACTCATCTTTCACACAAAAAAACTATATTGAAATTACTTCATCCGTTCGCGAGCTACGGAGCCACAGACAGACAGACAGACCGACAGACACGTCAAACTTATAACACCCCTCTTTTTCCGTCGGGGGCTAAAAATACACAGTTTTGCTTCGTTTATCGTCTTTTAAGCGTTGTTTACAATACCATTTTTTTTCTTTTTTTCGGGATAAAAAGTATCCTATGTCCGTCTCGTGGTCCTAAGCCACCTCCCCACCAATTCAGCCAAATCTGTTCAGCCGTTCTTGAGTTATAAATAGTGTAACTAACACGACTTTCTTTTATGTATATAGATGTATTTTGTAAATAAAGTAACTCCGACCGAAGCATCTGTTCTAAACGATACTTTTTAGTTGTTACATCCTCTTTGACAAAATGTGCAGCACGCATTCTATTAATTTCATGTCAAACGTAATGAGGTTACATTAAAAAAGTTTAATTTTAGATTAGAAATAATTTTATATGGTGGTTAAGTCTTCTTTATTTTCCTAATTTTCCGCGTAATTGATTTATTTTATTTCTATTTATTTAATTAATTTGTATATACATTTATGAAACGTTTGTTTTTTTTAATAAAGCACCATCTATTAAATACTTACTCCAATATAGACAATACAGTCAACAGCGCCATTGTTTGGAGCGAACATATGATTATAACTGTCAAATAATAGACAAATAAGTTGCAATAATATAATATTAATAAATTGAGATGTAAGCTATCTTAATTTTGATCAAACTAAATCAAACAAACACACGTGTTGCGCAAATTCGATTATAATCATTTACTTAGTTTATGATATAAAGATTACGGAACCGTCGGGACGATCATCAGATGTTTGACAGGTAACAGTTTGTATGGGAAAATAAAATTGTTGTTTTTATTATTTTACTTACAATATCAATGTTTTCTCTAGACTCTTAAACCTTCCCTGGACTCACACGAATATTTCAAGACCAAAATTAGCCAAATCGCTCCAGCCGTTTTCGAGTTTTAGCGAGACTAACGAACAGCTATTCATTTTTATATATAGAGATTATCACATATGTGTTAATTCTAGTCTAACACAGTGTTCAAAATAGAGAAAGCATTCATTATTCAATAGGTATTCAATTATAGACTGCAGCCAGCGAAACCATACCACAATTTTTGCCTTACTATCAACAAATTAAATTAATTCCAACATTATTCGATTAATTCTAACTTAAAATTTACAACGTGTAATACGAAACTTTGTGAATTTAATAACAGTCCCTAAATTTGTCGAAGCCATTATTTCTAACTGAATTATATACCAAATATCAAACGCTCGCTTTTCAAGAGCCGTTTCGGTTTATTGAAACGATATTTTCAAATATCGCTTATTAGATTCGAGTGCACAAGTGCATTTTGTTACACTATTTCAGTCTGAATATGAAAAGTCAAATAGTTTATATTGCTCGAGTGTTAAATTCTAACTATAGTTTTAACTAGCGTCCCGCCTCGGCATCGCACGGATATTTAATAAAATAATAAAATATATATAAATATATAGTTAGACATTCTCTGTGTGGGGACGGGCCAGAATATATAACTTCCCCACCGCACGCTGAGAAACAACGCGTGTTGTAAAAGTCAACAAAAGCCAGCACGCTTGGTGGTAGGATCTAATGGTCCTACATAGGATTTGTGAGGACAGATGGTATGTCGTTTTTTATCAGTGAATTAAATGCCTTTGACTCTAGGCTTACGTGCAATGTCCCGGACGTGCCTCTCGGTGGGTTGGGGAGCCTCCAGTGCTCCCCATCAAAGCGTGGCGCCCGCTTGTCTAAAATACTCTTTATTATAAAATAAGCCAAAGGCCTCCTCACAATACGTGCTGTATCCAAAAGTACTGCCTTTTGTATCAGGCTCTTTACCCAGGAGCCGAACGACAGCTTCTGTAGGTGTTGGTCGAAGCTCTTCGCAATCAGTCCGTGCACTGAGATGATTGTCGAATCCATATTCCACATGGCAACGCCGTCGCCGTTTCGGCCCATGTATGACCCACTACTGAGTCGGGCCTCCTCCAAACACATGGTAATCAGCCTACTGTGCCACGCTGGCCAGACGGGTTGACACAGGGTTTGTATCAAGTTTGGACATGGCACCAAACCCAGGAAACCAGGAAAGTACTTGCTGATATTCTACATAATAATAGATTTTATAGTATAAGATTTAGAATACATAGCGTCGCGTACGCGTCGCCTCGCCAGCTATTGTAAGAGCCCAGAAAATGAAATGATAAACCTAGCCGCAAGGGAAAGAAAACTTGTTACGAGCCCTATGCCAACCCGTCTTATCATAAATTTTATCTACTCCCCGACTCAGTAGTGGGTCAATTATGGGCTGGAACGACGAAACAGCGACATATTACTTTAATAATATGTTAAATAAATGAAAATTCGCACGTTGGCTAATTAACCTCCATGCAGTTGGCGGAGGCCGGCTATAGCAGTGGGTCATTTATGGGTTGAGAAGTAAGTAGTAGTATAGATTTTTAGAATTTGTACATTATGTAAACAAGTCACCTATGACAATGTTTATATACGAAGCAATAAATTAGTGCTTGCCTCAGCTTTACCGAGGAACTAATTAGGCACATGCAGATTCAAGCTAGGCGAGGAGCTTGCTTTAATTTGATTCCGGCAAGCATATTCATAGAGCACAATTTCGGACTAAATTGGCTCCTATGAACAACTTACCCTTCAATATACAAACCATTAGCCGTGAAAGTGAAGGCGTAATATTATGAACTAATGGAGTTTTTAATGTATCTATGTAATTTGATTCCGTTTGGAAACGGATTTAGAATACATGACGTCACCGACCCACACTACCCTGAGGGTGTCGTAAGAGGCAGATCACCGTGCTGCAAGTGAAGGAAAACTTGATACAAACCCCGTGCTAACCCGACTTGCATGCGTGGCAGAGTAGGCTAACTTCCCTCCATTAATTTGGAGGAGGCCCGACTCAGTAGTAGGTTATTTACGGGCTGAGTATTAGTAACAGTAGACACTTCGTTATCTATAAATTGCTTTGTATTAAATTTAAGAAATTATGATGTAATTTAGGGGAATATATTCTATGTACAGGGTTTATAAAAAATAACAATGTAGTCATAATTGGTTTTCGCGATTATTAAACGTCGTCGAACCGTAAATAATGTAATATACACGCGATAAATCTGTTAAAATATATACTTAATGCTTTTTTTAAATATGCTGTATACTCAGATACTACAGTACTGAAGATAGCATCACGAAGTAAAGCGCCAAATACCAGTGTCCGACCGCACCAGGGACTCTCCTAAACATTCACGAATTTATCTAGAGGCGTGTTTAGCCTAGTATTTTTTTCAAGAGTAGATAGTATATGGACTAGGATAGAAAAAAAAGATTTAATAATTATTTCTAAAAAGATTACAAGTAAGTCAATTTGACCTCCTTTAACACTACCTACCACTACTGCTATTCAGCTCTTAAATAAATAAATAAAATAAATATCCTTGGACATTTAACACAACGCCATCTCGTCCCAAGCTAAGCAACTTAATGCTTGTGTTATGGTAAGGAGATGGATGATAAACTACTTATATACATTTTTTTTGTAAATTGTAAATACATACATATTATAGATAGAAAACACCCAGACCCGGAACAAATACTTGTAGGTCGTACAAATATTTCTTCCGTGCGGGGATCGAACCAAGCTGGCCAGATGGGTTGGCACAGGGATTCGATTCGTATCAAGTTTTCCTTCTCTTGTGGCTAGGATATCGGCCTTGTCATTTTCTTTAGTCGACTCCCACAACATCCTCAGGATGGAATGTGGTGGGACACCTTGTATTTCAAATCACACGGACCTTGTTAACAATGGCCATCGATATCAACGGAAAACATTTAGGTCGTTAACTGGTGTTACAACACAGAAAACCGAACGTCGTAAAATTACTGGCCACTGAAGTAATGTCCCGAACGATTTGGTTTAAATGGACGGCGCACGCAACCGTTGTTATTGAACTTGGAAAACAAAATGAGCTGCGTTTAGAAAAATATTATATGAAAATGGTTGCAGGTTTATTTGGAATATTATTATGTTGTTGCAAGTTTATTGGGTATATTATTATTTTGTTCCAGGTTTATTTGGAACTAGCTTTTGCGCGCGGCTTCGTCCGCGTGGGCTTCGAACCCGTGCATATTTTTTATGAACATAAAATCGGTTATTGTGACTAAACTATGATAGTTATATATGTGCTATTTTTTTGTAGATCTTTATAAGACCTACAAACCGGTAGTACATCATTTTGTTCTATTGTCAATAGTTTTTGCAGCGCACGCATAAATAGGTTTTCGATTTTACACCTTGGTTTAAAAAATCGCAATTTTCATAAGGATCCCTAATTCTTTTGAAAATAAAATATAGCCTATAACCTTCCTCGATAAATGGACTATCTAACACTGAAAGATTTTTTGAAATCGGACCAGTAGTTCCTGAGATTAGCGCGTTCAAACAAACAAACTCTGCAGCTTTATATATTAGTACAGATATTAAATACTGTTACCCACGACTTCGTCTGTATTATCTTCAAATTGGGTAAGCTAATATGGCCTATGGGTGACCATAGCAGACAATGTCGGGTATGTGTTGGCTCCGGGGACTCATCTATTCTTAGAGTTTGATTGGGAACCTTAAACTTCCGCGACACACAAACAGACAAAAGAAATCGTAGCTGTAAATACATCGATTTATTATTATCTGCATATACGAGTACATGTACCGTTAATGTGTGTTTTTTAAAGCATATTTGAAGGAAATGATAAGGCTTAAAACCTAGCCGCAAGAGAAGGTAAACTTGAAATGAAACCCTTCGCCAACCCGTCTGGCCAGTTGGCACAGTATATATATATATATACTGTGCCAGCTGCTATATATATATACTGACTGCCTCGTTGGTCTAGTGGTTAGATGTGCCGCCTTTGGATCAACGGGTCCCGGGTTCGATTCCAGGGTCGGGCAAGTGTCTTTGTCTAAACCAGAGGCACTGGCTCGGAGTCTGTGTGTCATTTCTATCTATAATGTATAAAAAAATGTATATAGGTAGTTTATCATCCATCTCGTTACCTTATCACAAGCATTCAGTTGCTTAGCTTGGGACTGAAATTAAAAAGTTAACTTTAGTTAATACTTTTAAGCAGTAACATTGAATCGAAGCTGCTTTGATTCATTTTGTTCACGAAATAATTGCTCCCTGGGATTCTATCGACGCTATCTATGATTTAGATTTCGATTTTTGATTATTTATTTTTGTCTATGATTCACCCATTACTATTTGCTGGCTGATAGGAATGAAGAATACAAGTAAAATTGATAGTGATAATTGTTGTTATCAACACAAAATCTATGCATAACTGATACGAATAGCAACCCGCTATCTGCAAAGCAAAACTACAAAACACTCGGCTTCGCACGGGTGGATTATGCTCCTCTCCCGCATTTGTTTCCCTGTCTTGACACATTTTTGCTAATAGTATTTAGTTTATTTAGACATTTTTAAATTCGTCATATTTTTTTAATGAAATGTCCAATCTGAATAATTAAAAAGTACACCTGTACTTTTATACCAGTGTATTTTACCTGTACCTGTACTTGTAGACCACTTTTGATGGTACCTACCATCAAAAGTGGTCTACAAGTCATGCATACAAAAAGACTTATTTGGATAAGAAGTAATACAAAGACATGGATAACATGGTCTGGTTCGATGAGCATTTCTATTTAATTTATTTAACTTAGTTATAGTGACTTAAGTACTATACTTTTTTGTTCCGGTTTCACTCAGAACAAGTGTCTCTGGTGTACACAAAGACACTTGTCCGGCCCCGGAATCGAACCCGGGACCCCGTTATCCAAAGGCAGCGCATCGAACCCCTACACCAACAAGGCAGTCTAATTTTTTTACAGTGGCTCTGAAAATCAGGCAGTCAGACTTAATTGTTTCATATCGTCATTCAAAAGTCTGTTACAAGTTCTTTTCTTTGGCATACCGGTTTCTTATAAAGCCATCGTACATTTAATTCGTCGCTAAGTAGTAGAAAGTTATTGTTTACTAGCAGCCCACCCCGGCTTCGCACGGGTGCAATTATGCATGTATTATACATAAAAACATTCCTTTTGAATCACTGTATCTATTTAAAAAAACGCTTCAAAATCCGTTACATAGTTTTAAAGATTTTAGCATACATAGGGACGGACAGATGACAGCGACTTTGTTTTATACTATGTAGTGATAGTGATATTTCCAGTCAAATACGACACTAGCACAAACCATCAAGCAATGTATTTTAATCAGAATCCCCCGCTTGTTACCAATAAGGCTAATTTGAAATTTTAATGAGCAGTAAACACCCACCTCGGTCGTTACCAGCTTCATGCGAAATAGGCCGCCCCGTCTGGAGAAAGATTATGGAGGGGAAAATGCTTTCATATACGTCATTACCGCTTTTTACTACTCTTAATCATAAAAGTCCAACTAGAATATCCCTAACGTGAAAAAAATAATTAATAAATATCCTTGGACATTTCACACAACGCCATCTCGTCCCAAGCTAAGCAACTTAATGCTTGTGTTATGGTAACGAGATGGATGATAAACTACTTATATACATTTTTTTTTGTTGTAAATACATACATAATTATAGATAGAAATGACACCCAGACTCCGAGCCAGTACCTCTGGTTTAGACAAAGACACTTGCCCGACCCCGGAATCGAACCCGGGACCCGTTGATCCAAAGGCGGCACATCTAAACACTAGACCAACGAGGCAGGCAAAAGTTTGTAAGAATTTGTAAAAAAAAAGTTTGTAAGAATCAAAAGCTACTGAGTGGATTTTGATTCATCAGAATAACATACAGGCTATAATTTACAAAGGTTTAGTTTGAATTATGCAAAATATAACGATTAGTGTCAAGTAGAGAATAGGAAAAATCTGATAAAAAAATACTTTCTATCATAATTATCACAATTTTACATGAAGACTAAGTAATAGTATAAATTAATTCCATAATACCTGGTAAATAAAAATATGATGCTGATGATGGCGAAAAATCCTCCATGACTGCTGGGTATGGAGGAACAACTCTCCTTAGTTAGGAGGAACTTTTTCTTATTTCACCCATTACAACTTACTATTCTGGCCACGGATCAAAAATGATATCAAACTAGTTCTATACCCTCGGATGGAGTGGGTTGGAGAGATCATCGTCATCATTTCAGCCCTTATATAACCCACGACCGAGTTGGGCCTCCTCCAAATTTATGGAGAGAAATCAGTCTTCTGTGCTACCCTGGTAAGATGGGTTGGCATAGAGTTTGTATTGGCTTCCGACAAGATCCTACGTTACGACTTACGTGACGTTTAAGATGCCAGTTAATGATCCCCAGCGGCATACCGTTGGGGTTTTAGTGGGCAGTCAAACGGCGGTATGCATTAGCATTTCCTCAGCGAAAGAAAAAGGGAGCTAAGTGATGTGTGTTGTGTGTCAAGATATTCTAAAATTCCTTTGATGGTTCATTGGTCCCTTGTAGATGATGTAGTGCATCGAATAAAAATGGTTTAGATGTTACAATACAACATACACTTTATACCAATTAATATGTACACAAGTTTTGTAAGTAATCACAGACAACTGTTTCACAAACATTTTTTTTATAAAGCGGATATAGTGCAGAAGGCACTAGGTATAAACCTGTATCGCGGGGGCGTTTTACAAACATTTACGATCACAAATAACACCCAGACTCAGAGAAAGTGCCTCTGATTCAGACACAGTCACTTGCCCGACACCGGAATCGAACCCGGGACCCGTTGATCCAAAGGCGGTGCATCCAACCTCTAGACCCACGAGGCAGTAAGCAAATTAGGGCGAGAAGGAGATGTTCACCGTATCAGCTAACATTAAAATTATAATTAAGCAACCTCACGTTTATGTCTTTTCCGTTATGAACAATTTACATTTTGCGTCCTTTAGTCCCGTCGTTATACGTGTAGTGACGGATTTAGAATACATAATGTCGCCATCCCGTTCCTTCTTGAGGGAGTAGTAAGAGCTGACTAATGGAAATTACATAGGAAAACAAATAACCGCAAGACAAGGAACACTTAAAACAAAACGCTGTGCCAACACGACTGGCCAGCGTGGAATAGTAGGCTAAGTTCGTAGGTCTTTCACGGGCTGAGAAGTAAGTCACCTCTTACGCCCTTAGGATGATATGGGATGGTGACGTTGTGTAATAATGTATTCTAAATTCATAACCATACAGTTCAAAAAGTGTAAAAGCACACTATCAACGCCTAGGTTTAAATCATTATACCAAATGTACCGTGAATCCGTTACAGACACAAAAGCCTATAAAACCAGTAACGTCTACATATTTCATCGTCCCTTCACCCGTCTCCCATCTCATTTTATAGTATCATGGGGAGAATTACACACACGCATATACGCGATGCATTAGGGTTGACCTTGACCTGTTTTTCTAGGCTCGACTCCCACCTTACTTGATTTAAATACATTTGGTTAACGTAATGTAGAGAGGACTACATAACAGTGTTGTTTATTGTCTAAACTATGATGAAATATATATCAAAATAAAGAGTTTCGTTATCTAGGTATACTATCACTATCACTACATATTATAAAACAAAGTCGCTGTCGTATATCCGTCCCTATGTATGCTTAAATCTTTAAAACTACGCAACGGATTTTGAAGCGGTTTTTTTTAATAGATAGAGTGATTCAAGAGGAAGGTTTATGTATAATGCATGCATAATATCGTTGAGAAACACTGATAAATTTAGAGGTTCGTCATTGCACCCGTGCGAAGCCGGGGCGGGTCGCTAGTAATGTTATAAAGAGGAAATATTTGTTTTTTATATGTATGTATGTCATCGGTCCACCGTGTTGGAGGCCTACCAGCACTGCGCTTTCCGGAACGCGGTCGCCACTCGAGGACTTTTCTGCCCCATCGGGCATCGGTCCTGCGCGCTATGTGCCCTGCCCACTGCCACTTAAGTTTGGCAATCTTGTGGGCTATGTCGGTGACCCGGTTAAGGTCGCCGGAAGACGATGGATGCGGGCGGCGTTTGTGGAAATCTTTGGGGAAGGCCTATGTCCAGCAGTGGACGTCTTATGGCTGAAATGATGATGATGATGATGTATGTATGTTGTAGGCAGTGTGGTGAGAGAATTAGAATACATAGTGTCACCACAGCATTCCTTCCTGGGGGTATCGTAAAAGCCGACAAAAGGGAATGACAAGGCGATAACCTAGCCGTAAGAGAAAGAAAACTTAATACAAACCCTGTACCAACCCGTCTTGCCAGCGGGGCACAGTAGACTAATTTCCCTCCACGAAATTTTGAGGAGGTCCGACCCGGAAGTGGGCCATTTATGGGCTGTAACGACGACGACTACCAGGTGGGCTGTGAGCTTGAACGCAATCGTAAAGCCTAGTAACATCAGAACGTTTCATCGCGAATACAGCTACTGCACGACCCACAAGGATGCAAAGTTTCAAGAGTAGACGTATAGGCAAAAGATAAAGTAGGGGGAAAAGAATTAAAAAAAAAGATTAATCAATCCAGAGATTAAGTGCTTCAGATAATTCCACTGTATGCCATTCAGGGCTCGTTGGCGCGCCCGCATGCTCGAAAATAGGTCATGCTCAGATAATGGTTCGACTTGATCCATTAATTATCCCCTTTTCTTCTTGCATTATTCGCGAACAAACAAACGAACACCGATATGTTGCCGCAGTGTAGCGTTAAAGCGATTCCCGAGTAATTACGTGTAAGCAATTTACGCGTGAAACATGAAGCTTATGGTTTCACGCTGGCACGAAATTAATGCTGAAAAATGCCGCTGAAATAACTTGGTGACGTCACATAGTGTAAATAGGGTTGCTTAGTGAAATACATTTGTAGTTCACCTCATAGTAAGTCAACAATTTTGACATAAATTTACATATTTGAAGTAAATTATCAAAATAACTCTAGGTTACAAATAAGAAAGAATTAACTATTCTATAGATATAAATCTAGAGACTTTGTTAAAGTATGTTTAACAGATCTTTCAATTTGTAGTCCAATCTATAAAACCTATGAGTTTCTATAACAACACTAGTGATAATCCCAAATACAACATTATAATACAGTTGCTATTTATTTCGCTTTTTTTTAGTTCGAGGAAATCTCTCCATTTTACAAAAGGAATCGTGGTGATTTCGTTGAATCGAATAACGATTAAAATTTTGCAAAGTCATATCTGTTATCTCTTATCCTTATCTCGATTTCGAGAAGATATCGATGTATCTATAAAACAGTATCGAAATCAGATAATAATCTTACTACGATTCCACACACCTCTCATTTATAGTCTGCGTTCGATGCTTCCAATTAGGCAGAGCCTTTTATTTCCTATTCGGTTTCCACGTTTCGATTGTTTGAATTAATTAAAAGAGTCATTCATACGTGCAGTGTGATTTGATACGGTTCGCTAGTACTGACAACGATTAGTGACTGAAGTGAACTTACTGTGGCGTTAACGATAGAATGCTGAAATCGATGTTTCAATACGGATTTCTAGGTAAAAATTGATTGTTTAGCTACCTCTGAATTAATAGAAACTTTAGTGATCAGAATGCCATAGTAGTTTGGTACTATGACATTTTAGTAGTATGGTAAGAAACTGAAAATAGGTCGGTCTTACCCGTATTTGTCTTCTTTTTAGTACGAGCGTGTCAACTATTTGTCAGCGTGTTGCCGTTAATTCGCCAGATACCAGCTTTGATTATGTGAGTAGATTAATTTTATCGTTTGTAGAAAATTATAAATCAGTGTCATCTCTTTATGTTTGATAGTGAGTGCATTAATATTATCATTATTCGATCCCATTCTTTTCACTTAATTCTTTATAATCTATGCATATACAGGCTGTAACAAAAACCCCATAGCCAACCAAATTAAGGATATAGATCTAATCAATAGAAGCGGTACTATGTTTCAAATGTTTTTCTATCTTCAAGTATGAATGAGACATAATCTTTTTCTGAACCTGACCCAATTTCAGTTAAAACCAACCAACTAGATACGAGGTTACTAAGCTTGTAGGATGCTACAACCTTAAGTTCTCAATGTTTCTGTACTATTTATCTATTTATAGCACTTTCGTCACCAGCTGGTGACCAATATTGTAAGAAACTGTTCCCTGAAATGTTGCAGGCTGTTTCTATATCAGCAATACTATAGATCCTTTTCATAGCGTATCCGTGTGGTGACGTATTTAGAATACATAGAGTCACCACTCCATTCGATCCTGAGGGTGTCGTAAGAGCCGACAAACGGAAATAACAAGACCAAAAACCTAGCCGCCAGAGAAGTAAAAATTGAAACGAAATCCTGTGTGGGTCATTAAGGGTGGGTCATTAAGGGGCTACAATGGTGATGATAACATGTAAAACAAGACATTACATATTTTGAAAATGAAATGTGTTATTCAACCTATTAAAAATCCAAATTATGTCAGTAAGTTTAATCAACATAATCACTAAAACCAATCAATACAATTCAGTGGAGCTGAAACGGTAAATCCCGGGACGGAACCTCCTGAATGAAACCTCACAATAGCCGATAAAGCTTACCCTAGAGTATAAATTGTGTCTCCAGATTTAGGGCTTTATTCTGTCTGAAATACACTGATGGAAACATGACCGCAGATTTAGTGATGCCGCGAGACAATTTAAATTGAAAACTATATAATTGTTAGCTATAACTATGTAGCTGTTTTAACCAACATTGAACGCCAACGATCTCCAGGTTAATTAAAGTCTGACTCAGCTGGATATTGGATGAGTCTCCATCATCTGTTACATCTGACCTTCTCCGTGGCATTTTACCACTATAGCAGACATTACACGCCGTCAGTGGCATGTAAACTGACAGATGGACTAACGATATAATTACAGGTTATTCCCACTTGATGGGTCGCAGAAGAGCAGACATGAACACTCCGTGTTAGACTAGCGCTGGTAGCCCATTGAAATTGGGAAAAATGTGAACCCCGAATGTAAACGAATCCCTCGCACCAGGTCACTGTATCGCGAGGTCAGTTTACAAACATGAAATTCACGAACATAAATGACACCGAGGCTCAGTGCAAGTGCCTCTGGTTTAGACAAAGACACTTGCCCGACCCCGGAATCGAACCCGGGACCCGTTGATCCAAAGGCGGCATTTAACCCCTAGACCAACGAGGATTTGAATTGAATTGATTGAATATTTTAAGACGCCCTCAACGCAGCTAGAAATGTGTAGCTGTAGTGTAGCTTTATCTGTGAAGATTCTTCAAACATGGCTAGGAACAGTCTCAGTTGAGACAAGTTTAAAAACAACGACATTCTTAAAAACTCGGGTCTGAATCGCAGCTTAGGCAGCTTAGGGCTTCACTAAACGAGAGGGGCTAAGGTCCTCAGGGTCGCGGAGCTCACTCAATCCGGTGGCCCTGGACAGGGGGCAGTTAAGGCGCAATTTGCCATCTGTACGCGCCCCGGCTCACACATAACCCGCCCAGCCCCAACGGCCGAGTATTCTATGAGGAGTTCCGATGTAAAAAAATAGTTATTTGTGCAACAAGAGAGCAAAGTCGTTTTTTGCTGCGAGTGCTGATATTGAATCCCGAGTAAGCGAAGGAATCAATGATTGAATCACGAGCGTAGCGAGTGATTCTAAAGTTGATTCCTGAGTGCGGCGAGGGATTCAAAGGCACGAGATGCGAAAAATGTTGCTCTCGTGTAACACACATAACTTTTCACTTCAGCAGCGAGAACACTATAGGAAATGAAATTTAATACGTAACATTTTTGAAACTATAATTAAATATTTTTAAGTTAAATATCAGTTTTTTAAGCAGTAAATACTTATTTTCGTTTAAATACAACAATAAGTTAAAAATTCAATGAATTACAATAAAAGATATAATTATCATTTTTGCTTAATTTCTTTAGTTAGTACTAAATTCCGAACATGTTTGTCTTTGAGGTCAAATTAAAAATCGGAGTAACCCCATAACGAACTCCTTTCATCCAATCGAACTGTTAAAAGTACGTCTAGTTTGTATTTAATCAAATATAGTTCCCATAATATTGCTCTTTCAATTTAATATTTATAATCTGTTCTTTAATGCTTTGTATTGTTTTCTATAGCGCTACCTGCTAACATTTAACTTCATAACTCTAACGCAACTTATAACCAATTAATTTAACTTTCATAATCACACGAAATTTCTAACACAACACACTTGTCATTGGCAAAATCATCGGTATAACGATGGAAGCCAAAACCTAAATGAAGAAGAAGAAGAAAAATCGGAGCTGTTGCTACTGGCCACTTGGTCTTTGTCTCTCTCTCTTTTCTATTGGCGGGAAAGAGATAGTGTCAATGTTTCGAATTAGAATTAAAAAGTTACTTTGTCTCACTCAGTGGGCAAAATCGCATTTTGTCCACTGTTTTCAGTGAGCAAAACCTACATGTTTGAGCTACTGAAGTGAAAAATTGATTACACCACGCCATGGTTATCGGCTGACTGGCGAAGGATTGTCTTCAATTCAATTTACTGATGCTCATTTTATTGCATACCTTAAGCAATAGGTACATGTACCAACTTAAAGTGTAAATTATCCTTACATTATTTCGCCTGAAGCGATTTTTTCGACATTAACAAATAATATTTGAGAGATTGTTTTGTTCTCGCGAATCAACGGGTTATATGATTTTTAAGGTATTATTTTATAATGAGAAATTTAGAAAAAATATATGGTTCAATTTTTGCACGGATTCTCAAAGAATAAAATAAAGATGCAACTTTCTGGTGATTTAATTTTTAGCTGTTTATACAACAGACTATCTGTAAAAAGACAGAATACGTGGAGAACAATTAAAATTTGTTACCTCTAAACCAATACGAAGTCAGTCTTCGTATTTCATCGTTATGATTTACCAAATTTTACATTATGACTTTTGTTGAGAAAGAATCATTTGCGCGGCCAGAATGTACGTTTTACATCAAAAATAGCTGTTACCCGCGACTTCATCCACGTTGTATTTAATCAAAAAGTAGTTGTTCAATTCGCATAGCTAAAGATAACTTATAAATACAGTATTTCCTGAATAGGCTCCTGAAAAGCAGGGGGTGTCAATAAAAGTAGCTTAGGTTACTCCTTGCTACGGCTGCTATCTGGCAGTCCCGTCCCATCAAAGTCGGTCGAGCCATTTCAAGATTAGCCGAAACAAACATAGGCAAAGGCAAAAAAAAAACAATCTTTTTGTATTTATGTACCGTGCATCCAAATGCACTTAGTAAAAAGTGGTTATTTTAATATTACAAACAGACAATCCAATTTTATTTATTTTAATAGATAATTGTTTTTTTAATCAAAGTCCTAGAACTTCAACTTAATCAAAACACTCATTGAGCCACGGGAAGCAGCTAATAGCCACAATTTAGCCGTTTTTATTGCGTGTTATATTTGAGCAATAAAAATAGTATCAATAACAATAATTCAAGTGATTGGTATAATCTATCTTCCCGACTACACCCACTGGGAATAAATTGGTTAGAGGTCAGCGATAGACTTTTATTTCGAGACGTAACTAATTATTTATTAACTACAAGAGAGGATATTGGATTAGCCGAGACTGTGACGCAAAGGCAATTTTAGGCACGATCTTAAACAAGGGCAATATTAAAGCGTAGAGTGTTACCAGTCTACTTTATTTTCAGCCGACTTCAAGGAAAGGAAAAAGTGGAAGAGGAAAAGGAAGAGATACTCGAATTAGATGTATGCTTATTTATAAACACTGCATAACTTCGAAAATTGTAAATCGATTGATAAAACTGGTCCCATATAAATTTTATCAAAAACGGTTCAGTAGTTGGCAGACCAAGTGATGACGGATTTAGTATACAGTGTCGCCACCACATTTTATCCAGAGGGTGTCGTAAGAGTCAACAAGAGGAAATGATAAGGAAGGAACGTACCTACGAATTTATTTTTTTGTTCGCCCGGGGTAAAATCCTTTATGGACTTCCTCGCCGGCCACGGGGATGGCCAGCGAGGGGAGTGTGGGACTCTCCCCCATAGTGGGGGCCTACCCACTAAACCTCCCCGGGGTGCTCCAACTCGCGTCCTGTTGCGGCATTGTGGGATCTGATGCAGAACCACGCCGCCGCAGACGAGGAGGCCCTCCTCCTCTCCTCAGGCTCCTTACGAGCACTCGACGTCGTGCTGTGAGCACCCGGCAGGACGTCGCTTCCCCTCAGATCCCGTATGGGGCGAGACTCATACGAAACCCTACGCCAACCCAAGCGTGGCACAGTAGGCTAATTACCCTCCATGTAGTTGGAGGAGGCCCGACTCAGCCGTGGGTCATTTATGGGCTGAGAAGTAGTAGTTGACGGAACATATATATATAATCAAAACTGCTTTTTATTAACATCTCAGAAATTGGTAAATAATTTCACCAACTCTGTCCTCTTTATAGTCGCTTTGGCACGGCATCTATTATAAGAATATTTTGTAGAGCTGCAAAGTTATATTTGAAATATCAGCATATCAGCATTAACTACAGAAAACGTGCCGGTTTGAGCTAGTAAAAATCAGTCAGTTAAAATATCATGAACCTTGTCCAAAAACGAATGCGACAGTGATTTCAAATAATCATATCAACGTTCACGTAAACAAAATTATAAACATAAAATCTTTTATTGTTATGGCAGTCGCGTAATCTGTTAGATCATAGTGTGAATCGTATCTTTTGAAATCGTCTGTAATAGCAATAACAAATAGATTATGATAAGTTACGTACTAAAAGATTCCAATGTTACGAGGGTCATCTAGGAATTATCTTAACCTTATTTTATATTAGTTCAATAATGCATTAACTATTTTATGAACGATCATACTATTTGAACACCGAAATTTTTTCATGAAATTAATAAGTTTGGAAGATCGCATGCAATTCTAATAATATTAAACGTAATTTTTTACCTTTTGTTAAAGTAAATTTAATAATAAATTAAAATTGCGACTATAAATTGAGATGTAAGCTAAATTATCTTTCAAGTTGGATCAAATTGCACACGGTGTGCCAAATTGATTAACATCAGTTAAGTAGTTTATGAGCCAATCGCGGACAATAATGTGACCCGTAATTTGTATATATTATGATAAGTGCATGTTTCGTCAGATTTGGTAAATTGTAAAAGCAACGCGTACTGTAGGTTTGTGTACCGTTATGACGACGATACGAAGTCGTGTCTATTTGTGTGAAAAGTCCTAAATAAAGTACACACAAACATATGTATATACGTATACCATTACACATTTGCGTTGTAACACAAGGATTGACTGACAGCCCTAACCCAGTCTTCGTATAAAGAAGGGACTCACGGGGCGCCGAAAGCCGTTCAAAGCCAATTCTCGGCTGAAATAAACCAATATTCTATGAGCAATGGGCTCACACATAAACAAAAATAACTGGAATAACGATATATTTACAGCACTCCGATTGTTCCGTATAACCGTTTGATTCCAGTCTTTGTGTAACGGTAGTAGCTATTTTAAGCGATTGAAGTGCATTGTTGATTTGCCATCAGATGCAGGATACAGGATCCGCGTTGTGTAACTAAGTAGTACGATCTGTTTAGTGTATGCACTCGTTCTACTACGTAGCATAAAAGCATCTGGTTATTGTAAATTCTGAGATCCCACTAAATCATAGAAATATTTATATATATCTCAAATAGTAAGCTTTTAAATGTTTTAAATGAGCCTCTACGAATCTTTCGTAATGAAGACGGCTTTCCTGAACCAACAAGGACCTGTTTTTTTTCGATGTTCGGTGTGAGTCGCCCAGATATTAGTGATTGTAGTAACTCAATCACCAATCTCTTTCCAAACACATTCTTTAACAGTTACTTGGTCTTGGTTTAATACCGTAATGGAAACCATCAACAAACTCCACATTTGATATCGTATAGATGACCCAAATAAAACCTCGCGCAAATAAAAGTTCAAAGTCAAGAACGAACAGAAATAAACCGATATCTTTCGAGTCGTAATCATAGACACGCACGCATTTACGATATTTCAATTATTCGAGGTTCTAATATAATGTAAGCTCACTTAAGAGCTTTAGGATAAAAATTGAGAATCCGTAGATGATAAGAAAAAATATCCTGAACGTAGGCAATTTCATTAAATAAAAATAAAATATTCAAGGTCATAAAATCAAAATAAAAAATTTGTTGTTTAGGCCCGTCAATTCATTCATTCATAATTCATGGAAGGAAATTAACCTTATGTGCCACACTGGCAAGACGGGTTGGGAAAGGGTTCGTATCAAGTTTTCCTTCTCTTGTGGCTAGGTGATCTAACTTTTGCAATCTAAAAGTATCTAACAGACTCCGTATGCAAAAGAATTCCAGGAAGAAATGATAGTAAATGAGTGTAAGTTATAAAGGCAACAATAAATCTTGTCCCCGCAAAGGAATCCCGGTTCGCCTTTATAAAATAAAGAGAACAGAGCCTCCACTTAATTACGTACGCAAGGGTAAACACACGATGAATGTTTGCGTCCTCTACAAAGCTGTCAATGTTTTCTTATCAAATAAAATGGTTTACCAGTCTTGCTTATTTAGCGTTCTAGACGAAAAGTGACGTCAAAAACGTATTATGTGCTCTCGGCACGTACGAGAGTTTACGATTTGTGGACGTATCTGCCGAAAACTGCTGAGGAAAATACGTTGTGAATCTTTGTTGGGGTAATAGGGTTTTTGATAGTGTTTGGTCTATTTAGGGGACGCACACATGCTTTGGTATTAGCTAGATGCTGGCCATTGAGATATTTAAAAAATGGAATCATTTCTTTATCCAATATACAGGATGTAACAAAAAAGTTATAACCATAACAAAATGATTGATATTTGAGCTGACAAAAATACTATGCAACGTTTCAGATAAAAATTAACAAAAGGATTTTTCTTCAAGTTTTAGGCACGAGCAGGAGACGAAATTGCCTTCAGAAATACGCACAGAGAACCAAAGAAATATAACTCAAAATATTAAGCTTGTAGCCGCCCCACACCAGTCTTCCCATGGTGCGAATAGTCAGACGATTCCAGGAAGAAAAAATGTCTTTTTAAGGTTTATCAAAGTATTGGCTCTGAATGATATCCAAAGGAGACAGACAATAGAATTACGCGATAGATACAAGTTACAACGAAGTTATAACTAACGCTGAAGTTTGTTAATTTTCAATACAACTATTTGGTTCGCAGCAGTATAGTTATAGTTCAAAACAACCGCATCTTCATCAGCCGGGGAATGTTGAGTTATAAACAACTTGTTGAAACTTTGCTTTTAACATTATAAAATACGCGCCAAACCTGTCAGCTCGTATCATCATATGGTTAGATGTCAGTTTTCACGCTACTGACGGAGTGTATTCTTCCATAGACGGTGTAGAATGGCAGCCTATAACGACGGCTTAACGTGACCTCCGGAGCACGGAGAATGTCTGATGTTACAAACGATGGACAGCCAGTCAATTTTCAGCTAAGTCGTTATTTAACCTGTATTTCGTCGTTTCAGCCCAGAAATGACC
Source organism: Clostera curtula (assembly GCA_905475355.2). Taxonomy (NCBI): domain Eukaryota; kingdom Metazoa; phylum Arthropoda; class Insecta; order Lepidoptera; family Notodontidae; genus Clostera; species Clostera curtula. Next base: position 9,544,482 of record FR997797.1, on the reverse strand, counting down.
CACTACAGAGCCGGGCCTCCTCCAAATCCATGGAGGGAAATTAGCCTACTGTGCCGCGCTGACAAGACGGGTTGGCGCAGGGTTTATATCAAGTTTTCCTTTTCTTGCGGCTAAGTGATCTGCCTCAGAGAAGGAAAACTTGATACAAACCCTTTGGCAACCCGTCTTGGCAGTGTGGTACAGTAGGCTTATTTCCCTCTATGTATTTGAAATAGGTCCGACTCAGTAGTGGGTCATTTATGGGCGCCTAAGCCTAAATCAAAAGGAAGACTGCAGTTTTCAACGTAAGACTAAAAGGTTTTCAAGCCATTCCAATTCAAACAAACTCGGGAGCGAATCTAGCGTGCAAAGTAACATAATACGCTCGCTTCTATCGGATTACACTGACGGAGATGTGGCACAGAAGCGTGTAATAATGTGCTACTTGTTCTTTTTGCGTCTGTGGACTGTATTTGTGTTATTTCTTGTTTGACATGCTATATTTATTAACGCACATGTGAGGAGGTTGTATTCCACCAGATTACGCGGAATGCTGTTGATTTTTGGACTAAGCAACCTCTAGCTCTAGTTAGGTACTGGATGGGGAATCGACCATTTTTAGCTAATAACTAGCTATACCATACGGGCGTTGCTACCCCACGAAATACATAACAAATGTCAACAACAAATTTTCTTTTTTTTTGTTGTTGTTCAGATACCTTCCTGGACTCATGCACAACACTTTCTCTGAAGATCATCGCATGATCGAATGCATAGTATACGATTCTATAAGGGATATACAGACAAACATTATTTTTTATGTCGGGTTATCGTTGAGTTTTGGGACACCCTGTATAATCAATATACATAGAACGCGCGTTCGAGCAAGAAGTCTCGGCACGGTTCGGAACAGTGCTTGCGTGTGCGCTTCAAACTCCGCCTTGTGATATTTTTATACAAAGTTGTAGCAACTAAAAGTCATTGTAATTGTTTAGTTTGTGGACATTTTATTCTCAACTAACAGTCAAACTACTACATACGAGTACCCTTATCACAATAGTATTTTCGCATAAGCCAGGGCTGATAACACAAGCACGATCGCCGAGCGTAAGTACGAAAAGTGAGGTACAGTCCGCGCCAATCTTTATGGCTGGTCTGAATGTAGCCGTATCGCGCTGCGCACAACACAAAATCAGGTATCAGCGGGACGTACACGGGGTTGGGAGGGCTCGCCCGCGTGCGCCGTTTTTCAATGGCAAGCGCCCTCGCTACCCGCATGTTAGTATTATATGAGTGACCTACGTTCGTATTGGTTATGAAATGTACGATGCGCAAGTTCGTACCCACGGCTATATTCAGACCGGCCATAAAGATTGGCGTGGACTGTACATACATGAGTTTGACTTCTGTACCTAATTATGTTGCGGTTCAAGTCTCTGCTCGTAAATCAAATCATTACTTACATCGGGTTACCGCCAAACGGTTACGCAATAACTTCCAAGTCAAGTTGCCTCCGGCCACACATAAAATCTTGGTGAAAGCAAGCTGCGGCTGATATAGATCCTTTTCTATTTCATTCGATTACTAGTACTTAATACAAAATGTCACCCATACCATCCTGAAGGTATCTTACGAGGCGAAGGAACGCAATAGCCGTAAAAGAAGGAAATCTTGAAACAAACCCTGTGCCGACCCGTCTTTCCGGCGTGGCACAGTAGGCTAATTTCTCCGTAAACTTGGAGGGGGCCTGACTAAGTAACGGGCTGAAATGATGATGATGACTAGTACTTACGAGTTTCCCGCACTGTTTCAGTGTACTTAGGAACCATTTTCTATTTACTGATGAAATACTAAACTATACTCGACTAGCAATTGCGTGCGGCTTCGCCCGCGTGGGCTTCGAACCCGTGCTTATCTCCTCTTCGCATATAGGCCATAAATGTGTTTTCTTTCTTCAGATGATTTAATATTTTTTATGAACATTCAATCGGTTACTGTGACTAAATTATCATAGTTAGATATGTGCTCTCGCGGACTTTTTTGTAGATCTTGATAAGACCTACAAAATCGTAGTACATTATTTTGTTCTATTGTCTATAGTTTTTGCAGCGCACGCATAAATAGGTTTTCGATTTTACACCTTGGGTTACAAAATCGCAATTTTCATACGGATCCCTAATTCTTTTAAAAATAAAATATAGCCTATAACCTTCCTCGATAAATGGACTATCTAACACTGAAAGATTTTTTGAAATCCGACCAGTAGTTCCTGAGATTAGCGCGTTCAAACAAACATACAAACAAACTCTGCAGCTTTATAATATTAAGTAGGTATAGATTCTATGCTGAGGAGCTGAGGTTTTCCAAACCCCCAGCATGATGATGGCAGACAGGTTATCCGCCGATTTTATATCAAACATACCTTTTCTTCTGGTAAATCTTCATACTGAGTGCTTAGGTTTGCTAACAAGTCCTCTAGTCCCCTCTTACAACACCCCCAGCCTGAAATAAGTTGATGACACTATGTATTCAAAATCCTCCATCGCATGCATCATTATATTCCTGTAACAAAAAGTCATCTGGAGTTTGTTTAATAATATATTTTCCTTTTCCCACCTCAAGTAACCGTCAAAATCTTAAATTTAAAAAAAAACATAGAATGTACGCGCGAAAGCCATTTCTTTTATAACCCACTTAAGTCAACACAACATTTACTTTGAAAAATTTATCTTGAAAGGAAATCTTAATGGGATATTCACATAATAGACCCATTAGTGAGGTGTCATCAATACATTGTGTCACCACCCGATTCCATTCTGAGGGTGCTGTCAGAAAATGACCAGACCGAAAGCCCATCCGCACGAGAAGGAAGACTTGAAAGGAAACCCTGCGCCAACCCGTCTGGCCAGCTTGGCACAGTAGGCTAATTACCCTTCCTATAGGCCCAGCAGTAGGTAATTATGGGCTGAGTTGTAGACCCAGTAAAAGTTACTTTAGGTATACCTACTGCAGGTAAAGATCTTCTCGTCCACAATACCGCAGTGTCTGAAGACAAAAGTCTTCAACCAATGTGTGTTGCCAGTGATGACATATGGAACAGAGACGTGGTCGCTCACTATGGGCTCCATCAGAAGGCTCAAAGTCACCCAAAGGGCAATGGAGAGGGCTATGCTCGGAGTTTCCCTGCGAGATCGAATCAGAAATGAGGAGATACGCAGGAAAACCAGGGTCACCGACATAGCCCACCAGATTGCCAAACTTAAGGGGCAGTGGGCAGGGTACATAGCTCGCAGGACCGACGCCCGATGGGGCAGAAAAGTCCTCGAGCGGCGACCGCGTTCCGGAAGGCGCAGTGCTGGTAGGCCTCCCACACGGTGGACCGACGACCTGGTTAAGGTCGCCGGAAAGCAGTGGATGCGGGTGGCCCAGGACCGGCCTTTGTGGAGATCCTTGGGGGACGCCTATGTCCAGCAGTGGACGTCTTTTGGCTGAAATGATGATGATAAAAATGAAATGACTGTAGGTGATGGTGAGCGGCCACAGCCGTTATCTTTTCTGTTTATATGAAACCTTTTTTATTTTATTTTATACAACGTAATTTTTCAAATATAGTTTTGAATTCTATAATTTTGGTTTAAAAATGTCGTCGTTATTTTATGTTGTGTTTTTATATATTTTTTTACTAGCGACTCGCCCCGGCTTCGCACGGGTGCAATGATGAGCCTCTAAATTTATCAGTGTTTCTCTACAATATTAAGGATTTATACATATTATAAACCTTCCTCTTGAATCACTCTATCTATTAAAAGAAACCGCTTCAAAATCCGTTGCGTAGTTTCAAAGATTTAAGCAGACATAGGGACGGACAGACGACAGCGACATTGTTTTATACTATGTAGTGATGATTAAGGTAAATTAAGCCGGTCGTTTCCACGCTTTATATTCTTTTCGTCACTGATTGCTGAGAACCCAGTACTTCATCGCCTTAGGTGTAGGCGCATTATTATTAACATTTAAATCTTAATTAACTTGGCTGCGAATTTCACCCCTAGTTGGCACCGACTTCAAATGGTGTTTTATTGGTTATTTTTTACGCACTTTTTATTGCATATAATTTATTTATTTTTTGTTTCTTATATGTCACTTTTTCTATGTTCTATTACAACTGTGTTTATTAGCTACCACGATAAAATGCAATAATATTAATAGATGATTACACCAGTTTATACATATTTATCATTTATAGGAAACTGGTACATTCTTTCCGACTGAGACAAACTTTTAGGTTTTAGGTAATTTTATTGTAATTTACACTATCTTTTTTTGTGTTATATGTTATACCATCTACTAGTAAATGTAAAAAGCCAAGTCCAATCCACATTGGCATTTATTTCTTTCAGGTTTTGAGATTAAATGGATACGTGAATGTCACGAGAAATCTTTGTTTATCGGGCCACCTCGGCGCCCTTTACGTTTACTCATACGTGAAAATTATAGGATGAGTATATTGAAGCAGGGATACATCTTGAGCAAAAACTGTCATGATTGGGGAAGCTTTGCGCATGACATCAACCCATCACATGGGTATCGCCGACCTTCTCCGCTAGTTGGACAAAAAACAAAATCTACTACTCAAAATCAAATCAAAACTCATTGAATCAATTTGTCTCATTCGAGTTTTTTCAATTCAAGTCAAACAATAAAACAAAAATAACTATTTAAAATTGAAAATTGATTATTTACCATCTACCACCGGTTCGGAATGCAGCTCTACTGAGAAGAACCGGCAAAAAACTCTGTAGTTGCTCTTTTTAGATCGCCATTTTAGGTACAAGGCCGGGTAACTCGCGCTATAGCCGCAAAGGACCAAACAAGTAACTTTCTAATGCCCGAGCCGACCGACCCCCAGCAACGGCACATGTTCACAAGCATGGCGCATGTGGCAGCCATCGCCCTCCTCATATTGCTGGGAAGAGAACGACCCGCCACACTGCGCAGTAAAGAACATTGTTCAAGATGCCTCCTATTTTAACGATCATTTCCATAAATTAATTAATAAAACAACAACACATTTATAAAATGAGGTTCAGTTTTTGTAATGAAACTCGCTTAAAAAATGACTGTCACGTCTGGAAAAGACAATGAAACTAAGTAAAAAGAAAACACTTTGAAGTAACATAATTACAGAGGACTTATTTTGTCGACATAACGATGGCCCTTAATTACCCGAAGAAGAATAATCGCCGACAAGCAAAACGGTCATTAATAAGAACATTAACTATGGAGAAATTAAAAAGTTGACAAATTGGTCGGAAACAGAGTAACTTTATTATAAGTTAAAACACGTGTTATTTATTACTCTTGCCTATTACACTTATGAAATCATCCAAGCGTAAAATTCAGCCACAAATTTTCCAAGCCGTCTTTATATTACCAAAGTTTCATTTAATTTAGATCTATTAAAATAATATATCGCTGTTTCGTCTTTTCAGCTCATAAATGACCCACTGCTGCCGGGGAGTAGATCAAATTTATGGTGCGAAATTTGCCGACTGTACCACGCTGGTAAGACGGGTTGGCACAGCGTTTGTATCGAGTTTTCCTTCCCTTGGGGCTAGGTGACCTGCCTCTTGTGTTCCTAGAGTTGCCTTTTACGACGCCCTCAGGATGGTATGGGTTGATGACATCGTGTATTCTAAATCCGTCACCAAGAAATATTATAGGACTCAGAATAACGATAGTTGCCACTGAAACCCAGTGTTTGTAATGAAAATCAGGTTATATGGGTCAGAAAAACGTCCATAATGCACTCACTCACAGATTTATAAAAAATAATTAAAGAATAGAACTGCTTCTTTTGATAAGCTCTATACCCTCACTTCGAAAGGCTATAGGGTTTTTGTTTGTCTCTAAAATTTGATTATGCATTGGGCAAAAGCATTCTTAATTCTGCCCTCACTTCGGGGCCAAAACATTAACGTTTTAATACAAAAGTTTATGATCGCGGATTTGCTCGGTAAGCTAAATTTCTAAAGTAAATTAGACAATTTACAACGCGTCCTATGTTCGTAATATTCATCTTATCAACGTATAAATTACCCACTGCTGTGTTGGGTGCTCCTATTTTATTCAGGCAAATGTCTTAATGGTGACGCATTTAGAAAACTAAAGGAACGAAAATGAGGCAGATCACGTAGCCATATGAGAAGCATAACGTTATACAAATCTTGTGCAAACCCGTTTTGCCAGCGAGGCACAGTAGCCTAATTTCCCTCCATAAAGTTGTAGGAAGCCCGACTCAGTAGTGGGTAATTTAAAGGCCAAATTGATGATGATAATAATTTAATTCATTCAGTGCAATCTAAAGCTGTCTAAATTCATTCATACGTTCACTATGTGGCATGCGATACTTATCAAATTTATACATAATGTCTTAAATGTATATTTTTTAATTACATTATGACTAGATTTATGAATATTTAATAAAGATGACAATTAAGTAAGTACCTAACTACGAAGTGAAAATTAAAAATTGAAGACCCTAAGTCTGACTTCAAAGAAGGAAGTGGTATCTCGGTTATTTGTCGCGGCATTACCGCATAACTCCGTCATTTGTAAACTATTATCCCTTCAGTAGATTAGCAGAAAAGTTGAAATAAGTAATCAACAAAGATTTGTAATAAGACAAAATTTATCGCCCATCTAACTTCCACTAGGGCCAGGCCTGCAGATCGATATTAAGGAACAAACTCATCTAATTCACTTTAATGTCTGCGTAATAAAGGTACTCTTAACAATACTTGTGTTACGGAAATAAGTCCTTTGTCTTTTCCGCAGATCAGTTTAGTAATCATTAAAAACATTAAAATTTCATCCTCATCCTCATAATTTCAGTCAAAAGACTGCTGACTGATAAAGATAAGCCATCGTCAAGAATTGCCACGAAGGCCCATCCTGAGCTACCCGTATCCATCAATAGCCGCGTACTGACTTAGCGAGCAGCCTCGCGAGGCAGCCGCGCGAGGCGGCAAATCCTCGGTCTGTCAGGTGTCGTCAGGTGTCGGTGCCTCGCCCGAGGCACGTCCTTTTATTACTTTATTATTATTACTGCGGCAAACGTCCGAGGCTGCCTGGCGAGGCTGCTCGCTAAGTCAGTACGCGGCTATTTACGGGTGACCTGAGCATACTTACCAGTACGCGCTGCCAAGACTTTTCTGCCTCATCGGCTGTCAGTTCTGTGAGCTATGAGCCCTCCCCATTGTCACTTAAGCTTGGCCTTCCTATGGGATGTCGGTAACTCTGGTTCACCTGCGTATCCCCTCATTTCTGATTCGATCTCACAGGGAAACTCCGAGCATTGCCCTTTGGGTTACTTTGAGCCTTCTAACGGAGCCCATAGTAAGCCGGCCACGTCTCCATACGCCATTAAAGTTTAGCTCATAATAAAAGTGAAGAGTATGATGGAGCCATTCCAACTTTACCACTAGACATTTCTACTTACGATCACCACTTTACGCTAACGTCCTCTAGAACCGACATATAAACGGTTTATCATTTTTCTTCTGACCCTACCACGCCTAAGTTTGCTCTTAAGAAAGGAATGATCATATAATACTATCTCTCATAACATCTTAAGTGTCATATAAAGTAGATATATTTGCGTATAACCGGGTAGCAAAATATTTTTACATCTTTTGTTATCGTATTTGTTATCATCAGTCTTTGCTGACTATATCTGGTTGGAGTAAGGCGCATCAAGAGGGTATTAGGTTATTTTTCTGCATAAAAGAACAAAGCTGTTTAGCTTGCCGTTTCTGGACGCTATTATGATCAGACCTATAAAAAATATTGATGGCGTGATACTTTTTTCCAAGGTGGATGGTCCAATGGGGTGCATAAACCTCTTTATCCTAAATAGATGAATGACGATAAAGCCGGCGATTTGCGCGGGACTCTCAACTTTTTCTGTTTTAGAAGTAGACAATGCCACTCTTTTACATATAGTCTTGGTGAATGCGGTTCATATGATTCGAAGATCAACAAAAGATTTTTTTACTTTAGAGAAAACAATTGAGCGTGTTTTAATGGCCGATTTTGATACGGCACACAATACCTGTAATTGTCTTTATTTAAACAATTTCTAAATAAGAACTCGGACACAAATATTTAGGAAATTCATAAACAAAATACTTCTAGAATTCGTAGTAAAACGCCTCTTTAGCATAAAAACCGGATATTCGATTCCAATATTATTCCATAAAACCTAATTTTCACGATCGTTTCGCGATATTGTGGTAATTTGACGGGTTGTAAAATAAATCATGTCATTTTTATTTCAACCCCAACGTTTAAGACACATTGAAGGGCCCGTGGTCGCGGGAAACAGTTAAGTTCCACGTCTGTTATGTGAGTTTCCACGTCTCTAAGGACCTTGACGGCAAAATACTTGCAGTAATGGAGTGAACGCGTTAATTTTAATGTAAAATTAACCTCCTGTGCCATACTGGCAAGACAGTTTTGCACCTGCGTTTTGTGTTCCTGAGGTCATCTCTTGTGACATCCTCAGGATGGCTTTGGGTTGGTGACGTTTTGTAAGTCCGTCATCATACATAATGCCTTGTTGAGACACCCTAATGACAAAGTAACGCTACAAACAATTCCTCATTGCGCAATAACATAATTATTGTTTTTCTTTGTTCCAGATTGCAACGTAAGCAATAATTAGAACTAATGATGGTGGAGCGGGCTCTAAGTTATTTCTTCCGAAAATACAACACGAACAGTAAGTACATAGCCAAACATTAATCTGCGATCTACGCCTCTTAATTACTATAAGGCAGCATTCACACAGCACGGAAAATGTTTATGTGATTTTACTTTACAACTGTTTTCGAAGTAACATCAAATAACATTATCACCAGTGGCGGATTTATATATTTGCTACCATTAGGGTGTTCCAATTTTGCCACCTTTACTAAATTCTTCTAGACCGTCATATTTAAAACAACCATCATAATCTTTTGTTCTGTGTTTTGTGGTAAAAACATCGATTACTCCCATACACTTCAAGGTAGAAAACCATTTTAAGGACAGAACTGTTTTATTAGCTCTATGCACGTCCAAAGTCAGCTTTGGATGGCTGTCGAGTTTTGTTACAGCCTTTTTTTCTATACAGTTGGCGTAGTGTCGAGGTGAGGGATGGAGGGCGCGGAAAGCGATGAACCACTGGAGTGGGAGGCCCTTTACCTGGGCTTGCAGGGCCAGAATGCATCGTGGAATGCCACTGAGTGGAGCCCTTCGGCGTGGAACGTCACGGTGGTTCCAAACGCGACTTGGTGGGAGGCTTCCGCGCCCTTCGACTCGCCGGCGGCTCTGGTGCGGGCCGCGGCCAAGGCTGTCATACTTGGCCTCCTGATTCTGGCGACTGTCGTCGGTAAATATACTAATAAGTATATTTCAGGAAATATGATAACGTTCAACGTTTGTAAAGATCGCAAAGTATGTAGATAAGAAGTGACCAATTTGTATTTCCTGAACTATATTTTAGCGTATAATAAGTTGTCCAGTGCGATCGAGCCAGATTTGTGGAGACGTAGGCAAAGTTCATCCGTGTGGGGAAGGATTTAGAATACATGGTATCCAACTCATTCCATCCTGAGGGTGTCGTAAGAGTCGATGAAAGGAAATTATAAGGCTGAATACCTAGCCGTAAGAGAAGGAAAACTTGAAACGAAACTCTGTGCCAACCCGTCAGGCCAGCGTAGCACAGTAGGCTAATTTCCCTCCCTGTACCCGACACAGCAGTGCAGGAGGCTCGACTCAGCAGTGGGGCGTTTGTGGGCTGAGTAGTAATAGTAGGCAAAGTTACGTAGTCCTCAGGATTGTCAAATTTCAGAGGCAGTAGCAGGGCAGATCACTAGACACATAGGTGGAGCAGAAAAACCCGATTAGAAAGTGCTAGACCTCCAAATGGTGAACCGGTCGTTGTGCAAATTGTTGGGGGAGGCTTATGTCCAGCAGCGGACACATATTTTAGCTTAAAATTATGATGATAAGCAACCGCCGAATATGTATGTACGTGTGATGATAATTTTATATAGGTAATATATTCACCCGCCAGCGTAGTATACAGTAGGCTCATGTCCCTCCATTAAATGGGAGGATACCATTGTAGTAGTGGGACATTTATGACAAACTAGCTTTTGCGTGCGGCTTCGCCCGCGTGGGCTTCGAACCCGTGCTTATCTCTGTGCATATTGTTATGAACATAAAAACGGTTATTGTGACTAAACTATGATAGTTAGATATGTACTCTCGCGGACTTTTTTGTAGATCTTTATAAGACCTACAAACCCGTAGTACATCATTTTGTTCTATTGTCAATAGTTTTTGCAGCGCACGCATAAATAGGTTTTAGATTTTACACCTTGGTTTACAAAATCGCAATTTTCATACGGATCCCTAATTCTTATGAAAATAAAATATAGCCTATAACCTTCCTCGATAAATAGACTATCTAACACTGAAAGATTTTTTGAAATCGGACCAGTAGTTCCTGAGATTAGCGCGTTCAAACAAACAAACAAACAAACAAACAAACTCTGCAGCTTTATATATTAGTACAGATATGCCACAAAATGATAATAATATTAAACTTCAAGGCATATGACGCCTTGTACTTTAATAAAATATTATATTATTAGGTTATTATTATTTTAATGTCTTTTGACTGTATGTATTTTTATATAAATGTCACAACCACTGGATGACCTAAATAAATAAAAAAAAACTATATGGTCTATGAAAAAATAAAATATTTTTACGATCTATCTTTACCTATCTAATTGATGTAAAAGTCCTATAGATATAGCTGTAAGCTCAACATATCAAATTATTCTCAAGGTCAATGTACCATCTATAAATCAATAGTCGGGCTAAGCATGAAATCACTACAGAATATACAAAAGCTTTTTATGTGCCGCCAGGCAGAGTGAAGAACCAATTATAGACTATATTTTGCTACCTGAATGTACCATGATATTTAGAAAACTCAACAATCATGAATGACTTGCAACGTAGATAACTATCGCCAAATGTACTGTAGCTGATGTTTATGGCTTTTTTACGTCGATTTAGTATTTCGGCAAGCTTAGCACTACATAGTATAAAACAAAGTCGCTGTCGTCTGTCCGTCCCTATGTATGCTTAAATCTTCAAAACTACACAGCTGATTTTGAAGCGGCTTTTTTTAATAGATCATGTGATTCAAGAGGAAGGTTTATATGTATAATACATCCATAATATTGTAGAGAAACACTGCTCAATTTAGAGGTTCATCATTGTACCCGTGCGAAGCCGGGGCGGGTCGCTAGTTTAAGTATATACATACCAACATTTTTGTTTCTTACAAAAGTAAACATTTTATAAACCCTTATTTTAGTACTAATTTCTGTAGGGACGAATTGTGTAGTGACTGCATAAGAATACATAGTGTCGCCACCCTATTTTATCCTGAGGGTGTCGTAAGAGCCAATAAAAGAGAAGGAGGCCCGGGTCAGCAGTGGCTAAGAAGTAGTGGGGGCATTTGAAGCGTATAGACGACCATAAAAACTCTCCACTTCCTTAACGATCTCCGGTTTAGATGAGACGACATTGCCGTTGGTGGTCGTGATCTTACACAGACGGCTCCTCCCAAGACGCTGCGCGAACACATTGGACCATAGCTCGCCACTACTTCAAAAAAAAAATTACGCGTACCGTAGTCCCACAAAACCCAGCCAGCCCCCAATTGCCAGGCATCCATGAAGAGTTCCAACAAAAAAAGGTTGCAATGCGATTTTGTTTCAATATTTCTTCAGTGTATTTAAATAAAGCTTTTTGTTCCAGGAAATGTATTTGTAATAGCTGCAATACTGTTGGAAAGGCACCTGCGTAGCGCAGCTAACCAGCTGATCTTGTCCCTGGCAGTAGCAGATTTGCTGGTGGCATGTCTTGTAATGCCGCTGGGAGCCGTGTACGAAGTTGCCCAACGCTGGACGTTGGGCCCCGAGCTCTGCGATATGTGGACTTCCGGAGACGTACTCTGTTGCACTGCGTCTATTCTGCATCTCGTCGCTATTGCACTTGATAGGTAGAGTATCAAAAATCCAATACATCATCGTTCAAATTATTATACGTATTAGGTGGCTGAGAATCACTCAATGGAGAGAGCTATGCTCGAAAGTATCCTGCGTGATAGAGTTAGCAGGAAATACATAGATGAACCAGTTACCGAAATAGCTCGAAAGTTTGAAGTTGGCCTGAGGAACCGTTGAGTTTGTATTTTCTGTAATGATTTATTAGCAGTCAAAAATTAACAAGATAATTAACAGTGGATTAACAGGCAAATTAACACTAGGCTGTGCCTGTATCGAGGCTACCAGCGTGATATGTTTACTAAACTAGGACTTGGATTAGCTAGAGTATTACAAATTTAAATAAATAATCGTTAGATTTACTACATTATACAGGACATCATAATTAATTGCGATGATTTAACAAATAAGAAGGAGAATTTAATTCAAATATAACCCCGACTTTCGTCCAAAAGGTTGCTGGGAGTCAGTGTATGTATTCTGCACAGATTCGTAAATTGTGTCGATCTGTGGGGTAAGCTTATATTCAGCTACTGCTGAATACACCATTATCACGTGGTCATGGTGGTGGATTCAATTTATGTTTGGTCCTTACAGGTACTGGGCTGTGACGAACATCGATTATATTCACGCGCGAACCGCACGTCGTGTGGGCTTGATGATAGCCTGCGTGTGGGTCGTGAGCTTCTTCGTATGCATCGCTCCACTCCTCGGGTGGAAGGACCCCGACTGGGACCGCCGCGTCTCAGAAGACCTGCGCTGCGTCGTGAGCCAGGACGTATACTACCAAATATTCGCGACGGCCTCCTCGTTCTACGTCCCAGTGCTCGTAATACTAATATTATACTGGCGGATATATCAGACAGCTAGAAAAAGAATACGTCGAAGGAGGGGTGCGACGGCGCGCGGCGGGCCTCCCCCTGTGCCGGCAGGCGGCGCGCTGGTCGCGGCCGGCGGTAGTGGAGGCATAGCAGCCGCAGTGGTCGCGGTCATCGGCCGCCCGCTGCCCACCATATCCGAGACTACTACGACGGGCTTCACGAACGTGTCTTCAAACAACACGAGCCCCGAGAAACAGTCGTGTGCAAACGGCCTAGAAGCCGACCCGCCGACTACGGGCTACGGCGCCGTAGCGGCCGCGTACTACCCCACTCTAGTCCGCCGCAAGCCAAAAGAGGCAGCTGACTCGAAGCGCGAGCGCAAAGCGGCGAAAACTTTGGCGATTATAACCGGCGCGTTCGTAGCGTGCTGGTTGCCCTTCTTCATACTTGCCATTTTGGTCCCGTCTTGCGACTGCGAGGTCAGTCCCGTGCTGACTTCGTTCTCCCTATGGCTGGGCTACTTCAACTCTACGCTGAACCCCGTGATCTACACTGTGTTCAGTCCAGAGTTTCGGCACGCGTTCCAGCGGTTGCTATGCGGTCGGCGTACGCGCCGTCGACGAGCCCCTCCGTAGCCCCTTCCCCGCCCCACCCGACTGACCTCGTCTAGCTCGAAACATACTTATGTTACTTTGTTACATTTTCAGAGATATATTTACACCCCTTTATTTTTTGTACGTGATGAATGTGAATACGAAAACCTGTCTAGTAAATAAATCACAAATTCTCTTTATTGTGTTGTTTTATTTGTGCCTTGGGCAAGTTGAATGGGTAATGAAGCTCCTTTGTTATGAAGTCTAAATACAGTGTAGTTGAAACAAAGACCAACTCTCAAGTTCCTGAGCAAGTTTTGAAAGTAATGTAAAGATTAATATCGCATGATTAAGAAAAAAACAGCAGAGTACGTAAAATGTAACTGTCGTATTTTAATTATTTGTGTATTTTGCAGAGTTTGCTCTTTCTGTCTTTATAACTGTAAAGACAGTAATATTTTCCGTTCGTTAAATACCGTACTTAAAAGCATACAAGACAATTAAAGTTCAAACTTTAAAAGTCTCTTTCTCAAATTGGCTGGAAAAAACTCTGAATTTTCTGAACCAATTTTGATGATTTCAGATTTGTTGGTATCGTCTCCGCAATATCGAAAATAATCGGATTTTTCATCTATTATTAACAGATGGACATGTCAATCAGATCTGCGTGGGTGAGCTGCGGGCAGGAGTTTGTAAAGAATCAATACTTTGCAAAAAGTTAGCACAATGGTGACACCAGAATGCTCTTAAAATGTTAGCGCAGTATTTTCCTTCAAAAATGAAAGATTCCCTTTAGGTAGATATTTCCTCAAAATAATGGTCTTATTGACCGTAAACCTTCAGAGTACCATTTAACGATGAAGAAGGTATCTTTCAAGCACTTAGTCATTATATGTCTGCGGACAATAATGTTTTATTATCGTTCCATGAGAAATAAACAACAAAGTCGCTTTAAATTTTGAAATGAATCGGTTTTAGTACGTCGCTGATAATTGAAAACGAATAAACATCAAACCTTTGAATAGGTGCCTTTTTATAGTTCAGCTGCTGAAAACTCGTAAAACTGCTAAAATGTCGTTTGGTGCTTTCAATATAAAAGAATTCTCCTTCGTTTCAATGTAGCGGACATTTTTGCGTCCGCTACAATGAGCGTCGGTAAGAAAGTAAGTAGAGAAAGGAAGTAATAAATATTTATTTTATTTTACTTTATATTTGACTAGCGATCCGCCCCAGCTTCGCACGGATGCAATAGAATAGAATACTCTTTATTGTGCACCAATAATAGAAAAGGTTAACATGGCATCAGAGAAATACAGCGAAGAAATGAAACCTTCCTCTTGAATTACTCTATCTATTAAAAAACCGCTTCCGTTGCGTAGTTTTAAAGATTTAAGCATACATAGGGACGGACAGACGACAGCGAGCTTTGTTTTATACTATGTAGTGATAGTGATGCTACGTAAAAGACTGAATTACTGAGATATTTATTTTTACATCGTATTTTATTTATCTTATCTTATCTTCTGATTAAAATAATCTTTTTCGCCTCAACCACGTCTATAAATAGAAATCATTTTGGCATATGTTTAATCCTAATAAACCCGTGTCGTGACGGATTAAGAATACACAAGGTCACCAACCCACGCAACAGGCAGATCACTTAGCTGCAAGAGAATGAAAGCTTTTTAAAAACCCAGGGCCAGTCCGTCTTGCCAGCTAATTTCCGCCCATGAATTTGGAAGACTCAGTAGTGGGTCATTTATGGGCTGAATTGACGATGTTCAACCTGTTTTCAATTCCAAATACCTACGTAAAAGTGAGGGAATACATATGTTTATTATACAAAGAGAATACATCGGTTATTATACAAAGATATTTAAGTTTTTACCCATGAATATAATATAATGGTAATTGCTTGAACATTTGAAAACTTGAAAACGGCAGCCTGGGCCAATCCTTTTTGACAGCATGGCACAATAGGTCCTCCATCAATGTAGAAGGCTCGACTAGGTGCTTGGTAATTTATGGGCTGTGTTGATAACCGGTCACTAGGCTCCTTAAACTTGGAGGATGCCAGACTCAACTGTTTTTTTTTGTTTTTTTTTGTGTGATGTGTAATTTGATGATTATGGTGATAATTTGGGACCTAGCTGCTCAAAATGTTCACAGTCGTGTGGTGATGGATTTAGAATACATTATAATAAATAATAAATAAATATCATTGGACATTTCACACAACGCCATCTCGTCCCAAGCTAAGCAACTTAATGCTTGTATTATGGTAACGGGATGGATGAAAACTACTTAAAAATTTTTTTTGTAAATTCATACATATTATAGATAGAAAACACCCAGACCCGGAACAAATACTTGTAGGTCGTACAAATATTTCTTCCGTGCGGGGATCGAACCCGCGACATGCTGCGCAGAAGACACTCTGCGGGTGTTGTAAGACCCATCGAAAGGAAGGAAATGTAGCCACAAGAAAATCTTGCTACGTAACACTTTTTTTTAAGTTGGAAATCCTCATGGAGATCCGATCGCTAAAGGCTAGCCGGGTAATGAGGGACTCCGATGCGCGAAAGGATGATAATTGCGCATCAACCTACCCACTTGTACAAGCGGGCCCCACGCTTTGATGGGGAGCTTTGAACGCTCCCAAACGAGAGACAGAGACAGAGACATCACACGTGCTCGCCTGCCTGGCCGCCCCTCCGCTAGCGGCGGCAGCCCTGGCCCGCCTGTGTCGCGGCAGATTAAGGCTCTCGAGGTAACTCTGATGACAGAAGAGTCCCCGGAGCCAAAGACCACCAAGCCCCTGTGTGCCGCTCTTCGTCTGGCCTCTCTCCGTGGACTCGCCCGGCATGGGTGACCCTAAGCCGGTGTGGCCTCAACGGATCCTAGAGGCACACAAGCTCCCTCACCACAACAAGGTGCAGGACGGTCGAGGGGGTTGCTACCTAACCCTGTGGCTGCTCGCTTGGGCAGCGTGGCACTGTAAACCAATATTCCTGCTTGTTATTGGAGGACATGTGACTGAACAGTGGGTCATCTAGGGGTGAGATGATGATGATATCTCAAAACTAGCCAGGACAAAAGTCGAAGGGGAACTTCGACAATAAACAATATTGCTGGGCCGTTTCACCGAGTGCCGAACAACAGCCCCAGTAAATGTTAAGCTACAGTTAATTAAATCAAATGGTTTCCTTGTTTTGATTGTGCGTACCAGTACTGTTTGTGTTCCTATCTTTTATTGCATTTACTTCTCTAAGAAAAAGTTATTTGTAATAAACATATATGTTGACGTAAGTATGCTCATCTGCTAGTGTTGATCACAAACACTCCTAGCTCTAGGGATTTAGCCCAGGCTGAAGATTACAGCGTCTGGTCGACTCTAGGGTCGGACAAGACTGTGATTTCATACAAAATATAACAATAATGACACATCCTTTGAATACTTCTACATACTACTACTTCTCAACCCATAAATGACCCAGTGCTGAGTCGTGCTTCCGTCAACTACATGAAGGGTAATTACCCTCTGTGCCACGCTCTCTAGACGGGTTGGCATAGAGTTTCGTATCAATTTTTTCTTCTCTTACGGCTAGGTTTCCAGCCTAGTCGGGTCTTACGACACCCTCAGGATGAAATAGGGTGGTGACACTATGTATTCTAAATCCGTCACCACACGGAATCTTTTGAATGCCTACCTACGACCATGGCATTCTATCAGGATCTGCTTATTTATAACTTCAATAACCAGATCAACACGTAGCTATTGCTAGCCTTTATCTGCTTAATTCAAAAATGTTTAAAAGTTCAAAATGACAATTTTTATGTCAAAGGTATGTAGTACTATACATACCGAAGTGGCTCCAAAGTGGGTTGTCATTCAGAAAAAAATCATAACACGAAAACTATGAAAAATCGCAGAACATAATATGCTCTATTGGGGGTGATTCGGGTACCCCAAGGGATGCTCTATTTCTGGATTTCCTCACTTGACACTATTTTTTGGGACACCTGTAGAATTAATGATATTTAACATTCATTAATAATCTTTTTATCAAAAAATTGCTGTTAGAATACTAATAAAAAGTCATCAAAGAAATCAGAGAGCGTTAGTGTGTTGCAAAAGCCAGCAAAATAACAGTTAGTTAATTAACAAAAATATCATAGTTGATATTGCTTTCAAATTATATAAGTTCTAAAAAACAATACTCTCTTTTCTATTTATATTTTCAATCATTAACATGATTTTAATTCTAACGTCTGACTTCATTTGTTATTTACGGAGTAACAAATGAAATCAGACGAGAGTACCGACGTACGAGACAAATGACACAACAGAACGTGACAAATGTTAGACTTAAAGGTTATTTTATTTCCGATCCAATCTAGCACCACAATGTGTACTGCCAATGAATGGATGGCACGTGTAAAACATGCCGCGTGTAACTTTCTTTTTTTCTTGTGTATACAGAAAATGAAGGTTGACAAAAATACGACACATCAATTTCCAATAGACGCACGAAATGTGAACACAATAAATAACAGATAACGTTGCTATTTTAACTGGCTTACAGTGAAAGCATGAATGTATTGTTAACATTATATACAACAACATACAGCCATGTTTTAGATTTTTTATTGATATGGCAAATATTATACCCGTTATACAATGGTCATAAACAATGCTTTTCAAAAACCTTCAGAAATGAGGATATTCTCAATTCGGTTGTACGTTATTATATTTGTTACTTTTACGTTTAAATTCCAGATTAATCCTATGAAAATTGTATCGTTATTGGTTGATTATTGGTATAACACTTCAAATAGTAAGTGATCAACAAACCTTTGTAAGAAGGTCAAATTTTGATTTATTATTGTATATTCTTTATTCATATTTCTTTTACATAATATTTATAAAAAATAGAAATACATTTTTTTAAATATTATATAAAAAACATAAAAGCCCTAGGGGCGGAAATTATTTTTCAAGCCGCCTAGTGGTTAGTGCTGCAAAGAGAGGAACCGCCTAACAATGCGCGCCGTCTCAAGTAAAACTGCCTTTTGCATCAGACGCTTCACCCAGCCGGATATCGAGAGTTGATTGAGATGTCCATCAAAACTTTTCGATATCAAACCATGCACTGATATAACGATCGGAATAATACTGGTTGACTCAGCACTCCACATGGCGGTCACCTCATGGGCCAGGTCTAAATATTTAATCATTTTATTCTTTTTCCGCCTTCACGAGGTTCTCGTCATGCGGAATGGTGATGTCAACCAGCCTTACGTGGCGTGTAGACCTATCTATTACAACGATGTCAGGTTTATTGGCAGCAATATATCTGTCCGTTATAATAGATCGGTCCCAGTAGAGCGTGACATGGTCATTTTCGAGAACTGGTTGAGGCTGATACTGGTAATATGGAACTTCGGTACTCACAAGACCATATTTAAAGGCAAGTTGTTGATGAATAATCTTGGCTACTTGGTTGTGTCTATGCAAATACTCCCCGTTAGCAAGACGAGAACAACCGGAAACGATATGTCTGATAGATTCGCCGGGACGGTGGCATGCCCGACAAATGTCGACCGTGCCGTCCTTCAGAATATGTTTCCGGTAGTTGTTCGTCATCATAACTTCGTCCATAATTGCAAAGACAAACCCTTCAGTTTCCCCAAAAAGGTTACCGAAGCGTAGCCAGTCCACGGATGCGAGTTGGTCCACATCAGAACCCGTGAGAGCTCGATAGAACCTGCCGTGTAACTCCTTGTCTTTCCATATGGCCGTGCGATCCGAAATACTCATTACCTTTGGCTTCATCCAGTTCTCGGTAGCAAGAGAAAGCGGGGTAAGTCCTTTGTCGATTGCAACAACATTTTGATACATATCCACGTTAACCTTAAGAAAATACTCCCTGAGATTATATATCTCGCGATTATGTAGGTCCTTGGCATTTAAAAAGCCGCGGCCGCCGCATTTCCGCGGTATATACATTCTCATTACAGATGAACGTGGATGGTGCATTCGGTATGCTGTTAGCAATCGACGAACTTTTCTATCCACAGCGTCCAGTTCCGTCTGAGTCCACCTTAATATGCCAAAGGAATATGTGAGTACCGGCATGACCCAACTATTGAAGGCTCTTACTTTATTACCGCCCGATAAAAGGCTTTTTAAGACTTTGGTCAGGCGACTATAAAACCGTTCCTTCAATACTTGTTTCATGTCTGCATCAGCAACACCTAGAGCCTCTGACATACCAAGATATTTGTATGTTTCTGATTCAGAAAGACATCTGAGTGACACGTTCCTTGAAACCTGCAAACATTCACTGTTTACAATTCTCCCCCTTTGTATATTGAGGACCGCACATTTGTCCACACCAAATTCCATTCCAATGGATTTGCTAAAATTGTCGGTTATTTTAAGCAATTCCATAAGGTCAGGCTTTTTCGAAGCATACAATTTGAGATCATCCATATACAAAAGGTGCGAAATGGCCTCATTCTCTTTCCGAAGACGATAGCCAAGCCCGGAACACTTTAACAACGTGCTCAAAGGGTTCAGAGCTAGACAAAACCATAATGGACTTAAACTGTCACCTTGGAATATACCACGCTTTATCTTAACTAGGTTCGATGAATCAAAAGAGTTTATATGTCCTGGATGAAGAAGGATGGTAGACCATTGTTCCATACAAGATGATAGAAAAGCGCATAGAGTGGGATGTATTTTATATAGTTTTAATACCCTTTTTAACCACGAATGGGGTACGGAATCGTATGCCTTTTTGTAGTCGATCCAGGCCATAAAAACATTTCTCTTGTTTCTTCGAACCTGTTGGCTAATGGCCATGTCTATGAGGAGTAAATCCTTAGTACCTCGTGATTTAGCCTTACATCCATTTTGAGTTGGGGACAAGATATCATTTGCCGTCACGTGCGCGTTTATTTTAGTTCTCAAAATAGATGTAAGGATTTTATAAATAATAGGTAAACACGTTATTGGTCTAAAATTTTTGGGGTCCGAGGTGCTGCCGGATTTGTGGATCAGATGAGTGAGCCCTGTAGTCATGAATTCAGGAATATTACCCGATTCTAGGGCTTGTTGATATTGAGTTGCCAGACGTTCGTGTGAACTGCGGTATGATTTTATCCAGTAAGCATGCAAACGGTCAGGTCCCGGACTTTTCCAGTTCGGAGCCCAACTGATTGCAGATTTTACGTCATTGGCAGTAATCGAGACTGGTGCCATTTCTGGAATATTTTCACACGCACGTATGACAACGTCAAACCATTCATTTTCAGAATAATTTATAGGGTTAGACCAAATATTTTCCCAAAAAGTTGACATGTGATCAATATTTGGCAAATTTATGTCAGGTATTTGGCTTTTTGGATTTTGCCACTTCCTATAAACACTCCTCTGATCGCTTTGGAAAATTTTATTGATGGAATATCGTTCTGTTGTTGTACTGTACCGTTTAATACGCTTTGCCCAAGCATATACTTTTTGTTTCCAAAAATCAATGCGGTCAAGGATGTGCGAAGAATAGTTGTTAGAAGAAATCCCAGTACCAGCAAAAGCCTGGTTTACAAATCGCATAATCCTAGGTCTTACGTTACCAGCTTGGAAACAGTACAGTTTTGCTATAATAGTTCTGGCTGCTGTTATACGACGCTCTATCCTTAGTTTCCATCGTGGAGCCGCTGCTGCAGGCCGAATATTCTGGTTAGGGGCTAGAACCCCTATACCAGCTTCACGACATGCAGCAACAGCACCACAGTAGAGTATTGAATAAGTGTCAGTTAGATCTGTACTGGAATCTAAGTAAGTTTGTAAGATATTATCGTAGGCATTTACTATTGACACATTATGTGCATTTAAAGGTAAACGCGGTAATTTTGGTCTGTCAAATATTGGTATTACTCGATATTGCTCAATAACATTTTCCAAAGTCCTCGTCAAACGCTCAATATCCTGGTCATTAATACAAACCGGCTCTGGCATGTTTATATCTGGTTCAGAAATTGTGCGAGTATCCCTGGGGACTGCAGTGACATGCAGGTTCAGATAGAGCAGGTTGTATTTCGTCACGTAGTTGTTCAAGTACGGGCGCATCGATAAGTCCGAGTCTTTGGATCGCTCGTACCTGATCAGCCAATCGTTGTGCAGTGACAGTGACAGTTGGGTGAACCGCCTGAAATAAAGACAGCATCTTAGAACGGTACGAAGTAAGGGCAGTGCCTCCCTTTGTAGCACCATAGTACGCCCGCATGACGTCTTCATTTAGTTGGTGACTCCATCTCATGCGTGTACGCACTGCACTGCCGGTAGCGGGAGCCGTAGACGGACCAGCTTGATCCAATGGCCCCAAGCGTGCTGGCAGCGGTGGACGACCTCTACGCACAGGTCTTCGCGGCGCCGAGGTTGTCGGTACCTCGCTCTCGTCGCTGGATGGTCCTGATGTCGGGGTGAAATACTCATCATTCGACGAACGCGACGAGAGGCAGGGTGATGGTGGGCGTGCGCCTAGGGGTGCAGCCTGTTTGCAGCGTCTGCTCGGGTTACGCCGAGTTGTCATGGTGATAATCGTTGTCCATTGTTGTTAATTTTTTTATGTGTTATAGTATCCACATTACATTGGATAACTATTTTTTAATAAAATTTATACAAAGATGTTAATATGACATGCTGCCATGTTGACGGCTGACCATAGATTTTTGATTATTATTAAATTTTGATTATTTTTAGTGCCAATTTTGAAATCTGTTTACTTGTTTTGTAAAAGCTTTTTTTAAATGGATTATTTATTTTGATAATTTAGTTCAGTGTTTTTTATGTTTCTTAGACATTAAAAATAATCTCTATAATCGATTATTAATTTCTCTTGAGGCATCACTTGCACTCAAAGGTTTACAATTATTTATTTGATACAAAAGATTTATCCAGCTTCATCCACTCGTAATATAATAGCCTTAGAAGCCAAGTAGGTGACTCAAACAGTTTTCAATATTAAAGAACTTCATTATTTTATTACTGGTAGTATGCGGACAAATCTGTACTAATATATAAAGCTGCAGAGTTTGTTTGTTTGTTTGTTTGTTTGTTTGAACGCGCTAATCTAAGGAACTACTGGTCCGATTTCAAAAAATCTTTCAGTGTTAGATAGTCCATTTATCGAGGAAGGTTATAGGCTATATTTTATTTTCATAAGAATTAGGGATCCGTATGAAAATTGCGATTTTGTAAACCAAGGTGTAAAATCGAAAACCTATTTATGCGTGCGCTGCAAAAACTATTGACAATAGAACAAAATGATGTACTACGGGTTTGTAGGTCTTATAAAGATCTACAAAAAAATCCGCGAGAGCACACATCTTACTATCATAGTTTAGTCGCAATAACCGCTTTTATGTTCATAATAAATATGCACAGAGATTTCGAAGCCCACGCGGGCGAAGCCGCGCACAAAAGCTAGTTTCTAATAAAACGCAATCTCGCTCGCATAGTAACAGATAAATAAATACTTATAGCCTAACAGCTGCCATTTTATGAAAGCCGAAAACATACATCTGCCCTTGTAATTGCACAACCAAACGAAAGGGACAGCAACAGATACAATTTATGTCATAGTTATTAAACGCATATTAAACAATTAGGAATAATATAAGGGTATTAATAATAGTTATTGACGCGTCCATGAGTGTGTATTAATAATTTGTTAGTACGTAGCGCTCACTCATACTATTAATAAGTTAAAAATTGATTTGAATGATACTATTACGTACTATGGTACAGACATTGCCCAGTATTTCTCTCAGGTCACCTGGGTACACCTGTGAAATATTTTTGACCCGAATAACAGAAAGTCTGCAAAAATAATCGAGTGGAATCTCAAATGAAAGCGCATCACGTGCACATTACAAAATAATATGTTCCACGAAAATCAGTTGAGCCCTGAAAAAAGTCTGGGGGTAAAAGGGGAGGGAATACCCAATATCTGCAAATATATGTGGTGGGGAGTAAATATATGTATTGACAACTTAACAACATCTACATCATAATAAGCGTGTACCTATAAAAAGCAGAAAATAAAAATTTCAATAAACCCCCGACACAATGACCTAAGTTAAGTAATTTAATTTTTATTGAAGGTAACTAATACTTATACGCAAAACCGTATAAGTATTTTAATGTACTTCAAGAGTTAAGTGTGTAAGAGCCTTAAGCTTGTGAAGATTCACTGGTGAGATATAAGTAAAACTAGGGATTTACTGGTGTGTGATAGGAAACGCTTTCGTATGGATTTAACGCGGGCGGATAAAGACAAGAAAATAGGCACAAGCAAACGGCAAGCCTCTGAAACTAAACCATCATTTACACAAAATAAAAACGTGTAACACTCGAAATATAAAAATTGAAATAGAAAGAGGTTTAAATGGAGTTTATGCAGTGACGTAAAATCTGTTTTCTGTTTGTGTGTGTAAGTGAGTGTTGTAAGTTTTCTGTTCTGGGCACCGAACCTAGCAAGTAGTCCGGGAATAGTCCGGGAGGAACTGGCGCACGAGAACCGGACAATTTCGAAATTGAAAAAAAAACAATTTCTTGACATGAATAAAAAAAACACGGTTTAAGCAAAATGGAACCTCAGCCCATAAATGACCCACTGCTGAGACGGGCCTACTCCAACTACATGGAGCCTACTGTGCCACGCTGGCAAGTCAGGTTGGCACAGGGTTTGTATCATGTTTTCCTTCTCTTGCGGCTAGGTGATCTCCCTTTTGGGTCCTTAAGTCGCCTCTTATGACATCCTCAGGGTAGTGTGGGTTGGTGAAATTGTGTATTCTAAATCCGTCACCACAAGGAAATTGTATACCATGTGTGATTGTAGGGATTTTATAATCATTATGCAACTTTCATAGATAAGGCCGGCAATTATGGTCGCTTAGCATGTTCCCTTTTGAGGAGAGCAACCCGCGGGCCTGAAACGGGCAGTCGAGGAAGGCCGATGGTTTTAGCGGGTAGGTTGGGGCTAATTATCATATTTAAGCGGCTAATTACCATATTTCCGCGCCCCGGAGTCCCTGGCTAGTGAGAACTAATCACGTATAGATTGGAATTTTTTTTTTTATGAAGTTCTTTCAACCCATACACTCACAACTACACAACTACTCGCGTATACTTTGTAGTAACATAGAAGTATATCTTGTTCCATAACCTACAGCGCCAGTACCTACTGGCGCTGCACGATTAGTCTCTATGTGGACCTACACATAGAGACTAATCGTGTATGTTTCGGAATATGAGGATTTCTAACAAAAATAGAAAAGGCAATTCAGGCATAAGCTAGTATGAAATAGAGCTTCAAGTTGTCTACTACTAAGCCCATAACTGGCCCACTGCTGAGTCGGGCGTCCTCCAGTTAGTCCAGTCCAGCACAGTAGGCTAATTAGCCTACTGTGCTACGCTGGCCAGACGAGTTGACACACGGTTTCGTATCAAGTTTTCTTCTCTTGCAGCTAAGTTATCGGCGTTCTCATTTCCTTTTGTCGAGTCTTAAACCCTCAGGATGGAATAGGATGGTGACACCACGTATTCTAAATCCGTCACCATACTTCCAGTTGTGTATATTATTACATAAAATGTATTATTGAACGTGGCGGCAGAGGGGCGTTAACTGATGCCAAACGTGATTGTGCGTGACAGACACGGTGATTTCATTAGCCGTTATGTGTTTCATGCAACGACTATAATAATTTTATCGCGGCGTCATTAGTCGTTCCTCGTCCATTAGCTTTTTTTTTATTAAACGATCTGTAGCGACCACATGCTTTACACAGTTTACCCGAAAAATCTGAACTAATTGCATCAAGAAATATCGCCTACAAATGCGACAATCACGAAAAAGTCCTACACCGCGATAGCGAAATTTCAAGAGCAAATCGCAAGGTTAAGATATCCCCGACTACAACTATCGGGGGAATAGGCGCTGCGACCCCTAGCCAGACATGACACCTCGCCTGGCTGGATGATCATCCCTTTGCGCCTAAAGTGGTGACCCCGACGTGATGTGAACACGCAAGATCCATAAAGTGGTGACCCTCGACATTGGACTCCAGAGAAACCTTCCGACGAGTCTGCAACATCCTCCTGCCTGGTCAACCTGGTAAAGACAAACACTCCTCAGCAGCAGCAGCCGTTACTTAGCAAGCCAAGACGTCAGCCTTAACAGGACCACACGCAGCCGACTCACCGTGCTACCTGGTTCTGCGGCACGACACTCAACCGCCCAGTGAACTACACTACACAGTTGAGGTGCTCAGTCTCGACTCACCGTAGACTCCGAGCGCTCCTGGCACTTGCAAGCTCATCACACTGCAGCAACTCAAGAGGATCGACCTCCAGTCTTGGGGGGGAGCCATGTAGCGACCACATGCTTTACACAGTTTACCCGAAAAATCTGAACTAATTGCATCAAGAAATATCGCCTACAAATGCGACAATCACGAAAAAGTCCTACACCGCGATAGCGAAATTTCAAGAGCAATTCGCAAGGTTAAGATATCCCCGACTACAACTATCGGGGGAATAGGCGCTGCGACCCCTAGCCAGACATGACACCTCGTCTGGCTGGATGATCATCCCTTTGCGCCTAAAGATCCGCTTCACTAAGTATAACCTGGATCGCGAGGGCAGTTTACAAACATGAAATTCACGAACGCAAATAACACCCAGACTCAGAGCAAGTGCCTCTGGGTTACACAAAGACATTTGCCCGGCCCCGGAATCGAACCCGGGACCCCGTGATCCAAAGGCGGCACATCCAACCCCTAGACCAACGTCTAGGGGTTGGATGTGCCGGATTATTATACACGGATTATACACAATGACACCAAACCATACCATCTTGAGGGTGTCGTAAGAGGCGACTAAAAGAACGCAAGAGGCAGATCACCTAGCCGAAAGAGAAGGAAAACTTGGTACAAGCTATCCGTTTGTCGACGGTTTTAGAATCCATAGTGTCACCACTATATTCTATCCTGAGGGTGTCGGAAGAGCTGAAAAAAATGAAATAATAAGGCCGATAACCTAGCCGCAAGAGAAGGAAAACTGCTTGCCTATGTAGCTCAGCGAGGCCATCGCTGCATGACCTAGTATTCCCCAAGCATTTTTAGTATCTTTTATAGATCCATATCAGAACGGCCACTTTTTGATGGTAGATAAGATTACAGCAGCGGAAGTCACTCCATCACTGTAGTCGAATATCGCAAAATCAATGACGCACTAATCAATATATCAAAACATATCTTATTAGTTTCACGTAAGCTGAAACTAGATACATAAAAGTTGCTCGTGATCTCGAATTATAAATAGAACTAGACATTTTATTATTACGCTTATCCTCGGAAATATTAACATACCGAAGTAGGACAATTATGTAATGTGCCTCATAAAAATAAATAAATCTTTATATTAATACGTGAAAAGACAAGGAATAAATAAGGGACAACAGACATTAGGCAGCAGCGGCTTTCTGTTGAGCATCAACCATCCGATACCCCCCTACTTGGGGGAGGCCTATGTCCAGCAGTTGACGTCTCTTGGCTGAAATGATGATGATGACGACTAAAACGTAAAGCAAAAACTTCACAGCCCTTTTTATGAAAATCGCGCGGGTCGAGGAGTATGAAATTTCCGATAGGTACTTATTGTTGATATAGGGAGAGAGTGCAGAATGTCGGGAATCTGAGGCATCTGTCCCTCATTCAAATATGATTTTAATTACGCTTGTAATTTATCCAGATATGCAGCACACACGTATTACGTGTATAGCTTTTGATTAAGGATATCTGCCCTTAATACCCTCCTCGTCCTTCTTATTGATTTACATCGTCTCGAGGAATGCGTCAAATATTAATATTGAAATGTACCTATTTTTTATGTATAACATTTATTTTACGTCGCTTACGAGATACAATACTGTGGGTGACGGTTTTAGAATAGTATCGCCACCCCATTTCATCCTGAGGGTGTGGTAAGAGGCGAATTGGGGTACAGTCCAACGCTGGCGAGATGGGTTGATACGAAACCCTGTGTCAACCCATCTCGCCAGCGTTGGACTGTACCCCAATTCGTAGAAGGACCGACCTATCCAGGGGTTATTTATAGCCTGTGAGGTAGCATTAGTAATAGTTCTCAGATAAGTTTCTTTCTGTGTACTATTGTAATTTTTTTTCACTTTCACTTTTCAGCTTTCTGTGGATGACGCCTTCTGTAAACATCGTTTGTATTTTAATTATATATACTAAACATAAGATTAAATAATAGGAATAGGTCCATAGAGGCGACCCTCTATGGCCAGCCGCTATATTAAATATTCTTCGAGGCTTAAAATAGATCCAAATTCGGTAGAAGAAGCATTTAACATTAGTAAAACCAAATAATGCCGAGCAAATTACAATGCTATTACATAGTATGTAAAGTGAATACGCCTGTCAATGAATAATTGATATTATGCAAAGTAGACATTAGAAACGATTAGCCCGTCTTCTTGAAAATGTGACAACCGTTGTTAATGTGAGTAGATATGACAGACAACGTAATGTATTAGTATACTGCAAATGAGGTTTCACTTCGCTATTCATAAAAAGATGTTCTTTATGGGGCAGCGCAGACGACAGACTATCCTTCCCACACTTTTTAGTCTGTGAAAATAGTAATATGCAGTAACACATACGACAGGCAAAAAGTCCAGCTTACAAAAAATCCGTGTCATTCTGGTAGATAGCGCCGCGCTGCGCCGCACTAAAGTGCGCGAAAAAAAAGGTTTGCTAAAATGTTTGCTTCAATGCACGCTAACGCAGACGGCGCACACTTTTAGTATGCAACCTGTGGGGGACATAATGTACGCGGTATAATACCATGGCGCTAGAGATCGATGTTAATACAAGAAATATTATTATTATTCTCCTAAGCCAGAACATCATGATACACATTTTAAAAAAAATGTGGGAAGAAGTGTAAGATGTGCGTTGAGTCGGCGTAAAATCCGCGACGGACTGTTTGCATGCCATGCAGCAATGATGTTACAAATAAAAGGTGTAGATACGTTACCTGTACAACATTCGATGTATAAAAATGGCAAGCCAACGCACACATAGTTAACTGAATATGCAATATGCACACTGCTTTAGATGAGTCGTGAAAGTAGGATGGTATGATTTAATAATCACGTGCTAAATAGAGACAAATATAATTTGTTGTGATGCGTCGTCACATGCACTAGAAACAATATAGATTAATCAGACATAACATTTTGACAAGTCTGTGACGCGTAATGACATCTATCTCTTTTGCACTTGGTAATGAGGATACTTTTGTTCCACTCATTGATTTTTACCGCCATATTATACGAATAACATTTTAATTTGTAAAAAATATTAATTATATTACAGAAATAGTGATAGTTACGAATGATAAGTGATTCCTTGACTTTTAGAAGTTTTGTTAGAGTAGTTTGTGCAATATCTCATAACACACGACGGCATTTTCAATTGTTATATAGCACTTTTTACACACGGCTCTTGAGGTGCATCTGTTGACGCCAGCGACGCAACACTGAGGTCGGGTTTGCTAATTAGCCTACTTTTAACGTGCCGCTTACTGACCGCTTATAACCCATCTACACCTTTTTACTTGTAACATCATTGCCATGCAGACATTTTGTGCCCGACAGACTCGATCGCACAAAAAGTGTGTCGTCTCCGCTGCACCAAAGTCATACAGAAAATAGCAATCAAGAATGGCGCGCGTAAATACGGCACACGAATGGC
Source organism: Clostera curtula (assembly GCA_905475355.2). Lineage (NCBI taxonomy): Eukaryota > Metazoa > Arthropoda > Insecta > Lepidoptera > Notodontidae > Clostera > Clostera curtula. The sequence continues at coordinate 9,515,103 of FR997797.1, read as the reverse complement.
CATGTGAAGTACCAGACAGATATGATATAGATAATCGAAAACACGCCTTTTTCATTTGATCCTAAAGTTGCTGATAGTATAATACTTAAAATTTTAGCAAAAACCAGAATTTTATGAATATAGCTCTTATTTTTGCGTTGTTAGAGGTTTTATACTGATACGTGTAACCAGGCTTAAGGCGCCTAAAACTACTATACTTGTAATGATGTCTTAGGTTTTCACGATCTTTACACATTGCAGGAAATGATCTCTTTACGGTTACGATCTACCACAATCACTGCAAAATGTCTGAAACTTTGGGAATATAAAAATTAAATTAAAAAACCCCCGACACAATTACCTTTAAAAAGTAAAAAATTAATACATCGCGTTGGGGGACCGCTCCCACTTCTTAAAATGTTTTAATTATTTTTTATTTTATACTTTTTATAGGTACACACTTATTATAATGTAGATTTTGTTAAATTGCACGTGATGCGCTTTCATTTGAGACCCCACTCGATTATATTTGCAGACATTCGGTTATTCTTCCCCACTTTCACCCCTCATAACTTTTAAACGGCTCAACAGATTTTCATCAAACGTGTCTAAGAACACTCGCCCGTAACTCTCCTTTCATACAAAAAAGTATATATAATATATTATATATAAAAATATATAATATACAAAAATATATTGAAATCGCTTCATCCGTTCGCGAGCTACGGTGCCACAGACAGACAGACAGACACGTCAAACTTATAACACCCCTCTTTTTGCGTCGGGGGTTAAAAATAAAACCATCATAACCGTGAAGAGATCATTTCCTGCAATACTATACTTGTACTCAGCTCCTACATGACCCACTGCTGAGACGAGTCTCCTCCAATTACATGGAGGATAATTAGCCTACTGTGCCTCGCTGGCCAGACGGATTGGCACATAAGGCCGCGGCAAAATTTTCAGCTTTGTCATTTCCTATTGTCGACACTTACACCCTCAGGATAAAATGGGGTTGTGACACAATGTTTTAAATTTACCACACACACCATCAAAATTACTCCCACTAGGCTTATCAACCTGGCTGGCATAGTTTGAAAGTGCATGGAAACCTAATCAATTAATCTAAATCCGTCAGCACACGGAAAAATATCTTAACAGAAGCGTATCATGGCAACAGGTATAATGGGGTCTCCGACTTACAGAAAAATAAGCTGCCCATTCTGAGGTTAATCGCATTTTCGCGGCCACTGTCACAATTGTATTAATAGTTCTCCTTCAACAGGTGACTCTTGATTGATCGATTAGACGTTCAGCTGAGTCACCTAAAACTTTTTATACCTGTACAGACACGGTCTAAGGAAATGGATTTACACAGTAGAACGGGAACAAGGAGGGCTATCGCTAAGCATACAAAACTATGTACTCACTTTAGAAATAAGTATATTACTACTACAACTCAGCCCTTAAATGACCCACTGCTGAATCGGGCCTCCTCCAGTTACATGGAGGGTAATTGGCCAGACGGGTTGTCACAGGTTTTCGTATCAAGTTTTCCCACTCTTGCGGCTAAAAAGGAAAAAGAACGAAATAAGGAGATGACTAGGCGAAAATCTAGATTTTCGCCTAGTCGTTTCTTTTTCGTTTCCCCGTTTTTAGTTTCTCCTTATATCATCAATTTAAGTTTCGTCAAAATCGGTCCAGCCGTTCCAGAGATTTGACATTTGAGAGAGAGATAGACGAAAATAAAAAAATATATATTTTGGTATATGTACTGTGTACCTATACCTATAATAAGTTACTGCTTATATAACCGGCTACCTATCAGTGAAAGTCCCGTCAAAATCGGTCCAGCAGTTCCAGAGATTAGCAGAAAAAATATATTTTGTATATGTACTGTGTATACCTACATTACTTACGCATTTAGTAAAAAATGGTTATTTTATTGTTACAAACGGACACTACAATTACTAATTATTTTACTAAATAGGAACCACAGCATCAAATAAAACCAATAACGTGGACAAGCCGTTACGACAAACTTTAGGCTGAAGTGTATTTCAACTGTTTTCGATGGTTCAGCCTACCCATCAATCACTCACCCTGAGTTTGGCACTTCCCGTGGAACTTGGAGATAGGAAGAGACAAGTTTGAAAAACCGCTTCTGGAAAGCGGTTCAAATTCATTGTCAGTTAAACTAACGTTTAATTAACATTGAAGGAGCTCTGAGGACAGAGGAGTCCCCAGAGCCATAACCCATTGAGACTCCGTGTGCCGCTCTTCGTCTGGCCTCTTCCCGTGGGCCCAGCATGAATGACCCTAAACCGGTATGGCCCCAACGGATCCTTAAGGCACACAAGCCCCCTTCCCACAACAATGTGGCAGCAGGGTCCAGGGGGAAATTATCCCTTAATAATCTAATATAATCTAACCGCTGTTATAAAGCAACTTTTGGCAATACATATAGAGGAATGAAAAAGTATTTTCGATAGATATTATTGTTCCGTTCATGTTTTCTTATTTCGTTACTCGCTTAATATAAACTTTGATAATATAATAAATGCTCGAGTTTATATGAAAAAGTAAAGCCCAATTTATTCTTCTTATAGTTATATGTTTGTATCCATTCATTTATGGGGGGGGGGGGTTTGCCATAATCGCCACGCTTGGCAGGCGGGTTGGCGATCGCAGTGATGGATGGTGTGTTTTGAACAGAGCGTCGCTGCTGCCCAACGTCTGTTGTCCCTTAGATACTACGATGCTCGATGGCCTCTGTGGAGCCTCCGAACGAGTCGGCCTTAAGATGAACATGGAGAAGACGAAGATCATGTCTAATATCCATGTTCAAGCCACTCCTGTTAACATCGGAGGTTCTACCCTCGAAGTTGTTGACCATTACATTTACCTGGGACACACTGTCCAGTTAGGTAAGTCCAACTTCGAGAAAGAGGTCAATCGTCGGATCCAACTCGGCTGGGCAGCGTTCGGGAAGCTGCGAAAGATCTTCTCGTCCACAATACCGCAGTGTCTGAAGACAAAAGTCTTCAACCAATGTGTGTTGCCAGTGATGACATATGGAACAGAGACGTGGTCGCTCACTATGGGCTCCATCAGAAGGCTCAAAGTCACCCAAAGGGCAATGGAGAGGGCTATGCTCGGAGTTTCCCTGCGAGATCGAATCAGAAATGAGGAGATACGCAGGAAAACCAGGGTCACCGACATAGCCCACCGGATTGCCAAACTTAAGTGGCAGTGGGCAGGGCACATAGCTCGCAGGACCGACGCCCGATGGGGCAGAAAAGTCCTCGAGTGGCGACCGCGTTCCGGAAGGCGCAGTGCTGGTAGGCCTCCCACACGGTGGACCGACGACCTGGTTAAGATCGCCGGAAAGCAGTGGATGCGGGCGGCCCAGGACCGGCCTTTGTGGAAATCCTTGGGGGAGGCCTATGTCCAGCAGTGGACGTCCTTTGGCTGAAATGATGATGATGATGATGATGATGATAGTTATATGTTGTACTTTAATTTTTATAACTTTATTACAAAAAGTATTCTGTATCGTTTTTTAACAATTTCAAGCAAAAAAGCAAATCTAATTTAATTTGGTTTAAAACTTCTAGTATTTACACGGAGTGATTGCCGACTGCCCTCCGCGACTACTAGTGTGACGACCGGTAATGCAACGTTTAGACCAGTAAGCGCAAGCTGGGAAATAACGTATGTTGTAAAAAGTCAACAAAACCCAGCTCGCTTGGTGGTAGGTTCTAATGGTCCGCCCGGCTAGCTACCGTAACATAAAGTCCGGCGCCAAGTAGTTTTACTGTGTTTCGTCGTGTGTATTTGAGAGCCGGTGCCTGACAGGGCATTTCCTTGAATTGCTTGCTCCATCTTAGACCCTGGCGTTGCTTTCCATCACGCAAGGCTAGAGTCAAAAGCATTCAAGAGGCTGATAAAAAAAGTAATTAGATCTCACGCTACTGCCATAAATGAAGCACAAAGTAGTTCATATGTAATATTACAAATGAAGAACACCTATTCAAAATCCACCAGAAACAGACTTCACTTGTACGCATTGACCCAGAGCCCAGAGCCCATAGACCTGCTGTTGAGGGTCCTCCTCCAGCACATGGAGGGTAATTAGCCTACTATGCCACGCTGGCCAGACGGGTTAGCACAGGGTTTCGAATCATGTTTTCCTTCTCCTGCGGCCTTGAAATTCACTTTTGTCGGTTATTAAGACACCCTCATGGTAGGATGTTGTGGTGACATATATTTATTTATTTTATTTATTTACTCTTTATGTACTACAAACACGGTACGCAAGGCGGACTTAATGCCATGCGGCATTCTCTGCCAGTCAACCTTCGGGTTAAAAGGAAAGAGCATATGGGGTACAAAAGGAATACCAGATATATATATATATATACACATAAATATATATAAACACATACAAATATAATGAATACATACTAAAATATTAATATATAAAATTTACAATATACGTAATATATATAAAAAATACAATTTCAACGAGACGAAGATTAATCAAGTCTGAGGCAGTGTTAGAAAATAGTGTTGCTTAACTTTGCGCTTAAATGTAAGTTTGGTCTGAGCTTTTCTAATGTCAAGAGGGAGCGCGTTCCAGAGCTTGATCGCCGTAACAGCGAAAGAATTAGAAATGAAATTGGTACGATGCAAAGGAATCTCAAGGAGTAAATTGTCAGCAGAACGAAGATTTAGGCAATGAGAGCCACCCAAGACTAGAAAATAACTTTTGAGATACTCCGGAGTACAAGGATCGTTCATGACAGAATAAAGCATACAGAGATATCTGAGGGATCGTCTCTGTCGGATAGGAAGCCATTTAAGCTGAACACGAAAAGAGGAAATATGATCATACTTACGCAGACCAAAAATGAAACGTATAGAGTTGTTGAGAAGTCGATCCAATTTGTTTAGAAGTTCTTGTGATAGGTCTGAGCTACAAACATCTGCATAATCAATAATGGGGAGAACGAGAGCATGAACAAGCAGGGATTTAATTTTGGATGGGAGGAAATTCTTAAATCTATAGAGAGAACGTAATATTGACGTGACATTTTGACTAACATTAGATACGTATTTGTTCCAACTTAAACTGTCATCTATGTATAGACCCAGATCTTTAACATTGGATGTTAGATTAATTTGTGCATTATTAAACACTATATGTGGAAGTTGACTGGAGTCTATGTTACGAAGTTCTAAATCCGTCACCACACATGTCGTATAAATTATAAATCACTATCACTACATAGTATAAAACAAAGTCGCTGTCGTCTGTCCGTCCCTATGTATGCTTAAATCTTCAAATCTACGCAACGGATTTTGAAGCGGTTTTTTTTAATAGATAGTCATTCAAGAGGAAGGTTTATATGTCAATATTGCACCCGTGCGAAGCCGGGGCGGGTCGCTAGTATTAAATAAATAGTAATTTTTTGTCACTAAATACTGACGCATTACATCAAAATCAAATCGTTTTTTATTCGAATAAATTCCTACCAATGCTTTCAAATAGTTGATATAACACATAAGTAATAAAATGTTAACTTTCCGCTTAATTGATTAAACAGAAGCGACGCTACATTGATTTGTTGGTACTACTTGTAGTACTACTAAGCCACCTCAAAATTAGAATAAATACATTTAGTATATACAAAATACATATCTATTTATATACTTCAAGACAGGACGTTCAAGGTAAGAGGTCTTGTAAGCCGTTTTTGGGGAAGCCCGCCATGGGTACCTAGCCGTTGAGGACTAGCCATTTTATGTGGAACTCTGAAGGGTTCTCATAAGCCTTTCTTAACAACATTAAGTCAGTTTATTTGCATTAAATTTCATGAACTAAATAATCTCGTCTTTTGTAATCCCTAAAATACATGATTTATCAAGATTGTATAGCATACTAGCTGACCCCACAAACGTTGTTTTGCCATGTAATTAAATAGGGGTTGATCGTACGGGGGTGAAAATGTAGGGTTGTATGTATTTTTGTATGTTGTATCATACCCTTAACACTTAAGGGTGTAAATTTAACAACCTGTGTAAATTTACATATGAAATTTCATCAAAATCGGTCAAGTCGTTTTCGGAGGAGTATAAACACTACACTGCAACTGTGACATAATAATTTTATATATTAGATATCTAATATTAGAGTTAGGCGATTATAATCTTTTCGAAGACCTTAATCTACCTTAACAAATAAATAAAATTGGAGTGTATGTTTGTAATATTAAAATAACCGCTTTTTAGGCAATGCATTTGATTATTATACACAGTACAATACCAAAACAAATTTTATTTTCTAATTAGTCTGACTGTCTGTTTGTTTCGGTAATCTCTGCAAATAGCTGGACCGATTTTTACGGGGCTTTCACGGACAGATAGCTGATGTAACAAGAAATAACTTAGGTAACTTTTATTTAACCTCCCCCCTCGCGATTCAGGAGCACATAGTTAGTTTTTTTTCAAATTATTGTGTGGTTTTCGCACGAAATATAGAATTAACAGTTTAGGTTTTACAGCATTATTAAGCTAAATACTCGATTAATGCCCGATGTAATTAAAATTAGCTTCAGAAAAACGTAGGGCTCTCCCTCCTGCTTCAAGATACATATTTTGAATAGTATATATATACGTTTTAATTCCATCCTGTACCATCGTTCGTTTCAGCCCTTATATGACCCACTGAGTCGGGCCTCCTTCAAATTCAAGGAGGGAAATTAGCCTACTGTGCCACGCTGGCCAGACGGGTTGGCACAGGTTTAGGCTAGGTGATCTGCCCCTTACGATCCTTTAGTCGCATCTTACGACATCCTCAGGATAGTGTGGGTTGGTGACATTGTGTATTCTAAATCCGTCACCACACGGAAAAGGTGGCCATCATGTATACTGTGGATTAATAATCTAATCTGTTTCCTTTCATTACGGAAATTTAAATATTTTGTCAGTAAAAAATATTGTATGTACGATATTTAAATGACAGCTGATAAAATGTTATGACCAAAAACATGTGTTGCGCAATTATGATGAATCTGGGATGTGGACACGTTATCATTGTCATAATACGCCCAATTACTGTCGAATGAAACGAAGATGTCAATTATCACACTACGCCCACGTTTCCATGGAAACAATTACGAGTTTTAATTTATTTGATACTAGCGGCCGGCCCGCCCAGGCATCCCGCATTTATTAACTCTTTTGAAGATATTCTACAACATCTGTTTATCAGGATACAGTAGGATTCTAATGACGAAAGGTTTTTTTTTAACTTGGTTCAGTTTTTTCAGAGCATATTAAATGCAAAATTACAATTCTCAATTATATCTATATATCAAAGTTACTGATATAGCCCACAGAACATAAGTGGCAGTGGGCAGGGCGCTTAGCTTGCAGGACCGACGCTCGATGGGGCAGAAAAGTCCTCGAGTGACGACCGCGTTCCGGAAAGCGGTGGACCGATGACCTGGTTAAGATCGCCAGAAAACGATGGATGCGGGCGGCCCTGGACCGGCATTTGTGAAAATCCTTGGGGAGGCCTAGCCGTGGACGTCTTATGGATGAAATTATGATGATGATGACGAATATTAATAAAATGGTTTGGATACGTACATTCTTCTCTCTAGCCTTTTTTCCAAATTCATCGGATTCGGCTTACTACCAATATTTATAAAAAGCGATTGCCGTCTGCGTTCCGTGGTCCATCTGGTGGGACAACCGGTAATTATTTTGCTTAGACCAACTGCCAGTTTTCACTCTACTCACTACACGTACCGACTGACATAGATGGTAGAACGGCGGTAAATAATGAAAACTTGATGTCCCAACACTGTGTTAAACCGTAGGCGCGATAGCTATAAGAAAACAATACAAAAACGTTAATCCAATAACACTGTCTACAATTTCCGAACGATTCCACACTTTAAATCACATGAATATATGATCCAACTTTGCATGAACCCGAATTGGCAGGCTATTCTTTTTAAGCTTGTGAGTTACTGCACCCGTTGAAAGTTCGTCGAGGATGTTGCACCGGATAATGGCGGGATGCCAATTGGATCCGCTCGTATTTCACACTATTTTTCTACTGTTTTTCCCCAGAGTATCTAAATCTCTTTGCGTTGTTAAATGTGGAAGAGTTATTCGTTTTGCGACGAATACAAGATAGGACCTGATATGTACATTAACATTGTTCATGACAGTGTAACACTGTGTTTCGTCGTGACATGACATGTTGTTTATAATTTAATTATGAATTTTTGCATGCTGAACAGCATAATATGGCTGAACTTTGTCAACTATTTATTAAGACCACACTGTACCCGCACTGTACCCATATTTGCGAAATAAATATCTTGTATCTTGTTGTGTGTATGTGAGAGCCGGTGCCCGACAGGGCTTTCCTTGAATTGCCTGCTCCATCTTAGACCCTGTCGTTGCTTTCCATCACGCAAGCCTTGGGTCAAAGACACAAAAAAAACCCACACATAACCCACTTCTAGCCTACTGTGCCACGCTGGCAAGACGAGTTGGCACAGGTTTTGTATCAAGTTGTCCGTCCCTTGCGTCTAGGTTTTCGGCCTTATAATTTCCGTTGATCGGCTCTTTCGAAAACCTCAGGATGAAATGGGTAATATACGAGTACTTTGAAATTAATTTCGACATTTCGAAGGCTAGACGATGATGAGTTGAGTTGCGATCGTTAAATCTACCGCCTATATTTATTTTATTTATAACTAGCGACCCGCCGCGGCTTCGCACGGGTGCAATGATGAACAATGTGTCAGTGTTTCTCTACAATATTATGCATGTATTATACATAAAAACGTTCCTATTGAATCACTCTATCTATTAAAAAAACGCTTCGAAATCCGTTGCGTAGTTTTAAAGATTTAAGCATACATAGGGACGGACAGACGACAGCGACTTTGTTTTATACTATGTAGTGAAGTTCCCTGTGCAAGCAGAAATCGCTCACGATGTCCAGAGGTCTTGAAGATAAGCGATGAGCTTGAGATTTGAGCAATTTAATGACTGGAACCCTAGCAGGTGGGAATTAAATCATGTAAAATAGGTACACGAAATAAATCCGTTAAAAGTGTTTAATATCAATGTAACAATCGCGAAAACCTAAGACATCTTTGATATACTTGTCAATACTTCTTCAATTGTTTTCTTTGATGAATAAGGTTTAGTCTTTGAAGTCGTGATACAATGGCAGTGTCACGACTCGGCATACTCAACTCTACTCAAAAGAACTTTATTTACGTAAGTTTTATCACAAATCTCTTATAAGAGTTCGTAAGGGTCGGCCAAGTGCCTTTGTGCGAGCCAGAGAGACTTGCTTTGGGCCTGGGTATCATTTCTGGTCATGTTTTATCGTCATCATCATTTCTGCTGGATTTAAACCTTTATAAATATTGTCATTTAACGTCGTATTTAAAACTACGATCATCATCTTACGGCCCTTGTACCAAAGCCGGTAGTCTTCATACACTAAGCGATAGTCATATCTACATTCAATAGGATATCTGCATTCAAGTATTTAGGACCGCCACATCGTTGCTTACTATCACTATCACTACTACTAGAGGACGGCCTACTCCTACAATAAGTCCGCGGACCGCGGCACGTTGCTTGTATCATCACGTAGAGCTTTCCAATGACAAAAAAAGTGTTCAGTTGTTCCAAAGATACAGAAACACACACAAAACCTACCCATATCTAGCAGTTAAAAAAAATATAAACATAAACAACATTGCAGACTGTGAATTAATGAATAAATTTTCATTCCATCAGACTTTGTAGACCACAAATTACTTCGTAACTCCGTAAATTAAAAATTAACAACTGAAGGAGCAGCTCCGCGAATTGCATTACATGAAAAAGCGTCCAGTTTTATGACAAAACTAATATAAATTCCTACAAACAAGATATTAAGCCAGTACATTAACCGAGTAAAACAGTTTTTTTTTTCTAAAAACTGGAACGCCTCAAGTACCTTACTTGGCTCAGAACCGGCCAGACGATGCTACGGCGCCTGCAGTGGGGGCGCTATAGGGGAGGCATCGGGCCCCAATGTAGGGTTGCCAAACTTATCGGGCGTGAAAAACGAGACGATTTAGACACAATGGGTAAAGCTTGAGTGGTACCAAATATCGTCACTTTAGCTGACTCACTGCAGGGAAACACTTCTAATTTAACAAGGTGGCCTTATAGGCGTTACATTTTGGGTCAAGTTTTATTACTCTCGTAGATATCTATTTATATGATTATCTACCTATTCACCCTTTTAGCCGTCGTTATCAATATACAGGGTGTAACAAAAATACTGTGTGCCATATTTTAGGAAAACCTGACGAAGCTGACGAAATGTAATTACTTGAGAAACAACCACAAAAAACTAAAGTGACATAAATTACTAAGCTTGTAGGACGATAATAATGATTGCAGGTTATAGGTTTTCACTGTAGTAAAATGTTTGTTCACGTAAATTGCTCTCTGATACTTCAGCATAGAATATTATTTTAAACAAAGAACCTTTGATTGGCTCCATGCTCTCAATTCGGATGCTATATGTTAGATAATATTTTTAAACTAAATACACGACAAATATAAAAATTAATAGAATATAATATGTTGATTACATATTATGTATATATAATATGTTGATTACATATTATGTATATATAATATGTTGATTACATATTATGTATATATAATATGTTGATTACATATTTTAAGTTTTCTGCTATAAAAGAACCGACAACCGGCTGGGGTAGGCGAGTTCTTGAGTGGAGACCGCAAATCGGTAAGCGTTGTGAATGGACGGCCCTCTGCTAGACAGGGCGCTATGGCGCTCTTTAGGGGAGGCCTATGTCCAGCAGTGGACTAGTGTGGGCTGATGATGATGATGATGCAGTTTTCTGCTAAAGAAGGCATAGCTTATAATATTTCAACGACCTTATTCTTCGCCTCCTTTTCAAAGCATACGTTTATTTTCACTAAACAACTAGAAATAATAACTTTTTAATAAACAAAAAGCGAAAAGATTAGCAACCATTTGAAGTCAGCGCCAACCAAACTTGACACCGACTTTTATCAGCTTATAGGTATGCCTAAGGAAAACAAGTGAACTCGTCTGCTTCTCGTTTTTTGCACAATACTTTTGACTTTTTGACTGTCTTGCTAGTCGAGGGATATGCCGTCTTTGTTCACAGGTCCATGGTTCGATTCCGGGGTCGGACAAGTTTCTTTGTATAAAGCAGAGGCACTTGCTCTGAGTCTCTGTGTCATTTGTGTTCGTGAATTACATGTTTCTTAGCTATTAGCTAAAAAAAATTAATATAAGTAGTTTATCATCCATCTCGTTACCATAACACAAGCATTAAGTTGCTTAGCTTGGGACGAGATGGCATTGTGTGAAATGTCCAATGATATTTATTTATTATTTATTTATTTATTAAGCAAGAAGTGAAATAAAGTACATGTCTGTAAACACCCCTACGATACAGATTATAAATTAATAGATCAGAATTGGAAAATAAAAAAAAGTAGAAATACAACGAACTTTTTATTTATGTACAGTTTCAACATATTTTATCAAAGGAATAATACAACGACTATTTTATGCAAAGCAACGTTAAGCTGGAAGAAAATATTTGACTTAAATTATTTCTCATTGTGCATTCGCAATTCGCAAAGTGAAAGAAAAGAAAAACAAAGTAACATCAAAATAAAAAAAAATATGGCCAGTCTATGCCGAGAAACTCCTCTTGTACAATTCATATCCCGCGCACTGGCTGAAAACATTTTAATTGCGAAACAACTTCAATGTTGTTCTTTTGCCATGCAAGTTTTATTTCTTTTCATTAAACAGCCAGCGTTTACAACTGATACCAAAGGTGCATTCGCTTGTAATAAAACTTTAAGTAGCCTATTTATCTTTAAAGTGAATATAGAAGTGTGTATGTCACTGAACTCCTCTTAAACGGCTGGACCTATTTAAATGGTTTTATTTTAATTCCCACGACCACGGGCACTGCAAAGTGTCTGAAATGTTGGGAATAAAATAAAATAAAACGATCAGAACCTTGAATAAGGCATTTCCTGCAATGTGAAAACCAAAGACATCATTAAAAAAATAGTTTATGCATATATTTATGCAACTACACGACACGATGTGTCAACATATTTTACTGTGCCAAGCTAGATTACTTATATAGTTAAGTTAGTCCTATCAATAACTAAATAAATACATGCACGCAAAACGTTATCGTGGCCTATTTACGCCCCTTCGGATCCAATGCTGTAATGATGTAAAAACCTTTTGTAAATGGCTAATTACCAAATTCATAAAGTTTAGCGCTGCCAGCCCTCAAAGTTCTACAAAAGCTTTACAACAAACATTAAATTCATATCTAGATACTTTGACTCGTAAACCTACTTCACATTATTTCCTATCTCAGTGTCCTCATTTTGCTGAGCCAACTTATCTAACAGGTTAAGAGATATATCTCCCTCGCCTTTTTTCATTTCATTGGGGTCGACATTGGTCTAACCTGAATTGTTTAACAGCAACCCATCTAGTGGGACCACCGGTAATTATATGGTTAGACCAGATAATACTGACTACGTGTAAAGACTAAAACAGATAGTAGAACGGCAGCCGGGACCGACGCCTTTACGGGCCATTAGGAACACGGAGGGTATCAGATATTACTCACAAATGATGGATATTTAGGACCATCCATCCAACACTCCGCAAAGCGAAACGTTGCTTAACCATATTAATGATGACCCACTTTTGAGTCAGGCCCTCTTCAATTACATGATACGTAATTAGTCTACAGTACCACACTGTGCAGTTCGTGTGGTGACGCATTTAGAATACATAGTGTCACCACCCTATTCCATTCTGAGGGTATTGTAAAAACCGCCAAATGAAATGACAAGGTCGATAACCCAGCTACAAGTCAACGTCCTCTGTCAACTCTTAAGACACCCTCAGGATGGAATGGGGTGGTGACACCGTGTATTCTTAATCCTTCACTTCTGACTCAGCAGTGGGTCGTTAATAGACTGAAAAGTAGAAGTACTATCTCTTTACTTATATTGTCAACAATACTTTCATGCTATTTCCACTCCACAATAATTCCCGACTATCGGATGACATGAAAAATCGCGCGCGGAAGCGAATGTTGTGAATATTGCAAACGTATGTGGGAATACAAGAAACATTTCATAGAGCTGATAAAGAATAGCGTGGGTAAGATCGCCTTAAATTTATTTGCGACGGTATATAGTATTCACAACGCTGTGTTCTACAAACTCAAACTCTAAAGGAACTTTATTTACGTAGGTTTTATCACAAAACTCTTAGAAATTGTCATATTTAAAGTTACCATTATCATCTTACAACCCCTGTCCCACGCTAGGTGGTAGTCTCCATACACACATATCAGTCGTCATATCTTCAGTCACACCTTTCAAACACAATTCCTCATTCTTATAATCCAACCATCTCCCACAACCTTTGCGTCCACCCACATTCATGCTGAAATGATGCGGGTTAGAATGCTGCTCTACAGAGAAGAGCCGGTAAGAAACTCTGTAGCTGTTTTTTTTTTTTCAAATCATTGGTCTTGTTTCATTTGCCCTGCAATACAAAAGAGGGGTGTAATATGTTTGACGCACAGGCAGTCCGGATAAATTACTTTTTCATTAGCCTTTATTTTTGCTTGGAAGTTATTTCGATCGATAGTGTACATCAGTATGTTTGAAAAAAAATTTACTCGTCCGTTTGAAGACAATCAATATTGTAGTTTCGTAAGGCGTTTCTCAACATTTTCAGTTATAATCTAGTAGCTTAAGTCATATAATAGTAGCTCAGAATATACAATCTCAATCCGTTACCATGGACTAATCGTTACAGCCCATAAATTACCGACTATTGGGTCAAGCCTCCGCCAAATTCATGGAGGGAAATTAGCCTACTGTGCTACGCTGGCATGACGGGTAGGCACAGGGTTTGTATCAAGTTTTCCTTCTCTTGGGGCTAGGTGATCTGCGTTCTTTTTGTCGCCTCTTACGACACCATAAATCTGGTATGGGTTGGTGACATTGGGTATTCTAAATCCGTCACCATGGACTACTGTATATAAAAGGGACACTGATCGATATTATCTAATATATAAAATTCTCGTGTCACAGTTTTAGATGCCAAACTCCTCCGAAGGCTTGACCGACTTTAATGAAATTTTGTGAGCATATTGGGTAGGTATGAGAATAGGACATCATCTATTTTTCATCCCCCTAAATTTTAAGGGGGGGGTAAAAAAATAATAAATTGTTACGCGGGGGGGGGGGGTAGCGCGGGGGATGGTTAATTATTTGGCAAAACAACGTTTGCCGGGACAGCTAGTGTATTTATATATTTCTTTACACTTCTTTGCACTTATATGTATACAAAAGTAGAGACTTAGAAGCAAAAAAAAACAGACAATGTACAATTAGGCGGCTATAACGCTATAAATATACTCTCTAATATTATATGACTACTCTAATATTACTGATCAGCCCACTACTGAGTCGGACCTCCTCCAATTATATGGAGGGTAATAAAATTAGTCTAATGTGCCACGCTGGGAAAACGGGTCGGCACAGGGTTTCGTTTCAAGTTGTCCCTCTATTGCGGCTAGGTTTTCAACCTTGTTATTTCCTATTGTCGGCTCTTATGACACCCTCAGGACGGAATGAGGCGGTGAAACTATGTATTCTAAATCAACATCACCCATTAATAGCCCACTTACTTTAGCTTATTACCTTCCAAGGCGTATTACCAAGAATCCAAGATATTGGTCGAGTCTAATTTATTTCTTAAGCGCCTCGTCCACGATAGATTAAAATAAAGAGAGCGACTCTCATAGGGCAATCTAAGCCGTGTACACATTAGCGAGACTTACCTAGCTAATTTGTCACTACAGTCTACGTAGATAGGCTCGGCTACTCTCGGAAGGCGTCGTGGACGTACTAGTCTACGAGTAGTGTAGTGTACGGAGACCAATGTCACTATGTTAGAGCTACTTTACGATTGGGGAAAAAGCTGCAATAGGGCTGTATTGATCTCTACGTGTACGTAGAAATTAGAGTATAGATTATATTAGTTGTCAAGCTGTCTAGCTCTATTCTCTCTGCGTGTTACAGTAGGCATAATACCTTCCAAGAAATTGGACGAGTCCAATTTCTTGGAAGGTGGAATGCGTACTATTCATGGGTGGACACAGAGATTTATTCATTATGTATTCTAAATTTTATTCGACACCACACGGCCGCTTGTGGATAACCTAAGAATTTTTTTCAAAGGACACTGACAATCTCTTCATTTATGATTACAGTAAGGCTATTAATTTTATGGATAGTTCATTGGTTCATTCACCTTCGTTAGATAGCCTAATTAACATAACAGCCATAAAAAGCCGATAAAAGAACTAATTCCAGTAAAGTAACAGATAACTAAATCGATTGAATTTGATTAAAACGTAACTACGTCATCGGGTTGCTTTGTCTATGTGCCGGGCCAAATTTAGTATAGCTTAACTTGAGATTAACGATCCTAATATATGAATGAAATTGCGCATCAAATAATAAATAGCACGAGTACATAATTATATAGTTACAGACACGCACTGCGTTCACACGTACTTAAGTAATTACAGCTATGATTTGCAAGCATACGACACATTTGATGTACCTACTTAACAATATTTAAAATCGACCCATATCATAAGATCTCATAATCTTCATACCACTGACTATTCAGTGGTATGAAGATTATGAGATTTTCCTCAAGCATTGTGAAGAACACTTTCGATTAACAAAATTCTAAAACAAAAAGTATCATTTTTTAAAAGCTCTATAAGGATCAGCATACTACATACTACTCTTTATACAATTTACCTGAAACATCTGAATTATTAACAAAATTTGAGAATTACCAAAAAGTCCTAAGCGAAGTTTATAGAGCAATTTGCACGGTTAAGAAATCCCCGACTACAGTTATCGGGGGATAGGCGCCGGCCCCCTGCCAGACATACCACCCCGTCTGGCTGGATCATCATCCCTTTGCCCCAAGACCTCCATGCACTAAATATATTTATATGGTGGACCTAGAGCCAGTGTCTCTGGCTTACACAAAGGCACTTGCCCGACCCTGAAATCGAAGCGGTAATCAAATAGTCAAAAATTATAATATAATTAACACAAAAATTAATTTAGTTTTTACCACTGGTTCGGAATGCCATTCCACGGAGAAGAGCCGGAAAGAAACTCCATAGTTGCTCTTTTAAATATAGGGGTTACAATGATGGTGGTACAAACAAGTCTGACCAGATTAGTGAAAGCAATATCACGCATAAACATGTAGCATAGTAAAAAAATAGAATATAAAAAGCAGAGTAATCCACGTATCGTATCATTATGCGTATTGGGTTGTTTGTGCTTATTTCTCACTTAGGGCACTTTCATCACAAGCTGGTGAATATTAAGAAAAATATGTTGGTTTTTTATCTATAATTTTGTACACATTACTTGTATCAGTAGTCGTATCGATCCTTTAATTATGTATACATATTCTCGTACATTGGACATATAATATATATATTACATATTACATTATATTACATATTACAACCTAATACTTCAAACATAACACCTGCCTATCAGTGCCACGATATAGCTCAAATATTTTTTTGCTTGGAATATGAAATTAGTAATGAAACTTTTAAGTCGGTGTGGTGACGGACTTAAAATACATAATGTCACCAACCCATACCGACTTTAGGGTGTTGTAAACATCCCTGTGCCAACCCGTCTTGCCAGCGTGGCACAGTAGGCTAATTTACTCCATGAATTTGGAGGAGACCCAACCCAGTAGTGAGTCATTTATGGGCTGTAACGAAATGAAACTTTTAGAAAAGTTATCATCTTCGGTTTGTGAAAATGGGTTAATAAACGTTGACAAACAAGAAGATACACGTCTACATACGTCGGCCCAAGTCTTAAATTACAAAAGCTTATAATATTTAGGAAAATCACGTTAGCGTATTATTTCTTTCATAACGTTATTAAGAATCTGCCCAGGGTCGGAAATTTGATATAGGCAAGTAATGTGTACATAATATACTTTACGCGCACTGTTTGCGTAACCTTAATTTGGTAAGACACTAGATATTATTCCCAAAATATATATGTACCATTTTTTTTCGATTTTAGATCCCATTAGTGAAAAAAGGAATCGTAGAAATTTAAGACAAATTAATAATTTGTCTTAAATTTCTTCATTTGTTCGTTCCGAGAACACAGGAATATTTTAACGTTTTAATAAACCTTTTTTTACTCAAAAATGGGTTTTTTTTTTCTTATACCAATTAAGGTAGCTGAACGTATAATATATCCGATGGTAATGGGAAATGAAACAAAAAAGTCATTGACCTTTACTTGATCACTCATTCTTTTGATCATTATATGTATAAATATCGCCAAATATTGAAATTGAATTGCTATATAACATATTTGGGATTTTTCATTCGAACAAAAACGAATAAATATAAACAGATTGTGTTCTTTTCTTTTCAGAAAAGTCTATTATACAGAACTTAGTGAAACGTTATAAAATTCGAAAATATAAAATTCGAAAATCTTTACATAGTATAAAACAAAGTCGCTGTCGTCTGTCCGTCCCTATGTATGCTTAAATCTTTAAAACTACGCAACGGCTTTCGAAGCGGTTTTTTTTAATAGATAGAGTGATTCAAGAGGAAGGTTTATATGTATAACCCACCCCCGCTTTTCACGGGCGAAGCCGGGGCGGGCCACTAGTATAAAATAAAAGTCAAACTGAATTCCAAGTAAGAAATACTCGTTACTTGGATAAAAAAGCGTATGAAAATCCCGTTTAAAAATATCCCGTTCTAAAACTTTTACCAATACCAATCGTTCTACTCATTGTATACTACCGCCTTGTTCCACGAAATATGGAGTTCCTTATTCAAATTCAAGTTGTAGGATTACGCACATTCCGTAAACAATTTTTACCACCGCCGAGCACACTTTCCCATAACCTACAAACTTTTGAGGGAACGTAAACATTTTCTTAACAATTCGTCTTACTTAGTCATAATAAAGAGGCCACTATAAATATCCTTTCTTACCCATATGATAGTAACCGTGTATACGTCAACGGCGATATGATACCTAAATAGCAGGCAAATGGAATCAACCGGGCAATAAAATAGTTGTAAAGTGAAACTAACATTATAGAGATTTCCACAACAACAAGACAAGGTGACAAGAGATTAAAACGCTCGTCCCCTTAATTTTTTTAGGTAGGTTTATAAACCATTAGTTGTGCCTAACTATAAAAAGTATTCTAGAGGCTAAAGTGTATTCTAGACGTATAAAATTATTACTTTATCTGTCAAACTCTCTTTAGCGGTGGCTCGCGCTATGCCGCCAAATTAAAAATATTAATAACTAGCTGACCGGGCAGACGTGGTCCTGCATGATATTCGTTTACCGACTGCAGCGCCATCTGTCGGGCGGATTTATGAATCTAAACCATCCTCGGTGCCACCCAAACGCTTACAAAAAAGAAACATGCAAATCGGTTCAGCCGTTCTGGAGCTATAAAATTACAACGACGTGGCATTGAATTTTGTTATTTAACTAGCGACCCGCCCCGGCTTCGTACGGGTGCTATTATGCATGTATTACAAACCTTCCTCTTGAATCACTCTATATATTACAAAAAACCGCTTCAAAATCCGTTGCGTAGTTTTAAAGATTTAAGCATACATAGGGACGGACGGTCGACAGCGACTTTGTTTTATACTATGTAGTGATAGTGAAGATGGAGATAGAGGTCCGGAGTGAGGACTTTTTCATCGGAAATGTTATCTTCATTAACGACCTTTTCTTTAAAATTTCTTAAATATTAATATGTTTCCAGTCATTATTTTTTTCATCCTTTTTATAAGAAAAATTGAATTTTTTTACCTGTACCAAAATCCTTCACAAGCATTTTTCTAGAGGTGATTCCGAATCCAATGAGCTATCGCTCATATTTTTAGGACACATAACTCTATTTTTCACGTTTTTGAACTTGTTGACTAGAATATTTTGTCAGTAAGACTATAAATAAATAAATATCCTTGGACATTTCACACAACGCCATCTCGTCCCAAGCTAAGCAACTTAATGCTTTTGTTATGGTAACGAGATGGATGATATACTACTTATATACATTTTTTTTTCTAAATACATACATATTATAGATAGAAATGACACCCAGACTCCGAGCCAGTGCCTCTGGTTTACACAAAGACACTTGCCCGACCCCGGAATCGAACCCGGGACCCGTTGATCTAAAGGCGGCACATCTAACCACTAGATCGTTCCACTAATCCGTCACAACACGGCATTACTTACTTACAAAGGTGTAATAGCATCCAATAAGACTCTTAAATACAATTTGAGAAATCTTTTAGTGTCGAAGCGAAAATGGTTTATCACTTTCGTTTTTAAAGCACAGGTGTTCCAATAACTCGTGGATTATCCAAACGAAAATATAATTGGTTAGAAAATTAAAGTTAAACAGAAAGGGGTGAAAACAATGTTTTACAAACCACTCTAAGTTAATGTATTATGAAAGTTCAAGTAATCATTGTGTCGCCACCCCATTTCATCCTAAGGGTGCCGTAAAAGACGACAATAGGAAATGACAAGGCAGAATACCTAGCCGCAAGAGAAGGAAAACTTGATACTAAACCCTGTGCCAACCAGTGTGGCCAGCGTGACACAGTAGGCTAATTGCCCTCCATGTAGTTGGAGGAGTCCCGACTCAGCAGTGGGTCGTTTGTGAGCTGAGTAGTCACTACATCACTTCACTATCAATATCACTATTACTATCACTATCACTACATATTATAAAACAAAGTCGCTGTCGACCGTCCGTCCCTATGTCTGCTTAAATCTTTAAAAATACGCAACGGATTTTGTAGCGGTTTTTTTTATAGATACCTAGAGTGTTTCAAGAGGAAGATTTATATGTATAATTCATCCATAATATTGTACCCACGTCTTTTACAAACAGACACACTTTTTTTTTTAATTTATTCGTATAGTTTAATGTTTCTCATCGTGTTATTTTAATGAAAAGTTGTAAATTAAAGTGAAGAGAGTGACAAAAAGTAATTATGGGGTAAAAGTTTTAATTAAAAATTGTCGATGCCGCCCCAACGGCTTCATAACACCCAATATAGATCTCTGAGCTGATAATGATCCAGTGTGGTGACGGATTTAGAATACACATGTCACCTGAGCATGGTACGTCACCAACACATACTACCCCAGGGGTGTCGTAAGAGGTGACTAAAGGAATACAAGACACCGATCATCTAAGAAGGAAAACTAAACTCCGTCTTGCCAGCGTGATCTTGCCAGCGTGTCTTGCCAGCGTGTCTTGCCAGCCAGGAAATTAGTGTACAGTACACTAATTTCCCTCCATGAGTTTGGAGGAGGCCCGGCTCAGTAGTGTGTCATTTATGAGCTAATACGATAGATCTCGGAGATCATGATTAGTTGGATAACGACATTGATGTCGTTATCCAACTAATCATGATCTCCGAGATCTATCGTTGGCGCAGTGGTTGAGCGATCGACTGCTGCGCGGAATGTCGCAGGTTCGCTTCCCGCACGGAAGAAATATTTGTACGACCTACAAGTATTTGTTCCGGGTCTGGGTGTTTTCTACGGTTCGATTCCGGGTTCGATTCCGGGTTCGATTCCGGGGTCGGGCAAGTGTCTTTGTCTAAATCAGAGGCGCTGGCTCGGAGTCTGGGTGTCATTTCTATCTATAATATGTATGTATTTACAAAAAAAAAATATATAAGTAGTTTATCATCCATCTCGTTACCATAACACAAGCATTAAGTTGCTTAGCTTGGGACGAGATGGCGTTGTGTGAAATGTCCAAGGATATTTATTTATTTATATATGTATGTATTTACAAAAAAAAATGTATAACTGTAAGTAGTTTATCATCCATCTCGTTACCTTAACACAAGCATTAAGTTGCTTAGCTTGGGACGATATGGCGTTGTGTGAAATGTCTAAGGATATTATTATTATATTATTATGCGTTGTAAAAACTTCTCCTATAAATTATGCTATTTTATATATTTATAACGCAATCACTTGTTGCAATGCAATTAAAAAGTATTGTTCATTGATTGCAAAAAGTGATTGCGTAACACGAAACCACTGCACTTGGTATAAATCGTAACGCGGGGCTTACTAACATGTAATTCACAACAAAAATCACACCCCCAACTCCGAGCAAGTGGCTCTGTTACACAAACACCCAACACCGGAATCGAACCAGAGTCTCGTGATCCACAGGCGTGCTGCCTGTGCTCTAAACTAAGACAATTAAATTGATTATATACTGGCTTAAGCACGCAGCTTAGCGCGCATAGAATTCGTGCCGTTAATTTTCTATGTCTTTGTTCCCGTTTCTTCCCGATATTATAGTATTTACGCTATTTAGAGCGACGTATCCAAGAAATGAGACATTAAACTAGACATTAAAATCAGTCCACTTAATTTTTCCCTATGACCTATAAATGGCTGTACGAAATTTTTAAAACATGTCTAAGAGAGTAGAAAAACTGTTTTTTTTTAATCTCCTCGTAATCGGTCCATTCGTTTGTAGTTACGAAGCCACAGACACACTGACACATCAATCCGCCCTTGGATCAACGGTGTCCGGGTTCGATTACGGGGTCGGGCAAGTGTCTTTGTCTAGACCAGCGGAACTTGCTCTAAGCCTGGGTGTCAGTTGTGTTTGTGAATTACATGTTTGTAAACTGCCCCCGCGATACAGATTATACGTAGTTAAGGGGTTTCGTTTTTGTCAAGGGTATAAAAGAAAATTACTTTAAGGTAAATATTTATTTAAAAGATATGTCATTTTTAACATCAATGTTTCTATATAAATTGATGTAACGGAAATAGAGGAGATGTATTGACTATGACGTGTTGAGGTGTGGAGATGGAGTGGAGAGGAGGGGCGAGTTGTGGTGAGGAGAGGAGTTGTTAAAAGGGCGTGTGCGTCTAGTTCGGCCCCATTATTTTTCGGTGGTTATTTCTGTAACGAGTGATCAGTGTTTAAGTTGCGTGTTTTGTATAATCATAAATAAAAGTATCAGTTCATTTTTCTACCTATAAAAGAAGTCCGACGACGAGTCCGAGAAAAAAAAACACCCCGCAAAATAAAACTTATTTTGTGAGTTAAAATCAAAGAAGCTCCGTTATAATAATGAAGATTATATTAAGTAACTGCAAAATCATACAATTTAACACTAAACGTGAATGACGAAGGCAAGTTTGAACCAAGTTAGCTTAACCCCTCGCTCATTCTGGCGGCCTAACGTAATTAAATAAGGAATATTCTGACGTTCTATGTAAATTAACTTGACGCGAAATCTGCAATTCAGTTACAACTCTAATATAATGGTGACTGAAAATGTAGCAAATATTCTATGTACGTACTTATTTACTGAGCGACGGAATATTACAATGCCACTTTTATATCCTGGCTCAATATTTACGGTTTTTGATTTACGGATTTTGTATTACAGTTTTTGTAAGTACCTATGTAAGAATATTTACCACGAGTTGAAGTCAGTAATATTTCTGCGTAAGCATAACGCAGAAATATTACTTACTTCTTCTACTTGAAATATTACTTTTTGGCAGCGTTGAGGAAGCCCACAGGATGGACAACGACCTGGTTAAGGTTAAAATCATCATTTCAGCCAAAGGACGTCCACTGATGGACATAGACCTCAAGGATCTCCAGAAAGGCCGGTCCTGGGCCACCCGCATCCATCGTTCATCCGCCAGACGGTAGGCACAGATTTTCGTATCAATTTACCTTCTCTTGCGGCAAGTTTTTCGGCCTTGTCATTTCTTTTCGTCGGCTCTTACGACACCCTCAGGATAGAATAGGGTGGTGAGACATCCGTTACCAAACGAATTTGATACCTAGCTACTAAATAAAACTTGAATTTAATAATTAGGTCGAAAATCAATATTCAACTGCCTTCTGCAGTCTTGGGATTTAGTGATTCATGCTTTGGATACAGCACTCGGCAAGACTTGATTTCTGAGATGCATTCGACTGCATTCTTGACCCAAATCGATTTGCGCGCTTTCTGTGCCTTTAGAATCAATCTAGAAGCAGAATCAGAATGTATAAACTAACTGTGCAACGTACATTTTTGTGTACAAGTAGTAAAGAATATTTAAGTTTAAGTAAGAATATTTTTACTTTTTCTATCTTAGGCATCACGCAATTAAATGACCCAATGCAGTAATAAGTATATTACCAATTACCATACTGTCACAAGTATTGTAATATTACACATCGGAATTTCTGGATCCGCGCTCCGTTTTTATTAATCAATTATAAAACAAATAATTAAATCTAGAAATATTAAATACACCATATACTCGTATTTAAGATTTCTAGCAAATAAACCGTTGAAATTAAACACTTTAGTTTCGAATGCTTTGCAGCAGTCGTAGTGACGTGTAT
The DNA here is from genome assembly GCA_905475355.2 of Clostera curtula. Classification (NCBI taxonomy): domain Eukaryota; kingdom Metazoa; phylum Arthropoda; class Insecta; order Lepidoptera; family Notodontidae; genus Clostera; species Clostera curtula. The sequence goes on along the minus strand of FR997797.1, from coordinate 9,491,423 downwards.
CTCCCGAGATAAATCCGTCTAATAAATCAAACATAAAGTATTTGCGATAAGTCCGTTAAAAAGTGTTATGAATATCTCATCATCATGATCATCTCAGGACAAAAAGGACCAACAGCAGAGTTTGGCTACAATACCACGCCCAACGGGCTAACGGTTTGTAGTTGTAGACCCTCCATGTAGTTGGAGGAGGCCCGACTCAGTAGTGGGTCATTTATGGGCCGAGAAGTAGTTATGTCATAATCCTATGTCACCTATACCCTAAAATGTTTTTTTTTAATTATGTAAATAACACCTTATTAGCTATAATGCCAATGCGATGTACACGGACAAACTTGGCACGTTTGGCAAATATCTGTTGGTAAGGTAAGGTAAGGAGATTCAATTATATTTACCAAGATGGTGTCAAGTTTACCACAGGCCCTCAAACCGTGAAATACGATAAAGTATCTTTGCACACCCGCAAGGGATTTATCCCTTCCTTGAAATATGCCAAATTGAACGGGCGTCACTCGATACGCGCCTTCGGACTGATTTTTGCAGGCGTTCCAAAAGGAAAATGTCGGCCAAGAATTGAAATTATGTTGACCGCTTTTATTCCTTTGCTTTTATCGTCTACAGAATTAACGAATACCGTTTGGCGCCGATCTTAAGATTCGGGATTCATGCAAATTCTTATATTTTTGGGCTTTATTATTCCTATTCGGAGTAGAATTTGAAAATGTAAGTCGCTCGTGAATTTTAAACCTTTGTGAAACAAAAGACAACTGTGTTTATTTAGGCAACTTAAAAAAAGGTTTCAGTCATCGTTACTACTAGTCAGCCCATAGACAGACCATTGATGAGTCGTCGGTCCTCCTCAGCCTACCTACTGTGCCACGCTGGCCAGACGGGTTGGCACAGGGGTCCGTATCAACCCCTCATAAACGGAGTGGGCCGCCTAGGCTCCACTAAATATATAAGAGGTGGGCCGAGGCCCCCAAGGACACGGAGCATGCTCCCCCATTGGGAGTGAACACGGCGTTTCGGAATCCCTGGTACGGGCAGTCGTGGTTCGCTGTTGGCTTTAGTGGGTAGCTCTGGGCGCGATTAACCATCACTACGCCCCCCGGAGACCCGGATAACCCCTGTCAGATTCCAATGGCCGGGTATCTATATGGATCTCCGACGTAAAACAAAAAATTATAAAAAAAAGAGAGTCTGTTCAAGTTTACCTTCCCTTGCGGCTAGGTTTTTGACCTTGTTATTTTCCTTTGTCGGTTCTTCTAATTCACTGGAATTGACTCCTGGAAGTTCATCAAGGTGCAAGCTACAAGCCCAGTGTCAACACAGACGAAGACTCTGGATACTATTGTGTCCTAAATTTATCACGCGATGTTTATTTTTCAGTTTGCCTATACATACGCCGCAGGGCAACCAAATCCACTTCGCGTCTATTTACACGTCCCCTTGGGTCTACAATATTTACCTTTCCTATTCGGATGTGACATGAATAGTTAATGGAAATATATTGTTAGGAAACCACTTGTAGAAATATAGAAGGAGCGAAATGAACGGCTATATACGGTGACCTAATATTCTTCAGCTAAAAGCGAATTGGTGTACTTTGCAGTTAATGGTTAATGCATTGAAACTTATTGTATGTTTCGCAGCAAACTGAAAAAGATTGCATAATGGGTTGATATCTCAGACTGTCTTTGGCGTAATAGGTTTTGAACTATTATACAGCGTCTGCTGGATATTGGAAAGGTGTTCATAATTTGTAAGATCTTTAGCTGGGCGCAAGTGTTATGGGAGACCAAATTAGATGGATGAATTATGAGAATAACGAAATGTGCATAAAGGCCGTTTGTCCACCGCCGCCGTCAACGGCACGTCAACGAGAAAAAGATGACGGCGCCGAGTTAGCGATACATAGTTACATTTACTATGGCCGTGTGTCCACCGCACGCCCGTCACGTCATCTTAAACTCTTCTTGAAATAATCTCGTTCTCGTTGACGTGCCGTTGACGGCGGCGGTGGACAAACGGCGTAAAGGTGTAAATGTAGATATAACGACCGATAGTAGTATATGGAGATTACCACCTAGCGTGGGCAAAGACCGAAAGATGATATTGAATAATTATAATAATTAATATAAATAAATATCCTTGGACATTTCACACAACGCCACCTCGTCCCAAGCTAAGCAACTTAATGCTTGTGTTATGGTAACGAGATGGATGATAAACTACTTTTTTTTTTTTTTTGTAAATACATACATATTATCGAATAATTTTAATTGTGACGATTTAAATCTACGTACACAAAGTTCCTTGTCCTTGACTTTCTCCGTACTTCAGAACTGCCTCTTCTGAAGTACGGAGAAAGTAGAGAAAGAAAGCTTTCGATCCTGTCTGACATGTGTAGTAGTCTAACCAAGTAATAACCAATTATATCACTGAGGACAGACTAAAAACGCTGTGTGTAAACAGTGTTAGCTATCTAAATCAGATTCGGTGCCAATGCTCACAAAATTGGAGAACAGGCAAAGAAGAATATATACATTCCATTCCCTAGAGGCATAAATATTTCCAAATAAATATTTTATAATAATACGAATAATGCTGTCTGGATTCAATCACAACGCGTAGCAGAGCCGGAAAACAGCTAATTAAAAAGATATGTAAAGGAAATTGTGCTCATATTTTTGCGTTTTCGCTCTTGGAAATATGTTTTGTGGCTGTTTTCTCTGACAGGCTAGACACCTAAATATATACATGCAAAAATTTTACACCGTCCATAAAGTACTTTTTATTACATACACAAGTGGTGTGTGTGAGTGACCCGAGTGGCATTGTGGGCCGATTCCCCTCTGTGAAATTAGAGGAGGCCGTCTCAGCTGTGATTTGCTGGTTTATGGGCTGACACGATGATGCGAGAAGGAACTAGGTGAGTCAAAAATATCTGGCATGGAAGGATAAGTATCCTCGTTTAGATGATGTATGTACATAAAAATATTAATAACTTTGGAAAAAACTGTGATATACATAATATTAATACACGAAACAAGAATAATCTTGCTGTCCATTGTACTCGTCTCCGCAGAATAAGTAACTCATTCATGGGTCAATGTATACACTTTTATAACAAATTGCCCATGCAACTTAGAGAATTGCCTCGCAATGCCTTTAAAAAGACTGTTAAGACAAAACTTTTCAAAGAAGCATATTACCGCATTGCTGATTATTTAAACGACCCAGCTGCTTGGGACTAGGCTGTTCAGTGTCAGTGTATTTTTTATGTTCTTTATTTATGTTACTAGTCAAATAGGACCGCAATGAAAAAAAAAATGACAAGCCCTCTGAGTTTCTTGCCAGTTCTTCTCAGCAGTGGTCGCGTTCCGAACTGGTGGTAGACGGTCGAATTTTTTTATTGTATAATATGACAATGTGTTGACTATTTGTAAGTGTCCATCGTGACCCACACAAAATAAATGATTTGAATTTGAATCCGTCCATGCCAGATATTTTTGAACATCATGAAACCAAACTAACATCGATGTAATTTTACCGGCTGAGAAAGACAATCAAAGCGGCATGCGTCTAATAAAAACTTTAACTTTTATTGGCTTCGAAAGATAAATTACCCGTATACGTAGATAATCAACGTAATATTGGAAACTTAACAAGCACACATCTGTAAATCCATAAACCGTTTTCAGTAACGATAACCTCAATACAGGGTATAATAAAAACCGTATATCAACAACGAAAGGATAGATCTATAGGTCATCGCCGTTTCAGCCCTTATATGACCTACTACTAAGTCCGGCCTCCTCCAAATTCAAGGAGGGACATTAGGCTACTGTGCCACGTTAGCAAGACGAGTTGTCATAGGGTATCTCTCAAGTTTTTTCTCTTGCGACTAGGTAATCTGCCTCTTGCGTTCTTTTAGTCGCCTCTGAGGGCACCCTCCAGATGGTATGAGGCAAAGGCATTGTTACCTATTCATGATAAGTTGGTATGCCCCACCCATTTTCTAGCCTGTTATTAAATGAGGCTCCATGTTTTCAAAAGGGCAATGGAGAGGGCTATGCTCGGAGTTTCCCTGCGAGATCGAATCTGAAATGATGAGATACGCAGGAAAACCAGGGTCACCGACATAGCCCACCGGATTGCCAAACTTAAGTGGCAGTGGGCAGGGCACATAGCTCGCAGGACCGACGCCCGATGGGGCAGAAAAGTCCTCGAGTGGCGACCGCGTTCCGGAAGGCGCAGTGCTGGTAGGCCTCCCACACGGTGGACCGACGACCTGGTTAAGGTCGCCGGAAAGCAGTGGATGCGGGCGGCCCAGGACCGGCCTTTGTGGAGATCCTTAGAGGAGGCCTATGTCCAGCAGTGGACGTCTTTTGGCTGAAATGATGATGACATGTTTTTTACACTGTAACAGAACCATTTTATACGTATGACTTTAAAAATTGTTTGTAAAAGCTAGCGACCACGCTGGCAGTCATTTTACGCGGTTGCAGATTGCCACAGCGCTTTTATCAATTTATTACGCGGGAAGATAACAACTGTAATCTTGATTTATTGCGCATTGATCTCCAAAGTTATTACGCCATCAGTCGGGGATTATAGTACAAGTTCTGTCTGTAAATTATTATACCGGACCAAAACTTCAACGTCGATATAAAAACCAATCTTGTAGGATCTTGGTTAGATGTGCCGCCTTTGGATCAACGGGTACCGGGTTCGATTCCGGGGTCGGGCAAGTGTCTTTGTCTAAACCAGAGGCACTGGCTCGGAGTCTGGGTGTGATTTCTATCTATAATATGTATGTATTTACAAAAAAAAATGTATATAAGTAGTTTATCATCCATCTCCTTACCATAACACAAGCATTAAGTTGCTTAACTTGGGACGAGATGGCGTTGTGTGAAATGTCCAAGGATATATTTTATTATTAAAAAAAAAAAATGAGCAGGTTCACAATTCCGTTGTATATATCCTTTTTATGTTTGTTACCGCATAACTCCGTCATTTAAAAAATAATTTAGGATACACGGTGTCACCACCCCATTTCACCCTGAGGGTGTCGTAAGAGCCGACAAAAGGATATGTCAAGGCGGATAACCTAGCCGCAAGAGAAGGAAAACTTTCCACGAAACCCTGTGCCAACCCGTCTGGCCAGCGTGGCACAGTAGGCTAAGGCCGACTCAGTAGTGAGTCATTTATGGGCTGAGTATTAGTAGTTGGTGGTATGTTTTTATTGGAATGGTTTGACCCCATTTACATTTTAGCGAAATCGGTTCAGTAGTTTGGCTGGCAATGGAAAACGACTTATTTTGACTCCTTTTTATTTAAAAGCAAAACTTTTAAAAGCCTTTACCAGCGTGGCACAGTAGGCTAATTTCCTTCCATGAGTTTGGAGGAGGCCCGACGCAGTAGTGGGTCAGTAATGGGCTGAAACGAAAAAACTAAAAAACAGAGCAAAAATAAATCCACTAAAAATCGAAAACTATACACTTCTTAATAAATAATTTATCTTCAGTAATTCATTTCAATCAAAATTTTCTCATTTTGTTACCGCTTTATTGGTTTACATTTTCACAATCCAAGGCACGTTTCGTAGTACCGAAAATTACAATTTCTACAATTAAATGTCATGAACCCTATCTACACACACAGGTGAATAAAAATACGCTAGAGCCAGGCACGCCAGTAAAGAAGGAACATTTAATATTAAACCCTGTGTGAACCCATTCACCTCATTCCGTGTTGATTTAGTATACATTGTGTCACCCCTAAGGGTCGACCATAGGAAATTACAAGGCCGAAAATCTAGCCGTAAGAGAAGGAAAACTTAATACTAAACCCTGTGCCAACCCGTCTGGCCAGCGTGGTACAGGAGGCAAATTAACCTCCATGTAGTTGGAGTAGGCCCGACTCAGGAATGGGTGAATTATGGGCTGAGACGTAAGTAAGAACCCATATGACCAGTGTGACACAGTTGGTTAATTTCCCTCTCGTTAATTGGTAGAGACCCACACAACAGTGGGTCTTTATAAATAAATAAATAAATATAAATAAATATCCTTGGACATTTCACACAACGCCATCTCGTCCCAAGCTAAGCAACTTAATGCTTGTGTTATGGTAACGAGATGGATGATACACTACTTGTATACATTTTTTTTTGTAAATACATACATATTATAGATAGAAATGACACCCAGACTCCGAGCCAGTGCCTCTGGTTTAGACAAAGACACTAGCCCGACCCCGGAATCGAACCCGGGATCCGTTGATCCAAAGGATTAATAGTTCAAAATCAATCATGTTATCAGTCTTTAAAAGCCCACTGCTGCATCGGGTGTCCGGAATTATGGGCATAGCATATTTTCCTTCTCTTGCTGCTAGGTTTTCAGCCGCCATTTTCTTTTGTCGTCTCTTACGACACACTCAGGATGGAATGGGATGGTGACACTATGTATCATAAATCCATCACCGCACGGAATAATGTACATTATTGAAATGTCTAGCGAGGAATCGAAAAAAATATACCTATATTTTTCCACAATCCGATAGCGTTTGCAATATGAAACAAATTCCGGGAAGTAATATCATATGCCAAATCCTCAAAAAGCTCATTTTCAACGAAATCGCTGCATTCCGAACCTGAGTGAAATGGTAAGTTTTGTATAATACATTAATATTGACTTGTCAAAGGATTTCAAATGTGCCAACTTGATTAAATTAATTTTGATATTGCCTACGTCCACGGGTGACGGTAACATCAGGCGTACCCTGAGCTTGACTGCTACCCTCGTAGTACATAAATATAAAAAAAACAGATAGCACAGATCTACAAAGACCTTACTTTTAAAAAATACAAAAATCAATAATAATCAAATAAAATCAAAATACGTAAAATCAATATCCACCTGTTCTTTTTTACCTTGATTTTAATCTTTGAACCGATGACATTAAATTGCGGCTCACGCCTGTCGGGTGTTATTAGGTACCGTGATTCTGAAGATTCGATAATATTGGTGATTGATCGACTTCAAATAAAAGTATTCCATTACAGCCACTGATCGCTAATTGGCTGGCGAACTATTTTTATATGCCATATTTATTTTATACATCTGTCATTCAAAGTCAAAGTCACATAAGGTTTTCGTACGTTTTTAGAGTGAGAGTTATAGAATTATAATCATCAAAATCATCAATACAACCCTCCAAGCTCATAAAGGTGCAAGAAAAACTTGTTCAAGCTCAAAGTCATTCTTGCACCTTTATGAGCTTGGAGGGTTGTAATGATGAGGTTGATGATTATAATTCTGTATCACAGCCGCGAATAACATTTTAATCAACATACAACCTAGCACTGACATGCAAATTGCAAAAAACGTAAGAAAATTTGAATTTAGCGGGCTACCCTGGAACATTCCCCAGGCAAAAAAGGGGTGTTATAAGTTTGACGTGACTGTCTGTCGGTCTGTCTGGCTGTCTGTCTGTGGCTCCGTAGCTCGCGAACGGATGAAGCGATTTCAATACAGTTTTTTTTTTGTATGACTGGTGAGTTACGGGCGAGTGTTCTTAGACATGTTTGATGAAAATCGGTTGACTCGTTTAAAAGTATAATCGTATAATCGAGTGGGGTCTCAAATGAAAGTGCATCACGTGCACATTACAAAATAATATGTTCCATGAAAATCAGTTGAGCCCTGAAAAAAATCTGGGTGTAAAAGGGGGGGAAGTACCCAATATCTGCAAATATATGTGGTGGGAATAAAATGAAGATGCGACAAGAATCCTATGTATTAACAACTTAACAACATCTACATCATAATAAGCGTGTACTTATAAAAATCAAAAAATAAAAATTTTATTAAAAATTTTTATTAAGTGACCTAAGTTGACAATGACCTAAGTTCCCGATAAAAAGTAAAAAATAAAAAATACATCGCGTTGGGGGACCAGGGGTAAGGTGATAAAGGTGATAAATAAGTAGGTGTGGTTTAATTTTTACCTTAAGCCCCCTTGCGCACTAGCGGATGAACCGCGGAGGCGGCTAACCGCGCGTTCTGCCGCTTTTCTAGTTTATTAAGCAACCGCTTATGAGTGTACGCACTGGCGGTTGAAATGTTGTGTCGGTTTAGTGCGTACAGTCATAGGCGGTTGCATTAGCTAGCCGCGTACGGGTACTAAGAATCTATAAGCGACGACAATAGCTTACCATCATACATACCGTATACTAGCACCACCTCAATGCTAGAATAAAAATACTGTTATTTTACGAATAATAATGTGTGAGGGAGGCGTCAATATAATAAGAGATGGATTTCATAGGAATAATTTTCGTAATCTTAATATGGCATATTCATAACGTAATTCGGTGGCTGGAAAAGCCATTTCAAATCTTCATTGGATCTTTATAACTTTTGCTATATGTATGAAGACATTTGACTACCTCACTATAATCTTTTATTCAGTACGCAGTAATGTTATTACTATGTCTTATATTATAGATCGTTCACATTTAATGTACTTCTGACATTCTGGTTTTTTGTTTCCTTTTGTTAATTTATTATTCGTGTTTATTATTTTAATAAACACACTAGGTAACATTAACTACAACGTTTAATTGTAACTATTATATAACATTAAATATCAGTCTATCACTGGCAGATAGCTGATTTAACAAGGAGTACCTTATTCAAATTTGAACCCCCCCCCCCCCCGCCTTTCAGGAGTTAGTTACTAAGGTTTCCACATTGTTAATTAAATAATTGTCTTGTATTATATCATAATCACTTCCTTATTGTTGCGGATTCACAATAGAAAGAGTAACCACCTAACACCACCCCGAGGGCCTCGTAAGAGCTGATTATGGGAAATTGTAAAATCCTAGCTGCAATAAAAATAAACACTTGACGTGCAACCATGTTCCAGTATTGAGTCTTTTATGGGTTGAAGAGATACTAGTACATAGACCCTAGGAGGTTCAAATATCCGTATAAATAATATATGAATAAAGTATTAGCCACGTTCAGCGGGTTCGTTTCCCGGCAGGTATTGTAGGCGCGCCATTAACATTCCTATGCGGCTCTGCGAAAGAGATTGCCGACGTGAATGGAATATGAGGCGGTACGCTAAGCTAGGCACCGTGTGTATCTAGCCTTCATAAGTTATAGCTTTCATTAAAATTAGACATTTTAGCGATAATATAAAGTATACATTTCTTTGTATATTATTGCATAGAATATAGAGTTAATGATAAATAAAATAATATGTCAGCGTTGTTCCTTAGCGTCGCGAAAGTTTTATAGAATTAAAAAGGGGACTAAAGTAACTAGCTCGGTTAAATCAGTAAATGATTCTTAAAATATAACTAAGATAGAATGTTTCGATAAAAAATGTTTGAAATCCAGAATGTTCTGTTTTTCAAGAACTTTTTGAGACCTTGATGATTCTCGTTTCGCTAGGCTAACTGACGAGCGTGGTAAAGTAGGTACATAGTCAGGTAATTTAAAGGCTTAGAAGTGAGGGAACTTGTATTTTTTTTCCTGGCAATCTTTACGATACCATGCTCATAAGAACCAGTAGTGCAGCCAGTGTTTGTTTAAACAAAATATACAACGAAACCTTCTATGCAACTTTTTATTTGGACGTAGAAGAAACGTCAAACGGGGAAACTACATTTTTTCTCAAACCAATACCAAATTTCTTCTAATTATGAACTACTTTACGAATTCGTTTTTGAAGAACCCACTCAGATCCCCAGGTAATAAACGCTCTGATAAATTTAATATCGCAGCTTCATTTTCGCAAACTTTCGATATGAATATGGATTTCATGGCTTCAAATATATTAGCTGATTACCGACGTCTATAAAATAAACTTTTATCATTTACTACGGGTTGTTTAAGAGGTATAAGACATTTATTTCCCATAACGAAAAACGTTGACTTAGCTTATGAAGTACAAAGAAATATGCGATGGACATGCCAAACTATCAGTTACTTTTTAGTACAATTAGTTATAATTATTTTAACATTTTGTGTAAGTACAACATTTAGTAAGGGGTAAGGGGAGAACGGAAATAACATCTCAGCCGGCCCAATTGTCATCCTCACCTGCTCGCGCTAGTGATTCTTTTCAGAATAGCTAGCGGCGGCGACCCAAGGTCGTCGCGGTGCCCCCTGCTAGACAACAGACGAGGCAATGGCGACCGAGCATAGGCGGTATAACCTAACACCCAGTGGGGCGACCAACTGGAAGAGGCTTCAGCAGCCTGGGGAGTCAAATCATCTCCAAAAGGTCTGGTGCAGAAGGCAACGGGAAACCACTGCACTATCTTCCCAAGAAATCTAGAATGAAATGAGTGTTAATAGAGATGATATGGCATGCGATCCGGCCACCACCCGGCGCCACGACGGTTCCAGCTCGCGTGGTGTAAAGTATGCTACTGGCCACGCTGGGGTGACTCACCAGGCACAGTGTGGACAATACGCTACTGGTGACGGCACTAAGCCATTAACAAACCAACGATCGCTGAGGAAGATGGTTTCACTTGCAACGTGGAATGTCCGTGGCATGATCCAAGTTGTGAAAAAAGAAACGATCGACAAGGAGCAACAGGCTTACAAGCTTGATATTTTGGGCCTTAGCGAAACTCACATGAGAGGCGCAGGGTTCTACAAATCGAGCAGAGGACATACCATATACTTTTCTGGCCCTGATAACGAGAGTAGCAAAGGCGTGGCGATATCTGTAACACCTGAGATCGATAAATGTGTTCTGGGATACAACCCGATTAGTGACCGTATAATTACCCTGAAGCTCAACACTAAGCCATGTCGTATGAACATCATACAAGTATACGCACCTACAATCGCTTCTAGCGAAGAGGATATCGAAGCATTTTACAATCAGTTAGACGACACTTACAACTCGTTGCCTAAGAGAGAAATAAATATTCTCATAGGAGATCTAAATGCTAAAGTTGGGTGCACAGAGTATGACAACCACCTGAGAGATGTTGTTGGACGTTTTGGATTAGGCGTACGGAATGACAGAGGAGACCGTTGGTTACAGTTTTGTGCGTCTAACTCATTGGCCATAATGAACACCTGGTTCCAGCACCATCCTCGAAGACTTTATACGTGGACATCGCCAGGAGGCAGTACCAGAAACCAAATCGATTATATTACCGTTCCGAAAAGGTGGAAATCGTGCGTAATAAACACCAAAACCTACCCAGGTGCTGACTGCGACAGTGATCATTCCCTGCTGGTCGCAAAAATGACCATCAAACTTAAGAAGTGTCAACGACTCAAGCAGAATCGTAGACTTACACCTGCAGAACAAACAAATTTCAAAGCACGTATCCAGCAGAAATTGGCGACGGGACCGCAGATAAATGATAGCTTGGATGTGAACGGGAATTGGAGAAATCTCAAACAAGTACTGCTCGCAACTCACAAAGAAAGCCAGGTTGATACGCGTGACTTACCCCGCAGCTCATGGCTGTCAGATGAGACATGGAACGTTATTAAGGAAAGGAAAGACCTACTGAAAAACCTCTCAAATGATGATAGTCGTGAGAAATATAAAGCTCTCTCGAAAGAAGTACAACATCGATGTAGGGAGGATAAAGACCAGTACTTCAATAACATATGCACGGAAATTGAATATCATGCGCAAAATATGCATACTCGAGATCTTTTTATAGTCTATGTCTATAAATATTATGTCTATGTCTATGTCTATAAAAATAAAATCCATAACGCGGGAGTTTAAGGCAAATCAAATATGGAGAACAGGTGAATGGATCAGTGAGTGGCAGGAATCCATTCTAGTACCATTACACAAGAAGGGGTCAACTAAGTCCTGCGGAAACTATAGAACGGTGGCGCTCATATCCCACGCAAGCCAGATTTTACTATCTGTTATTAACGAGCGCCTGAAAGCCTTTCTGCAATGGCAGATCCCAGTAGAGCAGGCGGGTTTTGTTAAGGGACGGGGCACAAGGGAACAGATTGTGAATGTAAGGCTGATCATAGAAAAGTGCCGAGAGTTCAACATTCCAATGCTGATGTGCTTCGTAGACTACTCGAAAGCGTTTGATCGTGTTAGATGGGAATGTCTATGGAATATTCTAACAGAAATGGGTGTACCAAAGCACCTTGTTGTTCTCATCGAAAACCTCTATCAGAATGGAAGCACAGTTGTAAAGGTGAACAATGTTCTGTCAAAACCCTTTAAGCCACAAAAAGGTGTTAGACAAGGATGCATCCTGTCCCCGATTCTCTTCAATATCTACGGTGAACATATAATGAGACGAGCCCTGGAAGGTTGGGAGGGTGGAATATAATAATATATGGCGGCAGGAAAATCAGCAACCTGAGATACGCAGACGACACTACACTATTTGCAGCATCCGAGCAGGAAATGGCTTCATTGCTTTCTAGAGTGGAGAAAGAGAGCGAATTAGTTGGCCTCAGCATTAATAAGGCAAAGACCAAGGTGTTGGTGGTAGACAGACCTGGTATACTAATTCGGTCCAAAGAACTCAAAGACCTAGAATTTGTTGATCAGTTTGTCTACCTTGGCTCTCTTCTCAACAATGAGGGTGGCAGCGGAAAGGACAGGTCGAAGGGAAGAGACCACGCGGTCGCTCACCTACCCGGTGGTCAGATTTGATAAAAACGGTTACCGGCCTGCCACTGACCAAAGCTATTAAGACCGCCGAGGACAGAAACACGTGGAAGAGCATCGTGACCAAAAGGTCATTCTAGACACGACCTTCAGCAATGAAGATACCGACCAAGAAGAAGAAGAAGAAGACAACATTTTGGCCTATGTCCCGCAGTACATCTTTTGGCTTAAATGATAACAACATTTTAAACTGACTTTTGAAACAAGCCAAAGTATATGCCGCTTCTTCTGGGGTCGGGCAAATGTAATTTTTGGTCGTGAATTATGTGTTTCTAAAGTGCCCACGCAATATAAACACCACTTAAAAAAAGGGAAAAAAAAATGGTACGTGTCAGGAATTTCACTACCTTTTTTATTTAAAATAAAAGCACTATGTAAACTGTATCGCGGGGGTACCTAGTTTACAAAAATGAAATTCACGAACACAAATGACGACCTGACTCAGAACAAGTGCCTTTGGTTTACACAAAGACTCTTAACCGACCCCGGAATCGAACCCGTGAACCAAAAGAGCATATCCGATCCCCAGACCAACTTGGCGTGCTTTTATTATGCTCACTAAGATCAGCATAATTAAGTTTTCCTATCCACAATAAGCAAATAGTAGTGTATTCATACGGAGTGGCATATTCGCACAGCGAATATACTTAAATAAAGAATTTAAAAAATTAAAAAGCAAATAGTATTACCAGACGGATAAAATGTTCCCCGGTGGGAGGCAGAGACTTGACAGAGCTGATGGATAGCACTGAACTTAATCACACTCATTAACAAAATGTTGCAGCGATTTCTCGGAGAAATCTCTACATCTCAACTACCGTGGATACGTGAGAATTTCGTACGAGAAATATCTCCAATTAACACACCGCCTAAGAAATGGTCGTGTTAGTCTGTACACTCGCTATTTGTACGAATTCGCATATTTGGTAGGCTTTTACGGTTTGCGTATTACGACAATTGGCCATAGTTAAACGGAAAGGATCCAACCCACACAGAGGTAGTTTTGAGATATTTAAGTTTTAAGTTCAGATCGTGTTTGACCTGCCATACATGTGGGTTGGTAACTCAGAACTATAACTTCATTTTTCGTTTACTACAAAGAGTGTTGTGGTATACATAACTCATTTTCGGCCATAGTGTGGGTTGGATCCTTTCCGTTTAACTACGGCAAATTAACACTAACGGGAAAGTATCCGTGATTGAAGTTTTTTAACAATCCATGGAAATCTGGCCGATTACTTGACACTTATAATTCTCTCATATTCAGTTGAATTTTGATAATTTGGCGATCTCCAGTAGACATTATTGTTGAAAGAAAGAAAATCAATCATGAAGTCGATTGCTATATTCAAAGGAAAGCATTTTCAAATTTCTAACTCGTAATAAAACTTGCTTTTAATTAATTCTTTAGAATTTCGAATGTTGGTTTGAATTTCTTTTTTGTTTTATCTTCGATTTATTAAGAACCTTAATACGCGGTCCGGTTTTTACTGTACAAATATTTACTTTTTAATAAACTCCAGAAAGTATAGAGCAAGAGCCCGTGAACCCCAGACCTACGGTATTTTATAAAAGCTGAAAGTTTGTCAGCGCATGCTCCCGACACAGGTAAGAACGATGGACCAATTATGAAGTTTGGGCTACAGTGGCTTTGGCAGGTAAACCTCACTAAGGTGTGTAAATACCAAAAAATAGCACTTTATTATTTAATGTATTTAGATCAGTATTTTACACACCTTTAGTGAGGTTTACCTGCCAAAGCCACTGTAGCCCAAACTTCATAATTGGTCCATCGTTCATATGGGACTCGCTTTGCAAAGCATACATTTGGTTGCACTAATAAAATCCCAAATATCAATACGGCGAAATATAACGAATACTTTAAAAAATGTTGTGTATTTTTGGCAAATACTTGAATTCTATTTTAAATCGACTTACTTTTCGCTTTGTAACGCAACTTATTTTACCAATTCCAATATTAATATACGATATAAGTAAACCCTTAAATTTTTATACGAAATTTCATACCTTGAACATTAAAACTATCTATAGAGAGTATTTCATATTGAATACTACAAACTGTCTTGATGGCAGTTGGTAATACTCAAAAGCCTTGACCGCTAGACGGATAAAGGTTCCGCCTTTGGATAACTGTTCTCCGGTTTGATACCGGTTCGAGCAAGTATCTCTTTGTAAACCAGAGGCACTTCGGAGCAAGTGCTGTCGGGGTTTAATTCATGTTCGTGAATTACAACAGCCTCAGTGATACAGATATATAGCCAGATGTACGAACAAACAAACGAAAAGACTAGACAGAAAATGCATAATTTCTCCATTTGTGCAAAAACCATTCTTGCCCCATTGCATTCTAAGGGTGTCGGAAGAGCCGACAAAAATAAATGAAAAGGCCAATAACCTAAGCAAGGGAAGGAAAAGCTGATAAGAAACCCTGTGCCATGCCGTCCGGCCAGGCTGGCACAGTAGGCAATTAGCCTACTCCAGCTAAGTAGAGAAGGCTGGAACTAGGAGTAGATCTCTGGGCTGAGTACTAGTAGTAATACTGTGAAATAGGGACTAATAAAATCCTACTTAAAAGGCTTAGATCGTGTCACGTGATTAGGTAAGGCAATCTGTGCTGTCACTGTGTACCTTACGTAAACTTTTAGACTTACGTGAGCTTAGTCTGTCTGGCTCATAAAGGGTGATTGGTTGAAGCCTGTGAGCCAACGTTTCGGGATGAAATGAAAACAACGTAATATATAAGACATGAATTGTTAGTACCTCTTACATACTACTCCATCAGAAGGCTCAAAGTCACCCAAAGGGCAATGGAGAGGGCCTGCGAGATTGAATCAGAAATGAGGAGATACGCAGGAAAACCAAGGTCACCGATATAGCCCACCGCATTGCCAAACTTAAGTGGCAGTGAGCAGGGCACATAGCTCGCAAAATCGACGCCCGATGAGGCAGAAAAGTCCTCGCGTGGCGACCGCGGTCCGGAAGGTGCAGTGCTGGTAGGCCTCCCACACGGTGTATCGACGACCTGGTTAAGGAACCAGTCGTACCGGAAAGCAGTGGATGCGGGCGACCCAGATCGGCCTTTGTGGAGATCCTTGGGGAAGGCCTATGTCCAGCAGTAGACGTCTTGACTGAAATGATGATGATGATGATGATGATGATGATGACATACTACTATTCAGCCCATAAATTACCCACTGCTGAGTCGGGCCTCCTCTAATTGCACGGAGGGTAATTAGCGTACTCTACCACGCTGGCCAGAAGGGTTGGCACAGGGTTTTGTATCATTTTTTGCTTTTTTTGTGGCTAGCTTATCAGCCTTGTCATGTCCGTTTGTCAGCTCCCACGACACCCTCAGGGTGCAATGGGGTGGTGACACTATGTATTCTAAATCCGTCACGATACCTCTTACATATTGTTAATTAATTTTGATCAACAACCTACAGCTGATAGCCGTCTTGCTAATTAGTTTCGACAGACCCGAAAAATATTTTTCCAAAACTCTTTCTCAATTTGATCGGCATCGGCAGAACTTGATTTGGAAACCTACCAGTGTTTACACTGAGAAATTTCCGTCTGCGATTCCCATGTAGAGTGAGTATCTGTAATCGTTTGATAATACCACCTGTCATTATCTACGGGACTGGTTTCGAATATCGATTGCCATCGATGATAGTAATATGTAGTTTCAAAACCAGGAACGGCGACCTTACGCCCGTAGGACGAGAGCTCTGATTATTACTTCATCTACTAACTCCTAATTTAAACTCTACGTCATATAAGTGATGGCATTTTAAATTAATTAGTTTGACGTTTATATTGTTTCTATCCATTCAGTTCATAAGATGCAACCGATCAGGCTTAATGTGCGACACAATCTTACAGATATATTGTGCTTTACACAGCACAGGAACAACTACACTTATTTACCGTATCTGTCTGTAAACGGCTGAATTCAGAAACGTTTAAATCCCTATCAAACTTGGATGTATCAACAGGACTTTTACTGGCAGCCAGTTAGTGTAAAACATCGCATCACCACAAACTGACGCCGAAAGCAACAATAGCAGCCATCTTGGACGCAGTCTCTTCTGCCTGACCTGAACCTCGAACTAGGCGCACGCGTCTCTGCGTCGTCCGACATCTTTTAATTTAACAACATGTCAATTTATTTACCTGTACAACGCGACATTAGTACAGTTATGTTGTCACTTGACAAGTCACTAAACAAAAAGTTAAATGAAACATGTTATTTATTTTGTTAAAATTGTTAAAAAACTGTAAATTAAAAAGAAGTTTCTCCACTTGCATACGCCTACATATCGACCAAAACTCTGGTCAATTTATTAAGACGTACAGCTGTTGACAGATTAGAAATGGATGCGGACGAAGTCGGAGTTTGCAACTAGTCTAGTAGCGTTAAATAAATTTGCGTGAATGACAAAATTATATGTATATTGTACTCGGTTTATGAATATGCATACCATATGGATACTCATGTTATTTACTGCTAATGAGTTTCATTCTGTCTCCATACACACAATGGTCATACATTTTACTAGCAGTTTCCATATTTCGTAGTGTGTGATGATTTAATGTATATGTCGGAGATAGCGACGGCTGAGCGATAGAGTCCTCATCATCTTGACTTGGTACGAGGTTTATTACTTGTGACTTTATAATTCACAATATTAACCACAGTATAAATAACAATGTTCAGTTAACACACTTAGATAGACAAACCGACAGGTTCGCAACGGAGAAGTGTCTCGGTCCGTGTCCCAACGTCGACTGACTGATCGAGCCAACCTCACTTTCCATTACGACTCTGTCCACGTGCCGCCATTGCAAAACAACTGACGTCACCGCGTTTGCCGCACTACTGTGTTAACAATCAATTGAGAAACTTAATAAAACGATATCGTTATCCACGACACGGCCATTCTGACGAAGCACACGTCCTCGTGTGTACTTGTAACAAAATAACCAACTGAGGCACATTTTCACGATCGGCCAACCTGATGCTAATGGTCCGTAATCGTATCTTAAGAATCAAGTTAACAGATCACGTTAGCATACAAATAATTTCAACAACTTTAACACGGTTCCTCTAAGCCCATAATCTTTAAATCTCAATACTGATACTTTAAAACAGTAAGTTTAAGACAATAAGTACACAACACATGGCCCAGCTGTCCCAGCAGCTAGTGACAATTCACGTGTCACCCATATCGACATCGCTCCAAGCGATACGACCAACACTTTAACTAGAGTCCACGACTCCCAGGCCACACAGGACCATACAAATAGTCTCTCTCGAAACCCGGGTCCCCGCCACACCACTAGCTGCCCATCGCGCTCTGTACAACTCTGAGAGTTGCAGTTACGACTACAGACTAGTGCGTGTAGTGCGACCTAGCCAAGGTATGTGTTCTTATTTACTGTTGGAGGCATCCTCCTCACCATCTTCATCAGACAAATTTAACTCAACGGACACACTGCTTAGAGGAATCCTCCTTATACAGTCGTGAGCGTATTTTTATGTTCTATTACCGGTCAAAGATTTCAGCAAATAACGATCACCATCAAGTAACTCCACATTTTTTTAAAGGTCCCTTGTATTTCGCGTCTAATTTAGTTTGGTTTCTCTTCGTTCTGAATTTAAACTAAATTACCAACATCAAACTTTACCACTTTAACTTGTAGTTTTATCAAATTTTACTTTTTCGTAACTGGCACTCTTTTCTATGTACGTGGCCGCTTGCTCTCTTGTCTTACTAATGTCTACTGCCGGTCCGGAATCATTCAAAGTTAATAGGTTAAATGGTCTAGCTAAACGTCCTATCAGAAACTCGAGTGGACTCGCTTGTATTACACGGTGGACAGAGGAATTCAAAACTAATTGCAAGTCTTCTAACGCTTCATGCCGGGACCTATCAGACGCTTCTACCGCGGTCAGCATACTTTTTAACGCGCTCATTGTTCTTTCTACTTGGCAATTAGCGCGACTTGACTAGCTATCAAACGTAAAGAAACACCGTGAAACTGACAAAAAAACTTTGAATTCTTTGTTGGCAAAGCATCGTCCCAGATCTGCAATAACTAACTGGAGCTCCAACTAAAGACGCTTGATTTAAGGGATTTAATTGTTCTAGCCAAATCTATTCTCAGGGTATGATATAAGGGAACAAATTTTGTGACCGCATCAATTAAAACTATGACGTACTCCTTGCAATCGCTTTTTCCACTTAATTTGCCAGTTAAGTCAACGTGCACAGTATACCACGGGATACTTATGTTAGGAATTGGATGAAGTCCCGCTTGTGGGCGACCTGATTGCGATTGAGATAGTTTACAAGTAATACAACCATAGACAAACTTACGAACGCACTTAGCCATGTGCTCGAACCAATAGTGATCAACCCTTTCAAGAGTCTTCTCAAATTCAAGGTGCATACGTGATTCGTGCACGTGGTTAATTACTGACCAGCGGAAGGCCCGGGGAACAATTGGAAGACACCGGGTCCGATTATTTCTCTGTACCTTGCGATGTAGGACACCTGAGCGCATGTTGGAAATGTCGAGTGGTAACAGATGATCTTACGAGCTCGAGCCATACGACGTCCCTCACGATAACTGATTTGAAAATCAAAGGCCTGCACCAAGGCCCACCTAAGATGCACACGTGGCGTGATATCGATTTTATTGCGTGAAGCTTTTAGTGAATTACAGTCGGTAATAATCTCAAAATATAACCTGCAAGTAATGTCTAAAGTGTTTTACAGCATTTACTACATTTAGAGTCTCCAACTCGTAAGAGTGGTATTTGGAATCTGCTATGAGGGGCAAATTAAACCTATAGGGGACAGTGGTGGAATCTAACTTTCGATAGTCGACCACTATACGATCAGAACCGTCACGCTTCTTCGTTTTCGTCACGTTTCCATTAGTGCACTAACCTTAGAACGCACTAATAACCTTTCGTCTGGGCTAAGCCTATAGGGTAGCGATAAACAGTGCGGTTTGAGTAACATGTTTCGGCCACTCCTGACCAATTTTTTTTTTTTTTTTTTTTTTTTTTTTCTCAAATATAACCAGATATCAAACGTCAATTTCTCAATCTCAACGAGCGTCCAATCTGTGTGTGCCTTCACGCCGTTTAGTAAAAAGATTCCATATTAAAAAATGGCTACCTCGCCTTTCATAGTTCATTGGGCCACCTTGCCATTTGTTGTCCACTTGGCCACCTCGCCGTTTATAGTTCAGAGAGCCACCTCGCCCTTGACTGTATATTTGGCCACCTCGCCCTTCACATAAATCCTGTTTAAATATCTAGATGGCCACCTCGCCATTTAGATACGTTTACCGCAGCACTGTTAAGATGTTTTGCATATGGCCCACAAGCCACCACGCTGTTACCACGACCCACCATACTTCAAACATACCACTCCAGAGAATAGTGCCACCCCATCTTTTCACGTGGGCGTCGTACTCCCTCGGCGACTCTCACTCTCAGAAGGGACTAGACTCGATACAGACCATCTTTCGTATCATAAGTCTCGATGACCTAGTGGTTCAGTACTCCGACTTCTAGTTCAGAAGTTCTGAGTTCGAACCCTGGCTCAACCAATGCAACTTTCCGGAAGTTATGTGTGATGAGCATCGATGACTAACAAAGTTGTACCCCATGTATGACAAAAGGTTTTGCCACCTATTACATTTGGGACTGGAAAATTAATCCAGCGTGTCGAGGCATTATTGCCGCTGACCACACCCTCAGGTATTAAAGGCGTGAGGTTACATAAGCACATAGCCATATGATGTTTTAATTAAAGAAACTATTCCAAAGATCATACCGTCATTATTATCTGATAAGCATGGATCCAGCTCAATAGGGACATATGATTGGGGGAGTGGACGTAGGCGTTCTCGAGTATTTGTAAGTGCGATTAGCGTTCAAACTCTTAAGATGATATCTGTCACCGTCAAGTACCTCAATGACTTCATAAGGTCCTTTATATTTAGGATCCAATTTGGTTTGATTCCGTTCATGATTTTCGACTAAAGCATAATCTCCCACCGAAAATCTAGTCACATTTGCCCTATTTTTATCGAATCTTACTTTATCAAGCTGTGCATTATTTTTCATTAATTTGTCAGCTTGTTCCCTAATCTCTTAAATTTATCTCAACCTCATGATCGTCAATAGTTAATAAATTTAGTGGCCTAGCTACTCTACCTATTAGCAATTCTAATGGACTTGCCTTAATTACCCTATGAATCGTGCCATTTATAGCAAGTTGGACATAATCCAACGCACCCTGCCATGACCAACTTCTACAACAGTCAACACATTTTTGAGGGCACTCACAACTCTTTCCACTAAGCTTTGACGCAACACAATGTTTGATGAGAGAGCATTCGGCACCAGAATCAGAATAAAATGGATACGACTCACAAGTGTTCATCAGCGTACTGCTGGGATTGCTAACTTAGCAAACTTCCACATGCCTCTCGTAACTCGCCGCTGCTGCAGGCGCTGCTCCGAACTGCTTGCGCCTACTGCCGCGCCAGCTCCTCCGCTGTTGCCACGTGGACACTTCGTTGCCAAATGTCCGGCGGTGCCGCACCTGAAACAGATTAAGTCCGACCGCGGCTGCACTGGCTGCCTTGCCTTTCACCTCGCCTTTGGAACGGCAATCGGACGGTCGGTGACCTATTTTACCGCAGTTGTGAAATTTCACCGTTGCCGACAAACTTCGATCGCCTGAAGTCTGGATCTGCTGTCCTATCGCCTTATGTTTATGCTCTCAATCTACCTCACCGATGCAAATCAAGGCATATAATGGTGCCATAATCTTGGAAAACTGATATAACCTGCCGAAAATATGACGCTAGACCGATGAACTGTCAAGCTAAACAAGCACAGCAATCTAAACTTCGTATCGCAAGTAATTAACAGGTAAACATGTAAAAGAATTTCAAATAATATTTTCTTACACCGGTCAAAGCCACACTATCGTAAAGTCGTATACCATACAATATACCCGAGTAATAAAATGGAAACTGCTCACCGGAGTGACGTAAAATTGCAGCTGGTGCGCTTACTACAGATCCACTCACTATTCTTTGACCTGGCTGACCGCAGTACTGTTGCTCGCCTTCCTGCTGCTCCGCTCAGGGCAGTTAGACGCATAGTGTCCTTGTCCATCACAATGAAAGCAAGTGATCCCCACTTAGTTAATCGCCGCACTATGACTGCAGCTTGTGATCTTCAGTTTAGAACAATCTTCATGTAGCTTAATGTCTCCTTTATAGTGACAATGAATCGCCATTATCGGCTATTTCCATCGCGTACAGAAGCACACACATTATCACTACATTGTTTTCTTCACGTGGGCTGAATGAGTTACATCCCACTTCTGATGTCGGAGATAGCGACGGCTGAGCGATAGAGTCCTCATCATCTTGACTTGGTACGAGGTTTATTACTTGTGACTTTATAATTCACAATATTAACCACAGTATAAATAACAATGTTCAGTTAACACACTTAGATAGACAAACCGACAGGTTCGCAACGGAGAAGTGTCTCGGTCCGTGTCCCAACGTCGACTGACTGATCGAGCCAACCTCACTTTCCATTACGACTCTGTCCACGTGCCGCCATTGCAAAACAACTGACGTCACCGCGTTTGCCGCACTACTGTGTTAACAATCAATTGAGAAACTTAATAAAACGATATCGTTATCCACGACATATATATATTTTCCCATGATCTTACCACATTACCCATATTGCATTGGGTAAAGTCTGAGGGAGAGCGCCCATTTACCGGATTAATATCGCAACTCACAACTTAGTTACTGAAAAAATAACTGTATGTATAAGCCGAATGGAATTCATAAACACTAGTGTATGTATGTATCGCAGATAGTGGTAACTTAAGGCTGCGGCAGCGCGGCCCCAAGTTAGATAATCTGGGGACCCCCCAAACTACGATAGCCACTGCGAAAATACTGCGAAACCAGAACTTAGTATTTTACAAAGAACTCTAAATAATCTATAAAGCTACCCAACGTTACTTCGTTTAATATCAACTATTTTTAACCCCCGACGCAAAAAGAGGGGTGTTATAAGTTTGACGTGTATGTCTGTCTGTCTGTGGCACCGTAGGTCGCGAACGGATGAAGCGATTTCAATACAGTTTTTTCTTGTATGACAGGTGAGTTACGGGCGGGTGTTCTTAGAATGTTGTTTGATGAAAATCGGTTGAGTCGTTTAAAAGTTATGGGGGTGAAAGTGGGGAAGAATAACCGAAAGTCTGCAAATATAATCCAGTGGGGTCTCAAATGAAAGCGCATCACCGGCACATTACAAAATAATATGTTCCATGAAAATCAGTTGAGTCCTGAAATAGCTCTGGGGGTAAAAAGAGGGGGGGGAATACCCAATATCTGCAAATACATGTGGTGGGGAGAAAATGAGGATGCGACAAGAATCTATGTATTGACAAGCGTGTACCTATAAAAAGCAGAAAATAAAAATTAAATTAAAAATTTAAATAAACCCCCGACACAATGACCTAGGTTCCCTTTAAAAAGTAAAAAATAAAAATAATACATCGCGTTGGGGGACCAGGGGTCAGGTAATAAATAAGTAGGAGCGGTCCCTGTTCTTGGAGGGAAAGCCTACCGTGCCACGCTGGCAAGACGGGTTGGCACAGGGTTTGTATCAACTTTTCCTTCTCTTGCGGCTAGGCGGTCTACCTCCTGCTTTCTTTTAGTTGCCTCTCGTTAGTCGGTACCCCCAAGATGGTATGGGTTGGTGACATTGTGTATTCTAAATCCGTCACCACACAGAACCAACCAACGTAAGGAAACCAGACGAATATTTTACGCAAAATTTAAGCCTAATTAGCTTATTAAAGTATGAAAGATAAGGGCTGACAATTTGGGGCAGAGTGAAGTGGCGTGTAATAAGACCACGGTAGCCTAAAAAATATTTAGTCCTGTATCCCGGGAGCAATTTTCAAACATGACAGACAGACAAGTGCCTCTGGTTTACACAAAGACACTTGCCCGACCCGGGTATGGAAGTGGGGACCCGTGACCTAAAGGCGGTACAGCCAACCCCTTTTTATACGTTGGAAATCGTCATGGATACCCGACCGCTTAACACCAGTCGAGTTATGTGAGACACCGAGGCACGGAAAGATGGTAATTGCGCCCCAACCTACCCTCTAAAACCAATGGTGTCCCTTAACTGCCTGAAACAGGGCCACGGGTTTTACTCCCCAATGGGGAGCATGCTCCGCGACCGTGATGGGGCCTTGGCCCGCTTGTAGAAACGGGCCCCACGCTTCGAGAGGCACGTACGGGACATAATATTGCACGTGCCACCGTCAGGCGACTGATAAAGTGGCGCCTGATCCACGCAGGCCCGCCTGCCTGGCCACCCTCCGCTGCTAGCGGCGGCAGCCCTTGCCCAACAGCCCGGCCACTCTCCGGGTACAGCCAACCCCTAGACCAATCAAGATGCGATTAATACCAGGAAGAGAAATACATGAAAACCCACGATATCAGTAGCTCCTTTAATTGGTCGTTATTCTAATATCTATAAAGTAAAGATAGCAATCTAAAACTAACAATTCATATTGACTATGAAAATCAATCGAAGAGGGCAAATCGCATCTGAGGTAATTTGATGCCATATGAATAGCAAGGTTGTGACCTTGAATTCACTCGTAAGTTTCTTTATCGACCTTTCCATATCAGGTAAGGTGAGGCCGCGGACGGAAATAATAGTAACACACACGCAACCCTCGCGTTTGGGCAGCACCGCATATTTCGCACCACCCCCAGCAAATCAGGAAGCGATGATGGACAGACTATGTTACGAAACACCGCAACATTTCATCTATTCCACGGTTAAGTCAGCTTTACTTGTATTGCGTTGCATTTGTTATTCGCATAACATTCATAACTAGCCCAATATAAATAAATCCTTGTATACACTAAACAGAGTGGAGAAAATTCTTATTTGGATTCATGAATACAAAGGACTTATAAATAATAATTATTTGTTACGAAACATTCCAAAACGTTTCGTAAACGTTCCATTTAAGCATTTATTTAATAATATGTACTAATATTCAGCCCATAAATGATCCAATGTTGAGTTGGGCCTCCAACAGTTACATGGAAGGTTTAATTTCTTAATGTAACTGTTGGAGAATTAGTCTTATTATAAAAAATGTTCCTTCTTTGGCGGCTTGCGGTTTAGACTTTTTATTGCATACCGTAATAACTCGCACATTCAGTATTTTATTCAATGCCACTAGTTGGAAAAGTTAGACTCAGTACTCATAAATTTGTACACAAGTCTAGGTGACTTTACCTCTCCCCATAATAGCGAAAACACCGATTGGAAAGTCCTTGACGCAAGGTTAAGAACCCTCTGTGGTTATTATATTCCCATCACACGGAACATTTCCTCAATTTGAGTAAAATATGGTTCGAGCAATCAATGCCAATGACGGGGTAATTTTCATTTTGGTAAATAGGTATCAGGGAATTTGGATGAGCATTGATGAATACATTTCCTTTTTTAAAATTGTTAAGTTGATTTATTCTAATATGGGATTTAAGAGACCTTTTAATGTATTCATCATCATCATCATCATCATTTTTGTTCGCAACAAAAATGAATTGTTGTTCGTAAGTCTCGCTATAACTCGAGAACGGCTGGACCGTTTTGGCTAATATTGGTTTTGATATATTCGTGGAAGTCCAGGGAAGACAAAAAAAAAAAAACTTTTTTTTTAATACGCTTTATTTTTGTTCCCGTTAAGGTTTGCACATATTTGAATAAAGTTAAAACATTCTAGAATTATCATTCAGGTTTTTTATTTATTGATTTTTAGGCGGTACGAAGTTTGCCGAGTCAGCTAGTATACAATATAACTTTAATTAGTTATGCTCAAATAATCTTAGAATTACTAAAACGCGCTGAAAATTACATATAAAAATGTATACATAGCTAATTACATGTATTTATCATAAAATACTGTAGTTAAATCCTCAGGTATATAAAATTAGTGTTTATTAAAAGATAATATTATTTTTCTACTTGTACATGCTGTGAATGGTTACGCAATCAGTTCGTTTGTCCAATAATATCAGTATTCATAGTATCCATTTTTAAAATAAGTGGTAATGACTTCTCGATGCTTAAATAACTCATGAATACATCAGTTTATACAGGGTGTAACAAAAACCGTATAGTCAAATAGATTGATTACTACTGATAAAGACGCTGAAATTCAGCAAGGTTTGATTCCTTAAAATGTTTTAACTTGGGATTAAACACGGAATACCGAATAAATATAATGAAACACAAAATACTAAGCTTGTAGGATAATAAAAACGATTGCTACTTAATTGATGTAGAAAAATACCCCTGTTTTGTAGAAAAATAATAGGTCAGAATGCCAGACTGCTTCTTTTGATTAGATTAGATATGTAAATTTTGGATGGCTGCAGGGCTGCTGAGTTTTGGCTTTATCTAAACTGTAGGAAAGAATTCAGCCTGCGGTAGGCATACGAGTATCATGTTAGCCAGCCATTAAAAAGTTTATTTTGAAGTTCTCCTTCTTACGAGGCAAAATCTACATAAGTATTTAACTTCTTCAGTCGCTTTTTATATTTAAATGGGTTAGATGGAGAGCTTTATACCTTTACTACGAATTAAGGCTACGTTTGGTTCATTTTCCCGACTCGTATCAAAGGCTCGACACTTGGCCTCAATTTCAATCGCTCCAGAAATTCAAAGAAACGTCAAATTATTCACAGTGAAAAATCATATAAGAAAATTTCATGTAAAAATACTAGCTAACTGGTTAAGCAAGCAAGGTTAACAATTGTGGTATTTAGAATGCACAATGTCACCAACCCATACGATCCTGAGAGTGACGTAAGAAGCGGTTGAAAAACGCAACTGGGGGATAACCTCGCCGCACGAGAAGTAATACTTCATACGAAATCCTGTGCCAACCCGTCTGGGCAGCGTGGTAAAATAGGCTAGTTACCCTCCATTTACTGGGAGAAGGCCGACTCAGCAGTGGGAATGAGTAATAGTAAAGCCAGGAATTATTATTCAAACAGCGCCCTAAACATGTCTAGAGATTTGTAGTCGATTAAAGGGCTCCTTTAATTAGCTAGGCTACAGACGCGACGCGGCGGCGCCTCTCATCCGCCTCTCTTATGCGAGTCCCAATACATCTAGCGGAGCGGCTATGTTGCCAGGTACACAAATTTTCACTATACCTACTAATACTGAAGGTATTTCCATGTATGCTACCGTATTATTGTGAACATCGCGTTCACGAAAATATAAATATACTAGCTGACCGGGCAGACGTTGTCCTGCATGATATTTGTTTACCGACTGCAGCGCCATCTGCCGGGCTGATTTGTGAATCTAAACCATCCTCGGTGCCACCCAAACGCATACAAAAAATTTCATTCAAATCGGTTCAGCCGTTTAGGAGGAGTTCAGTCACATACACACACAAGAAATATATATATTAAGATTAATTTGGAAATATTAAAAGTAATTGCTTCTTAATTAACCAAAATACAAATTATCTACGTGTGTTTAAAATGCGATCTGTGTATCTATGACATTTTAGCTTTTTTGTTTTGTAATAATATCGTCACCATAAATTATTAAAATAAGTTGAAATCATAGCCAAGACCATAATCGTAATACCTGTAAAACAAAAAAAGACTACATCAGCATCAGTACGCGTTAACCGTAAAGGATTTACGGCCCAGACGTGCACACAGACTGAGTTATAAAGTTATAAAACCCGTCTTTTTCGTCGACTACAAACATTTAGGTACCATTTGCGAAAAGTATGAATGCGATATTAGACCTTATGGCAACACTATATGTGACCCCATCAAGTCCCTTCCCTGACTTTGTCCGGCCAGTTTCCGATTTATCTCTACATTCGCTGTACCCTCGTTTTAGAGAGGACATGAGTGGAATACGGTCAGGATTAAAAGCAGCACCAGACATTATTTTTTGCTTTATTTGTGCGGGATTTTTGGTAGTCACCAAAGTCTAATGGACTTTAAACTACTACGATATATGACCCATTACCCACTGCTTAATTACGGTTATAATATAAATAATAAATAAATATCCTTGGACATTTCACACAACGCCATCTCGTCCCAAGCTAAGCAACTTAATGCTTGTGTTATGGTAACGAGATGGATGATAAACTACTTATATACATTTTTTTTTGTAAATACATACATATTATAGATAGAAATGACACCCAGACTCCGAGCCAGTGCCTCTGGTGTTTTATATATATTAAAACACTTTAAATCCTTTATTAATCATTTAATAATTAGCAATAACTCCTTTACATGACTTCACATTTTTGCGTGCCTCTATCATAGATAATCTCACACACTTAAAACCCACAGATTATATAGAACACCTTCCCCTCTAGACAATTATAAGGAAAAATTAAGTTGCATAGTTATATAGCTATAGGTCTAAGATATTACGCGGCTTTACAATTCTACCACTTCTTGTAGTTTTATAATTCTGACCAATAGACTCTGTTACAATAGACGGTTCTATATTTTGTGCCGGAGAAGATATAATAGATTCTGTACACTCTTTATTTTCAAAATTATAATCAAATTCTGTACTAATATATTTGCCTTTAGTAAAAGACTTCTTTAAATGTTTAATATTTCTTCTAACATTAGTTTCTCCTTCCCTTCCTATCCAAAAAGATCTTGGTTCCTTACATTTAGCAATTATTTTTCCTTTCTTCCAATATTTATCTTTATCTGTTTTATGAACAATCTCATCACCAACATTAAACTTAATTTCTTTTTTTCTATTTGAATCTTTCATTGTTTTATTTAATGACTGTCTTAAAATTAATAAATTATAAATGTTACTTTCTATCTTAGGTTTTAACAAAATATCCTTTGTAGGAATAAGGGTCCTAACCCTTCTACTATTTAAGATTTGGGAGGGAGAAACTTCTAGCCCTGTTAATGGAGTGTTATTATGGCTTAACAAATAGTCTCTATAATCAACCCTATCCTCACTGGCTTTCTTCAATATATTTTTACTGATATGAACACCTTTCTCAGCCATTCCATTGCTTCTAGGGTAATATGGGCTACTAGAAGTAAACACAATGTCCTTAGCATTATAATATTCATGACATTCCAAAGAATTAAAAGGGTTGTTATCGGCTATTATTTCCTCTGGAAAGCCAAATCTTGTAAAAGCTTCTTGAAAAGCATTAATAACAGACTTGGATGTTTTGTCATTTAGAGGTAATAATTCTAACCAGTGAGAAAAATAGTCAATAATTACCAAAAAGAATTTACCATTAAAATCTAAAATATCTGTACCAACTTTAGCATATCTACGATTAGGTATTTTATGTGGTAGCAACATATCATGGGTATTAGCCGGTCTAAATTTTTCACACGTGCGGCATTCAAGAACAAATTTATGTAAGTCATTTGAAAGTCCAGGCCAATAGAATAACTGCCTTGCTTTATTGATACATTTACAAATTCCAGGATGACCTTCATGAACTAAATTTAAAACATATGACCTTAGAGATTTGGGCACAATTATTTTGTTTTGAAAAAATGCTAAACCACATTCAAAATATATATCATCTTTAATTTTATAATACTGTTTACCTTCCTTAGGAATTTTGTTTTCATCAGGCCAACCATTAATGTAATATTTATGTAACAAACTTAAAATGTAATCAGACTTAGTTTCATTTTGAAATTTTAATTTTCTTTCCGGTGACATAGGTAAGTGTACAGTAACCGAGTGAACAACATGTGTCATTTCTTTATCTATTTCAGTACACTTTAGACTGTTTCTAGATAACATGTCAGCAAAATGTAACAATTTACCTGGTACATAGTAAACATTTAAATTATACATTAACAATTTCAACCTTAAACGCCTCAACCGAGGAGAGCCAATTTTACATATGGGTTTTGACATTATTGACACAATAGGTTTGTGATCTGTTTGCACATCTACATGAAACCCGTATATAAATCTATGAAATTTCTTAACTGCATAGCAAATAGACAACAGTTCTTTTTCAGTTTGGCTATAATTAAGTTCAGCATCATTCATGGTTCTTGATGCACAAGTAACCAATCTTAAAACATTTTGCTCATCATGCTGAAATAAAAAACAGCCTATGCCATTCTTGGATGCATCACACTGTAATGTTATCTTTTCCTTAGAATTAAATGGGGTGAGAGCAGGAGCCATACACACTTTTCTTTTAAGTTCTGCAAATGCTACCCTATGAGCAGGTAACCAAATAAATTCAGTATTTTTCTTTAACAATTTACAAAGAGGTGACATTAAGTTAGCCATATCTGGGCCATATCTACGAACATAATTAAATGAGCCTAATATTTGTCTTAGCTCATCTCTATTTACAGGTTCTTTCAAACTTAAAAGGGACTCAACTCTTTCTTTATCTAGAGACATTCCATGTTCATTAAAAACCTGACCAACATACTTTACTTCTGTCTGCTTATACTGAAACTTACTCTTGTTAAATATAATTCCTAACATTCGAGCCTTTTTAATAACACTTACTAACGCTTCATCATGTTCTTTTTCACTATTACCCATAACTAAGATATCATCAGCCCATATCACAACATTTGGCAGCTCTCTGAAGTGATATCCTGAAATAACTCCGGTGCATTCATCAAACCATATGGTAAGACAAGATATCTATATACTCCAAGAGGAGTTGCAAAGCAACACTTCCATGACGATGATTCTGACAGCACTAGATGATGAAAGCCTTCAGATAGATCTAAAACTGAAAAGAATCTTTTGCCTTTCAATTTAAAGCTTAAATCTTCAAGTGTGGGTAAAACTTTAGGCTTTTTTACAATTATTTTGTTTAAATCTCCCGGGTCTAAGCATAATCTTATACTACCATTAGGCTTTTCTACAATTACAATTCTGTTGACACATGCATTTTCATTAATCTTATCTACCTTCACAATAGCATGTCTATTTTCTAATCTTTTTAATTCTATTTTTAATGGCTCAATTAAAGAAGTTGGCAATCTAGGTGAAGGGTGGCAAATCTGTTCCTCTGTATACTTAGTAGGAATTTCCACGCTTTCCGGCATTCTACCTATACCTTCAAAAACATTAATATATTGCTTTATAAATTTTTCTTTGTTAATGTTAACTTCTACCATGTGCACACGCTTAACTAAATTTAATGAGACACAAGCAGGCAATCCCAATAACATGGTATTACAATCAACCACAACAAAATTCTCATAACATTCATTATCTTTAAACTTACATTTTAAATTTACAATACCAATAGGCTTAACCTGTTCACCTACAAAAGATTCTATTTTTAAATCAGTGTCATACAATTCACAGTTTACTTTTTTTACAATTTTACTAAAAATTTCCTTAGGCATAATGCTAACATCAGCACCAGTGTCTAATTTACACTTAATATTTTGGTCTTCAATCTGTATATTTTCAGTCCACTCATACTTATTTAAATTAGCTATATTTTGAACCGCACCACAAAATAAACTTTCATTAGAACTAGTTGGATCAGACAACTCCGAACATTTAACTTCACCAACTCTCTTCACTCTACAGCTAACCGCAAAATGATTTAAAATACCACACTTAGTACACTTTTTCCCATAAGCAGGACACTCCCTTGGTGCATGTAATTGCTGACAACGCCTACACTTGAACATTGTACCATCATTTCTCCCAGACTTTTCCTTGCTCGACCCATTAAAACTTTTAGAACTGTTCTTCATATACTTAACCAAATCTATTTCTAACATTGGATTCATTTCCTGTACTTGAGTTCTACTGACTTCACTTGCTCGACAAATTTTAGCCACTTTGTCAAGTGTCAATCCCTCCATACGTAACAAACTTTCTTGTAGATTTTTATCCTGTAGTCCTTGAACTAGCCTGTCACGTAGCAATTGATCCTCCAATGTCTCTGTTGTAGATGTACCATAATTACAGGAAGAGATTAAATGCCTTAAAGAAGTATAAACATTTTCAAAATTTTCGCAATTTTGTTGCTTCCGTTCATTGAATTTGTATCTCTCAAAAACTTCGTTATATTTCGGGTTTACATAGGCAGTGATCGCCTCTAAAACCTTGTCGTATACTTGAGATTCTTCCTTTGACAACTTAAAACTCATGATTACCTTCGTCGACTCGGGACCCATCATATTCCTAAGTAATGATAACTTAATCTTATCAGCGGCTTCATCCTATCTAATACTCACAAGGTAATCTTCAAAAAGACATTTCCAGAATTTCCATTCCGTAGCGGCGGACGGAGCACGAATGTCAAAATTTGGTGGTAACTTGACGGAATTTTCCATATTGTCGATATGAATTCAATTTAGCACTTTAAATTTAGTGTTTCTTCGACTGCGCCATGTTTTATATATATTAAAACACTTTAAATCCTTTATTAATCATTTAATAATTAGCAATAACTCCTTTACATGACTTCACATTTTTGCGTGCCTCTATCATAGATAATCTCACACACTTAAAACCCACAGATTATATAGAACATCTGGTTTAGACAAAGACTTTTTTTTTGTAAATACATACATATTATAGATAGAAATGACACCCAGGCGCCGAGCCAGTGCCTCTGGTTTAGACAAAGACACTGGCCCGACCCGGGAATCGAACCCGGGACCCGTTGATCCAAAGGCGACACATCTAACCACTAGACCAACGAGGCAGTAATATGAATAAGAAAGGTGAAGACCTAGGCGGACGTTTCAAGACCAAATCAGGGACGTCTTGAAAAAAGGCCAGGTCAAGAGTACCCTATACCGAAGAGCATCTATGAAGGGAAAAATGAAAGTGGACGAAGCGAAACAAGTATGTAAGGATCGTAGCAAGTGGAAAGAAGTGGTCTCTGCCTGCCCCTACGGGAAAGAGGCGTCATTATATGTATGTATATATGTATAATATGAATGTGTTAGCCACAGCATCCTCTTGCAGCTATTGTTGCGTTCCATTTACCATTTACAACACCCACAGGATGAAATAGGTAAGTGACATAACTAATAATGACTTGACATAATTCCAACGTAATTCCATATCACACTACACTTAACGAATTCCATGTCGAACCATTGTATTTCGGGTCCCTTGAGTCGCAAACCAAAACTGTTTTGAACCAAAGTTACGAATAACGCGCAAACATTCCACGCATTCCAATACAAAGGGAACATTTAAAATATTTACGGATTCCCTAAGAACATAAAAAATGCTTAATGTATTTGTTCGTAAGAGAAAATATTCAGTACGCACATTAGGTACGCACGGAAATTCTTGTCACAAGAAAAGAGGCGCAAGAAAAGACAACAAGCTATCTTATCTTATTCATCTCTATATATAAAAATGAATAGCTGTTCGTTAGTCTCGCTAAAACTCGAAAACGGCTGGAGCGATTTGGCTAATTTTGGTCTTGAAATATTCGTGTTAGTCCAGGGAAGGTTTAAGAGTCTAGAGAAAACATTGATATTGTAAGTAAAATAATAAAAACAACAATTTTGTTTTCCCATACAAACTGTTACCTGTCAAACATTTGACGTTCGTCCTGACGACGGTTCGCTATTTTTGGCATAATTACTTTTTTTCTTTTTTAATTACATTAAATAAGGGATTGGAATCGATAAGAAAAGGCGGTATATTAATTTATTATTAATTATTCCAATTCGAATTCAATATTCATAGTTCAGACAGGACAACGTCTGTCGGGTCAGCTAGTCTTATATATAAAATTCTCGTGTCACAATGTTCGTTCCCATACTCCTCCGAAACGGCTTGACCGATTCTCATGAAATTTTGTGAGCATATTGGGTAGGTCTGAGAATCGGCTACTATCTATTTTTCATCCCCCTAAATTTTAATTTTTAATTTAAGGTCCACACCAAAAATTATTGCTTATTTTTTAGACAAATTTTTTTGCTTTTATTTTTTTAAGTTGCAGCATACAACAATACAACCCTAAATTTTCACCCCTCTACGATCAACCCCTATTTAATTACATGGCAAAACAACGTTTGCGATAGGAGCTGTTGTATATATAGATTGACTCATCACGATATCTCTGGAACCATAAGACCTAGAGCCTTGAAATTTGGTAGGAATTTCCAAAAAAAGGGGGGTTGCGGGGGGGTTAATTATTATTTATTTGGCAAAACAACGTTTGCGGTATCAGCTAGTAATATAAATAAATAAATATCCTTGGACATTTCACACAACGCCATTTCGTCTCAAGCTAAGCAACTTAATGCTTGTGTTACGGTAACGAGATGGATGATAAACTACTTATATATATTTTTTTTGTAAATACATTACATATTATAGATAGGAAACACTCAGACCCGGAAAAAATACTTGTAGGTCGTACAAATATTTCTTCCGTGCGGGAATCGAGCCCGCAACATGCTGCGCTGCAGTCGATCGCTCAACCACTGCGCCAACCGTGTCGTCTATACTTACAGTAATTGAATAATACTTAGCATATCTACTACTACTACTCAGCCGATATATGCGTTACTGCTGAATCGGACCTCCTCTAGTTACATATAGGATAATAAGCTTTTTCAGTAACAATTTAATTTCAACCTAAAAAGCTTCAGAATACAACTGTATTTGGTACAACGAAATACAATGACGGCGAGCGACGCGCGGCGAGCGTATTCTAAATACAGTCGTATTCTGAAGCGCTTTAGGTTGAAATTAAATTGTTACTGAAAAAGCCTCTTCGCCGCCACTCCGATAGTGCGCACTGACCCTTATGTGCCATGCTGGCCAGCCGGGTGGGAGCGGGGTTTCGTATGTGGCAGTGGGCAGGGCACATAGCTCGCAGGACCGACGTCCGATGGGGCAGAAAAGTCCTCGAGTGGCGACCGCGTTCCGGAAGGCGCAGTGCTGGTAGGCCTCCCACACGGTGGACCGACGACCTGGTTAAGATCGCCGGAAAGCAGTGGATGCGGGCGGCCCAGGACCGGCCTTTGTGGAAATCCTTGGGGGAGGCCTATGTCCAGCAGTGGACGTCTTTTGGCTGAAATGATGATGATGATGAATTCACTAACACAAATGACACCCAAACTGACTGGTTTCCACAAAGACACTTCCTGACCCTTAAATCGAACCAGGGACCCGTGATTCAAAGACAGCACATCCAACCCCTTTTTATTTTTTTGGTTTCGCTGGGGAAATGCTTTACGCATACCACCGCCCCCCGGGGGAGAGGTCGGTGATTATGTGGGACTCCCGGGACAGAACCCGTATACCCACTAAAACCCCAGCGGTATACCCTTACCACACGGCACGCTTGGGGCGCCAACGGTTCGCGCGAGCGTAGTCAACGTTGACGCCCCGACGAGGTGCCCGCTACGCGGGCAAGCGACTATCAGAGAGGGTCATCGAGGTTTTCGTCGGTGGCGGGTAGCACATCCAACCCCTAGACCAACAAGACAGTGGATGGAATAATAATTCGCATATATTGCCGTATACACACATTATTGATAGCGCTTAAAAAGACACTTTACGTAAAAACTTACGTGATTTCCGTTCTATTCTCTCTTCTTGCAACCTTTTTGGTCTTATAAATACTTTTATATTATAATTTAAAATAGTGTCCCTTTTTATGTGAGTTGCTTCTGTTTTTTGCTGTTGTCTTTTGTAAAATGTCGTAAGATATGCGCGTCATTGTAAGATGGAAAGACGGATTACAAATTTTATTGTATAAAAGCGCTTTTTAATGGTCGTATCGATCCTATCTCAACTCGTCTTTAATAAGTTCCGTTAGTCACATCTTATTATGGCTTGCAGAAGATGGAATTGGTTAGTGGCATTATTTATTTGTTAACACGTGAAGCCAAACTTTGTACCGCTTTTTTAAGAAAATTGCACGGAAGGAGGAGTATGACATTTTCCACAATCAGTTTTTATAGAGCAAGAGTGCAGTATCCTCCATTTTTTAAATCATGCCTAAAAATACATTATCAATAAAAAAAAACTTTACACACACTATACCTAATGTATATGACACACCTATATTTGGTTTATTATTAAAGTCTGTGTTCAAATTGAAAATAGAACTATAATTTAGACTAATTACCTAATTACGGTCAAATTTTAATCACTGGCCGACCACTGTTTATTCTCAATCGACACACAGTTTCATATAATGAGCCTTTCCGAAGCATAAGCAATGCAAATTATTGAGACAGCACTTACAAATAGCCAAACTTTTTTAATATGGCGGCATTTTGTTGACCTCGATGCGATTATTCGTTCAGTAATCCGTATCGAGTGGTTTCTCCATGAAAGACCTAATCCTTGAGACCAATATTAAGTTCAAGTATTTTTATTATATCTCTAAATGGAATACACTGGGAACGGTAATCGTTCGTTCACGATACAGTAATCGTTACATTGTAAGTACCGATAAAGTTATAATTATATCAAATACGTTAAATAAGGATAAAATCGAATAGAAAAAAGTTTTACTCTATACACCAAATATGGCGTTCACAATCGTCAAATGGATCACTTTTTACAACTACTCTCAGTTCGGATCGGGGCACCAACCGAGAAGACCTGGCGAAAGAAATTCGGTGGGCGTGTCTTTTAACGCCTTGAAGTTATCAATTGCACAACCAATGGTCACAGAACTGTTAATCAAATGAAATAAAAAGTTACGTGCCATTAAAACCCCCTCCATGCTCATACTCATTCCGTTGCCAACCAGAAACAAGATCACAATTAATTGTACCCTCGGTAGTAATCGATTAAAACTCTACAGGCTCCACCATTCCGTGTGGTGATGCATTTGGATTACATTTACAATACATTGTAATTTTTTTAGTCGGTAAAGGAAATGACAATGACGTAAACCGAGCCGCAAAAGAAGGAAAACTTGATTTATAGTCTGTGCCAACCCGTCTGGGCAACGTGGTGCAGTACACTACATGTAAGTGGAGGAGGCCCGACTCAGCGATGGGTCAAGTGGGGACTGAGAAGTAGAAGTTGGAAGTCCCAAGGCCCCTCCGCTAAAGCCTTTCACAATAGAATCACGAATAGCTTACCTTTCATAGTCTCAGTAGTTGGAGGGGGCCGACACAGCAGTGGCTCATGTAAGGGCTGGGTAGTAGGCTAAAAAAATTAGGTTAAAGGACTTACCGTTGGGTACTCACAATATCCCCCAGCCGCTTGCAGGTTCCGACCGCCACCCGTAACCAAAACATAGCCTCACTTAAACACAAAGTTTAACACCAGGATTAAAATATCAACTAGTTCCACGGACACATACGAATCAACCCGGCTGCGTGGAACTCGGAAGAGAACTGTCTCTACGTGCATTTGTGCATTTCTGCCGGTGTCGCACGCCGATACCGTCAATTTATTTCACATGCACAATTACCCACATTGTGAATTTTAATTAAATAGTTACCTATGTTCCATTTTATCATCGAACCAGAAAAAAAAAGAATTGTAGTTCTTTATATTTAAATTTGGTGCATACTCGTATATACAATAAAAAATTGTATCAAGATAAAGCGCTCTTTCACATGGTCTCAATATAACGTTGCATGACTGACACATGACTGAAATATCGGCAAAAAACCGCGAATGTTGCAATGGAGGGCTTAACCAATATAAAATAACTACTGACAATTTAAGATTCAATACATCTTTACGCAAGTGAAGGAAAACTTGATACAAACCCTTCTTGCCAGCGTGGCACAGTAGACTAATTTCCCTCTAAGAATTTGGAGGAGGCCCGACTCAGTAGTGGGTCATTTATGGGCTGAAACGACAACGACATCTTTACATACATACATAAAGTCACGCCTTTTTCCCGCAGGGGTAGGCAGAGATCACATCCTTCCACTTGCTACGATTCTGGGTCACAACTTTCGCTTCTTCCACTTTCATCAACCTCTTCATGCATGCTGGTCGATTTAGGGTGCTTCTGACCTGACCTTTCTTTAGGACATCACCTATTTGGTCATGGAATGTCCTTCTTAGCCTGCCCCTTCCAACGTTCCCATTCACACTCCTGCCATATATTTCTTTTGGGAGTCTACTTTCACTCAAATTCTCTATATGACCAAACCATCTAAGCATACCTTCCTCAATTTACCAAATTATTTGAAATAGTTAATGAGATATACCTTATTTTTTGGTTTAGCGGGAAATGCTTAGGTAATACATACCGATGTCCCGCCGAGTGGCTTCGATGGTTATGTGGAACAATGACTCCCCACTAAACCCAAGCGAGTACTCACACACGTCTCGTTTGGGACGCCACAGCCCAGTTCGCGACAACACGTAGGCGGTGAAAATGCTTAATTCATACCGCCGCCCCTCGGGGTTGGGGTCGTCGGTAATGTGGGACTCTGGAAACTTCTCGAATACCCACTAAGTCCCCAGCAGTATTCCCTCAAATGTAACCTTATTGCTCACATGTGCCTGGCCTTAATTTCCTTCTATGTGATAGGATGAGGCCCGATTCAGCAGTGGCAGTTTATAGGCGGAGATAATGATACACTTATAAATATTTTTAGACTTCAAAATACACCCATTTTGTTGAAGCTGTTTCAGAATAGACATACCTCGGGCAAATTTTGCAATTAGGTAGAAACAGCTTCGACAGGGAGGCCAAGAGGAGGATCCAGCTGGGTTGGGCAGCATTTGGAAAACTTCGTCGGTTCTTCTTGTCGCCCATCCCGCAGAGTTTAAAAACGAAAGTTGAAAACGAAAGTCATGACCTACGGCGCCGAGATGTGGACACTCACGGTTAGACTAGTCCACCAGTTTAAAGTCGCTCAGCGTGCTATGGAGCGAGCTATGCTTGGGGTTTCTCTGAAGGATAGGCTCCGTAATGAGATTATCTGACAGAGAACCAAAGTCACAAACCAATTGTTATAATCAAATGAAAGAATTATGTACTTACCAGTCCGTGTGGTGACGGATTTAGAATACACAATGCCACCAACCCATAGCGTCTTTAGGGTGTCGTAAGAGGCGACTAAAAGAACGCAAGAGGCAGATC
Organism: Clostera curtula; assembly: GCA_905475355.2. NCBI lineage: Eukaryota > Metazoa > Arthropoda > Insecta > Lepidoptera > Notodontidae > Clostera > Clostera curtula. The sequence goes on along the minus strand of FR997797.1, from coordinate 9,452,490 downwards.
ACCTAGACCCAAGAGAAGGAAAACTTGATACAAACCCTCTGGCAACCCGTCTTGCCAGTGTGCCACCATTAGGCTAATTTCCCTTCATGATTTTGGAGGAGGCCCGACCCAGTAGTGGGTCATTTATGGGCTGTAACGACGATGTACTTACATTATATACGTATGTAACTTAATACAGTACAACTGACATGTGTTCTACAAAACGTTAATATTCGGAATTTCAGAAATGTCTATTAGACTTTAGATATGTGGTGACCCTACTCTCGCTCAAAGTTGGGCACATCAATCATCAACGCCTCTCCAATTGTTTGGTTTCCTTTCACCTAAATTAAACATGGGACGCCCATTTTCAAAGATACCTTGCATAATTCGACCTCCGTACCCGTTTGCTTCTCATCAATTAATTAATTTTATTATCTGAATAGGAAACGATCGTTGAATAGAAATTAATATCCATTAAGCGATATTTTCCTTCTCAAATAGCAACGTGTAATTTTACTAGAACTTGGGTATAACCTAATACCAGTTTAGCCACGATAACACCAGGCGGGCCACTAACGTTTAACTACCCCTGTAAATAGTAAGTTTGCTTTGTGGGGCCAGATATAGAATATGTAGTGTCACCACCCCATTCCATCCTGAGGATGTTGTAAGAGCCGAAAAACGGAATGACAAGGCTGAAAACCAAGCCGCAAGAGAAGAATAACTTGATATGAAACCCTGTGCCAACCCGTCTGGCCAGCGTGGCACAGTAGGCTAATGACCCTCCCTGTCATGGGAAGAGGCTCGACTCAGCAGTGGGTAATTTATGTACTGAGCAGTAAGTATCAGAAAATCAGTTTTAGGAGGTTCTCTTTCTATCATATTATATCTAACATATTTTATTCGAAAATATTGTTTTGGTCAAAGCATCCCCTAGGTCAATGGTCGGCAAAGTGCGGCTCCAGAGCACCATGTGGCTCTTTGGCTTCTTAAGTGCGGCTCTAGGACAAATATCTACGGAAGGCGCAATAATATATTCATTTAAAAAAACCTTGTAAGAAAAAAGTTACATCTTATTTTGATAAATTAATAAAATTCTTCTATAAATCAAGAACAGTTGAGTCATAAAAGTTTACTAAACAAGCAGATCTGGTATTTTTTTTTTAATTGTGGTGACATCTGATAGACTAACACACATTGCTTTCATATGCTACAGTATGCACCTTAAGAAAATTCACCTTAATCATAAAAATAATTGTCCCCTATTTTAATAACAGGACTGTTCAGTGCCCTACGGTAATAAAACAGTAATATCACCGACGAACTGAAAGTAATTATAACATTATCATATTAATAAAATGTTACATATATGGCATCTACGTGCAATAATAAAGTGGTTAATAATAAAGTATATTATTAGAGCTTTAGTAGAAAGTACATTCCCTTTCCTGCCATTTCCAATAAAACAATTAATGCCGAAGTGGGATGACTTAACGCATCCCACCTTTTTCCTTGTCGGCTTAAAAGATTTACTCACAAAGTCTTTGATACCCGTCAAAGTATTGTAAAACCGTTCCGGCGCAAATATTGAAGTGTACGTTGCGATATTTTCACACTTCTGAAGGCCGATTCAAAGTTATCATGTCAATCTTTCCGCAAAACATTTTTTTTTCTCTATGGCATTCTGCCGAAGTCTTTTGAAATTTTTGCCATCTCATACCACGAGTTGCTATCACGCGACACTGGCAAAAATCTAGGGTGAACGCTAATACTTGTCGTTATGATCTGTCATTGCCATTTTAGTGGTTCGGATGCCTGGGCTCCTAACCTGCTTGCTCAATAGAGTCAAAATTAACAGTCAGCGTGCCTATGATAGTCGTTTTTACAGTTATGGTGACTTACTAATAAGTATTAGTGTCAGTTAGGGCAGCTTGGGCACATCCAACCCCTAGACCAAGAAAAAGTAATTAGGAGAAATAAAACTAGGGACTAATGGAAAAAGTTATGTACAACTTAATTTGACTGCCTCGTTGGTCTAGTGGTCAGATGTGCCGCCTTTGGATCAACGGGTCCCGGGTTCGATTCCGGGGTCGGGCCAGTGTCTTTGTCTAAACCAGAGGCACTGGCTCGGAGTCTGGGTGTCATTTCTATCTATAATATGTATGTATTTACAAAAAAAAAAAAAAATGTATAGAAGTAGTTTATCATCCATCTCGTTACCATAACACAAGCATTAAGTTGCTTAGCTTGGGACGAGATGGCGTTGTGTGAAATGTCCAAGGATATTTATTTATTTAATTATACAACTACATTTTTTTTAAAATATAGCGTGTATGTAGATAGTGAAATAAGTTAGAGGTAATAATAATTAGTCATAAGTTTTCTTGTAATCGTAAATAGTATAAGTATAGTATAAAGAAAAAACTGTTATTTAATAAAAAAGGAGATATACAGTTATTCCCCCTCCCCTCCTGGCAAAGTAAAGAGGCGAAAAGTGGTAACGATAAGACCAAACGATAAGGCTAAGGCAATTGAAGGCACACGACAAAGAAGGAAAATAATTAGAATACATAGAAAGTAAATAGGAAATAAAAAGTAGGGACCGGAAATCCCAACCGGAAGTGTGAATGGAGATGGATGGATGTGTAGTATGCGGAATGAAAGTACGAGAGGCATGAAATGCGAGAACTGGAATGGAAGAGTAGAACAAAGCATGTAAAAGCTCTGTGTATACGACAGAGATAGGGAAGATATAAAAAAAAAAAAAAAAAAAAAAAAACCCCTAGACCAAACGAAGCAGTCTAATGAAAGCAATTGTACCATGTGAGAAGGGCACATCGATAGTAGCAAATTGTAAACCTATCAAGTTAATATGGCACAGTAGTAAATAGACTAATTTAAAAATAAACTAATTATGAGCTAAAATGATGATGCTAATCTTACCAACAACATAATACTGAAAATAACCAAACGACTATTCATTACGTCATAGGCATCTTACTGCAAAAAAGGAACTAACCCAAGTCCTCGCCGACTACTGTGACCCACTGCCAAGTCGGGCCTCATCCAGTTACATGGAGGGTAGTCAGCCGATTGTGCTACGCTGGCCAGATGGGTTGGCACAGGGTTTCGCATCAAGTTTTCCTTCTTTTGCGGCTAGGTTATCTGTTCAACACCGTCATGTTGGAATGGGGTAGCTGTGTATTTTAAATCCGGCACCACACGGATCCGTGTGTGAAACGCCAGTGAATAATATTATGTACCTACTTGCAACATTTGACTCATATTTAATGTAAGGCCGAGATTCACGCCGCCCTCGTTCCAGATAGATAATGATAATGAACTACGACATTTATTATTCTGATTATGTGACAAGCAACTCCCGGCAGATATCTCTTTCGTTCACAATTTTCCTTATTTGCTACGTTCGAACGAGCTCAATTGGATAAAGTAACGAAGTCAAAGTTTCGTCATGTTTATGAAGTTTTGATTTATCACTCTGTGTGGTGACGGATTTATAATACATTGTGTCACCATCCCATTCCATCCTGAGGGTGTCGTAAGAGCTGACAAAAGGAAATAAAAAGGCCGATCCCGACCCAGCCATAAAAGAAGGAAAACTTGATACAAAACCTGTACCAACCCGTCTTGCCAGCGTGGCACAGTAGGCCAAATTCCTTCCATGAATTTGGAGGAGTCGCGACTCAGTAGTGGGTCATTCATGGGCTGAAACGATATTCAAAACCGAGCTTAAACACTGCTGTAACTTGGCATCATTCTGGCGATATAACTTAGAAGTTATCATAGGCATGTCTGAATATCTCGTAGACAGTAAATATCGATAGATTACACGAGATGAATACGAAATAGCAGATGAAGCATACAGAAAGCCTTAATCGCTATAGCGAAATTTACAAGATAGGTGCTACGGTATTAAAGGCACGGCACTGAGGCTTGCTGTCAATGCCTTTACACACATCAATTCGCATACTTTCTCTCTCTCTCTCTTTTCAGCCCGTTAGAGATGCACTGCTGAGTCGGGCCTCCTGCAATCACAGGAGCCAGAAAACGTAGCCGCAAGAGATGAAGAAGAGACAGAGAGAGAGAAAACTTGATATGTGCCAATCCGTCTTGCTAGCGTGCTACAGTAGGCTAATTGCTACTGTATAGTATTATAGTTTTTGTTTTTAGAATATACAGGGTTGATACGACATAGGGGCTTTTTAACTGCCTATATTAGGTATCATTTCCAGGCTCTGTACCAAAAATCAATTAAATTGGAGCAATAGTTTAGCCGCAAATGATTTTTTGAATTTTTGCCTCATATGAACATGATGTATCTTTCCTAACAGATGTTTATGCCTAACTCATCGTTTATTAACCTTAGCTGTCCATTAATCACGTGAATTTTTTTAATATTTTTTAACCCCTCCCTCCCCCTTGGTGATACCTGGTGAGTTTTAAGACTACCCCTCCACCACCCATGAAATAATCACGTGTATTTTTTTGTACCGTTTCGAATTCATACTAATCAAATATAGTATACGTAGTGTAATTTAATGCCCCTCTGTCATATCAACTCGTAATAGCGTCCCCACCCCATTCCATCCTGAGGGTATCATATGAGCCGACAAAAGGAATTGACAAGGCCGATAACCTAGCCATAAGAGGGGAAAACTTAATAATAAACCAACATATGAAACCCCGTGCCAAACCGTCTGGCCAGCGGGCACAGTAGACTAATTACGGTACGTGCAACTCAGCAGTAGATCATTTATGGGCTGAATAGTATTATGTCTGTGCCTCCATTAATATGGAGGAGGCCCGATTAGTAGCGGGTAATTTATGGGCTGAAACGAACGATTATTACACATAGAAATTAAACTATTTTTAACGGATTTATCGCGTGCATACATTATTTAATTCCCAACGTTTGGAATGCTTTGCAGCAGTCGTGGTCACGGGAAAGACTAACTAAATAATGTAATATACAACACATGCGATAAATCCGTTAAAAAGTGTTTCAAACTCAAAAGGAACTTTATTTACGTAGGTTTCCTCACAAAACTCTTATAAATCGTCATATTTATAAATACCATTATCATCTTACGGCCCCTGTCCCACACTAGGTGGTAGTCTCCCCACACACCTATCACTCGTAATACCTACATTCACACCTTTTACACACAACTCGTCACTCCTACAATTCCACCATTACCCCTGATCGCTCACACATCCCTGCGTTCACTCACATTCATGCCGAAACTACCAAATTTAATTTAATCTCAAAATGTATTTAATGTTATAGATGACAAGCTGAAATGCTTTACCAAGTAACCACAGAAATTGTGTCACTGTTAGTAATTGTTTAACTGGGACCAAATACCAGACAAGACCGTTACCGCAAATTTCTCTGGCCTCTGGTTAGAAGAAGGGAAGCAGGGTACTGTCAGTCATTACACCCGGACGAGTTCAGAGCACTGACAGCTTCGTAATGAGTTTGCGCTTTTAAACAAAAAGTTTTAACTAAACCACTTACGATCTCGCTTCTAATATTTGGGTCACAGTCTTCACCGCTAAAAGGCACTTAAGCTTACATCGAATAAGTTCTTATTACAATAATGTATGATCATACCTCTTTAGGTGCAAAGCGATGATCATCGAGCCAGGCGAGGTGGAATGTCTAGCAGGGGCCATGGCGCTAACTGTAGTCGAGGATTTCTTAACCGTGCGAATTGCGCTTTAAGCTTCGCTATCGCGGTGTAGGACTTTTTGGTAATTCTCGTATTTGTGGTAGTACAGGTTTTTCTTGTAAATTGTGCATGCTGGTGGCTACAACTCAATGGAGCATAGGTTACAAAATTGTAGTTTCTTGTCAGGGCACGGGGTATTTTATTTTATTTAAAATAAAAAAAGACCATTGCACTATGTACAATCTGTATCGCGATTTACAATCATGGAATTCACGAACTCAAAGACAACTAGACTCAGAGCAATTGTCTCTAGTTTACACAAAGACACTTGTCCGACCACGGAATCGAACCGGAGCCTGTGATTCAAAGGCGGCACATCAACCCCAAGATCAACAAGGCAGAAGCATCAAGAAAATATGTCGGGATCTATTTTTAGTTACACAAAATATTTCGGAGCCAACCAACCAGTCTAGGCCAAAATTGGTACAGGCGTGCTACACCTGACTACGAGCCGTAGTATCTGCGAGCCTTTGTAGCGTCGTAGCAGATTAAATTCATCATAATCATTATTAATTTTCTTCTATTTCGGCAGCAACTTTAACTGCGGCTTTATAGTAAAGCTTTCTATAGGAGGTGACTTAACTTGATTCTCATTTTTATCACTTACTAGTGGCCCGCCCCGGCTTCGCCCGTGCAAAGCGGGGGTGGGTTATACATATAAACCTTCCCCTTGAATCACTCTATCTATTAAAATAAACCGCTTCAAAATCCGTTGCGTAGTTTTAAAGATTTAAGCAAACATAGGGACGGACAGACGACAGCGACTTTATTTTATACTATGTAGTGATAGTGAAGTCTTGAATTTAATTACAACACACGGACATTGTATCAACATTTTTTTTTAAACGTATACCTGATCGCGGGGGCAGTTTACAAACACACCCAGAATACAAATGACACCCAGACTCGGAGCAAGTGCCTCTGGTTTACACAAAGACACTTAATACACCATATCACCAACCCATACCACCCTGAGGGTGTCGTAAGAGGCGACTAAAGACACCCAAGAGGAGATCTCCCAATCTCCAAGAGAAGGAAAACTTCATCCTCCACGATCTCCCGCAGAGGGATGTCGTGGCGTCCTGCGGATAGGCAACGGCATGCCAAGGATCGCGGCGCTCGCTTTGACATACCGCTGAATGCCGCCTCATTCCGGGTTTAGTTAATCCAAAATCTTCTTCTATCCCTATTATTAGCCTGTGCGTCCACCTTCTTCCTCTGCAATAATCGATATTAGCACCAAATCCTAATCTACCATTTCGTCGCGCCGTGGCAAGGCGCTAGAATGCCCCGATATCTAAGCGGCTAATCCCTTGCCATGCCGTCCCGGTCTACGTAGGTCTTAAATAGCCGATGGGCAATAAGGCCCCACGGACGCAATGTCTCAACCGCAAACGGCTCAAATAAATGGCCTTCGTCAAGCTTCCTATATGCGCCGAAAAAGAAGAGGTACTCGTAGAAGTCTAAAATATGCAATTTGATCACAAAAAGAAATTATTTCATAATTCAATTGCATAGCCATTAAAAGTACTAATGGCAAAGCTAATTAAGTTTGATAATGACAAAAGTTTGACAAGGGCTACCGTGTCATGGGCGGGCACGGCTAACGACGTTAGCCCCATCTCGCGCAGCCCAAACATCTCGAAAGATCCGCTTCGCAACGTGGAACATAGGTACGCTAACTGGACGTGCGAGGGAGTTAGCCGATGTGCTCTCCAGGCGGAGGGTGGCCGTGGCGTTCCTGCAGGAGACTCGGTGGAAGGCCAGCAGATCCCGGTTCATTGGGAATGGCTACAAGCTGATCTACACGGGTGCACCTGGTGGGGAGAATGGGGTTGCCATAGTGCTCTCGGAGGAGTTCCAGAACGACATTTTGGAGGTGAAGCGTCATAGCGACCGGCTTATGGTTGTTAGGGTGCTTATCGATGGGGTAGTTACCCACTTGATAAGTGCCTATGCACCACAGGTTGGTTGTGACGACGCCGATAAGATAGCGTTTTGGAATCTGCTTGGAGAAGTGCTCCGTGGAATCCCATTATCACAGGGGATCGTTTTGGGGGGTGATCTGAACGGTCATGTGGGTGATGAATGTGGGGAATTTGGGCGTGTTCACGGTGGATTTGGGTACGGTAGCCGCAACGCGCAAGGGGAGGATATCCTCAATACGTGTGCGGCTGCCGACCTTGCCATCGTGAACACGTATTTCAAAAAGAGACCCGAGCATCTTATCACCTACAAGAGTGGGAAGAATGCTACCCAAATCGACTTCCTACTCACTAGGAGACACCACATCAGCAAAGTGGCCAACTGCAAGGTCATACCCGGTGAGAGTCTCACTGCACAACATCGTCTTCTTGTCATGGACCTCTGCGTTAAACCTAAAGACACGCATACCGAGCGCGCTCAGCGCCGAATCAGGTGGTGGCTGCTTGATGAAGTCACGTCCCAGAAGTTCGCCTTAACTGTCGGTGACAAGTGTGCCGGTGGTATGGGCGATCCAGTTCAGGCTTACTGGGACAAGATTCAGGCGGCTATCCTTGGGTCGGCGAAGGAGGTGCTTGGGGTGTCTAAGGGTGGTCGCAAGTGTGACAAGGAGACATGGTGGTGGAACGACACAGTCCAGAGGGAGACCAGAGCGAAGAAAGCCCTCTTTAAGAAGTGGCAAGCGTCCAGATCTCCTGAAGACCGCGACGCATACCAGGTTGCAAAGCGCGCCACTAAGAGAGCTGTTGCCAGAGCCAGACGAGACCACTTACAACCACTTTACGATAAGCTGGAATCGTCTGAGGGGCAGAAGCTCATCTATAAGTTGGCGCGCTCCAGGCTCAAAGCGGCACAGGACATTTCCAAGTGCCGCTGTGTAAAAGATCCTGTGGGCAACCTGCTATGCGAGGACCTCGCGGTGAAGGAGAGATGGCGCTCGTATTTCCACGAGCTGCTGAACACGCAGCACAAAGAGGTGCAGCCGCCAGATCTTCCTCCGAATCAAGGACTAGTCCCACCGATAACGCCTGCAGAGGTCCAGAATTGTCTTCGCCGCATGAAGAATCGGAAAGCTGTTGGATCCGACGGAGTCCCTATCGAAGCCTGGAAGGCGATGGGCTCTCATGGTGTGGGCGTCTTAACCGACCTTTTCAACCGTACACTCCTCACCGGTACGATCCCAAGCCAATGGAGACTGAGTATCATTACTCCTGTCTTCAAAGGTAAGGGGTCGGTGCAGGAGTGCGGTAGTTACCGAGGGGTTAAGGTCATGTCCCACACCATGAAGCTCTTCGAAAGGGTTATCGACTCTCGGATTCGACAGGAGTGCACTGTCTCGGGATGTCAATATGGGTTTCGGCCTGGTCACGGGACAATGGACCCAATTTTTGCCCTAAGGACTGTCGCGGAGAAATACAGGGCGAAGAATACGCCTCTACACTGCCTGTTTCTTGACTTGCAGAAGGCCTTCGACTGTATTCCTCGCGCGATAATCTGGTGGGCATTGCGGTCCAAAGGGATTCCAGAGGCCTATATTGACATTATCCGAGACATGTACCGTAACTCCGATTCCGTAGTTCGGACCGCTGTTGGCGACACAAATCCTTTCCCCATCACCGTCGGGGTGCACCAAGGATCCGTCCTTAGTCCGTTTCTGTTTAGCGTGGTATTAGACGTATTGTCAGACAGCAACAGAAACTCACATGAGCAGCCTCCGTGGTTGCTCATGTATGCTGATGATATCGCCCTAGCAGATTCGGACAGGGGTAGGCTGGTGCAACGCGTGAAGGCGTGGAAGGAGTCGCTTGAGAACGGTGGTCTGAAGATCAATGTGGCGAAGACCGAGTACTTGGCCTGTAACTCCACAGATCCCACACCCGTACGCATAGGCGGTAACATGGCCGAGCGTACGGACCAAGTCAAATACCTGGGATCTGTGTTTCATGCGTCTGGTGACATCGATTGCGACGTCAAGGCACGCATTGCTGCCGCGTGGGCCAAATGGCGTGAGGTAACTGGTGTCATTTGTGACCCCAAGATGCCGGTAAAGTTGAAGGGACAGGTCTATAAGACCATCATTAGGCCGGTCCTTTTATACGGCTGTGAAGCGTGGCCGGTGTTAGAGCGACACAAGCAAGAGCTGCGTGTCACGGAGATGAATATGCTGCGGTGGATGTGTGGAGTGACGCGGAAAGATCGCGTTAGGAACTCCCGCATTCGCGGCAGTCTTCATGTCCGTGACATTGCGGATAAATTGCAGGAGTGTCGGCTCCGTTGGTACGGCCACGTTTTGCGGCAACCGGCTGCCTACGTGGGAAACAAATGTCTGGCCATGCCGCCTCCGCCGGGCCCCGGCAGGAGGGGTAGACCCAAAAAGTGCTGGCTTGACGTCGTAAAGGGTGATATGCGTGCCAATGGGCTCACTACCAGGGATGCTGAAGACCGTGCGAAGTGGAGAAGAAAAAGCCGGAAAGCTGACCCCGGGCGCCGAAACGAGAGTTTGGGCTGCAACCGGGATACAAGGCTCAGATGATGATGATGATGAATGACAAAAGTTTATTTTTGTTTCGCCGCCAATTTCCCTCAGCGAGCGAACGTACTGGACCTAAAATGGTTGCGGTATCGCTATCTAAATTATATCTTCCGTTTCGTGACTGGTCTAGAATACATAATGTCACCACCCCATTCCATCCTGAGGGTGTCGTAAGAGCCAAAAAGAGGGAATTACAAGGCCAAAAACCTAGCCGCAAGAGAAGGAAAGCTTGAAACGAACCCATGTGGTCTTGTAATTTATAACCAAAGAACCATTCTGAGGAGATGATAGGAGGTGAAAGAATGGATGACCCAGCCCACTGTTGAGTCGGGCCTCCTCCAATTTTATGGAGGGAAATTAGCCTACTGTGTCACGCTGGCCAGATGGGTTGAATCAAGATTCTCTCTAGCGGCTAAGTGATATGCCTCTTTTGTTCCTTTAGTCGCCTCTTACGACACCCACAGGATGATTTGGGTTGGTGACATGGTGTATTGTTAATCCGTCACCACACGGAATACAAAATATATCTTCGCTGTTTAATTATAGACTTCGAAAACATATCAACATAATTCAAATCTACGCCATTCTCAGCAGCATCTTACTAATATTATAAACGTGAAAGTTTGTAAGTATGGATGGATGGATGGATGGATGGATGGATGGATGGATAGATGGATGGATGGATGGATGTTTGTTACTCTTTCACGTAAAAAGTACTGAATGGATTTTAATGAAACTTTACAATAATATAGCTTATACATCAGAATAACACATAGGCTACAAGTTATAAAGATATTATGTGAATTACAACAATATAAACAAGTCGAATTCAAAATTTCTAATTGTCAATTTTTCGGCCATATTAAACTATAGACAACATAACGTTTCGCTGTCAGTTGCGTTTTGTTAAAGTAGGTTTTATACGGACGGGATAAAAATCTCAGGTATCCTATTTCCAACTTTCTTTTTGTTTTAAATATTTATAATGCGGAACAAAGTTCGCCGGGTCAGCTAGTACCTTATAATTATCAAGACGTTTATTAAAATGGCAAAGTTTAATCATTTTCGGAATACGTGCTTGAGAATAATGAGTTCGCGGTATTCCTCTGTTATAAAACTAAAATTGGCGTAATTATGTTGATACTCAAAACATAAATATATTTAGTGCTTTATTGTTGTCAGTGTGGTGACGGATTTAGAATACATAGTGTCACCATCGCATTCCATCCTGAGTGTCGACAAAACGAAATGAAGGCTGATAACCACAGGCACAGTGTTTCGTATCAAGTGTTACTTTTCTTGCGGCTAGAGATGGAAAACTTGATACAAATCACTGTGCCAACCAGTCTGACCAGCGTGGTATGCCAATTGCTCTCCATGTAACTGGAGGAGGCCAGTCCGTGTGGTGACGGATTTAGATTTAGTAAATGGCTTTCAATCTGACGTTTATGTAGCCTTATACCGAAAATGACGCAACATACTGTATACCAAATTCCCTCCCTGGCCATATCTACATTGCAAATCACTTCACTATCGGCGCAATGTCGGCTATCGACGCTTGAAATATAACAGGTGACAGTGAGAGTTTCAGGATGAAATTCCAAATGGATTTTGCTACCTGCCATTTGTTTCCAAATTCATTAAACATGCAGAGGCGGCTGCAGTAGTGAAACTACGAATACATAAAAGTCCTTGAATACGGACAGTTTGTGTGGTGACGGATTAAGTATACAGTGTCACCAGCCCGTCCCAGCCTGAGGGTCGACAAAAGGAAATGAAGATGCCGAAAATCTAGCCGCAGGAGAAGGAAAACTTGATTCGAAACCCTATGTCAACCCGTCTGGCCAGTGTGGCACAGTTGTATAATTCTCCATGTAACTGGAGGTATTTTAAGGGCTGAGCAGTGATGGTAGAACGGATTATGTACCTTTGATTTGGGTGTGCAGGATAAACTAGATCTACAATTTCAAAACAATAATCTATGATTTGAAATTATCCTTTTTATTAGTATAACGTGTGATACATATCCTACGAGTATATGTGATGGAAAATTAACTACAATTAGAATTAAGTAAATGTGTAAGTAAATGTTGATTAATTTCATTTGGCGACGGATTCAGAATATACCATGTCACCAACGCATACTATTCTGATTGCATAGAAATGACGCCATCCGTATGGGGTGAGACCCAACAAAAATGATGCTGTTTAATTACTAAAAGAATCCTTAAGTAAGCGTAAGCATTTGCGAGTGTTGTGTAATGTGCATGCGTTCCTGTCGTGTGGCAGGCTCGTTGCGGGCCCGCAGTTTGCTTCGTAAGAGTTCCAAAGTATTCTCCCACAAGCGAGTCTGTTCCTCGACTTCACCTTGTCGAGAACTAATCGCTTGTTGTTCCTGGAAAAGAAACCATAACGTAACTGAAATAGAGTCGAGATTACACTTTATATCAAGGCATAACTACTACTACTACTACGCATCCTATTCATGCCCCAAAGCCGTCGGGCCTCCTCCAATATATGGAGGGTAGCCACACTAGCTAGACGGGTTGGCACAGGGTTTAGTTTCAAGATTTCCTTCTCTTGCGGCTAGGTTTGTGGCCTTGTCATTTTTCAACCCTTACGTCACCCTCAAGATGGAATGGGGTGGTGACGCTATATAAACTTAATCCGTCACCACACGGATTAAGGCATAAATCGTTATTAAATTGATTGATTAGTTATATATAAGGGGGATTTAACTTTGATTGCATATCCCAAATAAATTGTCTTCAGGAATAAACTAAATGTGTAATAACAATTGACAACGTTTACGTTAGAACATTTCTGAACTGGTGGCGGATTCATTGTTTCAATTCAAACTATTATAAGCGAGGGACTGTACAGTCTCATGTACCTACAAGTTAAGAAATTGGATATTTTAAACATAACTCATTGAATATAGATTAAAAATAGCCAAAAAAGCTATGATTAAAAATTACAAACTTGTTAATTACGTTTTAATCCTGTTAAGAGTCTAAAAAATGTCTCACCTTTTCCAGCCGCTTCACAATTTGTTCCACATCAGCAACTTTTTGCTTCAACGCCTCCATTTTGGATGGTTTTCTGGGAGACTGCATTGAATTTTTCATTTCAAACATTACGACTTCCTGCAAACTTTCGGCCTTTGTGATTTTTTGTCGCAAGTTTTTCCATTCGTCTTCTTTACTATTCAACCGATCAGTCAGTTCTTTCACTTGATTCTTAAGAGGCTCCATTTGAGAAGTTATATTGATGGAAGTCGCCTCGTAAACACGTTTCTTCTGTTCGTATTGTTGTTGTATAGTTTGGAACTCATCTTTCACCGGTTTCAAGCTGTCTGCCAATGGCTGTATTTCTTGACGGACTTGAGATAGTTTTAGAGCGGTTTGAGCTACTAACTGTTACCGTATGTGAAAAGAAAAAAAGAGATGGAGTATTATGAGAGAATTAGTATTGGTTTGACTTTGAAATATGCTGTTTAACCAAATAATCATAGAATGAGATAATTAGCAAAATGTTCGAATATTTTATCGAGCTCAGAGCAACAGAGATTTGAGAGATGGACATTAAACGCTTAACAGATTTTTCGTGTGTATTTTACCATAACCACGCACGTCCCGTGCGAAACTAAATTGCAGTTGTCTTCAAGTACAAAGATACCAAGGTTAAATATACCGCTTACAATTTTGTTTTATTGATCGCGTACTCTGTATATGCAGAACAAATAATGTAAAATACCCGTGACAAATCCGTTAGTGTTTAGTTCCAATGGGTAATAAAACCTAAGACATTAATCTAGTTATGTTAACATCCTTTCGGTATTTAGAAATATATCATCATCATTTCAGCCAAAAGACGTCCACTGCTGGACATAGGCCTCCCCCAAGGATTTCCAAAAAGGCCGGTCCTGGGCCGACCGCTTCCACAGCTTTCCGGCGATCTTAACCAGGTCGTCGGTCCACCGTGTGGGAGGCCTACCAGCACTGCGCCTTCCGGAACGCGGTCGCCACTCGAGGACTTTTCTACCCCATCGGGCGTCGGTCCTGCGAGCTATGTGCCCTGCCCACTGCCACTTAAGTTTGGCAATCCGGTTAGAAATATAGCTTGTTAAAAATAGCAAAAAAACATAATGTATGTATCCATTCTAAATAAAATTTCAAGAGACGTGTTACATCATTTCATTTCGCAGCTTAAAATCTCACCAGATAACTGTATCTGATGCGAAAAGCAAAACTTTTTGTGTGCCATTTTGTAGAATAAATGAATAAGCAACGAACCCTCTCGTATTTCATTATCCAGAGCAAGATCGATACTTCAAAACATTGCGAACTTGAATGTGTAAATATCTGACCTGCGATAAATCGTGAAGGGATTTTTTTGCTAAGTCCACGGATTTGTCTTCATCTTTGCTCGCATATTCTTCATCTTCAATTTTCATTTTTTTATGGTTCACCAGCGCCATTTCGACAGTCGGATCGGCCGTACTGATGATGTGTATTGTTCTAGCCAGAATGTTTGCTTCGACCTTCGCAATAAACAATATCAAATGGCAGCGTTAAGACGAGTAAAATAAATGAGCTTTTTGCATTGAAATAAAGTACTTACTTTGAACGTTGAGAGGTTGGCTCTTTGCCTTTTGTAAACCGTACTCTTTGTACGCAGAGAGTTAACGTATTTCTTTAATTCCTCTCCCCGGAGTACTGTGTCCCCTAACAGCTGTCTAACCTGAATAATCAACGGCACGCATTAACAAATCCCTTTGTTTTGAATTCAACACAAGAAAAATGTGTAAAAATGTTTGTAGATTACTGTTAAAAAATGCAAAGGATTTTAAGGAGACAAATCGTACCTGGGATTGTAAATCAGCCAGTGTGGCCTCGTGGTCTTTCAGTGTAGCAGCTAGCTCATGAACACGGGTTGCGCTAGCTTCCTTATTGCGACGTATCACGGTTGCTTGTTGTCTGAACGGTGCCAACTTGTCTTCTTGAGGACCCGAAGCGGCGAGTTTATGTTGCACCAATTGTTCCATCTCACCATTTACTACTGCTATCTACAAATCATCCAGGTACTTAACAAGTTCATTCATGAAAATGTAAACGGTCTGGATACGCTCTCTCTCTCGGCATCCCATTCAGTTTGATTCCCGGAACAAGCTAAGTGCGTTGCGAGATAAATTTTTACGTGGAACTCTTTAAATAAATGAATGTTCTTGTTGGTATCTTAGTAACATCTCGTTGTTCTTCTAATAATAGGGTTACAGTAAAGAAATCCACCGATTTTCGAGAAATTTTGTGTGCATATTGGTTAGGGCTACGAATCGGAAAACATCTATTTTTCATCCCCCTAAATGTTATGTTTCCTATATTTACAAGTGTTCTACCTAAGTTTTGTATGTGTACATAAATTGTTAAATCAATAACCCTTATTTAAACCTTATCCCAACCCATTTTTTTAGACTAAATTATTAGTTTTTATTTTTAAGCCTAAGATACATTCAAGCCTAAATTTTCACCCCTATACGATCAACTCCTATTTCTTAATAGCGATATTTAGGCAAAACGTTTACCGGGTCAGCTAGTGTACCTATAAAATACAATAGAGTGCGCGAATAGGTATATATTCGTTAGTTATTTAGGCAACAGTAATATTAAACAAGAAGACCTACTACTGCTTGCATGATAAATTACTATTAATAAAATATGGTACAAATTAAAATTACCTTGTCTTGAACAGTAACCAGATCAGCTCGACTAGGATGTTGTTCGGCAGCAATGGCCTGCATTATCGTTAGCTCCTTCTGAAGACTAGCATTCTCTTGTGGTAACTTCTCTTTCACTAAATAACTGTTGAGCTATACGAAAATAACATCCCACTCTGGATTTAGAAAACTTAGAACATGTAACTTAGACATTCTGAGAGTGTGGTATAAGGCAAGTAAGAGCCCCCGCACATTACGGCCACCAGTCGCCGCTACTAAACGCGACCACCAGTGGTTCAGTCAGACCACTATACACCGCCACCCATGGCAGCCACTGGTGGCTGGATGCGGCTTTCAGTGGCTGCCACTTGCGGCAGTTGTTCAAGTATAATATATATAATTTAATATAACCTTGGACATTTCACACAACGCCATCTCGTCCCAAGCTAAGCAACTTAATGCTTGTGTTATGGTAACGAGATGGATGATAAACTACTTATATAATTTTTTTTTTGTAAATACATACATATTATAGATAGAAATGACACCCAGACTCCAAGCAAGTGCCTCTGGTTTAGACAAAGACACTTGCCCGACCCCGGGACCCGTTGATCCAAAGGCGGCACATCTAACCACTAGACCAACGAGGCAGTCTGTGTCTGGCCGGCGACTGAGGCCGTGTGTGTGCGCGAGTCGAACGACAAAACGCGGCCACAAGTAGCGAGCGCGGTCGATTCCCGTAGCTTGTGGCTCGGACGCGACCACTCAAACGCTCGGTGTGATCCGATGCTGAACAAAATGTATGGAGTAACGGGTCCGCAGCTAGTGGCGGCCACTAGTCGCCGCCTCCAGTAGCTCAATGTGCGCTGGCTCTAAAATAGTGGTGCCAAAATGATATGATATCAAACCATAGGCCAACGTGTCTTGCCAGCGTTACATAGTTGGCTAAAACCTTCCGTCTAACAAATAGAGGCCTGAATCGACGGTGGATCATTTATGATAAATAAGCTAATGTTGCAGTGCTGTTAGGCCTCCCACACGGTGGACCGACAACCTGGTTAAGGTTACCGGAAAGCGATGGTTGCGGGCGGCCCACGACCGGTCTTTGTGGAGATCCTTGGAGGCCTATGTCCAACAGTGGCCGTATTTGGCTTAAATTATGATGTTGAAATGATGCAGCTAGTGGCCGTGTGGTGAAGGATTTAGAATACATAGTGTCACCAACTCATTGCATGTTTAGCGTGTCATTAGAGCCGACAAAAGGAAATGACAACGCCGATAACCTAGCCGTAAGAGAAGGAAACCTTTATACAAAACTCTATGCCAACACGTCTGGCTAGTGTGGCACAGTAGGCTAGCAAGTGGAAAGAAGTTGTATCTGCCTACTCCTACGGGAAACAGGCGTGATTATATGTATGTGACTGGAGGAGGCCCAACTCAGCAGTGGGTCATTTTGTGCTGAGTAGTAGTTAGCTGAACATGAAGCGGCACAAAGCAGTTTACTTAACTATCAGCTTAGCGAGTCATCAGATTTTTTTAATCCGCTTATATTACGTTATATACTCAATACTCATTACAGCGTCGGCACAATCCAAGCTCACTTCATTAGTGTGAAAGTTACCTGGATTTCCTCTTGCAAACGTTTAATAACATCGTTAACAGTTTTAGGGACAGCACTTTGCCCGTGGATGACATTTAAATATCTCTTCAATTGATCTGACGCCATTTTTAATTGAGATTGCTGCGCATCGTACTGGAACCAAAACCTCATTATCTCCGAAAGCCTTACTTATCTCATTTGCATAGCTAATTGCCAGAATAGAGATGTGCCACCCTACTAATTAACTTCATTGTTGAAATATTGTGGCAAACACAAGGCTTTTAGTTAACTACTTTTTATTTTTACTTTGGAACTATTATATTAATCACTATATCTACAATCAACACATAATATTATACTCATATCTTTATTTGTCATATTAAACTTTTTTTAAATAAACTTAAAACAAAACATTTATTTAAAAAAATACATACAAAATTGAAAACCCCGCCCCTGGCGGAGCCGAAGGCCTTAGGCGCTTCAGACACTGCCCCCGCGCTCCGTCGCCTGGCGCGGAGTGGCAGATTTTAATACCACCCAAAACGCGTTTTCGGTGTGTGGACCTGGCGTGTTTTCTATACTAATCGATGTACTTGCATACAATATTAAAATCTGCCGCTCCGCGCCAGGCGTCGGAGCAGTGTGAGAAGCTCCTTATTCGTCATCGTTCGTGAACGATAAACGATGACGAATAAGGCCTTCTTATTATTATTGAATGTAGACCGCAGCACAGAGGAGGTCAGTGATTTTAAATTATGGACACCCACTTAACATCTAGCAGAGCTAGACGTAGCTTAACCTGGCTCTGCTATAAAACCTTAAAAAGAAAATCAAGTCATTTGTTTATTTATCAACGAAACAAACTTTGATTGACCGGCACATCTCTATAAATGGAAATACTTTATTACCTGATCTTCCAATTCTTTAGCTTTCTCTTGCTGTACCCTCAAAGATTTGCTAATACTCAACAGATCTTCTTTATTACTTACATCCACTAAATTAACTTGAACGTTCTCTAATCTCTTAATCACTGCAATATCAGTCATTGGAAATTCAGTGGTTAATCATGGTAAATAATGGATATAGGCCTATTAGACAGTAAGACGTGCAATTTACATTACATCCTACAAATATTTTCAACACGAAAGTTTGTAAGTATGTATGTTTGTTACTCTTTCACGCAAAAACTCCTGAATGGATTTGATGAAACTTTACAATAATATAGCTCGTACATTAGAATAACACATAGGCTATAATTTATAAAGATACACGTCCAACTTTAACATTTTTTTAAATTTATTTGTTAAATGCGAACCCTTGTGTACCCGTCGCGGGCCGTTAGCTTTCTTTAAGTATTTAGAAATAGTACCTACGTAACATTGAGAAAAGTTTGAAGGTAAATATTGTATTATTCATTATGAAGGTGTAGCGACCGCATGCTACATACTTTACACAATTTACCCGAAAAACTGAACTAATTGCATCAAGGAAAATATCGCCTATAGTAAATAGTCCTACACCGCGATAGCGAAGTTTCAAGAGCAATTCGCACAGTTAAGAATTCCCTGACTACAACTATCGGGGGATAGGCGCTGTGACCCCTAGCCAGACATACCACCTCGTCTGGCTGGATGATCCTCCCTTTCCGCCTAAAAAGGTAAATAATGGAATCAGATTAGACTAGTTTCTATTTATTAAATATAAAAAGATCGACATTTTAATAGACAACTCTCTTCACACCCGATAACACAAGGGCCTTTTACAGAAACGGACTTAAGTGATATCCAGACTCAAAAAGTTGTACGTCCGACTTTTGAGACACTTGCCCGACGCTGGTCCCGAATCCAAGACATTATAACTCCAAGCTCGTATAGCGAAATATAATGTATTTGGGAATGTTGTCACCATGACACGAGAGTGTCGTAAAACCCAACAAAAGGAAATGAAAAGGCCGATAACTTAGTCGCAATATAAGAAAAACTTGATGTGCCAACCCTGGCCAGCGTGGCACAGTAGCTAATTACTACAAAGTACTACTACTACTATTCAGCCTTTATATGACCCACTGTTGAGTCGGGCCTTCTCCCATTACATAAACAATAAATAAATATCCTTGGACATTTCACACACCGCCATCTCGTCCCAAGCTAAGCAACTTGTGTTTTGTAACGAGATAAATAAATAAATAAATAAATAAATATCCTTGGACATTTCACACAACGCCATCTCGTCCCAAGCTAAGCAACTTATTGCTTGTGTTATGGTAACGAGATGGATGATAAACTACTTATATACATTTTTTTTTTGTAAATACATACATATTATACATAGAAATGACACCCAGACTCCGAGCCAGTGCCTCTGGTTTAGACAAAGACACTTGCCCGACCCCGGAACCGAACCCGGGACCCGTTGATCCAAAGGTGGCACATCTAACCACTAGACTACTAAACTACTAAACTACTTATATACTTTTTTTTTGTAAATACATACATATTATAGATAGAAAACAAAACACCCAGACCCGAAACAAATACTTGTAGGTCGTACAAATATTTCTTCCGTGCGGGGATCGAATCCGCGACATGCTGCGCAGCAGTCGATCGCTCAACCACTGCGCCAACCGTGTCGTCATTACATGGAGGGTAGGCTAATTAGGCTTCTAATGCCTGAGTAGTAGACGTAAACATATTATAACTAGCGACCCGCCCCGGCTTCACACGGGTGCAATGATTAAGCTCTAAAATAATCAGTGTTTTTCTACAATATTATCGAAGTCCTCTTGAATCACTCTATCTATTAAAAAAACCGCTAAAAATCCGTTGCGTAGTTTTAAAGATTTAAGCATACATAGGAACGGACAGACGACAGCGACTTTGTTTTTTAATATGTGGTGATAGTGATACTTGCCAATATCTCTTTCAACAGCCATCTCTTTAATGTCATTGATGATCTCTGAAGCGTTCTCTTTCTCTAGGATTCTAGTCCTCTTGTGCACATCCTTAAATTCGTCTATCAAGTTCGTATATAAGTCTAGCAAATCTTGAATCGTGTTATTACGAGCCACGTCCGAAGGGATATCTGGAATCTTTAAGTACCTGCAAACAGTTTGAAATTGGGATATATGTTGCGGTTTGGTTTTGAGTAGGTATTCTAAACGTCCGTATGGTGACGAATTTGGAAAATATAGTATCACCACCCCATTCCATCCTGGGGGTGTCGTAAGAGCCGACGAAAGGAAATAACAAGGCTGATAAGCTACCCTTATAGGAAGGAAAACTTGAGGCGGCCGACGGACAGTAAACTAATATTAGGCCTTCATGTTAGTGGAGGAGGCCTGACTCAGCAGTGGGTCATATATGGGCTGAGCAGTAATAATTCTAAAAAACATTGTTACTGAAGTGAATAGTTTATTATCCTTAAATACTATGCAAAGTAAATTGATTACAAAATATACGAATTTTGCCAACTAATAAATCGTATACATAATTCAACATAGTGACGCAAAATGTTAGCTAGGCCAAACATTAGTTTTCGGGTAAATAATCTAGGTACTACGTACCTAAATTCCAACGACAAATCTGCCTTTTGTTTAATTTTAAAACACCACAAGTGCGCAAATTTCATAATTTCTCTTTGTAGTTTAATTTCAAAGTGAATAGAAAATCCTGCTTTCGGTTAATGTTTTAAAATAAATGAATAACCAATTTTGTCATAAATCATCCTGTCACAGACATGATGAATAGGTTTGCTTTACCCGGTAGGTACATGTTAATTTTCAAGAAACCGTATTTAGGATGAGCGTAGCTATTCCGATCTTAATTTATTTAGCGTAATAGAATATTTGATCTTGTTTGAGTTCTTATCACGTACGTAGCTGGCAGTACGTGAGGCGTGTTCTCTTAATTTCGAACAAATAGATCCCCTAACGTCGCAAATGATGTTCGTGAACGAATTATGTCATTTTTTTCAGTCTACAAACCCACCCTCTAAAATATGTAGTGCTCTAAGCTTCACATGTCAATAGCATCCGAGCTCGTGAGCGGATGAACCGATTGTGTATAGGTACCTATATTTTTTTAGAAAGGTGTATCAATATCAACTAACGATTAAACAGAATGGTTTATATGGTTTCATACAATTATACTACTGGGCCCTTAAATTACCCACTGCTAAGTTGGGCCACCTCAAACTACATGGAGGGAACTAGCCTACCGTGCCACGCTGGTTAGACGGATTCGCAAAGGGATTCGTATCAAGTTTTCCTTCCCTTGCGACTAGATTTTCGGCCTTACGACACCCTCAGTATGTAATAGGGTAGTGACACTATGTACTCTAAATCCATCCACCACATACAGTTATAATTTTGGCTAAATGCTGAACATTGAGTAATGAATTATTACACTACGGTAGTACTACAAGACGGAAAACGGAGAACTACTACTACTCAACCCATAGATGACCCACTACTAAGTCAGGCCTCCTCCCACCGCAGGGAGGGTAATTAGCCTACTGCGCCCCGCCGCCCTACAGACGGCTTGACTCAGGGTTTCCTATCAAGTTTTTCTTCCCTGGTAGCTGGGTTATCGGCCTTATTATTTCCTTTTGTCGGCTCTCACGACACCCTCAGGATATAATGTGGTAGTGATTCTATGTATTCTAAATCCGTCATGACATGGACGGAGATATTTTCTTCTTCTTTTCCCAATAAAGTTGAACTCGGGGCCACTCTAATTCGATTTGGGTGGTTGACACGGAGTGATTGCCGTTTGCCTTCCGAGACCCATGTTGTGGGACAGCCGGTAATACCAGCTTACAGTTTTAACGCAACCATCTTCGTTTGTCGACTGCCATTGATGGTATAATGGCATGAATCGTATAACGGCTTTACGTGCCCTCCGGGACATGGAGGGTGACAGGTGTTACAAATGATGGACTGCCTCATTGGTCTAGGGGTTGGATGTGCCACCTTTGTACCAACGGGTCCCAGGCACTTGCTGAGTGTGTGTGTCCTTTGTGTTGCGATACAGGTTACAACTAGTGCAGTGCAAAAAAAACATCTATCAGAGCAGATGAGAAGAAGGCGTTGCGAACAGTACGCCAAGAAAGAATTGCGTCCTGAATAACGAATTTCTAAACAATCCGTATTGATTCATTGTTTTTTCGTATGAAACTGTCAACGTTCCTTACTTAGCAAGATAAGCAGTGTTCTTGACTTGGTCCTTATTGCTCAGCAACCAATGCAACACGTGGTGTATTGTGCGGGAGTCTCCCGCCAACAACTGTGCCCTAAAGTTAGTCGGCTCCACTCCAGACGGTGGACGATATTTCACGCTGGCTAACATTTCCAATAGCCGTAACGATACTGTCTCAGACTCATCTTCGTTGATATCCAACTGCAAAAAAAATATTTCCATGTGGTGCCGGATTTAGATGATGATGAGATTAATTTATTCATCATCATTTCAGCCCTTAAATGGCCTACTACTGAGTCGCACCACCTCCAATTACTAGGAGGGAACGCTGGCACGGGATTTCGTTTCAAGTGTTCCCTCTAGTGGCTTGGTTTTCGGCCTTGTAATTTCCTTCTGTCGGTTCTTACGACACCCTCAGAATGGAATGTGGTGGTGACTGAAAATTATTATTGGATTGATAAATTAATTTAATTTTGTACCCAATTCGAGATCATTCGAAAAAAACTCCAGGTGTAGGAGATAATAATGTCTAAAGCCTAGAGTGAGAATACATGGAGATCTTATGGATAACAGAGAGAGAAAAATCTAGAACGAAAAGCGCCGCTGAAAAAGTTTGCGAATGTCATCAACCAATCGACCCAAAAATCAACTATTGCGCTGGATAGATTTTGGCCCAATATGGTTCTATATTACTTTAATTGTTGTTCTTCTTTCCAAAACAATAAATTTATTTGTTCAAATTCAAACATAAGCGATAGCTTCTACATCTTCATCATCAATTAATATCATTATAGTCCCATACCTAGATTGTATGCGAGACTCCGTTCGCGTGGTTCACAATCACACGTTCGTTATGTGCAAAAGCTACTTACTTTATACATTTCCATGACTTGCTTACCTTTTCTCCAGCATTAAAATTGGCAAGAAGATCAACAAGCAACTGCAAGAGTTGTTTCTCACTCAAAGCGTCGAATTTTATTAGATCGTAGTTTCTTCCCAATGTCGCATTTATTTCCTTCAATATGTATTTCATTTGCTCAGTCATTTTAGTCCACTATTAATGTAGGTATTTAAGTCACAAAATGGTGTACGGTTTTGCGATATCGTATCGAAATCTAATGTTT
Source organism: Clostera curtula (assembly GCA_905475355.2). Lineage (NCBI taxonomy): Eukaryota > Metazoa > Arthropoda > Insecta > Lepidoptera > Notodontidae > Clostera > Clostera curtula. Next base: position 9,428,604 of record FR997797.1, on the reverse strand, counting down.
TCACGATGCTCTCAGATATTGTTTGTGATGGCGTTGTCATGGTGATTATCAAAGAGAATAATTGATCGTGGTGCTATGTATTTCAAGGCCAGCTAAGGCTTAGTTAAAATGCTTCACGTCAAATTTCCGAAGAAAAATGGTGTGCTAAATAATTCGATGCCCAACAATTTTATTACTACAAACACAGAAGCGGGTGCGTTAAAATTATCTTACTACCTGTGGCCCGTAAATGCTCGTTTTTTGTCCCCTTTACATATTCAAATTATATGCAGCCATATGCAGAATCATACAGTATACAAGGTCCCCTTATTAAAAAAAGTCATTTTTAAAGTAACATCTAAATACATCTTTAACCCTAAGCGCCTTGGTTCGCGGACTTCATCAACCAATCGCGTGGCTCACGCCTCCCTTTTCCGCCAGATTAAAAAAAGGACTATTGCGCAGGATGGATTTTGGCCCAAGATTTTTGCTATAAGCCCATGGTAAGCCTATAAATAATTGTAAAATATTTTCATAATACTTATATCTACCGATGAAAGGAAAACTTGATACAAACCTGCTAATCTCTGGCCAGCACAGCAGGGTAATATCCGTCAAGAGGATGCCAATAATAAGCCTTTTAATAAGGCGTAATAGTAAATAGGCGGAAATTTTAGAATCATAAATACTTCAATATTATAATATTGTATTAATCAACACTGTAAGAAACCTTGAATCGGCTGAACAGGTTTTGAGAATAATATGTCTAAGAACCACCGCTAGAAAAATTAAAAAGGAAAGCGATACGTTTAGAAGATCCCAGAGATACGGCAATTCATCTGTAAGGTAAATGATTTGGAGAGTAAAACAAGACATTCCTTCAATAAATTATTATAATTCTCTTTACATTACAATCTTTTTCCTTTTTTTCGTAATCGTCAAAATATCAACAATTTTTCTTAGACTACACATTTTGTGCCTACTTCACTGTAGTAACTGTATCTGAACTATGATAACCGCACCCACTTCGCATCCAAACACCTCACAGCCCTTAACAATTAACAGATATTTTATACTTGTGTTATGTAAAACTGAATATGCCAAACATTTAGAAACAAAATCATAGCATTATATAAATAGAGGTTGAAATCTAATACTTAAATAGCACATATAGTATGAGCGTTGATAGGTAATATCATGCAAAGCTGTGATGAATATAATTATTATTCTTCTTATGTTCTTCGCGTTTTTCTTCCTTTTATTAGCTACTGGCCGGAAATATAGGTTTAGTGCTACCTCAGACATGACAAATCAACACTGTACTTAGTAATTCCGCAATAATATACGTATTGATGAAGTTATATAATTTTTACTTTCATAAAAGCGAAGATCTCTGTCCTACAGAACACAAGCATAAATAATTCACACGTTCAGTTTCACGAAATTAAAGCGAAAACCGATTGAAACCCTGTACTACGATTAGTAGATACACTAGTAAATCAATTCACACCAACTTTATCACATTGAGAGAAATTGTGTGCAATGTAATTTTTAAGCACCGAATATGAACGTCACATCATTAGTTGGCTGGATATAAAAAATTACGGTTTAGTCTATGTGTTAGGGCTTTTCACTTTAATTAAACTAGTATGTGTGCCGAGTGCGAGATATTTCGTCTTTCCGCCCGCGTAGCCATACAAATAGAGGTTACTGTAACGCGATCGAGTAGGTAAAAAAACTTGCACTCAGCTTTCTAATAATTTAAAGCGGGTATATTAAAAAATAAATCACTAAAAAATATATTATTAATAACACACACTTCCTCTCAACAATCAACACGCAAAGAAGGTACATGTGCAACTAAAGATTATCATACTAATAAAATCACTGGCTGAAATTATCTCTAGCACCAATTTCAATAACCTAAGAATTATTCAATCATATTCATAACTGGCTAATATTGATACAAAAGTGATAGATAAAATACACGTGAATGTTTATTCAATGTAATTTGATACCAAATTCAGTGCTAATCTACCCTTATGGCATGCACCATTATTTGATTTAAACAAGTAACAAAATAATTTCAATAAAAGTGCACTCGCATTCAGGCACTCAGGTGTTATTGCACCCAGTCGATTTTGTAAAGTAACGTCAATTTGAACGGTTATTTAAGAGTTGCAACAGAGACATACTAGATGGCGTTCTTTCAGTTACATTGAAATTGACGATACGTTTACTTTATTGAGTAGGTAACTACTCACACCCACACTGAAATGACAAAATTATATTTGAGATAATCAATGGATCGGCTACTATCGAACTTCACGAAAATTAATCTGTGACAGAAACCTCGTGTAGTTCGTGTCATAATGACGTAATCACTCTTTAAGTTTTGAAAATAATGTTATTGGAATTCATCTAACCAATGAGCCGTTTTCAATTGGCAAACCACAGTCCAAATGGTTTCTGAGAAGACATTAATAAAGGGTAATTTTAATTATATTTAAAATTACAATTTGTTATTGAAAATACCTAAGTTAGATAATAATTTTCTATATTTTATATAACACTAGGAAGAATGGGATATCGTAAATAATCAAGAAATTACAGATACTAAAATTAGATCTTGGACCTCCTCATTGACTGTATTGCCAAGTAAAAAATACCCACCAAGAATTAATCTAAATCGGATTTGTTAACATAAATACTTTGTACTCTTCTAAGTTTATGGAAATTCAATAATTTACAAAATGTATCTAACTATATAATACTAATAATCATAAGCATGGAAATTCTACGCGATCATGAGATTTGGGAATAAGTAAATTATATTATTAATAATAAAGCACCTACAAAACCTAAGTGTTAAGTCTCACTATTCACCTAGCCTAGTAAATGTTACAACCCTTATATTTACTTTAATAATACTACAGACTTATGTTTCAGGATTGTTTGGTTCGTATTACTATGACTCCTTTAAAATTAATAGCATCGATTAAGTATTCAAACATACACAAACATATAAGGTCCATGTGATGCTTTCCATAGACCAATTGAACCATCAACGCGTCAATCTGGCGATAGATCTACGAATATTGTACGCCGCGATATTTTGTAGCTGACATTATCGTATCGGAATACACGGGCAGTAATAATTATATGTACAAGCTGCCTACAATATAATCCAGAAGGACTGTGAATTAAGGTGCAGTACGGTTGCGAGAGCGGCTAAAGGGCGCTTGTGTTGGAATTTTTATAACAAATTCAAATACACGCGCCCGTAAGTAAGACCTTAAATAAGCCGTTCTCTCCTATAAAATAGGAGCGGAGATGAGGCCGCCTCGCATAACATACATAAATGCACACGAGTCATTGACTCGAGAAAATATTACAAAATACATATGTCAAAATATTAAATAATACAACCGAAATATAAAAATCATCTAGTAAAAACGGGAGCCGAGCTTATTTTAAAGCAAGCCGCCCTTGCGGCCAAAGAGCAAACTCAGCGTGCCGAGCGGGGACGAATGCGTGACTGGCGTGATAGAAGGACCATTTGGCGCCCCCACCGTGCCGAGATCGCTTCGCGGACGAGGCGCGCGCGGCCGGGGCGCCCGACGGCTGGTCGTCGGCGTGCCGTCCAGGGCGCCAGAGCCGGGCGGCGCCGGTACTCCCAACGGCGTCTCAACGGCGTCCGAGAGCCGTCGCTCCTGCGGCGGAGCAGCCGGGGAGCGCAACGTGCGCTTCAGACACGTGAGCTGCTCCATCGGACTGCGGTGCATCAAGCCCATGTAGAGGGAGCCGGGGGTTTGCAGCGCTATGGGCGCGGGGGACGAGTCGGCTGCAGGCGAGGCGAGGTGCCGTCGCCGGAGGATGGACGTGCCGCTCGCTATTAGCGCATGCAGAGACGGCGGAGCATCCCCGGGGCGCGGCGTAGGCGGCGGGGAAGAGTCCGGCGAGCCGAGCAGCGGGCTGTTGGCCGGCGTGGCGGTGGGAGAGAAGTGTGCGCGGGAGGGAGGCAGGCAGACGGACTCCCGGCGCGAGTGCACCGGGGAGCCACCGGCGGACGAACGGCGCGACGTGAGCCGCGAGCTCCACGCGCTGCCCAGCACGCTACTGGCCAGGCTGCTGGCTCCGCTGCCGCGCACGCTACTCGCCACGCTGCCGCATACGCTGCCGTCGTTCGGGTGGAGTACCGTGCTGCCGAACACAGTGCCGTATGAGCGGGGATAGTCCACAGTGGCCATTGAATTACGAAAACACGGTCACCTCACTACAAACTACTAAAAAAACTACGTGGATCCGCTGTAAGAAAATGGTAACAAACGAAGAGTTTTCACACGTGCACAAACATGAAATAAACATACACAAACTTTACACAGTAAACTCTCTTCTGTTTCGTGTAAAGGGATTGACACGACAGGCGATCCAAGGGGTCACATTTTCCGTTTCAGTGGTTTCGCCGTAGCATCTACTTTATTGGTTAGTATTCGAGTTAGCGTCTATCGGTTACTCAGTATTATAACCCTGCACAAACATCTCAGATTATCGGATTTCTTCGTTCACAGGCGTCTTCAAATCGTGTGATGCAAGCATGTGGGTTAGTCATTCAAGTACGACATGAGTAGATCAAGCAGAAAGGGCAATCTGTGTCGCAACAGGTAGTACCTGTTGGTGAAGGTGTACACATGGCTGGAGTGAGGTAGCCGCGGCATGTCGTCGTCTTCTTCCACGTCCGAGAGCCGATACATCCGCAAACCCAGGCCGGGCGCGGTTCGGATGCCACGTACACCGACACCCTCTTGCTCGTCGAGCAGACCTTCAATCATTTGTATACATTTATAACCTATACTGTATATGACAGTATACTAGACTAGAAGATAGAACACATGCCTTTTTATGAAATCGTAGTGTAATGAATCACAAGGCTACATTTCGCTACTACTGCCGTCAGTTGCGGATTTATAGATTTGCCGCCCAAGGGCTATTCAATTATTGCGCCTCTAAACAGTGGCGGATTTACAGATTTGCCGCCTGTAGGCTTTTTATGCCGCCACTACAGTTCTTGAGACGACCTTTTTTTAGACGCGCTTTGATGTTGTGACAGGCATCCACTCGTTTCACGACATTTTTTACTCTTTTTTTTTCTACCACTCTTTTTAGACGTCCACTCTTTTTGACGACCTTTTTTTAAACGTCCTAAATCTGCCGCCCTTTAAAATATGCCGCCCTAGGCTCCAGCCTACTCAGCCTATTGGTAAATCCGCCACTGACTACCGTAGTACCTTTACTAATCGGCCCATACCTGACCTATAGCTGAGTCGGGCATCCTCCAATTACATGGAGGGTAATTAATTGACTGCCTCGTTGGTCTAGTGGTTAGATGTGCCGCCTTTGGATCAACGGGTCCCGGGTTCGATTCCCGGGTCGGGCAAGTGTCTTTGTCTAAACCAGAGGCACTGGCTCGGAGTCTGGGTGTCATTTCTATCTATAATATGTATGTATTTACAAAAAAAAATGTATATAAGTAGTTTATCATCCATCTCGTTACCATAACACAAGCATTAAATTGCTTAGCTTGGGACGAGATGGCGTTGTGTGAAATGTCCAAGGATATTTATTTATTATTTATTTATTTAATTACTTACCCACCTACCTAGAGTCTACTCTGCCACGCTGGTCAGACGGGTTGGAGCAGGGTTTCGTACCAAGGGGGCTGTCCATTAATCACGTGAGGTTTGAAAGGGGAAGGGAGGGGTTCGGCAAAAATCACGAAACATCACCAAGGGTAGGCCCCCTATCCCTTGGTGATGTTTAGTAAGATATCACGTGTATTTAGTTTTCGTCAAAAGCGTCATTTCTTAACCGAAAAGCGGCGTGTTTAAGCTTCTTTGGAGGTACAAAAAAATACACGTGATTTTTATCACCAAGGGGGAGAGAGGGGTTAAAAAATGTTAAAAAAAACATCACGTGATTAATGGACAGCCCCAAGTCATCCTTCTCTAGCATATAGGTTTTCAGCCTGGTCATTTCCTTTTGTCGGTTCTTACGATACCCTCACGGTGGAATTTGGTGACACTATGTATTCGAAATCCGTCACGTCTGTAATCTACAAATACATATTCTAATACGATCTTGTGAGCTCGGCACACTTTTGACTCAATACTTGGCAAGAACTTTTGAATTTGGCAGATTACGAATTTTGGCAGGCTATCCATCGCATGACGCATGGGCGGATGTGACGTCAATAAAAACTAGCGCACTTCTGGCCCATGTGTAATGCAAAATACACAGTAAAGATTCTTTTACTAAAACATTCAAATAAAAAAAAAAAAAAAAAAAAATTCCTAGACAAGAATCTAGCGCGGTCATTTAAAAAAGACATGTATTATTATAACAATAAGGGTCAGTTTCAGCTTACCTGACATAGAGGGTTTGGCCAGCTGTGCCCACGTGTGCAACGTGAGTGAACCTTCTAAAGGCTTGACGATTTGCAGCTTGTGCGGCGCTCGGAATCGGGCGAGTCCACCCGCGGCGCCTGCCCCCCATACTGCGCTTTCCTCGCTCATATCTCGATCTATTAATTTTATTATTTGATATATTTATTATCTTCTATCCTAATACAACTATTCAGTCCACTGCTGAGTCGGGCCTCCTCCAATTACATGGACGCTAATTAGCCTACTGTGCCACGCTGGCCATACGGGATGGCACAGGGTTTTGTATCAAGTTTTCCTTCCCTTGCGGCTTCGTTTTCGGCCTCGTCATTTCCTTTTGTCAGCTATTTCGACACCCTCAGGATGAAATAGGTTGGTGACACTTTGTATTTACATCCACACTTATATTTAAACCCTCACTTTGTATTTAAGGTGAATGTTCCAGGGTAGCCCGCGAAATTCAAATTTTCTTACGTTTTTGCAATTTGCAGGTCAGTGCTAGGTTATATGTTGATTAAAATGTTATTCGCGGCTGTAAGACGTATGTAGTTATAGAATTATAATCATGAAAATCATCAATACAACCCTCCAAGCTCATAAAGGTGCAAGAAAATCTTTTTCAAGTTCAAAGTCATTATTGCACTTTTATGAGCTTGGAGGGTTGTATTGATGAGTTTGATGATTATAACTCTGTAACTACATACGTCTTACAGCCGCGAATCAAATGTTCATCATCATACACTACCTAGCACTGGCCTGCAAATTGAAAAAAACGTAATAAAATTTGAATTTCGCGGGCATTCATCTTAAATCCACGTATTTAAACACACTTATATCTTGTTATTATGTCTTTTAAAATGTACCACGTACTCATTCAACTATAGCACCGACTTCGTTTTGCAGAAAAAAAGGAATTAACCCAATTAAAGATCAACGCAGACAAAACCGCGGGTAACAGTTATAAAAAGGTACAGACCTCGCCAAACTTTATGGCCGCTCAGAATGTAGCCGCATTACGTTGCGCAGAACACAAATCTGCGGGACGTACGCGGGGGGTGGAGCGTACACCAAGCGTCGTAACTCGTACCTGTATTTCGCCTGTGCCTCAAAACGTGAGAGGCGGTGAGCGAAGCACGTCGTGAGTTGATCTCCTGTGGGGTGAGCCGCCTCAAAGCCGCCGCTAGCTCAGCCGCCCCAGGTGCACCGGGAACACCTACTCCGGTCCCGCCACTAGATATACAAGTAACAGGCATTAGATAAACAAATAGCTTTAGAGATAGATAGAGCGGTAAAACATTTATAAAACAGTAGCCTGCCAAACCAGCAGCCCTTACAAAATATTGCAGTTTAAGTGCAGATGATGATGCTCGGCGGGTTCACGTCTAAAGTTAAAAAAAAAAGGAAACCCGTTATCTGTTTAAAACCGGGTCGCAGTTTACAAACATGAAATTCACATACACAATAACACCCAGACTCAAAGCAAGTGTCCGTAATCGAAACGAGGACCCTTGATCTAAAGGCGTCACGTCCAAGCCCTAGACAAACAAAGCTGTCCAATTGTTTTACTTAACATATACACTTAAACTTTTTCATTAATTTGGCTTATAGCATCACTCCCCAGAATCTGTTCCTTACTAGGGATTATGGACACCAATCAAAACACCAATGCTGTTGGTTTAGTTTTTAACAAAATCGAGCTTGCGATTCTTTTTGGTTTCGATATTTCGCAAACTGAACTCCGGATTAATCCATGTCTGTATAAACAAATATCATAGACATAGACATATTCTTTATTGTGGCACAAGACAAAAAAAATACAATGACAAACAAACACATGACATAGATTTTAAAATTAGATTATACAGCAATTGTATTATAGTCTTGCCACAAACCGACCCAGACTCAGCATCCAAACATGCCTGTTCATAGGTTGTTCATAACAAAAAAAATAATACTAAAAGTAGAATAAAACAGTACATACGGCATAACTTAATCCATCTTGGGAATGACAGTGATCTAAATAAGATCAATTATCAATCAATATCAGATCACAGCAAGGACCATAACAGCAGTCGTTCTAAACTCACGGATAAAGGTCGTCCGAGTCCGTGTCCGAAGATTCGTCGAAGAAAGAATCGCTGGACGCGTGTTTCGGTGGCGGCTTGAGGAAGGAGGAGGCCGCCTGGGGACCGTCTGCGATGTCCGACCCAGGAATAGATGGGCCGGACTGGTTCGACCACCGCGACGCACACTGCACCGTTTCAAACACTTTCTGCATGCTTGATCTGGAAAAATGCGAGAATAGAATTTCATTTTTACTAGCTGCACTCTGCGCGTCATGCTACGCCACTAACTAAGACAAATTTGAAGGAAAGACATTACACAAATTTGCACTTTTCTTTTTGTTCAGAAACCTTCTAGGGTTCATGCACAACATTTTACTGAAGAACGTCGCATGATCAAATGCGATTCTATAAAAGACATACAGGCAAATATACATATTTATATATAAGTAGACTAGCTTTTGCGCGCGGCTTCGCCCGCGTGGGCTTCAGACCCGTGATTATCACTATGCATATTAATTTTTTTGTTATTGTGACTAAACTATGATAGTTAGATATGTGCTTCTTTATAAGACCTACAAACCCGTAGTACATCATTTTGTTCTATTGTTAATAGTTTTTGCAGCGCACGCATAAATAGATTTTCGATTTTACACCTTGGTTTACAAAATCGTAATTTTCATACGGACCCCTAATTCTTTTGAAAATAAAATATAGCCTATAACCTTCCTCGATAAATGGACTATCAAACACTGAAAGATTTTTGAAATCGGACCAGTAGTTCCTGAGATTAGCGCGTTCAAACAAACAAACAAACTCTGCAGCTTTATATATTAGTATAGATAAGGAACCGGAAATAGTATTTAACATCAAATTTTCAAATCAAATAAGAATATTTTGTGTGACCCCACCCCATTCAATCCTGAGGGCGCCGCGCCGTAAGAGCCGAAAACATGGCCGCAAGGGAAGAGAAAACTTGATAGGTACCCGTCTAGCCAGCGCGGCAAAGCAGATTCATTTCCCTCCACATAATTGGAGGAGGCCCGACTCAGCAGTGGCTCTTTAATGGGCTGCGATGGTGGATGAGTACTCACTGTGCGAGTGGGTCGCCGATACCCGAGTCAAGACTGAGCTCTGAGAATATTGAGGAGTGCATCTCGCGGTGTAAGCTGGGAGGTAGCAAGCCGGCAGCGGCTGCCACGCTCGGCATGAGGCCGCGCACCGGCTCGCCGCGCTTTCTGAGCTGCCGCAGTTGTTCCTGCGCCTCGGTGAGGTGAGCCGCCACTTCAGCATAGCGCTCCTGGTGATGATATAAAACCTATCTATAGCTTCACTACATAGTATAAAACAAAGTCGCTGTCGTCTGTCCGTCCCTATGTATGCTTAAATCTTCAAAACTACGCAACGGAACTTGAAGCTGTTTTTTTTTAATAGATAGAGTGATTCAAGAGGAAGGTTTTTAAGTCATAATTGCACCCGTGCGACGCCGGTGCGGGTCGCTAGTTGTAAATAACAGAAAAACATCGCAGTTGTTGGTCTACGAGTTGGACATGACACCTCTGGATCAACGGGTCGGGAAAGTAAGTATCTTTGTGCAACGAAGACATACTGGCTCTGGGTCTGGGTGTAGTAAATTATGTTTCTAAAATGCCCCCGCGATACAGGTGAAACCTAGTGCAGGAGAGATGTCTTCAATTGCAAGAAATCTGGCAGCTAGTGAAACCATTAGGTTTCCTGCTACACTAGATGGGTCTCGAAAGGCAGAGAGCAACGTTCGCGTGTACTCGCCGTTACCCAAATCAGAATTTAAGCTAAATAATGAAATTTGACTGCCTCGTTGGTCTAGTGGTTAGATGTGCCGCCTTTGGATCAACGGGTCCCGGGTTCGATTCCGGGGTCGGGCCAGTGTCTTTGTCTAAACCAGAGGCACTGTCTCGGAGTCTGGGTGTCATTTCTATCTATAATATGTATGTATTTACAAAAAAAATGTATATAAGTAGTTTATCATCCATCTCGTTACCATAACACAAGCATTAAGTTGCTTAGCTTGGGACGAGATGGCGTTGTGTGAAATATCCAAGGATATTTATATTTATTATATTATATTATTTGGTAAAGAAGATCTGAATTTTTATGTCGGCTTAAAAACCACAATAGTTAACCTAAAAACTGTGTGAATTGGCCTTAGTTATAACTACAGCTAAAGAACTTGAGCACAAGATATCATAATGGCGGAAGTTCCTGCATGTCGTCATCCAATCGTGTGGCATACGGGTCCCTCGTTTGCCTACCGCAGCGAATGACACACATAAATCGACTTTGCTCATCGTTCACGTTGCTTAGCTTTAATTATATTGTTAGTTCTCCAACCGACAAAAAGATTTTATGCTATTTAAGTCGCTGTTTATCGCCTACTGGTCGAACTATATGTCATACCCACATGCATAGTTTACCGCAGCACCAGAAACTTCGCTCATTTTGGTGAAGAACACAGATGTAAAATTTCCACGCTTATTAAGCTACCTAAATAAATACTTGAATATATCTAATGACATTTTCTATTCTATTACTAAACAATAGGTTAATTTCATTAATATCGTCCAAAGTCCTTCAACTGTAGATAACTAAGTACGCCATTTTATGCCTATAGATATAACATAGCCATGTAAATACATTCTACTAATAGATTCTAAGCAGACAAGATAACAAATAAATGTATGCGGGCTCAAGGCTACGTTTGGATATCTGGTATGTACCTAGAAAATAAGATCATGGAGAGTGTATATATATATTAGGTACGGATATTTTACCATTGAAAGAGCTGAATGATAGTCTGATGGAATAGGTATTATCATTTAACTTGCCGTGTGGTGACGTATATAGAATACATAGTATCACGCATACTACTACTACATACACTAGGCCGGAAACCTAGGCGAAAGAGAAGGAACAAGCCAACCCGTCTGACCAGCGTGACACAGTAGGCTAATAACCCTCCAGGAAATGGGAGAAGGCGCAACTCGGCCGTGGGTCATATATGGGCTGTGTAGCAGTTAAATTTACCGCAAATAAGCGGTGATCACTCTTAATATGTCCTAGATAGATAGCACGTGTAGGCAGCGCAAAGGATTTGTAATACAGTCATGCATGACGGGATGCTTGACAGGTGCCACGTGACATATTCCTCGCGGAATGTTGTCAGAGTCTTCAAGAAATCCGTGTGCAACCTTAAAATTTTGATAGCACGATCAAGGCTTCGTGTGCCGAACGTTCTATGCTAACTTTTGCAGCATACAAGATGCTAAAGTAAGGTGATGGAGATATAGACGATTCGCAGCCCTCTGAAGTAGCAAGCCTTCTTTCTACAGCGTCAGGACATTGGACTATAGCTACAGTAGATGTCTGTGTGCTGCCGTATAGACTTCTCATGAGGCGGATAGCCCTTTGATATACTATATCTAAAGTTTACTGTAATTTTGCTACATAATAATAAAGCAATTAAGATATATAACAAGTGGATTATCTAAGAAATAACCCCATTCTATGCAATCAAAGTAGTAGGTTAGTACTTTGGGCGACAGAATTTTTGAGAATTCGGCTTAAAATATACGTGATGCAAATTAATCGATTAATTTAGCTTGTATCAAGTAATTTAAATGATATTAATTTGCAACTAGTTCAATGATAAGATAAAATCGGCATAACTAATATTACGTTTGATAACATTTATTGTAAATTATATATGAATTCATAGAGCTATGTGAAATGACCCAAATATACTGACGTAAGAGAATTTTAAAGAAGTGTTATAACAGTAATAGAACCAGCAATTTCCAAAATAATGCATAATATTCCGTGTGGATACGGATTTAGAGTACATAATGCACCAAACTATGTACTCTACTATGTACACACACCGTAAGAGCCAACATCAGTAAATGGAACGGCCGAAAACCTGGCGGAAGAAGTACAAATCGACACGAACCAAGGTCAAGTATGGGTTGAGTGGTAGTACGTACAATTGCTTGACATAAAAATAGTGAACGTCGTCGGGTCCGGATGACACCGTTTGTTAGATCTAATTTAAAACTTAACACAACATGTATGTAAAAGAAAAGGTAAATTACACAAATGGCAAAGTCGCAAGTGAAAGCTTGTAATAATTTTCTTCCACATAATTCATTCAATGTACACATAACTTAAGGTGCATGCTCCAGGGTAGCACGCGAAATTCAAATTTTCTTACGTTTTTTGCAATTTGCAGGTCAGTGCTAGGTTTTATGTTGATTAAAATGTTATTCGCGGCTGTAAGACGTATGTAGTTATAGAATTATAATTATCAAAATCATCAATACAGCGCTCCAAACTCATAAAGGTGCAAGAAAAACTTTTTAAACGTCAAAGTCATTCTAACATCTTTATGAGCTTGGAGGGTTGTATTGATGAGTTTGATGATTATAACTATGTAACTACATACGTCTTACAGCCGCGAATCAAATGTTCATCATCATACAACCTAGCACTGCCCTGCAAATTGCAAAAAACGTAAGAAAATTTGAATTTCGCGGGCTATCCTGGAGCATCCACCTACAAAAACCTTTCTCTTGCTTCAACTAGAACCTAGATATATTTCCACAAATCCACGGTGAAAACATATCCAGGTTCTAGTCACCGCACAACCGACTTTAAAACAAATAACCAATAACGTCAGTCAACGTCAGAGAAGGAAAACTTGACACGAAACCATGTACCAACCCGTCTGGCCACCGTGGCACAGTAGGCTAATTACTCTCCATGGAGGAGGCGCGAGTCAGCAGTGGGTAATTTATGGGCTTAGTACTAGTAGTAGTCTATGGGACAAGACCTTACGAAATGTTGGAGTTATAAAAAAAACACAGTCGAATAAAAACGCCCTCCTTTTTTGAAATCGATTAAAACCATAAGGTTACGGAACAAACACGAAGAGATGGCAATCAGTTTACCTTTGTGTCAGCCAACTCGGCGGCGAGCGAATTTTGGTTATCCTTTGTTATCTCTAATATCCTTAAAGTATGCTGATGCTCGGCAGTTAGCTGCGAACAAAAAACACATGTTAACCAAACAGTACTACAGTTACAATAAAATTAGCATAAAGCGTACGTAACGCCATGTTAAAGCATTTATGACATGGTATTATGTTTGTGATTGACGTGTCATGTGATCAGCGATGCGAGATGAGTAAATACTAGTTGTAAGTAATCCATTTACTTACAACTAGTATTTATCAAGTCCTTAGTCATTTACGGTTACAATGGCGCATCTGGCCCCGGGAGTATATGTTGAAAACACAATTGGATGATGATGACCAGAATGCTGTCGTGTGGTGTAGTTAAGGGGTTTAAAAGACAATATAGTGTTATTGGCCCATGTTATCCCAAGGATGCTGTTAGAGCAGACGAGGCAGAAAAACACAGTTGCAGGATCTGATACGAAACCCATCTGGCCAGCATGGCACATTTAGTCCGTGTGGTGACGGATTTCGAATAAATAGTGTCACCACCCCATTCCGTCCTGAGGGTGTCGTAAAAGCCGACAAAACTTATCAAATGTATGAAGTCTTATGAAACCCTGTTCAGACATAATGTGTATACCATAATCTGATTGTTACTCGTACTTTATTTTATTGCATGATCCGTTTTACTCGTGTTAAGTCAAGGTTAGACGTGTCGGCTAGGCATTATCTTGGTAACTACAATAGAACAGTGAGCAGTATTGACCCTAATACCGATTGCAAGCGATAAATATTACGACCACTATAAAATGTCACCATTGCTAAAAGGATCGATTATGAGTGCGGCGTATTAAATCAATGTCTACGGAGAATAATAGTATGCTTTTTACACAATACCATGATTGTTACAAAATATACTTTCATTACAGAATCGATTCTTAAATTTCGACCGCCGTGGCGTTGGGTTGAACAATTGGATAGTTCTACTACTCCTACAATTCAGCCTATATATCCACAGCTGAGTCGAGCCTCCTCCAGTAACATAGAGGGTAATTAACCTACTGTGTCACGATAGCCAGATGATGGTATCAAGATTTCCTTCTCTTACGGATAGGTTATCGGCCTTGTCATTCCCATTTTCGGCTCTTACTGCACCCTCAAGATGGAATGGGGTGGTGACACTGTGTATTCTAAAGCCGTCCCCTCACCTCCGTCGGAAAAGTTCATCGTAGTTCAATTAATTACCTGCTGATAATTCTTCTCACTGGTAATAAGCCTCGCATTGATATTGTCCAACTGTTGTTGAAGCTCAACTGATCTGTGCCGCTCTTCGAGTAGCTCTGTCCCCAATACGCTAGCTTCAGAGTTCGCACTGGCTAGTAAAAAAAACATTAAATTTAAATGTCTATGATAATTACAATGGAAACAATGAATAACGTAATGATCTCGAGTAGTGGACGCGTATACTGTAAAATGATATCGGAGAAAATTCAGTTTTAATTATAACATACAGAACATGTAATACATATAACACTAAAACAGGGCGTAATAAAAAGATTTCATAGACAACATTTTTAACCTTGGGTATTCATGACTAAACATGTTGGTCAAAAGTTTAGCCTAGCCTATATATTAGACAAAAGTATGACTGATTTTGCTAATCCGATATAATGTACTGGTTAAGAATGTTGACTACCAAATATACATACACACATAAATATAGAGCTTTGGACCAGTTTAAATCCACAGGTTACAAACATACCCGTATAGCTCGATTCTAATTTAATAATAAGTTCAGCATTTTAAGTCAGTCCTCGCCAAATTTTATGGCCGCTCCGAATGCAGCCGTCGTCGGTGCGAACTTGATCATCGTAAATTTTATAACCAATACGAACGCATGGGAGGCGATGACGCTTGCGAGTGGAAGTCGGCAAGTGCGGGCGTGCCCTGCCCCCCCCCCGTGCGTCCCGCTGATACCTGATTTTGAGTTCTGCGCAGCGTAATGCGGCTACATTCAGAGCGGCCATAAAGTTTGGCGAGGACTGCAAGTCAAAATTAAATACACACTCCTTGGCTGCAATATTCCTTGGACTAAGGACACGATACAAACTTTCATTACACCATGTATAATAAACACTACCATGAACTACAACCACATCAATTCATAATGTCGGTTAAATATGCTTAAACTTTAAGGACACACCGTATTTATCCGACGGACGACACCAACAAGTTTGGTTGCAAACAATAGTTTACACATATAAAACACATTTAATACAAACAGCAGCATAGAAACCCAGGTATTACAATTTGGCGATTAAAAAAACGGAAATGTTTCTTTGGCATTCTTCGTTGGTCGTGACGTGGGCCAGTTGAAACAAGTATGGTCTGACAGGGTGCAAACCTTAATAGAAAACACGCTGCTAGGCCACCTTGTATCACCAAGCCTCATACTTCAACAGGCAAACACTTCCTGGTAGGGCCTTTACACATGCATGCACACAAATAAAACAATAATTTAGAAGACTCAAGATATTCAAGTAGGTATTTATCCCCAACCATATTCTGTTTAAATCTAGAAGACGGAATGAATTGCAGTGCTTACTTTTTTTTCATATATGTGTACTCTAATAACTTAACATTGCCCGCATTGTTAATAATAACAAGACGGATTAACAAGGCCGGACGTTTGAAACAAACCAGTTGCGGTTTGTGGTCAAATCCCTTTCTAAAAGTGCGCATACATTACCTTATAAACAAACTATGTAGTATTTGTACAGGTCATTGGTTCATGCAGATTACAGCAATACAAAACATTATCATGTAAAAAAATTAAATTAAAAATTTAAATAAACCCCCGACACAATGATCTAAGTTCCCTTTAAAAAGTAAATAATAAAAATAAAATACATCGCGTTGGGGGACCGCTCCTACTTATTTATTACCTGACCCCTGGTCCCCCAACGCGATGTATTTTATTTTTATTATTTACTTTTTAAAGGGAACTTAGATCATTGTGTCGGGGGTTTATTTAAATTTTTTATTTAATTTTTATTTTCTGGTTTTTATAGGTACACGCTTATTATGATGTAGATGTATAAGTTGTCAATACATAGATTCTTGTCGCTTTCTAATTTTCTCCCCACCACATATATTTGCAGATATTGGGTAACTCATCTGTCATACAAAAAAACTGTATTGAAATCGCTTCATCCATTCGCGAGCTACGGTGCCACAGACAGACAGACACGTGAAACTTATAACACCCTTCTTTTTTTCGTCGGGGGTTAAAAAGGATGCAGACTGGAGAGTATAAACTCCTTCCGCCGCAAAAAAAATGTGAGATCTTACAATTTTTTGCCAGGTCAACTAATATTAATAGTGAAGTAAAAACTATATTCTCGTATGCATCATCTTTGATGTAGATAGGCCAAACATTGCACTATTAAAAAACTACTTCATTTTCAAACAATAAAAAGACTTGGCCATCAAAAAGTACCTAAAGAGCTTGTAATTAAATTCACGGTGAATTTACAGGAGGTTAATAATGTGTTTCGAGAAAAGATGGTGCAATAGCGCTCGACTAGTCTAGAAGGCGCTATATCACTCTCAAATTCAGCCGTCCCGTGGCCACTATGACTAGTCTACAAGCATCAGTCAGCTTTAAACAAGTGTTTGATTTTATCGAAAGACTGCATTCACACACTACTTCCAATATGCAAACCATGTTGTTTATTAAGCGATAGCTCATCAAGATAATCTAATTGCTCCGTATAGATTGCAACGCCGTCATTCGACCGATAAAG
Organism: Clostera curtula; assembly: GCA_905475355.2. Taxonomy (NCBI): domain Eukaryota; kingdom Metazoa; phylum Arthropoda; class Insecta; order Lepidoptera; family Notodontidae; genus Clostera; species Clostera curtula. Next base: position 9,411,326 of record FR997797.1, on the reverse strand, counting down.
TGATAAAAGGAGGCATGTTCCTGTAAGTGGCATTAATAAGTCAGAATAAAGTGCACAAAATATGGATTAAAATAACGAGGAATAGTAATTAATTCACAACACCGTCATTAATAATTACTTAGTGTCATCTTTTTTTTCCACAAGCTCACGGTCTGCTGCCAAGAGGTTATAACAGGTAGCAAACATCTTGAATAATGACTGACGGCGCAGTAATCGATTTTGTGTCGCTTTACCAGTCATTGGCGGACAAGGGACCCGTAACCTACGCGATTGGTTGATGTCATGCGCGTACTTTTACTTTTCTCTAAGGCAATTTTAGTTTAATATGTTTGCCAGTTACTACTATATCTTGTCCTATGAAAGCCTACAGCACCAGAGTCCTACGCGACACATTACAAACATATTTACGCCCCTCTTAAATAACCCCATACTGTATGCTTCAGAAACCCCTCGGCAGAGCAGGAAAAATAATAATGAATCTAATCAAATGTTATTTTTAAAATGCTTTCATATAAGGTTATCTATTTGTATTGAATCTAGTTTGCAATGTAGGGTCGTAAACTCGTATCACTCAATGACGACACGATAACCGCGATATTAAATCCAGCCACAAAGAAACGATCTTTGCTTTCAAAACAATGTAGATGTTTGCAGGTGATGGACGGTTAACACAGTTATTTTGTTTGTTTTTAAAGATAACTTTTTGTTCTGTATATAGATAAAGCTAATAGAGGTACGTGTAGAGACGTTTGGACCGTGGGGCCCGGGTGCCCATCAAGTATTCTCCGATTTGTCAAGGAGGCTGATTGAGGTCACGGGGGAACTAAAGGCTGGCTCATATCTCGCACAGAGATTGGGTATCGCTATCCAACGCGGGAATGCAGCCAGTCTTTTGGGAACTCTACCTTGCGACAGTGGTTTAGCACATTTATATAATTTGTAAATATTTATATCTAAGTAGGTTATTTTTATCTCAAATTATATTTTATTAATTAGTTTTATTTAAGTTTTACTTTATAATACTTGAAATCAGCTGTTGAATAATGTTAGAAATAAATTGAAAAATATACATGACTGATACAGCTTATCGTATCTAGTTAAAAATTATTTGAGTTGTATTGATTGGGTATATGATGACAGCAATGAATCCTGTTCAGCTTCTGTAAATTGCACAGGTCACCTTAAAAACATATTACTTGATTTCATTTCGTTGAATAACCTTAAGCAGTGCAATTGGATAAAAAATAATCAAGATAAAACTTTAGACTTAGTACTCTCGGATGTTGAGCAAGTCCTAATAACTAATTGTCTTGAGCCAATAAGAGAACTGGACAAATTCCACCCTGCCTTTGAAATACTGATAGGCCTGCCTATATTATTAAAACCAAAGCCCAAATTAATTACGAAACCTAATTTCAATAAAGCTGATTACGAAGCCATTACTAAAGTACTAGATCAAACTGATTGGAACCACAAATTCCAATTATGCAGCGATGTTAACGAGATGGTTGATAAGTTTTATGAGGTTATTAAAATCGTAATAGCGAAATATGTTCCTACATCAACCACTAAACAAGGTAAATACCCACCTTGGTATTCCAAACAGTTAATAAAACTACTCCATCAAAAAAGGAAGATTCACCAAAGATTCAAACAATACAGTAATCCTTTAGATAAAATAGAATTTAATTATCTTAGAAAAGACTGCAAAATTTTAACTCAAAAATGTTATAATGATTATATTATCGATATAGAAAACAAAATAAAAGGTAATCCTAAATTCTTTTGGACACACATTAAAAATCTTAAGAAATCTAATTCATCGTACCCTTCTGAAATGTCTCTCGGCAATTTAAAAGCTCAGAACAGTAAAGACATCTCTAATTTATTTGCAAAGCAATTTTCTTCGGTATATGATACAGCAAATGACGCAGTCAATAGCAATCTAAGTGTTACATCAATTCCCGTTCTACCAATTAACGATTTTTCAATAGATCCCTTAGCAGTCGCTAAAAAACTTTCCGGACTCAACAGGTTCAAAGGCGCGGGATCTGATAATATACCTCCGCTATTCTGGTCAAAATGTGCTCAGTTCTTGTGTTCTCCTCTAGCCTATATCTACAATACCTCTCTACGAACAGGCGTATTTCCTGATGTTTGGAAAAGGGCTAAAATAGTACCTGTTCACAAAGGTGGCAAGCGTGATATGATAACAAATTATCGTCCGATTTCAATACTTTGTACCTTGTCTAAGGTTTTCGAGACGCTCGTGTATACGAAGCTATATGACCAAGTCAAAAACTATTTTTCCGCAAATCAGCATGGCTTCCTTGCGAAAAAGTCGACAAATACGAACCTTGTAACTTTTATCACTGAATTAATGACTGCGGTTGACCAGGGTATGCAAGTGGACGCTATATATACGGATTTCTCGAAGGCATTTGACAAGGTTAACCACATAAAGCTTCTGGAAAAACTGTCATCTTTAGGTATCTCAGGCGATGTGCTGAAGTGGTGTCGGTCGTATCTCAATAACAGAAATTCCACCGTAGTGATTGACGGAACTGAATCGGACCCTGTCTTGGCTACTTCTGGCATACCACAAGGCTCAAACTTGGGACCATTATTTTTTAACATTTTCATAAACGATATTTCGGAAGTATTTAAGTATTCCACTCCGTTCCTTTTTGCAGATGATTTAAAAATTATACGTATTATACGCAGCGAATCTGATATCGCCTTACTACAAGCAGATATTGATGGATTATTACAATGGTGTTCCAATAACAATATGTACTTAAACAATTCCAAGTGCCAACATATTAAATTCACCCGAAAACGGAATAAAATACAATCGGTTTACCATATTAAGGGAAATGCCCTCATGGAAGTAACAACAATTCGAGATTTAGGAATCCATATAGACAGTAAGCTCACCTTCACATGTCATATAGATAAGATTATAAACTCAGCTTACCGGGCACTAGGATTTGTCTTGCGATCATCTGTCGAATTTAAAAACCCATCCACAATGCTGTTATTATACAACAGCTTCGTTAGGAGTCACTTGGAGTATTGTAGCACTGTATGGAATCCATCATATCAAATACACATATCCAGAATTGAAAGAGTACAAAAGAGGCTCGCACATCATTTAAACTATCGGTTCGGCCAACGGAGCAACAGGTCATATACCGATAAACTAAAATATTTTAGACTAATGACTCTTGAAGCCCGCCGTACCGTCGCTGATCTAACGTTCTTATTTAAGACTCTCAATTATGGCTTAGATTGTCCAGATCTACTTAGCAGGTTCTGTATTAACGTCCCTTCTCGAATCCCACGCCAGCCCCAACCCCTCCTCAAAATCCCGCGATACCGCACAAATCTAGTCATGCATTCCCCTATTTCCCGAATGACCCACCAATACAACACATTTTCCAGTTCTTCGAGAGACTTAGATATTTTTTCCAATTCCTTAGGCAGGTATAAAAACTTAATCCGAACACACTTAAACAATGTTATTCGCTGAAGGAACTAGAGTGCACGATACCCAAGACCATATATATTATTCTAATCTGTCAATTTGTTTTGTAATAATATTAATATTTTTGTTCAAATTATCACTATTTCATAATTTTATTTATGTTCGAATATCTCTTTATTTCATTTCAGTTTAATTGTATTATGTTTTATGTCAATGATGTGGTTTCCTTTAATTAGGGAAACAAAATAATTTGTATTGTTAATCTATTTGACGGCGCTTTTAATATTAAATTAGTATTAGTTAGATTCAATAGATGTCACTGTTCGTTTAAGAGTGTCGTGGACATGACTTGTCTGTGTTTGCTACGTCACATCCGATCAAACGACACTGACACAACACCGAGCGCTAGTGCGCGGCGAAGCGACGAGGGACTGGCAGTATGATCGGAGACTCGGTCGGGAGCGCACAGGCGTGCTACGCGCTCGGTGGAGTGTCTTACTTGTGCTAGTTATTTGGCTATTTTATTTTATCGGTAATTAAGTGGTGATTGGTGTAAAAGACAAGATTAAGTTCGGAATAAAAGTGATTGTGTTTCAACTAGTGTTCTTATTTTCTCCGCCCGACAATCCACGCCTACCTACAAAGGGCACCATTGTAATTTAGATCATGGATCCAATTAATATCGAAGACGAGGGCGTAGTTCCTTCATCAGAAGTGGGATTCGAAGGGCAAAGACCTGAAGAAAATAAAGAACACAGTGCAGGGGCCCCACCAAAGCCCAACCTATTGCAAGGTATGGAGACTTTGCTATCACCACTGCTGGCAACCGCTCAACCGCAGGCGTCAAACTTCAACGCAACTGCGAGGTTGATAAGGTTTGATCCTGATGATGCTGATGCGGACATAGAAGGTTGGTGCAAAATCACGGAAATAGTCGTTCATAGCCGAAAGCTAGATGGTGCAGAATTACTCTTAGCTCTTACACATGCGTTAAAAGGCCGGGCTGCCACCTGTTTAACGAAATTGCAGCTATCTCAGCTTTCATGGCCTCAAGTGAGAGAATTATTGCTAGCCAAATTCGCAAAACCCATGCTAGGACAAGATTATTTTGACGAAATATTACGTTTCCAAATAACCGCAAAAGAAACTGCTAGCGAGGCTGCTACGCGCTTATGGAGTCTCATAGAGCGCATACCACGTACAGAAATGGCCGAAGATATATTGACGGGATTTGTTGCATCAGTCTTGTGCCAAAAGGATAGCACTATTCGAAGAGAATTGCACTCGCATAACGTGGTAACAAGAGCCCAGCTGCTTCGCATCCTAAATGGAATTTCACATAAACGAAGACAGGACAGCAGCGATGGATACGATGGTGACGCCAAAAAACCTCGCTTCACGGAGAATCGCTTCAACGGTACATGCCATCGTTGTGGTAAACCAGGCCACAAATCAATGGATTGCCGCAAGCGGCAGGACCAGCCTTCATCTCTATTGAAGGATTCGAACCGAACCTCAACATCGAAGAGTCACTATAAGAACCCTATCACCTGTTACGTGTGTGGACAACCTGGACACGTTGCATCGTCGTGCCCGGACTGTAAAGGGGGCAGTGGGGTAGCGGCGGCTGCCGTCAAGGAGGTCAACGTCTGCGGACTCAGGTCGACAAGGAGTAATCTGACCACATCATCCGGTGAGCTCGTTTCTTTTCTCTTTGATAGTGGATCCGCTTGTTCACTTGTAACTTCTAGCTTTGCCAACAAGTTCCCGGGTACTATGCACTTTGATTTAGTTTACCTCACAGGCATAGGCAAAGGAAACTTAAAATGTGAATCGCAAATATTGAGCAGGGTTAAAGTTCAAAACATCACAGTGTCCATTCTGTTTCATGTTGTGCCCGATAACTCAATTACAGAAACAGTAATTATAGGTAGGGACCTACTCGATTGCGGTATCCATGTACGTATAGATAGTGACAAAATTATATTCTCTTCGCGCCAAGAAGTTAACATTACTGACAAGCCTCATTATTTCGAATTTAATAGTATCGACACTGACTTACAGGGTGAAGATAAACTCGCATTAGTTCAGATATTACAAAAGTATAGTGAATTCTTTATTGATGGTATACCTACGCGTCGCGTTAAGACGGGTGTTTTACGTTTAGACCTCATTGATCCAAGTAAAACTGTACAAAGGCGCCCATATAGGTTATCCCCAACGGAGAAAGAAATTGTCCAAGAAAAAATCGATTCCCTCTTGAAAGCGGGCGTCATTCGTGAAAGTTCTTCGCCATACGCTAGCCCCATTCTTCTTGTAAAAAAAAAGGATAACACTGATAGGATGTGCGTAGACTATAGAGAACTGAACGCTAACACACGCCCCGAACATTTTCCTTTACCCAGAATAGACGAACAAATAGACCGGCTTCACGGGGCGCACTATTTTTGTTGTCTAGATATGGCATCAGGGTACCATCAAATCTGTGTTGACCCAGATGGCGATAGTATAGCACGAACGGCGTTCGTGACCCCTGATGGCCAGTATGAATATTTAGCCATGCCTTTTGGGCTAAGAAATGCTGCGTCTGTGTATCAGCGTTGCATTAACAAAGCTTTAGGTACCCTAAAAGACAAAGTAGCGCTTGCTTACATGGATGACGTTTTGTGTTTTTCGGTTAATGTTTCCCAAGGTCTAGAACGCTTAGACGTAACACTAAAGGCATTATCAGATGCTGGAATTTCATTTAATTTAAAAAAATGTAAATTTATGAAAACTGAAGTTGATTATCTCGGTTATGTGATAAAAGCGGGAGTAGTAACTCCGAACCCTAGGAAAATTAATGCTTTGGTACAGGCACCCATCCCAAAAACCGCATCTCAGGTAAGGCAGTTTTTAGGCCTTGCTTCCTATTTTAGACGATTTATACCAAACTACACTCGTATTGTCGGACCACTATATCCTTTGACCAAATTAAAAGGGCCTATTAAATGGACAGAGACACATAATGATATTCACAAGAAAGTGGTCGAAATACTAACATCAGAACCAGTACTGACTATATTTAACCGTGACGCACCTATAGAACTTCACACTGACGCAAGCTCCGAGGGGTACGGGGCGATATTGATCCAAAGACAGGATAACGTTCCTCGTGTCGTGTCTTACTTTAGCCGGCGAACTTCCGAAACAGAATCGCGATATCACTCGTACGAGTTAGAGACACTGGCCGTGGTTAGAGCTGTTGAAAATTTTAGGCATTACTTGTATGGGCAGCATTTCACAGTATACACAGACTGTAACTCTCTCAAAGCATCGAAATCGAAAACGGACCTCACCCCACGCGTTCACAGGTGGTGGGCCTTTTTGCAGGCCTATGATTTCGATATTGTCCATAAGCGTGGGAGTAGCATGGAACATGCTGATTTTCTGTCAAGAAATCCTATTCCGGAGCTGGTACGCAATCCCGTCCCACAAACTGGGGACACAAATAAAGCTAGGATTGTACAGTTTGTTGAATTGCATCAAGGTTGGCTCTCAGTAGAGCAGAAACGTGATTCTGAGATCCAGGATCTCATCAGTAAGCATAATAATAAAGGGCTCCCAGAAGCATTTGGTCACACTTACGACGTCCGTAAAGGAGTTTTGTACAGGAAAATTGAGCGTAACAAAAATAGCTTCTGGCTCCCAGTAGTCCCAAGGTCACGAACTTGGACTTTAATTAATCATGTTCACACAGAAATTAAACACCTTGGTGCAGATAAAACCCTTGATAAGATTTACGAACAATACTGGTTCCCTGAGATGGCTAAGCAGGTGCGAAAATTTGTTGAATCGTGCATTGTATGTAAGGCCACAAAGGGATGTTCAGGGGCTCAACAGGTCAGACTTCATCCGATACCTAAAGTTGCTACGCCATGGCATACTATACATATAGACATCACGGGGAAGTTGAGTGGAAAAAGCGACAGGAAAGAGTATTCTTCAGTCATTATTGACTCCTTCACCAAATACGTCCTTCTAGAGTATACCTCCTCTTTAGATGCAGCTAGTGCAGTTAGAGCACTAAAAAAAGCTGTCTGTCTTTTCGGTGCACCTTCACGGATCATTGCAGATCAAGGCAGATGTTATATTAGCGCAGATTTTAAGCAATTTTGTAGTGACCATGGTATAGAATTACATCTTATCGCTACCGGTTCTAGCAGGGCCAATGGTCAAGTAGAGAGAGTCATGTGGACATTAAAATGCTTACTCACTATAATAGAAAATGACCCAAACAAAACCTGGCGTGATGAACTTCTCGAAGTACAACTAGCGCTGAATAGTACACGCTCTAGGGTAACTGGCTACACACCCACAGAACTAATGTTCGGCACGCGGGCGCGGTCTTTAGGTCTAGCACGCATAGCTCCAAATTCCGAGCCTGAATCGCGATTAGATCTGAATAAAATTCGTGAGATAGCATCCGAGAATATTAAGAAAGCTGCTACATCGGAGGTAGCGCGTTTCAATCGCGGAAGAGCAACGGTGAAACCATTTTCCAAGGGCGATTTTGTCTTCATTAAATGTAGCGAAAGGAGTTTGACTAAACTTAATAGGAAATTCAGAGGACCCTTTGTAATAACTAACGTGTTAGATAACGACAGATATGAATTAAAACAATTAGATGGATCCAACAGAACATACAAATATAGTCATGAGAATTTGCGTGCAGTACCCGGGGGCTATGAAGGTTTGGCAGATATAGCTACTACCTTAACTAATAACGTGGAGGAGGCCGAGACGGCGGTTCACGATCGGGAAGGGGAGTGGGTATCATCTGGTGATGACAGTGATACCTTGTCGGCATGTAGTTCGCGTACGTTGACCGCTAGCTCTGGAACCCTCTCGGTCTCCGAGAGTGAAGAACCGTAAAAGGTACAGGTAACCTCGATACTACAAAGGGAGTGGCTCATGTGAGTCGACGTCCTATGGTGTGTGTAGTTGGGTGATCTAAGGAACTGGCTTAAACAGGCCGATGTTCCGGATCATATCCTATGGTGTGTGTGTAGTTTTGTGGTCTAAGGGACTGGCTTACACAGGCCGAAGTTCCGGATCACATTATTGCACTGATCATCTAGTCTGAGAGGCTATGAGATCATCTGAGATATGTGTGTGTATAGTTTTGTGGTCTAAGGGACTGGCTTAAACAGGCCGAAGTTCCGGATCACACTATTGCACTGATCGTCCAGTCTGAGAGGCTATGAGATCATCCGAAGTGTGTGACCTAGTGTGACTGGTCGAAGGGACGCATTTCTTTTGTCCGGGTCAGCTTCTAGATGTTGAGAATGTGGGCTATAAAATGTTGTAATATATGTCAGTGATGGACGAGCGTACAAAAGTAATGTATCTACCAGTTTTGTTCTCTTTACAGAATAATGAGCAACAAGCGGCGACTTAAAAGGATGGACACGCACGAGGACGTGCGAATGTCAGTCTGGCCGTGACGGCGCTTTTAATATTAAATTAGTATTAGTTAGATTCAATAGATGTCACTGTTCGTTTAAGAGTGTCGTGGACATGACTTGTCTGTGTTTGCTACGTCACATCCGATCAAACGACACTGACACAACACCGAGCGCTAGTGCGCGGCGAAGCGACGAGGGACTGGCAGTATGATCGGAGACTCGGTCGGGAGCGCACAGGCGTGCTACGCGCTCGGTGGAGTGTCTTACTTGTGCTAGTTATTTGGCTATTTTATTTTATCGGTAATTAAGTGGTGATTGGTGTAAAAGACAAGATTAAGTTCGGAATAAAAGTGATTGTGTTTCAACTAGTGTTCTTATTTTCTCCGCCCGACAATCCACGCCTACCTACAAAGGGCACCATTGTAATTTAGATCATGGATCCAATTAATATCGAAGACGAGGGCGTAGTTCCTTCATATTATTTGTGAATGTGTATTGTATTCCCTGTTGGAAATCCTAAATAAATAAATAAATAAAAAAAATAAAAAATATTTTCTTTATTCAATGTTTCTAACTAATGACTTCTTTGATTATGCATAACATATATGCCTAAACAAAATCATGCATCGACATATTTAACATATTTTGTAATACTCAAAATAAAATACATCAAATTGAACACAGTTGAAAATAAAGGAAAAGCTACAACAACAGTGGATTACGAATAAGTACCACCACCATCACAGACACCAAAGTGTCCGGCTTAATTGGTAAATTTTAATTGATGTCATTTAAAATTGAGCAAGAACAGAAACGTACGTATTATTCTTCAGATGTTATGATACAAAGGATAGCGATAGAAGATTCGTAAGCAATGTAGCTCAGTTTAGCAATATTTATATCCATTTCTATGGCACGATTACACCACAATGAATAATGTCTTTAACTATTTGAACAATAGATCCACTTTTTTTTCTTTTGTATAGACTATTAAAACTCACATAACAACAATTAAAATGTATAATGACCACAGAGATCTCTATATTCCATAATACATTTACACATTTGACAGAGCAGTTTCAAACAATATATTGAAGAAAAATTCAATTCTTTCTTTGGTCCATTTATGAAAAAGCATTGGTACTATAGCACATTAACTTACCTGTTACTCAAAATATCATCGGAAATCTGTTATATACCACCCCGTGAGTATTACATGACGCGAATAATGGAACTACTAAGGCAGAAGATGTGACCTTGAAAGGAAATCTTGATACGTGACCATCAATTTAGATAACTATTGCAACAGTAGAACGTATACGGATTGAGATGAAGTTTTTTACTACACTACGTATTCGTGTATTGTGAGGACTCAAACCTCAAACTCACGGATACAAATGAAACCCAAACCCATAGTAACTTCTCTTCATCAGCTTTGACAAAGATAATAAATATAAGGTGACCACTCGTACTGAGTTTGTACTGTTTTTTCGCAAACCGTACTCTTTAAAAATCATGGACTCTGAAAGTACTCATTTGTATTGAAAGTACTCTTTTGACAGTGCTTTAATGTTACGCGCGCAATATTGACTGCCATAGAGGCGAGGTGAGCTTTTTTTTTAGAGATCCACTTCCTTCTCGCCCTGGCATAGTGGAGGGGCCGTATTAGCGGACCTTTTTTTAATACGCTTTTATTAGCTTCGCTTGTATGTATGTATCGGAATCTTTGAACATGACTTTGACCCAGTTAAAAACGTCGGATTAACACGATATTTGGCTTACTTATTAAGGACCGATGACAATTCAATATTTTAAACATTTTGACCCGTTATCATTAATAGAATAATAAAAATAACGGTGATCAAGATGGAACACTGCTCTTCGATGCAATAGCTAATAGAGATGTAAATATCATAAAGCTCTTGCTATATGTATTTTAGTGATTATTTAGCAATAGCTTTATGATGTTTCAACTAAAAAATAAAGAATAAATAAGTATTAGTTAAAAAAAACTAACGCTTTTATAGAAAATCGAACTCAAAAATAGAAAATAAATTTTAATAAATTTAAATTAAAAATAGTGTCAGAAAAAATGATTTTATTGTTGTTGTAAGCGTGGGATGCTTTTCAGGATATTATCAAAATAACCCTTCTAGTCATATCTGTTCATAAAATATTTAGAACTATTGATATCATGCACCCCACGCTTGTACAATAAAATCATTTTTTCTGACAGAATTTTTAATTCAAATTTATTTTCTATTTTTCAGTTCGATTTTCTATAATAGCGTATTTTTTTAGTTTTATTCTAACTATTTTTTTAGTACTGTACTCTTTTCCAACTTAAAAAAGGTGGTCACCTTAACAAATAGCCCGAGCAACATTCCATGTCTGATGACGCTGTAGTTGATGGAGGTATTGTTACCAGTACAGTTATAACATATCAGTGGACTATGTGATATACAAGTACATAATATATGCCGTATTGAAGATAACTCACCGAGCTGGTTCGCGATGTCCCTAAGTAGCTGCCGTTCGGCCTCCTCGGCGCTGTCAGCGCCTGCGGCGAGGCGCGAAGCCTCATCTCGCAGAGCGCGGTTCTCTCGCTCCAGTGCGCCGGTCCTCTTCCGCAGAGCCGCCGCGCTGGCAGCCTCCTGCTCGATGGGCGATGAACCCTCCTCCGTGTCATTTGTTAACACCTGGCAACAACCAAAATACACGTATTTTGTATACCATTACGATAGCGTCCGATGGCAAACGCCTACTGTCATGTGAGATACACGCGCCCCCTTTAAAAAAAAGATAGCATGAAATTGGCAACAACAAGCTAGACTCCTTCCACTGTCTACACCATGCGGCCCCTGATAGAGATCTGTGGGCCTTATTTACGCGCAGGAACACAACACATCAGGTTTCGGTATTTTGTAAAGTTAATTTAACAGGAGATGCCCTCTACTTTCGGAGGCTATCCATAATGCCCTACTCTCTTAGAATAATAAAGACTTCAACACACATTTAATTTGCAAGAGTGTAAAAATCTATTGAGTATCGTGTAGTGTCGGATTTAGAATATAAAATGCCACCACCCTATTCCATCTTGAGGCTTAAGGAAATTACATGGCAGGAAAACCTAGTAGCAAGGGAAGAAATACTTGACACAACACCTTCCGCCATCCCGTCTGGCCAGCGTGGCACAGTAGGCTGATTTCTACCTGTTTTCTTGGATTGTAGGAGGCCCGACAGTGGGTCATTTATGAGCTGAAATCATGCTGATCATCATCAAAATGCGAATAAAGGAACGAAGACTTATTGGTTGAATGTAACAAGGGAAGGCAAACATTTTATGATCTTACCGTGTGTTAACGCCTCTGGTACAGTAAATAAACACTGCATAAGATTAGAAGAGGCCCCACTGAGTGTTTTATTTATAGAATCAATTAGTGATAAGTCCGCCGTTCAAAATTGTGTCAGCGCCTTTGCTGCTGAAGTTAAGTATTTACAAAATAATTACGTTAATCAAGAACTGTGTGTTTTTTTTAAGTTTACGATGTGTACTGTAGATTGTTCTATAGAAGCCGTTAAAAATTAATTAAAGCCACTGCAAGATAAAGTAGGTCAGACTGCTTTATAACTATAATGTTAGACTGCGCGTGCTCAGTATCTTATCAGGATCAATTTATCTAACAAACTTTTATGTTTATATTCTTCATTCAATGTCAAAAGTAGGTACTCTATCAAAGCATATTTTAATAAGCAAACAAACTGTGTACAAATTAAAGTGTAAGTGGTTTCAATGCCACACGCGTAATGAAACAACCATTGGGTGAAAAAGAAATTCTTAATTCCTCGATTTCGAAGATTTTCAAACATTTAAAAACCGTCAATGCAAATGTAAAGCATAAAATTTCGATAAATCGAGCAAAAATTTAGCAAGACATATATTATGAGGTAGATCTTTGTTCAAATTTATACGTCATTATGTATGTAAATGTCAATACATATCACCAATACATCGTCGTCCGTAGGTTCTAACCGTAGGTAAGAGATGGCTAAAGTACTTTTATTATAGAAAAAATCCCTGAGTCGAGTGACGTCAAAGGCCCTGTCAAGAGTATGTCTATTCTATCGCACATTAAACAATGAGTAGAGAGTGTAAGCGTCGGTCTGAAATACGGCTAGCGCTGTGGGTTAGAGCAGGAGAGGGGGAGTCTGCTGTATGCGTCAACGAAAGGGAAGCAAGACAGACTGGCACCGAGCCGTAACGTGTTGACCTTCCCATATGAAGTTATCACTTCAAAATGTGATGTACTGACCTGTAGCAAATCACTCTTGGCGCTAAGATCGTGTCTCAGCTGCGTGACCAAGTCACGCGCGTTTCGAAGCTCTCCCTCGAGCGCGGACACTCGTGCCTCCAGACGGCCATTCGCAGTCAACAATTCCTTGCCGATGCGAGCCGTTAGCTCCAAATCTTTCTCTTTCTGCAATACGTTCATTACTTCAAAAATGATAAAACACTACGTTCAAAAATATAAATTGAAGTGTTTTGTTCGACAGAGGCGTGACCGAGTCACGATACTGCTATGATATCATAGGTATTATGATGAAGACGATGGACAGTTTCAATATTTTAAACATAAAACAACTCTGTTCACAATGAGGCCGTTTCAATGTTTTAGATTCGTTCTATTCTTTATTTTAAAGATTTTTTAAATTATTAATATTTTAAAATGGTATAAACAATCTGCATTTAAGAACATAAGACTGATACCAATTTCTTATTTTGTGTTTACCTTAACCTTACAAAACTTTTTCCAAGCCGTATAAAAACGCACCAACTTGATATTTGCGGGGGTTAATGTTTATATATATTATTACCACAATAAGAAAAACATACTATAACACAATAATAAAATAGACTAGGTCATTATCGTTTAGCCCTGTGTGTATATGCACGTAATAATAAGAATATAAATTTAGTTAGACTGCTAAAATGTATACAAGACCAGTATATATTATAATGCCTGTTGGTCTGTTGGACCAAGAAGTGCTTTGTGTTTTTTTAAGACACGGTTGGCTACGCCAACCTTTTAATATTTAATTATTTTTTTGGCAACTTATTTTAAGCCGAATACAAGTTCAAACAACAACATGAGTTTTTGATTGACTAGTACAAACACTGTAATTAATTATAAGTGCCGAATAGACACCAATGGACATTTCAGATTCCTAGATAAAGGCTTTCCGAGTGAGGAAACTCAGAAGGTCATTTTAATATTCAGAATATGACATGTAGGTGAGATTTAGGGAGTGTTCCCCGCGGCGTTAAAGTATATGTATTTATGTCTTTAAGTATATGTATATGTGAGCATTCAGAATGACGTCACTATAAAGTAAGTGATTGTAAATGTAGGATTTGTAAATCGTACTTACTTCTTCTAAGAGCCTTGTTACCGCTTCGATGTCATTGTAGGTCTTTGTCATTTGGCTCACCCTGTTGCTGCATAGAACTGCAAAGAATACAAATAATTCCATAAAATAGTTTACATAGACTAGCTAACGAAAAACGTTTTTGTGACGGATTGCACATATATATCGTGACTGCATGATCAGAGAGCCGTAAAATATTTTATACATTTTTTAAGGTGTTTATTAAAGAGTGAATTAGGAAATTTTACTGTGCGATGATAGCGACGATACCTCTCAACTGGAATGTGTTTCTACCCGCAAACTAGCGAACAAATACGATGCACTAGTTTTAAATAATAATAATTAATAAGTGAAGCAAAATATTTTCAATCGGCACACAGAGTTTCATTTAATCAGCCTTATTGAGTTATCGGATTGGTTCTTTATTTAGTTAGACTATCCATCCAAAAACTATGTTTCTATCACCAACCCCCTGTATACTTCTTAAGCTATCTAACGGATTGAGTACATAATAACATTCTAGATTTAAACGTTCAAGTGATTATTATCTTGCGATAGTATTCACGTAACATCATTGATAGGAATGTTTTGACGTGAAAAGGCAAGTGTTTGCAGTGCAATTCTACAAATGGCCATGTTGTTAGTAAACAAACAAGTACAAAGAGTGCTATTGGCAGTTGAAAGTGTTAGATGTTTAAATTTGAGATTAAACATGTACACATAGAGTAAGATTTAAATAAAAAAGGCTTGTAGTGAAGAATTTCACATATGTCATAGAATGCACTATGACATATGGATTAACATAAAAACGTATAAAAAAAGCTGGCTCTCCCTATAATAAATTAAACATAATGCAAATAGCAAAAGACTGTCTCGAGTTCATCAAAAACCCACGCTCGACTACTTACACGATGACTAATCCTCAAAATTTGTTAGTTGTACAATGCATTACTGAATTAGCAAATCGATAAACGCAATATAATAGTTACAACTGTCATAAAACCAGCACAAAGATAAGAATATATTTATAAACAAGGTAACCTCGAAAAGCCGGTAATGCCATACAGGTTACACAGCACGAGAGTTATATCTAAATCATACGAAACAAGATCGGATACAGAATCTAGATATACTACTTTCGTTGGACATAGACACACGACGAAACTAAATGACGTGTCCGGAAAGAGGTTCATGCCTATTTTATTAGTCTCATTAATTATATATACACATTTGAATAAATTAGGGCGTTTACAAGTGCCTTCACAAGATATGATACTAAACACTGTACCAACCCGTCTAGCCAGCGTGACAAAGAATGCCAATTACCTTCCATGTACGCAAATGGAGGAATTCGTGTAGTGACAGATTTAGAATATAAAATATCGCCATATCATCCTGACGGTGTCGTAAGATGCGACTAAATAAACGCAATAGTCAAATCTTGAGAGAAAACTTGAAACAAACCCTGAGCCAACTAAATTAGAAGTATCTATCTATCTATCTATCAGCCACAGAAGTCCACTGCTAAACATAGGCCTCCCCCATAGATTTCCACAATGCACGATCTCGTGCAGACCGCATCCATCGACTCCCAGCGACCTTCACAAGGTCGTCAGTCCACCTAGTCGGGGGTCTTCCCACGCTTCTCTTTCCCGTACGTGGACGCCACTCCAAGACTTTTATGCCCCAGCGGCCATCCGTTCTCCGGGCCACGTGGCCTGCCCATTGCCACTTCAACTGTGCAATCCTTTTAGCTATGTCGGTCACTTTGGTTCTTCTACGGATTTCCTCATTTCTGATTCTATCGCGTAGAGTAACTCCGAGCATAGCTCTTTCCATCGCACGTTGAGTGACTCTCAGCCGCCTAATAAGCCCCATTGTGAGCGCCCACGTCTCGGATCCGTATGTCATCGCTGGCAACACGCACTGTTCGAAGACTTTTGTCTTCAGGCACTGAGGAATACTGGATGAGAAGATATGACGTAGTTTCCCGAACGCTGCCCAGCCGAGTTGGATTCGACGAGTGGCCTCTTTCTCGAAGTTGGACTTACCTAATTGGACCAATTGTCCCAGGTATACATACTCGTCAACAACTTCGAGAAGAGAATTCCCAACGGCAGCAATTAGAAGTAAGTTCCTATAAAATGATCAAGATCTGAAGTTGCAATGAATCGGAATAGTTCCTGAGAATGAAAAGGTTACCGTTTGTATGTGTTGCCATAAAATAAGCCATAACAGCTAAATTTGAGTTCGTGAATTAAAACACACTTTACTAATTATACCTATTATTTAGACGTAGATGCCTAAGAAAGGTGTAGTCTGCAGTATTCGAATCTCGAAGAAGTTTTAATTACTGCCTTTACGCCAGAATACAAAACCAGTAAATTCACTCCTTTATCGTGTATGTCTAATATACGAGTATATACACAAGTTGCCTATTGCCCTATTAAATTTTACGCGATTTTACTATCATGGTAATTTAATTACTTCCGGTTTCTGACTATAACGTGCAGGTTCTGTTACTATGTTTACTACACGAGTCTACTAAAACATAGGGTTAAAAATCTACATAAACTTGGTCGTGATTACATGAGTCACGACCAAAGGAGGTATAATTACACTAACATGACTGAATATAAGATAAAATAATACAATGTTAGTACAACCCTCGACTTAAGAAGATTATAATCATGGGGACGTTGCAAAAAAAACACACGTCTCCGTCTACAATGTCTTGAGCTTGAGATCGATGTAGAATCACCTGCAGCACTTGTAGCATTTTAAAACAGATGTAAGGATATATGTGATCATTACATCCTGCGGGTGTTGTAAGAACCGACAAAAGAAAATGACAATGCCGAAAACCTAGCTGCAAGAGAAGGAAAACTTGATACGAAACCCTGTTAGCGTGGCACGGTAGACTAATAACCCTCCATGGAACTGGGGGACGCCCGACTCAACAGTGGCGCATCTATGGGCTAAGTAGCAGTAATAGAAAAGGTATTGCAATTTTTCCTTCCAATTTGCTTGTCGTACAAGTGTTTACCGTCCCACTGTTAAAAACACACATAGGCAGCGAATACATAAATTAGCACCCTTTAAAAAGCTTTATAGCTCACAATACATTATATTTATGAATAGCCTTGAAATTATACTATCTACATAAGTGGTATGCATTTTTATCAAAATTAACAAGTAACCTATATCTTTTGATAAAGTTGGTGCTGGATGGCCATATACTTTGCATACATTATGGACACGATAAAACAAGATATAAACATGGGAATTACCAAATAAGGTATAATTAGGCAAGCTATAATGACCTCTATAGGTATTTAAAACTATAATTTTACATGATTTTAGAAGCATGATTGTTGGACAATGCGCCAAGGTAGCCATCAAAGAGACAAATCTACAAATAATTCGAATAATCACATCATTCTACGCAAACACAATTTGAGCTTACTAAATTACGTATACGTGAAGTAAATCTTTGCACCCTTATTTACGAAAATTGCGCGAACCGAGAAATATGAAAATTTCTAGACTTACAGTTTAAATAGAAAAGCAGTGCAGAATGCTACACTCACAGGCACAATTAACCGCCCACCTTGTATTTCTATCAATTTGCAGAAACCGTCAAATTTAGAACACATTTTATGAGAGGTACATTGGAAGATACCTTTAAGGTACAAAAAAAACCTTTTCTTGAAAATACAAAGTCGTTTATTTAAAGATGGACAACAAAAATCGTTTTTATGAAAATCTTCGATGAAAATTTAACAATTTTAAATTTGTAAAAAGTGGACCAATTAAAAAAAAAACAAATTAATGATGGGTGTTGCCGCCTCGGGCTCTAATAACTTCTTGGAGCCGGTTTGGCAATCCATCCATGATGTCTTGGATATCCGATTGGGGGATATTATGCCACTCCTCTACCACAGCCGTCTTGAGCTCTCCTAGGGTCGAAGGGGCTGGTCCCTTGCTCGAACACGTCTTTTTAAGTTGTCCCAAATGTGCTCAATGGGGTTAAGATCGGGACTGCGTGCCGGCCATGGTAAAACTTGAATCCCGACCTCATTCAGTCACGAGTCTAGCGGTATGGCAACGTGCATTGTCATGCATTAATCTAAAGTTGTCTCCAATGAAGGGTGCAAAAGGTACGACATGGTCTTGGACAACTTCTTCCACGTATCTTTGAGCGTTTACACTGCCTCTATCGAACACAACAAGATTGGTACGGGCCTCGTAAGAGATACCTCGGTTTCGGTTTCGGTTATAGCGCATGGAGCAAACCTTTCCTTTTGGCGCCTGTAGACACGCTGACGTCCATCTGGACCTCTTAAGGCTATTCTGCTTTCATCTGAGAACAGTACGTCCTTCCATTCCTCCACAGTCCAGTCAGCATATTCTCGCGCAAAAGCAAGTCTAGCTCTACGGTGTTGTGGGAGCAGTTGTGGAGCGCGAGCTGGACGAAAAGCTCTCAGATTTCTTTCTGCCAGTCTTCTTCTAATGGTACGTTCACTCACACTGACATTTCTCACCTCAAAAAGGCGCGTACGAGCTTCAGTAGCGGTGCAGAAGCGATTTCTCAACACGTTGCTGACAACGAAGCGGTCGTCTCGAGTTGAAGTGCATCGATTTCGGCCTTGACCTGGCCTGCGGGTGTATGAACCTGTCTCCCGAAATCGTCTGATGGCATCCCGTAACGTGGTTCGAGGTACACCGAGTGTACGAGCGATGCGACGTTGGCTGTACCCAGCGTCAGCTAAAGCCACTGCCCTAGCTGCACCAGTCGCATCGAGCGGCATTTTTTACAGTCACAAACAATATGTGAACACTACAAACTCAAATTAAACAATATTCACACACTATGGTAGAAAAGAGAAGGAAATGTTAGCAAGGTTACAAATAGTACAGGCTACGACGAAATTAACACGAAGGTAGTAAAACATGTAGCAGATATTATTGCCCCAATATTATCTCATATAATAAATGCATCGATAGAACAGGGAATATTTCCCATGAAACTTAAAACTACGATTATTAAACCATTGTACAAAAAAGGGGACAAAGATCACATACAAAATTATAGACCGGTAGCGTTACTCCCCATTTTTTCAAAAATATTTGAAAAAGTCATAGCGTTTAGTCTAAGCGATTATCTAGAAATGAATAAAATACTATGTCAAGAGCAAAAAGGATTTCGGAAAAATAAATCAATCGACTTAGCTATTTACGACTTTTTAAAACGAATATACTATAATATGGACAACAGACAGACTGTACTTGCTATGTTTATGGATCTCACTAAAGCTTTTGACTACGTTGATCATGGAATACTTATTAAGAAACTAGAAATATACGGAATAAGGGGAAACACTCTGGCACTATTGAAATCATACTTGAGCTCAAGAGTTCAAATAACAGGCATTAGAAAAATATGTAACGAAACCAAAACTGAAACGGTCTTCATGTCAAACCCAAGGAATACAAAATTTGGGGTACCTCAGGGTAGCATATTGGGTCCACTTCTCTTTCTAGTATATATAAATGACATGCCGAGAGCCATAAATAATCACATTATATTGTTTGCTGACGACAGTACGATAATATTTGACAAAGAAATTGAAATATTAAATAGTCTGAAAACCATCATAAACTGGTTGCAATCAAATAACCTACTATTAAACCGAGATAAGACGAAAATAATGAATTTTAAACAAATGGGAAATAATGCTTTGCTGTCGAAAATTACTCACGAAGGAAGCGAAATAAAACAAACAAACATAACCAAATTTTTGGGTTTACAAATTGAAAGCAATATGAAATGGCAGTCTCACCTGAAATATGTTCGTGATAGAGTTAATAGCTTTTCATTTGCCCTACGACAACTAAGTAAAGTAGCAAACCGTCAAACAGTTCTTGTTTCATATCATGGCCAGGCTGCGGCTGTACTTAGATACGGATTGATATTCTGGGGTAATGCTTGCAACATAATTACAGTATTCAGGGCACAAAAAAGTTGTGTACGATCTATTTGCAATCTAAAAAGGACTGAGAGCTGTAGAGAATATTTTCGCGAATTAGACATCCTTACATTGACATCGATGTACATTTACGAACTGTGTCTATTTATACGCCGCAATGCGAATTTATTTGAACAAGTAACTAGTTTAAGACGAAACAATCAATTAATTCAAACCCCATCTAAAACGACGCTTTATTATAATAGTTTTTTTGTACAAGCGCCTAAAATATATAACAAATTACCTTCGGAAATAAGGCAGATTGGGAATTTTGAGCTTTTCAAGAAAAAACTGCGGCGTTATCTAATTGATAAAGCTTATTATTGCTTGGATGAATACTACAGCACTTGATACTCAGGTTGCAATTTGTGCGTTTATGTAATTATTTACTGATGCGTTAATATATACCTTGGTACCTAATTTGACTTGACTTTGTAATTTAAATATTGTATTTACGGCTTTGACTGGCTAATAATGATTATAGCCGAACTATTAATCATCTGACTGACAATTTTGTGTGACATTTAAAAATTTAATGTTTAAATAAGTTATTGCATCTCTGACATTAATCTTGAATGTATAATGATTATAATTATTATTATTATTTTGCTAATTATTACTTCTATTATTATTATTGATATATTTGTATGCCATTTACTGGCCGAACATAGTGATTCTAATGTGATGTGTTAACACAACAACGTATATACCTATGTTTCACAAATAAATACATTTGAATTTGAATTTGAATTAGGTAATGCAACGGCAACCATATCAAAAAACGACTAAATTCAGAAAATCCTTCGGTGACACAAATTTATGAAACCGAATAAGTTTAATTTATTGCTAGAGTACCCACTTAACAAAAAATTAAACAGCAGATAAGCCATAGTTAACGTAAACAAACAGGACGACGAATTATATAGGTGGGCGGTTAATTGTGCCTGTGAGTGTATATTTACTTTAATTAAAAAAAATATATATGTGTGTATTGTTTTTGACACACACACAGACGCATATATACTCTTTTGTTTATTGTTAAAGACTGTGGTCAAATTGACAATCGAACTATCTAAATAGAACTATAATTTAAGTTAATTATGGTTAAATTTCGTCCACTAGTTTTAGGTAAATGCATTATTTTCACAAAACCAAGCGTGTAAGTACGTATACACTCGTAGCTGATACACAAAATAGTTATAATTTCTTTATTCTACACTTACGAACAAACCGTGATATAGATAGAATCAAACTAAACAATTGACTAACCGGAACGAGCTGAGCGTTGTTCTCGTTCTGTCATAGTAGACAATGCGTCAATGGAAACACATGAAATGTGTTATTCTTAATATCTAAGATCTTTTCAATCTCACATGCATATTACAGTGATTTCGTATTACCGGCGAGCAATCCACAATGAACACAACACAATAGACAGATAATTCCACAAAAAACTTAAACAAGCTCAAATCGCATGGCAAAACGGCGTGTAAACGCGCACTCAACTGTGAAGATAGAATGGGTTTGAGTCGCCGTTCGACTGACTCAATCGAATTGATAAGATACGATTGTAAATACAACCAAATACTTATTTTCAATCAACACCTTTTATGATTGTAATACCTATGGTTAAAGCTGCTGAAGAAACTTGTCAACACAGAACTAACTACTACTGATTATCCTACTGCGTCGCGCTGGCCAGACGGGTTACGGTATACGGTTTTGTATCCAGCATTTTTCGGCCTTATCATTTCCTTTTGTCGGCTCTTAAGACCCCACAGGGTAAAATGGAAGTGCGACACTGTAAATCCGCCACCACACGATCACATCATCATCATTTCAGCCAAAAGACGTCCACTGCTGGACATAGGCCTCCCCCAAGGATTTCCACAAAGGCCGGTCCTGGGCCGCCCGCATCCACTGCCTTCCGGCGACCTTAACCAGGTCGTCGGTCCACCGTGTGGGAGGCCTACCAGCACTGCGCCTTCCGAAACGCGGTCGCCACTCGAGGACTTTTCTGCCCCATCGGACGTCGGTCCTGCGAGCTATGTGCCCTGCCCACTGCCACTTAAGTTTGGCAATCCGATGGGCTATGTCGGTGATATCACGATTCACATACGCCTATATAAATAAATACATATATGTTAATCGAACGATTGAAGTTTTCTAAGTAGAAAGGCTCGGTCTATAAATTACAATGCAATATATTAATGACGCGAATCAAAAAAAATAAGTAATTGAAATGATATCGTAAGAACGATAATGTTATCTAGCTCCGGTCTTTAATATACATAGCCAAAATTTAAGTGTCCACAATAGTCATATATTCTATACTGTTCTAGTGAAACCCAAAATAACGTAACGGGAAATTAATGATAGTAACGGGAACAACAGCGTAGGTTTCCTCAGACGGGCCCTGTATCAAAATATATTATGTTGGGGGGTCCAAAGAGATGGTATTTTTTTTATCATGTGTCTGCCTCGACCTCGACTGCCTCGTTGGTCTAGTGGTTAGATGTGCCGCCTTTGGATCAACGGGTCCCGGGTTCGATTCCCGGGTCGGGCAAGTGTCTTTGTCTAAACCAGAGGCACTGGCTCGGAGTCTGGGTGTCATGTCTATCTATAATATGTATGTATTTACAAAAAAAAAATGTATATAAGTAGTTTATCATCCATCTCGTTACCATAACACAAGCATTAAAATTGCTTAGTTTGGGACGAGATGGCGTTGTGTGAAATGTCCAAGGATATTTATTTATTTATTATTAACCCACTAAGTTTTCACAGTTTAATATTGTTGTGATTCGTGTAATATTAATAAAAGTTAAACACATTATATTTAATGTAGGGTATTGACACTCAAAAAAGTAAAAAGTTCAATAACAATTTGGGGCTGTACATTAATCACGTGAGGATTTTTTTAACATTTTTTATCCCCTCCCTCCCCATTGGTGATACGTGGTGAGGTTTAAGACTAAGCCCCTACACCCCGTAAAAATCACTTATATTTTTAGTACCTACAAATACTCTTACACTCAAAGGTAACGACAATACACGCCGCATTTCTGTTTAAAAATCACGCGTTTGATGAAAATATAATTACACGTGATATCTTACTATACAACCCCCTCCCCCCTTGTGATATTTCGTGATCCGAGATTATTAAAAAATCTATAATAAGCAGTAAAGTCAAAAGTGTCAAAAGATATTCGTAACGTTCCTCAGGTCACAGAGGCGAGATTCTAAAAAATATTATTAATCTTAAAAATATTCTGGATAACATTGTAGAATTGTTTGCTTTTACATTATCTGGGCCCCCTGTACTTTGGGGGCCCACAATCATTGACACGGCGATAGCTACGGCCATGAATGGGAACTTACAAAGTAAAAAAAAAATGCCTATTGAAATTTGTATTCACTAACCAGAGAAAAAAGACTTTTTGGTGTTCATCGATCCACGGCCACGCGTATATTTCGCGTGAATTCAACTAATTCTCCGAAACCAGGGGTGCGTTGTTTATCGTTTCACTGATGAATACGCAAAAATGTAACTTTGATACAACCTCCGACACTTTTTATTTCTTGGTAGCATAAAGAGTTCTAAATTCACAACACGGGGTGCCAAAGTATGTGCGAAATTAACTAGCGTATTCACTGAACAAAAATTGCTATATATCACACGGCAACGGGTACGGGCGCTAAGTTTCCAATCATATTGGTGACTGTAGGTAAACGCACGCTGCAATGGACTCCTACTCCATACCAGAACAGACAAAACATACTCCCATTGTGTGCATCTGTGGGAACAAGTGTAACAAAACACAAACAACGCGTCATTCTATGTGTATTGACTGCTTTAATAAAGTTTCACTTATTGATATTTCGTATGGTGACGGATTAAGGATACATAGTGTCACCACCCCATTTTATCATGAGGGTGTCGTAAGAGCCGACAAATTAAATGACTGGCCGAAAACCCAGCCGTAAGAGCAGGAAAACTAGTTAGGAAAATCTGTGCCAACCCGTCTGGCCAGCGTGGAACAGTTGGCTAATTACTGTCCATGTAGTTGGAGGAGGCCCGACTCAGCATTGGGTCATTTATAGGCTGAGAAGTACTAGTAATATTGATTTTCACAAACTCATGATCTTTTCAACGATACCGTAAACAAAACTGCTTTATGTAGTGCTATTCCATGTCGACCCGTATAATTACTAACATACTATATCTGTTTAAAGGTAACGTTCGGTTCGTTTGGAATTCGAGTACGCCAATGTATAAGTAGGCTAATTTCCCTCCTATAATTGGTGGAAGCCCGACTCAGCAGTAGACTTTTTTCGGGCTGACAAGAGAGACAGAAGGGAGTATATAAGTAAGAGTAATCATTTAAAAACCCTGTACAGTCCTCGCCAATCTTTATGGCCGCTCTGAATGTAGCCGTGGGTACGAAATTGCGCATCGTACATTTCATAACCAATACGCACGTAGCTCACTCACACTAAGACGCGGGTGGCGAGGACGCTTGCGGGTGCCTCCCCGCCCCACGTACGTCTCGCTGATACCTGATTTTGTGTTAAGCGCAGCGTAATGCGGCTACATTGAGGGCGGCATTAAAGATTGACTGTACGTAATATAACTTCTTACAAAGACATGCCTACTTAATCGTTGTTATGAATTCTTACGACCTGTACTGTGGTTTCCTTTCAAACGGCCCATCATAATAGGTTTCCAGAATAAAAACATGAGAACACTCGCTGATAATTGCCTATTGAAGGCGAGGTATGCAAGTTCCCATTCTTACCTAACTACTATTACAACGGATGCATCGACTGTGACACGCGGTTACATCTCTCGCATGACGTTAGCTGCTTTCACAGTTTTTTTCGAACCATGTTTCCCATAAGACGAGGAATAACATAGGATTCATAGAAAGTCTCAGTCTACAAACACACAATGGTGTTCAAGTTGCGACTGCGTTTCGGAAAGCGCAGTGCTGGTAGGCCTCCCCCACGGTAGACCGACGACCTGGTTAAGATCGCCGGAAAGCAATGGCTGCGGGAGGCTCAGGACCGGCCTTCGCGGAAATCCTAGAGGGAGGCCTATGTCCAGCAGTGGACGTCTTTTGGCTGAAATGGTGATGAATGGTGTTAACAAACGTCTAACTCTGCTTGATGTTGGAGTGCCCATCCTAATACAACATGTGACGTTCTCAGTGCTTCGAAGGGCAAGTAAAACTGTCGGTCTCGCTGCCGTTCTAACGTCTATAGCAGTTAATAGGCAACACGCAAGTGAAAGCAGATTATCGTGTGCTCCAACTTTGTACCAACTAAAATACTAGTTTGTTTTGTGACAGGAGCCGGTTTCTACCCCCTGTATAAGAGTATATATGCATAACTCCGTCACAAATAAACCCTTCTTTACTCGATCTCTATCTTTTAGATAGTCAAACGGAAGTTTTATGAAAATCGGTTCAGTGATTTGGTTTAGAACTTAAAATATAGAGATTAATAAACAATTGAATAAAAGTTAATGTGATAAATAATTTGATGATTTTGCACACATGATGCACTAAACACAACAACAAGTCTAACAATAAATAACAATAAAACTTTTAACAAAAACAAATTAACTAAAAATCAACCATTTGAAGTAAGTTAACATTTTGTGTGTGTTAGTATAAGCTCCAAAAATACTTTAAAATTGTATTCATGTATAAATTATAGCATAATACCAAAAAAGTCTTTCCTAAACCCACATAATATATACTTTTCATGAACTTGGTTACATACATTTTATAAAAAAAAATCAGTTAGTGAGCAAAAACAAGTTAAGTACAATGTACACAAATCATGACCAAACAGAAACTTGATTGACATGAAAATGAACTTCTTATATAAGCGCTTTACAAAATGTTATTTTAATGATAGCGAGAGTGATAAGCAGGTGAACGTTAGCACAGGATTCGCTTAATAATACACGGAAAAGCTGATAATGTATGTCAGTAGCAAAAGATGATAGAGAGCGAGTGATCAAAATACCCGATACGGTTGCCAACTGTGCCTGATTTCACAAAGTGCTTTGTTATCAAGAAAGGTTTCCAGAAAAAGGCTGCATAATGTAACGTTGTAGACGTCACCCAAAAGAATTTCACTTATACTAATCAGTTTGGTTCTCTCAAAAGAATATGACTGTTCATTAATTATAATATTAGATATGAATATTGGAAGCAATAAGGAAACTTATGCATGGCCCAAAAATTTAGTAAATATATGCGCATTACATATTTAAAGTATCTAGAGAAAGCAGAATTTAAAAACATGTGCGTTGGTCATTTCTAATTTTAAATGTGCGTGTACGAGTGTATGCTCAACTTTCCGGTCCACCACACACCTATTTTAAAGCAGCCAAAGTAATACACGCAGTTGGCAACCTGGGTAACCAACTACGAATGCTCTATACCTCTATCAAGGAGCAACGTCCTGATGACACGAAAGTACAGCCTGCCGAATCTGTCGCGCGCAACGTGGTAGAGGAAGTCGGGGTATTCCCCTAGGCACTCGCGTAGCTCCGCGTCGGGTAGAAGGCTCAACTCCTGGAATAGCTCGCGATCGAAGCCGGGCGGCGGCGAGGCGCGCGAGACCCCCGCGCCACCCGCTCCCGAGCCAGTACAGCCCTCCGCCGTGACGTGCCCGAACCGCGACCATCGGGCCTCGCCCGATTTCTCCACACCCTTCTGTACGGTCACTACACTTTCCCGTACAAAGATATCACTATTCGCTCCACTATGAAACGACTGTTATTTTATCACTGGAATTTTGTCCAAAGTCTGCTCAGTGTCTTTCACCGGACGAAACACTTGTTACTGACATTTTACCCGGTGCAAAAACCGATCCTCGTTTAGGTTTACTCTCTATCTAAAATGAAACTGTCGTTGAAAACTACATCGCGACTTACGGCACAAAGAAGACTGACGAACCATTTTACACTTGGTTGAAGTTTAAATCAATATGTACACTGAAGTAGCACGCCTGAAATGTATCGCGAATCGTGGCGGCCAATTTAAGAATGTAATGGAGCATGTTTTACGGTCCGCATTTATGTAAATAAGATACTGGAAAATATATATGCAACACGCTCAGGTGGTCAAACGAGTCAGTCAAATTAACTCTGTTACGAAATGAATAACGTGCGAAACACGAATACCGCAAGCACGTCATCAATTTATTAATGTTAAAAAGAATATCTACATAAAGAGTAGACTTTGTTTTGTGACTGAAATACCCCAACCCACTCAATAAATCGGAACGAGGCTAAAGCGAGGCACACCTATTCTACAGCACCTACACTATAATGGCTTAATAAATAGGTCAGTAAAATAAATAACGATTATACTCAGACATGGGAATTCACTATACTAAATTAGGAATGCAGGTCAAACCTGATACAAACTATATGAATTCTTAAAATTATGAGGAACGATCTATCAATTACCTCCTGCCAAACCAACCAACCAGCTAGGCACTACAGTTACTGTCCTATATTGAATCTAAGAACGACTCGGTATTGGCTTATTACTAGAAGATGAACGATTCAAACTGGGTTTATTTAGTAGGCCACTTTGGAAAGAAATGCCATTGCAAACCACAAATTGTACCTTAATTCGATTCGAGATTCGATTTTTCGAGACACGTGATACTTTGTACTTATCAAGAACATGACAGTTCCAATGCTACTTTAGGAACTATTGAATATCCACTTGTAAAGATGCCGCCTTTTGTAAGGCCAAATGCGTGGTTATATAATGTGACACAGGGAATGAACGTCTAAAAGAGTATTCTACTCAGAGATAAAGGTTTTTTGTCTTGGGCGAGCTTGAATTCTTCGCTGTACTCAGGACTATGGTATTTGGTCCGTGGTTCGATTCCAGGATCGGGCTAGTATCTTTGTGTAAACCAGAGGCATTTGTTCGGAGTCGGGGCGTGTAATTTGCGTTCGTGAATTTCATGTATGTAAAACGGCCTCCGATACAGGTTACATGTAATGTACGGATATCGGTTAAAAAAATATATATAACCTAGAATACATCGATAGCTCCTCCACATATAAGGAAATAAACCTACTGCACCACGTTAGCCAGAGGCGGCCTTTAATATTACTTAATCCATATGATGAGTAGTTGGTGTGTGCAGTAAAAATATACCTAAAGATTTTCTCATTTACTCAAGCCACGAGTTGCGTTGCGTAATCTAATGCCTATTGTGAAATAAAAAATATTTATGCA
This sequence comes from Clostera curtula, assembly GCA_905475355.2. Classification (NCBI taxonomy): domain Eukaryota; kingdom Metazoa; phylum Arthropoda; class Insecta; order Lepidoptera; family Notodontidae; genus Clostera; species Clostera curtula. The sequence goes on along the minus strand of FR997797.1, from coordinate 9,382,657 downwards.
AGACTACTTATCAACATATTCAGGCCTTGTACGGAAGTAAGCTAAAAGCATTAATATAAAGAATTACGTTTTCAACAGCACGTTTAGGCTCAGTTGTAACTGAAGCTTGTCGCTTGGTAAATTTGAGCTCAATTATCTCAAGAGTTAATGAAGTGTAACCCATCAGTTTTGCCAAGTATTTTAATGGGCGTTTCACGGTCAGCTTTACGAAAAACAAATGCACTAACGGAATAATTGGTTCGTCAAGTTCAATTTTCGCAGCTACGTTTTTAATGAGTTTACACTACTGACACAGTTTAATAATAAGTTACAAGTAACAATTTCACTACGTAATTAAATGCTACCGCCACTGTAGTTATGCAGATGTCCGGCGAAGAAGAAATTTTGTTTGGTTATTTTTTTGTGTTAGTGTAATTGGTGTAAGGGCGAAGACAACCTTCCAGCCTTGTTTATAGAAAAATATTGACTGAAGACAATAAAATTTTCAACTAAAGAATTAAACTTCTGAATGTGAAAATATCTGAGTATTCATTTTGATCCTAATTTCATTCTACTGAGCTTTAAAAGCCAGATAAATTAACGGGCTTAATATACGAGTTAGTTTAGGACTGTTTTGTCTAATATATCGCTATAATGCTTTTACTTGATATGATTAATGAAGTGGTTTGTTATACCTACTTTCATTTTACGATACCCTGGTTCTATCGATCCCTGCGTTAAATATTAAAATATAGTTACAGGAACAATAAAACTTAATTTATCGTATTTATTTTATGAAATGAACCGTACAACGGAGGAGCTAAAAGTTACAATAACCTTTTTCACATTCCTGTTCAATAATTTGACTAAGCAGTTTTATGACTGATTTTTGAGTTTTGTTGCTGAAACCTTGCCAATTATTTCCCAATTTTCAAGCTTGAATATAATATAAAACAGGTCACATATTATTCTCCATAAATCCTGTATTAAATTACTCTTAAAATATCCATAGAAAATTGGCAGTTATTGCATGGTATCGATATTGCACAGGTTTGGTGATGAAGGTCGATCCGCACGTGATTCCGAGTGACGTCAACCACCTTTATATTAGATCAAAGGGAAATGCAAAGGCAAACACTTTATATTTATTTTCATTGAGCGCGAACGTACAGGCGTTGATGATTGAATTCGGAAATTTTAAATTATATTTTTATATCGATAGTGACTGTTGTATTTTTTTCATGTCTGCTATAATAGATTTTTTTTGTAGATTATTACATTTAATTATATTACCAAGGTGGGTTTAACCACGTTTCGTACGAAAGGACATTTTAAATGACCTTTGCCTAAAACAAAAGGTTTGTTTTGTCACAAATATATAGATGGCATTCAAAACGTAGTAATAGTATTTTTTACTAATAACGGTCATAAGCGTGTAGTATGATTGAGCGTGTAGTAGAGTATGGGATATCGTATGATTTGTCTTTCAATATATTTAAAGTATGGATAAAAGAATAGTCAAATTTAGACGCGCACGCAATATTAGAGTCGTTTGAGAAGGTCATAATAATATTATTGACTTCTCCAGATAATTTATTAACAAGACAATGTCGTTTGTAGGTATTTTTATCACGGGGTAAATACAACACTGTGTTTGATTATTAGTAGTCATATGGATTATCTACAAATGAATAACTAAAGCAAAACTCCCGGTCCTATTTTAAAGAGTGTTTAAAAAAGCTTAGCTTTAGTTTAATTTAAGTTACGCTAACTTTAAAACATTACGTCACACGGCGTGAGTTCACGCTTAATTTTACAAACGTTTACAAATTTACATAATGTGCGAAAAAAATGTCAAGATGCCGATTTTAAATGGTCAATTAAACGAGAAGAAGTTTAAAATATGTGTAAAACGCACACTATGTAGGCAGGCTTATTATAAATTAGATGAATATGTCGATGATAAAAATGCTTGGCGAAATGCTGGTCCAGCTTCGCAGCCACACTGAAATAGTCTTATGTGGTCTTCATATTTTGCTACTCCTTTTTTTGTAATAATTATTTAATTCCGGACTTTCACTAGTTCTTTTATTGACATGTACCTTTCTCATAATATTATTTTTGACATCATGGATTTATTAAATATTCATGTTCCTTGTTTTTTTTTTACCACTGAGTAGGACTAATTTGTCTTTGTTTTTTTTTATATCGAGTATACAGGACCTTCGTATTATACAGGACCTTTATCATTTTATTTTGTATAATTGTTTAGAAGTTTAGAATTGTAAATGTGAGCACTATGTAGTCACCGTATTTATATAACTTATCATATAAACAAGCAGTTGAGAGTATGTCATGCTCGCTTAAAGGTCATGCTGGTGGTGTCGTGTGTGTCGGGTCCTTCGGTTCCCTAAAATATGGTTGAGCTGGGGGATGGCTGGCACATGCGTCATGCTCGTGAACGGGTGCCGCCAGTTGGGGCCGGTCATCCCTTAACTGCTATTGACATACCTACATAGCTTTATATTGATCTCCTGGACACTTCTGTTGTGCAATATGTTACATTGTCCTCACATCTTAGCTTACTATAAATAAACACGAAATCAATGTAACCCAATCAGATGCTTGTAACAGAAAATATGATAAAAAGAGTGTCCATGGAGTTTCTTGCCTGTTCTTCTCCATAGGATCTACTTTTTGGAACATGCAACTAGATTCCTAACTTCACTTTTGACTTTTCAAAAACACCAGTAAATAGGTTCAATTGAAATAAATGATTTGAGTTTGAGTTTGAGTTTGAATCTCCTGGTCATGGTCACTCTTAATGATCGTTTATCGCCGTTGACTCTAGTTCACCTTCCGACATCAAAGACACAGTGCGGACTGGCTTGTCAAGTGCAGACAAGTTCATTTTCCTTCCTATTACTTCACTTTCCGTCTAAATCATTTTATTTTTTATTGCGCAGGAAGGACCTTGAATGTCAATGCTACAAATTTTTTTAAACATCTTTAGTCAATTTCGCAAACTAAGGTTGACATGAGTTTTCTTAATACATATATTTTTATTCTCTCCAAAAAGTATATATAATTCAGTATTTTTTTAAAATGAATATTGTTAAGTTCATCATATATACGGATAATTGTTTTAAGTAGTTGACATACCAACTAGGTAAAACCTAATACAGTTCGATTAAATTAAATTGAACGATAACGATAACACATATAATTTGCTTACAGTTTAGATGTATCTATAAACTATATGCTCGATTTATATTCATAAATAGAGTTTGGTTAAATATCAGCAAAGTTAGGAAATAAAAACAAAGTTGCGAATTCGCGCTTATTTCTTGTATTTATCTGTTACCACAACAAAAACGGCACGGACAGGGCTTCGAATTTTCAGGTCAATAACTATGAACGAATTTAATAAGGAGCTCCTATCAATGCCATTCAATGGTCTTAAATTCACTATAACAATACTTCGCACAGCGAGAAACTGAAAGTAGGCTAACGAAACATGACGTAATATATTGGCCCTGTACGAAATCAAAGAACATGTTCATTCGTACTATTTACTAAGTACCAGAGAAGTCTGTATACAGCACACAATCATTTGCGTCGAGTCCCTCGATTACTGTATTGGTCATCGCTTCGTCATTCGAATGCGAAAGAACATTGCGTGTAAAGTAACAATATGAATAATGATCAACAACGGTTATGCGCACGGCATCACCAAACTATTCGGATTATCTAGGCTTTAAAATCGAGACAGATAAAATCGATGCAGAAGTTCCAAACAATCAAAAGTCGCAAAATGAATTATAGAAAAGGAAATATCTCGATTAAAAACGTGTCAACTCCCAGATGCATACACCGATTAGGCAAACGACAAAGCGAATTCCACAGTAACCGCTGAAATTACACACAAAACAACCTTTATCTCAAAACGAGACGATTTCTTTTAGTAACGGTTCCAGCGTTTGAGGCCACTGGTATTAAACTTTCACGATCAAGTGCATACAGCGCGAGGGAACTATTTACGCGATCGCGACACATATGTATACGAACGGTATCGGCATGAATCGGCACTGGACGGCCAGTGACGCGACGTCCACTTCCTTCGATACCATACTCAAAACTAATACGAAATTAGAATTTCTACCACGACTATTTTTACTCGTCAACACGGAACGCCTACCACACTTTAAGAATCTCACCTGTGTACCTCGTATAAAGTCTAGTAGGTTGCATTTATTTATTTGTACCTACTAGGTTTTACTGTCCGTGTAGTGGCGTTTTAGAATGGAAGTAGTAGAAGAAGTTTTATTTTGTAGAAATTATTATTTTTAAATCCCTACTAAGAAGAGAAAAACAAGGACGTGGATAAACATGACGTCATAGCACCTGAACCAATTGTACCACCATATATTTAATTAAAAAGTATTTTACTGGAGAGGATTCGGAGGTATTCGATTAAAATCGACACGACCGTTTGACAATTACCATCTTATCCCGGGTTTCGTAAAACGTTCAGTTAAGGGTACCTATATTCAAATGATTCGACTATTGTTCTTGCAGTAATTAAACGATTTGCTCAACTGTGGTTCATTAACTTAAGAATGACTTATTTTTGTTACGACCGTGATAAACTAAGTCCATAAGGTCAAAATAGTTAATTGTTTACAGACACGTCATAATCTGAATGTATGTAAATTATGCTACATTCTACTAGAGCTGAGAAGTAGCTTAGCCCAAAAACGACCCACTGTTGAGTCGGGCCTCCTCCAACTACATGGAGGGTAATTAGCCTCGTGTGCCACGCTAGCAATTCAGCATACGCTTAGGTTTCGTATCAAGTTTTCCGTCTCTTGTGGCTAGGTTTCTGGCCTTGTCATTTCCTATTGTCGGCCCTTACGACACCCTCGGGGTGAAAAGTGGTGACACTTTGTATTCTAAATCCGTCACCACACGGAACCAACATTATTATAATTACATTAATATGAATTTCCAATACTAGTAAGGAAGTTAGGCGTTAGACAAAGATAATTTGACAGTTAGAGATCGTGGTCTAGCAAACAGTGGGGATCGCAATACATCTGCAGTCTCTTCTACACAGCCACGTTCCACCAAGCGCATCTAACAGTGAGTAGATTAAACACTAACAGGTCGTCTAACCATGAAATACCGGTTGCCCACTAGATGGGCCGAGGGGGGCAGGCGGCAATCGCTTGTAAATACTGGTAGTTAGCCAAAGCCGCTTAGACTGATGACTGACTGACCAACCCCAATGAAAATGGAACAAGGCGCGGCAGAAGAAAGCCTTAATTAAAATGGTTCATTTCTTTTTGGTTCTAATTGATTGTGACTGATGTGATGGGTCCTTGCCCTCTGGGTTCTTGCCAGTTCTCAGCAGTGGTCCCGTTCCGAACTGGTGGTAAACTAAAATATATTACTTTGTTTTGTATAATTTTAATGTGTTGACAATTTGTAAGTGTCCATTGTGTCCTATACAAAATAAATTATTTAAGTATGATTTTATAAAAAAAAATACTATTATGTATTAAAGGGTTTTGAGATTTTTTTAAAGTCCTAAATAGTCTGAGGGCGCATAGTGGCTCAAGCCAAATTCAGCATTAATACCGATTGAATCTAGCATTGCTAAATTGACGTAAAATCGTGGCTTTAAGCATGACGAATTTTGTTGCACCGGTTTATTTCCTATTTAGCTGCAAGTTTTACACTTTTAATATTGAAATAACTGAAAATATCATTAAGTCTATAGAATCATCGAAAGTTTATTAATGCAATTATCGATTACCGACGGCATTAATGCGACGTTTTCCGTAAACTCTCTCTACAGAACTTTCACGTTAGTATTCATTAGTAATTAGATAGTTCTTGGAATTCAAATTGAAAGATGCAAGTAGGTATTATTCGGGTCACACTTCTCTCTTATGGGGTTTAAACTATAAAATGATGAAATTAATACGCACTAGGTGTGCGTTACAAACACCACACATGATTAAGATGTTTATGCTTAAAAATACTCGTACAAATTATTTGTACAGATGTGTTTTCGTTTGTATAACTACATAATAGCAAGCAAACGTTTGTATTACAAGAAAGCCCTTTTCTCACGTATATTAAAACACAACGCGACAGTATATTTAAATCCTAGCTGTGAAATCTGAAACTTGAAGTGTTCTATACATGGGATTAGCAGGTAGAACTGCTACTTGTCTCTGTAAGCAAGTGGAAACCTAACTTATGCGTTAACATCGTCAGTCACTGACTGCAACTATTGTTCTCTTTTTTATCTTCCACCCACGTGCCCCAAACTCGGTAGCAAAATGTAGGTAGGCTCTGCAAGTTCAATCACATGATGATACCAACTAATCAAACTTTACTAAAAAGCATTCTTGCAAACCAATATATTACTATTGTATGTGCCTAATATACTATCAAAGCGCAATATTTATTACTCGATATGATCTTCAACCTTCAATAAAGGTATTACACACATATTTTTGATATCAATAAATATACGTAAATATTATTATGTATACAATTGCGCATAAGTTATACGAAATAAATACGATCAATATTTCATTCAAGCCTAACTACACCAAACCAACACGTACTGCAGTTACGTTATTTCTGCATAGTTACTACTCAACATGGTAATAATGAACATAATAATTATGCTCTCACGGTCAAGATAACAGATCTGGCACACAGCTGTTGCGCGATGGAACGTCGAGACGGCGACGCCGACTCCCAAACCACCCCCAATCGATGACGCGTTGCCAATGTACCTTCTACACAGATACACAGCAAGAATTAAATCAGACTCGAAATAGACAAGCACTAAACCGCTATCAATGAATCTTACGTAAGATTATTCACTATTCACTAAGTAATTAATATAAACACTAATGTAAAAAAAGGGATAAGTAATGTGAAGTGCTTATTTAGGCACATGGGGTATTAGAGGTCCGGTGCACCGATGCACCTCCCTATGTTTAGCGCGTATCGGGGCGGTGCGCGTTGCGCGCTGCGTGCGACGCAAGACGTTTTTTGGTGTCGCGTATCGATCGGTCTGCGGCGCGGCGATGAGCGACGAGCGAGCACACGTGCCGCGTGGCTACCGGCGCGACCGGCACTGGTGGTCGCGCGCTAGTGTTGCTAGCTTACGAGCTAAACTCCACTGAATACTAGAAATAATTAGCAGTTGGTAGAATTCAATCAATTATAATTGTGACAGCTTGCTTTTCACCAAACCTCATTTGCACAAAAAGAAACTGAATGATTACAGTTAAAAAATCAATTATAACAACAAATTAGAAATAATACATTTTTTTTATTAAAAATGTGTTCTGGCTTTTTTTTACATCTGGAAGTTGTTAAGTTTGCAGTTAGCTGTTGTTAACAGTTAACTTGAGCACATACTTTTATAATATTGCTTACATTATACAGTGAGTTTATGTGAGATGCTTAACGCATTTTCATTTATAATCGACTTAAAACAACCTAAATCTTTTAAAGACTACAGACCATATACTGACAAGTAAACGTAGAATTGAATGTAAAGCGATAACCGCAGATTTGGCAACACAGTCCTGCACCATTATCCCGCGCAGGCGCTATGCTGCCGTCTGTGACTGTCTACATGATTGGCATACCGACCACCGGCACACGAATACACCACCTACATAAACAATGTGGCCACAACACCTTTAATTTATGAAGCTAGGCTGGATGATCGTTATGGAATGTAGCCCTTAATTAATCATAGCCAAGGGCGAAATATTTAGTTTCTAAACTTACAAAACGTTTACATCTTGTTAAAATGTTTAAGTAGCATACTTAAACATTTTAACAAGATATTTGATAATTTGCTAAATATTACTTAAAACACTTCATTTAGATAAAAAAAAATGTTATTCGAGAAAAACATTGTAACCGCAGTATTATATTTAATTTTAAGTTCGTAAATGACATTCGTTTTAGGCTAGTTACAAAATAATAACATAATTTTAAATTACCTTTTTCAGCGATATTAGTTAATAATAAACTGAAAAATGAAGTAAACAATTACAAAAAATAAAGACATTTACATCAAAAGCCATTTTGTTTTTTAATTTATTATTATTTTTATGACTTTCTGAAGGTTTTTAGTTACAGCAATTTCGAAGTAGGGTATAGGCCTATTGTGCCACACTGGCCAGATTGGTTAATACAGGGTTTCGTATCAAATTTTTCTTCTCTTGCGGCTAGGTTTTCGGCCTTGTCATTGCCTTTTGTCTGCTCGTACGACACCCTCAGAATGGACTGGGGCAGCTCTATAAGTAAATTACACTACATTCTGCGATTTTTTCATAATTGATGGTGATATATACACAAACTGTTTATACAATTGTTACCCCGAAATAAGGATAAAGCCCTGTTGTATACCCTATTTATTTAACCACCAACAACGTGTTCACAGAATTTTTGTTTCTACATTGTAAGTAGGTGAACAACGTCTTATTATTAAAGGTTGCTTATCCTCGTGGATCGATAACAAACGCCACCTATACCATTGACCGTGAACTATTTGTTGGAATTAGATAACAATTCTTGTCGAGCGCTTGATACGATCGTAATTATTTTGTTAACCAGACGCCGATAAATGTTTTTATCGAGCAATCACGCACCAACTTAATTACATCTAAAATTAGTTGACAGAAATATTTAATGAGTTTCGCGTGCCGCCACACTGTAATAGAATTGAAAACGCGGTGAAGTTTGATTGATTTGTTTTTTTTTTAATACCATACGTACCCAAACTTTAACGTATTTGTATTGACAGGTAAAATTTATTTGATGTATACGTACTTAAAAAAAAAACAAAGTTATTGTATTTGTTTATAATGTGTGTGAAGCACCGTAATCTAAAAATACAACAAGATGCCCGCCACCCTGTAGATATGCTACAAATAGGCCGACCGACAGGAACAAGAAGTAGGCCAGATGAAACATCCTCCCAAAAAGAAATTTGATCGTTTAACGAAGTACTGGCTTTTAGTATTATGCCTTATCATTATCATTTTCCATAACGGACATTAATGTAAAAAATAACATATGTCATTACTGCACTAAACAAACCTTTGTACTTATTTATTCACTTACGCAATTTTATATGTGAGTGAATCATTTTAAGTGGTTTTATCTGAGTTTGTGGATTCAAAACTTATGATTTATTAATACGTTGTTAACACGATCCGTGTCTTACGTCTGAATAATGATTAAAACAGGAACCTCCTAACCTCTACTCCATCCATCGTGTTATATAGTCTTTTTGAATCAAAGAAGTAAGAATACGAAAATAAATGAGACCTATTTTTTTTTTATATAAAAAATAAGCGACATGCCATACTCACGGAAGTAATTAAGAGTCTCCCTGATTTGATCAGGTGTAAGTGCGAGGTCTTTTGGGTCGACGGCTAAAGCAGGCGATGGTATGAACCAATCTTGATTCTCGTATCCTGAAAAAATGCAAATTAGTTTAGTAAGTCAAACTGGTATTAATACCTCGTCGGATTAATGGGGGTGACTAAAAGCAGTTTGTAATAAATATATGCACTGTATTAACTTCATTTAGTTAAATAATAAATAAGAATATTAAATTAATGTATAAACACTAAAAATACCTCGAAACAAGAGTATTAAACTTGATACTAAATCTGCAAAGAATCGTCTGGTTTAATATAAATTTCCCAGAGTTATTTAGGAGCTGCGATGATATTGTTGAGAAAGGAACAATGAGCGATTATTTTTGGGTTATAAAGTCCTAAGCGGAGAAATTCATTTTCCCAACGGATTTGAAGACTTCACATGACGTATACCGCATTCGATAAGAAGATACGGCAACAGTTGATAAGGGCAACATTGAATAGTGTTTCAGAAATAGTCAACAACAACGGCAGTCTACAATCGCACAAAACGTGTTACATGTGCATGACTGTTAAATATGATGGATACATTTCGTATGGGCCCTACACACGATCAGTACGCATTACGCGTGATAGCGTCACAGGAAGTGATTCACGATCTCTGACTGCTCTGTGCTCAATTGAACTGTGTTGAACCAGATTAACCTAGCCTACATTCACGCAAATGTCGAGCAACTAGGATAGACTAAAATAAACTGATTTAAATTTACACCTCTCGACACCTTGTAGTGAAAGATAATTAGTGCATATGCAAATAAAACAAGTCTTGGAAACGAATGAATCCACCCCCGATCAGAGCGCTTGCGTGTCGAGTTCTTAATCGAGAATAACTTCTACATCACCAAAACTTTACGCTATATACTATGTTTATAGCTTGCAAATTAAGAGCAGATGATAAAACAGTGAAATCAAATAGATACAATTGTCTGTAACGACAATAATGCTAGTAAATTGTTCTAACAAAAACTACCGCAAGAATATCATGCATGTTTCGAAATTTTACCTGGAGTGTGCAGCAAGTTTTCCCGAACCAAAATATGTCCAATAAAAACTAATATTTACTAAGAAGGCTTTTTTAATACACTCTGTGTCACCACGTCGAAGATTACCTAAGAAGTGACATAGAAAAAAGTGTATAATGATAGGAATGTGTGATCGCTTGGCAGCGCCGAGCTACAAGATGCCATGGTACGTCCATCAGTGGGACCGGTCTGGAATGCTGCACCGCGTAGCGGGATCTAGTAATGGGCTTGTGTATAGCGATTGGATTTATAGACAAAGTATCTGCCTATTTATGGGTTGTATTATTAATTCAGTTTATGATCGAAGCAGCACTATATAATTAACTAATTACGCATGCTCATCCGCAATCGGCAAATAAATGAAATGAAAAGAACGTGAAAAATTGCAGCTCGCAATGTCAATGTTCATTGGGTAGGCTGTTTTGTGAGTATGTTATCCGTATGCATACAAATAAAGTACCTTATCAAGATGATCACTACATAGTATAAAACAAAGTCGCATTCTTCTGTCCGTCCCTATGTATGCATAAATCTTTAAAACTACGCAACGGATTTTGAAGCGGTTTTTTTTTATAGATAGAGTGATAGAAGGGGAAGGTTTATATGTATAACCCACCCCCGCTTTGCACGGGCGAAGCCGGGGCTGGCCACTAGTTGAATATAAAATTGATATTGTTCGTATATTTTCATCAGAATTTCTATTAGAACACGTTTATAAACACCACTTTTTTAAACACAGTCAATGTTTCTGTGGGATAATTCATTCATAAATTCATATTTTAATTTAGATGTTTAAATTTCCGAACCCCTACTCTTTTCTCGTAATTAAAAATAGTGGTTTACATATAAGCACACCATATCAGAAACTTCACTCTGATAACTTTTAATGAAACCCAATCACAATCAAAATTGATAAAAGCGGAGTTTCCAAAGAACTACCTTACAACATTTGATAAAAAAAAACGTATATCTCGATTGCTTCAAGGCGTGCAGTTTGCAGGATTCAAAAGTTACGCCATCTATTGGCTTGCGGCTACTTCGAGATGTTTATCCAGCACAGTAAGAGCAAAGGGCAGTTGATATTATGGTATACATATATCGGACCGGTCGGTACCCTGGGCAAACGGGCGATGACTCTCGCAATGAGACACCATTATTAATAGCGTCTGGGAACGGCGCCGGCGCCGGAAGGAGCTAACACTTACTAACCCTGCATAGCCAGTTTGGCTCACGTGACCCCTTGCCGACACATTGAATTTATTCAGAGATACGCTTCAAGTCTGCATTCGTTCTACGCACATGGATGTTAGATAGAAAATTTTAAACGTCTATGATTTATTATAAAGTCGGAAACCTACAGAAGTGATGGGCGTAAAAGAGAAAGTCGTATACTTATTTTATTACTAATTCATACTGTATATAACATAAATACCAGACACGAACTAGATAATCTACTCTAATTTCGCAGGTATTTAATTGTTGAGACTCATGGGTAGAAAAGCAAATACTCCCAAAATTACACAACCAGTGCTAAAAATTTAATAACATTGGACGAATAGGAGGCACATTTCATTAATTGAAAACTTTCCTAAAACCTTAATCTTTCCACAGATAATTGACAACAATGGGAATAGAAGAAAAGCTACTAAAAACGAAGTAATAACGATCACAATCTATACTTATAATAAATCTGTAGAGAGGTCAATTCTGTACATGAAATATTTTTCCAAAATAACTATCAGCGGGTGATTAGTGATCGATACTGACGCCAAAAATGCAATCAGTAAAATTTTTGTCTGTCTGTCTGTCTGTCTGTCTGTCTGTCTGTCTGTCTGTCTGTATGTTCGTTATAGAAACAAAAACCACTCGACGGATTTCAACAAAACTTGGTACAATTGTTCTTCATACTCCTGGGCAGGTTATAGTATACTTTTCATCACGCTACGATCAATAGGAGCAGAGCAGTGAAGGGAAATGTTGGGAAAACAGGAGAACTTACTCCATTTTTTAAGCTTCCGTCGCGTGTGCAGCCTTAATAGTTAAAGATACACAGAAACCATGTATGACGGAAATGTTCTCCTTAAAATTATATAAAAAATATTCTACGACAGCAAATGTCTATCTTTTATGGTTGACTCACAATAACACGTGTAACTCCCGATAGCTTAGCAGTTCAGAGCTTTCTGATTATATTTGTCTACTCTTACGTTTATAACACTCTTAATCATCCCTAATTAATAAATGTTAACATTATTACCTATTTCATAAAAAAAGAATCATAGAAATCGGTACAGAAACACCAAAGTTATTCATGAAATACGCTAATAAACCATCGCGCGTGATTACTGAATCATGCTATAAGGATTATTTTTGTGTAACCGTCGCATCGGGTCGCGCGGTAGGTTTAAAAGGGCGGGCGATCCAAACGCGAACTTCATACAATATTTGGATTTGGCTGATGATGCGAGTAGACGTTCCGAGTATTCGCCCTTATTGACAGGCAATATTGTTTATCAGCGCGACTTTTAGTCTTTACAATAATTTAGTTTATTTAATTTTCTTTTGTTGTTATTTCATAAAATAGGTATTAGTTATTTTGGTGGCGTGTTATATTCGTTCAAATTACAAATTATTATTAATTAACATTTTATTTCTTTTTAGGTGAAGTAGTAATAGGTCAGTAGTAGTTAGTTAGTAGTAGGTAAGTTTTGGTTAATTTATATTCAGTTTTTTTTATAATAATAATAATAAGTAAGTAATAGCGTAGGTACTTTTATTAATTAAAGGTATAGGTATTATTAATTATGTTATAGGTATTTAGTTTTAAGTGAAGTAGGATAGTTTACCCGGAAGCTTTGCGCTGAAGTATTTTCGTTGTATAGGTACTTAAGCCTCATGTGAACGTGATCTAAAGAATATTACCAATACATTAACTTAAATAATACACAAGGAATTACACACTGACGGAGTTGCGGGCACAGCTATCTATATCTATATATATAAAACTCTTCCGTTACTGAGTGACTGACAGACAACGCACAGCCGAAACTAATGGCAGTAGAGAGCTGAAATTTGGCCTGTGTGTTTGTTGGGAGGAGTAGGCTACCACTAAGAGGATTATTGGAAATTCCCTCCCAACGGGGATAAATTGTTTTTTTCCGGAAGTCATTATTCCACGCGGACGAAGTCGCGGGCAAAAGCTAGTAATGAATATTTATTTTATGTAGTTTTAACAATTGAAAATTTCCCTTTTACTTTCACATAGAAAGATTACAACATTAGCATCGCAAATCTGTTGACTGCGGTACCTAACACGTTAATTTCTATGAAGAGACATTCAATAATGAGCTTTATTTCGATATCACTAAGGTTTGTTCGCGAACTCTTAAACTACAAGCCATGTTCTTCTAGCAAGACCTTGCCATTTCACTTAGTGTCATGTGCTCTGACGTTAGTGCAACATTTCACAGATCAAAGTCTGTCTATTTGTACAGTCAGTATTCATATATCATAAGTATGACTGAAATCTTTGGGCAGGATATCTTTGGAATATTGCAAAAGACTTTTGTTACAATCTGCCGATGACAGATATTCACTCTTGGATACAGGCACAGATCATAGATAGAGATAAACTCGTAATACCAGCCTAATTGCGTAAACGAAAACGACAAAGAGAGGTTTATATTTTGTTACATTTTTTCTCATTTCATTTCAGTATTGAAGTTGCTTTTTATGCATAACTACGATGTCACTCAAAAATACCCAAATTTGCCCAAATTTGCTAGTTCATTTCATTCAAGTTTTATAGCAAATCGGTTTACGATTAATAAAATTCTTTGGGGTCAATTCAAAGCTCAATTGAAAAAAAAATTTTTTCTAAATCGGTTCATAAATGACGTACAAATTGCACATTAAAAAAAACGGACGAATTCGATTAAAAATAATACCATTGCTGTTACATAACTTTCGTAAAACATGCCGCAGTAATTTCCCATTTGCAATGATGTGCAGAAACATCTTAACGCGTACAAGTAGGCTACGTTCCAGATTCTGAACATTGACCTGAAGAAATTTACGCAAACCACTGAAATAAAACTAGAGCGACGGCGAAAGAAATGTATGAATTTACTTAAGGCTTTCTTCAGTGACGTTTTATGAGGACACCCATGTTTATACTATGCTAACTTTTGATTGCGCTTCCGATTGATTCGGCACTAAGATCTAGATTTTAAGTTATTGCTTCCACTATTAAATTGATAGCATCACATTCACTTTCCTACAGTGGCTCTAGAGAGGAGACCCACCAAAAATTCCCCACTGCTATTACTAACTATTTACTGTTACTATAATTACCGAAAGTATTATCTCCCTCGCCTATTTCCAATTTCAATAAGGTCTACATCAGTCCAACCTGATTTGGCTAGCTACCAGAATTTACACGGAGCGATTATCGTCTGGCCTCCGCGACCCATCGAGTAGTACCTCCGGTAAGACCAGTTGTCAGTTTTCACGCTACGAATATTCAATTTCACCTTTAAACATATAAGTTGTCATTTTTTTTTAAACGAGATTGCATTATAATCTAGTCGAGTCTATAATCTGTATCGCGGTTTACAAACATGTAATTCACGAACACAAATGACACCCAACCCAGACTCGGAGCAAGTGCTTTTGGACAAAGACACTTTCCCGAACCCGGGACCCGTTGATGCAATTGCAATTATTACGTTTAGATAGAAAAAGCTATATCGACAGACGTCGACGCAATCGATTTACATTTTGCGTAGATTCCGTATCCCTGTCAAACTAGCACCGACTGGTACCAGCCCAACCCAAGCTATTTCGAGATGCTATATACTTTTCGCTTACCTAAGTCACAAACATTAATGTTGCGAATGGAAACATGAGCATATTTTCGTGATATCTGCGGCGGCTTTAAAAAACATAGAAACGGATAAAATTGCAACTTAAAATTTTGGGACCCATTTATATAATAATTTTTTTTTTTTTTACAGTTTGTACACATTATTTGTATATATATAATTGTACATATTAATTACGAGAGGTGTTCTGGGAGGGGGACGCGATCAAGCTAAATCTTTCCAAATTTTAATTACCACCCGCGCAATTTTTTGAAGAATATTGCGCGGTTGTGGGATGGAAGTTGACGAAAATCTTACATTAAAATTACTTATAAATATCAACAACAAAGCGGGAGGGGTGCGACAAATTCTCAAAAATGCATCATTTAATTAATGGCCTCCTAGTTCAATTTTGAGTTACCAAATGTTAGTTATAAGTTACCAAATGCGAAATATTAAACGAAAACTGTAGATAAACAAAAAGACGATTTGAAACGATACCACTAACACGATTGTCTTATACAATAAACAAGTACATACTAAATCTATAGAATCATTACCCATGGTTAAGACGCAAAATAGTTTCGTGCCAATCACACAAACCAAAAACCAACTTTGTACTGCAATTAAAATACAAAACTCATGCACACACACATAGAAAAATAAACAAAACACGCTTCGTTAATAAAATATAAGCTTTAGGGCAGCTATTCATTTTAAAATGAGTCGGAAGTATAAACACCAATAACACAAAGACTGACAAGCATAGTGCATATATGATTATTAGTAGGTACCACCACCCAAAGCATAGAACAAAAAGAATACCTCCAAACTGTGTAATACTGTCCGCTCTCAAGCGATATTTGGGTATGTGCTCTTGTAGAAGACTGACTATCTCTACCTCAGGCACCTCCTCGCTATTGCACACCTCTGTTGACAAAACAAACATTATTTTGGACATAGAATATGTAATATTAGGAAAAAATATATATCCCTAAGGTGGTTTATTATTATAATTGATCACCATTTAGGTATTTTTGCAATCATGAAATCAAAACTTTCTAATGGTACTTTACACTCACAATATTTTTTTAGAAACGCAGTCATAATAACATAATACGAAAAAACCTCAATTGAATGGAAATTGAATAGAATATAATTACCAAAAGGAATGCAAGAAAAACAGTCTTAATGTGAATGTCGACGCGGCATTTCCATTCATAGCATAAAACCTCAATTCTCCGTATTTAGTATGGAGACAGTGGAGGCAGCCGGCAGACAAAATCGATAGTTGCCTCCCGCCTCGACGGCTAGCCGCGCCATCTGGGGGCCTTGCACTCCAGGAATACTCTCGTATCAAGTTCAATACGTATCTAAATGCTATTAATAAAAGTTAGTAAATATTGACAATACTGGTTGATTCCACAATCGTTAGTTTGAAAAAAATTGTAAACAATGTTGAAATAAAATATTGCAGACAATCAAAACCGAGCAATTAAGTAATTCTTACTCAAAACCTGGTTTGTGTAATTTTAATGAAGCCCATCTGGATTAAAAGGAGGGAATAAAAACAATTATACACGAACTACAATGAGTAGACCATGCAAAGATAAACGTTTTAAATTCACGAATTTAAGTCTGTGTTTGTCTATCTGAAAACACGTACTACTTACGTATACTTTTTTCATATTCTCTCTCATCTATCTACTAAAACCCTCTAAGGAGGTTTATGCTCTGTAACAAAGGTCGCCGTAGTCGCCGCTTTGGACGATTTGTTACCGTTGCTTGCGGAAATTCTCTCTCACCATCCCACTTGGGACTTGCAACAAGGCTTACACCATAGCCTTATCCTTTTCCGTTACGACTTAATATTAGTAATTTAGATTACGTAAAGAATTGCGACACGGGCGAGGAAAAGAAACGGGCCTCATTTTTTGGCACAAATTCGATTATTTTTTTTATCCATTGGAAAATATCCAGAAGTAATGTTTTTTACATCATTGGGCACAAATATTGTCAGCCAATGTCCCATGCGTGATGTTTTAATTATTTATATAATAAACAAAACAAGAAGGGAATTTCGAAATATAATCTAACTTTGAAAATCAGTTGAAGGATTCTTTAGAGAAAATTTCGCTAATTTTTGTTGGTATCGATAGAAAAAATGGTATTCATGATTTGTGTATTCTCGAATACTAGGATACTGTATAGTATGATCTACAACACGACTGGAGATATATTACATTGAAAAAATTGTGGAGTGTAATATTATTACACACTTGATTCGATAACCTAGTTGATAAAATTTGTACTAAAATAACATATGCGCAAACAAACTATGTACCATTGTTTACATTAAATGCAGGTATCGTAAAAGACCCGTGTTAACTGCTTCGACCTACAACTGAAGTAAATTACCTTATGTAGCCGTGAGACAGATATAGATGTTACTGCAGAACAATTCGAAAGTTAAACAAAGTAATTGTATACATGACATGTACGGTAAATTTAACTAAAGGTTTTTTATTTCACAATAATTCAGTGCATAGTGGACAACCCATGGACGGAAAACATCGTCTCAAGAAAATTTGCTTTGATCATCGCAGCGTCCAATCGCTACTTGGGTAAGTAAAATTAACTAATTATTGTCCCTCCACAGCATCGCATTGATGCTTGCAATTTCTTTCCACATAATTTAACAGCATTAGATCTAGGGAATAGGTACACTACTTATACATCAAAAAGTAACATTAAATCGAACTTAATTAGACCCGACTTTTTTTGTTTACATATCCTAAAATAAATGCTGTGTGATATTGTTTCTTACATGCAATTATAAACCTTCAGATATTGGTGGCAGGAAAATTATTATAAATGACCACTTTAGTTTCCAGCAAGGACTATATCAGTCCGTAAACTGACTGCGGTCTCATTTCTATTACGCACTTCACATTTTTTTTCTTCAAAAACTAATAACTAAGGAAAACGGGGAGCCGACTACCTATATGGACCCCTAAAGGCATTGGTAATTAAAATGTTAGCATAAGCACCGTATATGTGTAAGAGCTCACGAAAAAGGTAAGCATAATTTGCGGAAACCCATTAAGTACAGGACAATGAGCGAGTGTCAATAAAAACAGTAGGTAAGGTTTTCCTAAACATGAATTCAGCAGTGATAAGGCAACAACACGCAAGGAGTCTACCTTTTGACATTTATTGAGGTACGTTTTGTGACAATGATTAGAGGATTTATTGTTGAATCTTCAAACCAAATAATTACATCTTCCAAAAATTATGGATATCCAATTCTTTGAAAGCAGATACTTAATTACTTATAGATATATTTATATGAACAAGGGAATGGTCAGTTAGACTTTAAAAAGCTCACCGTCGCTCCAAGCGAAGAGTAAATCTTGCTGTCTCTCATGTAACTCATCCTTCCGCCGTGGCCGAAGCCTGTGCCTCTTTTCATTCATAATCCAATATTTCAAACACAATTTTTTTACAAATACTTTGTGCTATCTTGTCACATTATTTGCATATAAATAACAACACTTTCACATATAGATCTGCGGACGTGCACTCCGTAACGAACTCCCTAACAATCGACGGTGTAATTTGCTACAGATATAAGATAATGTATTCAACGTCATAAAATCCGATAACAAAATACAGCGAAACTGATCAGCAACTACTAGCGACAACTGTTATCAAGTATCTGGCTAACAATGCTGTATGAATACACTTGGAAGAGAATTCAGGTCTGAGAATTAATGCAGGCACCATGTGATGTATATGTATGTTTTTTTTAGTAAATGATTTGCCTTGGCGCCTTGGGACGCGATATTGTATATTATTACAGACAATTTTATCACTTCGCCAACATCATTGGTTGCAGTGTTTGAAAGTCAACAAAAAGATAAAATCACCTCACTGTAATACTGCACTTGAATATTATATAGATTTCTGTGCACAGTTTGTTGAGTTGCGAGCAAATATATTGAGAGTCTACCTACAATGATTGCGTCGATTGTAGAATGATTCTATTTGCACCAGGGGGAAAAGCGAAGTCGCAAAGCTTCTCGATATTATCACATAGACCTCTTATACAATGCCTACCGCGCTACAATTTTTTTCAACGCAATACAACTCGCTTCGAATAAATGAAATTTGAAAGGCCAGTCAGACTCGCACTCGAAGCAATACTAACCGTCATCTTTTTATACGTTTACAGACATTTTAATTGTAATTAATATGGAAAACCCTGCTAACAGATTCATCGCGAGGCCACACGCACAGTTCAGCTGTGGAGGCGGTACGGTCGACGCACTCACTCGTATCACTAATAAAAATAAGGATGTCGTCAATATGTTGGCATCAACATTAGCGGGTACTCGCTGAAAAGGAGAGGTAATCTATTAAATAGTACTACTTTAGTTGACGCTATGACCTTGCCACTCGAATCAACAACTAAAGTCAGACATTACCTAGTGAAATAATGTCCGTAACCGGCAAATAACAGACTCGTTGTACTGTGATTATGTAACCATGAAAAAAATAAAACATATAGAACCTTTTCCATTACTTTAAAAGTTCAGGAGTCCGAAAGCTTGCTTAAGACCGATGAACTTTAGTAGCCAATCAAAGATTGTATCGTTGTATCCCATTTGGTTACATAACATAATAAAAAAACGTTCATAACATATCACGTGTATCTGCACAACAGATTAATTGCCTCGTTTTGTTTGACTTTTTATATTCACTTTCGATTCACTTTCATTTTTGAACTCCGCTTATCAGGCAAATGAAACGGAAAATAACTGATTAATTGGATAGATAGATTACAATAGCACCTGCCAATAATCGAATGGACGCCAAATCTAAAACGAGTGCAATCTTACTCTCGTTGGGAGTTTGATATGGGGCATGGTCAGAAAAAAAATGTTATTTAATATTACGATGTTAACGTTCTATTTTCATCTAAAATATTAATAATTGTTAATCTCCCAGACATATCACATACACAATACATGCCATTCTGTGTAGATTCTGAATTCTATACCTTTCATGTTATTATCTTGATTTATCAGGTTGTCATCTGCTGACCATAATAGAAAATCAATGAAAGGGCACTTATTTAATCCTCAAAAATAGAATCAAAACAAAGGTACTATTGTCATAAAAAATTAGAGCAAACAAAATAGTGTGTCAACATTTTCAGAACATGATAAAATATCCACCGCAACTGCTTCATAAAATGCAGGCGTTGAAAAACTTTTTTAAATTAAATGTTAGGTGCAACAGCAATAAAAATAAATTAAGAACAAAGCAACGGAAACGGGAGTCGCCGGCGATGCGCGAGCGCAAGCTCGAGTTTCGCGGACTGCACGACGCGGCGACGTCGTCGGAGGCGGTGGACTGGAGGTGCGCCTGCGCCGCCCGCCCGCCTAGAATAACCACCGGCTGGCAACGAGCCAATATCACGCTGTGATTTCGCCCCATTCATAACATTCATCATCATCTTTACTTATTTACTATTGTAATTGAAAACAAAGAATAGGATGAAATTTAAAATTACGTCTACACGATAAATATGTCCTTGTTGCTAGCACCTTTTCCATATTATCATTTTACAATCAGCGATACTATTCATTTGTGTTCTTACGTATTACATGTATTGTTTCTACTTAATGTACCCACCGGCATTCTCTCTTTATTTCGTCTCAGCCTTTAATTTACGCTCTGGTGAAATTACCTTATGATTATGAAACTTTTTGAAGATGTTGTATTTATTGTACAGCCAGTGTTAAATCCCACGAGGAATTCACGATACAACGCACGTATACAATAAAATTTATATATTTGCATAAAAGATTCCTAATTAGTTGACACTTATCGCTATAATTTGGATAATGAACACCATATCTTTATAAATTATGGCATATGTGTTATTCTGATGTGTAAACTTTATTGTAAAGTTTCATCAAAATCCATGCAAATAGTTTTTGCGCGAAAGAGTAACAAACATATATCCATGCATTCGTTTTTTTTTCGTTTATAATATTAGTAGTACATATATCCCAAGAAAAGATTTTCGTGCCATTAACATTTCATTACTTTCCTAAACAACCTACGGATAAAAAATAATTACATTTGCTAATAATTGTGTAAACAAAATACATTACGTAAGCTTTTAGCCAACCATTCCTTATCAATTAAAATGTCTAAATGTAATTTGTAGAGTTCATGGCTCTTTGCTGTATAATAATTATTTACAACACAACAAATAGGAGGTGCTGTTACTTAAATTAAGTATCCGAATTTTCCTATGGCCGTCCTCAAATGACGCCATTAGTCACAGAAATTTGTAAGCAAAAGAATGACGTAGATGTTGTGTTCACGGTTACTTACTTAACAGGCATTAGTAATTACTATTCCTGTATTGAAAAATCACGTCTGCAGTCTTTTTTTTTATCTACGACTTGAATGCCTTTGACCCTAGGCTTGCGCAATGGAAAGCAACGCCAGGGTCTAAGATGGAGCAGGCAATTCAAGGAATTGCCCTGTCGGGCTCTCACATACACACGACGAAACACAGTAAAACTGCTTGGCGCCGGACTTAGATGTGAGGGTGGTAGCTAGCCGGAGTACCATTAGATCCTACCACCAAGCGTGCTGCGTTTTGTTGACTTTTACAACACGCTTTTTTTCCCAGCGTGCGGTGGGGATGTGTAATATTCTGCCCCATCCCCACACGGGGACAATGTTATTTAATGTTTACTTTATGATACCGTATTTTGTGTGATGACACCCCACCATTTCATCCTGAGGGTGTCGTAAGAGCCGACAAAAGGAAGCGATAAGTCCGAAAACCTAGCAACAAGAAATGGAAAACTTTATACGAAACCCCATCACAAACAATCTGGATATCGGGGCACAATAGGCCCTCCATATACATAGTTGAAGGAGTAAGTAAGTCGGGCGACTTAGCCAGTGGGACTTTGTGGGCTGAAAAGAAGAGAAGTAAAGTCAGTTATGGTACCTATAGTACCGGCTAAATACGTTGGTGCGTTAACAAAGGAGCAACAGGGTCGCGTAGCATAGACTCTGGTAGTCGGGAAGCGAGAACCCCGAGGCCCAGGATTCGGCCAGTCTCAAGTTTATTTTTGCTAGGTTGTTGTTATTGCTTATTTTTATCTCTTTAAATAGATTTCTTTGTATTTTTGTTTATTGTTTTTTTTTCGTTCTTGCCGCGGCTTCGTGTCCTGCTGCTCGGTTACATAACTTTCTTTTAGTGGGTTTGATGTGACTCGTTTTTAATAAGTTGTAGTTTAATTGTATGATTTAGTGTATTTCATAATTATGTGATATTTAATTAAGATGTATGATAACATTACATAAATAAATAATAATAAATATAAATAAATATCATTGGACATTTCACACAACGCCATCTCGTCCCAAGCTAAGCAACTTAATGCTTGTGTTATGGTAACGAGATGGATGATAAACTATTTATATATATTTTTTTGTAAATACATACATATTATATATAGAAAACACCCAGACTCGGAACAAATACTTGGTCGTACAAATATTTCTTCCGTGCGGGGATCGAACCCGCGACATGCTGCGCAGCAATCGATTGCTCAACCACTGCGCCAACCGTGTTTATTCCCTTTATACCTCAATTGATGCCCTACGGGACTTCATTGTATTGGATCAATCTGAAAACCAGCGCCACACACAGTGGCATTGCAGCTGAGTTGGGACCATTCGAAGCCTTACGGCCCAGAAACTATACTTTAAAGCATATGTATATTTTAAGTATGTAATTTGTTATTAATAAGTAGTGTAGGTTGGATAAGTTAGTATGTAAGTCTATAGAATTATGTTTTATTTTTGTTTTAGTCGCTAGTTAGTTATTAGTTTGTTAAGTTTTTGAGCCGTAGTGGTTGTAATAAACGTGTTTCTTTCTTTCTACATAGAACTGACAGGTTGAGATTCTAAACCGTCGTTAGTAATGAAGTTTAATGCTCTCCATACCTAGTTTTATTTGAGGCAACTAAAACTCTAAAATCAAATTCAATTTCAAATTCAAAAAAGTAAAATTGAATGTCCAATGATTATTTTCATTTAAAGATTCACATTTGTGAATCTTTACCTTATTTAAGCACGCTATATTGTCATTGATTACAAAATTGCAGCACGTTACAATTGAATACAATTTTATCTCACAACAAAACAAAAATTAAGTTTGTGTATAAAATATGTATAAGTTTTTGGAACGTTTACAAAGTCTGGCGTGGCACGTGCTTTTGACTTGTAGCGACCGCATGCTACATACTTTACACAGTTTACCCGAAAAATCTGAACTAATTGTATCAAGAAATATCGCCTACAAATGCGAGAATTACCAAAAAGTCCTACCCCGCGTTAGCGAAATTTCAACAGCAATTCACGTAGCTAAGGATTCCCCGACTACAACTATCGGAGGATAGGCGCTGCGACCCCTAGCCAGACATACCACCTCGTCTGGCTGGATGATCATCCATTTCCGCCTAAAGACTCATCTCCCAATGGTTTAATCAATGTATCTTTACATGATGTATACAGGCTCTTCATCAAAAATCAAAGAAGCAGCCTGCCGAGACATGGCAGAGAAAAACAAAATACATGGGCGTAAGTCACTTTGCTTGTATCTATATGTCTAGTTTCACAAACTAAAAACTCGTTGCCGTACCAGACAAATTGCTGCCCCAGTGCCCAACGCCTAGACCAGTCATTTTGTGAGTCAATAATAAATTGTTACTACTACTACTCAGCCAATAGGTGACCCACTGTTGAGTTGGGCCTCCTCCAGTAATTATCCTAAAGTGCGTCGCTGGCCAGCCGGGTTGGCACAATTGTAACTAGCTGACCTGTAAGTGTGGCGACGTGACGTGTTGCGCGCGGTGCTAGCGAGGGCGCGCGAGCCGCATCCTGGAGGGCCGCCAGCTTGACGATCTGCCCTAAAAAAACAAAACTATTACATTTTCCAAGGCTTCACATTTGCTTAACCTTACACTGTAGTAATTACACTGTACGGTTGAAAGGAACATATGCCCGTTAACTAAGTGTACTGGTGTTTATTTATTCAGCAAAAGTCATTCATGAGGACGTTTGGAGTGTTTAGAACATAAAGATATCACTATTACTACATAGTATAAAACAAAGTCGCTGTCGTCTGTCTGCCCCTATGTATGCTTAAGTCTTTAAAACTACGCAACGGATTATGGAGCGGTTTTTTTAATAGATAGAGTGATTAAAGAGGAAGGGTTATATGATAATACATGCATAATTGCATCCGTGCGAAGCCGGGACGGGTTGCTAGTATTACATAAAGTACAATATGACTACGGCTTTACCGTGCCATATAAATCGAGATTATGGGTAAAATTGATTGAAAATACATTTTCTGGGAAAAAACGATAAAACCACTCAAAAGCGAGTGATGCTTCCAAAAATTACCAGCCACGTAGTAATTAATGTGGTCTAATGTACCGCGCTTTTCACAAGAGACCCCTAACTTGTTTTTTAAAATCCAAATAAAAACACGAGAATCTAAAATATGTAGATTACGAAGCGAAAAATTATGTAGGTACTGTATGACTTTGAGCTTGAAAAAGTTTTTCTTGCACCTTTATGAGCTTGGAGGGTTGTATTGATGATTTTGATGATTATAATTCTATAACTATATCGTCTTACAGCCGCGAATAACATTTTAATCAACATACAACCTAGCACTGACCTGCAAATTGCAAAAAACGTAAGAAAATTTGAATTTCGCGGGCTACCCTGGAACACTCACCCTAAGGCATTGACTGTATGACTAAAATAAATCATAACCATTCGAGAGCAATAAATATAACGTCAATTATCTTTGAAAAAAAAACACAAATTTAAAGACTTACAGAATCTATTCAGCAGACTTCAGTCGGCAAATATTGTAGTCAAGGTCTGGAAATAAAACGCACACATTAGTCGGTTGAAGGAACTTTAATAAATTCTAACTAATTATATCTAATTATGTTTTTTCACCACCAAAAAAAGTTTACTTCATGAACTTAATTGTTTAAATAAATCTGGCAGATGTCTGAATTTTGGCGATATGTTACAAAACGTAATTTTGTGTAAGTTTTTCGAGTATAAGTTTTTCGGGACCAAGCGTTGTAAATATCTTTGGGGGAGACCTTTGATCAGCTGTGAACTTTTTTAGCTGAAATATTGATGATAAGGTTTTAATTATAATTTACTAGCGACCCGCCCCGGCTTCACATGGGTGCAATTATATTATACCTATAAACCTTCCTCTTGAATTACTATATTTATTAAAAAAAAACCGCTTCAAAATCCGTTGCGTAGTTTTAAAGATTAATGCATACATAGGGACGGACAGAAGAATGCGACTTTGTTTTATACTATGTAGTGATAGTGAGTAGTGATAGTGAAGTTTTCTTTGTTCTATATGTGTGCACTCCATGCAAAGAGAACTACAAAAAATCTGGTGGATTTGTGTCCACAGTAAATGGTGGACATCATGTAATTGGTTACAGATTTAGAATATATCATGTTGCTACCCTATTTCATCCTAAGGGTGAACTGTCGTACTGACAAAAGGAAATAAAAAGCTATAAGTAAATAAGGCCAAAAACCTAGCTGTAATAGAAGGAAAACTTCATATAAAAACCCAATGCCAACTCGTCTGGCCAGTGTGGCACAGGGGGCTAATTACCCTCTCTGTAGTTGGAGGAGGCCCAACTCCGCAGTGGGTCACTTTTGGGCCAAGAAGTACATGAGTATGTAATTGGGAAATTTGTCTTTAGTAGACGAATTTCTTTCAGTCAGGCCACACTGCCTGACAGGTTCACATAGGAACTAAAAACCAGATTTAAAATTCAACTGCTTCAGTTTTTAAGAAAATTTTGCCACCAAGATAATGAACTAACATTGAAAATTACTGAAGAGGTTCAGCCTAAAATTTGTCTAGCTAGAGTTTGTAGACCCTGGATTTTAAAATGACCCCAAATGCACTTACATTTTTAAAATAAAAAAAGTTACTTGGTTATTTATATATAAATTTTTTTTGCTGCTAGCTACCACTATGTTTCTATTTCTAAAACCTTCCTATATACTCGGTGCCATGAAACCTCTGTAGCCATCTGAAGTGAGTGTAAAGAGCCAAAAAAAGCAGTTCTGTGTATAAATTTGTTATCTATGTACCAGCTACCATATATTTTCATAAAAGAAAAAAATGCTATATTTATTTATTTATTTATTTATTTGATTATAGACGAGCAGCTTAGAGCTGATATGTCTATTTCAGGCACTGTTGAAAGTTTGATAGTCACTTCACATATTCACTGAATGTTTTATGTTCACTATGATTGTTTAAGAGTCACATTATTTGTGTGTAACCAATTATCAAGTCTGTTTTTAAAGGAGTTCATAGACGTGGCAGACACTACTTCCTTTGGCAGTCTGTTCCAATTGGTAACCACTCGGTTGCTCAAAAACTGGTGTGCAGTGTTGGTTTTGGCTATCTCATGGTTTATTTGATGTTGGTGTCCACGCGTGGGTTTTAAGGTTGTCCTTAGGTTATATATTTTTTGAATGTCAGGCAAATTGTATCCAGCTGTCAGGATTTTAAACGTTTCAATAAGGTCGCCACGGAGACGTCTTTCTTCAAGTGTAGTGAGGCGAAGTGTGCGGAGTCTGTCTTCATAGGGCATTCGACGTAGAGCTTGTGGTATCTTGGTCGCTTTTCGTTGGACACTTTCTAAAAGATTAATGTCTTTTTGGAAGTTTGGGCTCCAGATTTGAAAGCCATATTCGAGTAATGGGCGTACATATGTTTTATAGATCCTTCTAAAAGTTTCAACTGACATTGCTTGAAATGATCTACGTATTACATAAAGAAATGAGTTTGCTCTCTTCACTATACCAGCTATATGTTCTTCCCATTTCAAATTGGATGTTACGAGGATGCCTAGGTCTCTCTGTTGATTCACAGCTTCTAATGTGATTCCGTCGAGATTATACGAAGTCTTAGGATTTGCTCTACCGAGATGAAATTTTGCACACTATATGTTTTTATCAGTAGTACAATCAATTCTTTTATTATGGTTAGACAGTTATTTTTACACCTTGTATAACTTTATTGGTTTTCAAATCTTGTCTATTAAAAACCTTCAGAAATATATATTATTCTGAGCATCTAGAGGTCCATCATTTTCAAAAACCACGGACACTGCTAAGTGTCTGAAACGCTGGTTATAAAATATAATAACACAACCAGAACTGTCAAGAAATCATTTCCTGCAATGTGCAAAGGTCATGAAAACCTAAGACATCATTAAGCATGTAATATGGCAGTAGTTATACATTGTCAATAGTCTCACTAGATAGGTTGCAGAGGGCAGACAGCAATGACTATGTGTAGATAATTAGCCAAATAAAATTAGTCATGCCAACACCAATGAAAATGAGTAAAAAGGGAGGGAGATATATATTAATAAATAAATAAATAAATATCATTGGACATTTCACACATCGCCATCTTGTCCCAAGCTAAGCAACTTAATGCTTGTGTTATGGTAACAAGATGGATGATAAACTACTTATATACATATTTTTTTTGTAAATACATGCATATTATAGATAGAAAACACCCAGACCCGGAACAAATACTTGTAGATTGTACAAAATTTTCTTCCGTGCGGGGATCGAACCCGTGACGTGCTGCGCGGCAGTCAATCACTCAACGACTGCGCTAACCGTGTCGTCATCTAACCATGTCATATTTAATTTAAGAACAGTCAAACTAAGACTTAAATACAAGAAATCTTTTACCAATCTCACCAGTATTGAGTAAAATTATTATGCAACTGATTGCTGCAATCATAGGTTATCATTCAAAGTTGTTTATTATCTTAGGTCTTATGCATAAAAATGTTTCTTCTTTTTTTGAAAGGTTTTAAATAATAACAAAGAGGTATCACTATAATAGTCTCTTAGTGAGTTCAGCTGAATTATTGAACTAGTTTTTTGTATTATTTCAGTTAATTATGGTTAAAAGCCAAAATATACATATATAATTAAAGCAGTATTTTTTCCTAAAAGTGTGTTGGTGTTAAACATCATGCTCATGATAATTATGAGTAGTTGGACTACCACATTAATACTTGAAACTCTTCACAAATTCCATACAAATATACTGTTTGCTTATAGGATGCAAACAGAACTATGCTATGATCAGACTATTACCAGCATTTGAGTTAGTAGAGAGAGTATTTAGAATAGCAATAGCAACTATTTTCAGTATATTACACGGTGTAGAGAATGTGATGAGTGCATATAACTATAAGTAATAAATAAATGATAAATAAGGCCTCAATGGCACACTAGGATTACATAGAGCACTTCAGAAAGCTAGATGTAATTGAAAGTTAGACTGATCCCATGACACATACAGCAAAGAACAACGTCGATAACACAGTATGTTACGTCTAATGAAATCATCAGAATAACCAGTTAAAACTTACAGTTGTAATTTACATCATCGCTGCAACAACTGTGACCTTGCAGGCCAAAATCCCAGGCTCCACCGTCGTGTATTAATTTTGAAAAGACTGTGACAGCAACGGTAACGCAAAAGTAACACAAACATACTATGTACAACGTGACAAAATTTAATTCATGAGACCTAATTGCCACTACATGAAAATACTTCAGATAATGTTAGTCGTTTCACTTAAATTAATTTTGCTTTCCAACTGCAAACCGCGAACTGTAACCCGTCCTCACTTCAATCACTGACTTTTAACCACAGACTACATCATATTATTTTATTTTTGACTTTGGGTAATGTGACCGTCGTGAAAATATATGCCCATTCTATTTTTTAAATAAATAAAATAATTTAAAAATTATATGATTTTATTTATAACGAAAAACATTTATTACTTTCTTCACCTCTTAAAACAAGTTTTTTTAATACAAATACTATTAGTTTTTTTAAATATTTAGTAGCGTAGGTGATAGTGAATAGGCTTCAACCTTCCTCTCTGCAACTTGGTTCATTAAAGTTAGCCCCCAAAAAAAATGTTTTTTTACAATTTTTGACTTTTTTTCTATTAAGTCGCTTGTTAATCGTTTGTTATTATTTGTTAGCTGTTAATAATTGTTTGTTATCCATTTTTTTTTTTAAATAATTACAAATATACCTTCAAGTTAGCCCCCCACTTGCAATTTATAATAATTTTCCGGTAATAATGACACGTAAATATTTATTTTCGATTGTTCGTACATAAAATACGTTTGTTGTCTTTCGAAAATACTCAGTTTTTGTTTAATTAAATATTTTAATTAGCTGAATATATGTATGCAAAATATATGTACGTGCGTGTAGTTGGCGCATGCATGCGTCAACGAAACGCTTAAACTTTCAACGCGGTTTTAAATCCTGAAGGAACATTATTTTTAACAATGATTAAATTCTAAATATACTTATAACAAAATGACATTAACTAACAAAGTATCGTATGAAATTAAAAGTATCGACTAAAACCGCGTTCAAAGTTTAAGTGTATAGTTGACGCATGCGCAGTACATATATTCAGCATACATATTATATTCAACTAATTAAAATAGTTAATTAAATAAAAAATGAGTAATTTCGAAAGAGAACAAACGTATTTTATGCATGAACAATTGAAAATAAATATTAACGAGTCATTATTGACGGACAATATTAAAAATTGCAATAGAACCACTATTGCAATTTTATTAAAAGCGAAAAATTAAGAACAAACTATAAACAAACGATTTTTGAGGGGCGTACTGCGCATGCGTCAAATATACACTTAAACTTTGAACGCGGTTTTAGTCGTGAAAAAAATAAATAATTGTAAATCCTGAAGAAACATTATTTTTAACAATGATTAAATTCTAAATATGTTTAAATCAAAATGATATTAGCTAAATAAATAAGTATCCTATTAAAGTAAAATGATGTGAACTTATCATGAGTCGATAATTATAAATAATTGGAGAACAAGCAATTATTAACAGCGAACAATTACGAACAAACAATGAACAAGCGGCTTAATAGAAAAAAAGACGAAAATAGAAAAAAAATAATTGAGCGGTTAACTTTGGCGAGCACATACATACAACCTAATAATTACGTACGCCAAAGTATAAGAAGGCAGCTCAGTTGGATATCTTTTGGGATTATTGGTGGATAAAAAAAAATTGGATCGTTCTTCATTTATATTTTCAACCCAATATCTGTAAACTTAGTGAAATTAGAATTAAAATGAAAAATATGACTACAGCAGTAATGAATACTGTCATTATTATAACTAAAAAAATAATACCTAAAACAAAAATAAACATAATGAGTACATTAAACAATTGGTTCATCAATGTGAAAAACGTGATAGGGAATATAAAATACTTACTTTCAAAAAGAAGAATAATGATAACAAAAATTAGTACTCCAAGTATAAGTACGAATACTGCAGATGTTACTACGATCGAAAGTATTAAAAAAAATGTTGTAACTAACGTCGAAATTATTGGGTTTTTCAAACCACAAAGAGAGAGTCGGTGAAGGGTGTCTTCAATTTTCATTGTGATTTTCACATACGCGTCTGAATAAGGTCCTGAAAAAAGTAACCATTTTTAATATCATAGATGTTTAGGTTATTTTTCTACACAAATAAACAACTGCTTTACTTAAAGTGCATTTTACAGCCATCAAAAATGCGTTAGAAATGTTAATTTCCATATTGTTTGAAGTTCCACAGAACTTGAAGCAAGCAATATTATGATATGAGAAACTAATGTAATATTTTGTCGAGTAGTATTTTTATTCCTAGGGTAGGTAGACCTAATTATTAAAAAGCTACCCACAGAAA
This sequence comes from Clostera curtula, assembly GCA_905475355.2. Classification (NCBI taxonomy): domain Eukaryota; kingdom Metazoa; phylum Arthropoda; class Insecta; order Lepidoptera; family Notodontidae; genus Clostera; species Clostera curtula. The sequence continues at coordinate 9,351,338 of FR997797.1, read as the reverse complement.
ATGAATTATTAGTTTCAACTCAACTCAAATGGAACTTTATTTACGTAGGTTTTATCACAAAACTCTTATAAATCCTCATAATTAAAATTAACACCAAAAATTATTACTGTTATCACCTTACGACCCTTGTCCTACACTAGGTGGTAGTCAATAGGTGTATGGACTGGACATATCAGTCGTCATATCTACAGTCACACCTTTCATACACAATTCCTCATTCTAAATTCTGAATAATTAATGAGTTTTATAATTTGCTTCACGTTTAAAATATTTTTTCATTCTTTATTTGCTTTCTTGTTACATGCTATAAAATAATGTTCGATACATAATTGTATAATAAAATATATAATTAAAAGAAATATGTTTAAGTGCGTTTTGAAAGCCTTTGGAACCATGCTGATTAAAATCAAGCCAACGAAAATGTACCATTTTCTAAATATGTAATAAATAAAATGTCTCCAAATATCAATTACAATGTATCATCGTGGGTTATAATGTCATTTTATCAGTTTTGTATTATAAATAAATATTGGATTTAATCATTTTGTTGGCAGGTATATACCGGCCCATTAAAGTTAGCCCCCAAAAAAATGATTTTTTTTACAATTTTCGACTTTTTTTCTACTATGTAGTTTGTTAATCGTTTGTTATTATTTGTTAGCTGTTAATAATTGTTTGTTCTCCAATTATTAATTTTTAAAAAAATTATTAAGAATATACCTTCAAGTTAGCCCCCAACTTGCAGTTTATAATATTTTTCCGTCAATAATTTTATAAATGGAGAACTAATAATTTTTAAAGGCTAACAAATAATAACAAACGATTAACAAACTATAGAAAAAAGGTCGAAAATTGTAAAAAAAAACATGTTTTTGGGGGGCTAACTTTAATGACCCGAATAAACCTGTGTGCAAAGTTTATTTGAAAGATTTGGCTCCCATGTACATAAAATATAACGACGACGACCATAAATAAAAAAGTATGTATTTCGCGCCAATTTTTGTCAGTTTACCAACAATCAAGAGATAGATCCAATTTGTGAATAAAATTCTGATAGTCAAAACATTAATTAAAATTTTAAGATTATTACGTAATTCAGGTGTTTGTTAATTAATTTACACGACACATCGAATCACTACTACTAAACGGGTGCTCTGACAAACCCAAATAAGGAGGAAACTTTTGAGTGTCGTGTTCAGTACCAAGCTCATCATGGTAAGTGAGATTTAATAAAACCTAATTAACGTTTGGAGACATATTTAGAACATATAGTTTTAACCTAAATCATTCTATACTTATTGTGTATCGTACGGTTGGTTTACTTGAGTTAAATAACTGACTAGCCTCGAAAAAAATACATATTAATTATTTAAGTAATATTAAACTCTACAGTATGTAAATTGTCGCAAAAATATTTCATTTTTTATTTTAGAAGTCATAACTAACGCATTTGTGCACAATTTAGAACATATTTGTGTGCTGTGCCTACACTACAATAATATCTAAAATTGGACATCTTATTTGACCTTTTATATTATAGAATGTTTTTCTTTAATAAGCTTTTCCTTTGTTTCTAGGTTGGGCAGCATAATGAAAATCTTTTATCGGACATGTTGCCAATTTACTACAATCGATTATTCCCACAAAATGTATTTTGTAGATGGCTCACATGTGGCAGTTTTCCACAACCTTTATCAAATAGGGAATTGTCATTTACCCTTGCAGATGATGTGTATTTGAGGTACTTGTCAATTTCCAACCAAAAGGAATTGCAAATTTTACTGCAGAAGAAATGCCCTCACAAATTGGATATTGGTGCAGTTTACAACACAAAGTAAGACTTATTTTATTATTAGTGATGTTATGTCCTCCTCATATTATAGGAAATTGTTTAACTTTTGGTTTTTTTTTACCAACCCTAAATATAATATTACCATTTTTGTTTCATAAAATTTCTTATTTTTCACATTTCTTTATTCATATTTACCATCTAATACCAAAATCTTTTTTTATATCTATATTTATAAAAAATACTGTTTGTATGTCCTTTAAATAATTGTAAACTATGCACTACACACTGTTTCTGAAAGATAAAATGAAAATCTGTGTAATGTCTTTCCTTAAAGTCTATTGTAGTTAGTGGTGTAGAAATGCATGCAGGGTACAGCTAGTACTTTATAAAAATCATAATAGCCCTAGGGCAGAGAAATCATACAACATTACCACTATAGTTAATACATGTTGTTTTAGAATCCGATTGTCTTTTGTTTTCTAGAAGATATAGGACCTAGCTGTAACTATAAAATGTTAGGCCATGCCAAATATTGCATGTTGGGGCCTTTTCAGTCAGCTTTACTATAAAATAATTTTAAGTGCTTTGAGATTATATAAAGAGTAAGCTTGAGTGTCAGTCACATAAACTGTGTCTATCCGACACCAATTCCTGACACGGCAATCTACAGAGTCTCCATTCAGACAGAAAAAATCCAAAACCAATTATTTTTATGTAATACTAGCAGCCCATCCCGGGTTCGCATGGGTGCGATGTTGCCTGCGGGTGACGCCGCAGGGTGAAGCTAGTCTAAAAAAGTATCATAAGTTACTCCTTATATCATCAGCTACCTATCAGTGAAAATCGGTCCAGCCATTCCAGAGATTAGCCAGAACAAAAAGACAGACAAAATTTAAAAAAAAATTGGTCTATGTACTGTGTAATACTTACGCATTTAGTAAAAAGTGGTTATTTTATTATTACAAACAGATACACCAATTTTATTTATTTGTATAGATGGCTAAACAAATTACTAAGTAATCATTTACAATGGAATCCTCCATTGAGGAAATGTGCCACTACTACTACTCAGACCAAAAATTACCCACTACTGAGTCAGGCCTCCCATCGCATCGGGAGGGGGTTGCGTTTCAAGTTATCCTTTTGTCGGCTCTTACGACATTCTCTGGATGGAATGGGGTGGTGATTCTATGTATTCTAAATCCGTCACCATATGGATAATGTGCCACAGAGTCACGTAAAACTCGTAATGGCCTCTTTTTTATCCGCGACTTGAATACCTTTTACCCTAGGCTTGCGTGATGGAAAGCAACGCCAGGGTCTAAGATCGAGCAGGCAATTCAAGGAAATGGCCTGTCGGGAACCGTCAACATAGAATAAAACTGCCTGGACTAAGTTGTCTGGACTTAGATGTGAGGGTGGTAGCTAGCCGGGCGGACTATTAGATCCTACCACCAAGCGAAACGAGCTTTTGCCTTGGGGATTGTCGCCATGTCATTATTATCATAATAAAAAAACGTATTGGTCCTTTTCAGACCATCTATAGGGCGGCATGACGCCGTAGTGCTAGCCCGAGAACTTGTGTTTGACATAGATCTCACTGACTATGATGAAGTGCGAACATGTTGCCAAGAAGCCAAAGTATGTGAGAAATGTTGGAGATTCATGGTCATTGCTTGTGAAATCATTGACAAAGCTCTTAAAGGTATTCAAATTAATAAAAATTAAAAAGTGACTGAACAAAACCTACATACACTACTACTCAGCCCGTATGTGACCCACTGTTGAGTTGGCCCTCCATCAGTTCTTCTTCTTCTTCTTGGTCGGTATCTTCATTGCTGAAGGTCGTGTCTAGAATGAACTTTTGGTCACGATGCTCTTCCACGTGTTTCTGTCCTCGGCGGTCTTAATAGCTTTGGTCAGTGGCAGGCCGGTAACCGTTTTTATCAAGTCTGACCACCGGGTAGGTGAGTGACTGCGTGGTCTCTTTCCTTCGGCCTGTCAAACTACCATCAGCTTCTCCAGGCTGTCAGGGCTTCGGCGAGCAACGTGTCCAAAATATTTAAGTATCCGCTGAAAGTTCAATCAGTTACATGTAGGCTAATTAGCCTTCTATGCCAGATTGGTTGGCGCAGGGTTTCATATCAAGTTTCCTTCTCTTACTCTACTCTTCTAGCCACAAAAGGCTTTTTACCCTATGATGGGAGAAGGCCAAACTCAGCCTGGGCTCGCTAGTAGTTTCCTTCTCTTGTGGCCAGGTTATCGGCCTTATCATTTCCTTTTGTCGGCTTTATTTACGAAAATACTTTAACCTCTTCCATTTAGAATCATCCCTAAGATAGCAGCTAGCATGATATTATGCTCGTCATGCTAGATCTCTATGTATTATTAGATGGAGGAAAATAATTCATCATCATCATAATTTCAGCCAAAAGACGTCCACTGCTGGACAAAGGCCTTCCCCAAGGATTTCCACGAAGGCCGGTCCTGAGCTGCCAGCATCCATCACTTTCGGCGATATTGACCAGGTCGTCGGTCCACTGTGTGGGAGGCCTACCAGCACTGCGCTTTCCGAAAAACGGTCGCCACTCGAGGACTTTTCTGCCCCTTCGGGCGTCGGTCCTGCGCGTATAAATAAGTCAACTATACTATAATGGTCACACATACATTTCACCCTACACTATTCATATCTCATGTATGTAAGTAGCTTCGATGAAGAAACGAAGAAATCATGCTTTGCAGATGACTTTGGCTTCCAAAGTATACTTTGGGTATTTTCCGGGCGTCGTGGTGTGCATTGCTGGGTGTCGGACTATGAGGCTCGGACGCTTGACAGCCCTGGCAGAGGAGCTGTTGCGGATTATCTCTGCCTAATCACTGGTGGTGACAATCAAAACAAGAAAGTTCACCTTGGAAATGATAATTTACATTCGAGTATCAGGTAAGAAAGAATTTATCCTAACACTAGTGACCCACCCCGGCTTCGCACGGCTGCAAATTATGCATGTATTATACATATAATACCTTCCTCTTGAATCATTCTATCTATTAAAAAACCGCTTCAAAATCTGTTGCGTAGTTTTAAAGATTTACGCATACATAGGGACGGACAGACGACAGCGACTTTGTTTTATACTATGTAAAGATGGGTTATCATCTTACGGCCCCCGTCCGACGCTAGGTGGTAATCTCCATACACACCTATCAGGCGTCATACCTACATTCACGCCTTACATACACAATTCCTCATTCTTACAATCCATCCATCTCTTTTGCCCACAACCCTTGCGTCCACCCACATTCATACTGAAACTACCACCGGTTCGGAAAGCTGCTCTACAGAGAAGAGCCGGCAAAAAAGTACTAAACAGCATAGTGAGAACAAGTTCGCCAGATGGAGAAACACGCTACAATGAATGACGGAAAGGCCATGACAGGGTCAATCAAATACAAATCCGCGAATAAACAGATCTCCATCGCGTCATTGCTCTCGCATGAAGTGTACATTATATGAAATTTTGTAAATAATATCATAATGTTGCTTTTTATTTGCTCAGTAAACCTTATTGTATAAATAATGTTCTTTTTGAGTAAAATGTAACCTATTTCTGAATACTTGCGGTTAAAAAACTAAATCACGATATAAAAAAATCTTTCAGGAGAGCCCTTGATATAATAGATCAGTACTTTGAACAACTGGTCCAAGAACAGGAATTCTTTAGCACATCGGAAAGGCTTGATAAGTTGTTGAAAATTATACCAGACGAAACACTGCGGTCCCAAGTTCAGAAAAGTTTAGATAAATCACAAGACTCGTCTCTGGATAAATGGAAAACCTTCGTCAATTTGTATGAGAGTTACTGTAGAGAAGTAAGTATCGAGTCATTTCTACAAGGTTGAGTAACTTACGAAGACCTTGAACCAATATCTGCAATGCGCAACAGTCGAAGGGTGTCGAGGACAGCGTAAGCCATGTGATTGGTTGATGATATGCGCAAACGCAGCGCTATTGGTTAAAGAAGTTTGTCCACTCAGCATAAGCTCGATCAGCACAAGTGATTTTATAAGAAATAAGCTTTCGTTAACGGATGTTTAGCCCAGCCGCACATGCCTACACTCGCATTGGCTGTCACGAGCCGCGTGCGAGTGGCTGTATTGAATACCTGTGGCGCAATACCAAGCTCCGCATTTGCTCTCTCGTGTCGACGCACACGCGTACATTACTGCGCCATAGGTTTTAAATACAGCCACACGCACGCGGCTCATGACAGCCAATGCGAGTGTGCGGCGGGGCTTAAGCTTGGAAACATTGGTGTTAAATAAATCTAAATTATATTCATAGGACAATAAACCTTATAAACCTCTGTACGATCATCAAAATCGAATCAATGTTTCATAAGAGGGCTTTGTGTACATTGTGTTGACCGAATAGTCTTTCTTCCTGAGGTTGTAAATAAAAAAAACAAACTTAGGCTAAAGACTCGCTAAAACATAATCCTAAAAATTGATTTCAGAATACCAGTGGCACAAGAAAATTACGATATTTATTAGAAGAGATCAAGATACAATACTGTTATCCTAGACTCGATGTGAACGTCACTAAAGGATTTAACCATCTCTTGAAATCACCATTCAGTATTCATCCGAAGACAGGCAAGGTTTCCGTGGTCTTCAAACCAAGCGCCGCTAAAAGTATGAAATTGGATGAAATACCAAGTATCTATAGTTTGCTGGATGACACTGCGCCAGAGAGTGCTCAGCATCAAGCCAATATGAGGATGGCTGTGAAAAATTTCCAAGAAGTTGTCTTCTCTTTAGAAAAAGCTGAAGCTCTGAGAAGAAAGATTGATTCAAGTTAGTATTTATTTATATGTTTAATTTTTCCGTGCGGTGACGGATTTAGTATAAATAGTGGCACCACCCCGTTCCATCCTGAGTGTCGTCAAGGCCGATAACCTAGCCGTAAGAGAAGGAAAACTTGATATGTGTAACTAGAGGAGCCAGCCCATATATGACCCAGTGTTGAGTCGGGCCTCCTCCAGTCACAAGGAGGGTAATTAGCCTAATGTGCCACACTGGCCAGATGGGTTGGTACAGGGTTTCATATCGGCCCGTGAAGTGCGTTGAGGTGCGCATTTCGGGGCTGGGAGACTCGGCCACAAAGGCCGCAGTCGCGGTGGCGGTGGCCAGGGCAGGGAAGTGCGCCCTGGCCCTGGTGAAGACGGGGGAAATCCGTCCCGGGCCCGGCGGGGCGGGCACTGTCGTCGTGCGGTGCCCGATCGCCGTCGCCAAGACCTTGTCGGAGGCCGGCAAGGTCCAAGTTGGGTGGAGCGAGGCCGTGGTCCGGGTGATGGACCAGCGCCCGCTAAGGTGCTACCGGTGCCTTGGCATGGGCCACACCCGGCCGACGTGTCCATCCAGGGTGGACCGGGACGGACTTTGTTTTAGGTGCGGCCAGGAGGGCCACAAGTCCTCTGGCTGCACAGCCAAGCCGCGCTGCGCCGTCTGCGCGGACGCTGGACAGCGTGCCGACCACGTCATGGGGGGGAAGTCGTGTAACCCCCCCGTGACCAAAGGTAGAGCGACCGCCGTCGCCTCCACCTCTGCCGGGCGCCCGCAGGCGCAGGAGGAAGCAGACATGTCCTCATGAATAGGTCCGGGCATGTCACCTTCCTCCAGGCGAACGTCAATCGCTCCGCCGGGGCTCAGGACTTGCTGATGCAGTCCATGGCGGAGCGAGGAATCGACGTCGCAGTCGCCTGCGAGCCGTATTACGTCCCCTCCCAGGGCCACTGGGCTGGGGACCTTGACGGCGACGTGGCGGTCGTCGTCAGGTCGGACGCTGCCCCGCCCCTCTCGACGATAGAGAGGGGCGAGGGGTTCGTGGTGGCGGGGTGGGGAGAGTACCGTATTGTGGGCGGTTACTTCTCCCCCAACCGACCCCTGGCGGAGTTCGAGACGTATCTCGACTCCGTCCGGGGCGCCTTGGATAGGCTGTCGCCGGGGCCAGTGGTCCTCCTCGGCGACCTTAACGCCAAGTCTGAGGCGTGGGGTAACCCCGCCACGGACGCGAGGGGTAGGGCCCTACAATCTTGGGCCCTACTGGCCGGTCTGTCCCTACTGAACGTAGGGACATCGCAGACATGCGTGCGCCACAACGGCGGATCCGTGGTGGACGTCTCGTTTGCCACGCCCGCCGTCGCGCGCTGAGTCTCCGACTGGCGAGTGGCGGAGGGGGTCGAGACGCTGTCGGACCATCTGTACGTTCTGTTCAGCGTCTCGCCCCTCCCAGGCTTCAGGCCGGCCCGTAGGCGGGCCAGCAGGCTGCCTAGGTGGACCTTGAGCCGGCTCGACGTGGAGCTGGCCAAGGAGGCGGCCATCGTCCAGCGCTGGTCCTCCCCTGCTGTGGGGGCTGGTGCGGACGTGGACGAGCTGGCCGGCCGCATGCGCGCCTCACTCCAAGAGGTGTGCGATGCGGCCATGCCGAGGGTTCGGAGGGGGCACCAGGGACGGGAGCAGGTGTATTGGTGGTCGTCTGAGATCGCGGAGCTCAGGGCGGCCTCCAACGTGGCCCGCCGCCAATACACGCGGTGCGGCCACCGCCTGCGGAACAACCCGTCCCTGGAAGAGTTAAGGGACCGGCTGCGGGGCATCTATCGAGAGGCGAAGATGGCCCTGCAGCTGGCAATCAGTCGGGCCAAGGCCGCTGCCAGGGAGCAGCTGTTGGCGGATCTCGACAGGGATCCCTGGGGGCGACCCTACCGCGCAGCGCGTGACAAGCTGTGCGCGCGGGGAGCCCCCGTCCTGGAGACTCTGCCTCCCGACCTCCTCGAGAGGGTGGTCGGGGAGCTGTTCCCAGCCGCGGCTCATCACTCTCCGCCGGTGATGTCGCCGCCGTCTCGCCCGGTGGCTGGTGGGGACGACGATGTCCCGCTGGTCACCGAGCCGGAGATGGAGACGGCGCTGGCCCGACTGCGGGCCAAGAAGACGGCCCCCGGGCCTGACGGTGTCCCGGGCCGCGTGGTTGGCGTGGCCTCGGAGTTCCTGGGGGAGGGGCTTCGGAAGCTGTTCGACAGGTGCCTTCTGTCCGGGCGGTTCCCGAAGCCCTGGAAGGAGGGGAGGCTTTGCCTCCTCAAGAAGGAGGGCCGGCCGGAGGACTCCCCCTCCGCGTACCGGCCCATCGTGCTTCTGGACGAGGCGGGCAAGCTGTTCGAGAGGGTCCTCGCTGCCCGTCTCGTCCAGCACCTGGAGGGAGTGGGACCGGGGCTCAGCCCGGTCCAGTTCGGCTTCAGGGCGGGGCGGTCGACGATCGACGCGCTCGACGCCCTGAGGCGCCTCCGGGAGGAGGTGGTGGAGGAGGGGGATGTGGTCCTGGCGGTGTCGCTCGACATCGCCAATGCGTTCAACAGCCTCCCCTTCGAGACGCTCGAGGAGGCACTTCGCTACCATGAGGTGCCTCCTTATCTCGGGAGGCTGCTGAGCGCATACCTCCGGGACCGCGAGGTCCTGTGGGAGGGAGCGGACGGCCGCATTCAGCGGCGGACGGTAAAGTGCGGTGTTCCGCAGGGCTCGGTTCTAGGCCCTGTCCTGTGGAACATCGGATACGACTGGTTGCTCAGGATGCCGCTACTGCCCGGGGTGGGGCTGCTCTGCTACGCAGACGACACCCTCATCACGGCCAGGGGCGGCACCTTCGCCGAGGCGGCGAGGAGAGCAACGGTCGCGACGTCGCTGGCTGCGGACCGGATCGGCCTGCTGGGCCTGAGGGTCTCCCTCCCGAAGACGGAGGCCCTCCTCCTCCACGGGCCACGCCGGGGTCCCCCTCGCGGTGCGAGCATCACCGTGGGGGGGACGGTGATAGAGCTGCGGGCCCAGATGAAGTATCTGGGCCTGCACCTGGACGGTCGGTGGAGCTTCGGGGCCCACTTCCAACAGATGGCCCCGAGGCTCATACGGTCGGCCGCCGCCCTGGGCAGGCTGCTGCCCAACGGGTGGAAGGGGAAGTCACAGAGGCTACTGGTAAGACCTGGTGACTTCGTCTTTCACCGTACTCCATTGTCTTTCCCGGCAATGTGAGGGGTGTTGGTCTTGGGTGGAGCACTACTGTTGCGTCGAAACCCAAGGCAAGTGTGGTTGTTATCCTGCTCGTGGTTGCCGCCTGCTTTTGGTCTGGCCCTTCTGGACAGACGTAGCCGAAACAGCCATGCGCCTTCCCGTCTTAATTCTCCCCCTCCTTCCTTTCCCTTTTACCCCTTTCTCCTGTCTATCCCATTTCCTCACAGCGTCGTGGCGGGTTGCGACTCCGGGGACTCCTCTGTTTTCAGAGTTGCCTTGCGAGGCGTAAACCGTTGCGGCGCACCATGGGGCACTCGGGTTGGCGCTCAATTCACTTGGCCGCCAAACCGAGTCCCCAGTCAACTTCATTTTATTTCTGTCTTTTGGTTTGTTCTGTTGGGTTATACTTCTCTTGGTTTTGGTAACTTTTGTTCTTGTTTTAATTGGTTCCTGTCGTTCTTTTCTGTCTTTTCGTTTTCTTCTATTTCCTTTTGTAGATTCTGGGATGCGGCTCTCGGGTTTTCCCGGGAGTCTGCGGGGGGGGGAAAGTGTTTAGGGTGACGTGATAGGAAGAGAAAAATGATGGAAGGTCGTTCAAATAAAAATTCTCCCCGGGCGGGTCCCAGTCAGCCGGTGGCTGCTGGGGAATCCCGCACCGCTTCTCCCTCGGGGGGGGGCGGTCTGCCCCATGTATACGGGGGGGGCAATTTGGGCGCTCCATCCGTCATTCCGACGGATGAGGTAGTTGAGAGGCGGGTGACGCGCGCGATGCGCAAGCGCGCAGTAGAGGAGTCCACCATGGAGGAAGGGGTGGTTGCGAAGCGGCTCAGCAGCCCGCTCCCCAATCAGGGTCTGAGCGATGCGAGCGCCTCGCAGAGTCGAGATGGTTCACCGGTAAGAGGGGAAACCGCGTCTGAGACTTGCGACTCGGACGTCCGGGACCCTGAACGGAGGAATAGGCGCTTCATGAGACGCGCAGTAACGGGTAGGGCGTGCAGGTCGCAGACCCCTCCCACCAGTGAGTGGGAGGGACCAGTGTCTCCAAGCGAGGAGGAAGACCTCGCAGACGAGCCGGAGACTAAGAGTGGGTTCTACCACGAATACGCCCACCACGCGTACAAGGTGTACCGGAAACTCCGGGATGAGGAACCGGAGGAGGAGGACGATGGTTTTTTACCACCGGTACCGCCGAGCGCCCAACAGAAGGTGGTGGCACGGACGGCACATACGAAGGCCAAACTGGCGGACATAATCGCCAAAGTGGCGGCCAATAGGGAGAAAGTGCCTCCAGGGGAGCCAAGTGCTAAAGTCCTCAGCACAATCATCCAGGACGATTTGGCTATCCTCCTGGAGGTCACTAAGCGGAACGGGCGGCCTAAGGGGTACTTCCTCAAGGCTATCCAGACGGCAACCTCCTCACTCCTTGGTGCGGTGAGCGGGTTGGTGCGGAAGGCCTCCGACACGGAGAGATTGCAGGAGACGGTGGAAGGCATGAGGGCAGAGTTGGACCAGTTGCGGGCGGACATGGCCCCTCAGGTCCCACAGGGAGAGAGCGCACCTCCGCATGAGGAAAGTGCACCCTCATTAACAATGAGAGAGATTGGCGCCATGATGGACGCCAAAATCGCGGGCATAGCGTACCGCCTGCTGCCGGAGAAGCGGCTTCGACCGCCTCTGGAGGCAGACCGGTCTGCTGCCCGCGAGCGACGCATGGCGCCAAAACCGGCGGACAAACCTCCCAAAAAGAGGAGGAAAAGGCGAAAGAGGGCCACGGCTGTGCCACCAGTCGCGGAACTCCCTGCGGTTCCCCCGCGTGCGACGCCCAGTGGGGCTCCGGCGGGGAGACCCAGGAGGGACACATGGGCGACGGTGGCGGCCAGAAAAGCCCCGCCAAAGAAGAAGGACGAGCCGAGGAGCCGTCCCTCCCCCTCTTCGCCACGCAAGGCGAAGAAGGGTAGAGGGGCGAAGTGCCGGCGGAGGAAGGACCGGACGAAGACGGAGGCCGTAACCCTGACGATTCCGGAGGGGTCGCAGGCCACCTACTCCGAGGCGTTGACCACCGCCAAGAGGGCGGTCAATCTGGAGGTGTTGGGGATCGCTCCTGAGGAGATGCGTTCCCGAAGGACGAGGACGGGGGGGATGCTCTACGAGCTGTCCGGCCCCGAATGTGGAGCGAAGGCGGACAGGCTCGCGGAGAGCCTTGGAGCATCCCTCGGTGCTCTGGGCGTCCGAGTCCTGCGCCCTATGCGGTTCCGGGATATTCAGATCCGGGACCTTGACGACGCGACAGAGGCCGCTGACGTGGCTAAGGCGGTCGCCACAGCCGGGGGGTGCGCGGCGGAGGCTGTCAAGATTGGCAGTATCCGTCGTGCGCCCGGTTACCTGGGCGTGGCCAGTGTGCGCTGCCCGCTAGCCGCTGCGCAGCGGCTTCTGTCCACCGGCCACCTAGTGGTGGGCTGGGCAAGGGCGAGGGTGGAGGCACTCGAGGCTAGAGCGGAATTTTGTTTCCGCTGCCTCGAGTGCGGCCACGTAGGGGCCCAGTGCCCCAATAGGGAACATGCAGGGCGAGGGGCTCGCTGCTACAAGTGCAGCGAGCCGGGCCACACGGCACGCGAGTGCCGGGCCCCCGAGAGGCGCTGCCCACTGTGTGTCGACATGGGGTCACCTCATGCGCACCGGTTGGGCAGCAGGCAATGCGCCCAGGCGAAGGGCGGTCGCACTAGGCGGCCCCCCTTTCGTAGCGGTGAGGCCCAGGGTGTCGTCGTTACGACGACACCTATGGACACCGCAACTGGGCCGGTGGTGGACGCTGGCTCGGGAAACCGAGCCGCTCCCGCCGAGAATTAGGCAGAAGATCTCTGCCTACCGATCCCGGGGCAGGGCGCGGGGACAGCCCTGCCTCACATCATGGGATCTAGAGAGTTGGTCGACGTGTTTGTCGCGTGCTGGGCAGGCGTCGGCAGAGCGGGTAATACCCGCTCAGTAGTTGGATCGAGTGCTCTACACTCAACTCAACAAAGAGCACGAGACGGAGGAGGTGGTGAGCCTCCAGTCTGTGACATCGTGGAAGCGCCTCAAGGCAAGTCCCCATGATGTCACAAACGTGGATGCGATGCAGGTAGCACCCCGGGGATGTTTAGTGGGTATTCCTCTTCGGAGGTGAGTCCCACACTCGTCGGTCCTCCCCGGGACCGACGGGGATAGTCCATAAAGGATTTTACCCAGGGCAAAAAAAAAAAAAAAAAAAAAAAAAAAAAAAAAAAAAAAAAAAAAAAAAAAAAGGCTGCTGCCCAACGTCGGCGGCCCGGGCTCCGTCTGCAGGCGCCTGTACTCCGGCATCAGAGGGTCATAGCGGTGAGGGCGATCCGGGCTTACCGCACGGTGTCGTGGACGGCTGCCACGCTGCTCGCCGGGGACCCACCCTGGGAGCTCCAGGCGGAGGTGCTGGCGGCCGTCTACAGGTACCGTGCGGCACGGAGGGAGGAGGGAGCGCTGCCCCTCCTCGACGGTGGTGGTGCAAGGCGGGTCAGGGACAGAGCGCGAGAGGCCCTGATCCGCCACTGGGAGGAGGATTTGGGGTCCCCAGCCGCCGGGCTGGCGACGGTGGAGGCGGTCCGCCCCCACCTAGATCGCTGGCTGTCTCGGCGGCACGGGACCCTAACCTACAGGTTGGTGCAGGTGCTTACCGGGCATGGCTGCTTCGGTAAGTACCTGCATCAAATCGCGGGCCGGGAGCCGACGCCGGTCTGCCACGAGTGTGGCGCGCCAGTCGACACGGCGCGCCACACGGTGGAGGAGTGTGCCGCCTGGGTGACCGAGAGGCGGGCCCTGGCGGCACAGGTCGGAGGAGACCTCTCGCTGTCGAGCCTTATCGGACGGATGCTCGACAGCGAGGAGGGGTGGGAAGCAATGGCCTCCTTCTGCGAGGACGTCATGTCGCAGAAGGAGGCCGCGGAGCGGGTCAGGGAGGAGGACGTCCTGGCTGACCCGCGCCGCAGACGGAGGCCGGGGAGGAGGAGGCGACTGTACGCCCACCTCCTTCCCCCGCCATAGAGGCCGGTGGTGGGCCGGGGGACCCGCCACCGACGAAAGCCTCAATGACTGAGGGCGTCTCAGTGTACCGGGATGCCCTCTCCGATAGTCGCTTGCCCGCGTAGCGGGCACCTCGTCGGGGCGTCAACGTCGACTGCGCTCGCGCGAACCGTTGGCGCCCCAAGCGTGCCGTGTGAGGGTATACCGCTGGGGTTTTAGTGGGTATACGGGTTCTGTCCCGGGAGTCCCACATAATCACCGACCTCTCCCCCGGGGGGCGGTGGTATGCGTAATGCATTTCCCCAGCGAAACCAAAAAAAAAAAAAAAAAAAAAAAGGGTTTCATATCAAGTTTTCCTTTTTATTTACATATTTATAAACTCCTTATAGCACACCAAAACAAAAAAAAAATACAGTAAAAGAAAATCTTAACATTGGGCGGCCTTATCGCATACCGCGATCTCTTCCAGGCAACCTGCCGCGATGTCTTCCTTGATGTGTGGCTAGATTTTCAGCCTTGTCATTTCCTTTTGTCGGGTCCTCCACACGGATACATATTTCTCATTCTAACCTAATTCTTGTTTCAGATACATCTATTGAATTTTAACAAGTTCATCAATGAACGTACAATGTGAAGTGAAAAACAGGAACTTATTATTTGCAATAAATAAAACCAATCGTATAATACAAAACATAATCGTTTATTCCATATTCAAGATAACCAAACTATTATATTCCATTCACAATATATCTTATAATATCGCTTGGCAAAATATTAAAACAACAGATCCCTTTAAAGCTTGCAGTGTAAAGCGTTCACTTCTTATGTTACATTATTGCAGTGAACGAATATTTTCCTTTATGTCTAGTGGCATTTGACACAAACCCGTAAAAACATTATACACTTTTCCCGCAAATTCATTTTTGCATTGATACTGTAGATGTAACTTACTTTTTATTACAGTTGCTCAAAAAGTGGCATATTGCAGGGCCGTATAGCGTTCGGGAAGTGGGCTATTACACACGCGTGCTTTTTTTTTACCATTCCCGCACTAGTGCGTTTTCTTTCCCAACTGTCAAAATAATGTCTATTATAAGGAAAAACCAACCAAGAAGTTTTTACTAAAAAAAATCTTAGAAGTTTTTATGATTCATGCAAATACGTATATTTATAAAAAGAAACTACGTACTAATTTGTTTCAATATCAGATTTAATGATTTGATTGAATGAGTTAGGTTAGGTTTAATTTCATTTTCATTTCATATCAATAAAAAATGTCTACTGAAGACTTGGCTGTATGGGCATAGTTGCTTTTGCCTACTAGAATGGGTGAAGCAAAAAAAATCAGTGCCTACTGTTGGCGCCATTTTTTTTTAAAGTCATAAATGATTAGTTAGTTGAGTTTATTGTGTTTTTATTATTTTATTAAATTGCTTCATTTTTTCGCAACTGTAATAAAAATTGTCGTTCAGTACACGTGCGGGAACCGTCATTGCAACTTGTTCCGACTGTTTGTCATGACTGAACATTTGTCGGAACTCTTTGCAATGACAGCCTTTCCGCACTTGTAATGAAATATACTATTACAGGGTGACTGGTAAAAGATTGTACATATTAAAGGACGCGATAGTTAACGGTCTTATAAAAACAGAATATTGATTAATTACTTCGTAAACCGTCCGACCGGTAAAGAGCACGAGTTCGGCAAATTGATGTTTGTAAACAATCAACTTTGATATCTATGCGTGGTTATTCATATAGTATTTAACACTACTATTCAATGTAAACATTTATATATGCTAACTTCACAGAAAAATGTTATTTGAAACTAGCTTATGTCACTCGGGGCTAATGTAGCCTACATTATCCCCGAGTAGGTCTAACGGTAAAAGAATTTTAGAAAGCACTCCAATTGATTTACTGTTAATTTGTAACAAACACAAAAAATACAAATATTTCATCTATATTATTAACTAGCTGACCCGGCGAACTTTGTTCTGCATTATATATATTTAAAACAAAAAGAAAGTTGGACATAGGATACCTGAGATTTTTATCCCGTCCGTATAAAACCTACTTTAACAAAACGCAACTGACAGCGAAACGTTATGTTGTCTATAGTTTAAAATGGTCGAAAATTTGACAATTAAAAATTTTGAATTCGACTTGTTTATATTGTTGTAATTCACATAATATCTTTATAACTTGTAGCCTATGTGTTATTCTGATGTATAAACTATATTATTGTAAAGTTTCATTAAAATCCATTTAGTAGTTTTTACGTGAAAGAGTAACAAACATCCATCCATCCAGTCTTACAAACTTTCACGTTTATAATATTAGTAAGATACATGTAGATTATTCGAATCATGCATGCGACATAGGTGCCGATCTGACACGATTGCATTAGTAGATTACTGTTATGTATGTATATACCTAGTGCGGCTACGTCCGCCCTGCCCTTGCACCGCGAGCTATTATGAAAATAAAGTAGTATGCAACAGGCAAGCGAGTTTAATTGACGTGTGTCCCTTCCTGTCACCGTTCACATATCTAACACGTGGCGACGAGCGGACTCACATTCTTTCTTTAAAAATGTCTACAGGAGTAACCTATGGAATTCTTTCCACCTTTGACCACCTGTCTCAAGAGTGGAACAGTTTTAAGTTGCGATTAAATCAGTGGTTTATTGCTAACGACATAGCCCCTGGAACGGACAAAGCGTCAATCAAAAGAAGGGCGATATTATTAACGTCCCTAAGTGAATCAACGTTCAAGCTTGCTTGTGACCTGGCGTTACCCAACAAGGTGGAAGAATTGAATTACGAGGCGATTGTAAAACTCCTCGACGATCATTTTACACCAAAAAGGTTCGGGTTTGCAGAGAAATCAAATTTCTACTCGGCAACACAACGACCAGGAGAATCGCACACTCAATGGGCGGCCAGGATTAGAGGATTAGCGACCCACTGCGGGTTCAAGAATTTAGAGGAGGCCCTACTTGATAAGTTCATCATGGGCATGGGGGCAGGATGTGAGCGGGACAAACTATTCGTACAGGATCAGCGGGAGCTGACCCTCGCGAAGGCCATTGACTTGGCTGAGAGCATGCGATGTGCGCGCCAGGCCTCATCGCAGGCAGCTCTCAGTGTCAGCGGCATCGCCACAGCGAGCCCGGATGGCGTCTTCAAAATTGCTAAAAAAGAAAAGTGCAGTGTGTGTGGGTTTACTAACCATAGATCTAATCAGTGTCGGTATAAAAATTATAAGTGCAAAAAGTGCAGTATTAAAGGTCATTTGCGTAAAGTGTGCCCTAACGAGGGTAAGGTTAAATACGTCGATGAAGGTACTGCAGATGACGGTGACGACGACGGTGAGTGTCTTTGTAATATTCGGTGCGTGAAAGGGAAACCTATGACGGAACGCGTGATGATCAGTGGGCTGGCTTTAGAGTTCGAAATTGATAGTGGTTCAGCAGTAAGCGTAATCTCGGAAAATACCTTCAACTCGAAGTTTAAGCGATTGCCATTGTCAGTCACCAACAAAAAGTTGTATAGTTACACAGGAGAAATGATTGAAACGGTCGGAGTTGCTATATTACCTGTCTCGTATTTGGGCCGTACGCGCACGCTGAATGTGTATGTAGTGCGCGCGGGTGGTCCGCCGTTGCTAGGCCGCGACTTCATTCGTGAATTCGATCTCCAACTGGCGCCTGTGTCGGCTTACATACACGCCGTGCGCGACCGAATACAAACGGGTTGCGAGTCTAACACGAATATTGTTAAACAATTATCAGAGATGTTTCCTAAAGTTTTCTCAGGCAATCTCGGAGGGTTTAATAAGTATAAAATAGATTTATATTTAAAATCCGATGCTAAGCCCATTTTTTTTAAAGCGAGACCCGTACCGTACGCTTTAAAAGAAAAAATAGACAAAGAACTGGACAGATTATTGTCGTTGGGCATTATAAAACCGGTGGAACACTCAGACTATGCGTCGCCTATAGTACCAGTGTTGAAAAAGGATGGTAGCATCCGATTATGTGCTGATTACTCAGTTTCTATCAATAAACAATTGATAATCGATCAGTATCCATTGCCGACGGTAAACGACTTATTAGCCAAGTTACATAAGGGGGTACAGTTTAGTAAAATTGATTTATCAATGGCATACAATCAATTTTTACTAAGTGAAGAGTCTCAGAAGCTCACTTGCGTCAATACGCATCGCGGGCTTTTTAATTTCACGAGATTAGTATTTGGATTGTCTTGCGCACCAGCTATTTTCCAGCGCGCAATGGAATGCTTGCTCTCTGGGATCGACGGGATAATTTTTCTGCTCGATGACATATTGATCACAGGAGTAAATAAAGAACAGCACAGACAGAGACTTATCACAGTCTTACAACGTTTAGATGAAGCCGAATTAACGGTGCAAATGAGTAAATGCGAATTCTTCAAAGATGAGATATCATATCTTGGACATGTTATAGATAAACATGGAGTGAGGAAGTCGTCTGATAAAGTTAAAGCAATTGTACAGGCCCCTAAACCGACAAACGTGTCACAGTTGCAGTCGTTTTTAGGCCTCACTAATTATTATCGGAACTTCGTGCCGGACGCGTCGACCGTGTTAAGCCCATTATACAATCTATTAAATAAAAATACTGCGTGGGAATGGACACGTGTCCACGATGACGCATTCCTTCAAATAAAAAACCTTTTAGCATCCGAGAAAACATTAGCGCATTTTGATCCGAGGGCTAAGTTAATATTAACTGTTGACGCATCACCGACGGGGTTGGGAGCTGTACTATCCCAAATAGATGACGAAGGGCTAGAAAGGCCCATATCATACGCTTCCCGCACGCTGACGCCAGCGGAGAAAAATTACGCACAAATCCAAAAGGAAGCAACTGCGATAATTTTTGGGGTAAGACGATTCCACCAGTACCTATACGGTCGGTCCGAACCTTTCGTACTACGAACAGACCATAAACCCCTGTTGACTATATTCGGACCCCACAAGGGCATACCTGAAGTGTCCGCCAACCGCCTACAGAGATATGCTATATTTTTAGCAGCGTATAATTATACAATTGAGTATATTAGTAGCAAAAATAACAGCGCGGACTATCTATCTAGGGCGCCTGGAGGGGAGAACGCAGTGAAGGCGCAGGGGCCGGCAGAGTTAAGCGAGTGCGAGGATCGCGCAGTTTATGTAAATTTTGTAGCGGACGGCGACCTACCGGTGACACTAGGTGTCATGCGTGAAGAAACTGCTCGCGACCCCCATCTGGCCACTATTAAATATTACGTTTTAAACGGCTGGCCGAGAAAAGTAAATGACGCACATTTGAAACCATTTTTTGATTGTCGTGCACAGCTATCTTACGAAAATGGTATACTGATGCGTGGGCATAAGGTTGTTATTCCTTTGTCTTTACAAGGGAGAGTTTGCAAAGAACTACATAGTTCACATTTTGGAGTGGTGAAAATGAAAGCGGAGGCTCGCAGACGACTATGGTTTCCTGGCGTGGACGCAGCGCTGGAGCGAGTAGCAGGCGCGTGTGAGGTGTGTTGCGTCTTACGCCCCGCTCCCCCGCGCACCCCTCTCGCACCCTGGGCGTTGCCACCGCATTCGTTTTACCGAATACATATAGATTTCTTAGGGCCGTATCACGGTTACTTTTTTTTAATTATTGTAGACGCATATAGTAAATGGGTAGAATGTTACGATATGTCCACGACTTATAATTCAAAGGCGGTAATAAATAAATTATATGACTTAATGTCACGGTTTGGCATTCCTCACACGTTGGTGAGTGACAATGGCACGTCGTTTACATCGGGAGAATTTAAAAACTTTTGTAAACTTAACGGAATCAAGCATGTCCTATCTCCAGCATATCACCCGGCTAGTAATGGTCAAGCCGAGAGTTATGTGAAAATTGTGAAAAAGGGGCTCAAGGCTATAATTTTGGAGGGCTGTAATAAAAAAACTATACATGAAAAAATTTCAAAATTTTTATTCGACTACAGGAACTCTAAAAATAGTACCACTGATAAGTCACCCGCGGAGATAGTATACGGGCGTACGTTACGCTCACGGCTGGATCTTTTAAACCCGATAGCGCCGTCACCTTCATCTGCGGACCTAAATCAAACCGTCGCATACAATCAGTCCTTACAGGCTAAATATTACCGAGGTATACACCGAAAAGTTTTTAAGGAAAACGAATATGTCTGGATAACTAAAAATACCAGTAATAAGAAATTTAGTTGGATTCAGGGCATCATTAAAAACAAAATAGGCAACGTAATGTACGTGGTATACGTGCCACAATTAGGATGTGAAGTCACCAGGCACATGGATCAAATAAGAAGAAGATCATACTCCCCGCCGAGTGACAATCGGGACTGGGATCCGGACGTGATTACCGATGTGGCGCCGCGTGCTGCCACTAAAACGCAGCCGGTCGCACAACCAGAAGAGGAAGGAGGGCCGATAATGATTTCCGGTCAAGCAGCGACGCCGCCAGATACTCCGGTGTCTGAAACGTGCGCCGCCGCTATAACTCGACGGCGACGGGCCATTAGTCCGATCTTCTCCACGCCTACGGCCCAGATTGTCAGTGATGACGAGGGAGACGATCCAACGGACACTTCCATAGATTAGTTAGTACTCATTAGGTTTAAGAGCGTTTTCTAGCTTAAGGGGGAGGGATGTTATGTATGTATATACCTAGTGCGGCTACGTCCGCCCTGCCCTTGCACCGCGAGCTATTATGAAAATAAAGTAGTATGCAACAGGCAAGCGAGTTTAATTGACGTGTGTCCCTTCCTGTCACCGTTCACATATCTAACAATTACCAATACTGTCAATATCGACCATAACCGTGCCGTTGATCGTTGGCTCTATTGAATTAGAATTATTGGGCTGCTGAACTACCTTCAGTATGTACCGTTTTTTTACCAGTCAGGCTGTATATGTACTAGCTAAAATCTAGGACGAAGCGTAGAATTTGCGGGTGAGTGGCAGAGGCGAAAAAATGAGGAATGTAGCAATGAAGAGTGAATATAAAATTGACATGCCTGCTATGCTATCGCATGTTGCAATCTTCATAATGAACAGCTCAATGCGATATTGAGAAAATCCTCAAAGCCAATAGTGACAGTTCCGTTTTGTTGGGTGTCCCTTACTCTGAACGCTTCCGTGAAGCGTTGGATTTGCACGCACAGCACTATGAACTGGTCCACGGATACTTTGCCATCGACAGCTCTTTTCGTTAGAAAGTTTATGAAGTCTGGCGAAAACTTGAACCCCATTTGGCCCAACGCTGAAAACAAGAATCAAAACGTGTTATGTGGTGCATATTAGAAGGCACGCAAAATATTTAGTATCTTCTAAAATTTAGGTATTGGTTCTGTTTTTATCAGTTTACAGGGTGTATTAAAAAGAGTACTTATGAAAAGGATCAAAGAGGATGGGTAAAAAATCATTAACTAAGTCACCAGGAGTCTGAACTAAAGAAATAAATAAAGAATACAAGAAACAGAGTGCAACACAGTTTGGTAATCTTGTCCGATTAGTTATAAATAAATAAATATCCTTGGACATTTCACACAACACCATCTCGTCCCAAGCTAAGCAACTTAATGCTTGTGTTATGGTAACGAGATGGATGATAAACTACTTATCATGGACGTATAAAAAAAGGCGGACGGAACTCTAGCTAACCGGGGCCACTCACGTGCGCGCAGACATTCGTACATTGTACGAACGTTTGTGCGCATGTGAAGGGCCGTCAAAGTATAAGCGCCATAAGCGGCCATTAGAGAATTTCTCTTCGGCCATTAGAGAATTTCTCTTCTTTTTTTATATTCGTCAATAGATCATTGAAGAAATAAATAATAGTTTAAAAGAACTAAAAAAAACGCGTTTACTTACTAAAAAATAGAAAATAAATTTTAATTAAAAATAGGGTCAAAAATGATTTTATTGTAAAAAAAAGCGTGGGGTGCTTTTCAGGATATTATCAAAATAACCCTTCTAGTCATATCTGTTCTTAGTACATTTAGAACTATCGATACCATGCACCCCACGCTTTTTTTACAATAAAAACTTTTTTTCTGACACTATTTTTAATTCAAATTTATTTATTTTCTATTTTTTAGTAAAAGAGTATTTTTATATTTTTTTAAACTATTATTTATTTTTCCATTTTTAGTAATCGAGAAATAGGTGATCTGCGCGCCTGGTAGATTCTAATACACTCCGCGTCTCAGGAAAACAGAAATCGCTGATCCTGATTATTATAATCCTACTAGCTTTTGGGCGCGGCTTCGCTCGCGTGGACTTCGAACCCGTGCTTATCTCTATGCATTTTTTTTTATGAATATAAAAGTGGTTATTGTGACTAAACTATGATAGTTAGATATGTGCTCTCGCGGACTTTTTTGTAGATTTTAATAAGACCTACAAACTCGTAGTACTTCATTTTGTTCTATTGTCAATCGTTTTTGCAGCGCACGCA
Organism: Clostera curtula; assembly: GCA_905475355.2. Lineage (NCBI taxonomy): Eukaryota > Metazoa > Arthropoda > Insecta > Lepidoptera > Notodontidae > Clostera > Clostera curtula. The sequence goes on along the minus strand of FR997797.1, from coordinate 9,328,923 downwards.
TAAATAGGTTTTAGATTTTACACCTTGGTTTACAAAATCACAATTTTCATACGGATCCCTAATTCTTTTGAAAATAAAATATAGCCTATAACCTTCCTCGATAAATGGACTATCTAATACCGAAAGATTTTTTGAAATCGGACCAGTAGTTCCTGAGATTAGCGCGTTCAAACAAACAAACAAACTCTGCAGCTTTATATATTAGTATAGATTAAGGATAACGGGTCAAACTGTCTAAAATATTGAATTGTCATCGGTCCGTATGTTAAATTTCGAGTTAATCCGACGTTTTGAAGGGGGTCAAAATCATGTTCAAAGATTCTGTTACATTCATACATACATACGTCTGAAGCAAATAAAAGCGTATTAAAAAAGAATTTTAAATTCTTTCCCAGGCGTCATTAACGGCCATTCCGTTTTTATAAGGTTTTTTTGAGGATCCCATATTCATTGTGCAGTAGTTAAAAAAAAAGGATTTCAATTAACTCCATCATCTTGGTGTTATTCCAATCCATTATGAAGGTACGCTAAACAAGAGTCGTCACGAACTATGAAAATAGCGACACGTCCGTACCTTCGCAATCGTGGGCGCAACTGGTCACACAAATGTGTGGGAGATTACGCGAAGGTTCGCGGTTCGCGCGCTTAGATGTGCGTTAAAAACCCGACACCGCTTGGAAAAGCACGAATGCGGCAAAAACTTCGCGAACCCATTTGCGAATGTCGTCCTACACTTGTGGGTTCGCGAATTCGAGCGAATGTGAGTGACCAGCCTAAGACAAAAGTGAGACGTCGTAATGGCGGCAGCTCTGTATGTGTGTGTTAATTTTAGGGTTGCCAAGATATACAAAATTTTGCCAAAAAAACATGGTTAAAAAAAAATATTTGTTCGAAATTGTTATGTTTAACTTTAACATCCTAAATGCTGAGTATTTTTTTTGAGGTTCTTAAAATTTCTTCTAATTTCGAGATGTGTTGAAAACGATTCTAAATTAAGGTAAAAATTACCAACAATATTTTTGTGATAATATATTTATGTTGCCTAACTATAATTATAATTTATTGCGCACCTCTTATGAAGCACTGGTAATATAGGGTACAGTAACAGGTTGTTCCTCTGCCATGTGTCCTGACTCAAACAAATATTAAAACAAAATAATGAAATTGAAAAAGTAAGCGGCATAGTTTCATTTTTTTTATATTATCCATGTCTTGGTAGATTGCTAATTTACCTTTTGAGGTACTGCGTATATAACAACACGCCGGAGTCCTGTTATTACCTTTAGTTGTGTATAAGTCATCCGCATCAAAATGTATACTACAAATGACACTGTATTTGTTTGTAATCCAATCGTTTTCACCATTACAATTTCTACTAAGTAATTTAAATTCAATCATTTCTCCATACTTAATTTTCCTTAGAAAATCTAGCAAAAGGAATATAAAATAAAATACCCAGTAGTAACTATTAAATAATTAACCATAACAATATATTGATTTTTATAATAAACGAAAAATTGCCCATATTTCGGTTAATTTGCACACGTGAATATTGGCAACACTGAACTAAAAATTAATTGGTTTGTTCTAGCAAATACAAATGGATTTTAATGTATATAATCTGGAAATAAGCGATTGAATTATTCATTTACGTATGAAAAGTGATTCCTGGATTGCTTTTCTTTCGGTCACTACGGTTTTTACACCATTTTACCACGCAAGACATGATTTTTATTTTTTCGCCGCATATTGCGTCTCGATGCATCGATGTTCGCGCGCGTAATGGCCGACTAATGTGTGAAAGTGTGCGTGCTGGCCTGTACATATAGCTGAGCTGGCCGACTACGATGTCACAGTTTTTAGTTAGTTAGTTTTTAGTTAGAGTTTTTTATACGTCCATCATCATTTCAGCCAAAAGACGTCCACTGCTGGACATAGGCCTCCCCCAAGGATCTCCACAAAGGCCGGTCCTGGGCCGCCCGCATCCACTGCTTTCCGGCGACCTTAACCAGGTCGTCGGTCCACCGTGTGGGAGGCCTACCAGCACTGCGCCTTCCGGAACGCGGTCGCCACTCGAGGACTTTTCTGCCCCATCGGGCGTCGGTCCTGCGAGCTATGTGCCCTGCCCACTGCCACTTAAGTTTGGCAATCCTGTGGGCTATGTCGGTGACCCTGGTTTTCCTGCGTATCTCCTCATTTCTGATTCGATCTCGCAGGGAAACTCCGAGCATAGCCCTCTCCATTGCCCTTTGGGTGACTTTGAGCCTTCTGATGGAGCCCATAGTGAGCGACCACGTCCCTGTTCCATATGTCATCACTGGCAACACACACTGGTTAAAGACTTTTGTCTTCAGACACTGCGGTATTGTGGACGAGAAGATCTTACGCAGCTTCCCGAACGCTGCCCAGCCGAGTTGGATCCGACGATTGACCTCTTTCTCGAAGTTGGACTTACCTAACTGGACAGTGTGTCCCAGGTAAATGTAATGGTCAACAACTTCGAGGGTAGAACCTCCGATGTTAACAGGAGTGGCTTGAACATGGATGTTAGACATGATCTTCGTCTTCTCCATGTTCATCTTAAGGCCGACTCGTTCGGAGGCTCCACAGAGGCCATCGAGCATCGTAGTGAGGTCCTCCATGGTTTCAGCCATTACGACTATGTCGTCAGCGAATCGAAGGTGAGTGATGTACTCGCCGTTCACGTTAATGCCCAGCCCTTTCCAGTCCAGAACCTTGAAAACATCTTCCAGTGCAGCGGAGAACAGTTTCGGAGAGATAACATCTCCCTGTCTAACACCTCGCTGCAGCTGGATCGGTTTCGAGGTCTGGTCCTGGAGTCGGACTGACATGGTGGCGTTTTCATACAAGCACTTCAACACTTCGATGTACCGATAGTCGACTTGGCACCTCTGGAGAGCCTGCAATACTGCCCACGTCTCGATCGAATCGAAGGCTTTCTCGTAGTCCACGAACGCCAGACAAAGGGGCAGGTTATACTCCTCGGTCTTCTGTATAACCTGCCGTAGCGTTAAAATATGGTCTACGGTGCTGAAGCCTTTTCGGAAACCGGCTTGTTCGGGAGGCTGGGAATTCGTGATGACCCTCGAGAACAACTTGTAGACATGGCTCAAAAGTGAGATGGGTCTGTAGTTCTTCAATAAGGTGTTATCTCCCTTCTTGAAGAACATCACCACCACACTTCTGTTCCATGCCTTTGGCGTTCGTCCTTCGAGTATGACGGAATTGAACAACTTCTGAAGGGCCCTAAGGATCGGTTCTCCACCCGCCTTCAAAAGTTCTGCGGTAATGCCGTCATCACCCACCGCCTTGTTGTTCTTAAGTTGCTCGAGAGCCATCCCGATCTCACACAGGCTGACGTCCGGTAGGTCTTCTGTGTAGTGCCGGGTTAACCTAGCTCGTGGGTCGTTTGCTAGATTTATGACGGGTTCGTGTGTAGACGTGTACAGTTGTCCATAGAAACTCTCGACCTCACCCAAAATCTCGGACTTTGACGTGACGATCCCGCCGTCATCAGTCTACAGCCTGACGAGCTGGCTTTGCCCAATAGACAGATCCCTGGCGAAAACCTTGGAGCCCCTGTTGCGTTCAATAGCCTCTTCAACACGATTCGTGTTGAATCGGCGTATATCACGCTTCAGGGACTTTGATATCTGTCTATTGAGCATCCGAAGCTGCGTCGCATCATCTGAAGACTGCAGGACCATTTTCCGTCGTTCGTCCATGAGTTTGAGGGTGAGGTCCGAGAGTTTTTTGGCCGTTTTCTGGCGTTGGGTCTTACAGAACTTCGACCCAACTTTGCGGACAGTCTCCACGAACCCGTCATTATTATCGTCCACGTCAACGCCTAGGCTAATAAAGCGGTTCTGCAGTTCGAGCTGGAAGCTTTCCGGGTTTTGAATCTGAACAGGCACGGGACGCAGCGTAGACCTCACCATGCGCGACCTTTCAAGCTTGACGTCGATATTCAATGTGCCTCTTACTAAGCGGTGATCGCTTCCGGTTTTAACCATATTGATCACGGAGACATCATTGAATATGTGCTTTTCCGTCGACATGATGAAGTCTATCTCGTTTTTTGTGGTGCCATCCGGACTCAACCAGGTCCATTTCCTCTGTTCTGGTTTTTTGTAGAAGGAATTCATCATATAGAGTCCCTCCTTCTCCAGAAAACCAGCCAAAGTCTGGCCCCGTTGGTTCCGGTGTCCAAAGCCAAATTGCCCCACTTGCAGCTCATCTCCGCTCCGCTTGCCCAGTTTCGCGTTAAAATCCCCCATGACAACGGTGTAGTGCGTTCTAGAGCCATGTATGGCCGAGGAAATGTCCTCATACATTATCTCCACCGCTTCGTCGGGGTGTGCCGAGGTCAGTGCGTATACCTGTATGACCTTCAGCGAATAACGCTTGAAATTAAACACTTTTTAACGGATTTATCGCGTGTATATTACAAAAAAGCATTCGAAACGTCGGGAATTAAATAATGTAATATACACGCGATAAATCCGTTAAAAAGTGTTTAATTTCAATGTGTAATAATCGCGAAAACCTAAGAAATCATTATGAATAACGCTTGGTTATTCTGAGTATAAGGTACGCCACCCTGGTCGACACACTCTCGATTTTAACAACGTTGTTCACAAGGGACTTGTGGACGATAAACCCAACACCACCTTGGGACTGTTGGTCGCTGTTAAGTATGCGTAGTCGGGACACAACTGAAAGGAGCGCTTGCTAAGTTCAAACTGATTTATTCCTTCTAAGTGCGTTAGCCGTGTACACGTACCCCTATAACTATATACGAGTATATATAGCATACACAACATTTCCTCCCCTAAAGACAACGTTTACCTAAGACTAATATTGTTAATACAATGAATGAACTTTATATTAAAAGAAACGACGGTAATCGACCCTAGGCACCGTTCGCAGCAGTAGCCCTGAAGAATCCTCGGCGCCGCGGTGATCGCCATTCCTTGTTGCCGGGACTGGCACTGGGTCTCCGGCGTGAGCGTCAGTCCACACCTCACTCTCAGCTGACTGCGACTCCGATACTGGTCCCGGCAAGCTACTCTCACCACCCTCTTCCCGTGTGGTATGGATGGTGGAATTGGGTACATCCAGGTGGTTAGGTGACGTGTTTCGGGTCAAGTTCGTGACACCGTCTGAGCTATGGTTTCCTTTCGACTGTTGTAGCTCGATATCACATTCCCAAAATCCTGCGCTGTTGTTACCTCGGTAGATCATTAACTGATTTTTATGCTTTCTGATACTTAATGAGTTGACTGCATCTTTCACCAAGTACATGACTTTGCCTATCGGTTTAAGCACGGTTCCACGATTCCAGCGGTAACTATTATTGTTTACAAAGTGTTTGTATAAAACTTCGTCACCGATTGCAAACGGTCGCCTACTTTTACCTCTTCCTGCTTTAATCTGTGAACACTGTTTATTTCTCACTGCATTTGCCAAGGATGTAGAAGAGGACGGCGGTGTTTTGTTCAATAAGTCTAACCGAGTACGGAGGTTACGTCCATATACTAGTTGAGCAGGTGACGATCCAGTTGTGCTATGAATTGAATTCCTATAGTCACATAAGTATTTTAGCAGTTTTAAGTTACGCTCTTTATTTGTTGTTGATGATGATAAAACGCATGCTTTTATGCCTTTCTTTACTATTTTAACGTAACTCTCAGCCTGACCATTACTAGCTGCGTGATATGGCGGAGACGTCAAGTGTTCTATACCATTCCGAGAACAAAATACTTGAAACTCATGTGATGTAAAAGTGGTTGCGTTATCAGACACAATTGTGCGCGGCAACCCAAACCTAGATATGTATTCGTAAAGTTTTTCTATTACGGTCGACGAAGTTGCCGCCGCTTCATAGACTTCTACCCATTTAGTGTAGGCGTCCACGATAACTAAATACATGCGTGTATTTATTGGGCCAAGAAAGTCTAAATGAATCCTGTAAAAAGCTTGGGGTGGGTAAGACCAAGGAGATATTGGTACCTTGGGGGGAGACTGTCGAAGTCGTGTGCATATAGAACATGCATTTATCATGTTTTCTATAGCCTCGTCTATTCTCGGGAACCAAAACCTACTACGTGCTTCAGCTTTGGTTTTAACAACACCTAAATGCGACATGTGTAATTCTGATAAAATTTTGGACCACAATGCTTTCGGTAAAACTATTTTATGGCCTCGCATTACGCAACCATCTTCGTATGATAGCTGGTTCCGACACAAAAAATAAGGCCTTACATCTTTATCTGTTATCTTCTTAGGCCAACCGTTTAAAATATAGTTAACAATCCTCGGAAGTATACAATCGGTTCTAGTTGTTTCACGTAATAACTTTCGTGTGATTGGCAAGCTATCATCTGTTACAAAATGAATATATGCGGCGCGATCCGGCGGGTTAGTGGATGATTCATCACGGAAACACGCCGATACACGCACCGCGTCTGCACCGGCGGCGCTCGCCCCTATCCACTCATCACTACTCTCGGGCTCAGGTAGACTAGCTCGCGATAAGAAATCCGCGCTGTTTTTGTTACTGTTAACAAACTCAATGCGATAATTATATGCACTCAGAAATAACGCATACCTTTGAAGCCTATTCGCAGTTATTTCAGGAATGCCTTTATGTGGGCCAAAAATCGATAATAGAGGTTTATGGTCGGTACGTAAGATAAATGGAACTGACCTGCCGTACAAATACTGATGGAAACGTCTCACCCCGAATATAATAGCGGTGGCTTCTTTTTGGATCTGTGCATATTTCTTTTCCGCTGCATTTAACGTCCGCGACGCAAAGGCAATTGGCCTTTCGGTACCATCACGTTCAATCTGTGACAGAATACTACCCAATCCTGTAGGGCTCGCATCTACAGTCAAAATAATAGTATTATTAGGGTTAAAATGTGTCAACACCTGGTCCGATGCTAGTATTTGTTTAATTGAATTGAATGATTTATTATGACACGGCAACCATGACCATTTTACCCCTTTTCTTAATAAATCGTAAAGTGGGTTAAGTATTGTGGAAGCGTTCGGGACAAAATTCCTATAATAGTTAACTAAACCTAAAAACGATTGCAATTTATGCACATTTGTTGGTACGGGTGCTTCTAAAATAGCCTTTACTTTTTCATTAGATTTTCTTAACCCATTTTTGTCGATTGTATACCCTAAATAATTAATTTCGTTTTTAAAAAATTCACATTTTTCCTTTTGGACCACCAACCCGACGTCATTGAGCCTCTCAAAAACAGATTGCAGTCTTTGTAGATGCTGCTGTTTATTCGTACCCGTTATTAACACATCGTCCAACAGACATAGCACTCCCTCCATGTCGGACAACACGCAATCCATTGCACGCTGAAAAATAGACGGCGCGCTTGACATGCCAAACACTAACCGGGTATATTTGTACAGACCGCGGTGAGTATTGATGCATGTTATGTCCTGGGAGTCTTCATCTAATAAAAATTGACTATAAGCCATTGATAAATCAATTTTGGAAAATTGTTCTCCGCAATGCAGCTTCGTAAACAGTTCATGAATTGTTGGTAATGGATATTGTTCAACTATCAGCTGTTTGTTGATCGTTACCGAATAGTCCGCACATATTCTTACGGTGCCATTACGCTTCAAAACCGGCACGATTGGGGAAGCGTAGTCTGAGTAATCAACAGGTTTTAAAACTCCTAATTTTAATAAATTGTCAATTTCGGAATCAATTTTTGCTTTTAGCGAAAAAGCCACAGGACGTGCTTTGAAAAAAACTGGCTTCGATTCCGGTTTCAGCTGCAACTTAATTTTATACCGATTAAATGTTCCCAGTTTATCTGAAAACACTTGCGGATAACGCGATTTCAACTGATTCATAATATCATTGGATTCTGTTACAAAATTGCATGGGCTTAAAGTTAAACCGAAAACTGATATAAAGTCTCGACCTAAGAGAGGCGGGCCGTTGGTTTGTACCACGTAAATATCAAGGTCATGCGTTTTATCTGCGTAAGTTACGGGTACTTTAATAAATCCCACACAAGTGATTTTATTTCCCGTATACGTAATTAAACGCTTAGTGGTTTTAAATATAGGATTGCCTTGGAAATATTTCTCATAAACATTTTCCGAAATTAGCGTAACTGAAGAACCGCTATCGATTTGGAATTTTAAAGAAACTCCCTTTATCGTCACCACCTCAACCATGGGCGCACCGTTTTGAGATCGAATTAAAAATAACTCACCGTCATCACCATTCTCCTCTACATCCTTAGTGTCTACGTGGTACACATTATTACACATTTTTTGTAAATGACCTTTTTTGTGACACTTTTTACACGAGTAGTTGGCAAAGCGGCATTTAGCGGCAACGTGATTAAATCGACCGCAAACGTTACATTTTCTCTTGACATCTTCATTATTTGCTGAAGGTGATCGTTGGGATATCTTGAATAACTGATCCTGGCCGGGAACAGCGCTGTACATTGTAGCGGCCGTGGATGCGTTGGATGCCGCGCGCGCGCATCTCACTGCTTCTGCCAACTCCACCGACTTAGCTAGCGTTAAATCTCCCACCTCTTGAGAGAATAACTTGTCGCGTTCTGGTCCTGGCAACATGCCCATTACAAATCGGTCACGTAAAGCTTCTTCAACGTTGCTGAAGAAGCAGTCTGCCGTCAAGCCTCGAAGCCTGGCAGCCCATTGTGCGTAGGATTCGCCTGCATGTTGCACCGCGCAGTAAAATATGCTGCGTTCTCCAAACCCACGACGTTTAGGGGTGAAGTGGCCATCCAAAACCAGCAATAAATCTTCATATGGTACCTGCTGCACCTCTTTTGGCAGCGCTAAATCCGACGCTAGCCGGTAGGTACCATCTGCGAGTGCACTTAGCAAAATTGCCCTTCTTCTCTCGCCTTGCACATCCGTAGCGTCTGTGATGTTATTTGCGATGAAGAACTGTGTCAGCCGACCCTTGTAAACTTTCCATGACTGGGAATTGTGGTCGAAGATCGATAATATACCAAATTGTGGTGTAGCCATTTTTATTCCTAAAGTGGGTACTCGTCGCCACTGTTAAGTATGCGTAGTCGGGACACAACTGAAAGGAGCGCTTGCTAAGTTCAAACTGATTTATTCCTTCTAAGTGCGTTAGCCGTGTACACGTACCCCTATAACTATATACGAGTATATATAGCATACACAACAGTCGCCCTCCCGGAAGTAGAGCAAGTTGCCGGATTTGAGGGTTATCGTGTCCTCCCCCTCTCTTCGGACTTCAGACAACCCCACTACATCCCATCGCAGCTTGCTCAACTCTTCCTCGAGTTCTATGATCTTCTCGTCAGTCCGCAGTGTCCGTGTGTTGTATGTTGCCAGGTGCAGCCGTCGTTTTTTGTGGTAGCCGGATCTCTGCCGGAGATTGTTCGCACCCCCTGCCCCACCGTTACCTTGGCTGCTACCGTGGCCGAAGGAATAGCAGGGCTGCCGGGGACTGGGGGCCGTTTTTAAATTTGTGACAATCATAGGGGGGGTTTGCCATAATCGCCACGCTTGGCAGGCGGGTTGGCGATCGCAGTATCGGATGGCCGATTCTTGACAGAACGTCGCTGCTGCCCAACGTCTGTTGTCCCTTAGTCGCCTTCTACGACACCCACGGGAAGATATGGGGTGGTAGTATTCTTACTCCGCTACCACACGGAAGATGTACGTCCATGCTACATTATATACATTTTTTTTGTAAATACATACATATTATAGATTGAAAACACCCAGACCCGGAACAAATACTTGTAGGTCGTACAAATATTTCTTCCGTACGGGGATCGAACCCGCGACATGCTGCGCAGCAGTCGATCGCTCAACCACTGCGCCAACCGTGTAATATGTTAAAAAAGAAAGAATATAAATGTATTTACCCACTATTGAGTGGGTAATTTAAGTTCTGAAATGATGATGATGAAACAATATAACTCTAATGTAATTAATATACATTTAAAAACGTCTGTAATAAAATTTTAATATTAAAACGATATTTAGTTATAAGATAGAAAATAAAAATAAAAAAAGAAGTTAAGTTATGTATTATTATAGTATATCTGAATAGGTACTTCACTGTTTACGGCACTTAGCCTACAATTAAGCAAAATTTACTAATTCCTAATCTAAAAAGAGTTGTTGAAAACGAAAGTTTACCATTGGTCAGTTCTTTCTCATCGATGCTTCCCGATTGGTCCGTGTCATATGTTTTGAACACAGTTAACCACTGATTGATGTACGTGTACAATTTTTCAAACTCTTCAACGTTAATGTGACCGGAACGATCGTGGTCGAACATTCCTGAAAAATAAATTAATGGCTCGCTTAAAATTCGTGCTTAAATCTGTAGCGACCAGCATGCTACCTACTTTACACAATTTCCCGAATAATCTGAACTACTACAGTTATTAGACTACAGTTATCTGGCAGACATACCACCTCGTCTGGCTGGATGATAATCACTTTGCGCCTAATCTTCAAAACGGGATTTTGAAATCATTTTTATTTATTTGTATAGACAATCGATGCTTACCTATCATGAGATTGCAAGCAATCTCGGAAAACGTCTGGCCCTGGGCGTTCACCAGTGCAGCCTTCAGTTCAGGCGCTGTGATGAAGCCAGACTGGTCCTTGTCTACCGCGCGGAACCACTGTTGAACTTGAGGGTTGACGCCGCCCGGTTGGCCAATTGAAGGGTACGGTCCGTGGCCCATCTCAAGTCCTTGTCCGGAAGGAGGACCTCCTTGGCCGGGTTGTCCGTATGCAGGTTGACCTCCAGGACCTGGTTGTCCGTATGCAGGTTGACCACCGTAACCTGGTTGTCCGTATGCAGGTTGACCACCGTAACCTGGTTGTCCATACGGAGATTGTCCGTATGCTGGTTGACCGCGGCCATATCCTTGCTGTAACAAGACAGTTATAATTAAGCGCTTTGTGTAGGTATATTATATAAACCCCGACAAAAAAGAGACGTCACTACATCACTATCACTACATATTAGAAAACAAAGTCGCTGTCGTCTGTCCGTCCCTATGTATGCTTAAATCTTTAAAACTACGCAACGGATTTTGAAGCGGTTTTTTTAATAGGTAGAGTGTTTCAAGAGGAAGGTTTATAAGTATAATACATGCATTATTGCACCCGTGCGAAGCCGGGCCGGGTCGCTAGTTATAAATAAATTATAAAAACACGCTTGTGTATCTTTTTGTAGCATCGTAGCACCTAAACGAATGGATCGCTTATGTATGATGCAGGTGTTTTATTTGAGAGCAGGTTTTCTACCGGTGCTGTTTTATTAATATTGGTTTAGTCCTTCAATCAAGAAAACAATAAATAGAGAATCACGAACAAAAATGCCTACTGTGCGAAATGGGCCTTAATTGATGTACCTACATGCAATACATACCGTATAAATATAAATCTTGTTTTTGGACGACACTCAATTGAAATAAAACCTCAAATATAATTTTGCTCTTATTTCTTGGGCCGTTTTCAAGTGCTGATCGTATATCTAGTGTATTCTTAAAATCCAACTAACATTATGTCAATGGATAGGAATTTTGTGCATCTACCATTTTATTAGTATTGGAAGGAATCGAAAGATAATTGTTGATTTATATTAACCTTGACGCTACTAAGTCCACGTGCTTCTTAAACTCGAGATCGATACCTTAAATTCGAGACAGCATTATTATGTATTTTATTGTTTTCACGTTACTGTAGTCATGAATCGATCAAAATAATACATTTGTTGATTTTCGTATAAGCCAGTAATTGTTTTTTTTAACGCCTCATGCAACAAATTTCAGTCGATTCCCGTCGATTTCCTTTTATTTCCTGTCTATCTACATAAGTAGCTCGTTTCTCAATGGCTCATAATAATGATGACCTGAGGATGGAATGAGTCGACACGTAATATAAATAATGCTTTGCAGAATAAATGTGTTTTCTTTCTTCTTCTAAAATACTCCCGAACAGGGGCGATGTTCTTGGACACATCGGAAACAAATAACGGCAGAATAAAAAGAAACCTTCAAATAAATCTAATATAGCAAGTTCTCGGACTATTTACCATCAATTCAGTATCATAACCGTCCAGTTACGGGCGTTCCGTGTGAAAATGTCATCATAATACATATAATATGGGGTACAATGCAACTGATTTTTAAACCATCTTTCAACACATACCGTATGGAGGATGGATACGGAGATGAACGATGTAATCTATAATATAAAAATGAATCGCAAAATGTGTTGGTAACCGCATAACTCAACAACGCCTGGCCAATTATTTTTTTTTAAATGTTCGTTGAAGTTCAAGGATGGTTTTTACGGCGAGAAAAATTCGAATAATTGCCGGAAAACCCCTAAAAACAGCCTTTTTCTTTTTCCCATACAAACGTTTTCTAACTAAAATGTAGAGACAATTTGAGCTTTATTGCAATAGTCTAAAGTTCATATTAAATGACAACCACGCACTGTTGTCTATGCAATGTGTGTTCCTAATGTCAAAGTGTCAATTTGCACTTTAAAGGTTCAAGCACATTATGTCCGGCCGCAGCGCAGCGAAAAAGGCGTAAGTACCTAACACATTAGTGACGGGCCGGGTCGCAGTGCATTGACGGATTTTGAGTTCTTTATTCATTTATCTTCACACCACAGGAACACGGAAATAACAAAATACCAATCCGCTTGCTATAAAGCACACTTTGCGGGGCGCAGTGGGGCGGGACGGGCCGCATCGCACGGACTCAAATCGGCGTCGCAATAATGCGAGCCGCTGCGGCCCGACACAGTGTGCGATAATTCTTACAAATTGTATCGAAGCGATTTGAGCGGATTTTTGCGCTCCGCCCCAGCTCGCTGCGGCCCGGCATAATGTGCTCGAACCTTAATACCGCTATCTTTTTGACAGGACGAAGTCTGTTGGGCCCTCTAGTTGAATAAATAAAATTCATATTTTCTTACATAAATTTATTCTTTAATAATGTATAAATAGTTGCCTTATGTATGTACACTAAATTATAAACAATGAAAACTGCATTTCTAACATTTTCCACAAATGTTATGTAAATAAGACACACCATACATTGGACAAATTACTTACGATTAATTAGTTACAAGATTTGTGTTTCGGACCTTATTACTTAATAGTAGGTTCTTAGTATGCTGTGCTTTTTTGTTTAGTTACTCCAAAACCTTTGAAATACCATTTCCTTAGACTGGGTGAAGTTTCGATTCTTTCAACCGAAACTAACAAATATTGTACAATGTGAAATAGAGACAAAATGCTAGTTGTTTACATCATACTGTCTTAATAAAACGTTTATAATAAAATAAAAAATTTATAGCAGTTTTAATTACGTTTTGCAGTGAATACAGAAGAATATTTATTATTTTCGAGATTGGAAAGACGCGGAAACGCATGGTTTAAATTTTAAAATCATAGCAGAAGGTAGTAAGTTGTTTAAGGGCGCAAGTTGCCACATACAAAATACTCTGGGTAATCTGTTCAATATTTACTATATTCAGTATTGACAAATATAGGTATGTACAGGGTGTACAACAAATCAATGGCCATAACGAAAGGAACGATAGTTTAAATAGATACTGTGTGAACATTTTTCGGAAATATACATATTAATAAAATAGGGTCCAGTACACTAGTGCGTCTGATACCGTGAAGATCCTACTAGAAATGAGATTACATCAATTTTAATAAATCAACGAATTTATCCACTTAGTCACCTTGAGCAAATAAATAAGAAATAGACCTGAGATGTTTCAACAATTCAAATGACCGCAATATTGTCCAAATCCTCTAACTAACAAAATATTATCAAGGCCTTTCTTAGTCTATGCAATTATTGTTCAGATTTAATCAATATTTTATGAATAGATGCAATACAGTAAAATCTAGAACATGAGTATAATACTTATTAATTAGGTTTTACAGAAACATACATCACTTTCATAGAACTTCAACAATTGTTAGGTACTAGGTGTATATATATTATTTATAGTTATAAGTCATAGTGTATAAAAAGGTTACAAGGTACAATGTTTCAAAAGTAGTTATTCATACAATGTCATAATCAATGGTTGTAGTGTTTAACCTTCCATTAGTCTTAAATTACACTTTTTTAGTAGGTACAAGCACACCTTATATTTTTTAGTATGACAACATTATTGTCCAAGCCTACATTTTAAAATAAACACTTACTAATGAATTCACATAGCTATTACGTAAAATTCAATAGGTTGAATACTTTGGGAATACCAGTATACATTTTTAGGCTTTTCTAAAACAAAATATCACTGGGCAAATAATTATTCTTGGTCAGCATATTCTTAACAGGGCTATTTGCTAATAAAGGTAATGCATACATAGAGGTTAGACATACAAATTCCATAGACAATTTAAACAGTCCTATTAATTACTAGTACATATTGCTATGTTGATTCAAAAAAGGTTTTTCATGGGTTTGGATATACACATCTAATGCTTAGTAGGTAAAAAGAAACCTTGAGTTGCCAACCGTTAAAATAAATCACAAAAAAAACCATGTATAATATAGCAAATCCAGAAAACTGTTTGCATACACTTTATCCTGAATATCTGAAGCATAGGAAAGAAAGTTGTATGTAAAATCTATACATAGGAGGCAACTGATATAAGCAATTCAATCCGCAAGGCAAGAATGTCCTAATTTCAGGAGTTTTCATAAAACTTGTTTCACCCTGGTTGACAATAATATTCAACTATAATACACTGTATATACATACATACATATAAATTATACCTAGACTATTTTAGGAAATAAATACTGTAGGACAGTGGGTTAAAATAGTAAAATTACTAAACATAAATCAAGAAACAATCCTAATATTGTTGTCTTCCAACATTGAAATAAATTGATGTACTGTATTTTAATCTGGGTCCTCATTATTACTGTATAATGACAGTGGCAGAGCCAATGCAACTACAATAAGTAGTTTAATCTTAATGTAAATATAAAGCTACCAGGTAAATCACAAGAAATAATTGTTCATTTAAAAAAAACAAATAGGTTTAAAGTTAAAATATATATACAATCATTAGTAACTATGTAAAAATTAATAGTAATCATACACCTACTACTTAAATGACATTCAGTCTTTAATATGAAAACCAATACTGGCAAGTTTGTTGTATTTTGTACTAAGCAATCAAGTCTAAATATCTAGATGCCTAACATCAGTGCATTTTTCACTAATCCCATTAAATTATATTAATGAATGTACATTAGAACATAAATTAATTTTAGAGAGAAAAAAAAAGAAAACAAGCAATTATCTTATTATAGTAGAATTTTTTATCAACAGCAAGACTGCAAATTTAGATGCAGTTTTCTCACATACAGTGACATACAAATACTATATGCAGTTAAAAGATGTTCACTTACACTGATTACTAGCTGTGTTTAAAAGACGAATTTTATTAATGAAATTAGTGAAATTGTAGCTAATAGACATAGTTTCATATTTAGTTATAACCACTAAATCAACAATAGAATATTTTATTCAGAACTTAAACATTACTGCTGTGACTAGAAAAACTATAAGTAGCTGGTGTTACAGATGTATTTACACACACTTGAATTGAAGGTTTGAAAGACGAAGGTAGTAGTTTATGTGCTTCAGGCACTGGAGAATAGCTCCGGCACACTGCAGTCTCAAAATGCACTTGTTCACTCCTATCTAAAGGCACACCATCAAAGCTTGTTTGCTTTGCTGAATCACCTGTTCCACTATCTTTGCATGATGAATGCTCAGATATATTGTCAGAGAACATTTGAGGTGATTCACTATCACTATGCACTACATGTGTCATTTTTATACTTTCGGCTGGAAATGTATGCACAGCACTTGCCATTCGTCTGCGCGTGTGATAAATAATCACCACCCAAATAATTGAAGTCCCAACTGCACAACACACTACTGTAATAATAATAATACCAGCCATATTTTCTTCATTCACCATTAACGCCATGACAGGTAAAACGCGTAATTCTGTCATGTCCTTTTTGGTTCCTAATTCATTAGTGATTTCACACTCATAGTGTCCTGCATCACTAATTTCGGCTCCAATTATGATCAGCAATTGGTCATCACCTGCCAGATAATAGCGGTCACTAGTAGTTATAGGAATACCATTCTTACGCCATTTTATAATTGGTTTTGGTGACCCTGATATCATACACTGCAAGACAACTGAGCCCCCAGATGTCACTTCTTTGTTTTCCATGACTCTGACAAACGATGGCTCTTGTAATACTGATAGAGTAGCATTGGCTATGATAGTGCCTGCTGGATTTTTAGCAGCACAGCTATATACTCCCATGTCTGTGGGTTTAGCATTAACTATGAAAAACAAATGATCTGTTGGCATAACATTCATTCTTCTTTCCCTGGCAGCAGGAAAATCATTACCACCATCCTTTTTCCAAGAAATTTCCGGAGGTGGATCACCCGTAGCTGCACAATTAAGTGTCACAGTTTCCCCAGTTTTTACTGTGACATTTGTAGGCATCTTAGTGAAACGAGGAAATGTTACGATGTTGACTTTAGCCTTTGTTGAATATGTTGTCCCAAAGTTATTGCTCACCATACACTGATATTTACCAGAATCTGCATGAGTCACATTTGGTATAACTAGAACTGAAGTTGCTCGAGGCTGGCCATGTTCAGATATTGTTACATTCTCAAACACTGTTGGATTACTAAGGTTTCCATTGTTTTTCCGCCAAAGAAAAGTCATGTTATTGAAGGGATTGGATGTTGCAGAACAAATTAAATTGGCTGAATGTCCTTTAATGGCAAGATGGGTTTTTGGATGTTCAACCACTTTTGGTTTTGGAGAATCCCCACAATTATCTTCTTTTAGCTTTATTATGGATATTCCTCTGACCTCTGAGGGGTAAGCACAGTTGGCTGTAACATACTTTGGTTCAGATTTCTCTTTTATCCATTTGACAATCCATATTATATTACAGTCACATAACAGAGATGAAGAGTTAAGATGCAATTTTCTCAGCTTCACCATAGGCTCAAAGGCATGTTGTTGGATTGATGTTATATTATTTCCTTTTAAATCTAACTCAATAAGGTTAGACAAGCCTTCAAAAGCTCTAGAATTAATGGACTTAATGTGGTTAGTTGCCAAACTGAATGAGTTCAAGTTTTGCAATTTAGAGAATGGGCCAGACATGTCTTCTACAGTCCAGGAGATTTTGTTGTTATTTAGGTATAATACTTGCAGTTGCTTAGTATAACTGAAGGCCTCTTGTGAAATGGAAGATATTTTATTGTAACCCAAATTCAGGTTATGCAGGTTGATTAGGTGCTGGAATGTTTTTCCTTCAACTTGTTGCAAATGATTGTGTGATAGATCTAGCATTTCCAAATTTGTGCATAGTTCCCAACTGCCTGGGTCTATTATTGATATAATGTTGTTGGATAATGAAAGAGTTGTCAGTGACTCCAATCCATACATCCACCCTTTAGAGATATCCTTAATTCTGTTGTGATCCAATTGTAACAAATTCATTGACTTAAATCCGAAAAAGGCACCATCCATTATATTGTCTATATTGTTAAATCTTAATTTCAGTGTTGTCAAATTGGACAGGCCTTGGAAAAGCAAAGGACTTATGACATGAAGTTTATTGTGGTTAAGTTCTAGTGTTCGCAGATTAGTTTGGTTTACAAACAAGTGATTAGGAAGAGATTTAATTTCATTCCTGTTCAGTTTTAACACCTCCAGATATGTCAAATTAGATAAAGCTTGCTCACTTATGTATTTTATTTGGTTGCTATTTAGATTCAAGATTCTGATAGAACTGTTAGCTGAAAAACAACCAGGGTCTATGGATCCAATACTATTCCTATTCAAACTCAACTCACGTATTTGATCATGTTTCAGGAAGTTGGGTATGTGATACAAGGCATTTTTATCCAATTTCAGTTCTTTCAAATTAGGAAGTTGATCAAAACCTTCCGTTACGCTTTCGTTCAATTTGTTGTAGCTGAGATCTAAGCGTTCCACCCACCTCGGAATTTTTGGCACAGACACGAAATTCTTCTTTGAACATTCCATGTACTGATCCAGGCAATCACATTTATGTGGACACTCAAAGTTTTCAGCTTTTACATCCAACGTTACCAGTTGGATTATCGTCATGAACAATAACAATTGAGATGATTCCATTTTCATGCATTTGTGTAGGTGATCAATGGATTCAATCTTCAATAATTCCTCGTTCTTACATAATTCAGGACACTAATAAACCACATGTAATATATATAAACACACGCACTATTCCTCGTCTCATTGTAGCCAGTAATTGCATTGCAAGAACGATAGAACGCCACTATTCATAGAAACAAATTATTTACGGCTCCTCTCGGCGGCCATTTTACTGTATGTATGTATTCGTTTAGTTTAGTGATGTCCACCACCCACCCACTGAGCTCATAATATTTTACGATTGGTTGCGAGCATACGGTGTTTTCATGTATGTATCCTTTAAAATATATTAGTTAGATCATTATAATTGGATAGTACTTAAATCAATCAAACTATTGCCTATATCGTAATACATATTTCTTTGTATTTTTTTAAAGAACGGATAGTTAATTTATTATAATGAAGTACATGAATGCGTGTTGTGTGGTGCGGTAAATTTTTTTAGTCATAGATTTTATTATTTAGTACCATCGCAAAAAATGTACCTCCTATCTGATAAGAGTATGGCCACTTGAAGCTGGTCCATACGATGCGTGTTCTTTGAAGATGTATGAAATATGCTCCGCATTGTGTATTTAATCTTTATTATACTAATTTGAACAATACACAAGAATCGTCTCCGCAACTCCTGTAACTGTGTTTACGCTCTAAGTTGGTAATATTTTAAGGGTTTATTGAACTATAATATTTACAGCGCACCTTTGGGCACGTTCAATTTGTCCACCATTAGAAGCTTTTTGTGCAACTCCTCAACACTCCATGACGTAAACAATACAAGGTGTATTGTTTACGTCATGGAGTGTTGAGAAGTGGGAATAGAGATGGGATTTTAACCGGAAAATCCCTAATGTGGGACAAATAGGGAAAAATCCTGGGGAAAAGAGACAGTGACAAAAAAAAATCTATTGTACAAAAACACTTAAGTAACTTTTATAAAGTGTAATTAATAATTGTTAGTAAGTAAATCTCTCGTTATTTTATTTTTTATTTGGTCAAACATTCATAAACGTTTCAAAAGAGGTATTTTCTGCAACTGCCCTATGCGCGCTGACGCAAAGTATGTGCGCATGGTAAAGTGTATACTTTTCGCTGAATTTGTTCTAAAAATAGATAATTTTATTAAGATCGTGATAATTACGTAAAATAATAAAAATATTCTCGTCTATTGTTCTTCTCCACATAAAAACCCCTTTCTTTTTCGGGAAAACACTGGGTATATTCCCGTTGGGTTTTTTTACACTGCCCATCTCTAAGTCTTTTACGCGACTACAGTACACCGTTAGGAACCGTACGATAATTATCGTACACATACGTTAATTGAAAAATTAATAAAAATAAATACTGTAAAATTTGAGAAATAATATTACTCTTACCGGGGCCACCCACATATTACATTGTAGGAATGTTTGCGCGCATGTGAAGGGCCGTCACATTAATTTGCAAACTTAGCGACTATGCGAATGGGTTCGCATACTCAATTTGCGCAAACCTGTTTGCGCTTCCTCCTTCCTACACATGTTTACGAATGTCTTATGAATCATTATTTTTTTAAGTATAAGCGGCCATTAGATTTTCTCTTTTTTTTTAATTCGTCAATAGAACATTGAAGAAAAATAAAATTAAATTCTTTACCGGGCGTCATTAACGGCCATTCCATTTTTATAGAATTTCTTTTGAGGATCCCATATTCATTGTCAGGAGTTAAAAAAAAAGGATTTCAATGAACTCCATCAATTGGTGTTATTCCAATCCATTATGAAGGTACGCTAAACAAGAGTCGAGTCTACGCGAAGGTTGGCGGTTCACGCACTTAGATGTGCGTTAAGTGTGCGTAAAACCGACACCGCTTGGAAAAGCACGAATGCGGCAAAAACTTCGCATAATATAATGTGAGTGACCGGCTTTAGGAATACTCATTCGCTGAAAGTCTTAATCGCAGTAGCATGATTTTATTTTGTCCAATAAAATCTTCTGTAAATATACGAAATTTTGGCGTGTTTCATACTGAACGTGCATGGGAACAGTGAAATGTTGTCCGAGTGAATAATAAACTTGGCGTATTTATTGAATATATAGTGGAAAGGGAATCGGTTCAGGTCTGAAACAGACTAAAAGTGGTCTGGCGTAAAACATTTGGGTTTCAGTATTATGTTGATTTGAAAATTTTGAAAGCGGTGATTTAAAAAGATAAACTATACGGTACTTGCATACATATCAATATTACATTTATTATATAATTATCATGGACACTTTTTTTATACGTCCATGATAATTATTTATATATTTACAATAGACATTATCGTTCAAATTCGATCCCATGTACGATAATTTTACGCCCCTGGTACGATAGTCAGTCCGCTTCAAGTTGCTAACGCTGCTACAGTAGGAGTTTTTTAATATATGTTCACCGGTATCTCTATCCTATCATTGCGCAATCATGTGGAAAATTATTTTTTTGTTTGATGAGTTTGTACTGAGATCCTCCCGTAAAAATATCGAAATTAAATAAGTAGCTTAGTTTTGTTCTTGAAAAAGTGAAATGCATATGATTAGCTCCATGTGTCAAAACGATATGTTGTTCCAATCAGACTCCTTTAAAAAACATGCATTTAATTGGAAAATAGTTTTTAACAAAAAATAAGAAAAGCGCCAAATCTGCAGAAATACTGTAACACGAAGGACCGATATAGTTCCGCGGGTGGCTCGGTACTTGCACGGTAGTTTTCACGATGCATATAACCTGCGCAGGATACTTGCACCATGTACGGGTGCTTGTAACTACCGCCTGAATTAACAGTACTACTAATACTCGGCTCATAAATGACACACTGTTGAGTCGGGCCTCCTTCCATTACATGGAGGGTAATTAACCTATTGAGCCACACTGGCCAGATGGGTTGGCACAGGATTTCCTTCTCTTACGGCTAGGTTTTCCCCCTTGTGATTTACATTTCTCGGCTCTTAGGTTGGAATAAACTCACGTATTAAAAACCGCAAATAAAATTAAAAAATAGTGTTTTTTATTAACAGTTTAAAAAAAATATATTTTTTTTTTACTAAACAAAAAATTTGATGTGATACTTATGAGCATACTACAATCGAAACTTTTTGTATGTTTATCAGTTTGGTTTGGCTAACAAACAGCTGATGGGGCAGAGAGGTCCTCGAGTGCCGACTATGTACCCGAAAGTGCAGTGCTTGTAAACCTCCCAAATAGTGGGCTGACAACCTGGTCAAGCTTGCTGGATTCACCTTTTTGGGAATCTTTGGAGGAGCAATGAACTTCTTTTGGCTGAAATAATGGTGATGATCAAGTATGCCGCCAGCCACCATCTATTTTTAAATAACCCATATTTAAGTGTGGGAAGCTGTAGGCTGCAGCCAAATAATAAATGTTATAATCTCTGCTTCTCTGTTTGATTATTGCCAGATTAAAGGTACTTAAACTCAAACAATAGTAGTTATGTTTTAAATCTAGTCTCAGTGTTTTATAACAAGGAAGAGAGGAAAGTATTTTCCTAGGAAGCAAAATGAGATAAATAAATTTGCATTGTTATTCTAATTAATATGAAGTTAAAGAATAAATTTATTAGTACCTACTACATTTATTCTATACTGACTGCAAAGGTATTACGAATATTATCCTAAGAAAACTTTTTTTTAAGTACTAAAAGCAGATTTTGCAACAGAGATAAAAACTACTGTAGTACCTTAAATCTGTGACGGGACAAATTTAGAATACAATGTGTCAACACTCCATTCCACCCTGAGGGTGTTGTGGGAGCCGACAAAGGAAATGACAGTTGATAACCTAGCCGCCATTGAAGGAAAACTTGATGCAAAACCCTGTGCCAACCCACCTGACCAGCATGGCACAGCATTCTATTGGAATAAATCAGGTATACAAAACTGTGTATTAGCAGCTACTCTTTTGGTTTGAACTTTGATAATTAAGGGATGAAAGGCTAAATGGTATGGAAGAGATTTGCCCCTATTGAATTTTATTATATTTTAGACACTTACTATTTTACTGGGGGGAAATATAGTGAATTGTTGAGTTTTAAAATATTTTTAAACTATGAGTGGAAATAAACCTATATTAACATACTTACATTATAGGCCATTCTTGCTGATGTGACAATCTGAAATATTTTACCAAAATATCAATTACAATGTGACACTTATTGGAGGATTTTTAAGGGATCATTATTATTAATTAAACATTTAAAAACTATGTATCAAGTTAAACAGTAGAAAACAATAGAAACCTTTGGTTTCAGAAGTACTCACTTGTTGCTTATTGATGTTACAAGTTTTTTAGCCAAATAGCAACTAAAAATGATTATGTTATAATTTATTATGATGTGGTACGAAATAATTAACAAAACACCTTCTTCTTTCCGTCAGTCCAATTTAGAATCAGGTCAGGTAGGAATCAGCCAAGCCCTGTCAAGCTGAGTGAATAAAAAAAAAATCATAGGCATGTCAAATTTGATGTCAAACCACAAGGTGCCATGGAGTCATAGCACAAATTTTAATGGTTTACCTACCCAACTTTGCTGTAACCCAAGGTTCATGAATATAGGTTTTGTTAAGATTAATACATCTCTGGTAACATGGTAACGTCCAACCATGTGGATATTTGAATATCGTTAATTGAAATATTCACAGGAATAAGAAAAAAGCTACTGAGTTCAATTTCTACAGTTAATTCTACATAATTGTATTGCAGTAAATCGAGATAAAGATTATGATAATTTTGATTCAAAAACTAGTTGAATTATAACACTTTTTAACGACGTTATCACCTGTATTTATTTGAAATTATTTATTTCCCGATGTTTGATAAATAGTACTTTCAAAGAGAACTGTAATCAAATATCTCCCTTTACCACCACTATTCCTATTCACCTATTCAGATTTCATCTCATAACATACATGACCCACTGTTGAGTCAGGCCCCCAATTACACTAATAAATTATTAATTATAGGACCACTAATTTGTGGAAAGGAAAGACACACAAGGTTAAATACACGCGATAACTCCATGAGAAAATGTTTAATTTCAATGTATAATAATTGCGAAAACCTAAAACATCAATTTAAAACTAATAAAAAAATGGGCTCATTAAAGTTAGCCCCCCAAAAAAATGTTTTTTTACTATTTTTTTTCTATTGAGTCGTTTGTTAAACGTTTGTTATTAATTGTTAACTATTAATAATTGTTTGTTCTCCAATTATTAATTTTAAAAGAAATAATTAAAAATATACATTGAAGTTAACCCTCCCCACTTGCAATTTATCATATTTTTCCGACAATAATGTCTCGTAAATATTTATTTTCGATTGTTCGGACATAAAATACGTTTGTTCTCTTTCGAAATTACTCAGTTTTTGTTTAATTAACTATTTTAATTAGCTGAATATATTACGTACTGCGCATGCATGCGTCAACTAATTAACAACTAACAAATAATAACATTTTTTTTTAAATATATGCTTATTGTATTCCATGTTAGTTAAGCTTAAGGCTAAGTTAAGTTAAGCTTTTAGATAATTTCATATAAATTAATTTGTGTCTCACTAAAACGATATTACTTTAAATGTTATAGAATGCCTGTAATTTGTGTGATTACCCTTGTATGTTGCTTAAAAATACTGTTTTGTTTAAATTGATTTCGGTGTTTATGCAGTTGGCGTGTTTTTTTTTATTTAAATAAATAAATAAACGATTAACAAACTACTTAATAGAAAAAAAGTCGAAAATTGTAAAATAACATTTTTTTGGGGGGCTAACTTTAATGAGCCAAAAAAATGCTCAAAACATCAGCTTTCTGACATTGGCAGCACTGACACGTCGCTTAGTTTTCTAGATGTCAGTGAGTGGTATGTGAAATATTGTGAGTGATCCGTTATCGCCTAAATTCACCTACTTCATTGAATTGATTGGAGCGCTGGCTGCTACAAATTAGGATTGTTGATATATTATTACGAAAACATGGAAAATTATGAAAGTATTATACTTGTTAAAAATGAAGTGTTTGTATTCAAAATTCCACCGAGAACGACAAACAGGGGTTACAGGTATGGACATTATATTTTTTTCATGAGTACCTTCTCAGTGATTTTGTATGTATCGAAAACAATAAAGTGGGTGTTTTTAGGGCAGCAGATTGGAACTTACAAGAACCACAATGGACGGGGCGTATGCGTCTCGTAGCAAAAGGGGATGAGTTGATTATGAAGTTGGAGGACAAAACTTCTGGTGATCTATTTGCAAAGTGCCCCATAGATAAATATCCAGGGGTTGCATTGGAGTCAGTGACCGACAGTTCTCGTTACTTCGTTGTAAGGATTCAAGACGACAATGGCAAGAAGAATGTTTTATTATTTGTAATTTAATTTATGTATTGTTTTCATTTTTGTATTGTGTATTATTGTGAAAAAAGTGACCCGCCCCGGCTTCGCACGGGTGCAATGATGAACCTCTGAATTTATCAGTGTTTCTCTACAATATTCTGCATGTATTATATATATAAACCTTCCTCTGCAATCACTCTTTCCATAAAAAAAACCCACTTCAAAATCCGTTGTGTAGTTTTAAAGATTTAAGCAAACATAGGAACGGACAGACAACAGCGACTTTGTTTTAAACTATGTAGTGAAATGATATGATTCAAAAGTTATATTGATTCTTTGACTTTGATATGTTAGATAATTAAATATGTCATTTTCTTCCTTGTATTGTGTTGTACACCACAATTTTGAGTAGGTACTTGGCCAAAAATACAAAATTAATTTAATAGAGGTTACTATATGTTTCAGGGCGAAGTGCTTACATTGGCCTGGGATTTGGTGATAGATCAGACTCCTTTGACCTTAATGTGGCTTTACAAGACCACTTTAAATGGCTGAGGAAAGAACAAGAAAATGAACAGACACCACAGCAGCAGCTAGACCTTGGTTTCAAGGATGGAGAGACCATTAAAATTAATATGAAGATCACTGTAAGTTTCCGTACTTCACAATTAACACACTGTACTCAATAATCACACTTTTAGTAATTTATTAGTGATTCCATTTATAGTGTGATGTCATACTGTTTCTCCTGTTTGAAATTATGTTTTCAACCAAGTTGGCATTTTCTTTGCTGACTGGCAGATAATGATTACTCACCCATTGAGTTTATGTAGGAAATAGTACAAAGTTCACTAGGTCAAAGATACATGCATAATTTAGGTCAGAATGATAACACAACTTGCTGAACTTGAAATTTATTTATTAATTTACACAATTGTAGTAGGGGGCATTAAATCAATATTATGGTTGGTTTAAACTAAAATGTAGTTTAGAATTATTGTATGTAATAAAAAAGTGCTGTGACAAGCACTGCTATGTACATAATGGGTTTTCTTACATTTTGTCTTAATTTTTTCTAAATTCAAATTCAAAAATTCTAAATTCTATGTCTCATTTCCCATATCATTGTGTATGCCCACTACGCCAGTACCATTGCACCCAGAAAATGTATTAATTACCATGCATTTAATGCCACAACCAATATATTTGCCAAATCTATTAGTTTAATTTTTTGTTGATTTTCCAGGCCAAGAACCACTTCCAAATTTAAACCACATTTGCATCTACCATTAATGAAACATAATGTTTACAGAAAAAAGATGGTAGTGAAGGCAGCAAGCCTCGCCGTGGTGTTGGGCTAGGAGCCGGAGGTGGCCTTCTTCCACCACCACCAGGTGGTTCCCGATTGCCTCCACCCCCATCTCCGCAGCATGCACCATCTCCTTCTGCAGCCGTTGTACCTGCAACTAACTCTGAATGGGGTGATTTCAGCTCTGCCAGGTATTCATCTTAGAATGTTGAGTCTCATATAGCTTCACTTAATTTTCTTCTTTTTTCTTGGAATATCCTTTTTTGTATACAGGGTGTAACAGTGAAACAATACTGCGACAGCATATACCCAAAAATATGTAGAATTTACCTCAAAAGGTTTCATCATTCGATGCATGATGGATGTTCAGTAATCACAAATTGTCCCTAGAGTCATATGTGCTAAATGAATGTACACAAGAATGATGGCATTGTTCGCCACATATAAAGTTCAGGATGGGGCGTGATAAACAAGTGGACCATTAGTAAAACTGTGGAGTGAATGTGTACCTAACTAAAAATACTTGATTTTAATAGAGATATATGATCCCAAACCATGAGACACTATGGGAAATGGCCGGTATATGTGTGACTTGAGGGCAAGAAGAAATTGCCTTCATAACTCTAGGGGCTGTCCATTAATCACATGATGTTTTTTTAACATTTTCCCTCCCTCCCCATTGTTGATATGTGGTGAGGTTTATGACTAAATTCAAAATCACGTGTATTTTTTAATCACTACAAAGAATCTTACACTCAAAGGTTACCTTTTCGGTTTAGAAATCACGCGTTTGACGAAAAAATTAATACACGTGATATCTTACTATACCCCCCCTCCCCCTTGTGATATCTCGTGATTTTTGCCCCTCCCCCTCACGTGATCCTGATGGATCCTCATGGACAGCCCCCTAGGGCATTCCTCCTGTTCATGGGCCTACGCCACCCTGCCCTATGGTGCTGCTGAGAAACATGTATTATATCCATTCACCATATCCCTCGGGTTTTTTACTATATAGCAACAAACTGTTTATGAGGTTCTCTATGGAGATAGTCTTGCACCCTTTATGTGTCCACTCTTTTTGGCTAATATTAAATAGTGATTTACCTATTGTTTCAGTGCTCCAAGTCAAAAACAAGCACCCCCAGCCAACCAACAGAACTGGGTACAGTTTTGAAGGATCTTTGTAGTGTAAATTGTGATTTGGCACTCTGTGTGTTGCACAATACTTAAAGTTACTTAAATTAGGAGTAAAATACCAGTTTTATGTTGTGTAATAAGTGATAAAGTACAGTTTTAATAGATGCAAATATTATCAGATTTATGTGTCACAGTACTTACTGTGGTATTTGTATTATTTATTATTTCAGAAGTGTTTGAGCAAATGCTGTATTATAATCACACTAGTACTTTCAGAAAACACATTGCGTGAATTTGTGAAAAAAAATCTATGTTTGAAAAGTAAAGTCGTTGTGTTTTTCCCGAGATTATAACTAAAAACAATCGTAAATAATAAACTTCAATAGGCAGCACCTACTACTTACAAATAATCCTACTTATATTAATGTATTAATTGTTTTGTTTGTAAAAATATAACAACTGGTTTGTTCATTGTGTTGAAAGGACACAATTATAAAAATACCTAAGTTTGTATTAACTTAGTACGAACTGTTAAGTTTCTACATCTAAGTACAAGTATCTTATTGAATCGAAACAACATAAATTACCAGAGTATGGTTATTAGAATTCATTTAGTGTAAGTTACGAAAATAATCAGTAATGATCATTCCATTATGTACAAACGCTCATTTACCAACTAGGCTTAGTATGTTTATTCGATGCCAGATCACAATAATTTACCCGATACTTACGATATCAATGTATTATCTGTATATGTTGTAACACTTGTATTTAATATTACTATAGGCCTTGGTCTAGTATTTAGATGTTGGACTATGAATTGTTGAGGTCATATCAGACTTAATATTATCTATTACTAATAACTTAGCAGCGGAACGTTTTTGGTGTTATAGTAGAAATGTACTCATATAGCAGAATTGTATGCGCACGATCGACTTCTGTGACTGTTTTGGTCACTTTTAACGTTTGTTTAAGGCTTAGCGCGTACGCGTGACGTTCGCGCGAAGCCGCGGTCCACCCGTTAAACATGAGTGTAGATCCGATACGCATATTCTTCGCGGCATCGCACTGTTCCCGTAAAATGTCGGTTCTTTGTTCAGCGACCGGAAAAGTTTGTGACGTCGATGGTGGGAAACTAAATTGTATAAAAGAAGATATTCTTTACTTGTGGAACTAAAATCTCAGCAAATAAATGGCCAATATAAAAACGTCACGAACACTAATGCTCGTAGTGCCGTCCACACGTAGAATTCGTATTACATTACACGATGGATTACATTACATGTTACACTCGTCTGGACCCGACTTTAAGAGTGACGAAATAGTCACGGTGACAAAAGTGATCCGTGCGTAATAAGCCTTAGCCTTACTCGCATAATTTTGGTGGCAATATTTTCGGTCTTTGACTTGTAAGCGACAGACTGCAGCGTCGTCATATTATCGCAAGTTATCTCTGTATCCGTTAATAGATATGTCTGAACTTATTCATGGTTAAAAGTCGTGGTGGTATGTAATATTTGTTACAATCTAGTTGTATTGTAACGGTAGAAAAGTTTCGGCACTATGATTTTTATTGTTATATAATGTTGTTGATATATTGCATGACATAGACAATTAATGTAAATAGTGGAAATCCTTAATGAAGAGTGTTATGTGCAATGTAAAAACACTATGCTAGTTTGCTCATAAACATCAGATCTGTATTTTGACATTTGTGAGAAATGTACAAATGAATCAGAGGTATAAAATAATATAATCCTAAATTATATGTTGCTTTTTTTTTCGGATCACTCGCGTGCTACCCGACACCTATGTTTGAAGCTATCGATTATTTTTTGTTTTTAACTGTCTGACCGACCCGTGCTCTAAGCCTGTATCGCGGGGGCAGTTTACAAACATGTTGTAGCGACCGCATGCTACATACTTTACACAGTTTATCTGAACTAATTGCATCAAGAAATATCGCCTACAAATGCGATAATTACCGAAAAGTCCTACACCGCGATAGCGAAATTTCAAGAGCAATTCGCAAGTTAAGAATTCCCCGACTACAACTATGGGGGGATAGGCGCTGCGACCCCTAGCTAGACATCCCACCTCGTCTGGCTGGATGATCATCCCTTTGCGCCTAAAATGTAATTCACGAACAAAAATGACTTCCAAACTCAGAGTAAGTGCCTCCGGTTTACTCAAAGACAATCACCCTACCCCGGAATCGAACCGGGGATCCCTGATCCAAAGGCGGCGCATCCAACCCTGGGGACGCTGGGGAATTGCTTAGGTACCACCGCCCCTCGGGGTGGGATCGGCAATTAAGTGGTCTCCGGAAACTACAAAACTACCGTCCCCTCGGACCCGTGCCACCAGGGCTCGCCTCTAAGGCTCCCGGGTGGCACACTCCACCGTATTGTACGCCGCCGTATCGACTGGCGCGCCACACCCGTGGCAGACCGGTGTTGGTTCCCGGCCTGCGAATTGGTGCAGGTACTTTCTGAAGCAGAGCGCATCCGACCAAAGTTAAAAAAGAAAAAAAAAATTGTAGGGCAGAAATCTTTTGAAGGGCAAATTACTCCCACGCCACTGCCTGAATTTTAATGAGGCTAAACGAACCTCCGTAAGCGGTCTAACTACTTAATTGTTGAAAAATACTAAAATTAATATCGTCTAGGCAAAAAAAGTATTTTTTTTTCCAACATAGAAATTCCATTACTAGGATTATCGCATGACGGGCGACACGTTGCGTTTTGAATTTTAATCGCACTCTGTGATCTTAGGGGTACATTTGCATAGGCATGAATATCAGCGGGAGCTTAGACCTGTAGTTCAGAGGCGTTGGTAGATACACTTGCTAAGTCACTTTTACGCTATACCAATATTTATGAGGTAGGCATCTAGATACAGTACAGGGCGTAAAAAAAGAGCGCATCTAAACCACGATATCGATACCTACCACTAATACAGATAGTGCTTGCAGATTAGGCACTGTCTTTGTTTCACAATCGGTTTTAAATCTAAAATTTAAAATAGAATAACACAGGCCGGGTCTATATGGTAGGCTCCATGTCATCACTTCGGATTTAAAATGTTTGTGGTACATAGCCTGTATACTATACATAGCTTCTTTCTCGCCTTTCCCGATTAAGGTGATAAATCCATAGGTTATATGTTTTAGCGAAAAAAAGTTGGCCTAATACGGCTCTTCCACTGTGCCAGGGTAAAAAAGAGTGGACCTCTAAAAAAAATTTCATCCGTTCTCTATGGCAGCCAATATGCCTCGTTGGTCTAGTGGTTAGATGTGCCGCCTTTGGATCAACGGGTCCTGGGTTCGATTCCGGGGTCGGGCAAGTGTCTTTGTCTAAACCAGAGGCACTGGCTCGGAGTCTGGGTGTCATTTCTATCTATAATATGTATGTATTTACAAAAAAAAAATGTATATAAGTAGTTAATCATCCATCTCGTTACCATAACACAAGCATTAAGTTGCTTAGCTTGGGACGAGATGGCGTTGTGTGAAATGTCCAAGGATATTTATTTATTATTTATTTATTAATATTGCGCGCGTGACACTAAAGCACCGTGACCCTTTAAAAAGAGTACTTTCAATACAAATGAGTACAGGATTTTTAATGAGTAGGTACGGTTTGCGAAAAAAGGGTACAAAACTCACTAAATGAGTAGTGTGGTAAGGTGACCACACTACTCGTTAATGAGTAGGTACGGTTTGCGAAAAAAGGGTACAAAACTCACTAAATGAGTAGTGTGGTAAGGTGACCACACTACTCATTAAGTGAGTTTCATTTAGTGATCTTAATGATAATTTAAGAAGAGATTTATTTAAGTACTACGGAAATAGGCGTGGGGATATTCGATCAAAATTACTGAAAACAGAGAAGGGTAATCGTGTACCCAATTATCTATTTAATTTCACACAACAACTATTTATTAGCCACAGAAGTCCACTGCTGAACATAGGCCTCCCCCATATATTTCCACAATGTATGATCTCGTGCAGACCGCATCCACCGACTCCCAGCGACCTTCACGAGGTCCTCCGTCCACCTAGTCGAGGGTCTTCCCACGCATCTCTTACCCATACCTACGTGGGCGCCACTCCTAGACTTTTATGCCCCAGCAGCAAGACAAATAACAACTAGTAATATAATATTAATAAACTAGCGACCCGCCCCGGCTTCGCACGGGTCCAATACCATATACCAAATATATATTATATCTACATATAAACACTTTTCTTGTATCACTCTATCCATTAAAAAAACCGCTTCAAAATCCGTTGCGTAGTTTTAAAGATTTAAGCATACATAGGGATGGACAGACGACAGCGACTTTGTTTTATACTATGTAATGATAATGATGATGACTATGTCTAAACCTAGAAACAAAAGACAACTTAGAGACTAAACACTAAAGTAATCTAAATTCAACTAGGCAAAAATGATATCTTATATCTTTAAATGAGCAATTCTTGTATATATATAATTGGAATCTCGGAATCGGCTCCAACGATTTTCATGAAATTTAGTATAAAGGGGGTTTTGGGGGCGATAAATCGATCTAGCTAGGAATCATTTTTAGAAAATGTCATTTTATTCGGGTTTCGGGGGCGATAAATCGATTTAGCTAGGAATCCTGACATCTATTGGCGAATAATAATACTACTATCATCATCTCAGATCAGGTCATCCAGATATTAAGTTCTTTATATGGGTGTAAACCCACGCTTTTTATTTGTCAAATTACCAATTGAAATATAGTCTCCCACCAAAACATGCGGGGAAAAAGAAAATCTTGAAACTACTTAAAACATTTTTATTTTTTGTTATTGTGTCTCTTAGTCCTAACGTACCCAAATCACTGAACTTCCTAACAGGTTTTATAAAGTTTCTTACTGTTTGTTGTGAAACTTGGTACTGTGCAAAGTGATAAGTAATAAAATTTACAAGGAACTGTCTTAATATGTTGTTGCGTTGCGCACACTTACCTATATCAGGAAATAGTAAAGAATTTTCAGATATATTAAAATGATAGAAATATGGCATAAGTTTAAACTACAACCTAACACTACAAGTCTTCTTGAAAAGTCTCCGTGTTTGATTGTCTGGCATAAATCGGCGACAACACTTTAAATTCCAGGAAAATCTTCGTACATCAAATACAATGACTCTTTAAAAGTAAACAATTTTCCGTATGCCGCCTTCGATATTAATAATTAATGGGATATTTCCTCGAGATTATAATGATACTTACATACTGACGGTTCAATAACATGCTATATAATTTTAAAATTGAATATTTTACAGTTAGGGTCGCAAATTTCAGGTACAGTCAAGGTCCGTGATGCCACCTTGTTGTGGTGAGTGGTGAGGGGGCTTGCGTGCCTTTAGGATCCGTTAGGGCCATACCGGCCCAGGGTCCTTTGATTTGGTTTATTGTGTTATTGTGACGATCCGGCTTGCCTACTGGACACTGATTTTGAAACTGAAACATTAAACAATAAGTTGCACAAATTGTTTCAACTGATCGACCAATCTGCAACTAAAATAATATATCATTTATCATTATCGACACGGTTGGCGCAGTGGTTGAGCGATCGACTAATGCGCAGCATGTCGCCGGTTCGATTCCCGTACGGAAGAAATATTTGTACGACCTACAAGTATTTGTTCCGGGTTTTCTATCTATAATATGTATGTATTTACAAAAGAAATGTATTTAAGTACATAGTTTATCATCCATCTCGTTACCATAACACAAGCATTAAGTTGCTTAGCTTGGGACGAGATGGCGTTGTGTGAAATGTCCAAGGATATTTATTTATTTTATTTTAAAATAATCTGCTTACTTAGCTCTAGAACTCTAATCAGGTATTAAATGGCAGTTTGATTACCTACAGTCTACACTACAGGCCACCAGCATACCAAGAGCTCTATTTAAATTACTAAAGTACTGTTTAACGTAAATGGATAATGCGACGGCGTAGATAGTACTTAGCGTCTATTAATAGCCACCTATTTTCTCATTCAAATATTGGCCCCGATAAAAGATCAATACTGAATATTAAGGTCAATGATGTGAGTTAGTGCTTGTGTAGTCTGGCCAAGCACTAAGTGTAGCGATGTCCCGTTTTCTTGATTTGTGTGTGTGTTTTAGTGCGTGCGTAGGTATGTATGAATTTCTCTGATTCCGTGTTTGTTTGCGGCATAAATGTTCCTCAACTTATTTCGTTTTCTATTTGTTGGAAAAGTAAATCACGCTCATAACAAGATATTGTTCTGGTTAAAATCTGCTCAACCGTTGAAGATTACAAATTTATAGGGTTAATTAACAAATTACCTATGATTTTGGTATGATTTGACCTTTATACTTGAGGTTGCCGAAATTACCCAACAATCATATACTTACAGCCACTAACCGAACATGAGAAGAGATTATTGATTTACCCAATACTTTGCCCGTTACTTTATATTTTAACTAGCGACCCGCCCCGGCTTCGCACGGGTGCAATGATGAACCTCTAAATTTATCCGTGTTTCACTGGAATATAATGCATTTATTATACATAAAAACCTTCCTCTTAAATCACTCCATCTATTAAAAAAAAACCGCTTCAAAATCCGTTGCGTAGTTTTAAAGATTTAAGCACACATAGGGACGGACAGACGACAGCGACTTTGTTTTATAATAAGTAGTAGTGATAGTGATAGTGAAGAGCTACTTATATTTTAATGATTTCTTAGGTTTTCGCGATTATTAAACATTGAAACTATTCATATTGCAGGAAATGATGGCTCCTGCAATGGCCATCATTTCCTGGAATGTGTAAAGATCGTGAAAACCTAAGACATCACTATTCATATTTATAACATTATTCTATTTTCGACGTTTTGTGATTGTGGATTATCATACATTGGGCAAACAAAGTGAAGTGTCGGTATCCGCATAAATGAACATAATGTAATAGCCGACATGAAAAAAGACGCTCGACATTCACTTTAATAGACCTCAAATCCTTGCCAAAGAAAATCATTTGGTACATTCCAAGAAAGATCCACTAAGCTATTGAATATCAATAGCCTCGCGGATCGTTCTTGGAAAAATATAAAAAACATCCAAATTTCAATAGGGAGGATGTTTGGCAGGTATCCTCTCTATTGAAATTTCATTAAATTGATCAAATCTCAAGCTCAACACTCATCTGGACACCGTGAGCGATTTCTGCGTGCACAGGGAACGTTCTTAACCCCCTCGACCGTGCTGCCACCTTGTTGTGATGAGGGGGCTTGCGTGCCTTTAGGATCCGTTGGGGCTATACCTACCGACACAGAGGCGTGGTGGTTTTTGGCTCCGGGACTCCTCTGTTTTCAGAGTTTTGTTATAAATAAAACAAACTTATTATTATAGGCGGTAGATTTAACTGTTTCTTTTTACTTTTTGAAGACAACTGTCACCTAGTCTCTCCCGTGACCACGACTGCTGCAAAGCCTTCGAAACGTCGGGAATCATCATTTCAGCCAAAAGTCAAGTTCAAATCATTCAAAGCATTGCATTTGGCAATTTCAACGCATAATTTCTGCAATCTGTGCAAACATACGTGAATTAGCGTTTAGTTTTAGGAAAAGTTTAATTGAAAAATGTTCGTAATCTCGGAAGCGATTTAAAGCGTAAAGTACCTTGAGCGTTCTGATAGCGCTGCAATGAACAGTGATAAACGATGACAAGGTGCGAAACGAGACTATCGCTAATGTTGCCACTTACCGGCGTGAGTGTCCAATATTTTTGTGGCCCTTCTCACGTCGGTATAATGATCGTCAGGTCGGACTACCCACTTCTCTCTAGAGTGCTTTAATGTAAGGTATCAACACTTGACACGTTGACACAGACCCACTCCAATAACACGATATCAGTCAGGGTTCATAAAGGTGACTTATATATAAAATTGTTGACTTTTATACGAAAACTTATGGCTCCTGGAATCTTTGGAAGTTAGTCCAAAGGAATTGTGGTTATAGTTTTAATCTGTTTCATCATTATATGTTGTTTATACACCTACTCTACGAGTAGAAAGGTCGCGACTTATTTTTTAAATAGCCGGACTATATCTGGCCACCATCGTTATTGTGTATGTAAAACATGAAAGTAGTTGGAAAAGGCTCGATTCAGCAGTGGATAATTTATGGGCTGCCAAGTAAGTGAGTAAGTAAAACAATTAGTGTGTGCATTCAGTTTTCCTTGGGTTAGCACGCGGAGAACCCACGTGTATATTGGACGCTATTGGACTGCGATAATGCACGTTGGTGTCGGATTTATAATATATTGTGTCACCACCCCATTTCATCCTAAGGGTGTCGTAAGAGCCGACAATAGACAACAATAGACAATAGAAATGACAAGGCCGAAACCTAGCCGCAAGAGAAGTAAAACTTGATACTAAACCCTGTGCCCACCCGTCTGGCCCGCGTAGTACAGTTGGCTAATTACCCCTTAAAGGTAATAAAGGCTGGACTCAGCAGTGGGTAATTTTTGGGCTGAAAGAAGAAGAAGAAGAATGTATGTTGGAGGCATTTCTTCAGTCGGACAACTACATTTTGAAGGGTATTAGTAAATACGTTTTTGATATCGTCCTAATTGAAGCGGCCCGTTTGGGTTTTCCGTCTCAGCCACTGTTATTGTGGAAAAGGCTTCCTGGGCTCTCATACCCTTTCCCATTGTGTGCAATAGTATCTAATTCCGTTGTCAATAGTTGTTGAAAGCTTTATTCATGTAAAAAATTACCTTTACAAAAGCTGATTAGTAATTAAAAAAAGTCACGTACTCTTCGAATGGCTGAGCAGAATGACTGAAGACATTGCACACCTATAACAACCCTCTTTATTACAGCTCCTTAAAATCATTTATATGTCTGAAAAAGAAGTTAGTTTAAAATTTTCTGCCCATATTTTTATGGCATGGCCTTCTGTTGGCTACGTATGATTTATGACACGTAGCGGTTCATTAGGCTGTGTGTCCATTATATACGCGCAGTTTGCAGGGTTTGTTAGGCCGCGAAAATCATATAAACGCCGCAGGCAATTGGGAAACAGAAAAATTGGCAATTGGGAGACAGAAAAATCCTTGTTTGTGTATCACAAACAAGGTCTCAAACAATGTTTTGTTCTCTCAAACAACGTTTGAAATTGGAATGGACTGTCAAGAAATGTGCGAGTTTGCAGTTTGGGAGTTGAGTTGCATTTTACGTTTAGATAAGGCAGCCTTAGTGAGGAATATGGAGCAGGATATTGTTTTCGGCCATATTAAATACACAATCTTTATCAATATTTTATTTTACTATGATAGCATGTTGGTAACTTTAACATGTACGTTAAAGTTAAAATAAAACAATTTATTCCATAAACACTAACTTAAGTAATATGTACTTACAAAACACTAACTTAAGTAATAAAACAAGACTAAAAATACCAATTAACCTAAAACTTAAATACTAAAATATATTATTTAAAGGAGTCCCTTTAGGCAAGGTTCCGAAGATACTGGCAGCGTTCCCCCTTTGAATCGCTAAAATTATGTTATATAAAAGTTAAAATTATGTTATATGACTAACGTGTCTGAGCGTGGACTGACGACCTGGTTAAGATCACCAGTAAGCGATGTATGCGGGCGGGTCAAGACCAGCCTTCGTGGAAATCCTTGGGGGAGGCCTATGTCCAGCAGTGGACGTCTTTTGGCTGATATGATGATGATGATTTTTGTTTTCTGCTTTAAAGCAATTGAATAGGTACTGATTTTAAAGTTAGTATTCACTACGTATTGTGATAGGTAATCTTAAAAAAAAGTCTGGATGGTTTATAACCTGCTTCCGCCATATTTAGCAGGTTCCACTGCTAATTTTCCTTCTCCAGTGTTTGTGTTATAAGTAGCTCTAGCATTTACTTTAGATAGAATATCTGTATTGTTCCTATAGATGTCCTCAGGACAATAAAAGAAGGAAAACCTGAAAAAGAAACCTTCGGTCTTGCCAGCGTGGCATACTAGTAGGATAATCCCCTCCTGTACTTGGAAGAGGTCCGACTCAGTAGTGGGTCATTTATGGGCTGAATGGCTTTAAATGATAAAAGATTGTATAAAAGCGTTAACACACGAATGTGTTAACAGCATTTTCCGTAGCTGTCCACGGGCGGTCAGGCCACTAGATTAACGGCACAATGTAATTCCTCGTGTGTAGTCGGCCTTTAAAGAAACCGCCACTCATGTTTGACATTGTTCGTGTTTTATTCCACTCTCGCGCTACATATATCAAACAATATTTACATATTTTCGACGTGTTAGTTGTTTTTAGGTTTCTATGTTTTGTTTTGGTAATAATTTGAAAAAAAAGTCTCACAGCTGAGTAAACATAGCACCAATGTATTTTGGACGGGTCATGTTATTTCTATTCTCCATGAAATTTTGCTAACTTTGAGTATAGACACAATATGCTTTATTTAAAAGTTACAGGTCGTAAATATATTTAAAGTCAAATTGGGCACAATTTATTTGAAACTAACTGCTACCAACGGCTTTGCTCGCGTGGACCTGTTTCCAGATTTCCGAACTTGATAGTATAAAATACTTTAGACGAACCGTACTGCATTTCTCATTAATGGTGGCGAAATTTGCGCTACGATAGCTACAACCCGCGGCCATATCCATAAATTTTTGTTAGTAATGTATGTCGCAACGGTGTTAAAATCGATGTACGATGTTACAAATAGATGTAAATAAATAAATATCCTTGGACATTTCACACTACGCCATCTCGTCCCAAGCTAAGCAACTTAATGCTTGTGTTATGGTAACGAGATGGATGATAAACTACTTAAATACATTTCTTTTGTAAATACATACATATTATAGATAGAAAACACCCAGACCCGGAACAAATACTTGTAGGTCGTACAAATTATTAATTAATGATAAAATTATTTAGTAATGAGTTTTTGATAGGTCACTTTGCATTTGTATAGGTTAACCTACTTAGCGTCTTTTTTTACTTTAGAAATCCTCATGTTAACCCTACCGCCAAACGCTAGCCCGGTTATGTGGGACTTCGGGGCGCGGAAAGATAATAGTTGCGCTCCAACCTACTTACCAAAAACCAACGGTGTTACTCAACTGCCCGACACAGGGCCACGGGATTCACTCCCCATCACGGAGGATGCTCTGTGACCGTGCTGGGGCCTTGGCCCGCTTTCACAAGAGCCCCACGCTTTGATGGGGAGCTCTGGACGCTCCCCAACCCACCGAGAGGCACGGACATTCCACGCACAAAGAATTAACCAGTAGTGATAATTGTAGTGACGTCGCTGTGGTGAGGGAATACATAGTTTCACCACCCCATTTAATGGGGTGGTAAAACAGAAATATATAGGAAATGGCAAGCCTGTAACTCTAGCCCCAAAAGAAGGAAAACTTGATATGAAACCCTGTGCCAATTCTGTCTGGTCAACGTGGCCAGGGTAGGTTAACTACCCTCCATGTAATTTGCGGAGGCTTGACTCGGCAGTGGGCCAGGTATGTACTAGTACGATTAGTTAATTGTAGAACTTTATACGATAACCGATAAAAGATCTTCTCGTCCACAATACCGCAGTGTTTGAAGACAAAAGTCTTCCACCAATGTGTGTTGCCAGTGATGACATATGGAACAGAGACGAAGTCGCTCACTATGGGCTCCATCAGAAGGCTCAAAGTCACCCAAAGGGCAATGGAGAGGGCTATGCTCGGAGTTTCCCTGCGAGATCGAATCAGAAATGAGGAGATACGCAGGCAAACCAGGTTCACCGACATAGCCCACAAGATTGCCAAACTTAAGTGGCAGTGGGCAGGGCACATAGCGCGCAGGACCGATGCCCGATGGGGCAGAAAAGTCCTCGAGTGGCGACCGCGTTCCGGAAAGCGCAGTGCTGGTAGGCCTCCCACACGGTGGACCGATGACCTGGTTAAGGTCGCCGGAAAACGATGGATGCGGGCGGCCCAGGACCAGCCTTTGTGGAAATCTTTGGGGGAGGCCTATGTCCAGCAGTGGACGTCTTTTGGCTGAAATGATGATACGATAACCGTGAACGACAACAAAGTCTACTGTTACTTGGCGGCAAATAAAACCGAGCTGATAATATTTACATCGGTTCATTCGTTTAATAATTCCCCAGCGGTTTGTCACTTTTATTTCCGTGTACCTATTAGATGTGTATTTGCCATTAACGTCAATTTCAATTACTAGAGGCGTTTGGATAACCTCCACACACAGTTGACCAGTCAATTACTTCGCACAGAAGCCCAGAGGCAAGTAACTCTTGCGAGTCAGGTGGATATCTCTGGAATTTTGTATGAACCAATCATTTGCTTAGAATAATCCTATTTTGTATCGCATTCTTGGGTTGGAGTATAGAAATGGCGTGTAACGTAAACACCAAAAGGGTCCCCAAAATGGAAGTTACTGTAGGCGCCAATGCTATGAATTAGGCTGCAAGCAACCAGCTTCAAAGGACTAATCCGATTTTTTATCGTGTACAGCTAAGAACACTCTTATGACATCTTTAGCCTGACACAAAGTTACAAAGTTGGGGTACATCTAATCCAAGGCATAAAATTTATGACGCTCATCTATTAGAATACTAACAATAAGCTATGATACAAACTAGGATTTCAAAGTTTCCAAACTTCGTGAAAGCGATTAATGCGAATAGGTTTTGTTAAAACTAATTTTATTAAATAAGATGTACCTATGTATATCTCATTTTTTATACGAGGTGACAATATCGCGGGAAAATTTTACAAATGATTTGTCCCAATCTCGAAGAAAGATAATTTATTTATAAAATCAATTTACCGCAGATCTTAAAATACTTAAGGGTTTTTGAGAAAACCTAATCAATTGGTTAACATTAAAAGGATGCAGTCTTATTCCTGGATGCCTTTCCATGTTTGAGGACAAACGCAGTCCTTGCTGTGGCCAATAAAAAATAAAAATGTGAATAACTTTTATTGAATATAAAAAATTAACAGCGTCGTCCCGAGGAGCGTGCAAATTGCATTTCACGGTACAGTGAACTGAGTTTACGCTCGGAGTGCGGCAACTCGGAGCAAGGCGAGAGTCGACAGGTACACATATACCAAAACCCGCACCTTCTAATTGGGTTCCAACGGTAACATCATTAGTTCTCCACAATATCATAGTCTTTTTATGAGACAACTTGTGATTCTGTCAGCTT
Source organism: Clostera curtula (assembly GCA_905475355.2). NCBI lineage: Eukaryota > Metazoa > Arthropoda > Insecta > Lepidoptera > Notodontidae > Clostera > Clostera curtula. The sequence continues at coordinate 9,288,490 of FR997797.1, read as the reverse complement.
GGATATTCAATTTACATAACTCGGATAAGCACTAACAGATTTGAAGTTATACATTTTGTGGAATTACTTAGCCCCAAACTTACTAATACAATAAAGTCAAAATTGACAATTAACATGCTTTACGATTTTAGGTATAGTGAGTTCAGTACGTACGACACACACTTTTGATGCAAGCACTTGACAAGAAATTTAGAATTTAGCAGATTAAGCTAGCAATTTCAGCGGATTTAGAATACCACTCTATGCGTCACACAGTAGGCTAGTTATACTTTATGAAATTGGAGGAGGCCCGACTCAGTAATGGATAATTTATGGGTTGAGTATTAGTAGTAGTAGTATATGGATTGGCACATCGATAGAAAACGGCCCGTTTGAGGCCTTAGTGTCCATATACAATACATAGGTACACACAGACAGACCTAAAGCTGAACCTGGTAAAATATTGTTTAAATTTCGCGGCTGAAGTGCTGTGATACCGTAGATAGATAAACAACACATAGTTCTAAGAATACAAAAGTCAACCTTATTATACACCTGTTCTTGGTTGGCGGAAATATAATAAACTGGCTGTAGCCTGCGTGCGTTGCTACGCTCCAAACTAAAATAAATATGAAGGTTTTTTTTTGTTCAGAAACCTTACTGGGCTCATGCACAACACTTTGCTGAAGATCATGACCATGATCAAATGCTATTTACGATTCTATAAAGGACATTTAGACAAACATTCATTTTTATATATGTATTTACTAGCGACCCGCCCCTGCGTCGCACGGGTGCAATTATGCATGTATTATACTTAAAAACCTTCCTCTTGAATCACTCTATCTTCAAAATCCGCTACAAAATCCGTAGTTTTAAAGATTTAAGCATACATAGGGACGGACAGACGACAGCCACTTTGTTTTATACAATGTAGTGATAGTGATAGTGATGATAATGATGATGATGATCTTTGATATTACCTTTTTGAAATCCTTGGAACCGGCGCAACATAATATATACCGTCCAAATATTTTATAAAAACAGATCCGTCTCATTTATGATATTAGTAGGCATGAACATGAAAGAAAAAGGTCTAATGGTTAATTTACGTTATGGACGTAAAAAGAAAATGTTACGTTTCACATGTCACAACAATATCCCACGTTCTCGTCGCGCACCCTTTGTATGAATAAATGGAAAGTCAATGTTTGTTTCGTGCATCGTTAGAGCTCGAGATTAATTAACTTGTACGAATATTATACGCGGCCCATACGGGTAAAGGCGTGTATGTAAGTTTTATGATTTTTGTATTATATAATTGGATAGGTTGACAATTATATTATAGGACCTGTTATTAAGGAATGTTTGGGATTTGTAGTACCTTAACCGGTAAAATCTCAAATTATTATACTTGCACAACCTGGGCCGATGCAAAAAAAAACAAGTTTAAATTGCAATAAAAACCACGATCTGTTTTGTATTTTCTTTATACAGATGTGACCTGTTCTTAATTAGTATGGATGTTGACGTATTTAGTATTCACAACGTCACCAACAATGTGGGTTAATCAGTCCTGTGGTTGTGGTAAGAGGCGACTAATGAACGCAAGACGCGGATCGCCTAGCCGAAGAAGGAAAATTTGCCTGTCTTGCCAGCGCGGCATAATAGCCCAAATTCCCTCCATGGATTTGGAGGAAGCTCGACTCAGAAGTGGGTCGATTATGGGCTCAAATGATGACGATGTTATGTTCTGTCCTGTGTGGAATGCTGGAAGAGGTTGGGCTGAGTATTCGGTAATTTATGGTATTTAAGTATAACCTTTTATAGTTTTAAAATATCAATTGAATTTTTTCAACACCTGTTTACAAGCTGAAACAAAAAAGTCTGTTAGACTTTATAAAACCGCTGAAACCGAAAACGGTCTTGAGTTACGTTTTTTGTTAACGTTATGACTCTATCGAAACGCGCTGTCGCATGTTGTGAGCTGAATACTTAACGAATAAAACGCAATAAAATGCCTACAATAACAAAGTCATATCGAATAAACGTCTGTGGGATATAACGGAGGGAGAGTGTGTGACACAAATTACGTTTTATGGTCCACGACAACTTGATTTTGGTAAACGCTTGCGGCTATTATTTGTGGAGCGTGAAAGTGGGCACAGCTTGGAGTTAATATAAACGTGGCTCTCAGTTGTAAAAACCCTCCTGCAAACTGTGGTCACCCTAAACCAGCCGACTGTTAAGCATTTGTGTTGGAAATATTTAAATATTTAGCGTACTGTTTCTACGATGACGACATCTTTAATTGTGGACTATTTTTACCACATAGTGCTTTTTATACGGAGTAAAGCGAGTTTATGTATTAGCAGTATGTTTATTTAAGCTGTTATGATACTTACATTAAACAAATACACTTTCAAATTAGCCTATGAAACTTGCTAAAGTAATATAAATAGTGTTTTGAATATATTAAAAACTAGCGGCCCGTCCCGGCTTCGCACGGGTGCGAAGTTACCCGCGGGGCGAAGCTAGTCAAAAAAAGTTGGCTAAGTTACTCCATAAATCTTCAGCTACCTATCAGCGAAAGTCCCGTCAAAATCGGTCTAGCCGTTCCAGAGATTAGCCGGAACAAACAGACAGACCGACGGACCTACAGACAGACAAAAATTTAAAAAAATGTTATTTTGGTCTATGTACTGTGTACACATACTTACGCATTTCGTAAAAAGTGGTTATTTTGTTATTAGAAACAGACACTCCAATTTTATTTATTTGTATGTATGTATAGAGTTTCTATCTATCAGCCACAGCTGAACATAGGCCTCCCCCATAGATTTCCACAATGTGCGATCTCGTGCAGACTGCATCCACCGACTCCCAGCGACCTTTACAAGGTCGTCCGTCCACCTAGTTGGGGGTCTTCCCACGCTCCTCTTTCCCATACGTGGACGCCACTCCAAGACTTTTATTCCCCAGCGGCCATCTGTTCTTCGGGCCACGTGGCCTGCCCATTGCCACTTCAACTGTGCAATCCTTCTAGAGTATAGATGTATAGATATAAATGTTACAATTTGAAACGTCACTTCAGTGTCGTTTTATAAATACCGCTACTGCTACTCAGCCCACAAATGACCCACTGCTGAGTCAGGCTGGACGGACGAGTCGGCAGAGGGTTTTATATCAAGTTTTCCTTCTCTTGCGGCTAGGATTTCGGCCTGGTCATTTCTTTATTTCGCCCCTTAGGATGGAATGTGGTGGTGACACTGTGTATTCTTAATCCGTCACCACACAGATTAAATATAATGCTGTCTGTTAATACCGGCCAGCCGCAAAATCTTCTTTGGCTTTGAATTACCTTGAACGCTTACTTTTTAAATATTACTGTTTCCGCGACCACGATCACAGTAAACTGTAAAGTGTCTGAAACGTTGTACATAAATAAATAAAATATACACGATCAGAACCGTCAAGAAATCACTTCCTGCAAAGTGGATTATTGTTATTAGTGAATTAATAAATGGAAAAGGAAATGAAATGTATCAAATCGAGTTAGCGTAGCATTATTGACAGCGAATCCGCTTGTTTATGATATTATTTAACAATGAAGATATTCAGGAATAACGTAGGCGAAAAAGATGAAATACATTTATGTAACATCTATGTTGAAAATCCGCTTTGCGTCCCTGGGTAGTTTGAAATCTCTAAGCAGCTTACGAAGTGAAAGCCAGACGCACAATGAACTGAAGAAAATCTTCTTATTGGAAAAACAACAACTATGAGTACTGTTTTACATCTTTATAGACAAAAAATTGCACTACATGCTTATTATTTTATACAACAGGTTTGTGGTGACGGAATTAGAAAACACAATGTCTAACGGAACGCAGTTTTCTTGGTCTTCTTAAAAACTTGGCCCCGTCTGGCCCGCGTGGCGCTCTTAGTCCAATTTCCCCAACCCAGAGAGAGTCACTTATGGGCTGAGAGCTTTAAAAGCTTGAAAATGTTTTTTAAATCTTGAAGTATATTTACCCCGTGTGAGGACGGGGCCGAATATAAAACTTCCCCACCGCACGCTGGAAAATAACGCGTGTTGTAAAAGTCAAAGGCATGTCCTTGATTTGCCTGCTCCATCTTAGACCCTGTCGTAGCTGTCCATCACGCAAGCCTAGGGTCAAAGGCATTCAAGTCACGGATTAAAAATAAGTATGAGTAAAATCAAAATTTTCCTAAACCACATTTTTACTATACACGTTTAAAATGGTGCCACTGAAAATCAGCCAGTGGTCATACTACAAGCTTAGTAATCATAATTCAATTATGTTTTTTGAGCTTATTTCTCAAATAATGACACTTCCGTTACCAGCTGATTGAAAGTGAAAAAGAGCTTTGTTTTTTCCTAAAATTTCTACACGGCTTCTGTATCAGTTGTCGTAATCGATCCTTTCGTTACGGATATAAGTTTTTTTTGCACTGATATCTAAAAATCTGTTTTGGACTGCCTGTCTGTTTATTAAAGCTAATCATCGTAAAGGACAGAGTGATTAGGAAAAGATGGCGACTCCCTGTTGAGTCGGGCCTCCTCCAGTTTCATGGTGCCTATTGTGCCACGCTGGCCCGTCTGTGCAGTTTTCACAGATTTTCATATCCAGTTTTCCTTCTGTTGCGGCCATGTTATCGGCCTTTTTATTTCCTTTTGTCGTACAACACCCTCAGGGTGAAATGGGGTGGTGACACCATGTATTCTAAATCCGTCACCACACGGATAACACAGTTACATAAAGATAAAGTCGATTTAACAAAAATACTTGAGTTATCTTTGAAATAGATTTAGTTCCTATTGGGGATAGGGTAGAGCTTTGTTAATCGGAGGCATTTTCCGCAACTATCTATCGTAGGTTACTAGAAATCTACGGTATTTCACTTGACAACCTTGCCCTGGCTATTATAATGAAAAACGGGAGCTGGCTATACGTTAATTAAAAACAGTATAACAAAAAACAATAGTACCAAATAAAGCTTTATACCAGGTAATCCCATGAGTTGGTTTATTATTGTCAACTCGAAAGATAAATGTTGGTCGTTATTTATAATAATGGTAACGTTGTAATAAACACACGGTTCTTTGTTGGTTTAATTAACTAATCACGTGGTTTTTGCTGTTTCCTTAAAGCCATATATAAGAAATAGAAAATAGATAGGTACATATGAAGTAACTAGAATAAATGTTTAGGTAGAACTAATAAAAAAATATATTTGAGTTTAGATATTGCCAGTTGCCGGTATATTTTCTTGAACGAAAAAGTCGCAATTTATTGTCTTTCTCCACATCTGAAGTTTACGCGTGTGGTCATTGGTTTAAAATAAAAGTTTGCATCAACATAATAAATAATTTGTGTACCTATTATAAAATGTCACTTAAGGAACTAACGAAAGAAACTATCTGGCCCCAATGAAAGGACAACTTGATTTAAAACCCTGCAAATGAATCCCCATCAAATTAGACGAGACCTGACTCACTGTCGGCCACTGTGGGTACAGAGGAACACTCTTGGGACGCTGTAGGAAGGAATGGGTTGATAAGACTATACATAATATTCAAAATCACTGTTTAGCACCATTTAATTCTAGAGCCGTAATAGTTTTAATACCGGTTTAACATTGAAAGCAGTTGAGTGAAGCTTTCAGTTTTTGTTCAAACTTTACCAGCTACGCTTCTCGGTCGACCTATATTCAAGTCATTACTTACTTCACGTGAAGTCAGAAATGTGCTTTGCATTTCTGGAAACCTTTTTTCGCTGAATGCACGCTGCTCTGAACGGTTCATCCAATTTGATTTAAAATGAAAATTGTACATACGATAGTAGACTGCTTCTTTATCATGTAAGAGCATGACTGTCAAATGTATGTCTTAATGTATATATAGATATTATCGGGTATTATAATTTACTGACTAGTGACTAGACTACCGAGAGACACATCATAATAAACGCCTACGTCGGCTAGATAAATCAGCAAGGCAGAAATTCTGACTCAATATTTTATCTAACTGGAAGGAAATCTTGGTTTGAAACCTAGCGTGGCTAGTGTGGAACAGTAGGCTAATTTACCCGCACGAAAAGTCGGCGGGTCATTTATCGTCCGAATTTAGAAGCAAGGATTGAAGTGTTGAAGTTTCGCCTTCTTCTCCAGCCAGCCTCTTCAAAGAGCAGACTGTTTATAACCATTTTTTTGGTTGTGCACCTACATGATTGTTCCTGTTCAAGTACCTTCTGAAATTGGAAATATCTACTAATAGCCCTTTGAAAACAGAAAGAAAATGAACCTGATTAAGAGTGAAGATAAAATCTTTCAAGAAGTAGAAAACAAACAATGTCCAACGCCCGCATAATAGGGGCGCGTTTAAGCAAATTTCAGTGTAGATAAAAGGCTCGTTAATGGAAATCGAGGAGAAAGCTGATTGATACTGAACTCATTATGCCACCCGCCTGTTAATAGGTTTGCTGGCTACCTGTAGATAAATTCGGATTATCGACCACGGAGTTTGAGGCTTTTATTTTAAAACATAGGAACATTTTGTGTAATACAAGCGTGGTGTCTGGTACACGGGGGCGGATCTACCTAAGGGCTTTTTGGGCTGTAGCCCAGGACCCCGTGGATACAAAGAGCCCCCAGCCCCCTGTTAAGTTTTCCCAAATTGCTATACCATTTTAAATAATTTTTTTAACTTTGCCAGGCACCACATATTTAATTGTCCTATTTCTTCTACATATATCTACATCACTATCGAAAACAGTTTTTTTGACAAAAGTTTTTGGTATTTGTAAGTATTTGGTGGTTTTTGATTGTTTTCATTTTTTTGTTTGTCAAATGAATTTGGAAACTTTGATGATAGAAGTATCTACCGATGCAAAGTCCAACGAATGTTATATTTACATCCCACAAACGCTACTTTGCAGTTTCTTTTGTCTCAATTAGACCTTGCATTTATCTTTTAAAAACATAAAGTGAGAATAATATCCGTTTATTTTATATTTCTAACAGCCCGGATTTATATTCAGATAGGAAGAGATAATTTCTTATTATCTGTGCAAATTATTTTATGTAACATTGACATTCCTTTAACAGTAGGTCCCTAAATGGGCCAGGTGTCTCCATTGTGCTCTTCGAAGCATAATAATTTACGTTCACTGATTTCTGTTTCACTTGTCTCTTTTGTCATGGAACCGTTCAATTAGACTGATTAAAAAATCACATGAATTATAACTAGTGTAATTCTTAATATTTTAAATTTTTGGCGGATAGTTTACTCAAGCTTGGTGATGATAAAATCATTATCATCATTATCTAACCCATAAATTACCCACTGCCGTGTGGTGAGATTTAGAATACATTGTTTAACCACCCCATTCCATTCTCAGGGTGTCGTAAAAAGCCGACAAAAGGAAATGACATGGCCGAAAACCTAGCCGCAAGAGAAGGAAAACTTGATACGAAACCCTGTGCCAACCAGTCTGGCCAGCGTGACACAGTAGGCTAATGAACCTCCATGTAATTGGAGGAGGCCCGACTCAGCGGTGGGTAGAGTAAAGAGTGGAAATTAGCCAAATGCGTACTTTTTTATGTCTACCACATGACATCTTTTGTGTTTAAAGAGTTTGGTTCAGAAATATTCTCAGGTTCTTTACGTAATCAATATTAATGTTTGACTACAGTCTTAGTCTTACTTCCTTTTTTAATATGGTTCCATACGGATGTAGGGATCTGTTTATAACCCTTTTCTATCTTGAAGTATTTGTTTTTTATAAATACATATTGAAGTAAGTAACCGATGTTTTTCTGAAACAGATTTTTATCACACATCATGGGTTCTAGTGAAAATCCAACAACTAGCTTATGTTTTTATTATCTAGTTACTTACGCTGATGAGCAACTTTTAAGAAAATAAATGTGTGGTAAATTTCTGATATTTTTCGTAAGGTATCTTTATCAGTAGTACTATCGAACCTGTCGTTGTGGCTACAGAGTGTTTGGTTACATCCTGTGTAAGTTTTTTTTAGAATTACTTTGATTGTTCAATTCTAAGCGAGCTTATCAACCTTATTCATTTCCATAACCACTCATTCATTGTAGCACCTACCTTTTGACAGTCACAATCACAAGCTATTCATTCCATAAAATCTACTCATTGATATTCCGAGTGTACTTTCCTCTCGATCGCAGAGCTCCGATTTTGAATCAATATGCCAATTTTGCTATTGGAAAAGGATGCGACGAAAATTCAACGAAGTTTTGTCAAGTGCTTTTTGATTACACAAGCGTTTATATGGTGTATAGATATTTGCGGCTATTACCACTCATTTCTCTAGAGGTGATGATGATAATCTTATATCATGTCACTTTAAAAGGTTTGCATTTTGAGTATGAAATAGCTATATTATATTACCTACGTTACATCATAGAGCAAGAGCCCGTGAACCCCAGACCTACGGTATTTTATAAAAGCTGAAAGTTTGTCAGCGCATGCTCCCAACACAGGTAAGAACGATGGACCATTTATGAAGTTTGGGTTACAGTGGCTTTGGCAGGTACACCTCACTAAAGGTGTGTAAAATACCGATCTAATTACGTCAAATAATAAAGGGCGATTTTTTGGTATTACCTTTAGATTATTATAAAAAATCATGTTATTCATTGACAGACACTTAACGTCGTGGAAACCTTTTGCCAGACACCCTTAATGTTCATGGCAGTATGCATATGGGTGGGTGCGTGGGTGTGATAGCGAGTTAAGTCTACCGCGGTCCGCTGCGCAGTTTTTATTTCTACTGCGAATGTATTGTTTAGTACTTATTTAAATCGCGGGAGCGTTGCCGAAGGTTTTTAAAAAGAACACGTCTTTACTGTATGGCTCTTTATTCCCATCTAACTAAACTTATTCTCTTAATAACTATGGTTACATGCTTAATCTAGTCCGGTGTCCATTACCGGACGCGCTATCTGGAATAAACATGTAGCGTCAGCGTCGCCCGCCCAGGTGCAGCGTCAGCGTCGCCCGCCCAGGTGCGTCTCTATCAACATGACGTGACTATGTTAAGGGTGCGTTCTGACTGCATAACTACTTAGTACGTGTTTACATCAGCTAAAATAATAAAGCGCCCCCTATATTGTTACTTTATATTTATTCTGAGGCTCCATTCGCTACTATACCTATCTGCAAACGTAATCGGGCGCCTAAAGACTTGCCTTTAGAACACTTTAAGTGTCAAATTAAAAGTCGGCTAATCTTTAAGGGGTACTATAAAGTTAACGACTATATCTATATCTAAAAATGCTTGGGAATAACTGATCGGTGTTGTTGCTAGTCCGATGCTCTTATTTAAATACTTTTAGAATAATGACAAAGTAATAAGAAATAGTGTTCTTCTAATGTGATATGTATACACAGTATGTGAGAGCATCCTAACGCGTTATTAGTATAACTTTTTAAATGTTCAATTCCTTGGTGCTCGAGTTATCATGCTCACTTTAAGACTCATGGCAGTGGTGGCGTCGTGCGGCGGGTCGTTCTCTTCCCTGCAATATGGTTGAGGAGGGCGATGGCTGCCGCATGCGTCATGCTTGTGAACAGGTGCCGTTGCTGGGGGTCGGTTGGCTTTGGCATTACAAGGTTACTATTGTCGTTTAGATCTGGCTGATGTTTGGCCCTTTGGAACTATTGCGCGAGTTTGCTCTCACAAATCTGTCTTATAACCAGTCTTGTACCCAAATGGCGATCTAAATAGAACAATTACAGAGTTTCTTGCCGGCTCTTCTCTGTAGAGGTGCATTCCAAACCGGTGGTAGATGGTAAATAATTAATTTTAAATGGTAAATTTTAACTTTTATCATTTTGTTTGACCTGTCAAAAGAGCTCTAATGAGCAAACTTGATTAAATGAGTTTTGATTTTGATTTTATCAGTAGAAATAACAACTGCGCAGTGAGGGACCGCGGTAGACTTAACACGCTATCTCACGCGCACCCACCCATATGCATACTGCCATGAACATTAACGGTGTCTGGCAAAGGGTTTCCACGACGTTAAGTGTCTGTCAATGAATAACATGATTTTTTATAATAATCTAAAGGTAATACCAAAAAATCGCACTTTATTATTTGACGTAATTAGATCGGTATTTCACACACCTTTAGTGAGGTGTACCTGCCAAAGCCACTGTAACCCAAACTTCATAAATGGTCCATCGTTCTTACCTGTGTTGGGAGCATGCGCTGACAAACTTTTAGCTGTTATAAAATACCGTAAGTCTGGGGTTCACGGGCTCTTAGTCTATCATAGTATATCACAAATAAGGTAGGAAGTATCATTAGCATTGTTAGTTTGTATCTCTTCTTTTCCAGAGCTCGCAACGACTGTTCAATATACTTAAAGGTTCATTCTTCGTCTTTTTGTAGGTATTTGTTGCGGACTCTTTGATAGTTTTATTTTTCATAGTGTTTTGTACTTTAAATTTGGAATCTGTTATATATTTTGTTTCCGAATTCGTAAACATATATTTTTCTATCAGCTTGCCACACGGTTCAGTTTATTTATTTTTTGCTTTTTTTCGGTAACAGTATTATTACTCATGTCACTTAGAAATAAAAAGAAAACGTCAATATCTTCAACATCAATTGTCTTTATTAAACATTGTGGTAACTAATACTTTGTACTACAAGATAAAGTTTCAATATGTACAAAATATGTAACGTAAAGTAGAAACGCATTACACAATCTTACGCTTAGTAAAATAGTTTAGTTATAATAAAAAGTTACAGAATCAAGTAAACAAACAAATAAATGAGTTTTAGGCACTGCACGTGTTATCATCATATCACATTCACGGGCTCTGTTCATACATCACGTATATAATAGAATATTCAAATATAATTATTATTCTAGTAAGCGTTTCCGTTCTTCATACAATTATTTATTATCAAAGATAATTTTGAATTTTCATTATACATTATTATACAATACAGAATTCCATAATATGATATTGATTTCAGTAATTGAAATATTGATGTTGGAATGTTAATCCGATAACCAAACTAAATGTAGAAACTTCAGAAGTAAGTAGGTATAACATTTAGAGACATCAGATGAGAACTTATGTTTTTTTATTATTTTATATTAAACATGTCTCTGCTTACTGAATAGTTAAGCCGATAAGGGTTACAGTACCGTTGAATCTTGGTAAGTACGTTTGTGTTAAAATTTCAGCTTAATTTGAGCTATACATAAGAGAATCTTTTAACAATTACATGTCTACTAGAGGTATTGTAACATTATTTGCAGACCAATCAATACTAAGATAATAATGATGATTTCGATTGATTTATAGTTACAGACAATGCGACCTTCAGACGGTTGAGGTATTTTTAATTTTATACCTTTTTTAGTTTAAATCAAGGTTGACACTCGCGTGAAATGGGATTCTCAACAATATTTGTCGTACAACAATTTATCAGCGTTACAACTTTCAACATCAAGCAAACATTTTAAATTGTTGGAAAACCCTTAGAAATTACGAACCACCGGTAAATAACAGTATCTGGATGTCAAAATAGTATCTATTCTAAAATTTTATTGAACAGTACCCTTCTTCCAATATAGGTACTTCGACATCCCAATTAAAGTGTTTGGTTTGATCCCAATTCCCAAGAGCATGTTTGTAGTTCAAAGTTTACTCAAATTGATTCCAGATAATAATGAAGGGTCAAATACTATCTGGAGTTGTCTGTGTGTGTAAATCTATCGAAATTATTATTATTGGTAAGAGATTTGCAATGAGTACTTGGAATATTATAAAATATTGAAAGATGTTTTTTAGGATTAGATATATAAAACAAGTTGGTATTAAGTGGTTTAAAAAAGTACCTACTTGAAAGAATAGAAACTCTTATCTAGTAGATCACCATGTTTCAGGGAATTAAAGATAGAACAAGAGAAGCAAATAAGGGATTTGATTCGCTCTGTTTATGATATTATTCTTGGAAGATGACTTGGTCAATAAAATCTACGGTTTAGTTTATAAATACATTTTCTAAATTACCGTTGGCACATGTGCAACTTCGAACGAAAGAATTAAAAGGTGGCTTAGCCATATATTTTTTAAATAAAATTGTCTACTAAATTTATAGAAATACTGTCGATTTTAAATCACGGGAAGACTACGTTCTGTATTATTAATAATAATAACATTTATGAAACAAGATCAGAACGCAATGCACCTAATTGCTACAAGAAACAAATAAAATGTTTACAAAATTTGTTTCACGATACAGCAGGGCAAGGATTTATAGCAGTATAACATTATTATAAAACCCGACTACTCGTCATCATTGTTTCTTTAGCAATCTGAGTATCTATGACTTAGAGGTGCTAGTTAGGGGAAATCTGTTTGCGGTTCTTGCGTCCGACACCCCGTATCCTTGTATTCGGTCAAGCCGTAAAAATAAATATATAAATCTTATATTTTTATGATCAGCATGATAAGCTATTGTACGCGCGCGAGCTCCTAGGAAGCGGGGCCTAAAATTCAAATTTTTTAAGTACTGTTTGCGACGGCGATTCATTAAATTTTACGTTATTTCTTAAAATAATATTGTAAATATACTAGTGATATATATTATAATTATTTTATTTTATTAATTACGTAAGTATTTTCGTCAATAGTTACAAGCTTTTTTCATAAATTGACATTATTACTTCAGCAGACATAGCTAACAGATTAGAAACATTCATTCTGTTCATAATAATTAAATTTATTCATATAATGTATTATTATTTCTGCATCATTTATTATCCTCGTTGAATTATTTCATAATTCAATAAATGTGCAGGTGTAGAAGCCGGTCAGTGTGATCGGTAAAGTAATTATACACTAAATAATAACTAGCTCATTACGTCCATGATCTTCAAAATTCCTCGGAGCTCACGCGCCGTTATAGACTCTGTAATAGCAACATTGACCTTCCTAATATTATATCAATGTTGAATATTCGCGTTGACTTGCCTGTCTATACATTATTACATCACGTGGACGTTTTATTAGGGGTTGTTGTTATAATAAATTTCCCCTGGGCTCTTACTAATTTGAACGTAGTCGGATCTCGTTTAAAGAATCAGTTTTAAGATAATCTCAATAAATCTTACATTATCTCTATACATTGACTAGAAGTAACTCTTTATCACTTAAACTAATAATTAAACTAAATAATTTGATATGTACAACCGTTAAGATTTATTATGACACAGACTTTGAAAACTTTCACAGCTCTATATAGTTGATTTCGTTGATTGAAGCAGAACAAAAGAAGTTTAGTTTTTTTTATAATGTAAAACGACAATATTACGTAGGCATATATATGGCTGTTGATCAGATTTAATTTTTAACTTCTAACATGAACTGAGTTACAAACATTTCCCAAGTAACAAATCAACACTTAAGCATTAACTTTTAATCGATCGAATCGAATTAGCAAATTAGACTGAGAAAAAATATAATCAAATTAACAATAAATCTAATGGCATTCATTTCTTGAAACCTAAATACTAGTGAGCATGTATTAAAGGAAATGGAATCACTGACTTAGCTATTGACGTTAAACGTGAGACTGCGCGTGCTTGGATGCGAAGATTTCGAGAGGAAGGGTTCCGATGCTTCGTCTATGTCGCTGGCCGAGTATCTATTACGATTTAGGCTGGCATTCCTACTATCTCTGTCCAACAGTCTCTTTGTTTCTGGCTGAACGACAAGTTCTTTGGCATTACCACTAAGACTTCTCGGTGGCTCAAACTTTTCGCTTGTTGTGCTAGATGGAGTTTGGCTTCCGCCTTCGGATTCTATTATCTGTTCAAGCGTGCTTAGCCTTCTGCCTCTTGTGTCGGCATAGTAATCTACAGTTGGAAGTACTGGTGTCAGATTTGGCATTGGATCGATGCCTAGAAGGAGCATCACAGTGGCTGGATGTTCCATTATGTATTGCGTGACGCAGTGCAGGAATGTTTCCGTCTGTGTACTTTTGTGCGCTTTAGGCCGATCGGGCGAAAGTGGTCTCTCCTGTTAATTCATAAAACAGTGTTTATTTGTGTTATCCGTGTGGTGACGGATTAAGAATACAGCACCCCATCCTATCTTAAGGGTGTCGCCGACTGAAGGAAATAAAAGGCCGAAGACCTAGGCGCAAGCGCAGGAAAACTTGGTACTTGAAACTCTGTGCGAGCGTGGCACAGTAGGTTAATTACCCACCATGTAATTGGGGGAAGCTCCACTCAGCATTGGTTCAGGCTCAGTAGTAGGGTTTATTTTACATTTATATAAAATGATTAAACTTATGAAATTCCAAGACAATCACTTCTTAACTCCCTACAATCATTGCCGAATCCAATCCATTTGCTACTCAAAAACATAGTAGGTATTGGTTGGTTTTAATATTTACTATTGTATGTATAGTCATTGTTTTGGTTCCCACCACTTTATTTACCTGGTCCCAGCAGAACACATCTGGTGGATGGCTGCAGCTTCTCGCCAACTGGTTTGGCGGTGCAGTCCATTGTAGGTTTGGATTCGAATGAGCGGCGTGCCACCCGGCCGGGCCAGTCATTTCTTGCAAAGCTTGAATTGCATTTCTAACCTATCCACGACATTTAGAACATTAATTTTTAGGTTACCCAATTAAAGTATTACTGAATTAATTTCAGAGAAACCCTTTTTAACGGATTTATCGCGTGTATTTTACAGTATTTAATTCCCGACGGTTCGAATGCTTTGCAGTAATAATGGTCACGAGAGAGACTAACGTCAAAACGTCGGAAATAAACGATATAAAATACACATGAAAATCCGTTAAAAAGTTGTAAATTTAAAAGTGTAATAATCGCGAATACCTAAGACATCATACGAGTAAATCTCATTATTTTTAAAGTCGGCTAAAATATGTCCTCACACCCAGATTCCAAAATTTCTGGTATATTTTTTTATAAAACTGGTTTTCAAATACTTGATAATAAGACTAACTACTATTCTCGGATTCGTAGGAGTCTTGTTGTTAAATATTATAATCACTATATGTTTTTATTTCATATTTTTTTACATATATTCTTAAAAACACATTGTTATTAAAAAAATATACATAAAACAATAGAAAACCCGGTAGCTTAGGTCATCGACCCGGTCGACATCGAGGTCGATGACCTAAGCTACCGACGGTTCAGGGCTCCAGAGAGAGGAACCTCCTCACGATCCTTGCCGAATCCAGGATGACTGCCTTTTGTATCAGGCCCTTAATCCAGCAACTCAGCGAGAGTTTCTTGAGATTATTGGTCGAAACTCTTCGCGATAAGACCGTTTACTGAAACGATTATTATTATTATTATCACGATTATTGTTTTACTTGCCTCCATACTGAGTGCGGCTACATCATGATGCAAGCTGGATACTTGTGTGTCTAGTCGGTCAACAGACGACCTGGTGTTATGCACTTCTAAATTTAGGCCTTCCAAGGAATCTGCCCTGGTGATTTTGGGAGTTGCTACAGATCTTTGTCTTTCTATTCTTTCACGTAGCTCTCTGTGCGTAAGCCGCTGACTCTCTGACCTGGAACGGCTTTGAATTATATTTATACATAGGAGGATTGAGGCATCTGCGATTCGCTACCTTGAAGTAGGTTCATAGTAATATGTTCCAAATAGATTGTTAGCTAAATTACAGAATTTAAACTTCTGACCGATAGGGAAGCACTACCTATTGTAGCTTTCGCAAGTCTTAAGCCAATATTTTACTTATTCAAATCCACAACCTTCGGCATTCTACAGTATTTATTTCTTTGCCAATGTAACCACAGTTTTGGACTTGGGCACCTTTCAAAGACCCCTAGTCTGTCTTTAGCCTACCACATCCACTTAGTTCCAGAGACCTTAAGTAGGTCGTATGTCCACCTTGCTTACAAGCACTGCCGTCACCGTTACCTGGTCACCATTGAAGGACTCTCCTGTCTTCTACAGTATTAATAGTTTTAAAATGTAAAGTAATACAAACCTAAATTTAGCGTGTCGTGGGCTATTTGTATTAGAAGTAGGTAGTTTCTTGGGCGTTAATGCTGCATCCTCAGCTGCATTTTCATCATCTTCGGAAATTGAGGGCAGTGTAAGAGATGGGTGACCATTTCCGTCAGACTCTTGTTCCGCCTCATATCCCTCTCTTAGGTTATATGTGAGGTCGTGTTGGATATCATGAATGAACTCTTGCTGATATTCTGGGTATAGGCGGAGTGCTTCTGCCAGGCCTCCCATGTGTATACATTTCAAATCACAGTACGTTAGAGCCTAGACAAGGAACAGAGGTTAGTATAATGATAAAAAAAATGCCAAATGCTAGTTATTTTATTTTGACTAAAATCCGAATCTGTCATCACCTACCAAATTTCCAAACATACAAAATAGTTTTACTTCGTAAATATTATGGAATATTTCGCACGTTGAAGTTCTAACGTGAGTTATGACTAAAAATTCTATTTGCAAATGTACGATCGAATGGAGAAAATATGTTACTATGTATATTGACTGAAAGTTCGCAATTGAATACACACAAGCACTTAGGTTAAGGGCACTCTAAGAGAATTATAATGAAAACGACTCGAAACACCAAGTGCGTTAATGGATATTTATAAGATTAATGGAATCGCTTAAGGCAGTGTTTCCCAAACTTGTTCTGCTATGGCTCAATAATGCTTGTACTTCGTGAACCAGTCAATAGACTAAAACGTGGAAACAGCAATCGGTTGATTTTCTGAGTTAATTTTGTGTATTATTGATGACAAGATAAAAATCTCACACTGTTCAATATTGTGAACTTATTATTGAATATTTTCAAAACATCAACAGCTTACTATGATGGCCTGATACGGGGAAACGCTAATAAGAAACGCTGGCATAAAGGAACGATTTAAACGGTTAATTAAGCAGATGAATATTGTATTACCTTAACATCGCTGCTCGATTTAACAACCACGTCAGGATTATTACCTTGGGAGGGGCCTGTGCCATTGTAGGCTTGTAAATGCGTATTCATGTCACACCCCACCAAATCTCCTTTGCCTACGTGACAAATGGGTGAAGCATAAATTTCAATTATTTACAAAACATTTGGCCGCTGCGCGTACACATCGCTATTTGTAGCCATTTTCGTTTCAGACGGAAAAGCTATTAAAGACATTCTTAGTAATTGAAGGTGCTTTAATCTAAAATAAGAACTACAAGATTTATGTACGCCCTACGCAACTCTTAAATATTATGTACCAGTATTGTGTAATGAGTTTAGTAACGCTTTTTTTTTTACCAATTATTAGTGGTTCTCTTTGACTATTATGGATTTATAAAAGTACGTTATTTTTGTGAAACATTTTAAGCCGACTGCCGATACATCGGTGGACATTAATGACAATGGACGCGCGTTTCACACGAACCAGATAAAAGGATTTAATAGCACTCACCTAAAATTGCGACTACCATATCGTTTTGCATCACTTCCATTGAGCCGTTGCATATATAGTAGATGTATGTAAGAGCATCCCCTTTGTGGACTAGATATTCACCGGGTGCACAGAAGTTGTTTCGGATATGTAACGATAGTAGCTTGAGGCACCCTTGCGAGGCAGACTCGAATATCGGAAGCGACAATATCTCTCGATGTAAATGTAACGATACATCTCCTCGAAGCTCCTCAGGAAACTCTTTGAGAGTCTAAAATAAATAAAGCTTTCTATAACTTTTCTTTTGTGTATTCCGAAGGCTTCGAGATTTTGTTCTGGTATACAATGTTAAAGTTTTTTTTTACAATAACATCGCAAAAATGTTCCGCAGAATATTTGAAGTCTTAGTTTTTAAAACCACCATAAGGATATTTAAAAGTAGGACTTAAAACTAATTAAAGTAAATTTTATCCACTGTTCCACCATACTTTTTAGTATATAAATTTGCTTTCACTGCTAATTTTAAAGACTACTGCTATTAATTAAAGAATACGAGTGTTGGAATGTTATCAAGGAATTATGTCAAGTTTTTCAAACGACTTTTAACTTGCCACCTTAATATTTACATACGAAAACATGCACAGAATTTCTTATTCCATAGAGGTTGCAAAAAGCTTTCGTCATTAGGAGGATGAGACGAGATTTCATTTGAATTTGATGAAGTGAAGCGAGCTGAAGTGAACCTTCACCAGGCTTACAAAATAAAAAAATACGACCTTAATAAAAGATAATCTCCAGAAAAATGAGCACGCAAGTTCCAGATTAAATTTATCGCGTTATATTTTGTCTCCACACCTTTTGGTGCGGCTGTGGACCAGTCAAACATCAAAGCGACTTTATCTTACGTGCATCTGTGATTTGAAGGAATACTAAGATAATTCTGTAACATTATGCCTTGAAAACTTTTTTAAACTAAAAATAGTTTATTTTAAGGTCAGTGACAGTACAAGGGTACTTCAGATATTTTTGTGGATATAATTATTATAACAATATTATAACTCAATGACAAATTAAATTTCTAATTGGTCTAGTGGTTAGATGTGCCGCCTTTGGATCAACGGGTCCCGGGTTCGATTCCGGGGTCGGGCAAGTGTCTTTGTCTAAACCAGAGGCACTGGCTCGGAGTCTGGGTGTCATTTCTATCTATAAAATGTATGTATTTACAAAAAAAATATGTATATAAGTAGTTTATCATCCATCTCGTTACCATAACACAAGCATTAAGTTGCTTATCTTGGGACGAGATGGCTTTGTGTGAAATGTCCAAGGATATTTATTTATTTAATTTCGGATTCAATAAATGATTGAAGCAAGAAATTTTATAAAATCCAACCTTAGCTGACTTAAAATTTGGTAGGAATATCTCATTTCCGAGTAGCGACTCGAAAAAAGAAATATACCTACCAATTTTTAGGTCTCGGGGGTTTATGGTTCCAGATATATCGTGATTAGAGTAATGGAAATCTCTTGTATATTTAATTGACTAATTCAAATTTAGGATTTGATAACAACAATAGAGAAATCTATTAGGAATTCCAAATCTTATTTAAAAAAATGTATGTTTGTCAGCCAGGGGCGTAGTGTGCCTTAGTGGTGCCCCGTATAAAAAAAAATTTGCGGGCCCTTAAGAAGGGTAAACATTTCTCACAAAAGAAAAAAAAATCTTCCAAAATTTTTTCAAACAATTTATATTACATACACACTCTCCTTGCCTTTTTTCGGCAAACTAATTGAATAAATGATGACTTTAGTTTTTCTAAAGTTTCTGCCTCTGAAATAGTAACAAATTTGGGAAGTTTTTATTAATTTTTGCCTACGCACGTAGGTACGCTACGCCCGTATAATTGATACAGCTGATACGGCGGTAGCTACGCCCCTGTTGTCAGCATGACTTATATAGAATCGTAAACTACGAGTATTTGATCATGTGCAAGTTCAGATCTTCAGCAAAGTAAAGATCAAGGAAAAGAAAGATTTTTTCTTTGTGGGTAGTTAAAACATCAACAGTAATTTAATAAGCTCTTACATTTATTTTAATTAAATACATATTATTATAAAGTACTTACACTTACATATGCAGTAAATTAAGTAACTAACTCACTACTTCTCGTTTTGCAAATAACTTCCACTTTACTTTCACTTTTCATCACTGTCTTCACTCAAGAACTATGGACGGGAAACTTGAAGCTGGATTAGCTGAATTGGAGAAGGTTTTTAGTTCCCGAATGCGTGATTATGACAGCAAACTTCAGGCTGCCACATCAGCTGGAACCACTACTCATCCAGATCTGCCATCGCTCTCAAGGGACTTCACAGAATTCAAATCCTTCATGTGGCAAAGTTTCACTGCTCTGAAGGCCCAAATTGAAATCCTGTCTCTGGGTTTGGACCGGCATGAAATGGCAATGCGCCGGAAGGTGCTTCTACTGCACGGAGTTCCAGAAAAACCCAACGAAAAGGTGACCGATGTGTGTCTAAAAATATTTAACACCAAACTGAAACTCGATGACATTGCACCACACAACATCTACGCCTGCCATCGCCTCGGTAACGTTCAGGGTAAAACTCGTCCGATTTTAGTGAGGTTCAGGGACATAGAATCACGCCATACAGTATGGGACACCAAGACATCTCTCAAAGATACTGGTATAACGGTGTCTGAATTCTTGACACGGCCCAGGCACCGGGTTTTTGTTGCAGCACGTAACCACTTCGGCATCAAAAATTGCTGGTCGTCCGAGGGGCGCATTATTATTGCTACACCCAACAAAGTCCGTCACAAAGTCGAGTCTTTTAGTGAGCTGGAATCGCTTATTAACCGTTTTCCTACTGCCGCTGCCAGCCCGACGGCCGCAACAGCATCATCCACAATCGAGGCTGCGAAGACCTCTGCTAAAGTCCAGCGGAAGACCAGAAGACTATAGTAGCTACTTCCTATCATTTTTTTAATTTTTTATCATACATAACTTTTACCGACTTTTACGTTCTTGTTTATTGTTTTCACCGGGGGGTACTTCAGTCTCACGTCATTATATTGTTATCAAACTTGAGACTGATTACTGATGTGCGTTGACGTTGTACTCTTGGCAATCAGTACAATGTGCCGCGGTTTGTGCCCTTACCTCGTTTTTGTTTCATATTGTTTGTTTGTCTTGTATGTTTCCTTTTTTATTTCTTTCTGTTATTTGTAAGTGAAAGTTTTTTTTTCTCTTCGTTTTAATCTCTTTCAACAGTATGGTGAGTTAGTAACTATATATTTAGTATTAAGTACTTTTTATAGTATTTGTAGTCTTTTAATATTAGTTTAATACAATTTATTATAGTTTTTAAATATATATATTTATTTATATATTATTTTGTATTTTAGTATATATATAAATATAGTTACCTATTTAGTATATGTCAAACCTATGTACAGAACTTGATTCTTTTCTATCCTGTACATCCTCGTCAGCTAGTTTCGTCAGTGCGGGCAGCGTTGCTTCGGAATTATCCTCGGATGAAGATATTTCATCTATATTTTCCAATTTACCTAGTAACCTTAATATAGTACATATCAATGTTCAAAGCGTTCCTGCTCACTACCATGATCTTCTGGCTTACTTTGGTAACTGCCGTCTTGATGCCATTCTCATGTCTGAATCTTTTCTCAAACCATCCCTTGTTTCTGCTCACTATGTTTTGCCTGGCTTTGTACTTATACGTAATGATCGCACTGGAAAGGGTGGCGGTGGTGTTGCCATCTACCTACGTTCCAATATACCCTACAAAGTTTTAAGCGTATCACCCTCCCAGTACAGTGCTTCAGCTGAGCATCTCTTTCTTGAAATTTCGTTACGTCATTCCAAATTTTTACTTGGTGTCTATTACTGCCCCAATCTTAATATTAGCTATTTTGATTCATTTGATTCTCTCTTAAACGATTATGCCTCTCTTTATACTCAGGTAGTCATTATGGGCGATTTTAATACATGCCTTCTAAAAAACGATGTCCGTTCTCGTAGACTTACTTCCGTACTAAGCTCTTATAATCTTCACGTTTTAAGTCTTGCTGCTACTCACCATTTCCCCCACTGTATCCCTTCACTATTAGATCTTATGATTGTCTCTTCTCCCAGTTTGATTACTACTCATGGGCAGCTCTCTGCTCCTTTCTCTTACCACGATCTCATCTTCTTATCTTATGATATTCGCCCTCCCAAAAGACAAGTGCAATCTCTCCTTCTTCGGAACTACAGGAATATTGATTTGGAGATATTGCAGCGTGATGCTTCTGAGATTGACTGGAACCCCTTATTCTGCGCCACCTGTACTGATGACAAGGTGCAATATCTCAACAATAGGCTGATACAGCTATACGACAGGCATGCCCCTTTGCGCCGAGTTAAATTAAAACACGTTCCAGCTCCTTGGCTCACCCCTGCAATCAAGGAAACTATGGCACGAAGGGATAATGCTAAGAAAAAGTGTAAGCGCAATCCTACGGACATCAACGTAAGTCGTTTCAAAATTCTTCGCAACCGCTGTAGTCGTCTGTGTAGGGACGCTAAGAGGCGCCATTTTCATTCTTCTCTCACCAACCGCAAAGCTACTGAAGTTTGGCATTTTTTGAAAGCTAATGGTGTTGGAAAATCCTCTCATCATGACTGCCTTAACTTCGATCTGAACTCTCTGAATCAACATTTCTCTATTCCCCCTGTAACCCTTGATTCAGAGACAAAACGGAACACTCTACATACTTTGTCCAATAACCCGATCCCTAACTGCACCCCCTTCACTTTTAGCACAATCACTTCTGATGATGCTCAAAAGTCACTCACAGCCATCTCTTCTACTGCTATTGGCAGTGATAACTTGTGCTCAAGGATGCTTACTCCTATTCTGACCGTCGTACTCCCCATCCTTACTCATATTTTCAACCATTCCTTATCATCTAGTCTCTTCCCTGCATGTTGGAAAAAAGCACATATAATACCGTTACCCAAAATGTCTAGTCCTACCCTTCCCTGTAATTTTCGACCTATTTCTATCCTTCCTTTCCTTTCTAAGGTACTTGAGCACATTGTTCACCGACAACTCTCTTCCTACTTACATGAGAATAATCTTCTTAGCCCTTTTCAATCGGGATTTCGTGCTGGACATAGCACAGTTACCGCTCTTCTTAAAATTACTGACGACATCCGATGGGCTATGGAGAAAAAATGTCTCACCCTATTAATACTGCTTGACTTCAGTAGCGCTTTCAATTCAGTTAACTTTGATATTCTTCTCGGTACCCTTCAATCCCTTAATGTTTCTCCTTCTTGTATTAATTGGTTTGATTCCTATCTCCGAGGCCGCTCGCAGTGCGTAACTCATAATGAGGTATTCTCTGATTGGTTTTCCTTAACCGCGGGCGTGCCTCAAGGCGGCGTCCTATCTCCTCTACTATTCACGATATACATTAACTCTGTTACCAGAGTGATATCTTCTCATTTTCATCTCTACGCAGACGACTTACAAATTTACCGCCATTTCTCGATGGATGAAGCTGCAGTTGCGATATCTGCCTTAAATAATGACCTGCTCAATATTAGTAGTTGGGCTAAATGCTTTGGCTTGCACATCAATCCTAGCAAATCGCAGGCCATCATCGTCGGCAGCAGATATTTTACTTCACTCCTTGACGTGGATTCCCTTCCAGATGTGGTACTCGATGGTTCCATTATTGCGCTTACCGATTCTGCTAAAAATCTAGGTGTTTTACTTGATCCCAACTTGACTTGGAGCACGCACATCAGCAGCATCAGCAGCAAGGTCTTTTTTACTTTTCATTCGCTGAAATGTCTCCAAAGCTTTCTGCCTGTAGAAACCAAAATCCTTCTTGCACAAACCCTTATTCTGCCCATAATAGACTACGCAGACAGCTGTTACCTTGATGCCAATGAGGAGCTTCTAAATAAGCTTGAGCGATTGCAAAATTTGTGTATTAGATTCATTTATTCTTTAAAAAAATACGACCATGTATCTCATTTTCGCAAAATACTCAAGTGGCTCCCGATCCGCCTTCGCAGGAATTCTCGAATACTTTGTGTACTTTATAATATCCTTTATAACCCTTCATCTCCTTCCTATTTACGTGAACGCTTCTCCTTTAGCCACCCTGTCGACGTCCCTTGCAGAAATCATCTTCGCTCTCTCCTTCAATTCCCTTCCCACACCACAGATTTCTATTCATTTTCCTTTTCTGTGCACGCTGTTCGTCTATGGAATTCACTTCCAGCTGACATCAGAAACTCTGACTCGATTTTCATCTTTAAAAGACGAGTGAAAGAATTTTATCTCTCCTTGGCCTAGTCATTGATGATCAATTGTATTATGCATTTTAGTTTGTATGTTAGTACCTATTATATATAATTACTTTACATATACGATTATTTTTGTTTTAATTATCATATTATATGTATTATATATATATATTTAGTATATGTATGTATATATGTATGTATACACTACACCCCTATATGTTCTATTTCAATGTTTCCACTCCCGGGCCTGCTGGAAGAGATTTCATTAGAAATAAGCTGTGCCTTTGTACAAATGTGTCCTATATTTCCAAGTTTTCTATCTATGTTTTGTATGTGTACATAAATTGTTAAATAAATAAATAAATAAATAAAGGATCTGAACAAAAAAAAAAGTATTTGTGTAATGTCGTTCTTCGAATTTATTTTAATTAGTTGCGTAGCAACGCGACCATCGGTTACAGCTAGTAAATTATAAATTATAATAAAGTTTAATGAAATCGAAATAATCTGCAAAGGGACTGACCTCATGAATGTCAATACCGTGGTTGAGGGACCACATCGTCTGGAAATAATCCTGCATCCGTTGTTTGAGCTCCTTTGGCACTTGGTTGATAGTGAGGAAGTCCTTTAGGTCCCGCCATTTAGTCTGATACATGGATCGACGGGAGTACATCCTTTGGATTATTGCTGTCACGTTACCGAAAACGACAGCGTGCATTAATGCTGTAATTGATGAGATTTATGTTATTTATGGTTGAACCTCCATGCATAACAACGTGAACAGCCTGGTCACTGTGTTGTCTTTATTTATGTATTATTTATGCAACAATAAGTTGAACATAGGCGGACTTTAATGCCGTAGGCATTCTTTCTAGTCAACCTTTGGGCGATGCATAGAACAACATGGTAGGCGCAAATAAAAGTGACCCTGTAGTGAAAAAAACAATCCCATGAATAAATACAATTGATACATAATATAATAATGTATACTTTAAATAAAGTACATAAATTTTGTAATACATAAACGAATATATACTATTTATGATAACTAGATAGATGATGATGATTCCGTCAACGCTTCACTTGGCTTCTTCAAAACTTTAGGGACATTTAGTTTGAACTTGAAGCCTTTGCCAAGATGTTCTTTAACTCTGTGCTAATATTCTTCTATTAATGTTTTCGTCACTCGTAAATACACTTTGTATATTTGAATAATATCATATTACTAGTTAATTTTCTACGGTTATTATATTTTCCACGAACAAATTGATTAAAAAACAAATCATTCACTGCGCACGTGTCATTTTTAACTGGTTGTTCATTGAAGGTAAGAAAAATGGGGCAATAATGAAAGTAAACAGGTACCTAATTAGTAGTTTTCTAGTAGTAATGTAAACGTGTACCATGAACCCTAAATAGTTTTGTGTTAGCAAAAGCAAATATTCAACTTTTCCCTTAATTAGGTTTTCCGCACTGCATGAAGTTGTATTGCGGTAAAGCGGTTGCGGCCGTGGTTTTAATTGGGTAGTAAATTGTTCCATGTATTTTGTGAATAGTGTGGTGGCAAATTTAAGTACATGGTGTAACCAGTAAATTTTATTCTAAGACTGTCACAGTTGGTAATAATTACGTAACCCGGTCAGAAATCAAGCCGCAAGAGTAACCCTTTTGCCTTTTTTTTGATATTGCGGATTTTTACACGATTTATCCAGTAGTAGTTTTACATAGTTTACTTAAGGTTAGTATTCCTTTATCGAAGCCAAAGTCTTTGCCTCATATTCTCTAAAGTTAGCGAATAAAATAATTTAGAATTGCCAAAGTCAAGGTTTACTTTATTACATTCATGACTAGGTATAACCCGCGACACAGGTTATACATGGGCAGGGATTTAGTTTCTAAAAAAAACATTCATTATTATTAAATTTATATATTTAATATTTCTTCGGGAACTTCGACCGTATTTTTGTATCATAAGCTTTTTTATTATTAATCAATGTATTTGTAAATGTATAGTTTATAATTAAAATAGTTTGTTTATCATTACGTCGGTAAATTTGTTACATACGTATGTCCATGTGTGACGTCACCCGCCGCCCAGCGTTGGTTGCTTGCAACCAGCATCATGCCGAGTTTGGGACGATTTGTGGTAGGAAGGAAGCTTTCTCTAGAATTAGTTTAGTGCCTAGTTTTATTACTTTTGTATTTTTCCTGTCACAATAAATTTTGTTAGGTATGTACCCGCAAAAGCAATAAGTATGTTTTTTGTAGTCAGGTCTGGGCTGTAAACCAGCGCTGGGTAAAGCTGTGCCAAGTGCAGCTCCCTCAGCATTTGCTGAGCCCACGCCCCTTGCCATTGCTAAATTATTATTAATTTTTTCTATTATTATGTAAAAATTATGTACGAAATTAATTGGCAATAAACACATCTATCTATCTATGTCTATTTTAGTTATAACTGCTTTAAATAATATTTAAATAATAATATGTTTAATATTATATAGTAAAATTATAATTAATAATAATACAATAATAGTAATTGTGCCCTGTTAAAAAAGATCCATTCCTTTATGCACTCGAATAAGGTTGGTGAAAATACATCATTAACCTAAATTTAACTTTAATACACGGTAAATGTTGTTCCTATTATTATTCAATACCTACTTGTCAGATTCCAGGTGAATCGGAGTAATGATCCGTTCCGATTCCGTTTATCCCAAATTAGAAATTGACAGTTTTATAATAACGCGGATATTACTGTTCGATCAAAGAAACTCAATTTTCTGTGATCGTGTTAAATTTAGAAGACGCCAGAGTAACTCGAATTTAATAAACAGATTTTATTGTTTACCTAGTTACAGGTGGGAACACAAAGGAAATCTTATATCGAAGATAAACAAGATTACTGGATTGCAAATGAAGTCCCGACTCGATAAGGGACTAACATATGAGAATACATTTTGTTTCCGAGGAAAACTGTGAACTTGATGCCAAAATATGTCTTTAGGAGAGAAGGAAAAGAAGTGATGATGTATGTAATATCTATATCAAAGATAGAGGTATTTACGGACTATAATGACGGATTACGAATACACAATGTCACAAACCCATGCCATCCTGAGGGTGTCGTAGTAGGCGTTAAAAGAACGCAAGAGGAAGGCCATCTGACCGCAAGAGAATAAAAAAATTATACAAAATATGCGCGAACCCGTCTTGCCAGCGTGGCACAGTAAGCTAATTTCCCTCTGTGAATATGGGGGAGGCCCGAATTTGTAGTGGGTCATTTATGGGCTGAACTATGATGATTATTCTAAAGCCGTCACCAGATGCTTGTGGTGACCAATTTAGAATACATCTTTACGTATTGATAACTTTGGTACCTATACTGCCTACTTATACCTCGCCAATTGATTTGAGAAATTATATACGCCGAGCATAAAGCCGCAGGATAAGTAAATCTTGATATAAAACATTGTTCCCAGATTATCACTGGCCAATTTTCTTGCAGGAAATTTGAGGTAGAGTCGACAGTAGGTCATTTGTGGCCGGAGATTATAATTATCATGTAGACGCTTTTAACGCTCCCGGTGGGTTATTAATTAAATCTATGTATACATTTCTGCGTAGAGACAGTGTCTTGTGTCTAATAATGTAATAGAATGACAATGATGTAATAATGCTTTAATTAGCGTGCGTCCCCAAGCTCAGTTTATGCAATAGACGTATTAAACTTAATGTCCTTAGTATAAAATACGCGGCTGGGATAATTAAAAGAAAGATAATTATTTGTACCAATTTGGTCCAGGTCACTGGTGAATAAATTTGTATGAATGTGGAATGTATATATAGTCAATAAATAAAATCACTGTTTTTAAACAGTGATTTTGTGATTGAATCAACCAAACGTGTAATTCGTAAAATCCAGAATGGCGCCAAAAACAAAAGAAAGCCCAGAAGCGTAGGCCGTGGCATTCTATTTTTAAATTTGTTATCAGCCAGCATTATATGTACATATCAGAATGACTGACTTCAAATCAAATCTAGACATGACCAAGTAGAAGTGCATATTCGCTTTACGTAGATCAGTGGGAAGTGTTATTTCAGAAGCAAAGACAGGTTTGGTTGAAGTTAATAAGGAGCTAGGCTATGGGTTTATGAGCTGCTGACGTATTCATTACAGGTACGGTAAACAACTGGGACACGTGTCTGCAGTAAATTTTATAGCTAACATACGACGACAAATGGCTTTTATTTAGAAACTGAAAACTGAATATAAATAAATATTTGTTTGTATGTACCCGTGTAGTACCTAATTCCTTTTGTTATTTTGATTATTAAGTAGCATATAACTGCTATTTTTGTATTTTAATAGTGTTGTATCATCACTACATATTATAAAACAAAGTCGCTGTCGTCTGTCCGTCCCTATGTATGCTTAAATCTTTAAAACTACGCAACGGATTTTGGAGCGGTGTTTTTTAATAGATAGAGTGATTCAAGAGGAAGGTTTTTAGGTATAATACATGCATAATAATGTAGAGAAACACTGATAAATTTTGAGGTTCATCATTGCACACGTGCGACGCCGGGGCGGGTCGCTAGTTATACATATAAATATTATCTATATTATAAGTGTCCACCATGATATAAGCAAAATAAGTGACAGGTATGTGTTACAGTTTGATGCATGAGGTAAAACCCGAAGTTCTTAGCCAGATTTTTGATGTAAAACGTGGTTGTTCGGTTGGGCATTAATTGCCATGTTTGTTGCCATAAGTGTTTTATTTTATGTACTGTGTTTATTACGTAAACTTGTCTTTGGTTAAGAAAAAACGTGCTTTTGTTTATGTATTAGGAACACTATCTTTTTGTTGTGTATGCACATTTTGTATATATGTTATAAAAAGACCATGTATCTGAAGTGAGGGCTATTGTGAAATATGAGGCAGAACGAAAGAAAATAGACAGATTTTCTAAAGCATTATTATTCTTTGTTAAACAACGTAAATAGTGTGCTTATTGGCTCCCTGTGACGTGTTTGTTAAAGCAGTCACCCAAATTTAAATTTCTTTTCTGAAAATTTGGCACACAAGTGTCCTCTATGTATTTACTCCACTCTAGGACTATCGTTATTTTTATGACGTACAGGTTTTATTATTATTTCTTACGTTGTCATTTTTTCATGTATTTTTTTTTAAATATACTAATATAAAAAATACATACTGGATAGAATAAACACTCCACCCATGGCGGGGCCAAAGTCCCAAACCACCAAACAGAGTGAGAAACCTCCTCACAATACGTGCCATATCCAAAAGTACTGCCTTTTGTACCAGGCTCTTCCCCCGAAGCCTAGCGAGAGCTTCTGCAGGTTAAAGCTCTTCGCTATCAGTCCGTGTACTGGTATAACTAATGGTACACACACTGACATTATTCTTATTATATCCCCTTTTTGTTACACCAGAATAAAGCCAATATTAAGTAACAGCAATTGACTAAAGTAGGCTGATATTGATTAACTTACCACCAATGAGCATAGTGATGATACTAAAAATTTTCTCGGGGAGCGTGTTAGCAGAAACGTTGCCGAAACCGACACTCGTTAATGACGAACAGGTGAAGTAAAGTGCTGTGACATAGCTCTCACTGTGCGATATATTTGGGATCGGGACTTTCAATCTCTCCGCCAAATTGTTTATCCATCCTGAAAGAAATCCACTTAAAATATTCTGACATATATTAGGCAAACCCAGAAATACCATGAATGGTGCTCATTAAAAAAAAACCGATTCTTTTGTATGTAAATGGCTTTTTTTTCAGTGACTTGAATGTCTTTGATCATAGGCTTGCGTGATGGAAAGCAACGCCAAGGTCTAAGATGGATCATGCAATTCAAGGATGGCCTGTCGGGCACCAGCTCCTACATACACAAAACGAAACACACTAAAAGTAAAAAAAGTAGCTTGATGCTAAAATATATATTTTTTTATGTTTGTTTTCTAACTAATCAATGTGTTAAAGTGCGATAAGACTGCATTGTACATTTCTTTGTTATTTAAATCTAATGCTATGTTAACCTTTTATATTATTGGTGTACAATAAAGAGTAACTATTCTATTCTATTCTAAATAGAGCAGTTTTCAGTTACTTTTTCTATCGAGTAAAGTGTTTTATGTTTTTACTTCTAACATTTAAAATCTATACCTTCAGAAAATACCTTTTATACTTGTCAACATACTAACGATACAATTTAATACAAATCAGACCAGGAGCGTATTTGGTAATATAAGTTGCGTTTTCTATGGCATAGCTTTTATAACACTCTGTAGATAGGTACTCATTCCGTAACTGAAGGAATCCAATAAAAAGTTTCTCCACTAAGAATGTTATTGATGTATGGCACAGTTGGCGCTAAACGAAGTTTGATCGGGAATACTTGTTTGCACAGGGAATATTTGCTTATGAACCTATTTATTGGAACTTGGAAATACTTTAATCCTCATAATGACTTCTGAACAAGTTGTGTAACTTTGAAATTCTTTAGCCAAATCGGAAAGATTTTTACTCGGAAAAGGTATTTATACAGATCTAATTATGTTGTATGTCGATTGAGATTTTATGTACCTACGTTTCAAGTCTAAATAATGGTGGAAAGTATTTGTATCTCAAGGCGTTAGTGTACGTAATGACACGTGTAGCCCACACGTGTCATTATGAACTTAAAGATATTTTTATCAAAACTGTCAAAATTGTACTTGTCCTTGTCGTTTTCCATTCAAGCGAAAAGGATAGTAACATTAAAATGCACGTTTTAGTTATTTAAGGCTTATTGACTATTAAGTGGGTGACAAATTTCAAATATTATACAACCCATATCATCTTGAAGATGTTGTAGGAGATGACTGAAACAAAGCAAGGGCAATATGAGCTATCTGCTAGAGAAGGAAAACTTGCCATTAATGAATATTGGAAGGTCCGACTTAGCAGTCGTTCATTTGTGGGCGATGATGCCGAAACTATTTTGAATAAGGCTGTCAATATTCTATTTTCTGTTTAGGAAAAGTCAGGTCACCAACTATGGTTTGTTCAAAAAGAGAAACCTAAAAAAAAGGTCAGCAGTATCTATCAATCTCTCCAGGTACATAATACGGCCTCTTAATATTGTGCCGGAAAAGGCAGCTATATGCGCGCTTGAAATTCAAATCACTGCCTGGTTGGTCTAGGGGTTAGATGTGCCGCTCGGGTCGGGGAAGTGTCTTTGTGTAAACCAGAGGCACTTGCTCGGAGTCTGGGTGTCATTTGTGTTCGTAAATTTCATGTTTGTAAACTGCCCCCGCGCTACAAGTTATATATACCTAGTGCAGGGGTTTCATTTAAAAACAATACAAATATAAATATTTAATTATTAATATTTAAATAAAAGAATCCTGGAAAATGTTTTAGGAGGTGACTGAAAGAAAGCAAGAGCAAGATGAGCTATCTGCAAGAGAAGGAAAACTTGCCTTTCAGAATTTTGGAAGGTCCGACTTAGCAGTCGATTATTTGTGGGCGATGATGCCGAATCTATTTTGAATAAGACTGTCAATAGTCTAGTGTGTGTTTAGTAAAAGACTAAAAGGTACATAACTTACCCAAGTCCCAACTTTCATTTTTATGATATTCGATCTCTCTATCAGCTATGATGAACCATATACAGGCCAGCCAGTGAGCGAGAAGTGTGAACGAAAGCATCAACAATGTCAGTATGAGCGCAGAGTACTGTGAGTATCGATCCATCTTCTGAAGCAACCGCGCTAGACGTAGGAGCCTCGTTAGCTTAACTAAATGCACGTTGCCATGCGTTGATTCCTGCAATTATATTGCCCAGTTATTCCACATAGAGAAGCCTAGCATAGTCTAGAATTATACGTCTATTTTGGTAGCAATTAATATTGCTTAACGGGGAGCAATTACTAGTATGTAAGGAGCTCATATGTATTGTCAGTGGAACATCGACTTATGTCTTCTGGTTTTTCAATATGGCTGTAAAGTTCTGGGTTAAAACTCATATAGCACAAATACTAGACATAATACTTAAAACACTAGATAAATATGTACTTCGTTTATACTAATTCTTACTCAATATGACATAATCTCTAAACCTGACTAAGTTTCTAGTTTCAAACTACATATTGGAGTTCGAAAATTAAATTTTATGTGTCTTGCTGTTGTTTTCCATTTATGTCCCCGCTCAAAGCTAGGGAAATAGTATTACTGGGTTAATGTAACTATTGTGTACCAAACTTCGTCGAAAGCACTCCAGGCCAGTTTAAGTTTAAGCAATAATTGAATAACAACATTGCAAAATTAATTTAGCAGTTGACAGTGTTAGCTCACCGCTCCGCTGTACACGTCTGAAGCATAAAGTAGGTCAAACGGGAGTGCGGCTAGAAGATCTACCACAAACCAGCTGCGGATGTAGTTAAGGGCGATCGCCTTCGAGTCAGACACTACCTCTCCCTTCTTACTGACGAATGTTGTCCGAAAATTTAAGACTATATCTGAAAAAGGAAAATGTATAAAAATTTCTTTCACAGGCAGTAGAACAAAATTGAATTTAAAGAAGCCGAAAAAGTTATTATTGCTGCATAACCTATTTCTGGTAGAAGTATTGCTATATAGTTTGATTAAAGTATGCGGGGAGAAATAGTTTCCAGAGATGAAAGGCATACTGTATAAACACCTGTTCGATGGAGCTGTAAGATTGGGCATAGACCTCCCCTTGAAAGCATCTAGATTTTTTTATACGTCTTTTTTTTTTCTTTAGTAGATACATAAGTTATAATTCTGGAAGTGACTGAACAACTAGGTATTAGTTTCATTTTATATTACGTAAATATTTATATCACGTTCAAAATTTAAGTTAAACATCGCGGGTAATAGTACATAATTCACTACTACATATTTCCAAAATGTTGCAATATACATTAGACATACCAACGATAAAGAGCGCTTCAACAACTACATCACTAGTCACACTAATTCGGGGATGGCCCTCGTCTACGAAACTGGCATTGTACGGAACCACAACAGCCACATAGAAAGTGGCTATAAGTATGAGCCAGTCCCAAAAAGTTTTGAATACTCCATAGTGGGATATAATAAATCTTGATCTTTTCAACGCTGATGTTTTGTATTCTGGCAACGGTGGATCCGATGAGTGGAGGAGATTCTGGAACAGATAATTGAATTTTGATGTGTTACCTCAACAATCTCATACTTTTTCGGTTAAAATCACTTAAACGTGAGAGCGCATTATGTACGCGAAGTTAGACATGAATCATTTGACGTAGATAAGAGCCTACGCGTCCCTAAAGTTTACCGACATGGAAAACTTTACATATACTCGTAACATTATCCATACCAAACGAAATCTTAAGTGAAGGTGGGTCAGTTCTATAACGTGAATAAATATTCAATATTGCGTTTAATTTACCTCACTATTAACACCAAATATCGAACATTATTCTATACCTGCGGATGAATATAAATAACCACTTTTAAATATGTCTACTATTCCTAAATACGAGTATATCTTTCTAAAGGTTCATCTGAAAAATAAGTTAATAGTAATAAATTAAACAAACAAAATGAAGTTGGTTTGCAATATTATATAACTTGTTACAAGCTTATGAGTTATGACTATGTATTAGGTTTGATTTTTTAGTAGATATGTATTACGTGTGTCAATTTTTCGACCACTTGTTAGTTTGTTAATAATAAACAAAGTTTACCTTACTAACATTGTTGAGTTTCAGTTTAGTTTTATCCGGTTTGTAATGTCCTGAAAGCTGGTATAGAACTGCCCGAGAGCGTCGTCTGCCCATGTTGGCGGGTGACGGCGCTTCGGGGTCAAGATTGCCATTGGGGTCTGGAAGTAGGCAACTAGATTCAGCGCGGAACCGGGCGCCCAAGAGTGCCGCTGCGGGTACAAATGGGGATAACGCTAGAGTGACCACGCCAGCTGAAGGCCGCACCGCGGCTCCTGCGTGCATAAACCACCCTGTTACACAACTCACCTGTGGCATAGCCACCTACACGTCAACTAAACAGGTCATAGTTCTATAAAATAATATCTCTCACATGATTTCCATCAAGACATACCTATTTACACGATGAATATTCGTCATCATTCCTTATCTCAAAATGGAGAGGGAAAGTTTTGTTTGATAACACTGAGTTTAGTAACTTTTGTATATAATGGAAATCTTGTAAGAATATGTTTTAACTTTGATATCACGAATTTCTTTATCGTTTATACATATTAGATATTTTTTATTAAGATACCATTTTACTATAGTACCATCGTGGTGATATCAAAGTATGAAATATCGCCAGCCATGTCAAGCAATATGAAGCTGCAAATACGGCGACAAACTTTTAATAAAATACCTTCAAAATATATTTTAAAAAAAAGCAAGCAGAATATTTATATATTGGAGAAAGGAAAAGGTACCTATATGTGGCGGTAAGGAGTACCAACGTATATTTGATTTGTTGTCTAAATAAATAACCGAGAGCAATAGAAGTACTAATAACAGACCAGAATAAACACATTATGTATGTTACATTTCGTATTCTAGATCGAATTCATTCTCTTCGGAAGTATCGTCGTAAGAATACTTGTTATAGATTCCGATAAGTTAGATACTCTAACAGTTGAATGTTAAAGCTATATACAATGTACATGTACCTACATCTAAGCAAAATTGTGCTTATATGATACACGATCAGTATTATTGAAAATGTAAAGATAATGTTCAATGTTGAAATTTCTGGCGACAGCTTCAATGGTCTCGGATTTTCACAATTCTGGCGAATTTTACGAAGTGTAAAATATTATGAGCTAGTTTCATCTGAATTTTCATTATATCATGCGGATTTAAGATTCCATATATATCGACGTATTTATGATAATACTGTTCGTTGCTCGCTGTAAGAGGTTTAAATATATTATTTTGAATTATGTATATAATCAATTGCCTGTTACGCAGATGTTAAAATTAAAATAATTATTGAATAGCAAAAAAACTAGCAGATCAGGCAGAATAATATAAAAAAATGTATATATTATTAGTGCTATGAAACATGCATTATAATCTTAATACAATTTTAAAACAGTAACTATTGTAAAACTGCTATCTGTTAAGTAATTATATTGACTCTATGATGAATTTAAATGTTGTAGAATTAACAATTAAGCTTTTTCCTTAATTTTTCATAAGTAGGTAATTATGACAATTGTTGTTGTTTTGCTAAAGCAAAATTAATTATGCTCTGAATGTTGATTAATTATTATTTTACTTTATCATTTTTACAAATCCTTCTTAGCAAAATTTTCGTTACAAGAGACTTTAAAGTATGTTTAGTCATATTACTTAACTATAGCACAGGCAAACCATATCTATAGAAATAGCTCAATGACCACACTTTTGAATTGTCATTGTAATACGCAACAAATTTTGTAGGCAATTTAATTTAAGCAGTACTTGAAATACAGAACGACAAAATAAAAGATACATACAAAAGCTGGCGACATTTTATTCTTAAAACAAAAGAGTAAAAGTAGAAAGTTCAAAGATAAATAGGAATTGTTAGTGTTATTAAGTCTGTATCGAAACACAGGGTGGTTTCAATTTGATCAATGTTCGCCTTAAGTGTATTTAAAGTTCATAAATTTAAGTAAACAGTCTATGCCTCAATTACGTTTTATGGAACGTTATAAGGGAACAAAGTACTGTCCAACTTGGCAGGAATTCAAATAGTTAAAAAGTAAAGTAGTCTCTGGTATAACGTTTTGTAAAGTATGTTTGTTCCTCTTGAAGCATAATCTGTTTGTAAGTATTTACGAGTATCTATGCGTTAAAATTGAAATTTACCATGTTCTTTCATTACAATTCATATTTCACAGACCTTTGTTCGAAATATTTGTTTCTAGTAGTTTCTACATCCAAAGATAATGGCATTACCACTATTCCTTTCATATAGTCATTACTAAAGTTTTGAACTACATTACTAATCTGATGATCCTCATAATGGAATAGTTGAATATCCAAATAAATATGTTAGCGAATGATTAGTAGAGTACATGTCAGTCTGTGAGTTAAATTACTACGAAGAAGTTAAAGAGTTAATGAGACTACAAAATATGTTTGTCTATCTACTCAGACACATTGTCTGTCTAACTACGCGCTAACCTGATGTGGTCTACACAGTAGGAGATACCAAGATTCGTAAAGGAACTTTACCGTGCGGTGAGCCTGGAACTGGGAGCTAGGGAGCTCAATCTAACGCTATCATAGATGTACCTATAGCACTAGAACAACGTGCTAAGTTATTACAAATGCACAAACGTTAGCATCCTCAGAAAAATTAGTATTCACAACGCCCCAGAGGGGGGCTGAAAGGGTCTTGTTAATTTTTATAGCTTGCAATTTTTCAACAAGTTCGAGCGCCGCCTCGCCCAACGTACTTACCGCTGTCGAAGTTCTCATTTGTGTTCATGGCGGCCATCTTGGTATTGGTGATATCTTTAAAGGAGGCGAGGAATAATACCACTTCTCGTTTCTCATTCTTAATTGGGACAATGTCGAGCAAACACCAAAATGGGGTGCCTGTAAAAATTAAAGCTGTTATTTATGATTACAATAGAATTTTATTGATTTAACAATAGTAGGTTTCCTTTCATTAAGTGATTACGAAAAAATAAGAATACATTACGATAAATTGTCGATTTCTAATATTCATGAAATAAATCATGTTTAAGAGACGCTACGAATTAAACGTCCAATGATGTTTTGAAGCGGTCTTTATGATGGAGTAGTGAGACGTCATTCCCGGAGGCAGTAAACGCCTAGTGACGAGGAACAGCTGGGTGCTTGTAAAAGTTTAATTTTGTCGAATGGACTCGTAAAATCCTTATTGGTTTTTGTTTACGATTGTGGCGTGGACGACAGTTTGCAAAATCATTAATGCTGAGAGATTTGGGATTAGTTATAAGAGCTCCTTGTTGAAACTATTTCTACATTTATTGGAGCGGCAATGAATAATAATTGCTTGCCGTCCCTTGATATAGAGACTAAAAAGAAGTAATAGAAAAAAGTTTACCGCGAAGTTTCAGTAGACAAAGATGGATCTGTCTGATATGAAAATAAACAATAGGTAATTATTTCATTAAAATAATAGGTATTCTTTTTCTCAACAAACTTTACGTTAAAGTGTCGCCAATTTGTTGTTACTTTGTAATATACAATGCCAAATTGCCTAAAGGCATGTATTTCAATGAAATTATATTTCGTAAATTAATGAAAGTGCCTACTTCTTTTTGTTTCTGGCGTAATAGGATCATACGAGTTCATCACATAACCAAAAAACGAGGTAAATCAAACACCTATGATTGTGTTGTATCAGTCAGGATGAATTCTACACAACACTCTTGATTTAAAAAAAAAGTATTACAATGTGTTATTTAATGGTATACACGGTAAAATCTTTTGTTTGTATAAAATTAATATTCCATCTTAATCATTCGTGATAAATAATCATGTAAAGAAACCACTAATCAGTTTAAGACGAGTCAATATTAAGAATATGTGAAGCTTACCGCATTTTAGGAGAACTTGAAAAGATACAACACTTACAAATTCTTATTATTAAGCTCAAAAATCACTTGAATAAATAATTTATTAGTTAGTTACTAGTTTGTAATAAACTGATCGACATCGTAAGCGTTTGATCTGAAATTAAATTACCCACAACGGAATCCACACAATATTCAGTACAAATCTTGGTACGTAATGATTTCTCGTTTAATTAAACGTAAGCTTTGAACGTGTATATATCTCTCAATCTAGGTTTAATGAATATTTTATACTAATGAGCCGTCCCTTGTAAAACATAAAAGGCAATTTCGTATTATTCTAATGTCGGTGGTAAGGCAGACTTAAATAAATTCGCCAAACGGATGTGCGGACGTTTTCATTACAAATTCGTAATTCTAAAGCTTTACGTTACTAAGTAGCTTTACGTCAAAGTCAAAGTCATTTTTTTATTCATTTAAGATTGTTACTACCAGTTACCAATTACCACCGGTTCCGAAAGTCTTTCTACGTAGAAGAACCAGCAAGGAAAAAAGTTGTTGCTTTTTTAAAAATTTGCAGTTGTCTTTATGGTAAATAAGAGCTTGAGGCGTTGGAAACAAGCAGATTAAACATATAATTAGTCTGAAATGTTGTAATATCTTACAGCACGTACATTTGTGTGGAACAGAAACCTATAGCCGTCTGAAGTGAGGTTATATCAAAAGGAGCAGTTGTCTATAAATAATTTTTCTAATACATATTTAGTTTCAGAGAGTGTATTGCATTGGAAATTAGTAGAGTAGCTATCGTGATTATTATCCTTCAAGCTTAGTAATATTTCTTCCACAATGTTCTTTATACATTTTAATGCTTATTTAGCCAGTTAAGGCACTTTCGTCATGATGTCTAAAATTGCCTAATGTTGACCGAAATATTTCAGAGTGTACTATCGATGCTCACGTTATTGCAGTAGGGTTTTTGTTAAACCCTATATAATATGTTCCATTCAACACAATAATTTAGATAATGTGTGTGTTTCTGGTCTATGGTCCACAGGATCACGTAGCTCTGGTCGTGGCTTTGTATAAGCCATAGATATTTGCTCAGTTCCACGTGTCATTTGTGTGCGTGAATTAGAAGAAGAAAAGTTAGAAGTATCTGTAAATAAAGAGGGGTCGTATTTTTTTTTTAATTTGGCGGCGGGACGTTTTCCTGTTTCCCACCAGCAGCCAAATAAGATCACCCTTTTTTGTTTCGCTGGGAAATGCTTTAAGCATACTACCGCCCCTCGGGGGTGGGGCCGCAGATTATGTGGGACTCCAGAAGCTACTCGTCTACCCACTAAAATCCTAGCGGTATACCCTCACGCGACACGCTTGGGGCACCCTAGGATCCCTCACTCAGTGAGGCTTTCGTCGGTGGCGGGTCCCCAGACCCGGACTCTATGGCGGGGGCAGGAGGTGGGCGTAGAGTCGCCTCCTCATCCCCGGCCCCGTGTATAAATTTTAATGCACTTGGTAAATAGCTGTTATTTAAGCACACACAACAACAACAGATTTTGGCCTAAGTCAGAATAATCATTGGGAGTATTATTAAAATTCATAATAATTACATTACACTTACGAGTATATAAATGAAAGTAACCAAAACCAAGTGGTTTGACATGAGTAGGTATGTGATTAAGCTAAAACATAATTATATGAAAAGGATTACTTAATATACCGAAAATAAAACTGTAATTATGGAATGAATATGTGCAGATTTTTTAAGATGTATCAATGAAAATAACTGCTAAAACCTAGCGAAGGTTTAAAATACACCATTTAATATTTTAAAGAGAGAGAGTATTCTCTGCCTGCTAGAGTATTTTCACTCCACATTTTTTTCGCACACAGGGAATTATAAAAAAAAAACTATGGGCGGCTAAATTTAAAGACAGTTGATAACGTTTTAATAGTGCGCAAAGTGCGACAAAGGTAAAGTGTTACTGACCATTTTTCTTATAAAAAATGAGTTCCAATTTGAGTTCGTGTTTTGAATCCAGCGCAGCGTCGATCTCCTGGCGATGTTCGTCTCTCGTGTCGGGCCCGTGCAAGAACTTGCATGCACAACCTTTTTGCATGATGTGTGCACGAGCCCAGCCGGTCAGCTCACAGAACCCGTCGGAACAGTACACGATGGGGTACGCTGGCACTTGCGCGTTGCCCAGCACAAAATTGCTGTCTGTGGACAAAAATACAGAAAAAATATTTAAATGTTAATAAGTGTAATCATCTATTAACTCATACGAAAAAAATAACTGTATCTACTACTACTTCTTAGCCCATTTAAGACCCACCGCTGAGTCGCGCCTCCTCCAGTTACATTAAGGACAATTACCTTACTGTGCCACGATGGCCGGACACAGGGTTTAGTATCAAGATTTCCTTCTCTTACAGCTTGCATAAGGCCTTGGTCATTCTTTTGTGGGCTCTTACGACACTCTCCGTATGGAATGGGGTGGTGACACTATGTATCCTGAATGCATCACAACACGGAAAATATCTGTATATTAGGAATAAATTCTTAAACTACCGCGTAAAAATGGTACGTATTTTAACCGGTGACGTTTGTGTTTGTTTGTGGCAAATTATGAATAACGAATTTTGAAGTGATTTGAATTGAAGTGAGATTTGGTTAAGGCTGCGTATTAAACGGCATTTAATAAAAAAAGCTAACTTTAATAACATAGATAAGCAATTATTTTTTTATCTTTATTTATTTTCTAATTTAATTTACGTGTTAAATTGTGTTGACTGATTTAGAATACATAATGTCGCCACCTCCTTTCAACCTGCGGGTACCGAAGAGACGATAAAAGTAAACGATAAGGCCGAAAACCTAGCCGCAACAGAAGGAAAACGTGACAAGAAAACCCTTTTTTTTATTTGGCGGGAAAAAATGCCTGACCGCACATCCCGCGTCCGGGAAGACTACGGGGTAGTGTGGGGCCCTTTTTTTTTTGATAAGAAAACCCTATGTCAATCCGCCTGGCCAGCGTGCCATAGTACGCTAAATACACTCCAAGAAGTTGGAGGAACCCGAGTCAGCAATGGCTCATTTACGGCCTGGGGAGTAGAAGTTACCTTTGAATAAAAATGTGTTAATTTTGGTTACACTAGCTCGAAGGTACATAGTACAATCAACTTACAGACAGTGGGTCGCCGTATCGCCTCATTGCAATGGCATGAGCTAACGTGCCACCCTAGTTTAAAAGGGGTGTTACCAAGTTTCTAATCAAGTCTCCCTCCTAACATAAGGTATTTTCGTCTTTCAGCCCTTAAATGACCCACTAATGAGTCGGGCCTCCTCCAAATTCATGGAGGGAAATTAGCCTACTGTGCCACGCTGGCAATACGGGTTGGCACAGGGTTTGCATCAAGTTTTCCTTCTCATACGGCTAGGTGATCTGCCTCTTACGATCCATTATTCGCCTCTTACGACACCCTCAGGATAGTGTGGGTTGGTGACATTGTGTATTCTAAATCCGTCACCACACTGACATAAAGAAATTTTAGTCATCCCCAATGTCGCCCTCAACATGGAACATGTAGTCCACTATGTGTTCTGCTAATGATACTAGACTAACCAAATGATACTAGAAATTAAACATTTTCCTGAGCAATGCAATACAATGAATATTTTATGGCGACTTGTAAGGTACCAAATGTTTAAGTATGTATTTTTGGTTTTAGTGGCTATGTTCATCTTGCACCTTGGAGTCCCTTAAAACCAGGATAGCACCCATCGGCCGGGTAACCTTCAGGATTTCCAAAGTGAACAAGGGAAGGGGATGCTTAAGAATAATATTATAAAAAAAATGATAATATTATACGTGCGTCTCATTGCCGATCGCTAGAATATTAGTTTGCAATGTTAATAAAGTTAACAGCAAAAAGTTCACCAGTAAAATTAAATAAAGTGAACAAAGTTTTGAGATCAAACGCTTAAAGTCCACTTAGGCTGTGGCTGACTGCCGAGTAACACCGATCTAAACTTTACCCTTTAAACATTACGCTACTTCTCTTTGAGCAGCGTACTCGTATAGTATAGTATAGTATATATCTACTCTGTGTGCTTTATTTATTTTTAATGTGACATAAACTTCTTGAGGGTTTTAACGCGATGCAATTTGAAATGGGAACTAGACAAATCTTTATTTATACCTAAAAGTAAATACAATTAGTCTGATATTGATCCTTTCTCTTTTGGCTATGTTTTCGGCCTAGTCATTTCCTTTTGCCGGTTCTTACGACACCCTCAGGATGGAATGATGTGGTGACACTACTACTACAACTCCGCCCACAAACGATCCACTGCTGAGTCGGGCCTCCCCCTATTACAGGGAGGGCCATTAGCCACGCTGGCGAGACGGGTGGTGACGCTATGTATTCTAAATTAATTTGGTTAATGTTCAGGAAATATGAATTGAACGTTTGTAAAGATCGCAAACTAGTTAAGAACTGACCAATTCATATTTCCTGAACTGTAACGGTATGTTAGCAAATGTATTTTGTTCTACTTGGCCAAAACTGCCGACAATTGGAGAACTTATCCTTCTTCCTGTACTGGGCCCAATGTTATTTGAGGTCAGCACAGTATGTGTTACTCTTCCATTTTCTTCTGTCAGCTATTATATAGAGATCCACTTCATTTGCATGCATGTCAATGACTTTGGAGGTTGGTGCATAGTTTACTTTTGATTTTTTATGTTTGAATTCTAGTCTATGGTTGTACGCGGGAGACTTACGAAAAAGTCTACTAAAAAATCTATGATCAACTTAAACAAACTTCCACGCAAACATGATAACTTCTGGAAATATTTATTTTCTGTACAAAAACATAATTTATTGTACTAAACATAGATAAATAACATTATAAAATAATAATAACTATGAACGAAACTCTATCTAAAAAATAATAATTTAAAAACGCTTATATATTTTTATATTTTTGAGGCGGTGCCGTATCATCACACCAAAGATAATTAGGAGGGTCGGATAATTTATGTTTGTGTTATTTTAATTAAAGGAAAGCCTTGAGTTAATTTCGGATTTGGCAGAGGCTTTTATACTGTTAAAACAATTTACTTGCTTTAAGCAATTTGTAATGAAACTTATTTATGGAAAGTTGCTAGATGGC
Source organism: Clostera curtula (assembly GCA_905475355.2). Classification (NCBI taxonomy): domain Eukaryota; kingdom Metazoa; phylum Arthropoda; class Insecta; order Lepidoptera; family Notodontidae; genus Clostera; species Clostera curtula. Next base: position 9,245,851 of record FR997797.1, on the reverse strand, counting down.
TCAGCGGCAGGCAATAGTGTATACTAGTGGACGCCAAGCGGTTGAAATTCAGCCGTAATTAATATAAAATAAACATAGTTCTACAGTTAAAGTTCTATTCTCAATTGACCACAGACTTTAACAATAAACAAAAGAGTATATATGCGCGTGTGTGTCAAATACATGGTAGTGTGTGTAATGGTTATAATGACATAAAGTATTTTTTTTATTTAAAAAAATAAACTACAAGTGTAGGAAATTACGTACTACTCCGTCCACGCACTTTTCGTAAAAAGAAGTACAAAAGTTTTGCGTCACGTATTAATATATATGTTAATCTGTTCGCATTCGTTTTATTCTGTTCACATTTAAATTAGATTGAAAATGATAATTAGGTTTTTAACTTTAACTGCGAATAGGTTCATGCAAACTTTATGAAATTGGAATAGAAAAAATTAATCGATGAATCAAATCAAAATCAAAATCAAAATGTTTTTTATTCGAATAAATTCTTGCGAATGCTTTCAAATAGTCAAAGCACTAAGAGAAAAAAAATTAAAAATAAAAATCATAAAATTAAATTAATAATTTAGTTTTTACCACCGGTTCGGAAGCCACACTAGTGTTCTTATAATAATTTACGTTAAAATCAAGTCAATGATAACTTTTTGAAATAATATGTAATAGGCCCAAAGGCTCTTTGGAAAATTACACACAATTGACTAATAATAATCTTACAATTTTCCTGGGATTTCTGTGCTTATTTCTCTAGTAATAGCATTTTCTCAGCTGGTTACTATAATTATTATAAGAACTAAAAATTGTTAGATTATCTCGACAGTATATAGAAAGAATCCACGAGTAGGTATACCACTAGTAGGTACTATCAATCCATTCGTTTAGGCTATAGGGTGTTTAAGTCTGTATCGAAATAGACATAAAAGTAGCCTCAAATTGAAAAAAATCCGGGGAGCGATTTTATTTTTTTAAACGTCGGGGTGGGAGGTTGGATGTATAAATCTCGATTTTCGAACTTTGAGTAATTTTTTTTCGTTTTTTGAAATAACTCTTTAATTTTCAACTTTAGAGCAAAAAAAATATTATCCAAAGTTGTTGGAAATTTTATTTCCCACAAGTTTGGTCATGATCATTTTTACGATAGGATCATTATTTGCAGAGTTATACTATCAAGTTTGCAAGATGCATCATGCAACGGATCTGCATCTGCTGGTGCCTGCTGAACTGTGATATCGGACTTCTCGAGGGCTGTTTTAAGTAGATCGGTGAAGGGGGTCTTGTTTTTGGCGTTTGCCAAAGATTTGAAGATAAACAAAATTTAAATTATTTATTTTTGATATACTGGTACTATAACGCTATAGTATAACTCTGCAAATTTTGATCCTAGCGTAAAAATGATAGTAACTAAACTTGTGGGTTATTAAAATTCCAACAACTTTGGATATCACCATTTTTGCTCTAAAGTTGAAAATTAACAAGTTATTTCAGAAAAACGAAAAAATAACTATAAACAAGATGGCGGCGAACCCTCTACCGGGATTAGTTCGAAAAGCGAGATTTATACTTACAACCACGCCCCACGACGTTTAAAAAAAACACTCCCCGGAATATTTTCTATTTAAATGTCTATTTCGACTGGACTATCTGTCAAGAAAGTACCGGGAAAAGATCAATAATACACAAAATGTTTGTTAATCATCGAAATTGATTTTATCACCTTAAAGGTATATAGAAGTAGCCTTCAGAAACGATAGACACACCAACGAATAATACAATCATCACATTTTTTTAAACGCTGTTTCCGGAATTGAGTTCTGTTCTCACTGATTTATCATTCATTATTCTGATTATCTGTAACTATTTCCTTCATTTTTGCAATGTTAACTTCAGTTGCAGACGTTGATGGCCTACCAAAGCGAGGCAAATCTTCCATCACATCTCGACCGGTTTTGAACGCTTTGTACCACTCATATGCACATGTTTTTGATAAAGTCGACTTACCGTAAGCCTTCTGAAACATTTTCAGTGACTTCGAGCACGAAATTCCATTGGCGATGCAAAATTTAGGACAAACTCTTTGTTCGATGTTTTTGTCTATTATGAAATCACCCATTCCCAATACTTTCTTGAGTGAAAGTACATTGAATAGTCTCTTACGAAAAACAAAATCAGATCCCGAGAAAGACCAAATTATATACATTGACCAAATTATTATTCATGAAAATGTAGGGAAATATAGATAGATACATAAGTTTGAGTGACGGGTGGCGGCTTAGTCATGCATAATTTACATGATACTTTTGTACATGGGTGATCTTGCCGAGTATCGACTTGTTACACTGAGTACCCTACCTTCTAGGTCTCGGGGTTGGTAGTGTTCGCTTCTGGGGTCAGGCATGTGTTTTTGTGTAAGCCGGCGGCACTTCCTCTGAGTCTTGGTGTCATTTGTGTTCGTTAATTACATATTTGTAAACAGCCTCCGCTACTTATGTTACGCACTTATTAATATAATATTTTTAATTTGTGTGTAAAATATACATTTTGTAAAACGAAATCCGAATTTGTAAAATGTCACACCGACTGAAAGCGAACACGTAGAAACCTTAAAATAAACCGACAGCAACTACCGGGGGATAGCCGCGGCCTTCGTCAGGCTGACCATCAAACCCATTAGGACGACCTGTTTCACCCCTAAGATAAATAACCGTTGAAATATAACTACCAAAATTTACTAGTTCAGCATTAAATCCATTAACATTTAAAACTCAAAAGGGTCTAAGGATTAAAACACAATTTAATGGATCTGTCTGTAATGGGACTTAGTGATGGTTAGTTCATTTATAATAGAAGTGTACATTAAAAGTTCTTTCAAAATAGACAGTAAAAGAAAAGCCCACATTATTTCTTCATTGGTTTTAATCCGATAAGCGCGACGTTATCTGAATGTAAGAAGAAAAATAGACTCGTTTAAAGTAATTTATTAACTGTGAAACATTTTTTTGTTCTCTTCTTAACAGCAAGAGATGCGGCTGAGTGTAATAGACGACGGAGAACAATAAAAAGAAGATGAATAAGTCTCGTGCGTCTGTGATGTTATAAACGACAGTTTAAGTGCTTTAGTGTTATGAACAAAGTTGCAAAACAACGTAAAAATGTTTAAGCGAAACTCATATAAAGCCTTCATGTTACATAGTTGAAAAGTATGATGAGGAACTCGTTACATACAAGTGGAAATTGTTGAAAGTTCTAGGGAATTTAAAAAGTGAATAAATTATTATATAATATATTATGAGGTCTGTCTGTTTCGCACTTAATTCGCTCAGCCAATCATGATGTTTTTCTTGATAGAAGATTTGTTGAAGATATAAAAAGATTAAGAGTGAAGGGCGATGAGCGGGTGTATCGTGATATAAACCAGTTCAGATTTACAGATTTATGAGTCTTTATGTCAGAGTTATTTTATCTGCCTTGCACAGACGTGTAGTATAAATCTTGAAAGATTCTTAAAAGAACCCATCCCGCACTAATACGGTCCGATGGCCGCGGACATATCCCTTCAAAGCGTGCCTTGCCAACTTCCCAAGGCAATAAGAAAAGATTACACGCTCCCCGCCTCCGTGACAAATTATTTCGCGAAAACCCAATGCAGCTATTTCCTTTGTACCCGTTTTCGTTCGGTGGAAAAATAAACTCTTAAATATAAGAATGGGAAAGGTTAGAGATACTGTTGTATAGATAGTTATTACTACGTTCGGATACGGTGGATTTAAATAAAGTATATTCGGAAACATACCGATGGAAACTAATGCAGGATTTATGCATAGAATATGTTTTTTAAAAGCGGTGCTGGATTATGTGGGCCTACGAAACACTGGGGAACATCACAAATATTGTACCGTACTTTATTAGGCCTGAGTCGCAACGCTACGTACTAACCTCTCTTCATCTAATCTTCACATTATCTCCGTCTCAACTGTGCTACCTTTTTTTGTTGGTATTACTCATGGTTGCCGGACCTCTTAGCGCCAGCCGGGTTCCCCACGCTTTGATGGGGAGCCCTGGACGCTCCCCAACTCCACCAAGAGGCACATGCCTGACATTGCACTTGCCTCCGTCAGGCGCCAGATGTAATACCGTCCGATCCACTCGGCGCTTGGTTACGGTGGCAGCATCGGCCTCCACGCTGGTCTAACCTCCACTGATAGCGGCAGCAGCTCTGATCAGCATGGCAGGCCGCCCCTCCACTCCCACCACCGCGCTGTGTGCCGCTCTTCGTCTGGTCTCTCACCGTGGGCCCGCCTGGCATGGGTGCACCTAAGCCGGTATGGCCCCAACGAATCCTAAAGGCAAGCGCCCTCACCAAAACAAAGTGGCAGCACGGTCGAGGGGGAAACTGTGCACCCTGCGATTATACGGGTTCGCCAGTATATCTAGTGGGAGATATAGAAACACTGATCAAGTCAGTGGTTATCCAACATTGATTATTGGATACTTTGGTGCTATGAGCATAAGTATCGTTCGTTATTTCTCCAACCAATACTTTGATTTTCCTTATATATCCACCTACCACCCTCTCTACATTCACAGTTATATAGGTTTTAAATTTGACCAAGAAGATAGTACTGTCTAGAATTCGGTCAGCATAAATAATTAATCATCATCATCATAATTTCAGCCGAAGTCATAAATTAATAATGCTCTATAATGTCAAAATAAAGTATTGCAACAGTCCCTAACTAAGTCCCATTGTAGAGTTTACAAAAGGTATGCAACATGTACTATACTTAACAATTTCCTTTGCAGAGAAACTTGGTTCATGTGGCAAAAGGCAATTTCTTAACGTTTCCATGCACTTTAGTCTAGACGACAGCACACATGCAACGCTTTCATCTACAAATAGTACAAACTTTGCCCTTTAACAAATACGAGTATCAGTTTTTAAAATTGCTTTGTTTGATGGTCGGAGGAGGGGCAAATTGAGCGTGAACAAATTGAGTGAGTTCCTCAGATGATAGGGCAGTCTCTAGAATATAGCTACAATTGAAGTGGACAGACAGCCCGTCCATTTGTTTGAATACATTTGTGAAGTTTAACATAGACGAAATCCTCAAGTACTGAGGATCGTATCCTAACATGTACCTACAACGCTGCACGAAAGGAGACAATTTTTGTTAGGCCCACTGGATATGGTGTCGTTTATTAACCGTGTGATGCTAATCAAAATGTAACTAATTTATTATGGAAAACAGGGCATATTTTTTTGTAAAGTCTAACCGAGATGACTATGAAATTATAATGATGGCTATTAGGTATTTTTGACAAGACTCTAGTTTAGATCTGATTTTAAGGTTATTTTGATGTTCACATTTTAGTCGTATTTTTTTTTTTTGTAAGTATAAACATTTTATTAAATAAACACTAACTTAGGTAATATGTACTTACATAAACACTAACTTAGGTAATAAAATAAGACTAAAAATACCAATTAACCTAAAACTTAAATACTAAAATATATTATTTAAAGGAGTCGTATTTCTTAGTAATCCGGTTAAACCATGTCTATCTAACTATACCATTGTAATCCAAAGATTATAAGGAATAGATCAATATATGTTTCATTACTATACACCGAAATTTTATAGGGGCCCTATTCATCGAACAAGCAAAATTGTCTCCTTTGCATAAATTTAGTACAATCGGTATTTTACATTTAATTTGTATAATTGTGTGGTGACGGCTTTAGAATACACAGTGTCACCACTCCATTCCATAAGGGTGTCGTAAATACCGCCAAAAGGAAATGACAAGGCCGAAAACCTGATTAGGTTTTCGGCCTTGTCATTTCCTTTGCGACTGCAAGAAAAAGAAAATTTAAAACGAAACTCTGTGCCGATTCGTCTGGCCAGCGTGGCACAGTATGCTAATTCCCTGTGATGGGAAGAGGCCCGAATCAGCACTGGCCTATTTATGGGCTTATTAGTAGTAGCATTAATTATGTCTATGGTTTTCGTGATCGAAACTAAACGACGGGAATTCAACAATATAAAATACACGTGATCAATCCTTTAAAAAGTAATTAAATTTAATGTTTAATTATTTATTAAATATCCGCATAAAATACTGTTTGTTGACACATTTACCATTGTGAGAATAATATCCAAAGGTATCGCGAAACTGATTACAGTTTCCAGCGAATTCATCTAGTTAAATGAATTTATGAATAGTCCGTTCCCTTTTACTTAAATGTAATCTTCGTGACAGAAATTTTCAACATAGAAGGCGGATTTCACTTGAATGATTCAATAGGTTGTAATTTGGCGCATATTTTGCGGCATAATCTATATTCGGATATTGAGGAAAAGCGATCAAACAAGTTCAGCATATTGGTGAATTCATTTTTAAACGAAGTATTGAACGTATGAAATATTTCCGTTATACTTTTTATTTTGAATGATATCATGATTACCGTATAATTGTGTTAAGATTTAACTTTATTATGCCTAAGTACATAATACTCATAAAGCGTATAGTATATTTAATATAATTTTACCCGTGTGGGGACGGGTCAGCATATAAAACTTCCTCACCGCACGCTGGGAAAAAGGCGTGTTGTAAAAGTCAACAAAACCCAGCACGCTTGGTGGCAGGATGTAACGGTCCGCCTGGCTTGCTACCACCCTCGCATCTAATTGAATTGCCTGTCTCATCTCAGACCTTGGCGTTGCTTTCCATCACGCAAGCCTAGGGTCAAAGGCATTCAAGTAATTGGTAAAAAAAACAATAGGTTGAAGATGAATAAACTTTGCTGTTGTTTAAAGATTTAAAAAAACATTTTATCAAGTTTCATACCTTGTGAAAATGTTTCAGACCTATTGTTTGTAATACTTTATTAACTGCAAACTTACTCATCACAATATACTAATTAGTTGGTTACCTCCACAGTAATGAATCATCCACTATCTGTACGACTTTATTTAATATTAAATATATGTATAATATATATGTACCTAGTGTATGTATGTACTCGTACATGTCTCTCTTTGTCTCTGCACCACCCAAGGTAGACTGGCAAAGAATACCTAAGGCATTAAGTCCGCCTTCGTACATTTTGTGCAGAAGTGTAAATAAATAAATATACGTTGAGGAAATCTTAGGTCGTTCTGAAATCCTATGGCTGTCGCTACACATATCGATTAGCGCCAAATCTGACAGCTGATTAAACCGACTGTTTCACTCACTGCGATGGTTTTCAGCGGGCAGACAGAAATATTTCCATCTAAATACTGAAATTAACTGTACCAGGTTACACTATTGCTAACAATAGCCTAAATAAATTGAGATCAACCAAGGTGATCGTTTGGAGCTATTGTACAAAGATATCTGAAAATAAAGCAGGTAAGTAAAACATCCATCAGTTAGACATTCCTATGGTTAGACGCATCGTATATATCATAATTCACACTTTTTACAAATTATGTGATAAGTAGATGTGTAAGCTATAATATTGCAAATTTTTATCAAAATCAATTGAGTAGTTTTTTCGTGGAAGGCTAATGGTCGATTTACATCAGACGAGCGAATGCTAATTCTATCCCCACTATATCAAATTATTTTAGTGTCAACAGGCGTAGAGCATTCTGTCTTTGTTCTTAGTGCGTTTGCAAAGATTCTGGGGAATAATAAAGGAATGCTCGCTCGCTCGGTGTAAACGGCGCTAGAGCGCGCGAACAGTTGCTTCGAGTGTTCTTGCGTGTTCGGACAAAATAATAAATGCAGCATTGTAATTATGATATCGCTGACAGAGTCAGACATAGCGAAGCAATACCAACCACAGAATTGACACGAATGAGCAACGAACATTTGTTCAGATGTTTTCGTTAACACTAAACACTAAAATACTACGAAAGAATGCTCTTGTTCTAGCTCTAGCTCTTTGTTCGTTTGGTCTTAACCCACCTTTACAAATATACACTCTTACAAACTTTCGCTTTTATAATATTGGTAGGATTAAATTTAAATTCTCATTTTTTTCTTCATGTACAAGGCGCATCCTTAGTGCCTAACATTTATACCGTACCATGTCCTACGTCTCTCACAGTGTCTCACCCTTTCAGACAAGTATAGTTAGCTCATCACGAGTGTGACGTTAACCCGATACACGAGATGATAGGTCCTTCAAGAACCCCAATTAGTGCTAGCATGACGCCACCGTAACTCGAGTATATGGTATACAGTTACTCGTTTAAGCTGCCTATATTTTACAGAGTAATTTTATCTAGTGCACGAAGCTTTGCACAAAAATTCTTAAATTCATGTAATTTTGTACTTTCGGTGTTAAAAATAAAGTTCATAATCTACAAAAAATGCTTCTGAACTATCATTGTTCATAAGTATCCAATGTTCTTCGCGGTAGTCACCGCGGCATTTAATTGATTACGAAAACAATTTAACATTATTACAAACTATAGATATGATTGCTGGTGTAAGTGTAGACACACCTGACCGGATATATACTAAACGCAATTATGATCAAGCCAAAAGCTGTATTTTGGCTTGATAAAGGTCAAAATGGTTCCAATTCTTACGAGAATGTTAATTAACCATGAAATGTTACTAGTTTTATGTGTATCTTAATAGAAATTTAATTACCTCATATTAGAGTTCAATCGATCATACAATTACTAGAAATAACTATAATGCGGCCATGAATGCAGTTGGCTAATTTTACTGAAGCACTTCGGTCAATGCGCCGGGTATGCATTTCAGAAATAACTGCTAATTTAATATGGCGCCGCTTAACTCTATTATTATGGATCTGACCATTCCACTGCCTCGTTGGTCTAGTGGTTAGATGTGCCGCCTTTGGATCAACGGGTCCCGGGTTTGATTCCGGGGTCGGGCAAGTGTCTTTGTCTAAACCAGAAGCACTGGCTCGGAGTCTGGGTGTCATTCCTATCTATAATATGTATGTATATAAAAAAAAATTATATAAGTAGTTTATCATCCATCTCGTTACCATAACACAAGCATTAAGTTGCTTAGCTTGGGACTAGATGGCGTTGTGTGAAATGTCCAAGGATATTTATATTAATTTATTATTATCCACACAGTCTCAGATATTTCTATCTACGAAACTTACTACACCACTTTTTGTTAAATGGCATTTGAACTTTGCTTGGGCTCGCAATACTTTGATTATCCTGCGGCTTTTGTCATTTCTGATTCCTTAATACTCATTGTTGATGTTGAACCACTTTCAACCATATATCACGAATACGACATTTATGTCGTAAGTTAATAACGACATTCTAAGTAAATACTTAATGCAATGCAGCAATCAGAGCTGAAATTGTATTTGAAAAAGCAAAATTACATCTTAAATATATTTTTGACGGAATATTTTTATTCATTGTCTCAGAGGTAGCCAATTAAAATTACAGAGCCCATGTAACTAGTAATCATTTATATATAACTCTATATTAGTGGCTGTTAATAATATATAATGCCAGTTTATCGGATTACGTACTCCTAATATACTATCCTATATTTCCAATGGTTCAATGAATCGATGCCTAATGAGATCCAACTTTGCTAATACGCAATATCTTGTTAATTACCATGTATATGTTATTAACGTAATTTAAGATATAAGAATTATTAATAGTGTGTGTGCAAGGAGGTTTAGAAATGAAAGTGACCTTTATCTTAAATATATATAGGACACATTTACAGCACCATTTTGATTTTACAATGTGGACTTTATGTAAAAGCCAAAATAGTCATATCTCTTTGTCTACCCTTTTGTTAGTGAGCGTTTTATTTGCACTGAAACTGCTTCGTCATCGTCATAATTGTATTCCACAAACTACTCACTGCTGATGTCTCCTACAAATTCGGGAGGGAAATAGTCTACTGTGCCACGCTGGCTAGTTTGCAGGCCCACGGTTATAGGGTTTCGTTTGAAGCAGAGCGTCCAACGCTGCTGAAATAAGTTAGTTTAGTTTAGCTTGCATAGTTGAGCCAGTTTTTCATACGTCATGTGCGTCCACCGACTGTGAACTAACATGTACGAAAATCTGGCTCAACTATGCAAGCTAAACTAAACTAACTTATTTTAGCTGGCGGTGGACATTCGGCTTTAAGGTGAATGTTCCAGGGTAGCCCGCGAAATTCAAATTTTCTTACGTTTTTTGCAATTTGCAGGTCAGTGCTAGGTTGTATGTTGATTAAAATGTTATTCGCGGCTGTAAGACGTATGTAGTTATAGAATTATAATCATCAAACTCATCATTATAACCCTCCAAGCTCATAAAGGTGCAAGAATGACTTTGAGCTTGAAAAAGTTTTTCTTGCACCTTTATGAGTTTGGAGGGTTGTATTGATGATTTTGAGGAATAAAATTCTTTATCTATATACGTCTTACAGCCGCGAATAACATTTTAATCAACATACAACCTAGCACTGACCTGCAAATTGCAAAAAACGTAAGAGAATTTGAATTTCGCGGGCTACCCTGGAACATTCACCTTAAGATCCCATTCTCTTGCGGTAAGGTATTCTGGTCTATAATTTCCTTTGATTGGAGTACACCCTGATCCGTCTAGTAACGGATTTGGAATACACAATGTCACCAACCCAAATCATCCTGTGGGTGTCGTAAGAGGCGACTAAAGGAACGCAAGAGGCACATCACCTAGCCGCAAGAGTAGGAATACTTGACACCAACCCTCTGTCAATCCGCCTTGCCAGCGTAGCACGGTAGGCTAATTACCCTCCATCAACTTGGAGGAGGCCCGACCCAGCAGTGGGTCATTTATATACACCCCGAAGACGGAACGGTTCAAGACACATACTGCTTAGTATTCTATATTGCATGTGAGGAGGCAACCGCTTTAGGCATTCCGTGCAAAGTTTATTTAAGCATTAACAAAAAGGTTTACAAGCTAAAAGTTATTATATGGGTTAGCTTTAATAATATCGGAGAAATATTGAATTGATCCAACTCCATATAAACGTTATTACTTTCTTGTGTGTGTGTGAAAACGTGTTTGCTCTCTTTTTAAGAGGGAAATCCCTTGCATTCGGCAAAATTCTTATTAAGCGCGCGAAGGAGGAGATTATGGTTTCTTATGAATAGAAACTGAAATGTAAGGGCCTATTTCAATGTATTTTTTACGAGTGGTTCGAAGGTTGGGAAATGCTTTTGCCTTTAATAAATTAATGCTTTGGGAAATGAACAGATTGTACAATTTATTAATTTGATTAAAAGGTTTTCTGTAAATTCATATTGGATCTTTCATAATAACGAAATTCTTCACGTAACAAACAACGTTTCATCATCATTAGCCCATAAAGGACTTAATTTTGAGTTGGGCTTCATCAAATTACATTGAGGGAAATTAGCCTATAGTGTGTGCTACACCCCTTAAGCTTGCGAATTGCTCTTTAAATTTCTCTATCGCGATGTAGGACTTTTTGGTAATTCCTGCGAATTGCTCCTTAAAAGCCTTCATTTGCATTCCTTCATGTCGATAGTTCACATTTTTCGGAAAATTTGTGTAAAGTGACATGCTGGTCGCTACAAACATATAGTCCCCATTCCGTCCTGAGGGTGTTATGACACCCTCAGGATGGGCTATGGCCCACAAAGAGAAATGACATAGCAATAACCTACCACAAGAGAAAGACAATATGATTCCGTATCAAATTTGTGCCTTGTGCCAAACCGTCTGGCCAGCATGGCACAGTAGGCTAATTACCCTCCATATAACTAGAGGAGGCCTGACTCAGTAGTGGGCCATTCATGTACCGAATATGAATAGTATGTACACATACATACATAATAACCTATTATTTCACCCAAATCATATTCGATTCAGCTAGCTTCAGCGTAATCTTACATCACCTTAAATCCTTTTCTCATTACCGAAATGGGAATTTCACACAAAATGATGAAGTTGTAATTAGATTCCTTTCGTATCAGGAGCAACATCTAACAAGGCAAAATGAATGAGAACATTGCGAATTGTGAAAATAACTAATTTGTTCCTAAAGCCCGCTCTACACTCGCGCCGCGAACGGCCGCGAAAGCGCGCGACAACTGCGAATCACGAGTGTAGATGTTGTTCACGCCTTCGCGTTCGCGCTTCGCACCGTTCCCCGATCAGTGTCGGTTTTTTGGCCCACTTCAAAGGATTTGCTTTAGAAATCGCGCCGTCGTCCATCATAGTCGGAAACACGTGGATCACGGCGTTTATTCACGGCGTGAATTCTCGGCGCGACGTCACGCGTTAGTGTAGAGCCGTCATAAAAATATATTGTTGTAACTTTTCAGAAGTATAACATTTAATATTTTAGTGAAAATGTTGTTTTTTACTGAATTAACTGAAGCAAAATCTACTACTACCCCGCCCATAAATGACCCACTGTTGAGTCGTGCCTCTTCCCATTAAATGGACCGTAATTAGCCTACAGTGCCATGCTGGGCAGATGGGTTGGCACAGAGATTGGTTCCTTCTCTTGCGGATAAGTTTCTGGCCTTGTCATTTCCTATTGTCGACTCTTACCCTCGGGACGGTATAGGGTGGAAACACTATATAGTCTACTAGCGACCCGCCCCGGCTTCGCACGGGAGAAATGATGAACATCTAAATTTATTAGTGTTTCTCTACAATATTATACATGTATAATACATATAAACCTTCCTCTTGAATCACTCTATTAAAGTAAACCTTTTCGAAATCCGTTGCGTAGTTTTAAAGATTTAAGCATTAGCATTTGTAAGCCCTCTCACAAATCTAGGACTACAGAACGCCGCGTAATCTAAATTTAAGCATATTCATGCCTTATTTAAATCTAATTACGAGATAATTATTATTAAGCCCAAAACGCTTTCGTTAATTAGAATCAAAGGAATTGGGTAGGGGTTGTATGTTGGTGTGTGTAGCTGCTGTGGCTGGCAAACTTGCCAATTTAAAAAGTCCCCATTAACATGAACAACCTTCAATACCGGAAGATCAGCACTGGGTGATACCCAGCTAATGCTGAGATGGTGACCTACTCGGCAGTCGTCTTTCTTTCAATACGGGAATTCATATAATACCTACAAATTAATATGAGTTGGAACATTTTTATGGAAGTTGTTTTAATGAAACTATGACTACTACTACTCAAACCAGAGTTGACCACTGCTGAGTCGTTGCCTCCAATTACATGGAGGGGTACTAGGTTAGGGAACTGCCAGACAGGTTGGCACAGGGTTTCGTATCAAGATGTTCTTCTCTCGCATCTAAGTTTTCAGCCTTGTGATTTCCTTTTGTCGGTTCTTACGACGCTTACCAACCCATAACTTGCTGAGTGTGTTGCAAGAGGTGACTAAAGGAACGCAAGAGGGAGAAAATCTAGCCGCAAGAGAAGGAAAACTTGATACGAAAACCTATGCCAACCCATCTGGCCAGCGTGGCACAGTAGGCTTTTTTCCCTCCATAAATTTGCAGGAGGCCAGTCTTAGTAGTGGGTCATTTATGGGCTGAAAAGACCACGACGACGATGCCTACTATTATTTATTAGGTTTGGATTTTTCTTCGCAGTAACGACATATCTAACATCATCATCATCAATTTCAATCATCATCAATTTATAAGCTCGTGCTACCCTTTGCTTCTTGGTTTTAAATGGATATTATGTAAATGAAGGCATGAAGGCTTGATGTTGAATCAATTAAGATGCGATTGAACGCCACTTCCACAATTTGCAGATCTAATCATGGTAAATCGTCTTACTTCTTTTAGCCGACTTAAAAATGGACGAGTTTCTCAATTCGGTTACTGTATGTTTTTTTTGTATTTGTTACCGCATAACTCCGTAATTGGTAAACCGATTCGAAAAATTGCCGACTGGTCTTGCCTGTCTACGTAGTAGGGTCATTTATGGGCTAAAACGACAACGACTGACACCCTACAGTATCTCTGCCACCTATTTACGCTGTGTTTTTCTATGCAAGACATCACGCCAGTACTTAAGTAACCCAATTCATCCATTGTCCGTTGGTGGTACGGGGGGAGGGTACTGTAGTTATCCCCCCCCCTTAAAATGGGAGGGGCCTTCAATAAACAATGCGAGCCGAGGCTCGGTTGTGGAGCATGCTCTTCCATTGGGGAGCGAATACTGTGGCCCTGGTTCGGGCAGTCAAGGATTTTAGTGGGTACTTCAGGGAGCAATTATTTTTTTCTACGGGCCTCGGAGTCGCACATAACCCAGACGGCCCCAACGGCCAGGTTATGCGGATTTCCGACCACAATAAAAATGTCCTTGTGTAAAACAGAATTTGCCCTGACTCTGGGTGTCATGAATTAGATGTTGGAAACTGCCGCCGAGATGCAGGTAACACCTATAGCAGGAGTTAAATTAAAAAAAATACGAAGAGGGGGCCGTTTCTGTCGTATTTATGATTTTATATTATGGATATAAAGTAATACTTACGAGTGCCATCGAAGCGGGTTGCGATGGTATCTAGGAAGGTGTTCTGGGGCGCGAGAAGCCCCTTGCGTACGGGCATCCCCCCTCACTGCGCACCCCGCGCACCCCACCCTCCAGCTGGAACAAATATCACTAATTTTAACCACTGTATATATTTAAAATTTCATTAACGAACCGAGATAAAAAATGTGATTTTTTTATTATCTTGAGAAACGTTGTCTACCACTCAGATAACTGCGTTGCTTTCTAGTTCTTTTTTTTTTAAGAATATTTTTTTACAATGGTTCCACATGATAGACAAAAAAGATATTAGTTAATGTTGTCACATAATGTAGAGTCAATGGCCATGATGGAAAAGTAGGTTGGAGTAGTATTTCTTATAAACAGTTTCATCTCTTGCGACTCTTTTAATTGCAATTACCAAACTGACCGATCAACACATACTGATCAATTGGCTCACTTCATCAATTGAACAGAAGATAGCTAGCTACTTTAAATTAGGTAAACGAGGGTTTATTTCGTGTGTAGGGATGACCAAACAATTATCTGCTCCAGTGAACAGAACCAGACCCTTAGATGATTGCCACATATTATTGGACGCTGTCTCATAGTCTGCAAATGATTTTCAATACCCAGCATTTATCTATCCATTAGCGACGTCTTCATTTGAACATAGACCGACTTCAATAGCTGTCACTGCGAATAGACAGTATGTACCTAATGATTCGAGAGAATATATAGTACATACTATATTTAGAGGTACTGTGTGCAAAAATAAAATATATGAGCCATTTGGCCATTGAAAAGTTATGACGAAAAAAAATTTTTATGTTAATAACCACGATAACTAGTTGGTTTGTTTCTGAGGAAACACGGGTGTTCACTCATACTTCACAAAGAGAAACATATGGCACAGGGATTCAAATTTGCTACTTTAATAGATTCAAAATCTACAATCAACCTGGTATTGATTTTCGATTTCAACATTCTTCTTCTTCTATAAAAAAGAAAAAACGTAACCGCTGCCCTAGGTATAACCTGTAACTCACGAACACATTGCCACCCAGACTCGGAGCAAGTGCCTCTGGTTTAGACAAAGACACTTGCCCGACCACGGAATCGAGCCCGGGACCCGTTGAACCAAAGGTGGCATAAATTACCTGTTCGGACGTATGCATCACGCGTTAGACACAAGCACTTGGCAAGAAATTTTGAATTGAGCAGATTAATCAAAGGAATATTAATAAAGGATTAAAGGAAATGACAATGCTAAAAATATAGCCGCAAGAGAAGGAAAACTTGTATCGAATCCCTGTGCCAACCCGTCTGGCCAGCGTGGCACAGTAGGTTTATTACCCTTCATTGAGACAGGAGAAGTAGAAGTATGTAGTATATTAATCGGGAGAAGCTAGCCCAGCTCTTGTTAGTGAACTCCATGACGTTACTTTTGCTGCAACATACACGAATCAGTTCCTCAGGCAATTCATTTTTTAGACAACCAGATTGATATATATTGGAAAACAAAGGACTTTTTCAACCATCATACTTATTTTCACTAGGTATAATAGGCACTTCTCTTGTCATCCTAACCAAACATATTTGCTTACGGTTTCGCGTTTGTTTATAAAATAAATTTTGGAACGCGACACTGATTTTGTAGACATATTTAAACATTTTAGCTTTGACTTATACTAATTCTATGGTCCACAATGCGCTCCACACCGCCAGAAATAGGAACAGATGGAAGAAGAGAAAGTGATGCTGAAGGGTGGTCACGACCCTCGATATTGAGGAATACGACGCAAAGAGAGAGAGTATACCAATGCATAAGTATTTCCATATTGACAAATTACGTAGTTTCTGATACTGAAATTCAACTTCATTTCAGAATCAGTATGCAGAATCCAAAAAGAATTACTCAGTTTTAGACTCCAAGTTTGCTAAAATTCCCGAGATTTTATAGCTTAGTTGCCATTACATCTCATATGGTATTAGAGCAAGAGCCCGTGAACCCCAGACCTACGGTATTTTATAAAAGCTGAAAGTTTGTCAGCGCATGCTCCCAACACAGGTAAGAACGATGGACCATTTATGAAGTTTGGGTTACAGTGGCTTTGGCAGGTACACCTCACTAAAGGTGTGTAAAATACCGATCTAATTACGTCAAATAATAAAGGGTGATTTTTTGGTATTACCTTTAGATTATTATAAAAAATCATGTTATTCATTGACAGACATTTAACGTCGTGGAAACCCTTTGCCAGACACCCTTAATGTTCATGGCAGTATGCATATGGGTGGGTGCGCGTGAGATAGCGAGTTAAGTCTACCGCGGTCCCTCACTGCGCAGTTTTTATTTCTACTGCGCATGTATTGTTTAGTACTTATTTAAATCGCGGGAGCGTTGCCGAAGGTTTTTAAAAAGAACACGTCTTTACTGTATGGCAGTTTATTCCCATCTAACTAAACTTATTCTCTTAATAACTATGGTTACATGCTTAATCTAGTCCAGTGTCCATTACCGGACGCGCTATCTGGAATAAACATGCAGCGTCAGCGTCGCCCGCCCAGGTGCAGCGTCAGCGTCGCCCGCCTAGGTGCGTTTCTATCAACATGACGTGACTATGTTAAGGGTGCGTTCTGACTGCATAACTACTGCGTTCTAACTACTAGTACGTGTTTACATCAGCTAAAATAATAAAGCGCCCCCTATATTGTTACTTTATATTTATTCTGAGGCTCCATTCGCTACTATAACTATCTGCAGACGTAATCGGGCGCCTAAAGACTTGCCTTTAGAACACTTTAAGTGTCAAATTAAAAGTCGGCTAATCTTTAAGGGGTACTATAAAGTTAACGACTATATCTATATCTAAAAATGCTTGGGAATAACTGATCGGTGTTGTTGCTAGTCCGATGCTCTTATTTAAATACTTTTAGAATAATGACAAAGTAATAAGAAATAGTGTTCTTCTAATGTGATATGTATACACAGTATGTGAGAGCATCCTAACGCGTTATTAGTATAACTTTTGAAATGTTCAATTCCTTGGTGCTCGAGTTATCATGCTCACTTTGCTCACTCATGGCAGTGGTGGCGTCGTGCGGCGGGTCGTTCTCTTCCCTGCAATATGTTTGAGGAGGGCGATGGCTGCCGCATGCGTCATGCTTGTGAACAGGTGCCGTTGCTGGGGGTCGGTTGGCTTGGGCATTACAAGGTTACTATTGTCGACTAGATCTGGCTGATGTTTGGCCCTTTGGAACTATTGCGCGAGATTGCTCTCACAAATCTGTCTTATAACCAGTCTTGTACCCAAATGGCGATCTAAAAAGAACAATTACAGAGTTTCTTGCCGGCTCTTCTCTGTAGAGGTGCATTCCAAACCGGTGGTAGATGGTAAATAATTAATTTTAAATGGTAAATTTTAACTTTTATCATTTTGTTTGACCTGTCAAAAGAGCTCTAATGAGCCAACTTGATTAAATGAGTTGATTTTGATTATATCAGTAGAAATAACAACTGCGCAGTGAGGGACCGCGGTAGACTTAACTCGATATCTCACTCGCAACCACCCATATGCATACTGCCATGAACATTAAGGTGTCTGGCAAAGGGTTTCCACGACGTTAAGTGTCTGTCAATAAATAACATGATTTTTTATAATAATCTAAAGGTAATACCAAAAAATCGCACTTTATTATTTGACGTAATTAGATCGGTATTTTACACACCTTTAGTGAGGTGTACCTGCCAAAGCCACTGTAACCCAAACTTCATAAATGGTCCATCGTTCTTACCTGTGTTGGGAGCATGTGCTGACAAACTTTTAGCTGTTATAAAATACCGTAAGTCTGGCGTTCACGGGCTCTTAGTCTATATACAATAATCTAACTTGGTTCCTATAAAAGTTTTGATTGCGTAAGACATCAACATCAATTCTCGATGATATTTTATCGATACCAAAGAGATTTTTCATGTGTCCATTTTTTTCACTCCATTTTCCGCCCATCGCTGGCTCCCAGGATTGATGATTCAAAAGGCTTTAGGGCAACTCGATTGATAAATAGCGTAGGATAGACATGAAAAACGGTATAAGTTTTAGATATCAGCTCCTTTGAAACGGCGGTGAATATTCAACCTAAATCATAGTAACATTATACAGGGTGTCCCAAAAATAGTACGCCACAGCTACACTGGAAGTAGCAGAGCCACAGGCTTATTCCACAAAAAAAATTGCTAAAGAAAAGACATGGATTCAGAGATATTAGACATTTTCGATTTTTTTTTAAATTACCAGATTTTTTCGTTCTATGTAATAAAATCGTCGTCACAAATACCTACTTAATGTTTTTTTTTTTTTTTCTGAACCTATGACTGGTAGTTTTTGGAGTAAAGTAAACTAATCATTGATCAGTAATTGCTGCAAAATACAAAAAAAATGGCAGCTCGGTCTTTGACTCAATCAAGTGAATAAAAGTAAGATGAGCTTTAATTAGCTGCCGTCGAAAAAAAATGTTCTACGCTTGGATCGCAATTAATTTTAAAAACTAGCCCGTTCTATGCTGATTTAGAAATAGTATAATAAGTACACAATAAATATTCTTCAGCCATTTTTTTTGTGGAATAGACCTAGGGCTAGCCTACTTCAAGTGTCGCGGTGGCGTGCAATTTTTGGGACGCCCTGTATATGGAAATGTTTGAAGTTTTTAAATATAAATTGATGGGCTGAGTATTACTACTACTAGTACATGGAAGGTAATTAGCCGACTGTGCGACGCTGGTCAGACAGGTAGCACAGGGTTTCATTTCATGCTTCCTGCACATTGTCATTTCCTTTTGTCAGCTCTTACGACACCCTCAGGAAGAAATGGGGTGGTGACACTATATATTCTAAGCCCGTCACCACAGATGAATATACAACACGGATAGTTTATTACCGCAAAATAATATAAACGCAGAAAGCAGATCACTTAGCCGCAAAAGAAGGAAAACTTGATAGAAACCCTGTGAAGAAAATTTAGGTTTTCATTTCCATAAACCGCACTATATTCCTATCACGTTATCATAACATATCACCCACGTATTGAGATAATGTATTATGTAGATTGAAATGTTCATTGATTGAGGTTCATTCGTTGGCAATCTAAATACAAATACTGACGGAGCGTTACTGAACTATCATTATTATACCTATTCTTAGTAAATTCTATAATCCTACAATATTTTTATTTTCATCATCATCATTTCAGCCAAAAGACGTCCACTGCTGGACATAGGCCTCCCGCAAGGATCTCCACAAAGGCCGGTCCTGGGCCGCCCGCATCCACTGCTTTCCGGCGACCTTAATCAGATCGTCGGTCCACCGTGTGGGAGGCCTACCAGCACTGCGCCTTCCGGAACGCGGTCGCCGCTCGAGGACTTTTCTGCCCCATCGGTTGTCGGTCCTGCGAGCTATGTGCCTTGCCCACTGCCACTTAAGTTTGGCAATCCGGTAAGCGATGTCGGTGACCCTGGTTTTCCTGCGTATCTCCTCATTTCTGATTCGATCTCGCAGGGAAACTCCGAGCATAGCCCTCTCCATTGCCCTTATCATATTGTAGCCACCCAATTCCACCCTAAGGGGGTCGTAAGAGCCAACAAAAGGAATTGTTAAGTCCTAGCCGCAAGTGGCCTAGTACTGTACTTGATACAAAACCTCTGCCAATCCGTCTATCCGGCGTGGCTGGAGGTGGCCCGCCTGAGTACTGGTACCTATTCCGTCAAGCTTTATGTACCTAGCTCTATTGTCCTTTGTCAATAAACTGCAATACTGCATACCATTCAACATGCCATTCTCCCAAGAATGTCTTCTATACGTCTGTTTATGTAGATATATATTTTAATTTGCGAACATACGTGCACGGTTGGTTTGTTTACAACCATCCCTTTCGTGACCTTCCCACTTTAGGGCTGCTAAAGAGCGACCCAATAGACCTCTTAACGATAATCGTTTATCTCCCCACCCATCCCATAATGAGCTTTACCACCCATTATGGAAAGCATATATATTTGAGACTAATTAATCGTTCAATTACGATGCCAAAGGGCAATGGAGAGGGCTATGCTCGGAGTTTCCCTGCGAGATCGAATCGGAATGAGGAAATCCGCAGGCAAACCAGGGTCACCGACATAGCCTACAGGATTGCCAAACTTAAGTGGCAGTGGGCATAGCTTGCAGGACCGACGCCCGATGGGGCAGAAAAAATCTCGAGTGGCGACCGCGCTCCGGAAGGCGCAGTGCTGGTAGACCTCCCATACGGTGGACTGACGACCTGGATAAGGTCACCGGAAAACGATGGATTCGGGTGGCCCAGGACCGGCTATTGTGGAGATCCTTGGGGGAGGCCTATGTCCAGCAGTGGACGTCTATTGGTTGAAATGATAATGAAGAATCGTTAAATTGGGTTGCCTAAAATGCAAAATTATGATCGAAATAAATGTTTATCATTTGGTTGGCGCACTGGTTGAGCGATCGACTGCTGCGCAGCATGTCGCGGGTTCGATCCCCGCACGGAAGAAATATTTGTACGACCTACAAGTATTTGTTCCGGGTCTGGGTGTTTTCTATCTATAACATGTATGTATTTACAAAAAAAAATATTTGCATATAAGTAGTTTATCATCCATCTCGTTGCCATAACACAAGCATTAAGTTGCTTAGCTTGGGACGAAATGGCGTTGTGTGAAATGTCCTAGGATATTATATTATAGATAGAATTTGTTAATGACAATAGCAAGAGCAGTCTGCTTGCCTTAGATGCTCATGAAAAAAGGTAAAAACAATACAAAAAGTTAGAAATCTATACCTATGCTCGTTTCATTTCAGCCCATAAACGACCCACTACCGGGCCTCCTCCAAATTCATGGAGAGAAATTAGCTTACTGTGCCAAGCTGGCAAGACGGATTGGCACAAGGTGTGTCTCTCTACTAGTCACCTACCGCCGACACCGGCCTCATTGGTTGATGGCGTCCCAGTTACCCGGGACGCCCTCCGATGGTCGTAACCCGTCGGAGCACCGCAGTAGAATGCGTCCTCGTGACTCTAGTCCGCGTTAATTTAGCTCTTAAGACAACCCCAAGATGATTTAGACGAGAAATTGTTACTAATATAATGCCAAAACGCCAAAGAATCTAAATTATTAAGTTCAAATAGTATAGAATGGGAAACGGACAGGTTTATTAAAATAATAAACCAATGTTACGTTTGGTGCTGAAAGTGGAAACTAGATAGATAGCGAACTACGCCGTAGCGCAGGTAATGTTTGCTACATCGTAGCCAAGGTAAACTTAGCTACATCGCATCGTAGCGTTAGAGGCACTAACGTGTGTGTGTGTGTGTACAAACTACAAAGTTAGAATTCGGAACTTCCGAACTAACTACGAACTCACACTAATATCAGGTGATATTAAAGCCGATCCACTGTTAGCTGTGACAATTTGATATTAATTTTCAGTTTTCATTAGAATTTACGTCTTACAAGTAAATAAACGTCAGCAGCTGGATGCGTCAAGCTGAAGACAGGGCGCTATGGCGCTCTTTAGGGGAGGCCTATGTTCAGCAGTGGACTAATGTGGGCTGATGATGATGATGATGATGAAGTAAATAAATACTGTCAATAATCAGCAAATATCCGAAATGTACACAAACGAACTGCTTTCATTTTATTTTTCATCATCCTCATCAATTCAGCTAAAAGAAGACCAGTGCTGGACATAGAGCAAGTGTATTTGTGTAAACCAGAGGCACTTACTCCGACACAGGCTTACGACACACGATTAAAAAA
This sequence comes from Clostera curtula, assembly GCA_905475355.2. NCBI lineage: Eukaryota > Metazoa > Arthropoda > Insecta > Lepidoptera > Notodontidae > Clostera > Clostera curtula. The sequence goes on along the minus strand of FR997797.1, from coordinate 9,223,551 downwards.
ATCACTATCATCGTGATCATCACTATCACTACATATTATAAAACAAAGTCGCTGTCGTCTGTCCGTCCCTATGTATGCTTAAATCTTTAAAACTACGCAACGTATTTTGAAGCGGTTTTTTAATAGATAGAGTGATTCAAGATGAAGGTATAAAATACATCCATAATATAGCAGAGAAACACTGATAAATTTAGAGGTTCATCAATATTTTTTCAATTGTTTGTATAAATTACATAGTTATGCGGAGGTTCAATACATAAAACATACAACTGAATTGAGAACCTTTTCCTTTTTCAATACAGTTAATCACTAAAATCCAACGAACTAATTTAGGTCGTCAACCTGGCCTGTGTTATTTTTAGTTCGTGCCCTGACCTAGTACCGCCCACAGGTAAGAGCATCTAGATTTTCATTAAGCACCCGTAAATCTCGTGTGGGTAATTAGAGCGATATTTAAGTCAGGTGTGTCATAAAGTGGTTAGGCCCGTTCGAGCAAGAAATCACCTCGCTATAAACGTTTTATGTTTCATAAATACTGCGGCAGTAAATAAAAATTAACGACCTTTCGAGGTTGTCCTACGCGTTGTATTATATTTTGACGTAAACAAAAGAGTGTGTTATATTTTTATATTATAAAAATGGAAATGGACTTGTAGACCACCTACACTGGCCTTCGGCCAATATACAACTCAGTCAATAGGTAATTCTTATAGATTGTCCTCGCAACCATGTTTACCACAAAATAATTATGTCTTAGGTTTTCGCTATTATTACACTAGAACTGAGTCGGGCCTCCTCCAGTTATATGGAGGGTAATTAGTCTACTATGCCACGCTGGCCAGATGGGTTGGCCCAGATTTCGTATCAAGTTTTTCGTCTCTTGTGGCTAGGTAAGCGGACCCCGGGGGCCGAAGCGAGAATTTGGGCTGCAACCGGGATATACCGCGAAGATGATGATGGCTAGGTTATCGGCCTTGTCATTACCTTTAGTCGGCTCCTACGACACCCTCAGGATGAAATGGGGTGGTGACACTACCGTCATTTCCCAAGAAATCATTTCCCGCAAAAACAAGTTTTATTTTGCTATATACGAGTAAATGTATATGATAAAGGTAGCTTGTGACATATACGTGGGACAAACCACTCTCTGTGAAACATTAATATTAAATACGCAATCAACCTACATCTGAAAGCCGCGGTGTTGTCATAAAACATTTTGATATAAATATGAGCACGAATCGCAAATGGTCGCAGGATTCATCGGAAGCCGATCAAAGAATATTTCTCTTCATGTTCATAGCAATTTATTTACTATATAGATAGTAGTTTTAGTAGTAATGATCATGGTCGATGTTAGAACTAACGTTATGATATAATCTAATCTAAGAGATGCGACTTGGTTCGATGTGAGAACCTAAGTTCTTTTACTAACCTTTTTTTGTTTATGTTTTTTTTTTGGTTACAAATCCTCAGGGATACCCAGCCCAGGACCAATGGGAACTAGCCAGGGTATGTGGGGCACCAGGGTGTGGAAAGATGACAATTAGTGCCCCGAATAACCTGTAAAGCTTACGACATTCCTCGATTGCCCGCTTCAGGACCGCGGGTCGCGTTCCTTAACGGGGGATCATGCTCAGCGAAATATTACTACCATAAGGATGTGACTTGATTCGATGTGAGAACCGAAGTGATGGTTTGGCGATGCCTCGGCGAAGGTGCAGTGGTTATTTGCATTTTCAGCAGACGATTTTTGTTCAAGTCACGATCGATTGGTGCTATTCACGATATTCACGATATACGAGTATATGACTCGATTGTTTCCCACGCGTTCCATTTGCCGTTAGTCTCGTGCCGACTAGTCGGCTGGAAGTTTGGTCGGTTTTACATTGACATGCAATCTTTTTACGTTGAAAATAATTGTTGCCGGTGATTGTGATAGTTACACACACTCATCTCACACTGAGCGCGCAGGGAAGGGCAACAAGATAAGAAAATCTTTGTGTCTTGGGTGGAACAGTAATATAATATTCTTATATAAATTTGAAGGAACCTCGACTTTCCGGTGGGTCATTTAAGAGCCGAAACTGTAATTGATTTGAAAATATAAAGTAACACGCGACCATCGGCTAAAAAACAAGTTTTCTATAAATGTACAAATTTTATAAACGATCACGTTCCGACAAATTAATAAGAAATGTTTTCGCGAAAGAAATGGGTCACGTAGCAACAATATCAATAAATCAGCATGCTTTTTATTTGTCGTGTTCTTGTTTTCTTAACTATAACTAAGTATAAAAAATTTTGTGAACAGTGTGAAAAAAGTATAACAAAGACTGTGCCAGGTGTAGAGTGCAGTAAATGTGAGCGTCTAGTTCACCTTAATACAAAGTGTACAAGTTTGACCAACAAACAAATCGTGGCATTAAAAGCCGCACCCAGCCTGGAGTGGACATGCCTACAGTGTCAGAGTGAAATGCCTAGAAGAAACTCATCCATTGTTATACCAAGTGATGAGGATGAAGACGCAGACGATACTCCAGTGACAATAAACTCAAAAAAGTTACTAGCAAATATTTCAAAAGAAGTTGAAAAGGCTATAAAAAAGGAGATGAGGGAACTGAACGAAGCCCTGCAATTTCACAGCTCTAAAATGGACGAGGTGTTGGAGTGCATAGATGTCTTCAAAAAGTCTATCAAGGACCTGGAAAAGAAAAACACGGCCCTCGCTAATAAAAACATCAACCTAGAAATCCGTGTAGGAGCTATGGAACAACGCATACAAGAATTGGAGCAGGAGAAATTATGCAAATTCGTAGAAATCGCGAACGTTCCTACCACTTCCAATGAAGAGGCCAAAGAGGTGGTTGAAAATATAGCTGATATAATTAATCAACCTAAAGACGGGATTAAAAGCGCAAAGAGGCTGCATGTTCGCAAGGACCTACCATCTAAAATACTGGTGGAGCTACGCGATGAAGACACGCAGGAGAAATGGATCACGGAAGCTAAAACTATTAAACTGTGTGTAGCAGACGTTCATCTTACCCACAAAAACAACAAAGACGTAGTATACGTTCGGGAGGCTATGACGCAGTTAAATAAGAAATTACTTTGGCATGCAAAACAAGACCTGAAAATAACCCAAAAATATAAATACGTGTGGTTTAAAAAAGGATTGGTGAAAGCAAAAATAGACGACAACTCGAGGATCCACAACATTAGAAGTATGGAAGATATTCATGCTCTGATGACCAACAACAAGTCGTAAGATAGTCGTACATACCTATACATATCTACTTAGATACTCTAAATTCATAAATGGTTGATATTCTACCTACAAATGATATCAATGAATTATCTAACTGCATAAACCTTAATGACTTCTTAAACCAAATACCTACATCTCGTATAAGTCTATTATGTATACATATAAATATAAGATCCACAATTAAAAACTTTCCTGCCCTCGAACAATGTATTCAGTCCTCTAAAAGAGATTTAGATGTAATCATATTATCTGAAGCGAATATTTCAGATTCCATTAGCTGTCTTTATCATTTAAAAGGATATCAAATGTTCACGAACTTGCGGAGTGGACGAAGGGGTGGTGGTATTATAATGTATGTAAAAAATACTCATAAAACGCTTGTTAAAAAATATAAGACTCAATATTTTGAAAGCATACTATGTACTGTCACCACCCAGTCGAACTATACCGCAAACCTGTGCGCTGTTTACCGGCCACCAAGTTTCAGTAAACATCTTTTTATCCACGAACTGCAATTGACACTTGAACACTTCTCAAATAACTCCGATCTATATCTATTAGGCGATATTAACATAGACTTAAAGCACAGCAATCCTATAAGGCATACATACAATAGCACGATGCATAATCTAGTTCTTTTGTGTGGGATCACAGAACATACTAGAATTGAACTACGTAAAAGTTTCCTAAGTAAAACATGTATTGATCACATATATGCGCGGTCCAGCACAAAAGACCTATACACATCGGCGATCGGGACAACACTGGCTGACCACCGTGCAGTTGCACTCGCATGTGTTGGCGCTGTAATACAGGATGCTCCAACTTATAAAACTTGCATAAATAATAAAAAAGTCCTGCACCTACTCAGTGAAGTCAATTGGGAGGATGGGTGTGAATTGTCGTGTCCAACAATGATAAATACCTTCATTTCGAACAAATTTAACGACTGCTATTCAAAATCAACTTACAAAATCAAGCTTAAGAAAAATATAACACGAAACAATAACACTTGGATTAATAAGATGGTAATAAACGCATGTCAATATCGGGATGAAAAATTTGTAACATGGATTAAAGATGCCAACAACTTAAAACTAAAATATGATTACAATAAAGCTAGAAATTTTGCGAATAAGATGCTAAAAAAAGCAAAAAATAAAAACTTAAAAGCCGCAATCAACCAGAATCGACACAACCCACGTAATCTTTGGCAAATTCTCAACGGCATCACAGGCAGAATCAAACAATCCATTGACACCGTCATAACAAGTGCGTTAGTAAAGAATGGTGAAAGCAAACAGGGTGCCGCGAACAAGTTTGCGAAAACATTTGTTAATAATGTAAAGGCAGTAGCCCCTAAGTGCTCCAGTCCGTTACTAGATGAATCTGCGTACAGAAAACCGGCAAATGTTACAATGAGATTTAGGCCCGCTACAACTGAGTGTATAGCAACTTTAATTAAATCCAGTAACATCAGAAAGGCTCCTGGCCTAGACGGTATAAGAACCATCGATATAAAAAAAATATGTAGCAAAATAACATCTATTATTACGCACCTAATCAATAAAAGCGTTGTAACTGGAGTTTATCCAGATGCATTAAAAATTGGAATAGTTAGACCTATACACAAAAAAGGCAGCAAAGGGGAATATTCCAACTATAGACCAATAACCATTCTTCCAATCATAGATAAAATTGCTGAAAAGTATATAAGCAGAGAAATATACGAATTCTTAGGAAAAAATAGTATTCTCACCTCTAAGCAATATGGTTTTCAACCACACAAAAATTGTTCGCAGCTACTCACTAAGTTCACAGACAGTATATACGACTGCCTCAATAATAAACGACATGTAATGGTAGCTTTTATAGACTATAGTAGCGCCTTTGATACACTCAGACACCCTACACTGCTAAGCAGTCTAGAAGAATGTGGTATCAACGGCAAACTGCTGAAATGGTGTGGGGATTACCTTCACAATAGAGCCTTTATAGTAAGAGTTGATGGGGAAGATAGTAGCCTTATGCAGGTGAACGAGGGAACAGCCCAGGGATCAGTATTAGGACCGTTGCACTTCCTTACATATGTCAACAACTTGCAAAACCTAATTACTAAATGCGATATATTTCAGTTCGCTGATGACACCTGTCTTGTGGCAGCTGGAAACTCGGCTGAAGACGCATTGAGCAAACTACAATGTGACTACGATATCTTAGCTAAATGGTCACATGATGTGGGGCTTGTGATTAATGAAAGTAAAACCAAAATGATGTACATTAGCTCAAGTCAAAATAGATCCACCGTCGAATCAACTCTCATAGCTCACAATCATGAATGTCTACATAAGCACAATAATAGAGGCACCGCTCAGAAATGTAAATGCAGATCTATAGATATAGTAGACGAACATGTATATCTTGGTCTCGTTATAGATAGCCGACTTTCCTGGAAAAGCCATATAAACCAGGTATGTGACAGACTTAGGGCTATTTTGGCTAAGTTTACTTTGATCAAGAGGAAAATACCCTATCAAATACGACTTCAACTTTATACTACCCTAGCTGAATCCGTGATCAATTATGGGCTGTCAAGTTACGGGAGAACCTATAAAACCCATATCGATTCCATTTACGCACTACAATTGAGGTTGTTAAAAGAAATCGTTCCTTATAATATTAAAGAGAGTTATGAAAATAATTACCAGGCCCTATTTGCATTTTGTAAAATATTACCTATACACGAGAAAATAAAATACAATCTATTGTGTGAAGAATTCTTCAATGATGACATTAAAATCATCAGACAGTATAATAATAATTTAATTCAAACGCGTCAGCTCCTAAAATCGATGTTTTTACTACCTAAATACTATAACTTCTATGGTAAAAGACAACTGACATACGTTATTCCGTACCTGATTAACGATCTTCCGTTGTCCCTTAGGGACGAGTTAACTCCAAAAAATATAAAATACAAACTTAAACAATATTTCATGACAAATCTTTTTAATTACTGACTTATCTACAAACATTCAACCTTTTAAAAGACTACGCATTGTCACTCTCTCTCTCACACACACACATACACACTTATTTATCTATTTTCAAAACAATTATTTATTGGTCTAACATATTATTTTTATTATTATATTACATTATGGTTTCATTTATTGGTCTAACATGCCTTACATTAAAACATCATCCTATACATGGTACAGGTTTCTTATCTCAGACTGCACACTACAACTATTAATACACTTGTTGCGCATGGAATTATATTGAGCCGGTGGGTAGTCTATGCGCCGATCTCACGGCGGCAGAGGCTGTGACAAAATAACTGTTGCCTACCTACCACCGACTTGATTATTTTTGTAACTTATAGGTAAGATTATATACTTAAATAATTTATGCCAATGTCGACGAACATGATGCACGGTAAAACTCGAATGAGTTTATGTGGCATCTTATTATATTTGTCTATTGCCTGTAACTGTATTTATAAATAAATAAATAAATAAATAAAATAAACCTGTACTTTGTTATACATAAACAAAAATATCCAGCAAACCGTGGAATCTTGATAACAAACCTATTTTATTTTTAGTTTTTACACTGTTGACTGTTTCATATTTCAAAAAAGTTATAACGAGATGTATAGGGTAAAACCGAGATAGATGCCCCAGTGGGATAGATGCCCCATATTCTAAAAACCTAACTTCGCGAACTCGTGACTCAGAGTTAATTGTATAAGTAGGAGCCACAGTCACCCCATACCTTAGTTACCCATGGACAGTCGTGTAGGAGGATGCGTTTTGGTCGTGTATGTAATTATCTCCGCGGCGACATTCACGAACACGTCAAAGTTTGAAACGTTAGTATTCTGTGTTGTATAACTTTATAATTATTAATAAATTCCGTTATATTTTTTCATATGTCGGTATACTGGTTCATTAAGTCTGCATCTAGGTGTAAATAATTGCTATTTAGTTTATTATAATATTTAAAAAATACTTAGGCATCTATCCCTATCACAAAGGATAGTTGCCCTGATTTTTCAAGGTATAGGTGCCCTTAGGGGCATCTATCCCTCCATAAACGGATATTTAAGATTATAGTAGAACTATGCCATACAACGGAAGGATAACCCTAAATTTACAAGTAAAATAGGATTTGCATTGAATGTTTTGAAAGAAAAATACGAAATCGTTATCCAACTGGATCTGAATGTGGACTGAATCTGTACACTTTTCAGAAATTATCACTCAATTTAAGTTAAATTATTTGTAGAAACAATTAAGAATTTCTATTTTTGTTAAATAAATAAAATGCTTATAAAATTTAATTCAACAAAGAACATGATAATGCTTGTTGAAACTTAATCATTTATATTTTAATTAAACAAACGCTGTAAAAAATAAGTATGGGTAATAACAATACACTATTAATAAAAAAATATACTTTCCATTTCTAAGACCCATGTTTCGTTTTAGGATTAGAAATACCTAACGTTTGGGCTAGGCTTTTAGTTTACACGGTAAAAAGAACATCTATCCTGCACTGCAGGCATCTATCCTTCTCAGTATTTTCATGGTGGGGCAACTATCCATACAGGTAGGCATCTATCCTCAAAAAAGAAATTCTACGAAAAGCCAATTTGTGCAAAATCTGTATCTGATAGGTTAAATATTAATATTAATAATTCAGCATAAAGGACTGGGCTAGCTACATTCGTAGAAATTATTCGTATAAAACACATAGATTAAAAAATGGGTGGCTTTTTCTAAAAGTGGGGCATCTATCCCGGTTTTACCCGTAAAACCGAGATAGATGCCCCAGTGGGATAGATGCCCCATATTCTAAAAACCTAACTTCGCGAACTCGTGACTCAGAGTTAATTGTATAAGTAGGAGCCACAGTCACCCCATACCTTAGTTACCCATGGACAGTCGTGTAGGAGGATGCGTTTTGGTCGTGTATGTAATTATCTCCGCGGCGACATTCACGAACACGTCAAAGTTTGAAACGTTAGTATTCTGTGTTGTATAACTTTATAATTATTAATAAATTCCGTTATATTTTTTCATATGTCGGTATACTGGTTCATTAAGTCTGCATCTAGGTGTAAATAATTGCTATTTAGTTTATTATAATATTTAAAAAATACTTAGGCATCTATCCCTATCACAAAGGATAGTTGCCCTGATTTTTCAAGGTATAGGTGCCCTTAGGGGCATCTATCCCTCCATAAACGGATATTTAAGATTATAGTAGAACTATGCCACACAACGGAAGGATAACCCTAAATTTACAAGTAAAATAGGATTTGCATTGAATGTTTTGAAAGAAAAATACGAAATCGTTATCCAACTGGATCTGAATGTGGACTGAATCTGTACACTTTTCAGAAATTATCACTCAATTTAAGTTAAATTATTTGTAGAAACAATTAAGAATTTCTATTTTTGTTAAATAAATAAAATGCTTATAAAATTTAATTCAACAAAGAACATGATAATGCTTGTTGAAACTTAATCATTTATATTTTAATTAAACAAACGCTGTAAAAAATAAGTATGGGTAATAACAATACACTATTAATAAAAAAATATACTTTCCATTTCTAAGACCCATGTTTCGTTTTAGGATTAGAAATACCTAACGTTTGGGCTAGGCTTTTAGTTTACACGGTAAAAAGAACATCTATCCTGCACTGCAGGCATCTATCCTTCTCAGTATTTTCATGGTGGGGCAACTATCCATACAGGTAGGCATCTATCCTCAAAAAAGAAATTCTACGAAAAGCCAATTTGTGCAAAATCTGTATCTGATAGGTTAAATATTAATATTAATAATTCAGCATAAAGGACTGGGCTAGCTACATTCGTAGAAATTATTCGTATAAAACACATAGATTAAAAAATGGGTGGCTTTTTCTAAAAGTGGGGCATCTATCCCGGTTTTACCCTAGTTGTTTACTTTCTATCCAATACTTTCTATTTGATCTATTTATAAGAACTTAATGCCATAGGTACTTCGTCCGTAAAGTTAAACCATATTGTGCTAGATCAACTATATATATTAAGAAAATGATAAAAACTGCAAAGACATTGTGTATAAACATTCATCGATACCGGCATTTTCTAAATAAGTGTTATAAAATCTATGGGTGCATTTTTTTTAAATAAAATTCTAAGTAGAGAGTTTCTACAAGTTTCTATTGATACGTAATAACCAAGACTTTTTTATAAAAAAAATAAGTATTTTTCGCAAAGTAACTGCTATGGAAACATGTATCACGGAACTCTCAACCTGAAGTCGTGATACTTCATGAACAAAATAAATCAACAGAAAATGTTCAACTTATTGCAGAACTCACGAATTTCTGTTTTATTAAGAAAGTTATAAATAGGCGTCCCTGGGAGAGTCAAATCACACATTAATTTAGCTACATTTCTCAACAAAAAAACACAATATAAAGCTAATCTTAAACTTTGGTGTGCTGTTAAAAACACTACTACATAATATAATATTGTTATTATTTAGGTAGATAGAAATAGTTGTTATCGACATATAAAGTCACATTTTAAACGTTGAGTAGGTATTATTTAATTCAGTGGGTTGACCGAATCAATCAGTGAATTAATGATTTATTTATTTCATTTCTATTTCATAACACTAAATAGATTCAAGTTTCCTTATCGTGAGCCTCGAGCTGTGCCTATTTCAGTTCGATGAATATAACGCGGTTTTTACATATAAAAAATAAACTATCTCTAATCATGGATACTGTGAAGTCCGATTTTTAAGGTGTAGACACAACAATTGAAATGACACGTTGAATTTCCAATTTACCGAAACAATTTAGACATCGTTCTTGCGACGAAAGTGACGAAGTGACAATTACTTAAACAACGCAGTGGTCGTGTTAACTATTTCTTTACAAATTGATTTCTTTTTCTGCGTACCTCGTCTGAAAATACAGGCTTAACGATGCACGGGGCGAAAAAATAATATACAACCATCTAAACTAACGCAGGCTAATACTATTATTTAATTGCTTCTAGATTTATTTACGTCTTCATTTTAGTTTTAATTAATGTTTTGCTAGGATGTAGTAGGTTGCTATACTGCAGTTAGATGGAATACTTATACAAACTAATGAGGCCCTTCAAATTACGGGTTAAATTTATTTACTGCGCCCCGCTGGCCAGACGGGTTGACTAAGGGCTTGTATCAAGATTTCCTTCTCTTGTGGCTAGGTGAACTGAATCTTGGGATCCTTTTACCGCCTCTTACGACCTAGGGTGGTGTGGTTATCCGTGCGCTGACGGATATAGAATACACAGTGTCACCACCCCATTCTATCCTGATCCTGAAAAAAGGAAATATCAAGGTTTATTATATATACCGATTACCTAACCACAAGAGAAGGAAAACCTGATAGGAAACCCTACGCCATCCCGTCCCGCGTGGCAAATTAGGCTAATTACGCTCCATGTAATTGGAGGGTGCCCGACTCAGCAGTGGGTCATTTATGGGCTGAATAGTAGTATTAGTAGGATGGTATGGGTTGGCGGTATTCTTAATCCATCACCATAATTTAATAACTGACGTAAATCCATGAAATCATATTTTTGTTGCATTCCTTATGCGAGTACAGGATATAAATGCTGATTACGGAGTTACGATAGCCTCCGCGAATACGACGACGAAAAGATAAAATAAGACTTGAAACTATCTGTTTATACAGGATGTCCCAAAAATAAGTAGGGTAGCCCTAGGTCTATACCACAAAAAAATGGCTGCAGAAAAGTCTCATGGAATTGGAGATATTAGAAGCCTTCGATATTTTTTAAAATTACTCGATGTACAGGTTGTCCCAAAAATAGCACGCCACAGCGTTACTGGACGTAGGCTAGCCATAGGCATATTCCATAAAAAATGGCTGAAGAAAAGTCTCATGGATTTCGAGATATTAGAATTTGTCGAATTACCCGTTTTTTTTTAATTACCCGATTTTTTCGTGATATGTAACAAAATGTTCAAAAACACCTACTTAATGTTTATTTTTTTATTATGATTATTTATCTTTTATTGTTTTCTTTTTATTTCAGCCTTTTTTTGTGTAAGAGACCTAGTGCTAGCCTACTTCCAGTGTCGCTGTGGCGTGCTATTTTTGGGACACCCTGTAGAATTATATTTTTAAATTGACATTTAGCATTATGCTCTAAACCCACGCAGGTCTACGACACAAAAACTAGTTTAGATTGAAACAATCCTGTCACTTCACACATCATTAAAAAGCATTTGGCTCATTTAATTGTTCTCACAATTAAAATTTATTAATTCATTGCACTTTACATATATTAAGGCCAGCAGCGGTTAACGCATTCATATAATATTATTGTACACTTCATGCAGACGAAAATACACTGGCGTGCACTAAAATGATACACAGTTACAAGTGTAGTAATTTCTATTTAGATGCGCTGTATATTATGTGCAATTTATTATGATTCAAATGAAATTTAAACTTCAAGTAACTGTTACGATTTAGATATGGAATTTAAAATTAGAGTATCATCATCAGTTGGGTCCATCAGAAGGCTCAAATTCACCCAAAGGGCAATGGAGAGGGCTATGCTCGAAGTTTCCCTGCGAGATCAGAATCAGAAATGAGGAGATACGCAGGAAAACTAGGGTCACTGACATAGCCCACTGGATTGCCAAACTTATGTGGCGGTGGGCAGGGCACATAGCTCGCAGGACCGACGCCCGATGGGGTAGAAAAGTCCTCGAGGGGCGACCGCGTTCCAGAAAGCGCAGTGCTGGTAGGCCTCCCGCACGGTGTACCGATGACCTAGTTAAGGTCGCCGGACCAGGACCGTCCTTTGTGGAGACCCTTGGGGGAGGCCTATGTCCAGCAGTGCACGTCTTTTGGCTTAAATAATGTAGATGATGATGAGTATGGAGTAGATTTCTGGTGGATTTGCAATCATCTATTATGTAAAATGCTTCATCATGACTGATTCAACGCACAACCTAAACCGCTGAACGTTGCTACTTGAAATTTAGGAGCCCTATATTGAAGGCATCAAGTCACAAAAAGATTTTGGAGAATCCCCCTAAGGAGGTGAAAACGGGTGGCAAAGATTTTCATTCTTCCCAATGAGATAGCAACTTTAATGATAATACTCTTTCTAAATTTGACGCATATGTTTTTTTTTTAAATTACTGTGTGTATTTCCACGGCCTAAGTCTAACTGCTGAAGTCAATTGACTTTTGATGGACATTGAGGCCATTTTATAATAATAATGTAATTGTAGGCTTGGCTGTTTTGGCTGTTACATCCTTTTTTTTATTTCTCGCCCCTAGTTGACCCGTTGTTGAGTCGGGCCGCCTCCATTTAACTGAGCCGCGCTGTCTAGACGGGTTGGCACAACGTTTCGTATCAAGTTTTCGTTCTCTTGGCCTTGACATTTCCTTTTATCTGCTTTTACGAGACCCACAGGATGAAATGGGGTGATGACACTTTGCATTATAAATCAATTAACACACAGATTTAGGATACATAGTCATACTTATATAGTTATAGAAGTCATAGTTATAGATTTAATACTTATATAGTTACAGAAGTCATACATATATAGTTACCTACAGACTTTTGTCGAAATAACAGACCAATAGCTCACTATTCCCCAAAGAAATTATTTGATGAAAATTGTTAGTTCTTCGAGTGTGGTTTCTTTTTCAACTAGATAAGGTACTTTGTACGTGTCGTAAACTTTTTTAAAACGAGACATTATTATCCTTTGGGATTGAATAAATTCCATGTACTGATAGCTTATTATTTATAAGCTGTCGCCTCATCGTAGTGTAGGTTTTTGCTTGGTCTCTAGGGATCTTTCTTATAAATTGGTTAGATGTGCCGCCTTTGGATCAACGGGTCCCGGGTTCGATTCCGGGGTCGGGCAAGTGTCTTTGTCTAAACCAGAGGCACTGGCTCGGAGTCCGGGTGTCATTTCTATCTATTATAAGTATGTATTTACAAAAAAAATGTATCTAAGTAGTTTATCATCCATCTCGTTACCATAACACAAGCATTAAGTTGCTTAACTTGGGACGAGATGGCGTTGTGTGAAATGTCCAAGGATATTTATTTATTTATTTATTTAAATTATAATAACCGTAATTTTGGATATTCATTCTAAAATCGTGCTAGCATTAATCACAAATTGTTTAATTGAGACATATAAAAGATGATTATTGCCTTCGAAGAATTTCCTATTTAAAATTAAAAAAGTAATCTAAAACATTATTGCTTATAAGGTTTTTTTTGGAAATATTTTGCGACTATGTTGTGTGATGAAAATCAATTTTACATCAGGAAAACTGGTAGGTATATATGACATATGGAACTGAGACGTGGTCGCTCACTATGGGCTCCATCAGAAGGCTCAAAGTCACCCAAAGGGCAATGGAGAGGGCTATGCTCGGAGTTTCCCTGCGAGATCGAATCAGAAATGAGGAGATACGCAGGCAAACCAGGGTCACCGACATAGCCCCCAAGATTGCCAAACTTAAGTGGCAGTGGGCAGGGCACATAGCGCGCAGGACCGACGCCCGATGGGGCAGAAAAGTCCTCGAGTGGCGACCGCGTTCCCGGAAAGCGCAGTGCTGGTAGGCCTCCCACACGGTGGACCGATGACCTGGTTAAGGTCGCCGGAAAACGATGGATGCGGGTGGCCCAGGACCGGCCTTTGTGGAAATCTTTGGGGGAGGCCTATGTCCAGCAGTGGACGTCTTTTGGCTGAAATGATGATGATATATTATACTAGCTGCGCACCGCGGTTTCACCCACGTGGTGATGGCAAATTGTGATAATAATTTATATATATCGTTTTGAGTGCGGGGGGGTTGTGCTATTTACAAACATGTAATTTACGAATACAGATGACACCTAGACTCAGAGCAAGTGTCTCTGGTTTACTTAAAAACACTTGCTTGACCCCGGAATGGAACCGCGGACACATTAAAAAACAACAATAAAACTTAAATCAGAAACAGGTTACATTTTTTTTTAGATCAGTGAGTAAAAAAAAGAAAAATACTGATATAAAAGATTAAGTATTTCTGCATGTCCTGCAGAATAAGTCACCATCTCAGCATTAGCTGGGTATCACCCAGCGCTGATCTACCGTTGGCAACCCTATTTGTTCCTCACGGATGGGTATTGCAATATAATGTACTGCAATACCTTAACGTGACGATGATGTCATTAACATGATGATGACTATAAGGGCAAATTTTCTTATATGACGACGAAAACAAGCGCGTACTAAATACAGCCTGAAATTGAACATTCCACATTCATCTTACATTTGAATGGGATTTCAGCCTGCAGCCGCGGAGACGTACAATTGAATTACTGGAAAGAATGACGACATGTTTATTTCATTGCTATATTTTATTCAACAATCGAGATTACGAACTTGTGCACATGTGCGTATCACGGATTCCAATATGGTTTATTTTACTCAGGGATATATCAGCATTCAAATCGAGAAATAATTTTTAAAATTCGTCCTGTTGTTTTTGAGTTTAATTGATACTTGTATCAAATAATAATATAAATAAAATACACAAAAAATAAATTATGCTTGAAATAAAACTTTTTAGCCCATCGCATAATCTCGTTAAAATAGGGTTAAATTCAATGTGTAATAATTATGTAAACTTAAGATTTCAAATCTCTTTATAATATTTATTTGTATGGATAATAATTAATATAGTATACTCGTAGATTCCCTAAATTTGGAGGAGGCCCATTTAAAGGTTAAAGTTAAAGAAATAACTTGAGACCCCCATCTCACCCTGACGGTATCGTAAGACCCGACGAAAGGAAATTATAAGGACGAAAACCTAGCCTAGCTGTCTTGTGGCTTGCCCTTGGCTTGCCCCAATGCCAAACCGTCTGGCCAGAGTCATCAGCATAATAATCATTACTAACTATTATATTTTCACATCTAATCCACAGATCATTATAATAAGTTTGGCATATTCTGTTATATGATATATAACTATACAACTGTATATATAACTGAATATACCGTAATATATATACATAATATATATAACTGAATATACCGAACTTGGTATCCTATACTGTGGATTAGATGTGAAAATACTAGAGCCAGAAAAAAATTATGATGACAAATAATGATTGGTCTACTAGATATGAAATCGATGTAATCAATTAAATACTGAAATGCGTATGCGAAATGCGTGATAATATGCGAATTGCAAATTTACGACTAACTAGTCCCTGCTCAAAAGTGACACAGTTCATCGAATTCCCAATTAACGTGATTGGATTGCATATGTTTGTGCTTGCTTTTAAGCCTGAGTTGCCAGGGTAAATTGAACTCTGAATTAAATTAATTGGTCGTAAAAATGTTGAACTGTATTACAGCAGTTCCAGTTCTCTGATTGACAATAAAGGAACATGTTACCAATTTTCTGCACCTACAATTTCCGTATATAGTGTACTAGCTTTTGCGTGCGGCTTCGCCCGCGTGGGCTTCGAACCCGTGCTTATCTCTGTGCATATTTTTATGAACATAAAAACGGTTATTGTGACTAAACTATGATAGTTAGATATGTGCTCTCGCGGACTTTTTTGTAGATCTTTATAAGACCTACAAACCCGTAGTACATCATTTTGTTCTATTGTCAATAGTTTTTGCAGCGCACGCATAAATAGGTTTTAGATTTTACACCTTGGTTTACAAAATCGCAATTTTCATACGGATCCCTAATTCTTATGAAAATAAAATATAGCCTATAACCTTCCTCGATAAATAGACTATCTATCACTGAAAGATTTTTTGAAATCGGACCAGTAGTTCCTGAGATTAGCGCGTTCAAACAAACAAACAAACAAACTCTGCAGCTTTATATATTAGTACAGATACAGATTTCCGTATAATATATTTCCTAAAGTCCATTGCTTTTTTAGTAACTGTGATTGTCTAATGTTACATACATATCGACGTAGGGAAACGTATTTGCTGTAAGTCTTAAAAAAAACGAAAAACGTTTTTTCTCATAATTTTAACGAAGAAAAAAAATCGCTTACGCTGTAAGTCTTTTGAAAAATATTGGTGTGGTCTTGGCTGTATGTCTATCATAAAACAGTATATTTGATGCATTTGTTGCTTACGCCATTCTCCAAACAGATACTTACGCCATTGTGGCAGGATGAGTTTTTTGTAATACCAACACTTACACGTTCTAATGACGTCGTAAATAATAATATAAATTCTTCACTGTGGCTCACATCTATTTAGTTTTACTTAAAAAAATATGTATGCCATTTACAGCACTTAAAAGTTCTAAAGATAATATAAATGTTTTGTTGCTATAGAAAATTCTTCATGGTTACAGCGTTTTATAGATTTGTAAAAAAAAACCTGTTTGCTGTAAGCCACAAAAACACTGGTATTAATTGACTCAGAAGGATATATTTAAATGTAACATGTAAAACCAGAAAAAATAAAAATACGTTTTTAAAATCATGTTCCTACGATGTATAGTTTTTGAGTAATCATTTTTTTTTCTAATTTTAGAAATGTTTTTTGGCTCTGCTGAACATTTCGTGTTTTGAGGCTTACAGCAAATACGTTTTCCTACGTCGATATACTCTTTCCCGTAGGGGTAGGCAGATACCACTTCTTTCCACTTGCTACGATCCTTACATACTTGTATCGCTTCGTCGACTTTCATTATTCCCTACATACATGCTCTTCAGTTTAGGGTACTCTTGACCTGGCCTTTTTTCAAGAGGCTGATTTGGTCTTGAAACGTCGGACTTTTTTTTTGTTTCGCTGGGGAAATGCTTTATGCATACCACCTCGGGGGTCCGAAAACGTCTCCTATACCCACTAAAACCCCAGTGGTATACCCTCACACTATACGCTTCGGGCGCCACAGGTTCGCGTAAACGCATTCCACTATGACGCCCTTAGACATTAAGGCCTCTAAGGCGAGGGCAGAAGGGAGGCGTAACGTCACGTCCCCTTCCCCCCTCCAACCTCAGTCCGCGGCGCGGTTCAGCCTAGCAGCACAGTCGAGGGGGTAGAAACGTCTGCCTAGGCTGAAACCACTTCCAACACTTTCATTCACACTCGCCATAATACACATTTTTTTCGTCAATCGTTCTTCATTCATTCTCTCGAATTACCGGATTAATTATATTCCAGAAAAAAAAAGAAGGTAATTGCTAAACACTAGATTAGCGGTTTCGTAAATTAACTAGGTCCTTGAAAACAAGTATAAACTAACTATTATGCCCCATAGAGCGGTCAAGAGAGTATCAATCAGGGAATTAGTAGAAATACTTGTAGTGTAATTAATTGTAAGTTTGTATCACCACCAACCCTATCCATTCTGAGGGTGTCGCAAGAACCGACAGAAGGAAATGACAAGGCAAAACCTAGCCGCAAGAGAAGGAAAACTTGATACGAAACCCTGTGCCAACCTGTCTGGCCAGCGTGGTACAGTAGGCTAATTACCCTCCATGTAATTGGAGGAGGCATGGCTCAGCAGTGGTTCATTTATCGGCTGAGTAGTAGTAGATACATAACTAAGTAAAACTTTTATTGGTGAGGCATTTATTGTGTAAGATAGTTATTACAGGGGCATAGCGTGCCTTGGTGGGGCCCCGTATAAACAATTATTTGCGGGCCCTTATGAAGGTTAAAGAGTTCTCACAAAAGAAAAAAAAATGTGTGCATAAAATTGATACACTTCTTCCAATTTTTTTCAAACATTTTAAATTAAATACTTAGGACACTCTCCTTGCCTTTTTTCGGCAAACTGATTTTTTAAATGATTTATAGCTGACTAGCGACCCGCCCCGGCTTCGCACGGCATCTATTATACATATAAACCTTCCTCTTGAATTACTCTTTTAAAAAAAACCGCTTCAAAATCTGGTGCGTAGTTTTAAAGATTTAAGCATAGGTACATAGGGACGGACAGACGACAGGGACTTTATTTTATACTATGTAGTGATGATGAATTTAGTTTTTCTAAAGTTTCTACCTCTATGGACAATAGTGACAGGTCTGACAGGCCTTCAGCGAAGTTTTTATTAATTTTTGCTTACGCACGTCGGGGGCCCCCGAGGCCCGGGGGCCCCGTATAATTGGTACGGCAGATACGGCGATAGCTACGCCCCTGAGTTATTACAATTTTAATGTTAAGTACTAGAAAATAGGTACACTAAGCTCCTTCAAAATATCAGCAAACAGTATGTCGACAGATTTCCATTTGTAAACAAACTTAGAAATAGATCTACATGCGAAATACGCCTTTATACCAAGCAGTCATTAATCAGTCATCGAGCGATATTTCCGAATCAAAGGAAAAACAACAAATCAAAATCGTACATTTATATCAAAAGACGAAATAAAATCTTATTTTCATGTACATAAGACAAATTATTACCAACTTTTACACATGCCAGTTTAAATTTAGTTTCCTTGTGAATAATTAAATGGCACCTTAATTACCAGGAAAGCCGACATCAGAGGTCTTAATATTTGGAAACGTTGACCTCACAAGCCTTTGCCACGAAGCAATATTTCTTTGGAAAGAAAAATGGTGCGTCATGCGTGTCATTTTAATTTATTCACAAGATTGTCATTGACAGAAAATCTGCTCTATAGATTTTGTTAATCTATATTGTAAGCAAGGCAAAAACTTTGTACCCATTTTTAAGGAGCATGACATTTATCACACTGATAGTTTTTATAGAGGGAGTGTAGAACGCTATTTTTATTTTTAACTATGCATAAAATAAATATAACGTTAAACACAATACCATATTATTTAACACACTACACATATATACTCTTTTGTTTAATGATAAAGTATGTGGTCAAATTGAGATTAGAACTATTTTATTTATTTATTTATTAACTAGCGGCCCGCCCCGGCTTCGCACGGGTGCAATGATGAACCTCTAAATTTATCAGTGTTTCTCTACAATATTATGCATTTAAACCTTCCTCTTGAATCACTCTATCTATTACAACAAACCGCTTCAAATCCGTTGCGTAGTTTTAAAGATTTAAGCATACATAGGGACGGACAGACGACAGCAACTTTGTTTTATACTATGTAGTGATAGTGATATTACACATAGAAAAAGTAAAATTACATTTAGGATACTTATGTACAAAGGTATTTCTATAGAAAGAAAAGAAGATGGTAAAAAAGTACCTATAGTAGGCTTAATGCGTAAAAATAATGTTGAACTATGTTTATAAAACTATAATTTATAGTCGAATTTCGATCGAATTTCGACCGCCGGACGACCACTACTTGTATTAGATATAAAAATAATATTACCTGAGATATTATATGGTATACGTTAAGTCCGTAAGTATTATTTAGGCAAACTCATTTCTAATCACTTTTGTCAACATATAATAGCATTTTTTTCTCTCCTAAAACTTCTAAAAATACGTCGTCTTGATCTCAAGGGATTGAGTCTTTGCTATGTTGCCATTATAGAGAATATGATGCTGTTGATCTCGATTATATCTCGTATATTTTTATTAAATTTTTGTAAAGAGTGAAGGAACATCGAAGTCCAGACTTTTTATCATAAAACTTGATTACCAATATATATGTCGGAGATAGCGACGGCTGAGCGATAGAGTCGTCATCATCTTGACTTGGTACGAGGTTTATTACTTGTAACTTTATAATTCACAATATTAACCACAGTATAAATAACAATGTTCAGTTAACACACTTAGATAGACAAACCGACAGGTTCGCAACGGAGAAGTGTCTCGGGCCGTGTCCCAACGTCGACTGACTGATCGAGCCAACCTCACTTTCCATTACGACTCTGTCCACGTGCCGCCATTGCAAAACAACTGACGTCACCGCGTTTGCCGCACTACTGTGTTAACAATCAATTGAGAAACTTAATAAAACGATATCGTTATCCACGACACGGCCAGCCTGACGAAGCACACGTCCTCGTGTGTACTTGTAACAAAATAACCAACTGAGGCACATTTTCACGTTCGGCCAACCTGACGGTAATGTTCCGTAATCGTATCTTAAGAATCAAGTTAACAGAGATCACGTTAGCATACAAATAATTTTAACAACTTTAACACGAAAGATTCCTCTAAGCCCATAATCTTTAAATCTCAATACTGATACTTTAAAACAGTAGGTTTAAAGTAATAATTACACAACACATGGCCCAGCTGTCCCAGCAGCTAGTGACAATTCACATGTCACCCATATCGTCATCGCTCCAAGCGATACGACCAACACTTTAACTAGAGTTCACGACTCCCAGTACACAGGACCATACAAATAGTCTCTCTCGAGACCCGGGTCCCCGCCACACCACTAGCTGCCCATCGCGCTCTGTACAACTCCCAGAGTTGCAGTTACGACTACAGACTAGTGCGTGTAGTGCGACCTAGCCAAGGTATGTGTTCTTTTTTACTGTTGGAGGCAACCTCCTCACCATCTTCATCAGACAAATTTAACTCAACGCGCACACTGCTTAGTGGAATCTCCTTATACAGTCGTGAGCGTATTTTTATGTTCTATTACCGGTCAAAGATTTCAGCAAATAACGATCATCATCAAGTAACTCCACAATTTTTAACGGTCCCTTGTATTTCGCGTCTAATTTAGTTTGGTTTCTCTTCGTTCTGAATTTAAACTAAATTACCAACATCAAACTTTACCACTTTAACTTGTAGTTTTATCAAATTTTACTTTTTCGTAACTGGCACTATTTTCTATGTATGTGGCCGCTTGCTCTCTTACTAATGTCTACTGCCGGTCCGGAATCATTCAAAGTTAATAGGTTAAATGGTCTAGCTAAAGGTCCTATCAGAAACTCGAGTGGACTCGCTTGTATTACACGGTGGACAGAGGAATTCAAAACTAATTGCACGTCTTCTAACGCTTCATGCCGGGACCTATCAGACGCTTCTATCGCGGTCAGCATACTTTTTAACGCGCTCATTGTTCTTTCTACTTGGCAATTAGCGCGACTTGAACCCGTAGCTATCAAACGTAATGAAACTGACAAAAAAACTTTGAATTCTTTGTTGGCAAAGCATCGTCCCAGATCTGCAATTACTTACTGGAGCTCCAACTAAAGACGCTTGATTTAAGGGATTTAATTGTGCTAGCCAAATCTATTCTCAGGGTATGATACAAGGGAACAAATTTTGTGACCGCATCAATTAAAACTATGACGTACTCCTTGCAATCGCTTTTCCACTTAATTTGCCAGTTAAGTCAACGTGCACAGTATGCCACGGGATACTAATCTTAGGAATTGGATGAAGTCCCGCTTGTGGGGGACCTGATTGCGATTGAGATAGTTTACAAGTAATACAACCATAGACAAACTTACGAACGCACTTAGCCATGTGCTCGAACCAATAGTGATCAACCCTGTATATTTGGCCACCTCGCCCTTTATAGTTCACAGAGCCACCTCGCCCTTGACTGTATATTTGGCCACCTCGCCCTTTATAGTTCATAGAGCCACCTCGCCCTTGACTGTATATTTGGACTAACTGCTACAACAGTCAACATATTTTTGAGGGTGCTCATAACTCTTTCCACTTGGCTTCGGCGCAACACAATGTTTGATGAGAGAGCACTCTGCACCAGAATCAGAATAAAATGGATACGACTCACAAGCGTTCATCAGCGCACCGCTGGGATTGCTAACATAGCAAGCTTCCACATCCTCTCGTTACTCGCCGCCGCCGCAGGCGCCGCTCCGAACCGCCTGCGCCTACCGCCGCGCCAGCTCCTCCGCTGTTGCCACGTTGTTGCCACGTGGACATCTCGCTGCCAAATGTCCGGCGCTGCCGCACCTGAAACAGACTAAGTCCGACCGCGGCCGCGGCCCCGCAGAGCCTGACGCTGAAGTGTGCAGTGGCAGCACTAGCTGCCTTGCCTTTCACCGCCAATTTGATGCTCGGTGACCCATTCCACCGCAGCTGTGACATTCCACAGTTGCCGACCGAAAACCCGATCGCTTGAAATCTGGATCTGCTGTCCTATCGCCTCACGTTTAGGCTACCTTACCGATGCAAATCAAGGCATACAATGGCTCCATAATCTTGGAAAACTTTGCTATAAACTGGCGAGAATACGACGTCAGACCGATGAACCGTCAAGCTAAACAAGCACAGCAATCTAAACTTCGTATCGCAAGTAATTAACAGGTAAACACGCAAAAGAACCTCAAATAATATTTTCTTACACCGGTCAAAATCACACTATCGTAAATTCGTATACCATACAATATACCCGAGTAATAAAATGGAAACTGCTCACCGGAGTGACGTAAAATTGCAGCTGGTGCGCTTACTACAGATATTTTACTTACTATGCTATTTTACTTATTACGCTTACTATTCTTTGACCTGGCTGACCGCAGTACTGTTGCTCGCCTTCCTGCTGCTCCGCTCAGGGCAGTTAGACGCATAGTGTCCTTGTCCATCACAATGAAAGCAAGTGATCCCCACTTGGTTAATCGCCGCACTATGACTGCCGCTTGTGATCTTCAGTTCAGAACAATCTTCATGTAGCTTAATGTCTCCTTTATAGTGACAATGAATCGCCATTATCGGTTATTTCCATCGCGTACAGAAGCACACACATTATCACTACACTGTTTTCTCCACGTGGGCTGAATGAGTTACATACCACTTCTGATGTCGGAGATAGCGACGGCTGAGCGATAGAGTCGTCATCATCTTGACTTGGTACGAGGTTTATTACTTGTAACTTTATAATTCACAATATTAACCACAGTATAAATAACAATGTTCAGTTAACACACTTAGATAGACAAACCGACAGGTTCGCAACGGAGAAGTGTCTCGGGCCGTGTCCCAACGTCGACTGACTGATCGAGCCAACCTCACTTTCCATTACGACTCTGTCCACGTGCCGCCATTGCAAAACAACTGACGTCACCGCGTTTGCCGCACTACTGTGTTAACAATCAATTGAGAAACTTAATAAAACGATATCGTTATCCACGACATATATAACAAGTAAAAAATCGACCATAATTAATTTTAATGATAGTTTATAAATATAGTTAAACTCTCAATTTGACCACAGACTTTGATAATAAAAAAGAATGCGCCTGCGTCAAATACATGGTTGTGTGTAATGTTATTTCTATTGATTTACTAGCTGACCCCGCACTCGTTGTTTTGCCATATACTTAAATATCGCTATTTAAAAATAGGGGTTGATCTTTTTTTAAATGATCTTATTTAATTAGGTCTTATTTAATTAGGTCATACTTAATAATCGGAGTTTCACAATAATTATTTCTGTGATTATTTCTTGAGTTAACACACTTTTGTCACCAGCTGGTGATCAATATTGCAAGAAAAAAGTGGCTCTGTTTTTCCTGACACATCATCTGCCTCCGTAGTCCTCTATCCTTTCGTTATGGCTAGAGGGGTTTTATTACATCCTCTTTATCTTAATACGAGTACAATACATTACGCTTTTGTTAACACGCAACAAAACCTTAACGTTATAAAATATGAACATACAAAGTTATGCATAATGGGCGGTCTTATCGCATTACACGACTTCTTCCAGACCGTCTTAATATATACAAACACACATAAATAACAAAACGGCATTCGCAGATTTTATTATACAGGGTGTGTCGTAAATAGTGGTCCAGAGTAAAGGAGCCGATACACCGTGTTTACCCAAACCGGGAACCAAAGGAGCTAAACTTCCAAAAATAAACGTTTCCTATTATATTTCACTAGTCGATACAGTTAATGTTAATGATAAATGCACATTTCCTCCTTAAACGACGACGGCGTTCTGACGAAAAGTTTAAAGATAGAACGTTTAAATTTGCTTACATTGCGGTACAGCAATTTTAAAATAATAAATAATCATTTATATCGATTTTGTTTTTTTTTGCTTCCGTAATTGTGGAATAAAATAATGGTGATGACTTTTTAAATTGTTCCAATGTGTGCAACATTATAACATTGTATAAAACCGGTTCTAAATCGCATAATATTATTAATGCTACACCAGTCAGTCAGCTGGTTGCAATGTGGCCGTAACGTCGGGAAATAAATAAATACCTTATTATATTATACGCGACTTGGGCCCGGTTCTGAGCATTGTTACAAAATAATGACGTATCAGGAACAATTCGATGTATGAAATCATCTAAATAAAATCAAAAATAGAACCCATAGACATTTTCCACCATGTACACAAGCGAGAGCTAATACTTTTTTCTTTTCTTTAAAACTTTATCCATGCCCTAGGTATAACCTGTATCGCGGGGGCAGTTTCATTGATTCAGCCCATGAATGACCCACTATTGAGTCGGGGCTCCTCCAAATTCATGGAGGGAAATTAGCCTACTGTGTCACGCTGACAAGACTAGTTGGCACAGGGTTAATATCAAGTTTTCCTTCTTTTGCGGCTGATTTGCCTCTTGCGTTCCCTTAGTCTTACGACACCTTGGTATGGGTTGGTGACACTGCGTATTCTAAATCCGTCGTCTAATTCTAAGTTTACAAACATGCAATTCATTTTGATTTTAATTAACATTTTGTTTTTATATCACTTTCGTCACGAGCTGAACCTGACCAAAATTTAAGAAAATTGTTGCCTATCTATTCCTTAAATTGTTAGTAACATTGGTAGTACTTAATTTTACTGCTCGCACTGTAATAAATCTGGCATAAAATAGCGGTCTTTATAACACTCTCTCTTGAGGGAGGCATATGATGAATTTGAATGAATTGTATTTTATAAATCTATCCAGACAAAGCAGAGGGCTAATGTTAGTAAGTAATATATCAAAAACCTCTTTGGATTATACAAATAACATTGTCAGTGAACGAAACGCAATTTCGGAAATGGAAACTAAAATGGAATTAGAACAATCACACTGTTTACCGAGTTTGTGCTACAAATATCGGTGAAATGTAACTAAATACTTACTTTTTATATTTCGCATAGCGCAGGCGCGTCCGCAGGGCCGGATTTAGGGGTCCAGAGGCCTCGGGGCAACAAAGGAGTGGAGGCCCCCATGCCCCAAATTACTTTCCAAATAAAATGAACAATTTTTTCAGTCGAGTTTTTCAATAAATGTAAAAGCGAAAAAAGAATGTCAAAGGAAAAGATGTTTACTAGGTTTACTAGTTGAAATTTGAAACCTTTTTTTTTTTCGAAGTCTCTATTGTCGAGGCCCCCTGCTTGTGGAGGCCCCGGGTCTTTCGCCCAGGTTGCCCCCCCCCCCCCCTAAATCCGGCCCTGCGCGTCCGCCATGTCAAAAACGCAGCAGTATGACAGTTTCAGGCACTTTTCATAACTATGGCTGTGCAACAAGCATTATCACACATCACATTTTTAAATAAAGTGCCCGAAAAGCATGACGGAAGTTCGGGCATGCACACAAAATATTTTCAACTATTAAAAGGACTATTGACATAGAGTATTGATTGCATCATCATCGTCATCATGTCAGCCCATAAAAGAACCGCTGCTAACTCCTTCAATAACATGGAGGGAAATTAGCCTGCTGTGCCCCACTGGCTGGACGGGCTTCTTGTTGTTAGGTCTGCCTTTTCCTTTAGTCGGCTTTTATGACGTACACGACGTCTTGTCCTCAAAAGAAATGGGGTGAAGGCATTCTCCATTCTAAATCAGTGACGGCCCTTGGCTGTCACTGTCTTTATTTTTTTTAATGGTATCTACTTTTTTCTTCGTGTTGCTATGTAGAACTGCAACATTTGCTCCTTGAAGAAACAATATCCTTTTTTTTATTGGTTTTCTTAGTAATTTTATATTAAAAAAGAAAATATATAATTATAATACGTACAAACGTATATACACACATATATCCCATCTATCCGCACACACACACACAGACACATACACACACACGCATTAACACATACACTACACCGAAAATATGGTTCTACCATTCTCTCTTCCCACTAATTCGACTAACTTTAATGCATACTCTAAAAAATGTTTTCTGGTATCATCGTCCACCACTATTTCAATCATATTATCTACATTCATCTGTCTGCCAATTCTACTGTCATCAACGTATTTCATCACGTGACTTGAGACTTATAAATTATGCTATAGATTAAACAACTTCAAGCGAATGCTCATAATTAGGTGACCATAAAGATTCCCGATCCTCTTTTCTTAGGCAGGGCATACACAAGCTTTCAATCTCAGCTGACGGTATAAACTAACCTAATCTATTATTTATGGTAGTTGACACCAGTAACACGAAACCTCCGCTAGCATCCAACGGCCTAACAAATGACCTGCCCGTGACAGCAATCACTCGGCTTTAATGATATTAGTAAGAACATCCGAGCTCTATCAGTTTATTTTATTTGAGTTCTGCACAAACTTTATCCCGGACTTCGAGGTTCACCTTTGATTGTTGACCGGCTAATGTTTCCAAAGTAAAATAGATAATCGACAATGAGTTTAACGCTTTTACCGTTACTTAAAGCTTGCAGGAAGGCTTTAGACTTTTATTTGTCTTTTGTTAACTTTTGAAAAGCTTTCAGAACTTTTAAATGGACGCTGCGGGATCTGAGTGGGTCGGTTGGAATATAATGGGGATGGATTAATGATTTAAACTAATATCTCTATTGTCATTACTAGCATTGTCCTGCGAATATAATTATAACGGTATTTGAAATTCATTTTAATATCGTGGTAAATGGTTTTTGATTGTGTTATTTTTATTGAAACCGCAACGGTTCAGACACTTTTCAGTGTCCATAGTCGCGGCATTACTTAATCATTTTCACCGACTTCCAAAAAGGAGAGGGGGATGGAAGGAGGTTGTAAATTCGTCTGCATATTTTCTTGTATGTAATATTAACATCACATTGGCGCTATAGCTGTTAAGGTGTTATTTACGTAATTATAAATAAATAAATAAAAATAAATAAATGTTACTGCATAACTTCATTATTTTTAAACTGAACTGTTGTAACTATCTAAGAAAAAAACTAGCTTCTACGCCAATCACCGTCAGTGCAACACTAAAATCGGCTTCCCACCGCACCAAAGTAATGTTAAGTAGTAGTTTTTAAGAATGCATTTATAGAGGAATATTGTGTAGTAGATTTAGCATGACGCGGAAACAAGCATACTGAAAACCCACAAGATATGTTCTTAAAATCTGCCAACTTTATCTTCAGTCAAATTCTTCAGTAAATATTTAGATAACCACTTTGATTTCCACACAATGGAGTTATATTAAAAGGATTACTAAAAAGCATTCTAGAATGATTGTTTACTAGCGACCCGCCCCGTCTTCGCACGGGTGCAATTATGCATGTTTTATACCTAAAAACCTTCCTCTTGAATCACTCTATCTATTAAAAACATCCGCTTCAAAATCCGTTGCGTATTTTTAAAGATTTAAGCATACATAGGGACGGACAGACGACAGCGACTTTGTTTTATACTATGTAGTGATTAATTTATCCAAGACTGGTATAATATTATGATATCAGTCCACTAATGTGGGCTGATGATGATGATATAATATTGAATTTGTAATTTGAGATGATAATTCAAAGTTTCCTGAAACACTCAAGCGAAACACAAGGCAAATTTTGATTAATGATTGCTATTAACCAAATTTCCTTGTTAAAACTTTTCAAGGTTTAATAATATAATGCTCAAGTTATTTCGTAATTGTTGTTTAATTAAAACAGGCAGATATATCATGGTTAGTAAGGGATTTCAGCAGGACTTCGAAGTAATAAGTAAATGTGCATTATCTTACACCCATTCATTTTCATAAACTCAAAAGGTTCTCTATTCGAATAAATTCTTATGAATGCTTTTAGATAGTTAAATAAAAAATACTTAAAAACAGCATTAAATTTTTATCACCGGTTAAGAATCCCTTCACGGAGAAGAGCCGGAAAGAAACTTCATGGTTGTTCTTTTAAACACAAGTGGTACAATGATGGTGATACATACATGTCTGACAGATTAGAGAAAGCAATTACAGGCATAAACTTATCTCCATCATGCTGCCAAAGTTAAAGCCAAATGCACAATAATCCAATTTGAGAGTCCTCAACCACCGACGCGAGTCCTCAAGTACTCCTGAAGTACCTGGAGGATCACCAGCTGATCAGCGACCGACAGTACGGTTTCCGTCACGGCCGTTCGGCTGGTGATCTTCTTGTGTATCTAACACACCACTGGGCAGAAGCCTTGGAGGACGGGGGCGAGGCACTTGGCGTGAGCCTCGATATCGCTAAGGCCTGTGACAGGGTCTGGCACAGAGCCCTTCTTACGAAGCTACCATCGTATGGAATCCCCGAGGGACTCTGCAGATGGATCGCTAGCTTCCTTGATGGTCGGAGCATCAAAGTTGTCGTAGAGGGCTCCTGCTCCGAGACCTAATCCATTAATGCTGGCGTACCACAAGGCTCGGTGCATATCAATAACTTGTTGTCCAAAGACGGCATGCATTGCTATGCGGATGACAGCACGGTTGATGCGCGATATACCAGACATCGGAATATCCCTCGGTGCGAAATGGTAGAAAGACGATCACACCTTGTGTCTGAAGTCGAGGACACTCTAGGGCGTGCCTCCGAGTGGGGCGAAAGGAACTTAGTTCAGTCCAACCCCACGAAGACATAAGTGTGCGCGTTCACTGCAAAGAAGGACCCTTTTGTCGTAGCGCCTCAGTTCCAAGAGGTATCCCTTCGTGTCTCCGAGAATAGTGGAATCCTCGGCGCCGATATTTCCAGCAAGGTCCAGTTTGGGAGTCATCTGGAAGGTAAAGCCAAATTGGCTAGTAAAAAGATGGGCGTTCTGAACAGAGCCAGGGGGTATTTCACGCCCGGCCAACGACTTGCACTTTACAAAGCACAGGTTCGGCCGCACGTGGAATACTGCTCTCACCTGTGGGCAGGTGCGCCCAGTTACCAACTCGATCCACTTGGATGCTGTTGGAATCGTCGGGGATCCCAATGTCACGGACAAATTCGGGACGTTGGAGCAACGGAGAGACTTTGGATCTCTCTACGTGCTCTACCGTCTGTTCCACGGGGAGTGCTCCGAGGAACTGTTTGACATGGTACCACCGTCACCTTTCTACCATCGTACAACTCGACATCGCAGCAGGGTTCACCCATATCACCTGGAAACGATAACGTCCAGCACGGTACGCTTCCAGCGATCATTCTTACCACGCAGGTGCAGACTCTGGAATGAACTACCTGCGGCGGTGTTTCCCGAGCGCTACGACATGTCCTCCTTTAAACGAGGTTTAAAAAGAGCACTCACTTCACGGTAGGCAACGGCTTGGCTGTGTCCCTGGCACTGCCAAAGTCCATGGACGGCGGTTTACACTTACCATCAGGTGGGCCGCTAGCTCGTTTGCCTCTAAGGGCAATTAAAAAAAAATTCATTTTCAAGATTACTGTAGATTGTATATTGGTTTGTTAACTAATAACTTTCTTTTATATTTTTAGTTCTTTCCGATGTATTATTTAATCATCCGTAAGGCAAGACAAGTTGACATGATTATATACATAACTATATATTATATTGAATCGATGGGTATTTTTAACACATCATCATCATATAGGCTGCCTCCAAGGATTTCCATAAAGGATGGTTCTGAGCCGCCCGCATCCATCGTTTTCCAGCGACCTATAGTGAGGATAGTGTCACCAACCCACACTATCCTGATGGTGTCGTAAGAGGCGACTAAAGGATTGTAAGAAACAGATCACCTAGCCTTATAAGAAGGAAAACTTGATACATACCCTGTGCCAACCCGTCTTGCCAGCGTGGCACAGTAGGCTAATTTCCCTCCATGAATTTGGAGAAGGCTGACTCAGAAGTGGGTCGTTTATGGGCTGAAAAGATGACGATAGTAATTACCTACGTATCGTTAGTATGAAACGATGATGATGAATTGGAGGAGGTCAAATTTAATAGTGGGCTAATTATGAGCTAAGACGATGATGATGATGATGGTGAAATATTATGTGGGACAAAAAATTTACGACCAATGTTTATGTCGTCATAATATTCGTTGTTTATAGTCGGTAAGTGCGGAATAAATGTGCGGTACATCATTTGATAACTGGATAGAGATGGAAGTTATATGTTTATGACCTTCGGAGAGGTCATAATCTAGAATTGTGTCATTCATAAATATTTTCGTACTTTTGAGAAAGGTCTCATCCTGCCTAATAATTGTGAGTGAAATAGTGGTTTTTGTAAACCAATAAAACTAAAGTATTTTTAAGGAATTTGACTGATATTGCTGTACTTACATTTGAAATTTTCCGCTTTAAAAAGAAACTATTTAGTAGTGGTAGTAAAAGAAGTAATTTTTAAGCTACTGGCATAATAATAATCAGCATTCAAATCAATAAAATGTAAATTAGATCAAATTGTCACCTTGTAGTTCACGGGATCGCACGGAGGCGGGCGGCCGCTTCGATTCTTTGATCTTTAAACCCTATCTATAACAACTACGACAAACGAGATGTTATTCGTCAATTACAAGATCCATAGTAAATCACATAGATCAGACGCTAAGATAAAATATCCGACACGGACGGGTTTTCAATTCAATGGCGTGTTAAAATGGCCTTGCCCGGTTGTACAAGCGAACCCCACGCTTTCATGGGGAGCTTTGGACGCTTCCCAAGCCATCGAGAGACACGTGCGGGACATTATAAATAATAAATAAATATCCTTGGACATTTCACACAACGCCATCTCGTCCCAAGCTAAGCAACTTAATGCTTGTGTTGTGGTAACGAGATGGATGATAAACTACTTAAATACATTTTTTTTTGTAAATACATACATATTATAGATAGAAAACACCCAAACCCGGAACAAATACTTGTAGGTCGTACAAATATTTCTTCCGTGCGGGGATCGAACCCGCGACATGCTGCGCAGCAGTCGATCGCTGGATAAAGTGGCGCCTGATCCACACGGCGCGGCAGCTCAAATGTAAAGCCAGCAATACACGTTGGCCCAGCATTGCCGAGTGAACGCCAATACCAACGTATAGACAGTACATTTGCATTGTCTTGCCATCGCTCGGTGTCGCTCGCCTAGTTGGTCGAGTAAAGGCAAGCGCCAACATGTATAGAACTCATTTGGCGTAGCTTGTCACAACTTGCGCTCGCTCGCGACCATTTGCTGCACTTCGGAGCGCTGTCGGTTTTTCTGCAAAGATCAAAGGCTCTCGCGTGCACTCGGCCAATAGTGTCCACATGTTTGCCAGCGCGCCATTACGCGGTTGGCGTCGAACGTGTTCGGTCGTGTGTACGCGTACAAAATGTCAATCTCAACAAATCAACAAAAAATGTTTTCAATTTTTTGGAATTTTACCAGATTTTGTCTTTTCATTTTCACAACTTTCGTGCGGTATACACTGACATAATAATTATAAGCGCTCAATAAATAAATAGCAGCAGCTGCAATAACTTATACTTCGTCATCCATCTTGTTTCAAGTCACAATACAAACTGACTGAGCCCAAGGTGTGGGCATCTCTTCAAAATTCGTCTACATTGGCCATTTGCATTGGTTTTCGATACACTGGCCGAACGTGTAGGCAGAAGCACTTCCCTTGTATTAATTTGCCTACGCTGGCGTTGGCCTAAGCTCGGCCAACGTGTATTGCTGGCTTAACATGAGTATCATCAGTATGCAATTATTTATTTCATCATCATCATCATTTCAGCCAAAAGACGTCCACTGCTGGACATAGGCCCCAAGGATCTCCACAAAGGCCGGTCCTGGGCCGCCCGCATCCACTGCTTTCCGGCGACCTTAACCAGGTCGTCGGTCCACCGTGTGGGAGGCCTACCAGCACTGCGCCTTCCGGAACGCGGTCGCCACTCGAGGACTTTTCTGCCCCATCGGGCGTCGGTCCTGCGAGCTATGTGCACTGCCACTTAAGTTTTATTATAGTTTATTTAGGTGTGAATAAATTATTATTAAAAAATATATTTATCACTCTATTTGCAATTAGTCTAGCCGTAATAAATTATTCTTTTGGCTCATCGTGGATCCATTAAAAACGTGGATGTTTATCAAATTAGTTTGTTCCGTTGTTTTTCGATTCATTGTACCTACCACAAAATGTTTAAAAATATAACAGTACACACAATTTACTGTCCTTTACAAGATATGAAATAAAAAGTTCCGTTGTTTTGCACAACCCTATTTAGCAAATAACGATTTCCTGGTCAGGTATTCAGAGATTTCCTCAGACCCGATAATGTATTTATGGGTGGTATGAAATGAGATTAGGAGTAAAGCCGTGCCGAGTTTCATAATATTCTGTGATACGAACATGTCTAATAAATACGGCACTAATAAATAACAGATTTTATCATTGTTCCATTAATCTGGCTACTAAGGAATAGGGAAGTACATTCACAAGTATCGATATTAAAACAATTTACAAATTGAGACCGGAGAGCTGGTAGCTGCCGGCTCGGACAAAGAATCAGTCTCTAGCGATTCAAACGGGGAACGCTGCCAGTATCTTCAGAACCTTGCTTAAGAGACTCCTATATTAATATATTTTAGTATTTTCTTTTTAAGGTTTTTTTTTTAGTTTTAGGTTAGTTGGTATTTTTAAGTAATCGATAATAATGTTATATTTAAAATATGTTAAAAATTTAATAAATTTCATTTTATGACAAAACATAATTACGACATGGAACGGCCGATTTTATAAATCATGCAACATTATATAATTTTGCATGATTTAAAAACTCGGCCGTCGATAGTCAGGACATATATCTTTACCATGAATTAAAAATAATAAAATATAATCCCAAATTATAACCAGCGACTTTGGGTGCTTTGGCGTTAAATTGAGTTAGGTAGTTACTTCTTTGCAAACAGACGTCGCTGCTACTATATATAAAACTTATTTACAAATTTCTGTATTAGACGGAATGAATAGTCATTTAGTCTGTCTCAGCATTTTAGTGTTACTGGCTACGCCCCGCGGTTTCACCAGTGTGGTGATGAAAAATTGTGATCATGATGATATTTTTTTTGTTCAGATGATGAAGATTAAACACAAAGTTTATCCACTTTAAATACCAGAAGCGATAAAAGTATTTACGTTGGTATAATAATAATTTAGTTACTGCCAAATGTGCGTTAGAAATAAATTGTCATTTTTTATTGTATTTATGGTAAACTATTTTAGTGATAAAGACATATGTAATAGATATATAATATGTATAAATTATTCTACCTACAAAAAGCTAGCGACGGCATATTGTTCCATTAAGTACATGAAAGAGTGTTTTACTCTCCAGCCTCCATACATTCGTACAAACTTACGCGCATAGATGTAGATAAACGATTTTCGTTAAGAGATTTTCAATGACTGGCATGGTAATGTAACAATGATTAATAAGAGAAAATCCATCAATTTGGTTCAACTGTACGCCGAATCGTTGCTAATCGTTTTTCGATGGCTATAATAATTAATTTCCTGTCTGAAACACGTTTACACCAACCGCGGGAGACTTTTTGACTTAACTAAATAAAATAGTTATGAAAATATAATAGAAATGCCGATCACTAACCAAAATATTGTGC
Organism: Clostera curtula; assembly: GCA_905475355.2. Taxonomy (NCBI): domain Eukaryota; kingdom Metazoa; phylum Arthropoda; class Insecta; order Lepidoptera; family Notodontidae; genus Clostera; species Clostera curtula. The sequence continues at coordinate 9,189,526 of FR997797.1, read as the reverse complement.
AGTTAATTGGCGCAAAATTAATTTGGTAGCTACTGACTGCATGTCAGGAGACGAGCGTAAATTGTTTTGGATCATTGACGTATTAAAATATAAAGCATTTGGTGTTATTTAAGGTATAGGAATAGAAATAGTTCACTACATACTACTAATGTCTTGGTTTTGCTATGTTAAAATGCAACAAGTTTTCCTTGAAAGAGCATAACCTTTTTGGTGTTGTTATGTGTATCATCACAAGTTTAGCCATAGTTTCTTTTTTGTATTTCCTATGAATCTTTAGTAATAATTACGGTATAAATATATTTTTTTATTTATCCGCCAATTGCCCTATAAAAAAACCAACAACAGCGCAAAAGATATGTATTTGAGTTCAAAGTATTAGTAAAATATAGCTTTTTCCACATTTGGGAGCTAACATAAGTGATTAAGTTCTTTTGTCGTACTTTAGTGGAAAGTGAACGCAATCAATCTGCAGGCTTAGCAACGTCTAGCTCTGCTGGATTTGGCATGGACGCCCATCAAAATTGGCTTAGACTGGTACCTACCAACCCCAATGGATGTTGGGCAAATGTGAAGAAGAAGATAAGCTTTTAAAAAACACAGAAAGATATTATTTTCCATATTAGTGTCATTTTGACATTAACACTTCATCGGGAGAAAAAGCGCTTTATAGCCACCGATTTTGACAATAGGGATACGTTACAATGTTTTTACTATTATTAAACAAATTGGAAAAGGAGAACCGCCAGCCTTTTCATGTGTTGTCACTTGTAGTGACTTAAACTGTAGCTACCCAAGTGATAATTACAATTCAATTACAAGCTTCATAAATAAGTAATAAATAAATAAATATCCTTGGACATTTCTCACAACGCCATCTCGTCCCAAGCTAAGCAACTTAATGCTTGTGTTATGGTAACGAGATGGATGATAAACTACTTATATACATTTTTTGTAAATACATACATATTATAGATAGAGATGCCACCCAGACTCCGAGCCAGTGCCTCTGGTTTAGACAAAGACACTTGCCCGACCCCGGAATCGAACCCGGGACCCGTTGATCCAAAGGCGGCACATCTAACCACTAGACCAACGAGGCAGTCATAGTATGTGATTGCAAATGCTATATTTCTACGACGGGGATTAACATTAAAATGAACATGACATGATAAGATAGAAGAAATATTCTATATTGATAAGGATTCCAATTATACGTACATACCTACTACTACTTAGCTCATAGATGACCCACTGCTGAGTTGGGCTTCCTCCTATTATACGAAGGGTAATTCGGGTTGGTACAGGGTTTCGTTCTGCATCAGATCCCACAATGCCGCAACAGGACGCGAGTTAGAGCACCCCGGGGAGGTTTAGTGGGTAGGCCCCCACTATGGGGGAGAGTCCCACACTCCCCTCGCTGGCCATCCCCGTGTCCGGCGAGGAAGTCCATAAAGGATTTTACCCCGGGCGAACAAAAAAAAAAAGGAATAGGGTGGTGACACGATGTATTCTAAATCCGTCACCACACGGACAAATTAAATCATGCATATAAGCAGTACAGCAGTTGTTGTTACAATCCCAAGACCTTATTACAGAGACTGAGAGAAGTTTTCTGATCTTTACAACAGCTACTAATACTTCTCGACCCTAATCTTTACATTTTGTTAATCACGTGTGTGTATAATATTTATGTTAACGCAATCGCTTACATTTATTTTTGGCTCAAGTGTACTTACCTGCCTCGGCTCCTACAAATTGGACTGAACAATTTTACCGTTTATTTAAAATGCAAGGAAAGTGGTTGTAAATACGGTGTTTACTCTAAAGAAGACATAAATTATACGTACTCGCCGACACGTTTTATTCATTCAATTCAAACGCAATGTATTGGACGATTGGTTCTTTCAATTCCGATCTACATTTTACTGCTTTTCTTTTTGAGCTACACATGTAGTAGAACCTTCGCGACGATTTATTTAAAAAGAAATAGATATATTCTTGTTGCCATTTTTTAAAGTATATTTTATTACTTCCTCGATTTTCCTTAAGAAACGCAAACTCTATTTTATTCATCACCACAGTTTTACTATCTATTAAAAGTCTACTGGGATTGCAATATCAGCACCGTTTTTCAATCAGCAACAATAGAGTCTACATAAATAACCAAGAAAGATGAGATTAAGCATAAAAAGCAGGTTATAATGATTAAATATTGTTACTGGATTTAACAGAAAGTAGGCTAAGGCCTCATATACATTTATTTCGGCTAAAAAAAATGTTTAAAATTGGGACATTTTTATATTAGGAAAATATGTTAAGACTCACGTTTTCTCTCGATTCGACTCACGATTCTTTAATGTAGGTTTATTAGTTTTGTTTTGTTTTTATTATTATACAGAGTTGATATGACAGAGGGGCATTGAATTACACTACGTATACTATATGTGATTAGTATGAATTCGAAATGGTAAAAAAAAAATACACGTGATTTTTCATGGGGGGTGGAGGGGTAGTCTTAAACCTCACCAGGTATCAAGGGGGAGGGAGGGGTTAAAAATGTTTAAAAAACATCACGTGATTAATGGACAGCCCCTAAGGTTAATAAACGATGCGTTAGGCATAAACATCTGTTAAGAAAGATACATCATGTTCAAATGAGGCAAATATTTAAAAATCATTTGCGGCTGAACTATTGCTCCAATTTAATTGATTTTTGATACAGAGCCTGGAAATGATACCTAGTATAGGTAGTTAAAAAAAATGCCCCTATGTCGTATCATCCCTGTATAAATTCAAAAGATTACTCCTAATCCTTATGCTTCTATATTGTGACATTATTATGAATGCAAAAAAAATAATTATACACAGTAATTGTAACTATTGTAGTATTAAGTATTGAAGATATTCTATCGATTCACAAAAAACTATAGTTCGTGCTTATATGTTATTTGAGATGAGCATCAGTATTGGTTTTGCCTGTCTAAAGGTGAAAACAAACAGACAGGCTTTCCCGAGACACAGACGGCTTATTTCGAATTATTATGAAATACGCTCCATCTTTCATTCTACGCGTCAATCAAACAATACAAAATAAACCGTGTCTGCCACGCCTCCTCCGCTAATGTCTGTGTGTTAAGTCAAAGTATTTTAATTTTGAACAATGTACAACGTACATGATTCATATTTCTAGACTTAAAATATCTACATAGTTGAGACGCTCGTCAGTCTTATCATGTCTCTGTGTTCGTAATCCATGCACTACGGCGGAACACAATAGTCCACAATCAATACTATATACACTGTAATTAGTCACAGCGGTTACAGTTACAAATTTTGAAAGCATCAAAGTCTATACTGCTCTGATAGACATGACACAGAAAATAAAAAAGTCTTTATATCTTTATCCAAAAAACGTGAACTTATAGAGATAGAATGATTTTTTAAATAATCTACCGTAATCATTATCATCAGCATCATTTCGGCCAAACGACGTGCACTGCTTGACAAAAGCCTCAAGCAAAGGATTTATACGAAGGTCGGTCCATAGTTTTCCAGCGGCCTTAACCACGCGATGGCCATCGCATGGGAGGTCTACCAGCACCCGGCAACTGCGCTTCCGGAACGCAGTCACCGCTCGAGGACTTTTCTGCCCCATCGGGAGTCAGTTCTACGAGCAATGTATTAAGTTTGGCAATCTTGTGGGCTATTTCGATACCTCTGGTTCGTCTGCGTATCTTCTCATTTCTGATTCGATTTCGCAGGGAAGCTCCGAGCATACCCTTTGAGTGACCTTACTCATAGTGAGCGACCAGGTCCTCTACGTCATCTTTATATATTTTATTTATTGAATATAACTTTCATTATATTGAATTAATATCACATTGTAATATTATGATAACAACTAATCTGCTGCGATTTGCATTTTATCATGAAATTTCATTGAAATATTGATTAATACATTCCTTTTGATAAATAATAATACGTTTGTAATGAATTGAACAAATCCTAATTGTGCTCTTATGTTTTCGTAGCCATCAATTGACGAAGATATTAATGCGTTTGTCAAAAGATGCTCAAGATGTCAACAAAATCGGCCGAGCAACTCAGAACTTCCTGTATTTTTTTGGTCAATTCTCGAAGAAGTATGGGACAGAGTTCACATTGAGTTTGCAGGTCCATTTGAAGGAACATATTGGCTAATACTATGTGCCTTATCAAAATGGATAGCGATCCACTGCATGAAACAAATAACTACAAAGACCCTTTGTGACACTTTAGATACGATATTTTGTACATTTGGCCTTCCACGAACAATTGTATCTGCCAATGGACCCCAGTTCACATCATTTGCATTCCACGAATACTGCAAAAGCCAAGGGATCGCTCACGTCAAATCATCTCCATATCACCCACGTACAAATGGACTAGCTGAACGAATTGTAAGAAAGTTTACCCTACAACATACGCAAGTTAAGGCAAACATAGAAACACCTTCTAGAAATTATTACCCCGGAGAAAGCGTTTAAGTAAAGACAAATTTAGAAAAGTCATGGCAACCGGCAACTATTACAGCACGAGCACATACATATTCGTATATTGTTCATACTCCAAGAGGAAGAGACAAGCGAAGACATGCTGATAATATCAGAACCAGAATATCTCCTGAATATCCGGAAATACGGACCGGTGCCATTGCTCCAAATACCTCTCCGGCAAACAATGAGATAATGTGCAGAACAATTTCTTCAAATACACCGCCGATGCCAACTACATCCTCTACTACTTCACTGTTTACTCCTGAACCAACGTCCAGCGTTCCAAGACCACCACTTGTGTGGTCAGCCCAGTTCGCAAGGCCCCAAAGTGGTGTACTTTGGGGCCTTGCGAACTGGGCTGACCACACAAGTGGTGGTCTTGCACACGATGGGTGCATCGTCGCAGCATCTCAGCCACGTCGCAGTCAGCGTCCTACTTCCGCGGCGGCGGCTCATTGACGAAATGTGATTGGGGGAAATGTTGTAAACTTTTTCATAACCTTGTCTATGTACAATTGTTTTACCTTTAGATTTGTCATTAATAAATCGTCATTCTGTAAACTATCAAAATGTGTTTGCATTTATAAAAGTCTGAGTAGTAGTATAGAGTTTGATGTTATTGCAGCTGAGTTCCATTACCTTCAAATGAACGTTAGGCACTCAGCCTGATTCAGTTTCTAACAAAGACGACATTAGTTAACAGCCGTCTCGCGTCTGCGATTCTTTGGTACAAAGACGAACTAGAACATTGTCTACAAATTTAAGTGAATACCGCATTGTAGTCATACTTCTAAGCTATAGAAATAATATGTAGACTGTATGTACACTAACTCAAATTACTTTTAGGCCTTGCCTTATGTGTATTTCAAGCTAAAGTTATAGGATTTGTAGGATATTCAAAAGCAAATTATTTATTTGCTACAGGATTTTCAAATGTTTTGACGATTCAATAAATCGGTATTGGTACAACACTGCGTTACAGAGGTGGCGTCATTATTTGTAAATTTGATAAAACGACAAGATAAGATGCCAACCACTGACTAGTATAGATTAGACACAAGGGCGGATCCAGCTTTGGCGCCAGGAGGGGGTCACATAGTCATGGTCAAGTCAAGAACTTATAATTTAATTTTGATAACAATAGATACAAGTAAAGTACGGTTCGATTCCGGGGTCGGGCAAGTGTCTTTGTCTAAACCAGAGGCACTGGCTCGGAGTCTGGGTGTCATCACTATCACTACATAGTATAAAACAAAGTCGCATTCTTCTGTCCGTCCCTATGTATGCATAAATCTTTAAAACTACGCAAAGGATTTTGAAGCGGTTTTTTTTAATAGATAGAGTGATTCAAGGGGAAGGTTTATATGTATAACCCACCCCCGCTTTGCACGGGCGAAGCCGGGGCGGGCCACTAGTTTCTATATATAATATGTATGTATTTAAAAAAAAAATGTATACAAGTAGTTTATCATCCATCTCGTTACCATAACACAAGCATTAAGTTGCTTAGCTTGGGACGAGATGGCGTTGTGTGAAATGTCCAAGGATATATATTTATTTATTTATTAATGTACGTAAGTACTGTACTTAAAAATATTTATTCTTTATTGTACACTTGAAAAACTCCACACATAATAACTTGTACATATCCACGTACATATTGCCCTCTTGAAGACACCCAGAGAACCACTATCACGCACTGAATGAGGCAGCCTATTTAAATTCCGTAACCGTGGTTAATGATTTTGTCATAACAGCTAGAGGTATGTCACCCCTCGACATGACATGACGCAAAACTCCGCAAAATTGAAGAGGTGGTACGACAAGGGTTTCCAACAAACAAAATAGAAACAGACAAAATACATACGTAGGTCACACTATAAGTTTTGCGTAACTTAAAAAAAAATGTTATAACCATAATATTGTGTTTATTGCTTTTCAAAAGACTACATTTCAAACATTTTTTCATGCGATTGAACCGTTTTTTTTTAATTAAACAGGAGGACCACAGATCTGAATGCATGTTTTCTACGTGATGATTGAACGCTATCACTGCCTCTTCGGAGTTGGTAAAAGTGAAACCTCTCATGAAATGTTTGATTTTGGGGAAAATACAGAAATCACAGGGTGCTAGATCGAGGCTATGCGCAGGATGGTGACGAGTTGTACTTTTCCGGAAGCTAAAATGACTTTGTTTTGTTGGCCGTGTGTGAAGAAGCGTTGTCATGATGTAGGTGAACGCGGCTTTTTGGTCGTCTTCCGCGAACTTTTTCTAACACCCTGGGCAAACAACTAGCTACCGACTATAAATAAAAAAAGAGATTATTACGCAAAAGACATTATTATAAAAAAATTACTCAGCATTTGGGATATTAAATTAAATTAAATAGGACCGCAAATTATTAAAAAAAGAATGACGAGCCCTCTGATTTTCTTGCCAGTTCTTTTCAGCAGTGGTCGCGTTCCGAACTGGTGGTAAACTACAATATATGCATTCTATACATTTTTTTAATATGTTGACAATTTGTAAGTTTCCATTGTGTCCTATACAAAATAAATTATTTGACTTTGACTTAAACATTACAATTTCAAACAATACATATTTTTTTATTACGTTGTCCGTGTTTTAATGGCAAATTTTTGTGTAACTTGGCCACCCCAAAATTAACTCACACTTAAAGAGCGGCCGCCATCTTGGCGTCTCACTTTTGTCTTAGCGAGAGTTCCGTCCGCCTTTTTTTATACGTCCATGTATACAACCAAATAATAATAAAAAAAAAAACAAAAAAGAATAAATTTTCTGAATTAGCTATCTCTGTCTCGAAACTGCACCGAAAGGGTATCCAGCTCACATGGACGTATAAAAAAAGTATATATTTATACCATTCTTTAAAATTGTGTAGCAAGTCGGAAGGTAATTCATCATCCCATTGTATTTGTCGCTGCCATGGACGTATAAAAAAAGTCGGACAGAGTCTCGCTAACTAAAAACTGTGACATCATAGTCGGCCAGATCAGCTATATGTACAGGCCAGCACGCACACTTTCACACATTAGTCGGCCATTACGCGCGTTAACATCGATGCTTAAAGACGCAATATGCGGCGAAAAAATAAAAACTATAAATCATGTCTTGCGTGGTAAAATGGTGTAAAAACCGTAGTGACCGAAAGAAAAACAATCCAGGAATCACGTTTCATACGTAAATGAATTATTCAATCACTTATTTCCAGATTTTATACATTAAAATCAATTTGTATTCGCTAGAACAAAACAATTAATTTTAAGTTCAGTGTTGCCAATATTCACGTGTGCAAATTAACCGAAATGTGGGCAATTTTTCGTTTATTATAAAAATCAATATATTATTATGGTTAATTATTTAATAGTTACTACTGGGTATTTTATTTTATATTCCTTTTGCTAGATTTTCTAAGGAAAATTAGGTATGGAGAAATGATTGAATTAAAATTACTTAGTAGAAATTGTAATGGTGAAAACGATTGGATTCCAAACAAATACAGTGTCATTTGCAGTATACATTTTAATACGGATGACTTATAAACAACTAAAGGAGGACTCCGGCGTGTTGTTACTTATGAAGTACCTTAAAAGGTAAATTAGCAATCTAGCAAGACATGGATAATACAAAAAAAAAACTATGCCGCTTATTTTTTCAAAATTTAAATGTACATTGTAGCTATTCTGTCGGTATATAATAATAAATATCCTTGGACATTTCACACAACGCCATCTCGTCCCAAGCTAAGCAACTTATTGCTTGTTTTATGGTAACGAGATGGATGATAAACTACTTAAATACATTTTTTTTTGTAAATACATACATATTATACTTAGATAGAAAAACACCCAGACCCGGGACAAATACTTGTAGGTCGTACAAATATTTCTTCCGTGCGGGGATCGAACCCGCGACATGCACGCAATAAATTATAGTTATGTAACATAAATATATTATCTCAAAAAAAATGTTGGTAATGAAAGCATTTCTTTTAATTTAGAATCGTTTTCAACACATCTCCAAATTAGACGAAATTTCAAAAACCTCTCAAAGTAAAAGAAATTATTATAAAAAAAATACTCAGCATTTAGGATGTTAAAGTTAAACATAACAATTTCGAACAATTTTTTTTTAATATTCTAACTATGTTTTCATTGCAAAATTTTGTGTATCTTGGCAACCCCAAAATTAACTCACACATACAGAGCTGCCGCCATTTTGGCGTCTCACTTTTGTCTTAGCCAGAGTTCCGTCCGCCTTTTTTTATACGTCCATGCCAGCTCAGCATATGTCAAGTGCAGTACCTGACGCTGATATTCTGCTGAATCCCAGTAGTGGCATACGGATACCAAGCTGCAAGCACTTGAGGTCTAACGTAAATCTAAGTATGGGGTCTATGCTTTTGCTTCGAATAGTTCGTGTGACGTGTAGTAGTTATATAATTAAATAGACTACAAAAAAATACATCAAATTCATTCAATAATAAAAAAAAATAAAAAAAATGATTACAATAAATAAAAAACCGACAATACTTAAAAACATTAAACATAATGATTACATTTGTATCAAAATACCAATAATATCTAATAAATTAATATAAATATACGACAATTTATATAAATAATGAAATCCCGACTGCATGCAATTATAATTACTTGAAAATAAAAATTAAATATGTGGTGGCAGCATCTTTGTTTGCTTAGATTATAGATATATTTGTAATAATTAGTCCTTGTTTCTTTTGTTCCTTAATAAGGTATTGTTTTACATAAAATCTGTATGGTGATAAAATATATAAATAAAATCATTATGTTCAATTAGTGGTCCACCTAAGTCCTGGAACCAGCTCAGGGGGGGGTCATGACCCCCATGACCCCCCCCCTGGATCCGCCCTTGATTAGACATTTACAAGACATAGTAGTATCAAAAAAAAGAATTACAAGCCCTCGGAGTTTTTTGCCAGTTCGTCTCAGCAGTGGTCGCGTTCCGAACTGGTGGTAAACTAATATTATATTACTTTGCTTTGTATACATTTCATTAATATGTTGACAATTTGTAAGTGTCCATTGTGTCCTATCCAAAATAAATGTTTTTTTGATCTACTGAAACATTGGCATCATACAGCAACACCATAGATAATATTGCAGGAAATAACTTCTTGTATTCTTGCAGTGTGACCACGGACACTGCTAAGTGTCTGAAACGTGGGGAATAAAATAAAATAAAACGATCAGAACCGTCAATAATTTATTTCCTGCAATGTGCAAGGATCGTGAAAACCTAAGACATGACCATAGATAATATACTTCTCATCAGAAAAATCGAAACACATCCCTTTATAAGGTTGTCAAACAAAATACGAATCTTATGAAAGTTTTCATTTCAATTTAGAACATTAACATTAGGATTTGAAAACCTTTTATACTCTGTACAAGATAGCATGATCTTGTACAGGGTATGCTCGCTATTAAACGACATTTGACATATTATGTATATTCCTAAATACATACATTTTTCTGATAATCCTTACAAAACATAAACTTGCAAGGTGTGTCGATTTTTTTGATGAGAAGTGTAGTTTCAAACATAAACCAGAATACGAACAGGGATTGAAGGAGTATCTTACTGTCGCATAACTATTCACGCTTGGCAGCAGAATACCAATTCACTGTGATCGAGATCTAAGGTATTGACATACGAGTATCCCAATTTATACGGACCCCGAAGACTGTGGCGGGGAGATAACGAATATTCGTATCTAATATATCACCTGTACGTAACATTAGTACGGTTTCGAAGCCCAAATGATTTATAGCACCTACCCTATGTTACATTATACGCCGGAAATCTTTTATTACCGTGACTTTCTTTCTAATAAATTTAATATACGGAATGTTAACATAGAATATAGAAACGCGTGCTCGTCGATATCGTCGTTTCTTTTAATAATGTTGACTATTAATTTAAAACAAACATTTACTTTTCTTAGGTGGTTGTATTTTTTAAAGAAGCGATATTAATAAAGTTCTTAAACGAAATTATTCTACCTACCACCAAGTTAAGGAATCGTAAAATCTTTACGACAAACATTATATGCCGACTTCAAATCGGACAATATATAACTTTGACTGCCTTGTTGGTCTAGGGGTTGGATGCGAAGCCTTTGGATCACGGGGTCCCGGGTTCGATTCCTGGGTCGGGCAAATGTCTATGTATGTATGTTGCTCTGAGTCATTTGTATCTCTGAGTCATCGTGAATTTCATATTTGTAAACTGCCCACACGATTATTCCTAGTAAAGATTTTATTTAAAAATAATATGTCAAATCAATCTTGTCAATGTCGGTATTTATTGAAGTTGGCACTGACTTCAAATGGTTGAATATATATATTTTTTTTTTTAATTTTTAATACCATCTTTGAAGACGGTTGCAAATTTATGTTCAAATAAATAATAACAAACACAAAGTTATTTTCAAAAGATTTTGTTTTACCATTTTTAATGCCGAAGTATGCAAATTTTACAAATCATTTCATAACTAATTTCTGCAAAACTAAAATACTGAACCGATTTCGATAAAAGTTGTATTGGACCAAGCAAGATCGACTAAAAATGATGGAGCAAACATAATAAACCGAATTTTCTCAAAGAGAGATAAGGTATAATATTGAGTACATGCCAACTAAATAAATAAGAGGAACTGTTTCATTTAAAATAACGACGTTGGTTGTCTAAGACTTATCGTGAAAGGTATCTTGTTACATCGTTTGTATCACAACAGAAATGTTTGTCAACTTTCATGAAAGTTAATCAATAAACTTTTTCCATAACCACCCGCTAGAACCTTTACATTGTTTGAGTTATTCCGAGTGGGCTCGACAACTCACATATTAAAATAAGGAATTCCTTGGTTACTAGAGTATTCCTATATATAAATATGGAACAGTAATTCCCAGATTATAATTTAGGAAATCGAATTATGAAAAATATTTACGTTTTTAACAGATTTTTAACTATCTCTCTCTTTTTCTCTTTCTCTTTCTCTACGTCTCTCTTACTTTCTTTATCAATGTCTCATTTTCACTATATCATCAACCGCGTCTTGAAGCGCAGAATGCCGCCTTAATTGATTAATGTGATGAGTCTACTATGCTGTTTAATAGGTTTTATGCAAGGTTATAAACATTTCTAAGTCATCTGCCATTTAGCTTTAAATCTTTTATGTTACCTAACGTAATAGGGTACTCAACACACAATGTAACATGTAAGTTTTATTATACACCACTATTTTTAATTACTACAGAATACAGAATAAAATGTAACGTTATGTGTTAAAGTCTTCCGATCACGTTTATGCAACAAAAAAGACGAAAAAATATTTCACAAATAACTAGTCGGAGTGTACGTTGTAGACAAAATTGTGGCCATAATTGTGTGCCAAACTTTCAATTGTTTCTTTGTCAATGTTGAGAAAAGAAGTTTCGGCTAATTATTTACGATAATATGTTTTCATACTAAACTAACTAACAAACTGAATGAAATTTAAATATAGAGGTACATAACAAAATAATCATTTGCAACAAATTAATAATTTCTCAATTATTTCAAATGACCTTTGATTTTCAAAACTATTTATGTGTTCTATTAATATTATTCTAAATTGTCAATAACTTCTCTTATATCGCATTAAATTTCTAGCTGTCGTCTGCCCGTCCCTATGTATGCTTAAATTTTCAAAATTACGCAACGGATTTTTAATAGATAGAGGGATTCAAGAGGAAGTTTTATATGTATAATACCTCCATAATATTGTAGAGAATCACTGATAAAATTAGAGGTTCATCATTACACCCGTGCGAAGCCGGGGTGGAATGATGAACTATGATGAACGCTAGTAATCAATAAAGTAGAAATTGCGGTTAACAGCTAGTTTCTAAATTTGTTTTTAAGAAAAATCTATAGCTGATTATTAATATTCCCTTATAGAATACACGATGATAAGTCATACTACTAAGCATGACCGAAACGTTTGCACCTTATTAAATAATGTTCAATTTGCAAAAAAATAAATACGCAATATTACAAAGTCATTAAGTATTTTCACGACAACTCATCAAGTGTATTCGTAAAATGTCCCTATTGCCGAGAAGCCCGTTTCAATTTACTTCTAAAATATTTATGTCCATTTAGGCGCACGCCACTTCGGCCGCCCGTTAGCAGTTTCCCATAAATCATTTCGCGAAATGACAAATAAAATTCCTTGAGAATTTGAGTTAGAATGAGTTTGCTGTTCCATAACAGAATTTTCACATCGCCGGACCGATGGCTCGAGTGAATCTATACAGTAATCATAGGGCGTGTTAGGAAAAGTAATCTAGATTAAAAACATATGTGATGATAGATTTAGAATAGGTGATATTATCTATCCATTATAATCCATTTCGCGTGAGAGTGAGAAGCGACTATAGGAATATCAGAGGCAGATACTAACTACTACTACTATTAAGCTCAGAAATTACCCACTGCTGAGTTGGGCCTCCTCCAAATACATGGAGGGTAATTACTACTGTTCCACCCTGGCCAGACGGAGTGGTATATTAGTAGTTACCTATCAAGTTCTCGTTATTTACTTTTGGTGGCTCTTACGTCACCCTTAGGATGGAATGGGGTGGTGATACGAAGTAGTCTAAATCCGTACCAACACGGACCACCTATACCTACTTATAGATATTTCAATTTTCGCGATGTATATTACATTTTGAAAAACCTATATGATTTCTCGCGCTACAAAAAATAGGCACATTTGAATGCGATCAGTCAGTGACCACGATTTGTGTAATCCAGTCGAAACGTATGATGGTCGATTTTGTCTTTAAACGCCTCACACTTTTGCCTAAATCCTGTAGTATTTTCAAAAATCACCCATATTGTGTTCCACTGATAGTTTAGTTACAGTTCTCAGTCTTCCTACTATTGATGTTATAATGGCAGGACTAGGTTTTATGTGTCCTTTGAAGCCTTGGTACTAAACAGTGTGCTAAGCCGTCTGGCCAGTATGGTACAATAGGTTAATTACCCTCCATGTGGTGGACTTGACGACCAATAGCTCTGTATGCTGCTAGTTACTCGAATGGGGATAAGCTAGTGTTCGGTACTCATGAAATCGGCACATTATAATAATAATAAATATCCTTGGACATTTCACACAACGCCATCTCGTCCCAAGCTAAGCAACTTAATGTTTGTGTTATGATAACGAGATGGATGATAAACTACTTATATACATTTTTTTTTGTAAATACATACATATTATAGATAGAAATGACACCCAGACTCCGAGCCAGTGCCTCTGGTTTAGACAAAGACACTTGCCCGACCCCGGAATCGAACCTGGGACCCGTTGATCCAAAGGCGGCACATCTAACCACTAGACCATTGTATGTTATTATAGAACGGAAATCGGAATGTAAGTAAATTTGCGAGAGGGTGATAGAACGGAAATGATTGACAGAAAAGAAGGAAGATAAGTTTAAGAATAAAAATGTACATAAAATCTATTCGACATAATATTCAACATATAAGAACAATAGCTGTTTGACATACACCAAATCCTAGGCTAGTTTTTCCGATCTCCAATGATGCGAACATAGTGAGATATGACAGATATGCCAGCTCTTATGTATCAACACAATACATACTGTAATCTACTTGCATACATCTTTATTCACAGTATACTTATTGCCTTGTTGGAAGCACCGACCATATTTTTAATCAAAAGTGAGCCAAGATTAAACGGTGATCCCTTTGTGAGGTATATTGGGTACATTAATTGAAACATTTTAATTACGAAGCCAATGTTAATTACATTGTGTTTACGAGTAAATATTTTCATTTGAAAGTTTTGCAACTACTTTAAATTGAAATTAACGGCTTCAATACATTTTAACATTAATAAAGTTAGTAACTTTGTATAATCATGAAAGATAATTCTAAATACAAAAAATTCTACACAGACTGGTTACGGCGCTCATTAGTGGAGGCCTATGTAAAGCAGTGGACTAGAATGGGCTGATGATGATGAAGACAACCAACATTTTGGATTCGATGTGCCGCCTTTGGATCACGGGGTTCCGGGTTCGATTCCGGGGCCGGGCAAGTGTCTTTGTGTAAACCAGAGGCACTTGCTCCGACTCTGGGTGTCATATGTGTTCGTGAGTTATATGTTTGTAAACTGCCCCCGCGATACAAGTTACACTAAGAGCTATCGTTAAAAAAAAAAACAAGTAAGCATTGAAGGCTAGATAGCCTTGTGATACGAAGACTTGCAAGCTGTTTTTCTAAAAGTATTGACCAACTATCACGGACAGCCATAAATAAGTAAGAACATATTATGGGGACACTAATGAAATAGGTATATGCCATAGGAATCAAATGGTTTACAATATCGATGTTCATTTTGATAAATTTACTGGCCCAGATAAGGCAATACACGTAACCATGTAATACTGGAATTGCCTGTATCGATTGTTCCGATCTCCAATGATGCGAACAAAGTGAGAGACAAGTTCATAATTGATAAAGTTTGTTTCGACGTTTGTCTTATTAAAATGTCCAATGTTGTACATCTCAACGAAATTAAGAATAATGCCAGTAACCCATTCCATCCTGAGTATATCGTACTAACTTTTTTTTTCCTTGGCAATCTTCTTGGATATCTGACTGCTATACGCCAGCCGGGTTATGTGGGACTTCGAGGCGCGAAGAGATGGAAATGGTGCCCCAACCTACCCACTAAAACCAACGGTGTCCCTTAACTGCCCGAGATAGGGCCACGGGTTTCACTCCACCCGATGGGGGAGCACGCTCCGTGACCCTGATGGGGCCTTGGCCCGCTTGTACAGCGGGCCCCGGGCTTTTATGGGGAGCTCTGGACGCTTCCACCGAGAGGCACGTGCGGGATATTGCACGTGCCTGCCTGCCTGGCCGCCCCTCCGTAGCAAGCAGTGGCAGCCCTGGTCCGCCGGCCTAGCCGAGCCTCCGCTGCTAACGGCGGCCACCCTGGCCCGCCTTTGTCGGGGCATAAAACCACCACGTCTCCGTGTGTCGCTCTTCATCTGGCCTCTCCCCGTGGGCCCGCCCGGCGTGGGTCAACCTGAGCCGGTATCCACAACAAGGTGGCAGCACGGTCGAGGAGGGGAATCTGGGTACCTTGACCGGACGATCTTATCAGAGGCATACTAGCACAATTTTTTCCCATTAGCCATCAGTTCTGCGAGTTATTATCATAATATTACTGTGGACAAATCCGTAATGGGACTGGAAGTAGCTCATACATTTGTCCCCGCGGAAAGATTTGCGCGATACATTTGAATCCGGTACCTGTATAATAATTTACTAGATAACAGGCCGATTTTATATACGTATAGTTATTACCAGCCAGGCTGTATATGAGAGTTTTGCTAATAAAAGTTGCCAAATTAACTCCTAACTCGATTGGCTTCGCGTGACCATGACGTGAAACTTTTTACGGGAAGTTAGTAAACTGTCCGAAGAATTCCTTGCCGATGCTTGTAATAACATAATTAATGTTAAGTGACTTGTAATAATTTAGCGTCCTTAGGGGTAACATTTTTTAAGTTCGTGTTATCTGCAGGGCGAAGCTTTCTAATTTAACGGGCAAGCCGTAATATTTGTCAGATGATTCCACTTTTTTTAGTTTGGAAATCTTCATGACTCCCCGGGCGAGGATTAGCCAAGTTATGTGGCAACTGGGGCGCGGAATAATGGTAATTTGCGCCCCTATCTGGCAACTAAAACAACGGCGTTCCTTGATTACTTGAAACAGGGCCACAGGTTTCGCTTCCCACTCCTCGACCTTGGCGCCTGAAACAAGCACATGCGGGACATTTGCCAGTGGGTCCGCCAGGCCTGGGTGACCCTGAGCCCGTATAGCCCAACAGGTCCTAAAGGCACGCAAGCCCCCGCACCACTGCAAAGTGGTAGCGCGGTTGTGGAGGATTTCTTCCCACTTACCCCAACATAAATTGATCCAATTGCCGCTTTTGTATCACGGCCAGTGTCTTTGTTTAAAGCAGAGGCTGCTAATCAAATAGTCAAAACTATATAGGGTGTAACATAATCCCTATAGCCATAAAGAAAGGATCGATAGAACTGCCGCCGATATATGCTGTGTGCAAAATTTCAGGAAAAACAAAACCACTATTTCCAGTCAAGAAATGATTACAGAGACCCCAAGAAACATTTTGGAAATGAGATTACTAAGTTGTAGGTTGCAAATAACTTTAGACTGCCTCGTTGGTCTAGGTGTTAGATGTTGAACTTTGGTTCCACGGATCCCGGGTCCGATTTCAGTGTCGGGGAAGTGTCTTTGTCTAAACCAAAAAAGTTTGTTTGATTTGTTCGTGAATTACAAGTTTGTAAACTGCCCCCGCGATACAGAGTATACGTCGTGCAGGGGTTTCGTTTTTTATATAAAAAAAACTATGGCTAGTTGGTTGATTTTAGTTACAAATTTTACAGGAGTAAAAATTGGCCGCCTAAGATGGGCAGGACATATTGTTAGGATGGGCGAGAATAGAATGCCTGCTAGAAGGCCGCAGAAGTCGTGGCAGGCCCAAGCTCAGATGGTTAGATGGCGTCGAACTGGACCTCAAAGTGATTGGTGTCAGAAGCTGGAAGGAGAAAGCCATGGACAGATCTGTCTGGAAGAACATACTGGACCAGGCTAAGGCCCACGCTGGGCTGTATGGCCTGAGATGATGATGATGATGATGATGAATCTGGTTAAGAAAAACGTTGATATCTCACTGGCTAAAGGGAACGATGGCTATAAGATTAATGTTAAATCCTGTATAAGCTCACGTACGAATATACCAGCTGAATGTACTTCAAGATACATGAGATAGATAGATAGATAGATAGATAACACTTTATTGTACTTAGGCGACATACAATTCAAAACATGAGCTACATTCAGCTTGATTACTTTCTTGATTACGAGTGTCACATCAAAGGTTCGAGCTGTTTCTCAGTTGTTTAGTCTCGTACTAAAAATAATGTGGTGATGAATTAAGCTAGCTATACCTGTCTGCGGTAACTCAGTGCCAGATGTGTCGGCAGTGCAATTGTAGATTTTATTTTATTCTGTCCCGTGGTTTATCTTCCCTTTTAAGACTATAAGGTAAGCAGTCAAAGTCTGTTTAACTATATAAATTTGTTTATGAAATGCAAAGGTGTGTCTCGTGTTCATGCCTAAACAGGTTTGTTAGCGAAAAGTATAACTGTTCAGTTTTTCAAGCAAAAATATTAACGTAAGTAGTAGTAGGACGATTTGATTTTTATTTGATGAATAATCTTTTTCCCTGATTCGTTTTGAAGGCGGTAATGCCATTAAATGTCTGCCGACACGATCACGAATCGTAGTAAATGTCATATCACATTCACAAACAAAAAAAAACGATTTTGCCTATTCTCGATAAAACACGATTCTATATGCAATATCCCTAACACATGAGGAATCACACAAATTTTGTTGTTTAAAAAAAAAGATTCTTATCTCTACTTTCAGTCCTATTAAACCCGAATCGCGGGGTATAAATCCTTTATCAGGATATGTGGGCATGAGTGCACTCTGAGATAACACATCTCTCAACTCATTGTGAACCTCCATTCACCTAGGTGTGGTTATTTCGATGCTTGGCCTTTCGTAACGGGCTACGAGTAATATAAAAGAGCAATGAACGCTTTGTTTAAATGTCGAAACGACACAAGTGGTCGTACAACGGCTGGGCACAGTATTGAGTCAAGTTTAAAAATAATTTGCTATTGTTACTACCGCTAACTGTTAAATAATCTTCTAACTACTAGTATGAAAGTATGTTCAACATATTTTGATTGTAGGCTAATTATGGCCTCCATATAATGAGACGTAGTCCGACTCAGCAGGTCGGTTGGCGCAGTGGTTGAGCGATCGACTGCTGCGCAGCATGTCGCGGGTTCGATTCCCGCACGGAAGAAATATTTGTACGACCTACAATATTTGTTCCGGATCTGAGTGTGTCCTATTTATAATATGTATGTTGTATTTACAAAAAAATAATTATTATATATGTAGTTTATCATCCATCTCGTTACCATAACACAAGCATTAAGTTGCTTAGCTTGGAACGAGATGGCGTTGTGTGAAATGTCAAAGGATATTTTATTTATTTATTTATGGGCTCAGTAATAGTAGTAATAAAGATTCCCAAGTTAGCCTCAGTAATTTAAATCTAGGAGAAATTCCTGTATTTGAATACGCACTTTCAGTACAGTTGAAGTGAACATTTGATTAGCAGTGTGATTAATAAATCTGGCGTAAAGAAACGAATGAATGTAGAATCGTCGTTGTCGTTTCAGCCCATGAATGACCCACTACTGAGTCGGTGCTCCTCCAAATTCATGGCGGGAAATTAGCCTACTGTGCCACGCTGGCAAGACGGGTGGGCACAGGGTTCGTATCACGTTTTCCTTCTCTTATGGCTAGGTGATTCGCCTCTTGCGTTCCCTTAGTCGCCTCTTACGACACCCTCGGATGGTATGGGTTGGTGACACAGCCTATTCTAAATCCGTCACCACACGGAATATGTAGTAATTAGTTTTTATTTCAATCACCTTCTCTTGTAAAGGGTACAACATTAACTATAGCCATAACGAATGTATCCAGTACTACATAAATGGTTGATGATCTGAGATACTTTCAACAAAATTTAAAAAAAAACCTTTTTTCTTAAAATAATGGTCCAAAAACATTGTGGAAGACAGGTTCTAAAGCTTGTAGGATAAATATATTTACTGTAGCTAGACAGCGAATTTCGTATGGTACACACCTTTTGTAATAAAAAAAAATTGATGACAATAACGTCTGATAAAAATTTATACACAGAACTACTCATTTCGTTAGGCTCTAAGCACTCACTTCAGATGGCTGTAGAGTTTTAGTTACACCTTGTGTATTATTTCCGACAGCACTTTTATAATAAATTATTACAAAAAGTACCCAATTGATTAATTTAATTGATGTACCGACAGGTAAAAAATAAATAAATACTCATCGCTATTATTAACGATTGCGCGTGAACTTATATATACTAATAAGTAAAATTGGAGTCATGAGTCTGCTTGTTCCGGCTAATCTCTGGAACGGCTGGACCGATTTTGACGGGACTTTCACTGATAGGTAGCTGATGAGATAAAGAGTTACTTAGGCTATTATTTTATAGTAGCTTATTATTATATTTTAGAGTAGCTTCGCCCCGCGGTGCTACCCGCGGTACGAAGATAAGTAAGCGCGGGTGAAACCGCGGGGCGCAGCTAGTATTTAATAAGTTGAAACAACTAGCCCTTCCTATAAGGTCTCTTTAAGGTTCTCTATCTCTCTCTCTCTCTGGTAGGAAAAATACGTTAAAGGCTTATATTAAAATTAAGGTTGACATATAAAACACTAGGATTTTACATTTAGTGTTTTCTTTTTCGTTCCATCTGATTAAAATGGAGCGGACGTGGTTATATTTCGAGTAATTTTATTGCAACCCATTAGTGACCCTCGTCGGACCCTCCGGCTATCGGTCTCGCTTTATTTTGGAAGTAAATTAGCTAAATTTGCCGTGTGGCCTATATCGGGCGGTCGGAAGTATCTCAGGTGAATGAAGTGAAAAATTTATCGCCTCAATGTCATCTAATGTGTTGTGTGATAGGATTATAAACGCCCGAATAAATTTATGAATTCACCCGTCTCACCCAGTTGGTGTATGATATTTACGATATCGTGATGTGCCTCTTGTCAGTTTGTGATGTCGTATTTATTGACGTTATCCGTATGTGGCAGTGTATTAAGGATTCCATTTCCAGAAATAAATTTAGGATTGTAACATTGCATAATAAAAAGCTCGTTGCTCTATTACGTTTATTGTCAGAATTCTTAAACATAGCGATTAGGCTAACGCTAGGGTAATCTCTTATTATTATTTAGGCAATCTATTATGCTTAAATAATATTAAGAGATTTTACCCATACCCCTAGTAAGGGTAAAATCGCGGAACATGTTCGTCCATTGGCGAACGCAACTCGCGGCCTGAAGCGGGGAGTCGAGGAGGGTCGTTGGTTTGACCTCGAAAAAAAAAGTTAAGGGTTCTGGTTTTGATAAAGTTTGGCCTTTTGATAGTCTTGAGGGCGTAAAATGAGAACAACCTTTATAACATATCCTACACAAGAGCAGGACTGACTTTAATATTAATTGACCTTTCTGAAATATTTCAATGTTTCAGAAATGTTTCAGAAATGAAATATTGTATCAGAAATCTAGTGGTTAGATGTGCCGCCTTTGGATCAACGGGTCTCGGGTTCGATTCCGGGGTCGGGCAAGTGTCTTTGTCTAAACCAGAGGCACTGGCTCGGAGTCTGGGTGTCATTTCTATCTATAATATGTATGTATTTACAAAAATATATATATATAAGTAGTTTATCATCCATCTCGTTACCATAACACAAGCATTAAGTTGCTTAGCTTGGGACGAGGTGGCGTTGTGTGAAATGTCCAAGGATATTTATTATTATTATTTTATTTATTCATATCAGATTTTTTAAATGTTGAATTCGTGTAGTTGTAAAAATTTATTAATTGAAAATTATTGTTAGAGCTGAAATAAAGACTTATTTTTTATGTGTGTGTGATTAATAATTTAATGTGAAATAATATTAAAAACGTATAATGAATTATGACACGACGAAAAACCTCCGATGTGAGGCACGCAGCAAGATATTATGTTAAGTCGATTGGACATCATTCAAGGTAATCTTGTACCTTATACCAACACTTTAATCAACAGATATCAACACTTTACTCAAAATAAAAAAAGACCAATTTTAATTAAAAAAAGCAAGAATAAGATCATAGATTTCTTTCAGTGAAAAGCAATGTAAAAAAGTGCGATGTAGAATAGTAATACCACAGTCCTTGCAGTGCAAACTTCGTACGAATATTTTTGTCTCTGTTTGTTTTGGTTTTTCACCCACGATTTCAATTTATGCTCGACAATGTTGATCTTAGACAGATAAATCTGGTCCGGAGGTCTCTACGTTATTTACATGTAGTGATTAATGCGTATGTAATTATAGTTTGTAACCGTGTTTTGGTTTAAGAGACCGCTCTAGCTTTCCAGTAATTCGACTAAAAACAGATTATTGTATATCATCGGGCAACGTTAATTTAAGAAGCCATTTTGAAGTGTTTGTCTCTTCTACTATCTACATAAATACATCAATGTGTCGTCGTTTCAGCCCATAATTGACCCACTACTGAGTCGGACCTGGTCCAAATTTGTGCAGGGAAATTAGCCTACTGGGCCTCATTGGCCGGATGGGTCGGCAGGGATAGTGTTGTGTGGTTAGCTGATCTGTTGCGGTGCTTTAATGGCCTTTTACGGTTGGTGACATTGTCTATTCGAATGTAACTGCTTTCGAAATTTCAATACTAATTTGTTTTTTGGGCTGAATAGTATAATTACTATACTATTCAGCCCAAAAATGACCCACTGCTGAGTCGGGCCTCCTCCAATTACATGGAGGATGGAATGGGGTGGTGACACTAAATCCGTCACCACACGGAAAGTGTACCTAATGTAATTCTTTCTTATGCACCCATTGTTGATTTTTAACTTCTTGCTCTCCTTTCTTCCAATTTAGAACTAGTATTTACTAGTATTTGTCTTATACCTCCACTAGTGACACAACCGGGAATTGTTTGTGTTGGAATCGACTTTACGTGTACCAGACAACAACCGGCTAAACCAGATGTTCCTTTAATTTACTTTGTTGCTGATCAATTGCATAACGCACTATCCGCCAAACTAAATGTAATTAGTATGGACATTTTATCAACCACTGAATCATTATGTCTTAGGTCATTTTTTAACTTATATATTACTAGCGACCCACCCCGGCTTCCCAGGGGTGCAATTATGCATGTATTATACATATAAACCTTCCTCTTGAATCACTATGTCTATTAAAAAAACCGCTTCAAAATCCGTTGTGTAGTTTTAAAGATTTAAGCATACATAGGGACGGACAGACGCCAGCGACTTTGTTTTATACTATGTAGTGATTTATTCATATTAAAAACCTTTTTTTAAATATTATCTAAGTATATAAAAATAATAACAGCCCTAGTGGCGGAATTTTTTTTAAGATGTCCAACGTGATTATCGTTATCTTTATGGTCTATGCAGTTACAATATTATTTTTAAAATATGGTCTCAACATTGTATATTAATTCCATCATTTAGCTAAATTCAGTCTTCCAATCATATTTCAAACTTGTCCCTGGTTTTGGCAGCTGAATGTTGACTCAGACATTAACTATAATATAATAACCAATTACACAAACCACAAACCTTGAATAGATTCAGAAAAATAAAGAAAAAAAAAAATTTTTTAAGTCCCGTCACAACTACTCTGTAATATATTTTTAACTAGCAACCCGTCCCGGCTTCGCACGAGTGCAATTATGCATTATAAATATTTAAGCATATATAGAGACGGACAGACGACAGCGACTTTGTTTTATACTATGTAGTGATTGTGATAGTGATTCCTACACATACACAAGATCTATCTTCTTCTATACGTCCAGGTTGACGAACAAAAAAACGTGCCAACGTGTACATACTTTTACATTTTGTCTGTGATAATACAAGTAGATCTAACAAGCGGCAGAGATTATCTGAAATATATATAGTCCTGACCCGAAAGACTTTATCATTGGTTCTAGAATTACTATCCATAGACACATGTGTCGTCTGTTTGACTAAAATAATTCTAAGACAGTGCATTTGTCTCCAGATTGGGTATTACAACATCTGGTAGGCCTCCCACACGGTGGACCGATGACCTGGATAAGGTCGCCGGAAATCGATGAATGCGGGCGGCCCAGGACCGGCCTTTGTGGAAATCCTTGGGGGAGGCCTAGGTCCAGCAGTGGACGTCTTTTGGCGGAAATGATGATGATGATATATAAACAGGCGCGTTAGTATAACTCTGTATCGTCTCTGAAAGTCAATATATGTCTTGCATTGTGCAGAGATTTGGCGCAAAGCCAACTACAGGAACGTACTTTATAGTAACCGGTATCACTTTTGATTTAATTGGTTTATTCACCTGATAGATTTACGTTGTGCGTGTGGTGACGGATTTAGAATACATATTGCCACCACCCCATTCCAGTCGGAGGTTGTCGTAAGAGCCGACTAAAGGAGATGACAAGTCCGATAACCTAGCCACAAGAAAAGGAAAACTTGATACGAAGCCCTGTGCCACCTGTCTGGCCAGCGAGGCACAGTAGGCTGATTTCCCTCCGTGTAACTGGAGGAGGCCCGACTCATCAGTGGGTCAATGGCTAATAGATTTGCGCAGATCTTTTTATTAAGATAATTTATGTTAACAGTGAAGGTTATTGATAATGTTTGTATTTTGTTAAAAGCTCCTTGTCTGAACGTAGTTGCTTAAGATAGTGCGAAGAGAGAATACCAAAGAATTACTAAAGGAAATACTTTATTTTTTTCTGTGAGTGTCGTGTCGATCCTATCTTAGCTATGTAAAGACTCTTATTACTTTTGTTTCAATAAATTGCATTATACATTATAAATAACCGAACTCTTCGAATCAAAAAATATTAGATTTCGTATTGTCTGTGATGACATTATGGTATAGACTCGTGATTGCTGACTCTGGGCTCCGTTAAAAGACTTAGTGTAAAGGGTAATCGGGAGGGCTATTTTTGATATGCACGAAGTATCCCTGCGACATCAGATTAAGTCAGAAATTAGAAGATGCGCAGGAGAACCAGGGCTAAAAGACATAGTTCGCAAGATTGCAGCGGTAGGCCAGATAGTGCAGAGGCAGTGAGCAGGACATACAGCTCGCTGGGGTACCGCCCACCTGAAAGTGCAAGGCTGGTAGGAGTTTTACACGATGGACCGACGACTTGGTTAAGACCTCGGTAATCCAATGAATGCGGGCTTAAGACCGACCTCTCTGTGAATCTGTAGGCCAATGTTCAGCAGTGGATTTTTGGCTGTGAACTTATTCTCTCATTTTTTAACCCCCGACGCAAAAAGAGGGGTGTTAATAGTTTGACGTATCTGTCTGTGGCTCCGTAGCTCGCGAACGGATGAAGCGATTTCAATATAGTTCTTTTTTGTATGAAAGGTGAGTTAC
Organism: Clostera curtula; assembly: GCA_905475355.2. Lineage (NCBI taxonomy): Eukaryota > Metazoa > Arthropoda > Insecta > Lepidoptera > Notodontidae > Clostera > Clostera curtula. Next base: position 9,164,695 of record FR997797.1, on the reverse strand, counting down.
GGGCGGCTGTTCTTAGACATGTTTGATCAAAGTCGGTTGAGCCGTTTAAAGGTTATGACGGGTGAAAGTGGGGAAGAATAACCGAATGTCTGCAAATATAATCGAGTGGGGACTCAAATGAAAGCGCATCACGTGCAATTTAACAAAATCTACATTATAATATATACAAAAAGTATAAAATAAAAATAAAATTAAAAAAAATAAAAATCCCCCGACACAATAACCTTGAAAAAGTAAAAAATAAATACATCGCGTTGGGGGACCAGGGGTCAGGTAATAAATAAGTGGGAGCGGTCCCCCAACGCGATGTTTTATTTTTTACTTTTTAAAGGTTATTGCGTCGGGGGATTCTTATTTTTTTAAATTTATTAGCCTGTAAATATTTCTGCTAGAATATTGCGTTCAGACCAGACAGGCCCTCCAACTACATGGAAGGTAATTAGACTGGCCATACGGGTTAACACAGGGTTTTGTTTCAGGTTTCCCTTCTCTTGTGGCTAGGTTTTCGGTCTTAATTCTGTCGGCTCTTGTGACACTCTTAGGCTGGAATGGGGTGGTGACGCTATAAATTCTTAATCCGTCACCCCACGGACACGTCAGCCAAATAGGCCGGTGATAATGTATATGCGCCCTTTTTTGTAGCTTATACTTTTATATTACTGTTGTCAATCATGATGTTCTTTATTTGAATAAACGATGGTTTCCTAGTAACTGCGTTGTACCAGGTGTAAGATTTCATTTTAAACTTCCTGTTACGCATTTCCTTCTAGAAAACAATATCAAGGAACAATAAATAGTCTTTTTCATGTTTAAGCGACCAGCTTTCGTATACACGATGTTAAATTCAAATTCAAAACTCATTTAATCAAGTTGGCTCATTAGAGCTCTTTTGAAAAGTCAAACAATAAAATAAAATTTGAAATTTACCATCTACCTCTCTACATTTAACTTTATAGTTAAAAACAGTAAATAATGTAATAGATCACAATGGAAAGTAAAGATTTTAATAAACACTTCAATTTGCCCGTTGTACATACGCGCAAAGTGTAAATTCCACGTGCAGGCAAATCAAAGCGAGTGCCTCTTGGTCCTTTTCAATGGCGACGGCGTCTTTGAAATACGGGTACTGTGACGTATATTTAAAAAAAAATCTCGGATGAGAATAATTTTTCTTTTCTTTTCTTTTCGAATTTCCATATAGGTAGAGTAGTCATTTAATCCGCAGAGATTTTTAATTGCAAATATCATGGAGAGGGCCATTTACCTATAAAAAATATTATCTCATGTTATCTTCCATCTCTTAGTTATTTATAATAATACTTCATAAGATTACTTGTATATTTATAAGTGTAGAATATCCAGCAGTTGAGATTTTATTTCGACGCTATTTTCTTTTCCAAGAAAGGGTAGAGCCTAAGTAAAGCTTGTCATCACTATGACAGGAAAATAATACTCCGTACTACATTTCATATCTAACTTACCTAGGAACGAAAGAAGAGAGAATCCATTGTAGAAATATTCCTGTCACTTACATACAATGTCGATTCATTTTACACGTCCTTCACGTAAGATTATCTTATATATATTTTTTACTTCCTCCGTAGCATGTAAATTTATTTCAAATTATTTCTAGAAAACCCCAAATCTAAACAAACCTATTCGCGTATTGCCAGTGCCCGACTACAGCTGCTCCTGCATAGTTTATAAACACTATTGTACAAATTTAAACCGATTTTTATTGCCACCGAAAAAGTAAGCCAATTAATGAGCAATGACTCAAGGCACAAAATAGTTAGGCTCAGAAATCAATCTACATACGCGCGCTTGAGAAATGCGCACATCTAATCATATAGCTCACCGACACGATATCTCGGCACGTTTGGGAACAGCATGAGCGCGAGTTTCATTCGCTTCAGACACGCGGTTTTTTTTTCAAAGATGGAGCAAAACTGCGATTTTAACTATTCAGTTTATGGATGTTTCATTCATAACAATCAATCAAATACACGTGCCACCTCATGAAAACCAGATGGATGCTAAACGCCAGCCGGGTTATGTAGGACTCCGAGGCGCGATAAGCTAATAATTGCGCCCCAACCTACCCACTAAAACCAACGGTATACCTCGACAGGGCCTCGTGTTCCACTCCTTGACAGGGCCTTGGCCCGCTTGTATAAGCGGGCCCCACGCTTACGCTCCCCAACTCATCGAGAGGCACGTACGGGATATTGCACGTGCCCGCCTGCCTGGCCGCCATTCTGCAGCTAGCGGTGGCAGCCATGGCCGCCCTCCCGCTGCTAGCGGCAGCAGCCATGGCCTGCCTGTACGGTGGTAGTTTAAGCTCTCGAAGTAACTCTGAGGACAGAGGAGTCTCCGGAGCCAAAAACTACCACACCTCTGTGTGCCGCTCTTCATCTGACTCTAAGCCGGTATGGCCCCAACGGATCCTAAAGGCGCGCAACACCTTCTCTGCTGCAGGGCTGTGGCTGCAGGGCCGAGGGGGAAACTTGGATAACACTTTTTTTTTTTACGTCGTAGATCCGCATGGATACCCGGCCGTTGGAAACTGGCCCGGGTATGTGGGACTCCGGGGCGCGTAGAGATGGTGAATTGCGTCCCGACCTACCCACTAAAACCGACGGCGATCCTCGACTGCCCAAACCAGGGCCACGGGATTCACTCCCATGACGGGAGCATGCTCCGTGACCCTGGGGGCCTTGGCCCGCCTCTTATAAAGCTAGTGGAGCCCCATGCTCCAAGGCGGCCCCCTCCGATTATAGGGGGGGGGGGGGGGAATAACCCTAGCGCGATCGCCGAGCGTAGGTAAGAAGAGTGTGATATATACAAAAGCTTGACTTCTGTACTAATTATTTTGTGCTCAAGGCTTGTCTTGTTTTCCTAAGTCTGGCACCTCGCCAGCCTTATAGCATCAGTTTCTAATTAATAGGAATCCCGAGGGAGGTCGACTCCTTTTGAATGAGACTATTATAATCAAGGTGTTAGTAATTCCATTAAACGATGAAGGGTAATCGTGTTGTGTGACCAGCTTAGCTATCAGACGAGGAACTTAATAACGTGATAGTGATCAAAGTAGAAAATAATATTATAGGGCTAGGTATTTTGGCCAAATTAAAAAAATATTATAAATTTATATCATATAAAATTTATATCAACTTTTGGTCATCAATAGTGGCACGAATGCATCGTTGGCCTAGGGGCTAGATGTGCCGCCTTTGGATCAACTGGTCCCGGGTTCGATTCCGGGGTCGGGCAAGTGTCTTTGTCTAAACCAGAGACACTCGCTCTGAGGGAGTGAGCAGAGGTTTCGTTTTAAATAAATGGTTCGTAAATGTATGGTTTTTGCCTTCAATATCTATTGTCCTAAATAATTATCTGTCGTTAAACTTTTTCGTTTGTTCTTAATATTTATCTAATATACATATTTACTTCTCTTTTACTTAATTAAAATTATTTTGATAAAGAATCTGGCAATTTTTGATGCGACTACCATACAGTGGTTACACGTAGAGCTATCGACCATCATGTAAATAACCATGTAATATGCCTTAAGTCTTATATTCTTTGTTGTTAGATAATGTGTTTTATAGTATTAATTTATCAACCCTTTACTTCCCGAAGGTTTGTAGTACCTCAGATAAAAGAAAAACTAATTTATACACCAATAAACCCGCGCTACGGAAACTCTTCGCATATTTTCAGCCTAATAAATCATAGATGTAGTTTAATTTTGGTTAACTCGTCTACGTTGTAAAACTGGATTTAGTTTAGCAGATGTTAACAGTGAGTTTCTGATAAACGTTTGAATTATCAAGCGATCAAGGTTAGACGGTGGCTGGATGTCAGAAAGCGCGCGCGCACAGATTTGTGATCCTGGCTTGTTTATAGCCTTAGTAGTGATTACAGTGATTAACTTTAAAGTAAATTAATATTAGTCTGCTTATTTATTAAGGTCACACCGGATATCTGTTAAAATGAGCAAGTTTTAGGGCTCTACCGGTATAGTACTACTCGGCCCATGAATGACCCATCACTCCTCGGGTGTGATGGGTCATTCATCGGGCCTCCTCCCATCACAGGGATAATAATTAGCCTACTGTGCCACGCTGGCCAGACGGGTTGACATTGGGTTTCGTTTCAAGTTTTCCTTCTCTTGCGGCTAGGTTATCAGCCGTCATGTCGGCTGTTACGACACCTTTAGGATGCAATGGTATGCTGACTCTTTGTATTCTAAATTCAATCAAACACAAAATACATACAACTACATAAAAGCAGAATTCATAAACAGAATACAGAATTCATTTCTCTTTTGTACAGCTATAAGGGGATCCCGCCATATATTGATCTCATCATCATTATTTCAGCCAAAAGACGTCCTCTGCTGGACATAGGCCTCTCCCTAGGATTTCCACGACGGGAAAAGGAAAACTTGAAAGGTTTCCTTTCTCTGGTTTCTTTTTTTACGTATTTCCTAGTTTGTATTGGTCCTCCTGCTCCTCCTCCTAAATTCCTACTAAATTTAACCTACCGTGGCACTGGTAGATAAACAGAGCCTGGCCGGATTTTTATAAAAACAAAATGCTGGCTCAGCGGTTTGAGATTACCCAGATCACATAGACGGACAATTACGTGATATATGAGCCACTTTCATAATATGCAGAACGCAGTTAATACCTATGTTACGAACGGACACTTATTTTTTGATGTTCACAATTAAACGTTTTATTTGTTTCCAGTGTATCGCAACAAAAACATAATTATTAGTAGCTTTTGTTTTTACTATCCTGAGGTATCGTGTTTACTATTAGTTTCCTAACAAGCGTGGTCAGTTTCCTTTTTTGCTATCGAATTTCTAAACAATCTGGACACAACCATAACAAATAGCTTCCAAATTAGATCCTACAATCAACAAGCAATGAATTAAAAACATTTAGATTTTACTTGGATACACGCGTCATTTTAGAGGGTATTCTTTATAACAAAGTCTTGTATCGTGATATTATGACTAAACAATGATGACAGTTACTGAGGCAGGTTTCTGCAACTAAACTAATACACTCTCCCAAAGCATAGGTAAATTCTTTGGGAGCATATAACCGTCAAATATGTGACGATATTTCAATCAAAGACATACTTACGCAATAATTGCCTGTGCGAGATAGAATCTAAATGAGGGCATCAAAGGCAAAACTATTTATGTACTCAGTGACAGTCTCCAGACTTAACGAGCTGGGTAAAGATTATAATAGTGAAGCCCGTCTGAAGGGCCATGAAGGAATAGAAGACAATGATAAAGTAGATGAAATCGCTAGGATGAGCGCTTCTATAGCCCTTTGTCAAATTATCAAGGAGCACTACCAAAATGGTGTTAAAGGAGTATTCTTTAAAGATGCATATTAATATTGGGCGTCTAGAACAGCAATGCGGCACTCAAAGAAGTTTTTAGGTTCGACAAAAGTTGGCATTTATAACAAACTCTGCAATTCCCAATGACACCAGGTAAGGAGTCTGATAGGTGCAGCTCTGGTTGCCTAACCAAGTATAATTTTATTAGATCGTATAAATAAAAGATTCATCATCGTAATTTAAAAAGAACTGGTAATGAGCCACCCGCATATAACCAGCATGTGGGAGGTCAAATACATGGTCGTAACTCGAACCTTTCTGCCTCATCAACCGTTAGCCCTGCGAGCCAGCCTGCCCACTGCCACGTAAATTAAAATATTACATTAATCATCAGCCCGTTGTTGGACTGTTGGATGTCCACTGTTGGACAGAGGCCTCTGCCAAGCTGCATCCAGTCGCCTGTCCAGCTTTGTGCATCCAGCAGACTGGATTACATTGCTTTAAATATTTGTCTAAATCAGAATTAAGGGCACATGTCTTAAATGTCTACGACACAGTTTTAGGTCTCTTTCACAAGCCGGCTATCAACTATACCAAGTTTAGACCAACACTTTCGCAGTTTGGAAATACTCGCTTTATCCCTGTTAGGTCTGCAGTGAACAAAGCATGCAGTTAGTCGCACTTGGACCGGTGAATGAAATTGCAAATTGAATTTCCGCTGCAGCTCGTATTCGTAAAACTAACAGCATTTCACCTCGACATTTACCATGTCCGTGCTTTGTACGCTTTTTTAACGTCAAAAATCCTTATTGATTCGCGGCCGTTGGCGACTAGGGGCCATATAGGACTACTACCACTACTCAGCGCAGACCTGACCCACTGCTGAGTCGGGTCACCTCCAATTACATGGAGGGTAATTAGTCTACTGTGCCACGCTGGCCAGACGGGTTGGCACAAGGTTTCGTATCAAGTTTTCCTTCTCTTGCGGCTAGGTTTTCAGCCTTGTCAATTCCTTTTGTCGGCTCTTACGAGACCCTTAAGATCGAATGGGATGGTGACACAATGTATTATAAATCTGCATATAGGATCTGGACTACCTACTAAAACTAAAGGCATCCATCGACTACCAGGGCCAGGTTTTGCTCTCCAACGAGGGAAAACGCTCCGCAGCCCTGCACGCTTTGAAGAGGATCTCTGGATCCCAGGAAGAGGAACGTACGGGATGGTGGCATCTGATCCAAGGATCCTGGCAGTCAGAATTAAGATTTAGTAAAGTCTGGCTCTACTAAGTTACCGATCCAACAATCGGTATCCATCATATTTCTATTTAAAAGCCTTTACTTAACCTTTAAATTACTGTTGAAAAATTCAAGTCATTAGCGGAACAAGCACTCTACCAATTTACAAATTAAATTGTCCATCCTTTTGCTCTCTCGAATACGTAAAGCGAACTAGTAAAGTAAGGTCCACACTTGTTAATCTGGGCTGTGTGCAATTTCTCTTTGCCCACGCAATACCACACTTGACACGGAGTGTTTATACCCGGACCACTGTAAGTACGCTACTATGAAATATACATTTTATAGTGCAATTACGCTAATGGAACGAAATATGTATGATGAGTGTAATGAATGACCAATTAAATATGCATCTGTATTTTGTGTTACTATTTACCTTAAATTTACCGTGTGGTGGCGGATTTAGAATACATAGTGTTACCACCCCATTCCATTCCGAGGGTGACGTAAGAACCGATAGAAGGAAATTACAAGGCTAGCCGCAAGATAATGAAAACCTTATACGAAACCATTCGCCAGTCCCTCTGGCCAGAGTGGCACAGGTAGTGGTAGGCTAATTATCCTCCGTGTAGCTGGAGAAGATCTCAGCTGTGGGTCATTTAAAGGCAGGTCATATCTGGCACATTTCTAGCTTAGTAAAACATTGACAATTTGGCTATAAAAACTAGATTCCGTCGTTAAAAAATATGAGAAAATTTTGCATTAGGTTCATGCGGTCATTTATTAAGATTTCATTCAGTTATGTTTATATTTGATAAATGTATTCGGATGCAGAATATCGATATAATACATATAACTTTAGCTACATAGTTCGTATAATTTATGTGATAAATAAATTTGAAGTAAAATAATATAATTATGAAAAATAACGCAATCGTCATAACGTAATCAGTAAAAATGTAATTGATAAAAGTACTAACCGTAAAGAAGCTTTCTATAACCTGTAATTAAATAAACTATACAAAGTACTTGCCAATTTACAAAACGGCGCGAATTCCTATTTTGCAAATCCTTAAAATTATTGCGTACTACACGATGTTAATTGGAAATTGGAATAGCAATTATTTAGTTTGTTATTTCCAAAAGACAAAACACTAATTTAGTGGGATGTAATATAAATACGAAACGTAAACAAGTTGTCAACGATTATGAGACAGCCTCAATAATAGCAAATAAGGAAAGTATTTCCATCATATCAGATGTTCACTTTAGTAGATGGAGGGATTGTAGGAGTTAGGAGTTGTGTGTGAAAGGTGTGAATGTAGGCATGACGACTGATAGGTGTGTGTGGAGACTACCACCTAGTGTGGGACAGGGACCGTAAGATGATAATGGTATTTATATATATGACGATTTAGAGTTTTGCGATGAAACCTACGTAAATAAAGTTCCGTTTGAGTTTGAGTGTGGGGAGACTAACACACTAATTTTTATCACTTTACACCATCTAACACTACACAAATTCTCTGTTCAGCTACATCGTCTATATCCTACATAATCCTACTGGGCACGAAAAGCCGTGGGCAGTCGATGCTCGTCGTTTGTGATTGGAAAACCAACTGTCATTTATCCTTTCCCAATGTTTTTGTTTCAAGTTTTCCTTCTTTTGCGGCTAGGTCTTGGACTTGTCATTTGCTTTTGTCGGCTATTACGAACTTTTTTAAAACGCGGAATAGGGTGGTGACACTAGGTAATCTAAATGGTGACGCCACACGGAAAACTTGTCTTAATTGTATATATATTTGTAAAAGTTACAAGTGTATGTTTTACCCGTGTGGGGACGCGACAGAATATTACACTTCCCCACCGCACGCTGGGAAAAACACGTGTTGTAAAAGTCAACAAAACCCAGCACGCTTGGTGGTAGGATCTAATGGTCCGCCCGGCTAGATACCAACCACCCTCAAAACGTCTTAATTATTATATATATATATTTGTAAAAGGATATATATTTGTAAAAGTTACAAGTGTATGTTTTACCCGTGTGGGGACGGGACAGAATATTACACTTCCCCACAGCATGCTGGGAAAAACACGTGTTGTTAACACTCTCACATCTAAGTCCGGCGCCAAGCTGTCTTACTGTGTTCCGTCGTGTGTATGTGCGAGCCGGTGCCCGACAGGGAATCCGTCTTAGACCCTGGCTTCGCTTTCCATCCTGCAAGCCTAGGGTCAAAGGCATTCAAGTAACTCATAAAAAAAAAGAGTTCAAGTAAATTTTACAGCAGACCAATAACATTAGGACATTCATTAGGACAAAAACATTCTATGCAATATTTTTTTTCTTTTAAAAAAAACGAATCCCCTGCTCTAGTTATATGCTCACCTACATCGCGGGGGCAGTTTACAAACATGTAATTCACGAGCACAAATTGCAGTCAGACTCTTGCGAAGAGAATTGCCTCTGGTTTAGACAAAGACACTTGCCTGACCCCGGAATCTAACCCGGGACCCGTTGATCCAAAGGCGAATTGTCCCTACTAAAGTCATGATTCCTATCAATATCAAAATACCATTATTTCCGCTACTACCCATACATTACCACAACCGAACGAATATGTGAGCACACGTGTCGTACAACGGTGGGACCGCATATAAATTTTGCGCTCGATTGTGCACGGGATGACATGCGATGCGAGTTATGAAAATTCCTAGCTCGCATTTACTCGTATATCACACATCGCGTATACGCCTAATTGTAATCAGCGCGAAGTGTTCGCAGTGATATATTGCCCAAGTTGTGCGGAGCCGCGACGTGGCGGCAACTTGTATTGTTGAAATCTATTGTGTGCCCACATTGTATCTTTTGTGGGGATACGGGATATTTTCACTTACAGTCAGGAAATAATATATCAGGGTGACATGACTGCCTTAATGGTCTAGGGGTTTGTTGGACACGCCTTTGGATCACGGATCCACGGTTCGAATATTTTGCTATCATAATTTCAGCCACAAGACGTCCATTGGCCTCCAAGATTTCCACGAAGGCCGGTCCTGAGCCGCCGGCATCCATCGCTTTCCGGTGACCTTAACCAGGTCGCCGGGCCTACCAGCACTGCGCTTTCCGGAACGCGATCACCCCTCGAGGAATTTTCTGCCCCATCGGCGTCAGTCCCGCGAGCTAAGTGCCCATTTCAGTTTGGCAATCCTGTGGGCTATGTCGGTAACTCTAATGCTATCAATATTTTGCATAGCAAACTATTTAACTTGTCGTTAAAGTCGTCGATAGGGTAATTTAAGCGGGAAAATACTTCGTGAGTCTCAGTATTTGTTCAGGTTTGTGTCACGTGTATCTGACAGTAATTACTGTGAAGGTTTTTGAACGCGATATTGGAAGCGGATAAATGTATTTATGGAATGATCGGTTTACGAGTGTATAAAATAACAATTACCACATTTACTTATGAAAAAAATGTAGCATGTGAACCATGAAGGACATAAAACAACTTGTGGTGAACTGTCCGTATGGTGATGGATTTAGAATACATCGTGTCATGGCCCCATTCCATCCACAGGGTGTCGTATGAGCCGACAAAAGGCAATTACAAGACCGAAAACCTAGCCACAAGAGAAGGAAATCTTGATACGAAACCTTGTACCAACCCGTCTGGCCAGCGTGGGTCCATATAATTGCAGGAGACCCGACTCAGCAGAGACGGCCTTCTGATGTGCTGAATAGTAGTAATCGTAGATTTCGCATTAAAGATGAAAGTAAGTGAGCAAAAAGTTTCTATGAAATTATCAAAATATTCAATTACTGGTCAAAGAATACATTTATGTGTATAGGAAATCGTAGCGCTTAGTCTTTATAACAGCAATTATTTTTAAAATTGTGTTTATCTGTCTGCCAGTTTCATTCTATGTTTATAAACGAATCACGCAAAGTCTCTTAAATTTATATGTAGGGTTACAGTTGCTGTAGATAATTAAATAAAATACTAACAGCGATACCAGTGCCTACTCTAATTCTTAGCATAGTAACATCCTGTAGATACCAGTAAAATGATTTGATCAAGATTAAAAGTATAATTTAATCTTCTTCTTCTTTAATTTTATCTTCTTTAAAAATAACGAAATCCGTGTACTAGCTACTACTGAAATTCACGAACAGAAATGACACCCAGACTCAGAGCAAGTGCCTCTTATTCAGACAAATTTAAAATTAGCACGACTCCGGTATCGATCCGGGGTCCAGTTGATCCAAACACGCCACATCCAACCCCTTTATTTACATTGGAAATCCTCATGGATACCCGACCGCTAACCTCCAGCCGGGTTATGTGGGAGTCCGAGGCGCGGAAATATGGTAATTGCAACATACCCACGAAAACAAAAGGTGTCCCTCGTCTGCCCCAAACTGGGCCACGGGTTTCACTCCCCAGTGTGGAGCATGGTTCGCGACCCTGATGGGCCCCACGCTTAGATGGGGGGCTCTGGTCACTCCTCAGCCCATCGAGAGGTACGTACGGGACATTGCGCATCCCTGGCCGCCCCTCCGAAGCTAGCGGCAGCCCTGGCCCGCCTTTTTTTATTTTTGCATTTGATGCTTGCTTCAATGTATCTCTCCCTTCTCCCTTTTGTATGATAAACTTTTGAATACAAATTAAGTTTAACTATTGAAAACTTCATTCATTATCCAACTAATTACCGCTCGGTTCTTATTGTCTTTAGTACCTTGTATTTGCATAATCAATTGTTGTATAAAAGAACCAGCTAGATATTATGACTGTTATGGAATTTTATTATCTCAGCTTCTAGAAGTTTGCAGTTTCACAAGGGACTAAGAATTAAGCGTTAGCAATAAAACTGAATTTTATAACCTAAGAAAGAGGCCATAAACAATTATGCTATTTCTGAACAAAATAAACATGTTGAAACGACACTAGTATTTGTTTGTGAGTACATTTATTTTTCAAATACAATTTGTCTTTGTGGTGACAAATATATAATAAAAACCAGAAGCAATTCTATCCTGAGGGCCGCAAGGGAAGTAAATCTAAATTCAAACTTATTGCGTTTTTAATTCTATTATTTTACAATCGGCTCTTAACGATGGTAGTAATCAAGCACTAAAGCACTAAAAAACATGTTATGTTATTACGTTTTTGGAATCTACTGTCTAGTAATCTTAAGCTCCGTGAACTTAGCAAAGCGCTGAGTGAGAGTATTGCAAATACCGGCCACCAGACAACTCGAGGGCAGATCAGATTACCAGTGACCAAGAACGTTATAACATGATGAAACGTCGGGAAAAATGCGTATTGCATTAAGATTACTATTGATAGACCCGAATATAAAATAATGACGATGTATTTGTCATTTATTTTTTTTATACAATATTGAGATATCTATACTTAATATATAAAGCTGCAGAGTTTGTTTGTTTGAACGCGCTAATCTCAGGAACTACTGGACCGATTTCAAAAAATCTTTCAGTGTTAGATAGTCTATTTATCGAGGAAGGTTATAGGCTATATTTTATTTTCAAAAGAATTAGGGATCCGTATGAAAATTGCGATTTTGTAAACCAAGGTGTAAAATCGAAAACCTATTTATGCGTGCGCTGCAAAAACTATTGACAATAGAACAAAATGATGTACTACGGGTTTGTAGGTCTTATAAAGATCTACCAAGATAAAAAAGTCCGCGAGAGCACATGTCTAACTATCATAGTTTAGTCACAATAACCGATTTTATATTCATAAAAAATATGCACGGGTTCGAAGCCCACGCGGGCGAAGCCGCGCACAAAAGCTAGTTGTGAATATCGTGTGTGAATATTGTGAGCTGCAATCAAATTATTTTCTTTCTTTCTTTCTTTCTTTATCTTGGGAGGGAATAACTACCCGTGTGGTGAGTGGTGATTGATTAGAATAAATAGTGTTCTTCAGTTAGTTTTTCTAAATTAATTAGTTAAAAAATACCGAGATTTGGTAGAAAATAAAAAAACTGGGTACTGAGGTCCTGAACTGCAGTCAAGTATAAGGAAGTGTTTACAAATAGTCGACTCACTGGATTCATGACTTATAATTTCATTTTTAATTATTCTTTTTTTTATTATAAAATTCATATTTCAGTTGAGCGCCTTTCGGAACCAAACGAAACTAATTATAAGATAACGGTTATTGTAATATGGCGTTTAAAAAAAGAGACAAGCCCACCGAGTTTCTTCCTCCAGGTCTTCTCGGTTGGTGCCGCGTTCCGACCTGGTAGTAGTATTTTATAAGTGATGTATCCGATGACGATTGTGAACGCCATAATTGGTTTATACAATAAAGCATTTTTCTATTCTATTCTATTCTAATACGTTAGCCGAAATATAAAATACGTAAGGCGATATTTTTACGGTCAGCTGGAAACTGTACCTACTTATGCATCCACTGTTTGTCAATGGCGAAAATATGATAAGTATCTTTATTGTGTAGAGACTGTAAACGTTATCAGAATTGTTTTCGGTGATAAGACATGTTTCCACCTCATTACTTAAGTACCTAACTACAGTTTATGAATCATGACTGACATTTAAATCCGGAATTATATGGATTTGTAACACAAACACATGATTTCATACATTAAATATTATGTTGTTTCAAATGTTTTTGAATATAGATGTAATACATTTTAAACAACACGATATTTAATTTATTATATACTAGCGACTCGCCCCGGATTCGCACGGGTGCAATTATGCATGTATTATACATATAAATCTTCCTCTTGAATCACGCTATCTATTAAAAAAAACCGCTTCAAAACTTTGTTTTTATACTATGTAGTGATAGTATTTTACATACTTTTAATATGGTGACTTAAATTACTAAATCATTATCATTATCAGCATTTCAGCCAAAAAACGTCCACTGCTAGACATAGGCCCAAGGATCTCCACAAAGGCCGGTCCTGGGCAACCCGAATCCATCGTTTTCCGGCGACCTTAACTAGGTCGTCGGTCCACCGTGTAGAAGGCCTACCAGCACTGCGCCTTCCGGAACGCGGTCGCCACTCGCGGTCTTATCTGCCCCATCAGGCGTCGGTCCTGGGAGCTATGTGCCCTGCCCAGTGCCACTTATGTTTGGCAATCCCTGGTTTGCCTGCGTATCATCTCATTGCTGATTCGCTCTCGCAGGCAAACTAAATAAGTAAATAAAACTACAACATTTAAAAAAGTTATTGTTACTAGTTTCTTGGTGATTTTTATAAAATCAATTTAATCATCAGGACGTAACGTTTTTGGTCTTTAATTATGACACAAGTCTAAATCGCGGGAATATTTTGAAGGGAATTCATGTTGGACTATAATATTAAGAAACTTTATACCGATTTATCGGAGAAATATAAACATTGTGACCAGCAAGCGAGGGCATGTCATCGCGGCCAGGCGTGGAGTCCAGAGCTGCCACCACAACTGAGCGATGCATGGATCGGCGCTTCTACATTCAGCGCTTGACGGAGGCACGAGTAATGTTCCGCACGTGCCTCTCTGAAGAGTCGGCGAGTGTCCAGAGCTTCCCAACCAAGCGTGTCGCCCGCTGACAAGGCTCATCAGGGACGCGGGACATGTTCCCCCATTGGTGGGTGACACCGTTGGTTTTGGCGGGTGGGTTGGTATGCATTTATCATCTGCTGCTTAGTATTAAGTACTTAGCAATCGGGTATTCATGAGAATTTTCAACGTAAAGAAAGTTTATTATATTAAGATTGATTGATGAACGATCGAAATGGAAACACATACTTAGAGAAACAAAAACTTCGAACAGTACGCGTTGCTAGTGTTGAATTATGTAACCGATACGTGGTCCTTCATAATAGGGCTATACGCCCGCTGAGAATCACAGAATATGCGATGTAGACTTTGTGTGTTAGAATCAGAAATGAAGAAATCCGCAGAAGATCCAGAGCGACCGGTATAGCTCGAAGGATTTCACAGTTGAAGTGGCAATGGGCAGGCCACCCGAAGAACGGATGGACGGTGGGACAAGAAAGTCCGAGAGTAGCGATCACGTGTCGTAAAGCATGGGAAAACCACCGACTACCTGGATGGACGACTTTGTAAAGGTCATCAATAGTTGCTTCAGCAGCGTCGGCGATAGCTTAGAAACAAAAACGCGTTCATATATCGCTTATCACATTAAAATATATTTAAAAAGTACATCAATTTCTTTATCTCTATTTATCTTACGATAACTATTGCAACCCAAGTTTGAATAGATTAAAATAATACATTACTAACAACGATAAATCTTGCTTGCTTGGCATTTATAATTCCTTTTTTACAGTATTTTTTTGTTAAAATAAGTAGTTACCTATATTAATTTTATAACATTTGGGTTCAAAATAAAAAGTATCTATAGACTGAGAAAGTTTGAATATGCGATGTATGTATGTCCGTGTAGTGACGGATTATTAATGCATAGTCTCCACCCCATTCAAAATTCAAGGCCGAAAACCGAGCAAGAGAAGGAAAACTTGATCATAAACCAAATCGTCTGACCAGAGTGGCACAGTATGCTAATTACCCCTCCATGTAATTGCACGAGGCCGGATTTAGCAGTGGGTCTTGTATGGGTTGAGTGGTAGAAGTAATATTCTAAGTAGGTATCCTTTATACATTCTTATAGATGCCCGAGAACAGCCAGAGTATGTGCAAGTTTTTGTTTTTTTTTAAAACGAAACAGTTTACAAACATGTAATTCACGAGCACAAATGACACCCAGACTCCGAGCAAGTGCCTCTGGTTTAGACAAAGACACTTGCCCGACCCCGGAATCGAACCCGGGACCCGTTGATCCAAAGGCGGCACATCTAACCCCTAGACCAACGAGGCAGTCTAGAAGGCGAAGTAGATCCCTACTATTAGTATTTTTTTTACATATGTATAAGGCAGGTTAATCATGTTGTAGTTTCGAGCAACTACCACATGTTGCACGTGCATTTTCTTTGACTGATGTATTACCACTCACACATGCATAGGTATATCTAAAAGCCACAATTCCGAGGGAAATAAAGTTATTTCACGTAAATCACGCACGCTAACCGTAAATATTTCTAGGAAACTCGTAAGTTGTAATATAAACTAATATTACCGGCCGGCCATGCTGTTTTATGATTGCGATATTTTGGTGAAAGTATTTCAGCTGCGGTAACCCCAGCTTTGTTAGAACAAACAAACTGACTTAATTTATAGTCAAATGGGTTTCATTAAAGGAAAACAGAAGACACCGCTTGGCACAATTCCACGTGTACCTGTGTGTATGTTTTACTATCTTGATAGTACACAAATACGACGTAAAACCGGGACAAAATAATTCTCGTCCCACAAATGACCGCCCATCTGATAGAACTAGCCCAGTCTGCCACGTAAACGGGTTGACATCTATCAAGTCCTTTCAGTCTCTCGATACCGTAAGTATAGCATGGGATAATTGTTATACATCTAAATCATCGTCATCTACTTCTCCTAGTACACAGCCCATGACCCATTGCTGAGTCGGGCCTCCTCCAATTGCACGGGGAGTAATTAACCTACTGTGCCACGCTGGCCATACAGGTTGGCACAGGGTTTCGTATCAATCCCGGGGCGGGGTACGGGGATGTCTCGCCTCACTCGGGATCTGAGGGTAGCAACGTCTTGCCGGGTGCTCACGGCAGGCCGTCGAGTGCTCGTAAGGAGCCAGAGGAGAGGAGGAGGGCCTCCTCGTCTGCGGCGGCGTGCGAGTTGGAGCACCCCGGGGAGTTTTAGTGGGTAGGCCCCCACTATGGGGGAGAGCCCCACACTGCCCTCGCTGGCCATCCCCGTGGCCGGCGAGGAAGTCCATAAAGGATATTAACCCGGGCGAACAAAAAAAAATGGGTTTCGTATCAAGTTACCTTTGTCTCATGGCTAGGTTTTGTCGGCTCGTACAACACCTCTAGGATGGAATGGCGTGGTGACACTATTTTAAATCCATCGCCACACGGATGAATAATCATAATTATTTATTCAGCGTCATAGTGCTCATATCATTAGTTTTCATCGAGGAGCGTCTAGACCAAACAAGAATACACGTTCTTTTTTTACATATAGATAAAGAAAGATTACACTATGGGCTCCATCAGAAGGCTCAAAGTCACCCAAAGGGCAATGGAGAGGGCTATGCTCGGAGTTTCCCTGCGAGATCGAAACAGAAATGAGGAGATACGCAGGAAAACCAGGGTCACCGACATAGCCCACCGGATTGCCAAACTTAAGTGGCAGTGGGCAGGGCACATAGCGCGTAGGACCGACGCCCGATGGGGCAGAAAAGTCCTCGAGTGGCGACCGCGTTCTGGAAGACGCAGTGCTGGCAGGCCTCCCACACGCTGGACCGACGACCTGGTTAAGGTCACCGGAAAGCAGTGGATGCGGGCGGCCCAGG
The DNA here is from genome assembly GCA_905475355.2 of Clostera curtula. Taxonomy (NCBI): domain Eukaryota; kingdom Metazoa; phylum Arthropoda; class Insecta; order Lepidoptera; family Notodontidae; genus Clostera; species Clostera curtula. The sequence continues at coordinate 9,147,639 of FR997797.1, read as the reverse complement.
ACCGGCCTTTGTGGAGATCCTTGGGGGAGGCCTATGTCCAGCAGTGGACGTCTTTTGGCTGAAATGATGAAAGAAAGATTGTATTGTTCAACCTCCTTCATGAGCGAGCATTAATTAAAAAAGTCATTGCGTTCATATAGGGATACAGGTATAAAAAATACGAGAAGCAATTCAATATGCGAGTCTCAAATTAGACTGCGTGTTGTTTAGTATCCTGCAGTTCAATATCCTTTGGGTTAATGTTAGTGTTATTATGTCCGTGTGTCGACGGATTTAGAATACCTAATGTCCCCGCCTCAATTCATCTTGAAGGTGTTATAAGTGATTAAAGGAAATGAAGAAGTAAAAAACCCCGCCAGAAAAAAACTTGATAGATCTTCGAAACTCTGTAAAATCCGGTGAAAGCCGTCTGCTCATAGTCGTACTATTGGTACTATTGGATTGACATCTCCTTTGTTAGGCTAATTTTCTTTACTCCTAATTCTAGCATCTTTTTTAAAACACTCTGAAAGCGAAATATTTAACCAAGTAAATATATCTAATGTATGAACAGCGTTGGAAAAAATCTCGGCCAGCAATGGTTGGGAATGAAATATTACGGTACGAAATTGTATTCGGGTGTCATATAAAATTGTCGCTGGGCTCAATTAAAGTCCCCTGCATATATGCAAAGTTACTACAGTCATATATTTACACTGTCGGAGTCTCAGCTAAAAGCTAGTAAAAAGCACTAAAGACACTTCGGTGGTACCGCTGAACACACATAAACACGAAAACTAATTTTTGAGCGTTAAAGACCGAACGAAGTGTCTGGTGCTCATAAACACACTATTATTAGAAAAATCATTTAACGCAACTGCGTACACTATTTGTCCATTTCGGTTTAAAAAATATTTTTTACTCACAAGCAATTACAATTTATTAGTAGGTTGACCCCATTCCATCGTGAGGGTGTCGTAAGACTATTATGAACGAAGAGGCAGCTCCTCTAGCCGCAAAAGATGAAAACTTGACACAAACCCTGTACCAACCCGTCTGGCCAGCGTGGCACACTAGGCTTACCCCCATTTTACTGGAGGAGGCCCGACTCAATAGTGGGTCATCTATGGGCTGAGGAGTAGTAGTAGGTTTTTTTTTCATATTATAGTGTCACCACCCCATTCCATACTAAGGTCAGAGCCGTCAAAGGGAAATGATACGGCAGAAAACCTACCTGCAAGAGGAGGAATACTGGAAACGAAACTCTGTACCAACCCGTATGTCCAGCGAGGCACATAAGGCAAATTAAATAAATAAATATCCTTGGACATTTCACACAACGCCATCTCGTCCCAAGCTAAGCAACTTAATGCTTGTGTTATGGTAACGAGATGGATGATAAACTACTTATATACATTTTTTTGTAAATACATACATATTATAGATAGGAAACACCCAGACCCGGAACAAATACTTGTAGGTCGTACAAATATTTCTTCCGTGCGGGGATCGAACCCGCGACATGCTGCGCAGCAGTCGATCGCTCAGCCAATGCGCCAAACGTGTCGTCAATTACCCTGGCAAGACGGGTTGGACCTGGGGCGTATAACAAGTTTTCTCGCCTCTTGACCTGTTGTATTCTAAGTCCGTCGTAAACGTTTCATAAACCTGCATTCAAATGTTACACTACAATGTTATACACACTTACCAACTCGATGTGCGCCGCTACGGCGAGATCGATCTAGCGGAGTCGGCACCCGGCCATCGGGGCTAACAGACGATTACTTTGAAGCACACTACACTGCACTTTACTGCCCAACGGTTCCAAAAGTTATCACCAACTTTCCACTCGTTTACAGCAACAGTCACAAACCCTTCCGACTCGCGAACTTTTTAATTATTTTTTTGTCTTTTGTGTTATTTAATATCCTTGTATCGTACCGGTGTTACCGAGTGATAGCGAGCGACTCGATTACACCAGCGTATATCGATCTCGAGAATCAATAGAGATAATGGTTCGTATCTTTGATAAGTGCAGGGCCTTAATGACCGAGCATCGGTGGCTCGGCGCCGCTGCACAGATTGAGGATCAACTCGATATAGACAATCGCAGCTGGAATTTCGAGATTGTCTGACCTGAATCAGGGAATGCAACGCTTTATTAAAGCTAACGGTTTTCACAGCTGTTGTTTTAGTAGCTTCCTATTATCATGGATGAATTATTGTAAATGTCTAGAGATTGTTTACAGCGTGTTGTAGGCACTAAAACGGATATCAATGAAAAAGGATGGTGCATTGTTCAGAGTAGTCTTTGCAATTATAAATCAACGTCTTTTTTTATTTAACAAATTAACTTAACTACTATTAACAATGCTTTCAATTACATAAATATTAAAAAAAATATATAACACCTTAATTAACCCTTTTAACATGAAATGAGAAGATTTAACATCAAAATCTGTCTCGGAATATTACATACATCTTGAGATATATATTCGATTCGATGTTTAAATTACCTGGTTATGATTTTTGGTATTACATAAAAATCAAAATACGAATATAAGTTATCTATCCAATTTAAAAGGAAACAATTAAGCGGCCATATTTCTCCTAACTTGATAGTCAATAAAATGATATCTATGTTTGATTTTAAAATGTCAAGCTGTCAGTTGATTTTGACGTAGAATTTCATCTAGTTATCAACGGACGGGCCCTTTTACCGGCGCATGAGTACAGGCAAGACGTCTGGAAGGCAAGAACGTATGCAGGTTAGACTCCTTACGAAACTAAGACACCTACCGTGGTAGCAGAACCCTAATGTATACTAAGAGAAGGGTTAAGTTAGTTAAAAGGTATTTTTTTCTAAAAGCTCTCTTACTTACGACTTAATTATAAAGATTAAAAATAATGCAGAAAACGTTAACGTTAAGTATAACCATTTACCAAACGTTAAATAGAATATTAGGTCCTATGTCGAACAGTGGACGTCTTTTGGCTGAAATGATGATGAAATAAAATATACTAAAGAAATATTAACATTATAGTTTACGCAAGCTGCAATCAGGTAACCGAAACATTTATCGAAAACGATAAAGCTTGTTGACCTAAATAAATGTCAGACAGCTAAAAACACACAAATCACCCGTTAATGCCCCAGTGGCCAAAAGGAAGGGTTTTCTATTGTGTGATGGTAAATAGTGAGTGGCAGGAGGACCGAGAATTATTCCGGAACCCCCGTCATAATGATTTCCTTCCGAATTGGACAGATAGAAATTTTCAAATGCGAATATCCCTGAAACCTTCCTGTTGGTTCAGATGTTTTGTCACTTTGATCACGGCATTCTTAATGGAGTTAAGCCTTTCTTTGTTTTTATAATGACAAAGAAAATGAAACGCCACTGATGTTTATTTTCGGCATACACAAAGAAATGTGTATGTTTTAATTCCTAAACAAGAGCTCTTTTTCAAATTCATATTTTTTCACAATTATGTAGTTACATAGATTTTCAAGGCGATTGCCTGATGGTTTAAGAAATAATTTACTTTTTAAGTTTCGTTATGTACCTATAATCCGCGAGCGAAGTTATTTTTTAATAAACACTATTTAGGTCGGTCGGTGTGGAATTCATAGATTCACCATCCGAACCTAAGAGTGTAGTAAGAGCCAACAGAAGAAAATAACAAGGCAGAAAAACTAGCCGCAAGAGAAAGAAAACTGGACACAAAGCCCTCTGCCAACCCGTCTGGCCAGCGTAGTACGCTGGCATGATGGGTTGGTTTCCTTCTTTTGTGGCTAGGTGATCTGGTGGTTGCGCTCCTTTATTCGCCTCTTACAACACCCTCAGGATAATGTAGGTCGGTGACATTGTAACTCTTATTGTGTATGTAACACGGGTATTAAAATGTCTAAAAATTGTTGACTGACAGCGATGTACGTGACGATAATGTTTTTCGTCAGTCAAATTGAGGGAGCATAAGTACCTACTACCGAGTTCCAAGTACTACGTACTCCTTCATCGCGTCTTTTCACTCGTAAACCAGAAATTATAAAACATCTACTGCTGATAATAAAAATAAGTAAAGGAGTTTCAGGTATTTTTTTTCACAGTGACTAGGGTTTTTTTTTAACTTCGGCCTATTATATATATTAAGTTGGCGATAAGGCATGAAATTGGTAGGTTTATATGAACCTTTACGTGGTGTACATTTACACTACGTAAAGGTTCAATTTAAACATACATTTACACATAGGCAGAATAGATTTAAAATATAAAATGTCACCAACCCACACTATCCTGAAGGTAAACTAGAGGAACGCTAGACGCAGATTAAGACCGCAAGCGAAAGAAAACTTGATAGAAACCCTGTGCCAATTTCCCATCATAAATTTGGGGGAGGCCCGACGCGCGATTGGTCGGGCCTCCTATTGGCTAATTTTTGCCACAACCATGTTATAAAAAAAGTTATTTGGGTTCCACGGCCAAGCTGAAGGATTCGCGGGCGAATAACAAATATCTAGAAGTGAACTATAAAATAAAATCGAACCTAATTTTCTGAAATGGTCGCCTAGAGCGAGATTCCGACACTCAAGAAGCGCTGACGGGATGGCGCTCGTAAAAATGACAAAGGAACGTACATTGTCGATAAACAACTTCCAGTGAAGTAGCTATACGTTGATATAACGCGTAAGGGAACCAAGCGAAAAGTTAAAAAAATCATCAGCGATTTTTTTATGAATTACATAAAAATACTAACATAAAAAGAAAAATGTAGGCACTACGATTTCGAAGTTACTAACATCTTAAGCAAAAAACATACGTATATTTAAAATACGTTACCTAATTTCACGGGACTATAAATAAGAATTTGTACACAAAACACTTTTTTTAATCTATTTTATTTAGGGGCTTTTATCCAATGGTTATACCAGCCCCACAGACACACACACACTTCTAGTTTAATTGTGTAATTTTTACTAAAATTATATCTTTAGGTCGTTTTTAAAAAAACACATCTGATCTTTAAAGTTTTATGAAGATTCTAACTGTACCAATACAAAATAATAAGCGAACTAAAACTAACTAAGCAACTAAAATAGTAAGCGTAATAAGCTTACTATTTTATTTTACGAAAATGTATTCCTATCTCACATTGATAAAACCTAATTTAAAAAAGTCGTACTTACTAAGAAGAGCAGTTCCAAAATTTCACCACAAATGAGGCAGATAAACAAAAACTTATCCTCGATAAATTAATTCGGGAGAATAATAAGTTTTCAAACTAGAAAATTTAATAATCCTATAAATTACTTAAGTACACAAACAGTTTTGGATATTAAAACAATATTGGTAAGATTTATTCAACGTGTTGATTTATTATACACGTGGTTATACGGAAAAGTGTGTTTTTCCCGCGACAGGAGAGCGTGCCGATACGGCAGGCAACGGGGACGCGGGCGGACAGACTGCTCGCTGCCGGGCAGAAAAGTTGCCATATTCTTGAGACAAAGCATTTCGTTTCCACTTTTCAGCCTTGTAAAATTATTTCACGTTTCTTTTTTTATGTAACGCGATCGCTTTTTATATTGTACAATTTGAATAAATAATAAATAAATATCCTTGGACATTTCACACAACGCCATCTCGTCCCAAGCTAAGCAACTTAATGCTTGTGTTATGGTAACGAGATGGATGATAAACTACTTATATACATTTTTTTTTGTAAATACATACATATTATAGATAGAAATGACACCCAGACTCCGAGCCAGTGCCTCTGGTTTAGACAAAGACACTTGCCCGACCCCGGAATCAAACCCGGGACCCGTTGATCCAAAGGCGGCACATCTAACCACTAGACCAACGAGGCAATAGATTACCTAGCAACAAGAGAAGGAAAACTTGATACGAAACCTTGTGCCAACCTATCTGGCCAGCGTGGCGCTGTAGTCTAATTACCTTCTATATAAATGGAGAAGGCACGTCATTATGGGTTGAATAGTAGGAGTAGTATATTTTTAAGTTGACTGGATATCTATTTTTTTAGATTACTAATATATATAAATTATATAAGATGATCTGTTTAGATTGTATTATACTAAGGATAGGTAGCAGTAATAACTTGTTCAATAGTTAACGAATTCCAAATATAGGGGAAAATGGGCTAGATTGGCAACACTGTCGGGCGGTGCGGGCGGGCGGCGCAACAGATACGCCACAGGTTGGGCGGCCCGGGTCACCCGCACCCCTCCTCGCCAGGGAGGCCCAACGCACTTACCAATTTACATTGTCATTATCGTATCCCAAGTCAGCACCTTACGGCAGCCGTTTGTTACGGCACACATACTCTTGAAAAAAAGAAAAAAAAGAAACACGAGAAAATCTAATAAGCGGTTTACATGGCTTACATTTTCTTCCCTTTGTGCGCGTTGCCGACGGATTTATCGGATTTGTTTTGTTTGATTTCGCTGAGTAGCTTTAATTTTATTTTGTTTACTGAATCTGTTTTAAATACAATTACTATTCGACGGCTTTACGTTTCTTGGACGTTTAAGGTCCATTGAATATAAATAAGATACTTGTGTTTTTATTCTTGAAATTCGATTTGCCGATTTTTATTACCACTTTTTACTCACATTTGCATGGATCGATTGTCACCATTCCTCCGTGACCCATTTTGGACTACCGGGAGTCGTTTGGTTACACGAGCTGTCAGCTTTTGCCATACAGTAACAGCTGCCATGGATGTTGAATGACAACGGGAACCGGCTTTGCCTACCCTCCGAAAGAGGTAAGATGTTAATATGATAGACATCCATCCAACTCTGGTTAAACCGGTTTTTAGCTTAATTCCGTACTATCTGCTAGATCTTTAAGTACAAATGATAGTCTAATTTTGTTAGTAGGTAAATAATATAAGTATGACAATGAAGATCATGGATCACGAAATAAGTGGCGTGACTCCGGTTTTAAAATAAACTCTATTTCTCAATCAAGAAAGTGTAAAGGCGTGAATATTCTATCCCTGATTAGTAACGTTATGTGTTAGGGTTGGCTAATTCAAATTTATATTTAATTAAGTTGAAACTCAAAAGACTAGTTTCCAGATCAGAAACTATTTGATTTAAATATTTTGTACAGGCAACATTTTACTTTGTCAGTCGGTCATGAAAAATATGAGGTCGGTTGGGCATTCTGTCTCGAGACGCGCTAGAAGTAAGACGTGAAAATAATAGTGAATGATAGTAGTGTTCCATTAGTGGTATATACATACAGTGTACTAGTGCTTAAGGGAGTGACATAATAAAGGATACAAACTGTACAACGGAGTTGCTTTTACATATCAGAAGTGACACGCTAACCAAACTTAAAACGTAAGTACACGCCCATGTCGTTTATTGTTTAAAAATCTATATATTATGCTTCTTTTGCCTGTCTCAATGGCCGCTCTATACATAGATTGTTTTGTAAATGCTTCCGAAAGTATTTTATAACGGTTATTTTATTTTAAGTGTAATAGTTTTTTTAGTGTGTGTGTGTGTATTTTAATAAAATTTCTAAAATGATCTAGAATATTATCCTCTCGGGGGTTTCTAAAAGGGGTACGAAATTTTTCTTATTTTTGATGTAGGACGCACCGTTTTCGAGATATGGCGCATTTTTAATTCTCCAATTGAACTGAATAATGTGGTGTTATTCACCATATTTTTGTCGTTATTATTAACATGCCTTCCTTTTTGCGAGTGTCTAGACAATGGACTATGCGTATGCGGGGGCCGAATCGATCTCCAGATGAGCGGGACTTCCTGCTGGGACGGCAGAGAGTACAGATACTGGAGCAGCAAGTACGCTGAGAGCGTGAACGACTTCATGTCAGTCATCGTCACCACGTGCCAGCGAGCGTCGCGAGCTCTCCGGACGTCGGGAAGCCGAGCGTCGGGCAGAGCCACGTGTCAACGAGCGTCACGAGCTTTCCGAACGTCGTGAAGCAGAGCGTCGGGCAGACCCACGTGTCAACGAGCGTCGCGAGTTCTCCGGACGTCGGGAAGCCGAGCGTCGGGCTGAGCCGCGTGTCAACGAGCGTCACGAGCCTTCCGGACGTCGAGAAGCCGAGCGTCGGGCAGAGCCACGTGTCAGCCAGCGTCGCGAGCCTTCCGGACATCGGGAAGCCGAGCGTCGTCAGGGCAGAGCCACATGTCAGCGAGCGTCGCGAGCCTTCCGGACGTCGGCAAGCCGAGCGTCGGGCAGAGCCACGTGCCGAGCAACGTAGCAACACCAGAGGATATATAAGGTCACGTAGTCCATCTTTTTCTAAGAACGATCTTGTTAGTGTTTTAAAACTGTTTAAAGAGGATTTGTCGTCACAGCCACAATGCACAGTCATCTTAAAAGATAGACCATCAAAATATATGTATCGTATTGATATGGCTAAAAAATGTTAACGTATGTGAATCGGTATATGGTTGGGACGACAAAACTACCACTCATTCTGCCATTCAGAACTTCCAGGGCCTGGCTAAAATGTGGTAAGAAAGCCTGAATTCCATTACTTTAAGCTGGAAAGAATGTCAAGATAAATCGATAAATGCATTTCCTTGTGACCAAATTACGGCCAGACCTTGGAGGAATGTTAAAAAGGACTCCTACAGTCTTATTAAGCAATAAAGATACCCATCAGTCTTCAGGCGATCGTGGCCGTTTCGTATTAAAATCGTAGAAACACATCAGAATAATATCCAAAATGAAGCTCTAAAATCTATACCCAGATCGGGTCAATCTCTTGGTTGCTATAACTGTAAGGAGAAGTGGCATATATTTCTACATTATTCTTAACCTCTCTTGAAGTGTCAACGATGCAATAAACTCTGTCATATAACAGATACCTGTTTTAGAAAGCCAGGAGAGAAGCCCGCGAATTCTAACGCTACTATTTAAAAGACAAGGCGCATAGGCTCTGTCAAAAGGTTACTGAACCACGAAATCCAAATTTGGGGTTCATAGATTTTGGGAGCGAGGTTACTTTTCATTAAGGTTTCGATAATAGGGTTGTGCACTCTCTGAGAGTTGTCGCTTGATTTGAGTAGAGACTATGTCAACGCCAGGGTTATTTGTGACGATTATTTGGAGAAGCCTTTGGTAGTTGGACAGACTTACACGTTTCATAATTGAAATTCTTCAACAACTGCAATGAATTGCCTTTTTCTGTTGTTGATATTGAGAGTGGGAACTCTTTAAATGTTCGCAGTTTAGGACGGTTTTTAGTCAAATGTTAGGCACCTGTTTCGATCAGAGCCAGTGTTGATCCTACAATTAGTGACAGTATTTTACTGAAAAACAGTGTTGCTGGAAAACCCAATCAGCAATTTTCAGTTTGCGGTGGTTTATAATTAGACTAATGGTTGTCTATATAATGTAGCTTGTTATTCCTCATGCTAGTATGTCTGATTCCCAAGGACAATGTCATAAGTCGAGCAGAAAAGATATATTTTGTCAACAGGGTTTTATTGTTAATTTCCCTGGTGCTTAGAGTTATCATGCTCACTCTAAGACTCATGGCAGTGGTGGCGTCGTGCGGCGGGTCGTTCACTTGCCTGCAATATGGTTGAGGAGGGCGATGGCTGCCGCATGCGTCATGCTTGTGAACAGGTGCCGTTGCTGGGGAGCCAACCGACAGGTTGGCTTGGGCATTAGAAGGTTACTATTGTTGACTAGATCTAGCTGATGTTCGGCCCTTTGCGACTATTGCGCGAGTTTGCTCTCACGAATCTGTCTTATATGGTCATCTAAAAAGAACAACTACAAGAGTTTCTTGCCGGCTCTTCTCTGTAGAGTTGCACTCCGAACCGGTGGTAGATGGTAAATAATCTATTTTCATCTTAAATGGTAAACTTGTATTGATTGTGTGACTTGTCAAGAGCTTTAATGAGCCAACTTGATTAAATGAGTTTTGATTTTGATTAGATGACAGCCAGGTTCGCATTTGTCAAAAGGTACCTTAGGATAATAAGAAACAGTTACTAGATTTCCGCAGAAAGTACGAGCATTGTTTCGCGTCTTCCTAGAATGATCTAGGTGGTACTAACGTTGCTCAAACGAAAATAGAGCTTTACAGTCAACGCCCCGTTGTATAGCGTCCATATCGACTCCCTCATTATAAGCGCCCACAGGTGCGTACAATGGTAGATGAAATGTTAGACGCAGGAATAGTGCAAGCGTAATCGTCTTCGAACTATGCTATTCCTATTCTGCCTGTACGCAAGAAAGATGGATCTCTTATAATGTGTATAGATATACGCATGTTAAATTCTGCAATCGTATAGCAAATCCGCCTGTTGTACCTCGGCGCATAATCAATACAATTCTATGGTCAGCTCGTTTCTGTAAGGTAACCGCATATATGGATGATCTTATAAATTGACTTGACGATTGTAAACGCCATAATTGGTATAAACAATAAGGACATATTCTATATATTCTATAAAACTTTGGGAAGACTGAGAGACCGAGTGTCTGAAAAATTTTGAAGACGTGTTGCAATTATTATTAGAAACGACGAATCTTACTTTATCAAAATGTGATTTTCTGAGCGATAAAATTGAACTATCTCCGATATGAGATCAGAACAGCAGGAGTAAGGCCTGGGGAGAAAAGATCTCTAGTGTTATGAATTTTATGCGCCCTGGAAATGTTCACAATGTTCGCTAATTCGTCGAGCTGGCAAGCTACTTCCGGAAAATTCGTTAAAGGTTTTGCCTTAATGGCTTTTCCACTAGGCAAATTGTTAAAGAGGAATGCACTGTAGGCACTATAGGAATGGGGCGATAATCAGGAAACTGCCTTTCAGGATTTGAAGGTTAAGTTGATAAATAAACCTATTCTCGCAATATTCGATTCATCGAACTGCACACTCAGGACGTAATAAGGGTGCTAGAAGACATATTCAGGATATTTAGAACGGCAGACATATTCTGAATGTCTCTAGTCCCCGATCAAACGGTCAAGTCGAGCGGTATGACCGCATAATTTTCGGCTCTATTATGGGTTTAAATGCGTACTTAAGGTATTGTTAAAAAAAACAATGAATGGGACTTGGCATTTAGGTAGGACTAAACAAGCGGGGACTAAACAACACAATCGAAAAACCGACCGGCAGGACACCAGCCGAGGTGATATTTTGTACCTCTACGAATGTTTTGGAAAATCCTATTCTTGAGATTTCTGATGAAACTCTAATCTACTGATTTACCCACTATACGCCAGGAAGTTAAAAGAGCCAATGAGAAAATTAAGCAAAAATGGTATTTATTTATGTACTAGCGGCCCATCCCGGCTTCGCCCGGGTGACGCCGCGGGGTGAAGCTAGTCGGTTACCTATCAGTGAAAGTCCCGTCAAAATCGGTCCAGCCGTTCCAGAGATTAGATAGTTGAAGGGTTGGAAAAGCCCTTATGTCTTTAAAAACACGCCCTTTAGGCTAAAACGGGAACTCTCTTGTTCGAGGGGGGATAAAGGGCTACCACACTATATAAGTCTCTTTATCGTGCCGGAGCTCCTTTTTAAGTTTTGTCGGCACGCACATTTTATCAACTTGGTTTTATTATATACTAGCTTTCGCGCGTGGCTTCGCCCGCGTGGGCTTCGAACCCGTGCTTATCTCTATGCATATTTTTTTTATGAACATAGAAGCGGTTATTGTGGCTAAACTATGATAGTTAGATATGTGCTCTCGACCTTTTTGTAGATCTTTTTAAGACCTACAAACCCGTAGTACATCATTTTGTTCTATTGTTAATAGTTTTTGCAGCACACGCTTAAATAGGTTTTCGATTTTACACCTTGGTTTACAAAATCACAATTTTCATACGGATCCCTTATTCTTTTGAATATAGCCTATAACCTTCCTCGATAAATGGACTACATAACACTGAAAGATTTTTGACAACGGACTAGTAGTTCCTGAGATTAGCGCGTTCAAACAAACAAAGAAACTGCAGATTTATGTGTTAGTGTAGAGTATAGATAATGAATAATAATGATTTATTCACAGTAGTTGCTTGCTGTACTTACAGTTGAACATTATTATGATAAGGGTAGGAAAACTGCGCGAACATACGAGGAAGGTGACCTTGTTGAAATTACTACAATTTGCTTTAATAATGAAGGACAGAGTAAGAAACTTATATATCGGTGCCTATCGGGACTTGGGTACTGACCGATACGTAGTAGTAGTAGTCCCAGTACCCAGTTTGTGTAATACACAAGGCTAGCGGCCAACGACTGTTGCTGCGGATCGAATGATGCTTTGGATCCACGTGGCTGTGCTAGACGTTAACGGGAGCTCTGAATCTGCTTCCGATGATACAGATGATTAGATATACTTAATTTAAGTTGTGGTGTGGTGAGACATGATACTACAGAATGATGTGTTGTTTGTTTCAGATTGGATGCGAGAATCGATTGGTTCGTGTCTGATCAACTGTGCCAGAGCTACACATTCTTCTTGCTGCTCTAGCACAAGCTTAATCGATCGGCTTGTGCGAAAGGCTAGCAAGTGCTCCCTCGATTAATCGATCGTCGAGATTGGATGCGAGAATCGATTGGTTCGCGTCTAATCAACTGTGCCAGAGCTACTAGTTCAAGCTTAATCGTTCGGCTTGAGAGAATGGCTAGCAAAGACTCCCTCGATTAATCGATCGTCGAGGTAATCTTTGAAATATATCGACTAATCGATCGTCGATCACCAGGTATCCCGATTAATCGATCGATGGGACCTGAGTTCTTTATTGGATGAGCCATAATTAATCGATCGTTGTGGCATCCACACCTTGCATTATTTTTATAATAATTGGATTAATTTCAAGTTGTTATTTCGTAAATCCTTTTAAGCTATTTAGATATATAAATAAGTAAAATAACTAGTATTAGTAATTAGCAATTTTGTTACAACAACAGTTTTAATTTGTGTTCGTTTATTTAAGTAATATTTAGTTTATGTTATGTTTTATTGTTTGTTTTATATTATATTAATAATGTCTAAAGCTTCTAAATGGCCAAAAAAAAGAGTTAAATTTGTTAGTAGATAGTCACTAAAGTTTTGAATGATAATTATGTATGATATTAGCTTATAATTTGGAATGTTTTAGAGAAATTATGTACATGGATTTTTAACCGTTATGGAATTTTAAAGTTTGTTTAACCGACCTTATTCCGAGTGTTAGGGTTCCACCCGGTGCCGTGTGCAGGGACTCACACGGTATCAGGATGGTCGAGTGTTAGGGTTGGCTAATTCAAATTTATATTTAATTAAGTTGAAACTCAAAAGACTAGTTTCCAGATCAGAAACTATTTGATTTAAATATTTTGTACAGGCAACATTTTACTTTGTCAGTCGGTCATGAAAAATATGAGGTCGGTTGGGCATTCTGTCTCGAGACGCGCTAGAAGTAAGACGTGAAAATAATAGTGAATGATAGTAGTGTTCCATTAGTGGTATATACATACAGTGTACTAGTGCTTAAGGGAGTGACATAATAAAGGATACAAACTGTACAACGGAGTTGCTTTTACATATTAACTTTCTTATCGAGACCAACATTTTGATAAACATTCGATACATGTGTAAATCTATTTAAAATAACTCCTATGTATGATATATGTATGACAAGGCAGTCGGCCTTGTTGGTCCAGGGTTTGGATGTGCCGCCTTTGGATCAACCCGCTTTGGTTCGATATGGTGGTCCCGGTTCGAACCCGCGGTCGGGTAAGTGTATTTATCTAAACCAGAGGCACTTGTTCTGAGTCTGGGTATCATATGTGTTCGTGATTTACATAGTAGTAAACTACCCCCGCGATACATGTTATACCAAGTGCAGGTGTTTAATCTATAATTTAAAAAAAAACATGTTTCACTATGTTTCATGGAAATGTTTTGAATATCTGCATACAGTAACTTTGCAAATCTGTATACAGTAACTTTACCGATCGTGACACATTTTTTATGTCAATCCCAGTCCAGATGTTTTATTTTTCTAGCAATAAATAAATAAATAAATATTAAAATATAATATTTGTGTTGACGGTATGATTGCTCGATTAAACGAACGAGAAACAAGAGCCTCATTAAATACAAGATGGAGTAGGCGCGTTGACGTTGGGGATTTTTTTTTCACGTAAGATAAGACACGATCATCTAAGGTATTTTTTAAGAAATAAATATATAGGTGACACTGATTTGGCTATTCACTCGATAACTGTTCTATTTTATAAAAAAAAAATATTGATCGTTTGACAGTGTGCGTGTCAAACCAAAAATATGATTTCATTTTTATTTTATATGTCCACTAGCTTTTTAGGCAAGGCCGATAACCTAGCCGCAAGAGAGGGAAATCTTGATACGAATTCCTGTGCCAACCCGTCTGGCCAGCGTGGCACAGTAGGCTAATTAAATGTCGTATCAAGTTTTCCTTCCATCATTTCCTTTTGTCGGCTCTTACGATACCCTCAGGATGGAATGGGGCGGTGACACTATGTATTCTAAATCTGTCACCACACAGACACGGGTTTTATACAAACATAATTAAAATGCCTCGTTGGTCTAGTGGTTAGATGTGCCGCCTTTGGATCAACGGGTCCCGGGTTCGATTCCGGGGTCGGGCAAGTGTCTTTGTCTAAACCAGAGGCACTGGCTCGGAGTCTCGGTGTCATTTGTGCTCGTGAATTACATGTTTGTAAACTGCCCCCGCGCTAGGTATAACATAACACAGGTTATACCTAGTGCAGGGTTTCGTTTTTAAAAAAAAATATGTCACGAACACAAAGACAACCAGACCTATAACAAATGTCTCTGGTTTACAGAAATACAATGGCCTTATACCATCAAGACGTACCATCAAACCTTAGAACATCAAGGAAAAAAAGGATCATATAAAAAAATATGTTTCATGAATACATAACTATAATAATAAAAAGGATTTCAACAAAATGCTCCCAACGGAACCCGTGTAACTAACTAAGTGGTATAAAGCGCATTTGGGTCGAGTATTAGGTAAGTAGTTTTCTCGGTTTCTTCCTTTGACTTTTCCGTTAGGGTTTCCCATCAAAACGGTAAGATGATTAGGTTTTCTTTTGTATTCTCCATATGGGCAATAGGTAATAAAAATAATATTCTTCTTTTTCATATGATTTAGTTTTGCCTACAATTAATTGATATTCAGGCGAGTTACTTTGTAACGTTCAATGTATATGGTTTCGACTTAATAAAATACTAAATATATTTCCAAAATAATCAAACATATTATAAACATCACTCTAACAATTATTATCCCCTTATTTGACATCTAAAGCAAAACATGTTCTGCTCCAGTAACGTGATGAGCATTATGCAGAGCTATCCCAAATATTCAGAAACAAAACTCTAAAAGATTTTGTTTTTTTTGAAAAACTTATTAAAAAAATATCGGTCAAGTGCTTATTTACGACGCATAAATTCAGGAGGAGAATGTATATCTACTCTTTGCAAAGGGTGACGCACGGAATTTCAAACGCCGAATGCGATTTTATGTTTACTTTTTAACTAACTTCAAAAGGAGGCTCTCTTTTTTCTGTTACCGCATGCCTCAAAACGATTTGGATTTTTAATGAAAACGGTTCATTAATCTATGTAAATAAAAATGAATCGCAAAATGTGTCGGTAAGCCCATAACTCAAGAACGCCTGGACCAATCTGGCCAATTCTTTTTTTAAAATGCAGCTCTATATAGAAGAGCCGGTAAGAAACTCTTAGTTGTTCTTTTGTCGTTTCAAAGGGTAGTTAGTAACTTCCCAAATTTCTAGTTCCGTTAAATTATTTTTCTTACGGGTTCCTTCATAAATCCATCTATCCTTTTCACGCCGTTGTCACTACATTCTCATGTGTTAAATTTAACAGAAGAAGTGAATGCCCGGCACTTTTTTTTAAATGCCCGTGAATTTTAGCTGGTTGGCGCTTAGCCGAATGCAATTAGTTAAACACATTTTACGCCTATAAAACTTGGCAGCTTTTTCAATTTCGAAGGAAATATACAATTTCGTGAATGTTTTGCCGGAGAGAAAATATTATGGCATAATTTACACATCAATTTTTCACGTCATGTAATTTATTTCCTTGGGTAGACGACCTATCTGTCTCCTATATACTTAACTTTACTTTTTAATTTAATGGCTCGTAGCGCAAATGTTTTGGAATTAATTACAACATTTTAAATTTCGGGATTTGCGGAGAGGCTTATAACATCAATATTATACGATTATACTTACTATTGTGTTCATTATTGAAACGATAACAAAACTAGAACTTGTTTAATCAATTTTAATTCACATCAATCCAACATGCGGCCTTCCAACAAGCGGGTTTCGCAAGGGCCAAAGGGATAGGCGAAGCTGAAAACCTAGTCACAAGAGAAGGAAACTTTTATTCATAACCATGTGCCAAAGCATCTAGCTTGCGTGGCTCAGTTAATTTCCCTCCGTGTCATTGGAAGAAGCCCGACTCAAAAGTGGGTATTTTACGGGATGATGTTGATAGATCATCATCATTTCAGCCAAAAGACGTTCCCTGCTGGACATAGGCCTCCCCAAAGATCTCCACAAAGGCCGGTCCTGGACCGCCCGCATCCATTTCGATCTCAGGGAAACTCCGAGCATAGCCCTCTCCATTGCCCTTTGGGTGACTTTGAGCCTTCTGATGGAGCCCATAGTGAGCGACTACGTCTCTGTTCCATATGTCATCACTGACAACACGCATTGGTCGAAAACTTTTGTCACAGTCTCTGCGGTATTGTGGACGTGAACATCTTTCGCAGCTTCCCGAACGCTACCCAGCCACCCAATCACGTGTACCTTTGATGTGCGACTGCCTCGGCGACTATACTTCAACTTGTTGACATTGTGAAGATGAAAATAGTGATCACAGCCCGTATACTTTGATTGATGGCAACAGCAACAGTACACGGGCATTATTGCTATTCCGCGCACTGAAGCTTTCCAGCACGGGCGCTATGTTTGTAAATTATGACGCCCGTGATTTTCTTGTTTGGTATCCACTTAAATTAAAAAGCTATGCATTGTACATGTCTTGCCTATAATAGTTAGAAATGAGTTATGAATAATGAACATGATACAGTCGATGTCATCTGTCCATCCCTATGAATGCTTAAATCTTTAAAACCACGCAACGGATTTTGAAGCGGGTTTTTTTTATTAGATAGATTGATTCAAGAGGAACGTTTATATGTATAGCAAATGCATAATTGTACCCGTGCGGAGCCGGAGCGGGTCGCTAGTCATCAATAAATTTGTTAATTTTATCCCGATATATGACCCACTGCTGAGTCGGGCCTCCTCCAACTACATGGAGGGTAATTAGCCTATTATGCCACGCTGGTCGGACGGTTTGGCATAGGGTTACGTATATACAGGGTGTGTCGTAAATAGTGGTCCAGAGTAAAGGAGCCGATACACCGTGTTCTTATGTATCACCTACCGAAATTTTAGCCATTTTCAATTAAGAGTCTCCGATAACTCCAAAACAATAAACGTGTTTTTTTCTAATTTCTGTTCCTTGAATGCTAATAAGTTTTTTTCTACAGAGTTACCACCTAATATTTTACTATTTTATAATCTGCATTTAATGAGGTAATTTTAAAAATAATGGGCACTAACAGCGCAGTACATTTTTTTACACAGTACGCCCCTGAAGTTATATGATTTGGTGGAGATGAGTATTCAAATTGGAAACAAATTAATTTCTTTTAAGGATCTTTGACTTTATAACAAAAACATGTGATTGGATATGATAGTACACATATTCAAGACTAATAATAAAAATCAGAATTAAAAAATATTGATATTTGTTGAAACTACTGCCAAATTCATGAAGCAAGGTACAGAAATTAAAAAAAACACGTTCATTGTTTTTTTTCGGAGACCCTGAATTGAAAATGGCTAAAAATTTCGGTATGTGATACATAAGAACACGGTGTATCGGCTCCTTTACTCTGGACCACTATTTACAACACACCCTGTATTATAATGATTTCCTTCTCCTACGGCTAGATTTTCGGCCTTGTCGTTCGTTGTTCCTTCTGTCAGCTCTTACGACACCCTCAGGATCATCATCAGTTTAGCCCATAAACAGCCCACAGCTCAGTCGGGCTTCCTCCAGCTACATGGAGGATAATTAGCCTACTGTGCCTCGCTGGTCAGACGGGTTGGCATAGGGTTTCGTATCAAGTTTTCCTTCTGTCGCGGCTATGTTTTCGGCGTTATCCTTTCATTTTGTCAGCTCTTAGGATGACATGGGTAGATACTATGACACTATGTATCCTATATATATATATATTCTTGTAAATCCTTCACCACACTGAATATACTGCTTAACAATCGATGAGCTATATTTAATCTCCACTCTGTAGATAAATATAATAGAAAATATGGTGTTAGTAGCTTAAGGAAGCCACTTCACCTTTTACTGCCAGTATTTTTTGTACGTAATGTACAAAGGTGAATGTGTCCATTTACCAAATTTAGTCGGTATGTCTCATTGCGAACAATATACCTACATATTAGTTCTAGGATATTTAGCTCTGTCGATCTCTTTGCCTCAACTGCTGCACAAACCGATTGGAACATTATAACTTTCGTTTGCATGGTCATACATCCGAAGTAAGGAGATCGAGCTAATACAATATTTATAGCGCACCAAAATGTTATGAAAAGGACCAGTTCTACGTTTGAAATGTTTTTCTATATTTACGTATGAAGTTATTTCCTTTAAGTATTTCCGTGTGGTGACGGATTTAGAATACAAAATGTCACCAACCCAAACCATCCTGAGGGTGTCGTAAGAGGCGACTAAAGGAACGCAAGAGGCAGATTAGCAAAGGAAAGAAAACTTGAAACAAACCCCGTGCTAACCCGTCTTGCCAGCGTGGTATAGAAGGCTAATTTCCCTCCCGTGGACTTGGAGGAGGCCCGACTCAGTAGTGGCTCATTTATGGGCTGAAATTATGATGATGATGATTAAGTATGAAGGAGTGTAATCGACGTGTTTCTGAACATAATTTAAACAAGAAAATGTGTGTTCAATTGCTCCTAATCAGACTCGATATACGCGCTTCGGTTGTTGCTTATGTTAACCCATAATTTAGTTAATTTCAATTATAATTGGGATTATAATACGTGTCCTATTCGGAACAGAGACAAATCTAACAATAGAAATCATTATAATCGGATTCGCCGTTGTTGAGTTAAAAATTGTATAGTAGTGCGTAAGTCAGGTAGGTACAATATTTTTTTTTATTTGTTAAATTTATACCTTTGGTTTTAACTTAGTCCCGTATAATTTTTATTGAAATCGTTTCATTAGTTTAGTATAATTCATGTTTTATATCAAATCATCTTCAAATTTCCGTGTAGGTACCTTTTATACGACTGATGTCTTAGGTTTTCACAATCTTTACAATTTGTAGGAAATGATTTCTTCACGGTTCTCATCGTTTTATTTTATTTTATTCCCAACGTTCCAGACACTTTGCAGTGTCATGGTCGCGGGACGACTATTTTGAAGACAATTCGTATTTCAATTCGTTCCAGTATTGATGGTCAGCAGGTTAAAGAATTGCAAATTCGTTTAATCCTTAAATGCATTCCAATTTATTTCATCAAACGCATTCTAGCCATTAGATAACATAGCACTGGCGTACTCGTAACTGGGTCTTCCTCTGCAGTTGCAGTTGAATATAGAATCTCATTATTGCATCATAGACACGTTTAGTTGGAAGAATCATCCTACGCCGCACATTAAACAATAAGGAGTGTAGGAGTGCATAATTTTGGCACTACGAGTTAATCGATGTTATCAAATACACCTTGACCTCAAACAATTTCTGGCTAACATAACTGTGCTTGTGTATTTCAAACTGACAACTTAAGTACTAGCCGTAGATGGTTACAATGTATCTAACCCCGACAAAGAGAGGTGTTATAAGTTTAATTTGTTTATCTGTGACGTCGTAGGTCCTAAATAAATGGACCGATTATGATGCGCTTTTTTAATGCAACAGTAGATATCTCCTTTTTTGAATTAAACTCCGGTCGATCATATTTTCTTGGATTAAAATGTGATGTATGTAAGTAAATGAAGGCTTTGTTCCCTTGACGACCTTGTTGGTATAAGGGTTAGTTGTGCCGCCTTTGGAACGCAGGTCCCCGGTTCGATTCAAGAGTCGGTAAAGACACTTGGTAATTGTGTAAACCAGAGGAGCTTGCTCTGAGTCGGGGTTAGTATTATTATATCTGTGGTCGGGTTGTCATTTGTGTTTGTGAACTTTGTGTTTGTAAACTGCCCCCGAGATACAATATGCCCATACTAAAACTAAAATGTACGTAACCCCTGCAGGGTTACGTACATTTTAGTTTTAGTAGGTTTCAAATCTATCACAGTCGACAATCAATAAAGAAAGAAAGAAAGAAAACATTTATTCAGCACAGCTTAGGTATATACACACACACACACATATAAATATAATAACTAATACTACAAACTATGTACATATTGTATGGTAAAGATGTCGCATGTCTCGCGGTTGCTGTGCGGAAAAGGTCTAATTCAGCGTTTTGTCAGGGCATGGCAGCCTGACGCTAATTTTCAATTAGACCTGGTTCACAAATTTAAATAAATTACATCGCTACGTGCTAACATAAAATAAATAAATAAACCTACATATTATGATAAATAAGAAAATCTCAGACCGCAACCACAAATCCAATCGTATCGTAAACGTAAACGTGTCAAGGTATTTTTAATAGCAAGTTGAATGTCGATTTTGACGCTAATGAAATGAATTAGCAGATTTGAGGCTCTGTGGCCATGGAACATGGATTCTCGCGTCTTGGAATCCGTTTCCAAGCTATTCCCCAAGGGTCGTTTATCCTCGAGGATTTCCCACGTAAATAAAGGTCAAAAATGTATACACAAAAGCTACGAACAATATTATTGGACTATTGATTTCCATTACGAAGACGGGGTAATGGAGCCAATGTGCGCACGATAAGAGTATTAGTCAGGTCTAAATGAATTTCCAGGGTACCAGTTCAAACGCGAGGAAAAACAACACACACAAAAGTTGCCGCCTCAAAGCGCCAGTGTAAATAACTTCTAGAGGCTATGTGCAGCTGTAAAAAAATACATTTCCAGCATCATCATCATCAGCCTAATCTAGTCCATTGCTTGGACATAGGCCTCCCCTATAGAGCACCATAGGGCCATGTCTTCAGCTTGACGCATCCGGCTGCTGCCCGCAACCTTTCGCAGATAGTCGCTCAATCTAGCAGAGGGCCGTCCTACACTACTCTTGCCGATTCGCGATCCACTCAAGAACTCATCTACCCCATCTTAACATATATTTGTATCCGTATACTTCTACCACACTACGCTGGGACGGCCCTCTGCTAGATGGAGCGACGATCTGCGAAAGGTTGCGGGCAGCAGCTGGATGCGTCAAGCTGAAGACAGGGCGCTATGGCGCTCTTTAGGGGAGGCCTATGTCCAGCAGTGGACTAATGTGGGCTGATGATGATGATGATGATACTTCTACCCGCGTGTGGTAATTGATTTAGAATAGACAATTTTGCCTTTCCGAGAGTGTCATGTGTTGCAGTGAAAACCAACCAACTAAGTATAGTTATGTTGGTCCAACAAATCCAAATCCGTGTTTGATAATAAGAATACATGGTTTTCTTTACACCACACCGTTTTATCCTGAGGGTGTTTTAAGAGTCGACAGAACGAAATTACAACGCCGAATGCCTAGCTGCAAGAGAAGGAAAACTTGATACGAAACCCTGTGCCAACCCGTCTGTTCAGCGTGGCACAGTAGGTAAATTACCCCTAATGTTATTGGAGGAGGCCCAACTTAACAGTGGGTCATGGGCTGAGTAATGGTAGTAGTAGATAGGGTAGGTACTATGGGAAAAGTAGAAAATATAAAATTTCGAGTCGCTCTACACGATATCATTCCTTCTTATTGTAAATGCCCTTATGACATCGGTTTTAATTTGAGAAGAGTGACATCCATTAATTTTTTCGAGGATAGATTAAGTTTTTGTTATATCGTACACAGTCATATTTGTAGATCAATCGAGGTACGATTTGTCGAAATAATAAGTAGATATATGCGATCGCAACCGCGGGCAACTAGGGTACAAACAATAATAAAAATAACTCAAATACTCCTAACTTTTTAATGGCACCTACTGCCTTTTATGAAGTTTCAAAACAGAATGCTTGCATCAGGCAAACTTTATGAAAAATAAGAGATTGCAAACAGTAATCATATAAGTGACTGCAAAGAATTTTAAACCTTATTTCTTTTGCATAAGACTACGTATCGACTGTCGATATGTCTGCGTATAACAACATGTTATGTGCTAACAGGGGTGGCAATGGATAAGGATAGTTATTTGTCATAGGCGTAAATATTTCTCTGTATTTGATCAAGAAATATTTGATGAGACGTTGTTAGGATGAGTAGAAAATATACAAAAGCTTAGCTACGTACGTCTATTTCTCAGCCCAGACATGACCCACTGCTGAGTCGGGCCTCCTCCAACTACATACTTAAATAACCTCAAACTTAACCAGGACCTTAACCAGGTCGTGGTCCACCGTGTAGAAGGCCTACCAGCACTGCGCCTTCCGGAACGCGGTCGCCACTCGAGGACTTTTCTGCCTCATAAATAATAAATAAATATCCTTGGACATTTCACACACCGGCATCGCGTCCCAAGCTAAGCAACTTAATGCTTGTGTTATGGTAACGAGATGGATGATAAACTACTTATATACATTTTTTTTTACCAGGTAGAAAACACCCAGACCTGGAACAAATACTTGTAGGTCGTACAAATATTTCTTCCGTGCTGGAATCGATTCCGCGACATGCTGCGCAGCAGTCGATCGCTCAACCACTGCGCCAACCGTGTCGTCGAAGGACCGTGTGTCATCGAAGGTAATTAGCCTACTGTGGCACGCTAGTAAGATGGGTTGGTTCAGGGTTTGTATCAAGTTTTCCTTCTCTTGCGCCTAGGTGGGCTACCTCTTGCGTTCCTTTTGTGAAGTTGTGTGGTCTTCGTTAAAGGAAACACGTGCGTTCAGACATGATTGCGTTTATTCAATGAAAATAAAAACGTTTCTCACGGCGGCATCGGCACCGAGCATACACAACAGTTTTACATTACATCATTGGTGTATATTACAACTCCCCCGAAAAGATGGGACTACAACCCCTCCCAACAAAAAAAATCAAAGACGTATACAGAAATCACGTTTTATCCTAGGCTAATTATACTAACTTATTATAGTGCTTATACTAAAAGGGATACAATCACAAATAAAACAATTTGGTATTATTCTTATGTACTATAGATATCCTATTGTTTTTTAAAATCTTTACGTTCGGTGACAAGTCTTCTATGACTTCATACGGGCCAGTATATAAACTTTCAAGCTTACCCCCAGTCTGGTTTTTTAATAAGACCCGGTCTCCTTTTTTGTAATGCATGGAATTAGTGGACTTGTCATAAGCAAGTTTTCTTGATATTTTACTTTGTATTAGGTTTTGTTTGGCTTCGGCTTGAGCCTTTGCTAGTCTGAACTTCAGTTCCTTAGGGTAATCATCATAGTTGTATAAAGGTTCGACATCTAAAAGTAAGTTACTGGGCAAATTACATGTTTTCCCGAACACCAATTCGAATGGAGTGTACTTCGTTTCGCTATGCACTGACGTATTATATGAGAAACACCAGAATGGTATCCAGTTACTCCAATCTGTTTTATTGCCTTCACACTGAATTCTGAGATAAGCACCCAAATGTTTATGACTATTTTCAAGTGAGCCTAAAGTTTCGTGATGGTAAGGGGTGGACAAAAGCTTTTCGACCTTCAAAATTTCACATATTTCCACTAAAATACACGAAATAAATTCCGTGCCTTTATCGGATAAAATTTGTTTTGGTATACCGTATCTTAATATAAAATTGTCGACAAATGCTTTAGCCACTGTTTGTGCATCTTTGCGTACCAATGGATACGCCTCTACAAACTTAGTCAGATTACACTGCAGGGTTAAGATATACCTGTTACTATAGTTATCTATCTCTAGAGGCCCCATTAAATCTAAACTGACGATCTCGAAAGCTGAGTTGGCAGTCGATGTTATAACCATAGGTTGTTTTACCTTTTTATTTGAATATTTATGTATTTGACAACTTTTACATTTACGTACATAATTAATGACATCACTAGTTATTCCAGGCCAGAAATACTTTTTCTTTATGTTACTAAGCATTCTGTTTATACCTGCATGCCCACTAGTTGGTAGGAGGTGATAATCGTTTAGAATTACTTTAATTTGTTCGCTATCAGTTACGCGTGTGATGCCCCTTGCTATAAGAATACGCGGAGAACTGGCCTGTGATTCTCTCAGAGCGCGCAACAACATTTTTATTTGTAAAGCATTACTTTTGCTTTTAATAATTAATATTTCCTTTATTTTTATATTACTGCACAAATTTTCTAGATCCCTCGCTAACACTGACGGAGTAGATAACGATTGGGTACGTAGATAAATTAATGACCGTGCAGGTAAAAATATGCAGTGATTATGTTCCGAAGTTGTTACGTTATTAATATGTGATAACTCCGATTGTACGGTTTTGTCACAAAAAATAAGTTCAATTACATCGTGAGGTCTTTTGAGAACCTCTACTGTTGCGGGCTGGTGTGGGTTACAAAAAGGCAATTGCGATGTACTTTCGTTAAGTTCACACTGTTGCAACTTTTTCTTTTGGGCTCGTGTCATTGCCATGATTGCTTTATCGTGCATATTCTTTAAATCGCAAGACGATATTGATATACGGCTTAATGCATCGGCGGCTGCATTATTACAACCTGGAACATATTCTACGTCAAAATCGTACTCTTC
This sequence comes from Clostera curtula, assembly GCA_905475355.2. Classification (NCBI taxonomy): domain Eukaryota; kingdom Metazoa; phylum Arthropoda; class Insecta; order Lepidoptera; family Notodontidae; genus Clostera; species Clostera curtula. The sequence goes on along the minus strand of FR997797.1, from coordinate 9,122,644 downwards.
GAGATAAAGCCTAAATTTAGTCAGCCTACTAGACGGGTCATTTAAGCTAAAGAGATATACAAGTGGCTTATGATCTGTTAATATTTTAAATTTTCTGCCGTACAGGTACGGTCTGAAGTGCCGGACTGCCCAAACGATTGCTAATAATTCTAATTCTATGATGGGGTATCGTGTTTCAGCCGGCTTTAAACTTCTACTCGCGTAGGCGATAACCCTACCGTTACTGTTTGATAATACTGCGCCTAGGCCGAATTTTGATGCATCCGTATGTAACTGGAAAACATTGGAATCAGAAAAATCGGGATAGTCTAAAATCGGCGGACTTGTCATAATGTGTTTTAAGTTTTGAAATGCTGTTTCGCAATCTGTAGTCCAATTAAATTTCGCTCCCTTCTTACAAAGCTTATTTAAAGGGAATACAATGTCGGCGAAACGTGATATGAATCGCCGGTAATAGTTGGCGAACGCGACAAAGCGTTTTACCTCGTCAGCACATGTTGGTCGTGGGAAGTTGTTCATAATATTTACTTTATCAGGGTCTGGAAATATGCCGCCTGCTGTGATTTTATGGCCCAAATATATAATTTCCCTTCTTAAAAACTCGCACTTCATGGGATTTAATTTTAGATTAACCTCTCTTAACCGGTTCAACACACAAATTAAATTCGAATTATGCTGATCCATGGACTTGCCTATCACAACACAATCGTCTAAATATTGGAAACATTTGTTGTAATTAAGGCCGGCCATCGCGATGGTCATCAGCCTTGAAAAAACACTAGCACTTGTTTTCAGCCCCATTGGGCAGCGTTTCATCTGATACTGCTTGCCCACTGAAAAAGCAGTGGTTTTACGTGAAGTTTTACTTAACGAAAGTTGGTACATTTTATTTAAGCTGAAAGATGTGTATTTCCGCGAACTATCATTTAAAGATAACTGATAGTAAGATTGAGATAAATCTAGTTTGGAAAAATAAACACTCCCAGAAAGCGAGTCTAATATTTCTGTAATATTAGGCAAGGGAAACTTGTCGTCCTGAATTCTGTTATTTAATTGTCTGTAGTCTATGACAAGTCTCCATTTTTTTTCCTGCGATTTATCTGCTTTTTTTGGCACTAATAATACTGGGCTGGACCACTCGGAAACGGTCTCTTCTATGATGTTATTGTCTAACATTTCACGGACCTGTTTATCCACCTCTCCTTTAAGCGAGTGGGGTATTCTATATGGTTTAACGTATACTGGCGTGGCGTCTTTCTTTAATACGATATTGTGTTGCATTAAGTTTGTAACCGTCAACTTGTCGCCGGGCAAATGAAAAACGTCCGCGTACTTAGCACATATTTTTTCAATGTTAATCTTTTCTTCTTTATTCAAATAGCTCATATCTAAAAGTCCAAATAGGGTTTTGATACGGTCTACTGACTTATTTTCCTCATGAAAATGACACAACTCAAAATTATCAATGGACGAAACCACTAACATAGACAAGTCAACCATAACCTGTTTATCTAAGGTATTTAATATTTTAACTGGTATACGACCCTTATGTGGTTTTGCTATCATTCCGGCAATAAACACACCGTTTTGGATTTCCTCGGCCAGAACAACTGTATCATGTTGCGTAGTGCAAGGTACGAACTTGATCGCTTCGCAACGAGGTGGTATCAAATGTACGGAGCTATTGTCGTTAATTCTCACGCAAATATTTTTATTGTTTTGTGTGAGTCGCAATACATTTTGACTATAGTCTATAATGGCGTTATAACGCTTCAAAAAATCTTCACCTATTATACCGTCTACAGAGCACGATAAGTTTTTGAAAACGTAAAACTTTTGCTTGAAAGTCATATTATGTATTTTTAAGTCCATATTAATGTATCCTTCGGAAGTTAATTTTCCGCTAACACCTCTAATTGTAATCTTATCTATATGTACTTGATCTTTATATTCGCTAAACCTACACAATGATTCGTACTTTAATACGCATAGACTTGCCCCGCTATCTACTAATAAATCTAGTTTTTTGTTGCTTATACCTAAATTCATAGAAACGTAACTACTATTATTGAAGTTCATAACATATGTTTTATTCATTTTCGGGACGAAAAAATTCTGATTCTGGCTCATTCGTGTCCTGATTGGGTTGATAAAGATCCTGCGTCGTATGAGCCAGATTGTATCCAAAATTAGGTTTACTATCCCCGCGATTGGGTCTGCCCCTTCCACGGTAGCCACGGTGGGGACGTGTTGAACCATTATGAAATATCCGGGGCTTATAAGTTTTATGTTCGTATTTCCCGCTCTCGTTAAATGAGTTGTCTGGTGGATGATAGCGCGAAAAACGGTTACCTCGCGAATCAAACCTAGAAAAGCTCTTATTAAACGAGTATGGCCTATTGGTTTGTAATTGCATAACCTCGAGGTTGTCGTCGACACGTAAGGACTGTTCGTCTATAGCTGCTCTAATAGTCTCCGACAGCGAGGTATACGTCCGTGAAGCAATAATCGTGCTAAGGCGCGGGTCCGATAGTCCATCCGCGAACCGCTTGATGGCCGTTTTTTCATTTAGTGGGAATAATACGCGATATTTTTCTTCGTCACCGTCAGCTTGAGCTAAAGTGAGGTCTACAAACAAGCTCTCAACTTCGCAACCATATTTTTCTATAGTCCTATGACCTTGTTTACTATGAAACAGCTGTGATTGTAAAGCAACAGATGATTTTTTTTGTATAAGGTTGTTTCGCATAGCTGAAATTAGTTCACTAACACTACTATATTTCGGGTTTAACCGAAGTTTGGCACTTTGGGACAGTCTCGTTTTAAGCACGAACTCGATAAGCTTCTTGTTACCATCTTCATTCAGCATGCTACTGTAGAGCTGGATGCTATCTATCGTTTGCAAAGTGACTTGTTCGTGGCCTGTCATTACGGGTATTAACGCAATAGCAGATTTCAAATCAAAATTTTCGGCTGCCATTTCGTCTTTGTGGCTTAAATTTTCTGTAACTGAATCTCCTTTTTTTAACACTAAACTCACGATTGTGCTATACAATAAGTGTATATCATTAATTAACTTGTTGATAGACCGTAAGCTTTCGGTGCTTATCTCGGACTTGTCGGTCTTCTGTCTGATTTCTGCAGAAATAAACTCCAAACGACTATAGATAACCTGAGCTTCGACAAATTTTTTTTTTGACGTTTCTGATGTCTGCCGTCGGATTGGTCCGATTTTTACCAGGTAACCTTTGATATCTTTTAAGGTATTATATGTAGCCGTTAGTTCAGCTACAGGCATCGGAATATAATCAAATATTATAATATATGTGTATATAAAATGTATCAAATTTATATTAAGACTACAGGCGAAATTAATTACTTATAGTAAACTCGTATATCTAATTAATAAACTCGCAGTATACACACCGGACTCGCTCTGTACTGCTTGGCTCTGCTTGGTACTTCTAACTGCATGTCCTCGATTTTCAAGTCTTATCTTTTCAGTCTTTTGATTGACTACGGAGTGGTGGCAAGGTATGGTCTGGTTATATCCTGGATTTTCTCCTAGGCTCGATTTTCAGGTCTTCTCTAATGTTCTCTTCTCTCTTCTGTCTTTTGATTGGCTACGGAGCGGTGGCAAGGTCGGGTCTGGATACGTAGTTAAGACTGGTAGCGTTGAGCTCGCGTCGTAGCGTATGTACTGCGTGGGTATGACACTTCTTAAAGAGGAAGTATACAATGGCAGCAACTAAAAGGACGACGACGGTGACCAACAGGATGGAGTCGGTGCTAATCCCGCTTGGCATGTGCTGGGTAGTTGAAGCAGAAGCATCCCCATTCGCGTTTTGGGCTATAACTACTTCTTCTTTGGAGTATGTTTTCCCCATAGTAATATTATCTTCTTTCTTCTTAATTTTCAGCTGGCAGGGTCGCCATGTGAAGTTGTGTGGTCTTCGTTAAAGGAAACACGTGCGTTCAGACATGATTGCGTTTATTCAATGAAAATAAAAACGTTTCTCACGGCGGCATCGGCACCGAGCATACACAACAGTTTTACATTACATCATTGGTGTATATTACACTTTAGTCGACTCTCTCAGGGTAGTATGGGTTGGTGACATTGTGTATTTTAATTCCGTCACTACACGGCCAGTTTTTCATCATAAACATCCTCGTTTCAGTTCATAACTTACCCAGTACTGAGTCGAGCCTCCTCCAAGTTCATGGAGGGAAATTTTTTTTTTTGTGAGTGGTTAAATTTCTCGCGAATTCTCGCGGAGAAAGGCCTTTACGTTATGGGTTATGTGCGGACTCGAAGACGCCTCCCTCCAGTTATGTGGAGGCAGGCGCCCCCCTCACCACTCATGTCTCGTCTCTCACCCCGTTTTGGACTGCAGCGTCTTATGGACCTAAATCGATGTCCACGTTGCTGCAAAAATTTTTTGGGGGTGCTGGAGGGAAATTAGCCTACTGTGCCACGCTGGCAAGACGGGTTGGCACAGGGTTTGTATCAAATTTTTCTTCTCTTGCGGCTAGGTGATGTAAAGAGCCTATGTGATATTGGAATACTTACTGCACGCAATTGTCTTTTCTAAACCTACTTTGTGGCTTTGACCTTGTAATTTTTTTTTTTTCACATTTATATATTTTTATTTAATACACAAACAGAAAAACAAATATGAATAACATTAAAATACTTAAAAACACTAAAGAAATATTAGAAATAGGAATAAACTAAACCTAAAACTTAAAGATAGAAATAGTTATTGTTGAAAAATAAAATTAAGTATAAAATACTGTAAATTGTCACGATAGACGCTAGAACGCTAGAAATGTGTAAGGGTCGGTTCACATCTGACGGATAATGCGTCGCGTATTATCCTAGTGAGTCGTCCAATCTCTATATATAAAAATGAATCGCTGTTCGTTAGTCTCGCTAAAACTCGAGAACGGCTGGAGCGATTTGGCTAATTTTGGTCTTGAAATATTCGTGTGAGTCCAGGGAAGGTTTAAGAGTTGAGAAAACATAGAAATATTGTAAGTAAAATAATAAATACAACAATTTTATTTTCCCATACAAACTGTTACCTGTCAAACATGACGTTCGTCCCGACGGTTCGGTAATCTTTATATCATAAACTAAGTAAATGATTATAATCGAATTTGCGCAACGTGTGTGTTTGTTTGATTTAGTTTGATCAAAATTAAGATAGCATCTCAATTTATTAATATTATATTATTGCAACTTATTTGTCCATTATTTGACAGTTATAATCATATGTTCTCTCCAAACAATGGCGCTGTTGTCTATATTGGAGTAAGTATTTAATAGATGGTGCTTTGTTAAAAGTACAAACGTTTCATAAATGTATATACAAATTAATTAAATAAATAGAAATAAAATAAAACAATTACGCGGAAAATTAGGAAAATAAAGAAGACACCATATAAAATTATTTCTAATCTAAAATTAAACTTTTTAAATGTAACCTCATTACGTTTGAAATGAAATTAATAGAATGCGTGCTGCAAATATTGTCAAAGAGGATGTAACAACTAAAAAGTATCGTTTAAAACAGATGCTTCGGTCGGAGTTACTTTATTTACAAAATACATATATGTATATCTTCACTACATAGTATAAAACAAAGTCGCTGTCGTCTGTCCGTCGCTATGTATGCTTAAATCTTTAAAACTACGCAACGGATTTTGAAGCGGTTTTTTGTAATAGATAGTGTCCCGTATTCCGGCGTGTTTTTGAATGTGACGTGATGTGGCATAGGCTTGCTCCTTGACCAATGGGTGGCCAGTATTCAAAATCGCGTTGGTCATGAAAAAATCAATAGATAGTCGATTGTCTGTTGTTTTTGAACATTGGCGTGTACGGCATACTGCTCTGTGCAGCAAAATTACATTTTAATAACTTTCTTATTATTCTCGTGCGAATTGTGTGCTGAAGTTAAGTGAACGTTGCTGACCGCCGTGCGATCTAAGACCGACGCCACTAGCTGCAGATGTTGGCACACTCCAGAGGGAAGGTGAGTGAGTTCTGTGTTGCTCGCGTTCTATTTCGTAATACGCCGGAGTATTGGAGACGTTCTCCAAGGATAACCGTGTTATCTTGTACCGCCGTACCAGCTTGCCAATCCATTTTCTATATACAGTCCACTGCGACCAGTGTGAGTCCGTGATTCACACACATTTTTTGGTCCCCACTTCGCCGGATATCATTCCAGCACCTGATAGTTAGTCGTACTTTCTATCTAATATTTCATTTTCCTTCATTACTAACGTTAGAACCAGTTGCAAGGATATATTATTACGTAACTAAGTTAAACATTGTTATATTTTAAAACATAATCATTCTAAAATGGCTACATCAACAGACTTACAGTTATCACGTAAAGCATTGATTTTCCGTAAAGAATATTTGTTCTCTAAATTACAGAGGGTTTACGATTTTTCAAAGACTATTAGTAAATCTAAGGACAATATTCCAGAGTATTTAGCGCAATTTGAGGAATTAGAAGATGTTCGTACTCGTTTTGAGGGCACTGTTTTAGAGTTAATGCAAATCGAGTCGCAAATAAAACCCGATGCGAAATGGTCCACCCAAGAGTTGGATTCTTTTGAAACTTTATACTCTGCCTGTAGGTTAATTGCGCTAAAATATATATCGGATAAATCTTCAACGCAAAAAGTCGATCTAGTTAGGCCATCTTTACCTAAACTACAATTGTTTGAGTTTGACGGTCAGTTAGAGAATTGGACAACCTTTTATGATACCTTTTCGTCATTGGTACACGAACGTAATTTCGAAAATATTGACAAATTTCATTACCTATTGTCATGTGTCAAAGGACCAGCTCTCAACATAATAAAAAAGTTTTCGATAACGTCAAAAAACTATTTACTAGCATGGCAAAGTCTGATTAATAAGTACCAAGATGATAGAGCGTTAGTCAGTAGGTATTTAGAGACAATGCTTAATTTTCCACAGCTAACAAAGAGTACCGCTAGCAATCTTAGTTCGTTTGTTGAGACTTTTGACAACTCTACGAAAGCGATAGAGGCGCTTAATATTGATAACTTAGGCGATTACTTAATTTGTCACTTAGCATTGCGCGCGTTAGATACATCTACGAGAAAATTGTTTGAGGAAAGTCGTGATCAAAAGTTGATACCTACTTTTTCAGAATTGATTTGTTTCGTAAACAATCAAATTAAAGTCCTCGAACATACGTTTCCTAACGCGAGTGGCAATACTATGCAGCCGGAACGCAGGCAAATAGTCGGTAAGACGCCAGGAATCTATACTCCAAATAAACCACGTTCATCGTTTTCGAAAGGAGTACTAACCGCAACATCTGTTGTCTCAAACAATAAGTTTAAAAACTGTAATAATAGTTTTAACTGTGCTCATTGTGATGGTAAAAATCACATGATTTATAGGTGTGAATCGTTTCGTAAACTGTCACCTGAAGCCCGATTTGACCGTGTCAAGTCTCTTAAGCTATGTACTAATTGCTTAAAATCTAATCACGATTCCAGTGTTTGTAAAAGTGTGGTAAACTGTGGCGTCTGTGATTCGTATCACCACCATTTGTTGCATAGAGATGCGGTGACATCTGCGGCCGTGCCGTCTATTGTCGCTAATCCATCTCTTACCCGCTCGCAGCAGGCGCTGGTAACCGCTAGTTCCGTGAGCGAAGCGGCAGCTTGCGTACCGAAGACAGTGGGTTCGGTTTCAGACCCGCACTACAGTGTTGTCTTAGGTACCGCGCGAATGTATGTTACTGATGTTTACGGTCAGAGTCAGGACTGCCGTGCAGTAATTGACTCTGGAGCTCAAAGCTCGTTTATAACCATGGACTGTGCTCAACGTTTGGGTCTTCCGCGTAAGCCGTGTCCATATTCTATTTATGGTCTAGGCGGTGAAGCCGTCAAAAACTACGGCATGGTAACATGTGCATTTAAATCTCGAAACCATAAAGAACCTTATTTCGTAGTAGATATGGTTATAGTTTCGAAGGTATCGTCCGAGATGCCTAATGTTTCTTTTTCGCCATCCGTGATTGACGAATATAGCAATTTCAGCCTAGCCGATCCTTTATTTCACAAACGTTCACGCTTAGATATATTATTAGGTAATGATATAGTTTGCGAATTAATTAGAGATAAACCTTTGACAGTCAGATCTGATATTCCTCAGGTAATCGACACAGTTCTTGGCTTTGTCGTAAGTGGCAAATTGTTTCAGTCGTCTAGAGACAATATAAAAAACACTCATTTATCATTTTCAACTGAAGAGGATGAATCGTTAGATACAATTTTACGTAAATTTTGGGAGATAGAAGAGTTGCCGTGTCAGTCTCCTATGAACCCTTTAGACGAGTTAGCCGTAAGCATTTTCAATGAACATCACACTCGTGATGCGAACGGACGGTATGTGGTACCACTACCTTTCTTGCCAGAACATCCGCCTTTGGGTGATTCTCGTGTGATTGCAGAAAGACGTTTGCGTTACGTAGAACGTAAACTTATGCGTGCACCTTCTTTACAAAGCACTTATAACGATTTTATGCGTGAATATGAGGCTTTAGACCACATGGAACTTTACCGCGGTGACGCACCTAGCAGGTACGTTATTCCGCATCACAGTGTTTTGCGTCCTAGCAGCTCTTCAACTCCATTGAGAGTGGTGTTCGATGCGTCGGCTAAGACCAGTAACAACGTGTCTTTAAATGACATTTTGTTGACTGGGCCGAAACTCTATCGCGATATTTTAGCCATTATTCTTAATTTCAGACTGTTTCAATTTTGTCTAGTTAGTGACGTTTGTAAAATGTATCGAGCTATTTTGTTACGTGAATCGGATCGTTGTTATCAGCACATTTTATACCGTAATAATACAGATGAACCGATTCAAACGTACGAACTTAAAACGGTTACATACGGATTAAAGTCCTCGCCGTTTTTAGCCATTCAGACACTTTTGCGTCTGGCCGATGATGAAGGCGAACGTTTCCCTTTGGCCGCGCAGGTGGTTCGCGAAGGAATTTACATGGATGACATTTTATATTCATGTGATAGTTTAAGCACAGCCTATACGTTGCAGGACGAACTGATTGCTATGTTTAAGTGTGGTGGTTTCGACCTGAAAAAGTGGGCCAGTAATTCCTCGGACTTACTAGAACGTGTTCCCGTGGAACATAGAGAGTGTCCAGTCAACTTTATCAAGGACGACAATGAATATAGCATGAAAGTCTTAGGCCTTCGTTGGATTCCGTTGACTGATAGTTTCCATTTCTCAGTCAATCTGACTGACAACGTCCATACAAAACGTTCCGTACTGAAGCTACTAGCCTCGATATATGATCCCGTGGGTTTTATATCGCCATGTATATTTGTAGCTAAGGAAATCATGCAGGACTTATGGAAACAGGGGGTAGGTTGGGATGATCAACTACCGACAAATATCAGTAAGCGGTGGTGTGAGTTTGTAACAGAGTTACCAATTTTGTCGAACATGACGATCGAACGACATTTGTTACTGCCAGGCCTAACGAAATGTGAGTTAGTCGGCTTTTGCGATGCTTCTTCTCGAGGTTATGCTGCATGCCTATATGCGATTAGTCGCAATGATAGTGGCGCGACAAAGGTACGCTTAATTACAGCTAAGTCAAAGCTAGGGCCCGTTCGACCCTTAAGTGTACCACGGCTTGAACTTATGGGTGCGTTGCTATTAAGTAAGTTGTTGAAATATGTTCTTGATAATTTCACTAGAATAGAAATATCACGTATTACCGCACTTACAGACTCTACAATTGTCTTATCGTGGTTGCAGATAGCACCATATAAATTAAAAACATTTGTTTGTAACCGTGTTACAAAAATAACAGATGTCATCGCTCCACACTGTTGGCGTCATGTTAATAGTGAAAATAACATGGCAGACATCGGTTCTCGTGGTGCAACTCCGTCCCAACTGGTAGCGTGCAGCGAAAAATGGTTGACAGGACCGAGTTGGTTGCAAGAGCGCTATGACAGTTGGCCGATTTCAAGTCTCGCCAATAGCGACTTTGCAGCTAATTCAGAGCTGAAAGAAGATCATCAGATAACATCTTTAATGTCTTGTTCGACAGAAGTCAAGCCGTCAATGGAGTTTTGCGAATATCTATTTGTTAAGTTTTCATCTTATACTAAATTACTACGTTGCATAGCGCGCATATTAAGGCTAAACCAAAGGCAGTGCGACAAGTCATCTGTGCTTTCTGCCTCTGAGTTAATTAGAACACAAGACGTTCTTGTGAAGCTAGTACAGTCTGCTTACTTTGAAGACGAGATTAACGACCTAGCTAAAGGCAAAGACTATATTCCGTCGTTACGGAAGTTATCACCTTTCCTTGACAACGAAGGATTCGTCAGGGTGGGGGGTCGTTTAACTCACGCGGAGTTACCCTATAACGTTAAACATCCGCGGCTAATACCGAAAAGTAGTCGTTTCACTGTTTTACTAATCGAATATTTTCATATAAAATATCTTCACGCCGGCCCTCGTACTTTGCAAAGCATATTGAGCCAGCAGTTTTGGATTCAAGCTGCGCGTCGTGTTATTCGTTCGGTACTTTCAAAATGTAAAGTTTGTTTTAGATGTAAGCCTAGTTTATTACAACCGAAAATGGCTTCCTTACCGGCATCACGTTTGTTGCCGAACAACATTTTCGAGCATGTTGGAGTAGACCTAGGCGGGCCATTCTTTGTTCGCGAGAGTTTGCGTCGTAATGCTAAGGTAGACCGTGCCTACCTCGCGTTATTTGTATGTTTCTCGACGAAAGCCGTGCATTTGGAGGCACTGTCATCTTTGTCGGCAGATTGCTTTTTAGCCGCCTTGGACCGTTTCGTCTCTCGTAGAGGCCTCTGTTCTTTTATTTATTCTGATTGCGGTACCAATTTCATCGCTGCTAGTAAACACTTAAAGGAAGTCCAACGTTTTCTTTCTGATCGTCAAACGAAAGACAAGATTTTAGATGGTTGTAGTAGTAGACGGATTATTTGGAAATTTAATCCACCTAGTGCGCCACATATGGGTGGCCTCTGGGAAGCCGGTATAAAATCGGTAAAATACCATTTATCTAGAGCCGTTGGAGAAAAATCCTTGACATTCGAGGAACTCTCTACGATATTTTGTCGGATCGAGTCTATATTAAATTCGAGACCATTGTGCCCTCTACCGAGTAGCGAAAGCCCCGACGATTATAACGTTTTGACGGCGGGTCACTTTTTGATAGGCAGAAGTATAACTGCTGTTCCAGAGTATAATATTGAGGAAGTTCCCATTAAAAGGTTGTCACGTTGGCAATACATGCAAAAATGTACTCAAATATTCTGGAATAGGTGGAAGGGAGAGTATTTGAATACTTTACAACAACGTGCTAAGTGGTTTAAGTCAGACAGCCAAATTAAAGTAGGAGATATTGTAATCGTAAAAACTGATAACACTCCTCCTTGCAACTGGCCACTAGCTCGTATTGAAGCAGTTCATCCCGGTAGTGATGGCATCATCCGTTGTGTCACTATACGTACACAAAAGAATGTCTTGAAGCGACCAGTTAATAAACTGAGTCCTCTTCCTTATATCAATTAAACTCTCTTCTACTATATTTTCATGCGTAACTTTTAAGTTAATTTTCCTAGTTCCATTTTATATTTCTTCTACTGCCTATCCTTTTATTTTCTGGAAACCATCAAGCTGGTTTCGGTGGGGGGAATGTCCCGTATTCCGGCGTGTTTTTGAATGTGACGTGATGTGGCATAGGCTTGCTCCTTGACCAATGGGTGGCCAGTATTCAAAATCGCGTTGGTCATGAAAAAATCAATAGATAGTCGATTGTCTGTTGTTTTTGAACATTGGCGTGTACGGCATACTGCTCTGTGCAGCAAAATTACATTTTAATAACTTTCTTATTATTCTCGTGCGAATTGTGTGCTGAAGTTAAGTGAACGTTGCTGACCGCCGTGCGATCTAAGACCGACGCCACTAGCTGCAGATGTTGGCACACTCCAGAGGGAAGGTGAGTGAGTTCTGTGTTGCTCGCGTTCTATTTCGTAATACGCCGGAGTATTGGAGACGTTCTCCAAGGATAACCGTGTTATCTTGTACCGCCGTACCAGCTTGCCAATCCATTTTCTATATACAGTCCACTGCGACCAGTGTGAGTCCGTGATTCACACACAGATAGAGTGATTCAAGAGGAAGGTTTTTAAGTATATTAAATGCATAATATTGTAAAGAAACACTCATAATTTTAGATGTTAATCATTGCACCCGGGCGAAGCCGGGGCGGGTCGCTAGTCTAATATATATGTCGTGGATAACGATATCGTTTTATTAAGTTTCTCAATTGATTGTTAACACAGTAGTGCGGCAAACGCGGTGACGTCAGTTGTTTTGCAATGGCGGCACGTGGACAGAGTCGTAATGGAAAGTGAGGTTGGCTCGATCAGTCAGTCGACGTTGGGACACGGCCCGAGACACTTCTCCGTTGCGAACCTGTCGGTTTGTCTATCTAAGTGTGTTAACTGAACATTGTTATTTATACTGTGGTTAATATTGTGAATTATAAAGTTACAAGTAATAAACCTCGTACCAAGTCAAGATGATGACGACTCTATCGCTCAGCCGTCGCTATCTCCGACATCAGAAGTGGTATGTAACTCATTCAGCCCACGTGGAGAAAACAGTGTAGTGATAATGTGTGTGCTTCTGTACGCGATGGAAATAACCGATAATGGCGATTCATTGTCACTATAAAGGAGACATTAAGCTACATGAAGATTGTTCTGAACTGAAGATCACAAGCGGCAGTCATAGTGCGGCGATTAACCAAGTGGGGATCACTTGCTTTCATTGTGATGGACAAGGACACTATGCGTCTAACTGCCCTGAGCGGAGCAGCAGGAAGGCGAGCAACAGTACTGCGGTCAGCCAGGTCAAAGAATAGTAAGCGTAATAAGTAAAATAGCATAGTAAGTAAAATATCTGTAGTAAGCGCACCAGCTGCAATTTTACGTCACTCCGGTGAGCAGTTTCCATTTTATTACTCGGGTATATTGTATGGTATACGAATTTACGATAGTGTGATTTTGACCGGTGTAAGAAAATATTATTTGAGGTTCTTTTGCGTGTTTACCTGTTAATTACTTGCGATACGAAGTTTAGATTGCTGTGCTTGTTTAGCTTGACGGTTCATCGGTCTGACGTCGTATTCTCGCCAGTTTATAGCAAAGTTTTCCAAGATTATGGAGCCATTGTATGCCTTGATTTGCATCGGTAAGGTAGCCTAAACGTGAGGCGATAGGACAGCAGATCCAGATTTCAAGCGATCGGGTTTTCGGTCGGCAACTGTGGAATGTCACAGCTGCGGTGGAATGGGTCACCGAGCATCAAATTGGCGGTGAAAGGCAAGGCAGCTAGTGCTGCCACTGCACACTTCAGCGTCAGGCTCTGCGGGGCCGCGGCCGCGGTCGGACTTAGTCTGTTTCAGGTGCGGCAGCGCCGGACATTTGGCAGCGAGATGTCCACGTGGCAACAACGTGGCAACAGCGGAGGAGCTGGCGCGGCGGTAGGCGCAGGCGGTTCGGAGCGGCGCCTGCGGCGGCGGCGAGTAACGAGAGGATGTGGAAGCTTGCTATGTTAGCAATCCCAGCGGTGCGCTGATGAACGCTTGTGAGTCGTATCCATTTTATTCTGATTCTGGTGCAGAGTGCTCTCTCATCAAACATTGTGTTGCGCCGAAGCCAAGTGGAAAGAGTTATGAGCACCCTCAAAAATATGTTGACTGTTGTAGCAGTTAGTCCAAATATACAGTCAAGGGCGAGGTGGCTCTATGAACTATAAAGGGCGAGGTGGCCAAATATACAGTCAAGGGCGAGGTGGCTCTGTGAACTATAAAGGGCGAGGTGGCCAAATATACAGGGTTGATCACTATTGGTTCGAGCACATGGCTAAGTGCGTTCGTAAGTTTGTCTATGGTTGTATTACTTGTAAACTATCTCAATCGCAATCAGGTCCCCCACAAGCGGGACTTCATCCAATTCCTAAGATTAGTATCCCGTGGCATACTGTGCACGTTGACTTAACTGGCAAATTAAGTGGAAAAGCGATTGCAAGGAGTACGTCATAGTTTTAATTGATGCGGTCACAAAATTTGTTCCCTGAGAATAGATTTGGCTAGCACAATTAAATCCCTTAAATCAAGCGTCTTTAGTTGGAGCTCCAGTAAGTAATTGCAGATCTGGGACGATGCTTTGCCAACAAAGAATTCAAAGTTTTTTTGTCAGTTTCATTACGTTTGATAGCTACGGGTTCAAGTCGCGCTAATTGCCAAGTAGAAAGAACAATGAGCGCGTTAAAAAGTATGCTGACCGCGATAGAAGCGTCTGATAGGTCCCGGCATGAAGCGTTAGAAGACGTGCAATTAGTTTTGAATTCCTCTGTCCACCGTGTAATACAAGCGAGTCCACTCGAGTTTCTGATAGGACCTTTAGCTAGACCATTTAACCTATTAACTTTGAATGATTCCGGACCGGCAGTAGACATTAGTAAGAGAGCAAGCGGCCACATACATAGAAAATAGTGCCAGTTACGAAAAAGTAAAATTTGATAAAACTACAAGTTAAAGTGGTAAAGTTTGATGTTGGTAATTTAGTTTAAATTCAGAACGAAGAGAAACCAAACTAAATTAGACGCGAAATACAAGGGACCGTTAAAAATTGTGGAGTTACTTGATGATGATCGTTATTTGCTGAAATCTTTGACCGGTAATAGAACATAAAAATACGCTCACGACTGTATAAGGAGATTCCACTAAGCAGTGTGCGCGTTGAGTTAAATTTGTCTGATGAAGATGGTGAGGAGGTTGCCTCCAACAGTAAAAAAGAACACATACCTTGGCTAGGTCGCACTACACGCACTAGTCTGTAGTCGTAACTGCAACTCTGGGAGTTGTACAGAGCGCGATGGGCAGCTAGTGGTGTGGCGGGGACCCGGGTCTCGAGAGAGACTATTTGTATGGTCCTGTGTACTGGGAGTCGTGAACTCTAGTTAAAGTGTTGGTCGTATCGCTTGGAGCGATGACGATATGGGTGACATGTGAATTGTCACTAGCTGCTGGGACAGCTGGGCCATGTGTTGTGTAATTATTACTTTAAACCTACTGTTTTAAAGTATCAGTATTGAGATTTAAAGATTATGGGCTTAGAGGAATCTTTCGTGTTAAAGTTGTTAAAATTATTTGTATGCTAACGTGATCTCTGTTAACTTGATTCTTAAGATACGATTACGGAACATTACCGTCAGGTTGGCCGAACGTGAAAATGTGCCTCAGTTGGTTATTTTGTTACAAGTACACACGAGGACGTGTGCTTCGTCAGGCTGGCCGTGTCGTGGATAACGATATCGTTTTATTAAGTTTCTCAATTGATTGTTAACACAGTAGTGCGGCAAACGCGGTGACGTCAGTTGTTTTGCAATGGCGGCACGTGGACAGAGTCGTAATGGAAAGTGAGGTTGGCTCGATCAGTCAGTCGACGTTGGGACACGGCCCGAGACACTTCTCCGTTGCGAACCTGTCGGTTTGTCTATCTAAGTGTGTTAACTGAACATTGTTATTTATACTGTGGTTAATATTGTGAATTATAAAGTTACAAGTAATAAACCTCGTACCAAGTCAAGATGATGACGACTCTATCGCTCAGCCGTCGCTATCTCCGACATATAAAATTCTCGTGTCACAGTTTTAGATGCCAAACTCCTCCGAAACGGCTTGACCGATTTTGATGAAATTTTGTGAGCATATTGGGTAGGTATGAGAATAGGACAACATCTATTTTTCATCCCCCTAAATTTTAAGGGGCGGGGGTAAAAAAAAATTGTTAATTTTTTAGAGAAATTTGTTTGCGTTTATTTTTTTAAGATTCAGCATAAAAAAATACAAACAACCCGGTTGCGCGCGGGGGGGGGGGGGGTTGCGCGGGGGATGGTTAATTATTTGGCAAAACAACGTTTGCCGGGACAGCTAGTGTCCTATAATATGGTAGACGGCAAATGATTTTTCTACTACTACTATTGCTCAGCCCACTGCTAAGTCGGACCTCCTCCAATTACATGGGTAACTAGCCTACTATGCCCCGCTGGCCAGATTTCGTACAGGGTTTCGTATCAAGTTTCCCTTCTCTTGCGGCTTGGTTTTCCACCGTGTAATTTTCATTAGTCGGCTCTTACAACACCCTCAGGGTGGTGACACTATATGTTCTAAATCTGTCACCATACGAATACTAAGTGCGGGGAATTGATTTTTTCTTCATAATACACTTTCTATTCCTTACTTAACCTAGTTGGTGGCTTTTTTTTATATTATTACTAGTGGCCCGCCCCCGCTTCGCCCGTGCAAAGCGGGGGTGAGTTATACATATAAACCTTCCCCTATAATCACTCTATCTATTAAAAAAAACCGCTTCAAAATCCGTTGCGTAGTTTTAAAGATTTATGCATACATAGGGACGGACAGACGACAGCGACTTTGTTTTATACTATGTAGTGATTTTGTTACAACACCACAGAACAAGTCCGTGTTCTAATAGTTGGTGGCTTTGATCTTGTAAGTTCTCGCGTCGGCCACACTTTTTATAACCTACTAAAATCAACCTTCGTCGTTTCAGCCCATAAATGACCCACTACTCAGTCAGGCCTCCTTAAAATTCGTAGAGGGAAATCAGCCTACTGTGCCACGCTGGGTTTGTATCAAGTTTCCCTTCTATTGCAGCTAGGTGACCTGCTTCCAGCGTTATTTTTGTCGCCTCTTGCGACACCCTCAAGATTGTAGAGGTTGGTGACATTTTATATTCTAACTCCGTTACCACACGGAATCCGTCAGTAAAATCAACCTTCACTTACCGGCAACCCTGCGAACGTTATCAGCCTCCTCGCGACTTCATGTCATTAATCAGTGTATTGTACAACGTTCACAATAGCGGTAATACCGAGATCGCTTCCGTTACCATGCACGCCGTATTTTATGGCTTGCTCTGACGTTAAAAATACTTATCTGACGTCAAGCTGATCCGCTCTTTGTTAGGCAACTGATGCCCCAAATAGGTCATGTGTATGGTTGCAACGTTCAGTCTTTCAGGCTCTACGTAATAACGTGTGTGCGTATGGTGACGAAGAGAAGATACACTTGATACGAAACCAACCGTTTGGCCATCGTGGCACAGTAGGCTAATGACCCTCCTGAGCTGAGTAGTACCTAGTAGTAGTGTGGTGACGGATTTAGAATACACAATGTCACCAACCCACTCTATCCTGAGTGTATTGTAAGACTAATGGAACGCAAAAGCCAGACCCCGTAAGCGAAGAAAAATTTGGTACATTCACTGTGCCAACCCGTCTTGCCAGCGTGGGACAGTAGGCTAACTCTAATATTTGGGAAATCTTTTTTATATATTGTTATTTTATCTTGTAAATACACTTTGTTTCCTCCAGACTGGAGCTGACAATCAGTGCTGCAGAAACCTGCAGTGTATATTGAGTTCCTGCGTTTGAGACACTTTACGAAATTTTCTTTTACTGTCTGTGTGTCTAATAATAGTTATTTGTTATACAAGAGTGCAAAGTTGCTTTTTAACCGCGTGTTCAATTTTGATGACCGAGCAAGCGAAGGATTCTAAAATTGAATCACGAGCGCAGGGAGTGATTCAAAATCAGAATCCTGAACGTTAGCGAGGGAATCAAAAGAGCACGAGGTGAAAAATCTTTGCACTCGAGTGCAACACGTAACTTTTCATTCCACCTCAGCGAGGAAATGACTAAATGCAAAAAAAAAACGTTTACAAATCACAAACCACTTTTATTTCAGTTTAGGTATTCATTACTACATTATGACAGGTAAGTATTACAGAATAATCTTTACTTTATTCTCTAGCGAATAAAAACGGCTTTTGCACTCAGATATCGAAGAGCAAAAATACTCTTTCGGAGATGGGGGGATGAAAAAGATTTTTCATTCTTTCTAATTCCTCTCCATGATTTTGGTGTAGGCCCAAATCTGTAGTGTGCCAATTATGAGCAGAAATAATTATGATGTTGATGATGAGATATGTGTTATAAGCGTGTAGGTATTTGTTGTAGGTCTGCAATTTACCACTGGTCCCTGAGCGTACTCCCCTACTGGAAGGTGTGAAACCCTGGGCCATGGGTTTCACTCCTCAATTACAGGTAGTCAGTGAACGCCGTGGGGGTTCAGTGGTTGGTCAAGGCGCCTTTCTCTTCACTGAATGGCGGCGGGCTTTCACCACATGTAATAAATTTCTAGTTTGAATCCACCAAGACGCTGTGAATTTTTATGTAGACAAAAATCGGATTGCCATATTTCGCGTAGGTATTTACAGTCAAAAACCATTTTGTAACCAACAAAAAATTTGGTTTAAGTAAGACTTAATTTAATTTCGCTGGTATAAAGTGCTTACCGTGGAATGAATTTAAAAACATCGCCGAACCCTTCATTTATTTCATAATTGTGTTAGTAGCACGGCGAGTAAACAAAGTCTGAGACTGAGGGGAGAGTTGAAGATCACTCAAATTGGAGTAATTCTGTTCTTCTTACTTCTGTTTCCAGTGTTATGAGTAAGTCATTTAAATTCAACCTTCATATCTATTTACTTCACGACAAACAATTATGTATTGATATTGAACTTTTGTGAGTAAAATGTGTTTAAGTAATTAATGCACAAAAACAGTAATTACTTAATGTTTCACATTCAGCGATGCGTTTTTATTTTATTTATTTCAATAGCACTATTGTATTAGCAATATGTATTCAACTTTATTAGTATAGTCACAAAATACTTAGAAATCAACCTACACATAACGTGCGCTTGAGTAATAGGTACATATTACTTTATATACATCTTGAGCCAAAAGATATCCTCAGCTCTCTTTGGCGGTGATTGCGGAGAAGGGGCGCTATTGGTTGATGGTTTACGCGAACCCAGAACACACCGCTTTTGGTTCAAGGTGTTTTCAAGCTTCTTTAACGCAGATACAAAAATCGGTTACGGACACGTCATCTCGTGACGGTTGGCTGTTTCCAACAAGACGAAGAAGTGCCATTCGCTTCAGACTCTTCATGTTTATTGTGCAAAGATGTAGCACAAAAATAGTTATTATAATTACTCTGTTTAAGGACGATTCCTTCTTTATAATCAATCAAACAAACTATCACGGTAATGGCACAACAAAGGTGCCATATCCGTGATAGTTTTTACGCATAATAGGTATGCCAAAGAGCGTAGGTATGAAAAGATAGTTATATACAAAACCTTGACTTCTGTACTCAATTATTTTGTGGTATAGTAAATATGTATTAGCAAATATGTCCTGCGATTGAAATTTCCTGGGAAAGAAGACCTTCACCGTTTCACTTAATTGGTTTCACAGCAAAATTAACTTTGCAAATTAAACAACATTTCATCTGCATTTCATTAATTGGAACTGTTAACTGTAGCTTAACAGCTGCGCGAAAGTATAAAATTCTGTAGATTTTTTGTCATATGATTGTATTAAACGTTGAAATTTAACACTTTTTAACGGATATAACACGTGTATATTTCATTGTCTAATTCCCGAAAGTCGTCGTCAAGGGATAGACAATATAACAGTTTTCTTCAAATTATAAAGAAATAGTTAATTTAAATCGCCTATAGGTAATGTTGTTTTATTGACATTTAACGCACACAGAAATCACTCAATGTCCAGAGGTCTTGCAGATGAGTGTTGAGTTTGAGTTTTCCAACCATCCTCTTTAATGAAACATCCGGAATTAAATAATGTAATCGTGTTTAATACACGCATGTAATATAAAGTGTTTAATTTCAATGTGTTATTATTGTGAAAACCTAAGACATCATTGTTTTTCACGTTTTATCATCCAGAAAGTGAAATACGTATCTATGATATACCGAGTTTATGATTATGTTTCTTTATAGTAAACCGTACTTAGTCAATATTATCAGAATGTTCGTTTTATATTAGCACAGTTTATATACCAGTATAACCACTTGGAAGTATTCCTCAGCCAGAAAGAGTTAATTAAACGTGAGGCGCGTATAATATAATATATTTTGGCACGGTTAACAACAAAATTAATTGTGAACTTTGTAATTAGGGTCTTACTGTTTCAAGACGAGATAAATAAAGGGATCGCGCATCCGTGTTTGTTGAAAATAAACGTCTTGCTGTAATTAATCGTTGGTAGGATCCCACGGGGTGTTCCATCGGAATATAGAGTCTTCATAGTGACGTATTTTAAAAAACGAACGATTTTTTTCGTCTTTAAAGGAACAAGATATTTTGAAATTCTATGTGTGAGTCTATGAGTAAATTCTACTTTATCAAATTAATTCCAACTAATTCTTCTACGATGTATATAGCTGCGCGCATTACCGCGTGGCCACAGCCAACAGCGGTGCGAATTGCGGAGCGTCTTGCGGCGCGGCAAGCGGTGAGCGGCGAAAACAAATGGTAGCTGTGGCATACTTCATAGATTGTCATTTATGAAGTATGCCACAGCTACCGGCGACGCGATCGGCGGCGCGTCTTGCGGAGCGACTAGCGGCGCGATGTACGCGGCCGCGACGGGCTGCGCGATGTGCGAGTGAAACAAATGTACTAGCCAATATCGAGGTGGCCACAGCTCAGAGCGTTGCGCGCGGCGGCTTCGGTGGACGTATTGAGGCATCGCGCGACCGAAACAAATTATTTTGTTTTTATCGCGCGTTGAGCTTATTAATAATAGATATGGAATAGTTCTTTAGTGAAATACTAGTACTAGACCATCAATATGGATGTCAAAATCCACATTTTAATTAAAACCATGTTGTAAAAAAATGTGGGACGAAATAAAACAACAATTTCCTGGTGGTACCTATTTAACTTTAGTTTTGAAGTTTTCGTGTATGTGACCGAGTACATAATCAAAAGTATATATGCTTGCACGCCTATAATAAAAAAATATCGGGATAGTTCTTATATTCATAGTAATCTCTCTCTCTAGTCGGTCCCTCATGACTGAGGATCGTGGTCACCAGTGGATGGGTTACATTTGGAGTAGATGATGTGCCTCCATCGAGTCCTGTCCATGGCTTCCCTTGCAATACAACAAAGTTTTGAGGAGTGCGTGTCTTTCATTTGATCGGTCCACCTTGTTGGGGATCGACCTCGAGCTCGTTTGCCATCAGTGTTCCCGATTACGATCAGTTTTTCAAGACTTTCGTCTCCTCTTCGCACTATGTGACCGAAATACGAGAGAATTCGTTGATGGCACACTGTAGACAGGCGGGTATTGATTTTTAGGCAAGAGAGTATCGATTTATTGGTGCGTTTTGCGGTCCAGGGTATCCTCATCATGCGTCTCCAGCACCACATCTCCAGTGCATCGATCCTTTGCCTCTCTCGAGCTCGTATCGTCCATGTTTCAACTCCATATAGAAAAATAGGGAATACCAGAGCTCGTACCAGTCGGATCTTAGTGTTAATGGAAATTCCCCTCTTCTTCCATATATTGTTCAGGCGGGTCATAGCATCCTTGGTCATACCGATACGTCTCTTTATCTCGGGAACACAACTTCCATCTCTCTTCACTTGAGCACCCAGATAAATATAATGCTCAACAGTGTCAACGCCCGGAATGATGCTTGTTGGATTATTTAAGTGACCGGCGCGATCAACCACCATAATCGTGGTCTTGCTCTTGTTTATTGTGAGGCCCATTTCGTTACTTTCGAACTCGAGTCTCCGAAACAGTTCTCTCATGTCTTCCAAAGAGGTAGCAAGAAGCACAGTGTCATCGGCATATCTTAAATTCGAAATCCTTTTCCCACCAATCGGAAACCCTTTCTCCCAATCTTCAAGGGTCCTGCGGATAATATGCTCTCCGTATATATTGAACAGAGCCGGTGACAGAATGCAACCCTGTCGGACTCCTTTTTTTATTTCAAACACATTAGAACAATCGGTGCCGATTCTAACGTAAGAGCGATTATTGCAGTAGAGAGTTCGAATAAGATTGAGCAGATGCTCTGGGACTCCCATTTCGTTCAGTACAATCCATAGTTTGTCCCATTGCACACAATCAAACGCCTTGGTATAATCAATAAAGCGCAGGATAACCGGGCTATTGAACTCCCTGCTTTTCTCGATGACTTGTCTCACATTGAGTAGTTGTTCCCTTGTGCCCTTGCCCTTCACGAAACCTTCTTGTTCTTCTGGAATTTGGCGTCGCAGATAATGCCAGAGTCGCTGGTTTAGTATATGCAGAAGGATCTTACTTGCATGGGAGATTAGAGCTATTGTTCTGTAATTACGGCAATCTTTGGTGGAACCTTTCTTATGAAGGGGAATATATAGACTCTGTCCAATCGGCAGGCCATTGTCCGGATTTCCAGACGCCGTTACATATCTCTAGTAGAATCGATATCCCTATGCAGCCCAAGTTCTTCAATAACTCTGCGGGAATACCGTCTTTGCCAGGGGACTTACCACATTTGAGTGATTTCAAGGCATGTTCGACTTCCGAACGCAGAATATTGGGCTCGTCTGCTATCCATCCAACCAGTCGACTCGTCAGTTTGCCAGTGTCATATAATGACTGGCAGTAACTTTTCCAACGTTCCAGAATTTGAGTCATGTCTATCAGAAGGCGCTTTTCTTCATCCTCGATGGCGCAGGGTTTGATGCTTCGGGAGTTCGTTAACTCTTTTACTTTCTGAAACAGCTGTTTAGTTTCATGCCTTAAAGAGTTCTGTTCAAGCTCAAGGCAGATTTTGTTGATATATGCATCGTAGTCCTGTCGGCACCTTTTTTGGACTTCCCGGCTCAGTTTAGAATAACGCTCTTGATCTTCAAGAGAGCTCGTTCCCTTTTCTTTCAGTATACGACGTTCGAGGATGATCTGACTGGTGGTAGGTGTGATGAAGTTCTTCATGCCGGGTTTCCCAAGGGTATGTTCTTTTGCTGTCTGAATTATTGTGTTCTTCAGAAAATCCCATTTGGTGCTAATATCGTTTATGTTTTCGAAAGGCACACTCAATATCTTCCTCTCCACCTCCCTGCCAAACTTGCTCACGTCAACCTTCCTCAAGTTAAGGACCGGTTTTGACTTGCGTAGTTTCTTTAGACGGACCCGAACTGTAGCGACTAAAAGTTGATGATCACTGCCGCAGTCAGCTCCCGGAAAAGTGATAGCATTTGTCACAGATGTTCTCCATCGCCAATAAAGAGTGTGAAATTCGCCAAGTTCGCTCCTTTTCTGGTTAACTGGGTGCGCTCCTATTTGTGACTAAATGATATCCTCAGCTAAGAACGCACTTGTTTCAAGGCAATATCGTGCCACTTTTGATATTTTAATAGTTTAGCCGTTCTCTAAATACGTGCCTGGCGACGCCACCGCGGTCGCAACTAGTCTAGCTGTGGCATACCACCGCAAATCGCGCCGCCCGCCGCGCCGCTCAACGCACCGCGCAACGCACCGCCTGTAGCTGTGGCCAGGTCCTTACGCGGCCAACGAAATTATCGCGTCACATACGCGGCCTATTGGCCGCCGCGACCAATCCGCGCATTAGGGCCTGGCCACAGCTACAGGCGTTGCGTTGCGCGGTGCGTTGAGCGGCGCGGCGGGCGGCGCGATTTGCGGTGGTATGTCACAGCTAGACTAGTTGTGACAGCGGTGGCGTCGCCAGGCACGTATTTAGAGAACGGATAAACTATTAAAATATCAAAAGTGGCACGATATTGCCTTGAAACAAGTAAGTTCTTAGCTGAAGATATCATTCAGTCAAAAAAAGGAGCGCACCCAGTTAATCAGAAAAGGAGAGAATTTATTATGAGTTTAAGAACTATCCCGATATTTTTTTAATATACGCGGGCAAGCATATATACTTTTGATTATATACTCGGTCACATACACGAAGACTTGAAAACTAAAGTTAACTAGGTACCACCAGGAAATTGTTGTTTTATTTCGTCCCACATTTTTTTTACAACTTGGTTTTAATTATGATGTGGATTTTGACATCCATATTGCTGGTCTAGTACTAGTATTTCACTAAAGAACTATTCCATATACATAATTAACAAGCTCAACGCGCGATAAAAACAAAATAATTTGTTTCGGTCGCGCGATGCCTCAATACGTCCACCGAAGCCGCCGCGCGCAACGCTCTGAGCTGTGAGCGCGCGCAACGCTCGATATTGGCTAGTACATTTGTTTCACTCGCACATCGCGGAGCTCGTCGCCGCCGTGTGCACCGCGCCGCTAGTCGCGCCGTAAGACGCGCCGCCTATCGCGTCGCCGGTAGCTGTGGCATACGTCATAGATTGTCTCCCATTTGTTTTCGCCGCTCACCGCTTACCGCGCCGCAAGACGCTCCGCAATTCGCACCGCTGTTGGCTGTGGCCACGCGGTTATGCGGCCAGGTCGCGCGACTGTCCGCGCGGCCTGGCCGCCTAAATGCGCGGGAGCCCTAAGAGTTACCTACTTGTCGTCCGATGGGGCAGAAAAGTCGTCGAGTGGCGACCGCGTTCCGGAAAGTGCAGTGCTGGTAGGCCTCCCACGCGGCGGACCAATGACCTAGTTGAGGTCGCCGGAAAACGATGGATGCGGGCGGCTCGGGACCGAGCGCTCCTATGTGGAAATCCTTGGGGGAGCTCTCTGTCTAGCAGTGGACGTCTTAAAGCTGATATGATAATGATGATGAGAATGTGCTTGAGTAGTAATAAGCAATTATACGACAAACATTAAATAGTAGGAATTGAATGAATGATAAAATCAATATATTTAGGTACAGTATTTTTTTCTTTTCTTTAAGTGATTGAGTTATTTTTTTTAGTTTATTCAGTAAATATTACAATAAGTACTACGTTTCATTTTATCTTCGTGCGGTATTTACTTCAAACAAAGCAATAAATATTTGTATGTAAGGAAAGTCAATTTATATAAAAAGTAACTATTAGTAGAAATATGTTATTATTCAAATAAAACAAGTAACCTAGTATAATTTTAATACGAACATAACGTAACATCCAATCAATGACTGTCACAATCGGAGTATTTAATCATTAGAAGAATTCAATGATAAAAAATAAAACTGGCTCTTTCGCGATGTCATGCGCGATTCGGAGGTCACGTGCAGATTTTAACTAGAATAGCACCTAAACATAGAATGAGAAAAAACTTCCTTCACATTATATTATGGTGACTTTAGCGCATTTTACAAAGCCTGACGATTGAATTTAGAGATAAGGTATATTTCTTACGTATTTTTTTGTGTAAATAATTGAGACTTGCAAGAACTAACTAGGTGATATATTAGGTAAACAGTCTGCTTTGAATAATTATTGTAATTATAAATAAAATTGGAACTACGTTTGCATTGAAATATATTTAACTCCAGCTTATATGCCACAAACCGCGTACCAGAGTACCTATCCAAATAACATTTTTAAATGACTATATTAAATTATGTACCTATTTGAAGAAAATTGGACTGGTAATGAACCCGAATTAAGGAGATTCTTGCTCCCATTTTACTACTGAAAAGTTAACTATAGGTAGGTACATCATCGTCATCACTTCAGCCAAAAGAAGTCCTCCTTATTGCCTACTTACTACAATCTAATTAATGTTCCGATATTGTATATTATTTGAAAGTTTTATAACTTTACTAACTATAGTCAGTGTGATGACGGATTCAGAATACCTACACAATGTGATCAATCCATTTCCATCCTTAGACCCCGCCTCCACTAGTCGCTACGTAGTACACTACTAGACATTCACTAAGTCCGGTCCTGAGCCGCTCACATTCATCATTTTCCAGCGACCTTAATCAGGTCATCGGTCCGCCGTGTGGGGCCTACAAGTAACAGCACTGCGCTATCCGGAACGCAGACGCCACTCGAGGACTTTTCTGCCCCATCGGCCGTCCGTCCTAAGAGCTATGTGCCAATGCCACTCAAGTTCGGCAATCTGTAGGCTATGTCGGTAAGTTTGCGGTAGTCAACTAACACCATTGATATACAAAAAACTAACACACAACTATACACATTCACCCAACATTTGGCACGGTTGGCGCAGTGGTTGAGCGATCGACTGCTGCGCAGCATCCCCGCACGGATGAAATATTCGTACGACCTACAAGTATTTGTTCCGGGTCTGGGTGTTTTCTATCTATAAATTGTATGTATTCACAAAAAAATATATATACATAAGTAGTCTATCATCCATCTCGTTACCTTAACACAAGCATTAAGTTGCTTAGCTTAGGATATAAATCTATACTAATATATAAAGCTGCAGAGTTTGTTTGTTTGTTTGAACGCGCTAATCTCAGGAACTACTGGTCCGATTTCAAAAAATCTTTCAGTGTTAGATAGTCCATTTATCGAGGAAGGTTATAGGCTTATATTTTATTTTCAAAAGAATTAGGGATCCGTATGAAAATTGCGATTTTGTAAACCAAGGTGTAAAATCGAAAACCTATTTATGCGTGCGCTCCAAAAACTATTGACAATAGAACAAAATAATGTACTACGGGTTTGTAGGTCTTATAAAGATCTACAAAAAAGTCTGCGAGAGCACATATCTAACTATCATAGTTTTGTCACAATAACCGATTTTATGTTCATAAAAAATATGCACGGGTTCGAAGGCCACGCGGGCGAAGCCGCGCGCAAAATCTAGTAAGGATATATTTATCTAAACTACTAAGACATCGATGACGGTATGATTAAGCTACACTATATATAGGGTTGAAAATATCGATTGAACCTTTATTTTTACACTTGTTGGTTTATGGGCGAGGGATATTGTTAAGGAGGCCCGTAGGGTAGGCCAGCTTCGTCGCCAGCGCGAAATTTTATTCTACCGAAACATCTTGAGCGTAAGTCTTTCCTGCCCACTTTCAGATATTTGGGGCAGCTAAGCATCGCGATTTATGTTGGTGACATGTGCGAACTGTCCCCACCACAGCACGGTTCAAGGTGTTTTCAAGCTATTAACCTAGACAGAACACGGAGAAAAGTTATCGAAGGTGTTTAATTAAGAAAACAAAAATATCAATTAATCGTGTATTGAACTAAAGTCACAAAATCACAATCTTCATTAAACAACGTTTAAAATTCAGACACATAACTAATACTATCATAAAGACTAGTGAATAAAATGCATGTTTATGACAACAACCGACGGAGTCAGTTCACTGGTTAATTTACACTGTTAGACACAAAAGGCACTGATTTGTGTTATATTAAGGTGACCACCCTTACTAATTTAGTGAGTTTGGTACTCTTTAAAAATCCTGTTCTCTTAAAGTACCTACTCATTTGTATTGAAAGTAAATAAATATCCTTAGACATTTCACACAACGCCATCTCGTCCCAAGCTAAGCAACTTAATGCTTGTGTTATGGTAACGAGATGGATGATATACTACGTATATACATTTTTTTTTGTAAATACATACATATTATAGATAGAAAACACCCAGATCCGGAACAAATACTTGTAGGTCGTACTAATATTTTTTCCGTGCGGGGAATCAAACCCGCGACATGCTGCGCAGCAGTCGATCGCTCAACCACTGCGCCAACCGTGTCGTCAAAAGTACTCTTTTGACAGGTTCACGGTGCTATAATGTCCCGGGCGCAATATTGGCTGCCATAGAGGCCGGATGAGCTTTTTTTTGAGATCCGCTCTTATGGGCCATAAAAGGCGACCTTCTTTTTTGGAGTATCGTACTCTTTTCCAACGGAGAAAAGGTGGTCACCTTAGTTATATGTATACCTAATATATCATTAAGTGTTGGAAAATGACAAATAATGAATAGAGATCGTATACTGGCAGACTTTTAGTTAACTAGCTTTTGGCACGCGATGATGTCCGTGCCAATTTAGTAATACCACATTACCCAGACGGTGTATTGAAGTGTAAAGCACGAAATAATCAAGGTAGAGAAATCAATCTACATGCAACGCTCAAGCAACGCACACATAGACCTCGCTCACGGACACGATATCTCGGAACGGTTGGGAACTGCCATCAAATTTAGACACGCATTTTGTGATGATTTTTCTGCAAAAAAGAGCTACTATGACAGTTTAGTTTATTTTCAATAATCAATCAAAGAACTAGATATGAGTGCCACAAACACGTTTCCTGAGCGCCGAGCGTGTAGGTATGGAAAGACGGTTAGACACATTAGCTTGACTTCTGTACTCTGATTATGTATTTTGTTTATAACTTAGACTTTGATTTTGACGATGCGGTACTTCAAATACACCTTACTAAAATATATCCGTAAATAAATCGATCTCTATTTATTAAATTTTAATATAACCGTAATACTATACAAACATATTAAAAAATATGTAAATAATCACCGTAAACTATATGCTTGATCATAGAGCTAATTCATATCATTTAATTTTTTGACTGCCTCGTTGGTCTAGTGGTCAGATGTGCCGCCTTCGGATCACCGGGTCCCGGGTTCGATTCCGGGGTCGGGCCAGTGTCTTTGTCTAAACCAGAGGCACTGGCTCGGAGTCTGGGTGTCATTTCTATCTATAATATGTATGTATTTACAAAAAAAAATGTATATAAGTAGTTTATCATCCATCTCGTTACCATAACACAAGCATTAAGTTGCTTAACTTGGGACGAGATGGCGTTGTGTCAAATGTCCAAGGATATTTATTATATTTATTTAATTAAATAAATTTTCGTTATTTATAATGGCGGTTTGGTTAGGTATTATGTTTTTTACTTAAAAAGTGGTCATATCGTGCTGTTAAAACTATATGCATTGCTGAAAATAGTCTTATTTTGGAAAACTAAGTAGTTACTCACAAAAAACCTTATTGTTTTCGTTGCTAAATTATTTTCTCAGCAAATGTCTAATACAATATCGTTTTTAAATGTTTAGTTTTTGAGGATACAGAATGAACTAGCGCAATATAGCTCTGTGTCACCTATGTAGAGTACAGTACACATTGTGATATGTATTAAAATACTGTGATCAATATCTGAAATTTTGATATAGGTAATTTGTTATTGACCATATACAGGGTGTAACAAAAATCCCAAATGAGGGCTAATTCAAAGAAGCAGTTCTGTGTTTAAAATTGTCTTTTATGTTGGACTACGAGAGACGAACTAAGGTTTTTCTTATCCTTTAAGGTTACTCATTTGAGTTCCAATATGTTATTTCGGTTTGCTGCGCTCTTTCTCAAGTTAGGACAAAATCGTTAAAATGTTAATAAAAGTTGGACAAAATTGTTAAAATCTTTATCAATAGGTCTATCAAGCCTTTCGTTACGGCCTTTCGTCTTTCGTTATAGGGGTTTTGTTACACCCTGTATAATTGCGATACCCCATAAAGACGAAGAAGCCGGATTAACATATGGTATAGTTGTAAAGTGTATAGAAAACGATGTAAAATCCTATAACCTATTTCACTACGTGTAAGCAAGTCCTGGCAATGTCTTAGCGCGTACGCGCACAGACAATTGCAGCCGTCGACGCGTCGGCGAGTGCCGTCAACGGCAGTCGACGGCTGCAGTCGACTGCCGTTGGCCGTTAATTACTGTGCTATTTTACTTTCTATTATAAAGGTATATTGCAACTACTTTTACATTGCTGTGCTGAGTACATCTTACGTATATTTCGAGGAGAGTCGGGTAGAGGCAACCAAAATGATATAACGCTGCTAAAAAACGGCTACATTGTTTTAATAACGGTATTCAAATTCGTCACTGCATTGTGCATTAAAACACAATATGATGAGAGAAGTGTGTGATTATAATGATGGGTTAGTCCGTGCCTTTAATGAAATGCCTCTTATTATAATGATTTCTTAGGATTTCGCGATTATTACACATTGAAATTAAACAGTTTTGAACGGAATTATCGCGTCTACATTACATTATTTTATTCCCGATTTACGTGTGTATAACATTAAATAATGTAATATTCACGCGATAAATCCGTTACAAAGTATTTGATTTCAATGCCTCTTAATAGTTATTCCTGCATTGCACAGGCCGTTTACAGCACAGGCTATTCAGAGGCAGTTCATTAAAAGCAGTGCAAAATTTGGATACCGTTAAAACAATGTTCTAATATTCATTACAGCGATATCACCTGATGCAGTCTTACCTGACCAATTACGTAAACATCTAATTTTAATTCCTGATCCTTAGCCAATGACATTATTCTAATTTGTACCATTCAAGTAGGTTGATTAATCCAGGACTATAATGATCTTAACGTATGATGAAATTAACGTTCATATATTGTAAACAATACTTATTTATTATCAGTGTATAAACTATGCAACAGTTAAGATCAAATTGGTCCTGGAAACGTGTATTGTCTAATATGAGCAGATGAAATATATTCAGACAAAAACGTCTTCACAAAAAGTATAGGACAATGATCAAAATGTCTAAAAACAATTGATTGAATAAAACACTTAAAGTAAAAACAAAGGACAATTGACAATTCTGTCTGAACACACACACTTAATGATTTTAAGACCAAAGATATATACATAATAATTTGCAATGATCTTTCGTCATAGACGAGGCTTTTCACATAAAATCTTAAACAAAATAATACTTAAGGTAAAGTTAATGTAGAGAAAAAGTGAAAAATACTACACTTCAGGAAACTGCGGGCTGTTTAAGCAAAAAGATTGCATTGTTTTTTTTTATAATTTATCTTGGTATAAATAACTATGTATATGCCAAAACTCAATTAAAACTAAGTAGCATACTTTGTAAACAATATAAAGTTTCAAAAAGAGACATTTTTAGGACAATAAGTATAACTAAGTACTTAAATAAAATTGCTGACTGGGACGACTAAATAATTTGAAATGAAGACTGGAACATACCCTTAATAATTTGAATGATTAACTATTTCAATAGTACCATCACATAAAGCAAACAATATTTTTGCAAAAAAGAAACACGACGTTATATTCACAAAACTTTAAAGAACCGAAACCCCGACGTTTCTAAGTCACTCGAAGTATATTTTTCACTAGACCTGTACATAAAACAACTTAAAACCACTCACATACTAATAAAATTACATTTACCAAGTTTACACATACCTATTCAGAACGCACCTCTAAAGATGCACTAACAGATGGCAAATCACTAGTGTTGCCCAAATGCAAGAACAAGACGAGACTTAGCCAGTCTTGGTCTTGGTCTTGCGCCAATACACCTGGTCTTGGTCTTGGTCTTGGTCTTGCGCTCCCAGTCTTGGTCTTGGTCTTGGTCTTGCAGCAAGAGTCTTGCAAGTCTTGCAATTACCTATTAGTCTATTACTATTTATTAAAGTGTAACGTTATTGTTACATATCTCAATTTCTAATTAATAATATAATAATAATAAACATTAAATCAGTTAAATTTCTTTATCAACACGTTCGTTTTGAATATAGCGACAAGTTAATTGCTCTGAATGCAGCCTCAGTATAGCAGATCAGTATAATGTATTCATTTTCATTCTAAGCACTCTGAAACTTATTTATTCTTTGGAACACCTGTAGGTACTCTACTAGGAAATTATTTTGCATGAGTATACCTACGCCCTATGGCGGCAATCAAATAGTGTCAAATGTTATGATTTGGCGTGGCGGCAACGATTGTTTTAGATTTCAAAAGAAGCCGCCGGCGCGTGTATCATAACCATGTACTTCCGAAAAGCGGCAAATTTCTTTGAGAAGTAAGTACAAAACCTTTGATGTCGCATTATCAAAGTGCCGATGGTTAAAACATAACTATGCATGCACTCAGTTTGATTTTAATAGATATTTTTTTATTCGCTATGTTTATGGTATTAGTCGTAATGCGCATAGGTCCAGTTTTTCATATTCTTTGATACAGTTTTTTGCGTCTCATAGAATTCCTAAGCGTACCTACCTATACACCGAACTGTTACACCTAACTACTCAGTGAAATAGCGCTAAGTCCTAGCTGCAAGACCCAAGAGTCTTGCAGGCTATGTCTTGTTCTTGCTCAAGTCTTGCACGGTCAGTCTTGGTCTTGGTCTTGCTAAAAATACGCGGTCTTGTTCTTGGTCTTGGTCTTGCAAAAACGCAAGAACAAGACCAAGACTGCAAGACCAAGACTGAATTTGGGCAACACTACAAATCACATATCTAAATCGAATATAAGATCATTTTTGAATTCTACTTCTAAATATTGGCCCTTATTTAGTTTGTCTGGGTCATAGAGATCAGTGTTATGTTTTAATGTATCCCAAGTAATTGGTTTCATCACTTTGGTGTTGGTAGTTTTAGTTTCCCATATGTCGGGTTCCGTTTTTTCCTTAACCGTTTCATTATTGTTCACTATGTTAAGAACTGATTTAGTTGAGCCTTCAGCATTCTCTGAATTGGTCAAAGAACCGTTCGGAGTGTCTTTGCATTCGTTTTCAGCGTCCGATGTATCGGCGAGGCCACTGTCTCTTCGCTGTTTGAGCAGAGATTTCAATCGGGGCTTCGATGGCTGTGAAATAATATTTACAAATTAATAAACAGGCGAACTGCATATTGCCGCAGTACTACGGCGTATTTGGGAATGTTAGTTACGACTGGTGACGGCTTAAGAACACATTATCCGCGTGGTGACGGATTAAGAAAGAATACATTGTGTCACCACCCGGTTCTACCCTGAGGGTGTCGTAAGAGCCGACATAAGGAAATAACAAGGCCGATAACCCAGCCTGAAGAGAAAGAAAAGGCCAGCGTGGCATAGTAGGCTAATTACTCTCCATATATTTGGAGGAGGCCCGACTCAGCGGTGGGTCATCTGTGGGCTGAGTAGTAGTAGTAGGTAGTTACGACTGCGTTCTTGGGTTGAATGTGCCGCCTTTAGACAGGAGTCTCTGGTCCGATTCCGGGTGCGGGCAAGTGTCTGTGTTCATGATAATCATCATCACCGCCATTTTTGCCCATAAATGGCACAGGATATCGATGATAATAATTTAAGATATTTATATCCAAATAAACTAATAACATGAAACAAATGCCTAATGAGAAAACGGTTATAGGTTTTTTTTGCTAGATGCTATGTTCAAATATTCGCCTCGTTACGGTCTGGCTAATTTCTGAAACGAAATCTAATTTGACGCCACTTTCATTGGCATTTTGTGAAATGATATAAAGAATAACTTACGTTTAGTTTTGTGAAACATTTGTAGTTGCGCACTAAAGTATTTATACTTATTGATTTTTTTTTTATTTTTTTTTTAAAAAACGAAACCCCTGCAATAAATGGCACAGGATATCGATGATAATAATTTAAGTTATTTATAAAATCCAAATAAACTAATAACATGAAACAAATGCCTAATGAGAAAACGGTTAAAGGTTTTTTTTGCTGGATGCTATGTTCAAATATTCGCATCGTTACGGTCTGGCTAATTTCCGAAACGAAATCTAATTTGACGCCACTTTCATTGGCATTTTGTGACAAGATATAAAGAATAACTTACGTTTAGTTTTGTGAAACATTTGTAGTTGCGCACTAAAGTATTTATACTTATTGATTTTTTTTTATTTTGTTTTAAAAAAACGAAACCCCTGCACTAGGTATGACCTGTATCGCGGGGGCAGTTTACAAACATGAAATTCACGGACACAAATGACACCCAGACTCAGAGCAAGTGCCTCTGGTTTACACAAAGACACTTGCCCGGCCCCGGAATCGAACCCAGGACCCCGTGTTTGGTTGTCAACCAGCCTGGCCGGCGTGGCACAGTAGGTAGGCTCATTTTTAAGACCGACTCAGCAGCGAGTCTTTTATAGGCTAAGATGATGATGATGTTGACATTGTCAGATGGTGATCAGCGATAGTGAAGTGCATAGGTAGCACATGTATATTATTATATTCGATTCATTTATTTTAGTTTAGTTGCGTGCAATACCTAATGAAGAACATTATCACTACCACGCTAATGAGATTGTGATTACATTCGAACCACGCAGTCCAAGGTGTTTATAGATTATAAAAATACAAACAGTGGAAAATTGTTATCATTGTTTCGTGCCAGCTCTGTAAACAATCAGCACATACTTAGTATGTGTCACGGCAATGTATCTTTAGCGCGTTATTATGGAGGTTGTTATAATGATTCAGATAATGAGATAGCAGGATATGCCTAGAATTCTATTGATGGCAGTACCTACTAAGGACTTTGTTTAATATTTAAATAACATTACCCAAATGTCCGAACCGGTGGTACTTCGATTTGCTTCGAGAAATTCGACGATTCAACCATTCATCGACCATGTAGTTAGGAGATAGGGCATGGAAAAAAACTATATTTGTTCAGATTTCCGAACGTAAAGTACAATAACAATACCATCGGCAAAAACCATGACATGCCCGACTGCCGCAACTTTTTTTACGACTATTTATTACGTGACAGATTTCGCCGATTCGGGGGTCACTACTGGTTATCAGAAAAAATATAAAAGCAAATAATTAATATAGTTATCATAGTTTTAAGGCAGATTTATAATTTCACATTACTATTTTTATATTTAATTAGTATTAATCTAATATTGCATAAATTTTGTAAGTATGTATATAATATAGTAAGATAGTATTACTAGTATTGAAAATATTATTAAATTGTCACCTTAACTAAGCATTATTGATAATTAATATAATAAAAAAAATATCTTACCTGAGAATTGCTGATCTCATCTTCAGCTTCACTTTCACTCCTTCGCCTCTCTAGATTCCGCTTTTTGCTCTTCTTACGTTGATTCTTCTTTTTCTGACCTTCAATTGACGAATTGTACCTGGAAAAAGTGTTCAAAACTCGTAAGACTAAAAAACAAACATATGTTTAGTAAACAATTCATTAATCAAATTGCAAATTGATTAGTTGTAATCATTTATAACTCTAGATTGGTTGGTATCTTTGCTCTCTTGTAGCTAGGTTGCAAGTTCACAACACTCCATTAGTCCCTGTCTACAAGATCTTGAGAAGAAAAATAAGTCACAACAATTTGTTCCAGCTAATAAAGCTGCAGAGTTTGTTTGTTTGTTTGTTTGTTTGAACGCGCTAATCTCAGGAACTACTGGTCCGATTTCAAAAAATCTTTCAGTGCTAGATAGTCCATTTATCGAGGAAGGCTATATTTTATTTTCAAAAGAATTAGGGTTCCGTATGAAAATTGCTATTTTGTAAACCAAGGTGTAAAATCGAAAACCTATTTATGCGTGCGCTGCAAAAACTATTGACAATAGAACAAAATGATGTACTACGGGTTTGTAGGTCTTATAAAGATCTACAAAAAAGTCCACGAGAGCACATATCTAACTATCATAGTTTAGTAACAATAACCGATTTTATGTTCATAAAAAATATGCACGGTTTCGAAGCCCACGCGGGCGAAGCCGCGCGCAAAAGCTAGTATAAAATAAATAGTTGAAAATTTTGACAAAAATTGACTGACTATGAGTTATTTTTATCATCTTCTATCTCCCATGCACTAATATCTTATATCTTATCGAGTATATGTTGATTAGTCTTTAACACTATCTATCAATTCTGATAACTCTGAATATGACATAATATTGAACTTCAGTGAATAATAAATAGTATTAAGATCAAAAAGTTGAAAATATCTTTAAAAACTCCATTAAATAAATTTTGGTATATCTTGAAAAAAGAGAGGGGGAGATATATATGGTTTTTATCATAGAAATCTGCAATTTATTTGCTCTTGAATGTGATCAAGCTTCAGGATAACATATACCTAATATGTATATCATTATTTTTATTTCATTAATGTTATGATGCATTATCATTGTGACATAGATAAGCAAAAATACAAAACAGTATAAAGTTTATCTATTTTATCAGACTGACAACTGGTGACCCACATTGATATTATTTATAGTATATAAATGAACCAAGAAGAACTTACAATAAATAAATGTTTTCTTTGATTATGATGATAGTTATTTAAACATAATATTATTACACCCATTTATTAAAGCAAGAAATCTCCCCACCTACAAACTTAATAAGCTGCTCATTTTATTGCTAGTTGAAATAAACTTTTAATTCATGCCACCTTCTCATTTCTTTTATTTTAATGCGTCAGATTTGTTATTATAAAGATATTAGTTGATGCAATATTTTATAGCCATATTTCAACTCACCTATAAAATTGTTTAGCTATAACATCATTAAATCTAACTGTCTTTTTCAAACTTGACTCTTCCGGGATGCAGTCTGAGCTGATATAATCCATTGAAGATGCAACATCACCTGCACTGGACTCGGAATAACTTCTCATTGGTTTCCGCAGTATGCTCTTAGCACCACTTTCACAGTTCCCTAAACCTGTGAATACTATATCTTTTTCTTCTGAATTTGGATAGTCAAAATCATCTTCATCATAGTCCGAGTGGTTTGATGACACAACAATGTTTGTTTCTGAACCTAAATTAGTCACTTCAACAAGAGGTTTAGGATCCACAGCTTTATCTTCAGGTATTTCATCTAACACCCTAACCTTTTTGACTTGTGTTGAATCAAAGTATTCAGACACCATAGATTCCTTATTTAAACCAATCTTGACTTTTTGGGGAACATCCCCTGATAGTTCCAATTGTAAAATTACATTATTGTCCCATGCCTCTCCAGAAACACTATTAAATTTCATATCCTCATCAAATATTATAACAGCAGCATAATGCACAGGTACAAAGCCTGACCCGATGGAGGTAAATTTGATGGATATTTCATTTCTATCATTTTTCACACAAACTGAATCTGGATCTGTGTTTTTCACATGGAATGTTAAAGCAACAATGTCATCTAGGACATTGAAAGTGTATGCAGGTAGAATATAACTTAATGATGGATCTAGAAATGTGTCATTAATTATAGAACTATCATTAACTTGCTTCACTACTTCTGACTCTTCAATTGATGCCAATTCAACAATTAAATTGGACTTATTATTATTGTCTTCATCGCTTTGAGAACTTGAATTGTCTTCACTTTCAACACCACTGTCAACTTTGAGCATGTTGTTACCGGGATTATAGTTTCTCTTAACCACTGGTAATTTCACTATTAATTTATGTTTTGTTTTATCAAAAGTAGCAGTTCCACACTCATCATTCACAGAATATGGCAGATCAATATCTAGTTTATACTTTGCAGGTTTCTCGGATACTAATCGGAGGGATCTGTCTTGGACATCCAGTGTGCAGTCTTTTGTTGATGATAACAGAGGTAGATTTATTTCCACTATTATGTGGCTTGGGATGGCAGAATACTGTTTACTGTCTTTATGATAAGTATAATCCTGCAGATCAACATTCTTCTGCTGCTTAATCAAATATTTAGGAATGGTGTACCCGTTTTGTGTGGTATGCATAAAATCTGAATAATGCTTAGGTGTTTTGCTTGTGACTTTAGGTGGTTCTTTTGAGGGCTCCTTCACTGACTCTGCTTTATTTTCAACATAGTTCCTCTGAGGGTACAGTTTTTCCATCATTTCTGGTGACAAATGCTCTACTTCCTCGTCATTCGGCGGTTGGTACTTTGGGTCTTCTTTTCGTATCACGGCTGGGGTACTCATGCCTTTGTATTGAGACTTTGGAAAACGTAAGTTGTTATTATCAAGATGAATATTGTAGGTTTCTTTTAATCCATCGAAAGCTGTTTTATTCACCAATTCCCGAAACTGTTTATTAACCTCAGCCATGCGTAGTGTATCAGGATGGAAAACTACGTCGTAAATGACGCAACGCTGTCTGTTATGATCGAAATCTTCCCGCGGTGGAATGATGGAGTACGGAATTTGCCAGTTCATACCTCTCCTTCCATCCACTACTTCTACTTTGTAAGTTGGTTTTTCAACCTTGTCGTTGCTGCAAATGTTAATAAAAGCTTTCCGGTCACCGGCGACACTTGTTTTGATAACATAACCTCCCTTGGGGTTAATGAAAGTTATATCGTACCCACGTTCTTTTTCGAGTTGTGTCATTTCTTTTTGATAGAGCTCTTGGTTAGCCGGGTCACGGATTTCTTCGCAGTACTCGGAGAGCATTTCTCGAAACTTCTTACTCTTCATCGCATCTTGAATTGTTTCGAGATCGGATCTACTCAATCGGTGTTCATCATCGCGAGGTTTTACTCCCGTTGCCATGTTGAATGTTTCTCTTTCTGCAGATTTATAAATAAACACAATATAGGCATTCACAATTCACAAATTTTCAGCTGACCGCTGTCGATGTCGACGTGATTGATAGAAATGTGTGACATCCGTTTGCTGATCGCTCGCTGTGTCCATCTGCTGTTCCATCCGTCAGTCTAAGTCAGTCAAAAGAGTGACACGAAAAGATAAAGGTCAACATATATTATCAGACGTGACCGAAGAGTTTGTTCTGTTTTATAGAAACGCTTATAAACTTTGGCTATCACATAAATCAGCTATACTACTGTATTACACGTACCTGTTATTAATCACTATTACTATCACTACATAGTATAAAACAAAGTCGCTGTCGTCTGTCCGTCCCTATGTATGCTTAAATCTGCAAAACTACGCAACGGATTTTAAAGCGGTGTTTTTTAATAGATAGAGTGATTCAAGTGGAAGGTTTATATGTCATAATTGCACGCGTGCGAAGGCGGGGCGGGTCGCTAGTGAATAGTACAATAGTAGTTACTGTTAAAGCTAAATAAGCTAAGTAACTGGAGCAACACGTAAAAGTTTTCTGTATCACTGAAACTAATTGGCGAAGAAGGGTAGTAAAACTTTTTAAAAACACATCGCAGTTGTTTGAGAAAAGCAAGCAATATTTGAAACAAAATAATATTAACTCGTTTAGAAGAGTAGCCTAAACTCGTAAGCTGTGAACTGACTAAACTGACCAAATGACATTCAGTCAATGCCTGCCTGATGCCGCCGGAGGACCATCAATCAATTATCAATAAAATAACCTCCAAGTCCTTTAAATCCAACATATCTCTCTCTCCTCTACAACAAACAATAACATTATAACAGAGTTGAGAGTACTAACATTTACACACGGTATACACAATTTAATATTATCATTATATTTATAGCCTGTTGCTAGTCAACCGGTATGCCGCCAACTTGAAAAAATAACGGGACCTAATCCAAAATCTAAACCTACTTGTGAATTAGGTACTAAAAACAATAATAGTATATTTGCATAGTTTAAGCAGTTTCTGCTTCTTTAAGTCTAAAATTTTTGACATTATTTCAATAATGTCTGCCAATATGAATCGTCTGTTATTTAAAGTGATA
The DNA here is from genome assembly GCA_905475355.2 of Clostera curtula. Classification (NCBI taxonomy): domain Eukaryota; kingdom Metazoa; phylum Arthropoda; class Insecta; order Lepidoptera; family Notodontidae; genus Clostera; species Clostera curtula. Next base: position 9,083,205 of record FR997797.1, on the reverse strand, counting down.
TCTAATTATTCGGCTTCACATAATTCTGTGAGGTTATACGGGCGCTGGATGCATAGAACACCTGCTAAGGTTTTGTTACCATTTGAACCAAAATCCAAGGTTGATCTCAAAAAAGAGAAAGTAATTGATTTAGATCCGAATTTTATTAATAAACCAGCAAAGTCTGGCGAGAAAGACTACAAAAAATTTAAAGAAGAAAATCCAGTACAACAATCTAAGTCATCTTTACCAGCAGAACAAGCCCAAGAAATTAAACGAAAACGTGAGGTAAAGTTGAAGAAGCAAAAGTTTTATCTTAGTCAACAGAGAGTATTTGATGATAATGGTGATGTTATATTTGAGAAGTTGAAGGAAAATGATTCTCGAATTAGGTAAGAATAACATTTAGTAATGACATTTAATAATATGCCTTCTTTTAAAAATTCAAGATTCTAATCTTGATTTTATTTACTCTCCCAGGGTTTATGGCAATTAGTTCATTATTTATATGTGAATTGTAACAATCTAGTTGCAAATGTATGTTAATCTAAATAGTTAATATTGTCCTACTGATATTCAATTTCAAGTTTTCCTTCTCTTGTGATTAGGGGTTTTTTGGCCCTGTCATTTCATTTTGTCAGCTCTTAGGACACCCTCAGGATGGAATAGGGTGGTGACTTTATGTTTTCTTAATCTCTCACCATATGGATATTGTCTCACAATAAAATAGTTTAACAATAAATCTATTTATCTATAACACATTATGTAACAGTTTATATGGCTATATTAAAATTGTGATTGGTCTACCATTTTCAGTTCTCTACTGGTGAACCTGAAATCCAGAAAAGATAGGCTACGCTCAGGTCAGACTTTGGTTGAGGGGTGGAGATTAATTGTGGATGGATTGGAAGCCAAATGCACCTTGAAATATGTTATATTTAGTAGAACAGAAGACTTAAATCACCTGAGGCCATTCTTACCTAAGACAGGAGTAAAGTTGTTTAAAATACCTTACAAAGAAATTCAGTTATGGTCTGATGTAGAAACTAGTCCTGGAATTTATGGTAAGTCTTATGGTATACTAGCGACCCGCCCTGGCTTCGCATGGGTGCAATGATGAACCTCTAAATTTATCAGTGTTTCTCTACGATATTATGCATGTATTACACATATAAACCTTCCTCTTGAATCACTCTATCTATAAAAAAAAACCGCTTCAAAATCCGTTGCATAGTTTTAAAGATTTAAGATGTAGGGAAGGACAGATGACAGCAACTTTATTTTATACTATGTAGTGATAGTGATATCAATCTAGGTTATTTTAGTATCTCAGTAATACCCATTGCAATACCTATTATGAAAAATAGGTTACATAAATTTAAAGGTAAATTTTCTGTCCACATTATTACAACAATTATCATTGCGGTAAATTATGTGTTAATGGTATTGATGGGTTGGTTTATTTAAGCCCCAACATTTTAGACTGTTAACATCATTTACCACAATCTGCAAGGAAAACATCATTCTATTATCATTTATATATATTCATTATTTAAAAAGTTTTGACCAAGTTTCAATCTATACATAAAACTTGTGTATTATTTTCAGGTATATTTGAAACTCCAAAGGCAGAGAATGTGCGAACTTTATCAAGACCTTTGCCATTGCAGTTTTTATGTGACAATATAAGGGTCCCTGGCAATTTAGGAGCAATCTTAAGAGTAGCGGTTGGAGTTGGATGTGAGAAGGTTTTATTGTCTAAAGGTACTGCGTTGTATTGTAATTTAAGTCAGTATTCTAAGATAACATTTTTTTATGGATGTGTTTATCTCATACTTTGCCCATCAATTCTGGGCAGGGGTAATAATTATGTTCGAATAATGGTTTGTGGCATTTGCTATAAAAACCATAATGGCATCAATAGTTATTGAGAAGGTTGAAAAAACCTACCTGCTTTAGTTCTGGTTCATCATCATCATCAGCCCACATTAGTCCACTGCTAGACATAGGCCTCTCCTAAATAGCGCCATAGCGCCCTGTCTACAGCTTGACGCATCCAGTAGTTCTGGTTAAGTTAATGTAATGTTCTAGGTCAGTGGATGGCAAACTTATTAGCCAAAGAGCCAAATATGAAAAATACAATAATAAAAAAAATATGGGAGAATAATCTGCTTATTTAGTAAACTTTTATTGTAATATAAAAAACGTAAAATGATTTTGATGATTTTGTATATGAGCATCTGTTTTACTTTCAGGTTGTACTGATGTTTGGGATCCTAAAGTCATAAGGAGCGGTGCTGGGGCCCATTTCAGACTTCCAATCTATCACTCAATAGAATGGACCGAGATGCCTTCACATTTGGAACAAGACACTTCAATATTTATTGCCGACAGTAATGCAAAGATATACATGGCTGATGAATTCAGTGACAAAGATGATCAGCAAATGCCTGCACTACCGTATTATGGAGTAGAATACTCGAGTTTGAAACATATAACCCTCATTTTGGGTGGAGAAACTCAAAGCATTAGTGAAGATAGCTATGCGTAAGGTTTTTGTTTAGCAATAAAATTAAGAATGTTGCTAAGACTTTTGTAAAATAGATCTTTAAAAAAATAGCTTTTTATTTTGTACTTGATTTTCAGTTTGGCAGCAAAGAAAAACGGCTTAAGGTTAAATATTCCACTACAAAGAGGTGTGGATAGTTTGAATACAGGAATGGCGGCCGCAGTGATGGCTTTCGAAATCAGGAAGCAGCTTATTCAGGCGTGGACAAGAGAAAAACATGGCATACCAGTGCAAGCCACATATTAGATTACAGGCGCGTAGAACGTAATAAACTATTGTACATTATTGTATGTTTTATTTACTTTCATAACTTTAAACCTATTTTCACTTGAATGGAATGTAGTAAAAGGGTTCAAATGTTTGAAGTGAAAACTTCTTTAGCGGCGTTGAGCACTTTTCTTGGGATGGGTATAAAATGTAGAACTGGCGTCAGGGCACGTGACCTGGTCGAAAATTCGTTCGAGAATAGAACGCCGGCGCGATGTAGGATAATAATAATCATCCTCTCGCGCATACACGAATGCTGATATTTTTCATTACTTTCACGTTTTATAAAACAAAGTCGCTGTTGTCTGTCCGTCCCTATGTATGCTTAAATCTTTAAAACTGCGCAACGGATTTTGAAGCGGTTTCTTTTAATAGATAGAGTGATTCAAGAGGAAGGTTTATATCTGTAATACATCCATAATATAGAAACACATAAATTTAGAGGTTCATCATTGCACCCGTGCGAAGTCGGGGCGGGTCGCTAGTGTAATATAAATTGTAATTATTGTGCACGATTGCGCAATAAATAAATTTATGGTATTGCTAGTACTTTTATACTGATAAATAAAGAAATTCGTGCGAAATTATTCCCTAACCATTGCAAAATATTCAAAATATGCACATCGTTAACGTTCAAGTTTTTACTGCTACCGGCGCTCCCGGAGTGCAACCCGCTGTTTTCTATAAACTACTAACGTAGCTCCATCCTGATGGTAAGCAGTTTTCGTTATCTATGGACGATTAAGCGCAAAAGGATGATCATCACGAGGTGGTATGTCTGGGAGGGGCGATTTCTTAACCCTATGTGATCTGTAAACTTCGCTATCGCGGTGTAGGACTTATTGGTAATTCTCGCATTTGTAGGCGATATTTCTTGATCTTGATAGTTCAGTATGTAGTATGCTGGTGGCAACAGACGTTTGTAACACCGGAGGTGCAGCTAACGTCGATAGCACGATGTTGCCAGTGGGGGGAACTTTCAAGCTTTCAGCTGTCAACACCCTGCTTCCTCAGAGATCGGATGAACTTACTCTTGCATATTACACAACACCACTCAAGAATCATGTATTTGACTGCTTTCTTTTATATGGTGGACGGCCCTCCCCAGTTGCTCTATCAAGCTAACTTCGTACCGCCTCAGAATCAATAAATAAAAAACCTCAACTGGGACAAAAATAATGCCTATTAAAAATATTGTTCTTTTAATATTTTCTTATTATTTTCATTATTTACACGAATATTTCAAGACCAAAATTAGCCAAATCGTTCCAGCCGTTCTTGAGTTTTACCGAGACTAACGAACAGCAATTCATTTATATTTTTGTAAAGAAGATATATAATTTTATGACTTATTTAAAACTTTAATAGCCAACTTGAATAAATGGATTTTGGTCTGCATAATATAGCAGTCTGCATACTTAACCGTTCGATAGAGTTTGTAATCAAACATATAGACTGATGTCAATTTAAATTGCGTTATACCTATACACCAACCGATAAGTTTATATTTTTTGTGTGATCCTGAAGGTATGACCCAAACGGATATTGAAGGGACGCAAGCTCCCTCACTATGGCAAAGGTCGAGAGGTTCCAAATCTGCTAATCTACTGAAGAGTAAAAATTGAGAATCAGTTAGCCTTTCCTTGTCGAGTTTGACAGTTTTGGTATCCTACATATTTTTCCGCTAGAGGTACATGTAGTCCGGGGTCCCCCGTACATTGATTTCACTTGATTACTATCAAGCTAATTTTTCGTGAGTAGCTTCATTTTCATGAGACGCCCAACATTTTCTTGTCGACAACTCTTGATTGTGGTAGCTAACAGAGGTAGCAAGGGTGAAATATGTTGATTTTATGATTCAAAAAAATTTATTACTAACCGGGTGCTTTTTGGTATATCTGATGATAATTATCTAAATTATTCGAAAATGTATTTGTCCTACAAAATGTATGGTTTGATCAAAGAGTCCTCCACCTCCAATATGTATCGATAACGAGGTCATCAAAAATGATTACTAACCAGCTGGTTTTTTTTTTATTTACTTAATAAATATGTATATTATTTAACCGTCATATTGTCCTACAAGTTGCGTGGTACGTTATCCCGGTCCTACACTCAAAAGTTGTTCTACAGATCATAGAAAAAAAATTATTACTATCAAGCTGAATCTTTGTGAATAGCTTTGTTTTGATGAGACGCCCAACATTTTCTTGTCGACATCTCTTGATTGTGGTAGCTAACAGAGGTAGCAAAGGTTAAATATGTCGATTTAATGATTCTAAAAAAATTATTACTAACCGGGTGATTTTTGGTATATCTGATGAGAATTATCTAAATTATTCGAAAATGTATTTGTCCTACAAAATGTATGGTTTGATCAAAGAGTCCTCCACTTCCAATATGTATCGATAACGAGGTCATCAAAAATTATTACTAACCAGCTGGTTTTTTTTTATTTACTTAGAAAATATTTATATTATTTAACCGTCATATTGTTCTACAAGTTGCGTGGTACGTTATCCCGGTCCTACACTCAGAAATTGGCAATACCACAAGACCCATTTTGTCATCACTAACTGTAGGACACCAATTTTACATGATAGGTTAGTATTCTCTGCCCAAATGATACAATGTCCTACAAAAAAACAGGTGTATGGTATCATGAGTCCGACAGAAATTGTCATTTTTCGTTTTCCTACTTATAACTTATGATACAGCGAAAACATCTTTTTTATTAACTTAAATAACTTTTTTTTTACTAAAGTAAGTAGTACAAAAAAATAATTATTTACTTAAAAAAATGTATATTCATCAGATGCATCTGATAAATTTTCAGTATCATCACTATCATTTTCATCTATTTCATTTTTCTCGTCTTCTGACTGTAATAACGTAAAAAATTAAGTATTTTTAACATAAAATGAATCCACTTCGTTTTATAGTGTGCGAAACTTTTTATATAGTACATATACGGATCCCGCTATACAACGACCACCGATATGTTTAATGGATGAAAATTATTTTATTAGAAATTTAGGACTTTTTCAGGCAATCCATTTTTTTAAATTATTTTTAACGTACTAAATTTCTAATAAAATAATTTACATCCATTAAACATAACGGTGAATGTCGTTGTATAGCGGAATCCGTATAATGTACTATATAAAAAGTTTTGCACACTATAAAACGAAGTGGATTCATTTTATGTTAAATAATACTTAATTTTTTACGTCATTACAGAGACAGAAGACGAGGAAAATGAAATAGATAAAAATGACAGTGATGATACTGAAAATTTATCAGATGAATCTGATGAATGTTATTTTTTATAAATGTAAATAATTATTTTTTTGTATTACTTAAGAAAAATAATTTATTTAAATTAAAAAAAGACGTTTTCACTGTATCATCATCACTACATAGTATAAAACAAAGTCGCTGTCGTCTGTCCGTCCCTATGTATGCTTAAAACTTGAAAACTACGCAACGGATTTTGAAGCGGTTTTCTTTAATAGATAGAGTGATTCAAGATGAAGGTTTATATGTATAATACATGCACCCGGTTGTGGTCGCTAGTAAGTTATAAGTAGGAAAACGAAAAAATTACAATTTTTGTCGGACTCGTGTTACATACCTGTTTTCTTGTAGGACATTGTATCATTTGGGCAGAGAATACACTAACCTATCATGGAAAATTATTGTCCTACAGTTAGTGATGACAAAATGGGTCTTGTGGTTTTAACAACTTTTGAGCGTAGGACCGGGATAACGTACCACGCAACTTGTAGGACAATATGACGGTTAAATAATATAAATATTTACTAAGTAAATAAAAAAAAAACAGCTGGTTAGTAATCATTTTTTATGACCTCGTTATCCATACATATTGGAGGTGGAGGACTCTTTGATCAAACCATACATTTTGTAGGACAAATACATTTTCGAATAATTTAGATAATTATCATCAGATATACCAAAAAGCACCCGGTTAGTAATAAATTTTTTTGAATCATAAAATCAACATATTTCACCCTTGCTACCTCTGTTAGCTACCACAATCAAGAGTTGTCGACAAGAAAATGTTGGGCGTCTCATAAAAATGAAGCTACTCACGAAAAATTAGCTTGATAGTAATCAAGTGAAAACAATGTACCGGGGATCCCGGACTAATGCTAATATAGTCAGTTTGGGTCATATGCCAAACGCCCTTAGGTGTAGTCAGTATGTCGTTGGTCAGAGGATTCCCCATACCACGACGTACTGACTGCACGAGTGCTCGCTGTGTAACACGTTACATTACACCTCGTAACGTTGGTCAGTAGGTAACTACCTTTCAACATGTAAACTTTGGAATTTAGCAGATTATGTCGCCTGGGCACTTCAACAGAAAATAGCAGGTTTTGATCGATTTTCTTTCTTCCCATGCCCTTTTAAGACTGAACTTTCCGGTTGTATTAAAACCCGTTTCTTAGCAAACTCGCGAGTTATTTTCGGCTTGTCATGGATCGCAATAATTGGGCTTTTCGGCTTGCATTTTTAAACCTTTTTCGATATGGCGGCACTTCACTTCGATATTTGTATTCGAGTATCTGTCATATTTGACTGGATTTATATCATATTCGTATGAATGGAACTTTAAATAATAATAAAAAACCGAATCCGAATAGAGAACACGAATGGCCAAGTGCTACCATTAAAATGAACTCTATAGCCCTCACAGCTATAATCTCTATATATAAAAATGAATAGCTGTTCGTTAGTCTCGCTAAAACTCGAAAACGGCTGGAGCGATTTGGCTAATTTTGGTCTTGAAATATTCGTGTGAGTCCAGGGAAGGTTTAAGAGTCTAGAGAAAACATTGATATTGTAAGTAAAATAATAAAAACAACAATTTTATTTTCCCATACAAACTGTTACCTGTCAAACATTTGACGTTCACGCCGACGGTTCGCTATTTTTGGCATAATTACTTTTTTCTTTTTTAATTACATTAAATAAGGGATTGGAATCGATAAGAAAAGGCGGTATATTAATTTATTATTAATTATTCCAATTCGAATTCAATATTCATAGTTCAGACAGGACAACGTCTGTCGGGTCAGCTAGTATAGGTATATTAATACATGGAGATATAAATTATAGTCTTAACAAGCTACCACACACGGGAGTTAAACCATATTATATATTTTGCCCTCATTCGATCTGCAGTCGTCCTTGCAAGCGCAGATTATTTTCTATAAATTAATATGCCAAAATATATATGTATATATATATATATATATATATCGAGATATTTTTGTGATGTCATAGAAATCTATATTATAGCTGCGTGTGCGGTCACTCGAAAATATATATGGAAAATATTTCGTACTATGCCTTGCTATGATTCCTATTAATATATTTATTAGCTACGTCGACGAGCTTATTGGATTACCGCCCGTCAAGTGCAGTCTACTAAACCATTCCCAAGAGATGCAGCTATTTAGGGTGTAACAAAAGGCCTATCCATAATGAAAGGATCGATACTGCTACCTATTAGGCAAAATGCACGAGAGTAAATTAAAAAGATAAGTGCTAAGCAGAGCGTGGTTTATTTGGGAATAAAAGAATATATAAAAAAAAAATAACACAGAATTGTAAAATATTCCAAAAACAGCAGAGTGGCCAGGGTTTTAACATTGTTAACCAAAGTGTTGTAATACTACTGGTATAGATACTCTTGCTTGGTTTAACTACCATGTTTAGTAATAATAATCTGGTTATACCAAAATTTTATTTCTCACACTTTATGTTAGAGATTTAAGTATTTTAATACAGAATTGTCTTTCAATTGTCTCTTTCCTTATTTCGGATAGGCTCAGGGTTTTTGTTACACCGTATACCTGTAATAGTCGAAGGATATTTTCAATATATTTCTAAAACGGCAATTACCATCTATCCGCGCCCCGAAGCCCCACATACCCCGGCGAGTCCCCAACGACTTGACATCCATGAGAATTTCCAAGGAATTAATATGATCTACCGTGCCACAGACAAAATACAGACACGACAAGCTTCTAACACTCCACTATTTTTCACGTGTCAAAATGCTCGGCAAATAGGTACTAGTTAGTGTGTTTGTTTTCTACTCATGACAGAATAGAACAGTCTTCATGGGTGTGTATTGCAAGCAAGATATAGGCTCCGTGATAAGTAGTGCGGCCTACTTATGTGGCTTATGTCATACTCGTGTGCCATATATCTCGGCTCAAGTAAGAACTCTACAGACGGCAATTGGGCGTCTCGGTTTAGGGCCGGCGCGTTGAGTAATGCCATTGTTCCTGACTTAGTAATATTAGTGACTGTAATCTCATGCAAGGGCCTATTTTCACCAACAATCCCTAAATTATTACTAAATTAGTATTAGTATAGCATTTGCACATTGTTGTAACTGGAAAATAATTATACCAATGATGAAAAACGAATCAGAAAGGCAGATTACAATGTTATTCGGAACTCTCATTCTCACGTATTTTTTCTGCGGCAAGCAGTAAACAAAATGGTTTCAGATAATTTACATTCGTCACTTTCGTCGCTTTTCTGATTTGAAACTGATTTGTGAGTTCAGTTCCTGTGAGAAAGCGATTTCGAAGCATGGTGTTCACAAAGTATCGGTCTTCTCGTGCTGTGGTACACCTGGTTCTGCCCGTTCCTGGTCTGCGTAGGTTAGAACCAGTTTCTTCGTAACGTCGGAGAACTCTTTGTACTGTTGACAGCGACACACCGACAGTCCTGGCTGTATCGCGCTGACTCCGGCCGGTTTCCAGCATTGTAAGTATTCTGGTGCATTCTTAACATAATTTCAGCTTGAATAATGAATATAGAGTTCTATCAACATGGTTTATGTACCCACATAAATGACAGATTACAAACAAAAGCAAAACCAAATGTTGTAATTTCGTAGTTCCATCTTCGAAAGTGGCCCTTTTTCAAGTTTGATTTTTTTATGATATAACTTTACAATAACTAAGAAGTTTTAATACCTTCATTTAAGGAGTATTACATTGTCTATTAAATACAATTTATTGCATTAACCTATCATTTTTAGTTTCCGAGATTTTTAACATTCTTTAAGTGACCCGGATTCATTGCTCTCGAGTGTATTTATTCATTTTGACTGCCTCGTTGGTCTAGTGGTTAGATGTGCCGCCTTTGGATCAACGGGTCCCGGGTTCGATTCCGGGGTCGGGCAAGTGTCTTTGTCTAAACCAGAGGCACTGGCTCGGAGTCTAGGTGTCATTTCTATCTATAATATGTATGTTTTTACAAAAAAATATGTATATAAGTAGTTTATCATTCATCTCGTTACCATAACGAAAGCATTAAGTTGCTTAGCTTGGGACGAGATGGCGTTGTGTGAACTGTCCAAGGATATTTATTTATTTATAATTTTTAAGAACAGATCTGATGCCATCTAGTGACTTTATTTATCATGCTTGCTGCAAAGCATTCAAATAATTAAGTGATGTATTAAAGAAAAATACACGTAATAAATGCGTTCTATTTGACTTCCTTGTTTGTCTAGGGGTTGAATGCACCGCCTTTGGCTCACGGGGTCCCGAGTTCCTGGGCCGTGCAAGTGTATTTGTGTGAACCAGAGGCACTTGCTCCGAGTTTGGGTGTCATTTGTGTTCGTGAATTTCATTTTTTTAACTGCCCCCGCGATACGGTTATACTTACGTTTAAAAAAAAACGATGTATTTCGATTCGTTCAAATATTAAACTAAACCGTGTTCTAAATCGCCTTAACTAATTTCTGCCGATGTTCAGACAAGTTTCGTTAATAATGTACAAAGTGCGTTAAAACTGTTGATTTTATAACTTAATTACAACTAGCTGTAACCCGCGGTTTCGCTCGCGTACATTTTCAGCCTGATGAAGGTAATTAGTCTTTCTAAATAAAACTAACCTAAGTAGATAGTAACTTATACTATTTATTTATTAACTAGGTTAATGAGTACCTTATAACATTCGTTATTTGCCAGTTAAAGTTCCTTCAAGATCACTTTAGCCGTTTTGGGAATGAGCCGGAACAAACAGACAAGACTTTTAACCGCTGACATAAAAAAGGAGGGTTATAAGTTTGATCTGGCAGACACCCAATCGTCTGTCGCATCGTAGTGCTTGGCCCAATTGTGATGCAGCTTTCATTTGATTTTCCTAGCGGTTGTTCCTAGACAAGTAGGTATTATCAAAATCGGTTTCTTTGGAGAAAATCAAGGTTTTATAGATGTATCAAGATTTCCTTAAAATTAACAATTTGAGTTTTTTTTTAATTGCGTTCTTGGGTAAACAGTGGGAGCCCTAATATAGGTACAAAAAATAACCCCTTTTTTATACTTGGTTTAAAAAAAGGGGTTATTTTATTATTACAAAAGAGACATTTAAATTTTATTTATGTGTCATTTCAGCCCATAAATGACCCACTACTGGGCCGAGCCTCCACCAAATTCGTGGACGAAAATTAGCCTATGGTGCCACGCTGGCAAAACGGATTGGCACAGGGTTTGTGTCAAGTTTTCCTTCTCTTGAGGCTAGGTGATCTGCCTCTTGCATTCTTTTAGTCGCCTCTTACGACACCCTAAAGATGTTATGGGTAGGTGACATTGTGTATTCTAAATCCGTCACCACGCGGAAATTCCAAATGTATCCGTTCCAACTGGCTTTGACGTCATCAAACGCGTAAGACTGCAGTCCAAGTAGGCTGTCCAGACAAGATCAATCATGCGCGACCTTTCATTCCGCATGAGCGGAATATAAATGGACCACGTGGTTTACTGCCTGAATATATGGCCTTTTCGGTAGATAATATACTTATATGGCTTGGAGGCTTTTACTCAATATCACTAGGTATTTTTTTTCTTCATTCACATACACAAATTGCACTAGGACGCAGAGCAAGCGCCTCTAATTTACACAAAGACAGAACCGTGATCCGGAATCGAACCGGAGGCCCATGCTGCCAAATCCGAACTGTGGACCAGAGTAAGTATTTAGGTCAATATTCCATTGGGCAGTTAGGGGTACCGCAAATTTTACAACCCCTTTACAATTTACAAAACCTTTACAATTATAAAAAGAAACGCCTCGTAATCTTATGCTCTCTTTCAGTACTCTCGTTCAGTTATCTTCAGACTGAACATATCACATGCAGATCCAGTTTTAACTGGTCTGGATTTAACAGTTCTTTGCGCTTACAACACTATGTAGGTAATGGGTTCAAATAAGTCTCAAAACTTAAAAAAAAAATTGGATAAATAAGATAAGAACCCACAAATAGAAATACTAACAGACAGACACTTAAGGCAAATTTATAACACCCCTCGGTTGGGTCGCGGGTTGAAAACGACAGCGATAAAGATAAAAATGTCCAGTAGCAGTAACGAAAAAAAAAAACTGATTTGAAAACTTTTTTAACGCTAGGTACTTGGCGACTAAATTCGATAAAAAATACGGGTGGTAGCGGCCGGATGTACCCTAAGTGCGTATACTGGTAGAAATATGGTGCCCCGATTCTTTTTTATAGCAATAAATATTTATAGTTTCTACCAATAAGGTTGAATCAGTCCCGGAACCTTTATTTGTAACTGCGACCAATTTTTTCCCATAAATTCAGTTCATAACAGATTTTAACGTATTTAACGCGTGTATTTTACATTATTTCATTCCAGACGTTTCGAATGCTTTGCAGCAATCGTGCAAATTCGAAAGTAATTGTAATGTGTAATAATCGCGTAAACCTAATTACGGCTTAGATGGCCGGGGGAGATTGGTCCTTAATTAAGGACGATGTTATAATTCAGTCCAACATTATTTCTGCGGGCAAAAACTCTATAACTTGCAGTACAGTTTTAAACCAAGTAACCAAAAGCCTTTATCTACTGCATGTAAAATCGAGCTGCGCCTATTTTATAGGCCATAGACGTGGCCTATCTCAATCGAAGGTATGAAATTAGGGGATTTTTCAAAGGAGAATTCGTAGTACCTAGTTAAGGATGGGAAATGTAGGAAGGAGGCGTCGTCGGTCAATACTGGAGGTGGTGCGGTGTAGTGCGGTGCGCAGGCGTGGCCCCCCGTCCCCTTGGCCCCTGACGACGGCCCACTCACGCAACTCGCGTGTCAGCCGTCGTGCGCTGCGATCGCGCGAGAGCTTTCCTCTGCGCTCGAGCCATGTGCCATGTTTTCATCACAGAAAGCATTGCCGTCTAGCTTCCATTCTCGGTCCTCCCCATCATGAGCGAGTAGCTCAGGACTTCAGTACCAGCTTTCGAGACTTTGAACAGTTTTGAGTGACCGGTTTTCTCGTGGCCGTTGACACTGCAGCGTGCGGTCCCGCAGTGCGCGAGTGTGTGGTTAATTCGCGATTAAACGAGATCATCAGCTGAGTCGCGTAAACATTGACTTGGTATTTGAACTGCAGGGACTTGGCGATGGCTTCAGTCTGTGCAAACGCGTAAACTTTAAAACGTTGAGTCTGCAAGCGATACATCATGCGGCGTCTAATCTTGTTGTTCCTGCTAACAGGTAAGAATTTTAGACATCCTTTGGCTTTTCATTAGCTTTTGCGCAGTTAATTCGTTCGTTTTTATAGTAACTTGTAATTTTTCATATAATTTCTTAGGTTTATTTTAAGTTCTACTAGATATTTATTTTTATTCTATTTATACATGTAATCATTAATTGATAGATATATATCATTAATTGAATGTTTACAATATTCTTTACTAAACTTTAATCATTACATCTTGTTTTTTTGCCGCTTATCATGGTATTCTCTTTGGTATTTTAGTTTCTATTAAATAAACATTACTAAATTAAAGTCCTGTGTAACAACACTAGCCTGTATTTGTCATCTGCATATTGTGCAATTCAAGGAACAAATGGGGTGGTTAGGAATGTGTGCTCTTTTTGCGCCATCTCATTCTACGTACACTTGCGGTCCCTTTCTTTTAAACTCTATTTATTTCTTTTTATATCGATTCACTATAAAAGTTTCTTGGATCTTCATTAGATATTGAAGCCCGATTCTTTCCAATTTCATCAATAACGTAAGAATAGAATCCATGAATCACGAATGCGAGACGTAGATATCTATTATTATTAAAGCCTCGGCTATTGTTAGCCGGACATCTGCCGATATCTTCAATAGAAATTCGCTTTTCAAATATTAAATTAGTGATGTAGCATTTAAATATCTTACACTCTAATCTAAAGTGTTAGCTATTTGAATACTCTTTGCTGTGCAATTTCTATTCGTCTTCTCGAGCAGCAAGCAGTAAAAATTTTACATAAATCTTATTGATCCTTGTTCAGAGTTAGTATCACAAGAATTTGCACGTGTAATCTCAGATGATTTCAATACTAGCATCTGGGGTTTAAGCTCTTTGTTTATGACAACTCACGACAGGTGTTCAATGCAGGTAGATGCTCCAGCCGGTCGTCCGACGAGTTGACTTTTGTTCAAATAAAATCGCTCAATCACTGATCTAAAAATAGGTATCCGTATGTATTTTATACTTACGGAATTGTATTTTGCAGGTTTCATAAACTATTTATACGCTGGCTTATTTATGGATCTATACTGAATTTAAATCGAGTTGGAATGTAGATTAGCTATAATTCAAATTAAGAACTAATTCATCAATATTGTTATCACAAGTATTACACTAGTCATTACGCTCGTTTGTTTAGTCTCTATTATTAATCACTGAACATCCTAAATCCTGTTTTACTTTTGGCCGCTATCAAATACATATCGTCATCTATTGGGACCTTTTTTTCTCATACAGTCTGTTCCAGAACCCTATTCCAAACAGAATATGATAAATTGGAAAGTTTTTTGTTAGGGAAAATTCCGAAAAGTTGAGAAAAACGGGTCCCTCCCTCATCAATCTAAAGTTAAGTGTATTGGACGCACTATAGGTCGCAGTGTACTTGACAACCCTCGAGACTGTCGTTTTATATTTGACTTGGTCGGCTATATCACTAACCTTATATCCTTAACTGCTTCTACATACGAACGATTTTATGAAGACATTTTATGAAAATCTATGCATATCACTATATGCTTTTGATAGTGACAAATATAAAATTACGAAAACAATAATTTATCATCATCATCATTTCACTATCACTACATATTAAAAAACAAAGTCGCTATTGTCCGTCCGTCCCTATGTACGCTGAAATCTTTAAAACTTCGCAACGGATTTTGAAGCGGTTTTTTATAGATAGAGTGGTCCAAGAGGAAGTTTTTTAAGTATAATACATGCATTATATTATAGAGAAACACTGATAGATTTAGATGTTCATCATTCCACCCGTGCGAAGCCGGGGCGGGTCGCTAGTAATACATATTTTGAAGTAAGTGTTTCTTTTAACGTTTTTTTACTGAGCGCAGCACTACTGGCAAGCTGCATCTCAAATCCAAACCTTTTTTTTCCGATTCGAAGCGGATATGGATTGCACCTGGCCTGCTCTCGTTTTTTCAACTAAGTAAGTTTTATTTTAGACCTGCTTCAGATGGATTATTTGCTATCAAGAATATTTTAAGTGTTATATTTTTAATTTCAATAAATATTTTACAAAATCATCTATTCAAAACAAAGATTAGAATGAAGAATCAATATCTTCTTTATAATCTTATAACTACTACATGTTCGGCCATAGTCTGATAATCTATAACTTTATACTATGTAATATTTTAAGTACATATATGTCTATACATATAATAGAGGTAGAGGCGGATTACCTAGCCAAAAAATGGCAAAAAAACCCTGTGGCAACCCGTCTTGCCAGAGTGGCACGGTAGGCTAATTTCCCACCATGAATTTGGAGGAGGTCCGACACAGTAGTGTTTTATTTGTACGCTGAACCGACGATGCTTGTCACTATCATCACTATCACTACTCACTACTTAATATAAAACAAAGTCGCTGTCGTCTGTCCGTCCCTATTTAAGCTTAAATCTTTAAAACTACGCAACGGATTATGAAGCGGTTCGTTTTAATAGATAATGTGATTCAAGAGGAAGGTATCTATGTTTAATACATAATATGTATAGTAGAGAAAAACCGATAAATTTAGAGGTTCATAATTGCACTCGTGGGAAGCCGGGGCGGGTCGCTAGTAACGAATAAAGTTGAAAGAACATATGTAATTATCTTTGAGTAACAGCAAAGCCGAGATAAGCACGGCCCACGCGTGCAAAGCCACGCGCATAATATGCTTAGGATTTACAAATATAGGAAACAGATCACATGTGTTAAGGTGGATGCTCCAGGGTAGCCCGCGAAATTCAAATTTTCTTAAGTTTTTTGCAATTTGCAGGTCAGTGCTAGGTTGTATGTTGATTAAAATGTTATTCGCGGCTGTAAGACTTAAGTAGTTATAGAATCATAATCATCAAAATCATCAATACAACCCTCCAAGCTCATAAAGGTGCAAGAAATACTTTTTCAAGCTCAAAGTCATTCTTGCACCTTTATGAGCTTGGAGGGTTGTATTGATGATTTTGATGATTATAATTCTATAACTACATACGTCTTACAGCCGCGAATCAAATGTTCATCATCATACAACCTAGCACTGGCCTGCAAATTGCAAAAAACGTAAGAAAATTTGAATTTCGCGGGCTACCCTGGAACATTCACCTTAAAACTAAAGTTTATTCTACTGCTGTCGTTACCACTATCGTAAGAGATATCACTGCAGTCTCCCTAGATAGGAGCTTTAAATTTATTTGGTAAAGCGGCAGTAAGTTTGTCTATTTTTGGGTGTTGACAGAGTACGCATAATCAAATCGTGTGCAGGAGTCGATAAGTGGGCAGCGCCGGCTTTCATCTCGACTGTTGCGGCGGTGTGTGTTTACATCATGGTTTACACTGCTCGCTTTGGATCGCGCCTGGCGTCTGACTGCGCCCGCGCGTTTCAAGTTTCTATCAATGGTTGGAGGGTTGCACACTCGTGTGAATATTAACTCCATCATTTTGCTAAATTAATATCCATGAGCGGTATCATGCTACCTTTTCGCAATCATAAAACATTTGACATTATTTGAGAATGTCATCTTATTTAAAGGTGACCGCGATTTATGTAGATTTAGAATTCGTTCCGAAGAATAAGCAGCTATTAGCGACATTGAACAAAAAACATTTTAATACAAGTAAAAAAAAGATTGCTAATAATAATATAGAGTATTATAAAACCAATTATCATAATGAATTATTAATTGACAACACAAGGGAAAATAATTAACACATTTTTTTGCTTTGAAAGATTTCGGACTTGGTCTTCGGGACAGGAGATAAGTTCATAATATCTCAATCAATTAGTATCAATAAAAAGACATTAATAAGTCATTTAGGTCAATATATTTAAGTATGATGTTTATAATTTTTAGGCTCCGTGTGTTGACAGAATGCCTTGTGGTCTCAAATTTAGAATACACAAAGTCGCCACTCCCTTTCCTCCGAAGGGTGTTGTAGGAGCCGACAAAGTAAATGATAAGACCGAAAACCTAGACTCAGCTGTGGGTGACATATGGGTTGAGAAGTAGTATAGTAGTATAATTTTAGCATTACACACGTGAATGTCTTAACGAAATATACATCACACACCCGTTTTGTTTCGTTCTGGAATCTTAACAGACATAATTTGATTCTTAAGCATCAAGTGAGGTTTCAACATCAACATACTATTGAAGGGTAACTATTGAAACAAATAAAAAAATGGAGTGTCTGTTCGGAATATTAAAATAACGAAAAGCTTGTTACTAAGTGAATTTCAATCTATAACCGTAAATACCGTAAATATACTAAAACATATTTTTTACAATTTTGTCTGTCTGTCTGTTTGTTTCGACTACTTTCAAATGGCTGGACTGATTTTGACGGGACTTTCACTGGCAGTTAGACGATGTAACAAGGAGTAAATTAGGCTACTTTTATTGACACCCCGCTTTTCAGGAACCCATAGTTACTGTCCATGTGGTGATGGATTTAGAATACATAGTGTCACCACCCCATTCTATCCTGAGGCTATAAACCTACCCGTAAGAGAAGGAAAACTTGAAACAAAACCCTGACCAACCCCTCTGGCCAGCGTGGCACATTAGGCTAATTTTCCTCCTGTAATTGGAGGAAGCCTGACTCAGCAGTGGGTCATTTAATTTAAGTTGTCGACACTGTTAAATAATACCACGCGGACGAAGTCGCGGGTAACAGCTAGTATTAAAATAAATTCCAGTTCAGGCGCCATAGCTGATTAACATCAAGACGTCTGCAACTTGACTCTTGTGCTCTGGAATTAAACAGAATACTATATCTCATTCACCCTTGAACTGTGATCACTTATAGTTAGTTTATATTATTTCCTTGCAATCAAGACCGCTACGTTCATTCACAATAAGAAACAACTTAATTGCACTGAATTTAAAAAAGTGATATTTTTTATCCGTGTGTCAGGTGTCATATTATGCACTTATTTCAAGTCCTATAGAAAACTACGGCAACAATTTTGATAAAATTAATGATAATATTTTTTTAACTCTGTTCATGAAAAATACAAATAGACGAAGTGAGAACCTCCTTCTTTATTGTAGTCGATTTATAAAATACAAAAAAAAAAACACTACCAACACTTTAAGTCTTGAAGCTTAAACGTGTGCATTGCAGAAACTGTTATGAAAGAAGAAAGAACCTCTCTCTCATTATAAAAGAAGCCCACTGAGTTTCTTCCGCCTGGCGCTCTCCCTTAGTGCCGCGTTCCGACCACCAGGTTACTACCAGAGTAATCCTTTGAAAATTGTGATGGCAATAATTGGTTTATTAGTTTATACAAAAGCATTTTTCTATTCTATAATATATATTTTGAGACAGTGTGTATTCACTATCGCCATCGTTAATTAATTGTTTTGTATCAATTATATTGTAGGTACCTTAATGATAAAGTAGGCGTGAACCACATTGCTGTGTATTTTACAGTTACCGCAATAAATGGAAATTGCAGTCGTAAATGTTTTTTTTACACATTAGTCAGACTGGGCACCTTTTCGTAAGAATGTGATTTCCCAGGTGCAATTT
Source organism: Clostera curtula (assembly GCA_905475355.2). Taxonomy (NCBI): domain Eukaryota; kingdom Metazoa; phylum Arthropoda; class Insecta; order Lepidoptera; family Notodontidae; genus Clostera; species Clostera curtula. The sequence continues at coordinate 9,064,269 of FR997797.1, read as the reverse complement.
GTGCTCTCAATTTCCCTGAAGAGTCCGAGCCGCAATGTCTAATCTGTAGTATAAATAAACTTATTACAAAAGTTTCCCCATTTAGCGCTTATGTTAAGACGAAGAACAAGGAATGTTCGAATAAACTTGAGAATGAATTTGCTGTTCCTGCCCCAAAATCTTATGTAGGATAACAGTGTAATCTTTAAAGTGGTGGCTCGTACTTTGGGTAATCTGAAGAAAGATTGAGGTAATATGTTTAAAGGAAGTATCCTACTCACGAATTTGGAATAAATTTTATATCCAAACCGAGCCCACTGGACATTTTCCTTGTTTTTTATTTATTTTTCGTTAAGGGAACCAAAATGATAAACAACATGTATCATTTTGGTTGACTGAATTTATAGGGCTTACGTTCTCGGCTGTTTTCAGATCTATGTTTCCAAACATTTCATTTAGCGGCCATACAATACAGAACTTTCTACTATACTTTTTTAAAAAGTTATTTGAAAGTTTCTTTGCCTTCCGATGATTTCCATCAAGAATCCGCTACATAAACTCCTTTCACCACCCAATGCTGAGTGTAGGTCTCTTTCAATGCACGCCATTCTTCCCGGTTTTGCGCCTTTCGCATCCAGTCCTTTCCGGCCACTCCAACAAGGTCATCGGTCCAACGCATCGGTTGCCTGCCCACATTTCTATGCCCTACTCTAGGCCTCCACTCAAGCACCCGACTACCCCACCTGTCTACGGCATATTGCTACATTATACATTAGCATTATTATTTATTGCTCCGTATGTTGACGGATTAAAAAAATACAATGTCACAAACCGATACCCTATGCCAACACATCTTGCCGCTTGGCACAGTAAGCTAATTATTTCCCTCCATGAATTGGGAGGATGCCCGGCTCAGTAGTGGTTCATTTATGGACTGAAACGACCATTACTGGTAAAATCTAAATTACTCTTATATTATTGAATTCGCTTTAAGTCAAATTTTATTTTTAATGTGTTATTTATGAAGCTAAGGTTTTGGTACTACATAATAATAATCTTTTTGTATGTAAGCAATACACTAAACTCAAATACTGTAGACTAGTATCTGAAAGACATGTTGATACTTACGGAGAGAACATTTAGTCGCTAAAGGGGATTCAAAGGAACAAAAGACGGCACAGTATATAATTATCGACCTTGACGAGCACGAGGGTGCTGTACTTCGCGGCACGTGCACCAAGTAAAACGATAATGATAGAGTGGCTGAAAGGGAGGCATAATCAACTGAATAACTAATTCGAGCCATTGCTCTTTACATTGTATAATGGACTTTTGTCCCCCTTTTACTCTAAATGACCCTTCACTTGATGATGTTTTTGCAAAAACGGTGATTAATACAAACTTTGCGAAGATTGATATAAAGTCCATTTCAATCTTCTATTTGAATACATTAACAAGGGTCTCGGAGACTGCGACATTGATTAATTTGGAGCTGATCCAAAAATTGTAAAAAAAGGAAAAGATAAGCCTCTACGAAGTTGGGTATTCAATGAGAATGGATGGGCTCAGATGCCCTAATGATCTTTAGCTTACAATGTCAACTTGTAAACTGACAATTGTTAACAGATATAAGTGGGCCACTGAATGTAATTGATAACGAAGTAATGTGCGCCCATTGTTTGGATAACAGTAGTCAATTCACTAATTATTAGCATCGCAAACAAGCACCTACAAGACCTAATAAAACCCACAGTTGAGTAGGACCTACATGGAAGGAAAATAGCCCCCTGTGCCACGATGACCAGATTAGCACAGGATTTCGTATCTATTTTTGTATTCTATTTTCGCTTAGTTTTCTACTGGATTGGTATAGGGTTCTATATCCCGGCACCTGTCGTAATTTGGTTGGACTGCGTTTTTTATTCGTCCCTTTATCAGTGTGGTAATCGATTTAGAATACATATTGTCACTACGCCATTCCAGCTTGAGGGTATAGTAAGAGCTGACAATAGGAAATAACAAGACCGGAGAGCTAGCTGTATGAGAAGGAAAACTTGAAACGATACCCTTTTTTTTTGGCATATGCTTTATGCCCGTCAGCCCTCGGCCGGCGCCAACCCGAGGACGTTGAGTGAGGACTCGGTTTGACGGCCAACTAAGTTGAGCGCCAACCCGAGGACCTCATGGTGCGCCGCAGCGGTTTACGACTCCCAAGGCAGCTCTGAGGACAGAGGAGTCCCCGGAGCCGCAACCCGCCACGACGCTGGGTGCCGCTCTTCGTCTCACCTCTCCCCGTGGGCCCGCCGGGCATGGGAGGCCCTGGCCGGTATGGCCCCACGGATCATTGAGACACTCAAGCCCCCTCACCACAGCAAGGTGGCAGCACAGTCGAGGGGGTTGAAACGATACCCTGTGCTAACCGGTCTCGCCAGCGTGGTACAGTAGGCTAATTACCTTCCATGTAATTGGAGGAGGCTCGACTCAGTAGTGGGTCATTTATGGTCTGAGTAGTAGTAGTAGAACGTTCTTTAAACATTATCTTTGGTGTAGCGAGTTCCAAATAACGTATTAATAAAACTTTATGCGGGCTTAACCTTAAATTGTTGTTAAGCCATTTAAGCTCCCAGCCATTCCATTACGTCATCATTAGGCATCTCTGGCTGCAGAATCGAGGTGCGAGTGGTTAAAAATGTAATATGTTCTATGTAATTGGGTCAGAGGTGAAGGACGTTTATAGGAGCTGCGGTAGTCCAACGTTATACCACGCTGCGTACAAATGGCTATATTATTGCCCTCTATATTACAACACCACATTCCGTACTGGAAATTTTATGGTAATGACTCCCGACCCCTTTGGCTTGGGGAAACTTGGCTACGTTTTGATTTTCCATCTGGCTTTTGTTTAGGTTCGAGTCGATTTATTTGGCGCGACGTCCTGGCTCTGTATGAGAATTTAGGTTAGCTGTGGCCATCTTCAATGTCAACTTATTGATTTATAGCATTTGGCTGGGTTATGTAGCGTTTTGAGCCATAGCTTCCTTATCTCGCTAAGATTGTAAAGCTTATACAAGCTATAAATTTGAAGCGTTTTAAATCTTTTGCGCGTTAACATGTCTAGGTACCTAATGAAGTAACAAATAAATTGCTCCAAGCCACCCGAATCTTATGCATAAGATGACAAGTGGAGGCAAAATCAGAACTACAAGCAGAATATAATTTCTTAGAAGTATGTACTTACGTCTATTTCAAGATGACACACTAAACTACAAATCGATAGCTCTATACGCAAGTTATAATAACGTGAGGGGTCGTGGATGGTAATAAAATTTGATTAGACTTTGATCATAAATCTTTTTTTTTCATTATCTCGACTAGCGTTGGGCGAGCCGTCCGCGGGGAGACAGCGCCCAAATCCCCCATGTTTTGACATACATACCCGCTGTATTTATGGCATAAAACCCGCTTCCACGAATCTGACATGAGATTTATGAAGTCCACATATGTGCTCTCGAGATTAAATTGCGTTTACGCAATGGGTGTTGCGTTTTGAAAACTAGCTGTCTGTTTTACCTATCTGTATTGTGACAAGATAAATTATGCTTGACAAGGGTGTAACGTTACTTAGTTCTTATGTGACTATTGCAATTTGGTTACTGAATGGAACTTAATTATAATTTGAATTGTGGGTCACAGTGTCACCACTCTATTCCATCCTGAGGGCGTCGTCAGAGCCGACAAAAGAAAATGACAAGAAACCCTTTTTTTTTGGTGCCCGGGGTAAATTCCTTTATGGACTATCCCCGTCGGTCCCGGGGAGGACCGACGAGGGGCGTGTGGGACTCTCCCCCACTGGGGTCCTACCCACTAAACATCCCCGGGGTGTACAATCCCGCGCAAGATCTGCCTCGTGGGCCCAGAAGCTGCACCATGAGATGACAAGAAACCCTGTACCAACGGTCTAGGCCGCGTGGTACAGTAGGCTAATGACCCTCCCTGTGATGGAAGGAGGCCCGACTCAGCAACGGGTCATTTTGGGGCGGAGTGCTATAAGTATACATAGTAGTAGTAAAAATTGAAGTACTAACTTCTGCTTGCAGCTTAGACGGCTCCGCATTCTGTCGTTATAGCCTGATGATATACAGCATATAGACTTCCATTCAAATATTATAAACGTTCCTACCTAAGTACTTCTCACCCATTCTCAGATAGTTTATAATCAGCCAGACAACCTTTCATTGTTTAATTCAGATCAATTAGCCATCTGCGAGTAACATGACGTCAATACACAATAGCTCGATCATTTCTATAGCATAGCTCAATTTATTATCTCGTTTAACAGATACTGGTATGTTGGACCTAGGTTATATGACGGTACAAATAGATTTATAGTTACCAGGTTCCTTTATAAGGATTTTACCCTATTACCCTAATACCTAGCAGGCTAATTACGCTCCATGTTGTTGGAGGAGGCCCGACTCAGCAGTGGATAATTTATGGGTAGTAGAAGTGGTATTAGTAGAGTTCTATTGGTTTTATTATTTCGAAATATTTGACAGGTTGGAATTACTGCTCTCCCGTAAAGTACCTACATTTAATAATGCCGTTTTTATTCAGATCCATTGTTGAATATTTTGTTATAAAACTTGGTATTTCTGTAAGTTAAACAGTTTCGTTGCATTTGGCTAAGTTGCGAAAAATCTTATTGCATGGATTGACAAGTTAGGTAATGTGAACTCACAAACATTTTCACGTATAGAATACTTATCCATATCAAGAAATTTTTGTGTTTGAGTTCATATTAATAAAATAGTAGTTATGTAAGCAATAGCAAAGCTTACTCTCACGACTTTTAAATCTTTTCCCAAATCTTGCAGAGGTCCTTTCTATCCGGTCTTCCATTTAGAACAGCTCTCTGAAGAGTTAAAATAGTTTATAAGCGAATAATTTTCTATTAAATTTGGCAGTAGTCTACATAGCTGCTCATTCTCAAACTCTCAAACTCAAAAGGAACGTTTATTTACGTAGGTTTTATCACAAAACTCACAAAACTCTTACAAATCGTCATATTTAATATTACCATTATCATCATCCCCTGTTCCACTCTCGGTGGTAGTCTCCATACACACCTATCACTCGTCATGTCTACAATCACACCTTTCATATACAATTCCTAAAATGCTGCTCTACAGAGAAGAGCCGGCATGAAACTCTATAGTTGCTTTTTTCAAATAATTGGTCTTGTATAAAAAGAACAAATTCGCCAGATGAGAGAAACACGCAACACGTTAATGCATCTAAGCAACATTCTTATTAAAATACTGCATGGTTAACCCATCTGTGCATGATATATTTGACTATCGGAATATCGTCAGTGCGTATCGTATCATAAGCTGGAAATGTTGTTGGGGTAATTGAGTAACTTTTTACGCATACCCGAGTCGCCCCCTATCATTCCAAAAATAACGGGCCCAACCCGCGGCCCTACGTAACATTCTGTGACTTACTTAAGTGACATGTGGGACTCGTGAGTCATCTCTAGGGAGCATTAGTTACAATTTGCCGAATCACGGTCGCTTTTGAAGGCGCCTCATACGCCAACTACTGAATGACATAACGCAATATTTTTTGCAAGAGATGTTTTTATTTGCGCAAGTTTCGGGTCATTAATCTTTTATGGTATTTTTGAATGCTTGATCCATATTTAATGTTTAATAGTAAGCCTGGTAAATGCAGCATGATGATGGAACTATCCTGTAGTAACACACCCTTGTTTTCCGTTCTTAAAATTACTACAATGGTACGTTACAGCCTGCTTATTTTACCTTCTGGTGAACTAAATTTTTTTTAAACTACATATATTTAACTGTCTGAGTGTCTGACCTTTTTGTTATTGATCTACATTAAAGACTATGCTATGCAGTAAAGTTAAATACTTTACTTCCCTTGTAGTGGTTAGATTTTGTAAATATAGCGGGGAATTGTAGATTAAATTGACGGAAGCTAAGCAAGTTTAACTACCGTATCTGACCGTAATGAAAGTCTTGTTGCGAATATTAAAAAATATTTATTTCAGGTTTGTTATTTAGAAAATTTATTTAAAATAAAAAAGCAATATTACCTATACTACTTGTGTAGTCATCACGAATATTTGACGCTAAATAAATTCAACATCTCGGTTGCATGTTTACGTTGCACGAAGCTTACCACTATTGAGAGCTTAGCACTTTCTGTTGGTTGCAGTCATAATAAAGCTAAATTGCAGTTCCCTATAGCATTGTTTGAGAATGCGCGAACTAATTTATAGGTTTGTGAGGTCGTAAATGCCTGGTGGTGTAATATGAGCTTTATAAATGCTCATAAACGTCATTAAGTGCTTGGGCTTATCGCAGAGCAATCTCTCGGAGCCAGAGCCAACATCCTGGTTACAAGTGAAATTAATGACCCTTTGACATGCCGATTTATTTGTTTTCATTAGGGACGTTCTGAATGTTTTGCTTCACTTACAATAATAATCTGATATTTTGAAGTCATTTTCTTCATGTGTGTAAACTTTTTTTATTTTACTAATAACGAAATAGGAAGGTATTGCGTAATGGAAAGTGCAACACAGTAAAAAATGAAAGGTTTTTCGGCTCAATGTGTACTTACAAAGCATTCCCTATGCTGAATATGTGTTATATGGGTTCTGATACAGAAACTATAAAAAAGTATAATACTTTAAAATATGACTTAACTCTTTAAAACTTTAAGTGTTTTAGGCGCTAAGGGATGATCATCCAGCCAGACGAGGAGGTTTGTCTGGCAGGGGGCCGCAGCGCCTATCCCCCCCCCTCCCCGAAAACTGTATAACGGGGATTTCTTAACCGTGCGAATTGCTCTTTAAACTTCGAAATCGCGGTGTTTTGTGTTTTGGTAATTCTCGCATTTGTAGGTGATATTTCTTGATGTTATTCGTTCAGATTTTTCGGGTAAATTGTGTTAAGTATGTAGCATGCCAGTAGCTACAGTATAATGTGAAGATGTAGTATCTTAAAATGGTTCCTGTGTAGTAAAACAGTGGTATGACGCGACGAAAGGGAAAAGAAAAGGGACAAGCCGAAAACCAGGCCATAAATATACTCACGTACTTGTAGAAGGTTACACCACTTTTAACTATTACTCTATCTAATTCCCAAGCAGATAACATGTAGCCCATCTCTAATTTTTATAGAAGTGAAAATATTTGTAGGCAGATAAGGCCGAGAGTCCCGTGGCTTACTTCCGGGCCTGCGGTCACCGCCGGATGACGCTAACATGGAAAGCATTTTAAGCGATGCGACCATAAAGCTTAGTACTGACTTAGAACGAATGAACGTGGATGATCATTATAATGTTCTTTAATTAATATTCAGTCACGTTCGATGACGCGAATCGATACGTCGCCACAATTAGGGGCTGTCCATTATTCACGTGATGTCTTTTTTTAAATTTTTAATACCTCCCACCCCCTTGGTGATACGTGGTGAGGTTTAAGACTAACCCCCTATCAAAAATCACGTGTATTTTTTAGTACCTACAAAGCAGCTTCAACACGCCGCTTTTCGGTTCAGAAATGACGCGTTTGACGAAAAATTAAATACACGTGATTTCTTAATATACCCCTTGGTGATGTTTCGTGATTTTTGCCGAACCCCTCCGTCCCCCTTTCGAACTTCACGTGATTAATGGACAGCCCCTTAGGTCAAATGAATCACACAAATAGTTTGAAATAAAACGTTAGTTAGATAGCTTACTGTTTATTTTATAACAAAACTGACAATTAAAGAGAGCATTAGAAACTTGTAAAATGTTCGACCTTTACAGAAAACTCTTCAAGGCAACTAACCCAATTGTGTTTTAAGCAAAATTGTTTAGAATTCCTCTGACTTTTCTGTGTTGATCGCCTTTTCATGTTATCGAATCGTATCGTAAATAGTAGTCAGGACCGTCGAAATATGCGTGTGGTGACGGATTTAGAATAGTGTTATCACCACATTTCATCCTGAGGGTGTCGTAAAAGGCGACAAGGAAATCACAAGGTCGATAACGTAGCCGCAATAGATGGACAACTTGATACGAAACCCTGTGCCAACCCGTCTGGCCAGCGCGGCACCCGAGGATATTTGCCCTCCTGTAATTGGAGGAGGCCCGACTCAGCAGTGGGTCTTTATGGGTTGAGAAGTAAGTAGTAAGTGACTAAGATTGTGTTATAGTTTTGATTTTTTCCGACTTTTCATAGTTGGTCGCCTTTTCATGTTATCGAATATACGATATATAGAAATACTTTATCGAATATACGATATCGTGTATACGAGTACTAGTCAGAACTCGGCCTAATCTCATCCATTGTTACGTTTTATTTCGAGCGAGCCATATCGATTCTTTGTTTGAGCCGCGAATCGCTGTGATATGACTGGATTATAAGCCATCTATTGAACGCGGCGCCTTTGACTGACGAAGATTAATGGATATTTCTATATTGATGGTTTTATTGCGATGCAGATATCGAGAATCGAGTAGGAAGCGCAATGTAACACTCTTTTGTGTGCTTAACAAAACAAAGCTTAAAGTTGTGAAGCATTTGAATATGCTCCATTGGGGTATTTTGAGACAACCATAGTCACTAGTGCTAAGAGAGTATACCTAAAGGTAGGATTCCACCAAAATAGTGTGCAGCACATTTGTTCACAAACATTTTGTGCAAAACTCCAACTTAGTACGTACTAAGCTGGTATCGCGTTTAACCTCCGTCTCCACCGGCAAGGCTGTGTGTAACTTTTGTAAGCTCACAGTTTAGCACACGTGCGCGCGAACATGTTCACTGAGCAGAATTTTCTGCCTTCAGTTGTTAATATGGACTGTAATTCAGAAAAATAGTAATACACGACATTTCATACTATAGCGACCACATGCTACATACTTTACACAATTTACCCGAAAAATCTGAACTAATTGCATCAAATAATATAGATTACGACCAGAGTGGACCAGAGTGAACATTTGTGTCGTACACTGTGCATACTAGTGCCGCACAGTTCAGCACACTGGTGGAATCGCATCTTAATAGTAATAACTATAGGGACTGTTAAGCGAGAGCTGTTGAGTGGAGTTGTACCTTTAAGTTTTTTACGATTTACAATTAATGTAAATAGTAATAGGTATATATATAAGTTCAAGAGTATTAGCGTCTCTGCCAGTGAAAGTTTCGTCAAAATCGGTCAAGCCCTTTCATAGATTAGCAAAAACAAATAGACTGATACACAGACATTTTTTTTTTAATATTGTTTTGGTATATGTACCGTGTATACACTCAATCCAAATGCACTTACTAAAAAGCGGTTTTTTTAATATCACAAACAGACATCCCTTTTTTTGTATAGATTTATAGATTATCAATAAATACAAAACTCTACGTTTTCCCAAACAGCGTGGCTTGTTCACGGTTTGTTTTGAAAAGCAACCAAAGTAAGGGATGTCAGAATGATAATGTCCTATTCATACTGTCAGTTGTTTCCTTGAATCGTTATAGTACCTCAGTCTATATTGGTATATTAAGGCTTGCGGTATCCGAAGCCACATAAGCCGCGCGCTACCTGATACACTTCCAATCAAATGTAACGCGAAGCCCGTGGCTCGACCTTTAGTCATAGATTTCAGCGGTTAATGAAGTCATTGGCAGACGAATGTATTTAGAGAATGTATCACTACATAGTCTAAAACAAAGTCGCTGTCGTCTGTCCATCCCTATGTATGCTTAATTCTTTAAAACTACGCAACGGATTTTGAAGCGGTTTGTTTTTAATAGATAGAGTGATTCAAGAGGAACGTTTATATGTATAATACATGTATAATTGAAACCGCACGAAGCCGCGCCAGGTCGCTAGTCATATATAATTCTTTCAAGTAAAGTTCTTTATTGAATGTTTTAAAGACTGCTAACTGTGAAAATATGTAAATTTTATTCTCACTTGTTATTTGTATGAGAGTTATTTTTAGAAACATCTACAATATTTCTCGCATAATACGTAATATGCAACCGTAAAAAAGTGTACTTTCAGACATTCGACTGTATTAGACCAATCGGGGTTACTCACTAAAATTATAATTGATAAATTAAATAAAGGTGCACAGTTATTTTGTATTGTGTGGTGACGGAATTAGAATACAGAGTGCAACCACCCCATTCCATTCTGAGAATGTCGTAAGAGTCGCCAAAAGAAAATGACAAGCCCATATCCTAGCCACAAGAGAAAACTTGATACGGTACCCTGTGCCAACTCGTCTGTCCAGCGTGGTACAGTTGGCTAATTACCCTCCAACTGGCTGGAGGAATCTTTTGGAGCTGACATATAATTGTGACTGTCAAATGATACACAAATAATCACTACATATTATAAAACAAAGTCGCTGTCGTCTGTCCGTCCCTATGTATGCTTTAAGGCCGCTGCATACGTGACGGGTTTTTATACGGACGGGACGGGACGGGAATTATTGCAAACATCGTTTTGATACAAAATGCACGTCCCGTGAGTGCCACGTTCCCGTCCCGTCCGTGAAATATGCACTTTCATATACATTTTGTATCAAAACGATGTTTGCAATAATTCCCGTCCCGTCCTTAAAAAATCCCGTCACGTATGCAGCGGCCTTAAATCTTTAAAACTACGTAACGGATTTTGAATCTGTTTTTCTTAATAGATAGAGTGATTCAAGAGGAAGGTTTATAGGTATAATATATACATAATTGCATCCGGGCGAAGCCGGGCCGGGCCGCTAGTTTGCAATAAAATAATATTCCGACTATAAATTGAGATGTAAGCTATCCTATCTTTCAAGCTGGATCAAAATGCACACGGTGTGCAGAGATTATAATCGGTTATAATGTAGTTTACGAGTCCATCGCGGACAAACAACATGACGCGTAATCTATACATACATATACATACTACAAATAAAAAAAATTGGAGTGTATGTTTGTAATAATAAAATAACCACTTTTGACATACTTACACACTAAATGCGTAAGTATGTATACATAGTACATAGACCAAAATAACTTTTATTTTTAATTGTTTGTCTGTCTGTCTGACTGTTTGTTCCGGCTAATCTCTGGAACGGCTGGACCGATTTTACGGGGCTTTCACTGATATGTAGCTGATTATATAAGGAGTAATTTAGGCTACTTTTTTTTACCACCTTCGCCCCGCGACGCCACCCGCGGGTAACATCGCACCCGTGCGAAGCCGGGACGGGCCGCTAGTTTATTTATAATAAGACTGGACTGGGACAGGGAATGAATTTGTATAAATCTCGTATTTTGTAACTAACAACAATCAGTATATACATTATTCACGCGGGTGAAGGGGAGATTTCTATAATAAAATATGTCACCAAAAATAAAAACACAATAAATCTTGTTTCTAGTTTCCTATACTTTTCTGTTCAATAACTTGCTTAGATTTATTGCCCCGGGGACCTTAGTTCAAAGTTCTTGTATGAATGGTGTGATCAAATTTAGTGAACGCGGACATTTTGGCAAATTATTTATTGGTTGTTTACCAAAATAGAGAGATATATATTTGATGTGTCGGTATAATTTGCCAGAATTAATCAAAGCAATAAGTAAGCCGCCATTTTCTTGTCATAGCCCAAAGGATTACCAAACTTAAGTGGCAATAGGCAGGGCACATACTCGTAGTTCGCAGGACTGACGGCCTATGTGGCAGTACCATCACAGTGGTGGCAGGCCTCCTACACCGTGAAACGACGACCCAGTTAAGGTTGCTGGTGTTCAATAGAGGCAGGTGGCTCAGGACCAAACTTCTGGATATCTATGGTGGAGCCATGTACAGAAGTGAACATTCTTTTGGCTAAAATAAATAATAAAGTAATAAATATCTTTGGACATTTCACACAACGCCATCTCGTCCCAAGCTAAGCAACTTAATGCTTGTGTTATGGTAACGAGATGGATGCTAAACTACTTATATACATTTTTTTTGTAAATACATACATATTATAGATAGAAATGACACCCAGCCTCCGAGCCAGTGCCTCTGGTTTAGACAAAGACACTTGCCCGACCCCGGAATCGAACCCGGGACCCGTTGATCCAAAGGCGGCACAACTAACTACTACTCAGCCCATGAATGACCCACTGCTGAGTCGGACCTCCTTCCATCACAGGGAGGGTCATTAGCCTACCGTGCTACGCTGGCCAGACGGGTGGGCACAGGGTTTCGACAGGGTTAGGTTATCGACCTTGTCATTTCGTTTTGTCGACTCTTACAACACCCATTCTAAGCTAACTTAGATTATACTCGTATGCTTCTTCGTAGACGTGATGAACTCTATCTAATTTTTTTAAATATCTATAAATTTTACTTCTTTGCATCTAGGTTGTCTGCCTCTTAATTACAGATTTAACTTAAACACATTTATGAGTAAGTAAAGCTGTTTAAATACTTAACATACCGGTCCATTACTCAAAACGTTAAATAATTTGGCAAAGCTCCAATTTAATACGTGATTGTGTTACATGCGCATGTGTTTACTATTTCTAACATTGCACTGCACACTTATGTTATGTCTGGCAGTTGGCACCCCTGCCTGTGCTTGTCCCACATTGTGATAGACGCCGCCGCAGTTCACAAGGATTATGTGGAATTACCCTCGTGTGTGATATGTTGTTTTTTTTAGCTGTCCCTCTACCGTTGTTTTAACCTGTCATCAGGAGTTACTTCATTTGTTTGAAGGAGCTTAGGTTGTTGATTTATTAGTTTAGTATCAGTTTTACCATAGACTACTCGTATTCATTTAGAAATATGTCGAGTTACACTCGTAGACTAGTATATTTTTAAGATCCATCATCCTATTTTAACTGATTTTTATTATTTTGTGGAATATGTCCCTGATAGCTTAGAATGGGTGTCATATGAGCCGACAAAAGGAAATGTCAAAGCCGATAACCAAGCGGCAAGAGAAGGAATACTTGTTACGAAACCCAGTGTCGAGCTATCCGTCTGCGTCCCAAACAAAACATCCCAAATGGCGAAGAAAAATGTTAGGCTTAAATTCATAAACTAACTCCGCTTTCAAGCATTATACTTAGATGCTGGTAAGTATAACAATTGTTGATATACAATCTACCAATATAACCTCTGGGGTGTCCTAGCGCTATACGCCTTTTTAAGGAAATAGCAAAAAGGTTAGTCGACATTACAGGAGACCGAAGAGCTGGTAGCTACCTCGGACAAAGAATCAGTCTAGCGATTCAAAGGGGGAAAGCTGCCAGTATCTTCGGAACCTTCCCTAAAGGGACTCCTTTAAATAATATATTTTAGTATTTAAGTTTTAGGTTAATTGGTATTTTTAGTCTTGTTTTATTACTTAAGTTAGTGTTTATGCAAGTACATATTACTAATTTTATGTATGTTAAATAATACCTCTCGTATAACGTATTGAATGGACTAACGGCCCACGTATATATATGTATGCATAAGTACTATTAATAATGAGTGTCGACCCAAGTTTGTAAGGCTGTGACCAGATTAAAGCGTATCACATAACTGTCGCAGTTCCGGCCTTAGCGTGGGCATCTGCGTCCTTAGAACGAGGGGTGGCCCCACCCTACAGTTGTTTATCTATCTGCCGATCGATTCGGGCTCATTTTGGATAGGTCTCATTTGCTTTACGACCTACTTGGCGCAAGTTTGCAATGTCATAGGTCGTCGGCCCAATCCATTTGAGTCTATTTCGCAAAAAGTCTTTTTGTGTTTTGGCTTCGAATTTATTGTGGTTAGCGTAGAAAGAAAGCAATAATTGTAGGTAGATGATTTGGTTTAAATAATTAATTAAGTTAATGTATTTATAATCGAATCTATGATTATAGAACAGATATTCACTCGTAGCGGAGGGATGCCTTTGGTATACGAGGTGGGCCAAGATATTCAGGGTCGCGGAGCATATACCCCATCGAGGACCGAAACCGGTGGTCCTGGTTTGTGCAGTCGAGGATTGCCGTTGGTTTTAGTGGGTAGGTTGGAACGCTAATTGCCTGCCACGTCCCGGAGTCGGTGCGGTATCTATGAGGATATTCAGCGTTAAAAAAAGGTACATTAGTCTCTCTTTCTCTATCTCAATAAAAACGCTTTCCCCAGTCGGTCTTTTCAGTCGGCTTTCCCCAATTTGACAGAGAAACGTCTATTTTGTAAGTACCTCTCAATGATCAGATGCCTTGGCATTTAAAACAAATGAGTACCTCAAGTTGAATATGCATTGAAGTTCAAAGCAAGGACGATATTTTTACGATTTATTACGATGACTTTAAACCACTTGGTCTAGTGGTTAGATGTGCCGCCTTTGGATCAACGGGTTCCGGGTTCGATTCCGGGGTCGGGCAAGTGTCTTTGTCTAAACCAGAGGCACTGGCTCGGAGTCTGGGTGTCATTTCTATCTATAATATGTATGTATTTACAAAAAAAATGTATATAAGTAGTTTATCATCCATCTCGCATATCAACAAGCATATCAACAAGCATATCAACAAGCATTAAAATTGCTTAGCTTGGGACGAGATGGCGTTGTGGGATATTTATTTATTATTATTTATTTATATATTTTAGTTCACCTAAAGACCACCAGTTTAGTGTATTGCACTAGTGTCGTATTCTGAAAATCTTTATTTTGTTGCACTTTCTAACAATACACTTTTGCGGTTTGATAATGTAACATTGCTAAAACCTTTTAAGCACATGTTACTCAAAGTCAATCTTAAGTGAATACTTATTTAATAAATCACTGTCAGTTATTGTTCAGAAGTTTCGCCGTTTATCGAATTTCCAGTCTGAAAGTTATCAATTCTTATCTACTTCAAAGGCACCTTTTGACCTTTGACAAATCTCTATCAATAGTTTATATTGAATAACATTTTGGAGCTAATTTATTACAGTTCTGATTGGTTTATGTACAACTTTAAATGAGCATTGACGATAATAATAACGAAATTCAAATATGAATGCAAAGGAGACCGGAAGGGATTTAGGTACTAGAAAAAAATCCTTGATTACCTATTGAACAATATTTATTTGGTGATTTATGTGCTTTTTGAACATGAGATGGTCAAATTTTTTAAGGCGTGGCTATGATAATTTATTTCCAGTGATTCAGTACTTACACTGCGTGCCACAGTTGAATGGCCACATTTCTTCATAGTGACGTCATCCAAGTTTGCCGTGCATAATATGCGAACATAGTGCATATTATGCAGGCTGAGGAATGTGTACCTGTATATGCACTATGTTCGCAAGTTGCAATGTCAGGTGTGACCCTACAGCCACCTGAAATGAGGGAATAGAAAAAAAACGAATGGGATGAAGATGCCGGGGTAGATGAGCGGCGTAACGCGTTCCGATCGCATTCGCAGCTCATTCATCCGAGGTTGTCTTGGTGTCCGTGACGTGGGGGAAAAACTGCAAGAATGTCGTCTGCGATGGTATGGCCACATCATGCGCCGCCCTATGGAGTACGTTGGTCGGAGATGCATGAATATGGCTGTCCTTGGGGCTAGGTCCCGCGGTCGCCCTCGCAAGCGCTGGCTGGACGTCGTCAAATCCGACATGAGAGCCAATGGCCTAACTGAAAAGGACGTTGAAGATCGGGCAAAGTGGAGGAAGCTCAGTCGGAAGGCGGACCCTGGCAATAGCCGGGACTAACGCCAGGCAGAAGAAAAGAGCGAATGGGTTTAAATGATTTTAGTTTATGCGTGAGGTTCACTAGAATGCCGACATTCTAGTGAACCTTACTTGTAACACAAATCATGGGTTCCACTATCAACTAAACTACTGTTATTATTATCCTACAAGCTTCGTAATCCGGGTTAGGTATATGTTTATTGGATTCTTCTTCGAGTTAAGATACTTTCATTAGATACATTCTGTGTGGTGACGGTTTAGAATACATGGTGTCACCACCTTATTCCATACTGAGGGTGTCGTAAGAGCTGACAAAAGGAAATTACAAGGCCAATAATCTATCCGCAAAGGGAAGTAAAACTCGATACGAAACCCTGTGCCAACCCATCTGGCCAGCGTGGCACAGTAGGCTAAATACCCTACATGTCCCACCACTGAGTCGGGGCTCCTCCAATTACATATAGGGTAATTATTGTATCAAGTTCCTACAAACACTTAATTACTACTGAAGAAATATGGATTCAAGATTAAAATGATGAGATACTGTTGAAAAAATGTTGAGATGATGATGTAATTATATATATAAATATAAAATACCTGAAGTTTTTAATTTTCTGACAAAAATTGAGCAGTGTAGTTGATTCGCGCCCAACCTCACATTTATTTCCCTTTACCACAGCACTGAGCACGGCTTCAAAATTTAACGTACTTATAGCAGTCTAGAACTTTAGTAGCAGAGCAATGTTAAACTCTCACACCGATAACATATATCACAAAAAGACTTCTTCGCAAATTCATACTCACGTAGACACTTTCTTATCTTCCCTCCTGTATAACAATTCTGTTCGTGTATCGTTTGATCTCGAGAATTCCGTGGTCCCCATATATTTTCCTGGCCCGCAACTTATTTGGGATGAACAACAAAAGGAAACTCCTTGGACTTTTCCGTTTCTGAAACTTTATTTAGCTGAGAAAATTAATGGTGCAGGACATTACTATCCCAGTTTTGTTGCGAATAATAGAAATGTTCACCTTTAGGGCCGTAAAAATGAGGTTGGGACGCGATAAGAATATTCATAGGAGTGGTCAGCTCTTTTTTTATCTTTCTTTCATGTTTTCGTCCCATAACTTATGAATGTTACATAAATTATTCATATGCTGAAGGCTTACATCGAGTCTTTGTTAACATTGCGTACCACTGGTAAAGGCTCGTAAAATGTTCAGCGGTTTCATTAGGATTTATTGGACTGGTACGTTCTATATGTATATATATATATATTAGAACAGTAGGTATACATTAACAAGAGATTTGTACAATAGGCGGCCTTATCGTTAAAGAGCAATCTCTTCCAGGCAATACACCGACATGTCGCATAAGTACACCGACTAAAAATATTAATAAGCGAGTTCTAGAATCAAACAGGTGCCTAGTTAAACTTAATTTAGGCACTTATTATTGTTATTTAGACCTCGTGACCTCTTTCTCATTATAACGTGGTTCACGACATTTCATTATACGAGTATGTACATACATACCATGTTCTGGTTAGAAATAAAATACTTTCAAAATATACACCTTTGGGCGAATTGTTTGAATGTTTAGTATAAAACTAGCGACCCATCCTGGATTTACACGGGTAGTATTAAACAAAAATCTGATGTATAAGCTATATTAATGTAAAGTTTATCAAAATCCAATCAGTAGTTGTTGCGTGAAAGAGTAATAAACATAGGTACATTCTTACAAACCTTCACGTTTATAATAATTGTAGACTTCGTAATTGTTTAACATAAACCTATGAAAATTACGAAGCGTATTAAAAATCCACGCTAAATAAGCCGCGCACACAAACTAATCTTTACTAAGTACTTACTTAGGCTACTTATAGGCTAGATAGTTAGATATCGACACCCAATGCGTATCGACGCGATAAAGCCATTCTGTCTTCTAAGCATAATACCCTCCATTGTTCGGTATTGTCTGTTATCCGATCACGTTGTATTGACCTTTCTATAGACAAGATCGGTCAAACCCCAAATGCTCTTTGCCAAGATTTAGGGGTCTCTAAGATTTGCGCATTTCCTATCTAAACTCAAATGATCTGTTGGTATGAATAATAGTTATGAGCTTCTGAAATGATTCGTGGCTATTCAATTTGCCTGTCAAGGCTTGTCACAAGTCGCTGATAAAACAAAGGTTTATTCGTTTTATGATGGTCTTCCAGTTTCAATGACCCCCGTCTAGGTGGACGGACGACCTTGTGAAGGTTGCTGGGAGTCGGTGGATGCGGTCTGCACGTGATCGTGCATTGTGGAAAGTCGCATCGCGATACCCTTAGACCGATGATTAACGGGTTAGTAACTTCTAAATCCACCATTGCACAATGAACATACCGAGTCAGGAATGTTGTTGAAATTCAATAAGATCAAAGTTTCACCATAAACTTCACTATCACTATCACTACATCACTATCATCACTATCACTACATATTAGGTCTGGGCAAACAGCGGACGGGGCGGGACGGCGACGCGACGCTGGCGGGACGTGAAGAGTTGTAATGTATTAGTTAATGTAGAATATGTCACACAGAGCCGACGCGACGCGACCGCTACTCTCGCGCCGAGCGCGACGGCTCTATGTGACCTATTCTACACTAACTAATACATTACAACTCTTCACGTCCCGCCAGCGTCGCGTCGCCGTCCCGCCCCGTCCGCTGTTTGCCCAGACCTTAAAGGTCTGGGCAAACAGCGGACGGGGCGGGACGGCGACGCGACGCTGGCGGGACGTGAAGAGTTGTAATGTATTAGTTAATGTAGAATACGTCACATAGAGCGACGGCTAGTCGAGCGCCGAGCGCGACGGGCGGCGGGGCGGGACGGCGACGCGACGCCGACGGGACTTGAATAGTTGACGCGACCGCTAGTCGAGCGCCGAGCGCGACGGCTCTATGTGACGTGTTCTACATTAACTAATACATTACAACTCTTCACGTCCCGCCAGCGTCGCGTCGCCGTCCCGCCCCGTCCGCTGTTTGGCCAGACCTAACTAAAGGTCTGGGCAAACAGCGGACGGGGCGGGACGGCGACGCGACGCTGGCGGGACGTGAAGAGTTGTAATGTATTAGTTAAAGTAGAATATGTCACATAGAACCGTCGCGCTCGGCGCGAGAGTAGCGGTCGCGTCGCGTCGGCTCTGTGTGACATATTCTACATTAACTAATACATTACAACTCTTCACGTCCCGCCAGCGTCGCGTCGCCGTCCCGCCCCGTCCGCTGTTTGCCCAGACCTGTCTCTGTCCGTCCCTATGTATGCTTAAATCTTCAAAACTACGCAACGGATTTTGAAACGGGTTTTTTTAATAGATAGAGGGATTCAAGAGGAAGGTTTATATGTATAATACATCCATAATATTGTAGAGGAACACTGATAAATTTAGAGGCTCATCATTGCACCCGTGCGAAGCCGGGGCGGGTCGCTAGCTAACAATAAACAAAAGATTATTATATATATGCGTGTATCTGTGGGCGTGTCAAATACGTGGTAGTGTGTGTAATGTTTTTATTGATATACTTAAAGTATTTTTGTGCATAATTTATAAAAAAAATAGTAATACCCTCTTTCTATTATAAAAATAGAAGTGTGGGAAATTTCATACTCCTCCGTCCGCACAATTTTCATAATAAGGGGTACCTACAAAGATTTTATTTCACTTATTAATTTAAATAGATATCTAAAATACTTTTAGGTAATATTGTATGACTACAATAAAGAGCCTTTAATGAATAGGGTACTGCTTAAATGAGCATGTGCGCTGCAAAAGAGGTCAGCTTTGCGATCCTCAAAATTAATTTGCTTTTTGATTTCAGCGAAAAATTCCTGCTGCATCTACCTCAGCGATAAAACACTGCATTTTGCTCCAGTCCATTCCGCCATTTTGCTTTTATTGCAGTGCCGCGATGCAATTTTGTGCCCATTTATCTTTTAGGTACCCAACCTATTTTCATCTAGCGTTATTTCACAGGGTTGTTTACGGAGAAAGTAACTATTCGTAAGTAAGAAAGATCACGTGCTTAGTATTATTTATAACTAGTGGCCCGCCCGGCTTCGCCCGAGCAAAGTGGGGGTGGTCTATACATATAAACCTTCCTCTTGAATCACTCTATCTATTAAAAAAACCGCTTCGAAATCCGTTGCGTATTTTTAAAGATTTAAGCATACATAGGGACGGACAGACGACATCGACTTTGTTTTATACTATGTAGTGATACTAAGCACGTGATCTTAGGTGTGATAGGATACCCAAACAGATATGAATATTTAGATATTCACAAATCCTTTCTATCACAGCATTATCATATCAGTGCAAAAACTGTTCCCTCGTTGTAAATATGCCCATTCTATGATTCTCGACAATAAACGCTGCCACTCATCTTGTAACCGATATATTTTCGCAACCTTCACTGTTGTCGTTAAATATATTTCTTAACTAGCTGTCCCGGCAAACGTTGGTTTGCCAAATAATTAACCATCCCCCGCGCAACCCCCTTCCCGGCGCAACCCCCCCCCCCCGCGCAACCCCCACCACGCGCAACCCACATCTAGTGCACCCCCCCCGCGCAACCCTCTAGGTCTTATGGTTCCAGAGATATCTTGATGACTCAATCTATCTATACAACATCTCCTATCGCAAACGTTGTTTTGCCATGTAATTAAATAGGGGTTGATCGTAGAGGGGTGAAAATTTAGGGTTGTTTGTATTTTTCTATGCTGAATCTTAAAAAAATAAAAGCTAAAAATTTTCTCTAAAAAATAAACATTTCTTTTTGACCCCCCCCTTAAAATTTAGGGGGATGAAAAATAGATGTTGTCCTATTCTCATACCTACCCAATATGCTCACAAAATTTCGTCAAAATTGGTCAAGCCGTTTCGGAGGAGTTTGGCATCTAAAACTGTGACACGAGAATTTTATATATTAGATATAAAACAAGGCTAGAATAGTACAACCTAAAGCATATTCACCAGAGAACTTATTACTAAAAAATCGCAGTTAAAACGGAAATTTAACGGTAAATTGATATTAAAACAATATTTATATCTTAACAGCCAAACAACAGCGATCAATAACATTATGATCAACTAGCGACCCGTCCCAGCTTCGCACGGGTGCAATGATATATTTAAAAACCTTCCTCTTGAATCACTATGTCTATAAAAAAAAACCGCTTCAAAAACCCGTTGCGTAGTTTTCAAGATTTAAGCATACATAGGGACGGACAAACGACAGCGACTTTGTTTTATACTATGTAGTGATATAAAACACAAACGTTTTTCTGCACTAAAACTGGAAAACTTTTATTCCCTGTGGATAAATTTTCAATGGCTGAACAATTTATGTTCTGGAAACCAAGTGATAAATAAAATTATAACATTTGTAACAAACATTCACTTATGTCCCAAAGGATTTTATAGTGTGTTCGTAGCTTTAATATGATAAGTAATTAAATTTAAATTAAGAAATATACTACTACTATTTTCTTTTCAGCCCATACTTGACGCACTGCTTGGTCGGGCCTCCTTCATTTACATGGAGAGTATTTGGCCTACTGTGCCACGCTGGCCAGACGGGTTAGCCCTAGATTTCGTATAAATTTTTCCTTCTCATGCGGCTAGGCCAACGCCCTGTCATTTTTTCAAGAATTATAATGTCTCAGCTATTACTTTAATGTAGAAATAAATTAGATATTGCTGCATAGCTAATGGCACTGAAGACGACGTCTTTTTGCATAAGTCTCTGTAGAACGTAGATACTCGTTTGTTATATTTTATTCATTAAATCGTTTGTCATCGCGTTTTAGATTTAAACCTATTCACTTGTTGCTACTTTGTACGTTTATTTATTAGTACCGCCCCGCCCCACATCTGCCAAATTTTTGATCATAAATTATTGATCATGATCCTCTTGTTTTCATGATCATAATTTTATTCAGCCTATGAATCAAGTTTCACTGTTAAATGCACGTTGAGCAGGTGGTTGTACAGAGGGTTGCGAATTAAGTATGTAGTTATTTTCTTGAGGATGTTTATCAAGTTTCTTGATAATGCTGCCTGCATACCTTTAGCCAGTATAAAATAATTTGGTACCATTAATTAAATTTTAAACGTCAACCTCTATTTTGCTCAGTTGAGCAATTTTCCGTGATACTGTAGCCATAACCTCAAGGCATCAATCGTCAAGCAATTAAATCCCTTTGATACAGCTTTGAAGCGTCAGTTGTGGGAGGCTAACGGACGCCATTCGCGAGATTTATATCGTTACCGCATCTAACTGCCTACCATTCAAAGCACGCACAGTTGGCGAGTTCTTTTAAGCGAAAAATTAAGCATCAATTTCTGAAGCTCTGAGACTGTAATCTTGATAAGAGACTCAACATATCTGGAACTGATTGCTTATTTAAACTACAGTCGCTGAATTTTTGAAGTATCTATATGGGTGATGCCAAACGAGTAATTAATATGTAATTGATCGAAAACCCTAAATACTTTAGAAATAAAAGCTCAACGTCTTATTTAAAGTTAACGAGACTAATTATTGAGAATTTATATCGAGTAAAAAGTGAAATGCTTACCTGCTGTAACTTAAGCCTCGTTGGTGAAAGCAGAAGTAATAAAAATGATGATCGAAAGATATCGAATGACTTAATTATACAAAAAGCCTTATTCGAATAAGGATCGAGTCCTGGAAATTTTTGGAAGTTTATTTTGCTACGCAAACAATTTTAGATTGAGGCGAGGCGGCTGGTACAAAAATAAACAATCCTTAATTAAAATAGAGATATCTTGTTACCTGGATATCCACAGTAACCAATAACATTTTTATTTATCCTCCATCAAAATGTTTGCTTTTGTTTATGGTATATATTATTTCAAACAACATCATCATTTACTATGGTTTTCTTAATTTCATCACCAATGGCGCCATTCTAACCTCATTTGTATAGCCTTCCGCCCTACGATACCCGTGTAATGGGACTGCTATTTGATTAAACCAGCAACCAGTATTCACGCGACTGACTGCTATAAATCAAAGAATAGCACCCCATTATCCTGGAGGAGTTTAGATATTGTAATATGGTGGACTGTCCGTGTGATGACGGCTTTAGAATACTTAGTATCACCCTATTCTATGACTGCCTCGTTGGTCTAGTGGTCAGATGTGCCGCCTTTGGATCAACGGGTCCCGGGTTCGATTCCGGGGTCGGGCCAGTGTCTTTGTCTAAACCAGAGGCACTGGCTCGGAGTCTGGGTGTCATTTCTATCTATAATATGTATGTATTTACAAAAAAAAAATGTATTTAAGTAGTTTATCATCCATTTCGCTACCATAACACAAGCATTAAGTTGCTTAACTTGGTACGAGATGGTGTTGTGTGAAATGTCCAAGGATATTTATTATTATTATTATATGTATCTCTTTATTTCTTACTTTTACATATATTTTTAAAAAAATACAAAATGTTTAAAAAAAATATACATAAAAATAGAGAAAAACCGTCGAAAACGAGGTCGATGACCTAAGCTACCGACGGTTCAGGGCTCCAGAGAGAGGAACCTCCTCACGATCCTTGCCGAGTCCAGTATGACAGCCTTTTGAATCAGGCCCTTAATCCAGCAATCCAGCGAGAGTTTCTTGAGGTGTTGGTCGAAACTCTTCGCAATAAGACCGTTTACTGAAACAACTATCGGCACAATGATTGTTGAATCAACATGCCACATTGCGGTAACCTCGTGAGCCAAATCGAGATACTTGGTGAGTTTCTCTTTTTCGGCTTTAACGAGGTTCTCGTCATGCGGGATAGTGACGTCAACAAGCATTGGCCGGCTCGCCAATCGGTCAATTATCACTATATCAGGCTTATTAGCGAGAATAGTCCTGTCAGTGATAATCGATCGATCCCAGTAGAGCGTGACATGACCATTGTCGAGAACTGGCGCAGGCTGGTATTGGTAGTAGGGCACAAGTTGTTGATGGACTATCTTGGCCACTTGGTTGTGTCTGTGCAAGTATTCTCCGTTAGCAAGACGAGAACAGCCAGAGACGATATGCCTAATGGACTCTCCTGGACGATGACAGGCTCGACAGATGTCGGCAGTCCCATCCTTTAGGATATGTCTCCGGTAGTTATTCGTCATGATAACTTCGTCCATAATTGCACAAGCAAACCCTTCAGTCTCCCCGAAGAGGTAACTGAAGCGTAGCCAAGCCACAGAAGCGAGTTGGTCTACGTCCGGCCCAGTGAGAGCCTTGTAGAATCTTCCGTGTAACTCCTTGCTCTTCCATATAGTCGTGCGGTCCGAAATGCTTAACACCTGGGGCTTGCGCCAATTCTGTTTTGCCAAGGATAAAGGTGTGAAGGAGTTGTCAACATTGGCCATATCTCGGTGCACATCCTCGGTTAACTGTAGGAAGTATTCCCGCAGATTGCATACCTCACGGTTATGTAGGTTTTTGACGTTTAAAAAGCCACGTCCCCCACATTTCCGTGGGGGACGTGATATATAACCTCATTATTATTTATTATTATTCCATCCTTAAAGTGTCGTAAAAGCAGACGAAAGCAGATGAGAAGATGGCCTAGCAACAAGTGAAGGAAATCTTTATACAGACACCTGTGCTAACCCTTTTGTCTAGCGGGTCACAGTAAGATAATTAACCTCCATTTAACTGGAGGAGGCGTGGCTCAGCATTGGGTATCTATGGGCTTTTCATCATCATCATTTCAACCAAAAGACGTCCACTGCTGGACATAGACCTGTCTCATACTCATCCAACATTAATCTGCAAATTAGCGAGCCCCACTTTCTGGTAAGCTACGATCTTCTCAAAAAAGGAAATGTTATGGCCGAAATCATGGCCGCAAGAAAAGGAAAACTAGAATATGAGACACTACGGAACCCCGTCTGGCCTATGTAACTGAATGAGGATTGCAGTATTATATTGACTTAAGAAACTTAGATGAGCAATAACCTAAAACGATGAATGAAAATGATGGCTACTTTGGATTGAAGTTACTTACAACCTAAATTAAGTATTTTCCTCAAAACCGAACCGCAATAAAGGGAGAAAATCGGCGCTACGCAATCCGCATTTCAATCGCCAAATTGCCAACAACAGACAAATCTGCTGTTCAGTAATAGTGAGTCTGTGACACAGCGGTTTTTGTTTTCCGTCGTGTTTAGCTCTGAAATCGTTCGCGAACCGCAATCACTGTTTTTGCTGTTCGACGATGCTGCAAATTGCTGCCTCTGAGCTGCAAATGGCTGACATGTTGCAATTTGCAACCACAATGCGTGGAACACGATGGGAATGTTTAACGTATATTGGGCGTACATACAATTTTGTCAGTAGAATCCATGTCAGTGAGGGTATTATTAAACTAAGTATATAACTATCAGACATTTCCGTGTGGTAACGTGTGGATTTAGAACATATAATGTCACCATCTCCGGCAGAGATCTGGCTACCATACAAAACGACGGCTGCACCTGGCAACATACAACACACGGACACTGCGGACTGACGAGAAGATCATAGAACTCGAGGAGGAGTTGAGCAGGCTGCGATGGGATATAGTGGGGTTGTCTGAAGTCCGAAGAGAGGGGGAGGACATGATAACCCTCACATCCGGCAACTTACTCTACTTCCGGGAGGGTGACCAACAGTCCCAAGGTGGTGTTGGGTTTATCGTCCACAAGTCCCTTGTGAACAACGTTGTTAAAATCGAGAGTGTGTCGACCAGGGTGGCGTACCTTATACTCAGAATAACCAAGCGTTATTCGTTGAAGGTCATACAGGTATATGCACCGACCTCGGCACACCCCGACGAAGCGGTGGAGATAATGTATGAGGACATTTCCTCGGCCATACATGACTCTAGAACGCACTACACCGTTGTCATGGGGGATTTTAACGCGAAACTGGGCAAGCGGAGCGGAGATGAGCTGCAAGTGGGGCAATTTGGCTTTGGACATCGGAACCAACGGGGCCAGACTATGGCTGGTTTTCTGGAGAAGGAGGGACTCTATATGATGAATTCCTTCTACAAAAAACCAGAACAGAGGAAATGGACCTGGTTGAGTCCGGATGGCACCACAAAAAACGAGATAGACTTCATCATGTCGACGGAAAAGCATATATTCAATGATGTCTCCGTGATCAATATGGTTAAAACCGGAAGCGATCACCGCTTAGTAAGAGGCACATTGAATATCGACGTCAAGCTTGAAAGGTCGCGCATGGTGAGGTCTACGCTGCGTCCCGTGCCTGTTCAGATTCAAAACCCGGAAAGCTTCCAGCTCGAACTGCAGAACCGCTTTATTAGCCTAGGCGTTGACGTGGACGATAATAATGACGGGTTCGTGGAGACTGTCCGCAAAGTTGGGTCGAAGTTCTGTAAGACCCAACGCCAGAAAACGGCCAAAAAACTCTCGGACCTCACCCTCAAACTCATGGACGAACGACGGAAAATGGTCCTGCAGTCTTCAGATGATGCGACGCAGCTTCGGATGCTCAATAGACGGATATCAAAGTCCCTGAAGCGTGATATACGCCGATTCAACACGAATCGTGTTGAAGAGGCTATTGAACGCAACAGGGGCTCCAAGGTTTTCGCCAGGGATCTGTCTATTGGGCAAAGCCAGCTCGTCAGGCTGAAGACTGATGACGGCAGGATCGTCACGTCGAAATCCGAGATTTTGGGTGAGGTCGAGAGTTTCTATGGACAACTGTACACGTCTACACAGGAACCCGTCATAAATCTAGCAAACGACCCACGAGCTAGATTAACCCGGCACTTCACAGAAGACCTCCCGGACGTCAGCCTGTGTGAGATCGGGATGGCTCTCGAGCAACTTAAGAACAACAAGGCGGCGGGTGGTGACGGAATTACCGCAGAACTTCTGAAGGCGGGTGGAGAACCGATCCTTAGGGCCCTTCAGAAGTTATTCAATTCCGTCATACTCGAAGGACGAACGCCAAAGGCATGGAACAGAAGTGTCGTGGTGCTGTTCTTCAAGAAGGGAGATAACACCTTATTGAAGAACTACAGACCCATCTCACTTCTGAGCCATGTCTACAAGTTGTTCTCGAGGGTCATCACGAATCGTCTCGCATGCAGGCTCGACGCTTCCCAGCCTCCCGAACAAGCCGGTTTCCGAAAAGGCTTCAGTACCGTAGACCATATTTTAACGCTACGGCAGGTTATACAGAAGACCGAGGAGTATAACCTGCCCCTTTGTCTGGCGTTCGTGGACTACGAGAAAGCCTTCGATTCGATCGAGACGTGGGCAGTATTGCAGGCTCTCCAGAGGTGCCAAGTCGACTATCGGTACATCGAAGTGTTGAAGTGCTTGTATGAAAACGCCACCATGTCAGTCCGACTCCAGGACCAGACCTCGAAACCGATCCAGTTGCAGCGAGGTGTTAGACAGGGAGACGTTATCTCTCCGAAACTGTTCTCCGCTGCACTGGAAGACGTTTTCAAGGTTCTGGACTGGAAAGGGCTGGGCATTAACGTGAACGGCGAGTACATCACACACCTTCGATTCGCTGACGACATAGTCGTAATGGCTGAGACCATGGAGGGCCTCAATACGATGCTCGATGACCTCTGTCGGGCCTCCGAACGAGTCGGCCTTAAGATGAATATGGAGAAGACGAAAATCATGTCTAATATCCATGTCCAAGCCACTCCTGTTAACATCGGAGGTTCTACCCTCGAAGTTGTTGACCATTACATTTACCTGGGACACACTGTCCAGTTAGGTAAGTCCAACTTCGAGAAAGAGGTCAATCGTCGGATCCAACTCGGCTGGGCAGCGTTCGGGAAGCTGCGAAAGATCTTCTCGTCCACAATACCGCAGTGTCTGAAGACAAAAGTCTTCAACCAATGTGTGTTGCCAGTGATGACATATGGAACAGAGACGTGGTCGCTCACTATGGGCTCCATCAGAAGGCTCAAAGTCACCCAAAGGGCAATGGAGAGGGCTATGCTCGGAGTTTCCCTGCGAGATCGAATCAGAAATGAGGAGATACGCAGGAAAACCAGGGTCACCGACATAGCCTACCGGATTGCCAAACTTAAGTGGCAGTGGGCAGGGCACATAGCTCGCAGGACCGACGCCCGATGGGGCAGAAAAGTCCTCGAGTGGCGACCGCGTTCCGGCAGGCGCAGTGCTGGTAGGCCTCCCACACGGTGGACCGACGACCTGGTTAAGGTCGCCGGAAAGCAGTGGATGCGGGCGGCCCAGGACCGGCCTTTGTGGAGATCCTTGGGGGAGGCCTATGTCCAGCAGTGGACGTCTTTTGGCTGAAATGATGATGAATGATGATGAATGTCACCATCCCATTTCATCCTCAGGGTGTCGCCGACAAAAGGAAATGACAAGGTCGAAAACCTAGCCGAAAAAAAAGGAAAACTTGATATGAAACCCTGTGCCAACCCGTCTGGCCAACGTGACACAGTGGGCTTATTACCATCCATGTAACTGGAGGAGGCCAGACTCAGCAATGTGTCATTTATGGGTTGAGTGGTATCGAACTAGAGCTATGAGATTGCGAACATCTATCTATTTCGTTGGTCTCGCTAAAACTCGAGAACGGTTGGACCATTTGGCAAATTTTGGTCTTGAAATATTCACGGAAGTCCAAGGAAGGTTTAAAGGGAGAAAATATGAAACGAACATATTTTATAATACGCGTAATGTTTGTTCCATTTAAGGTTTGCACATATTATAATAAAGTTTAAGCATTTTAAAAATTCGTACAGCTACATGTAACGTTTCACGAAATGAGAGCGTAAAGCTTGCCTTCTGACCAACAAGCTTCGGTCGCACCTACTAATACTACTCGTTGGTCTAGTGGTTAGATGTGCCGCCTTTGGATCAACGGGTCCCGGGTTCGATTCCGGGGTCGGGCAAGTGTCTTTGTCTAAACCACAGGCACTGGCTCGGAGTCTGGGTGTCATTTCTATCTATAATTAGTATGTATTTACAAAAAAAAATGTATATAAGTAGTTTATCACCCATCTCGTTACCATAACACAAGCACAGTTGCTTAACTTGGGACGAGATGGCGTTGTGTGAAATGTCCAAGGATATTTATATTTATTATTATATTTACTACTCTACCCATAAAAACCCACTGCTGAGTTCTGCCATTACGTGCAGGATAATTAGCCTACTGTTCAACGCTGGCCAGACGCACAGTCATTAAATTGATCAAATTGATAATTTGGGTGTATGTAAAATATTTTATTGCCAATCTCAGCGACGTTCAACCAAAACATTGATCCGGCTCGAAGGATCAATGTTTGGGTGAATGTGTGCATCTGGGTGCGACGCCTGTCAATCAAATAGTGTCCGATATTATTATTACTAGTTACAAATGCTCCCATTTATCGATTCTGAAGCGGTACGAAGTTTGCCGGCCCAAATAAAAACATCTAATACTAATTAAATAAATTCGTTAATTAATTTGTAAATTAATAAGCTTGCCTTCTGACCAACAAGCTACGGTCGCACCTACTAATACTACTACTCTACCCATAAAAAACCCACTGCTGAGTCCTCCTGCCAATACGTGCAGGATAATTAGCCTACTGTTCAATGCTTTTCAATTACTGTTCAATTATTAAATTGATCAATTTATCAACTTTGGGTGTAAAATATTTTATTGCCAATCTCAGCGACGTTGAACCAAAACATTGATCCGGCTCGAATGCCTGCATCTGGGTGTGACGCCTGTCCATGTCCAATCAAATAGTGTCCGATATTATTATTACTAGTTTCAAATGCTCCCATATTAATCCGTCCTTTAACTTCACATCACATCGTCAAAACCAAATTATACGCTTCTCAATGACACGACTCTCTATTGGGTGGTAGAGACATTGATTCATAAAAATGTGTAGCTCGAAAGCGCGAGTGTTTTAACCCCCGACGCAAAAAGAGGGGTGTTATAAGTTTCACGTGTCTGTCTGTCTGTGTATCTGTCTGTCGGTCTGTCTGTCTGTCTGTCTGTCTGTGGCACCGTAGCTCGCGAACGGATGAAGCGATTTCAATAAAGTTTTTTTTGTATGAAAGGTGAGTTACGGGCGAGTGTTCTTAGACATGTTTGATGAAAATCGGGTGAGCCGTTTAAAAGTTATGAGGGGTGAAAGTGGGGAAGGATAACCGAATGTCTGCAAATATAATCGAGTGGGGTCTTAAATGAAAGCGCATCACGTGCAATTTAAGAAAATCTACATTATAATAAGTATGTACCTATAAAAAGTATAAAATAAAAATTAAATTAAAAGTTTTAATAAACCCCCGACACAATAACTTTTAAAAAGTAAAAAATAAATACTTCGCGTTGGGGGACCAGGGGTCAGGTAATAAATAAGTGGGAGTGGTCCCCCAACGCGAAGTATTTATTTTTATTTTTTACTTTTTAAAGGTTATTGTGTAGGGGGTTTATTAAAATTTTTAATTTAATTTTTTACGTCGTAATTCCAGCTGGACTTTGTGCAATAACTGAAATAAATATTAAGGCTTTTCTAATTGTAGTAATGCCTTAATATTGATTTACGCGTTAATATTGAATTACGGGTAAAGAACTGTATTGATCTTAAAGTAATTCTAGATATTTAAACTCGAAGCATTTGTTTTGTTTAGGTCACGATGGAGACTTAAAAATAGTTAACATATTATTCATAACAATAAAAAAAATTCGAACGTCTACCAGTTTGGAACGTAACCACTGCTGAAACGAACTGGCAAGAAACTCAGAGGGCATAAATTCATCTGAGGCATTAATTTTAGTGGTTAATTCCAGATTCGTTAAAAATATCATTATAAAGCAACACAAATTATTATATAAATATTGTAATTATTGCTATAAAATCATTACGGTGGGTTGTAAACCTGTGCTAAACGTAATCATCCTTCGACTGTCAATTTTGATACTAATACACGATTTTGACATAAAATATTTTAAATTTAGCATAGTATCTAGCATTTGCTTCCTGTCAAATGGGCACTGCAATAGAACATAGAAGGTTTCGGGCCCTGACGAAGCCTGGAAGGCAGCAGGGTTTCATGCAAAAGGCCTCCAGTAGAGCAATATAATTTTATTCCGGCCTGGTAGTAGTTAAAAAAAATATGTATCCATTGACGATTGTGCACGCCATAATAAGTTTATACAATAAAACGTTTCTCTATTCTATTCTATCTCTCCTGGCCGTGCTATTGTTGTCTGATTCTTTTATTGCTGGTAACATTTTGTAACATTATTGAGTAGATGACGATATAATACTAATATTTAAATTATTTAAAAAATAATAAATGACCTGTGTGAATAGAATATCACAAAGATAATTAAATTATAGTTAATTCAAATACTGCATGTTTAGATTTCGAGCCAAAGCATTGTCAGACATTGGAATGTATTTCTTAAAATAAATCTTTCATGTTGAAATCATCAATCATGATAACTTACGTATAGAGACTAATACCAGTAATACTATAGGTTTAACTAAGAATAAAGGCTTTATTTACCTGCGTGGAATGCGTAAATCGTGCCCTGACATTAAACAGTTCCCTTTTGTTGAAGGAGCCATTTGCAATCAGGGCGGAGCACGCCGCCATTGTGACTCAGCTTATGGTTTTGGTCTTTTATTCCTTTCTCAAACAAGAAGTGCACAAAAATCATGACTATTTTCTATGGAATATTCATTTGAGTACAGCGGCGGATGTAAAGGTGTTTTTTTTTAAACTGAAACCTGTGTCGCGGGCTCTGCCCACAAACATGAAATTCACTGACATAAATGACAATCAGACTCAGAACAAGTGCCTCTGGTTTACATGAAGACTTATCCGACCGGATACCAGTGATCCAAATTTCAAAGGCGGCACATCCAACCCCTAGACCAACAAGGCAGTTGGTAATTAATCAATTAAACGTCCTAAGTGGTTATGATTTAAAAAGACAATTTCAAACATGCGCATAATAATATTAAGACTCAAAATCAATTGTGAGACCAGCTTGAAAAAAAATTGCATAAAAAATCGCAATAAAAACATCAGTGCGCCATTATAAGCTCATCCTAATGAAGGGTTCCAGTTGAATATATCATGCCAGTTTAAACACACCTTATTTAAATTTGATTAACAATGCAACGTATCTTTACCTGGCCAAAAGCCTTTAGTTACTTAAGTTTAATCCTCTTTAATGAGGGTTTGTTTATAGGGTAGCTTTGACTGCGGTCAAATGTTTTAATTGCTGACACTTCTGCGAGTTCCTCCAAGAGATAATTCTGTCTTAACCTTGTCTGTGTTTACAAGCACGAATATGTTCAGGATCTTATGGGACTCCTAAATTATATCCTACCTACCTAAACCCAGTAGAATACGTACATATGCGTGATGCCTGAGCCCCAAATATGATATCATCTATTGAAGTGCCTATCTGATACGATGCAGTTACTTGCCATAACCTGCTAAATTCAAAAGTACTTGCCGTGTTCGTGTGTCAAAGGTGCGTGGCATACGTCTTGAACTAGTATAGCTAGTTACCACAACTGTCAAAATCGACAATCAAAGGTACGCTGTATGTCTAATCGGACTCACGGGATCGCGGAAATATTATGAAGGTTTTGTGGTGTGGTTGTGAAAGATTGCACTCGTGTCATCTTCTTAATATATATAAATTATGGGTCACGTTGTTTGTCCGGAATGGACTACAAAACTAAGCAACCGATTCTAATCAAATTCGCACACCGTGGCCGTTTGATCCTACTTGAAAGATACGATAGCTTACATCTCAATTTAAAGTCGCAATATTATTTTATTGCAAATTATTTGTCTATTTGACAGTCATCATTTTATTATATGTGGCGTATTTACGATGGCGATATCCGTTGACTAGATTGAGTAAGTATTCAATGGATGGCGCTATGTAAAAAGTACAAATGTGTCATATAAGCTACAATTTAATAGCATAACCACCACAGCAACGCTACGCAACGGGTCTGCTAGTAAAGATATAAAAGCTAAAACGTTATAAAATACATATCTATTCATTAATTGTCCCATTCAATTATCCTAACAATTGCCACTTTCTTTCTACACAATTAAATGTAGAGCTATGTGAATATTACTCATCAAAAGATCTTAAAACAAGCACTCGAAAGACTCCATGATGTAATTGCTTTGAAGTTAATCCTTCTTGGAGTCTAGACCTTATTGATATTACTTTAGCTTGTTCTTTCAAATTAATGCTTTCAAAGGAGTTCTAAATTGAATTTTTAATTCGCACTCAAAGCCTACACATTGCGAGTAAAGCAAAAATGAAAACGCAAAATCCAACGTGAGACGTATTATGACTTTGACATGAATGGTTTTACTCTTGCTTACATTCAGGTAAAGGCTCAAATTTGCGAAATTAAAAATTCGCCAATATTCTGGTCAGGTTATAACTACTTTAGGCGCAACAGGATGATCATCCAACCAGACCACGAGGTTTGTCTGGTAAGGGCAGGGCCGGATTTAGGGGGGGGCAACCGGGGCGAAAGCCCCGGGGCCTCCACAAGCAGGGGGCCTCCACAATAGAGACTTCGGAAAAAGTCCGTTACGAACTAAGGTCTTGTTTCCGATTATATTCATATGAGTTTGTTAAATACTAAGAGAATCTACTTGGTTTCACAATAAATTATTTATTGAAAAACACGATTGAAAAAAATTGTTCATTTTATTTGGAAAATAATTTGGGGCAAGGGGGCCTCCACTCCTTTGTTGCCCCGAGGCCTCTGGACCCCTACATCCGGCCCTGGGTAAGGGTTCGCGACGTCTATACCCCGATAACTGTATTCGGGGATTGCTCTGTAAACTTATCAGTCGCGAAGAATGATTTCATAGTTCATATTATATTTCTCGATCTTCGTAGTTCAGATTTTTCGCGGAAATTGTGTAAATTATCTCATGTAGCCCTACCATAAAAATGCTGCGCGGGTGTGCCTTATTCAAGTGCTATACCTATCTAATCGTAAAATGGTTCTGAATAATGGTCAGAGAGACTGACATATACAAAAATAATTAAAAGTTCTATGGATTTGTTACCTACTCATAATAATTCTACTTACCATTCTATAGTTCATTCACACCGCTACAACAACGCATCATTATAATGTATAAAAAATGACGTAAAAACGAATAAGTGTAGCCTTGGTACTGTCAATTATCCCATACATTTTTGAAGTTTGAATTAGTCCCAGCAGTATTCTGGTTAGGCAGTTTGCGTTTCTTACGTAAGACACCACAAAAGCTCACATTTTACAGAGTATCTTTTAGGAGCAATTTTTAGGAACGCAGTTTAATATGGTCAAACCTACGTAAAGAGAAAATTTGATTATCTTATCTTATCAAGGGGCTTGGTTTCATGGTAGTTCCAAATAAACTTCGATCTTATGGGATCTTTTATGCTTCCCTGCCTTGCTCATGCTTATCATCATCAAGAACACTCGCAATGTGTTTTATGATGAATTGAAAAGCATTCCTGTTCTAGATGCCACATATTTTATGTGCATCTTTATGGAATACTTCTAAAACACCGTATTTTTATTTGATGAACCCAAATACGTTTTAACGGAATCCTAAAAGTAGTAAATGGACATTGTAAGTTAAAAATTGAACGCAATCCGTGGCTGGAGTAGAGCAAGCGCTTCGGGAATTCATTGTACCGAAGCGTAGTTCGAACGTGTGCTGATTACTCCATTTATTTCCCACCCGAGCTCAATTCGATTTAATCCTGGTGATTAAAAGAAAATTAACTGAACTGAAAAACTACTGGAAATGAATATAGTTTATGATATTAACGTTGACAACGGTGCTCTTATATCTCATACTAGCTGATACCGCAAACGTTGTTCTGCCAAATAATTAATGGCGCAAGAGACGGAACACCTCGGGAATGTTTCGTGGGTGGTAGTGGGCCACCGCCTTCTCAGCTGCAGAGAAGATTCCCACACGCCTCCCGTCGGTCATCCCAAGGCTGACGGGGATAGTCCGTAAAGGCTTTTACCCCGGGTGACAAAAAAAGGGTGCTTTGTATGACGTCATTGTAAAGTTTCCGTATGTTTTGTACGTATGAGTTATTTTTTCCTTAAAATATGCAAAGTTTTATACTTTTAGTCGGCAACAAAAGCAAAATGTAAATTGTAAACATTATTACACCTGAAAACTTTGAACGTATTTGGCACACGAAGCATAAAGTTAATGAATCATTATATTTTCATGATAATATTTCAAGTTAATGATGATTTAGGTAGGTAATGTTGCTCCAAGTTTAAATAGCCGTGGCAAACATTGTATTCCTTCGATCGGTGTTAGTTGAACGTTGCATTTTCGTTCTTGTAGCCTAGTTTAAGACTGAGTTTTATTTTTTATCTGTACCTTGTAATATTTTGACTAATCAGGTAATTATTAATTTTGTATTGCCAGCTCTCATAAATGTAATTGCTTAGCACTTAAAAGTAATCAAGTCCTTATTTTTTGGTGATTATCGCGATGGGTGAGCATATGTACTTCGAAATGCGTTTGCCTGTTACACTACAATGTACACAAACCTACACAAAAGAAAATTTGCACCGTCTCATGTATGGATTTGCACTACAATGGCGGATTGTTCATTTGTACAGTTTAAGTAGGAGCTTTGCGGTGTCGCCGTCTAGTCTGGCACGTCTTTGATGAAAAAGTGGGGATATTTTAACGTAGACTGTATCTGAGAGCGACTTTAGTAATGAGCCGCCTGATTATGGATATTGCACCTTAGTACAATTTGCTAAAATTGCGTTTAATGTTTTGATATACATAGATACATTTAACCCTTTTTTATTTATAAATATTTTTAAAATCTCTGAAAATAATACTTACAGACTATTATTACTTGTTACAGGTACGTCAACGCATCAAGAGAATCGTGCTACTGAAGCGAATATTCCACAAACCTTCACAGATTGGTTAAGCAGCCTAAGGACGAAATAATTACTGTTAACGGTCACGGACGAAACGAAGTATTCTGATCTCTTAGATAAGGAAAATATCTTCTTGGTGAATGTTTTCGTACTTAGTATCAAAATCCAGAACTCTATAGGATTACGGAGGTGT
The DNA here is from genome assembly GCA_905475355.2 of Clostera curtula. Classification (NCBI taxonomy): domain Eukaryota; kingdom Metazoa; phylum Arthropoda; class Insecta; order Lepidoptera; family Notodontidae; genus Clostera; species Clostera curtula. The sequence goes on along the minus strand of FR997797.1, from coordinate 9,028,373 downwards.
TTTACTGCGATCGCTAGATACGGATGTAAAGTTTAACTACGTGGAATATTTTACGTCGCATTGTCGATAAAATTGTAGGGAAATGCCCAATGTGGGAGTAATAAGGTATATTGTCGTTCAATAAAACTCACTTATCCACTGATCTATCATTTTCATAGGTCTGTAGAAAGGCAGGCCTTTTCCTCAATAAGCTTAGTTAGAGTTCAATCAATCTATTTGAATCCAGTCATTTAAATCATGATACATTTTAGTGGAATTTATTTTGTGAACAAAGATATTATAATCTATGATTTATCGTAGATTGAGTTTAAAAATGCTTACTTAGATAAGCTTAGTACTAAGAATCCTAACATAATTAAAAATTAGAAATTTAATACCATAAAAAAGGTAATAAATATTGGAAAATGATATCACAAAATCATTTTATGAACCGTAAAAGGTATAGCTAACGTATAATAGCGAAATAAATAGGCTGCAACAAAAATTTTATGCGTAGGTAATAAAATGTCAGTCACTATATGAGTAACATTAGGGCACACCACAAAGAACCTTCAGTGCTACATTCAGTTTGATTAACAGTTTGTAAACATACATACAAATTTTCAGTATGCTATTAATTACTTACTACGTTTACTACTAGAGTGGCAAAGGCTTTGATGGCCATCATTTTTGGGTTACGTTTGTGGTTGGTACGTCAAGGTGGTCCACTAAAATCTATGGCACTCGTTTTTTTACCAGCCAGAAGCACAATATTTTGTCTTTGGGTAGTGAGTTTATGTTTAGCACTGTAGCGACAAGCATGCTACATACTTTACACAAGTTGCCCGAAAAATCTGAACTATCAACAGCAAGAAATATCGCCGAATATCCTACACCGCGATAGCGAACATTATGGAGCAATTCAGTTCTTGGGGGATAGGTGCCGCCGCCCCCTGCCATACCACCATCTAGCTGGAAGATCATCAGTTTGCGCCTAAAGTATAAATAAACTAGCGACCCGCCCCGGCTTCGCACGGGTGCAAATATACATGTAATATACATATAAAACCTTCCTCTTGGATCACTCTATCTATTAAAAAACCGCATCAAAATCCGTTGCGTAGTTTTACAGATTTAAGCATACATAGGGACGGACAGACGACAGCGAATTTGTTTTATAATATGTAGTGATATTCAGCGCGAAGCTGAAGATATTAAATGCAGTAGGCTAATTTCCCTATGGGCTATAATTATGATGATTACTAATACGACAGTTATTATAAAATAATGTCGTTTTGACATACGTAAGCCGGCCTTCACTTAATTTAAAAAAATGCAATTCCTTAAAAATACTATATGTGTACCAACATTCGTAACAATTAATTTGTTATCGGTAATAAGTTATAGGGTAACGGTAGATAGAATTACTGTCGTATTTATACCTTGGATTAACTCTGCATAACGCAAAGTCTAACGATCTCTTAAATCAAGTTTTTGTGCTTATTTTATAACTTTGGCGTCTACTTCCGGAAATGCTTCGCTAAGTAGGTACACTGCCTTTGGCACTGCAAAAGTTATCCGCCAACTTCGGGTTGATTAGGTAGAAACTTTCAAAGCTTCGCTCCTCAAAAGCGAGATAAATATCTGCGCAGATGCAAGAAAATAATTTCTATGTTTGTTTTGAAAAACGAATTACTCACTGACTTAATCTGCTTAATGCCTTAGTAGTAAATGAGTTCTAGATATTGGGTATCCGCCAATAGCGAGGCGGATCGCAGAGCACACTCCCTCATCGGGAAGTGAAACCCATGGCCCCTATTTGGGAAGTCGAGAATCACCATTGGTTTTAGTGGATAGGTTAGAGCGCCAATTTCCATCTTTGCACGCCTCGGAGATCATCCGATCGATCCTTTTGGTCAAGATCCAACAAAAAAAAAACATGTTGCATGCGAAACATTAATCATTTGCAAGCCGGAATGGATTTTTTTCGGTTTCAATGATTGATTTGATATCACCGGAGAATTGATGATAGATATTATGTAAGTACAAACTCGGTTAGTTAGTAAAATATTACTACTGCTGTTATGCCCATAAACACAGGGTTTCGTTTCAGGTTTTCTTGTCTTGCGGCTGGGTTTACTGCCTTGTTCTCACGTCACGCTCAGGATGGAATGGGGTGATATATCCGTTAATGGAAAAGTAATTTCTAATAAAGCTTATCCCCGAATTATTCGGTGAATCTATGTATAATTTTATGATCTTTCATAAAATAGCCTTAAAGTTCAATATCGAGCGCGCCGATCATTTTTGTTAAACGGTTATTGAATAACTGCACCTAGATAACTTACCGTGTAACCTTATCAAACAGTTGAACGGGTGTTTAATCAAACGGAACCAATAGCAGTAAGCAGAAGCTTTCATCCAATAATAGCCGTTAATGAGCGGTGAGACGAAGTGTTTGTTTTCAATTAATTTGCTCTCTTAAAGTACTGATTTGATTACGCAAATGATGTTTTCATTGAGGTTATAATCTAATAGGTCTGTGTTATTTTGTGTGATATAATAAAATAACATAGGATGTCTCGGTTTAGAAAAAAAAATACTCCTAGGTTCTACTATATAGACCCTAAATGAAGTGCAGTGTTTCATTATTTATAACAACAGCTATTTAAAAAGCAAGTTTTTATGTTTGCTTTCAAACAGTATTATATTAATTAGTATCGTTTTATGATACAACTAAGAAATCTTTTTATTTTTATAATAGTACTAGCGACCCGCCCGGGCTTCGCACGGGTGTAATGATGAACCTCTAAATTTATCAGAGGTTCTCTACAATATATGCATTTATTATGTATATAAGCCTTCATCTTGAATCACTCTATCTACTAAAAAAAAACACTTCAAAATCCGTTGCGTAGTTTTAAAGATTTAAGCATACATAGGGACGGACAGACGACAGCGACTTTGTTTACTATGTAGTGATAGACTAAAATTACAAATTTTACGAATCCATATTGTTTACTTGCTATTTCAAAACAAGCATTAAATAAATAAAAAAGTAACGTTAAGGAAAAAACTTAAAAAAAGATATTACTTGCAATTGTGTTCCTATTCGTACAATGCAGTCTCGATGTTTACATAAAGCGGAACTTTCTCAAGAAATGCATCGTTAGGAATATTGTGGCGTGGGATTATGCTCGATCGTAACGATTTAGTAATTTTAGAAGATAAAGGTGCATTAGTTAAGGCTCCAATGGAGACAGTGCATGATCAAGGTAGAATAGAGTCTATTGACAACTTCTATACTTTATATTTTATTCTAGCATAGGAATATATTTATTTATGGAACAAAACCATAATAATTTGAAAGTACATCAAGGTAACTCCGAAGGCAGAAGAGTCCCTGAACCTAAACACACACATGGTGTGCTGCTCATTGTCTGGCCTCTCCCCGTGGGTGACCCTTACCCGGTATGGTCCCAACGAATCCCAAAGGCATGCCAGGTCCCTCAACTTAGCACGGTCAAGGTAGGAAAATTTTCTCGTTTACTTTAGAATATTAAGGGTGGAGGAGTAGTCTTAAACCTCACCAGGTATCACCAAGGGGGAGGGAGGGGTTAAAAATGTTAAAAAAACATCACGGGATTAATGGACAGCCCCTAAGGTTAATAAACGATGCGTTAGGCATAACCATCTGTTAGGAAAGATACATCGTGTTCAAATGAGGCAAAAATTTAAAAATATCATTTGCGGCTAAACTTTTGCTCCAATTTAATTGATTTTTGGTACAGAGCATGCCCCTATATCTTTTATCGTATGTTATATATCCAATGATGTTACTTAACTGTAACCCCAAAGTAAATGTCCAAAGTTGCTCCAACTAATAAAACGTTTGGTAATTTTCTTTAATGTCACAGTTTTTCGAAGTTGTACTAGGATTTATTTGCTATGAGCCACTCAAATCCCCAGACGGGCGTCTGCCACAAAGAGTTTGGGAGTTGTTAGCAAAGGAGTTTAGATCGAACTTCACTTTATCCTGTCAAAGTTACATTAGCAGTGATAAGGGATATTTCACCAGCATAGTGTGAGATGATCAGTAGTATTATGGGATATATATTTAAATATTGAATGGCTTCACTTAGTTACAGCTTACCATTACTTGACGACAGTAATTTTAGTATACTTATACATATTTTCAATGCATTAACATTTTAGTTTTTTTTTTTCATATTAATGACATGACCTTGTTTTAGGTAAAGACTCTTCCAACTGTTTCGTTTAGCGCTATTAGCATCCAGTCTCTACCAGAATTATTTGGTGTAATTTTATAAATTACTTTTAATCCAATTGTATTTACAAAGTTAATGGAATAGACGGTTGAGCTATCAAAAAAAAAAACAATCGATAAGAATGCGACTACAGTCCCCTTCACAATACCATAAACGACATAAGTACACATTAATTAAGAGTTCCAACCAGATTAGGGTTTACCATTAGCAAGTCTCCCCTTGCTTAAAGACTTAAAGGGAAAGTGTTTTATAAAGGTCACTTCACACCTGATATGTGGATTTTCAGACCGAGGCAATACTGAAGTTAAGATAAGGAACGCGCTTAAAGATCGGCACACGATATCTTTGTATAAAAATAATTGGATGATTAATTTAGATATTTCAAACCGGGGCTACATTACAATCCGGTATAATCAAATATCTATTAGGACTATCCGGTCTAGATAATGTAGATTCAGAATACTACAAAGGTTTTTGTGATACTACTACAACTACTAAGCCCATTAATGACCCTCCGGCCCACTATGCCACGCTGGCAAGACGTGGTACACGGTTTGTATCAAGTTTTCCCTCTTGCGGCTAAGTGATATGCCTCTTGTGTTCCTTAATCGCAAGACTGCAAGTCATCTTGGTAAACCTAATAATGTTCCGCTGATAAAACGTTTACTTAATTACCCACCTAGAAATTTAAAATAAACCCCCAAGTCCACTCAACATCCCTCAGCCAACGGCCAAAGCTTTTAACGTGTGAATTGTACATAAACCTTGCCCATAATGGAAGCTGTCTGTAATGGGTACGCAACCTAATGACTCCGAGTGCTCTCAGGTAGAGCTCTTTAACTCGATATTAATAATGGAACCCTTAATTTTGATGGCCCGTGTGCCGTAATTCTTCTTTTATTTATATTTCTAAATTATCACTTGAATTGTTATAGCTTACGTATAATATCTTCATGGAATAATTTGGTGGGCTGAATATGGAATGTATATCTCTCACCTGGCGAACTTGTTCTCACTATGCTGTTTAGTACTTTTTGTAAACAAGACCGATAATTTGAAATAAAAAGCAACTATTGAGTTTCTTCCCGTCTCTACTCTCTAGAGCAGAATTCCGAACCGGCGGTAGTTTCAGTATGAATGTGTCAAGGGTTGTGGAAGATCAAAAAGGATTGATGGATTGTTAGAATGGTAGAATCCGTACGAAAGGTGTGAATGTTGATATGACGACTGATAGGGTATGGAGACCACAACCGATGGACAACAGCTGAAAGTCGATATTGGTAACTTTAAACATGACGATTTTTATGAGTTTTGTGATAAAACTTACGTAAATAAAATTCCTTTTGAGATGAGTTTAAATAGTTTCTTAACTTCTGCATTTTTGATAAGGATTTAATGCAAAATTCATTAATTATGTTCGTGTCCTATAATGGCTTGGTAACTAAAGGGTTGCAGACGGAGTTTTGCATGGAACTTTGTGTAAGCTTTCATATTTATTTTCACGTTGGAAATCCTCATGGTTACTCGACTGTTGCGGACTAGCCGGAGTATGTGGGACTCCGGGGCGAGGAAAGACGTAAATTTGCGTCCCGACCTAACCAATAAGCAACGGTTCCCCGACTACCCTCTTCGAGGCTGCGGGTTGGTCTTACCAATGGCGGATCATGCTCTGCGACCTAGTTTTTTTTAGGTCAGTTTTTTAAATGAGCCTTTCGGACTCCTTAATTTCTATTTAATTAAGGAGAGATTATATTAACTCTATCTAGAAGTGACACATATTTTACTAAGTTTCTGTAAATATTTCTAAATCCCTGTTTTGTATTTGTAACAAAATATGTCCCACCATAAGCCACTTATAAATAGGTAAGTGTACAGGCTATAAGTAAAAGTATTTATTTGCAGTTGCATTAAACCGTCAATAATAGGTCAGAGTTGCATGTGGAATCGATCGACGGCATGTGCCAACAGTAATTTGAATTTCAATGTCAAGTGCCAATGCGTACGCTATTCGCATAACTATAATTGGCGTGTTAAATTGGATGTTCATTCATCCAATGAAGCAAACAAATTTATTCGTATAGTCCGGGGTCCCCCGTACATTGATTTCACTTGATTACTATCAAGCTAATTTTTCGTGAGTAGCTTCATTTTCATGAGACGCCCAACATTTTCTTGTCTACAACTCATGACTGTGGTAGCTACAGTAGCAAGGGTGAAATATGTTGATTTTATGATTATTTGACTGCCTCGTTGGTCTAGTGGTCAGATGTGCCGCCTTTGTCGGGCCAGTGTCTTTGTCTAAACCAGAGGCACTGGCTCGGGGTCTGGGTGTCATTTCTATCTATAATATGCATGTATTTACAAAAAAAAAATGTATATAAGTAGTTTATCATCCATCTCGTTACCATAACACAAGCATTTAGTTGCTTAACTTGGGACGAGATGGCGTTGTGTGAAATGTCCAAGGATATTTATTTATTTAATTTATTTATGATTCTAAAAAAATTATTACTAACCGGGTGCTTTTTGGTATATCTGATGGTAATTATCTAAATTATTCGAAAATGTATTTGTCCTACAAAATGTATGGTTTGATCAAAGAGTCCTCCACTTCCAACGAAAAATTAGCTTGATAGTAATCAAGTGAAAACAATGTACCGGGGATCCCGGACTAGTAATTTTGACCTTATAAAAATCCTGTGTTCGATGAAAATAAAATATGTATTTCTTCAAATTGAGTAATTTGGGCACAATATTTACGCCAAGTGTATATTTATTGTGTCTATGTCTTTGTGTTGTAGATATCGGTATGACTAGCTAGACCTAGCGGAGTTGCAAAAAATCTATTAGGCTATATGATGATCACCTTTAACACATATTCGTTTATATATGACTAGCGACCCGCCCCGGCTTCGCACGACTGCTATAACGAACCTCTAAATTTATCAGTGTTTCTCTACAATATTATGATGTATTATATTTATACATATAAACCTTCCTCTTGAATCACTCTATCTATTAAAAAAACCGCTTCAAAATCCGTTGCGTTGTTTTATAGATTTAAGCATACATAGGGACGGACAAACGACAGCGACTTAGTTTTATACTATGTAGTGATGATGATTCTTATCTACATATAAGATTGGTAGTCTTTTTAGAAAGAAGATAAGTTATAGGTACACACAAATATTGGACTTAGTCTTTCTATTTCATGACCTAACAGGTAAGTTATGAATATGTTATGTTTGATCAAATACTACATTTTTATCTTCTTTCTCATGTCCATTTCTTGTCACAAAATACACTGTTTGAACAATTTTGTGTTATCTGTTAATATACTACTTAGCTCTCTCTTTACAAACTTTAATATCGTGCAAAATCTGAAACCAGGACCTAATGTACATGCTTATTGTGTTAATTACACATGATTGAGACAACATGGATTAAGTTTCTGTTTCATAAACATGTCCAGTACAATGGTGCTATAAAAAATATCTGTTCACTAACTATTCAGATAAATCTTGACCCTATACAATACTGCCACACTCCATTCACGTCAGCTCAAACATTTTATTATCTCAAAATGTTATGGAAATATTTCCTCGTATATTATCGCTTACAAAGGACGAAGTGATCACGTTTTTAATTGGAATGGACACAAGTGGTATCTGACTGAGCTTTGATATGATCCGTAGCGTCGACTGCGATGACATTCGATTAATTTGACTCGAACAAGCTTGTAACGTAGAGCTCGCTTTTTTAAGGGCGTATACCTACACGTAGAAAGCTGGCTACCGGTACTGATCCGTTCAGATAACCTCTACATAAAATCAAAATCAAAAACTCATTTAATCAAGTTGGCTCATTAGAGCTCTTTTGACAGGTCAAACAAAAAAAATTATTTAAAATTTACCATTTAAAATTAATTATTTACCATCTACCACCGGTTCGGAATGCACCTCTACAGAGAAGAGCCGGCAAGAAACTCTGTAGTTGCTCTTTTTAGATCGCCATTTGGGTACAAGACTGGTTATAAGACAGATTTGTGAGAGCAAACTCACGCAATAGTTCCAAAGGGCCAAACATCAGCCAGATCTAGTTGACAATAGTAACCTCGTAATGCCCAAGCCAACCGACCCCCAGCAACGGCACCTGTTCACAAGCATGACGCATGCGGCAGCCATCGCCCTCCTCAACCATATTGCAGGGAAGAGAAAGCAAGCTGGTATAAGCAGAAGCTGGCTAGCAGTCTCTCAGAGTAGCGTGCAAAATGTTCAGCTCATCAGACTGATCTTATCGGTGCAGGTCGGAACTTGTACGCGACTTTCGGCAATTATCGGCGCTGGACGCGCTGGTTCGACACAAAGTTTATAGACCGCCTGCGCCGACTACCTGCGCGGACCGTTCCCGATATTATGTGCTGGTAGATCGGCGCCGGTAGCCAGCGTTCTATTTGTTTACGCCCTTAGGGAATATTAAAGACACATTGAGTCTGATTCGGCGTGCCCATCCGACACCATGCAATTGCTAGCATGAATCTAATAAATTCAGAAGTTCTTGCCAAGTGATTGCGTCAAAGCGTGTGGTATACGTCTCGAACTGGCACTATAATATGTTACCAAAACTGTCAAAATCGACAGTCAATAGCACGTTGATGGTCGATTTTGGCTTTGTTGAATTACGAAGTGTTGGGCCCTGGTTTCAGAAGTTTGTGGAGCATTACATTACCTTAATTTGATTCGCTTAACATATTTTATTTGTAAAAATATCAATTCTACCGGTAAATCGAACAGTGACGGTTTTTCTTGTGGCTGTGGGTAACTGTGGCTGTGGGCTTGTGGGATCTTAGACTATATCATTTTTAGTTGTTTAATAAGCAGTTCTATCTAGACGGATTTAGAATACAAAGTGTCACCATCCCATTTCATCCTGAGTGTGTCGTAAGAGCTGACGAAAACATAAGGCCGAAAACCTAGCCGCAAGAGACGAACAAGTTGATACGAATCCCTGTGCCAACCCGCCTGGCCAGCGTGACTCAGTAGGCTTATTCTCTTTTGACCGGGTTTGATGCCGGTCGTATTTATTAGTAAAAAGTCATAAAGACTAACCCTTTTTATTGTATGTAAGAGAGAACTTTTTAACCTTTTTGCAATGGCTGCCTGACCGCGTTTTTCGCCGGTTGTATTTTTTTTTAAGTCTGTTCATTCAATTTGCAACGCCCTCCACGCAGTTACAACTGACGCAACGCTGGGTCATTTATGAGCAGAGTACTAGAAGTATACGTAGAAGTTCTATCTATTAATTTAAAGCCAGACTGATTTGATGCGAGCATTTCCTACGAAAATATACACCACATAGCATTTATACTTACGCAAAAACGTTACATAAGTTCGCTCCTAATGGATTTCGAGGAAAATGTTGATTCCAACCTCACTCATTATATTACCTACAGAGGTGGCATACTGCGGTCTCCGCAATACGCAATTTATATGCCTTTCAAGAAGTCAGAAAACCGTTATTAAGCCTAATTAACCTTTTGATGGTATTTCGCGTGGCCGTATGTTGAGTGAAAAATTAGTTTCATGTTGGGTCAGATTTGAGAAAAGAACGTATTTAGATACAACTATTACATACTTATTTTATGTATATTTTCTTTGGTATATTATTCTGACGTGCGGCTACTATAAAAGCTGTCGAATTGTGTTTTTTTCATAGATTACGGACGACTACCGTGTGGTGACGGATTTAGAATACATAGTGTCACCACACCAAAAGGAAATAATAAGGCCGATGACCTGGCAGCTAGAGAAGGAAACTGAATACAAAACCCTGAGCCAACCCGTCTGGCCAGCGTGGCACAGTAGGCCGATTACTCTCCATGTAACTGGAAGAGGCCCGACTCAGTAGTAGTAAGTAATTTATGGGCTGAATAGTATTTTCAGTCTATTAGTTGATAATTGAATTTGTGAATTAATCACCATCACTACATAGTATAAAACAAAGTCGATGTCGTCTGTCCGTCCCTATGTATGCTTAAATCTTTAAAACTACGCAACTGATTTAGATGCGGTTTCTTTTATTAGATAGAGTGTTTCAAGGTTTATAAGTATGTATAAATAATACATACATAATTGCAGCCGGGCGAAGCCGGGCCAGGTCGCTAGTTTAGAGTATTTATAGTTCATGACCATGTTTCAACAGTATTGTAAAAAAATAAGAAATAAAACTTTTCTTCTCTACTTATGTTATTTGGTGAAACCGAATCCGGCATGTTTTTCGAAAAAAAAAATATGTATCACTGGCATCACAAACCCGGTCAATATTCGTAAAGTTCCCTCTTCATAGGTTTACATCAGTTAAATAAATCACGATTAATCACGTAAGTGCCTAATTGTTGTTTTCGTTTAATGTAGTTACAAATAGCAACGGCAAGTAGGTCACGTTTTACATTTAATAAAAACAATTAATTTGGAACTTAACGAACGGTGTTCGCTGAATCAGCGGACCATATTTTTGGTCGAATGCAATAATTGCTTTTAACGAGTTGTTGATTCGATTATTTATTCGAATTTAAATATATACAGGGTGTCCCAAAAATAGCACGCCTCAATGACACTGGAAGTAGGCTACCCTAGCTAGGTCAAATCCAAAAAAAAAAAATATAAAAAAAAATTACTTGATTGAGTCAAAGACCGAATTGCTATTTTTTGTATTTTATACCAATTACCGACCATTGATTACTCAAAAAACTATCAGTAATGAGTTAAAAAAAAAACATTATGTAGGTATTTGTGACGATTTTGTTACATAGAACGAACAAATCGGGCGATTTTCAAAAGATTCGATAAATAATATCTCGAAATCCAAGAGACTTTTCTTGAGCCATATTCCTACCCGTAGCCAATAGACCTAGGGCTAGTCTACTTCCAGTTTCGCTATGGCGTGCTGTTTTTGGGACATCCTGTATTTACGACGCCATATTGAAATTGCGTTTCGTTTTGTTTATCGATAAAACATACAACATACTCGTAACATAATTGTTCTTACATTTTTTTGTTGGACTTTGTATTGTTTCTATGTTTACACTAAACCAGTTTCCTCACCAGAAACAAGAGTTTCTCGGTTACGAAGCTGCTGACAGATCGATATTGTTATTGTTAGGGATTTACAATATTCCGAAAGAATTACACCAGTATTGTGTTCCATTAAAGCTTTCTTTTGCTTGAACATATTTCGTGTGGTAACAATGCCGTAAACCGATCTTTAACCTCAACAGTCAACAGAAGACCCTTGTAACATCTGGCTCAGCATTATTTTTCGCAATTTATTATGTAAGTGATATAATATTTAGGTATGCATTCTTAATTCACAGTTGGGTTTAGTCGAAATTTTTTAACTTTTTATATTACTCTTGGCCCGATCCAGCCATTTTCAATTTAATGAAGTTGAGCAAATTTACCTGAGCAGTTCAGATGAGGATTTTTTTTCTTTAATATCTACCTACTGTCTATAGCCGCTTCCAGTAACAACCAGTTCCAGTGATTTGTAACTGTATCACACAGAAAACACCTTTTTTTTAAATAGAGACAGGCGAATATGCAATTCCTTATGGGCCTTCTGACCTGGTAGAGAATCACCATCACCAGATAACCTTAAGTGTTACAGGCCCTTTAAGACATAAGTAAAGCATGGCGATGGTATGCTTCGATCAGGTGGCCTTCCATAAGGGAGATGGAACTCTGGCGACCAACACAACACTATCCAAGGATGGTGGTAAGTAACCACCATCCTGGCTGCGGTTTTCTGTAAGGTGAAGGTACTGCTCCAGTCGGGCAGCTACGGTTTAGAATAGCAGTAGACTACCCATTTCATCCCGAGGGTGTTGTAAGAAGCGACAGAATGAAATGACAAGGCCGCAAGGAAAGGAAAACTTGATACGAAACGATATGCCAACTCGTCTGGCTAGTGTGGCACAGTTGGCTAATTGGCCGCCATTTAGTTAGAAGCCGACTCAACAGTGGGTCATTTATGGGCTGAAAAATGGCTGAGAAGTAAGAAGTTATACAATTGTATTGTGCCAACCACTCATCTTAATCTAAATGGCGCGTTTAATTATAATTCGAACGTCAGCACTCGATATTGCACGGAAACTTGTTGTGTGTCATGTCGCGGGTGCGCGGGCGCTTACAGAAAGCAGACGCATACCGCGCGGGCGTGCAGGGTCAACGGTCGGCGCGCGCATGGTATGGGAACCAACGATAAATATTTGAATTTCAACACTTGATACACATGCTTAGCAAATTGATTATAGAACGGGTGTTTATGACTAGGATTGTAGGTCGGCTACCGTTGATAGAATGATTGCAGGCGAAATGCATCAGCCCTAGCTATTTAGGAAAAAATATGGCATATTGCCTGGCCGGTTAGTGCGCAATTTAGTTGCTAGTGGCTAGAGGATTGATACTAAATATCGTAGAAAAACTGGATTTAGTATACACATGGTCACCAGCAACCCATGCCGTCCTGAAGGTGACGTAAGAGGCGACTAAAGTAACGTAAGCGGCAGATCACATAGCCGCAAGATAAGGAAAACTTTATACCCTGTGCCAGCCCGTCTTGCCAGCACTTGTGGCACGGTAGGCTAATTCCCCTTCATGAATTTGGAGGAGTTCCGACTAGGCAGTGGGATGAAATTTATGGGCCGCTTCAGGGCGACGGGTTGCGCTCCCCAATAGGGGTATATGCTCCGCGACGACATTATACCGTACCAGACTGAACTCGGAGTGCTTCGTAAAAATAACAGGTTAGACTTTTTAAAACACAATCCACTTTAACTTTTCATTTTGCGGGGGCAATTTACAAACATGTAATTTACGAAGATAAATGGTACTAAGACTCAGAGCAAGTCCCTCTGGTTTAGATAAAGACACCTGCCCGACCCCGGAATCAAACCCGGGACCCGTTGATCATTAGAGCGACTCATTAGTGGAAGTATTAGTAAAACTGCTCCATTTGAACAAGTAAACGAATGTGAAAATGTTTCATAAAAATATTTTATCCAAAGTTTGAATTCCCAAATTACAAACACTAATAACCGTAACCGTAAAGGATACTGAGCGGCGTATCGATGATACTCGACGGGTCAAAATATGTTTTTAATGATAATGTTCCAGTCATAAATATTAATGAAACATGGCAGGGCGACGGGGCCAATTTACGAGACAGCATGTCGGACCAACATCACAGGACACGACCTCATAATATGAGGTTGGTTCCTTTACCTCGAGCTGTAGAGAAATTAAATAAATAAAAAACATCTGGATAAACGTACCGTAGAATTCTTAATCCGATATTTTAAGATTAGAATCTCATTTACTTTCAAACACGCATATGTATTCACAATTTACGTAAAAGATCAACTATATCGTGGTTTTGTATTCCTGTCTTAACATTTGTTAGATATTATTTGTAAACATAGTTATGTATAGGTACATACCACAGGCGAACCAAGGGCTGGCAGCTTCCTCGGCCAGCGGAAAAGCCTGGCTATTCAAAGGCGAAATGCTGCCAGTATTTTAGGCACATTACCACATGAGCCTAATTTAATAAATTATTTAAATTAGTTTTATTATATTACTAGCGGACCCGACAGATTTCGTCCTGTCAAAAAGATAGTGGTACAAAAGTGCAAATTGACTCTTTGACTTTAGAAACACACCTACATTGCTCAACAGTGAGTGGTTGTCATTTAATATGAACTTTATACATTAGCAATAAAGCTCAAATTGTCTCTACATTATAGTTAGAAAAAGTTTGTATGGGAAAAAGAAAAAGGCTGTTTTTAGGGTTTTTCCGGCAATTATTCGAATTTTTCTCGCCATAAAAACCATCCTTGAACTTCGATGAACATTTAAAAAAAAATTGGCCTAATTGGTCCAGGCGTGGTTGAGTTATGCGGTTACCAACATATTTTGCGAAAATTTTTTATATTATAGATAATTTATATATATATTTTTTTTAAGTTTTTTTAAGTCTTGGCATGTACCTATTTCTTTTTTTACTTTATATTTCATACAACAGTCTATCATAATTACGGTCATGTATAATGTGCAACAAAAAAATACCAAGTAATTTTATTTATTTAAATTGAGTGAAATAGCTTAAATCGAATATGCTCAAGTATCAAAATACGTAACATAACTAAATGCCAACTCGTCTAGCCAGCGTGGTTCAGTAGGCTCATTTCCTTCCATGAAATTGGAAGAGGTTTGACTCAACTGTTAGGGTTGAGATGACTAACCCATGCCGGGTGAGCCCACGGTGAGAGGCCAGACGAAGAGAAGCCCACAGAGGTGTGGTGGTTTTTGGCTCCGGGGACTCCTCTGTCCTCAGAGTTGCATCGAGATTACTGTATTAGTTTAAGTTGCATGCTGTTGTATACATTATGTAGGCACCGTTTTTTCTATAATAGATATTACATTTATCACCTGATCACGCTCGTGTCCAACAAACGACCGTGGTGTAGGTCGTTTGTTGAAATATTATTTTCGCATTGCTCAACATTCTTAATTTTAAACATATGGCGATAAAGACTCAATATTCAAAATAAATTGTTGCACACAACTAATAAACGTTTACCTATCTAGTATGCGATATAAATTGAATAATCTTTCTTTTTCATATAAGAGTTTCTAACACCATTGAAATTATCACTGATAATTACGAAAAAGATACGATTAAAGATAGCAATTGAATGTTGTATGTTGTAAGTGTGTACTTTCACAAGAAGACTAGAAGGTAGTTCTATACTTCGATTGGTTATTGTATGAATTGATGTATATTTAGAATTAATACGTGGGCGTTAAATATAATAGCAGTATTTTGTTTCAGTAAGAAATTAGGTATAGGAAAATTCCAAAGAAAAAATTTAACTGATATTCCTAAGCTAAACTAAGAAGTAATATGAGCGAGTGTGGTCGGAATGAACGTCCGTATCAAATTTACTTCATGACGTAAAACAAATTCAATATCCTAGCAATGCACAGTACGGTACCGAAGGCTATGTTCATAGCAATTCAATTTCCGTCACGATACGAGTATAATCAGATACCGGCGACGCTACTAATGAAATACGACTGAGCTGGTACGCACGGAGGTCTGAAAATACTACCAGTATTATAGCTATGATATACATGGTGTAACTAAAAATGAAAATATGTTTTTTGAAACAAGAACAGAGTTGAGCAAGTTTTCTTTGCTTAAGCATACCTACTACTGTCAAATCGGTGACGGATTAAGAATACATATTGTCACCACACCATTCCTTCCTGAGGGTGGCGTAAGAGACGAAAGGCCGAATATCCTAGCCACAAGAGAAGGAAAGCTTGATACGATACCCTGTGCCAATCTGTCTAGCCAGCGTGACACAGTAAGCTCTTCATGTAACTGGATTCGAGGTCCAACGCACCAATGGGTCTTCTATGGGCAGATTAGCATCACTTCTCCAGATCAATAATATAAAAACCGGTTCATCTATTGGCTATGTCAGACACTGACAAACACATAGTATATACGAGTACATATTATAAGTAAAGTGAACAGTGAATTAAATATGAAAAGTACGAGTATCAAAGTAAACAAACATAAGAAAATACAGATCAATTACCTCTGTAAGACAATATCACTATTTGTATCACAATACCTATACTTATTTTATCACTATTTCAGAAGAAACTTTCATATTTCTAGTGACTGAAATAATAATATATTAAACACTGACATGCTCCTTTTGGTTCTTTTTTATAATACACCCAGTGTAATATGGTATATCAATTTTTATTTATTGGCAGGCATATAATATGCGTCTGACAGTTACAAAGGCATTTCTCGCGAAACCGTATAATTTGAGACGTTCAATTTTATTGATGTTGGAAAACCGTCGCATGAATGGTATTTTTTATACTTTTTATAATATTGCTTTGATCATCTTTGCTTTGAGCTTTCAACGTTGACAAATACAATGACAAATCTTATGGTTTTCTTATCGTGTGTACTTTTTGTAATTAAAGAAGTCATAAAAAAATATTATCATGTTCAATGATGTTACAATTAAAAGGTGTAGATACGTTACCTGTACAACATTCGATCTATAAAAATGGCAAGCCAACGCACACATAGTTAACATAATATGCAACATGCACACTGCTTTAGATGAGTCGTGAAAGTAGGATGGTGGGATTTAATAATCACGTGCTAAATAGAGACAAATATACTTTGTTGTGATGCGTCGTCACATGCACTAGAAACAATATAGATTAATTAAATCAGACATAACATTTTGCCCTACCAAGTTTTATGCCTAAAAATATTTTGTAAAAACATTTTGTCTCGTTAAGTAAACATATAGGTTAGAAACAGCCGTTTTTTTTCGCAATTTCAGGGTTGTTCCCATAGTAAAAGTGGTTTATAATCATGAGAACTCCACCTTCTGAGATGTATGTTAATTAAAAATTGCCCTGTATTAATAGTTTATTTATTATTCAAATAACACACTAAAAAAAAATCAATTTAATATAAATAACACCTGCATTACATAAAATAACATCACCTAATAACCTTACCTTTTTATCTACTCTGTTAGCCAGCTCACATGTCTGTTTCTCTATAGTCTGTGATGCGTAATGACATCTATCTCTTTTGCACTTGGTAATGAGGATACTGTTGTTCCACTCATTGATTTTCACCGCCATCTTTTACGAATAACATTTTTAATTTGTAATAATATTAATTATATTACGGAAATAGTGATAGTTACGAATGATAAGTGATTCCTTGACTTTTAGAAGTTTTGTTAGAGTAGTTTGTGCAATATCTCATAACACACGACGGCATTTTCAATTGTTTTAAAGCACTTTTTACACACCGCTCTTGACGTGCATTTGTTGACGCCAGCGACGCAACACTGAGGCCAGGTTTGCTAATTAGCCTACTTTTAACGTGCCGCTTGCTGACCGCTTATAACCCATCTACACCTTTTTATTTCTAACATCATTGATCATGTTGCAAACGAAACTATAACTGTGTCACATAATCCAAATTTATTTATTTTACAAGCAATTTCTTTCCGCCTTTTCTTACTTGTCAACAATCTCGCTGCTAGGACCGAGTAATTTTCCCAAAATGCCGTAAAAAAACAACAAAACGGTATTTGGTTCAAACAAAATGTATTATTATAAAATTAATTGTTATTTTCATATCTAAAAAAAAACACTAAAAATTTCCAAAAAAAAAACGACAGGTTTATCGATTTCATATATTTCATCCTATTCTATAACCTTTTTAAATGTAACCCTGTATAAAAGTTTCCATTGTGGCCCAGGCATCTTCAAAACGATTTACAAACCGGGAAGAAACAAGTTCATTGTGTCCTTTGAAGTTATATGACTGCAATTATATAACTTACTACTAATGGATATAATTCAAAATCATGCAAGAAACGTAATCTAGGAAACACACAGATTCCACATTTCTCTTGATTTTACATACATTGACCATTAGTTCTTGTGACTTTTAGTTTGAACCACTACATACAGCTAGATGAGTACTTAGTGAAGATACAAAATAATATCAGATCTGCAATTACTAGCATTATTAGAAAGAGCTCTCAAACTCGAATTACATCTTAAAAATGTAGTCAACATTCTAAAGGATCGTTTTATTAGGGTAATATTGGAGAGCCTACACCGTAACATTGTATCTTTAATAGGGTATTGTCATGGAAGAGGGGGAGGTACCCACAGTAGGAATACACGCAACTCGTTATTTCTTTCCTCGTGTGAGGAATGTAATAAAAGTTAGGTTACGCGATGCAATGCGACATACGTTATTCTAAGTAACAGTCGAGACTATTTTCGGATGTAGGGTATCGCTGAATGTTTTAGTATTGCAATAAAAAGAGGGCCGAAGTACTTGCTAGTGGAGTAAATAGATGTTTGGTTGGATACGTTGTCTCGACTCAACGTGCAGAATCGTATTTGAAGGTGAACTGTAACATGATCATGGAAATGATAATGAAATAATTAGGCTACATAGTAAAATTATATTAATATAATTTAATGCAAATTTTGGGGCTTTTTGTGTACTGGGTTACATGTTATCAAAATTATCTTTTTGTGCGACTTTCTGACGCGCAGTTGCCGTTTGAGACACTCTAGATAGCGAACGGGTTGGGGATTGGGCTCAAACAATAAACAGATATAAGTACATTCTAGTTTTAAACATAATCATTTATTACTTTTAAATTTACCAACGCATAGCTACCGAGGGTGTCGCAAAGGGCCACTACATCTATGTGCGAAGGCTCAAACAATAAACAGATATAATTAAATTCTACTTTTAAACTTAATCATTTATTACTTTTAAATTTACCAACGCAAAGCTACCGAGGGTGTCGCAAAGGGCCACTACATCTATGTGCGATGGCTCAAACAATAAACATATATAATAACATTCTACTTTTAAACATAATCATTTATTACTTTTAAATTTACCAACGCATAGCTACCGAGGGTGTCGCAAAGGGCCACTACATCTATGTGCGATGGCTCAAACAATAAACAGATATAATTACATTCTACTTTTAAACATAATCATTTTTTACTTTTAAATTTACCAACGCATAGCTACCGAGGGTGTGGCAAAGGGCCACTAAAGGAACGCAAGCGAGAGATCACCTAGCTGCTAAAGAAATATTTTTTGATGTTATGCCTTGATAGCGTGGTCATTACTAGGCCTAAATGATGAAATGAAGAAGGATTCAAAGAAAACTATTTAGAACGACAATTAAGTAGAAATAGATATAATTAATTCGACCTAAAAAACAAAAATGTTAATGTATTAATGTGTACATCTCATGACAATTCCAAGCACTGTTTATACAGTGTTGCTATCGGTGTATTCCCGAGATCTGTTAGAATAAACTTTTGTAGAAGAATATGTTTATTCACTGCATTGTTCAAATATTGTCCCGAGTCGTAAGCGCCTCTGGAGTCTGAGCACCCGCTTTCTTGACTCGGGTAGAATGGACTTTAAAACTGGCAGCCATATCAACATTGTAAGTGGTTTGAGATTGTTCTTTCGAAATGGAAAAAGTTTTTATTGTTTGTGGCAAAAATGGCACCCGAGCATTCGGAAGAAAATAATACAAAGACAATAAAATATGTGCTATTACTTATAGGTACTATATTTTTCAATTCAATGGCTAAACAATTTTAATGATAATTGGAGTACCTTGGACTACATATCGCACCAATATATCGATTTGAACCCAGCTCTAAATAAAAACTCGCTAGTCAACTATATGCGTCGTCCTCGAAATTTCTACTTCGTCGTAAGAGGCGCACTGAGTTCAAATTGGTGGAAGCAGATCATCCGCGCAAGATGTTACTCTGATGATGACCACAATCCTCAGACATGAGGGCCGACACAGGGAGAGGGATAAATTTAAGCAATGGGTATTGTAGCATCCGCACCCCGACCGAAATAGCGGTGGTGGCTTTCTGCTACCGGGGAAGAGTAACGTCTTCGTTAAAAGAAACGATGTTCAAAACTCAACTGAATGCTAGTAGCAAATACAATGCACACACGTACCTGGACTGCTACAGCACCGATGAGCCTTCCACTTGTGATTGTTCCAAGGATCGCAGGAATTCTTGATGGCGCGGTGTCTTGGTGAATTTTCAAAACGAATCGCGTCAAACCGATTTTATGATCGTGAAGTTTTTTACTTCCGTCGCGTAGGCGTTCGCTCAGTGCAATGCCACGAGATCCGGTGTGCATTGCAAACGTCAAAATTGACATATGCGTTTCGCTACACGCATCGGTTGAGAATTGAACATCGATACTGAATTGGTTATTCCGTTTAGTTTTGCCGTAACGCAGGTATAGTGATGCTTCTTGCATTGTCACATCTTGCAAGTCCCAAAATTTCTATAGCAATGGGATCCCTACCTACGAGATGGCAAAAAGTTATCGAACAAAATGGTACCTACATACTTTAGTTAAATGTAAATAAACTATATTAAAAAAGTTTTGAAATTTCTTAAAAAAATGCGAAGAAACTTTTTCCCCAACCTATTATAAAATCAAATTTTAAAACCGATGGGAATAGCTTCACTCATATTTATTTTGAACACTGGAAATAAAATTAATCAGTGTCCAGAAATTACTTTTAGCTGAGTATGCTCTATCGCACAAGCAGCCGTGTGCATCGACGCCTACAAAAAGCATTACTCGCCCGATAGAACTTGCGCATATTGTAGACGCGTTATTTACTTAGGGGTCCCACTTAGGCGTGTCCATAAACTTTGTCACTGAGTTAGCCATGAATACATAATAATCCAGTTATTTGCGTCTTATTCAAAAGTCATTATAATGTTGTTACTTTCCGAGGTAGAACCTGCTTCAATGTTTTAGTTTATTTTTAAACTAGCGACCCGCCCCGGCTTCGCACGGGTGCAATTATGCATGTATTATACATTTATACCTTCCTCTTGAATCACTCTATCTATTACAAAAAACCGCTTCAAAATCCGTTGCGTAGTTTTAAAGATTTATGCATACATAGGGACGGACATACGACATTGACTTTGTTTTATACTATGTAGTGATTTACGTAAATGTGTAGGCACTGCTATACAATAATGTCCCTGTGCTGACGGATTTATAATACACAATCTCACCAACCCACTCTATCTTGAGCGTGTTGTAAGTCGTAACTAAAGTAACGCAAGAGGTAGATTAGCCAACCGCAAGAGAAGGAAATCGTAATACAAACCCGTAGTGCCAGCGTGGCATTGTAGGCTAATTTCCCTCCACGTACATCCCATACTCATCCAATTACATCCCATACTCATCCAATTACATCCCATACTCATCCAATTACATCCCATACTCATCCAAGATAATTGATTGCCTCGTTGGTCTAGTGGTTAGATGTGCCGCCTTTGGATCAACGGGTCCCAGGTTCGATTCCGGGGTCGGGCAAGTGTCTTTGTCTAAACCAGAGGCACTGGCTCGGAGTCTGGGTGTCATTTCTATCTATAATATGTATGTATTTACAAAAAAAAATGTATATAAGTAGTTTATCATCCATCTCGTTACCATAACACAAGCATTAAGTTGCTTAGCTTGGGACGAGATGGCGTTGTGTGAAATGTCCAAGGATATTTATTTATTTATTTATGGGCCGAGAAGTAGTAGTAGACAAGGATGTATTGTGCAGCCCCATTTAGTCAGTATACGTATAAAGTCAGTAAACGTTTAATCTGATACCCCACGCAAGCTAAGTCATGAGCATGTCTAAAATTCTAGCGGGTTTGATTTCCCTGGAAAAGCCAGGTCATTCAATAAGCGTTACGTTGTGGAACTTGCCCGCTATAGCTTGTAAATAGACATATCCAATAGACATGTCCGGTTCAGTACATAGAACGGAAATCCATCCGATCGGCCAATCCGATTTGGTACTTATGCTTCAGCTCGATGCAAATGCATGGACGTCGAAAATCCGGTGCAAAGGAATCTACATAGACTTCACTGGGTTAACATGTATCTTGTGCAATGTATATTTTTTTGTAAACGCTGAGATGTTACTTTGGGTAGATATTGCCTACGTCAATTCAAAGTGTCTTACTTTCAATTATAAATAAATAAATAACTGTATACAACATAATATGTTAGTATACAGTCAGCACACTGCCATACGGGTACATTAAAAATTACATACTGCATCCTGAGGGTTTCTTAAGAGCCGACAAAAGGAAATTCAATAATGGTTTATTGCTAAACTTAACTATATTTTATTTAGCGCTAGTTGTCATTTCAATCATTTATAACTAACTAGAGGCCCGCCTCGGCTTTGCCCGTGCAAAGCGGGGGTGAGTTATACATATAAACCTTCCCCTTGAATCACTCTATCTATTAAAACAAACCACTTCAAAATCCGTTGCGTAGTTTTAAAGATTTAAGCATACATAGGGACGAACAGACGACAGCGACTTTGTTTTATACTATGTAGTGATAGTGATATCACTTGACACTTAGGTATTATTATATTTTGGACAATTCACACCTTATCTTTATAAATTGTAGCCTACTATGTGTTATTCTGATGTATACGCTATATTATTGCAAAGTTTCATTAAAATGCATTCAGTAGTTTTTACGTGAAAGAGTAACAAACATCCATCCATACATACAAACTTTCACGTTTATAATATTAGTAGGATTAGTAGGATAGTCCATGTGGTGATGGATTTAGAATACATAGTGTAACTATCCCATTCCATCATAAGAGCCGACAAAAACGACGGCTGATAACTTAGCCGCAAGAGAAGGAAAACTTGATACGAAGTACGAAGAGTGCCAACCCCTCTGCCCAGCGTGGCATAGTAGGCAATTACTCTTCATGTAAATGGAGGAGGCCCGACTCAACAGTGGGTTATATACGGGCGGAGTAGTATTTTAACGATTATTTGTGTATTAAAATACTTTATAAAATACTCAGATTGCATGTAACTTTTTTGTGTTTAATTTGATGCGCCAATGTGTACAGTCCTTTAACAACACATTGAGAAGTCCTTTCAACACTCTTTTGTTTTGTTAGCTATGCACTTAAGTGGTACGCAACTCAAATAATTTCAAAACTATTTTCAATCACATTCAATTCGGCTGAGTCAGAAATGTTCAATCAATGATGGATCAATGACTTATTGCCATTTGATTCGTAGCAAACAAATGAACAAACAGTTAAAGAAAATCAACAGTAATACTTACTGCATTTAGAATGGCGCTAAAAAGGTCAACCTTAATTACTTAAACGTATAACTAAATAATAAATAAATATCCTTGGACATTTCACACAACGCCATCTCGTCCCAAGCTAAGCAATTTAATGCTTGTGTTATGGTACCGAGATGGATGATAAACTACTTATATACATTTCTTTTTTTTTGTAAATACATACATATTATAGATAGAAAACACCCAGACCCGGAACAAATAATAAATAAATAAATATCCTTGGACATTTCACACAACGCTATCTCATCCCAAGTTAAGCACCTTAATGCTTGTGTTATGGTAACGAGATGGATGATAAACTACTTATATACATTTTTTTTTGTAAATACATACATATTATAGATAGAAATGACACCCAGACTCCGTGCCAGTGCCTCTGGTTTAGACAAAGACACTTGCCCGACCCCGGAATCGAACCCGGGACCCGTTGATCCAAAGGCGGCCCATTTAACCACTAGACCAACGAGGCAGAATAAATACTTGTAGGTCATACAAAAATTTCTTCCGTGCGGGGATCGAACCCGCGACATGCAGCGCAGCAGTCGATCGCTCAACCACTGCGCCAACCGTACTTAGTTGGGCCTCCTCCAGTTACATGGAGGGTAATTAGCCTACTGTGCCACGCTGGCCAGCCGGGTTAGAACAGGGTTATGTTTCAAGTTTTCCTTCTCTTGCGGCTAGTTTCTCTGCTATATAGTCAGATCTTTTGACTCAACATGACACATTAAACCCAACCAACAAAGCAGTTTTAAAAGTAACATCGCAACAAGTAATAATAGTAGATTGTATCACAAGGGAACAAAGTAAATATATTACGGCGAGGGCGCTTTTTTGAATCCAGAGCGTAGCGAGGGATTCTTTACTGAAATCCTGAACTTAGCGAGGGATACAAAGTACGTCGCCCGAGCCAAAAAATATATTGCGCTCGAGTGATACTCTACTTTTCATCAGCCACTATGAGAAAATAAAAGGCGCCTTATATTTTATTGTAATATTATTATTCAATAAAACATATAGTAACAACTAAATTAAAACCATAAAACAACTAAAAGCTTACTGAACACTAAGATGTTCCAAAATCAATAAGTGCGCGGCAAAGTAAATTGCGGCGCACTTATGAGCTTAAAGAGGATTAAAAATTCATTACTGCCCGCTAAAAAGTCTAGAACAGAAAAGAGCTATTTTGCTCCCACTTAAAGAGGAACAAAACGCCACTTTTCGAATAGATCGGATGAAAATATTGTTATTTAACGAAGACTATCAACTTATCTCGATACCGAACTGATTTCATATCTCCTACAAGAAAATAATGAAATAATCGTATTTTAGTTCGCACAAGATAATTTATCTGAATCCAAACCACATTTGAGAGCTCTGAAATTAAATCTAGAATTCAAACACGTACAATCGGTCAAATTGGGAAAAGATATAGGTACGTTTAATCAAACTGAGACATCGCGCACGCTAGGCACGTATTCAATAAAAACTGATCAAGATTAATATCATTGCCATTGAATAAAACTATCAAATAATTGGAGGTATTAGACAGATATTCAGACTAATATAGTGACCGATTTTCTGTTTGCAGTAATGAATTTTGAGTATTTAATGTTTCACACATTAACGCGATATATTAAATAAGTTATTGTGTGTATAATATATATTTACACAATAATTTTTAATTTTAATAATAATATTTTATGTTTACTATTTTTTATAAATATTATGTAAAAACAATATGAATAAAGAATATGCAGTAATTAATTTTTTTTTTTTAAATGTTTATATAAAATTATTTTATTCTTTCTTTCTAAATTTACCCTTCGCCAAACATATATCTTGACTAAAACCAATGGAATTGCGTTTTTCAATGACGCAAATACTACAAAACATTTTATAATATACTCAATGTTGAAGACATGTTAGATTTTTATTAATCGACAGTGCAATTTGGAAGGGACACATATAAGTATAAACACCAAAATAAATAGTCTCTG
The DNA here is from genome assembly GCA_905475355.2 of Clostera curtula. Lineage (NCBI taxonomy): Eukaryota > Metazoa > Arthropoda > Insecta > Lepidoptera > Notodontidae > Clostera > Clostera curtula. The sequence continues at coordinate 9,003,250 of FR997797.1, read as the reverse complement.
CAATCTATTTCAATCCCGCTTTGCGATGTCAATATTGTCAGACTAAAAGCCTCGTTCTCGGAAACTGTATTTCGAATAGTGTCAGTGTTGCAAATAAGGGAAGCCTTTATTAATGCATTCTAAGAAAATCACACGAAATTGTAAATTACTGAGAACTTGACTTACTGAACTGTTAAAACTAGGACATAGTTTTGGCAATTCGTATTTACAATATAATTAAGTTGATTACTTGTATTACAGCAATTAGCATAAAAAAAACTTAGCAACCTTTTTTATATCCCATAACTCTACATTCTGTAAGTAAACTACATATTACAAAAAGTCCTAGAATATGTGGTCCTAAAATATATGGTTTCGAAGTTAACATCAAGCAAAATTAATGTAGATCTAATATTGAATTAAAAATTGTAGCTATAGTGAAAAGAAAAAATATCATTGATAAATATTTAATTAATAATATATTTAAAACGGGGAAATCATGAATTAATACAAAACAAAAATGATAAATAATTCCTATGCAAATTGACTCTTTTATATGGTATAATTTGTGAATGTATATATCTTTTAACTGTAGAGCTTAGGGTATGCCTCAGCTCTAGAGTTAAAGGATATAAAAATGGTGTTGCGAAAAATACCATTCAGTTTTGTGTCAATCTTAGAACTCAGAGTATGACGCCAATATATTTTATTCAACTAAATAGACAAGAAATCCTGACGCAAGAGAAAGAAATCAAGAAAAAAGTCCTGCTAATTCATATGACCAGCGTAAAACTGTAGCATTATAGGCGCGACTCAAGAGTGAGTCGTTTATTGGACGAGAAAAATCGCATATTGCACCCTGCGGGCACCAAAATCGATTAATAATATTATCTTTCTACGCTGTGGTAAAACCGTACAGTTTTCTGTACGGTTTTACCACAGCGTAGAAAGTATTATTTAGACGATTGTGATTAGAATTAGAAGGCTCAAAGTCACCCAAAGGGCAATGGAGAGGGCTATGCTCGGAGATTCCCTGCGAGATCGAATCAGCAATGAGGAGATACGCAGGAAAACCAGGGTCACCGACATAGCCCACAGGATTGCCAAACTTAAGTGGCAGTGGGCAGGGCACATAGCGCGCAGGACCGGCGCCCGATGGGGCAGAAAAGTCCTGGAATGGCGACCGCGTTCCGGAAAGCGCAGTGCTGGTAGGCCTCCCACACGGTGGACCGATGACCTGATTAAGGTCGCCGGAAAACGATGGATGCGGGCGGCCCAGGACCGGCGTTTATGGAAATCTTTGGGGGAGGCCTATGTCCAGCAGTGGACGTCTTTTGGCTGAAATGATGATGATGATGATGATGATGATTAGAATATGAATAGAATATGATTTAAATAAAGGAATGGATTACCTTTCCATAGTTGTCTGTCTATCCGTCCATGTGTGGATGCAACCTGCAAAGGATCGTACATTGTATTAATTTATATGGAAGATCTACAGGTTATAATGGACGTCAGTAAATGATGCATTTGTACTAGATATCTAAAAGGCACATGGTAGTTCTTAGCTCATAACTAATCCACTGCTGAGTCATTCTTCCTCCTGTCACAGGGAGGGTAATTAGCTCACTCTGCCACGCTGGCCAGACGGGTTGGCACAGGGTTTAATTTCAAGTTTTCTTTCTTTTTTCGCCTTGTAATTTCCTTTTCTCGGCTTTTACTTCACCCTCAATGGGTAATGAAGAGGTGACACTATGTATTTTAAATCTATCACCATATGGATTGATGATAATGGAATGGTAGTTCATCGCCATCATAATTTTACGCCATAAACATACCCACTTCTGGGTCGGGCATCATTCAAGTTCGTGCAGGAAACCCACTGTGCCACGCTGGCAAGATGAAAATGTACAGGGATTATATCAAGTTTCCCTTCTCATGCGGCGGTTGTCTAGATCGCGCGTTAGTCTTACGACACCCTCAAGGTCACCTTCAACCTGCCATTATACCTTAATGACATTGTGAATTCTAAATAATAGTTTCTCACAGCTTTCAGCGGCACTGAACATTCTGTAACGCTCTAGTTCTATTGATATGAATGGATATAGGCAATTTTAATCCACACAAAGTGAGGGAATCGGAATCTCCGAACTCGTTGACGAATTCCCGAAGCAAATTGGCTAAACTTCTTAAGACGCCTATCAATTCCAGAAACCGTTTCCAATTAAACTTTGTAGCGCATTTATTTTGTATCCTTATGTTATTTCCCTCCTTATTTCATAGAGGTAAAAGAACTGCAGACTTTACAACCAGCGCCCTAAAATTCAAACGCCCTTATTTTTAATAATAAACTATGTCGCTAAAATGTTTATGTTGGTAGCTGGTTATCGAGAAATGAGTTTGTGTTCAGTTACTTTCAAATTTATTTTAAATGTTATTTTTATATAATAAATATATATAGTATCTTCTTCTTCTTCTTAAATATAAAAATGAATGTTTGTCTGTAGGTCCTATAAAGAATCTTAAAGTATGCAGCAAAGTCTTGCATGAGCCCACGAGAAAATTAATATTTGTTTCTTTCCTTAAAATTTATTTTAGTTTGTGGTGTAGCATACTACATACTAGCTTTACCCTGTGCGAGTGGCACAGGGTAAAGCTAGTATGTTTTAGGTGTAACTCGCGTCCATTTTATTTTCTATTTAAATGCTGTTATAAAACTGTTATACTTTCCAAAAAAATAAAAATATATTATGAAATAGACGCGACAGCAAAAATTCTCTTTACATATTAAAAACAAATACAATTGCGAGATTCGATTTGATAATAGAATTATCAGCCTTTGCCCAGTTTAGCTTTTAAATAATTTGTGCGCTGTGTAGAATTTTTCTTATTGTAGGTACAGTTTGTAAATGCTAGAAGAACACAAAACGGACAATATGGAATTATACGTCACAAGTTAGTGCTCAAGAGTGTCATTAATAAAAAGTTTAATTAGTAGCGAATTCAAATTCAAAGTTTTACAATTTTCCTTCTAAATTGATTTTAAAGCTTAATTAAAAAAGTCCCGGAAACCAACCCATTACAAAAAGTTTAATTTAGCAAAAAAGTTACTCCTTGCAATTTTTCCACGAACGAAGGATTTGAATAATTTGTACGGAAATGGCTGACTAATCGCAGGTAGTTATTTCGGGCAAAAATATGAAATAAAATAAGATATGTTAAAGGCACGTATCACTTACACATTCACTATAAACTGTTTTCAGACTACATTTCGTTTATCATATCTATTTCAAAATAAAATAATATTGTGTAGATAAAACATGATATTTATTTACCACTAGCGACCTGCCCGGCTTCGCAAGGGTGCAATTATGCATGTATTATACATATAAACCTACCTCTCGAATCACTCTTATCTATTAAAATCGCTTCAAAATCCGTTGCGTAGTTTTAAAGATTTAAGCATACATATGGACGGACAGACGAAATCGACTTTGTTCTATACTATGTAGTAATAGTGATGATAATGATGATGAGGAATTAAAACGTCTCACTTACTATCATATAAATTTTCGGCCACGTCGGTACATGGTTTCTTATAACGAGGCTTCCATCTCTTCCTCCTCCTCCATCTATAGGCCGATGGAATGAGAAATTTGATTTGAATTTGAAGTTTAATATACAATATACATCACATAGTCCGTGTGGTGACGGATTTAGAATACACAAGGTCACCAACCCATGCCATTCTGAGGGCGTCGTAAGAAGCGATTAGAGGAACGGAAGAAAGTGGCAGATCACGTCAGGCTGGCCAGGCGGGTTGGCGCAGGATTTCGTATCAAGTTTTCCTTCTCACACGCCAAGTTTTCGTCATTTCCATTTGTCGGCTCTGACGACAGCCTCGCGATGGCATGGGGTGGTGACACTATGTATTCTATTCACACGGATGAATCATACGTTGGTCTAGTGGTTAGATGTGCCGCCTTTGGATCAACGGGTCCTGGGTTCGATTCCCGGGTCGGGCAAGTGTCTTTGTCTAAACCAGAGGCACTGGCTCGGAGTCTGGGTGTCATTTCCATCTATAATATGTATGTATTTACAAAAAAAAATGTATATAAGTAGTTAATCATCCATCTCGTTACCATAACACAAGCATTAAAGTTGCTTAGCTTGGGACGAGATGGCGTTGTGTGAAATGTCCAAGGATATGTATATGTATGTATTTAACCAGTCTGAAAATTCATGTCTAGATGTAACCAAATTAAAACTTTATTCGTTCCATTTAAAGTAAAATGGTAATAATTTCTTCACAGCATGGTACGCAGTGGCACGCCCAGAAAACTTTGTATTCGCTACTTTAACTTAGAACTGCTTCATTGTGCATACGTTTCAAGGCACTATTTTTCTTTAGGTACCTAATTAAGCAGTGACTTTAGGGATGGGTTGGTAAATACATTGTGACACCAGTCCATTCCATTCTAATGGTGTCATAAGAGTCGACAAAAGGAAATTATGTCTGAAAACCTAACCGCAAAGAAGGATAACTTTATACGAAACGGTGTGCCAACCCGTCTGGCCAGCGTGGCATGGTAAGTAGGCTAATGCGCCTACTATGCCACGCTGGATACATCCATTTACTTCATCATCCATTTTCTACGCTAAATCATCATCAGCCTATCTCAGTCCACTGTTGGACGTAGGCCTCCCCTATGACTCGCCACTGAACCCGGTCTTCGGTTCTATGCATCCAGTTGCTGCCGGCTGCCCGTCGCAGATCGTCGCTCCATCTAGCAGGGGGGCGTCCCACCCTACGTTTGCCAGTACGTGGTCTCCACTGTAGCACCTGTTTGCCCCAGCGGCCGTCAGTTCTACGACAGATGTGGCCAGCCCATTGCCACTTCAGCTTGCTAATCCTATGGGCTATGTCGATGACACGCGTTCTCGCTCGGATGACTTCATTACGAATACATGGAGGATAATGATCTTCCATGTATTGTATTGTAGAGGAGGCCCGACTCAGCAGTGGGTCATGACTCATGTATGGGCTCAGTTGTAGTTGTAGTTTAGGGGAGTTAGTAGGTTTTTTTGATATTTATTCAAGTATACAAAATTGTTATTGTTATATACAACACATTGTTATTAATCATACTGTTTACGTAATGTCATTTAATAAAAATACTAAAACTAAAATGATAAAAATGCCTGGCCATGTCACTGTCAAGGTATGTCATAGTATTAGTTTCAGCCTTTAATACCATCAGACCAAAGCTGATGATCTTCAAGCAGTTGAGCAGTTTTTCTTTGAGAAAACTTGATTAAAAGACTTCAAAACAAACTTAATCAACTGCAATACAGCAAATAACAGACTGAGCTTACAACAGCCGTATTTTTCGACCGGGTACCATGCGTTATCTATCTATCAGCCACAGACGCCAGCTCACTCCTCACATATACCTCCCCCATAGATCCCCACATTACGACCATATAACACAAACACGTCCGTCGACCTCATTGAGGGTCATCCTAAGCTTTTTTCGACAAAGGTTAAAATATTGAACCGTGTATTTAGATATCCTATACAAAAAAAAACAACCAATCGTGCTCATGTGATCACAATATCCAATAACCATTTTTAATCGTTCCGTGTGGTGACTGTTTTGGAATACGCAAAGTCACCAACCCATAGTATCCTCAGAATGCCATAACAGGGGACTAAAGAAACGCAAGAGGCAAATCACCTAGCCGAAAGAGAAGGAAACCTTTTGCCCACCCGTCTTGCCAGCGTGGCACAGTAGGTTAATTTCCCTCCATGAATTTGGAGGAGGTCCGACTCAGTAGTGGTTTTTTTATAGACTGTAATGACGAACGAATTATGAATTTAATCGACTTCAAAAAGGACAGGTACTGAATTCGACTGTATGCTTTTGTAGCGACCAGCATGCGAGAATTCCCATAAAGACCTACACCGCGATAGTGAAATTTCAAGAGAAATTCGCATAGTTAAGAATTCCCCGACTACAACTATCGGGGGATAGGCGCCTCGGACCCCTGCTAGACAGACCTGCACGAGGTGGCTGGATGATCATCCCTTTGCGCCAACATTTTTTTTTATTACGCTGGTAAAAGTTATTGGTTCAATGTGCCCTTGTAACAACTTATTAGACAGAGGCGACGTGTTGGCAGCTCACCCGAGCAATTAGCATGGCAAACGAAGGCGGTCGCTGCGGTTTTAATTTGACCCCGTTAAACTCGTAGGTGAGCGCAGATGGCACTCCAACTTGCTCAGGCGAAGGCCCAATCAAAACTTTTTGCCTAAAATATCTGCACAGGTACGTGTAACAAATGTGTATACGTTAAGTAAGAACATTAACCTTATAAAATGGCAGATTTTTGAGGTAGACACCACACAAAGCTCCTGGGTAGACACTCAAACACCTCGCGCGGTATATATCTCGCGCCACTGGTTAGTTATTTCTCAGCCCGTAAATGACGCACTGCTGAGTCGGGCCTCCTCCAGCTTTAAGGTGGGTAATTTTCCTACTGTGCCACTCTAGCCAGATAGGCTGGCACAGTTTTCCTTCTTTTGAGCCTAGGTTTTCGTCATCTTATTATTTCCTTTTACCGGCTCTATTATTTTACCGGCTCCCTCAGAATAAAATGGACAATGTACTAATATACATTCAAGATAGACGGTCAATAAAAACGTTTAATTGACACAACCAATTATTATATGGTAATTTGCAAGATAATAATTAAATTCAGGATAGCCGAAAGCACTGGTTTGCTTTCAAACTAAGGAAATTATCATAGTAATTATCTTTTCTAATTATTCTGAACAGGCTTAGCTTTGAATACTTAAAATGACATTTTCATCCCCCCATCTCGGAAAGAGTATTTTTGCTCTTCGATATCTGAGTGCAAAAGCCGTTTTTATTCGCTAGAGAATAAAGTATTTTTGCTCTTCGATATCTGAGTGCAAAAGCCGTTTTTATTCGCTAGAGAATAAAGTAAAGATTATTCTGTAATACTTACCTGTCATAATGTAGTAATTAATACCTAAACTGAAATAAAAGTGTACCTATCTTGTGATTGTAAACGTTTTTTTTTTTGCATTTAGTCATTTCCTCGCTGAGGTGGAATGAAAAGTTACGTGTTGCACTCGAGTGCAAAGATTTTTCACCTCGTGCTCTTTTGATTCCCTCGCTAACGTTCAGGATTCTAATTTTGAATCACTCGCTGCGCTCGTGATACAATTTCAGAATCCTTCGCTTGCTCGGTCATCAAAATTGAATACGCGGTTAAAAAGCAACTTTGCACTCTTGTATAACAAATAACTATTTTAACGTCGAAAATCCTCATGTATTATGTTATGTGGTTCTCCGGGGCGAGGAAAGCACTTTAGGACGATCATCCAGCCGGACGAGGTGGTATGTCTGTTATGGGTCTCAAGCGCCTATCCCCCAATTACTGTAGTCGGGGATTTCTTAACCGTGCAAATTACTCTATAAACTTCGCTATCGCGGTGTAACTAGGACTTTTTGGTAATTCTCGCATTTGTAGGCGATGTATCTCGATGTTGATAGTTCAGATTTTTCGGGTAAATGGTGTAAATTATGTAGGATGCTGGTCGCTATAGAACACTTAGCGCCCCGACCTACCCACTAAAAGAAATGCAGATTCAATTGTTATTATTTTTTGGTGTCAGCATAGCCGGCCACGTGTTACTTAGACTGAAGGATAAATTAAATTCATATCATAGTGATTTTTTAATTATTAGTTCAAAACTCTTTCAAATCACACTACGATATATGTATTTTGATGGTCATGAGGTACTTAGGCTCCAGGATCTAAATGAATCCGGTTATCTATCTATATCTATTTAACCGTTATCTATGTAAGAAGCAAGTTGATAATCGGCTTGCTTCTTAAATATTCTCTCTATTATCTGCTTCTATAGTTTACTATGTACATTATAATAGTTTACTACATTATAATATAACAAATACCTAGTCACCGAGACGCGTGGCCTGGTCTGCATTTTATAATATTGCGAATGCTAGCTAATGCTTGTTGATTAACCGGGACACGCCGGTTTTAAGCATTTTGATACCAGTCCATTATTAAGCCTTAATCGATAGCAGTTACTCGCTCGATTTGGGGTTCAAATGCCTACATCGCGGCAACACTAATTGGTAACCCAATTCTTGGCTTGATTAAACTTACCGTCAGTTTAGGTACACCTCATATAATGTATGGGCACGAATATACCATTCACCGGGGAATTGCCAACATTTTTAATAGCAACATTAACATGTAATCATCATCATCGCAGCCTATAAAAGACCCAGGGCCGAGTCAGGCCTCCTCCAATTACAAGGAGGGAAAGTTTGGTAAACAATGAGGAGGTAACCATAATGAAGCGTCTTAGACAATAAATACGCACAGATCCTAAATCGCACTAGGTAAATTCGAAAAACTTAACAATTCAATGGTATTTGGTGAATAAATGGCACATGATCTAGACTTTTTATGAAACGCATACATGTTATTTTCCAAATTTCCATTCTGGCAGCATTAAATATAAATTTAATGTATAACCTGTGTCGCGGAGGCAGTTTACAAACATGTAATTCACGAGCACAAATGACACCCAGACTTCGAACCAGTGCCTCTGGTTTAGACAACGACACTTGCCCGACCCCGGAATCGAACCCGGGACCCGTTGATCCAAGGGCGGCACATCTAACTACTAGACCAACGAGGCAGTCAGTCGGTATATTCATTTGCTTTGTGGAAATCCTTGGGGGAGGCCAATGGTGATGATAATTAATTTGCCATCGAAATTTCCGAAAGTCGTAATATTCAGACAGTTACATGTAATTATCTCATGTATTAAGATGCGCAATGAAGCTTCTAATATGTCTGATTTCATTAGTAGTCATTATGAGCTACTTATTTTTAATAACCGGATCTGTCTCAAAAATAATTGCGTGTAGGCGGCACACACAGCACATCACCTGCTTATTCAGTTACCAATGTTGCAATATAAAACGGTTCTTATCTAAATAGGTACATATAAAAACTACGCATTCTCAGAGACAGCTCAAAGAAGACTTTCATTATTTTCCCTGAGAACGCCCAAAATATAAGCAATATAATAATATTGTTTATTAAAATGTCCCTAGGTCTCCCTAAAGCTATAATAACCGGAATTTCAGTGAAAAAACCCGTAACAAGGGCGTCGAGTCCTGTGGGAGAAACCCTTGTAAACTATTTTATATAGTTTTCGCCCAAACAGAACAGACAAATTTGTTGGAATACCGTCGTGAAATACATAATAACGTAACACAGTTATACATGCGAGTTTATGTATGTTTTACTTTTAGCCTGGCAGTGTATTATTGGAAAATGATGAGACACGGAATCGTATCGTCGTATACATTTTATATTCAAACTCGTCATGTTCTTAAACTTAAACTCTTTCAAATCGACGACATGGTTGGCGCAGTGGTTGAGCGATCGACTGCTGCGCAACATGTCGCGGGTTCGATCCCCGAACGGAAGAAATATTTGTACGACCTACAAGTATTTGTTCCGGGTCTGGGTGTTTTTCTATATATAATATGTATATATTTACAAAAAAAAATGTATATAAGTAGTTTATCATCCATCTCGTTACCATAACACAAGCATTAAGTTGCTTAATTTGGGACGAGATGGCGTTGTTTGAAATGTCCAAGGATATTTATTTATTTATTTATTAAAGAGGCCTTTACTGCCTCGTTGTTCTAGGGGTTAGATGTGCCACCTTTAGATCAACGGGTCCTGGGTTCGATTCCAGGGCTGGGCAAGTGTTTTTGTCTAAACCAGAGCCACTTGCTCTGAGTCTGGGTGTAATTTGTGTTCGTGAATTACATGTTTGTAAACTACCACCAGAAAAGTCCTCGAGTGGCGACCGCGTTCCGGAAGGCGCAGTGCTGGTAGGCCTCCCACACGGTGGACTGACGACCTGGTTAAGGTCGCCGGAAAGCAGTGGATGCGGGCGGCCCAGGACCGGCCTTTGTGGAGATCCTTGGGGGAGGCCTATGTCCAGCAGTGGACGTCTTTTGGCTGAAATGATGATGATAATGATGATGAAACAACCACCGCTATACAGATTATACCCAGAGCAGGGTTTATGGAATTTATTAAAAAGAGGCCTTGTGTGCCAACATTCAGGTAACGGATTCAAAATACATAGTGTCGCCACCCCATTTCATCCTGAGGGTGTCCTAAGATCCCACAAAAGTAAATGATACAGCCGAAAACCTAGCGACAAGAGAAGGAAAACTTGATACGAAACCCTATGCCAACCCGTCCGACCAGTGTGGCACAATAGGCTAATTACCCCCCATGTAGTTGGTGGAGGCCTGTCTCAGCTGTGGGTCATTGTTAGGCTGAGAAGAAGAATGAGACGCAGAAATGTGTCGTCGTAACATTTTATATTTTAGTCTTGTTGATCTAGGATGCAATATTTAGATTTATATTAAGCTTTCTTGGCTTCGCTTGTTTGATTCAGCGAGGTATCGTTGTAAGATTGGTAGAAGATAATTGATACAGCTATAAATGGATTGCATTTATTCTGTGAATACTCCCAAATGAATTCTAAATATGCGGACCTCGACTCACATGCGGAGTGACGATAAAACTTGGGCGAAGTCATATAACTAGTTAGTTTTTGCACAGGTGCACAAATATAGAGATGGAACCATGAAAATGTCTTAGGCGCCGTCCTGTTGCCATCGCTCGATAATGCGTCCGTCCGACGAAAATGATCGTGCGACCGTGGGGTCAAACATACTGATATCTACTGAATGTCCTATTGAAGGTCGTGCGATCATGTGATGCGACCCGTATTTCACGTATTTCAGTTACTTCCATAGTATTATGTCTTACGGTATATTACTCTGGGGATGCTCTGCAGACATAGATACAATATTTGTTCTCCAGAAACGAGCAGTACGAGCCATTTATAACCTAGCTCCCAGGACATCCCTTAGAGACAAGTTTAAAGAGATGGGCATTCTTACTGTAGCTGCCCAATACATCTACGAAAACATAATGTATGTTCGTAAGAATGTCGTAAAATTCAATAAATTAAGTGATACTCACTCTGTTAATACTAGGAATAAAAGTAATCTTGTTCTACATGCTACTCGTCTCCATAGAATTAGTAACTCATTCGTAGGTCAATGTATTCGCTTCTACAATAAAATCCCTACGAAGTTAAGAGAACTTCCAATTAATAAATTCAAAAAGCTTATAAAATTTCAACTTTGTAAGAAAGCCTACTATAGTATTACAGACTATTTAAATGACCCGGTAGCTTGGGATTGAGCTGCTGAGCTCAAATACTATGAATACATATACGAACAAATGTATCTTTGGATCTGAAACTGCAGTCTTCCTGGAATCAGATTTTTTTCGAGCTTTACTTTTTATTGCTTTATCGGTGATCGGGCTCGGTTTTGTGAGTTGTCATGCTCACTAAAATACTCTGAGCAGCGGTAGCGACGTGTGACGGGTCGGTCACTTCCCTTTAATATGGTTGAGGAGACCGATGGCTGTCACATGCGTTATACTTGTGAACAGGTGCTGCTGTTTGGGGTTGGTCGGCTCACTGGACTTAATTTAAGATTTAATTTTATTTCATTAAAGTTTGTTTTGTTTTGTTTTAATATTCAGATTTCAGCTGACGCCTTCCAGATTCGATTGAACAGTTTGTTTTAAGGAATTTGTTGGGTAAATATATACATATTAGATTATGAATAGGACCGCAAAGTAATAAAAAAGAAAAAATGACAAGCCCTCTGAGTTTCTTGCCAGTTCTTCTCAGCAGTGGTCGCGTTCCGAACTGGTGGTAAAGAATATTACTTTGCATTGTATAAAATTTTATTAATATGTTGACAATTTGTAAGTGTCCATTGTGTCCTATGCAAAATAAATTATTTGACTTTGACTTTGACCAAATTGTTTAAACGCATCGTATTGAATATAATTACGAGTAGAATGACATTCTGATATCTACTAAATGTCATATGGTTCGATTGCACGGATTCGTAAGACGATATTTGAAGATAATTAATAAAATGCGTGCACATCCCATTGTTTGGAATAAATGGAGTGAAGACTTTTAAAACAGGCTTAAAAATGACAAAGATTGGGCTATTATTGCAATGAATTTAAATAAAATAAGAAGATTAAGTGAAAATGTTTTAATAAAACTAACAATGTTATTATTGATTGATAAACTTATAATATTATTAATGATCATCGCACGAGCGTAATAGGACAAACGTTTTCTCACGCGCGATCGGTTTCATCGCACGATAAAATCGCATCGCGGCATCGCACGAGCGATGGCAATAGGACGGCGCCTTAGGGTCAGCGTAGACAGAACGGAGCGCAGCAGAGAGGATTCTATAGCCGCACTTGAAAATAAACTTTTTTTTAATTTAAGTTTTCTAACCTGACAAAAGAGACCTCGAAGATACGCGGGAATCCCGAGACCGCGCGAGGATTATTCCTTTCTGTCTGCGCTGAACCTTAGGCTGTCCTGTAACTAAAAGGGACAAATTTTGTACCCCAAGACGCAATAAGTTATAACTCTTCTAAACATAGCTAGCTATAGATGTATGTTTGTGGAAGTACGTGTGAGCCTACACGCTCTTAATGTCAGTAGGAGAATATCGAATAGAAGCCCGACTCATAAAATGTGTGTATGGAATAAAACATGATGCGAAATATATTTTTGTTACAAATATTTATATTCGATAAATTTGTATATATTCTAAGAAGGAAATAAAATATATTAGGAATAATCATCATCATCATAATTTCAGCCAAATGACGTCCACTGCTGGACAAAGGCCTCCCCCAAGGATTTCCACAAAGGTCGGTCCTGGGCCGCCCGCATCTATTGTTTTCCGGCGACTTTAACCAGGTCATCGGTCCACCGTGTGGGAGGAATAATATAAAATAATATTCATGTCTTACTGTAGTAGTAAGACATGAATATTCTTTCAAATAAAAAAAAATATCCTTGCACATTTCACACAACGCCATCTCGTCCCAAGCTAAGCAACTTAATGCTTGTGTTATGGTAACGAGATGGATGATAAACTACATATATACATTTTTTTTGTAAATACATAAATATTATAGATAGAAAAACACCCAGACCCGGAACAAATACTTGTAGGTCGTACAAATATTTCTTCCGTGCGGGGATCGAATCCGCGACATGCTGCGCGGCAGTCGATCGCTCAACCCCTGCGCCAACCGTGTCGCAGTGGTTATTTTATATTATTCTTAGTAGTAGTACTTAGCCCGTACATGACCCACTGCTGGGTCTCGCCTCCTTCATTCACATAGAGCTTACTCTGCCAGACTGGCCAGACAGGCTGGCTGAGAGTTTCGTATCAAGGTTTCCTTCTCTTGCAGCTAGAATTTTGGCTTTGTTATTTCCTCCTGTTGGCTCTTACGACACCCTCAGTATGGAATGGGGTGATGACACTATATATTCTTAATCCATCACACAGACGATTCTAATGTTCTTATGTTAAAATTCTATGGCTTTCCTAAAAGACCACTAACGCGATGACATAATACCAAGGTTAGAGTCATGACCCGAAAGTAGTTACATATGCTCCTATCATAAACATCCGAGAATGGGGTAGCGTGTTAAAATTATCGTGGGAACCGACTTTGGTATAAAACATCTATAGAGCCGAATGAATTGATGTTAGTACGATAAAAGTGTGAGCACCTTCCATTCGATGGAGTACTAATTTTACGCTGCCCTTAGGATATCTACTACTAATACTACTCAGCCCATAAATGACCCACTGCTGAGTCGGGCCCTCCTCCCATCACACGGAGTGTCATTAGCCTACTGTGCCACGCTGGCCAGACGGGTTGGCATTAAGTTTTAACTCTCTTGCGGAAAAGTTTTCGGCTTTGGCATTTCCTTTCGTCGGCTCCTACGACACTCTCAGGGTGGAATGGGGTGGTGGCACTATGTATTCTACATCCGTCACCACATGACGGGCCTTAGGATGTAATGTACATGAATATTTAATTTATTAATGACATTAGCTACGTTCATCCGTCTGGTGACGGATTTAGAATACATAGTGTCACCACCCCATTCCATCTTGAGGGGACCGTAAGAGCTGATAATAGAAAATTACAAGCCTGATAATCTAGGCGCAAGAGAAGGAACATTTTATAGGAAGCCCTGTGCCAATCCATCTGGTACAGTGGGCTAATTACCCTCCATGTAACTGGAGGAGGCCCAACTCAGCAGTGGGTCATGTATGGACTGAATAGTATTTATTTGTCGCGGGTTCGATCTCCGCACGGAAGAAATATGTGTACGACCTACAAGTATTTGTTCCGGGTCTGGGTGTTTTCTATCTATAATATGAATGTATTTACAAACACACACACAAGCATTAAGTTGCTTAGCTTGCGACTAGATGGCGTTGTGTGAAATGTCCAAGGATATGTATTATTATTGCCAGTATATCTTTTTATTTCATATTTTTTACATATATTCTTAGAAAAACATTGTTATTAAAAAAATATATATAAAATAATAGAAAACCCGTCGACAACGAGGTCGATGACCTAAGCTACCGACGGTTCAGGGCTCCAGAGAGAGGAACCTCCTCACGATCCTTGCCGAATCCAGAATGACTGCCTTTTGTATCAGGCCCTTAATCCAGCAACTCAGCGAGAGTTTCTTGAGATGTTGGTCGAAACTCTTCGCATTATGACCGTTTACTGAAACGACTATCGGCACAATGATTGTTGAATCAACATGCCACATTGCGGTAACCTCGTGTGCCAAATCGAGATACTTGGTGAGTTTATCTTTTTCGGCTTTAACGAGGTTCTCGTCATGCGGGATAGTGACGTCAACAAGCATTGCCCGGCTCGCCAATCGGTCAATTATCACTATATCAGGCTTATTAGCGGGAATAGTCCTGTCAGTGATAATTGATCGATCCCAGTAGAGCGTGACATGACCATTGTCGAGAACTGGCGCAGGCTGGTATTGGTAGTAGGGCACTTCAGTATCCACAAGACTATATTTAAGGGCAAGTTGTTGATGGACTATCTTGGCCACTTGATTGTGTCTGTGCAAGTATTCTCCGTTAGCAAGACGAGAACAGCCAGAGACGATATGCCTAATGGACTCTCCTGGACGATGACAGGCTCGACAAATGTCGGCAGTCCCGTCCTTTAGGATATGTCTCCGGTAGTTATTCGTCATGATAACTTCGTCCATAATTGCACAGGCAAACCCTTCAGTCTCCCCGAAGAGGTTACTGAAGCGTAGCCAAGCCACAGAAGCGAGTTGGTCTACGTCCGGCCCAGTGAGAGCCTTATAGAACCTTCCGTGTAACTCCTTGCTCTTCCATATAGTCGTGCGGTCCGAAATGCTTAACACCTGGGGCTTGCGCCAATTCTGTTTTGCCAAGGATAAAGGTGTGAAGGAATTGTCAACATTGGCCACATCTCGGTGCACATCCTCGGTTGACTGTAGGAAGTATTCCCGCAGATTGCATACCTCGCGGTTATGTAGGTTTTTGACGTTTAAATAACCACGTCCCCCACATTTCCGTGGGATATACAACCTCATAACAGACGAACGGGGGTGGTGCATTCGATATAAGGTCAATTGTCGACGAACCTTTCTATCCAAGGCGTCTAACTCAGACTGAGTCCACCTTAGAATGCCAAACGAGTAAGCAAGTGCAGGCATAACCCAACCATTGACAGCGCGCGCCTTATTACCTCCAGACAGAAGACTTTTCAGTACTTTTGTAAGGCGGCTTAAGAAACATGCTGTCAATGACTGTTTTATCTCCTTGTCAGCTATACCTAGTCCCTCTGCCATTCCAAGGTACCTATAGGTTTCCGACTCCGAGAGACATCTGAGTGACATATTTTCAGAGAGTTGTAATTCTTCCGAAGTTACAACTCTGCCCCTCTGTACATGAATGGCCGCACATTTGTCGACACCAAACTCCATTTTAATATCCTTACTAAAGTTTTCTGTGATCTTTAATAATGATACCAAATCAGATTTCTTTGGTGCATACAACTTGAGGTCATCCATGTATAAAAGATGTGATATGACCTCACCATCTCTGCGGAGTCGGTAGCCTATCTTTGAATCCATTAGTAGCGTACTTAATGGATTCATAGCTAGGCAGAACCACAAGGGACTCAGGCTGTCACCTTGAAAAATTCCACGCTTTATCCTTAATAAGCCTGTGGAGTCAGAAAACCCCGCCATGTCTGGCAGACAGAGACGTGTGGTCCACTGGCTTATGCATACTCTAAGAAAAGAGCATAGATTTGGATGGAGACGGTACAAATCCAGTACTCTACTTAGCCATGAATGAGGCACCGAATCATACGCCTTTTTATAGTCTATCCAGGCCATGGAAATATTTTTTTTGACTCGACGGACTTGTTGGCAAATAGTCATGTCAATAAGAAGGAGTTCTTTAGTACCCCGAGACCGTGGCTTACATCCATTTTGTACAGGTGCCATAATATTATTAGCCAAAATGTGCTCCATAATTTTGAATTTTAAAATGGAGGTAAGCAGCTTGTAGGTAGTCGGCAAGCAAGTAATTGGTCGATAGTTTTTCGGTTCCGAGGTACTACCAGATTTGTAAAGGAGGTATGTGACACCGGTAGTCAAAAACGTAGGCAAAGACAGGCAGTTGCAATAGCGTTTTGGAATTGTATTGCCAGACGCACGTGTGAACTGTGGAACCGTTTCAGCCAGAAATTGTGTAGACTGTCCGGTCCCGGACTTTTCCAGTTTGGGGCCGAACTAAGTGCACGAGCTATGTCAGCTTCGTCAACATTAATTGGCCCCATGGCTGTGATAGGTTCACATGCGCGTCTAACAACACTCATCCATTCGCCTTCGGAGTGTATAACTGGTTGTGACCAAATATCCTGCCAGAATGAGTACATTCCGACAGGGTCAGGGGTCACACCAGGACTCATTTGCCGACTATTTTGCTCCCAGTTTCGATATACCTTCTTCGCATCACTTTGGAAGAGGCGATTCTGATTATATCGATCAAAGCGCTTCTTGAAGCGCCTTATGCGTTTTGCCCATGCCTGTACTTTTTGTTTATAAAAGTCCATGCGTTCCGTAACCGAAGCAGTATATTCTTGGGGTCTGATCCCAGTCCCCTCAAAAGCTTGATGTACGAAACGCATGACTCTTGGACGATTATTGCCGGATCTAAATGTTAATAATTTTGCTATTATAGTTCTGGCTGCATTATTCTCTTCTCAATTCTATACTGCCATGCTGGGGTAGTCGTTGTTTGTGGGATAGGCCTGTTAAAGTTTGGAAACCTAACTCCGCCTACTCGACAAACGGCAACTGCACCGCAGTATAGAATTGAGTGCGTTTCGTTTAAATTTTCGGTTGTATTAAAATCGGATGGTAAAATTTTGTCAAGAATTGATGTAAGAGCCAAATTGTGTTTAGTCATGGGCAAACGAGGTAAGCGCGGTCGATAGGATGGACGGACATCGCGGTATTCCAGAATCGCATCATCCAAAGCCCTTCTTAATTGCTCATTATACTGGTTGTTAACATTTACCTCCTCGCTCTGCACCAATTCCGCTGGCGCGAGTAACGGTGGATCCGGCTGAACAGCAATAGCCGATATCGCCGGGTCAGGCTGTGTACGAACAACAGGACGAGAAGATAATGTTTCCAAGCGTAGACGATCAAGTACGGGCTGTGCGAGCAACTGAAGCCGCTGGATAGCACGCACTTGGTCCGACAGCCGTTGTACAGTAATCGTCGTTCCTGGGTTAAGGTCCTGAAACAAGGCAAACATTCTGGAACGGTAGGCAGTGAGGTTGGTAACCCCCTCTGTCGCCCTATAATACGCTCGCATGACATTCTCATTTAATTCTTGAGACCATCGCATGCGGCGCACTGAACCATTATATTATTATTATTTATTTATTTACACTTCTTTACACATAAATTTACAAAAGTAGAAACATAAAAGCAAACAAAAGCATACAATGTGCAATTAGGCGGCCTTATCGCTAAAGCGATTTCTTCCAGGCAACCATCATAACATCAAAATATGCGAGACAGACTAAAAATAAAGTAGGTAGTGATGCCAGAAAAGAAAACAAAAAAGCAATCAATTAGCCACGTGTTTTAAATACTTCATTACTGCAACAAGGCGACTGTAATATGGTAACTCTACCTTAAAATATAGCACAAGTTTCTTAATGTGCCGTCTAAAGTTATGCGAGTTGGAGTTCTGCGCAAACAGGTACTGCCTACGCCAAATAACTTGAGCACCAAGTACCGTAGTGAGGGGAAGTTCGTGCAGTGCAGTGCCAACAGGCAGGGCGACACAAAAATCGACTTTTGCGCGTTGCATAAGGCGTAGGCTGTGCCTGGAACTAAATATGCGCAGATAGAGTCTGGAGCTAGTACGGTATAAATTACCTGTTTTAATATGTAGTTGCCAGTGATGGCATATGGTACAGAGACGTGGTCACTCACTATGGGCTCCATCAGAAGGCTCTAAGTCACTCAAAGGGCAATAGAGAGGGCTATGCTCGGAGTTTCCCTGCGGGATCGAATCCAGGAATAAGGAGATACGCAGAAGTACCGGAGTTACGACATAACCCTCAGGATTGCCAAACTTAAGTGGCAATGGGCAGCATAGCTTGCAGGACTGCCACTCGATGGGGCAAAAAAGTCTTCGAGTGGCGACCGCATTCCGGAAAGACCAGTGCTGGGAGACCCCTGACACGGTAGACCGAAGACCTAGTTAAGGTAGCCGGAAAAAACATAATGCGGGTGGCTCAGGACCGCGCTTCATGGAAATCCTTTCAGCCAATGTAATTATGATGATGATCACATATAAATGGTGACGATATTATCTATAGTCACACCGGCTTGGCTACGGATATAATTACGGCAGCTTCATCCATGTCGCCAGAAACCGGAATACCAATTAAAAACCCGTCTTCTATTTGCAGGCGCATATTAGACCAGTTTTAACGAGGCCGTAAAAAAGTTTTGCTTGCAAAGGAAATAGCTTCGATGTTAACAACATGTCAATAGCCCCATGAAACACTATTCAGAAACATCCGAAATTTCGTGTTATAAAATGTATACTTTGTTGTACAAGCTGTTCTTATTACATTTATATTCTTCATTTCGAAGAAATTTTAAGTTTCTGATTTTTTATTAGATTTTTTGAGCACTTTGAAGACGACACCAAAATCTATCGAGACAAATATCTTATCTACTTACCAATATTATGTTTCGTGTAGTGACGGAGTTAGAATACATATTGTCACCACCCCATTCCATACTGAGGTTGCCGTAAGAGCTAACAAAAGGAAATGATAATGTTGACTCCTAGCCACAAGAGAGGGAAAACTTGATACCAAAACTTGTGCCAACCCGCCTGACGAGCGTGGCACAGTTGGCTAATGACCCTCCGTGTAACTGGAGCTTGGAGGAGGCCCGACTCAGCAGTGGGTCATTTATAGGCTGAGAAGTAGTAAGTAGTACCAATATTATAAACGCAAAAGTGTGTTTGTATGTTAAAGAATGTTAAAACTTGTGTGGTGTGGTTTTTTTTTTTGCACGAACCCCTGCACTAGGTATATCCTGTGTCGCGGGGCAGTTTACAAACATGTAATTCACGAACACAAATGACACCCAGACTCCGAGCAAGTGCCTCTGGTTAGACAAAGACACTTGCCCGACCCCGGAATCGAACCCGGGACCCGTTGATCCAAAGGCGGCACATCTGACCCCTAGACCAACGAGGCAGTCAAATATGTATATGAGGATAGATTGTTACACTTTCTCGCAAAAAGGTTTTAATGAAATTTTATAATATCTCTTGCATCAGAATAGCACATTTATACAAATAAAATTGGAGTGTCTGTTTGGAATATTAAAATAACCGCTTTTTAGTAAGTGCATAAACACGGTACATAATATACCAAAACTATATTTTTTTACCATTTTTATCTCTCTGACTGTTTGTTTCTCTGTCTCTGAAATTGCTGGAGCTATTTTGACGGGACTTTTACTAGCAGATAGCAGATATTATCAAGGAGTAACTTAGGCTACTTTTATTGACACCTTCCCGCTTTTCAGGAACTGTAGTTTTCCTCATCTATATCTATACTAATATATAAAGCTGCAGAGTTTGTTTGTTTGTTTGTTTGTTTGTTTGTTTGAACGCGCTAATCTCAGGAACTACTGGTCCGATTCCAAAAAATCTTTCAGTGTTAGATAGTCCATTTATCGAGGAAGGTTATAGGCTATATTTTATTTTCAAAAGAATTAGGGATCCGTATGAAAATTGCGATTTTGTAAACCAAGGTGTAAAATCGAAAACCTATTTATGCGTGCGCTGCAAAAACTATTGACAATAGAACAAAATTATGTACTACGGGTTTGTAGGTCTTATAAAGACCTACAAAAAAGTCCGCGAGAGCACATATCTAACTATCATAGTTTAGCCACAATAACCGATTTTATGTTCATAAAAAATATGCACGGGTTCGAAGCCCACGCGGGCGAAGCCGCGCGCAAAAGCTAGTTGTTAAATACAACGCGGATGAAGTCGCAGGTAACAGCTAGTACCCCCCCATGAAAAGTCACGTGTATTTTTTTTGTACCGTTTCGCTAATCACATTTACGTAGTGTAATTTAATGCCCCTCTCTCATATCAACACTGTATATTAGGTAAAAGGCAAGGAAGTAAACTGAAAGACACATGTTTAGCAGAGCGTGGTATATTTAGGAGTAAAATAGAATACATAATAGAAAATATATAAAGACATGAATATTTGCATAGAAATTGTCAATTCTTAAAAAAACAGCTAAGTGGCCAGTGTGTTCACATTGTTATCCAAAGAGGTTTAACAATATTTTTATCCAACCTAATTGGACCATTTACTTATATTCTGTATAATAAAAGTTTGTTCTACACCCAAAGTATATTCTCACTTAATGCATTAAAAATATTCCCACGAACCACTCATAGCATGTCTGTAGGACGAACAGGAGAAGATTAATGTGTTTTAATTAATTTCAATTGATCACTCCTGGGCTGGCGCCGGCGCTGCTATGACAGTGTGTTCGAAGAACTTTTTTTTTACTTGGTGTACTGTCCGTGTAGTGACGGATTTAGAATATATAGTGGACAATACATTCCATCTTGAGGGTGTCGTAGGAGTCGACAATAGGTCAAAAAACCTAGCTATGATAAGAAAAAACTTGATAAGGGTCCTTGTGAAAACCTGTCTGGCCAGCGAGGCACAGTATGCTTATAGACCTCCATAGTGAGAGTACTGTTAATGCGTTAGAGCATAATAATTAAACTATATATTTACAATGCAATAATAAATTTGTTAGCTATGTAGCACATTTTGATTAAATTAAATTAGATGATAACTATATGTTTATGTTATGTTAACGAAATCTTGAAAACTGAAAATGACTTCACAGACACCAATACTTAGAACATCTACTATAAAATAACTATTCCATACATAACTTCCATCTATTGGCACTTTTATCAGAATTTAACATCGATGTAGATCGATAGAGGCAAAACACATTAGTCTGATAGTATCAATACATTTTCGGACCGTACCGCCACTTTGTTTTAAAGGTTTCGTTGTAAAAAAGCATTACAGAAAGCTCGTAAGCTTTATATTCATAACTATATTATCGTAAAATAAATTGTAAATGTGTAATTGACTAATGTACATTTAGATTATAATGTATGAATTAAGACAATAGTTGCTTTTTATTATTGTATGTACTAGCAGATCCGGCCACGCGTTATTTATTACATGTAACATTAACATAGCTTAATTTTAATTTTAACATGGCGCCATCTATTGCATACTACTTAATCAAGTCAACAGATATTGCCATCTGTTAGAATTGTTTTGAGCTAACATTTAATTGTGACTATCAAATAATAGACAAATAATTTGCAATCAAATAATATTGCAAATTTGATTAAAATCGGTTAAGTAGTTTAGAAGTAGCGGACAAACAAGACGTGCTTTTGGCACAGGCATTCGTTTCAAATGTTCCTTCTCTTGAGGCCAGATTTTCGGAATTCCCATTTCCTTTAGTCGGCTCTTACGACACCCTTAGGATGAAATGGGATATGACACTATGTATTCTAAATCCGTCACCACACGGAAGAATATCGAAGTATGTCTGTTCTGAACTTAACATAGTCTATGGTATATAAGGGGACCACTCCCCAACAGGTAAAACACACACGTATATCCGATACTCGATGATTAAAGGGCCATTACTTGAACCAACATATTGTATCGGTGGAGTATGATTTTGAGAAGATAACTTATAGTACCTCCTTGTGTTTCTTGTTTTTCCATTGGGGCGTCCTTCGGGTGTCTGATAGTAAATGGTTATTCATCGATCGCCTAATAGATTTTTTTTAATACCAGAGGTGTTACCGACCCTGTACAAGGGTAAAGTTTGACGCTGGCAACGATAAAGAACACCCTCTTACTGTTACTAACAACATGTTTGAGCGCTACAAATCTATTTAATACTGTGGCTAAGGTTTTTGTTATTTCATTTAATATTAACATTCATTAATTTGATTTTTAACATAGCGCCATCTATTTTGTACTTACTCAATCCAGTCAACAGATATCGCCATCTGTTAGAATTATTGACTGTCTATTATTAGACAAATAAATTGCAATAGAATAATATTGCGACTATAAATTGAGATTTAAGCTATCCTAACTTTCAAGTTGGATCAAAGTGCACACGGTGTACAAATTTGATTAAAATCGGTTAGGTAGTTTAGGATTCTATCGCGGACAAATAACGTGAACCGTAATATATATATATATGAAGATATAAAAATGGAAATATATAATCTGCTAGCTGTTCAATGTGGAATACTCGGTAACTTCGGGCTCCTGAAAAGCGGAGGGGGGGGTCAATTAAAGTAGCCTAAATTATACCTTGTTACATTGGTCCAGCCGTTTCAGAGATTAGCCCAAACAAACAGACAGACAGACAGAGATCAATTATAAGTAAATAATGTTATTTTGGTAAATGTACCTTTAACATTGCAAACAGAAACTCCAATTTTATTTATTTGTATAGATAAACAGCAAATGGAGAAACGTTTTATGTATCTACTTAATTACTCGTAAAGTCTCCTAGCGTTTTACTCGGATTTACACGGAATATTTATTGCATTCTACGTGAATGCTTCTAAAAGCCACTAAAATCCCACGTACGTAGCATATATAAACCTAATTCCCAAATGCAACGAACAATAGGAGAAACACAAAGCAATAAACACGACAGAAACAGCAGCAGGTAAATTCCGAACGTTACTGAAATTGTGCACGTATTTTTGCAAAACTAGCCGTGAGCCGACAAAATGGAAAAAAAAACTTCATCGTATTGTTTGCAATTTTGCACTAGCGTGGGAACCATTTGCAGTTTTTGTTCTTTATTAAAATTGGCACGGGGACTTATTATACTTATTTAGCAACGTCATCAACTTAAAACAACTTAGAGTTCGGACCTTTCAAATTACATTTATTCCAAATTCCAACTCTTTAACCAATGGACCAACCCTAGCAATTATCACCCAGTACAAACACAGGCAACTAAAAATTCACAAATAGCTCAGTTTCATTTTGTGTAGTGTCAACAGCAATAGTAATATATTCAATTGGCCCTGCTTTGAGTGTCAGTAGATATATATATGTACAGTATAGTTAAATTACCACAACGTCCTTTGGAAGCTAACAAACACTAGGTTCTACCAGCAAAGCCCCCATTTACATAATGGACAACGCCTGGACGAACATGCAAAGTAACCTTTGATCTAACCAATAAGAGGTCAGAGGACAATATCGGTCTGGCTTGGGCGCGCTGAGTTGATTGAATATGTACGTACACTGTTCGAAATATTTTAGAAACAAAAAGGTATATTGAAACAATATATACCACAGTTTTCATTTCCTCATTCCTGATTAGATCTTGCAATGAAAATGCATTACCATCAATAGGCTATTTCGATAATGACTATGAAAAGGGAAAACGCCGACTAGTTCCACGTAAAATAGAGAAAGAAATAAAACTATTTCATGTTTCAAAATCCCTGCGTGAAAACGAACAGGGGTGACTGAAAGCCGGTCATTGTCGAGTCACGCAAAGGATTGAGGGATTGTGCTATTCCCAATCCGGTACGCAGTAACATAGTCCTATCTGAATACCAAATAGGTTTATGGAAAGCTGAGCAATGGTATGTACGGATTGATTCAGCACAATAGTTTTTTTTATAAGTAACTTATATTAGTATTTGTTGAGGTTTTGTGTTTCTAAACATCCCAAAATCATTTCAGCACAAGACATGTGTATTTTAGATAGGTGCTTAAGGCACGCTAAAATTGCAGAATTTTGCTGCAGTCGTCTCTGCGCAAGGTACTGCAGACCTGACTGTGAAAAACGGGGTAAACTTAATCAGATTAAGTTTCAAATATTTGGTTGACCAAACACAAATTTATTTTATTTCATTTTTTATTATTTTTATTTATAGAAAACTTACAGCTGGTTTTCTATAAATAATACAATATTGCTAATTACAAGTTTTCACTACTGTGTTTAATGTGCAATACATTATATGTATAACTAAAAAAAGAGAAGAAGGCTTCTACTACTTGAAGTATATATTATAGTATACTTGTATACTTGTATTTGTCATTTAGTTCAGTGTATCACCACCTTAAGAGTTCACCTTTATTCTTAAAAGCTTTTGGATTATCCAACATTATGATTTTTTGTTGTAAGTGAATTAAGGAGGGCAAGTTAGGAACGTAGGTTTTTGTTAACCTACTTTAAAAGTTCCTAATGCCTTTTTAAACTGACGTGGGTGCCGGTACCTACAATGTTTTTGTATACTATACATAGACAAACATAGGTGGTACAACTATCGATTTGTTTGCGCTTTTAACTCGCAAAATATTTGTGAGGTATAAGTTTTACTTTA
The DNA here is from genome assembly GCA_905475355.2 of Clostera curtula. Taxonomy (NCBI): domain Eukaryota; kingdom Metazoa; phylum Arthropoda; class Insecta; order Lepidoptera; family Notodontidae; genus Clostera; species Clostera curtula. The sequence goes on along the minus strand of FR997797.1, from coordinate 8,978,114 downwards.
CATGTAGGTATAGACGCGATGTGACGTGTAGAATAGAAAATAAATAGGGAACTGCTTCATTAGCTATGTTGTTATGTTTTCAAGTGTAAAAGTTTAATGTTAATCTCATTAACCGTAAGAAACGTTGTAAAGTGGAATTGATCAAGTCATAAAGCCATAATATGAAGGTTTCTACCACAGATAGTTCCTCTACCACTGATCTCTACTGCTGATCTAATTTACTAGGGCCTAGTGTTCTGGGCAAGTAAACTACTAGGATTCTGGATAGTTCTATAATATTCTCCACTTAAATCCTAGTAATATCGTTGTTTCAGTCATAAATGACCCAGTCGGGCCTCCTACAAATTCATAGAGGGAAATCTCTATGAATACTCTGCCACGCGGGCACGACGTGTTGGTACAGGGTTGTATCAAGTTTTCCTTCCCTTTCGGCTAGGTGATCTGCCTCTTGCGTTCTTTTAGTCGCCTCTTACGACGCCCTCAACATGGTATGGGTTGGTGACATTGTGTATTCTAAATCCGATATGGACATGTTACGAATATACCTATATATTTAAGTTTTAGCGTCATTAAACATTATTTACCAAAGAATCTCTTAATTAAACGATACATTCCTATCTGTTCTAAATTACCCAAAGCTTGATCGACTTTAATTTAATAACTTTGGTCTAGGGGTTAGATGTGCTGCCTTTGGATCACGGGTTTCCGGTTCCATTCCGGAGTCAGGCAAGTGTCTTTATGTAAACCAGTGGCACTTGCTCTGAGTTTCGTATCAAGGTTTCCTTCTCTTGCAGCTAGGCTATCAGCCTCATCATTTCCTTTTGTTGGCTCTTACGACGCCCTCTGGATGGAATGGGGTGGTAACAGTTAGTATTCAAAATCGTTTTTTTTTGTGTAAATAGCGGTCTATTATGTATTATGGAAATAACTGAAAGTCGCTTTATTTTAAATTGAGAGGCGTTGCGTGTTTATTTAGGTTCCATGTAACATTCAAATTGTTTGTTTCAGGTAAGAATTCCAACCCCACAAAGGAAAATTATTCGAAGGTTTAAAAAGGTTTGTGCACACCTACGTATCTTTGTTCAGTGTTTTCTTTGTAGATGCCAATCAAATTTCACGGTTGTCGAGCTCTCAACTCGACATTTCTTTGTCGTCTCACCTATCTCAGCGGACGCGGCCGCTTGTACGCCATTCCTGGTTCAGTAATATTGTAAGAATTCTCCTACTACTTGGACTTCTGAAGTGAAATATTGTTTATACTATAAACAGTGAACATGTAGGCAATCAGATGATAATTTGATTTCGCAGTCCATTGAAATTCCCATTCGTAACTTAACATTTGCTTCGGTAAACTGTGATTTATCTGCTCTAAGTTCCCAGGAGTGTGACATGAGATGCTTTGAAGCTATAGTGAAGTATTTTTTAGTGTAAACATCCGACTAAACTGCCTTGCTATCAAAGTTAAATGGCAGAACATAGAAAGGTTGAGAAAATGCGATGAGAAAAAAGCGGTGGTGATACCATTGAATGCATACTTAACACTCCTAACGATAAAATTATTATATTGTAATATTTGGGTAGGTACTCGATAGAAAATAAATGAATATATTTTATATAAATTTAGTACATGTAAAACTAAATACTAGATAATCAGGCTTAGGATTTTAATAACTCTCCTTAGTTATTATAGTCTAAAATTTTCATGGAGGCTTATTCCCCTTCATTATGTTGGAGGAGGACCTAACCAGCATTGAGTCATTTATGGGCCGAGAAGTAATAGTAGTATAATTTTCAAAATAATGTTTGTTATGCCACTGGCTTTATCTAATTATAACTCATACACACAAAGACCGACCCGACCTACTTTTTCTAACACTGTGTTGTGTTCTGTTTCTCTTTATCCAAAGGGCCTTAATTAAGGACCGCCAAAGTTTTTATCAGGAAGCTCGAGTTGTGATTGACCATTTCGGGAGCTCGCATCCAGTTTTTATCGCATTTCCTCATGCTCCTCCCGTCATTTGCGAAGCCCTAAAGCGGCCCGGTGTCGACAATGGAGTTTTTATCGTCGTACAGAGAACATACGCGTCGTTTCACGGCCATAAAGCTCTGCGCATCGTGCTCGTCTGACGAGGCCTGGAATTTTGCTCTCGTGAAGTCCTGTTTGCGATCGTTTGCCTGAGCCTAAGGGTTCTTTCAATTTTAACCAATTCTAACATGATATCGCGGTTGAGTTAGCGTCGTTTTTTAAGGGTGAATAGAAACGGTTGAATTAGGGATACAGGATTGCCGCTCAAATTGGCGTTAGCATTTTTAAAACAAGGACTGTTATGGATTGTAATCACTATCACTACATAGTATAAAACAAAGTCGCTGTCCTCTGTCCGTCCCTATGTATGCTTAAATCTTTAAAACTACGCAACGGATTTTCAAGTGGGTTTTTTTAATAGATAGAGTGATTCAAGAGGAAGGTTTATAAGTATAATACATGCAAAATATTGTAGAGAAACACTCATAAATTTAGATGTTCACCATTGCACCCGTGCGAAGCCGGGGCGGGTCGCTAGTTAAAAATATAATGCACCCCGCCCATTTTTGCAAAAGGTTTTTTTTCTGTGGTTCAATAGTTCAAGTATGATTTTATACTAATGTTGTCAAAATAACACTAACTATATGGAATCAACTCTTGCCAGTAATGTCATATGCGAAATCAACATAAAAACTAATTTTTAACGCATTTGGCTAAGAAAAATCCACCAATTGCTAAACAAACAATTTATATTTTTTTATCACCATTTATATATTTTATTTTTAAAATGGATACCCCTTTCTTGCTGAGGGTGCTGGACACGGTGACTGAAGGAAGTAGATAGAAAAAAGAAATTTAATCCTTCCAGTAGTTTCTCCAACAAATATCTCCTCTCTATAATGTTATTAGAAACTTTTTTCTGACGATGTCACGCTTTTCTCGTATCATGCTCATAGTACATCTAAGAAACATTGCGTGTTTCCGCTTTCAAAACAGCCTTTACCTCAAGATACCAGTATTCGTGCAAACCGCCTATAAAAATGATTTAAGGGATATGCCATGAGTGTTATCATGGCTGCGGTGCAGGCTCCCTTCTTACGTGAAAGCTTGCTACATGTTTTATAGATTTAAACGAAATACATACTTAAGTTAATGTTAATGTCTTTTACTGCATATCATTGAAATTATTTGTAGATTTATAATACTTTATAATAAAAGCTTTAGTTTTCTACATCACTTTTAGACATTCGGGACCAAATGACGAAACAACGTAGTTTTTTATGTCCCTTAATTCTAGAGTTATAGTTTATGGTCGCGAAGCATCAATCATGCGATCCACGAGCCTGAAGCTGGCAGTCGAGAAACGCCGTTGATTTTTGTGGGTAGGTCGGACATCTAATTTCCAACTTTCCACACCTTCGTTCGGGACTAGCCGGGGAATCCCACATACCCCGGCTAGTCCCGAACTAGGTCGGGTATCGATGAGGATTGCCAACGAAAAAAGGCTTATATTCTTTCGGTGAAGGTCGTTGTATAGCGGGATCTTAGACTTGGATCAAAGTAAAACTTGCAGCATGATGAAAAATGTAAGAAAAAAGTTCGTAACACACCTTAACATGGTTTTCAATAAACGGCTGTTAAAAGATAGCTTATTTTCCTATATAACGAAATTAATCAGCATCATCATCAGCCAACTGTTGGACACGGGCCTCCCCTAAAGAGCGCCACAGCGCCCTGTCTTTGAATTTAGCATATTACATCTTTGACAAGCCAGAAGTTGCATCGTCTTAGATAGGCATTCCAATAGTAGAATCGGGGCCCCGGTCGTTAGTTGTATGATAAGACACACACAACACTGTTTATTGCTTTAAAGTGTTACAATTTTTTTTATAAATATAAGTTTAATTTAAGTCGAGCACGTTCTGTGCACCTATACACGTATACGTTGATATAAATGTATTTTCTTCCTAAAGTGGCGCCAAAGGGGCGATTCGATTGGAGTGAGAACACAAATCGCGCGTGAAATTGAGTTCGACCTACTATAGGCATTGTTCGGTTGGAAAACCAACTGCCATTCCACCGAGGCTTGAAAAAAATACCTAACTACCGACAAAAAAAATCTAGTACAAAAAGTATTAGATAATTCTTCAAATATATGGCTATGCTTCAGATGAAACTGCTCTATGAATTCAAAGTGCATTTGTTTCATATTATGCATATTATGCTTGTAAGTAGGAATAGTGAGTAACAGTGCTACCTCAAAACAAGTCCCATCTAAGTTGCAAATACAGGATGTATGTTAAGAACGTAAGAAGGTACTTACGCAAATAAAACACTTCAAGAAATATACAGGCTTTATAAAACCAGGTCACACAAAAACGAAAGCTTTGATGAAAATAAACAATGCTTTTGTCATAATTATTGGCTGACCCAATTACGGAAAGTATAATATGATACTAAACACGAAGAATGAAACACGGTTTAATAAACTTGAAAGATATAATATGACCATATGAACCTTACAGTGGTTTTTTCATAACATATATTTCGTAACTACCTTCTACTCCAGAAACAATTTGAGCGTACGACTGCTGCGCAGCATGTCGCGGGTTCGATCCCCGAACGGAAAAAATATTTGTATGACCTACAAGTATTTGTTCCGGGTCTGGGTGTTTTCCATCTATAATATGTATGTATTTACAAAAAAAAATTTATATAAGTAGTTTATTATCCATCTCGTTACCATAACACAAGCATTAAGTTGCTTAGCTTGGGACGAGATGGCGTTGTGTGAAATGTCCATTCATTAAAAAAAAAACAGTTTTGTGCTCTCCTTTAAGATTTATTTTCCGTTTTTGTTACACGCTGTATAATTCAAAAGTTTGGCCTCTGTAAATGTCGGTAGGCGTGGATGTGTAGCAAAGTTTCATGTTTCATGGCAACGACGCCCTTGGGACTCATTTATCTGCCAGCACAAGAGAAAGAGATAATTAATTGAAATTATGCTTTCAGGCTTACGTAAGACGCACATGTCTTTAAGATACTGAAAACTGTGTTCAAAACTCTACATAGTTTGAAAATTTAAGCGACTCGTCTCTAGAGCGCTTCGCGTCATGTACGTTTTAATTTGCATGAAGTTCTCCTGAGATAAAACAGCGGATGTCACATTCGCTCTTTGCCTTTTATGAATGAAATTAACTGGTTATTTTTCAAAATATGATATGATTTGCCGATAATTACCAAGATTGGCGGTTTAAACTTTTCACGTCATAAATACGCTTTTGAAATTCAAAAGCTTGAGTTCCACCAACGTCTAGTAGAACTTTAATGTAGATAATTTTATTCTAAATATTCCCCCTGTGACCAATGTAGAAAACAAAGCGAGATTTGTTAAATTGGTTACTTTTTTAATACCTGTTGGCAATCACGTTGGTTGCTAAAATGCGTCTACTACGGTTGACTCTGAAAAACGATTTAAAGTCACCGGATACCAACTCCAATACTACACCAATACGTCTATGAAAGTAAGACGGATAATGGTTGTTGAGCAACCGTCACCTAGTCGTCCCGTGACCATGGACACTGCAAAGTATCTGAAACGTTGCGATTTAAATAAAAGAACACGATCAGAACCGTTAAAACATCATTTACCGCAACATTTTAGGGGTGTTTATGAGAAAATTACGCGTTCATTTAATCAAAAAACCTCGATGCATTTCCTCATAGTTCACCTGATTACCATCTTATTCGGAGCACGTCTGGCTACGTAAATGTGGCTTGTTCTCAACCCACAAGACTTTGAACACTATTGATCGACTTGAGAATATTTCAAGGCCACTGAATTCGGACAACATTTTCGGCCATGACTTACCTTCGATTCGGATGTACCGATGCAAGATTTTGTTGCATAGATATAATTGATACTTTCATTTTTAGGAAATATCACTTAAAAACAATTACGTGCCGATAATAGTGTTAAAAACATTATCTTCCTTTTTTGGTGCAATGTTACTAGGTACACACATAGACTGTTTGTACTTAGTAAGAGCGCACAAAATGAAGGTAAGACACTGACCCTGTCAAAAACGTGTGTTTTCCAAAAACGAGCCTAATCTCATTATAATACCACCTAATGTCTGCTAGATACTATGGATATGCAACAAAACAGATTCCTAACACATCAATTAAATAATCAGAATCCATTTCATTATCGCGAGAATGCATGTTCCGTATGAGGACGGATTAAGAATACACAATGTCACCAACTCGTACCATCCCGAGGGTGTCGTAAGAGGCGACTAAACGAACGCCAGATGCAGATCAACCTGCAGCAAGAGAAGGAAAACTTGATACAAACCCTGTGCTAACTCGTCTTGCCAGCATTGCACGGTAGACTAAATTGCCTCTATGAATTAGAGGAAGCTTGACTTAGTAGTGGGTTATCTATGGGCTGAAACGACGACCGTTCATTATTCCTCATCAGTACTCTTGTATGTAGATATTACCGTATTCAAGATTTCATTGCATGTGTAAATGGGGGGCAATATAGAAGTGTCAGGTCACAGTGTATTCGCGTTTCTTCGGAAGCTATTTCCATATTATTCGAGACACGTCCGGTTATGTAAATGTGCCTTGTTCCGAGACTGGGAGTCCACTAGTTCGCACGGCACGCTATCCATTTCTGCTCTGGAACACGTTCCATGCACCCTTTGCTCCATTTAACCAACTATATTTAGTAAATATAACGTTTTCATCACAATTTACCGAATTGTGATGAAAACGTTATATTTACTATGCGTACTATGCGTTCGCTTTCTTAAAATTGGAATTCTGTTCCAAAGGATCAAGAGATATAAAATTAGATTGCCCGTTGCATTCTGAAACCCTAATTTATAGTTCTGCTTCGATAAATGTACCTACTTCTTTCTGTAATATTATCTGTCAGGTCGTAAATTTGTTCAAACAGTTGATTAAGATTGTTCGTGAATTCAGTCACTTTATAGCTTTCGTCTAATTTCTATCTAGATGAAATTGCTTTAATAACTCGATATGAATAGGGGTTCGAAAATTTCATACCATTGATTCTATTCAATGACATCAACCTAACTGTTTTCCGTGTGGTGCTGGATTATTCTCAACCCGCACTATTCTGAGAGTGTCATGAGATCATCTAGCCACAGGAGAAGAAAAACTTGACGCAAAACCTGTGCCAACACGTCTTGCCAGAGTGGAACAGCAGTGACGATGATGATACACCCCACACCTTCCTAATCAATTAGAAACTCGTGACGTGAAAAAAAATATTCCATGCTGCGTGTAATTTTATTTCACCATCGGCACAATCGTCAGCCCACATTAGTCCACTGCTGGCCTGCCCTAAAGAGTGCCATAGCGCCCTGTATTCTGCTTGACGCAAATATGGTTATTTAACAAATTGATATACTCGTAGCACTTAGTTTGTTTTGTTGTAATATACTCTTTCTAAAATTTCTACCATACACCAATCTTAAGCGAAATCTCGAGAGTTGCATTAAGTTTGTATCTGTTTTTCTTCTCTAACTGTTCATCTAAAATGCGGAATATAACAAAAAAATACCTAAAAGAAAACCAATTGAATATACAAGAAATGACATATAAGTACATACATAAATTAAATACAGTATCTAATTAATAATTGTGTTAACAAAACATGCGCAATACAACAATTAAGGTTTATTTATATAAGCCCCTTGGAAACGTGTTATAAACGTAGTTTGTTAGGAACTGTTGTTTTCACAATATGGGGGAAAAGTAGGGGGAAAGAAGCAGCCTATTAAATGCGACAAGGACAAAGAAAATCTTCGTAAACACGTGACCATGCTGTGAATACGGTTGCAGGTTTTAGTATTTTATATAACCTGTTTTTTATTTCCCATAACTGTAGGGTATGAATGAGACTTTATCAAAGAATCTTCTGGCATATAATTTTTCTAATAATTATATATATAGTTATTAGAAAAAAATGTTTCTTTATTTTCTTATAAATATATAAATTAATCGTTGTCTGTATGTCCTTTATAGAATCGTAAACTATGCATTTGGTCATGTGATGATCTTCAGCAAAGCGTTGTGCAAGAGCCAAAAATATTTCACAGACAATAAAAAAATTTCTCTGGTCTACATTTTTTTAGCTAGGGGCGTAGCAACGCGCGCCTGACATAGCTAGTTCTTTATACATAATAATTCCACAGTCATGATTATTAATTTAAAACACCCATAGGTGAATAAGCAATTATTGCACCATTTTATGATTCCAATTACAATCACATGTTATTACGCATTATAGGTCTATTCTACAGCCCCGCTTTAAATGTAAAGGGCCACCCACAGCCTACATTTTGAATTTTCAGGCGCGAATTTGCAATTTTTATTAGTCCTATTGTATCTTTTCTACATTGTCAAAATACATTTCTTGTTTACAGGGAATAGCCGGTAGGAAACTCTGTGGCGGTAGAAATAAAGTACTTATAATGCAAAGTTGTTGATTGTGTTTGTGACTCTTTAAAACACGCATGTCGTGAACACGAATTCGTAATATATTAAAAAGGCATTTGAACGCACTGGAAATACCAATAAAAATATATACATATATATTCCGTCTATATTGTGTATGCATGTTACACTTAGGCGTGCGAAGAAAAGTCAATACAATTTCATACAAACTTATTAAAAATAACAAAAAAAAACCACAACAGTCATAATATAGAAATGAAAAAAAATACGGATTTTATAGTATTTTAAGGTCCCGATTACAAGAATCAACATTTTTTTACACGTGTCAAAATCACATTAATTATTTTTTTCATATAAGTGTACTAACTTTTTACACGGCCCCTGTTTAAAATATTGCTGACTGCTCTGTCCATAAAGATTTCAAGCGATAGCACCCTTGTATTTTATCGTATCGGACAAATCGAAAATGTCAGCTGCAAAAAGATATGTTAGGATAGATTGAGATAGACCGTTGCCATTCTGCAGAAAGATCTCCGATTAATTGGACCCGTCTAGATATAATGGATAACCCTGTGGTGACGAATTACATTATATGACAAATAGTGTCACCATCGTATGCCAACATTAAAGGTCATGCCTTCAGGACTAAATTCTAGTGGAGGAAAAGGAAATTGAAATGAAACCCCATCATACCGTAGCACAGTACTCTAATTTCCTCCATTACTTTTTTTGCTCAGTACTGGGCCATTTATGGATTGAGTACAGAATGTTCGGAATAGTTAATCTTGACATAAGGTTCGTCTTTTAATATGCACAGTGGCAACTAGAGGGTAAAAAAATCCAAAACCATACGTGTGTAATCCCTTTACCCTGATTCCACGTCTAATCAACTTGGTATTACGAAAGAAATGGAACAAAAATTCCTACTTCCGTGGAGTAAACTATTTTTCGGTTACTTTGGTATTCTGTTCGCTTTGAAATATTTGCGTAGGTAATTACTTTCATGTACCTACAATTTAATTCTGTTGTTGAACGGTTGGTTGGGTGTTTGATGAATAATTGTTTGCTGTCATTATTTATTCGATAATCATCGATTCAATGTTACATTAATGAAATTTCAATTGGCAAACAGCACTTGATAATTGAGTCAATATAATTTGCGTTTTCTGTGAATGTTTGCAGTAATTCAAAATGTTTCTGAATCTAAATTAATTATGTGTAACTACGGTGCATATTTTGGAAAGAAAACAACACACTGATATTTTCCGTTGCGCCTATAGTAAGCAAATCTGCATCTAAGTATGTTTTCGATAAAAACAATGAAAATATGAACCTGTAGACGCAAATGAATGATCATCCAGCCAGATGAGGTGGCACGAGGCCGCGGCGCCTATCCCCCGACAACTGTAGTCAGAGATCTCTTAATCGTGCGAATAGCTCTGTAAATTTCGCTACCGCGGTGTAGGCATTTTTGGTAGTTCTCGTTTGGCAATATTTCTTGATGTTATTATATAGTTCAGATTTCTTGGGTAAATTATGTAGCATGCTGGTGGCCACCAACTTTTGAAGAGGAGTACAAATTTTATTTGGTAGGAATGTATCATAATCTACATTCATGTAATAACATATTTTACGTGCTGAGTCATAATATACAGTGTTATAGTTATCAACATAGTAGAACTTGAAAAACGTGAGAATCACTTGAAGGTACGTAATACTGATGGAAAATTCCAAAGGAGCCACGCCGTCTTGAACGTTAAGTACGCATTCACCTCTTTGGCATCTATAATGTGCACTCACTTTAATTAAATTACTGTTCGAGCGATCGAGAACCGCTCACAAAGAGCTACGGACGGGAGAACGGACTAGGATTTATTCAGCTCATTTTGAGAGTAATTCAAAGAATAGCACTCCGACGACTGTGTCAAGTCACTATCTTATTAGATTGTATAAATACTGGGTGATCTAAACAACTTACTTTTAAGAAGTTTTATAATATGTTATGTGAAATCTGATTTATTGTTTTAACTAGCGACCCGGCCCGGCTTCGCACGGCTGCAATTATGCATGTATTATAAATATAAACATATAAACCTTTCTCTTGAATCACTCAATCTATTAAAGAAACCCGCTTCAAAATCCGTTGCGTAGTTTTAAAGATTTAAGCATACATAGGGACGGACAGACGACAGCGACTTTGTTTTATAGGTAATATGTAGTGATAGTGATGCGTCAAGTACTATTGGTATACCGCTAATAAAGGTAGTATTAGGCTCAGTTTCCACCAAAGCGGAGAGGATAGGAGATGTGTTTTGAATAAACAATCAGGTTTCGTTATTATAATTCCACCGAAGCTAAGCGGAGAGGAGATGTGGAAATAAAGAAATCTCATTGGTCGAAAAAAACATCTCCTCGCTTCTCGGTTTTGGTGGAAACTGGGCTTAAGTTTTGACGTCTATGTATCGGTGTCTGTGGTATCCATGTTCCTAAACGAATTTACCGATTATGATGCGATTTAGAATTTAAGGACAACTACATCTGTGGCAACCTTGCTCCTGAATTTTCCAATTAGGATACAATTTAGTATTTGAACCCTTGACTTGGATATGTGTTGGTACTATGTTGAGTCATATTTTTACTTTCATTATTTACTACACTAAATTATGATGTGTAGAAGATTACCAGTTGCAGGCCGTATGTAAATGACGTATTACCGTAATGACTAGCCACAGTATTAATGTACTCGTATTTACCCGAAAAATCTGAACGAATTGCACCAAGAAATATCGCCTATAAATGCGAGAATTACCAAAAAGTCCTACACCGCGATAGCGAAGTTTCAAGAGCATTTCGCACAGTTAAGAACTCCCCGCCTACAACTATCGGGGGATGGCGCTGCGACCCCTAGCCAGACATACCACCTCGTATGGCTGGATGATCATCCCTTTGCGCCTAAATATATTTCCCTTTTGTAATCTGAGGAGGCCCGACTCAGCAATGGACCTTTAACGGGCTAAGATGATAATGATAGTCAGGGTTAATTCGTATCACAATCCCAAGTCAACGATTTCGCAAACACTCACATGTGCGAACTCAGGCTTCGATAAAGGACATCGATAAACGAACCCTCACATTATCTTGTCTAATATATCCTCCAGCACTGTTTGTTATGCCAGAAACCGAGGCTTTGTATAAATCACCCACGAACTCGAGCGAATACGAGGAACAAATTAAATTGGATATAATCGTGTGTAATCTTTCCGTGTTGCCTTGTTCCGGATAGCAATTAATTTTGAAGGAAAGAAAATAAATTTAATTGCTTTTGTTCTCTAACTCCAGATTATCCTACTCGTATATTTTGCTTGTAATGAATTATCAAGGACAGGCAACTTATTAAGCTTCTAAAATGGTAGTAAACAGAGGTCAAACTGCGGTTCTGTATTGGTATTTAAATTGAGAACCAATGAAAGTTCGATCAAAACAATTTTTCAATTGAGCCAATAATCATGTGTCAATCAGTCAATAAGAATATGTATATTTCATCACTTGTATTCGCTCATTATGATTCAGGTCAACTGCTTCGCTTAACTGGTAATGGAATCTTCTTTAATTTATGTGTGCATCAACAGATACATTTTAAAGAATGTGAACATTTATTTTAAAGAAACTTATTTGTACACAGTTTAAGTATCCTCACGATCGCCACAAAAACTCCTCCATACTTCGTGTTCCTCACCTTGTCAGTCGTGACCACATCTTTTCATTAGTATTCGTTCCATTGTCCTATTCAACCATCGATTTACCCGTACTTTTTTTAAATAATCTAAAAGTAGACTCTTCAATTTATAGCTTTATTCATATCTTACATAAAAACAAAAGCTACACTTTATTTCCCACCCAATTAATTATAATGTTGCTCACAAATTACTCACTGCTGAGTCGGACCTCCTCCAAATATATGGAGGGTAATAAGCCTACTGTGTCACGCTGGCCAGACAGGGTGGCACAAGGTTTCTTAACAGGTTTTAGTTCTATTGCGGCTAGGTTTTCAGCCATGTCATTTCCTTTTATCGGTTCTTACGGCACCCTCAGGCATTCCATCCTAAGGGTGCCGCAGTGACACTGTATTCTAAATCCGTCATATCACGATTCTAAGACACACGCATATACTATAGGATGAACGATGTATTTCGTTCGGTCCTGAACATGCGTCTATCTACGAAAAAACCATTTCATTCCTATCACTCGGGAAATAAGAGACTAGACGCTGTGACAATTTTCCTGAAAGCATTGGGATCTTCGCTTTGTATCCCAGGCTCATGCACTAACCAATCTCACTGATGACGCTGCGGTTTTAGGTGATAAACTGCATCTAGTACGTACCTCTATAAATGTTGACATTCCCAAGAAGATGATATTATAATGTTATACATTATCCCTACATAGTATAAAATAAAGTCGCTGTCGTCTGTCCGTCCATAGGTATGCTTAAATCTTTAAAACTACGCAACGGATTTTGAAGCGGTTTCTTTTAATAGATAAAGTGATTCAAGAGGAAGGTTTATATGTATAATACATCCATAATATTGTAGAGAAACACTGATAAATTTAGAGGTTCATCATTGCACCCGTGCGAAGCCGGGGCGGGTCGCTAGTATTAGATATATTAGACTAGCTGTTACCAGCAACTGCGCCCGCGTGATATTTAACGAAAAAAAAATTGAAAAATCTGCGCTAAATTTGACACAAAAATGTACTTAGTAACTATGGGTCCCAAAAGTGGAGGGGGGGGTGTCAATAAGAGTAGCCTACGTTACTCCTTGTTACATCAGCTATCTGCCATTGAAATGCCCCGTCAAAATCGGTCCAACCATTTCAGAGATTAGCCAGAACAAATAGGCAGACAAAAATTGAATAAAAGAAAAGTGTTGGTGCTTATTATAACAATTTTGAAAAACCGGTTAAGTTTGCCACAAAAATCTCAGTAACTATACTTTTGTCTAAAATGACACCCGCCCCCCCTTTTCAGGTGTGACTGACTTTTCGATATTGTTAAATACCACGCGGACGAAGTCGAGGGTAACAGATAGTGTTAATATAAAAGGTTTACATCTGGCACGAAGGAAAAAGGAAGTTTCATAATCAGATTCCGAGAGTTCACATAACTTTTCGTAGTAAAGCTCATTTCAGCTTTGCTATTTGCAGCCGAAGTAATGTTAGTAAAGTGAAGTTAGTTGGTTGGTTGGCACATACTGTCGTTTCGCTATAATTAATGTAATTCCCTCGGAACTTCGTTTGCAATTGAGATGTCTCCTGTGTCAAATTCAAAATGAGACTCACTTGCTAAGTGATAAAATTTCGAGAATATGCTTTAAATATTTAGAGGAGTTTCAGTATCGTTATCTAGCATTCATTCCGTTTTTATTATATTAGTATTTATTCATGAAACAATACCATAAAAACAAAGCCTTTCATTCGCATAAATTATAGAGATCTAAATCATTATGCAGAAGTTATAGAGTATTGCCACCACGGTCGAGGGACTTGCGTGACTTTACGATCCGTTGGGGCCACAGTGGCTCAGGGCACCCAGACAGGGCAAGCCCACGGGAAGACGCCAACAAAGGGCCACACAGTGTCGTGGTGGATTTGGGCCGGATACTCTTCTATCCTCAGTGGTGCCATGGGAGTCTTAACTGCTACGCCCACGGCGGTGTTGTGGGGTGGTGCGGCTCACCAATAATGCCAATGGAGATGGATACCAGTAAGAGCGGAGGGGCACCCTGACGTGAGAGCCAGTGCTGCACCTTCACACCTGGCACCTGAAAGTATCTGGCACCCACACGTATCTCTTTGTGGGGTTCGGGAGCGTCTGGAATACCCATCAAAGCGTGGGCCCACTGAAAGAGTATTATCATAATGATTTCTGATGAAGACACATCAGGTAAATCACAACAACAAACAAGAACACAACATTCTAGTTTCAGTAGTGAGAGCAATCAGGTCTACGATTTTTCTCATTTAAAATAATAATAATAAACTTTCTTGTCTTCGTGTGGTGACGTATTTTGAACACAATGTGTCACCACCCCATTTCATCCTACTGGTGCCGTAAGTTGGCCAAAAATTGCAACTTAGTGAAACGCGTAACGCGTTCTACGTGACGTCGGTAATAGTCATCCAGAAAATCGATTTCACGCCGAATTTCCAAATGAATACAACGTTAACGCAATGTGTTGAAAAGTGGGATTCTCCGGGGATTTTCTCGTTGTTGTTAAATCCGCACACTTTATAGAAATCGCATTTTCTGTTGTTCGGCGCCTGTTAGCGCTTATTCCATTAAGTTGATTCCTTGTACACTACAAGGCGCGTTTATCTGATATTTTATTTTCTATTGTGAATAAAAATATCGGCAAAAATGTAATAACATTTTCGTTTATTGCGATTATGTTTACATCTCTCTGCGGCTTGGCTCTATATTGATAACTAGTGACCCGCCCCGGCTTCACACGGGTGCAATGATGAACCTCTAAATTTATCAGTGTTTCTCTCCAATAGTATGCATGTATTATATCTTACATACAACCTTTCTCTTGAATCACTCTATCTATTAAAAAAATCCGTTTCAAAATCCGTTGCGTAGTTTTAAAGATTTAAGCATACATATGGGCGGGAGGCAAATTATACAGAAGGCAAATTATACAGAAGTCCGAAGAGTATAATCGGCCCCTGTGTCTAGCTTTTGTGGACTATGAGAAAGCTTTTGACTCCGTCGAAGCCTGGGCTGTTCTTGAATCCCTTCAGCGATGCCAAGTGGACTATCGTTACATCCAAGTGTTGAGATGTCTGTACGATGAGGCCTCTATGTGTGTCCAAGTACAGGACCAGCGTACTAAACCCATCCAACTTTGCCGCGGAGTGAGACAGGGGGATGTAATATCCCCGAAACTGTTCGCAAGCGCTTTGGAGGATGTGTTTAAGACGCTGGACTGGAAAGATAAGGGCATTAACATAAATGGCCAGTACATCTCACACTTGAGATTTGCAGATGACATAGTCCTAATGGCGGAGTCGCTGGAGGAGCTACAACAGATGCTGACCAGCTTAGCATCAGCCTCGCGACGGGTGGGTCTCGGCATGAATTTGGATAAAACCAAAATCATGATGAATGACCACATTCATCCGAGACCTATCGTCGTAAATGGTCATCTTGTTGAAGCTGTTCCAGAATATATATACCTCGGGCAAATTTTGCAATTAGGTAGGAACAGCTTCGATAGGGAGGCCAAGAGGAGAATCCAGCTGGGATGGGCAGCATTTGGAAAACTTCGTCGAGTCTTCTCGTCGCCCATCCCGCAGAGCTTGAAAACGAAAGTTTTCGATCAGTGCGTCCTACCCGTCATGACCTACGGCGCCGAGACGTGGACACTCACGGTGAGACTAGTCCACCAGTTTAAAGTCGCTCAGCGTGCTATGGAGAGAGCTATGTTGGGAGTTTCTCTGAAAGATCCGTAACGAGATTATCCGACAGAGAACCAAAGTCACCGACATAGCTCAGCGAATTAGCAGACTGAAGTGGCAGTGGGCTGGTCATATCTGTAGAAGAACCGACAACCGCTGGGGTAGACGAGTTCTTGAGTGGAGACCGCGAATAGGCAAGCGTAGTGTAGGACGACCCTCTGCTAGATGGAGCGACGATCTGCGAAAGGCTGCGGGCAGCGGCTGGATGCGTCAAGCCGAGGACAGGGCGCTATGGCGCTCTTTAGGGGAGGCCTATGTCCAGCAGTGGACTAATGAGGGCTGATGATGATGATGATGATGGGCGGACAGCCGTCAGCGACTTTGTTTTATACTATGTAGTGATGATGATTCTATTGAGGCTATTAAGATTTTTTTGTCAAAAATTATCTCGAAGGGTGGTATAGTGACGGATTGAGAATACATAGTATCATCAATCCATTTTATATTTAGGGTGTCGTAACAGCGGACAAAGAGAATGATAAAGCTGAAAACCTTGCTGCTATTGTTAGATTACAGAGAAGGAAATCTTGATACTACTTTGCCAACTCGTCTGGCCAGCTTTTGCCATACTAACTTCCCTCTATTTAGTACGAGGATACCCGACTCAGCAATGGGTCATTTAAAGGCTTACTATTGATAATATATCTCTAAGACATTTGGACTCCATGAGCGTCTACGTTTTTAACGAATAAATAAAAAAAAATGTGATAGTTCTGCTTATCATATAATCTAACCTCTCCCATCACCATGATTGCAGCAAAATATTTGGAATGCCTTGAATTGACCCAAAGTACGTATGGTAGCTCGTTTCAATCAAAGTTCATTATTAATGGTTGAGAAAAACTAAGCTATGAACAACAGGGTAAGTTTTCAAATTTCGATGGTCACACTGTGTGAAATAATGTTGCAGGTTCTGCAATTCGCAATAAGATATTGTTGGATTTTTTATTATTACGTATATTAATCCAATCGCTTTGGAATGCGAATCATGTCACTGGATATGTAATAAAATGATCATGAATTATAACTCATTTCATAAACTACGTTTTCTCATTGTGCACGCACACGTATGCGTGTTGCCAGGGTTACCACACCAGTAAATCTTAAAAAAAAGAGGTTTTACGAAAATATCTTATTGACAGAAATATTATATATTATGTCATTAAATTACCTTTCTACATATGATAAGTAGAGTTAAGTTGTACAATAATAATAATAGCCTTTATTTAACAATCTTTCTTATAATATAAACAATTACAATAATCTTATTTAATTTATTGACACCGGTACGTCAAGATTGTCTTGCTGTCCAGCATAGGCCTCCCCTAGAATTCGCCATCGCATGCGGTTCTGCGCTTCTCTGTTCCAAGTATGTCCCGCTATTTTTTTAATATCGTCTTCCCATCTACGACGCTGTCTCCCTTTCTTTCTTTTGTACTGTCTCGGGCACCACTCTGTTATACAATAGTAGCTTATAAATTAAACTTATACATGCGAGTTGATTTGTGTAACATTGTATAGCATAAAAGTTTTAGACTGTTTTATCATCTTCAGCGAGCTACTGATAAAGTTATCAGTAGTTCGCTGGCAGCTTAATAACGAATAATCCTTATACAATGATACATGAGCGATACTTTGTTAGCATTTCTAAGTTATATATAAACACATTTATAAATAAGATGCCTATAGAATAACTATTCGCTCAAGATCGTGTAAAATTAATCAAAATACCGTTAAATGCGTCAGAGCGACATCTGGCAACCCTAAATATCAATGCGCCTGTGAAGATTCCCGCTGCGCGCGCGCCGACGTCACAGCAGGGGATCACGTTACTTACTGCAATTGGTCACGATTACAATTTTCACTGACCGAATAAACCCCAATTTAAAATAATATAGATTATTTTGTTCAATGTCTGTCAAAAGCAATAGCTGTCAAATGAAACGATAACGCAACGCGAGTTCGTTTCATCTGCTTACCGAATAACGACCTTTTGGTAATAACAACGGTAGACTTTGTCAAATAAATTGGTCGGTCTCGGGAAAGTACTTTGTAGGTCAGAATAGTTTATCAGGGTTCACCGTAATTTGTTACTCTTTATCCAAGGACA
This sequence comes from Clostera curtula, assembly GCA_905475355.2. Taxonomy (NCBI): domain Eukaryota; kingdom Metazoa; phylum Arthropoda; class Insecta; order Lepidoptera; family Notodontidae; genus Clostera; species Clostera curtula. The sequence continues at coordinate 8,959,965 of FR997797.1, read as the reverse complement.
ACATTGTTGACAGGATCTTTGGCGGCTGCGTCGGTTATGTAACAACAATTTATGGGAAACTAAAAATATCGAAAGATTTTTTTATGAGAAAAGTTAATTTACGCACACGATTTTAAGGAAAAAATCGACAGGGTTTAAGGACATAGCTCAAGCTGAGTTCCAAGGGTTTCGTTCTGAATGGGTTACTCCTGGGTACTGCATGGTTACTGCTAAAATTACTCCAGTGATGTTTGTCCGTGTGGTGTCAGATTTAGAGTACATATACATATATATATATGTCGTGGATAACGATATCGTTTTAAGTTTCTCAATTGATTGTTAACACAGTAGTGCGGCAAACGCGGTGACGTCAGTTGTTTTGCAATGGCGGCACGTGGACAGAGTCGTAATGGAAAGTGAGGTTGGCTCGATCAGTCAGTCGACGTTGGGACACGGACCGAGACACTTCTCCGTTGCGAACCTGTCGGTTTGTCTATCTAAGTGTGTTAACTGAACATTGTTATTTATACTGTGGTTAATATTGTGAATTATAAAGTCACAAGTAATAAACCTCGTACCAAGTCAAGATGATGAGGACTCTATCGCTCAGCCGTCGCTATCTCCGACATCAGAAGTGGTATGTAACTCAGTCAGCCCACGTGGAGAAAACAGTGTAGTGATAATGTGTGTACTTCTGTACGCGATGGTAATAACCGATAATGGCGATTCATTGTCACTATAAAGGAGACATTAAGCTACATGAAGATTGTTCTGAACTGAAGATCACAAGCGGCAGTCATAGTGCGGCGATTAACCAAGTGGGGATCACTTGCTTTCATTGTGATGGACAAGGACACTACGCGTCTAACTGCCCTGAGCGGAGCAGCAGGAAGGCGAGCAACAGTACTGTGGTCAGCCAGGTCAAAGAATAGTGAGTGGATCTGTAGTAAGCGCACCAGCTGCAATTTTACGTCACTCCGGTGAGCAGTTTCCATTTTATTACTCGGGTATATTGTATGGTATACGAATTTACGATAGTGTGATTTTGACCGGTGTAAGAAAATATTATTTGAGGTTCTTTTGCGTGTTTACCTGTTAATTACTTGCGATACGAAGTTTAGATTGCTGTGCTTGTTTAGCTTGACGGTTCATCGGTCTGGCGTCGTATTTTCGCCAGTTTATAGCAAAGTTTTCCAAGATTATGGAGCCATTGTATGCCTTGATTTGCATCGGTAAGGTAGCCTAAACGTGAGGCGATAGGACAGCAGATCCAGATTTCAAGCGATCGGGTTTTCGGTCGGCAACTGTGGAATGTCACAGCTGCGGTGGAATGGGTCACCGAGCATCAAATTGGCGGTGAAAGGCAAGGCAGCTAGTGCTGCCACTGCACACTTCAGCGTCAGGCTCTGCGGGGCCGCGGCCGCGGTCGGACTTAGTCTGTTTCAGGTGCGGCAGCGCCGGACATTTGGCAGCGAGATGTCCACGTGGCAACAACGTGGCAACAGCGGAGGAGCTGGCGCGGCGGTAGGCGCAGGCGGTTCGGAGCGGCGCCTGCTGCGGCGGCGAGTAACGAGAGGCATGTGGAAGCTTGCTATGTTAGCAATCCCAGCGGTGCGCTGATGAACGCTTGTGAGTCGTATCCATTTTATTCTGATTCTGGTGCAGAGTGCTCTCTCATCAAACATTGTGTTGCGCCGAAGCCAAGTGGAAAGAGTTATGAGCACCCTCAAAAATATGTTGACTGTTGTAGAAGTTAGTTCAAATATACAGTCAAGGGCGAGGTGGCTCTATGAACTATAAAGGGCGAGGTGGCCAAATATACAGTCAAGGGCGAGGTGGCTCTGTGAACTATAAAGGGCGAGGTGGCCAAATATACAGGGTTGATCACTATTGGTTCGAGCACATGGCTAAGTGCGTTCGTAAGTTTGTCTATGGTTGTATTACTTGTAAACTATCTCAATCGCAATCAGGTCGCCCACAAGCGGGACTTCATCCAATTCCTAAGATTAGTATCCCGTGGCATACTGTGCACGTTGACTTAACTGGCAAATTAAGTGGAAAAGCGATTGCAAGGAGTACGTCATAGTTTTAATTGATGCGGTCACAAAATTTGTTCCCTTGTATCATACCCTGAGAATAGATTTGGCTAGAACAATTAAATCCCTTAAATCAAGCGTCTTTAGTTGGAGCTCCAGTAAGTAATTGCAGATCTGGGACGATGCTTTGCCAACAAAGAATTCAAAGTTTTTTTGTCAGTTTCATTACGTTTGATAGCTACGGGTTCAAGTCGCGCTAATTGCCAAGTAGAAAGAACAATGAGCGCGTTAAAAAGTATGCTGACCGCGATAGAAGCGTCTGATAGGTCCCGGCATGAAGCGTTAGAAGACGTGCAATTAGTTTTGAATTCCTCTGTCCACCGTGTAATACAAGCGAGTCCACTCGAGTTTCTGATAGGACCTTTAGCTAGACCATTAAACCTATTAACTTTGAATGATTCCGGACCGGCAGTAGACATTAGTAAGAGAGCAAGCGGCCACATACATAGAAAATAGTGCCAGTTACGAAAAAGTAAAATTTGATAAAACTACAAGTTAAAGTGGTAAAGTTTGATGTTGGTAATTTAGTTTAAATTCAGAACGAAGAGAAACCAAACTAAATTAGACGCGAAATACAAGGGACCGTTAAAAATTGTGGAGTTACTTGATGGTGATCGTTATTTGCTGAAATCTTTGACCGGTAATAGAACATAAAAATACGCTCACGACTGTATAAGGAGATTCCACTAAGCAGTGTGCCCGTTGAGTTAAATTTGTCTGATGAAGATGGTGAGGAGGTTGCCTCCAACAGTAAAAAAGAACACATACCTTGGCTAGGTCGCACTACACGCACTAGTCTGTAGTCGTAACTGCAACTCTGGGAGTTGTACAGAGCGCGATGGGCAGCTAGTGGTGTGGCGGGGACCCGGGTCTCGAGAGAGACTATTTGTATGGTCCTGTGTACTGGGAGTCGTGAACTCTAGTTAAAGTGTTGGTCGTATCGCTTGGAGCGATGACGATATGGGTGACATGTGAATTGTCACTAGCTGCTGGGACAGCTGGGCCATGTGTTGTGTAATTATTACTTTAAACCTACTGTTTTAAAGTATCAGTATTGAGATTTAAAGATTATGGGCTTAGAGGAATCTTTCGTGTTAAAGTTGTTAAAATTATTTGTATGCTAACGTGATCTCTGTTAACTTGATTCTTAAGATACGATTACGGAACATTACCGTCAGGTTGGCCGAACGTGAAAATGTGCCTCAGTTGGTTATTTTGTTACAAGTACACACGAGGACGTGTGCTTCGTCAGGCTGGCCGTGTCGTGGATAACGATATCGTTTTAAGTTTCTCAATTGATTGTTAACACAGTAGTGCGGCAAACGCGGTGACGTCAGTTGTTTTGCAATGGCGGCACGTGGACAGAGTCGTAATGGAAAGTGAGGTTGGCTCGATCAGTCAGTCGACGTTGGGACACGGACCGAGACACTTCTCCGTTGCGAACCTGTCGGTTTGTCTATCTAAGTGTGTTAACTGAACATTGTTATTTATACTGTGGTTAATATTGTGAATTATAAAGTCACAAGTAATAAACCTCGTACCAAGTCAAGATGATGAGGACTCTATCGCTCAGCCGTCGCTATCTCCGACATATATATACATACATCTCCACTCCTCCTGTGGGTGTCGTAAGAGCCGATGAGACAATAAAAAGGCCTACAACCTACTCCTGTCCTTCTCTTGCAGCTGAGAAGGAAAGGAGTAGGCTTGACTCCGCAGTGGGTCATCTATGGGCTGAGTAGTAGTAGTAGATCTTTGGGCAGCTATAGTGAACTGAAGATATAACAGTTACCATGGTAACTCAATTAAAGGATGACTCACGCTAGACCGTGTCGGGTCCGAGCCGAGTGTCGGCCGTAGCACGGTCAACTAATATTTAGGTTAGATGTGCCGCCTTTGGATCAACGGGTCCCGGGTTCGATTCCGGGGTCGGGCAAGTGTCTTTGTCTAAGCCAGAGGCACTGGCTCGGAGTCTGGGTGTCATTTCTATCTATAACATGTATGTATTTACAAAAAAAAAATGTATATAAGTAGTTTATCATCCATCTCGTTACCATAACACAAGCATTAAGTTGCTTAGCTTGGGACGAGATGGCGTTGTGTGAAATGTCCAAGGATATTTATACCAAGCGGCAACCGAGTGACAACCGAGCAACAGACAACGCTCGGAAACAACAACAGTTACAACACTGATTTTTCTCGGACGAGTATACTGTATCACAGCGCAACGATGATTGCCCGGTCGAGGCCCGTCTTAGTAATTTCAGGCACGGAACCGGCTCGGACCCGACACGGTCTAGCGTGAGTCATCCTTAAATCTTGGTCTCACAACGTGCTCATTTATTAGTGTTATGTTAATCAACTACCACAACAACAACAACTAAGGTTGCGGGCAGCAGCTGGATGCGTCAAGCTGAAGACAGGCGCTATGGCGCTCTTTAGGCCTATGTCCAGCAGTGGACTAATGTGGGCTGATGATGATGATGAATCAACTACCTACTCTATAGCTTCTACATTTAATTACAGGGTAACAGACATAATATTGATTTAAGAGTTCCTAGTTGCAGAACTTGCAACTGAAATTGCCGCTAGCACACAGTTGGTCGATAGTCTCAAAATAGTTGGGTCAACGATGGCCAAAGTTAAATTGGTTCGTAGACGGGATGTAACAGAATTATGCTGTACACCTGCGCTTCTGATATAGACTATTACTGCAATCAGATTGCAAATTCTACCCTACTAAAGTATGCCTAGAGCGTGCCTTGGTAACACTATAACCACTTTAATGTCCATTAGGTTTCCTATCCTGGTATCTTTGAGGACTTCTGTAACGTTTTATTTACATAAACAATTAAACACTGCATATTGGCTGTTTATAATTGAGTATGAGAGGATTTTTTTAGAGGCTTTAAGTACGTGTGCACAGAACCAGGAATGTTATTTTCACTTCAGTAGCTCAAACATGTAGGTTTTGCTCACTGAAAACAGTGGACAAAATGCGATTTTGCCCACTGAGTGAGACAAAGTAACTTTTTAATTCTAATTCGAAACATTGACACTATCTCTTTCCCGCCAATAGAAAAGAGAGAGAGACAAAGACCAAGTGGCCAGTACCAACAGCTCCGATTTTTCTTCTTCTTCTTCATTTAGGTTTTGGCTTCCATCGTTATACCGATGATTTTGCCAATGACAAGTGTGTTGTGTTAGAAATTTCGTGTGATTATGAAAGTTAAATTAATTGGTTATAAGTTGCGTTAGAGTTATGAAGTTAAATGTTAGCAGGTAGCGCTATAGAAAACAATACAAAGCATTAAAGTACAGATTATAAATATTAAATTGATAGAGCAATATTATGGGAACTATATTTGATTAAATACAAACTAGACGTACTTTTAACAGTTCGATTGGATGAAAGGAGTTCGTTATGGGGTTAATTCGACCTCAAAGACAAACACGTTCGGAATTTCGTACTAACTAAAGAAATTTAGCAAAAATGATAATTATATATTTTATTGTAATTCATTGAATTATTAACTTATTGTTGTATTTAAACTAAAATAAATATTTACTGCTTAAAAAACTGATATTTAACTTAAAAATATTTAATTATAGTTTCAAAAATGTTACGTAATATATTTCATTTCCTATAGTGTTCTCGCTGCTGAAGTGAAAAGTTATGTGTGTTACACGAGAGCAAAATTTTTCGCATCTCGGTCCTTTGAATCCCTCGCAGCACTCAGGAATCAACTTTAGAATCACTCGCTACGCTCGTGATTCAATCATTGATTCCTTCGCTTACTCGGGATTCAATATCAGCACTCGCAGCAAAAAACGACTTTGCTCTCTTGTTGCACAAATAACTATTTTAATTCTAATTCGAAACATTGACACTCTGTCTCTTTCCCGCCAATAGAAAAGAGAGAGAGACAAAGCCCCAGCGGCCAGCACCAACAGCTCCGATTTTTCTTCTTCTTCATTTAGGTTTTGGCTTCCATCGTTATACCGATGATTTTGCAAATGACAAGTGTGTTGTGTTAGAAATTTCGTGTGATCATGAAAGTTAAATTAATTGGTTATAAGTTGCGTTAGAGTTAAGAAGTTAAATATTAGCAGGTAGCGCTATAGAAAACAATACAAAGCATTAAAGTACAGATTATGAATATTAAATTGATAGAGAAATATTATGGGAACTATAGATATTTGATTAAATACAAACTTTTAACAGTTCGATTAGATAAAAGGAGTTCGTTATGGGGCTACTCCAATTTTTAATTCGACCTCAAAGACAAACACATTCGGAATTTCGTACTAACTAAAGAAATTTAGCAAAAATGATAATTATATCTTTTATTGTAATTTATTGAATTTTTAACTTATTGTTGTATTTAAACGAAAATAAGTATTTACTGCTTAAAAACTGATATTTAACTTAAAAATATTTAATTATAGTTTCAAAAATGTTACGTAATATATTTCATTTCCTATAGTGTTCTCACTGCTGAAATGAAAAGTTATGTGTGTTACACGAGAGCAAAATTTTTCGCATCTCGTGCCTTTGAATTCCTCGGAGCACTCAGGAATCAACTTTAGAATCACTCGCTACGCTCGTGATTCAATCATTGATTCCTTCGCTTACTCGGGAATCAATATCAGCACTCGCAGCAAAAAACTACTTTGCTCTCTTGTTGCACAAATAACTATTCCCTTCTTCTCCATAAGCTTACAACTACAAAATGCCTATTTAAACAGGGTATAACAAAAACCTTATGGCCTTAATGAAAGCATCGATAGTACTACTGTTAAAGATATAGTGTGTAAAATTTCAGTCAAAAATAATCAATTTTTTTTTCTTAATGTTTTGGTCACCAACCGGAGACGAAAGTGTTTTAACTTGAGAAGTTACCAGAAAGAACTGATGAAACATAATTGAACAAATTACTAAACTTGTAGGATATTAATAACGATTGCTAGTTGGTTAGCTTTCTCTGTCACCTCTGTTTTCGAGTAAAATTTTGGTTCACAAAAACGTCGTTTGCTCCTGCATATTTCAACATACAAAATTATTTTTAAATACAGAACTACTTCTTGTACCTGGCTCTATGCCTTTACTTCGGATGGCTGCAGAGTTTCTGTAACACCCTTTATATCTATACGTCCTCATTACATGAAGCGAGACTGCAGTTGAATTTCTTCAAACTTCGAAACTTCACTACAAAGAGTAGTATAACCTGCGATATACACCTGATTTACAATACAATGCTCAACTTATCTCGGGAGCTTTATGGCAGCGTGAACCTTCAGAGCTGTGGAAGTATTTAAATATTTTCAATATCACCTATTTGTTATTTAACAAGCCGCACTGTTGACAAATGAGGGATGCCCACAGAAAGATCAAGGGGTGCGCTCCCTTTATTTGCATTTAGATGGGCGCGACAGGTTATTGTTGAATGTGGCGCGGGTAAGGGCTGTCACATGTGGAGCATTTTAATTTGGTTGGATTTCGTAATATGTAAAATATGAAAGCTAAATTCAAATTCTTTATTTGTGGGACATAAAGCTGGCTTAGTTTGTCAAGTAGGTTAAGGCAAAGAGCCACACGTTAGCTTCTAACGTGAGTTAATCAATTTTCCAAATTACATGTTTTAGCTTCTGCGATTTGCAATTTACGATCGTGACATGACGAATTTGTATTTTTTTCTTTTTTCTTTTACGTCTGTCTACGATTGTTGTATTTGTATTATTAAGAAACATTATTGAATTGGGTTTGGAACTTTGGAGAAGGCATTTTCAGTAAAATACTGTTCAGATATCTCTGTTTAATTTTATTCTTTTCATCGTCTCAGCTCATCATTGACCCACTGCTGAATTGGGCCACTTCTAATGGAGAGAAATTAGTCTACTGTGCCACGCTGGCCAGATGGGTTAGATTATCTGCTTTTTGCGTTTCTTTAGTCGTCTCTGACCGCACCCCAGGATAGAATGGGTTTTTTAACCCGTTACCATTGTTTCCGTCCGTATTAGTTTGTTTAACTCAAATATAGAACATGTTTCTGTCTCTTTGTGTCTGATTTTCAGGTACGTATTTTATTTACCTGATTATCTTACGCTAACGTAATAGGCGTTTAAAATGCGCCTTATTTAATCTACAGAATGTGGATTAAAGCGTTTCCTATGTATTTTAATAGAAACAGTAAAGAATTCGGATGTTAAATGAAGAAGAAGAACTTTTTTTCATATATTTTTGGAATCTCTGGTTATAGTATTGTACAGTTGACATCCCTAAATCAGTCTCGCCACCCTGTCGCCTTGTCGTCTGCAATCGTACTTTACCGCAACCTTCCCTATCGCTAATTACCAGCACTATTAAGTAGCTTAAGTAATTGGCTAGGGCTACCTGCATATAGCCACGTATCTCTGTTAAATTATATCTTTACAGAAATAATTTATTTTTAATTAGATACTAGCTGTACCCTGAGCGTTGCTACGCCACTAACTAAAATTAATTTGAAGGAAAGACCTTGTGGTGTGTTTATAGTTCCACAAGGTTTCTTAGGGATCCTGTGCTTACTTCTCTAGTTTCGTACTTTGTTATACCCTACAGCTAGCTAGCTGACCCGACAGACGTTGTCCTGCCTTAACTATGAATATTTCCATGTTTTTTCACCTTTTAAACCTTCCCTGGACTTTCACGAATATTTCAAGACCAAATTAGCCAAATCACTCCAGCCGTTCGCGAGTTTTAGCGAGACTAACGAACAGCAATTTATGTTTATATGAAGATAAAGTTGCTTATTTTTTCCTGAAAATTGCAGACGTCATCTACATCACTACTGCTATAAGACCTTTTCGTTATAGCTGTAGGGATTTTGTTAAACATTGTATAATTTTACTGTTTAGACTAATATAATAAAAGACTAATAATTATGTTCAGCGCTTAAACTATGAAATGTCAATAATGTTGTAACCGGTAGAGAGAACTTCCATACGCATCTATCAAACCAAACAACTGATGTAGCACATCATAACTAAACAGGTGCCCACGGTAAATCTCCGTCATCAAACACGAGATAAGCTTACCGTTAGAAACCGGTGACAAAGTATCTTTTAAAGCGTAGGTAGCCACTTTATATCTAGGTAAAGTGGGAAAACGTATATAAAGTTGGTACTTGTGGGTTCTTCGATATTGTACACAGTGTACTGTGGGTGTTTTGTCATACATTGATGATTGTAGCGTAATTTTGCATACATAGGCTTGGCCTAAATTTTTTATGGGATTATAATTGATTAATAAAAATTATGCAATTAAAGTATTTATTATAGACTCAAATTACTTAGTAAGCTGGCTTATCTGTCTAAGCTGGTAAGTGGCTTTATCTTAAGAAAAAAAAACGAAATTCTTATTATACCTGTGTAACGTTCATGGTTTATTTACACTCGGCCTATAGACGACCCACAGTTGAGTCAAACCTCCACGAGCTACACGGAGGGTTCCTGTGTCACGCTGGCCATATGGGTTGATACAGGGTATCGTGTATTTTTTAACGTGTTTACTGAAATGGAGAAAGAGATACTTCTACTGAGGGTCAGAGCAGCAGGCCCGGGACCGCCTGCCTCATCTCAACAGACTCTCGACGGGAAATGGCGCCGTAAGGCCTGGCGCCATATATGTATTATATTAAAGACCACGAGGGTAAAGTTCAGACTATCGGTAACTTTGGGTTTAATTAATACCGTATAAACAAACAAACACAATGTTATGTAGATACCCGTAAATTGATATGCATAAGGGATAATTTAATCTCAATTATTATAGCCGCAATCCAAGCTCCGATAAACCGTGTTTACGAATCATATTACAAATGGTAACCAAATTGAGTTTAAGAAATTATAACGGACTAGTTGTTTGTTACAAACTCCCAAAATACACCCCAAGTGCTATTAGACAACTATCCATGTTAAGGTGGATGCTCCAGGGTAGCCCGCGAAATTCAAATGTTCTTACGTTTTTTGCAATTTGCAGGAGAGTGCTAGGTTGTATGATGATGAACATTTGATTCGCGGCTGTAAGACGTATGTAGTTACAGAGTTATAATCATCAAACTCATCAATACAACCCTCAAAGCTCATGCACCTTGCAAGAATGACTTTGACGTTGAAAAAGTTTTTCTTGCACCTTTATGAGCTAGGAGGGTTGTATTGATGATTTTGATGATTATATTTCCATAACTACATACGTCTTACAGCCGCGAACAACATTTTAATCAACATACAACCTAGCGCTGACCTGCAAATTGCAAAAAACGTAAGAAAATTTGAATTTCGCGGGCTACCCTGGAGCATCCACCTTAATACATAAAGCTTTTAGACTACCAACTGTAGGTTTGCTTAAACATTGTGTATTAGCAAAACCTTAACAGAATGTACCGAAATATTTTGTATTTGATTGATTTCTTCTTTTCTTGTTCCTAAAAGACCCACTGCTGAATCGTTCTAAAGGGAAATTAGCCTACTGTGCCACGCTGGAAAGACAGGTTGGCATAGATTTGGTTTTTTAAATGTCACCCCTGCTGTAGGTTATACCTGTATGGCGGGGGCAGTTTCGTCGTCGTTTCAGCCCATAAATAAATAGTAAAAAAATAAATCTATCTATCAGCCACAGAAGTCCACTGCTGAACATAGGCCTCCCCCATAGATTTCCACAATGTGCGATCTCGTGAAGACCGCATCCACCGACTCCCAGCGACCTTTACAAGGTCGTCCGTCCACCTAGTTGGTGGTCTTCCCACGCTCCTCTTTCCCATACGTGGACGCCACTCCAAACCCGGGACCCCGTGATCCAAAGGCGGCACATCCAACCACTAGACCAACGATGCAAGTTTATCAAGTATTTCTTCTCTTCTACTCTTCTAGGTTACTTGGAGGTAGACCTCTTGCATTATTTTTGTTGGAAACATTGAGTGTTCTAAATCTGTTTCGAAACGGACAGGTGTTTGTGAGTCTTGTATTTTCATTGGTTAGGACGAATTTTACTAAATTTTTTACTCACTAAGCTTAGATGACAAGACGACAACACGCGTTTATAAAAACCAATTCATCCGCACGATTTTTAATAGGTTTTCTAAAAAGAAAAATAATTTCAAGAGCCTTTTCGTCTCATGGCGGTTACAAGAAATTAAAAAAAGAAAATGGCGACGTCGATGCATAGTTAGTGCGTTTTATTGACATGACAAATGTTTATATAATTTTTGCGTTAATTTTATTATAAGTAAGCAGTACGCGTCGTCTACCCTGGAGAAACAAGGGAACGTTTGTGAATCATCAATTTTGCAGACGGTGATTAGTTGAAGCGTCGCAATAAGCCGCCAAACGGTTGCTCTCGCTAATTGGTACTAATCCATTATGACAAAATGTTGGTTGAGGGGATCAACGGAAGAGTAAATATAAGTTACTGTGTTGCGTTTAGTTGACGTAATTGCTTTTCGTGTCGTATAAATAGATAGCATCATCGTTTCCTTGATAACAATAATTAATAGAGCGATCAAGTTTTTTTTATTTGAGCACATTGGTTTCGTCTCACATTCGACACTCATCTAGTAATGTTTTATTTATGGGTCAATAACTCAATAGATATTTTTATTTCATCTGAAATACAATTGTTTAACAATATTAGCATACCCTTTTGTCACTAAGTACTTGGCCTCAAATTTCCAATTGCTATGATATTTAATGGTAATTGGGTAGTTCAATATCTGTGTGGTGCCAGATTTAGAATACACAGTGTCACCTCACGATTCCAACCTGAGGGTGTCGTAAGAGCCGATGAAAGGAAATGACAAGGCCGAAAACCTAGGAGCAAGAGATGAGAAAACTTGTTACGAAACCCTGTGCCGACCCGTCTGGCGAGCGTGGCACAGTAGTGACAGTAGGCTAATGACCTTCCCTGTGATAGGAGCCTTCTCAGCAGTAGGCCATTTATGGCCTGAGTAGAAGTAGTGTAGTTCAAGTTATTTCGTATAATTAGTACTTACATGTATTACAAACCAATATAAGTATACATATATACACTAAAACTATCCATATACAGAATGTAACAAATACCTTGTGGTCATTCAAAGTGAGGGCATAGTAGCTACTAATTAAAGATGCAGTTCTGTGTTTAAAATAGTTTCCTATTTTGCGGGCAATCGATCTTATTAATACGCTTTTTCTTACATAGACTTTTGCTACAAAGATGAATCCCATTGAAAACCAACCAGCTACCATCCGTTATTATTATCTTACAAGCTCAGCAATGTGTATTCCACTGCGTTTCTTTTGTTATTTCTCAAGTTATGACACTCGAATCATCACTATCTGGTGACAAAAATGTTAAGGAATAAAAGTATTATTTTTAAACTGAAAACCTTGCTCGCGCTATGTTTATCAGTAGTTCTATAAATCATTTATATTTATGGCTATAGGGTCTTTGTCACGCCTTGTAATGGTCGTTTATTTTACAAGTTCACTGTGACATTCTTTTTACAAAAAACATCTAACACGAAACAAAACGCGTCCCAACATATAAGGTACGAACAATTCTATCAAGATAAATTTCCCTTGGGCCGTCGGAAAAACAAAGATTTGAGTTTTTATACAAGTGTACACGCTACTAAATTATTCAGTGGAGTGTAAATCATGTTGAAGTAGCACATTGTGTGATGCCTTCTATGGAAGCGTACTTGAGGCGAAGTGGTGCTCAAGAGGTTGACGTAGCCAGAATGTCTCTTCAAGTATCAGGGAAAGTACCACGATTCCTTGCAGTTGTGGTGATTAAAAATAAATAACAGTGACACGTTGTTGAGAAGCCTTCGGGACTTAGAATGAGAGGGAAAGGGGTAAAATGATGTGAATTGCAAACATTTGAAGTGAGAACGAACCGGCGTTTCATCGCGCGGAAATATTATGTATTGTATCTTTATCACTACATATTATAAAACAAAGTCGCTGTCGTTTGTCGGTCCCTATATATGCTTAAATCTTAAAAACTACGCAATGGATTTTGAAGCGGTTTTTTAATTAGAAAAAGTGATGTAAGAGGAAGGTTTTTATGTATAATACATCCATAATATAGTAGAGAAATACTGATACATTTAGAGGTTCATCATTGCACCCGTGCGAAGCCGGGGCGGGTCGCTAGTAATTTATCAAGTCCGTAAAGTATTCTATCTAATTACACAATTTCAGCGCAGAAATGTTACACTAATGAGTCGGGTTTCCTCCAAATCAGGGAGGGAAATTGACTTACGTTGCACCGTAGGCAAGGCATTTATAAGCAATTTACAGATTAGATTACTCGAAATTCTGTAAAGTTTCAAATCAACAGAAATGGCTTATGCCACAATTATAACTTAATATATTTGCAATTAAGAACGTACCCTTTTACAGAGTTCTTTAAAATAACGATTACTTTCGGTAATTGAATCAAGATGTTTGAGTTACTTAAGTCAAACCATAACTGTAAAATAACAGCCTCAACGTGCTTAATTGAGTAGAAAAACGTAATTATTTTAATATTTTAAAATAACAATATTGTGCTTCGCAGGTCGTGAAATTTTGTCAGCGACAGCTGGGTTACTGTTACCTAATTATTTTATATCTGTTATCCTCTCAGCTCAATTACAGTCGTGAAATTAAATATTGCTTATGAAATTAAGTAATTTTATATTTACCTGCTTGTGTCGATATATTACAAATGAAAAACACCCCTACGTACCTGCTAAACAGATACATTAATAAACGTTTAAAGAAACTAATTCTATTCACTAACATATGTGAAGCAAAAACTTTGTACCCTTTTTTACGCGGAAAATTAATTGCGTGGATGGAGTATGGAATTTATCACACTTACACTTTTTCCGTGCAGTGACGGAGCAAGAATACAAATCACTGCCCCTTCCTCCCTATGGGTGTCGTAAGAGGCGACTAATGGGAATACAGAGCTGGTAACTGCTCAACTGGTGGTAGGGTTTACCCGCCTGGTTTGTTACCACCGTATGCACGTCGAAAAACTCGTGAAGTGGCTGCTTGTCAGCCGCGTTTCGAGATCAGCCGGCATACTACCAGCGCTTGAGGCAGCGTTGCTACGACTGACTGAGCCGTTAGGGGTGTCTGCCAAACTAATGTATGGGGAGAATTGCGTTGATCCGCCGGCCAGGGAGACCCGAAGAAACGGCTGTTCCGCTGGCCGCCCGTGGCACAGTACAGGGGCCCAACCGTGCTTAACCAGCTCGCGTTGGCTGCCCTATCATGTCACGCATAATCCCGGGGTGGACGGTCGTGCCGGTTGGTGACCGGAAGGTGGGGTCCCGGCTGCCACTTCTGGGGGGGTTCGGGGGCCCTTCCGTCCGGCGGTTCAGCACTTCTTCTCTCCGTACAACCCTTCGGTGAAACACCTTTCACACACACTTACACTCATACACATACACACACACACACACCCTTATAATTTGTTTATTTCAGTCGTGGCAAAGTTTTCCTCACTTCACGCTTCTCTTCGTTTTTCTCTTATAACATGGCAGCACAAACAATGAATATTGGTCATTCAGCGGTGCACAGCCCCACCAAATCATCGCTTTTTAAGGTGGAGTTCTGCAACATTCGCGGACTCCACGCCAACCTCGTCGCCGTCCACCAACACCTTGAGACAGCACGGCCAGCAATGTTGTTTCTTACGGAGACTCAAATACTCCGCCCTGCCGATGCAAGCTACCTTGACTATCCTGGCTACGTACTAGAAGAGTCCTTCAAAGCCAAGGCCGGGGTATGCTTGTATGTCAGGGCGGGTTTCTGTTGTCGACGTCTCCGCTGCTTGGAAGACCCTTCCTTCTCTATCCTTGGGGTTCACGTGGACTTGGGTCTTCAGAGTCGAGTGTACGTTGGCCTCTATAGATCCCATAGCGGCGTTATGGAGACAACCCAACTTTTCAATCACCTTAGCCAAGTGGCAGATGCCGCGCAGGAGCAATTTCCGAACGCAGAATTGGTATTTTTAGGCGATTTCAACGCACACCATGATATGTGGCTGAAATCCCATAAAACAGACCATGCGGGTAAATCTGCTCATGCATTCGCTCTGACGCACGATCTGACGCAGCTGGTCGATAGGCCTACCAGAATCCCGGACATAGCCAGTCATGCGCCTTCTTTGCTGGACCTCCTACTAACAACACACCCGGCAGAATACCAGGTCGAGGTCCAGGCGCCCCTAGGTTCTTCCGATCACTGCCTAATATCCACCAAAGTCCCGTGGGCCAGCCCTCCACGACCAGTAGCAAGCACTCGTCGCATTTGGCACTATGGCTCTGCAGACTGGGATGGAATGCGTGACTACTTCGCTTCTGTCCCCTGGAAGCAACGCTGCTTCAGAGAGAGTGATCCGACATTATGCACCGCTGCCCTTACTGAGGAGATCAAGTTAGGTATGGAATACTACATTCCGTTCTCGGATATCATCAGTAAGGATAGACGTAACCTCTGGTTCAACCGCGAATGCGCTGATGCTGTTTCCACGAAACGGTTGGCCTATCGCGCTTGGATCAGAGGTCGTGCTAATGGCGACCCTGCTATAGACTCTCTGAAGGCAGCTTACAATAAAGCTTCCAAGTCCTGCAAAAAGGCCTACATTAGGGCGGATGCCCAGCGCATTGCGCGGATTGGCCAGGAATTGCTTTCGCACCCCACAGGTTCACGTAGCTTCTGGCGTTTGGCCAAAAACGTGCAGAGCAATTTCTGCCAACCTTCGCTACCACCTCTCAGGCGTCCAGACGGGTTACTGGCCCACAAGCCTCAGGAGAAGGCCGATCTCCTGGTGCAACTCTTTGCGGCTAACTCCCGAGTCGATGACTGTAATGCATCGCCACCAACGCTTCCTCACTGTGGCTTTTCAATGCCTGACCTAAAAATCAGGCAACGTGATGTACGCACTGCACTACAGTCACTTGATACACGGAAAGCTAGTGGGCCCGACGGAGTACCGCCTATAGTACTAAGGAGGTGCGCAGCTGAGTTGTCTCCTGTGCTCACGCGTCTTTTTCGGCTTTCCCTTAGCTTGGGAAGTGTCCCGGAATCTTGGAGGGAAGCCATTGTGCAGCCGATACCCAAAAAGGGAGATCGCGCCGACCCGGCCAACTACCGGCCAATAGCTATCACCTCAGTGATGTGCAAAACAATGGAACAAATAATAAATAATCAACTAATCCATTACCTAGAAGATCACCACGTAATAAACGATCGCCAATATGGCTTCAGGCCGAATCGGTCCACAGGTGATCTTCTAGCGTACATCACACATCTCTGGGGTGAGGCTATGGACAAGCGTGGCGAAACGCTAGCAATCAGCCTTGATATCGCCAAAGCTTTTGATAGCGTTTGGCACAAAAGCCTTCTTTCCAAGCTTCCGGCATATGGTCTGCCTGCTCAGCTCTGCACGTGGATTGCGAGCTTCCTCCACGGGCGTAGAATACGTGTTGTTTCGGATGGATGCTCATCGCAACTCCTACCAGTTAACGCTGGTGTACCTCAGGGTTCCGTGCTATCCCCCACCCTGTTTCTTCTGCATATCAATGACATGCTTCCATTAGGTAACATTCATTGCTATGCAGATGATAGTACAGTTCATGCGGGATACTTCGGACATCCGGGGGCAGGGCCAGTGGAGACTGCCGAAAAACGAGTCAATTTGGTGATTGAACTTAACCAGACGTTGAACCACATTGCAGAATGGGGATCTAACAACCTGGTTGAGTTCAATGGCAAAAAAAACTCAAACATGCGCGTTCTCCGCTAAAAAGTCACCATTTCTTCCTCTCCCGTCTCTTCTGGGCACGACACTTGCGTTGCAGAGTAACATCACCTTGCTTGGTATGGAAATCTGCTGCGACCTAAATCCTAAAAATTACATCGAGGCTGTGATCAAAACAGCCTCACGTAAACTCGGAGTCCTGAACAAGGTGCGGCGCTTTTTCTCGGCTGAGCAGCTGTACCTGTTGTATAAAACTCAGGTGCGGTCCTCCGCCGAGTATTGCTCACACCTCTGGGACGGCTCCGCTAAGTATCTACTTGAAGCTTTGGATCGGATGCAGCGTCGAGCAATTCGCATTATAGGTGATGAAAATGTAACCATGAATCTCGAGCCCTTAAAACTCCGTCGTAATATTGCTGCTCTGAGTGCATTCTACCGACTGTACCACGGGGAGTGCTCAGAAGAGCTTTTCTCCCTTATCCCTCCCTCCCCTTTCCTTTGCCGTAATACGCGTGCGGGCCTTCAGTGCCACCGTTACACCGTAGCCGCCATTCCATCGCGAACGAAGAAATTTAGCAACTCGTTCCTTTGTCGCACCCTAAAAGCATGGAACTCCCTCCCTGCGCACGTATTTCCACCTACCTACAATATGGGGTCTTTCAAACGAAGCGTGAAGAGGCATCTTGCGGGCCGGCAGGGTGGGGATGGCTAATGCTATACTTACAGTCTAGCACTAGGTATCCCCACTTCTGGACGGCATTTCCACTTAACATCAGGCGGAATGCAGTCATCTGCCTGCTCTTACATAAAAAAAAAAAAAAAAAAAAAAAAAATGTAGAGAAGGAGTGCAGAATGCTATTTTCTTTTTAAAATAAAACAAAATTTACAATAAATCAATAAAAAAACATTACAACCACTACCATGTATTTGACACACACACATACATACAATGTTTTGTTTAATGTTAAAGTCTGGGGTCAAATTGAGAATACAACTAGATTTATAGAAGTATAAATTGAATCAATTATGGCCGAATTCCCACCGCTGGGAGACTACTTGTTTAATTAAATATGATTATTTTATTGTAATTGTCTGATTTAGTTTGGTGGCAGTTACGGGGCAAATCATACCGTTGAAGAAATAGAAGAAGAATAAAAAAGGATGCGCCTTAAATAAAAATGGTTGATTTTGAAAACAGTTGGGATTGTACGAGACGAAACAAAGTTTAAATGCTTTTATTTTAATTTTTTATGTAAATTATAAGGTAATTAGGTAACATTTTCCACATTATCAATGAAATTACTACTACTACTCAGTCCATATATGACTCACTGCTTTGTGTCGGGCCTCCACCCATTACATGGAGGGTAATCGGTAACCAGACGGGTTGGTACATGTTTTCGGTTCAAGTTTTCCTTCTCTTGCTCCTAGGATTTCGGCCTTGTCATTTCCTTTTGTCGGCTCTTACGACACCCTCAAGATGGAATGGGTGACACTACTTATTCTTAATCCATCACCAAATGAATTGACTATCTAAGTGTAGTTTTAGTTTTACAAATACGATCAAGGATTATATCACTATCACTACATATTATAAATCAAAGTCGCTGTCGTCTGTCCGTCCCTATGTATGCTTATATCTTTTAAACTTCGCAACGGATTTTGAAGCGGATTTTTGTAATAGATAGAGTGACTCAAGGGGAAGGTTTATATGCATAATATTGTAGAGAAACATTGATTAATTCAAAGTTTCCTCATTGCGCCCGTGCGACGCCGGGGCGGGTCGCTACTCATAAAACAAAGTAATTTGTAAGTTGTGCGTCGCGTAATTTCGGTCGCAGAAATTCTGCCCAGCAGAAATTCTGTTGGGCTGCCGGACGGGCGCATTTTATTCAGTTGTCGACTTTCACGCAATCTTTATCTGACTGACGCTTTCCTTGGTCCCCTCGTGTAAGTCGGCTCACAACTCATTTTCCGTCGCCGTGTGGCACGAAGTAGACTTCGGTATTTAACCGAATGCAGCAGAAATTACGCGACCGAAATTACGCGACTGACAGCTCACAACATTACGCTCGTTTGGCCTCACCCTAATAAGTGAAAATGCTAATGGCATTTCTGTTCATGCTTCATGCGTAACACTAACAACTGAGCAATTTATTGGTCACAGATATTATTAGTATTACTGCCATGCTTGGTACAAATTCCTGAAGGTGTTCTATTTTAGACTGTGGTAAATTATCGTGTCGTTTCGTGAGTCAGGCAAAACATTTTCTGAGAATTTCCTTTCAGGATTACGTTCGCGAGTGCCAACGACGTGTCGCATTCCTCTTCTACAAGACGGCAGCCTACCTATAAGCGTGAATTTATATTTAAATAAGTTGATCAGAATATATTACTTATACCTATCTTGTGATAAATAACTATATATCTCTCTACTGACGACACGGTTGGCGCAGTGGTTGAGCGATCGACTGCTGCGCAGCATGTCGCGGGTTCGATCCCCGCACGAAAAAAATACAAGTATTTGTAGGTGTTTTCTATCTATAATATGTATGTATTTACAAAAAAAAATGTATATAAGTAGTTTATCATCCATCTCGTTACCATAACACAAGCATTAAGTTGCTTACCTTGGGACGAGATGGCGTTGTGTGAAATTTCCAAGGATATTTATCTCATAAACTGTCTCTAGTCTAAATTTCCTTCAATTCCACGATTTATTTTTTATTATTTGTCTTGATAACATCAACTAGCGACTGGGTTTAGTGCGTCTATATGAAAGCTTTAGCACTTTATGTGATACTGTTTTAATGTAGTATACTACTCAGCCCATATACGACCCACTGTTGAGTCGGGCCTCCTCCCTTCATATGGAGGGTATTTAGCCTACTGTGTCACGCTGGCCAGACGGGTTGGCACAGGGTTTCATATCAAGTTTCACTTCTCTGGATGGAAAGTCGTGGTGACACTATGTATTCTAAATCCGTTAATTAATATACCTTTTAAATTAAGCGTATATATTACGATTATATCTATACTAATATTATTATGAGGAAAGAAAGATTTATAAGTTTGTTATTTACTGATTTAAAAAAAATGATTACCAAACAAACGAAGCCGAGATAAGCATGGATTGGAAGAACGCGAGTGAAGTTGCGCGCAAAACTCAGTCTAATCTATATATGTACATAAAGTCAATTTTATGACTTAAACCATATAAATGAAAAAATCATACATATGAAAGTTATTTTTACCATCTATTTTTATTTTCTAATACATTGAAGCAAAATATTACTAAAGTACCTATATTTTTTTTCAATTTTGTGCTAAGTACATACGCACTTATACTTAGTTACTTAGTAGAAGCTTCTCATATCCTTCACCGTAAGCTTCTTACATATGTTTTGGGTACATCTTTGTGAGAGTGCAGGTTGTTAAGTAAAAGAATATATGATGCGATCCATCACCCGTCGTATCTCGGCAAATCAATACGCTTCGAGTACAAGATACATAAAAAGAAATACAATGTCGTATGTGGCAGGTCCCTTGTCGTTAAGCCACAAAACTTGGGCCATATTCACAATGGAACCACAGCAAAACATTGGTATATAAATCTCCAATGAAACGAACACTTTTTTATTGTCTATTTCGTGTTACGCGGGAAATCTTATATTATTTGTCAGAATAACTATAGTATTTTTTTTATTTTATTTTAAAGGCTTGGTTACTAAGCCTTCATGTCGCTTAATACTTATAGAATTAAAGACGCCCTGGAAATTTAAATCATGGTGATTCTACGTATTCTAAATGAGTTGCTAATTAAATCTTTGATTGAGCAAACCTAAAATTGTTCGTCAGAGAAACAGGCTATAGGTACATTAAAAAGGCAGATTGCTTAATAACTGGCTGCATAACTTAAGTTCATTAATTAACGCGTTCACTTAGAACGAACTGGCCAGGCCTGGAATGTGAAAATTCAATTAACTCATTTATTTCCCTCTAACACATTGTACGTCTCGCATATTCTTATAAAGATTCGACTAGTTTTGGTCTTTCGGTAGATTTGGTACGACTATTTCAAACGCTATCACGATATTTCTGTGCAGAGCATGGCAAAAAAGAACAAATTGCTACAAATTTTACAAGTCAAACCCTTTTTTTTACCTTGGAAATCCTCATGGAAATTCTCAGTCCCCTATGCTCCACGACCCTGCTGGCCTTGATGGGGAGCTCTGGACGCTCCCAACCTATCGCGGGGCATGTACGGGACATTGCACTTGCCCCCGTCAGGTGCCGGATGAAGTGGCGTCCAATCCACGCGGTTGCGGCGGCAGCCGTGGCCCGCCTGCCTGGCCACCCCTCCGCTGCTAGTGGCGGCAACCCTGGCCTCAACGCCTGGCTGCCCCTCTTCTGCAATCACCACGTGATGTGTCGCAGTAAGTTAAGGCTTCCGAGGCAACTTTGAGAACAGAAGAGTCCCCGGAGCCAAAAACCGTCACGCCTCTCTTCGTCTGGCCTCTCCCCGTGGGCCCGCCTGGCATGGGTGACCATAAGCCGGTATGGCGCCAACGCCTAAGCCGGTATCCTAAAGGCACGCAATTTGACAATCGTGCAGGTTATGCTTCGTCTTGCTCTGCTGGGTCATTTGTAGTATTTGACCGTGATTCCGAGAGTACGTATACCCGTCGAGCCCAGCTGATATTCTACAATCTATGGCTGTAGTTACATGTAGGTACCTACTCAGTAGCATGAAATCTGACAACTGGTCTAATCGAACAACTACCCGTCATCGCGGAGGGCAAACTGCAATCCTTCCGTGTACGGGTAGATAGCTAAATCTGTTGTCCAATGAAATTGGGTAAAGGCAAGACAGAAGGATATTTGAGTTCTGAAAAAATATATACCTATTTCTAGTTGAATGCAGTGTGAATACAGCCTTATAAGGGCTCGTTCTCGTGAATACCCATCGCAAGGCTTTCAATGCTATATTGATGATACTTAATGACGCTCGTTTCTAGCATCAAACTCGAAATGAATACTTGTCCCCTTTATTTTAAAAGACAGACTTTACGATTCGAAGAAAAAGCAGAGCGCTGAGTAAAATTAGAACGTCATTCATTCAATACCGTGGGGCCCAGATATGGAATGAATGAATGAGAGACATTTTAATGGTTTGGACCTGTTATATTGAAGTGCAGTCCTTGCCAATTTCTGGTGTCAGAAGCACGTGATAAGTCCCCAACGGACACTACAGTATTAGGTTAACTGTAGTACAGTATACCTGTTACAGTATACGGTGTTGATTTAGACTCTACTATTAATTAGTCCAGACAATGGCTTAAACACATGCAGTTTATACCATTGTCTAGACTATTATTGTAGTCTGAATATTTGTTATAATTTCATTTCTCAGAAGGTTTGATTGTCTTAATGGGTTAAGATAACTCCATCAATCTTCGTAAACGTATATTTTAAATCGCCTTATACGGTTTGCTCAACGAATTATTCATTAGTTTTGATGATTTGCCTCAATAAAAGACAATAACATTATTGTGCTTAATACATCAAAGTCACTTCCTTATTGTTACGAGCCAAAGCCAATGTTTTCCTATCGATGTAAAGGCACTATCGCGTTTAGTTACAGTTTTCCTTCCTGGTACTTCTTAAGGAGACGGTTTTACGCAATATGACGTCCGTACAGTTATTTTATGAGATGTATCTACCTGAATGAGAATCTTTGCTTTACGTATAAATAGTAATAAAGTACGTGATATAAAATACATTGACACTCAGATCAAGAGTAGGTGAAGTCCATAGACAAGGCATATATTCTTACCAACATTTGAATATTAAAAACTATTTAAAGGCGCGATACTATTTCACTCACTCAGACCAGTGGTGACGTCGAGTGGCATGTTATTATCTTCCTTATAACATCGATGAGTGCTAGTGACCCTTTGGACTACTAAGCGAGCATGCTCGACTTTAAAAGTTGGCTATTTTTCAAACTCAAGCTCAAAAGGAACTTTTTTACGTAAGGTACGGATGTACGTATTTTAAAAATACTACAGTTGTTGGCGACCCGCAGCCTTTTTAGTCTTTTGTATACTTTTTTATTATAATTTGAAATAGTGTTCTTTTTATATGCGATTTGCTTTGTTTTTCTGTTTTTAGTCAGTCTCTTGAAAAAGGGCGTAATATGTACACGCCAATACGTGCCATTAAAGTGTGTTAATATTGTGTCTCAACATGTTTGACTAACAAGCCCGCCGATTTTAGTTCTCGTCCTTTACAACAGTAATGCCCACTTTTCTCTGATCGGCATGTAATTTCAACTTGTAAAAAGAACTCACATGAATAAATTTGATTATTTAAACTTTAAATGTGGATCTAACTAAGAATAATGATTGTTCCAAGAGCAAATGATGTTGTTTTAGTTTTAATTGAAACTGAACTCGAGTCTGGCTTCAACGTACTTCTATTGTTTATAGTTTTAGTTTTGGTGATTCTCGCACACTAGAAAAATTCATTCATGTTTAGTAGGTTTACTATATTTGTAAAAATAAATCAATTAGGTACAACGACATACATCGAGTACTAGCCAGCTAACGTTCGACTTCTATCTATTGTTATGATGATTGCTTTGTCTGTGTCTGACATCAGCTCGAAACCACACGCCACGCCAAACATTTTCCAATCGAATGCTACATGCTACAGAAACGTCCATAGTATTTCACAATGTAACAGTATTACCGACTGTGGATGCTCTGAGTGAAATTGGAAAAGGCAAACAATTTATTTAGCAGTCCACCCTTGCCAGTCCGCTGGGGTAGACCATTATTTTTTATGCCGCCTTTCACCTCAATTTTTCAGACTTTATTGTCGTTTTATACAAATTTTAGGAGCTATTCGATTCGGTTTTACTTAACGAATATTTATTTTATGATGAGATCTAACCAAAATATGCCGCTCCTGCGAAAATGCGGCTCGCATTTATTTTTACGACTTATTGAAAACGTTGTATCTTTGTTTTTTCAGTAACGCGAAGTTGTCGGTTCGTTGTTTATGGTTGGAATAAAAAAAGTAATTTTCATGCCTTTGTATTTATTTTATATTCTGTGGGAATTGTCTCCAGTACAATCCAAAAAAACCCCTATAGTACAAAACATTTTAAATAATTTACTATGATAGATCTTTATGTATTTTTAATGGGAATACTAATTTATGAATAGAGTCCATCCGATTCACTGAAGCGTTCAATGAGAAAATAACAAAATTGAATATTAATGTTAAATATATTTGGAAAAACACACAATTTTTAAAATAAATGATTTAACTATTTTAAACATTTGAACATCGCAACAAATTAAAAATTCAGTTACCGATAAGTATATATATATATATAAAGGTACAAGAATGACTTTGAGCTTGAAAAAGTTTTTCTTGCACCTTTATGAGCTTGGAGGGTTGTATTGATGATTTTGGTGATTATAATTCTATAACTACATACGTCTTACAGCCGCGAATAACATTTTAATCAACATACATGCACTGACCTGCAAATTGCAAAAAACGTAAGAAAATTTGAATTTCGCGGGCTACCCTGGAACATTCACCCTAAAGCTAAACAACGATTTGTGTGTCTCAATTCGTGATTGGCGGAGAAGGGTCCCGTAAGCCACGCGATTGGTGGATGACATTCGTGAACTTGCTCAGTACGGCACACTAGTTGATTGAGATCACCTAATATATATTATGTACCTATACTTTTAATTATATTTAAAAACAATAAATGACATAGTGGGACTCTCTCTCATAATACTCAATTATATAGCGTCGAATTAAACAAATAAAAAATACGCAACAAAAAATCAACTTTAGCTTGATGTTTAACCAAATAAATTTATAAAGTCGTTGTAGTCTATTTGATAATTTGTTTACACGTGTATATGTCATACCGCGTTGTGCAACCCGGTTGCTATCAAGGGGAATCGTTAATATCTGTCGAGCATAAACCCACGGAAAACTCTTATCCCATCATTTGTCATTCTCGTTCACACCATAAGCGAAATTTCCTAGACAACTGACCTCATAACTATGTCCAATGTTTTCTTTACAACTAAGCTTTCTGCTTTATCAATAAAGGTCTATATTTTAATCAATCTTGTAAAGTAAGTGTAGGATAATGGATCTAATGGTCTAACTAAAGGATCTTCTATTTTTTTCTTTTTTTGTTGAATATCCTCCTGGATTCCCGGCCGTTGGGGACGGGCTACGTGGGACTCCGGGGCGCGTGGAGATGGTAAATTGCACCCCGACCTACCCACTAAACCCGACGGCGATCCTCGCCTGCCCGAGTCCAACGCCACGGGATTCACTTGTCCCTATGAGTATGTCCCTATGGGGGAGTATAAATCTCTACAGTGACCAGTCTACTACTACTATTGAGCCTATAAATGCCGAGCCGATTCAAATTTTCGCTCTCCAGCGGCAAGATTTTCAGCCTTGTCATTTCCTTTTGTCAGGTCTTACGACATCATCAGTATGGAATAGAGACCGCCCCATTCCATCCCCGAGCCACTGTCGCCGGACACTATGAATTCTTAATCCACCACACGGGCAGTCCAGTCCAGAGAAGACTAGTCTTCTAACTCAATTTATATTTTTCGATCAGATGATAGTGACTTGAGGTCCGCTTCAAAAATAGTATATCAATCTCAGATCGCCAGAACATTCCTTCCCTGACGACTGACCCAAAATGAAGCACTGACTTCCAGACCTTGAGTAATCCATCCATTTAGTAGGAGCCACGCGCAGTTGCGATTTCTCATACATAGTCGCCATTCACGCTAGGCGCCAGGCACCTTTCATAGCACAAAATTGAAATAGAAGTCAATTCAATTATCTTTTCCAATGAAGTTATTTTCACCATTTGTTACGATCATGTTTATAATTAAATTTTATTTTAAGGCTTACTTTGAACATTTGGTCTCTGTGTTTTAATGGAAGTTACCCCGATTCTGTTTGTTTAGGATTCCTATTTAACTCACAAAAGCAACCGAATGTTTGGATTAATACATTTAAAGTAGGTAAAAAGTACTAGCATATGTATTACCATATAAATGGTGCGTTTATTTTTCATGTATGTTTTAACAAGTTACGTCTGCAAGTAAGACGTAAAACAAACAAAAATACTGTTTTATACTGAATAGCATTAAGCGTGTGCTATTGGTACAGCGAAGTGACTGTACTTTCATTAGTTTAATTAATCGTTTGAAGTTCTATCTCGACAAGAGAATCAAAGCTTTGAATTTTAATATTTTGAAAGAAAAAGATAATTATGCTACTTCATTCCTATTTCGTAGTAGCTCTTCATAATTTAGTTCAATTTTATAAACGCAAGAGAAGGAAATCTTGATACGAAACCCTATGTCAAGCCAACCCGTCTGGACAGCGTGGCACAGTAGGCTAAATACCCTCCTTATAATGGGAGGAGGCCTGACTCAACAGTGGGTCATTTATGGGCTGAGTATTAGTGGTATGTTGATTAAAAAAAACATTTGTAGCTTTTTATTGTCAGGTGTTTTACTACAGATATGACCAGTAAACATTATGTAGATACATACTAATAGGATCTTTTTGTTAATAAATACCCAGATGATACGGCTAGCGGCAAGATTATGTCGAAATATCCATAAATATAAAATATCTTATATTCAAATATCAAAGATGCTAATCTCTGAGCAATTTACATAATTAATATAATAATAGTGCTGGTAGGCCTCCCACACGGTGGACCGACGACCTGGTTAAGGTCGCCGGAAAGCAGTGGATGCGGGCGGCCCAGGACCGGCCTTTGTGGAGATCCTTGGGGGAGGCCTATGTCCAGCAGTGGACGTCTTTTGGCTGAAATGATGATGATGATGATGATATAATCTCTTAAAATGTTCAGTTTAACATTGATTTGATTACTTACTTAGCGCATGTACTCGTATGTATTATTATTACCTTGATTCATTCTCGACAACTTCTTATGATTTTATCATAATTGTCATTGATTGGCGAAAGATGACTGTACTACTTCTATTTCTTCATGTTTATGAAGTTTAGAAGAAGAAGAAGAAATTAGAATATAATTTAACTAGTGGCCCGCCCCGGCTTCGCCCGTGCAAAGCGGGGGTAGGTTATACATATAAACCTTCGACTTGAATCACTCTATCTATTAAAAAACCGCTTCAAAATCCGTTGCGTAGTTTTAAAGATTTATGCATACATAGGGACGGACAGAAGAATTTATACTATGTAGTGATAGAAAACCCTGTGCCAAGCCGTCTAGGCAGTGCGGCACAGTAGGCTAATTATGCGCCATCTAATTGGAGCCTGACTCAGCAGTGGGTCATTTATGGGCTGAGTGGAAATAGCAGTATTATAAATAACTAGCTTTTGGGCGCGGCTTCGCTCGCGTGGACTTCGAACCCGTGCTTATCTCTATGCATTTTTTTTATGAATATAAAAGTGGTTATTGTGACTAAACTATCATAGTTAGATATGTGCTCTCGCGGACTTTAATAAGATCCGAGATTTTAGATAGATTCCTAGATTTTTAGATTTCCTAGATTTTAATAAGACCTACAAACTCGTAGTACTTCATTTTGTTCTATTGTCAATAGTTTTTGCAGCGCACGCATAAATAGGTTTTCGATTTTACACCTTGGGTTACAAAATCGCAATTTTCATACGGATCCCTAATTCTTTTGAAAATAAAATATAGCCTATAACCTTCCTCGATAAATGGACTATCTAACACTGAAAGATTTTTTTAAATCGGACCAGTAGTTCCTGAGATTAGCGCGTTCAAACAAACAAACAAACAAACTCTGCAGCTTTATTATATTAGTATAGATTAGAAGAAGGTTTAGTGGAAATTTTACCTACATTTAACTAATATAATATATTTTTAACCCCCGACGCAAAAAGAGGGGTGTTATAAGTTTGACGTGTCTGTCTGTCTGTGGCTTCGTAGCTCGCGAACGGATGAAGCAATTTCAATATAGTTTAGTTTAGTATCAGTTTATTTTCAATTAGTGGGGAAGAATAACCGAATGTCTGCAAATATAATCGAGTGGGGTCTCAAATGAAAGCGCATCACGTGCAATTTAACAAAATCTACATTATAATAGGTAAGTGTGTTCCTATAAAAAGTATAAAATAAACATTAAATTTAAAATTAAAAAAAAACCCCGACACAATGTCCTTTAAAAAGTAAAAAATAAAAATAAATACTTCGCGTTGGGGGACCAGGGGTCAGGTAATAAATAAGTGGGAGTTTTTTACTTTTTAAGGACCTTGTCTCGGGTTTTTTTTTTAAATTTTAAATTTATTTTTTTATTCTCAGTAATTGTATTAGAAGTCACAACTTATCGCAATAAGTAAATGTTAAAAAGCCATGTTATCGTATTGACAAATATGCAATGTTAATTCAGCAGTCTGACACTCGGCCATTTAAGCTCGTGGGCATCGGTTATCGGCCATTTGTTTGTATCGTGAATACTGTGCCCGGCAACGAACCGCGAACCATTTTGATACGTTTTCCGTTAAATTATTGTTGTAATTTTTAACAGAAATATTAGTCAAATACTTACATTACAACATTATTTGGTAGCTCACTACAGTCATAATATTTTTGCATAATGTTTTGCTTCGTTTTGGTTGTGAGTTAAAGACATACAAGTACAAGAATAGAAATGAGGAGTATTAATGTGTTATTGTTTAATCGATTAATTAATCGGAAAGCCAATCGCTATTTTAATCCTGTACAAAAGTTTATTGATATTAATTAAGGACTTTAAAATAGTCAATATGTCTGAAACTACTCTGGCTAAACTAAATTACGTAGTATTGTAATACGTACGTATTTATAATGTAACAACAGGTTATAATACGATATTAATACTTTATTATTGCCTTAAATGAGCCCAAAATTTGCATGATCTTACTCCAAAATTTGCGTAGGGAGATCGATATGTCCAACCAGACATGAACATGCCGTAAAATCTCTCAATTCAGTAGCTATTTAGTGCAGCATGGTAAAATGTTCGAAACTCCCGAACATTTTCCTGCATTGTTATCGAATAATTGACTGGAAATTAAACCACTGTGGATGAGCAGCTGTAATGCTTCAGATAGTGAGCTCAAATATGCAATGAGATTTATTGCATATTTGATGATATTGGAAATAACTGATGAAGAAACAATTTTCGATCTTCAACCATATTTGATAACTGATGAAGTCTGATTTCGCATTTCACCTGAGGGTTATACCTCAGAAGGTTAACCCTTCTGAGGTATAACCCTCTTTTATTGTATGTCGTCGTCATATCCCATAAATTTTTATTTCTTGCAGCTAGGTTTTCGACCTTGCGACATTTCCTTTTGTCGGCACTTACGACACCCTCAGGGTGTCGTAAGTGGGGCGGTGACACTATGTAGTCTAAATCCGTCACCACGCGGATTTAAGAAGGACTAATTAAATCAGTATGTTACTTTTTCAGAAATATCTAAGTAGTACGCCTAAACGTGTTAGTTATCTTATTTGTGGTCTGCAGTGGTGCCTTGTTGTTGTTGTGATAAAGCAGTTGAAAAGATGGAACAAAGCAGTATTTTGGTCATTGCTATTTCCGAATATAAGTATGAGTACGTAGATTATTCCGTAACGCGTTTCCTTGGCAATTTTAATGTAAAAGAATGTATGATAGCGTAGATAAAAAGAAAATATTAAGGTACGGTCGGCCCGTATGGGTCCGTGTTTTCCTATCCTGCGACCGAAGCACTTCTAACAAAAATGCGGGCTGAATATTTTTATAAAAATGACTTTTGCACCTTTCGCTGTAAAGGGATTTTGCGGAATTTGACATACTTCAATGTTACGTGTTTCAGGGAAAGTTAATTTATTACTAATTAGCGACCCGCCCCGGGTGCAATGATATACCTCTTAATTTATCAGTGTTTCCCTGTAATTGATGTATTATACATATAAACCTTCCTCTTGAATTACTCTATCTATTAAAAAAACGATTCAAAATCGGTGGACCAGTTTTAAAGATTTATGCATACATAGGGACGGACAGACGACAGCGACTTTGTTTTATACTATGTAGTGATGATGATGATAATGAAGTGCTACAGTCCAGATTTTTATATTAGTATTTTTTTAATTAGTAAGTCTATACAATGAAAATACCAAACTAAGGTACCACGTACCAGTCAAATCTAATAGTATTTTTTTTACGAAGACTGCTTTTATTTAGAAATGGCCAGATTGATCAAGACGACAGCCCAAAGGTTATTGCTATTTATATGTAAGGATTTAGTTTGGTACGACGCTTATTACACCCCTAATAATCCCTCACCGCCCACAGAAGGGTCAGATTGGAAAATACGATATCAACCTTCAAAGGTTTGTTTTTATACGAAAAGTTTCCACGAGAAATGTAAGCAAATCGAGTAAAGATGTTGGTATAATTATAAAATCGATCGTTTCTCTTGATAGCTATTAAAAACTTAAGAAAGCTATCGCTTAGATTTCGATTAAGCAGCGATATTTCTTTGAACCCTTCATTGAATTACTTAACTATCCTCGGGTTCAGACCTAGGTTCAGACAATTTCTAATACGAGCCAAATTGCTTTATTTAATAAATAGTTGTAAGCCTGAAGTTGCAGAATTATTTACGTGTGAAGTTCAAAGAATTTCGAACCTCTATATTCTCAAGTATAATCACGTGCTTGTTCTTGTAAGACCGTGGTTTCTTTTTTCTTTAAAGACCTCACTTCAGTACATTACTCTTAAAATGCCATAAGAGGTCGCACGTAACATTCGAACAATTTCCTCTATGTGTTGAAACTTGAAAGCTCTGAATATTTCTTTGTTCCAAGACAGTCACGTGCTAAAGCTTTTTATTACCTCCCTCCCTGAGAAGGGAGGTGCAGCATGTTTGCGGAATAGCTCCTGTTTCCTTGCAAATAAAGCGATAGCATCCGAGCGCACAAATTCAATAGAAGGAGATTAATAGCATAATACTACTCCTGCATTGTGTTCACTGATAAATTTGCTTTCAAAGCGCTTGCCGTAATGTGTATCGTTTTCATGACCACACCTACCATTCGATAACTGAATAAATCTATAAATATATTTGGCATAAATATGTTCATAATCTACTTAAAATACAACGTTGTCCGATTACGTATAACTGCAATGAATTAATAACAAAGTACTCTTTAAGTTCAGCTTTACATAATGACTGATTTAGAAATGTCGTGATCGTCGTTGTCATTGTTTCATAAATGACCCACTACTAAGTCAGGCCTTCTCTAAATTCATTGAGAGTAATTAGCCTACTGCCGACGCTGGCAAGACGGGCTGGCACAGGGTTTGTATCAAGTTTCCTTCTCTTGTGGCTAGGTGATCTGCCATTTCCTTTAGTCGCTTTTACGACACCCTCAGGCATGGGTTGGTGACCTTTTGTATTCTAAATCCGTCACCACACGAACAATGTATAAAAATGTAATAAACCACAAAACTGTAGTCAAATAAAAACAAAGCCCAGATGGGATAACTCAATTATAAACGTAATAAGATATTTTATAACGGACCAACCGCTGAGAATCATAAATAAGCTGCGCCGTACTCATAGATAATGAATTCTGTGAAGGACTGTCGTGGCCCAATCGAATACAGACGTGACACCAATCTTGTCCTAAGAACTGGAGACACGCATAACACGGAATATCCTCTAATTTGCTTTTAAAATACGCAAGTAACATTATCCGCTATATAAATTTAGTCCATAATTTTAGTTAGAGTAAACTTAAATATAATAATTAGCTTGTATTAATATGGCGACACATATCTACACTATAAAATTTTATTTAACTACTGTTACATCATTTCCCTCCAATCAATCATGATCACCAATCATTTTTAGCCAAAAAAAAACACTTGTGTACTTTTTACATTAAGTCCTTAAAATAATGTTTAACACTTTTAATAACAATAAAAAATGCCATACAGTACAATTCATACTTAATACGTCCCGTTTGGAGATACATCTCAATTTCAATTTGCCGGCTCATTATATGTTTAAAGACCATTATCAAGTTAAGCAAATCGACGTGTTTGTAAACATAAAGTCGTCGATGTCTAAGCGCAGAAAACCGCTCCTCTTGGCACCATGCCAATGTTTTGCTCTAACGCCCTTTTATCTCTCGACAAAATACCAAAAATAAAAACATTTACTTAAAATTTCACACGTGTTATGCATTCCCAAATCGATGACAAATGTTTTATTGCATTCTAAATTCGTTTTCTCTTTTCAGGGACGGTGCTCGCGGTTGAAGTTCACTTCGAGAACAAAGACAGTGGGTTTTTCCTTAAACACACGGCCAGATGGAGTGGTTCAGGACCGCCGCCGGAGCCTTTGGGAACAGCCATGCCAGGAGCATTACTATCTTTGGACAGGTTCACTGTCTTACAAGGATCCGCTCCAGCATCTGTGCGAGCAACATATGGACCATTTTCAACAAAGCAGACAGTGCCAGCACGGTACGCAGTACCAGACCCTTTAGAACCTCCAAAGAGAAATGCTTCGTTGACGGAATTACAAGATGCGACAGCACATAGACTTGACGTATCAGCGCACTTAGTATTCCGAGAGCTACCCAGAGACGCGCCTGTGCTTCGAGTTCTATTCCATACAGGTGGCGAAGGAGGAGCACGGCGAGCAGCTGCCAGACCTAGAAGAGTTTGTATTACACTGCACGCAAGTTACGGTTCTAGAACGTTAACAGCTACTTGTGGGCCTGAAGGCGAAGAAGGTGCCTGTTTGGCTGAACTCACTGTGCCTGCAGCATGGTGGCCTGCGGAGGGAAAAGGCAAAAGACCGCCTAGGACGCTCAGACTGGCATACAGTGCTGCAGAAGCGGGAAGTGGAGAGTCAGGTGAAAGCGCATGTGGGCGTGTATCAGTCCAACCCGCGTGGCCGTTGGGCTCTGTGACTTTGGCAGGAGCTCGCGCTGGGTATCGAGAGGCAAGGGCCGGAGATTCCGCTTTGCTATTACCTCGAGCACCATTATACCCGCATTCTCGTCTGCACCTTCCATTCGTCGTTCGACGTGATACCAGCTACACGATTTCACATGTTGTCATCAGGTAAGCATAAGACTTGATTAATTAAATATTTATAGGTCAAGTTAACGTATTCTCACAACTGAATGTTTCACACAATTCTCTTCTCTTGTAAATGCAAATTTATTTCCGTGTTAATGTGAATATTTATTCATTACCACCCAAGTAGTGACTAAAGCTGAGAACAGGCTTACGGAATCTTTGTGATCCCTTTTCATTGTTACCTATGTGCATGTACTAACTTTATTTCTAGTCACCGTGAAATTATTTGTTTTCTTGTGACTAAATCTTACTAAATTTATAAACGTGAAAGTTTGTAAGTATGGATGGATGGATGGATGTTTGTTACTCTTTCACGTAAAAACTACCGAATGGATTTTAATGAAACTTTACAATAATATAGCTTATACATCAGAATAACACATAGGGTACAAGTTATAAAGATATTATGTGAATTACAACAATATAAACAAGTCGAATTCAAAATTTCATATTGTCAAATTTTCGACCTTAAACTATAGACAACATAACGTTTCGCTGTCAGTTGCGTTTTGTTAAAGTAGGTTTTATACGGACGGGATAAAAATCTCAGGTATCCTATGTCCAACTTTCTTTTTGTTTTAAATATATATAATGCGGAACAAAGTTCGCCGGGTCAGCTAGTATGAGTTAAAACAATTCTATCAATATTTCAATGTAGTAAGCAATTATTTATCATCGATATCAGCTTAAACTCAGAGCATAGCGTAAAGGTCTTACGCACTTATTTCTGTATAACACTTAGCATGTAAATTGCCTTTAAGGACTATATTTTCATATATTCCAGTTGTACGGTAGTGTAGTCCGAGCTTATAGGTGTACTTTAAATATCACAACGGTACAAAATCCATCAATGCATGAGCCGCTTCGTCTTGCGATGAGGCAACGGGCGCATCTCAGTTATGTCAGATGGACGTACCTACCTATAGTCATTCAATATTCCGCCCAACGAGACTGGTTTATTGCTTGTCAACCAACGTCTTCTATTTTGCGTAGGAGGTAACGCACTTCAAATGACTCTTACGGACATAACTTAGTACGTCTTTACAATACTTCAAAATGTAAAATCGACGTAGAGTAATGAATGACTCCTGAGTTAGTTGGCAAGTTTTGACAGCTTACAGTGAGAATAAATAGCTGTGCCAACAATGTTTTATGAGTCTAGTTTCATTCAAATAAATTACTTACTCCTACCTTAGCACGTTCAAATAAAATTATATTCCAACCGACTTAAAAAACAATTTTAATATCTATATGGAGGAAGCACAACTCCGTATCTATTAATTGGTAAAAAAATGATTGATCTGATTGTTCACTAGTGTGGCTGAAAAAATATTACATGTAACAAATATTGTAAATTTGTACGTTGTCCATAAAATATGTTTGTTTATACAATTTGTAAGATATTTTTTAGAAACTAATAGTTAATCGGTGATTTTTTTTTTGTTAAAAACATATTTACTTTTTACTACTCTCTCCTCAACTGTAGTCAACTCATTTACTGAATTTTGCATCTTTTAGAATGTTTTAAGGTAATTTTATTAAACATTAACAATCCGCGTAGTCAACCACATAAAAAAGTAATCTAATGTGTTTCAAATTTGAGAGCGTAATGTTTACCCGCCCTACAATTGTGGTATTTCTATATATTATGAATCAAAGTAGCTGTTGTCTGTCCGTCCCTATGTATGGTTAAATCTTCAAAACTACGCAACTGATTTTGAAGCAGATTTTTTCAATAGATAGAGTGATTCCAGAGGAAGGTTTTTAAGTAAGTATAATACATCCATAATATTGCAGAGAAACACTGATAAATTTAGATGCTCATCATTGCACCCGTGCGAAGACGGGGCGGGTCGCTAGTTATGAAATATTATAAGCTAAGGACGATTTGATTTTGTCGACTAGGTGTAGACATAATTACTAACATATTTTTAAATAGTATTTATAATTTAATTGTCTCGTAAACACACAAATCACGTGTTGTGGCACTACTAAGCAGCACGGGCTTTCTGTAAACAAGACCAATAATTTGAAAAAAAAAAACAACTACAGAGTTTCTTGCCGGCTCTTCTCTTGAAAGCAGCAGCAAGGAATTGGGAGAATGAGATGGATGGATTGTAAGAATGAGGAATTGTGTGTTTGAAAGGTGTGAATGTAGAAATGACGACTGATAGGTGTGTATGAAGACTGCTACGTAGCGTAGATCCGTAAGATGATATTGGTAATTTACAAAAATAGAAATTATAAGAGTTTTGTTAAAAAACCTACGTAAATAAAGTTCCTTATGAGTTTGAGTTTAAACAATTGGACTAAAACTGACTAGAAAAATATTTTATGTGTATTATACAGTCCATTTATATATTTTTTAAAGAACAATACTGTAATTCCAGTTATTTATAGCGCGCAAAATCAAATCGCATCTAATTAAAGGATACCGTATTTTCCGTTTTATGGAAATATTTTCTTGCAATACATTTTCTACTAAGTGAAACTTGCTTGCAATGGCTTAACTTAACACCACTTAGCACCGTAAATGTTATTTACATCTGCTACACTTATTAAGTACCTACATATTTAACTCTTGAGAAAACCGCAAATGTTGAAATACGACGTAATAGGGCAAGAAACTCTAAATAGTGGTGCATTTTGTCGAATAACTTCCCGAGTAATGCTCTTTAGAGAGTGTTGATCTAATACTCTACATATAGTCGGAACGTGAGAAGATTTATTTTACCGCTTGGTATGCTTGAATGCATTTGCAGACACATATACTGAAGAGAAAAATACTCTAGCTAGGATATATCTTCTACAATTTAGTGTAACGCAATTTGGAATAAGTTGAAGAAGAAGAAGGAAGAAGAAGTTGAAGATGGATCACGGGACCTTGGTTTGATTCCGGGGTCGAGCATTGCTCCAGGTGTATTTCTGTTCATGAGATTAATTTTAGAACAGTAAAACGTCTTTAAAAACATGGTGGAGATTTCTATATCAGCTGACTGAATTCGAAATTTAAAATTCTTGCTTTTGGCTAGCACAATAATACTAAAACTACGTATCTGGCGTAGTGCTGGTAGGCCGCCTGTACGGATATCTGCCAACCTGATTGGGATCGCGCAATGGACGCAGACTGGTCAAGAAAGGAAGCTCCTGTGGTACCTATCCTTGGGGAAAGTCTGTACAGCAATCCTGTCCAAATCTTGGTTTAAATGAGGATGGTGTTATAAAATTGTTTGCCTTACTCTATAAATACAGATTTAAACAGCTATGGATATAATTTTAGTTACTGTTACTAATTTACTTGGCAAATTCAGATTCATAATGTAGTTGTAACTTTAACACCTGAGTTACGGCTTCGGAACTCAGTTCCTCTAGGCGCCCCCAGCACTGCAACTAAATGGAAATTTATGTCTCCTTCGCTTCGGCTATTATAATAAATTTTACTATTCCAACAATGCGCGAGCGATTCAGCCAGGATATATTTTGAAAATGAGGAAAATACGTGCCTAAATTGGATTTTTTTGGAGTTGGAAACGGAATGTTTGCAATGAATGTTTGCGATTGTGCCGTTAGATGAATCAGTTGGATTTACTCTATCCGTATAATTGAAGAAAGCTTGACTGTTTGTACTCTCGAAAGTTGACATTTCTTGTAATCTAAATTTTGTTGTTAAGACTTATAAGTTTTGGATACGTATCTGGGTCTGCGGCATCGCTTTAATCAAACGAGGAGGTTTCATTTCTACTATAGTATGAGATACCTCGTTTATCTATAAATTTATTCGAATGATCGTCGAATATCCCGTATTATTAGGATTTATGCTTTCAAGGTGTCTCAAATTATTTGTGTGCACTTAATATATTTAAGTGGCTACATTTTTAATACTTGTTATTTACAGTCATTCATCATCATTTCAGCCGATAAATGGCCAACTA
Organism: Clostera curtula; assembly: GCA_905475355.2. Taxonomy (NCBI): domain Eukaryota; kingdom Metazoa; phylum Arthropoda; class Insecta; order Lepidoptera; family Notodontidae; genus Clostera; species Clostera curtula. Next base: position 8,922,956 of record FR997797.1, on the reverse strand, counting down.
CAGAGTCGTACTTCCTCCAAAACATGGAGGGCCTGCAGTACCACGCAGGCACAGGGTTAATTTGTATCAAGTTTTCCTTCTCTAGCTGGACTACCTCTCGCGTTCCTTTAGTCCGCTTTTACGAGCCTTGCAGAATGGTGTGAGTGGCGACATTTTGTATTTTTTTTAATCAGCGACTTAAATGTATTTGGCCCTAGGCTTGCTTGATGGAAAGCAACGTCAGGTACTAAGATGGAACAGGCAATTCAAAGAAATGCCCTGTCGGGACCGGCTCTCTCACACACACACGACGAAACACAGTAAGACTGTTTGGCACCGGACTTAAGTGTGAGGGTGGTAGCTAGCTGGACGGACCATTTGATCCTACCACCAAGCGTGACGTTTTGTTGACTTTTACAAAACGCTTTATTACCCAGAGTGCGGTGGGGAAGTTTTATATTCTGCCTGTAATACCAACCAGAGAATAATGGTATGACTTGACTGCCACAGCTCATTAAATTCTTCGTCAATTTTTAATTATATAGTCCTAATTTCCAACTTATTTCTGCAGAATGAAAGTAAAATCTGGGCTACGATTGGTCAGCGTTACACCAGCAAATTCAAGATGGGCAGTCACGGCAGAAGTAAAGCCTCGTTCTGCAACAGTCACTGCCACCAGACTTGAGCAACCACTCAGGGACGACGATGGAGCGGATTCGTAAGTTTTACTCAGGTTCTTATTGGCTGATCATTATTGGTTTGTTGCCAGTGATGACATATGGAACAGAGACGTGGTCGCTCACTATGGGCTCCATCAGAAGGCTCAAAGTCACCCAAAGGGCAATGGAGAGCGCTATGCTCGGAGTTTCCCTGCGAGATCGAATCAGAAATGAGGAGATACGCAGGCAAACCAGGGTCACCGACATAGCCCACAAGATTGCCAAACTTAAGTGGCAGTTGGCAGGGCACATAGCGCGCAGGACGATGCCCGATGGGGCAAAAAAGTCCTCGAGTGGCGACCGCGTTCCGGAAAGCGCAGTGCTGGTAGGCCTCCCACACGGTGGACCGATGACCTGGTTAAGGTCGCCGGAAAACGATGGATGCGGGCGGCCCAGGACCGGCCTTTGTGGAAATCTTTGAGGGAGGCCTATGTCCAGCAGTGGACGTCTTTTGGCAGAAATAATGATGATGATGATGATATTGGTTTGTAATACCTCTTTACATTAAATCATGCAATAGTTAAAATCAGGATGTTGCAGTACCGTATCGAATGCCTGTAGGAAGTATTAATATTTTATCATAATAAAACCGCTCACAATATCATAAACCTTCTCTTCTCTCCCTCTCAGCCTATTAAAGACCCGCTACTGAGTCGGGCCTCCTCCAATTATAGGAGGGTAATTAGCCTACTGCGCCACGTTGGACAGACCGGTTGGCACAGTGTTTGTTTCGATTTCTTTCTCTTGCGGCCAGGTTTTCTGCCATATAATTTGCTTTGGTCGGCTCTTACAACACCCTCAGAATGTACTGCCTCGTTGATCTAGTGGTTAGATGTGCCGCCTTTGGATCAACGGGTCCCGGGTTCGATTCCGGGGTCTGGCAAGTGTCTTTGTCTAAACCAGAGGCACTGGCTCGGAGTCTGGGTGTCATTTCTATCTATAATATGTATGTATTTACAAAAAAAAATGTATAATAAGTAGTATATCATCCATCTCGTTACCATAACACAAGCATTAAGTTGCTTAGCTTGGGACGAGATGGCGTTGTGTGAAATGTCCAAGGATATTTATTTATTTACTGGGGTGGTGGGTGACATAATGTATTCAAAATCCATCACCGCACGGACTGTCACTAGAATATCATAAATGATATCATTTAACTTTGCTAAAAAATCGATAAGACACCAATGCCTCTAGACGAGATATAATAGTGGCGCAAAAGTTGCACCAAAGTTTTATAACTTGAGTTTTAATATCGCAGCAGGTGCACTTTTCAAGATTTTTCGCGTAGAAATTTAACTTTTTTATTCTCCGAGCCGACTTGTAATAACAACTCGATGAACTCGCTAAAACCGCTGGAGTTCTCAAAGAAAATGGAGAAGTTAAAAAGATATTAACTTTCAAATATTCGAATTCATTTCTTAAAAGTATTCAGTGAAATGAGCCGCTTTCAATTTACCGAAATCCATCTTTTCGCATAATTTATAACGAAGATTAATAAAACATTTCGTGCACTGGTTTTTTGCATTTTATAGTAACGTTGCCCTTACTTAGATTCTACTACTACTAATTTTCAGCCTATAAATTACCCACTGTTGAGTCTAACCTTATACCTAACCTAATATGAATACTTACTACAGGCATCCGATACGGAAGTCCGATATCCTGATGATTTCTTAGGTTTTGGCGATTATTACATATTGAAATTAAACACACTACTTTTCAGCCAATAATGATCCACTGTTGAGTCTAACCTCCTAACTACATGGAGGCTAATTAGCCTACTGTGCCACGCTGGCCAGATGGGTTGGCATAGGGATTCGTATCAAGTTTACCTTCTCTTGCAGCTAGGTATTCAGCCTTATCATTTCCTTTTGTCGGCTCTTACGACACCCTCAGGATGAAATGGGGTGGCAACATTCTGAATCCGGCACCACACTGAATAATACCATTTCTAATACCGATTATAAAGTGCTAAATTGAAAATTGAATTATTATTTATTAATTATTTCCATTAACGACTATCTGCTCACTCAAGGCCCTCGATTTTTGCTTGGCAAATTGTTTAAGCGTATTCTAAATTGGCCATCAACCATTAACGTTTATTACTATGTTATTGTTTGTTGAACATATTTCAACTGCCTATTTTTGCGTCGGATTTCCTCATATATACCCGGTCATTGAGGACTGACCGGTTTATATGAGACTCTAGGTGCGTAGAGATGGTAAGTTGTGCTCCGACCTACCCACTAAAACCGACAACGATCCACGACTGCCCGACTTCTGGGCCACGGGATTCACACCCCCTGATCGGGGCAGTATTCTCGATTACCCGGCGGGCTATAGCGAGCCTCATTTATTAATATTAGATTAATATCTCAAGTAATACTCAAGTCTTTTAATGAAATGTAGTAATCAGTTATTTAAAAAACTTTTATTTGCTCTGTCGTCTGTCTAAACTAAATGAAAAGAGCAGTCGGATATTGCAAGAATATATTTGCAGTTATTTATTAACGGTGTCTCAGATCTATTCGCGAAGTAGGACAACTTGTCCCGGAAGAGGCATGTACTCGTAGATGTATATCTGCGTATCATCCCATGACTAACATTTTTACTTTTGTACAAATTTACTTAGTATGCCACTCTATAATTATTGGTAATCAAATGTCGGCGATCTAAAGACTAGGTTGCATTTTATACGGCATCGCTACAAACGTAATAATTAAATATATAAATATCCTTGGACATTTCACACAACGCCATCTCGTCCCAAGCTAAGCAACTTAATGCTTGTGTTATGGTAGCGAGATGGATGATAAACTACTTATATACATTTTTTTTTGTAAATACATACATATTATAGATAGAAATGACACCCAGACTCCGAGCCAGTGCCTCTGGTTTAAACAAAGACACTTGCCCGACCCGGGAATCGAACCCGGGACCCGTTGATCCAAAGGCGGCACATCTAACCACTAGACCGACAATAGAATGTGCCAGACCTAGCTTACCTTCTGTTGGGTCAATAAATTACTGTCATTTTACTGAGTTATCTTGAGCGCCCTAAGACGCAGTCAGACTAATCTCGTGAGCTTTACTCACCTATGTTTCTTCCTTAATACTCGTACTATACTACTCGTGGTAATATTACTCAGCCCATACATGACCCAATGCTTATTCGGCCCTCCTGCGGTTACATAGAGAGCTAATTACTCTTAATTAACTTACTGTGCGACGCTGGCCAGACCAATATATCAAGTGTTCATTTCCCTGCAGCTAGGTTAACAGCGTTTTGTCGCGTTGGGACACTCTCAGGTTGCAATGGGGTGGTTAAATTACCAGGTTTTCATCGAAAGTAACTAAAAACATTTGTTACAAGATGTTCATAACAAAATAAACACCATTATTCATTGCTTCAGTAGGATTTGTTCACAATTTCGCGCACGACTACTTTGCATTCTCGCTGCCATAAATCTACGTGGCCCTTTGCCCCTTAATGAAACTCGATGTCCCGAACATCTTTTTATTGTTTAGACAATTTCGCAGTACACGGCTACGAGACAACGGGAATTACTGTTGAGTTACATTGATCTAGTGCTAACTGGATCCAGTTTCACCGGAGTTAGAAAGTTGCCATTCACGTTAACACGCTTCGACAGATTTAGATAGATTAAAGGGCGTTTATAAGGCTAGAAACAAGCTATTTATGGATAAAATTCAATCCTGGTGTCGATCGACTGATGATCATAGTGAAGCGATCCACACTACATACTTTAATCAAATATCTGAACGAACAACATCAAGAAATTCCGCGTAAAAACACGGGGCTAACCAAAAAGTCCTAAATCGCGATAGCGAAGTTTACAGAGAAATTAGAATGGATCTCCCACAATAGAAATCAGGCGGACAGGTATAAATAAACATTTCTTTTTATAACAATAAAGTTCCATTATAAATAAAAATGGTCACCAGCTCATTTCATCCTGAGGGATACTCGATGGGAAATAGATAGGTAAGAATTTTCGATAGCGAAAGAAAACTGATATGGCATCATGCGATGCAGATTATACAATTGCAAGGCATCCGTTTAAAAAAAATTTTAGCATTCTAAAATTCTCAACAAATGTGTAGCAGGTTGCTGTTATAAGAGTTTTTTTTCTACTTTCTATGTATGAGTATATTGACCCTATTATATGTTTTGTTAAATACAGAGATCTTGAAGAGAGTAGTGGCGTCGGAGACCCAAGCTGGGAAGAAATTCTTACTTGGCTTGTCGAAGTCGGTGCTGAAGGGGATGGCGATGGGGAAGGTTCGGAAGGAGAATCTGGAAGAGGGACGGCGAGGCTGAGTTGGTCGGCCAAGGTGTCTTCAGCCCCCACTATAGCTTCAACAACTGAGGAACCACCTCATGAACATAGAGTCAGTACACGACTCGACATCGAAAAAGACGACATTCAAGCTGTACTACCAATTTCCAAGGTATATTATTCCCCTTAATAGTATACACGGTTCATTATTGCCCTTAATAGTATACAAAAACTCTACAACCATCCCATGTGGCCGCATAGAGCTTAACGAATGGGTATTTTTCTATTCGGAAGTATGATGAAGAACAAGCTTTTTGTGATTTTTTTTTCTAATAAGAAAGTATTTGTTCTATCGTAAATGACCCGTCAAGCTAAATATTATCCTACAAACTTTGTAACCTGCCCTCCACTATGTTCCTTGCGGGTTCTCTTCTTATTTCTCTTGTTAGAGCACTTTCGTCATTAGCTGGTGATCAACATGCTATAAAGAAAAAATACACTTTGTAGTGTCTGAAACTGAAGTTATAAAATTAATCAAATTCCAAGACCAACACAAAACTGCGAGAGCGCAGGGTACTGTGAGCGACTTCTGTATCAACCGAGCACGTTACACCTAGCTTTATAACGCTATGTTAAGCGTAACGCACCCCACCACGTGACCGGCAACGTGGCTACGTGACCAACAACATAAGTCACGTGCGTCATAATGCCACCAATGGAATAAGAGCTCATTAGTGTTTCTTTCGTTAGTATAAAAATGTTTGCACCGATAACCGCCATCCAGTCGTTCCGCGACCACGGACACTGCAAAGTGTCTGAAACGTTGGGATTTAAATAAATGATAAAGATGAGAACCGTCAAGAAATCTTTTCCTGCAATGTGTAAAGATCGTGAAAACCTAAAACATCATTATATTCTCCATTCTCCATCGTCTACCATCTATCGATTCTTTCAATATGGTGTTTGTTACGTATACCCTCTATCTTTGTCTTTCTTTGAGGTCCTTCTCTTGCGGCCTTCCATTTGATGGGCTGGTGACATTGGGTAATCTAATTCCGTCACCACACGGATATAAGCCTTCCAGTACATTAGGTGTTATCTATGGTGCCTTCCTTATTGCACAATCTCCGTGTCAGTTTATCTCAAGCTTGTCCTCGGATCCGAATTCATCTAACTCAGATGGAGAGTAAATTGAAAAACGCCGGAAAATTTGTAGATAACTTCCGTTGTGCTTATCTCTATCCAGGTTTCAGTTTGATATTCGCATTTGGTTGTTATTCTACATTAGTACAATACAATCATGATTTTTACTTGGGATATGAAAAACGTTGCTAAGATAAACGAAACTATTTTTCAAACTCAAACTCAAACTCAAAAGGAACTTTATTTACGTAGGTTTAAACACAAAACTCTTATAAATCGTCATATTTACAAACACCATTATCATCTTACGGCCCCTGTCCCATACTAGGTGGTAGTCTCCACACACACCTATCAGTCGTCATACCTACATTCACACCTTTCACACACAACTCCTCATTCCTGCAATCCCTCCATCTCCCCTGATCGCTCACAATCCCTATATGTTCACTCACATTCATGCCGATACTTTTACTTTCACTTTTACTACCCAGCCCATAGGTGATCCACCGTTGAGTCAGGCGTCCTTCAGGTACATGGAGGTAGCCTACTGTGCGACGCTGACCAGAGGGGCTGGCAGAGAGGTTACCTTGGCATTTAATGTGTCGGCTCTTACGACACCCTTAGAATGGAATGGGATGGTGACACAAAGTATTCTAAATTCGGTCACCCCAGGACTATTTTTCAATTTATTGACGTCATGTGTAAATTAGAGGATACATTGAAAACTAGCTTCGTATACATTTACACTTATCCGCAATGTCTAGTAGCAGAGAATAAAACTATTTACGATTAAAACGTATGTTCAATGGTACCTTCGGCATAGGTGCACAAAGAAAGTTGTAGTTATCTATTTCAACCAAATGTTGGCATTCTTTCGACACTTTGGGCTTAGGAAGCCCTATGAGGCGTGGGTGGAACCTTAAACGTCTATTTTCGCGTCAAAGGTCGTACTCTAATATATTTCAACAGGTAGAGTGCTCGTAAAACCTCGTCAGGCCCTTTAACCTCCAAACACTTCGATTCAAAGAATACTTATTTATGTGTTTTGGGTTGTAAGCCGTAGTTTAGATTGATTTATTCGTCATAGTTTATCTATTTCAAAAATAAGAAAGCTTTAACTCAATACATTGTAGGCTGTCATTTGGTAGTATAAAATCCATGGAACATTCTCGAATGAAATGTATAGTCTAGATACGTTTCATCTATCTTTGGCCTGTGTTTATTTAGTTATCCTTTACGTATCACTATTTTGATCGTCAGGGTCGATAGAAAATGGGATTAAGTAGGTCTTTTTTTCACTTAAAGTAGGTAAATTAGATGAGGTTGGGATTTATATCAGTATTTTAAGTGGCACATCATCTAAGGAAGGATGTTCTTAGTCAATCTTTCAGTATTGATATTCCGAAACAAAATATTAAAAAAGGATAATTAAAAAGGATTTTACGTAGGTATATAAAATACTAGCCTTTGTGTTATTCTGATGTATAAGCTATATTATTGTAGAGTTTACATCCATACATTCTTAGAAACTTTCACGTGTATAATATTAGTTGGACATTGCTGTTGTGTTTAAATCGCTTTTCCCTTGATCATTGTAATATTTTTCCCAGCAATCATTTTTATCTTACTTTCTCAAATCAACGTATTAAATGCGAATAATGATTACAATCACTGACACCCACTCTATAACCCGCCTATTACTAAGACAGGTGGTCGAAATCGGCAATTTATTGAGACATCGATTGTGGCGATAAATTAAACCGAAAGGTATTTTCTTAGTAATTAATGGAACTATGCGGGCCCTTTATTACTTTAACGATATCTCTATAGAGATTCAAATATTTTATGAGAACGGGTTAGACGTGGATCCTCTCTCATGGTCTACGAATATTAGAGTTGAAATAGTTGATGGTACTCGTATAAACTAATAGCGATAATAGTTATGCAAATAACTCACTTCTCAGCCCATAAATGACTCACTGCTCGCTGAGTCCTTCAAGTTCATGGAGGAAAATTTGCCAACCGCGCCACGCTAGCATAGGGTTTCATATTAAGCTTTCCTTCTCTTGTGGCTAGGTGTTCCTTGTCTTGTGGCTAGGTGTTCCTTCTCTTGTGGCTAGGTGTTCCTTCTCTTGTGGCTTGGTGTTCCTTCTCTTGTGGCCTTGTCGATTCCTTTTGTCGACTCTTACGACACACTTAGGATGGAATGGGGTGGTGACATAATGTATTGTAAATCCGTCACCACACGTATCTTTCGTCACAATTTCTACCAAACTACTTCCCGATTAAAGGAAGACCCACACAAGCTGTAATGTCTTGCGTGATGGAAAGCAACGCCAGGGTTTAAGATGGAGCAGGCAAATCAAGGAAATGCCCCGTCGGAAACCAGCTCTCACATTCACACGACGAAACACAGTTAAACTGCTTGTCGCTGGATTTAGATGTGGGGTGGTAGCTAAGCTTCTTTATGTATTCTAAATGCATCAGACGGACCAAAATAGTGTTACTCTACCAATTAATTAAATCCCAGTCCCAAAATTCGTGTCTATCCTTTTTAATTTACGAACTATTATCAGATGGGTTACGAGGCACTTGTAATGAATCGTCGAGATTAACTTTTAATGTAGCACTGTAGAATAGATGAAGTGCTGTAATGGGGCGTTATCGCAAGCTAATGGGAAATATTATGGTGGCACGAAATCGCCTACTACGCAGTTACACCTAGCTACTATTGTTTGAAACGATAAAAGTTGCCGGGTTTTATGAAATAAATAGCTTCTATTATAAGGGTTTTTAATTTCGTGTGCTGACGGAGACCATAATGTCACCACCCCATTCCATTCTGAAGGTGTAGAACCGACAAAAGGAGAAGGCTAGAAACTTCGTCGTAAGATAAGGAAAACATGATACGAAACCCTATTTTTTTTTTTTGTTTGCCCGTGGTACAATCCTTTATGGACTATCCCCCTCAGCCACGGGGATGGCCGAGGGGGGGGGGGCGAGTGGGACTCTTCCCCAGAGTGGGGGCCTACCCACTAAACATCCCCGGGGTGCTCTCTCGCGTCCATGTCGGTGGCATTGCGGGTACTTCGCCTACTGGGGCCCGACCGCTATGCCACAGACTGGAAGTTCACCGCCTCCTCAAACCCGCGCTCCAATGAGCACCGACGTCCTGCCGTGAGCACACCGAGCAGGACGTCGTCCAACGTCGGATCCCACTTGGGGCAGGGGCGTCCACGCGCCTTGCCCCGGGATCCGCGGCCGAATTCAGCCTGGTGTGTTATAGCACCTTGAAGGTGTTTTTTGCCCGGGATCTATGCTCTAGTGGGAGGGGGTCCATGATACGAAACCCTACGTCAACCCGTCTGGTCAGCGTGGCACATTAATGCTAATTACCTTAATGTAGTTGAAGGAGGCCTAAGTCAGCAGTGGGCGGAGAAGTATTAGTAGTAATAGGAATTTTCCTCATCTTCAGTTTTTATTGATAGGTACGGAAGCAAATTTTTATTTTTTGTTTCATTTCCCACCTTTAAGTTTTTGTTCATCTATTTTACTTTTCAATTAAAGGAAATCTCTTAAGTTTGGTATTAATTTTTGCATAGCATTTTTATCAATACTATTAGTACAATAGGTATACAGTAAGTAAACTAGATTGTACCAATTCTATTTTACCAATACAATTGGTACAATCAACTGATTTCATAGTTATTCGAAAACGTAAAAGAATTAAATTAGCAGCTACATTTAACCAACTGACTACGAACAGTACCATCGTCAAATATTTTACAACGAAGAGGTATAAAAGCAGCTTGTGTGGTCTAGTACGTACTAACTTTACAAAACACAAAATAATATTTATAAAGCAATTAGTTTTATCTCCATATTGGCGTGGGCCATTATGACGAGCCTCGGGCGCGCTCGGGTGATGTTGAAGAGGTACTTTAGTCAGACAGGTGACACCAAAGCCTACATTAGTTAAACTAGATTTTTGGTGAGTTTTGTACTTGATATATTAACCACGATATTTGAACTGGTATATTAAAAGCGAAAACGTGTGTAACGTTCTCTGGCCTTTTCCGTCTATCATAAGCTAACCATTTATTGGTCTTTCCATTACCTACTGATTTTGTAATTGGACTATCTATAAATTGTTTACTATGTAATCAGCATGTGTACTGTGCCCTAATATTCTAGATGAATTTAGGACGTAGTGCTGTAGGCTTCAATGGCTTGGGAGCTCAAGTGTGGAGTGGGATCTTCATTGCCTGTTCCATGGCTTGGACCTATTAATCATAGGACTTGCTCTATGGTATTCACTTCTATTTTATTTACTGTTTAAATAATTATTTATCTAAGAATTTAAGCTGATTTATATTTTGTATGTAATTAATTAAAGATAAACAATACAAATTAAAAGAGACAATGTCGTGTAAACATCTTCTCATTAGGCTTTTATAAGTATGTTTCTTTGCACTGTAATACGGACTAAGTCAATTCAATATCAATTCAATACGAATACGTTTTCATACCCCACAGGCATTTCTTGTTGTTTGCTAATGGCTATATGAGTACATATAGCCATCCGAAATGTGGACATAGAGCATACCGAAAAGAACAGAAAAAAAGGTTTTGTTATCCAAATTTTATTCATAAAACATATGTTCGACTGGAAATTACCATCTATCTGTTCTGATTATCATGCCTCATAATATTTTTTATTAAATTTCGTCACAAGGTGTTAACTTATTAGGTACTAGCTGACCCGGCGAACTTTGTTCCGCATTATATATTTAAAACAAAAAGAAAGTTGGACATAGGATACCTGAGATTTTTATCCCGTCCGTATAAATAAAACCTACTTTAACAAAACGCAACTGACAGCGAAACGTTATGTTGTCTATAGTTTAATATGGTCGAAAATTTGACAATTAGAAATTTTGAATTCGACTTGTTTATATTGTTGTAATTCACATAATATCTTTATAACTTATAGCCTATGTGTTATTCTGATATATAAGCTATATTATTGTAAAGTTTCAATAAAATCCATTCAGTAGTTTTTACGTGAAAGAGTAACAAACATCCATCCATCCATCCATCCATCCATACTTACAAACTTTCACGTTTATAATATTAGTAAGATAAGATATTTTCCTCAAGTTTTACAAACAATATCTTAAGAGCTATTGATCGTTTCGGTACGGCTTTATGGTTGTTTTTATACCGAGTATTATCAATCTGTTGTCGTTTTGTTAAATAGTCTGCGTATTCTGATGTACGAAGCAGTCGCTCTTGTCTGCCGCCCAACTAGATGATTAAAGCAATTAAACTGCGACGACCGTGAGTGATGGAGTATTCGTGTGTACTGTAGGAGACAGATTTAATACCACGTCACTAAACGGGATGCCTATGGGATGATGTAATGGAATTATTTTAAACGATTTAAAATGAAGAGAGGAAATTAACTATTGGAAATTACCAGTGTAACTATCAGCCGATTTATTCATTACTTAAATGTATAATCAGAGTACATTTCTTGCTTTCTATTGAGGATATCCGTGCTCTTCTGGGCTATTAATTGGCTGTTAAGTAAGGCTTCCTGTAACTTTCATCATCATCATCAAAAGACGTCCACTGCTGAACTTAGGCCTCCCCCAAGGATTTATAACTTTCATAATTCTCATAAACACCTAGCACTAAAATACTAGTAGGTACTACTACTCAGCCCATACAGGACCCAATGCTGAGTCGGGCCTCCTCCAATGACAAGTAGGGGTAACTACCCCACTGCGCCATGCTAGTCAGGGTTTGCACAGGGTTTCCTTGCAAGTTTTCCTTTTCTTGCAGCTAGGATTTTGGCCTTGTCATTAATTCTGTGGGCTCATACGTCACGATCACGACGAGGTGGAGTGGTGACCCCATGTCTTCTTAATCGAGATGGATTTTACACACTGTAAAATTAGCGTAGATTAATTAAGTTTAATGCTCCATTTTATTGTAACCAATATTTTGTTTCATAGAACTGGGAAGTACTTAACACAGCAGTACTGACAGGGCGACAGGTATCGCAAGCTATGAAGGTACTGATCGTCTCGCAGGCTGGTCAAGTAGCTGACGTCACTCTACAAAGTTCTTGCCATTCGGAAGATGAAAGTGTGCTGAAGGTAACTACTAATATTAACACCACAATATTAATGCTTCGAGAATTCGGTCCATCTGATGATGAACGGTTGCCGTCGCATATGGACGTTTGCATCACCAGGCTTCATTAATAAATATCCTTGGGCATTTCACACAACGCCATCTCGTCCCAAGCTAAGCAACTGAATGCTTGTGTTATGGTAACGAGATGGATGATAAACTACTTATATACATTTTTTTTTTGTACATACATACTATTATAGATAGAAATGACACCCAGACTCCGAGCCAGTGCCTCTGGTTTAGACAAAGACACTTGCCCGACCCCGGAATCGAACCCGGGACCCGTTGATCCAAAGGCGGCACATCTAACCACATAGAGTCATTGGTACTCGTAGAGCATGTTTCCCTGTGGTCCCTGCTTGGAGAAATCTAGGAACACTGTTGGCTGGGTTGGGCGCAAATTGCCATCTTTCCGCACCCCAGAGTCCCACATAACCTGGCTAGCGTACGGCCGAGTATCCATGAGGATTTCCTACGTGTAAAACCGTGGACGGTTTTACACGTAGGAAATCCTCATCGCCGCCCTTTCCGAGTTCTTTCCCAGTCAGACAGAAGCAGCTTAATTTCAGCACTGATTATCTGCTATTCTGATATCCCCACTTTACTTGATTGATCCTCTGATCCAATCAATTAAGACTACTAAATGAGAAGATATTCGCCCTCCGAATACTACTCAGCCCATAAAAGACCCACTGCTGAGTCGGGCCTCTTCTAATTATGTGGAGGGTAATAAGCCAACTGTGCCACGCTGGCCTGGCCGGGTGGGCACAGGGTGTGTATCAAGTTTTCCTTCTCTTGGGACGAGGTGATCTGCCTCTTACGTTCCATTATTTATATCTATCATTAGTCGCCTCTTACGACACCCTCGGGATGAAATGGGATGGTGACAATATGTATTCTAAATCCGTCACCACACCGAATAATGAAGTATTATTTGGCTTGAACAACACTTTACAAGAAAACGCTTTTGAACTAAATCGTCTAAGATAAATCAAGGTTCATCTAAAATTCAGACGCGTGCCAACCTGCATAAATATGCTCATTTAGTATTACATCATATATCTACGTAAAATATAATGGGATTTACGAGAAAAAAAGGTACAAAGTAAAAGTAAAAAAGTTTTCAAGCTCCATAAAAGTTCGTTCGCAATATTTGAACGTGATGTCCTATGATGTCACATCTCTTAGCGCTAATGGATTAAATTGGTGTTTTATTACGATGTTTGCATACAGTTTTTGTGGATGGTAGAATACCGGAGGGTTCAAGGTATTTCAGTAGGTGGTTAAAGAAGAGTTGTCTTTGTTGTCTTAGACTCTCAACTGCATTTGCCAATATATGAATAGTCACTATTACCACACCTTCGAATGGCGAAGACTAAAGTCAATAGTGATTTTTAACGAAGTAGTTAATGACCTTTTCTTAAAATTAAATCCATTCCATTCAACAAATATTGATTTAGTATTGGTTTTATTAACTCGTTATATTTATATTATAGATTCAAATGTATTTTTATCTATAAGTACCTTCAGTAATGCAAATAGAAATTAGTTCCTAATTCACACGGAACACAACCTAACCTAACATCCCAACATTTTATGAGAGGTATATATATGTAGAATATACATATATTTTACATATGTTATTATTAAAATGCTACTAGTTATCATGATTGTCTTAAAATATTGGCCATAATAATTTGATCCTATTCTAGGTATCGTCATCATGCAGTTCAGTTTATGTCGACGGATCTGAAATCCGAGGGTCCTCAAACGCGTCTGTAATCGTGAAATATGGAACTTACACTGGCCTGGCAAGATTCACTGTCTGGATGCCAGAGTATCCACTAGAGATCGACGTCGACGACAACCGCTTATCGCAAATAAAAGGTATAATGCTTTCTTTTGCGCATAGATTTAGTATTTGTTAAGAATATGTGGGATAATTCCGGAATTGTTGGAAGACCCAGTAGTTTCTAAGCGTGAGATTAGTACCTAAGGAAATTTGCATCGATGAGCTAGTTTGACTGTCTTACTAAGATTATTTTACTACAAAAGCCTGGATTAGATTAGGTTTATTGTGTTAGGTAGGAATTTATAGTGACCGAAATGCTGCATAACTTAAACAAAAAATCGACTTAGGCAATCGCAAACACAAGGTAATACACAAGGTATTACTAGAACACTTCACAGATATATCGAAATATATGTTTATCAAGAAACATCCAGTCGAGGATCGCCGTCGGTTTTAGTGGGTAAGTCGGGGCAGAATTTACCATCTCTACGCGCCCCGGCATCTCACATAACCCGGCCAGTCCCCAAGGGCCGGGTATCCATGAGGATCTCTGACGTAAAAAAAAGGGGATGCGCTTTCTAATGTGTGGTAGTGGTAGAAGCAGATAAATATGAAATGTTGACACGAGATTAAAAAATTCCAGGTTGGAAGGTTCCAGATGAAGCCAATACTAAAGATAGAGCAAAACGCTCATTAACAGCGAGGGGGTGGGCTGGTGCCCGACCTGACACTACGAACTCCTTGGCAGAGCAACGATCCTGTCGTTTACGCTACCAGCAGAGCAATGTTGAGGTAAATGGACAAACGCCAAAGGTTATTTTTCACATACACACGACGGAACACAGTAAACAACAGTACACAGTCCTTGGCCGGACTTAGATGTGAGGGTGGTTGCTAGCCGGGCAGACCATTCTATCCTACCACCAATTAAGGGTATTTGTGTCCATATACAGTATTGGAATATACAGTTGGTGTTTGACGTAGGAAATCTCTTAATGATTAATTTTAAAGATTTTAGCAAAAATTACATCATACCAACTGCGGTATTCAGATTTCTGTAATTATTGAACACTTAAAAAACCCTTCAATACTTTTTGGAAAATGTTGTTTTTGCGCTCAGACAGTAAAGATAAATGACTGAATGAACTGGCAAAGCAACTTTCCAGAAATTAATAGAAAGAAAATATAGCTACATTATTAAAATATATTGTAGTTCACACTTTATAAGATTTTGTTAGTCTTTATCCGAGCCATAATTGGTCACACCATGATATGTATAGGCTATTAACTAATTCACATTCAATTAACGAAAAATTACCTTCATCTTGTTTTATCTTAAAGAAAACCGGTACATGCCCAAAAATAACACTATGATAGCTATATAATTTGCGGTGGAACAATTATAAGGTCAATTTAAACCGATAGCATAGGCATTTAATGTCCAGAACATGCGTGACTTATAACAACTTAAATTATGGTCACTTTGAAAACAAATCTATTTAAAATTTGCGAAATGAATGAATGGGAAAACTGGAAATTACCTTAATAGTAATGGAATGTAATGTATAGTAAAATTACCAGTTTAAAGTAGCTTAGCGTGCTATGTAGCGAGCTGTGCTTGGAGTTTCTCTGAAAGATAGGCTCCGTAACGAGACTATCCGACAGAGAACCAAAGTCACCGACATAGCTCAGAGAATTAGCAAGTGGCAGTGGGCTGGTCATATCTGTAGAAGAACCGACAACCGCTGGGGTAGACGAGTTCTTGAGTGGAGACCGCGAATCGGCAAGCGTAGTGTGGGACGGCCCTCTGTTAGATGTAGCGACGATCTGCGAAAGGTGGCGGGCAGCAGCTGGATGCGTCAAGCTGAAGACAGGGCGCTATGGCGCTCTTTAGGGGAGGCCTATGTCCAGCAGTGGACTAATGTGGGCTGATGTTGAATGAATGAATAGTAATGGACGTAGCCTCTGTTGAATGTACAATTCACACACAAATAAAGTATTTTTATGCTGGGAATGTTTGTCTTTAGGTTTACGCTCGATTTTTGGCCAAAGACCATGACTCCGGTCGAGTATCGTGCTTCGTTTCGCGACGCACTTGGTTGAAAGTGACTGACTTAGTACTGACTAGAGTCTCTGACCCTCGCATCGCCTCACTGCGGGGTAGAGTGCTTCAAGGTAGAAGCACGGGAAGAACCGAAGTTCAAGTTCTGTCACCAATCACAGGTAAAATATCTAAGTTTCGTGTAGTTTACTGTAACTAATAATTCCAAACATTTTGGGGTAAAAGAAATGTATGTACACTTCTGATAATCATGCATGTAGAACCCAAGAAATATTATGAATAGATTACGAAGCCTGTGGGGTAATAATCACTATACCTAACGGCTCTACAGGCAAACCACCAAACTCTACAGAGGTTTTTTACACTCTCTACATTTTTATTCCCACGTGGTGAGCGTAAATATATTTTTAAAATGTCTTACTTTGAACTTTGTTATTTTTGTAGGTCGAGTGATCGGCCTTAGAGAAGTGCGGGTAGGGAACGACAAGGTTTCTATCTCGCGTCTACTAGTACGCGTAATATCTGGTCTGCAACTGAATATCTCCCCAGACACGGCCATCGAAAATGGATATCTTTCTGAAACTACCGTCACTAGACGTCTCACTGCTCAGTATCAGGTAATTTCAGTGAATATATATTAATCTTGTATTAATATTAAAATATATATTACTAGCTGACCCGGCGAACTTTGTTCCGCATTATAAATATTTAAAACAAAAAGAAAGTTGGACATAGGATACCTGAGATTTTTATCCCGTCCGTATAAAACCTACTTTAACAAAACGCAACTGACAGCGAAACGTTATGTTGTCTATAGTTTAATATGGCCGAAAATTTGACAATTAGAAATTTTGAATTCGACTTGTTTATATTGTTGTAATTCACATAATATCTTTATAACTTGTAGCCTATGTGTTATTCTGATGTGTAAGCTATATTATTGTAAAGTTTCATTAAAATCCATTCAGTAGTTTTTACGTGAAAGAGTAACAAACATCCATCCATCCATCCATCCATCCATCCATCCATACTTACAAACTTTCACGTTTATAATATTAGTAAGATAGTAAGATATATGGTTGAAATGTCAGAAGAAAAGAAGTTTAAGCTTCTAAGTAGAGAAGTTCTATGAGTGTACGATACACAAAGTATCACAAACCGACAGAGTATCATGAGGCTACAATAATATTTGAAAGCGGTATCGCTGATCGTGAAATATAACTTGAAATCTAGTCATGTACCGTTTATCACCTGAGCAATCAAGGCATTCTCTCAATTAATTTTGAAGCAAGTCTCGATACAGTAGTACCTATTCATGGACTCTATGATCTAAAAAGTCATAATCCCTTTTTTATTTGTAAACCACAGGAGGGTCTTCTAGATATCGACCTGGAATTCTCAGATGGTAGTCATACAGCGTTACGAGACGTCGCCGTATCAGACTATTTCCTGGTGGTCGAGAGTCTCGATCCTGAGGTTGTGGCGTTTGCACCTATGTACGCATCGAAACATCCCAGAGTCATCGCAGTTGGTGAAGGTAAATAAATAATAAATACATATCCTTAGACATTTCACACAACGCCATCTCGTCCCAAGCTAAGCAACTTAATGCTTGTGTTATGGTAACGAGATGGATGATAAACTACTTATATACATTTTTTTTTGTAAATGCATACATATTATAGATAGAAAACACTCAGACCCGGAACAAATACTTGTAGGTCGTACAAATATTTCTTCCGTGCGGGGATCGAACCCGCGACATGCACAAAAATCTCGCGATAAATTGTCCAATTTGTTGATCCAATCATTTCAGCCCATTGAAAAAATATTCTCCTTTATTTCAGGGAGCGGAGAATTACTGCGAGTGACGCTCCTAACTCCTGAACAATGCCGTTCCGGACCTCTTCGCCGTGTGGCTCTTCCTGGTAAAGGAGATACCAAAACTCCCGCAAACATCAAAAACATACCTGGAGCAATAGCCACAGCTGCTGCGAGTGTAGACGTAGATTTTAGCGGTGGAGATGCACCGCAAAGACCAGATACACCTCAGAATGATGATATAATGGCTCGGGGTGGATTGAGGGGTGGTTTATCTGAACTTGGAGATATTCTTAAAGGTAATCATTTTATAATTACTGTGGCTTACATTATGAAATAGAAATGGTTGCAATATGTACAAGAATATGAATGTGTCATTATAATCTAGCATTTTGCCGAATTCCCCACGGTCGTTAACTGCAATTATTACCTACAGCGGTTATAAGACTCATCTAGTGCGAAAAGTAGTAGATAGCAAGATAGTTAATTCAAGAAACTACAAATAAATGAATAGCTCCTGGCATGAAGTCAATGAAGACCACTAGAATAATAAACAAATGACCTGATTAATTAAACCGACTTATGTTTCAGGATACCCTTCCTTCAAGGACGAGAACAACCATGAGCCAACTATTGCACAAGCACAGCAATATAACTCCATCTATAGAAATAACCCTTCTCCGCATCAGCAACATCAGAGTTCCCAGAATTCTGTGGTTATAGGTTAGATTATTTAAAATCCTTAGGCCTAACTCCAAAAACCTGCTATTTTAAAAAATACTGGCTTTCGAGAATGTGAAATAGTTTAATGAATCTACCATTGAAATATCATAGTAATCAGATTTCAATCATTACAGGAATATACGTGGTACTTGGAGCATTCTGCTTTGCTATTGTGGTAAGTATGC
Organism: Clostera curtula; assembly: GCA_905475355.2. Classification (NCBI taxonomy): domain Eukaryota; kingdom Metazoa; phylum Arthropoda; class Insecta; order Lepidoptera; family Notodontidae; genus Clostera; species Clostera curtula. The sequence continues at coordinate 8,904,021 of FR997797.1, read as the reverse complement.
ATAAACTTCACATTTATTTAAAGCCGTTAATATTAATGAAATGAATAACCAAGTTTCCTGAATTACGTAAAACTAGTGACCCGCCCAGGCTTCGCACGGGTGCAATGATGAATCTCTAAATTTATCAGTGTTTCTCTATAATATTATGGATGTATTATACATATAAACGTTCCTCTTGAATCACTTTATCTATTAAAAAAACACTTCAAAATCCGTTGCGTAGTTTTAAAGATTTAAGCATACATAGGGACGGACAGACGATAGCGACTTTGTTTTATACTATGTAGTGATAGTGAGTGGGGGCGTGACAGTGCCACTGTTTACATCGCGCTCGTGTTAAATTTAATTATTAAATAATATACAGTGAATAAAACTACTTGAAAAGTGCAAAACTCTGTGAATAGTGGTCTAAACCAAACGCACAGTATGAAGTCTGAAGCGTAATTATCTAAAAAATTGTGTAAAAGTGTAATTACCGAACACAAAAAGTGACTTGCAAATACTATAAAACATTAAAAAATACAAAGTTTTAGTGCATTAAGGGAACAATTAGTGAAGTGTAGAACATAAAATCGTGATTCAAACCAATCTTTAAAGGTGTATTAATCTTAACAAAACATTCTTAACCTAAAAATTAATAACTGACATTTCCGTAATCGTTAAAATTACGGATAACTAGAGCGATACTCCTGCTATCTATCGTATTACATTACAAGCGTAGGCAAAAAGGAAGCTACTGTCAGTGCTACCACCACATACGACATCTAGCGGCAACACTGTACGATACTTGCTTGGAAGACCAATTACTTTAAGGGGCTAATATAGGAACAGTACCACCATCTACCTGTATCAATCGGTACTACTCAGTCAGGTGAACTATTAAACAGAATAGCAAAACGCATAGATCCTGATTAACTCAATAGAGGTCACTCCCTATACCAATATTAACCATGGAGGAAATCAAACAAATGTTACTGAGAATGCAGGAAGACATAAAACAACAAAAACAAGATATGATTGATATGAAAGAAGATATAAAAAACGCAATAAATACTAATATTAACGAAAAATTTTATAATCTTGAATTGAAAAATGATATTTTAGAGAAAAATTTGGAAAAGCAAACAGCAAGAATAAACAATTTGGAAAGACATATTAGACGAAAAAACCTTATTATATTCGGTGTGGAAGAACGTGAAAAATCATACTACGATTTGCAAAATATGATAATCGACATAATACAAACATACTTTAAAATATCGTGTGACACAAACAACATCGAATTCGCTAGAAGAATGGGGAGGAAAGGCGAAAAAGTCAGACCCGTTATTATAACATTCACAACATTGGCTTTCAAATTTGAAATAAAAAGAAATGGCAATTGCCTCCAAAATACTTCGTACTATATCAAGGAAGATTATCCGAAAGATGTCTTAGAAAAACGTAAGGATTTACAATCACAACTACTGAAAGAAAAAGAGGCTGGAAATACTGCTTTCATTAAATACGACAAACTCATAGTCCTGGACAAAACTAAGAGAAATCCTCGCGCTCAGCAAAGCAAGAGAATTTTGTCTGAATCACCGGAAACACCGCATCATGTCGCCGTGAAAGCTCAAAACAACAAACCGCCTTTGAAGAAAAATAAAGCTAACAAAATGAATGATTACCTAATACAAAAACCAAAACCAATTGACCGTCAACCAGAAACTACCCAAAATAAAGTGTCGCATTCCACTTCCAATTCCAATATATAGCAACCACTACTGGACCCCCCACACTCTACCAATCTCCCAGTACGGATGGTCACCGCGGGAGAGATCGACCAAAACCCTCCAAGAAAAAATACAAATCAATCAAGCACCCTACAAATCTGCACATTAAATGCAAAATCGCTATCGTCAGAAATGAAATACCTCGAACTAAAGACGGCGCTACAAACTATTAACCTCGATATACTAGGACTGTGCGAAGTACGCAGACTCGGCGAAGAAATTTTGGAGGATGATGAATACATCTTCTATTATATAGGTCAAACCAAGGGACTGTATGGCGTAGGATTTATAGTAAAAAGGAAATATAAAAACGACATAAGGTCATTTATTGGCATATCCGAGAGAGTTTGTGTACTCGAAATTGAGTTGGAAAATACTTTTTATGCAATAATACAGGCGTACGCGCCAACCGAAAACTCACCACAAGAAGAAATTAACCATTTCTATGAAGACTTAATGAAAGCTCACGACTCTGCCTCTACAAATAATATTATCTGCATGGGAGATTTCAACGCCCAAATCGGAGTACCCAAGAGACATGAACTTTCCGCTATCGGCAAGTATGGCTACGGGAAAAGAACGACACGTGGAGAGCGACTTATCCAATATGCACAGGAGTATAAATTAACAATTTTAAACTCATTATTTAAACTAAAACCAAAGAACAGATGGACATGGATTTCTCCCGACAAAACAACAAGAAATGAAATTGACTACATTATGACATCTAAGCCCCAGTTATTTTCTAACTACAAAGTACTAACGTCGTTCCATTTCGCCTCCGATCACAGATTACTCCGAGCAACTCTACGTCTAAAATCGATCAGAAAAAGTAGGCGTAACTATTCAAACAAACCTAACAAGATTAAGACGCCTCAAGACATAGACCTCTATCTCCAAGTACTTACTACATACATACCGGAACTAACAACACTACACACAAAATATAAAGCAGACGAATATTGCCAAAAAATAACAAACAGCATATTGGAAAGTCTAAAATCTATTAAACGAACCGCAAAACACAAAATTCTATCTGATAAAGCAAAATCACTTATGGCAGAAAGAAGCAAATTACAGAGCAAGAACAAACTGAGCCACAACGACAAAGAAAGGCTCAAAGAACTCTATAAAACCACCAACAAAGAAATAAGAAGATGCTATGATGATCACAGAAATAACATTATAAAAAAGCACCTCGAAAATTCCAGATCTGCCAAAAAAGCTTTCAACGAGCTAAGTAGGGCAAAATCATGGATTCCCTCTCTGCAGTCAGGCTCTACCAAATGCAACTCCAGAGTCAAGATAATAGAAACAGCAACGAAGTTTTATGCACAACTATACAGCCAGCCTGACATATTAAATGAAATAGATATGGTAAATGAAAACAAAGAAAGCTATACCTGTCCGCCAGTCTTTACCCCAACTGAAATCCAAAAACATATTAAGAAACTATCTACTGAAAAAAGCGCGGGACCGGATGGAATTACGAACGAAAGCATAAAAGTCGCCAGTACTCTACTCGTAACGCCGATCACATTATTGTGCAATAAAATATTAGATGAAGAAGCTGTGCCAACGTCATGGACAGAATCCGAAATCATTTTACTGTATAAGAAAGGCGACCCAACCAACGTAGGAAACTACCGCCCAATTAGTCTAATGTCATGTCTCTACAAGCTATTTGCCTCTTGTTTGTTACAAAGAATATCGCCTGATATTGATAACCACCAACCTATCGAGCAAGCTGGCTTCAGAAGCGGTTTCAGCACAGCAGATCATATCCAAGTACTCGATCAGGTAATCGAGAAGTACATAGAGTTTCGCAAACCTTTGTACGTAGCGTTTGTGGATTACAAAAAGGCGTTTGATTCTATTTCACATACCAGCATTTGGGAAGCACTACGCTCACAAAATGTACAAGAAAAATACATTAATATTCTCAAAAACATTTATGCCAACATGACAAGCAGAGTAAAGTTAGACAGGTTAGGAGAAAAAATTAATATAAATAACGGGGTACGTCAGGGTGACCCAATATCTCCTAAAATTTTTATATCTGTACTTCAATATGCAATGAAATATTTACAATGGGCCAAGCAAGGAATCTACATCGACGGAAAATATATGAGTCATCTTAGATTTGCGGACGATATAATTTTGTTCTCGGAATCCTCGCATCAACTACATACTATGATGAACGAACTACACCAAGCAGGCACAAAAGTTGGATTAGAAAGCAACATAGACAAAACCAAGGTCATGACTAACTCTAGCAGGAACTTAATTATGGTAAATAATACTCCTCTTGAATTCGTTGATGAATACGTTTATCTGGGAAAACAAATTTCATTTAGCAAAGACAGATGCTCAGAAGAACTAAATAGACGAATATTAATTACCTGGAAAAAGTATTGGGCTCATAAGGAGATATTTAAATCACAACTATCACTACCCACAAAGAAAATAGTGATGGATTCTGCTATTTTACCGTGCCTTACATACGGCTGCCAAACATGGACGTTCAATCGAAAAATTATGAACAAGATCCAAACTACCCAACGACGAATGGAGAGAAGTTATTTAGGCATCAAGTTGAAAAATAAAATTAGAAATGCAGATATTCGCAAGAAGACGAAGATTACTGATGCTTTATCTTTCTGTCTACAAAGAAAATGGAAATGGGCAGGACACATCGCTAGATATAACGACAACAGATGGACTAAAGTGGTAACAAAATGGACAGGTCCACGGGGCTCTAGAGGAAGAGGTCGGCCAGGTGCGAGATGGGTCGACGAAATTATAGCTACAGCAGGCAGCAGATGGCAACAAATTGCAACAGATAGAGACGAATGGAATACCTTGGAGGAGGCTTTTACCCAAAAGGGGTCCATGCAAATCTAACACTTATGTTTTTTATTTAACACTTTTGTATCTTTAACTTTGTATGGAATTAAATAAAGCTTTATTATTATTATTATTATTATTATTATAGTGATAGTGATAAAATTTTTGTCTATTAAATGCCTATAGTCTATGGTGTCAGTTTCGCTATCTGTGCTTGAGCCTTTTGCAAATTGTTAAGGGAATATTTGTTAGTTTAACCAAGCTGAACATAACGAGGTGTTGAACATTTTACTTCACTGATCACTACATCGTCTATTGATTTATTTTCTTAACCCACGACTATTATTTTGATTTTCTTTAAATATGTTGTAAAATTCCCAGTGAAATAAGTTAAGAATGTCAATTATTTGTAAATTAAAAACAAGTACCTATCTAAAATTATAAAAAGTTAATTTCACTTCATAACACGACATAAAGCCTATTATTTACACTTCACAGAGTACTTTTGAATTAAATATAAGTGTGGGTTTTATTTTCGTGTAGGTGTTCGTCGTATCGTGCGTAGTATACGCGTCACGAGTCAAACCGAATGGAGTTGAGCGCGGCGGTGGTGGAGTTCGTGCTATGCCTGCAGTTGCAGACGGTGGACGCCTGCAAGTAGCCGGACTCGTTGGAACTACGCTGGGTCTCGCCAGGGATAAACCTTCCCAGGAGTCCACGACTAACGCACATGACTGGGTGTGGCTAGGTGAGACGATTAAATAATCGATTAAATTTTTTACACTACTACAAATTCACAAACATACATGATGTAATAATAAAAACGTATTTAAAACGATGTAGCCATCCGAAGTGATGGCATAGAACTAATAAAATTAAAAGAAGCAATTCTGTGGTTACAATGTTTTTGTGTCTTCATTTATATAAACCCGATTTTCACTTTAGAACATGGATTCCACTTGAAATCAACCAACTAGATATCTCAGTTCCCTAATGTTTCTTGAGATCCCTATGCTTATTCTCGAGTTACAACACTTTACTACACTACTACAGAGTTTCTTGCTGGCTCTTCTCTGTACAGCAGTATTCCGAACCGGTGGTAGTTACAGCATGAATGTGGATGGACGCAAGGGTTGTGGAAGATCAAAAGAGATGGATGGATTGTAAGAATGAGGATTAATGTGTGAAATTTTATACATGACGATCACACAATATATAAAATTACGAATATGACGTTTTGTGATAAAACCTACGTAAATAAAGTTCCTTTTGAGTTTGAGATATGTTACAGTCAAAACTCAATTATAGGCCCGACATAACGATTGTAATAGTAATCCATTAAAAAGTACCTATTGTTCACTAACAATATCAGACAAAAGTAGTTTTGGTATGAAGTTGCGCGATTTTCAGCCATAATTTTCTCACACATTACCAGTATATCACAAATATGTGTGATATGAGTCTCGGTATTTTCATACGATTGTAAAGGATTCTAATAAATTAACCCTGATAAAATACAGTATACTCTGCAATAAGCCATAAATCCTATCATAACCAATTAAGATACAAATAATCGAATAAAAAATGAAGCGTTCAACTCAGGTCGGGCCACCGTGGAGAGGAATGGGAACCGGCATCCAGCTAACAGGAATTCCACCCAACCACCGGACAATGGTAACCATGAGATGAGGATCACTGCCAACCCCCTAAACTACAACTATGTAGACCCTGATGACGCGATCCGAGACAATGGGAACGTTATGGTGACGAGTTTTGACAATCCAAACTCTATAGAGCTGCCTTCACAAAACGACAAGAAAGTTATTGACTCGACCACGTATTGTAAGAAGCCAGCGAAGCACACCCGTCATCATTCTGGAGATGGGCATTGGCAGTAAGTAATTATTTGCAAGTTTAGATATCCTCGCTCATCTTTTGTTTTGTTTAGCTACTGCCCTGTGTATTAACGCTTGGAACTGTTAAACCATAGACATGGTAATTTTTGGACCACCCGCCAACTGTAAATAGGTAGTTCAGACCATGAAAGTAAACAACTTTCCCAAAGAAACACCGGTTGAAAAGAAAAATATTGAGATAAGAAATATTTTTGAAAAAAAAAACAGTCCTTCCATACGAAATCGACCACGTGATCGAGTAGTTTTTTAAGGGAGGGTCGAATTTTTTTTTCACTTTTCGACCCATATTTCTTTGGGAAAGTGGTATACTTTCATGGTCTGAACCACCTATTTAATTTTGGCGGGTGGTCCATAAATTACCATGTAGATACATACATGTTCTGCAAAAAGTTTGTCGTGAGAATTTTGAATTCAGCTTCCCAGTCCAAAGTCCAATATGTAGTTAACTTAAAAATATTCTGTTTTATTAACTTCACAACACCCAACCGTCGGTCAGGATATAACATAGCGTACCACGTACATTGTGGTACCTTGCAAATATGCAGCACGCGAGAATTTCATAGTTGATCTTTGCTGCTATGATCTCAAGACAATTAAATTTTCACCTTAGTTCCTATATGCGTCAAAAGACTGAGAAAAGTAAAAAAATCCAATAACATTTTAATCAATTGCGTTTTCGAATCAAAATCTTCACCCATACCTTAGATATGTTGAGCCGCAAGCCCATGTAGTTGCATGTCGTCGGTTAAACTCATCTCAATGTCTCAATTTTATAATTATAGGATAATTTATTTCATTTGGTCTACAGGATGGAATCCACCAGTCCAGACGACTACCGGCCACCCGTCCCTCCACATAGGAACTCATCAACCCCTCAGCCACAAGTCCCATTACCGCCGCGAAACCCTAGCAAAGTAAGGACCTAATTGGATCCATGGTTCATATATTTATTATCACATTATCAACAATCCTTATTTAAAGTACTAAAAATATAACCAAAGCCTTTGGCTTTTGCAGAGTCGTGATCAAAAAGACACTCAATAGCGCTAATTACACTAAATGTTTCGCTGATAGCTAGAAATTCACGTCCACCTGGACCAACGCCACAAAGTACCTACAGTGTTGTACTAATGGCATCTAGCATTTTTTTTTTACTGTGGTCATCGTTGTAAACTTATTTGCCAGATCACACGTCACTGTCATTGTCACCTCCGAGTAGAATCCTTTCCGCCACAAAGATTGAATCTTAACTTCATAAGGAGTTATAGTAAACGATGGTTCTGATCGTTTCTTTCATTTAAATCCCAACCGTTAAGACAACATTTACCGTAATGTGCAAAGATCATGAAAACCCAATACATCATTCTCATAAGGAGGTTTATTGTGGACGCCAGATTTTGCAAGCGGGCCTATACGTATTTTAAATTTCCAGATTTTGCCCGAAACCGTCATGCCACCAACCCGACGCAACCACTCGAGAAATCACTCTAAGAAACACGACCGCGATTACGAATCTTCCAAACGATCTCCAGAGAATGGCCGCCGCTCCGACCGGTAAGTTGTTCAAGAGCTAATGAGGACACTATGCCTAAGTATTGTACGTGACATCGTAGTATATGATCAAGCGAATTTTAACTTTGTGGCATTATTAAATAGAAAAATCATATTACACAAACAACTATAATATTTTTAATTAATTGTTTCCAGAATTATTGATCTAAACAAAATGGACGCTCCCTACCTATCGAGCCGAGATATGAAAGATTACAAACGCGACACGACCCCGATCGAACATAGAACCGAATTTGAAGACAACGCTGTAGAAAAGTTAACGGACAAAGACGATTGCGCACGCCTTTTTGAGTTTGACAACGATGCACCGCTTATAATGGAGAATAAGGACTATAGGGAGATTGTTGGCCTGAATAGAGGCACTGACGATTCTCGACGCACGTTCGCTAAACCAGAGAGCCCAGACTACATGCACGATTCAGGAATTGGTATGTTCAACATAAAAGTTAAACTAAATATGTAATTCAGAACAAAAATATTTAGGAAAATAACAATATCTTTATTGGCAGGTCTTCCTGAAGTACAGATGAGGCACAAGAATAGATCCAAAGAGCCCAAAGGCGAATTTGTCGAAGCTAACAAGAACAAAGGTAACGTATTGGTTTAAACGAATTTAAAGTGATCATGAAATGTATGCATTTATGTGCCATAAATCAGTAGTAGTTTCTTGGTTATGGGCATGACATTTCAATCAATTTTATCCTAAACACCAATATAAAGCATATTTTTAATGCGCTCTAGCTATAGGGCATTTCATAAAACCACCTAAGGTGAAGGTTCTTCCCCAGACGACCAGCTCTAGTTTGAGCGGCTGTCTTTTTTGATCACACAATGATTGTTTTGACTCAAATAACCTAATATAATCTCGCAAGCTTGGAATAATGCATTGGCAAGTGTTTAAACTTACAATGGTCGTCCACAGGTAGCAGTTCGCCGGAGGTGAAACGCGCCACGATAGTCGGCAACCCGATGTTTTCGCGCGAAGAACTCGCCCTGGCAGCTCCTGGAGTAACTGCCGAGTCGCTCGGCCTAGACGACTTGCATATGGATTACGACCAGATCATGCACTATTTCCACAACCTCAAGGTATAAAGCACACACCCGTCCCACCACGCTTCTAGTTTAGATGTTGCTGTGCTTGCATCGATGCCTGCCATCACCTGGTCACCGGCCACGGAGGCTCTGTCGCAAACTCACGTGTTCTACATCTTAAATTTACTCTCTCTTATGAAATAGCCTAACTTTTGAAGCATTTAAAACTAATTAGGATAATGTTTTATATGAGTACTTACATTTTATACAAGTATACAAACGAACGCCGTGCAGTATTATAAACTTTAATTTATATTCTTTAAGGTTCATTTTAAGTACCCATCACTTTCACCCTGCAGCAAATTCCGAAGTTTCAGGCGACCGCCTAGTCACGACATTCCACTGTTCACCTCTTTCCATTATTTATTTAATCATCTAATTAGCGAGCTATCTTTTATCACTAGTATAGAAAGTAGACTCTTAAATCATGATAACGTTTCACTTAGATACCCTTTAGATTTTGCTGCAGAAAATGTGACTTACGTATTGAAAATCTTTCGCAGGAATCAAACGCCTGAGTAGAGCAGATCATTGCAAAGATCCGGCAGATATTGTCAACGTTTCAATATCAGCATATCGTCAAAGCGCCTCCGATCGACGTATACAATACACCCACTGTTACGTCCGGGCCGCAGGATAGCACCTTTGACCACCCCAACGTCAACTCGCACATTTACGAGAACGTGGCGAACGGCAATGTCGTCGCCCCCACGCAAATGCTTTGCGACTCTATCGCTCATAAAAACAACTTTATGAAAACACAACTCAAATTCCTCCTTGAGCATTTGAGCGAAGCGTACGAGTAAGCCGTTGACCGTCAAGGTGTTATCCTCGATACAATATGTGTCTCAAAAAGGATCCTTGCAGTGATCGAATTCGCAAACAAAAAATATACAATACTAAAACTGTTTTATACATATTATCGTTTAACGTATTTACTCTAGTCATCTACAAAGCTGCACATATTTAATGTACCTAATATAATTGTGTGCAAGTAGTTAATACTCATACTTAGGCCATATTATGTAAGTATGATATAAATTATTATAAATATTATTCACACACAAGGTTTTATGTATATTTATAAAACTAAAATTGATGGGTTACGGGCTAATTTATCGCTGACTGAATAGCAGTATACTCTTACCTACAATATGCGACCTCGAGGGTCGTATTGGTAATAGGTACCCCATACCAAATAATCTTGCATTCTTTCTAGAACTGTACATATTTTCCACTAGCAGGTAAAAACGCTACCTCACTTTTATCTTAACTTAGAGCTTAGCTGATGTATGCAAGTTATTGAATAAAAATGCATTTATTTTATAAAAAATAAATATACCCATTTTCGTTTTTCCCGCCTATCATAATATGTAATTGGATGATGATTATACACTAGTTACTAAGACTACAAATCGCCAGTGTTTAGTTAGTAATAAGTGTAGTGTTAAGTAATACAAAACTAGTCAAATATTATTATTCTTATGATTAATCTGAGCAATATTTTTGCTCGACTTTTCTGCTCCACTCCACAGATTTAAAATGGCTTTATCGAATTGACACCGGCCTTAAAGTGTTTGTATTCATAATGCATAAGTACCTACACAATCAAATTAATTAGAAACGGGAACATAATTATGTTACTTACAACTAAATTCTGTTGACATGATTATTTTAGAATTATTGCAGTTCGATTGATTTTAGTTATACAGAGTTGATATGACAGAGGGGCATTAAATTATACTACTTCGACTATATGTGTTAAGTATGAATTAGAAACGGTACAAAAAAAAATACACATGATTTTTCATGGGGGGTGGAGGGGTAGTCTTAAACCTCAGGGGGAGGGAGGGGTTAAAAAATGTTAAAAAAACATCACGTGATTAATGGACAGGTTAATAAACGATGCGTTAGGCATAAACATCTGTTAGGAAAGATACATTATGTTCAAATGAGGGAAAAATTTAAAAAATCATTTGCGGCAAACTATTGCTCCAATTTAATTTATTTTTGGTACAGAGCCTGGAAATGATAACTAGTATAGGCAGTTAAAAAAAATGCCCCTATGTCGTATCAACCCTGTGTATACAAAGATTGAGTTCACACTTTTAATAACGTGACTTCTAGGGATTGATGTTATACGCAGTCGATTTTGTATGTTTTTATATATAAAAAGCCATATCATATATAAATCTAACGCTTGTATGATATTGTAAACACATGATTAATTTATTGAAAATGTAAATTGCATTTATTGTAAGTTAGTAATCTAGGCTTTGTAAATATTGTTATGAAGTTATATAATTTATAGGTGCGTATGAGGGTGACAATGCGAAATAGAAAATATATGTGGTAGATGCTTGATATTATGAACAGAGTAGAGTTGCACACAATAATTCTTGAGGTGTTTAATGTCTGTTATGATTGTACACTAAATAGTAAATGTTTTGAACTTGTATCGTGTATTTAATGTGATCCTAGGTATAGTAGAGTCAAGTACAGCAAAGAATGTAATGCTTAACGTATCGTCAAATTGGACACTGATCAGCCTGCACTGTTAAGTAAATTCGTAAACCATGATACTCTAAAGTACTAATAGCGTGTTGTTTGGCTTTTATCGTTAGGCTAGGGACGAGTCATATGATATAAGTACTCTACGCTGTAGTATTTGTTACTGTAAAACATTTGTTTTTGTTGAGTTTTTGCCATAATTGTAAGAAAGGAGTTTAAAAAATAATTATTGCTACAATGTGAACTGTATGCAATCTGAGGCTTGTCACGAAAATCCTTTCATAAAAATGTCAAATTTAATAAACCATTATTAATTAATGAACGTTTTATTTCTGAAACCTATACAACTATAGTGAATCAGATATTACTAGTTGTAGAACTGTTATCCGCAAACTAATTAATTTCGTAAATTTGTAAAAAAACTACGGTTGTTTTTATTTGGTAGAACCAGACATAAAGCATGTTTGAACGATTGAGTTCACAATCGTTTAATAATGCCAGTATAAAGTTTTAATAACAGGAGTGCCTAAAGGTACCAATCTTGGCCCACATTTGTCGTGTAAGGTTAGACGCTAGACGTCGATAAGTAAGCGACATTGAGCTACGACTGAATTGACTTCAGTACAGTGATAATTTTATTTACGAGATAAAACGAAAATACAGGTCTGTTTTTAATTCCACACAAAATAAGGTAGCCTCATTTTTAGCCATTAGCCATTGTATTTATGATTAAAACCCCGATTTACGAAAATGTTAATAAAAGCTTTTTAATATATATTTCAACATTTATTGAATATCACTATTTAAATTACACATTTACATAAAATCTACACAATAAATTACAAATACCTTCCATACCAACAGTGGTCAAATGGTGATAACATTTTGTGGCATCCACCCATATTGTTCTGTATTATATACTTCATGGTAAAATAATTTTTGTTGTTTTCTTCTCTCCATGTCTCATCTTTGGCTTTCTTTTCCAATATTTCTTGTGATACAGGTTCTGCTTTAAATGGCAAACGTTCTGCAACTATTCTTAGCATTTGTTGGACCTGAAACAAAGTTCTATGTGTAGAGGCTGTAAGCAAGATATCTATACATAAATAATAAATAAATAAATCCTTGGACACACAACGCCATCTCGTCCCAAGCTAAGCAACTTAATGCTTGTGTTATGGTAACGAGATGGATGATAAACTACTTATATACATTTTTTTTTGTAAATACATACATATTATAGATCGAAATGACACCCAGACTCCGAGCCAGTGCCTCTGGTTTAGACAAAGACACTTGCCCGACCCGGGAATCGAACCCGGGACCCGTTGATCCAAAGGCGGCACATCTAACCACTAGACCAATACTACTACTCAGCCCATATAGTACCCATCGCTGAGTTGGGCCTCCTCCCTTCACAGGGGGGGTTAATAGCTTACTGTGCCACATTGGCCAGACAGGATGGCACAGGTTTTCATTTCAAGATTTCCTTCTCTTCAGCCTTGTCATTTCCTTTTTTTGGCTCTTACAACATCTTCAGGATAGAATGGAGTGGTTAACGAATTTTATATTGATGTTGAGCTGCAAATAAATACAGGAATTGTTTTTTAAATCAAGGTGCCATAGGCTATATTCTGCCAAAAAAACTGTTGTCAATCAAGTGGAGTCAAGAGTCCACACAGCTTTTGTCTGATTGTAACTATAATATATGTTAAAACCTTCCATTTTTACAGCAGATGTTTTTTTGGATTGATTTAAAATATTTGCTCAGTAAAATTAAACTTAATGTACCTCAGCATAATCACATTTGCCACCAACTTCAAGAATAATCCTTCCTTCTTTCACTGGGGTAACATAGTGGTCTATAGCTCCTTTACCACCACCCATACGCTGGCCTTGCCCTTTCTTGGTGACAGGCTGCCAAGGAGGATCTATTCTCCATATTGCAAACATCCTCTTTTGATCTAGCCTCCTGGCAATTTGAAGACGGGCCATTTCAAAATGTTCAAAGCGCATCCTGCCACCTCCAGTAGCCTGGATAAACAATAAATGAACAAATGGTTACAGACAAACTGCTTTGAAATGCAGCTTTTGTGTCATATAGACTCATCAGCTAAACCTGCTTGTCAATAAACCAATAAATAAAAAGGATTAAAAATTCAGACATTCTCATAATCATTATAATAATTAAAAAAAAACTAAGAAAAAGGCAACACAACTGGAAACAAGGAAGTGTTTATTTAAGGGCGAGTAGTAGATTATAGGTGTATGCCACTTTGATCTACTATGACTTACAACTATGCCATATTGCTTCAACTGGAGTGTGGTATGGAGAGGTTCTGGACCTCTCATGTATCTAAGCCGTTTTTGCATTTTTGGTGGCTTCAAGTTGGAGGGATACATTGGTACTTTATCCATAATTCGAAGCCTTTGACGTTCAGGTATTTCGATATCTGAAAATGGGTAATGGCTTTTGGAACAAATTCAATTTGCGGTAAGTAAACATTAAAAATAATAGTGTTGATAATCTAGGGAAGTTTCAGTGGTATTTCTATTACAACTTCACAGTAGTTTGAACATGAATACTTACGATCGTAATTTGTAGGAGGTGGGAAGTATTTTATGCTCGCTCTAAAGGCCAACTGAGAAGTTTCTGGCCGCAAAAGATCTGTAAATAAAAGTAGTGTAATTGCTTAGAAAAAGTTACCCGTAAGCAAGATATTTGCTTAGATTTTAAGATTCTTTATTTATACATACTGATAGTCACTCGAAAAGTATGGGATAACATTATTTTTATGATAAAATAAAATAGCACAACTTCCAATAACTTTAATATAACCTCAATTAACGCTGAAGTCTGAACCAAAGAGTATATCAAAGAGTATATAATCACTACGTTCTAGAGTATAAAAACACTTGGTCTGAACAAAAGCAAATGTTTTTTTTTTTTCTATTATAATATTTGACAGCTTGGGGACTTCTCCAGACAGCCCATTCTTTATTGTATTGACTTTATTTTTTCTTCTCAACTTTATCTTTAAAAAAATGTTATTTTACATTTCTCATTTATTTCAGGGTTTAAAAATATTATAAACAAAATGTTAACACTGAACTATAGCATCATTCGGACTATTATAATGTAAAGGTGCATTCATATTATTAGTGCTAGAAAAAATAACAGCAGAACGCTAGGGCTCATTAAAGTTAGCCCCCCAAAAATATGTATTTTTTTACTATATGCGACTTTTTTTCTATTAAGACGTTTGTTAATCGTTTGTTATTATATGTTAGCTGATAATAATTGTTTGTTCTTCATTTTTTTTTAAATAATTATGGACGAACACAGCCTTGTATAATTTTTAAAATAAAGACGTTTATTTACGTACATAAATAGATATATGCGTAAAATTTAAAATAAACGCACTATCTAATTTTCTGATTTATAAATTAATAAAAATGTATAGCGCAGTACATATAATAAATAAATAAATATCCTTGGACATTTCACACAACGCCATCTCGTCCCAAGCTAAGCAACTTAATGCTTGTGTTATGGTAACGAGATGGATGATAAACTACATATTTAAATTATTTTTGTAAATTCATACATATTTTTTATAGAAAACACCCAGACCCGGAACAAATACTCATACAAATATTTCTTCCGTGCGGGGATCCAAACCGCGACATGCTGCGCAGCAGTCGATCGCTCAACCAATGCGTATATTTTTTATTTATTTTTTTAAATTATTAAATGGTGAACAATTATTAACAGCTAACAAATTATAACAAACGATTAACAAACGACCTAATAGAAAAAAAGTCGAAAATAGTAAAAAAAAACCTTTTTTGGGGCTAACTATAATGAGCTGTGATCAAGGGCTGTGATTGGTTGGTTGGTTGCATGGTTGCAGTTAGGGATGTGAGATTAATGAAAATTAATCGATTTGTCAATAATCGATTGTAGTAACAAATAGTAGATTTCTGCAAAAAATCGATTGTTTTTGTATTGTTTAGAAATACATGCTTCTCATATGCCTATTCCATTCCCACCACACACACAAGCATCACCTTGTTGCGAGTTAACCCGGGTTTCGCCACAGTCTGTGAAGCCTGACCGGCCTTTGACCACGACCTTTTTCACACGTTCTTGTCGTACGTGATCCAATTTTCATGACCAGTTATCAGCTTCTTTAAAAATGGTTCGGTTTCTTTACGTCGTAATAAAGAATCACAAATGAGTACACGGTTCATTAGGTTTCTTTCAGTGAGCTGGTGAGGTACCCAAATATTGAGCTTTTTTGTGTACCCATTTTTTTTTTCAAATGCGGCATAACTGTTTTGTGGTCAATTCCCAGTTCTTCAGCTACGTCGTAACTACAGATACGCCGATCTTGCTCAACTTTTTCAAAAATGGCATCTTATCCGTAATAGGGCGACCAGAGCGACATGCATCTTTGACATCAAAATTTCCGTATTGAAAACGCACTGCCACATGCAATTTTTTTTGGTGGCTTGCGTTACATTATTATTTTTTCCTTTTTTTAGTAAAATTTTAAAATGTATCGAATTTTTTCATTAGATTCACTCATCTTGACAGTACGAAAAACAAATGAAAATCACACATATTCCTAATTTGAATTTGGATTTGTTCTTTAAAATTTAAACTTTCAATGATACCAAAACCAGCCAGATACTAATAGTATAGCCAAAGAGATTTTATTACAAATTCATACATACTATAATGCGAAAAGACTTCTTCCCCAACCTAATATTCAGCTAATTAAAATAGTTAATGAAACAAAAACTGAGTAATTTCGATAAAGAACAAACGTATTTTAGGTACGAACAATCGAAAATAAATATTTACGAGTCATTATTGACGGAAAAATATTATAATTTGCAAGTGGGGGGCTAACTTGAAGGTATATTTTTAATAATGTTTTTTAAATTAAGAAATGGAGAACAAACAAGTATTAACAGCTAACAAATAATCACAAACGATTAACAAACGACTTAATAGAAAAAAAGTCGCCAATAGTAAAAAAAAAACATTTTTTGGAGGGCTTTCTTTAATGAGCCGTCAAAAACTAAATAGTTATCAAATTTAAAAAAAAATGCCGAGCATGTCCAGGCCTATTTTACATTACGGTTATATTTAATTTTTCAAGGTTAGAACGCCAACAACGGCAACAATTTTATCACACTCGCCATTACACTGTAACTACTTACTGTATATGTAATTATGTATACAGGTATACGTATTATCTTAATTTGAGATTTTTCATCCGTCGCATAGATACGAGCTGTTTCTGAAAATCGATTAAAACACGTAATTTTTTATATTTGATTTATTAAAAATCATTTTGTATTATACTATTAAAATTGATAATAAATAAATGATTTTACGAAAATAATAATCGATTTAAATAATTTTTTAACATCCCTTCTTGCAGTTTCACCATAACCACTAGAACGTAGTGATTATATACTCTTTGATAACCACTGTCAAGTCAAGTAAACCAGCGGTTAATTTGAGTAACTAAAGAATGCAAACCTTAATTAAACCAGTTTAAAGTTTAAACCACACACAGTTTAATAACATGTTTTCGAAGCGTGTAAACATTCTGTCTGAATGAATAATATTCTTTTTGCGAATATAAAGTTGTTGTGATCATTGGATTTAAGGGAGCGATTTATAATTGAAGTGTATTATTTTCCCTAAATAATTTGTGATGATTACACATAAATACAATGGAATTCAAGACCATGCTTCGTTTACAAAAGTGTCTTTTTATTAATTGCTATTTGTTTTTAATATGGATATTCGTAACAGGGTTTTTTTTATACATGAAGGTAGGTCTAATTATAAATGTACATTCCCTCTTTATGTTTCGCTCTAAACCTGTAATATAGTGTCTAATAATACGTACTATTATTTTGCTTTTCAAAGTTAATTGTCGGAGGAATCCTTTAACATGTTATGGTACCTAGCAATCAAAATTAAAACTCTAATTAAGTGCCCTATGTTTCAGATTGAGAAGCTTGGCCACCTGACCGTTTATTTATCAGTAACAGTTTTTACTTTATTACTTCTCATAGAATCTGCAAGAATTTACCTTGGTCACTATGGCAACCTGGGTTCAAGGGTGAGTTCATAAAATCATAGATTGACACAGTTTGTGTCCATTTCATCCTGAGGGTGGCAACTAATGGAACATAAGAGGCAGATCACCTCTTCCCAAGAGAAGGAAAACTTGACTCAAACCCTGTGCCAACCCATTTGGCCAGCATGGCACAGTAGGATAATTACCCTCTGTGTGATTGGAGGAAGCCCAACTCAGCAGTGGTCTTTTATGGGCTGAGAAGCCCATAAAAGACCATCAGAAAATAGGGGAAATTATATGATTTGTACTGTCTAAGGCAGTCATTCTCAAACGTTTATAGTTGTGCAATTTTGTCATCTGCTTCTAGTGGCAGTTGTAGTGTCAGTGTTCAATTTTGGTTATGAACATTTACTCTGTTATAGGTACCGGAATTAGCTGGATTTTTAATGCTCACCATATTGATGCAAATGCCTCTGGTCAGCTTTTTCCTCTTCAACCCATATCTTCTAAGTACTCCAACAGAACTGACTTTACATGCCATATTATGGATGCTTACATTAGCTGAAACTATCTATGGGTTTTTAGCCTTAAAGCAGGCATCTTCATTTGCAAAAAGTATTTATTTCTCACAATCCAGAGAAAAGAGATTTTAATTTCAATTTTCAGAAAGGATCTAATTGTATTACGAATATTAGAAATGACTAAACAGGTCAGTATATGTAAAAGTTTTATTATGTTGTCATACAACATGCTTACTTAAAATATAGTCTAAGGACATATTTATATTATTATTTATAAGTGATAGAAAAGCAAAGCTTTGGTATATTAAAAATACTAACTCATTTATTATAAGTAAAGTTAATTATTAACCTGCTATGTGTTTTAAGTCATGAAATAATAATTGTTAATACCATGTTATAATTTTGCTTAAAACACTATAAATGTATCAAATATAATTTCTGAGTTAAAATGCAGTTTGTTTCTTTGTATAATTTTCTTTGCCTTCTACATACAAGGCACTGGATATAACTCTAAACAAAAATAAATAATTGATTACAAATGGCAATTCATTAAAGAAAACAATAAGTTAGACAAATAAATAATATTGTACATTCTTTTTATATACTTTGTCATGTCAAAATATAAATATGTATGTTATCAGTAATTTATCTTATTATAGCCTCTTTATTTTATACTGCCAATAAATATCTTATCTACAGACTCATCTCTATAATACACTCTTAGGCATTAGACTGTTACGGTTCATGAATATCTCAGATAGTTCAGGACTACTTGTGAATTTCATTAAATGTTACTCACAAAACATATTATTATCTCGAAAAAAGTCATCAATTTGACATCTTACTAAATGCAATGTCACAATAAAACTCTTTAAGTCAATTTCAAACTGTTTAACATTGTTATCAACTTCCAAAGACTTCAATATTTGGGGTAAAGTAGGAGACATTTTGCAGATAAGCTGAAATGACAAAAAAGATTATAATACTTAGCTTAGACATTACTTTTACTACTTAATTACCGAGTGTCAGACCAACATGTATTGCTTACTTTAATGCAATAGTACATTTACTGGAATATATATTACTATCCATGTATGACATTCCAATGAAATTATGGTTATGTATTGTGGTCAAATTCTAATTTCACTGAATTTTATTCCTATGAGAATAAAGTTATCTCAAACCAAGATAAATCCTTTCACATATTGTATTGCCACATGTGATGTTTTCTAGTTATTGGGTATTTACAACATGTATTGGCCTTCATGGCAATCGTTAGGGGAGGCCTATGTCCAGCAGTGGATGTCTTTTGGCTGAAATTATTATGATGATTGTGCTGATAGATTTGAGTAATACACAAATTCATAGAGAATTAAACATGTTTTTTAGTTACAAAAAAAGAACATAGTATGTGTGTGTTTATTGAGTATTTAAATATTTAGATAAATGTAATATATGACAAGAGTATTAATTATGGTTGATTAATTTATGCGGAAAAAGTACTTACACTAAATAATTGTTGTGTAACCCAATTATGGTATTTCTTCACAGATCCCTCATAGGCCAAAGTAAGTATTCTTTTCATATCAACATCATGAGAGTTCATTTTCAACTGTTGTACTATTTCTTGAAACAGAAGTTCAAAATATAGCAATGCCCTAAAATATTAAACTTATAATTACATGAACATGATATATCAGTACCATATCAGCTGTTACTTTATACTGTAACAATAATAACTTTATAAAACTAATAATATAATATTAATTTGAAATATGTTACAATCTAGAGATTCTGATAAGACAAACCTATTCAACCATAGCACACTTTCTGCTACAGAGCATCTGCCATTAGCAGTTTCATCCAGCATGAGCTCCAGTAAGCAAGAATTTTTATCATACTTATAGAATTTCTTTATTTTCTGAAACAAAAGTCAGGTAACATATAATAACAGTTATCAACCACCAATGTAATTTTTAACATATACCTATTTAAGATAAATTCAATCATTGATAAAAATAAAATTCATTGCATTAATAGGACCAAAATAAAATAAATCTGTAATATTTCTGTCTTTTGTGTCAGTGTTTTAAATCACATTATATGATTATCACTCACTAGAACTTCTAAACAGTTGTGATAATATTAATGAAGTTTAAGTGTGCAATTGAGTAGGTCCCTAGATAGTTTAGATGCACAATAAAACTCTGTAGTTATCACAGCCTTTAAGTTCTAGGTTCTCTTTTTTATGTTTGTACTGGCAAAGGGATGATATAAATATGTGTGACACTTTTCTTATGACCTATTAGTGTTTATGTATGTATTTTATATGACATACTAATACTCAGCCCAGCCCTTAGTACCCGTACGCACTAGCGGTTGGCCGCCTAGGCTTGCCACTTTTCTACTTTAATATGCAACCGCTTATGATTGTATGCACTGGTGGTTGAAATTTTCGTAGGTTTAGTGCGTACAATCATAGGCGGTTGCATATTAAACTGGAAAAGCGGCAGGCCGCGCGGTTAGCCGCCTCCGCGGTTCAACCGCTAGTGCGTACGGGGGCTTAAAAGACCCACTGCTGAGTTAGGCCTCCTTCCATATGACATGTTTAAGGAATATGTTTATTTTATTCTACTTGGCAAATACATACAAATGTCATGTAAACATAATAACTGTCATTAAATTTTACAAGGTTAACATATGGTAAATATCCAACTCACATCAATATTTCCTTGCATGTCATGTTTCACTGGTGCAAATACTGTACCTAGTCGGTCTGAAAATAATAAAGACACTAAATAATATTTGCTTTGCATTTCTAAGTCCAATACAAGATAAAAATAATATGTCACATACCCACCATAAACACCAAGTTATCAGATGCCTGTATAAATTCAATTACATTTAGTTTTCCATTTATAACTGGCGGAAAATGCTGCATGGCCCTGGCCTGATTACCTGTCGAAGAACTAGCCATACTCTGCATAAACCTAACGTTATTTTGAATAATATGATTAATTTTAAGCTGACAAAAATATGTTTTACAATTCACTGGTGAATCACTTGGCGACTGACATTGTTTGTTTATCTTATGTCAGTTATCAAATTGTCCAGTTGCTAGCTTTTAGTTTGTTGCCACTCTTGAAAAATATACTATTAATTAATTAATAGAGAACTTGTAATCTGTACAGCTCCTAGTGCCTAAATTATTTTAGACTTAAGAACTTGTATAAACAGTAAAGATTAATTTTAAAATTATCTATCTCGACTCGTTTTCTTGTCTTTATTGTCAACTTTACAATACTGTTTGCGCCGCTAATAGGAAAAAGATTGTTTTAGTACGTTTCCCAGATCATCTTCCACTACAATCGTTAGTACTTTTGTTTTGGGTGAGAATGTAAATGGTACTAAAAATCGTTTCTCAGGAACCAGATTTGTAAATTCATACGAATCTAACACCATCCCATTCGATTCATCTCTTACTTCGACTATTCTTATGCCTGCAGTCGAAATGATCAACATTCTGTTTTTATCAAATTTTAAATATCTCGTTATAGCTTGCCTCTCTCTTCCATATTCATTATTAAACCACCTATGGTATGATAATAATACTGCACAATTTCTTGCCCAATAAATGGAATCGTTTCCATTATTGCGGTTAATATTTTTCTTCGAATCTGTATGTCTGTTTGTTATGTTTGAGTAAACACTTGATGGCCTGGTGATAGGTGTTACGTTAGGACTTCGTCGTATAATGTCAGATTTAGACATTGACGCAAAATTTCCTAATGTTGTTTTACTTCTTGGTCCTAAAACTCTAAGCGGTTCTGCAACATTCATAGTTACGCTAATATTCCGCTGCAGAGATACTGTTGAGTGTTGCACTGGTTTTCCACTAAAGTTGTTCATACTGTCCTTGGTCAGAGTTGATCTCTTTTCGCCAACAACAAAAACTCTGTCGATATTATCGAATCCTCTTCCCATTATGCCGTCTTTAGTGTGACCAAGGTCGAAAGTGTGACCTAGTTCATGAAACACCGAACCTAAAGTAGTTGCAAAACATGCTCCCAAGGTTCCACGGTAACCACTGTCATCCATAAATCGCTTTGTGTTAACAGGAGTAGAGTCTAAAAATTTTGGTATTATTTCTTCGACTGTAGTTGGCCATGTATAAAGGCATGCTGTGCCGAACAGTGCCAAACCACCACCCCCTAAAGCAGCGTAAGCTTCCGTCAGTGAGATAATTTCTTCATGTGTCATTGGTTTGTCTAAATCAGTACCTTTATACCGTGAACACGATATGAATCCTAAGAACTTTCTTTCGTTACTGCCTAAATCCGAAAGCATCAATTCTCTGCCGAAATGTGACCATAATTCAGCTTGTTTCATTTTTCTGGCCTTGTTTACATTTAAGTTACTCTTAAAAATTAGGCATTCAGAATTCTTGAGGCTCACTTCATGTTCAAGTTGGAATGTTTTCCGGCCTACCCCACTTTCATAAAGTTTTTCAGCTGTTAAGCTTTGGATTAATTTTGCTCCTAATGCTATGCGAGAACATGCACTTTCTATGGAATTGACAACATCGCATGGGCTTTGAAAACAACCGTCATGGCCTTGACATATAATATAAACTGGGGTAACGCGGAGGTTGGTTTTTCTTGGTTCGTAGCTCAATAATAAAGTTCTGCGCTGTTGTTCCGTGTATTCTAATGCAATAATGTTTTCACCTCTTCCTAATTCTATAATCACTTTGAATTCTCCGTTGTGAACAGTCCATTGTGTTTTGTTTTGAAATCCTTCACTTTTTAACGTACACAGAAGTTTATCTTGATTATTGGAATTACCTCTTGTTATAATTCCTTTAATTAAAACTAGAGAATAATTTATGTTGTCACCATTTTGGAAGTTTGTTATGAAGATTGAAGAGTTGTTTTCAGCATCATTGTCTTCATTCATACAGTTGTCCATCACCTGAAATTGGTTTTACGACTGGTTAGATCAAGGTAATGAATCTTGCTGCTTACGGTCGACCTTCATCGCACGGATCGTCGATTTCTTTAATGTTATCAATTTACATAAACATCGCATTAGTGCCGTTTTGAAGGATTCCTCCCATCAGAGTCGCGCTGACATTTGGTGTTGTTTATTAGAGCGTATCGCTTTATTTTTATCTGGCTCGAAAGGTTGTCGTAAATGAATAGAATCGCAGTAGGAATGACTCACCATGTTGCGGTTGGCGAGAAGCGCGCGGAGCCGGCGCGGCGTGAGGACTGCGGGGGCTGGCGGCTGGGCAACCATTCGCAAGCGTGCATTGCCGCTCCTCCTCACTTCGCTCGCAGTTCGCAATAACTTGCCGATAGGTGCGCGTTGTGCGCATGCTCCCCAATGCAGACCGACGCGCGTCCGTAACGATTGTGCTAACCAGACAGGTACGCGACTAGCTGTCTCCACTGGCAAGAGGGAAATTTGAACAATGCAGTACAAACAGTCTGGAAGCATGCGGCATTATCATCTATCACGGCTTTACAGTTTGTTTTGGGAAATGTTTGTTTTGATTAAAGGAAAGCGACAGCTCCCCACATCTGACACGACATTGT
Organism: Clostera curtula; assembly: GCA_905475355.2. Classification (NCBI taxonomy): domain Eukaryota; kingdom Metazoa; phylum Arthropoda; class Insecta; order Lepidoptera; family Notodontidae; genus Clostera; species Clostera curtula. Next base: position 8,880,083 of record FR997797.1, on the reverse strand, counting down.
AGGTCCATTAAACATGAGTCATTTGGTCTGAAATCCATTTAAGAAATAGTAAGGTTTATTGTATCCAATAACGTAGTAGATAGGTATCTAAATTGGACATTGCTTAACTAGGGGGTACACACGGAGTACCAGCTAAATGTCAACTACATAATGGCTAGGCGATGTTCGTAAAGTGTGTGCAAGCAAGTGGCAGAGCTCATGCTGATTGCACTCCATGAAATTGGAGGAGGTTCAGGTCAGTAGTGGGACATTTAATGGCTGAAACGGCGACGAAGGAGGAATCGATATTGCGGTGTATACTCGTATAAGAGTTGATATGACAGAGGGGCATTAAATTGCACTACGTATACTCTATGTGATTAGTATGAATTCGAAACGGTACAAAAAATACACGTGATTTTTCACGGGGGGTGGAGGGGTAGTCTTCAACCTCACCAGGTATCACAAAGGGGAGGGAGGGATTAAAAAATCATCACGTGATTTACGGACAGCCCCTAAGGTTAATAAACAATGCGTTAGGCATAAACATCTGTTAGGAAAGATACATCATGTTCAAATGAGGCAAAAATTTAAAAAATCATTTGCGGCTAAACTATTGCTCCTATTTAATTGATTTTTGGTACAGAGCCTGGAAATGATACCTAGTATAGACAGTTAAAAAAATGCCCCTATGTCGTATCAACCCTGTATAAGGAAATCCCTCGCGTGTGGCGCTTACAGCCAGACAACAAAGCGCCTGATATAAATTTCTTATTACTCCGACGTCTGTCTGCCTGTATTATTCCCACAGTTAGGAAGTACTAACATTTCCTTAGAAACCATTACGACTGCTCCTGTTGCGTGACTAAATATGTATATGGAAATACAAAGTGATATATTATGCCACATTTAACTTTTTTCATGTAAAGGTTAATTTCAAATCCTATTTCAAATTAACCTTTACATGAAAAAAGTTTGATTAATCCTCTTTATAAACGGCCAGTTCATAAAATTCGTAAATTAAGTACAGAGGAATAATAAATTAAATGTCTTATAATTTAAAGTTTCTCTAACACAGCTAGCTTTCAACTCAACCGTACCTACATAGTTTCTCTTGTTTTTACTCTTCTATCTCTACTTTATTATATTGTCACCGCCCATGTGTCAAAACAAACTCGGTTGTTGGCAAAATCATTAAACCCATGATGGAAGCCATGGCAATTAAATGAAGAAGAGGACAGCTAGGGAAGGCACTAATTAGAAAGGGTTACTAATTAAACTAAATTAATTTCATAGGGTAACTGGTAGGTACTTTCGTTTATTTGCGAAGTTAACGCGATATCGCCGAATAACCATTTATTTTCGTTTTAGTTAAAATAACAAAATGCAATACAATACTGTAGAACTTATTTATTACGTTATTTTTAAGTGGATAATTACCAGGAACAACGTAGTGATTACATACTCTGCTAGTGGCTGCCCGCGGCTTCGCTCGAATATAACTAGATCGGGATTAAGATGCCTACAACCAGTGGTAAAAAACCCTATCTACTATTTTCATTAGTAGATGTTATCTGTAATCGAGTTATAGAAGACGACAGTGCTTTTATAGATCTTCTTTTTATTATGGCTTCCATAGATGATTTTGCCAACAGCAGAGTTTGTTTTGACACATGGGCGGTGGAATGAACAAAACAAATGGGAAGCGTAAAACTATTTAATTTTGTAACTTTTTTGGGTAATAAACTGATGAAGGGGTAGAGAGGGTAAAAAGGAAGGTGTGACGGACATCGAACTATAGAACATCGTATGAGTAGACTAATAAATTAGGACATCTGCCTATAAAGTTAATAAGTAGTGTTGCGGCGGAGCGCCTTACATATTATTCAAAGCAAAACGATGATTGAAGAGGCAATCCGTGGAAGATTTTTACCCCAGTTGCATTGTATAGAATCAAATCTCATTCAATTGGCTCACGACCACCTCCCTGTTAACACCTAAATAAATTCAAGTTATAACCGAATTTTGGACTAGTCATTTACTGGCCCAGTGTATAAAAATATACATGCTGGTGGCCCATGAGGGGAACATAATAAAAAAAAAAGAAGATTAGAAGAAAAGAAGAAAGGACATCAAACTGAAAATATCTGGAGAAAATTGCACCCCCGGCGTGACGGAGGATCCAGTGGCAGCTTGAAGAGGAGAAGAAAGGCGTCGAAGCTTAGAAGGTGTGGCCATAAGGCGCAGCCAGCAGGATCATCAACGAGTCCTGAGCTGTAACGAGCAGTGAGTCGGCGAAAGTCTCACATCGTGCATCAGACTTCTGAGCTAAGATAAGTGTCCTGTGTTTCCTAACTGTCCTATTCACTAAAATCCTTAAATACAATTCCCAAGCCTGTAGAGAATCAAATCTATTAGTGCAAAGAAAGGTAATTGTGCAATTGGTGCGGCTTTGGTAAAATAGTAGAATCAGTAGAGTAGGGTGGTAGATTTTTAAATATAACTGAACCTTTTCAAATCATAAAGCTTATATCTATATTTATTGTACATTTTAGTTTGAAGAAGTTAAAACCAATTTTAAATTATATTTATAATCCTAACTATCAGGTAGTTAAAAAAAAAAAAAAAAAGATCTTAAAGATACATAGTTGTAAAAATAATTACTAATTACATTCCTACAACTTCTACTTGGTAAATTGACGGCATATTCTAACATAAGTTGTAATAATTTCAGATTGTCGTTTAATCGCCGTGAATGCAAACAGCTGTCCGAGCAGAACCGGTTTGCTAAGGGACGCCCGATAACTACCATTGAACTGAGGAGCGTGAGCCATTCATTATTTATTCAAAACTACAATATATCTATTAGCTAGTCATTCAGTGCTTTCGTTGACTTGTTGAGTTTTATATCTTCTTGCGCATAATGCCTAACGAATACGTGTCGGACAAAGGTCGTTTAAGAGAGTTGATGACTAAACGCGCGTCTATCAAAGGTCAAATCACTAAATTTAAGAATTATTTAGACATTGTTTCTAAGGTAACCGAGTTAAGCAGTATACAGTTAACAGAATTAAGACTAAAATTAATAAAGTTCGAGGCATTGTCCGTCAGAATAGATGACTTGCAAAATGAGATTGAGGTTTTAAATGAGACTAATTTGGACCAGGAAATTGATGAGCGTGACAATATCGATAGAGATATCATTTTAAATATCGCCACTGCAAAAAATATTCTAGATGAATACGCTCAATTAGAAAGCGAGCAAAGGCGCGCTTCTACACATGAAAATCTTTTTTCATCCAGCCATCAATTCCCTGGTCTAAAGTTGCCTCAACTCCAAATAGCCAAATTTGATGGGGCATATTTTCGCTGGTTAGAGTTTCGTGACACATTTGAGACTTTGATACACAATGATGCACATATGACATCGATACACAAGTTCCATTATCTACGATCCTACCTGGAGGGTGAGGCCGCGAGAATAATCTCGAACTTGGAGGTATCTTCTGCTAATTATACGGAAGCGTGGAGCTTGCTTTGCAATCGCTACAACAATAAACGAATGCTAATAAATCATCATTTAAGTTCATTGTATAATGTGAGGCCTATCCAACGAGAATCAGAGGGGTCATTGCGATTTCTAGTTGACCACCTAAATAAAAATTTGCGTGCTTTATCCAGTCTAGGGCAACCCACAGAAAGCTGGGATGTGCTTATAATTTTTATGTCGTCATCAAAGTTGGACGCTAACACCCTCACTAAGTGGGAGGAATACCGAAATAATTTAGAACAGGAAACTCCTACATTAGATCAATTTTACAAATTTCTGGTTGACCGCGCAGATGTGCTGGAGTCTTTAAATCGCAATAAGCGTGATAGTGGACTGCCAAAAAATCAGTCAACTAGTGTCCGTAACAATAGTGCACCTAATACCCTTAGCAAACATAATCAAAGTATGCCTGTCAGATCATTATCAGTTAGTACTAAATCAAGCAAATTTAATAATACTAAAGTGTCTAATGTTTATTTATGCATTATTTGCAATGAAAATCATAGAATTTACGATTGTCCCACCTTCAAAGGAAAGGCGGTAGGTGAACGATTAAAGGATGTACACAAATATAAGTTGTGTTCCAACTGTCTTAGACAGGGTCACCATTCGAGTGCATGTCGAATGGGTCCGTGCCGAGAGTGTAACAAAACGCACCACTCATTGCTGCATCGCCCCGATGCCTCGTCTGAACATCATAATATCGCTACGTTAGATGAGCAACAAGGGCGGATCCAGCTTTGGCGCCAGGAGGGGGTCACATAGTCGTGGTCAAGTCAAGAACTTATAATTTAATTTTGATAACAATATATACAAGTAAAAAGTAGGTATTATATTAATGTACGTAAGTACTGTACTTCAAAATATTTATTCTTTATTGTACACTTGAAAAACTCCACACATAATAACTTGTACATATCCACGTACATATTGCCCTCTTGAAGACACCCAGAGAACCACTATCACGCACTGAATGAGGCAGCCTATTTATATTCCATAGCCGTGGTTTCTGTGTGGTAGCGGAGTAAAAATACTACCACCCCATATCTTCCCGTGGGTGTCGTAAAAGGCGACTAAGGGACAACAGACGTTGGGCAGCAGCGACGTTCTGTCCAAAAACCCACCATCCGTACTGCGATCGCCAACCCGCCTGCCAAGCGTGGCGATTATGGCAAACACCCCCCAATGAAGCACACAACTAAAAAAACGGCCCCCAGTCCCCGGCAGCCCCACTATTCCTTCGGCCACGGTAGCAGCCAAGGTAACGGTGGGGCAGGGGGTGCTAAAAATCTCCGGCAGAGATCCGGCTACCATAAAAAACGACGGATGCACCTGGCAACATATAACACACGGACACTGCGGACTGATGAGAAGATCGTAGAACTCGAGAAAGAGTTGAGCAAGTTGCGATGGGATATAGTGGGGTTGTCTGAAGTCCGAAGAGAGGGAGAGGACACGATAACCCTCAAATCCGGCAACTTGCTCTACTTCCGGGAGGGCGACCAACAGTCCCAAGGTGGTGTTGGGTTTATCGTCCACAAGTCCCTTGTGAACAACGTTGTTAAAATAGAGAGTGTGTCGACCAGGGTGGCGTACCTTATACTCAGAATAACCAAGCGTTATTCGCTGAAGGTCATACAGGTATACGCACCGACCTCGGCACACCCCGACGAAGCGGTGGAGATAATGTATGAGGACATTTCCTCGGCCATACATAGCTCTAGAACGCACTACACCGTTGTCATGGGGGATTTTAACGCGAAACTGGGCAAGCGGAGCGGAGATGTGCTGCAAGTGGGGCAATTTGGGTTTGGACACCGGAACCAACCGGGCCAGACTTTGGCTGGTTTTCTAGAGAAGGAGGGACTCTATATGATGAATTCCTTCTACAAAAAACCAGAATAGAGGAAATGCACCTGGTTGAGTCCGGATGGCACCACAAAAAACGAGATAGACTTCATCATGTCGACGGAAAAGCACATATTCAATGATGTCTCCGTGATCAATATGGTCAAAACCGGAAGCGATCACCGCTTAGTAAGAGGCACATTGAATATCGATGTGAAGCTTGAAAGGTCGCACCTGGTGAGGTCTACGCTGCGTCCCGTGCCAGTTCAAATTCAAAACCCAGAAAGCTTCCACCTCGAACTGCAAAATCGCTTTATTAGCCTAGACCTTGACGTGGACGATTATAATGACGGGTTCGTGGAGACTGTCCGCAAAGTTGGGTCGAAATTGGGTCGAAGACCCAACGCCAGAAAACGCCCAAAAAGCTCTCGGACGTCACCCTGAATCTCATGGACGAACGACGGAAAATGGTCCTGCAGTCTTCAGATGATGCGACGCAGCTTCGGATGCTCAATAGACAGATATCAAAGTCCCTGAAGCGATTCGTGTTGAATCGGCGTATATCACGGTCGTATATCAAGGTAGTATATCAAGGTTTTTGCCAGGGATCTGTCTATTGGGCAAAGCCAGCTCGTCGGGCTGAAGACTGATGACGGCAGGATCGTCACGTCGAAGTCCGAGATTTTGGGTGAGGTCGAGAGTTTTTATGGACAACTGTACACGTCTACACAAGAACCCGTCATAAATCTAGCAAACGACCCACGAGCTAGATTAACCCAGCACTACACAGAAGAACTCCCGGACGTCAGCCTGTGTGAGATCGGGATGGCTCTCGAGCAACTTAAAAACAACAAGGCGGTGGGTGATGACGGAATTACCGCAGAACTTCTGAAGGCGGGTGGAGAACCGATCCTCAGGGCCCTTCAGAAGTTATTCAATTCCGTCATACTCGAAGGACGAACGCCAAAGGCATAGAACAGAAGTGTGGTGGTGCTGTTCTTCAAGAAGGGAGATAACACCTTATTGAAGAACTACAGACCCATCTCACTTCTGAGCCATGTCTACAAGTTGTTCTCGAGGGTCATCACGAGTCGTCTCGCATGCAGGCTCGACGATTCCCAGCCTCCCGAACAAGCCGGTTTCCGAAAAGGCTTCAGTACCATAGACCATATTTTAACGCTACGGCAGGTTATACAGAAGACCGAGGAGTATAAAAAAAATTATTTGAGGTTAGGTCCTTTTTTGCTATTATTACGTTACTCTTTGGTCTACCAGCTAGACGCGTGGAGAGCTAGTGGACAAGCGCGCGCAAGTGTGGCGCGGTAAAATTCAAATTTTCGATACGTTCGTTCCCAAACATTTACCATCATACAAAGTTAGTATATTATATTAATTAAATAACTATTGAAGGTATGTAGTTACATAAAATCTGTATGGTCACAAAATATATAAATAAAATCATTATGTTCAATTAGTGGTCCACCTAAGTCCTGGAACCAGCTCAGGGGGGGGTCATGACCCCCATGACCCCCCCCCTGGATCCGCCCTTGATGAGCAACCGGATTCTAATAATGAAACCATGGTTAACTTTTCAAAACGTAGTTCAACACAAGTGTTGTTGTCAACCGCGAAAGTTATTGTCTCGAATCCACTGTCTCAGCAGCGCGTGAAGGTTCGAGCACTGCTTGACTGCGGAAGTCAATCCACTTTTATTAGCGAAAGAATAAAAAATATACTTTCCTTAAAAACATTCCCAAGTGACTGTCTAACGGTCATAGGAATAGGAAATACAGTTGCTTCCAAATTGACGAAGGGCTGTAACATTAAGTTAAGTTCTCTAGATGAGAAGTATAACACTAGTTGTTCGTGTCTTGTATTAAAGGAACTGACCGGACAAATGCCAAAGTCTACGGTTAATATAAATTCACTAAAGTTACCTAAAAATATAGTGCTTGCAGATGAAAACTTTTATCAGCCAGGTCCCGTTGATATCATAATTGGAGCTGACTTATTTTGGGAAATTTTAGATACAGAGCAGCGGTCCGTCGGTCTTAAAAATCCAAATTTAAGAAGCACAAAGCTAGGCTACATAGTCGCTGGTCCGATAGGTCCGCATGTCAATGCTACTAAAATTAAACAAGCTTTTTGTAGTTCTCTTGCGAGCCAGTGTGGCATAGAAAAGTCACTTGCCAAGTTCTGGGAGATAGAAGAGCTTCCCGAAAAACGTATTATGAGCGAAGGCGAAAAATTTTGTGAGCAGCATTTTATTGCCAACACTCGTAGAGAAATTACAGGTAGGTTTTGTGTGAAACTACCTTTAAGGGACACGCCGGATTGCCTAGGGGATAGTTATAGTCTAGCAAAACGGCGCTTACTTTGCTTAGAAAAACGGTTCAGAAAAAATACGACACTAAAGGCTGAATACACTAAATTCATTAACGAATACTTTGAGTTAAGACATTTATCTTTAGTTAACGACAAGCCACTTGTAGCATACCATTTGTGTCACCACGCCGTGATTAAACAGGAAAGTGAATCCACTAAGCTGCGGGTAGTGTTTGACGGGTCGGCAGCTTCGACTTCGGGCTACTCGTTAAACGATATTTTGATGGTGGGTCCTACCCTACAAGATTCGCTTTTTGCAATTCTCATACGAGCCAGACAATATAAGTATCTCTTGACCGGCGACATTGAGAAAATGTATCGGCAAGTAATCGTAAATGAAGAAGACCGTAGCTTACAGAGAATTTTATGGCGAGAAAATGAGTCTCAGCCTATTCAAACGTTAGAGCTAAATACGTTGTCATACGGCACCGCGAGCGCGAGCTACTTAAGTACTCGCTGTTTATGGCAACTAGGTGAAGAGCATAGTGACAACTTAATTAAAAATATAATTCAGAAAGATTTTTATGTTGATGACCTAATCACGGGTGCAAATGATGAAAAGCAATTAATTTACATACAACAAAGTGTCACTAACGCATTATATAAGGGTTGTTTTAATTTAAGAAAATTCAAAACGAATAATCCATCGATATTTAAAAATCTCAATCTTAATGAAGAAAATTTAACATTTAGTGACTCCTCCAATACACTTGGTCTGGGATGGACTCCGTCTAGCGACACGTTATATTTTCCAATGAAGGGTTTTTGTATAAATAAAGAGGCCGACGTAACCAAAAGATTTGTAATGTCAAACTCCTTTAAAATTTTCGATCCCTTAGGTATTTTAAGTCCGGTAATAATTCAGGCTAAAATGATGTTACAAAAAATGTGGCAGCTAAAGTTAGACTGGGACGAGCCTGTCACCCAAGAACTGCGTAATGACTGGGACAAATTTGCAAGAAATTTGCTTTGTTTAGATACATTTCCAATCCCGAGATTAACTTTGTGTGACAACCCTAACCAAATAGAATTGCACACCTTCAGTGATGCCTCTCTTAGTGCAATGGGTGCATGTGTATACCTAAGGTCGGTAAATAGCAATGGTGACGTCATGGTTAGGTTGCTCTGCGCTAAATCGAAACTGGCGCCTCTAAGACCGTCTACCGTACCTCGTCTCGAATTGGTGGCTGCATTATTGGCAAGCAGGCTTTGTAAATTGGTTTTGGAATCCCTCCGGCACCGGCCGGGAAGAATAGTCCACTGGTGCGATTCTAGTGTTGTTTTAAGCTGGATAAATACCGATCCGGCGAAGTTAAAAATGTTTGTCGCCAATCGTGTTTGTGAAATAGGTGAATTAACTCAGGCGTCATCATGGCGTTACGTTCCTACGGCTATGAACCCTGCTGATCTGATTTCTAGAGGAATAGATGCCAAAGATTTGTTGTTAACAGCCATATGGTGGAATGGCCCAAGCTTTCTCTTACAAAATGAATCAGTTTGGCCAGTAATAAACGTAAATCGAATGGAAAATTTACCTGAGGTTAAGTCGCATAGCGTAGTTGTAAATAGCGATCCATTAATTAGCTTTGAAAACTGTTCCTCATTCAACAAACTTTTACACACACTTGGTTATGTGCGCAGATTCCTGTTTAACATGAGTCATCCATATGATAAGCGTGTAGGCATGTTTACGTCTGAGGAGCTATTAGCTTCCTTTCATACGTTGTGTCGCATCGCGCAGCGAGATTCATTCGAGGAATACGATTTACTTATAAAAAATAAACCGTTGCCTGCTAAAAGTAAAATTTTATCACTGTCTCCGTTTATAAACGAGGATAAATTGATTCGTGTTGGTGGTAGAATAGATGCATCTGCGTGTAGCTATGAAAAACGGCATCCTATACTTTTGCACGCGTCGCATAGGCTAACCAAATTGTATTTTGCCAAAGAGCATATTGCCAACCTACATGCGGGGCCGCAGTTGTTACTAGCAACGGTTAGGGAAACCGTATGGCCAGTGAATGGCAGGTTGCTTGCCCGCCGCACCGTAAATAATTGTGTTCGGTGTAGAAGGTTACGTGGCAAAACCTTATGCCCTAAAATGGGTAACTTACCATCCCCACGAGTAAATCCAGATTTTCCATATTTAACAGTAGGATTAGACTTTGCAGGCCCATTTATGATTTTAAGTAAAAGGGGACGAGGATCAAAATTAATTAAATGTTATATGTGTATCTTTGTGTGTTTTCGGTACAAATGTGTTCATTTAGAAGCGGTCAGTGATTTAACCAAGGACGCATTTGTAATGACTCTGAGGCGTTTTATTGCACGTCGTGGTAAGCCTGTAGAGATTTTTTGCGATAATGGTCGCAATTTTGTTGCCGCGTCTAAGGAAATTGGCATTTTTATAGATAAGGCCAAGGATCACCTGACTGATTTTGCAAGTCATCAGGGTATTAAATTCAATTTTATACCAAGCTACGCTCCCCATTTCGGTGGTCTTTGGGAGGCCGGGGTCAAATCGGCGAAATTTTGCATAAAGAGAGTTATCGGCAACACTCACTTAACTTTTGAGGAGATCACAACTTTGTTTGCACAAATAGAGGCGATTCTCAATAGTCGTCCCTTATGCCCCCTTTCTTCCTCGCCTGATGACCTCCTCTCCTTGTCCCCAGGACACTTCATCATTGGTCGGCCACTAACCGCATTGCCTGCACCCAACACAGATGAAGAAAGAGTCACAACCCCCAAAAATCGCTATGAGCGATTGGAAACCATAAGACGTCATTTTTGGAATAGATGGCAACGGGAATACTTGTCCGAGCTGCAGCAGAGAACGAAATGGCGTAAAGGCGAGGCTACGCTCGAAATTGGCACTATGGTGCTGTTAGCGGAAGACAACACGCCCCCATTATGTTGGCGATTGGGGAGAGTTCTTCGGCTATTTCCTGGGCCTGATGGTTTGGCTCGAGTTGCAGAAGTGCAAACATCAAGAGGTTGTGTGCGGCGCCCTTTCACTCGCCTGTGCCCACTGCCTACTGCTGAAGAATTGAAGTGTTGAAAGCGGATGCTTTCAACGGCGGGGAATATGTTGCGGCGGAGCGCCTTACATATTATTCAAAGCAAAACGATGATTGAAGAGGCAATCCGTGGAAGATTTTTACCCCAGTTGCATTGTATAGAATCAAATCTCATTCAATTGGCTCACGACCACCTCCCTGTTAACACCTAAATAAATTCAAGTTATAACCGAATTTTGGACTAGTCATTTACTGGCCCAGTGTATAAAAATATACAAGTAGTCTCTTGCGAAAATGCTGTTTTTAAGTATCAAGTTGTCATCTCAACCTCTTGTCAAATTGCTATGATGGTAAGTCCTTAGTATGTATTAAGTAACGTAAATGGCTATATACTCTTTGTATCTATCTATTCGGGGTTAAGTGACTGGGTGCACATTCCCCCGCTAAAAGCAACGAAACGTAATTCAAAAGAAATGGGCCATGGTCAGGCCCAGGTCAAGTATTGCCTGCCGTGAATAGTGGAAGGCTCGTAATAATATTTCACTGTAGTTTTGTAATAAGTTAGTATCTGCGAAAGTAAAGTATCAGTACTTTTTTATGAAACTTGAAATAAATGAACCTGTTACATTTGTATCAAGGTTAAATTTGTGTATTTTGCATACTAGTTTTTTTTGGTATTTCCTAAATAAAATGGACACAGTTACCTAGTGTATCATGTAACTATTCACTATTGCTCAAGAGAATGGCGAATTCTTTAAAAGACGTCTGCTGCAATATCAGTAGCACATCTTGTTCTGCGTTTGCCTATAATATACAAACAGGCGTAATAAAAGTCATCAAGTTAGTGCTATTGCTCGAAGTGCTTTATACGTCCTGTGTATGCCTTTGGAATTTGATTTAAGCGTTACTATAAAACAATAAAAAATGGAAAATAAAGTTTGTCTCTAAGTGCTTTAGAAAATCGTAAACTATGCATTTGATCATCTCCAGCAAAATGTTGTGCATGAGCCCCTGGATGGAAAAAAATGATTTGTGTCTTTCCTTCAAATTTGTTTTATTTAGTTGCATAGCAACGTGCGCAGGCTAGTACGGAAAAAATACAAGCTCCGTTTAATGCATTTCTTATGAGAAGTTTTAATATTAAGTTTTATTGAGGTTAGGATCCTCTAGTTATTGTCAATCATCCTGAAACATTTATGTAGCGCGTGCAACGTGTTTAAACGATGATGCTAATAGTGCCCAATTTTGTCAATCATAATATGTACCACAAATCTATTGACCTCTTTACGTCCATAATAAATATGCAATTATCTGCTTGTAGCTGAAACAATATATGTACAGCCGTTTGTCAACCATTCATTATGCGCCTAAGCATTGCCAAATAGTGTACATTTTTAAATATGACGTAATTTTGCAACGTCTATTGAACGTCCTTGGACAGAGGATTTCTTGACAAGCTAATTCTATCTATAAGCATCTATAGCAGCTATATATCAGCATATATATCTATAGCAGTAAAAAAGTGTGCCAGAGTTTTTGTAATGCTCATTGCCTGAATGAACATCAGCAGTTTGGATTTAAATATATCAATGACATTGGTTTGTGTGTCCTTTTTTTACGTTGGAAATCCTCATGCAACCCGACCGCTAACCGCCAGCCGGGTTATGTGGGACTCCGAGGCGCGGAAGGCTGGTAATTGCAGCCCAAACTACCCACTAAAACCAACGGTGTCCCTCGTCTGCCTGAAACAGGGCCACGTGTTTCAGTCCCCAATTAGGAGCATGCCCCGCGCGCTTGTACAAGTGGGCCCACGCTTTGAGGGGAGCTTTGCACGCTCCCCAACCCATCGAGAGGCATAACGGGCCCGCCTGCCTGGCCGCCCCTCCGTAGCTAGCGGTGGCAGCCCTGGCACGCCGGCCTAGCCGAGCCTCCAATTCTAGCGGTAGGCAACACTGAGGGCAGAGGAGTCCCCGGAGCCTCTCCCCGTGGGCCCGCCCGGCATGGGTGACCCTAAGCTGATATGGTCCCAACGGTTCCTAAAGGCACGCAAGCCCCCTCACGACAACAAGGTGGCAGCACGGTCGAGGGATGTGTGTGTGTGTGTGTTTCCTTGCTAACCATTCCTAACGTATGTTAAAATAAGTTAATTTATTTAGTACCTCCACTTTTTTCGAAAGTACAGACAAGAGTCATGTGAAACAAGTTCTCATTTGCCTTACGTAAATTTGAACCGATGCGGACGCTGAAATTTCAGTTGCAATAATTAATTGAATCATTTATTAGTTTAGTTCCTGTTTAATTAAATGCCTTTCTAATGGATATTGTATTACTAAAGAACTTTGAAGCAATATGTCGATGTTATCGATTAAGTCAATTGGAATAATCACCTTCTATAGCTGAATTTTTTTACTGCTAAAGTAGCTAATGTTAAAACAAACCGATAGTTTTATTTGCCAATTGGCTAGTAAAATTCGTTAGGGAAGCATTTCAATCATTGAGAAGAACGATGAAGTTTTACCTCTATGGCAAACGATAACAGAAGCGTGGAAACTGTTAGCTGGTTTACACAAAATGACTTACTAGTTGACCCTAGCCATTGCCCCGTGTAAACAAAGTAAGTCAAATCAGACCTAGAGTCCTCATCTCCAACAGTACCTATTGCAAAATACATAGTGCAAAGTAAGTAGGTACGTATCCAGCGGCTAAGAAACAACTTAAACTTAAAAACCCAAAAAAAAACAATTTTTCTTCCCCGCACGGAAGAAATATTTGTACGACCTACAAGTATTTGTTCCGGGTCTGGGTGTTTTCTCTCTATATTATGTATGTATTTACAAAAAAAAAATGTTTATCTCCGGCAGATTGCCATAGAAAAAAAAAACAAGTAGTTTATCATCCATCTCGTTACCATAACACAAGCATTAAGGTGGACGCTCCAGGGTAGCCCGCGAAATTCAAATTTTCTTACGTTTTTTGCAATTTGCAGGTCAGTGCTAGGTTGTATGTTGATTAAAATGTTATTCGCGGCTGTAAGACGTATGTAGTTAAAGAATTATAATCATCAAAATCATCAATACAACCCTCCAAGCTCATAAAGGTGCAAGAAAAACTTTTTCAAGTTCAAAGTCATTCTTGCACTTTTATGAGCTTGGAGGGTTGTATTGATGAGTTTGATGATTATAACTCTGTAACTACATACGTCTTACAGCCGCGAATCAAATGTTCATCATCATACAACCTAGCACTGGCCTGCAAATTGCAATAAACGTAAGAAAATTTGAATTTCGCGGGCTACCCTGGAGCAATCACCTTAAGTTGCTTAGCTTGCGACGAGATGGCGTTGTGTGAAATGTCCAAGGATATTTATATAACAGAGATATTTGACAATTTTATCAAGGCGTGATGGAAAAAGCTGATTTGTTCTTAACAAGCATTTCACAGACATGGTAACGCAGTCTCGTAGGTCGGGTACCAGGCGACGGAGTTGAGCACTTCGCAACACTAATGGTGACGCGTTTCATACGCATTAAGTTTATAATAAACCATTCAAAACAATGAACGGTAGCTCACAGATTGGAGAAATCTAAACAAGACAACCCTAAATAAATGCAATATTAGTATGCATGCCGGAGCGCTGAACGCAGCCAAAACCGTGCGGCCTACGATGGTGTAACAGCGTGAGTGAGTTAGTAATGGGCCGGGTTCATTCGCCGATGAAAGCGAAAGTGCTGGCGTTCACTGGGACAACGACCGGCTCCTGCGGGCTGGCCTGCCGGCTTCCTGCACCCAGGTCATCGTCATCGAAGTTTGGCAACTGCGTCACCGCGGTCCGCTGTTGGTCAACATTGGGCGTACGCACATAGCAACAGTTTATGCGCCATTATGCTTTGCTTGGAAGGGACAGTTTGCATTTTTTAACTGTTCTTGTCGTAGGCTGTCTTTAGTTTATGGGTCCTTGGTTCGTCTGTCTGTTTGTTGAGAGATACATATGGGGATAAAAATAAAATAACTTAGATTCGGCGATAGTGTATTATAACTCGCGAATATTTTCTTTTCAGCCCTTATATGACTCATGGCTGTGACTTATTTGACTGTTTTTTAAATTACACTAGCAACCCGCCCCGGCTTCGCATGGGTACAATGATGAGTCTCTAAATTTATCAGTGTTTCGCTAAAATATTATGAATTTATTATACATATAAACCTTCCTCTTGAATCACTCTATCTATTAAAAAGCCGCGTAAATCCGTTGCGTAGTTTTAAGCATACATAGGGACGGACAGACGACAGCGAATTTGTTTTTTAATATGTAATGATCATTTGACCCATGTGTTTTTGTTTAATCAATTTAGTATTTTTAGTAATAGTCTACAGGTGTCCAATACCAGAGGACCCAGCTGTGTTATGACTTCCGTTGCATTAAAAGTAAACCCATACCTCCATTACTTGATATAAATCTTTAAATTACGAGGTAGATAGTTATTTCTGTTCAATTTAATACTCGATAAATGAATTAGAGGATTTTGTTATATTTAATCCACAAATTCTCGTAGGTAGACACCACCACAAAGATTATTAATGAAATATGCAAATTATTGCTACGTACCTACAGGCTGTTGAGTGTTGGTATACCTACTGCCTTTGCCTTCATCTACAACATTTTGCAACAAAGTTCGTTGACCTGACCAGAATAAGTAAATGGTCAATCTAAATTGATTAATTATTCAAATTGGTCAACTGGTGGATGAGCTTATTGAATAATCTGCCGGCTTAGGTCGAGAAATCGGTAAAGAATGCCTAGAGCCTAGGTCTGCAAGTTAGGTAACGTTTGTCTCAACTGAATATCGGATGGACGTTCATCATTTGTTACCTGTCCTTTGAAGGGCACGTAAGGCTGCCGGTCCCCGATACCATTATATCATCTACAGCAATCTATACACATGGACAGTATTGGACAGTAGCGTTAAAACTGACAGCTGGTCTAACCATTTAATTTACCGTTGTCCCATACAGTGGGCATGGGATTTGGGGTGCAGATGGCAATCACTCCGAGTAAATACCGGTAGTCAGCCGAATTAAGTTATACTTGGAGAAGGAGAACTACTACTACTAGGTACTCAACCAATACATGACCCACTACTGAGTCGGGCCTCTTCCAATTATATGGAGGGTAATTAGCCTACCGTTTCGTTTCAAGTTTTCCATCTTCTGCAAGTAGGTTTTCGATCTTGGCTATTTCCTATTTTTGGCTCTTCAGACACCCTCAGAATGGCCTGGGGTGGAGACACTATGTATTTTAAATCCATCACCATACCACACAAGAAAACTGTGTTGCAAAGTATATTCTTGACTACTACATATCCTTCGATGTAGTGACGGATTAAGAAATTGAAATTTATGTATTGTACAGTACTGCACCACTGAGCAGAGGCTCATTTAAGGGCCGAAATGATTCTATTCTATTCTATGACGCTCTTTAGGGGAGGCCTATGTCCAGCAGTGGACTAATATGGGCTGATGATGATAAGGCACTTTTCATGAGCACAGATTTTTTTACTTTATTCAACCAGCCAGGATGTTCTACATAATCGCTGGACGTATAAATCAACCGCATGACAGGTGAATATCGACTTTGATTAGTTTCTAATAATTGGACTTCCCTTGGAGTCTGACAGTTAGGCGCGTGAGGAAGTTAGCGGGCTAAATCCCGGTTGCAATTAATCACATCTCCATTTAAGAATAGCCTAAAATGTCACAAGATCAGTGGGTCGATTCGAATTATCATCAATTTAGCAGGGTTTTGCTAGGATAAAATGTATGTTGATTTAAAAGGCGAACTCTCATAAGTTATTATTAGCAGAGGTCGGAGTAGGTAGATTGGTTTTATATACTTGCGTCAAGATATTATAATATCGACATGCCATTTTATCCATAGGTAATGTGCGGGATTTCGTTCCGGTATTTTGGAGGCATCTCCACATTATCCTCTACGTTTGACGTCAACGAACTTAATTCAATCTACCTACTCCGACCTCTAGTTATTAGGTATAACATTGTATTGAAAGCTGCGATATACTACAATTTTACTGTATGTGAAATTCATTACCTAGTCAGAATGATCATTAAGTGCATTCATACAAGTAATATCATGCTTATTTTCTATCGCAGGGTATTAAATGGGTGGTGAAATTAGAAAACATATTGGTGTCACACACCCCATTTCCTTCTGAGGATGTCGTAAAACCTACAAAATGCAAAGCAAAAACTCCACTGCCTTGTTGGTCTAAAGGTAGGATGTGCCGCCTTTGTATCAACGGGTCCCGGGTTCGATTCCAGGGTCGGACCAGTGTCGTTGTATAAACCAGAGGCTCGTGCTCTGAGTCTTGGTGACATTTGTTTTCGTGAATTACATGTTTGTAAACTGCCCCCGCGCAAACCTGCAACTCCAAACCTCCATGAAATTGGTAAAGATGATGATAATCAAGTTACTACGTGTATTGATAAATTTTGACGACAAACATGATTTCAAATAAATAAAGTGAGCAATGAGCTGTATCTACGCAATTACATAAGAATTAGTCAATAACCAAAATGTATTTCTATTTTAAGAGTTTCATAAGCCTCTCGGCATCAGTGACACCGCACAAATTAATTTATAACTCGAATTGCGAAATTTGATAGCGAAAAGTTTGAGCTGTTAAATTGCTTGTACAATATTAAATTACTTTCTTTGTCTTTTTATGGGTTATATTATATGCCGCAGCCGGCCCCTATCTCTATACTTCATCATCACTAAATCACTACATAGTATAAAACAAAGTCGCATTCTGCTGTCCGTCCCTATGTATGCATAAATCTTTAAAACTACGCAACGGATTTTAAAGCGGTTTTTTTTAATAGATAGAGTGATTCAAGGGGAAGGTTTATATGTATTACCCACCCCCGCTTTGCACGGGCGAAGCCGGGGCGGGCCACTAGTATTATATAACAAAGTCACTGTCGTCTGTCCGTCCCTATGTATGCTTAAATCTTTAAAACTACGCAACGGATTTTGAAGCAGGGTTTTTTAATATATAGACTGATTCAAGAGGAAGGTTTTTAAGTATAATACATGCATAATATGAGAAACACTGATAAATTTAGAAATTTATCATTGCACCCGTGCGAAGCCGGGGCGGGTCGCTAGTAATATTAATAAAGAGGAAAGATTTGTATGTATGTTTGTAACGATTTGGCTCACAAAGTACTGGACCGATTTTAAACATTCTTTCACCATTTGAATGCTACATGATTACTGATTAATATAAGCTATTTTAATTGCAACAAAAACAAATGTCCACCCCTGCGAAGCCGGAACGGGCCGCTAATTGTTACATACATTATGTATTTACAATACCACTACTACTACAACCACTACTATTCAGCCCATAAATGACCCACTGTCGAGTCGGACCTCCTCCAATTACATGTAGGGTAATAAGCCTACTGTACCACGCTGGCCAGACGGGTTGGCACAGGGTTTGGTATCAAGTTTTCCTTCTCTTGTGGCTAGCTCTTCGGCCTTGTCATTTCCCTTTGTCGGCTCTTACGACAGCCTCAGGCTCGAATAGGGTGGTGACAACATGTATTCTAAATCCGTCGGCACACGGAATGACAATCGCTTCGTCTTAATACTGGTAGGTAGCGCAGACTAATGAAAATTGCGAAAAAGCGAGGCAGATGTTTAGGAAGACTGAATATCAAATAGAAAACATGAAAGCCATTGAAACTGATAAATTGCATTACGTATTCAGCAAACGGGCGTATTTTGATTGCGGTGGTTGCGTGTATCATATTTCGGCAGACGTAGGGCCTGTACGTGCCCTACGTACGTGATCCAGTATTTCGACACTGGCTTCTGTGTTCAGGGCTATGGATACCAACGTACGGGCCATTTGGTTATGTGTCCCATACTTGGTTACTAAATAAATGTCACTGTAAACATCCACACCAATATTACGTTACTAATGTAATGTAATTGACTGCCTGGTCGGTCTAGGGGTTAGATGCGCCGCCTTTAGATCAAGGGGTCCCGGGTACGATTCCAGGCAGGGCAAAGTGTCTTTGTGTAAACCAGAGGCACTTGCCCTGAGTCTGGGTGTCATTTGTATTCGTGAATCTCATGTTTGTAAACTGCACCCGCTATACAGGCTATACATATATTAGTGCAAGGGTTTCGCTTAAAAAAAACCTTTTTCCTTTTTTTTTAATGTAAGATCTCCGTGTGGGGTCTGATTTAGAATTCATAGTGTCACCACCCCATTTTATCCTGAGGGCGTCGTGAGAGCCGACAAAAGGAAACGATAATGCCGAAAACCCAGCCGCAAGAGAAAAATAACTTGATACGAAACCCTATCCCAGCGTGGCTCAGTAGGCTGATTACTCTTCATGTAGCTGGAGGAGGCCCAACTCAGCAGTGGGTCAGTTATGAGCTGAGAAGACTAACTGATATAGTAAAAAAATCGTTATGGGTAGGTAGCATCCACTAATAACTCAGTTTTATGTCAGTCTAGGGAAATAATCAGGAATTATAATTGGACCAAAGAAGGACAGGGCATAGCGGACTCCTCGAACCGGAGCTGTTCACCTGGGGCAGTACTTCCACTTTACAGAAAAGCACGGCCCAATAACAGCATCCTTCGCTGGTGTTATGAGTAAGGACGTTACAGCATCCGGACAAGCCTGTAGCAGAAGGATCGTTTTCTTATGCAACTACTCTGGTGTCGCAGGTGTACATGGGCGACGGTGATCACTTACTATCAGGTGACCCACATGCTTGTTTTGCTTCGTTTGCAACTGTATAACGTTATTTTACTAATTAGCAAGCTCAGTGGCTCTACTTATTTTACTAATTAGCAAGGCTAAATTTAAAGGCTCAGTGGTTTTCCTTGGAGTGTCCCTGCAAGTTAAATCAGAAATGATGAGATACGCAGGCGCACCGGGGTCACATAGCTCACAAGATAGCCAAACTTAAGTGGAAGTGGGCAAAGCACATAGCTAGCGGGACGGCAGATGGCGTAAAAAGATCCTCGAGCTGGTGGGCCTCGCACACAGTGGTCTGACGACCTGGTTAAACAGTCGCCAGAATCCAATAAATGACCGACATTTGCAAGCCTATGTCCAGCAAACGGTGATGATAACGACGAATCAGTAAAAGTAACTCCTTTAGTCATCGATCCAAATAATTTTCCTAGTTGTTTGATCAAAAGGCTGAATATCATTCAGCCCACTAGTTGAACGGCGCTGTTTAGTAAAGAGGCTAGGCTGTTGATTGAACGGCGAATTGAGCTAGTTGGCTGCGACATAATGTCGATACTCTTAGTTCTGACTCCAAAGTTCCAAAATTTGTTTTAAAAATATTGTTTCTGTTCGTTCATTTGGCGTTGTACACAATCCAGTTGAATTGCCATAGCGTTTCTATTGAGAAGCGAACAAAATGCAAACTGACTGGCAGTAATGACCTCCGCAGCGTTCAAAGGAAGATTTGCGTAGTTTCATCACACTGTGCTTGTTGAATAACAAAGCCCAGTTCAACGCACTATTGCATAGTGTCCTTGTTTTCTGTGTTTTTCCATGACACGTGCGCCCAGCACCTTGCGGCAATTACTCTAAAACTCATTCCAAATGCAAGTTAATACGATAAGTCGTATCTATACTTATACTTAGTTTAACAAAGTGTCAGTTCTATACAAACATTTTTCTTCAAAAAATGAACACTAATAATAAGCTAGAAATTTACGATCCTTTTTCAGAGCTGTCATTATCATTATTGAAGCTTTGAACAATATCAATGACCTTGTCATTGGACAGCCAAACGAAAAGGACAGCAACATTACCTAGGAATTCATATGGTTGGATGTGAGCTTGTCTCATGAGCATTTGTCTCCATAATTAATCGACGGCTGAACTGGCTCTCCTCCAGATTCCTAGTGCGAAATAGCCTACTGTTACACGCTGGCTAGTTTTCTTCCTCTTACCTCTGGAGCCTTCCTTTAGCAGACAGAGAGGAAATGTTGTGTTTTTTGAATTCGGATTTGGAAAACATGATTATACTGGAGACGAACATCCAAGCTTATCTCAAAAGAACTTTATTCCGAGTATTGACAGAACTGGAGCGTTTCAATTTACCGCAAAGGCTTACATGAAATGGCTTCACTAAGCGAAGCCCAGTGGGCTTCTAGGACTATTACTTCGAAGTCCATAAAGACGACCAGTTATGTAATTTACGCTTGTGTTTCGAACATAGATACTATGACCATTGATGACATCATGGATTTGATCTTTAGTAATTAATATGTATGTCGTAATTTAATTAATGCACTGCACACGTAAATTATGATAATGACACTATTTTATGCCCATGCCTGCTATCAGTGACATTAAAATGATGATGAGGTCTAATAATTATAGTAAAGCTTTGCCTAAGGGTCGGTTCACATCTCGCAGAAAATGCGTCGCGTATTATCGGTCGTGTAACGCCAAAACAGACAAAATGTATGATAAAACATTAAACCTTTCACACCTAACCGATGATGCGTTAGTGCGTCGAGCGTACAGCGTCTGTTCCGTTTCCGTCAACGCATTGTCGGTCAACGTAAGAGTGGCAAATTTCGTATCATGTTTAGTTATGTAACATTTCATAATCCTAAGGAGTTCATCAAAAGATTCTACGGACCTACGGTAAAACTGAATAAATTTTGTTGGATACTGTCATAAAGTTGCATAAAGACAATGAAATTGGCCACTTGATATTCTTTTAGTATTTAAAGGATGCACCCAATGTCGAGGTTTCCTTTTTCGATCTTGTTCAAAAGCCTCCAAGCAAATAAGCTAAATAGCTATTATTTCGATGGGCTTCATTTTGAAATTCAATATCACACAACACAACCGCTCTTTAGATGCCGAACGCAACTGACTAGACGGTTAATGTGAAAGGTCTAATTTATTTATTTTATTTTATTACTATTCGGGAATCTTACAGCTAGTAGGTACATATTTATATACAAGGGCGGATCCAGCTTTGGCGCCAGGAGGGGGTCACATAGTCGTGGTCAAGTCAAGAACTTATAATTTAATTTTGATAACAATAGATACAAGTAAAGTACGGTTCGATTCCGGGGTCGGGCAAGTGTCTTTGTCTAAACCAGAGGCACTGGCTCGGAGTCTGGGTGTCATTTCTATATATAATATGTAAGTATTTACAAAAAAAAAATGTATATAAGTAGTTTATCATCCATCTCGTTACCATAACACAAGCATTAAGTTGCTTAGCTTGGGACGAGATGGCGTTGTGTGAAATGTCCAAGGATATTTATTTATTTATTTATTAATGTACGTAAGTACTGTACTTAAAAATATTTATTCTTTATTGTACACTTTAAAAACTCCACACATAATAACTTGTACATATCCACGTACATATTGCCCTCTTGAAGACACCCAGAGAACCACTATCACGCACTGAATGAGGCAGCCTATTTAAATTCCGTAACCGTGGTTAATGATTTTGTCATAACAGCTAGAGGTATGTCACCCCTCGACATGACATGACGCAAAACTCCGCAAAATTGAAGAGGTGGTACGACAAGGGCAGGGCCGGATTTAGGGGTCTAGAGGCCTCGGGGCAACAAAGGAGTGGAGGCCCCCTTGCCCCAAATTATTTTCCAAATAAAATGAACAATTTTTTTCAGTCGAGTTTTTCAATAAATTATTTATTGTGAAACCAAGTAGATTCTCTTAGTAATCGTCGGGCAAAAAATGCGTGGTAAAATCAAGGGGTCATGTTACATTTCGGGGGGGGGGGGAGTGAGCGGATAATTAAGATTAATATAATCAAATAATCATGTTTACTAGGTTTACTAGTTGAAATTTGAAAGATTTTTTTTCCGAAGTCTCTATTGTGGAGGCCCCCTGCTTGTGGAGGCCCCGGGGCTTTCGCCCCGGTTGCCCCCCCTTAAATCCGGCCCTGGACAAGGGTTTCCAACAAACAAAATAGAAACAGACAAAATACATACGTAGGTCACACTATAAGTTTTGCGTAACTTAAAAAAAAAGGTTATAACTATAATATTGTGTTTATTGCTTTTCAAAAGACTACATTTCAAACATTTTTTCATGCGATTGAACCGTTTTTTTAATTAAACAGGAGGACCACAGATCTGAATGCATGTTTTCTACGTGATGATTGAACGCTATCACTGCCTCTTCGGAGTTGGTAAAAGTGAAACCTCTCATAAAATGTTTGATTTTGGGGAAAATACAGAAATCACAGGATGCTAGATCGAGGCTATGCGCAGGATGGGTGACGAGTTGTACTTTTCCGGAAGCTAAAATGACTTTGTTTTGTTGGCCGTGTGTGAAGAAGCGTTGTCATGATGTAGGAGAACGCGGCTTTTTGGTCGTCTTGCGCGAACTTTTTCTAACACCCTGGGCAAACAACTAGCTACCGACTATAAATAAAAAAAGAGATTATTACACAAAAGACATTATTATAAAAAAATTACTCAGCATTTGGGATATTAAATTAAATGAAATAGGACCGCAAATTATTAAAAAAAGAATGACGAGCCCACTGATTTTCTTGCCAGTTCTTTTCAGCAGTGGTCGCGTTCCGAACTGGTGGTAAACTACAATATATGCATTCATATATGCAATACATTTTTTTAATATGTTGACAATTTGTAAGTGTCCATTGTGTCCTATACAAAATAAATTATTTGACTTTGACTTAAACATTACAATTTCGAACAATACATATTTTTTTTATTACGTTGTCCGTGTTTTCATGGCAAATTTTTGTGTAACTTGGCCACCCCAAAATTAACTCACACTTAAAGAGCGGCCGCCATCTTGGCGTCTCAATTTTGTCTTAGCGAGAGTTCCGTCCGCCTTTTTTTATACGTCCATGTATACAACCAAATAATAAAAAAAAAAAACCAAGAAAGACTAAATTTTCTGAATTAGCTGTGTCTCGAAACTGCACCGAAAGGGTATCCAGCTCAGCATATGTCAAGTGCAGTACCAGACGCTGATATTCTGCTGAATCCCAGTAGTGGCATACGGATACCAAGCTGCAAGCACTTGAGGTCTAACGTAAATCTAAGTATGGGGTCTATGCTTTTGCTTCGAATAGTTCGTGTGACGTGTAGTAGTTATATAATTAAATATACTACAAAAAAAATACAACAAATTCATTCTATAAAAAAAAAAAAAATATGATTACAATAAATAAAAAACCGACAATACTTAAAAACATTAAACATAATGATTACATTTGTATTAAAATACCAATAATATCTAATAAATTAATATAAATATACGACAATTTATATAAATAACGAAATCCCGACTGCATGCAATTATAATTACTTGAAAATAAAAATTAAATATGTGGTGGCAGCATCTTTGTTAGCTTAGATTAAAGATATATTTGTAATAACTAGTCCTTGTTTCTTTTGTTCCTTAATAAGGTATTGTTTTACATAAAATATGTATGGTGATAAAATATATAAATAAAATCATTATGTTCAATTAGTGGTCCACCTAAGTCCTGGAACCAGCTCAGGGGGGGGTCATGACCCCCATGACCCCCCCCCTGGATCCGCCCTTGTTTATATACAACTTATAAAAAGAATGCTGGCCTTTTATAAGTTTCCACTGATAAAACATTCGTAAATTAGATCGAATAGACGCGACCAATGATACGCATTTTCCGTCAGATGTGAACCGACCCTAAAAGAGTCCACAAAAGTCAAGCCGGGCTTTGATATTAGTTGGATTGGCGAATTTCGAATGTTAGTTTGTATACTCGTAATATGATGACGCAGATGGATTTTCCCACCGAGATAATTCGAAATCTCTGCTTTTAGTTTCCAAATGAATGCATAACAGATACCAGTCATACGTAACTGTAAACAAACTTTTAGTGTTATAGTTATGGTAGGGTCTGGTATCTCCTGTAGAGACACAGCCGGGAGACGTGAGAGAGGCGGTGCAGGATGGTGCACCAGTAGGATGTTTAGTGGGTATTGGGATGCCGTTCATATTATTGATTGGCAGACCCACACACCCCACACTGGTCTTCTCCAGGCCGGTGTGAACAGTCCATAAATGATTTTACCCCCCGCAAAAAACGGTACTAGTACGAAGTAGTATAAATCAGTAATATACTCTTCTAATTGATTAATCATACATTTTGGTGTCAAGTTTAAGCATTTGGATGGCTATACTACATGGTTTTTCTTACATCGTGTACATTGCCTCGTTGGTCTAGTGGTTAGATGTGCTGCCTTTGGATCAACGGGTCCCGGGTTCGATTCCGGGGTCGGGCAAGTGTCTTTGTCTAAACCAGAGGCACTGGCTCGGAGTCTGGGTGTCATTTCTATGTATAATATGTATGTATTTACAAAAAAAAAAGGAATATAAGTAGTTTATCATCCATCTCGTTACCATAACACAAGCATTAAGTTGCTTAGCTTGGGACGAGATGGCGTTGTGTGAAATGTCCAAGGATATTTATTTTTTATTTATTTATTGCCCCCCTGGGGTGGACCTATTAAATCCCCATCAGTAGGTATACGCTCACACGACACGCTTGGGACGACGCAGGCTCGTAAAATAAGTTAGCCTAGAGTCGTGATTCACTTTCAGCCGCCGCCCGCATCTGATGGCATTATTTGGGTTTCAAGTATTTACATATTTCTCATGAAATGCCTACCATTATTCGCTCCATCATCATTCAGCTCTCATCATCATTATTATCAGATTGACGCATCCATCTACTGACCCAAGCTGTCACTCCATCTAGGCTTCGGGAAGTTGGCGGACTAGTGAGCTTTCAATTATGTATATACTCGTACATTGAATTACTACGACTGGTGCAATCCGTTCCGGCGGGCAAATTGAAATATGTAGGTAGGTACATAAAACGAATTTCTGTTCAATATTTTCCAAATTTCATGCTCATTGAGTTTTGTTTAATTATCAAAATCTTATAGTTTAATTGAAAAACTCAATATAAAATATGTGCATGATGAAATACATAGGCGGGGTCTTTTGGCGCTAAATCTGTAGAAATTTTGATTGTTTGAAAGAAAGGTTTACGGCGTATATAAAAATGTTTTAAATTAAATTTTTAATAATAATAATTTAATTTTAATTTGCAATTATTTTACACTAAGACTACTTTGGTTATAGTTATTAATGAAGAATTAGTAGCGTCTAGCATGCTACATACTTTACGCAATTTAACCAAAAAATCTGAACAATCAACATCAAGAAATATCGCCTACATAAAAAGGAGCAATTCGCACAGTTTAGAAATTACCTAGTACAGTTATCGAGGGATAGGCGCGCGCCCCCCTGCCAGATATACCACCTCGTGTGAAGGATCATCACTTTGCGCTTAAAAATAAAATTTTATTAATAGGCGTATTTTTGACGAGAGAAGGTAAACTTGATACAAAACCTGTGCCAATCCGCCTTGCCAGCGTAGCACAGTAGGCTAATTTCCCTCCATGATTTTGAAGGAGGTCCGACTCAGTAGTGGGTCTCTGCTTACTATACAGGTAGCAAATTTATTAAATGTAACCACTTCATTGAAAACCTCCAAATCAGCGCTGCGGCGATTTGAAATGTCTTACGTGATCCAGGGTTGCGTGGATTAGCAATCAGAATTTTACTCAATTCACCAATAGGACAGTTTGTATTCAGAATCGACGGCGCTATTGTATAGTTGGATGCCATGAATTTCAATTGCATAGGCCTATTAGTACACGTTTTAGGGACCGTTCTCATTGACAATGGATGCACGCGTTGAACAAAACTTCGTCAGGACTGTATTACAATCTATTAGACAAATTATGAACAGTTAAATTATTATAATTTACCTGACCCGGCAAACTTCGTACCGCCTCAGAATCAATAAATAAAAAAACCTGAATGATCATTCCAGAATGATTCAACTTTATTAAAATATGTGCAAACCATAACTGGAACAAAAATAATGCGTATTAAAAAAAAGATAGGTAGGTATTTCTTTTAAACCTTCCCTGGACTTCCACGAACATTCTAAGCCAAATCGGACCAGCCGTTCTCGAGTTTTAGCGAGATTAAAGAACAGCAATTCATTTTATTTTTAAACTAGCGACCCGCCCGGCTTCGCACGTTTGCAATATTGACATATAAACATTCCTCTTGAATCACTCTATCTATTAAAAAAAACCACTTTAAAATCCGTTGCGTAGTTTTGAAGATTTAAGCATACATAGGGACGGACAGACTTTGTTTTATACTATGTTGTGATAGTGATAGTGATAGATAGATAGATAGATGATACGTTGTTGGTGTTTTAGTTTAAAATAAAGCTGTCCGCTATCCAACAAAAATAACAAATAAATAAATATATAATCTTTCACAATACTAAAGGCCCATTTAGACGGGGATAGTTTCTCGCACCATACGGTGCGAGAATCGTATGCTAGTATCGCAAGCAATAATCGCCATAACATTATCGCATCAAAATGTTTACACACAGGCAAGAAATAAATTCTCGCCTACGATTATGTCATACGAGATTCGAATGTGACATATCGCTAGGCGATAATTTCCTAAGTCTGTTTACACAGCGACATTTTATAGGAAGATTCTTGCTTACGAGAAACTCAACTCGATCTAGTATGACATTTCTTCAAGTTCATACGAGTATCGTACAAATCGGTTTGAACCGTTTTGAGTGCGAGTTTTGATCATTCGAGTTTAGTAATTACTAGGTTATTGTTCTTAAAAATGACACAATAATCGTTTAAATATGGTGCTGCCGATAGTATTAAGTTGTTTCTTTGCTCCAAAATTGTTTCTTCTCGCTATCCAATTTTTAACCCAACATATTTTTTTCCGTTTCCGTTTAAGTAATTCTTGTCTTAGAAGAGCAGATATAATTAAAACACCCTCGCGGCTCGGGCACCACACTCATGGTAGCAACTGGCACATAAACTCGAAATATGATTATTGCTTCAAAATTCTGTTTAGACGGACACTGTCAATATTGTAATGCGAGGCAATTCTCGCCAAAGCGAGTGAGCGAGAGGTTTGAATGTTTAGACGAAGCAACTTTTTTATATCCTTTCGATAATCGTATGTTCGAGGCGAGAAACTATCCCCGTCTAAATGGGCCTTTACTTTACAATCATTAGATTAATTTCTGTAGCCGCTAAAAGTGATTCGCTTCTACAACAAAAATATAAGTGAAGGAGGTAGAATGGATAGAGGGAAGAGTAGTACAGCATGACAATTTACAACGTTCACTTAAATCCAGAAAATATGTTATATATAATTGGTAGTCATCATCATCATCTCAACCTATTGACCCACTGCTGAGTCGGGCCCATGGAGGGAAATAAGCCTTCTGTGGTACGCTGCCCAGAAGGTTACCATCGTTTCAAGTCTTGCAGCTAGGTTTTCAGCCTTGCCATCTCTGGATGGAACAGGGTGGTGACACTAATAATAAATAATAATAAATTTCTTTATTGCATCAAAAACTATGTAAGAGCCCGATGAATTGGACGCGATGTTTTTCGTGGCCGCGTTATGCGCGCAGCTATATACATCGTAGAAGAATTAGTTGGCCGCAGCGACTTAGCCGCGCGGCCTGGCCGCATAGTGCGCGGAGGCCGTATCAACCAAAATGTGCTTACTTACTTATACAGCAAATTAAATCCTAAATATCTACTTAGCTAATCACGTCATTACCTATACATTTTAAAGTTAAATAAAAATTACTTACATGTTATAGTTATAAAGTGTAATCACAAAATAGTAGACTTCAGGTTGTTTTTTAACCCCCGACGCAAAAAGAGGGGTGTTATAAGTTTCACGTGTCTGTCTGTCTGTCTGTCACATTACAAAATAATACGTTCCATGAAAATCAGTTGAGCCCGGAAAAAGCTCTAGGGGTAAACGTAAACCCAATATCTGCAAATATTATGTGGTGGGGAGAAAATTAGAAAGCGACAAGAATCTATGTATTGACAACTTACACATCTACATCATAATAAGCGTGTGTGTACCTATAAAAAGCAGAAAATAAAAATTAAATTAAAAATTGAAATAAACCCCCGACACAATGACCTAAGTTCCCTTTAAAAAGTAAAAAAATAATAAAAATACATCGCGTTGGGGGACCAGGGGTCAGGTAGGTAATAAATAAGTAGGAGCGGAGCTTTTTAAAGGGAACTTCATTGTGTCGGGGGTTTATTTAAATTTTTAATTTAATTTTTATTAATAGATTCACCCTGTCCCCCGTACTAGTTAAAACTGTAGTAGGACGGTACACTATGTATTCTCAATCTGTCACCACTAAGTCTACATACATAATATTATAATGTCATAAAATAAAACTCTTTGACATTCGCTATTTCACTCAAGTGATATTACAAAAAAGTTTAAGTATTTTATCAGTAAGTTTAAACAATCTGTTGGTACGTGGCATCCCTGATATGAAATAAGCTTAAAAACAAAATGCTAAGCCATTCCCTAGTGCATTTTTTGTGCGCGACTAAAGTGTTTTAGAAAGCTATTATAACTACAGCAAGTTGTTTGTGTGTAGAACAACAATAAAAACACAATATTAGGTATGTTTCAATTTGGCTACGTTATTAAATCGACACTGCCTCGGGGCCTGGACTCGTTGCCACGCGCTTTGTGGAGTAGTGGAGCACTATTCTGTTATGTTTTTAATACGGTTACTTTTTCTGATGACCCTGATCATGATACGTTTGGGCCAAGCCCTTCGTTATCTGATCGAACTGGATGTATGAGTGTTAAAGTTTCTACTGATAAAGCAGTACGTGCACGTAACATTAAAATATTCTAAATCCTTTATTACCTTGCTACTAATACTAGAATTTTTCAGACAACAACAACAACAAGTAAAAAAGTCTAAAATAAACATCCTCAAATGGTAGCCATTTGCTTCATGCCAACTAATATCTGAAGCAATTCTTCAAGTATGAATAACGTACATTACGCGGCGACGTAACTTGCGTACAGTCGACTGACGTCAATTTTATACACAACCAAAAACTCGAATCAATAAAAAATCGCTATGATTGCTATTCAAATTCGCCATTTTGGTGTTAACGTAAATATAAAACGTCCAATTTTAAATTATGTTTAATCAATGTTGTAAATTTTCGAAATAGTTTTGTTAAACATTTTGTTTATGATACCTTGTCCACTTTATACAGGGTGTAACAAAAAGGCTTTAGGCATAACGAAAGGATCAATAGTGCTGCTGATATAGATACTGTATGCAAAATTTCAAAGAAAAATAAGTTACTAAGGACGCGCCTAGTAAGGTAGGAACGATTACTCAAAATAAAAGCACTTTTGCAAATTAACTCTTGTAATCCTTTTCAAATTACATTACGACAGCAAAGCCTGTCACATACTTACATTCCATTATTAAAAACATAAATTATTCGAATACAGTAAACAAACATTACAATAAAAAAAGGTTGCATTGCTTGTCGGCAACACAAGGACCCTTTTTTCTTTCATTGTTGGTCCCGGGAAATGAGCAAGCGTATAAGCTAATAATAAGGATAGCTTGTTTGGTTAACTACCAGTGGAACCTATGTTTTATAGCAAAAACCTGGTTTAGAAAAACGTCGAGGTCTCACTCATACTAAAAATAGAAAAAATAATTGTCACATGATAGGTATAGGGTTTTTGTTTCATTCTGTGTAGTAGAGACGGTTTTGATTATAGGAAGACATTCGTTTCACTAATGATCAGGTAATGGTTCTTATAGCCGTTGATTGGTGTTAGTTTAGCAGTAATTTAATATCTATTAATGAGGGAAATATTCATCTGTTGCCAGGAAATATATTATCAAATAATTATAAAATTCACACCTTTTTAAACAGATACTTTTTAACATGGTGTCATAATAAAGTCCGCGTGGTGAAGGATTTAGAAAACACAATGTCACCAACCCACATTATTCTGAGGGTGTCGTAAGGGGCAACTAAGGGAATGCAAGTCGTTGATCACTTAGCCGCAAAAGAAGGAAAACTTGATACGAACCTAGTAGGCTAATTTCTCCCCATGAATTTGGAGGAGGCTCGACTCCGTAGTAGGTCATTAATGGGCTTATATCGTGATGATGTTTTTTTTACAATTCTCCAATTCCTCATATATTTATAGCTACGGAGTTTAGATACCGACTATTAACCTGATCCCGTTTCACCCTAAAGATTTCGTAAGAGCTGACAAAAGGTAATATCAAAGCCTCCCTGTGCCAACCCGTCTGGCAACCGGACACAGTAGGCTACTATTGCCCTGCTTGTAGATGGAGGACGCCCGACTCAACAATGGGTCGTCTATGGACTGCGTAGTAGTATCAACTAATTTGAAGCAGATAAAAGAATTGGTTTACATCACACGAAGATGAAAAGTTTTTGTTTCTTTTAGAAAGTTTGATGTCAATGTGATATTGTTTTGATGTGTGATGAACAATGTGATGCCGCTAACTCTTCTTCCATATTGTATCACTGGCATTGATGTTCCATCGCGAAAGGACACATGTATAATAGGTATGATCATCGCCGTTACGCGTTTGTCTACTCCACATGGCCTGCTTAAACTACGATTATTATCGAGGTGCACTTCACTAGGAGTTCTTAATGCTTTGAATGATGGGATAGTGTCTACGTGCCTTCCCACGATGTGGTGCTACAATAGCCACTTGCCCAGCTCGACCTAATCGCATCGCCCATTCAACATCCGTACAAGAAACTGACCACACTTAATGAATATGAAATGCTCGCTGTTAATGTGTCACTTCTGTCAGAAGTGAGCAATTTCGAGTGCGGTCAATGACCCTAGCATTGCGTAGGCTAGCTACTTTCTCTCAGTGGGGAGGGGAGGGGCAAGGCGAGGGGCGTCCTGCCAAATTAAGTGCGTGAAAGGCTGCGTATGTTTGGATAATACAACTCAGGCGCTGCTACGCACCCTTCCACCGTAGGTACTGCATCGATTGTAAAACGTAGGTATCCTTTTTGAAGTATGCATTGGCGGGTTTAAACTGATAGAGGTTGTGTATGGAGACTACCACATAGCGTGAGAAATGGTCCGTTAGATGATTAGGGTAATTTTAAATATGACTTTAAAAAAGAGTTTTGTGATAAAACCTATGCAAATAAAGTTCCTTTTGCGTTTAAGTTTAATTGACTGTTTAACTGTACTACTCCTATACGTGACCCACTGTTGAGCCCTTACTGTGGCTGTGGCTACCAGGTCGGTTGGTCCAGGGGTCCATGTCACGTCTGCGGCGGCGTGGTTCTGGATCAGATCCCACAATGCCGCAACAGGACGCGAGTTGGAGCACTCCGGGGAGGTTTAGTGGGTAGGCCCCCACTATGGGGGAGAGTCCCACCCTCCCCCCGCTGGCCATCCCCGTGGCCGGCGAGGAAGTCCATAAAGAATTTTACCCCGGGCGAACAAAAAAAAAAAGGGGTCCATGTCAAATCCTTCTCTTGCGGCTAGGTTATCAGCCTTGCCATTCCCCGTTGTCGGCTTTTACGACACACTTAAGATTGAATGGGGTGGTGACACTATGTATTTTAAATCCGTCACCACACGAAAGTTTTTTAACTTATTTCTCTTCAATACGTTCAATCATGCACCTTACAATTTACAACCAAGAGTAGAGCAAGCTATGTTTCTAGTTCGTGAGTATTCTTTACAGCTATTGAAAGTGACACGATAGATAAGATAAAGTTTTCACTAAATGGAAAAAAAAGAAAGATTCATTAATTAAAATTAGGTTTGTTTTAATAAAAAAATCATTTGATTTAAAAGAAACCAAAAAGATACTTGAGAGAATATTAAAGAATCGTCATTTCAACAAATGACTCACTACTGATGATTCGGGACCTTCAAATTCATGGAGGAAAATTTGCCTACTATGCCATTTTGGCCAAACTGGTTGGCACAGGGTTTGTGTCAAGTCTTCCTTCTCCTGTAGCTAGGCTCTTGACTTCTTTAGTCTTACGACATTCTCAGGATAGTGTGAGTTGGTGACATTGTGTATTCTAAACCCGTCATCACACGGACACATTTTTGTGAGTATTGCAGTAGATACAAGCCAATATTGTTACGTTGCCTGGTTGACTCGTTGGCGCCACCGCCTTGCAAAAGCGTGAACTTCTTCGTAGAGCGGGTCAGCGCAGCGGGTCACTGAACTCTGAAAGCGCCAATCGCTATTCGCAAAACTTTTACTGGTTCACAACATTTAGACTCTTGTATTGAACTTGATGATTTTGAAAGGCCAAAATGTATATACACATCTAGAAACTGCCCGCGGCTTTATATCATCTCGACTTTCTAGTTTACCAGATTCGTAAATATTTTTAATTACTGCTCAGCTCCTTTGGGTTGTGGCGTGATGATTACAGCTATACACTCTAGGATGAGTGGTAGGAGAAGCATGAGAAATACTCAGTGATGTTGTATTCTGTTACTGAAATAATTCTTAAGCTCAATCAACTTAAGTTTTAAATTTACAATCTTACCAAAATCGAATGGAGAAATTCACTATCTGTTTGTAGTGTGATCAGATTGAGCAAAGAAGTGAACGGAGAAATTGACGATTTTTAACGGTTAACTTGAAAAAGGAAACAAAGGAATGAGTAAATTTGGGTGCACCATTGATTTACCACAGACAAAGATATGTCACTTTAATAGAGATATTTTGTTTCCGACGAATTTAGGTATCGACATCAAAAATTGTACTTCGAATTCAAGTCATGTAGTGAATTCAATTTATAATATGTTGTATATTCTTAGTATTTTATAAGGTTTTTTTTTTAGTTTTAGGTTCATTATTATTTTTCAGTATTTGAATGTTATTTAAATTATGACCTTTTACCAATTAATATCCTAATATTTTTTTTATCTGGATACCAAGCAGGTTGCACTATAATCTCGTTCGCCGTTCGTAAAATCAAAATCTAATCAAATTTTAGGAACACTGTTCTGCCAGAATATAGCGTATTTAATACCAAAATGTAGGTATACTATAAATAAATAAATATCCTTGGACATTTCACACAACGCCATCTCGTCCCAAGCTAAGCAACTTAATGCTTGTGTTATGGTAACGAGATGGATGATAAACTACTTATATACATTTTTTTTTGTAAATACATACATAATATAGATAGAAATGACACCCAGACTCCGAGCCAGTGCCTCTGGTTTAGACAAAGACACTTGCCCGACCCGGGAATCGAACCCGGGACCCGTTGATCCAAAGGCGGCACATCTAACTACTTCTACTATGACTTCTCAGCCCATAAATGACCCACTGCTGAGTCGGGCCTCCTCTAACTACATCAAGGGTAATTAGACTACTGTGCCATGCTGGCCAGACGGGTTGTCACAAACAAGGTCTCGTATCAAAGTTTCCTTCTCTTCCGTTCTTAGGTTATCGGCCTTGTCATTCCATTTGGTCGGCTCTTACGACGTCCTCAGGATGGAATGGGGTGTTAACACCATGTTTTTTAAATCCAATACACGGTATACCAAATTGTGGGTAAAGATCATAGTAAATGATAATGGATTTTATTCAAGTTAAGATAGAGTTGTAAATACAACTAAAAGGCGGGCCAAGGCCCCCAGGGTCACGGTGCATGCTCCGCAATGGGAGTGAATCCCGTGACTCTAGTTTGGGCTGTCGAGGATCGCCGTCGGTTTTAGTGGTTAGGGCAGGGCGCAATTTACCATCTCTACGCGCCCCGGAGTCCCACATACCGCGGATACCCATCCATGAGGATCTCCGACGTAATAAAAACCAAAAGAGTTGTAAATACAGCAATAAGCTACATACAAACAACTCGATATCTTAATATTTTATGCATCAATATACACAAGAATAACACTCACCTACATTTTTTCAGTTTCGCGTAGTGACTAATTAACGATTAGTGACGGGGTTAAGCGTGACAAAGAGCAAGATCGTTGCTGTATTCTTTGTAAATCACTTAGAGGCCTTGGTTTGAGCACTAGACAAAATTAAATGGCACCAACAAACGCTGTCGCTTGAATATGTAAACGTAGTTGTGAAACAGCCACAGATATTAACACGCATTTAAAATGCACAAATTTTTGTACAGGCATCCCGGTAGGTGTTCTGTATATTATTGTCCATTTGGATTTAAAATATACAGGGTGTCCCAAAAAATGTGTCAAGCGGGAGTCCAAGAAAAAAAATCATAACATGACTTCTATGAAAAATCGCAGAACATACATGGAGGCGATTCGGGTACCCCAAGGGCTCTACCTCTGGACTTTCGCTTGACACTATTTTTTGGGACATCCTGTATAATGTCATCTACCCAGTCTTAATCCTGAGGGTGTCCTAAGAGCGGATAAAAGGAAATGACCGTAAACCTAGCCGCAGAGAAGGAAATCTTGATACGAAATCCTTTACCAACCCATCTGGCTAGCGTAGCACAGTAGGCTAATGTCCCTCCATGTAATGGGAGGAGGCCCAGCTCAGCAGGGGGTCATGTATGGGCTGAGTAGTACTAATCTATACTAATATATAAAGCTGCAGAGTTTGTTTGTTTGAACGCGCTAATCTCAGGAACTACTGGTCCGATTTCAAAAATTCTTTCAGTGTTAGATAGTCCATTTATCGAGGAAGGTTAGGTTAGGTTAGGTTAGTTAGGCTATATTTTATTTTCAAAAGAATTAGGGATCCGTATGAAAATTGCGATTTTGTAACCCAAGGTGTAAAATCGAAAACCTATTTATGCGTGCGCTGCAAAAACGATTGACAATAGAACAAAATGAAGTACTACGAATTTGTAGGTCTTATTAAAATCTACAAAAAAATTCGCGAGAGCACAAATCTAACTATCATAGTTTAGTCACAATAACCACTTTTATATTCATAAAAAAAAATGCATAGAGATAAGCACGGGTTCGAAGTCCACGCGAGCGAAGCCGCGCCCAAAAGCTAGTTATATATAAAAGTAAAAGCAATTAATTATCAATAGGTATTTTTTTTTATTTCGTTGGGGAAGTTTTTAATGTATACCACTGCCCGTCAGGGGTGGCATCGGCGGTTATGTGGGACCCAGGAATACTCGAATACCCACGAAAAAAAAAAACCCTTACATGTCTCGTTTAGGACACGACAGGTTCGCGACGGTGCATTCTACCGTAGCGATTAAATGAGACACGTGTACGTTTCTCTTTGTGGGTTTGGGAAGTGTCCGGAGCTGCCCATAAAAGCGTGGGCCCTCTAAAAGGCGGGCCAAGGCTCATGATGATCGCGGATCAAGTTCTCCCATTAGGGAGCGAAACCCGTTTCGGGCAGTTGAGGTTGATTTTAGTGGATAGGTCAGGGAGCTTATTATCTTCTTTCAACGCCCCGGAGTCCCACATAACCCATCTAGCGCTCAGCGGCCGGGAAAACTAAAGGCTTACCAACATAATAAAAAAAAACCTCCAATACCATGAATGCTATTTGAACGATTAGCATAAGGCCGGGTCCTAAGCTAGTCTTATATTTAATCATTAATTCAAACCTCTTTAAAAACCAAAATAAACATAGGTTTGTGTGTGCTTCACAAGTTTCATGGCAATTAATGGATGCCCACTTCCGATCATATAACTTTTAAATAGTAAGTATCGCCGTTGCAACTTTCAGATCCCATTTATGTACAACAACGACCACTTGTCCACTTAAAACATAATTCTGAAACCTATAACTACAAAGTCTTAAGTAACAACCCCATGAATAGCTGGCTAAAATATTATTTTTGAAATTTAAAGACAATAAAAATATAAGGAAAATTTATTAATGAAGATCACGCAATTTCCCACTAACTTCAAAAAGCTTTCGATTCCCAATCAACAAATCCAATAACTTAAATATTGATTAATAAATAGGTGCAAGAACATAGATCTGTATGTAGGGTCAATTTGTGTTAGCAATCCTTAATGTATTCTACATTGATTTTCACTAAAATCGTGAAACAATTTGATATGTCGGTATTTTTGTTAAACTTATTGTAATGGTAACTGACTAATTAGTTAAAATTTGTTGCAACAATGATATAACAGCCATATTCCTAAATGCCATTATAGTGCTGTTAAGAGGCCTATCCATAAATTTATCTATACTACCTAATGACAAAACACGTCTAATAAAATTAATTAGCAGTTTAAAAGCTATTCAAACTCTATGTGTGTGGCTGATAATGTAATGTGGCGTCACGTCGTAACAGCGTCATGCGCGCAAGTTACGAAAAGCACGCGTCGCCGACCGCACCGGGAATACCAATCGGGCGGAATTGGGCGCCAGGCGATGTTCTAGGGTTACCAATCTTTGTCAAAAGTAATATAACTGGGTGTTTTTATGATTATATAGCGGCGGCCCAGACGTAGGCGTAGTAGTACGTATGTATGTAGTACAAAAGAAGTCTCTGTTTAAAAGAATGGAGTTGTCTCAATTGACACGAAAATTTATTTAATAAATATGAAATGTTTAACATCAGTCATCTTTTTATTTAATTATTAGCGGCTTCGCACGAGTATTTAACTACATACAAAATCTGTTAGTAAGACATATCTTAATAAATCATAGATTATGTGTTATTCTGATCTACGTGTTACCAGATACAATAAGCTTTTGCGTGAAAGAGTAACAAACATACATTCTTACAAACTTTCACGTTTATAATATTAATAGGATGCTATATTTATAAGATTGCTGTCATAAGCTATCCTTTTTATATAACAATTTCAATGTTTCACATCTGCTGAGCGACAGGTCACGTTTTTTAAGGAAATTGGTTCACTCAAGTCACTTCCGTCATATATTGTATCTGAAGGATGCGATCCATCCTTAGACTGTTCTTTGACCTAGGATTAATTTGACATGATATCTTTAAAAAAAGGTTCGATAAAAAGTGTATATACGACATGACAGATGGCGTCAGGTCAGATTGCGATAGAATAGAATAGTAACTAACAGCGTATTAAATATATATGAAACCACTCTCTGATGCGTCACAACATGTCAGACAAATATAAATCCGGCTTAACATTTGTATAATTGTACAAAACTCGAATATTATAAATATTAAGAATAATATTTTTTTTTATAGTATTATTCACTAAAGTCTTTCAATTCTTTCAGAATTTAACAATACCTTTGAAGTGAGGAATTTTCTTAACGCCTGGTAACCCTATTCGCAAAGGTCGAAGGCAAAATTATTTATAAAAAAAATTGCGAAACCACTACATAAAAAAGAGTTGGCACATTGGACGTGCTTATGAAGGCACGTTCTCTCTTTTGAAGGTTACCTTGTGAGCCGTGCGTGTACCGTTAAAACAAAACTGTCAACGTTTAGAAGAACTAGTTTAACAATTGGTTAAAATAACTGTGATACGTCAAAGATAAGGTAATTTACCTCCGACTTTGCTTACAGTAGTAAACTGTGTGTGCATCGTTACAGCTATGCTCTAGTGGGAGAAGCGTTCCTCAATCGGATCAGTAGTTCCTGAGGTTGGCGCAGACTGGTTAAACTACAAGCTTTGTGTCTTAATGCAGAATGTAGCACAAATCCCTATACAAGAAGTTGGTTTGTGTATAAATTATTTATCTATTTTATAAGTATGAGGGAGAAACGGAAACAAACGTTTATATTGCAATATTCGATCACAAATTGTGTGCTCCATAGAAAATGAGCCATCTAACTACAATGAATACAACAAACTTCGTAATAATATGTCCTCCACTATGTTTCTTAAGGTTTCTGTGCTTGATTCTCTAGTACAGCGCTGATGGATTTTTTTTTAATTATTGACTTGAATACATTTGACTTGCGTGATGGAAAGCAACGACAGGGTCTAAGATAGAGCAGACATAATGATTTCTTAGTTGTTAAATTGATCAAATCTCAAGCAAAATACTCATCTGCAAGACCTCTGGACACCGTAAGCGATTTCTACGTGCACATGGAACGTTATCAATAAAACAAAATTATATGCGGTGGATTTTAACTGTTTCTTTGTACTTTTGAAGACAACTATCATCTAGTCTTTCCCGCGACCACGACTGCTGCAAAGCATTCGAAACGTCGGGAATTAAATAATGTAATATACACGCGATAAATCCGTTAAAAAGTGTTTAATTTCAATTTATAGCAGACAATTCAAGGAAATGCCCTGTCGGGCACTGGCTCTCACATAAACACGATGAAACACAGTAAAACTGCTTGCCGAACTTAGATGTGAGGGTGGTAACGAGCCGGGCGGTCCATTAGATCTTACCACTAAGCAACATCCTCATGGATACCCGGCCGTTGGAGACTAGCCGGGGTAAGTGGACCCCGGGGCGCGGAAAAATGCTAATTAGCTCCCCGCTCTACCCATTAAAATCAACGTCGTTCCCCGACGGCCCGCTCCAGGGCCGCGGGTTGCGCTCCGCAATGGGGGACATGCTCCGCGACCTTAGGGGCCTTGGGCCTCGATATACGGATCTACATGGGGCCTTCTTGTTTCTTATATTTCAGGGGCAAAATGCTTGCTGGACCATCCACATCAGCCCGCGGAGAGCTGGCACTCAGGCTCATATATATACACACTGCATCTAGCATACATCTAGGGAATGGAAGTGTCGCCTTTAGTCAACGGGTCCCGGGTTTGATTCCAGGGTCGGGCAAGTGTCTTTGTGTAAACCAGAGGCACTTGCTCTGAGTCTGGGTGTCATTTGTGTACGTAAATTACATGTTTGTAAACTGCCCCCGCGACAAAGGGGTTTCGTTTTATTTAGGAAACAAAAAAATGACCTTCGAAAAGCACGTTTTGGTAGAATAAAAAAAACAAATGTACAGGATTGTCACGACCTGTCAATGTCAATCTCATACATTTGTCTTTCTATTCTGCCAAAACGTGCGTTTCGAAAGCCATTAAGCTACAGGGCCAGTAGTACAATTGATCCTTTTGTTACGGGTAAGTATAGGTTTTTGGTACATACAAGAATAAAATTTGGATTAAATTGAAACAAGTTTTCAGGTACAAAACAGGACATGACCATGATGCTTGAAAAAATAATCTTCAAAATGAACTTAAGAATAATTTTTGTTTTATGCTCGTCTGTGTATCCATTACGTAAGTCAAATCAATTTTCATTTTCAGTGAATTCTTTGTGAAAACATAAAATGTTATACCGGTACCGACCGGTTAAAAGCTCAGTTACGCAGGTCTAAAATATAAACGAAGCTATTATACGCGCACAAGTTCATGTCCATCAGGGCCTAAATAAGTAATTACTTATCACATTTATTTTATTTGATAGTTTGCAAAATTACCTTAGATTACAATAAACCAAATGGACAGCTGTTAACTAAATCGGTAGTTATTATCGACATTACCATAACTAATTAGGTAAAAGCATTACAGCATTCCCCAGGATGGACATGAACTCGCGCTAGTAGTTCCACATATCCATGTAAAATCTACCAGCGACGCTAATTGTATTACGCTAAAAATGTAGTACATAAGGATTTTATTTTTAAAACTTAAATTCCAATTTTGTTATTTAGGGTTGTCCTGAACGATTTAAAATGTACAAAATTACGTCACTCAAACCGAGATTCTTTGTTGACTTCTGAATGAATGAATGCTGTATTTGAATGTTATAAGTTTTACATGTCTGTTTCTAGTATCAAATCTCCTAAGTGGATGTATTTAACTCTTTATTTTACACTATAATACACACAAACACACGAAGACATGATATGATTATGATATTACTATGTCACATTTGTCCAGAAATTTACAATGTGCGGCTTCATTACTTCATCATTACATAGTATAAAACAAAGTCGCTGTCGTCTGTCCGTCCCTATGTATGCTTAAATCTCTAAAACTCGGCAACGGATTTTGAAGCGGTTTTTTAATAGTAGAGTGATTCAAGAGGAAGGATTTTCTGCATAATATATGCATAATATTGTAGATTTAGTTGTTCATCATTGCCCCCGTGTGAAGCCGGGGCGGGTCGCTAGTTATAATTTATTGTTTTACAGTCTTGGGGTGGAAATTATCTATTAAAAATATAAAATACGGAATTAAGTTTATCAAAAACAGTTTATCAATAACGATGAACTGATTTTGATTCTTTCCTATGAATTGTGTGTTAGCTATGTTTGACGGCAATTAATGTAGACTGAAAGAAAATAAATGCCTAAAGCATTAAGTCCGCCTTTGTAAAGCATTTATGTGCAAAATGTGTAAATATTGACTTAGTCGTTTGAAGATTCAGTCTTTTTAGGGGCTCTTAATTTTTTTATTGGCAGGACGACATGTCGTCTGGGGCCGTGGCGCGTACGCAGGTTGGGTCCGAAGCGTGCAGCGTGCGGTTGGCCTGGGTGTCGGGTCGTATTTCTAGAGCATTGAACCTCGGCAACCTTGTGTGTTGAGCCTGGCCGCTCTCCGCGCTGACGCAACGCTGCAGCCCCTTCTCTGGTATTGCCAGATGCTGCCCAGCTTCCACACTGGTTACATTGATTGGAGTACTCAGGGCTTCCATGTCATAAGTCATGACTTCCATGTCATAAGTCATAGCTTCCATGTCATAAGTCATGGCTGGGAACGACATACTGTAATCGACCAGCAAATTGATTAATGGTGCCAATGTAGTAGGATGAACATTTTAGATGTGAATTTCGAAATTTGAATTTGGTCATACGTCGAGAAAATAAAACGAGCACGCTTTCAAAAAAGTTTGGTCTCCTAAATCCTAAAAAAAAATTTTCTCCTAAATAGTACCGACATTTAAAAGCATATTCTGTTTTTTCTTTCACAATTTTTATTTCTTTCTATTCAATCAGAGAAACACTGCATAGAAACGATAAATTAAACTTCTTTACATCAATCATCAGTAACAGTGTAATCAAAAAACAATAATATGGCAACACTACCCTTCTTCGCCCCAACTACAACAATAACGCATAATTATTCCTTCAGGGCACACCTGTTCTTAGCGTTACAATGGACGATCAGATGTTAACATTAATCGATTCATGAAAGGTTGAAATTAATTGGAGGCTGTTTATCGTTACACAACGTAAATACCTAATCGTGAGCCGAAACTCAGAGTCATTAGATACATCCAAGTAGATTACTCGTCACACGATTATCTGTGTGGATTTAGAATATACATTGGAACCAATCATCATAATCATCTTGAGGGTATCAAGAGGCGTCTAAACGAACACAAAATGAAGTGAAATGATTATGGTGATGAGATTACGCGGTGTTCAGGTTTGAAGTTCAGATATCAGAACATCTCTCGTGTTTATTAAATTTGATCTTTTTGAAATCGAAATAAGTGGTATACAATTTTAATTTGACCTGTATTTCTTTTACTTGTTGTGATACGGTAAGTGTATTGTACGGTCCTTAATCAAACTTTTACTAAAAGTATCTTGATGTACAAAGTCTTACATTGTATGAATAAAATGTCGTGAAGCTAAATAATGAGTAGACTTTTCTTTCATGTACACAAAAGTTTTTTTTTTTTAATGGTATTTATAGTCCTGGCTGTCAGACTCTAGAATGCGCTTCTCGAGGTCTTGACGCATGCATAAATTCTACAGATATTAAAAAAATACTAAAATCACAATATCTGTCTTCATAACCAAAGGTTGTCTGGATGAAATCGCCTAGTGCGATTATACCGCCCAATGTACATTTCTATTTGTTAACGTTCATTCTATTCGTGAACGTTATTAAAGTGCTGGAATATGTGAGTAGTCATTATAGTATTTTAATATGTATTAAAGTTGCTATAATTTAATATTATCCACGCAAATATAATATTATATAATTACTAAGGTTGCGTAAAATATTGTTAATACTAATTCAATTCAACATTAGGTTTTCTATGCACTATTATTGGAATAGACTCATAAGAGTGATTTCAAATATTCAGTTATGTAATGTTTTGTTTACTAACGGCAGGTGACTCCGCTACAGAAAAAGCCGGTAAGAAACTCTATGGTTGCTCTTATAAATAATAAAAGTTTTAAGCAATTATGGTGGTGCAAACTAATACATGTATCCAAGAACCATACTACGAGTAGCTGTAACGAAAACGTACACTTAAGCACATGTATAAGTCAAGAAGTCTCTCAGCATAAAAATGGCTTTCGTAATATTGAAAATACTGCAATAGCTTACTAATTAAGTTAGCATGCTACTGAAGGTGGATGAACAACGACAAGGCGTGAGCGAGGCAATGCTAACGAGCCTTCGCAAATAATTTGCAAAAGTGCTGGATGCTACTAACATTATACGTACTTATCGATAAACACAATACATTGCCGGTTATGATCGTGCATATATAAAGTACCGTAGTATTATCGTATAGGCCTATTAGATTATCGTTGATTACCTGTGATTATTATTTATCTACAGGTGCCTAGTCTTCTTTCTTTGATTATTCTTTTTACGTCTACGTAACCAAAATTTAAATCGTACGAAAGACTGAGCCGGATTTTTATCTAA
Source organism: Clostera curtula (assembly GCA_905475355.2). Lineage (NCBI taxonomy): Eukaryota > Metazoa > Arthropoda > Insecta > Lepidoptera > Notodontidae > Clostera > Clostera curtula. Next base: position 8,836,673 of record FR997797.1, on the reverse strand, counting down.
GAACACACCTAATGACACTTGACAGCGATCAACACACCTTTGGAATATAACAAAAATACCAGAAATTAGGATATCCGCTCAAGTTGATGCCATAGACAGAATAGTACCCCTCTTTTATTTCGGGCCCTAAAATATATCTGAAATGATCTAATTGTGGGCTACCATGTCATTTAATTTGAACTACTACTACTTCTCAGCCCATAAATGACCCACTGCTGAGTCGGTCATCTTTAGTCTGTAGTCTGCAGTCTGGGCTACGGTGGCCAGACGCGTCGGCATAGGGTTTCGTATCAAGTCTCCCTCGACTGTGCTGCTACCTTGCCGTGGTTAGGGGGCTTGTGTGCCTTTATGATCTGTTGGGGCCAAATCAGCTCAGCATGGCGAACGGGCCCACGAGGACAGCACACAGTGTCGTAGCGGGTTTGGGCTCCGGGGACTCCTCTGTCCTCAGAGTTGCCTTGCGAGCACTAAACCGCTGTGATGCACCAGTGTCCTTCCCGCTAAGCCGAGGGCTTGCTTCTGCGAGGCCTATATGTCACAGAAGGGGGCGGCGGATCGGCTCGCAAAGGAGGGAGCCCCGGCTGACCCGCGCCGCCGATGGAGGCTGGGGGAACGGGGGACGTGTCCTTACACACCCCGTCTACCCTCGCCTTAGAGGCCGGTCCTGGTCGGGGGAGCTACCATGATGATGATGATTAAATCTTTGGATTGTAGGACTAGATTTCTACCCAAATTGTCTTAACGGTAAGGCATCTGTTACCAGTCAATCAATCTTCCGCACGTTATTGCATACCTATCGGAAATACCGATATATCGATCGATAATCGCGTTCCTACTGCCGCTCGACTACGGGGCTACAATTGACGCCTGCCCCGAGAGCTGGGGCTTACGTAAATGCTGACATAACCGAGTCGACGACCGGCGCTTGCGCAACCACTGTCGAACCCGCAACCCCACGCACCGCTCCCTCCCCTCGTCCCCTGACCCCTACCACCCGTTGGAATTACCTAATTGTATCCAAAATGCACGAAAAGGACACCAGTCCAATGCCCGGGTTTCGACACCGACTATTATTAGTGCAATCACCTAACCTAGCTTGACGCTTATGATACGATATTTTGAACTTTATCCTACAAAAAGTAGCAGAATTTGAAAGGTTACTAAAACAATAAAAAGAACATTTCGGCACAGACGTTTGAAAGGTTACTAAAAAAACAATTGAGGTTGCTTTTCGTCGAAACTTGAGAAAAACAAAAGTCTAAAGAATTAGTATCTTTATCAAGTATCGATACTTTTGACAGTTGAGTCAATTTATTGGAAAAGTCACCTTAGGTGTTAAATTGAATTGAGCTTTAATATTTAGGAAAAAGTACCTATACCAAAAATAGTGTTCGGCAGTTTCCCTCCATGAACTTGGAGAAGGCCCGACCCAGCAGTGGGTCATTTATAGGCTAAGATAAGAGGTTTTTTTTATTGATAGGCACAAAACAATTGCTATATCGACGCAATTGCCAGTTACAATATCGAATACAAGATTCCACTATGTTGTTTTCTAGCGATATTATCAACATGGTTAGTATTTAGTTGATCATAAACGCCACGTGTATATGAATGCTGCAGTTGATTCTTGGTCATAAGTGAACCATAAACTAGCAAATGTCGTATAACCTTTTAGTTGATTTTCTCAGGTTATTGTTGGGCGGTTGTACACGACACGCTACCTCCGGGAACCGAATGACTATGGAACTGTGCAGTAAGTGACGTGTACGGAACAGTTATCCTTAGTGGACGAAAGTGAAAACTAAATGCGGGCCCAGTCATCGACCCCGGGCGGGTCGTCGACCGCGCCGAACTGCAAAGGCCGTTTGTGAGTGCTGAGGCCGCGATCGCGACATTTGTCCGAACCATGGATGCGCCCGCGCTACACTGTGTCCGCTCAGTATTGCACACGACTGCTTAGAACTAGTATTTATGGAGATGTGACATTAAAGAACATGGTTCGAATTTTAAACAGCTGCGATTAATTAGAAATGTTTTTTTGGGTGCGGTCTGGATTACCAGCCAGTAGTGGTTCATATATAAAAAGATGACGCAAAATGTGCAGTCTTTATATTAAAACAGTGATTTTTTAAATCTATAGATCATCATTTCTGCCCGTAAAATACCCATTATTGAGGCAAGCTTTCTCCATTTATATGGAGGGAAAATAGCGCATCGTTTCAGGTAGGTTGGCACAAGATTTTAATAAAAGTTTTCCTTCTCTTGCGGATAGTTTTCTGCCTTGTTTTCTGTACTATTTCCTTAGTCTGCTCCTACCACACCGTCAGGATGGGACTTATCTTACTGATAACTCATAATCGAGCCTCTACTAACTTTTGAAACAGCCTAATAAAAAGCCTGAAATAGCCGAAGTACGAAGGAGGTCAGATATTACTTCTGATGCCTATTCAGGATCCAGCAGAACCAGGCAATGCTTGATGCATTGTTATATTGCATGCATATTTTTGACCGATGTATTTAAAATGACTTTTTCATATTTACTTATGTAAACGGACTGCGCTTTTGCTGAAAGTCATAAGTAAAAACAGTTTGTTCAGCATAATTAAATCTTGCAACGATAGTAAATAAGCATCATGTCCAATGTTGCTAGTATTACCTTACGAAACCTTAATAAAGATATCAAATTAAACGAATTAGTGGTCGCCCAGGGATCGAAATTCGAACATAATTAATCTTACTAATATTATAAACGTGAAAGTTTGTAAGTATGTATGGATGGATGGATGGATGGATGGATGGATGTTTGTTACTCTTTCACGTAAAAACTACTGAATGGATTTTAATGAAACTTTACAATAATATAGCTTATACATCAGAATAACACATAGGCTACAAGTTATAAAGATATTATGTGAATTACAACAATATAAACAAGTCGAATTCAAAATTTCTAATTGTCACATTTTCGTCCATATTAAACTATAGACAACATAACGTTTCGCTGTCAGTTGCGTTTTGTTAAAGTAGTTTTTATACGGAAAATCTCAGGTATCCTATGTCCATCTTTCTTTTTGTTTTAAATATTTATAATGCGGAACAAAGTTCGCAGGGTCAGCTAGTTTCAATTATAATTCTATTCTCAATTTGATCACAGACTATAACAATAAACAAAAAAGTATATATGCGTGTGTGTGTGTAAATACATACATGGAAGTATAATAAGTGTGTTGTGTTTTGTTTAATTTATTTAGTGTATTTTTTATGCATAATTTAAATAAAATGTTAACATTCTGCACTGCTTCTCTATATAAACTATAAGTGTGAGAAATTTCATACTTCTGCTTCACTTATTAATTTATAGATATCTTCGTATTTTACGAGTATCGCATTTGTTATACGTAATGAGTATAGTATGTAGATAATGTAATCCGTACCTACAAAATGCCTACACAATGTGTTTACTAGATTTCGTGGTACGGTCCAATGCCGAGCTCAAGTTGTATAGAAATAAGAAACATTTGAATAATTAAGGGAAAAACGTTTTCTACGTGAATATGCATTATTGAAACTGGAATTTCTTCATATTTCATCAACATCTAGATTTCAATTGAAATTGAAATTAATGTTCGCAATTGTCGCATAACTTAAAGTAATAAAAAAATATTATTACTTTAAGTTCAAAGGACTACTGGTCTCGACAAAAATTTTGTTGGCTGACAAATTTTCCAATTTTGTGATTGAGAGGAGCATGTGTACAAATTAACTCAAGAAAAAAAAAGTTCATTTGTTTTTCCTGAGCGATCCTGCAATTTTAGACATTATCTGTATCAGTCCTATCATTTCGTTATGGCTTTATGGTTTTGGTTGCACCCTGTATACAGTGACTCATTATTTGATCTGATGCATGCGATATTTATCTTTCATTAGTCACTGTAGGAGTTCTCGGTGACCTTCGAAAATGTATCATGGTTGTAATGTAAGAATCATGAAAGTATTTCTAAAAAGTAAAAGTGAACGCGTAACGTGATTGCTCTGTGAGATGGAAAGACATTACGAATGGTCATTTCGAATCCGCACTTTACGCGTAACTTATTTTATGCAAGTTACTTGCGTTATTTAGAGAGCCGATTTTTGCCCGGTAATGAATAATATCAAAAACCTAACAACACCGTCATTTGTTTCACTATCAATTACAGTACGGTGTATCTTTTTATAAGCCGTCAAAAGTTTCGCATCATCATATCAGCCAGAAGAAGTCCACTGCTCGATATAGGCCTCTCCCAAGGATTTCAACGAAAGCCGGTCGTGAGCCGCCCGCAGCCATTGCTTTCCAGCCACGGGCGTCGGTCGACCGTGTGGGAGGCCTACCAGCACTAAGCTTTTCGTAACGTGGTCGCCACTCGAGGACGTTTCTGCTACATCCGCCGTCAGTCCAGCGAACTATGGGCTCTGCCCATTGCCACTTGACTTTGGCTGTTGGATTTGTCAGTAACTCTGGTTCTCCTGCGTATCTTCTAATTTCGGATTCGATCTCGTAGGGAAACTGAACCGAGCCATTGCCCATTGGGTGACTTTGACTTTTGATAGAGCCTATAGAGAGCGACCACGGCTCAGTTATTGTTGTTGTTTGAGCCCATAAATGACCCACTACTGAGTCGGGCCTCCTCCAAATTCATGCTACGTCTCAGTAACGCAGACAAAACGTATTTTATGGACTTAGAATTTAGGAAATCTAGGTTTTTAGTATCCCAGGAGTTCTTGCCTGTTCTTCTTCATAGGATCTAAGCAACTAGCTTCCTAACTTCACTTTCGAAGTTTCAAAAACACCTGTAAATAGGTTCAATTGAAATAAATGGTTTGAGTTTAATGCGAGGAGGACGACTCAGATGTGGGTCTTTATGGGCTGAGTTTTAGTATGTATATAAGAGTCTATCTAGTACAAACAAAATAGCATGAAATTTGTACGCGCTTATATTACAAAGCAGTCGCCGAAATTGCTCGCGTATATTCGCCACGCATAACATGAAACAAGACCATTAGCACTTTAGAAGTCACAGGAGCTACAGAAGCGCAATTAAGCGCTAATGAGAAATTATAAATTCTACGTCCATGTACGCGAGGGAAATAACATGGCAAAACGACAATTCGTATGCTGACAAAATGAATATTCAAGTGAGAATGGCTAACTTGGATCCGGCGTTGTGAAGCGTGCTATGAATGTTATGTCATTGGATAACCATGCAAGTACTGCATAGTTTACGTTTCGCTAATCGTACGCGCAAAAAACAGAACATTGAGAGAAGCAAAACTTGATACAAGATCTGTGCCAACCAGTCTTGCCGGCGTGGAACAAGTTAATGACAATGCCAAGCCAATGCCAAAATGGATTTGGAGTAGGTTAGTCGCACTCAGTCAGTGACAGTAAGGACCCATGGGGCAGCAAACGCGGGGCGGTATACCCCGGGGACGTTTAGTGGGTATATCACCGTCTCCTCACAGGGGCGGAGGAGACAGCCACACACCCCCTGCCGGCTACCCTCAGGACGGCGCGGATAGTCCATAAAGGATTTGAGCCCGGGTCAAAAACAGGTCTCAGTCAGTAGTGGGTTATTTACGGGCTGATATGTCTTTGTGAAAGCCCAGCGATGCGAGCGAGCGAGCCAAATACATAGATGAAGTTTTAGACCACACGACTGAACTTAAACTTCTTTAGCGGCCTATGTAACTGGCTATGATTGAAGGATGCATGTGTGCTAGCATCTCACTCTCTTGCCCCTACAGTAATATACGAATCGTATCTCTCTTTCTATCTTCACTAATTTATATCTCCCTCTCAGCTTCCGTTCGCCTCGCCCTATCACACTATTCGTAACTATGTCGAGTAAAGCGTGCTATATATTTGTAGAGTCCGTGCGGTGTCGGATTTATTTTCGACTGCCTCGTTGGTCTAGTGGTTAGATGTGCCGCCTTTGGATCAACGGGTCCCGGGTTCGATTCCGGGGTCGGGCAAGTGACTTTGTCTAAACCAAAGGCACTGGCTCGGAGTTTGGGTGTCATTTCTATCTATAATATGTATGTATTTAAAAAAATGTATATAAGTAGTTTATCATCCATCTCGTTACCATAACACAAGCATTAAGTTGCTTAGCTTGGGACGAGATGGCGTTGTGTGAAATGTCCAAGGATATTTATTTATTTATTATTTATTTTAGAATCCATAGTGTCATCGTCATATTCCATGACCGACAATGAGCCGACAAAAGGAAATGACAACCTAGACGTAAGAGACGACAAACTTGATACGAAACCCTATGCCAACTACACTCCATGTAACTGGAGGAGGCCCCACTCAGTAGTGGGTCTTAGTAGTATTAAGTAAAAGCACAATTATATAATTTGTAAATATTTATTTTTAAGTAGGTTATTTTCATCTCCGATTTATATTTTTTTTTAAGTTTTAAGTCTTGCAATGTACTTTTATTGTTGAATTATAATACCGCAAATAAACCTGAAGAAAGATATCCACTAAGCAATAGACTAGCTAAGCGGCAAGATGCTAATCTTGTTTGTAGCATTCTTGATATTGAAGAACCTCAAAGCTGTATTAAGTAAATATTTTATCGATTTCAAGTTATTTCGTAGCAAAATTACTGCAAGAACATTATCAATGTTTTCAAAAGTAAAAAATGTGATATTTGAAACATTACTCATTTGTCACCTTCGATTTTATTATTACATCTACGTATTCGAAACCGGTGACAGTATTCCATTACGACATTAATCTTTCTTCATCACTGAATGATAAATACATTTAAATATAAGAGGCACGTGCTTTTGAAAATGTCTTTTATGCCTTTCGAACTCAAAGTGAATGGTTGGAGATATGTCTTGTTTTTATGTAATGATTTTATGCCTTAAATTGATCTTGATGGTTCAATACTTTTTAAATATTTATGAGGTATTAAATAAAAAGGATTTAGAATACTGATAGAAAATATCACCAACCATAATATTATATATATACACAAAGTAAGGCAAGAGGCAGAAAGAGAAGGGAAATGTAATGCAGCCCGTGATCCAAAGACGGCGCTTCCAAACCCTTTTCTTTGTTTTTTTCTGGAGAAGTGTTTAATGAATACCGCTGCCCCTCGGGGGTGGGAACACCCGACTACCCCCTAAAACACCAGCGGTGTACCCTCACACGTTTTGCGATGCCACAGGTTCGCAAGGACGCATTATAGGTATTGTGGCGCCCCGACGGGTTACGACTTTCGGAGGGCATACCGGGTTGGCACACCCCTAAACCAACAAGGATTTTAAAAAGTTCACAAACGGGGGCAGTTTACAAACATGAAATTCACGAACATTAATGACACCCAGACTCTGAGCAATTAAAAAAGTTCCATATTACTTATATTTATGTATGAAATTGATGTTTATATCACTTACAGTTGACATCAAAGTATAATCTATGGTTACTACAGATAATGAAATTATGTAATTTAATTCCACCATAGCGAGGATAATTTAATAGTCCCCACTTCTACTACTACAGTACACTACTATTCCTATTATAGTATCCTACTACTAGAACTTTCATGTTCAACTGTAAGTGTGTTATACATCAATTTCATACAAATAAATATAAGTAATATGGAACTTTTTTAACTGCTCAGAGTCTGGGTTAACTGCCTCGTGGGTCTAGTGGTTAGATGTGCCGCCTTGGATTAACGGGTCCCGGGTTCGATTCCGGGGTCGGGCAAGTGTCTTTGTCTAAACCAGAGGCACTGGCTCGGAGTCTGGGTGTCATTTCTATCTATAATAAGTATGTATTTACAAAATAAAAAGTATCTATGTAGTTTATCATCCATCTCGTTACCATAACACAAGCATTAAGTTGCTTAGCTTGGGACGAGATGGCGTTGTGTGAAATGTCCAAGGATATTTATTTATTTATAAATAGAAGTAATATGGAACTTTTTGAACGCCCCGTTGGTCAATGGTTTGGATGTGTCGCCTTTGGATCACGGGTCCCGGTTCGATTCCGGGGTCGGGCTGGTGTCTTTGTGCAAGCCAGAGGCACTTGCTCAGAGTCTGGATGTCATTAGTGTTTATGAATTTCATGTTTGTAAACTTACCGCAATACCGGTTTTACAAAGTACAGCGGTATATCGATGTTTTTTTTTTTTGAAATGCAGACTATTGTGTTATCATCACTATCACTACATATTATAAAACAAAGTCGCTGTCGTCTGTCCGTCCCTATGTATGCTTAAATCTTTAAAACTACGCAACGGATTTTGAAGCGGGTTTTTTTAATAGATAGTTATTCAAGAGGAAGGTTTCTATACCCGTGCGAAGTCGGGGCAGGGCGCTAGTTTTGTATAAATAAAGAACTTTGAAATACGAACCAAGATTTAAAACAACTGAAATTCTAGACGTTTCTATTAAAAACAAAAATAGCATGCTTTATTCCACAATCTGAATATTACCCGTTTCCTGACAAGTGACCAGACGTTGGCACATTAGTTGTCCAGGAACTTGTTATAGTAATCGATTTTGCAATTATGCACAAACCTTTATCTGTACGTGTATGTCTACCGCGCTATCTTATCGTAATTACTTGTGATGCGTGCGTGATATGTCTGCTATGACCTTTTCGAAGCCAAACTTTTTTCCGTTGGTCGAGCGAGTTCTAAGGTTAAGCATAGAGGATTTTATACATAATGTTTGACTGATTTTAGTTTACAGGTTAGGGCCTCCGCGCATTATGCGGTCAGGCCGCGCGGCCAACTAATTCTTCTACGATGTATATAGCTGCGCGCATTACGCGGCCAAGTTTTGGTCGCGCGGCTAACATCGCGTCACATACGCGGCCTATTGGCCGCCGCGACCAATCCGCGCATTATGCGGCCAGGCCGCGCGACGGGCCGCGCAACGGGCCGCGCGGCCTGGCCGCCTAAATGCGCGGGGGCCCTTACAGTAGTGCTGATGGTGGAGATCTGTGTGGTGACGGACTTAGAATACATAGTGTGATTACCGCATGTCATCCTAAGGGTGTCGTAAGGGCCGGCAAAAGAAAATGACAAGGCTGATTAAAGCCGCAAGAGAATGAAAATTTTATATGAAACCCTGGCCAGTGTATTACAGTAGGCTAAGTACCCTTTATTTAACTAGAGGAAGCCCGACTGAGCAGTGGGTCACCATGGGTTGAGTAGTATTATTAGTGATGGAATTTAATTATCCCCCTCACCTTGTCCCAATTTTATTGCGGTCGACACTAGCTAACTACCTGTATTTACAGCGATTGCCATGTAGTGACGGATTTAGTATACACAGTGGCACCACCCCTTTCCATCAAGAGGGTGTCCTAAGAGCCGACAAAAGGAATGACTAGGTCAATAAGATAGCCGCAAGAGAAGGAAAACTTGATATGAAACAGCCCGTCTGGCAAGTGTGTTACAGTAAACTAATTCCCTTCCATTTAACTGAAAGGACGAGGAGTAGTATTAGTACTCGTCGTCGTTTCAGCCCATAACTAACCCACTACTGGGACGGGCCTCCTCCAAATTCATGGCGGCAAATTAGCCTACGGCGCCACGCTGGCAAGACTGGTTGGCACAGGGTTATCGACCTTGCGTGGTTCTGCATCAGATCCCACAATGCCGCAACAGGACGCGAGTTGGAGCACCCCGGGGAGGTTTAGTGGGTACGCCCCCACTATGGGGGAGAGTCCCACACTCCCCTCGCTGGCCATCCCCGTGGCCGGCGAGGAAGTCGATAAAGGATTTTACCCAGTGCAAAAAAAAAAAAAAACGGTTATCGACCTTGTTATTTCCTTTTGTCGGCTCTTACGACACCCTCAGGGTGGAATGGGTGGTGACAGTATGTATTCTACATCCATTCCCACACGGACGATGGGTATTGCGTGGGTGTTCAACATTCTTCATCAGTCACATCGTAACCCCTTATAAACATCTAGTACCGTTGTGCATTGACTCCGTAAACATACTTAGGTCAAACATAAAGTAGCTAAAAGCTTATCGCAGTATCTTTGTCGGTCATTATGGCCAAATAAGTTGTGTTTAATGTTTATGTCGGAATTGGCACCGAATTTGTCACCCGTGTATCTATTTATCTATCTACCTTGCTGTACGTTTGTCTTGCTAAAACTCGAGAACGGCTTGGCCGATTTGGCTAATTTTAACCTACTTGCCTCGATTTCAGCAAATGGTCTAATGAATAAATTCACACCACCGTTCATGATTTTTCGAATTGGAAAGACCAGTTTTTAAACAACAGGTTAAAATTTAAAACATCTAGGCAAACGTGTACCATATTAGGACGCATCTTTGCCTTCCATCAAACGAGATTGAGGTCAAACGTAAGCTATTTAGACTTTTATAAAAAAAAACACTGAGTTTAACCCGGGGCGGATTGAATTGACTTTACTCATTATGTGACAACCCTATATAGAAATTGTCCACTCACGCTGTATCACGTATGCCATTCATATAATCTGTAGCCAGCTGCCCGACTGTTGCCAACGGGACTTTTTCATAATGGTTCGTTTTGGCAGAATAGTGTGAAGATATCAAAAGATTCTATTACCCTTTGTTGTTAATATAGAATGATCTTAACGATTGTGATTGTATGACAAGCCTGACATTGGTAATGATAGTTATAATAATAAATATCCTTGGACATTTCAGGAAAACGCCATCTCTTCCCAAGCTAAGAAACTTAATGCTTGTGTTATGGTAACGAGATGGATGTTAAACTACTTATATATTTTTTTTTTGTAAATACATACATATTATGGATAGAAAGCACCCAGAACACCCAGAACAAATACTTGTAGGTTGTACAAATATTTCTTCTGTGCGGGAATCGAACCCGCGACATGCTGCGCAGCAGTCGATCGCTCAACCACTGCGCCAACCGTGTCGTCATCGTTATTCTCTTACTTCTACATACTACTACTTCTCAGCCCATGCTGAGTCGGGCCCCTCCAGCTACATGGAGGGTAACAAGCCTACTGTGCCATGCTGGTGCATGGGTTGCGGCTAGGTACCGTATGGCCTGTTGTAGGCTCTAATGACACCCTCAGGATGAAATGGGGTGGTGACAATAAGTATTTTAAATCCATCACCGCCGAGAATCTTTTTTACTTGTAATTACAGTATATACAATGTCACCAACCATCTTTAGGTGTCGTAAGAGGCGACTAAAAGAACGCAAGAGGCATATCACCTAGTCCCAAGAGAAGGAAAACTTGTTACAAACCCTGTGTCAACCCATCTTGCCAGCGTGGCACAGTAGGTAGTATTCCCTCCATTAATTTGGAGGAGGCCCGACCCAGGACGTCATATATGGGCTGAAACAAGGACAGTATTTTATGGGTTGTTTCAACATTCTCCAACCTTATAACTAAATAGGTTAGGTTAGGGAATTAGTCGTTTGTATTATAATTCCTTCTTATATTAAGTAAAGCCTTATGGTTAAAACAGAAACCACAGTCCTAATATCATCATAGCAGTATCTCTATATATAAAAATGAATAGCTGTTCGTTAGTCTCGCTAAAACTCGAAAACGGCTGGAGCGATTTGGCTAATTTTGATCTTGAAATATTCGTGTGAGTCCAGGGAAGGTTTAAGAGTCTAGAGAAAACATTGATATTGTAAGTAAAATAATAAAAACAACAATTTTATTTCCCATAAAAACTGTTACCTGTCAAACATTTGACGTTCGTCCCGACGGCGACGGTTCGCTATTTTTGGCATAATTACTTTTTTTCTTTTTTAATTACATTAAATAAGGGATTGGAATCGATAAGAAAAGGTGGTATATTAATTTATTATTAATTATTCCAATTCGAATTCAATATTCATAGCTCAGACAGGACAACGTCTGTCGAGTCAGCTAGTCTGTAATAAAAAATGATCCGCTAAATGTGTTGCTAAGCGTAACACTCTCTACCGGCTGGCAGTTCAAGGAAGGTTTTTAGGACCAAAAAGTCTAGTATTAGTTAATTTAAACAAACCAACATGACTGATCCGTGCGGTGACGGATTTAGAATACACAGTGTCACCGTGTAAGAGCCGACAGAAGAAAATGACAAGGCCAAAAACCTAGCTGCAAGAGAAGGAAAACTTGATAGGAAACCCTGTGCCAACCCATCTCGCCAGCCAGGCACAGTAGGCTAATTACCCTCCTTGTAACTGGAGGGGGCCCGACGCAACAGTGGATCATCTATAGACTGAATATTATGTCAACAAAAATTAAGGCTTGGTATATCTTGGTATAGCGACGACCTGCGAAAGGTTGCGGGCAGCAGCTGGATGCATCAAGCTGAAGACAGGGCGCTATGGCGCTCTTTAGGGGAGGCCTATGTCCAGCAGTGGACTAATGTGGGCTGGTGATGATGATGATGATATCTTGATATCAGCGCCCATGAAACCATTTGTTTAGGTAGATGGTAGACCATTTGTTTTATATAGACTCATTATGAATATTGTGTTGACTTTTTGTAAGTGTCCATCGTGACCCAAGCAAAATAAATGATTTGAATTTGAATTTGAACCACTGGGAAAAATAATAAATTTATAAAAACATCATATACGCCTGGTGGAGTGGGTGTTACTTAGACCCTGGTGCTCATCCTTATTACCCAATATTCATGAGCATGCACATTTAGTTCAGATTTATTTTTTCAATGTAGTTCCTATCACAGAGTAGGTACAACAACTGACAATATTTAGAACTTCCTAACATTTTGTAGATGCTAATTGCTTAAAGCATTTAGGCAACGAAGGCGATCCCCGTCCCCATTTACTGTTTCCATAACACATAAAACCACGTGATGCCTTCACTCAAAGTGCTTTTTCTGTCGCCTCAAGTGCAATTAGCGCTAAAGACGAGCGAAAGTAGTCTCTTTCGGGTGTGTTGTATAGAGCGGCGCTATGCGGCCGTCCGCATCGTCACATCTAGGCCGCGTTTCCACTGAACGGGGCTTGACTTTTTGTTCGTGATGATGCGGAACAGAACAGAGAAATTCGGCGAGATAAGGCTTGGCGTACACTTGGCAATGTCAGTCCCAAAACTAAGAAATATATATTTCCAGCTGACGGTATCGACTGTAAAATAAAAAACACTAAACTAAATGACTAAATTAAAGTAAATAACTAAAATTATAACAAAGTAATATGCGCCAGATCGCTGTCACCGGGTACGGCGCCAAGAAGGCTAGTAGCATTGCCACGTTGTATGGCAATGCTAATCCGCTGAGCGAAGTAATAACCAGCCTTCTGGTCACCGGTTAAGAGACGCTGCGCGCTGGATCAATTCTCTGTAAAAAGATTTTAATTCAGTACCCCACGGACCAAAAGTTTCCACCCCAAGCGGCACAAACATGTAACTCGAATCGAGCTATATTTGCGCCGCTTGAGGGATTCAGTAGAATCCGCGGCACTGCCGGCCCTTTTCGCAGTCCCTTGAATAAATAATCGTCTCCAGTTTGAAACCAAATTAAGGAAAAATTGTAATCAATCAACGTTGTGATAAGAAGCCACAACTCGAACATTTCCAAATATAAACTTGAAGGCCTATGGAGTGTTAAATAGAGTGATTTAGTCATATCGAGAAATAAACTATTGCATCGTTTGGTTGAGTTAGAAGAATGATCACTTCACTTTTAAGATTAATGGCTTGCCATGTTACAACAACATAACTTCGCCAATGTCACGTTATACCAGTAATAGAAGAATGATATTAGAGAAGGATAAAAGGAGTGACATCGTTACTGGCTGTCAGTAATCTATCTATAATCTCGCTACAACTCGAGAACGACTGGACCGATTTGGTCGTGGAAGTCCAGGGAAGGTTTAGGGGATATTGTTTTTTTTAATAATTCAGGTATTTATTTATTGGTTCTGAACGAAGGTTGCTGGGTCAGCTAGTTTAGTAATAAAAATGTAGCATAGATCATAATTTTGAAAATCATAACGATAAATTGCGTGCAAAAACTAAATATAATGGATATTTTCGGCCAGCATAATTACAATATCTATTGATGTATGATAGTACTGAAATCATTTCTTTTGATGAGGTTACAATTTACGAGTAGGCACCCCACCCCGCCTCTGCAAAGGCATAGTAGCGCCTATATTGACGTCATAGTCGAAGATAGAGGTTTGATTGCTGCAGCTGTTCAGCTGAGGCGTCATGTGGGCGTTAGGCTTTAAACAGAACTTGCTAAGGAGGGCACGGTCACGAGGAGTCATCGGCTCTGAACTCAACGAATGTAGAGCGAGCGATGTTTCTCCTTGGGTCGCACAACCTGTCCGGGTCGCCCCAGGCCAAAATAAAAAGCTTTGAGTTACTAAGCCACAAATAATAAACGTTTAGTCATCTGTAGATAATAATAGCAGATGAAAGATTGCGGTCGACAGTGTGCCGACTGCCTTATTCGGGTATGCTACGAAACTTTTTAATCATGAAAGAAGCCTGATACTGATGACTTAATACTCAGAAAACACTTAGTAGCTTATTTTTCATTGTAACTGGGTGGTATAATATTATCCTATATGTATTTCGTATTAAAACGACCATGAAGTTTAAATATTTCGCAAATGCGCTGAGAAGGCCATCATCCATTAACGTCATCTCAAGCCATGAATTACTGCTAAAGGGCCATCTCCGATTTCATTAAGGACAATGTACTGTGATACGCTGACTTGACATATTGCTACAGGATCTTCGTTTTAATCAAGATGTTCTGCCAATCTAGGTTCAATGATCGCCTCAAACAACATCCGCTGAATCTATCGGTGACTTTATATATCCATTACCGCACGATATATTGCAACTGAGAAAATCCAATTAGACTACAAATAAGGGTATATTTCTTAATGTCTTTAAATGAAGATCTACTTGAAATGAACCACTCCCCGCAAACCCATAAACATTTAGATAGTCCTAAATGGTAACAATTACATACGTAACGAGGCACTTTCTTTTGCAATGGCCACGGAGATGCGTGACAAAGCCATTGTTCGCCAGAAAAGGCGAAAAATTCCAATAATATTTTCGAAAGCACTGCGAGTCCTTATGTAAGAGTTCGTTGTGACACTTCGGAGGTTGTCCGCTTGGAGCCGCGTTGCTCTGCCTCTTGAGCCACTTTCCACACAATATTTGGATAGTAAAGTCTCTTGTACACTATTAAAAAATACTTGATACTCACATTTTAACCGACTTCGGGATATTCTTCCTTGTCTCTTTATTTTTTTCCTCTCATTCAGTTCTACCACATTCTAGTCTATGCACTACTCAGAGACTTCGGTATATTCTTCCTTGTCTCTTTATTTTTTTCATCTCATTCATTTCTGCCACATTCTAGTCTATGCACTCAGATAGCTTGACCGGTAGAACATCCTGAGGTATGAAGTCCAGCGTTGCACTATTTGTGCATTTGATTCTAAATTTAATTTTATCGTCATTATCAGCATTTTTGCAGTATTAGTCGCATTACCGTTATTAAGTGTGTAACTATATTACAATATGTGCATAACAAATTCATGTTATCAAAATCTATAAAATACAAAATCTTAACTGCCTATTATTATTTTACAAAATGTTCTCACGCCCAGAAGGCTTTGTGCAGTTTTAGACTGAGAAATATACGTTTTGTAACGTTTTGTTCTTATAATTTACAATTCTGATTTTATATGGCTATGTAGCAAGAGCATTATGGCCCAGAGCATCTCTAGCAGTTATCATCAAGATAATCTCAGCCAACTTTAATTCTTCTACCAGATTTCAGCTTCCTCCACAGACATGTTTCTACCTGTCTGGAATCTTTATAATAATATAACATTTTATATCAGGGAACACCAGCGTATGAATTAAAATCAAATTTAGTTTAATGTGCAATCGCCTTTAAACAGCATGCCTACTCGTTATAATCTGCATATTTGGTTTTTGCAAATCTTTACGCACTCGCGCTGTTATTGATTATGTTCAACCATTCGTATAGTCACATACTACGGCATTGTGGAACTACCGTATTTTTTATTTATTGTATTGCTTTTACGAGCCTATATCTTTTACGATTGCGAAAAAAAAACAGTTAAGCCAATAATGTTACTTTCATGTGGTATGAACGGCTCGAGCATATAATATACATTTGTTCTGAATTTTTGGTAAACGAAGTAAAATATCAATCGACAATTGCGAAAATTCTTTTAGAAAGTGCAATTTTCTTCGCAACTCTCATAGAAAAACCTTTAATTGACCTAGTATATGCTAATAACTTCCTCAACGAGTTTTTCAATGAGTTTTACATCATATTAATTTTCAACTGTTTTGTAGAAATCTCGACAGCACGGGATATACAAAATAATGTAAGTTGGTCATGATATATCCGTTAAAAGTGTATAATTATAGAGTGCAAAAAATACACAAGTCTAAAATATCATTATAAATGTTAATATTATGTACGTTTAATTTAGCGTAAGTTAAAATAGTATACGTAAACGCTACTACATTTTGAAAACTCGAGTAATTAAGCTGCTATTACTACTCGTATAATAAATCGCATTGATAAATAAATGTATGTTTGTTTCTTGGTATCCAAATATACAAATATATTTAATCTCGTATCCATAAATAGACAGGAGAATTATAATACAAATTAAACCTGTAAACCGACACGCGAACGTGCACCATATCTGTGATAACAAAATTCACTAATCTTTTTATCAGTAGGTACCTATTATAATTCAGGAACACCTTCCAATTATTCAATTCGAATTTTCAAATTCAAATATCGCAAATTAAACAAGGTACTCTCAATAGGAATGTACGATGTTTATTATATATATAACTAGTAGATTTCTGCCATCGGGAGATAGCGTCGAATTAACAGAGGATGTTTGCGTTTTCGCTGACAGCGTCGAGTGTCATTCGAAGAAGACTCTTGCGCAGTCAGCTGGCATACTGCGGGTCGTCGACCCCTACCAACGCTGTATATTTGGCGAACAATGATCGGAGTGGCGAGGTGAATGGCCGCGCTCGGAGGGGCTGAGTGTGGGCAGTTATTGACCCATATAGATGGTGAAATGTAGATCAGTGGGCGAGAGCGGCGAATTTCGCCGCGGAGTCTGAGAACGACGCCGGCGCGCGCGCGACCACAACAATACTACACGCGTACGCGCGCGCACTTCTCCGATGAAAGCTCGTATTTTTTACTTGTCAAATGTGAGGAGTATTGTTGCTCTAAAAAGTTAAAACCAATCGATATTGACACTTTTTTACATAAATACATTAATATATATGATTGAAATAGAAAAAAAAAGAGGCTGTGTTAGCTAGTTTTTAATTATGAAATGCTTGACTATATTAGTGTATGCGTCAGCTATTAGAGATCAATGGAGGTGTTTTCGCTAAAACATGGAAAGTAGACTACAATACTCATAACAAAACCTACTATGACGAAGTATTTGTCTTCAGTATCACGTACACTATTAAGCTTACAGATTGCAAGTGCTACGCAAGTGAACCAACTTGTCAATTAAAGATGCTGAATGTTTTCTTAAGTCCCGAAATTAATTTGAACGTTGTAGTACAAATGTTTAAACTTGAGTAGAAAGCATAGTTGCTTTGATGGAAAACTTATTAGAGCTTACGGCTGTATCTCTATATATAGCGGCTATATTGACGTTAAAATGATAACTTTTTTAGGTTACACTTTATAACTTTGTCTAGTTACAAAGTAATATATTAAATTACTTATCTGGTACAGTAGAAAGTCTGAAATAACTCTTAATTTTTATCACGTTATGGTAATATGCTAAATGTATATGTAACTTAGGTTGTGGTCTGTTTTACTTTCAATTTGGTTGATTTTCCTACTAATTCCGAAAGTGAACTCTATTTTTATGTCTATTTTTGTCGTTTTTGTCTATTTCGTCATACGCAACAATTTCTAAATACATGGTTATATCGCATCAAAAATCGAAACAGTGACATCTATTGTGGACCTCTGTAATATACAAGGGTTGCAATGTTTAGCCATTTATTGGGCTATCGTAGAATATAATAGAAAAGTGCTTTATTGTATAAACTTTTATGGTCCGCCCAGCTAGCTACCACATCACACATCTAAGTGCATTTACTGTGTTTCGTCGTGTGTATGTGGGAGCCGGTGCCCGACAGGGCATTGTCTTGAATTTCCTGCTCCATCTTAGACCCGGCCGTTGCTTTCCATCACGCAAGCTTAGGGTCCAAGGCATTCAAGTTACTGATAAAAAAAAGAAACATTTTATTTTAAAATATGTAATAATATGTTTATATTCAATATACAACTACACTGTGTAGCCTTCTGGCTAAGCAACATCGTTTTACACCTAAGTTAAATTAATCACACAATCAAAAAACACTTATTTTTTAATATATTTTATTATAAGTAGTCCAGTATTAAACTACCTTTAAAATGTTGTTCTGATCTCGCAAAATGCAAATGCAATCTTGGATATTATCCCCTGACTAACAGTCAGATATGACTCCAGAGACTAGTTAGAAATTCTCCGCGTGTGGTTTTGTTTATATAGACTTTTTTAAATTAACTTCATAACGGGGTTTTTAATTGTGCATCTTGCTTAATCCTAATTTTTTTCTATTTTGAGGTTATCTCCTGAATTATAAACCATGAACCTAACTGCCTTGCAATTTCAAAGTTGACAAAATCGCTAGTGGTACTCGTCTCAATAGGTCCGGATTGCACTGAAATACCAATAAGTGTACACCGCATATCACCAGTGATCCCTCTGATATGATCCGGTTAGAAACTAACACACATTAGTTATGTATGTTGTCAATAGAGTAATCTTTAATCGATTTCGTGATCAACGTAACTCTCATTTTTTTCTTTTTTTTAACTCCCCGGGTCGTAAGTTATAACTAAGGTCTATGGATGTTTATAACACCAGATGTCATAACCCTGTACTAAGTGAAAGCTAGCGCTAGATTGGCCGTGTGGTGACGGTTTTAGAATACATTGTGTCACCATCCCATGTCATGTTTAGGGTGTCGTAAAAGGAGACAAAAGGAAATGACAAAGCCGATAACCTAGCCGCAAGAGAAGGAAAACTTGATACGAAAACCTGTGCCAACCTATCTGGCTAACAGTAAGCTACTTATTCTCCATGTAAATAGAGGAGGCCCGACTCAGCAGTAGGTCATGTGGGCTGAGTGGTAAGACCTAGATTACGAATTTTGATACAATCACAATCGGATAGCGTCGTAATTGCTAATTACGTAAAATAGCAGTCTTGGGCACTAGATTATTTGAACTTCCACTAGGAATAAGTTTTAAGTAATTATAATCTGTGCGATATATCCTAATGGCCTAGTTTAATAAAGTACTAAACTCCACATCTAGTGTACGGCACTTCCCTTATCAACAGAAAACGACTCGTAAAATAGCGCATCACCTTTACGATCTAGCTTTAGAGGTTTCGTGCGTTACTGCCTTTTAGAGGGTTAACCTCGTTCAGGATAGGCAAACACTGCAGTACAAATAGACCAAGGTTGTTGACATAAAGAGCAATTTCGGTAGAGGGCCTGGAGTGGAATTCGTTAATCAAGAACAAAACGACTGACGCTTTTTACAGTTTATTGTACATATTGGCGATGATGAGCGGCCGCCACAAAGTATATTATTTTACATTCATATTATTTTGCTATCACCTTTTAAATCCAGTTGGTTGTGAAATGTTGTGGTCTTTTTGAGTTGTGAATTTCGATTATCTTCGACCAATGTGTGTTGTCAGTGATGACATATGGAACAGAGACGTGGTAGCTCACTATGGGCTCCATCAGAAGGCTCAAAGTCACCCAAAGGGCAATGGAGAGGGATATCCTCGGAGTTTCCCTGCGAGATCGAATCAGAAATTACGAGATACGCAGGAAAACCAGGGTCACTGACATAGCCCACCGGATTGTCAAACTTAAGTAGGGCACATAGCTCACATCACCGACGCCCGATGGGTCAGAAAAGTCCTCGAGTGGCGACCGCGTTCTGGAAGCCGCAATGCTGGTAGGCCTTCCACACGGTGAACCAACGATCTGGTTAAGGTCGCCGGAAAGCAATGGATGCGGGCGCCCAGGACCGGCCTTTGTGGAGATCCTTGGGGAGGCCTATGTCCAATAGTGGACATCTTTTCGCTAAAATGATGATGATGATAATGATTTTTATATTATATTAGTTTTATGAATAAACGGCGAGCAAGCCGGTTACGTTTTTCATGCTTGCATTTCCTTTTCGTCACCACCGAGCCAAAACCACTTAACCACCTTCAGTGCATGTTATTGTAAGCATCTGGTTTTTACTCTCTATGGCCATTTTTATTTGGCACAGATGGCAAATACGTTGTAATTAATGAATAATTTACAATTCTACGATGTTCTCATTCTCAAAATCGAATAATTTTTATTATTGGAAGAATGGTCGTTCAAAGAAACTTAGACTAACGTTAGTGTACTTACGAGAGTTTCTCGCACAGCTAAGCACCTACTACACTCAAACAATGAGAATATAATTAAAAAAGGTTCCGCCAGTACTTTGGAAGGTTCCAATAATCCAAGCTAAATGCAATCTAGGAGTAACAACACATTGAAACTGGCTGTAACATGTTAAATGGCAATTATTACGAGCCAATGCTGGCTAAGCAGTCTTTGCCTTCGAACAAAATCAATAAATGCGTGCACGAATTTGCCGCATGATAATAAAATGAGATTGTTCTTGACATTTTGTGCAAATAGGTAATTTGACAGTTGACGGTAATTGAGTATTGAGAGCGTACATAAAAATCGAAGAATGGGTAGGTATTTTAGAAGAAAATATTGACAGTGCTTTTGTTATTTCATCCATCAATATAAATAAATGAATGTTTTGGAGAATTGTATTTACAAATTTAAGATTGGGTTAGCATCTTTGTGATTGAAATTATGCTATAATACATGTAAACGTTATTTTTAATATTTTGGAAATAGAATAATGTCAGTTTGTCAGTGTATAGGCGATTAAAAATTTTACGACTGATGGTGATTGCCTAAAAATGTATGCCTGTTCGCATGTTTCTTATGTGAAATAATACAATTTATAAATGATACATTGCGACTCAAATATTTAGTTTTATCATTGAATGATAGAGCTGGCGCTGACTGTCGGCTTCGGAAAATCCGAGGGCGTCATTGTCCTTGGGTTCCCAACCGCCTAAAAACCTTAATTACTAGGAAGGTAATTAAATATCGTTTATTTTTACGATACCGACACAAATTGCTGCCAATTGTCATTATTTAGGTTTAGTAGGTAATTTCTTATTTAGCAGACGACCACAAAATAAGAATCTTTCTTGTGTTACATGGATTCTGCAGAAAATATGTACCTATAGAATATGACAGTTTGATATGCATAATTGTCGTTTCCATATGTCGTTTTATTGTACTAGATAAATAATTCATTTACAATTATTTATTTATTTATTTATTACTTTTTAGTACATAAAAATACACAAAAACAGAGTAATACTTTAAAACAATTTTGTACATTTAGGCGACCTTATCGCTAACAAGCGATCTCTTCCAGGTAACCCTGCGGCGTACGAAGCATCTACGAAACTTAATCAAGTAGATTAGTAATAAACAACAAAATATACATACTACACATATACCATATAAAACAATACATATACTATATACATACAAGCATAAATATATATATATACATACATACACAATCATAGAATTAACTAAGATTATGAAAGTGACATTTTAGCCTCTTCCTACATATGTTTCAGTTATCAGCGCGCCTAATTGATTCTGGTAAGGAGTTCCAGAGCCGAACACTCCGTGCTGTAAAGGAATTGGAAACGAAATGCGAGGACTGGGAAGGGATATTAAGACGCAGTGTATCGGAGGATCGAAGTTCACGTCTTTGCGTTTCCGAAACAAACGAAAATCGTTCCTTAAGGTAACCAGGAGAAAAGGGATGGAACAGGATTGAATATAGTAACGATAACAGTCGCAAATCCCTACGAAGGCGTACCGGAAGCCACCCCAGCCGCGAACGAAATTCAGAGACGTGGTCAAATTTACGAAGGCCGATAATAAATCTGATACAGTAATTTTGGAGGCGTTCAAGTTTTATGTATGGTTTCAGAAAATTATTTCTCTTTATTCGTGACAAATAATACAAAACTCTCCTCAGACTCAATGATGTCTTAGGTTTTCACGATTTTTACACATTGCAGGAAATGATTTCGTTATCTTATCGTTTTATTTTGTTTTATTCCCAACGTTTCAGACACTTTGCAGTTCAATAATCCTAATTTATCAAGCTTATTAGACAGTTACAAACGTCATTTTACAAAAAGACATTTTTAACTGTCACGAAAAACAGTGTAATGATACGCTTGGGAAGTTCTAATTACTCAATAAGGTTATATTATCGCTCGCTTCGCCAAAACAGGAAGTTAACACACGAAATACGAGTTACTCATGACCCATTTCGACACGTGTGCCTCCAAGGAAGAAAACTATATTATGTTCGGAAATAAAGAAAATGCTTTATTGCCTTTCGAAATGGTTAAACGGTCCTTTGTCCAAGTCCAGACACATAAAAAGTGCCAAATATCCAAGGGACTGTTTTATGGCATTTCTGTAACGGATCTTTGGTCCTGGTGAAATAAATTTGCCGAAACAGTTAACAATAAAACGAAGCAATCGACGAGCTGACCTAATTTTTTAATCTATGGGCTAAACTATCTGAAATTCCTAAGGTTTTTTTTGTGTTGCGACGCGACGTAACCTAACATTTTTTTCCGATCTTATATTATACAGTAACTAGTACATAAAAATATTCTGCATAAATAAATACGACGAATAATTTAGACGAAATTTCTTCAGAATCCAAAAATTTTTACCGAGGTCTGTTTTGTAATAGTGGCAAACAAATGGATTAGATGGAATTAGCTAAGGTTTTTTTGAGAAAATGTCAATGTGGAACCGTACTGGCCGCTATAGAACGAAAGCATATTTGCAAATGGTGTACTTTTTTTTTTGGATATTTACTGCAGGTCCCTTGGCCTGTCAAAAAAGGGGATGACACAGGAATGAAATATTTCTGAAAAAGGAAAAAGGTTTTAAATGTGTGTGTGGAGGAAGGGAAGCCATAATGGTGTCTGTAAACACACATAGTATAAGTTACACGCTGTATTTCTTGGTGACTACTTCACAACGGAAGTCGTCACAAAACAAAATAAATAATATCAGTTAAAAAATGGGAGTATCGGTCACGTATTTAAGATATGGACTACCACTTATTGCTGATAATTGCGAGCTGCAATAAAATTTTAAAAGGCAATTTGTTATTTAATTTTATCTTTTATAACTAATAAAAGGCGGCAGTGGAAGTGATTACAATAATGAATATATTCTGTAGCGAACGATATTTTTCTAAAAGTACTTAAAAGTACTGATTAGGTTATTTATTTATTTAATTAATGCATGGAGGACTTACTGGAGGACTAAAGGTTCATGTATGCCTTAGGGATAGATTCATTGAGCCAATAACTTAAATGTTTCATTCGAGTCAAGTTAAAATAATTTAAATTGAATAAAGTAGGGAACAATTGCAACATGGTTGTAAAGACAACCAATATATAATACCAATATATTGTTTTTTCAAGTTAATTTTTTTATTTTTGATATTAATTTTTGATAGAAATAGTATATAAGCGCGTTTTAGGACTCACAATTAGGAACCATGATTGTTTATACCAATAAATTTACGACTAGTGCGGTAGAAGTTGAAAATAAAATATGGTAATCTTATATTCGTGTCGTGACGGATTTAGAATACGCAGTGTCACCAACCCATACCATCCCGAGGGTGTCGTAAGAGGCGACTAAGGGAACGCAAGAGGCAAATCACCTAGCTGCAAGAGAAGGAAAACTTGATTTGTATCAAGTTTGCCAACACGTCTTGCCAGCGTGGCACAGTAGGCTAATTTCCCTCCATGAATTCGGAGGAGGCCCGACTCAGTAGTGGATCATTCATGGGCTAAAACGAACGAACGAACGAACGAATCTAATATTTGAACAGCACTTACAAATGAAATGGAACTATTTATTAATCATGTTCCGGGTAGTGTAAGAGCTGGTTAAATTATTCAGTCTAAGTATGTTCACAATAAATCATAAAGTCCTTGCAACTAGATGCAGTTATCAATAAAACATCAAAGAATATCCGTATTAGTAAGACATATGAGAAGAATTAATAATGTTCTTCCTATACAGCTGATGCATTGTAATTGTGTCATGAAAACTAATCTAGTTCACAAACATGCGTAAAATTTAGCTACGCTGTGATTATCTGCAGATACTGCTGAGTTAGTACGCGGTAGCAGTTTTACCTAAATAAATTAAGAGGTTTACTACGAATGTACGAAAACTCCTCACTTAATTTTTCCATGCAGTTCTGAACACCATTAAAACCGTTTAATATTTCGAGTGCTAAATATGTCTGTTTTAATATTTAAATTATTTATTATTATAACTGATTTAAATATATTTTAAATGGAGTCCATCCAAATGGACATGAATTTACTATCATCATCATTTCAACCAAAATACGTCCACAGCTGGACATAGGCGTCCCCAAGGATTTCCACGAAGGCCGATCGTTTATTAATACGCGCGGACGAGGAGTATGATTATTTTAAATATGCTGAAAACTACATTATGTGAAGAAGGCATGATTACATACACTACCATGTATTTGACACACACACATTTATATACTCTTTTGTTTATTGTTAACGTCTGTGGTCAAATTGAGAATTGAACTATATAATATAGAACTACTAACAGACCCGGCCATGCGTTGCTGTGGCTAAGGTTTTTGTTATATTACATTTAACATTAACATAGATTAATTTAACTTTCAACAAAGCGCCATCTATTGAACAGAATCCAGAATCAGACAGATATCGCCATCTGGTAAAATGATTTCAGAGCTAACATAAAGTTGTGACTGTCAAATAATAGACAAATAATTTTCAATAAAATAATATTGCGACTATAAATTGATATGTAAGCTATCCTATCTTTCAAGTTGGATCAAAGTGCATACGGTGTGCAAATTTGATTAAAATCGGTTTAGTAGTTTAGAAGTCCATCGCGGACAAACAACGTGACATGTAATTTATTTATATTAAGATAATTTAAATTATTAATGGTCAAAGTTCAACCGCTGGACGACTACTAGTAATCAATAATTGCCAAGAAAGCGGTAAGTAATAAAATTCACCTGTTCGCTAGGATTGTGATGGAAACTCATAGTAACCCCCGAGATTCGACTCAGCGACAAGAATTATACCGAGTTAGGAATTTTAATAGCCGTAAGGAATTGCATTGTTTATAAAAAAAACAGTTAACCGTTCTTTTTGATTTGCGAGACAACCGTAAAATGCTATAATTAAAGGCTGAACTATGCCGCATGGATAAGCTATAATTGTTTTATAAGCCGGCCAGCGAGAGGTAATTATGAAAGAGACGCTGATTTTTTGCACCTTTAACAACTAGTTACGGTAAAGGAGGTCGCAGCATAGCGGATATCTGTACGTTAAGCAGCGTCCGTCACAGCTGGTTGATGGATGGGTGTCCATATTAACATCCCTGTGGTGATGGATTTAGCATACACAATGTCACCAACCCACACTAGCGGAGCGTAAGAGGGAGATCACATCATCAAGAGGCAAACTTGATACTAAACACTATCCCAAGCCGTCTGGCTATCGTGGCACAGTATCGAAGCTGACCGAGGCCAGACCCAGAAATGGGTCATTTATGGGCTGATTAGTAGTAGTACATTTAAGTAAATTTTCTGTCTCAAATAATATCTCAGGAAAAATTGAGAAAGTGTCATAAATAGAGTTAGGTACACAGAAACTCTAAGGCCCGTTTTCACCAACCATTCCTAAATCATCACCTAACTAGGAGCCCTTTAGCGTAGGTAGCCCCTAAATACAACCCTTACCTAATTTTGTTTTCACCAAGCTAAGTGATACCTTGTTAGGAGTCTCCCATGTTTTAGTGAGTACCAAAACCGTATTTTTCCAATATTTCTCCAAAAAATCGTGTAATTCTCCTTCCATTTTAGCACTTTAAACAAAATACGCTACACGTGTGGTTCCGGTATTTTGCTAGGGGCTAGCTAAGGGATGGATACTCGGGCCCCTAAATTTTAAGGGACACCTAAGCGATAAGGTGTCCCTTAGAGGTTGGTGAAAACGAAAATATTGTTAAGGGCTACCTAAGTTGGCTTAGGGGGCACTTAAAATTTAGGGATGGTTGGTGAAAACGGGCATACCTAAGAGTCTTTGTAAAACACACATTACGAAGCTTGTACGATAAAAGTTTTGCCCACCAAGTTGTTAGAAGAGGATAAAATTTCCGATCGTTAGACGCAATTTGTGATTCAAAATTGAATCAAAAATACTTCGTACTTTAAAATAGAAAAGTAATTCATACACAGAATTGCTCTTTTTGTTTTAAACTATCACTTTGGATGGCTAACCTTCTTGACTGTCAAAGAAATGTTATCCATGGCCGACCTAGAGGCGTTTAAATATTTTTGGGTCAGCCGTATAATTGGACAGGCCAGAATAATTTCTGATTTCCGCGCGAAAATTGACATTTGGTTTTTTATTCTCTAATGTTTTATTCATATTCAAAACTTCTGCACATAAAAACAGATCTTTATAATATACATTTATTAAGTTCAGGCACGACCGTGGTCGTGATAAATGCAATTTCCTCATGACATAAGTATATAATTTATACTTATGTCATGAGGAAATTGCATTAGTAATATAAACGCGAAAAGGATATTTCTTTAGACCCTCATAAAAGACTGATCTTCTATATAATTTTCGGCCAAATTCTAGTTGTCAATGTGTTAAATTCTCGTCTCCAGTAAAGTCCAATATTCAGTGATTAAGCTTTTTTTTGTCTTTCCATCCCGTCTCTTACTTTACTGCATGGTTCTTATAAATAAATAAATATCCTTGGACATTACACACAACGCCATCTCGTCCCAAGCTAAGCAACTTAATGCTTGTGTTATGGTAACGAGATGGATGATAAACTTCTTATATACATTTTTTTTTGTAAATACATACATATTATAGATAGAAATGACACCCAGACTCCGAGCCAGTGCCTCTGGTTTAGACAAAGACACTTGCCCGACCCCGGAATCGAACCCGGGACCCGTTGATTCAAAGGCCGCACATCTAACCACTAGACCAACGAGGCAGTCATGTAACCATTGCATGAAATACGCTCATACTAAATTACTCATCACCATCATCATTTCAGCCAAAAGACGTCCACTGCTGCCTACTTAGGCCTCCTCCAATTATTTCCACAAGCCACAAAGGCCGAGCCGCCCGCATCCATCGTTTTCCGGCGACTTTAATCAGGTCATCGGTCAACGGTGTGATCACTGCGCTTTTTGAAACGCAGTCGTCACCAGATGACGTTTCTGGCCCATCGGGCGTCATTCCTGCGAGCTATGTGCCCTGCCCCACTTAAGTTTGGCAATCAATAGATAGACTATGTCGGTAACTCTGGTTCGCCTATGTAATTCCGGATTTCTAATTCAATCTCGCAGGAAAATTACGAGTAGGTATATCCCCCTCTTTTGCCCGTTGGGTGACTTTGTCTAAAATAATAGCAATTCTATAAATTCGTTCGTTCGTTTCAGCCCATTAATGAGCCACTACTGAGTCGGGCCGCCTCCAAATTCATGGAGGGAAATTAGCCTACTGTGCCACGCTGGCAAGACGGGTTGGCACAGGTTTGGCGTGGTTCTGCATCAGATCCCACAATGCCGCAACAGGACGCGAGTTGGAGCACCCCGGGGAGGTTTAGAGGGTAGGCCCCCACTATGGGGGAGAGTCCCACACTCCCCTCGCTGGCCATCCCCGTGGCCGGCGAGGAAGTCCATGAAGAATTTCACCCCGGGCGAAAAAAAAAAAAAAAAAAAAAGGGTTTGTAGGTTTGTAGTTTTCTTTCTCTTGCGGCTAGGTGATTTGCCTCTTGCATTCCCTTAGTCACCTCTTACGACACCGTCGGGTATGGGTTGGTGACACTGCGTATTTTAAATCCGTCACCACACGGAGTTTTGGATTTGAGTATTGAAGATTCTATAAGTACTTGTATCATAATATACCTGTGTGTCTATTATGGCTAACATCTAATGCTAAGCTGTGATAATTTCTCACGCGCGCACGACTTCACTGGGTCTGTCAATTGCAGTTCCCAGTAGTGCACGGCAGTATAAGCACGGAATACTCTTTAACAGCAGTAGCCCAACTTCGCGTCATAACCGTCCTACTACTATTACTCATCCCATAGATGATCTACTGCTGAGTGGCGCCTCCTCCAAACACATGAAGGTTATTAGCCTACTGTGCCACGCAGGTCAGTCGGGTTGGCCCAAGCGTATCAAGATTTCCAACTTCGGTGGCTAGATTAACTGCCTTTATCCGTGGTCCGCCGCGTAAGGGCGGGTGTTGGCGCACGGCGGTTTGTTTTAGTGGGTGAGGGCCCCACACTACCCCGTAGTCTCCCCGGACGCGGGATGTGCGGTCAGGCATTTTTCCCAACAAACCAAAAAAAAAAAAAGTTATCTGCCTTGTCATTAGCTTTTGTTGGTTCTTACAACACTCTCAGGATGGAAT
Organism: Clostera curtula; assembly: GCA_905475355.2. NCBI lineage: Eukaryota > Metazoa > Arthropoda > Insecta > Lepidoptera > Notodontidae > Clostera > Clostera curtula. The sequence continues at coordinate 8,807,864 of FR997797.1, read as the reverse complement.
GGCGTGGTGGCACTTTGTATCTACTCACTTATATTAACTTAACTCACATTTCTAGCTAACATATACATAAATCTGAAAAAAGAAACGACGAAAACATCGAATTTTTATTCGAAAATGGAACTCGCAGTCGATATTTCGCTGAGCTTTTTCGGTTTCTTATGGATATTAGATTGATAGTAAGTACAGTTTGTAGTGATGAGTTGAGTTACTGTTAAAATGTCTGTACACTGTGTTATAAGCGCGTGTTCTAATTATAGAGCGTGCAAGAACACCTTATGTCACATAGTACAAGGTTACTATAGCGAGGAAATTCCCTCCAGACGAGTTTCTGAAAGCGGATAGAAGAAAGTACTTTTACTGAGAGAAGGCGCGATGTGGCACAGTTTCCACGCGACATATCATAGTTCATAGGCTCGAGAATATAAATTTTGCAGAAATTACATTTTGTTGACTGAGAAATATGTTGTGCCGTCGGTAGGACCACGATGTAGGCAAAAACGTGAGTCATGGTTAATGAAGAAAACTCACGTTTGTGATGACTAAAAGATTTGACCAGTTCAATTTCTATGTAATGCGATTGAAAAATAATACACAGATAATAAGCAATACGTGACATTTCTGTCCGATCTTTCTGTCGACTATCAAAGAAACAACGATATCATAGTAATGTAGTTTTTTTTAAGCCTGCCATAAATTATGAAGAAAATAACAGAAGAAAAGCTACTTATAACCAAATTGTACAGCCCATAAATGACCCACTGATGAATTGGGCCTCCTCCCATCACAGGGAGGAAAATTAAGGCTATTTACCCTCCCCGTGATGGGAGGAGGCCTGACTACCTGGCCAGACGGGGTGGCACAGGGTTTCCCATCAAGTTATCTTACTTTTGCGGCTGGCTTTTCCGCCTTGACAATTCCTTTTTGCTCGGTTCAACACCCTCAGGATGGAATGGGGTGGTGACACTATGTATTCTAAATCCGTCACCACACGGAATTGCACAGTAACAGCAGCCATATTACAATAACTGTTAAGGCTTTTTTAAGGCAAAGTTTTTTGTATAGAACGATATATCTATCGTATAACATGTAATACGGGGCCTGAATACAAAAATATAATTCACGAACACAAATGACACCCAGGCTCAAAAAAGTGCCTCTGGTTTACTACTTTTTCAAAGTTCACGACTATCCATCTAAAGGTACATTGTACATTGAGCTTTTATTGTTGTCGTATTTGTTTGATGCCATGTAATCTTTTGTACGTGAGTACATTAAAGAGTATTATTATATTCTTGCCTGACTCCGTAATTGAACCGGGGATGCATCAAGCAAAGGCGGCGCAACCGAACAACGAGACTGACCCGAATTTAACGTAGCTTTAGGATACTATTAATTATCATAGTTTTATGTTCCTCGGCCGATAGGCTAGGGCGAGAGTGATATGTTAACATACGGCACCGCTCGGGGAAGCTTTCCAGCGCAAATTTAATGAGTCTGTCGTCAAAAGGAAATAGACGAGGTTCAATATCTATAAGTAAAGCACCGCATATAAAGGTTGATTTCTCGTCTTGATACTGGCAACTTTTCCCATATTTTCTCATCAATAATAATAATCGTATGAATTAATTTCTTTTTAAATTCAAACGACATTAGTCTCGCCTTATGCTCGTATTACCAACCAGCCCATTAATTGACCCACTGCTGAGTCGGGCCTCCATTACATACACCTACTGTACCACGCTGGCCAGACGGTTTCAAGGTTTCCTTCGCTTGCGGGCAGGTTTCCAGTCCTGTCATTTTCTTTTATCGGCTCTTAAGAAACCATCAGGATGAAAAGAGGTGGTGAAATGTATTATAAGCCTATCACCCCACGGATCCCTTATCTTATATTATACACTCTCTTATATCCTTCTCTCAGAGTCCACAAAAGATCCAGCCCAGACCAATCTTCAGATTAGGTACGACAGGAAATAGTCATTGTGTCGCGCAGACTCAAAATTATCCTACTACGACCTGTGGGTATTAAGAAATAAGGAGTTCAAAATACCGTACGACTGTTTGTACTATAGCTCACCCACCTCCACTCGAAGTGAGCGTAGCGAAAGGAGCTGTTCTGTGAACAGTGGCGAGACTTGCCTTAGTCGGGCCCTGTATAAAAATGTGTTGGGCCCTCACAGGAAGGCAATTTTTGTATAGGTATAAAAATACTAGTTATGGATTGAAATCTTCTTCTTATTTATAAAAATGAATGTTTGTCTGTTTATCCTTTAACGAATCATAAACTATGCATTTGATCGTGTGAAGATCTTCATGAAAATTGTAGTGCATGAACCCACGAAGGTTGTTGAACAAAAAAAATGGTTAGTGGAGTAGCAACGCGCGCTGGATACAGTTAGTAAATTATATATTATAATACTTACATACCTACTGGTCTTAGGAGCTAAGTTAAGAGTGTCTACTGCGAACGTTTTACAGAGGTCGTCGAGGTCAAAAAGGTTCATGATCCATTGGGGCTATACCACCTCAGAGTCATCCATGCCGGACAGGCCCAAGGGGAGAGGCCAGATGAAGAGCAGGACAATGTGTCGTAGCGGGTTTGGGCTCCGGGGCCTCCTCTGTCCTCAGAGTGGCCCTGCGAGCCCTAAACCACTGCATTTGAATTTATGCGTGCCGTATTACATGTTTTTTTTATTATGTTGACTTTCAGAAAAATATATTTATGTAAAAAAATACATAGTCACTATCACTACATATTATAAAACAAAGTCGCTGTCGTCTGTCCGTCCCTATGTATCTATGCTTATATCTTTAAAACTACGCAACGGATTTTGAAGTGGTTTTCTGTAATAGAGTGATTCAAGAGGAAGGTTTATATGTATATACATCCATAATATAGTAGAGAAACACTGATAAATTTAGAGGTTCATCATTACACCCGTGCGAACCCGGGGCGGGTCGCTAGTAAGTAATAAAATTTAAAAATAGACAATACCGTGTTACGGCACATCATTAAATTATTGCTAGTGTACTTACTTCTGTAACAGTAAATTTTTATAAGCGGTCTATAATGATAAATGGCTATCTTATAGTCATTATAATATGGTATTTTACTGATAAACGATTAGAGTTTATGGCTTTTGATGTGTATAAAAACAAAAAATGAGAGCATAAAGGTATAGTTTTCATTGAATTGTGAAAGTAAGGTAAGCTCAATTAAGAATTTCATACAAGCATTTCTTAAACTGAAATAGTCACTGTGAAATCATTACCATTGTCTATACAATGCTCTCTGTATTAGGATTACATAAAAACAATTATTAAATTTATACTGTTCTATTTTTGAATATTCTTTAGTGTACATTTGATGACTTTGTTTTTTTTATATTAATTTTTAGTATTATTTTTTGAAATCTGGAAGATATTCTTTTATGAATTTATTCGAACTTAAAACGTTTAGATTTTGAGTTTGTTTTTAATTTAAATGTCTACCATTTAAATTCAAATAAGAACATAACTAAGACCATATTTATCACCATAATAATTACACCATGCGATAGTGTTACATTAGAATATTTAGTGTCTCCACCCCATTTCATCCTGAGGCCGACAAAAGGAAATGATAAGGCAGAAAACCGAAAATAATACGAAACCCGTCTGGACCGCGTGCCACAGTAGGTTTATTACCGTCCACTTAGTTGGAGGAGGCCCGACCCAGTAATGGGTCATTTACGGGCTGGGAAGTAGCAGAAGTATATTATTTAATTGTTTATATAACTACTCGTGATACTAAGAAAACCTTCATTGCTATAATAATTTCTTCCTCGTTCACCATTTCAGCCCATAAATGACCCACTACTGGGTCGGGCCTCCTCCTAATTTATGGGGGGAAACTAGCCTACTGTGCCGACGCCACTTAAAGAACGCAAGAGAAGGAAATCTTGATACAAACCCTTTGCCAATCAATTCTTGAACCAACTTATTGTAAACTACATGCATGCCTATCCCTGCTTTCTGGCATATTTTGAATGACTTCCTTAATAAAAAAACTAATTTTCTTTTAGTTATGTTAAGTTAGCATCGTTGCTTGACTAAGTAATGAACACAAGTTATTCTGTAATGTATATTATTCATCATTGGCCATCAGTTAATGTACCACTTTTTTCTAGGAAGAAAACCTCTACACAACATGAAGACCTTCGTCGCCCTCTTCGCAGTTCTGGCCGTCGCCGCCGCCAACCCCATTCCCCTGCCTTTGGTGCAGCTCATCGTGAACATTGACGCCCCCAACTCTGCGCAGACTCCTGTTACCATCGAGAGCCCCGCTTCGGCTACCCCAATCGAACCTACCCCCGTCATCGTTGTTCCTGGACCCATCGAACAGCCCATTCTCCCTGAACCTGTTCTTATTCCTTCCCCCGTGCTGGTTGTTCCTGAGCCTGTTGTGTTGCCCGCTCCCGTCCTCCCCGAGGTTGTCATCCCCGAGCCTGTGGTGTTGCCATCACCCGTCCTCCCCGAAGTGGTAATTCCCGAGCCCGTAGTCTTGCCATCGCCTGTCGCTCCTGAAGTCGTCATTCCCGCGCCCGTGGTCTTGCCATCGCCAGTCGCTCCTGAAGTCGTCATTCCCGCGCCCGTGGTCTTGCCATCGCCTGTCGCTCCTGAAGTCGTCATTCCCGCGCCCGTGGTTTTGCCTGCACCCGTTGCCCCTGAAGTTGTTGAACCTGAGGTAATCATTCCCGAGCCCGTTGTTCTGCCTGCACCCGTCGCCCCTGAAGTTGCTGCCCCCGAAGTTATCATCCCTGGGCCCGTTGTTCTACCCGCTCCCATTGAAGTCAGCCCCGTCGTGGCTCTCCCTGAAGAGCTCAACTAAACAAAATTCACTACAAGCATATCCGAAATTAGGAGTCATCGCTATTGAGCAAAACTATATAACGCAAACATATTGTAATGTTTTTACAAGTTTAAATATATTGTTCACTTAAAAGCACTTCTGGTTTGATTCTCTATTTTCCATGCCGCTGTTATTATGAATTTTGAATTCTTGATTAACCAGGTTCCATTGGAGATACACAAATAAATTGGCCCTTTTAACTAAATTATAAATAGGTTTTGCATTATACACACGATAATTTTACTCTAGAAAGGCATGCCACGATATATGTATATTTGAATTACAACACCTATTCAGCCTATAAACGACCCTCGCTCCTCCAATTAAATTATAATAAACTAGCGACCCGCCCCAGCTTCGCACGGGTGAGAGAGAGAGAGAGAGAGAGAGAGAGAGAAATTCTTTATTGTGCAAAGAACACGGCGCACTACAGAGCAATGACGGCGACGAGCGGGTGCAATGACGAACCTCAAAATGTATCAGTGTTTCTATACACTATGGATGTATTATACATAAAAACCTTCCTCTTGAATCAGTCAATATATTAAAAAAAAAACCGCTTCAAAATCCGTTGCGTAGTTTTAAAGATTTAAGCATACATAGGGACGGACAGACGACAGCGACTTTGTTTTATACTATGTAGTGATAAATAAAATATCCTTGGACATTTCACACAACGCCATCTCGTCCCAAGCTAAGCAACTTAATGCTTGTGTTATGGTAACGAGATGGATGATAAACTACTTATATACATTTTTTTTGTAAATACATACATATTATAGATAGAAAACACCCAGACCCGGAACAAATACTTGTAGGTCGTACAAATATTTCTTCCATGCGGGAATCGAAGCCGCGACATGCTGCGCAGCAGTCGATCGCTCAACCACTGCCCCAACCGTGTCGTCATAACATGCAGGGTAATTAAACTACTGTGCCACGCTGGCAAACGGGATTTGTATCAAGTTTTCCTTCTCTTGCGGCTAGGTTTTCAGCATTGTCATTTTTGTCTACTCTTACGACACTCCCAGGATGAAATCGGGTGGTGACATTATGTATTCTTGTAGCCGTATTTTAATTACGATAAGTTTTTTAAACTTGTACTTTTTAAAGTATTTTAACATTCATCATCATCATCATCATCATCATATCAGCCAAAAGACGTCCACTGCTGGACATAGGCCTCCCCCAAAGATTTCCACAAAGGCCGGTCCTGGGCCGCGCGCATCCATCGTTTTCCATTTTAACATTAGTAATCAGTAATAGATTATTGTGGAAATCCTTGGGGGAGGCCTATGTCCAGCAGTGGACGTCTTTTGGCTGAAATGATGATGATGATGATGATGAATAGATTATTACTTATTACATTCTCGTTTAAGTAAGTTTAGATTGAGGAAAACTGGAGCTTAAATATCATCTGCCCGCCTGGAGAGACCGTGAGAATTAAAGGACTATAAACAGGTGTATGACTCATACGATGTCTAGCCAGTGACGTAGTGGTTATTCCAAGGATTGGATGGAAAATAAACCAATGTAAAATATCTTTTTATTTCGTCTGGAACAGAATTGGATGACGCAAGTCGGCTCTGTTTTATTCCTCGAGCGTTGATCGCTTTTTGGTGACGTCACGTATTAAAGATACTACTCTACTACTCAGCCCATATATGACCCACTGCTGAGTCGGGCCTCCTCCAACTATATGGAGGAGGCCCAATTATATTAAAGAAAAGTTAAATAATATTTGCTTTTTAAAACATGTTTAATCACCATCACTACATAGTATAAAACAAAGTCGCTGTCGTCTGTCCGTCCCTATGTATGCTTAAATCTTCAAAACTACGCAACGGATTTTGAAGCGGTTTTTTTTAATAGATAGAGTGATTCAAGAAGAAAGTTTATGTGTCATAATTGCACCCGTGCGAAGCCGGGGCGGGTCGCTAGTTTGCAATAAATAAACATCATACATTTTATTAAGTTAAAGTAAATTATTGTTCCGGATTTTGATTAACATAGTGTCAAACCCCATTTCATCCGGAGGGTGTCATAAGAGCCGATACAAGGGAATTAAAAAGCCGCTAGCTGCAAGCGAAGGAACTTGATACTAAAGCCTTGGCCAACCCGTCTGGCCAGCGTGGCATAGTAGGCTTATTATCCTGTGTGTCATTTGAGGAGGCGCCACACAGCAATCCGTTGGGCTTAGTAAAAGTTAATTATTGTTCATTAAGAGGTCAGGAACCAACTGCTGACGCCAACTAAAAAGGTTGATGTCTTTTAATAAGTTGTAAATGAAAAGTCAAACTTGGAAGAAAAAGATAGAAACATTTTGTTTTTCTTTTTGTAAATTAAATTAAATTAAATTAATTAAGTATCCTTGGACATTTCACACAACGCCATCTCGTCCCAAGCTAAGCAACTTAATGCTTGTGTTATGGTAACGAAATGGATGATAAACTGTTTATATACATTTTTTTTTGTAAATACATACATATTATAGTTAGAAATGACACCCAGACTCCGAGCCAGTGCCTCTGGTTTAGACAAAGACACTTGCCCGACCCCGGAATAGAACCCGGGACCCGTTGATCCAAAGGCGGCACATCTAACCACTAGACCAACGAGGCAGTCAAAGAAACTTGCCTACCATAGCGGACTACCACTCGTTTGCTAGAACTCTCCAACTGCGAAAGACTTTGCTTGATGGTAGGACCTAATGGTCCGCCCGGCTAGGTACCCTTACATCTAAGTCCGGCGCGAAACAGTGTTACGGTGTTTCGTCGTGTGTATGCGAGAGCCGGTGCCCGACAAGGCATTTCCTTGAATTGCCTGCTCCATCTTAGACCCTGGCGTTGCTTTCCATCACGCAAGCGTGGGGTCAAAGACATACAGTCACGGATAAAAAAAAATTACCTCCACCTCATAGAATATTATAGCTGAATAACGTAATCCTTGGGTAGTCTACACTCTACAGTACCTGCGCGCAAATAGGAGCTCTATAAAAAAATGAAATAAAAACCATTTATTTGTCGCATACACATAAATAGTATCCAAAACTAAAAACAAACAAGTAAAATTAAACCAAAACAAAATGATAAATTGATGCAGTAGGTATGTGCCAAACCGGATTCGTATCAGCTATGTACCAAAGGGCCTTGTAGCTGCTTTTCAGACGGCCCCGTTCCCGAAAGCATCGCCATACCAGCCAAAAGACGTCCACTGCTGGGACATAAGCCTCCCCAAAGGATTTCTACGAGGGCCAACGTTGAGCCACCCGAATATATTGCTTTCCGGTGTTACCGCTTAGCTTACCGTGTGGGATGCCTACCAACCAGCACGCTTTCCGGAACGCGGTCGCCACTCGAATAGTTTTGTTGCCCAGCGCAATCCCAGTGAAAACAAGGAGATAGATTATATTTAACGGACTTCCAAAGAAACCTTTCGCATCCCAAAATAGCCGTAAATGACATCATTCGTCTATGCACCAGATGCAGTTTGCAAGCCACGACAGGTTTTCCCAGTGCCTCCTGGCCTCCGAGAATTTCGTTTTAGGGATCTTTATAAACATAAACCTGCACAACATTTTCCATTTTCTTATAATATAGTCCTTCTTCTGGTTATTGTCCATTATCCCTCTTAATATAGCTACGTGCTACTTGCTTATTAAAATCATCCAGGGATATGTACTTCTCCGAAATAATATAGAGAATATTTGGCTAATTTACTGGTAATCACCGGATTATATTATTAGGATATTTATTTATTTATTATTATTTATTATTGATTAAGTGATTTCGTGCTCTCCAAAGCACGGAGGAGGTTAATTGATGCTAATATTTTATTCCGGTGTTACCGCTTAGCTTACCGTGTGGGATGCCTACCAACCAGCACGCTTTCCGGAACGCGGTCGCCACTCGAATAGTTTTGTTGCCCAGCGCAACCCCAGTGAAAACAAGGAGATAGATTATATTTAACGGACTTCCAAAGAAACCTTTCGCATCCCAAAATAGCCGTAAATGACATCATTCGTCTATGCACCAGATGCAGTTTGCAAGCCACGACAGGTTTTCCCAGTGCCTCCTGGCCTCTGAGAATTTCGTTTTAGGGATCTTTATAAACATAAACCTGCACAACATTTTCCATTTTCTTATAATATAGTCCTTCTTCTGGTTATTGTCCATTATCCCTCTTAATATAGCTACGTGCTACTTGCTTATTAAAATCATCCAGGGATATGTACTTCTCCGAAATAATATAGAGAATATTTGGCTAATTTACTGGTAATCACCGGATTATATTATTAGGATATTTATTTATTTATTATTATTTATTATTGATTAAGTGATTTCGTGCTCTCCAAAGCACGGAGGAGGTTAATTGATGCTAATCTTTACATAGTATAAAACAAAGTCGCTGTTTCTGTCCGTCCCTATGTATGCTTAAATCTTTAAAACTACGCAACGGATTTTGATACGGTTTTTTTTAATAGATAGAGTGATTCAAGAGGAAGGTTTATATGTATAACCCACACCCGCTTTGCACGGGCGAAGCCGGGTTGGGCCACTAGTATTTTATAAAGAAAATATAATATAATACGTGCCAAGAACCGCACCTACCGTCACTTTTATATTTTAAGGAATAATGATGTCTTAGGCTTTTACGGTGCATGACGTAATAAAGGTTTTGCAGTGTCCGTGGCCAGCCAACACAGAGAGAGGAAAGTAGTGTCTGATTTGATCTGTACTGTTCCATTTATCAGCTTTATTCATCATAATGTTTAGTTTCTTAAGAACAAAACAAAACGTAGAACAAATTATGGTAAAAGTAATTTCACGTATGGAGGAGCACAACTATTTAATAAACTTCCTAAAAGTATTAAAGAAGTGACAACATTGGAAAATTTTAAGAAACAATTATTTCAATATATCTTTGATAACCAACTTGTGCACCGAAGATCTTTATTTGTTCTGTTTGCCGTCAAACTACCCTCAATGGGCGCATTGTAATAATTATATTAAGTAATTGTCAATTGTCAAACAAATGTCAAATGCATAATATTGTCAAGAAACACTGATAAATTTAGATCACATTATCATCATCTGATAAAATAATTTTAATTTAATAAGATACTAGAAAATATAAAGAAATGAATATTTGACAATGAAATATGAATTTATGTGTCTCTATTAAGTAATTGTTCTCATGTAAGTGACAAAATATCTTTATGAGAAATAAATATCTTCGAACCGAAATGTACAAAATAGCTAAGCAGTTTATTTTGCGGAGTGGTGGTAGGCCACAAGGTGTACCGACGACCCCGACCTTATGTCGAGCAGTGGACAGCTAAAATTATGTTGATGATGATTTAATCGGTTTACCAATTAATCGAATATCCGATTAGTCGACTAGTCTTGAATGAAAAAAATTACATAAATCGATAAAACCAGTTCGTATTTATGTGCGGAACTCTATAAACGAGTACTCCACACAGTTGTCAATCGAAGGTTATTTTATTTTCATTGTACGCACCTGCTCCATTTGGTCCGCTATTTAATTCTGACAGTGCCAATGTGGCCATCAGTTAGCATTACAATGTAGTTTTTGTAATGGTGTGATAAATTGACATTTCGCGGTAATAAACCTTTTATGTTTTAAATTGAAACGTTTCATATGGTTTTTAATTAAAGTGCACAGTGAACCGATTTAGAATACTCAGTGTTATCATCACGGTATTGTGAAGATTCTGTAGGTGTTTTATGAGTTAGTCTAGGTGCTGGTTAAACCACCTTTAGATCAAGGGTTTGACTCCGGTGTCGGCCGAGTGTCTTTGTGTAAGTCAGACATACTTGCTCTGGGTCTGGATATCATTTGTGGTCGTGAATTACGTGTGTGTAAAGTGATTCTGCGGTACAGTTTAAACCAACTGCAGTGGAATTGTCATTAAAAAAAATACAAGCTGGAAGGGAATCAATACTTTTGACAATATGACAATCCGTCTCGTTTCAGCTAGATCTTCTGCGTATGAGGACTGGTGACTCTGGGTGACTATGTATTGTGCTTTAAATCCCTCACAGGTAATATTTTTCTCGTAATTACACAAACGTCGTTTGAGATATTGACTAACCACTAGCCCTCTGTCCACTCGAAGCCGAATACAGAATGAGTATACGCTTTGTGAGTTCATTTTGGGAACAGTATGACACGATCTCAGGCCTATAGTGAGAGGAAGTGTCGTTAAAACTTTCTTATTCCAAAACGGGTTTCCACAAAATGTCAGATATTAATTTGCCATTCGTGATAAACAGTTATCCTGGGTATTCTAGTGTTTTTTACTCTTAATGAATTGGTTTCAATTGAAAATACTTTATCTTTAGGTGCTTAGAATTACCGAGTGATAATAACCGTTCTTTCCATTATATTATAATGATATGAGTTTACTCTACTACCACAGTTAACGCTACATTTTTGTGGATGATACTGTTGCCGATGTCAATGTATTGGCATAATATAACTTCATGTACAGTAAAGTTAAGAATATTTTAGGGTGGGTTTGAAGGCAGCTTAAATCCATGTAAGTTATAATTCCATATGTGGATATACATTTTATAAAGCTACTATATCGATCGCAATGGGCTCCATTAAAAGTCTCAAAGTCACTCAAAGCTTAACGGTGGGTGTTCAAAGGCTCGGAGATTCCCCGTAAGATTAAAGAATAAATGAGTAGATACCCAGGCGACCAGGGTTCTGCCCACTTCAGAGAACGTGCTCCAAGAACCTGGAGCCTTGGCCAACCCCATTTAATGGAGCCCCAAGCTCTGAGATGGACCCCTCCACACTTCTACCAGCACTACGCTTTCTCGTACATAGAAACGCGCATCACCAGTAAAGTTTTGGAAAATCTCGAAACTTTTTAAATTTATAATGCCGTAGTCTTTGTACGGCGGCAACCATTGATCAAGCGGGACTTTTTATTTAACTACCTTGGGTGTGATGCTTACCATGTTTACCCTGATGTGGTGGAAATACTTCCTAGGCTACTTTCTCGTAACAGGAGAACATTTTTGTTACGTCATAGATGGTAACAAAAAATTTCTTAAACTACATTCTTAACGTGTAGCAGTACCATTATTACCTGATCTGCACAATCTTTACAGTCTCTCAAGCTTCATTTACGTCCTAAATATCACGTAGCGTTTGCTCATTCAACACCATGCTGCATTTGTAATAGCATCCAATACTCCAGTTCAATGATCAAGCAGCCCTGATAGATACGGAGGTCACGCTATCACTCGAAGTCTTAGACTATTCTGACCTTGCTCCAGATCAGGCGACCTTGTTCTCTCGGACGGCTAACGAGCGCCTATGTAATGTATAGTTATTCTTTAGCCACATTAGCTGGCCCACTGCACTTAATTGAGCCGCATTCCCATAAAGATCAATGTCAGTTGCATTGTTGTTGGAGATAAAATGTTGTGTGCCTTATATGCAATGTGATTCATTGTTAATCATCGATTGGTCATCTTTTGGGTTCTGTGTAATTTAATCCATCGTATTCTTAGTAGTGGAATGGAAAGTGTGAGTCATATTATTCTTGTCTACTTCGCTGGTGCCCTTCGAAAACGGTTTACTATTCATATAATCGAAATATTTTTTATTCGGATAAGCTCCTTTAGGCAATTTTTCTTTTCCATCAGTTAGTCATAACGTTTCAAAAGATATGAAAATAAAGTTATAGAACAAAATGGACCAATTAAAATATGAATATTAAAATGTTATGGTATATGCAGTCTGCTCTTTGAGAGCAAGTACGCAAACAAAATATAACCTAAACTTTGGTTGCAAAATATTTTTTCGTTTTTGTTTTAGTATCAACTTATTTTGTCACAGTAAAAGCGTTTTAAACATTTCTGAATTGATCGATTGAACCTTTTTACCTAAGTTACACAATCATCCAGGTGAATGAACAATGTCGCGCTACATTTTGTTCCTTCTCTTAAATGTGCAGATTTCTATTGTAAAGGTTAGACTACTTAATAGACAACATCAGAACGTATCGTCTTATTCATATTAATAATAGAGCAATAAACTTTGAAATTCGAGATAAACGTGACAGGTTTAGTTCGCAAGTATTTTTTAATTAGTAACGAGTTTCAGGTCAACTCAATAAATCGTGCAAAGAAAACAAAGAAAGCGCAATATAATAATATTGTCATTGACGTCAAGCTGATTGAGTACCACCTACGAAAACTGCAGTGTTCAAGGCCAGAGTACATTTGAGTACACGTAAATAATATTAATTTATTTATATTCGGGCAATTTTAATTGTTCTGGTTCTCTCCTTGGATCTAATGGATTCGTTTATTTTCCCAAGTTAGACTTCAAAAAATATCCCTTATCAGTACCAGTAATTATGTCATCATGCCAGTACCAGACATGGTGAAATTTTGTCTTTGAAATTTGTCACCATGCGTATAAGTACAAATACTTTCAGCTTAAAGACTTAACATATTATTTAAAACATTTTAAAGACTAAGGATCTCTAAGACCAAATGATCGGAAACGAGTACCATGTTACTCGTTTCCGATCATTTGGTCTTAACGAAGAAGTACACGAACAAAAACGTTTTATTATTATTATTGTATAATCACGCCTCTTCACCGTAGGGGTAGGCAGAGACCACTACTTTCATTTGCTACGATCCTTACATACTTTTTTCGCTTCGTCCACTTTCATTATTCCATTCATACATGCTCTTCGGTTTAGGGTACTCTTGACCTGGCCTTTTTTCAAGACGTCCTTGATTTGGTCTTGAAACGTCCGCCTAGGCCTTCCCCTTCCAACACTTTCATTCACACTCGCCTTATACACTTTTTTCGTCAATCGTTCTTCATTCATTCTCTCGACATGGCCAAACCATCCACTCCTTGAATTACAAAAGAGGACTTCGTGATTGACTTCTTCCTCTCTTTGCTTGATATCTGCGCAAATATGTTCATAAGTTTGACACCCTCTATGTAACGAGAGGACGCCTGACTCAGCAGAGGGTCATTTATGGGCTGTGTAGTAGTAATAGGGTTAAAAGATATTTTTATTTTACATTAACATATCAAAATTATGTGTATGTAAAAATGTTTATCCATGTTGTGTTTATATAATGTTTGCAATAGAAAAAATAAACTTAACGGTTTTTCTTTTTGGTTACGTTCTTTATCATTAGACAATTACACACAAAGATTTGGCTTAACTACTAAACCTTCGACTACCAATCGTACTACCACAAAAATTATTGCAAAAATTATTCAATTTAAAACGTACCGACGCGTGCATTGTGCCCGCCCATACAGCTCAACTTTTCTCAGCTTTCCGTCCCCACCCTCGCGCAGGGCGTGAAAGCACTGCGCTGCGCGGGCGCAAGTGTGTCGCGCGGGTCGACGAACGCCGGCCTAGACCTACATTCGTGGCCCACAATTAGGCCACAATCAGCGACAGTACAGCGAGCGCGTTGACCCCGCGGTGAAATGGCCATCTCTCTCTTTCACACTCTTTCTATCGGCTCAGTGCCGGCAGCCGGCTTTCCCAACTGGCAATGTTTAGTGACGAATCAAGTGTGTATATACCTACGATTTGAATTTCACTCTTGTATGTGTGTATTACAAAAGCATTTATTATTTAATTAGTTGACCCGGCCTTTAATTTGATGTCCACCGTAATTATATATTATCATCATCTTCTTCATGACCTGGTTGAAAATCATTTGATCATTTGGCTACATTGGGGGGTGCAACCCACGGCCTTGGAATCGGCGGTCAAAGAACGCCGTTGGTTTTAGTAGGTAGGTCCTAGAGGTTCCATCTTTTCGCGGCTGGAGTCTCACATACCCTGACACAGTCGGCACGCAGGAGGCAGGCGGCACGGGCCGGGGCACCGGAGGAAAGTTTAGTGGGTATGGGGCTCCGTTCATATGATTGATTGACGGACCAGAGCCACACCCACACCAGCCTGGGGAAAGCTGGTGTGGGCTACGAAAAGACCAAAACCCCGCAAAAAAAGCCTAGCCCCAATGGCAAGTAGGGTTGCCAACTTTTTTTACAAGAAATAAAGTATATTCAGCTCTATGAACAATATTAAACAGTATTTTAGAGAAATGAACAGTATGTTATTTATTTATTGATTTAAATACATATTTTTAGAGCTTCTCGCACAACTTACTAATTTATAATCGTTTTTAAAAACTTTATTTTCCTCACCACACTTACTTATATCTGAAATTAAAATAAATGTGGAGCTGTTCTTTTTCTACCCTCCCGCCACTTAGCATTGTGTGAGCGTCTAAGTATAACATATAGTAATGTGTTTGTATTTTGGTGCTGAAAACAGTATTATGTATACTTTATTTTTGTTCAACAGTAAAAAGTATAATTTAGTGAAAAACAGTATAATACTGTTCAAAACAGTATAGTTGGCAACCCTAATGGCAAGCTATCCATGAGGATTTATAAAGCAAAGAAGTATCCTTCATTTTAAGCTATTGTTGTTTAGCAATAGGGCACTCTACTGACACTCCAATCTTCGATTTTAAGCCGGGAACTACACTGAAAAGCCTTTGTAACCCATTCGCATTTTTTGAAGTATTAAAATTTGTGCCACTATGAGTAATAAACCTCAAGCTACATGACACACATCACGTAAATATGCTTTGCTTGAATTTAAATCTCCCGATGCCACTGTTCTGTGACTACACACCACGACGTTGGTTGTACTATTATTGGACATTATCTTTTTAAATTATGATTGCGGTGCCAAGCAAGTAAATCATTTGGTTATCATTCTTTCACTAATAAACGTTAATTGGAATGTGAATAAATTAAGTTTACTTTTTCTCTTTTTTAATATCTTCGTGACAGTAATGCGAGGGAGTTTTGGACCTATTGATGATAAATTAATTCACTCACGTGGACTACTTATATTGAATTTTGAGTCTAATCTGCGTTTCGTGAAAATAAGAGCGGTGTCCCGAGGTCTTGCAGATGAGTGTTGTGATTCAGATTTGATCAATTTAATGACTGGATCCCAACAGGTGGTAGGTACTTGCCAACCATCCTCTTTATTGAAATTTATTTATATACACGCGATAAATCCGTTAAAAAGTGTTTAATTTCAATCTACACAGTGGCTTTATAATAAAACACTCTTTAACTAGAATACCGTATAGTTTCAATAGGCTCATCTCGAAAATTATTATTTTCTCTCGTACTACATAGAGCTCGCATGTTACGATGCGAACTATTCAACGGAACTGACACAAAAAATATCAAGCACTTAATGGCAGAATAGATTTGTTCTTCGTGATTGTTCTCGCGTAAATATCTACGTAGGCACACACCCATTGCGTTAGGTAGAAGCGCACGTTGATAGACATTCCTATATTTACCGTCGGTTATATTTTTCCATGCATGGACAACGACTAAGGGGTGTCCTTTTGGCTTATGAAGCTTTAAATTACGTTTTTTTTTACACGTTTTGATATAGCCAAATGATATTATTTTTATCCAGTCAGTAGGCACAATGCCTAAAATAATATACCTAGTTTTCTATTTGATAGGGAAAAATGATAATGTCGTTTAATGACGTTAACTATCACAAAAAGACCTAGCATTCCTTGTCATTTTGAGCTTCTTACACTGGATTTTGTAAATCTTATGTATAAAAACTAGCGACACGGCCCGGCTTCGCACGGGTGCAATAATGCATGTATTATACATATAAACATCTATCACATAATATAAACTATCTATTAAAAAAACCGCTTCAAAATCCGTTACGTAGTTTTAAAGATTTAAGCATACATAGGGACGGACAGACGACAGCGATTTTGTTTTATACTATGTAGTGATGATGATAGTGATGATGAATGTTTGTATGTATGTCCTTTTTATAATCGTAAACTATACATTTGATCATGTGATGATCTTCAGCAAAGTGTTGTGTAGCCCACGAAGGCCAGCGTAACACAGTAGCTAATTACCCTCCATGTAATTGGAGGAGGCCCGACCCAGCAGTGGGTCCTTTATGGGCTGAATTGAAATAGTCTCCAGCAGCCGGGTACACATGATGCCATTCTCCACGTGCGGGCAGTATTCGATACTTGCTGATCAATTAATTTTTATTTTGGCTGTGTGTATTGTATTTCTGTAAGGTAATGACATGTTGGCTTTACATTTACCTTATTGAAAATATCGAAAATGCAGTTTAGATAGGCACGTGTTATCGTGAACAAATGACGCGCACGCGCATCCACAGGGAAATGTGTATGAACAATGCAAGATTTTCACTTTCAGCCACGCATTACAGCAGAAAACATATTTACTGTGTGTTCTGTGTTGGACTGCCAGAAGCCATTTATAAAAGATTTTATACTTTTGTGCCATATTTGGAAGGGCAGGTAGGCCAATCTCTGAATGAAAAAGGAGGTCACAATCGTTGCCATACAATTACAGCTATAACTTCAATGAGAGTAGTACCTAAATGAAAAATCGTGGTTCTATAATTTAGAGATACTTGGATAACTCCTATCGCAATATTTCAACAATTATTTTGCACTTCGGTTGACGTGGAAACACAATATCTGCTGGCCAATTTAAATCGTCACTAAATACAACAATGACGTGTGTACATATTGTATGTGGTTTTCTGTAATACAAAGCGTCTGGAATACTATAAACAATACGGGAAAGCAAGTGAGCCTGTCTAATATTCGAGATGCTTTATTGTTCTTCCATTCATTGCGAAAGCGCCTGTTTTTATTTTCATTGAGAAGTGTCGATCGGCGTACCTAGATAGCTATGAGATTGTAGAAGCGCCAAACAACAAACAAGAGCGAATGGAAAAGAAAGTAAAAATGAGTGCATTGATACAAGAACTAGGCAAACATGTGACGAGAAATGTGTGCAAGCAAACGCAGCCATTTCTAGAGCCTGGTCACACCGCGTAACGGTAAGTCGTAGGAGAAATGGAAAAGTTTTCAAATTGTGTAACAAGAATTGACCTATTCAAGGAAGTTACAAGTTTTGATACTAACAGTTTATTTTCTTTATTCTTTAACAGTTCATTTTATTTTCTCAAAACGATTGAAGAGGTGATCTTTATTTACACGCCAATGATGTAGCACAAAAAGACGGCAATTTAGCAAGCCAAACTTTTCTGAGGTAGGATAGACAGATAGATAAACTGTACACGTGAAAATAGACAGAACTCTAAATAGTACGAGCACGCGAGAAAACGGGGAAAAGTCTGGAAACTTGTTATTTAGACCAAACTAGTATTGTCTCGCTTCCCGCACTTCTGATGCGTATTGCACATTTTTTCTTCTTCGTTACTTTCATCGTATACTTTCTAGGCTTCATGGCACTTTCTAACGTAACACTAGTGCAAGTTTTTCTTCGATGAAAACGAGTGGATGCCGTCATTGGTTCGTGTTTAGACGGATGTTTATTTTTAATGCCAAATTCAAAGCTAACTAATTTTTTATATACAATTTTTTTCTTCAATTATTCTGGTGCCAAACTGTTCTAACACTCTAATTTTAACTAACAATAATGACAAGACATTACAAACCTAAAGTACCTACCTAGTACCTAAGTGCTTTTTATATCATGATTTGAGATTATTAAAGTAAATTGTTTAATTACAATTTACAGCACTCTGACAACGCAACCAAAGCCTACAATGTAAGATTTTATCTTAATGAAGCTACTCTTTTACCGTGTGGGCCTGTATCTGTATTTAGGTCAATTGTGGAGGCTCACTCTGGAAATCTGCATAGACGGATGTCGGTGTTATTAGACGTGAGTTTCTCTATCGGAGAAACTTTCGGAGTGTGCAAAGTGTGTCGGTTCGCTGGCCCTCGGTGGTCGTGCACCTACAGAAATGGGTCCGCGACAATAAACTATGTCTATGTGGGCCATCGCGAGCGGGATCGAGCCCCACGCTGCGCCAGCGCACGCCCCGCGCTATGCAAATCGCTAGGAACTTTCTTCCGGCGCTCGTGAGAGGCTATTGTAACGATTTCTCCAACGGAAACATGCGATTGTTGCCCTCCAGAAACTTTGGCCTGATTACCTCAAAATGTATAAATGGATATACATTCGCCGATGTAAATTTATCAAATGCTTCGTTGACTTGTTTTGATTAAAGATTTATCGTATTGGCTTTTAGGATCAATCTGATTTGATTGAAATGTTAATAGATTTCTAGCGCTCATCATTACAAGTTGAAGATTATTTTTTATTATTGTACTTTCTTTTATTTTACGAATTTGCTTCTGTATTCTGACTCATATTTTTGTGAGACGTACAGAACAGAATTATCTTGCTTCTAGTTGACTGAGCGGGTTTTAAGTGTAAGTCTGGTTTTATAGGCGAACTCTTAACAACTGGGGCACTAGGTCGACATTCGGAAGTATTATGAAGTTTATGGGAACATTAGTTTTATTTTACCTCTTATGTATCCGGTTTGATCTCGGGATATCGGTAAGTGTTTTTCTCCTTGAATAAGTACGACTTTGTTGTCGGTATTAACGGCATCTTAGCTAGTTTCCCACGTTTTTACTGGTAATGCTGCGCAAAGAAAATAATTGTAAGGATTACCCAGAGTTATGTTTCTTTTTAAAGAAGGATCCAGACATCCGTTTACGTGGTGTTTATAAAACTGGTGTCATTATTGTTTAATTTTATGTTCAGTAGGTCATGGTAAAAGACAATGTTTTATAGAATTGAAAATATTTTGTTCCCATTAGATTTATATAATAGAATACTACTAGGTTATGAAAAGTAGCGTTGGAATATATAATAAGGTTGACTTTCGAGCAAATGTTTCGAAAATTGTTGTCATGCTATTTACTGATATTAACGTTTTTATTATGGTAGCGGGCACTGCTTAGGGTTCGATAAATAGAGGCGGGCTAAGCTCCCAGGGTCGCGGAGCAAGTTGCCCCAGTGGGTAGCACAACCCGCAGCCCTGAAGCGGGCAGTCGAAGAACGCCGGGTATTTCGTCGGGACGTTAATCACCATCAGCGCCCTGGAGTCCCACATAACCCGGCTAATCCCCAACAGTCAGGAAATCTGTGAGGATTTCCAACGGAAAAAAAGTTAAAAAGGGCGGTAAACTTATGAGTTAACGCATTATAACAAAGTCCAAAGAATCATTTGTGGTCCGAAGGCGATTGAAGCGCAGGCGAGACCACGACCAGCGCAACACAGGCCGTACGGCGCGGGCGCATGGACGCGGTCTGCGTTCACCTACTTTGCGAGCGTTGATCTTATATTGTTTGTAAACATGGCGTCGTCGTCACCGACGCCGCCCTCTACGCTTGTGCGAGAATAACCCAACTGTTGCACGGTTCTGTATGTTTAAGTATTAGAGAAATCGTGAATGTGCAAATACTGACTGGCAAGATATTAATTCGACAATAACGTGGACAATTTCCGATAGATGGCGTTAGTGAGGTCTTTGGCGAGGGCCAGTGCCGAGTTTCCAGCTGAAAATGAAATAATGCGTATAAAAAGTACGAGGCTTTCAGGATTCTTTACACCAAATTATCTCAAAGAAATCGATTGCATACGATGCGCGTAAAAACAAATCTTTACTCGCATCGTATGCAATATCCCAGGTAAAAATAAATATATTGCTAGTATAGGTATTACAAAAAGGCTCTTGGATTTGTTTTTTTAATATAATTTATTTTATAAAGATAAAACAATATTTATATATACTAACTAGCTGATCCCGCAAACGTAGTTTTGCCATGTAATTAAATAGGGGTTGATCGTAGGGGGGGGGGGGGGGTGAAAATTGGGTTATATGTAGTTTTGTATGTTGTATCATAAAAAAATAACAAAAATATAATGTGTACAATAAATAAAAAATAAATTTTGGGGTTGACCATCCATAACACTTAAGGGTGTAAAAATTAGTTATCAACCTATTCTCATACCTACTGAATATACATATGAAATTTCATCAAAATCGTCAAGCCATTTCGGAGGAATAAAAACACTAAAACTGTGACACAAGAATTTTATATACTTAATATATTAGATATTCTAATAGACTGTGTGTTGACGGATTAAAACTTATAGAATCACCACCCCATTCCATTCTGAGCGTGTCGTAAAAGCCGACAAATGAAATAATTAGGCCGATAATCTAGCGGCAGGAGAAAGCAAATTTGATACAAAACCCTGTGCCAACCCGTCTGGCCAGCGTGGCACAGTCGGCTAATCAATCGTAATAATTAATACTTTTAATTTTTAAGTTTGTAAGCTTTTTAAATTTTTATAATGTTAATGAATGCTGTGGTTCCCTGTAATTGGGAAGGTTCTAGTTTTAGTCAATAATTTTAAGTTCATACTTGTAATCCTTGTACACTTTTTGTTTGGAATCCAAATAAATAAATAAATAAAGTATTGATGATAATAAATTAAACTAAGCAACTTTCGTACAAGATTTTAGGTCCCATCTTTTTTTACATCTCTAGCTATTTCATCTGTCAATTTCAGCTCAGTAAATGACACACGGTTGTGTCGAGTCTTCCAATTAACGGCAAGAATCCAGTTACAGTTTCAGCCAGCTCGCTACTTAGACGAGCTGGCACAGGGCTTGGGTATAAGTCGACTGTTCCGAAGAATAGATACCTTTCTGCAATACTACTTTGAAACCATTATGAACTCTATCCATCACATATATAATACTCGTATAATATGCAGTTCAAAATTGTTTCAAAGCAGTATTGCAGAAAGGTCTTTATTCTTCGGAACAGTCGATGTATTACTTTTGTAAAATCTTGTTCCTTTAGTTACCTCCTGCAATATCCATATTCTATTTTAGATATTGACGATTTCATGATTTGTTCAGCTCTTAAAATAAACTTAAGTTCATTAAAGTTGTCGTGATAATGTTATGATAATTCAATCTCGAATAATGCCTACTGATTAACTGTGTTTATGATTTATTGAAATTAGTTTACTTCTAATAAATCACGTGTTTAACTGATAATAGGATAAATATTTACAATTGAAGTAAAGAGTAAATATTTACCGAAGTTAACCATCGATAAATGAAAATCTAGAAAAGTGTCATAGAATTTACTCGACGCGTGTTCCATTCTTTTAGGGAAATTCTCATTGGTGTTCTTTTAGGGACCAATGAAAACATATTGTATTTGGCAAACTAATAGTTTTTATTGAGACTAGAAAACTAGAATAGAATAGAAGAATAGAATAACCTTTATTCTGAGAAAACTGCACACAACACAGAACATAAGGAAATACAAAATATATAGAGACATGTTAGTTACATTAAATTCTTAAAGCTATTAAGTATTTCAAAACAAACTGATGCACAAAAAATTCTATGCTACATGTGATACCTTATTTTTAGCCCAGTGTTTGAAATTCGACCGTAATTAATTTAAATTATCTAATATATAAAATCCTCGTGTCACGGTGTTTGTTAATGAACTACTCCGAAATGGTTCGATCGATTTTCGGGAAATTTTGTGTACATATTGGTTAGGTTTGCGAATCGGACAACATCTATTTTTCATCCCCCTAAATGTTAAGGGTTTAACCTCAAATTTAAATTTTGTTTTTTAGGTAAAGCGTCTTGTTTTTTTTTTTGATACAGCATTTAAAAATACTCACAACCCTTAATATTCATCCCTCTACGATCAACCCCTATATTTAATAGCGATATTTAAATGGCAAAACAACGTTTGCCGGGACAGTAAGTAGCTCTTTAATATAGCTCTATTCTCAACTTGAACACAGACTTTAACAATAAATAAAATACATACAAAACATGGTAGTGTATTTAATATTTTTATTTGATTGATTAAAAGTATTTTATGCATAGTAATAAAATGCATTATGCACTTCTTCTCTATAAGATCTACTTAAAAGTGTTAGTAATGTCATGTTCCTCTGTCCACTCTATTATTGTAATGCCAGCAATACACGTTGGCCAAGCTTAGGCCAACGCGAGCGTAGGCAATTTAATACAAGGCAAGTGCTACTGCCTACACGTTAGGCAAGTGTATCCCAACTAGGCGAGCGACACCGAGCGATGGCCAGACAATACAAATATACCGTCTATATGTTGGTATTGGCGTTCACTCCGCAATGCTAGGCCAACGTATATTGCTGGCTTAACAAAGGGTACAACGTTCACGTATTAATTTAGAGATAATTGTAACCAAACCCGCCATTGGTTTTTGATATCCATGGGTTGGCGTGTTCATGATTGCCAAGCAACTCCAAAAATTTACGACTATTTACTCGTCATACCTACAGGCTAAGACGAAATATTGACTAAAGGCCGTAAAATTTGCCCAACACGAGTTCGCTAGTCAAATATTAACTTATCAAACAATGCAGATCTGACCTCGATGTAAAATTCACACGCTGATGTCGATCTTAGGTTCTGAATCGAGTTTATTGTTATACTGAATACAATACAATTTACTATAAGTCAGACATATTAGTCAAAAATTTAACTGTTTGTCTGTATTTAATATTCACTCGATATGCCATCCCTATGTTGAAGACATTCATCAGATACGCACAAAGCGATTTGTTTCTTCTTTCATTATGCGGATGGCTAAGGTGTGAGTGAAAAAATATAATGAAAAACTGCCGAGGTCAGTTTTTCCGGAACGCTATAATCTGGACATTTTTACTGCCAACGTCAACAGATACATTCTAGGCACACGTCTACCATCTTAAGCCTCATCTTCACGTTCCATTAAGCGATATTGAAGGCAAACGTAAGCCTATTTATTATATATAATTTATATATGTTTATTTTATTATAAATGTTTATTTCAACTACTAAAAAAACTATAGTGCACGGTTTATATTTAATGCCTATAAGCTTTGGATGTGGACTGTTTAATAAATGAAATAATGTAAATAAGGATAAAATTGTAGAAGGAAAATGTAGTGGTTTGATAAGATTCCTAATAACAAAATCTCGGATTTACAGCGTTCGGAAAGCTGCAAAAGATCTCCTCGACCACAATACAATTCGAATCGAAAAGTCTTCGATCACTGTCTGTTGCCAGTAATATGGTAAACATATACAGCTAATATAAAAATCGCTGGAAAACAAAAAAAATGCGTTCGACGGAAAACGATGGTTGAGCGGCTCAGGATCGGCCCTCGTGGAAAACCTCTATGGAGGTATTTGTCCAGTAGTGGTCTTTTCGCTGAAATGACGATGATGAGCCATAAAGTCTAGGCGCAGGAGAATGAAGATTCAATTTGCGCCTTGCCCTCATTGTACTGGAGGAGGTAGTGAGTAGAGCAATTTGACGTAATAATAAAAATCGTTTCACTTTTATTATAACTTGCGTCATTAGGCGCATTTAGGCGACCAGGCCGCATAATGCGCGGATTGGTCGCGGCGGCCAATAGGCCGCGTATGTGACGCGATGTTTTTCGTTGGCCGCGCGATCAGGTAGCTAGCGCGCAGCTTTAGACATCGTAGAAGAATTAGTTGGCCGCAGCGACATGGCCGCGCGGCCTGGCCGCATAATGCGCGGAGGCCCTTAGTCAATATGAGATCATGTTTATGAATGTAGCTAAGAGTACAAATAAAAGAAGTTAATTTTAGGCAAATTTATTTCGTAATGGCAATTAATTCTCGCAGCACAATTAATATACTAAATCAGAAGAGAAACCGCGGACAAATATCTGTTTTAGGGTACAATAGGAATACTTTAGAATTTAGAAGATTTTTAAGACATGAACAATTTGCGTTTTCAATTCTCTATAGTAAGTGTATTGGAGTCAAGGTTAACAAATTAAAGTGCTTGCTTGTTATTGTAATAGCTAAACTATTGTGTTATGTTTTTTGTTTCATTTTTAACATTAAAAAACTTAGAGAGACTCACTTTTTTAAAGGATATCGGGTCGTTGACTTTGCGGTACTATGAGGTTACTGTTTGATTCTTGTTATTTAACTTAAAACGTTATTGTTAAATTCAGAGCGTTTATAAATAACAATAAATCCTAAATCCTAGTAAAGTTTTATCCCTATTCCCATAATGACACACGGTCTATAGTTTATGTGAACATTAATATAAATGAACCCTCTTTTTGTAATATCAAAAAATCTTGTTTCTTGGATGTTATGAGATATGACTTTACAGATAACAAAACCACTATTAATACTTTTCGGTCTGTACCGTTTTGGCGGGATTTTCACTGGAAGATTTCGTAAAGTTTAATTTTTGGCACAGGATCCAAATGAATGAATGATGAAGCTAGAAAGTAAAGATGCATTTACAAAGTGAGTAAATCCAAGTTACATAGAATCATCATCATCTTCCCTCTACTGAGTCGGGCCTCCTCCATACTCATGGAGGAAATGCGCCACGCTGGCTAGACGGGTTGGCACGAGGTGTAGTGGGTAGGCCGCCACTATGGGGGAGAGTCCCACACTCCCCTCGCTGGCCATCCCCGTAGCCGGCGAGGAAGTCCATAAAGGATTTTAGCACGGGCGAAAAAAAAAAAAAATGGTGTGAATCAAGTTTTCGTTTTCTTGCTGCTAAGTGGTCAGTCCCTTGCGCTCCTTTAGTCGCCTCTTACGACACCTTAAGGATGATGTGGGTTGGTGACATTGAGTATTCTGTATCCGACGCCACACGGATATACAGTGTATTACAGGTAAATTATATAAACCGTTATCCAAAAACAAAGTAGTTACAGCTAAATATTTAAAGAATACGTTATTTATAATATCGTTGAATGTATTAATTGGTTAATATTTGTAGGTTAGTCTGAGAGAACATTTAGTACAAGTGGCCATCAAAATGATCTCGACCGTCACTGCTACACATTACGTAAGCCGGCGCGCCTCAGCTCTTTGGCTGATCCCTTCACATTGTCAAGGGTTGTTGAACCGGTACCATTCTGCCGTACCTCCAAAGAATGCAAGGACATCGATGGGCCGTTGGGCGAGACCGGCTGGCTACACGCGAGCAATCTACGGACGAATGTTGCCGGCTAGTTGGCGACCGGCAACCTCTTTGCTATACGAGTACCATTTATATTTACTGATAATTTCATATTTATAGTTAGTTAAGTTCCTGTTTCCACTGTTTTTTTTTTACCATAAACGTATCAATGTGCTAAAATAATTTAAATATAATTTAAAATTATTTGTAGGTAGTTGGGATGTAGATTTTTCCACAAGCCCTTTCAATGTTTCCTATCCAATCCATAATCTACTACTATGAAACTGTACACTTTTTACGACGGTTTCGGTACGAGATTTAAGTACAAATTAGCAGGTTATAAGGACAAACACATGAAATGATACCTTGCTCTCACTGTGTAGGTATTCCAATAGCTAAATTATGATTATAAATTATATTGTGAAGCCATATTTTCATCATAATTTCAGCCTAAAGCCATCCATTGCTGAACATAGGCCTCCTCAAAGGCCCCTAAATAAAGGCCGACCCTGAGCCGCGCCTATTCATCGTTCCATCGTCAGTCCACAGTGTGCGAGGCCTACCAGCACTTTCCAGAACACGGTCACCACTCGAGAAGTTGTTTGCCCCATTGGGGCGGCAGTCCTGCGAGCTATGTGCCCTGCCCACTGCCGCTTAGTTATATTTTGGCAATCCTGTCAGCTACGTCGGTAACTCTGGTTCTTAGCTGTATCATCTCATTTCTGGTTTGATCTCGCACAGAAGCTCCGGGCATGGTCCTCTCCATTGATTACTCTATGAGCGACTCTGAGCTTTTTGATAGAGCTCATTGTGAAGGCTTATTTTATAATACGTATGTCAAACATTCTCTTATATTTTTTGATTCTCTCTATTATAATCAGGTCACATGGTTTTATATAAAATCAAATTAGACTTTCAATAAGTCGCAAGATAAAAAAATCCACAGTGATTGATGCTCTACCCCGATTCCGTATTCTATTCCTATTTCCTTATTTTGTTCTCATTCTGTTGCTTGGACACAGAAATGCAAGACAAAAGTAGACTTTTTTGCAGTAGACAACAGGTCTGGATTTGGGTTAATTTTAGATAGGTTAAAAAACTAAATGATAAACTCAGTAAAAAGTTAGTTGCCACTTGATGGTTTGAATGAAGTTTGTTTGTTTGAACGCTAATATTAGGAACAAATAAACCGATCATTATAAATAGCTTTTTTATTCTGTAATCTATAATGCAGCATGCATGTCGCGGGTTCGATGCCCGCACGGAAGAAATATTTGCACGACCTACAAGTATTTGTTCCGGGTCTGGGTGTTTTCTATCTATAATATGTATGTATTTACAAAAAAAAATGTGTAGTTATAAGTAGTTTATCATCCATCTCGTTACCATAACACAAGCATTCAGTTGCTTAGCTTGGGACGAGATGGCGTTGTGTGAAATGTCCATGAATATTTATTTATTTATTATTATTATTCAGTTTCTACCCAAGGAACAGTAAAAATAAATATCAAGAAATTCGAGATGAGCCCGGAGTCTAAATCATCGCGGGCGAAGCGGCTGGTAGAATCTATCAATCTATCAGCAACAGTCGTCGCAGCCATAGCAATATCTCACTGACAGCCACACACTAGTTGCTCGTTTATTATCAGCCTTATCGAAACGTTTCGGACAAGCGGCATAGCTCCGAGGATACCTGCTTGATATCACCGCTGCTATTTTTACTTTTTTAAACATAACATATCCTTAAATTAACTTTGATCAATAATGTTAATGTGTTAAATGATTAATTAGCTTTGATCTTGTGATGATTATTCGTTTTCATTTTCTATTAAAAGCATTTTATATTTTAACCATGGCAATATAACTAATCTTAATCTCATAAGTGCACAGTAAAAATCTACTTAAAACACTTTCAAATTTAATGAACACTGCAAAGTTTAAGCCGAAATCCAGTTTTAAGTAGCAATGGAAAATTACACGTAAAGAAAAACATAATGCTCATTACATTAACGAGAGGATAATTGTAAGAGGTTTTCGTAGATTATTTTGTTTTAAAGCTTATTATAATCCTGGACGGGCTTATCCGGGTTGTTATTGAACACGGAAACAAAAACAAAGGGCATATTACACGGGGCTATTTACACTCATTTTATTTAATTTCAAAATAACGATGAAAGATTAAAGGAATTTGCCAAATAATACCACTGATTCACGTTTATCACTACATAGTATAAAATAAAGCCGCTGTCCGTCTGGCCGTCCCTATGAATGCTTGAAAACTACGCAACGGATTTTGAAGCGGTTTTTTAAAGATAGAGTGATTCAAAAGGAAGGTTTATGTGTATAATAATAGGTCGGGGTAAAAGTTTCTTCGCATTTTTTAAGAAATTTCAAAACATTTTTTAATGTAGTTTATTTACATTTAACTAAAGTATGTAGGTACCATTTTGTTTGATAACTTTTTGCCATCTTGTAGGTAGGGACATGATCCCATTGCCATAGAAATTTTGGGACATCTGATTAAGATACCGCGACAAGTGGTTTTGGCAGTCCTCTCGTGATGTTAACCTGACACTGCTTAAAGAATTCTGAAGAGACCGAAACAGGTGGAAATCTCAAGGTGCAAGGTCAGGGCTATACGGCGGATGCATTAACACCTCCCAGCCAAACTCTCTTAATTTTTGCTGAGTGGTCGTCTGAGTGTGAGGTCTAGCGTTATCATGATGAAAAACTACACCCCTTCTGTTGAATAATTCCGGCCGCTTTCTCTCAACTTTTTGCTTTAATCTCATCAGTTGTTCGCAGTAGAGTTCAGAATTGATGGTCCTGCCTGGTGGTAACAGCTCATAATGAATAATGCCCTTCCAATCCCACCACACACACACAGCATCACCTTGTTGCGAGTTAACCCGGGTTTCGCTACAGTCTGTGAAGCCTGACCGGCCTTTGACCTTTTTCGCAGGTTCTTGTTGTACGTGATCCACTTTTCATCTAGCTCACTCAATCACAGCAATCACTTATCAGCTTCTTCAAAAATGGTTCGGTTTCATTACGTCGTAATAAAGAATCACAAATGAGTACACGGTTAATTAGGTTTCTTTCAGTGAGCTCGTGAGGTACCCAAATATAGAGCTTTTCTGTATACCCAGTTTTTTTTCAAATGCACCAAGACTGGTTTGTGGTCAATTCCCAGTTCTTTAGCTACGTCGTAACTGCGGATATCTTGCTCCACTTAATCAAAAATGGCATCCATTTTACCCGTAATATGGCGACCAGAGCGACGTGCATCTTTGACATCAAAATTTCCGGATTGAAAACACTTAAACCAAATTTGTGCTACTCTCACAGACACTGCACTAGGTCCATAAACATTGCAAATATTTTTCGCGGCTTGCGTTGCATTTTTTCCTTCTTTGTAGTAAAATTTTAAAATGTATCGAATTTCTTCATTTGATTCACTCATCTTGACAGCCATTATCATCATCATTTCTGCCAAAAGACGTCCACTGCTGGACATAGACTGTGCTGGTAGGCCTCCCACACGGTGGACCGACGACCTGGTTAAGGTCGCCGGAAAGCAGTGGATGCGGGCGGCCCAGGACCGGCCTTTGTGGATATCCTTGGGGGAGGCCTATGTCGAGTAGTGGACGTCTTTTGGCTGAAATGATGATGATTGTAGAGAAACACTGATAAATTTAGACGATCATCTTTGCATCCGTGCGGAGCCAGGGCGGGTCGCTAGTTTTTTATATAACATAGATAAAATACACAAATCTTTTTTTTTATTTAATATGTCAATGCCAGTTTTTTGTAGCACTATAATATTATACAATCTCAATTTTTACTTTTATCAGGCATGAATAAGGACATTTCTTAAGGCAAAAATAAAATTTAAAAATAAAGCTGAAATCAACCTGATTTAATAGTGTAATTTAGTTGTGTACAATATCAAACATACTTTAAGACTGTACTTGTGTACTGTAAAGGCATATACATTTATTTTTGTTAACTACTGGTTAAGTAATGTTTGCCTTTTCTCGGGTTAATGAACAGACAAATGACACATCATTAAAATGTTCCTTGTTTAATCTTTGTTTATAGGTCTATTTGTGAGAGAATACACACAATTAAGAATCAATTGCATGTCAAAGTCGAGAGTAAGATAATATGTTGATCATTGACACGACTTTGGATGTTAGTCACAGGCGGGTGGTCGTCATGGCATCGGATAAAGAACTATCTATGTATTTACATCATCGTACATATGTATCGTTATGTATGGATTAGATTTTCAATAGAGGTACTCATTAAACCTATCAAAGCGCTAGGAGTGCGCGACCGTGCCTCTAACGCTCGTTACGTTAACGCAAACGCTTTACCCTGTAAATTTAAAAGAATTCAGCGCAATGTTATCATCTGAAGTGGGACTACAAAAATCGTGGGAAGTAATTGAGTATTGCCATATAATAATGTTGTTTAGAGTATGAAACAGAAATCAGCGTTTTTCAATTACAATTTTGTAACAAACTTCTTTTTCTCTGGTAGTAAATCGTGTGGTGTCGGATTTAGAATATTTTGGGTCACCACTCTATCCCGTCCTAAGGGTGTCGTAAGAACCGAGAAAATGAAATGAAAAGTACACTTATCGTAATATTTTGGACAATTCACACTTTATATTTGTAAATTATCGTAGTTTCATCAAAATCCATTCAGTAGTTTTTGCATGAAAGAGTAACAACAACTACATTCTTCCAAACTCTTGCGTTTATAGTTTTAATAGGATTCAATTAGATTCAAATGCGCAGAATAGCGGGAAAATTATAAGAAAAACATAATAAGTTCCTTCAATACTTGCACATCATTTCCATAATCTTCCGCGACGCGAGACAATGTAAGTCTATTAGTATTCACTGGGCTATAAACCTTTTAATCGATTCACAAACAAGTATTTTTAGACTTCGATACGTAATTTCCTACCTTATAAAGAAGATATTAATAGCCCGATCCCTCGAGTGGAGTATTCCAAGAATGTCTCTATTATTGTGCAACCAGGGGTAAAAGCCTGGAATACGTTGACCCCGAGGCAAGACTGGTCGACTACCTTTTCAAAAAAAAAAGAAGGAAGACAGGATACGGGCGTTCTAGAACGTAATAGGGCCATAAAGAATAAAAAAAACATCCCGGTGTAGACGACCCGAGGCGGCCGCGGGCCGCTTACATGTTTGAAAGTAAAACAGAATAGAGCGCGATTAAGATCTAGTACGCTGCACCCATTGACAAGACGGCTCATTAGAGATTCCATTGACTGGCCGCTGAATGCGCCAGCGACGGAGTTATTGACTTTTATCATGAGACGAGCATTCCTCAGACACTGACAGCTGACGCGTTAAACTTGTTTTGGAATCTGCATTATTTTTATTGATTGACGTTCCAATTATTTATGGGCGACCTGTCTACACGTCTGTAAATATGTCTGGTTTCATCATGACAAATCAGCATCATCACCATCATCAGCCCACATTAGTCCACTGCTGGACATAGGTCTCCCCTAAAGAGCGCCATAGCGCCCTGTCTTCAGCTTGACGCATCCAGCTGCTGCCCGCTACCTTTCGCAGATCGTCGCTCCATCTAGCAGAGGGCCGTCTCACACTAAGCTTGCCGATTCGCGGTCTCCACTCAAGAACTCGTCTACCCCAGCGGTTGTCGGTTCTTCTACAGATATGACCAGCCCACTGCCACTTCACTCTGCTGATTCTCTGAGCTATGTCGGTGACTTTGGTTCTCTGTCGGATAATCTCATTACGGAGCCTATCTTTCAGAGTAACTCCAAGCATAGCTCGCTCCATAGCACGCTAAGTGACAAATGATCAAAATGACAATCGGACCGATTTAAGCAAAAATGTTCCAAACCACACAATCCTCATTTGTGACGAGATAATTGACTTTAAAGCTTAAACTTTAAATTCCAATTTTACTGGAGTAAACTAAATATAATATATGGTCTGAGGGTCACTCAATCTGCGATGAAGAGAGCTATGCTCGGAGTTACTCTAAGTGATAGAATCAGAAATGAGGAAATCCGTAGAAGAACCAAAGTGCACAGTTGAAGTGGCAATGGGCACGGCGAAGAACGGATGGCCGTTGGGGCATAAAAGTCTTAGAATGGCGTCCACGTATGGGAAGACCCCCGACTAGGTGGACGGACGACCTTGTGATGGTCGCTGGGAGTCGGTGGATGCGGTCTGCACGAGATCGTGCGTTGTGGAAATATATGGAGGAGGCCTATGTTCAGCAGTGGACCTCTGTGGCTCATAGATAGATAGATAGAATATATTTAAGGCCCGTGTGGGGAAGGATTTAGAATACATTGTAGCACCACCCCATTCTCCTTTAGAGAGTCGTTAGAGCTGACAGTAGGAAATAACAAATAATAACCGAGCCGCAAGATAAACTTGATACGAATCCCTTTCTTTTTTGGTTTGGCGTGAAAAAATGCCTGACCGCACATCCCGCGTCCGGGGAGACTACGGGGTAGTGTGGGGCCCTCACCCACTAAAACAACCCGCCGTGCGCCGACGCCCGCCCTCACGGCGGACCACGGGTACCGCGACATGATAAGAATCCCTGTCCCAACCCGTCTGGCGTGGCACAGGCTAATTCCCCTCTTTGTAATCGGAGGAGGCCCGACTAAGCAGTGGTTCATGTAAGAGCTAATGTATTAGTAGTAGTAAGCTACATACAAATAAAAATAAAATGAATTTTTAATCAGTCCGTTTCAAAATTAAACTGTATAGATAGTAGATACCGTGCTCACCAGGTTCTTAGGATCAATATACTTATTAAAATTTGACACAAACTGTTTAAAACTCCGTAAAGAACCTGTAAGTAATATCTTTTGTTTATTGAAATTAAACACGTTTTAAAGTATTTATCGCGTGTTTTTTACTTTATTTAATTCCCGACGCATTCGAAACGAAATGTGCAGTAATCGCAAAAACCTAAAAAACTATTTGCTTAGGATTAAAAAAAGAGATTTAACGGTTAGGATTACTCTTGAAATAGTTTTTAATATTTCGTGATTACCTATTTTTCTTTGCGCCCAGATTTATAAACAAGGTATAATGGGTGATATACCAACTAAAACCAGACATCTTTAATTTTAATTAAGTTTATTTCACTAACAGATAAATATCAATACGAAGTCATGCAGTTTACAAGGAAAATTACTGGATTTACAAGGTTGCTTGAGTGCAAACTCCTCAAATGCATTTTAATAATTTATCTACCTAGGAAACAAAGCTTTAAATAAACCTTAACTCTGAAAAGTAATAGGTATATGCCCAATGTTATATGTGACCAACACGTTGTATAGAATTTTAAAATACCCTAAAAAGCGATAAATAACCAGTTGTAGTCAGTGGATTGGGAATGCCTATCCGTATTAACGTCGATGATAATCACTATCACTACATAGTATAAAACAAAGTCGCATTCTTCTGTCCGTCCCTATGTATGGATAAATCTTTAAAACTACGCAAGGGATTTTGACGCGGTTTTTTTTAATAGATAGAGTGATTCATGGGGAAGGTTTATATGTATAAACCACCCCCGCTTTGCACGGGCGAAGCCGGGGCGGGCCACTAGTTATAAATAAATAATAATAAAATTGGCACAGACTTAAAATATTTGATTATTGCGTGTTTAATGCATTTTTTTTTAATATTGAGATAAAGGTTATGTATTTTTTTTGGATAAATAAATAAATAGAGCATAGAACTCGGAACCAACCAATAGTAAGTCATTGAAACATACCCAAATTTGTCAAAACCATTTGTCGGAAGGGAGCTTCCGACAAATGGTTTGTTTTGTTCACTTGTTTCCACTGTAATAGCAAACTACCCAGCCGATTACGATACAATTTCTATTGGACCAATCTGAAGTCCGTTTTTATATGATAGAGTTATACGTTAACCTAGATACAAAAAAATCAATAAAAAGATACAGTCGAATTGAGATCCTCCGTTTTTGTATTGTACTCGGGTAAATATCGATTTCCACAGACATCGACGATAAATAATTTTAATTTTTGTTTTGCGCCGAGCGCGCGTCCTGCGTCAGTGAATGTATTAGGCAATACCATCATTCGTTTTTCGGGATTTTGAAATTCTTAATTCTGGTTTTGAGCGGTATTGTTGAATATAACGTATAATGTCCTTTTAAGTGTTTCTCGGCGAGTCAACCGGGCGTCTACCTCGCGGTAACCTTGCATTGTGTCAGTTACACTGCCCGTTGCCGGGGATAACTGTACGATGGGTGAATGAGAATGGCTAAGGGCCTCGGTCGTGGGCTTTGGACCCCTCGCTCGCTACGTCTTGATTGACGTGACAGTTAATTAGAAACGTTTACCTGCGCTTCTTCACTGACTCACCGTTAAAGGGTAATGTATTTTAAGGTCCAATGCGTTGAGGTAGGTTGAATGTTATAAGAATGTTCACTGCACAAATTTATTTAGCGCGTCGTAAAATCGAAAATTTGTATAACTAATTAGACCTAAAATAATCTATAGAAATAAAAAAAATTGGAGTGTCTGTTAGGGATATTAAAATAACCGATTTTTACTACAAATGCACTTAGTAAAAATATATAATATTCACGGTACATATACCAAAACAACATTTTTTACCATTTCTGTCTGCCTGTGTGTTTGTTATGTTCGGATAATCTCTGAAATAGCTGTACCGATTTTGACGAGGCTTTCACTGGCAGATAGCTGATGTAACAAGGAGTAATTTAGGCTAGTTATGTTGACACCGTCCCCCCCGTTTTTCCACGCGGACGAAGTCGCGGGTGACAACTAGTAGAGAATAAATTGTTTCGCATTATATTTACTTTACTTGTAATACCAAGATCATTGACAGTTGTTGAGTATTGATACTGATGATTGTAATTACAGTTGATGCGTGGAGCTGGTTCTATTTTTAAACTACGTATTTTACTAATTTATTCGGTTTAGTATTTTGTAAAACTGCAATATTTTTTGCTTGAACAAACAACTTTTTGTTTTCGTATGTAACCAGGTGTTCAGATCAAAACCAAAACCTCCTTAATACGAGTAGCGTGGGGTGTCAATTAAAGTTGGTATATAGTTATTATTCACTTTTTAGATTTTTTTAAGTTATTGAAATGGTTTTTCATTAAAAAGTCTCTTATTATTATTTGTCTTCCAAGAATACCCAAATTTACCTTTCGAAAAATATTTTTTTTTCCTTCTCCTCTGGCAACTCATATAAAACATTACTACCAGCGTCCAGTCTGCAAGATATACATGTATACAACTAGTTTGGTTCACATATATAAAGATTTTATTAATTTGTAAAAATAAAAAAAGATTTTATTGAAATCGAGCTATAAATGACAGAGTTATGCGGTAACGCACACATAAAAATATATATAGAGAACAGTCGAATGCTCTTCCTTTTATAATTAAATTAAAAAGAATAAAACCTTTATTTAAACGCACAAGAACTAATAGGTATTCATTCGGCCGGATTACTTTGCTCAGATGTGCTTCATTGGTTAATAACTCTGTACTGAGTAGGTTTTAATTAATTTGATATTCTCTTTTAGTTCCAGTGAATACATTAATCATATTACACCTGGGCATTAACAATTCTTGCAACCGATTTGAATTGACAGCCCAATGAATGAGTCTGCGGTTTTTTCAGTTTTAAAATATTAAGAAAACATGGGGCGCGAAATCATTTCTTTGAAATCGTGTTGAAAGACAACTTTTACGTGTGACCTAGACTACAGTGTCGTTCAATTAATTTAATGTCAACAATCTTTCACTATTACGTTTGCAGTGTTCTGTGATTAGACTGACCAATCTCATTAAACCGAGCCCTTTAGGGCGAGCATTTTTGCATGCATATTTTAAATCAGGAACTTAACAACCCGCACCAAACTGGCATGCGCAAATTAATCTTAAAATTTCATCAAAACATATCCAGCACATCTGTCAATAGATCATGTTTTTATACTGATAAAGGTTAATTTTAAATAACTCGACTACTGCTTACTAAGTATTATATTATTATATAATTATATTATAATATATATATATATAATATAATTATATTTATATAATTTTAATAACAATATAGGTACATTTAATTAATTTATTTCCTGGCTGGGTATCTCTGGGTCGCACTATCTCTGAACCATTAAAATTGGGTAATTATGGCTAAAGGAACTGAATAAGGTTATTTTAGTCTTTAGCTAAATATATATTGTTTAACAAACTGCAACACGGTTCGTAAGCGCTGCACTGTAGGCTAATTTCTTCAAATCGCATTGGTTTGACTCATTTAAGGGCAAATGTCAATCTCTTCGAGCATCCCCATTCATGTTTTCGTTTGCATCCAAATTATTATATGAGTCTAGCTATGGTGTATGACGTTAATCTGTATAAAATCGCCGCCAAATAACATGTTTTTTTAATTGAGATGGTAAAACAGAAAATGGGGTCATTGGCATTAATATTGAATGGAAAAATTCAACCTCCAGCTTGAAGCTTAGCGGTTGTCGACCTTAAGGGGATCTGGGGGAAGCAGGTAACTACCTCGCTTTTTTATCGTGTCAATGGTAGGAATCCTTAGAGGTGTTTGGTCGATATTGGTTCCATGGTCGAATTCCTGTCGGAATATTCCTCTTGCCTGTCGCAATGTCATTAAGAAATACACCAGTGTATCCTGATTTGATTATTTACCAGCACAAAAAGTGGAGTTTTTAAATATTAGTTGCAGATTGTTTTTAATCTAATTCAAATAGGCGAGAATTCTCAATTTGATTTCATAGATGATAACATTTTGTAGTTATATTTTTTAAATTAATTTTTATTGTCTGCATTCCATAACAATACCCGTGTGCGTGGTTCTTTAGACTAACGAGGTTTTTAATTAAGCCGCGGGCACGTGGTCTAACGCATTACATTAGTCGATAGTGTGCGACTAGATCGTTGATTGGTCCGATAACGTAGCTCGGTCGGCCGCTGACCGGCCTTCACACTTCGCGCAGCGCCTGCGCAGCTAGCCGGTGCGACCTCGCCCGTCGCGCTTCGGTCTTGTGCTCCCCAACACTTTTATGTCAGATATCTGCTCTTGATTTCTTTTAACGTAAAACATATTAACAAATTGTCTATAATGGATTCTGGGGTAGGCGTGTGAAACCAAATGAATACCTATTTGTATTGTATAATCTCCTGGCTATTATTACAATTATTTTAAAATATGAATTTACTCAACAGGGGTAGAATGAGTCGAATTGTCACGATAGAAATAATAAAAAAATAAGATAATTATATTTTATGAAGTCAGACATTTTGTAAATGAGCTTCATTGAACATTTAAATTTATTTTAAGTACGCTGTAAGATATTATGTAGTACTCTGTCATTTGATTGCTTTCGATCGAACAAAAATAATTTTAAAGTATTATGTTGCCTTACCTGAGAGACGAACGAAAAAGTAGGGTCTAATTTTCTAAAGATTGGTTTTGTTTAAAAATTAGAAACAATTCTAAAAGGTAATATTTTTTGTTGCTGTTCACCCGTCAGTAAGATAAATGGCTAGTAATCAGAATGTATCCATCTGCGTCATGGACCTCCCATATGAATTGTAAAATGTATTTGAAAACCAAATACTGTTCAGCGAGTCCTCGATTTGGAATTACAATACTTCGATTTTGGCCGAAGCGGCAAAGTCATCGCAGTCATCGTTCGTCTGGCCACGTGATCAGTACCTGTGATAAGACAAGATCTAGTGTTAATATAAGATCTAAACACATTTAGTTGGACAAATTAAAACTACAATCCACGCGAAGAAGTAAGTAGTTATAACTTGATTTCTATATAATCGGATATTAAATAACAGCTGGGCTTGTTTAAGATGTAAGAGCGACACCAGCTAATAAAAATGTCTCCATACGCTTATCATTTTATTACGTTACGGTTGGCAGACGTTACGCGTCATCTATTTTTTTGTAGTGTTATAGTATCGTCTGTGACGTTGGTAGCCCTGACTTGCTTTTTGTGGTTTGGATTTATATTCGAGCGCAATCACTCACTTTTTTGTGCGTGTTTTTTTATGATGTAATGGTTTTTGATCGGCATGTTGTTTCATATGTTTGTTTGTTTGATTTCTGGCAACTTTTTGCCAGTGGTGGATATGCCGCTTCTGGATCAAAGGTCATTGATTCAATTCCGGGGTGGGCAAGTGTCTTTGTGTAAACCAAAAGCACTCCACTTGCCCTCAGGGTTGTATTACAGAACCCTAGACAATACTCGCTCAGGTAGACTTTGTTGATGCTCTCGATTCTTTTAAGATGGAATAATAAAATATGTAATGACGTTTTCATAAAGAACTAGACCTTCCTCGACGTACGTCACAAAGTACTTTTCTTGCCAGTCCGTGTGTCGGCAGGGGTTTATTAATTGTTTTTAAAATTAAGCCTCCCCCTGTTGTGGGCTTTCCAAACTTACAAAAGATAAACGCATTTAATAGTAGTCTGGGATTCCCATCTCATATAACTTTCCTTTAGGAGATGGCAGTTTGCACGCATGATCTGTTTAATGCTTTAATATGTTTCTTAGTAAGCCAGTTGCTTTATCAGTAGCATTTTTTCAGATACTATGTATTTCCTCTTCCTGTGGTTAGTCACATTTGTGGCTGGATTTTGGATCTGTAAAAAAATTAAACAATGGCAGAGCTTACCTCCTGGCCCTTGGGGCTTACCAGTTCTGGGATATTTACCATTCCTCGACCGCCTACAGCCGCATTTGACTTTGACTGAACTGTCCAAACAATATGGTCCTATATATGGGATAAATATGGGAAATGTTTACGCTGTAGTCCTGTCGGATCACAAATTGGTCAGAGACGCGTTTGCAAAAGAGAGTTTCTCTGGAAGAGCGCCACTTTACCTTACTCATGGAATTATGCACGGAATGGGTAAGTGTTTTATTATTCACTTCACATGTTCATGAAAAATTATCATTGAAATGAAATACTTCCAAATATTTTTGCAGAACAACCAGGTTTATAAATGCATAATGTTCTATTAAGATATTAAATGTAATATAAATCTTAATCTTAATTAAACACAATACTTCAAATGGTACTCAGTTAAAACTAAGCTTATGCTGCATGTAAGAAATAGTGAGTTGATGCTCTAAGAACAACAAAAAAGCAATCATCATTTTCCTTTGTTTCATTTTTGTTGTTAATTCAACCAGTTCTGATGCTCACCGGAATTTGTTAGTTCAAACACAGTTTTGTTAATATGCTAAAGAAATGTTTTAAGGGATCATTTGCGCGGAGGGTGCTCGGTGGAAAGACCAACGAAAGTCTATCACTTTATGGTTAAGGGGTTTTGGCATGAGCAAACACAGCGTGTCTCGCGTCAAATTGGAGCGGCGCATTGCGGCGGGAGTCTATGAATTGTTGGATGTAAGTTTTATTTTGCTGTAAGATTATGTTATCTTTGAATATTAAATTCATCAAGATTGTATTCACTGGTTTTATTACAGAATGTAGTGAAATCATCAGGGTGGCCAATGGATTTGCCTAAAATGCTTTCTAATTCGCTTGGTAACGTCGTGAATGAAATCATATTTGGGTTTAAATTCCCACCCGAAGATAAAACCTGGCATTGGTTCCGTCAAATACAAGAAGAAGGATGCCATGAAATGGGAGTTGCTGGTGTCGTCAACTTTTTGCCATTCATAAGGTAAAAACGTAAGGAATTTATGGGAAGATAATAAAAGTTTCTCGACTTTTTATTTTTGTTTGCTTATCAATGGCATGTTTTCCACTACGATATAACTTGTTCATCTAGTACATTATTTACAAAATTGGTCCTATTACATTGCTGTGCTAAGATTCACATGTCAATTTTCTACAGATTCTTTTTGTCATCAATCCAAAAGACAATAGAAGTCCTAACCAGGGGACAAGCGCAAACTCACAGACTCTACGCCAGCATCGTTCATAGAAGGCGTAAAATGCTTGATCTAGAAACGCCGATAGGAGCATCTCGCAAGCTTCATGAACACCTTTTAGATGAGCACCCAGAAGGCCACATCAAATGCATCAAGTATAGCAAACATGCTTCAAACACAGAAGAACATTTCTTCGACCCAGAAACTTTAATCCCAACGGACGCAGAATGTATTTTAGACAACTTTCTTTTGGAACAAAAAAGAAGGTTCGACAATGGAGAAGAATCAGCAAAATATATGACTGATGAACAGTTACATTATATGCTTGCTGATATGTTTGGGGCAGGACTTGATACTACTACGGTTACGCTTGCGTGGTTTTTGTTGTATATGGCTTTGTATCAAGACGAACAGGTAGATGTTTTTTCTAAGGTTTATTGTTACCACATTAAAATATGATAAGTGGTTGTTAAAGTTGACTTTAATTAGCCTTTTGAAACTGAAAATAGGTCTGATATAGGTCTTATTCAGATCGACTTTCAAACTGTTTTACTAATAATTCAATAAGCCCTTATGTTTAAAAAATCAATTAGTATATACGGATATTGGTGTCATTGTTAATTTATTTAGAAGTGAGATTTACCTTCATAATTTTATTGCAGGAAAGAATTCGTAAGGAGATTTTGACCGTATACCCAAACAGTGATGAAGTAGACAGCTCTAATCTTCCTTATTTGATGGCAGCTATTTCTGAGACCCAGCGCATTAGATCCATTGTGCCAGTTGGTATACCACATGGTTGCATTGAGGTAAGTATGCAATTAGATAAAATCTTATATATTAAAGACAAATTATAAAAGGCGGGTGGTATATTATCAAGATTCTGTTTTCTTTTAGGATAGCTTCATCGGAAACTATAGGGTTCCAAAAGGAGCTATGGTGATCCCACTTCAATGGGCTATACACATGGATCCAGATGTTTGGGAAAATCCACTCGAATTTAATCCACGCCGTTTCCTATCTGAAGACGGGAGTCTGTTAAAACCGCCAGAATTTATACCATTTCAAACAGGTATTTTAAGTTTAGTTTATTCGAAAATAATATTTACAAAAAGTAATTAATTCCCTCTTAGTTTAATTAAGTGTTTTGAAAGGAGGATAACATTATTATCAAAAACCAGCGAAGTCTATCTTATAACCATAATTGAACATTTCACGGAACTTCTTGCCACTTAGAAGGACTGGCACCTTTGAACCAATCTCTGTAAAACGTGTCTAAGAATCACCGCTAGAAGACCTTTCCTGTTCTTTTTTTAGGATAGCTGGGGAAATTCTTTAAGCATACCGGGGTGGTACTCGGGGGTGGGGCCAGCGATTATATGGGACTCCGGAAACTGAGTAGTTAAACTGCTGGGGTTTTAGTGGGTAGACGAGCGTCTACCCACTAAAACCCCAGCTGTACGCCCTCAGTAAATGAGGCTCCCTGACCCGGACCACTAGAAGACCTGCTTTCAGATTTATAGCTCCATTTGTTTAGAACCACATCATAGGCCCATTCGTGGAGGATTTATGATATCACTGGTATCTCATTTCATCCCCTTTTCTGTAATAAATAATCACTCACAAAACTTGGAACCATAATAAAAGTCAGAAGACAGTCCTAATATTTGATATTGCAATGCATTTGCATAATTTCATCTATGTTTATCCCCTACTCTCTTAGGAAGCTTCGTATTT
The DNA here is from genome assembly GCA_905475355.2 of Clostera curtula. Taxonomy (NCBI): domain Eukaryota; kingdom Metazoa; phylum Arthropoda; class Insecta; order Lepidoptera; family Notodontidae; genus Clostera; species Clostera curtula. Next base: position 8,766,235 of record FR997797.1, on the reverse strand, counting down.
CTTCTTATATGTTGCCTATTGGCGGTTTATCATACAATAATGTTCGATGTACGCAAATGCCATGTGCATACAAATGTGTATTTTCAGCCAAACATATTACTATGCCAGACAAATTTATTATATACAGTACCACCGATATGTTTCTGGGATAATACAAATAAGTGGCAGCGGTAAAGCAGTAAACCAAAAGTTGAAAATCCTCTATATCCCTTGGATTTAACTTGCGAACAAATTGGAGATTTATGGGTTTTAGCTGTTGACTTATTAGATTTTGGATATTGGTGTATCATCATCATCATCAGCCCACATTAGTCAACTTCTGGACGTAGGCCTCCCCTAAAGAGCACCACAGCGCCCTGTCTTCCGCTGGACATTTCCAGCTGCAGCCAGCAAACTTTCAAGCTATTGGTGTATAAAAAAGTGACCCTTTGGATTAACGGGTCGCGGTTCGATTCCGGGGTCGGGCAGGTGTATTTGTCTAAACCAGAGGCACTTGCTCTGGGTCTGGGTGTCTTTTATGTTCGTGAATTACATGTTTGTAAACTGCCGCCGCGATACAGATTCTAGGAAAAAACCAGCTGGGGTTCCAAATAAAAAAAAATTTGATTGTCTTCGTTCATGGGTTAGTCGGCCGTTTGAAGAGATCAGGGCCCCTAAACTACTATTTGCTATTGAAGCACCTGCCGCACTTTCAGAAGTTCTTGTGTGAATTGAAAATGATATTATAATATTTGTAGGTTAACAAAACCGACAATCATAGTCAGGATGATTGTCAATTTTGACTCTTTTGAATTAACAAGTATAGGGCCCAGATCTAGGGCCCAGCGAGTTACAATAGATTGAGTCTCCACTTCATTCCATTCTACGGGTGTCGGTAAGAAGCCACTAAAGGAAATTACAAGGCTGCAAAACCTAGCCGCCAGAGAAGGAAAACTTGATTTTAAGCTCTGTGCCAACCCGTCCGTCAGCGTGGCACAGTAGGATAATTTCTCTCCATGTCATTGGAGGACGACCTACTCAGTTATGAGATGAGAAGTAGTAGAAGTAGTTGGGATTTGGCGAGTTAGGATGCGAGAAACTAGTCTAGTGTAGGTTTGGGGAGCCCTCGACTGTGCTGAGGGGCTCGTGTGCATTCATGATCCGTAGGGGCCATACCGACTCAGGACCACCCATGCCGGGCGGGCCCACGGGGAGAGGGCAGACGAAGAGCAGCACACGGTGTCGCGGCGCGTTTGGGCTCCGGGGACTATTCTGTCCTGAGAGTTACCATGCGGGCCCTAGACCGTTGCGGTGCACCAGTGTCCCAGTTGCCCGGAATGCCCTCCGATAGTCGCTTGTCTGCGTAGCGGTCACCTCGTCCGGGCGTCACAGTGGAATGCGTTTACGTAAACCTGTGACGACCTAAGCGTGTCGTTTTGAGGGTATACCGCTGTGGTTTTAGTGGGTAGACGAGTAGTTGCCGGAGTCCCATATAATCTCCGACTCCACCCCCGAGAAGTGGTGGTATGCATGAAGCATTTCTCCAGCGAAAGCAATAGAGAATGCAGAGAAGCAATGGAAGGATGGTGTTGGTATCTGAAGGAACCCACATTCCCTTTGTTGCCAGCGTCATGGTTCCACCCAGGGTTAGCAAACGTCCACAGACTACGATAACCGCTTACCGTCAACCACTCGAGCATTACCCCCGTGATTTAAAAATAGAATGCATTGTTATGCTCTCTACAATTATGTCTTTAACTTATGTACATCAATATATTAATCGTTTAAGTCTGGGCCTTAGTCGTATACTTTAAAGCTTGCATCTTAACTGTGCGAAAACTTTTGAAGTCTCTGGTTTGTATAGCACTTCACTAAGTCTTAGCCGTAAAACCTGAAAGAAAGACAGACAGAAAAGCCATTTATTTATAGATAAATAAATAAATATGCTTGGACATTTCACACAACGCCATCTCGTCCCAAGCTAAGCAACTTAATGCTTGTGTTATGGTAACGAGATGGGTGATAAACTACTTATATACATTTTTTTTTGTAAATACATACATATTATAGATAGAAATGACACCCAGACTCCGAGCCAATGCCTCTGGTTCTTCCGAGACACTTGCCCGACCCCGGAATCGAACCGGGGACCCGTTGATCCAAGGCGGCACATCTAACCACTAGACCAACGAGGCACTAACACTAACAACAACTAACAACAACGCTATAAAAAAATTACACACTTTAAACGATAATTTAAAGAATGCTAATCTATACTAATAAATAAAATTGGAGTTTCTGTTTGTAATATTACAATAACCGCTTTTTACTAAGTGCATTTGTATGATACCAAAACAACTTTTTTTACATTTTTTTTTCTGTCTGTGTTTGTTTCGGCTAATCTCTTATATGACCGATTTTGACGCGACTCTCACTGGCAGATAGAGGATTAAATAATTTCAATTAAATAGTTTCAATATTAGGTATGTATACCTTTAAAATTAATTTATTTATTAATTAATTTATTAAGTAAATAATATTGCTTAGCCATTTAGAGGGCTCAAATGCACTACCTGAGAAAAGGAGGTTAATCCGTTGAATCCAATGCGATTGGGCACTGTTTTGGAAACTACAAAAGATATTCTCGTCCACAATACTGCAGTGCTTGAAAACAAAACTTCGAATAGTGTGTGTTGTTAGCGAGTGTGGCACAGAGACATAGTTGCTCACTTTGGATCAGCTAAAGGACAATGGAGAAGACTATCCTTGGAGTATCGTTGCGAGATCGTATCAAAAATTAGGAGATATGCAGGCAAAACAGTTACCGACATAACCCACGAGTTCTTGAGTGGCGACTAAGTGCAGTGTTGGTGTCCTACACTGTGTTCCAACGCGATTAAGGTCACTGCGATGGATGCGGGCGGCTCAGCACCAGCCTTTGTGGAAATTCTTGTAGAAGGCCATATCCGACTTTGGATGATGTGATGTGAAGTTTCTAAAATGTGTATTTTGGTTATTATCCAATATTCTTTCTGCAGGTAAACGAATGTGTCCAGGAGACGAGCTATCTCGAATGATATCTTGCGGCCTGGTGGCCCGACTGTTTCGTCGTCAGCGTATACGCCTCGCTCAAGATCCTCCTTCACAAGATGAGATGCAGGGAACTGTAGGCGTCACTTTGGCACCGCCGTCTGTACTGTATTATTGTGAACCAGTCTAGACATACCTTTATGTCATTCGGCAGTTTTGAATTTTTGTAGAAGTAGTTTTGTTCACAGTGTAATACAAACATTTGAGCAAAATTATATGTTATTTACCACGCCTTTACACAAGTAGTTTGTAAACGTAGCTGTTGTTAGCAATAGCCTGAAGAATGAACAGATTATTTGTTAAGATAGATAACTCTTTTATAGTAGATACTTGACACAAAAGCAATATACAAACACAAATAAGAACAGCACGTACAATTGGCGATCTAAAAAGTAATCTATTACTACTCAAATTCGACCTAAAAAGAGCTCTTATTAGGCCGGACTAGTAGAGGTAGAGTATAGAGAATAACCATAATGGAGCAGCCCGAATAGGGATGGACCCTACAGAATACAGCAGCCTTAAAGCCGCCTCTAGGTGGTGTTGCATTTCTGCGCGTGAACAACCCGCCACTGACTAAGGGTGTCGCAGTTGCCCGGGACCCCGCTTGCCCTCGTCTGGGTGTCACAGTGGAATGCGTTTACGCGAACCTGTGGCGCCCCAAGGGTGTCGTGTGAGTGTATACCGCTGGGGTTTTAGTGGGTAGAAGAGCAGTTCGGAGTCGTATGCATAAAGCATTTGCCCGGTGTAAAAAAGGGGGGTATATTTATTGCAGAACAGCCCACAATTCTCTTTGCTGCCAACGCCATGACGTCACATTTTACAGCGTTGGCGATAAGTGTTTAACACACCTATTGCAAACGTCTAAATGCAATGATAACTACATATCGCTTCTTTCCAAAAACAACGTTCGACACCTGTAAAAAAAGATTCATTTTATTTTGAACCTTCTTTTTATGGCCGTTATGTTGTTTCTTGCAGAAAAGTGGATTTTAAGAAGTCACATTGTTACAGGCGATTACTATCAAGTAAACCTTATACGTCACCCGTAATACACGCGGTCCGTAATACATGTATTACGAACATTTGTGGGCGCGCGAAGTAGTTAGCATTTATTTATTTAATTTAAGTACATGGTATGCAGGTATTTAGATACTACTATCAAACGGTTCTGACATTTATCGAGTATGGTATCAAATTCCTCGGCATCTAGATAGAAGTGTCTTTGATCCGCAACAGCATAAATGGCACATGATACCCAAGAGAATGGCTAACGTTTCAAAACTATCACTGTGACTGTCAAACTTTCTAATACCCAGGCCCCCTCGTATTATGAACGAAATATTCCAGGAATTAACCGAACAATCCGTGGTCCCCTGGAATAGGCAAATGGAACCAAAATATGAGAGCCATCGGCTTTTTCTGCCGATGATCTTAATAATTACAGGTGGATAGACGTTTTATCATCACTACAGTCTGACATTGCTCCTTCAATTGGATAGAGGAAAAGTTGACTCATGGTTTCTTTCTCTTGTTTCTAGATCATCGCTTATCTAGTTATATTGCCTGCGAAATCCTCCCACTTGAAGGGGTGTGCGATTCTACGTATTTTAAATCCAACACCACATTTATAATAAATAGGAATTTTAAATTACTTGGCGGTAGTACTCAGTATAATTTAGATTTGCCACCAATCGTTTTTGTCAAATGAAACCTAAGAGTCACGACTCAGTAAGTATGCTTTTTGTAGATTTAAAATTAATTCGAGGTAATATCAAGTAACTAAAAACGACCTTTCAAAGCTTGATCTTATATTTGAAGTCTAAAATTATTGTGTGACGACAGGCGACCGATTTCTTGGAGCAATGGCAAACGATGTTCAAAGTTACTTGAAAAGCAGTCAGATAGACGCATTGCTTACATGCCTCTAATATGAATATTATTATTTGATGAAGGTTGAATTAGTCTGCTGCACGCAGAAAGCAAAACTGGATACTAGTATCAGACTGTGGTCTAGGATGTTTATTTGGAAACCACTGATGCATGGAACTAATTACGTATATAAATCGTAGTATCTAAAGGACGTCCTAGGAAAAATGTGCTTTTATAGCATTTGAGCAACAATGGAATGTGTGGGAAAATATAACAAGCCAATTTAATAAACATGTTCAAAACCCAAGCGTGCTCAGATCATATTTTGTGAATGTAATAGAAATAATTTTATAGGCAAACTGACGCCATGGTAAGTGGATGCTGTAGCTTATAAATGCAATTATTACCAGAACTTTATTAGGAGAAGCTTCGAGTAGGAGGCGAATGGAATTGTAACGCGCTGTTGGTGAACTTAAACTATTATTAAAATATATACATATAAATAAATAAAGATAGAACCTAACTTATAATATAGTTTACTTAAATGATATATAACTTAATAAATAGATAAAATAATACAATATATACCTTAAAGAACTTAATAATAATAAACTTAACATTAGATTTAACTTAATATTAGATTTAAAACTAGATTGAACTTAAAATTAGATTGGCCAGTGATTGTCTATTAGTGAGGACCCTTATGTTGTGCCGCACCATAACCTAAGAACGTTTAGTGAAGGATTGGTACATAGTTTAACAGATTCCCTAGCCATCCCTATGTCAATACATTACCTAAGTAACATATGGTGGAAAACATTTATAGTATGATTAAATGGTATCTAAATGTTAGTGAAACAATGATACCTATAGAAGGTTTCCTACATATTCCTATTACCTGAAGACCCTATGTGTCCTAGGTAACCTATATGACCTAGGTAACCTATATGATCTAGATACCCTATAGGACATAGCTAACCTATATGACCTAGGTAACCTATATGGTCTAGCTAACCTATATGACCTAGATACCCTATATGACCTAGGTAACCTATATGACCTAGCTAACCTATAATATTTTATTCTATGGAGGTCATGGTAAACACATAGTATGCTAGTAAATCAGACCAAGAGTCATAACAAGAGAAATAATTCTATCTGGAGTATAACACTAGAGATCAAGAAACTACTTATTATTATATTTGCAGCGGGACTAAGGGAAAAGGCCCCAATTCCCCGCCTTAACCTGTGAGCTTCGACTAGCCTGACTTGGACACTCTCCACTCCGCAATTTGTGGAGAATTGTGTTGAATATTCCACAAATTATGTAGTTTCATTTCTCTTTAAAACTACTTACTTTAATAATTACTCTAATGTAAAATCTAACATTACCACTGGTTCACAAAGTCCATCCACAGAGAAGAGCCAGCAAGAAACTCTGTGATATTACTGCTACTCAGGGGTTTATTATTGAAAGGTCTGACTTTCAATTCTTACAAATAATGCAACTCTGTAGCAAATGCAAAATCTATTACTCCATTATAAAAGAGAGGACTCAACTCATTGTACTACAAAATGAAGATATATTTGTTGATATCGTCTAAGTACAATGAATTATTCTAATGATGATGATGATGCTTCGACTCTAGCATGAAATACTGCACACTACTACATTGAATATGGTTATGCATCCCAGCCAACCCACAGCATGAGTACCCAGAGACTATTCAGTACAATAAGTATTAGGTATTTAGTAGTAGATGGACAATCAGATACTGCAGATTGATGGTGTGATTTCTTCTCTAATACTCTCACATAAGCACTCTTGCTAAGCAGGTATTTGACTGAACAGGTGGTTGCTTTCCTCATGAGCATTTAATAATTAGACTGATCTCTAAGTCTAGATTTCTCTCTATGAACAGTCCACTGACTCCCCAGTACTGATAGGTAACTAGGTACACAACCACATCAAATAGGTAGTATCATATTGCTTATGATGTTCAAATTTTACGTAATTATTTGAATGTTTTAACCTTGAAACTTTGACTGAGTTTGTATAAGTTAATGTTAAGGTTTCGACGCCTTACATATATAGATAAATGTCTCGCTAGGTTTTAAATAGTACTCTGAGAAAGTCTAGGATACTAAATAAATCTTAGTTCAAACATAGGCATTAGACGACACAGTAAATTCCGAAATAACGTAAAATAATAGTCTACAAGCCATAAACTAACTACTATGAATGCACATCGTAATATCTCAGTGAATAAACACGTATTCCCGTAAATATAGCTACAAATATTAAGTCTGAAATAACTCAGTAAAGTAGTTTACTAGGTTTCTGTCTAGTCTTTACGATAATTCCTCGATCTATCACGCTATGCACTCTAATTGGAAAGTCCTCACCAAGTTCTGCTGCCAGATCAGGATCCTGAATCCATATATCCAAACCGTAATCCAAAGGTTTAGGCACTAACACAAGCACAGCACTCGCGGAGCCCTATGAACGTTTATATTAACACTGAAATCTAGGTTTTAAACTAGTTTAAGCACTAAACCGACTAGCACACATCTGACAAGAGTTACGATCCTCGAATCAAATACTAGGCTAATTCACAGTACTGTCCCGAACCGAGTAGCCAGCCAGCACTCCAAGGTCCAGAGTTGCGGCTACAAAAGACCAGCGTAACGATTCGCGACGAAGAAATTTATTAACTAACCCCCTTGTTCCCCGCGACTCTATTTATGCACGACCGAAAGTAGCTCTCCCTCTCTGTGAAAAATAGCTCCGTCTCCGTAAAATGTAGCTCCGACTCTTTCTGGCGAATTTAGGGCCGAAGGTGCCGCAAGTATCGCGAGTATCTTTTACCATAATTAATAATACAAAAGTATTATTACAACGACACACCCTTGTATTGGATTTTGAGCCGTATAACTGTGTGAATAAGACTTATATTTGCGAATCTCAGTTTATTGAATATCAATCAGTCGCATAGCATAGTAGGTATAGTTAAAAGGAACAAGTCGGTGCTTGCTTTAGCCTCATTTGTTAGATTCGTAAACTTTACCATAGTATTACTTATATGTATAATATTAAAAATAGATAGTTAGAACATTTGACTTGGTTGTTTGTATATTTGTGAATCATGATGGGGTGGATCGAAATCTGGCCCATCACAGAATCCACGGTAATTTTAAGGCTAGCGTCAAGCTATTTGTTTATGAAGGTAGGTTCTTGTTGTGGTGAGAGGGCTTGCGTGCCTTTAGGATCCGTTGGTGCCATACCGGCTTAGGGTCACACATGCCGGGCGAGCCCACGGGGAGAGGCTAGACGAAGAGCAGCACACAGAGTCGTGGTGGTTGGCTCCGGGGACTCCTCTGTCCTCAAAGTTGCCTCGAGAGCCTTAAACGTCCCGCACGCGTAGAGCTCCCTGAAAGCGGGCCAAGGCCCCATCAATGGAAGCCGTGGCCCTGTTTCGACTGTTGGTTTTAGTGGGTAGGTTGGGGCGAAATTACCATCTTTCCGCGCCTTGGAATCCCATAAAAGCGGTCGGGTATCCATGAGGATATCCAACGTAATTAAAAAAAAAACAAATTGGTAACACCCGAGTGACACCTCCGGTATTGTAAACCTCCGTTTACCGAGAATTCACAAAATATGAACATCAAAATGAATTTACAATTTTTATTCAATCTAAACGTAGAATATTTAATGTATTTAACAAAATATTAATTTATTAAATTGTTCTAGGAAGAAATGAAATTACGAAATAATTAAAAAATCACCGTTCGCATAACGCTAACGAACTTGCTCCTAAAGCGTGATAGGCCTGCATTGAGTCTTGGATTATACGAAACGTATGCGAGAAACAAAATGTGAGCTCGCACTTCTCTCTCATATCCCTAAACCATTTATATTAAGTGACTCTTCTTAAGTGCTCTTCCTTTCCACCTTCACTAACTTATATCTCCCTCTCAACTTCAATTCGCCTCGCTCCATCACATTTTTCGAAACGCTCTCGTCACGCCTTCACCAGCTTACACCCCAAGTAAAGTGTGCGTAAAGAAGTTTTATTTCAAAACCATATTCTTAAGACACGTCATACTTCAATAAATTCCAAAGAACGGCGCATATTTATATTCCCACGACCACAGTATGAGTAAGGGGAAACACCCTTGCACAGATCAATTACAAAGCATACTTAAACATTTATAGGTAGTTATAGCTTTGACGCAGTGTTAAACGGTCATTCACCCCGTCTATTACTTAATACTTGGTTTATGCACGTAACTCTGCCCTTTACTAACTTGTATTCGGTTCAAATATTTAAATGCGCCAATTACGAAAGCCTAGAGTTCAATAACCTCGAGGTTTTGTAATCACTACGATTTTAAGCACTCCTTAAATATGTTAATGTAAATTTAATAATGATAATATTTTAGAGGTATTGCAATATCAAAGGATTTTGGCCTTCGGAGGCTCTCATTTTGGTAAATCGTCTGTATACGATTTGGATATTACTTACGTGCACTTTTAGTTAAAAATAATTCATTATTAAATTATGATACCTATACGGATTAGAACACATGGTGTCCACCCTACTCCATCCCGAGGAAAGCCCTCTGCCAACCCATCTGGCCAGCGTGGTAAATAGCCTAATTACCCTCCATGTAACTGGAGGAGGCCTGACTCAGCAGTGGGTCTAAGTAGAAGTAGTTGTATGTGTTTTCATGTATACTAATTTAGTATTGGAAAACGTGAATTCCTTTTATATTATCTACAGAGGAAAGATGTAGTTTTAACTGCTATCAAATTTGTTTCCCTGCATCAAATTGTTGGAGGCTTAACTCTATTGTGGGAGATGAGAAGATGCCAATATTTTTGCGTTTATTGAAATTCTTCCAACTCGCTTTCCACTAAATCAGACGTTGCTTAATTAATAGTTTTGGTGAAAATGAGTACCATAAATTATATGTGAGTGATTCCTATTATACTCTTTGGAGGTTTCAGAGGTAAATAAAATCACATAATAAAAGTAATATCTTCATTTTTAATTTACGATAAACTCTACAAGTTTAACGGGTTGGCGATATTTACAAAGCGTTTGTAAATCGTACTTTTTAAAACAACAGCGTTGCACATTCATGCAAGTGAACTTCAGTACGGAGCAACTTAGTTGCGTACAATTTAGCATGATATGCGTTGCATTCACTAGACAGCGAAACGCCTTACGTTACAAACGCTACTTAAACAACATCGCTCACGATCCACTAATTTGATTTTAACAATTCAACGTTACTGATTACTTCATTACACTGGTTGTTTTTTATATACAAAGGTAGGTATTACAAAACAATATAACTTAACTATATATACTATATCATTTGATACAATTTCGTAAATACTGATTATAAATAGATTGTTACAAAGATCGCGCGCGATGAAATACAGTATCAAACGCTCTAGACTAGCTGTTGTTACTCTATCATGGAATGTTCTCCGGATAGGTTGTTAACTAAAAATGTTTTAGATGAACACGTTAGACCTTAAATCTACTGATTGAGGACCTGACCATAATCTGTAGCCAATGGTTCGTTCCAACGATTAATAACGTGATGCTATTGTTTTAAAATGTTAAACATACTACAGAAGCTGTTGGTACTACAGATTATTGCATCAAGTCCCTCACGCATTTTAGACAGGCATAGCTGCAAAACCTACCTAAAAAGCGCACTCATTATTCTTACTATAACTCAACAAACATGAGATCACACACAACAGACCACACTCTCACAAGTGACACTAATAAATAATGACCTAGAATTATACATTATTTTGGTATAGGTACTAGAACTTACTAACAACGCTTAAAATAGTGTGCTTCGAACGGTGTGATTTGCCGGTTTGTTGAACCAACCGGCATCATAAAGGCGGAAACAGACGACAAATGCGACTAGAATGGTCAATATTTAAAAGTAAAAGTCCATAAACATATTTCATGAATGACAATTAAACATTCTGGTCGCATCTCGTGATATCTGTGCACTGCTTAATACTGCAAACTCACACGGAAATCATTTCATAATCTCAACGATGGGAATTTCAATATATCTAAAGGGGCGATCTACTATGTAATTGAACACTTTATGCACAGCCTCGACCATCGCCAAGACGATGTAGTCACTTAAATAATAAAAACTATAAATAAATGGTCATCGATGCGCTCTAAAACGAGTGATCATTCAATACTGGTGGGTGTGTTCAGTGTCGTAGTAACAGGCATGAGTAGGATGGGTACTGATACACAGTATATACCCTAAAACATAATGGCTACAACTACAACACTGGTTGTAAAGACGCTATAACTACAGTTAATGGGCGCCTACATGACGTAAATGTGGATGATCTGGAGCCGGTGTAGGGGCAGGCACCGCTCGCGCTGTGAACTTTACCCGGAAAGCCTGGGGTGCTATCGTTGCGCCCACAGTACCTTCCAAAGAAGGCGGTGCATCACCAGAAACCATTTGCACGTCGAACTGGTGCATTATGCATGCGAAGAACATGAACATTTCCATGCGCGCCAAGACGTCACCTAAACACATTCGCCGGCCAACTCCGAAAGGCATGAAGTACTCAGGGCGCCTGATCTTGCCAGTCTCGTCAATAAATCGGCTCGGGTTGAATTTGTTGGGCTCGTCCCAAAGGTTGGGGTCCATGTGAACACAGTTGATGAGGGGCACTACCTGTGAGCCCGCGGGGATTCTGTAGCCGTTTAAGTGGACATCCCTATTGACAATAAAAAACTTAAATTAATTCCTGTGTAACTATCTTTAAAAAAAATAAATAATAAAGTCTGTCTTTTTAAACGGATATACACATTTGCTAAGAGACGAAAATATAGGTTGACACTTACTTTGTAGGAGAGTGTGTAGTGGCCAGAGGAACGATGTTTGACATGCGAAGGGTCTCCAAAATTGTAGTTTCTGTGTAAGGAAGATTTGGCATATCTTCAATAGTAGGTAAACGTTCACGACCAATAACAGCATCTAGCTCATCCTGAACTCTTCTTTTAACATCAGGATTCCTCAACATGAATACAATCATCCAGAGAAGTGAAGACTTGATAGTTTCCATGCCAGCAGAAAATAAATCTCCAAGAATTTGCTTCAGTTGCAGTTCTGCAAGATAAATACATATGTTAGTTAATGTTTTGCTTAAGATAATCTGTGACACATGTAATTTCTCTACCTTGTTTATAGCTTAGCATAACATTTTCATTGATAATACTGATGGAACTTACCATGATCTCTACCCTCAAACAGCTCACCAGCTCTGCCCTCGGTCTTGGCCTTTTCGATCTCGATCAGATAAACATCGATGAGGTCTCTCACATTGTCCACATCAAGGGTTTCACGATGCTCATCGATTAGTGTCTGATAGAATGCAAACATTTCTTCGCGATTTTTTGCTACTTTCTCTTGCGCTTGAGCTTTGCCGGGAAGATACTGCACAAAGAAACAGAGTAATTAGTAGCTATATTTGGATAGATACAATCTACTGTTTCAAGGTTTTATGTTATTAAGGAAGTAAGTTTGATCGTTAATATGTGACAGGTAATTATTTATGAGCTACTTACATTGTAAAGCGGGATGTATTCTCCATAATGCACTTCGCCGAAGAGACGCATGCCTTCTTCAATGAGGTTGTTTAGCCTTTCGAAGCGGACATCCCCTTGGCTGAAGCGCACTGACATGGTGATTCCGCAGATGACATTGGACACACCCAGAGCGAGCAGTGGATTTGCGTCTATTGCTGTACCTTCCGATTGGTGGAGGTTGGCGATAAGCTCGTGCACTTCATTCTAATGGAAAACAAAGTTTCCGTTAATTGTTGTTTACGGTAACATACATTCTGTATATATCATTCATAACAACATATTTGCTTTGCTTCTGCACATTACACATTACGTATTCCTGACTTTTATACAAAAAAAATTAAACATAACTGAGGAAAGCATTTTCTTGTACAAACCTTAATTCTTCCTTCCATTATTTTCTTGCCATTGCCCATGTAAGTCATGCCGAATTCACGGAGTTTGTCGTGCAAGAAGCGGCGTTGGCTCTTCCAGAGGCGGCCTTCGCTGTTGATGATGCCTGCACAAATGCAGAAAGGCGTTAACTAGGGTCTGCATGGTGGGCGGCGCAAGCGCACGAGGGACGCCCCGTGACGCCCACACGCACGTGCAGTTTTCTTACCGGCAATTCCAAGATTAGTTAGAAACTCTAACTTTTGAATGAAATGAAATGAAAAATATTTATAAATCCCAATAAGCAACTGGTGGACTTATTTAAGTTAGGATAATTGATAAGTAATTATGCAATTAGACTTGTTCTAAGAAATAGATTAAAAATTTACTTTATAAACACTTACCTAAACCATCTAATGTGTGCATTAGAGGAGTACTGGGGCGACCAGTAAACTCTTCTCGCCTGAAGGCTTCACGGATAAGCTTGTAATCACTGAGAACGACTGTCAATTGATTTCCGAGTCTTGCCGAAAATAGTGTGCCGTAGTTACGGGCGAGCTCCAGGAAGGTTTTGTGTCGGACGCCAAGAAAGGGCAAGTAGCCCACGACCGGCGGTCCCCAAGGGCCCGGCGGTAGCTTGCGGATCTCTCGCACCAACGCCGCCAGCTGAACCGCCAGCAACGCTGCGCCGGCCATCAACAGCAGTGACGTCGAAGTCTTCGACACACAATAGTTAAACACTTGCAAAATCCCCCACAACAGTTTCGAATTTGACAGCATTGTTATCATTTTAAATTCTTACAAAATTCAACTGTATTATTTATTTAATATATGAACGTTCATGCGTACGCGGACCGTAAATCGCGACTGTGCAATACGGAACAGTGTATACAATTGGTAGATCGCGTGCGAGCGTCGCCTGCGCACTGGCGTGCCGCTGGCGTGGCCTTGCGAATAAATACGCCGTCGCGCGGGGGTGTAGCAGCGCGTGCAGGCTCGTCCCACCGTGCACCGGCGCGGGCGCTCCTCTCTCCGCTTTTTCACCGACCGTAACTGCTACGGCTGCCGTAGCCCGTAGCGCTACAGACGTAGACAACTTATATTTTTAATAAAATTAGATTGTTTGTTCTTTTTAAATATTTCATAAAGTAAAAGCTCCATAAATTCAGGCTTAATGAAAATTATTAAAGCTGCCAATTATTAGACAAAATAAACTGTAAGTATTATGATTCTAAAAAATTTTGATCTAGTCATACCAGTTGTTACATGCACAAGTATTGAAAATTCAAATGTCGCTAGTGGAAAAGAAAGGTGTAATGGATTTGCATCACTTAACCTAACCTCAAAAAGTGCCTACAGACACGGAACTTTCTAAATAAAAATAAGCAGTCTTTAAAAACATATTCGGGGAGCGCATGTTGCACGAGTTTAAAAAAGGAATAAGTAAATAATAAAATAATAAATATCCTTGGACATTTCACACAACGCCATCTCGTCCCAAGTTAAGCAACTTAATGCTTGTGTTATGGTAACGAGATGGATGATAAACTACTTATATACATTTTTCTTTGTAAATACATACTTATTATAGATAGAAATATATATATAAGCTATAAGAAAGATATATATAAGCCATTTTAAAATTCAGAGTCGTTTGTGTGCGATTGAATACGCTAAAGTATTTTGATCAATGCCGATCTTGAACCGCTAGGTCGATGTCATAGTGCGAATGCTGTGCCGAATTTAAAGCAACCGTTGCCGAAGATGACCTCACATGCAGTGAAGTAGGCGTCAAATTTCGGCGAGGGGTGCGGGGATAGAGGGGTGAGGGGATCGAGGTCAGGCGGTGCGCATACAGATGATAAGATTAACAAATTGCGTAAGTGTAAGCAAGGTGACGGCGGGTCGACGACTCGCGATCGGGAGCCTTGGGCAAACTCGCGGCCCGACCTCTAAGCGACACTTAAATATATATCTCTCGTCTTTTTTCCCAATTTAATTGGGGTCAGGACCGGTCTAACCTGATTTGGCTAACTACTATAATAGTATTTAGATTCTGCCATCTAGTGTTTAAATAAGTGGTTCGACCAGCTGTCAGATTTGACACTACACGTTACTACAGCCATAGATGATAGAATGGAACCGTCGTCTTTCCGAAGCACGAAAGAGGTCAGATATTATATACAAATAATGGACACCTATCTAACATCTTGCCAATGTTATAAATATGTTTTTTTATGTCATCGTAGGCGATGATAAGCGATCGCCATATTATATTTATTGTTTTTATAAAACCTTTGTTATCTGGTCTCATTCTTATTTTTTGCCAGAAGAAATCTGTCAATTTTAAATTGGGTTCACATGTTGGAAATGAACATGTTGAAAATGAAGCGAAAAGTCCGCCAAAGACAGAAACCAGTACCTTATCGCGTACAGTCGCTATAACGAAAATGGATTGTAATAACATTTGGCACACTCCTCTATACAAATGCCTAATATCGAGACAAGGGCAAATCCGTTGTTTTATTTGAGAATTTACGTCAAATAAACTTCATATTGATAGTGACTTACTGATAGATACTTGTAATATACCAGATTTGTTGATTCCTAAAGGTATGTAAACTCACCTCCTACGCGAATTGTAGATGAGGTAACAATTTGAGAGCCGGTGGTAGAATTCGATGAATTGAACATAAAATATTATAATGTTTAAGTTGACGTATAGCTAAAACATGTCTAAGTTGTTGTTGAAACACAATAAATACGAGTATCCGTTTCTGATAAAAAAAAATATCAAACCTATATGCGATAATCTAAACGTTTAATAAAAAAAATGTACATTGCCAGCATACAAGTATATAAAAATAATCAACAAACATAATAAAGCCTCTTTTCTAATGTCATAATGTAAATAAATATCGAAACGCAGGCACATAGTGACACCCAATTAGCTCTTTGTAGCAGGATTCTCCGTGTGGTGACGGATTGTGTCACCACCCCATTTCATCATAAGGGTGTCGTAAGAGTCGACAATAGGAAATGACAAGGCTGAAAACCTAGCCCACTACTACTTCAGCCAGTAAATGACCCACTGCTGAGCCGGGCCTCCTCCAACTTCATGGAGGGTGATTAACCTAATGGACTACGCCCGACGGGTTGGCAAAGGGTTTTGCATCAAGTTTACCTTCTCTTCCAGCTAGATTTTCGGCCTTATTTATTTATTTATTGTAAGGAGAACCAACAGCTAAAATTTATGAGAAACAATTGAATATGAGACACAGAGCCAATTACAGGTTCTCACGAGTAGAAATAGAATAGGATTCTTAGATCACTAAATGGCAAGCGATAATAATGACAGATATAAAGAATTAAAACAAGCAATAAGCACACAACAAAATACACTCGGTTACTAGGCCAGGCTTCGATGACATGGGTCAAACAAAAGAAATAAAAGAAAAAAAAGAAATAAAAAGAAACATTACGCGTCCTAAAAAAAACTTGAATTCAGCCGTGTGCGTAAGGCGTAGACATTGGCGGAAAAAGGATCGAAAGAGAACTTCTTACAAAGAATATTAAAATCCTCACTCGCTTTTATATTATATTATATATAATATATTATATTTATATTCCTTATCATTTCCCTTTATCAGCTCTTACGACCCTCACAGGATGAAATAGGGTAGCGACACTATGTATTCTAATTCCGTTACCACATGGAATTATATAATAAGGGTAAACGAATCAAACCAAACCAGTTTAGCATATCGTCATCTAGCGTAACACAATATTTGTAGCAATTACTTATCAGCGCTTCATTCATAATGAGCAGCAGTTTGATAATTAATTTGAGAAACGATCAAGCAACATTATCTGCAGTCAAGACCTTTGGATGGTAATTTTTATATTTCGTAATACAATGTAACAAACACAATATTGATAATAATACATAACAAATTTCATACTATTCTGAAATAGTTGTGGCCTTGTTTTTCTCCGAGTATAGATTAGAAACGTCGTAACATATTAAGTTAGTACTTAGGTATAGGGGTTTGATCACTTCATTCATAAATACGAATTAGCTCGATCGAAGATCACTATCACTTCACTATCACTATCACTACATAGTATAAAACAAAGTCGCATTCTTCTGTCCGTCCCTATGTATGCATAAATCTTTAAAACTACGCAACGGATTTTGAACCGGTTTTTTTTAATAGATAGAGTGATTCAAGGGGAAGGTTTATATGTATAACTCACCCCCGCTTTGCACGGGCGAAGCCGGGGCGGGCCACTAGTTTAAATATAAAATAAATAATATTGAATAACATGGTAAGTGTTTAGTTTGTTTGTATTGAATATATTGTGTTTATATTGAATAACATGGTAAAGTATAGCTTCAAAATAAGGAAATCTGAAGCTTATAGACACCGTGGCGTTTTGGATAGTTAGGCTAGTGGCTCCATGTAGTTGGAGGAGGCCCGATTTAGCAGTGGGTCGTTTTGTATTGGACTTATTATTATGTTTTCCTGCTTTTCTCTACAAACCTCATGTTTGTTATAATTCCGTCAAATGCGGCAATTTCCTTCTTTTGCCGCTAGGTTATCGGCCTTGTCATGTCATTTTGTCGGCTCTAACGATGTCCTCAGGATGACATGGGCTGGTAAAGTTTCATATCCATCGGACTACTGGCAATCGCATTGATTATAAAGACCTTATGGATTTGTAGTTTTCAATATCAAATTACGAGGAGAATACATAGTGCACTGATAACATTTTGAACTTGAAAGTGAGTGATAATGTATACTGCAGAAAAACAATATTCTTTTTATAAACAGTCTTACCAATCTCAGAGATAAACAAGATATGTAATATCTGGTTTTCTTTAAGCGTAATATCATCATATAAGCGATAAATCTCGTGTTTTTCCATCTCCAGCTACGTGTGATTTCTTTTTATATTTAGTCACTTCTATAGTATGACGGCGGAACCGGTCAGGCAGTAGGATGTTCTGGCTGACCAGACGGAAGCCGGTGGTGGGTCGGGGTCCCGCCACCCACGAAAGCCTCACTGACTGACTATTGTCCCGGACAACTGGGACGCCCTCCGATAGTCACTTTCCCGCTTAGCGGGCACCTTGTTGGGGCGTCACAGTGGAATGCGTTTACGCGAACCTGTGGCGCCCCAAGCGTGTCGTGTGAGGGTATACCGCTGGGGGTTTAGTGAGTAGTTCCTGGAGTCCTACATAATCACCCATCACGCCCCTGAAGGGCGGCGGAATGCATAAAGCATTTCCCCTGCGAAACCAAGGTGAAAAGGCAATGAGAATGCCACGTAGAATATATTAGGACAGTTGGGGCAAAAAAAGCGACCGCCTATGGGAAAACGAGGCGTCGGACGACCCCCGACTATGTAGACGGACGACTTTATAAAGGTCGCTGACAGTCGTTGGATACGATCTGCACCCCTGCGCATCATATGTTCAGCAGTGGACGTGTATGTCTCATTTAAAGACGGAAAGACTCATTTTACATACTTTTTAAATTAATATATTTACCCCCAACGACTATATATATGAAGAGTCCATCTATGGTATAACAAAAAATAACCGGATAACACGGATAATAATAGCCGATTTAAATAAAATATTATTCATTGTTATAATATTATTTTAGTAACACCTTACGGTGTTTACTTAAAAAATGTCTTTATTTTATAACCATACCTTGATTTTAAGTTCGAATTACTGATTATTATTATTGATAAATGGGTAGGTACACATCGTATTAGAATTTCGATTCTTAATAAAATAACAAAATCTTAAGCAAAGAACTTATTTTCTCCGTGGTTCTTTCCTGTGATTTTATAATGGTAATATAACGTAAACGCACCTATTACCGCCAGTTTAAGCCGAGTTCGGATTGATGTCCAAAAAATAAGCACTTTCATAATATGTGGTGCCAATCAAAATAGTTTTTCGAGTACTGAAATTATCCATGTTTCTATTCTTATATAGAAATAGTTATACTTATAATTATTTAAAAATTAAATACAACTTAAAAGAAAAACGGGCCATGTCCCTATTACCGATCCAAAATATAGGGTGTGTGCCTAATACCGTTTATGTAACACCTAATACCGACCACTAAATAAATGAAACCGTTAAAGTTAAATAAAAATGTTCGTGTATAGTTAGTATTTAGAATAGTTCAACTATTTATTTAAATGCTCCAATACAGTACGGAATGTTATCAACACATAACAAATTATTTGTGTTCTTATCATATAACACAAATAATTTGTTAAATAACAGCGTTAAATCAGTCAAAAAAATCTTCTTTATACCAATTATGTATAACAAATTACAAAAGGCCAGCATTGATTATACTATAATATATAATCAATGGCATTTAGTATCTATTATTAACAAAATGTAATATAGAAATATAAAAATACTATAAAATTTTAAGTCTGGCAGTCATGTCAAATCAGAGTCAAAATAGATTAACAATTAAAAATAAAATAAATTAAGAAAAGTTACATACCTTTGGCGAAAAAAATAATTTTAGTGGAGTTTTACAATATTCTGATCTATTAATAATAGTACTATCAAGAGATTCAGAGCTCAAATTCACGCATGTACTTTGAATTTATGATGTTGATGGTTTCGGGGTTGATGTTGATGGTTTCGGAGTTGGCGTTGATGGTTTCGGAGTTGATGTTGATGGTTTCGGAGTTGGTGTCGATGGTTTCGGAGTTGATGTTGATGGTTTCGGAGATGATGTTTTAGATCTTGATCTCCGGTATAGAAAATAACATCTTTAAAAGGCGATTTTTGCATTGAGTTATGTATTACTATATAATAAAGCTTATGGTATTTTAAATTTTTATGTAAAATATGTATGTTTATTAGGGAATACTATAATGTTAATTAGGTAACTTTATGATATGATAATTTGAAAATAAATAGGTAGTAAGGGGGTTCGTTGTAAATATACAAGTAGATCGGTAATAGGTATTATTAAAGGAAATCGTATAACCAATTACCGACCCTAAATACTTGTGGTTTTCGGACATTTGTATGATTTTAAATGGTGCGATTATTATAAATGTTTAATAATAATCATATTTTAACTATAAAAATACAATATTAGAAAAATTATACCTCCTTTATTCATCAAAATATTTGCTAAATATTTAGAAGAACATTTATATTTTTACGGATACTAATGCCCTTAAATATGTGGCGTTAATAGCTCAAATACAAGTTAACATACTAAGGAACTGAGTTAGTGTATCCTCCTGCCTTTTAATTGAAGCATATTAACAAAAATCATGGCCCAAAAAAGATACGAAATGTACCTATCAGCGACATGTTTAACAACTGGGTCGGTAATGGGAATAAAATTGTGATTTTTGTTCCTATTACCGCCTATTTTTAATTTTGAATTTTAAGCAATATGTAATTGTATCTCAGTAAAATTAATTATTATTTGTGTTTCTGAAAGTATGAAAAAAGCATCAAAAGAACTAGAAGTAACATTAAAATGCTTGAAGATATAATCTTCTGCTAAGAAAGAAACAAGAGTACTTACGTCGTCGGGAACGCCATACTATGGAAAATGCACTATCACCGGTGTTCACCGACAAATTGACCAATTATTCTTTAAATCGTTGAGTTACATACACAAACAAGATATGAACATTTGCAATACAAATACATCTAATTTTTTTCTAAAGCAACCACTTGTTTATCTTTAATACATCACATAAAAAATCTAGTTTTCTGAATAGGGCGGTAATGGGCGCGGATTTTAAGGGGTCGTTATTAGGTGCGTTTACGTTAATAAATATTTATATGATAGTCGTTTAGCCAGTTAAAAGACTACAAATTATGATAGTGACGTTAAAAGTCGCACAATTAGAATACGGCCTCTAAGCGTAGGGCTGACGCAGATGACATAATGACTAAATTAAAATTAATAATTTAAACTATATTATTGAAATGTGTATTAATATTTTTTAAAACGTATCAAGTATTGTTTATGTTTAAAAACTAACCTGAACACCAAATTACCTTTATATTTTAATTTTATGAATTTATTGTAGTTTTAGTTTCAATAACAATAACAAATACAATCGTGATCCCAATCCATACACAGGGAATCCTTAAAGCGCCCACTGGACATCCTAAAATAGTAGTGGTGACATATCAGCATACGTTCCGCGTGACGGATTTAGTGTCGCTACAGAATACACAGTGTCGCTACCCCATTCCGTAAACCGGGCTCCTCCAGTTATATGGGGGGACCGTGTCACGCTGGCCAGACGGGTTGGAACAGGGTTTCGTATCAAGTTTTCCTTCTCTTGCGGCTATCCTAGCCTTGGCCTTGTAATTTCCTTTTGGCGGCTGTTACGACACGCTCAGGATAGACTGAAGTGGTGACTCTATGTATTGTAACCACATGCGTAACTATACACATTATACACACTCTAAAAATATGTATAATAATAATTTATTTATAAAACTGGCAGGCGGGTATAAAACGGACAATGGAGAGGGCTATGCTCGGAGTTTCCCTGCGAGATCGAATCAGAAATGATGAGATACGCAGGCAAACCAGGGTCACCGACATAGCCCACCGGATTGCCAAACTGAAGTGGCAGTGGGCAGGGCACATAGCTCGCAGGACCGACGCCCGATGGGGCAGAAAAGTTCTCGAGTGGCGACCGCGTTCCAGAAGGCGCAGTGCTGGTAGGCCTCCCACACGGTGGACCGACGACCTGGTTAAGGTCGCCGGAAAGCAGTGAATGCGGGCTCCTTGGGGGAGGCCTATGTCCAGCAGTGGACGTCTTTTGGCTGAAATGATGATGATGATGATGATTTATAAAACACACATACAAAGTGAGGATTGCATAAACAATCAGGTTGTTAGGTATGGAAGGGTTGGCCGCGGAATCGCTCTAAGCCACAGCTTGTACAATAGACACGAGGAAACCCATTCTTCCTTCAAAATATTAAAATAATTGAAGAAAAAAATTGTTAGTTGGTACAATTAATAATTGATTTAAATAAATAAATTTAACAAAGTAATAATTTGGGATGAAATTTATGTATTGCGTGTGTATGTTGAATGTATGGATGTAGATACTAGAATATGCTTCAATATAATATTTTGTATAAGTCTTCAATTTAAGTATTTATTGTTGATTAATTTTTTTATTGTCATATATCAGACTAGGAAAGAATACAAATTATTTTTTATTTCGGTGTAGGTAATATAATATATTTTTATTATATATAATGCAGAAAATATGTTTCGGCATTGCCAACCTTAGTCATTAGTGACTGCGTAACGATAGATTCACGGGTCACGTGACAGCTGTGCAATCCAGCAAGGTTCATTGACCGTTCCTTTTATCAGGCTATTGCAGATTGATTGGCGGACTATCATATTGTTCCTATCAGTATACTACAATGTAAGATTAGGAGCTTTGACACGTGTGCGGCAGCCACATGACCGGTTATATAATTATTTGCGTATTTGATATTAATATGCCTCAAAAAGCCGACTACGATTTAAAATTACTGGACTACTAAAATTACTCCTAAATGACCCACAGTTTAATCGGGCCTCCTACAGTTACATGAAAGTAATTAGCTTAATGTGCCACACTGGCCAGACGTTGCCACAGGGTTTCGTATCAAGTTTTCCTTCCCTTGCGGGTAGGTTATCGATCTCGACATTTCGTTTTGTCGACTTACTCCCTTAGGGTGGAATAGGGTGGTGACACTATGTATTCAAAATCCGTCATCACACAGACTAAATGTTTACTGAATGCTACAAATTAGGATATATCTACTAGTTCAGTTCAGTAGATTAAACTAATCGCATTAGTTCCGTCTGGTCAACCGATTATAGCCCAATTCACGCTAAACCGGGCTGTGCCCCGTACAGGCCCCGTGGGGGTCAAACATTATTGGTATACATTTTATATGAAGTGATTCCCCGCACGGGGCCCGCACGGGGCCCGGACGGGGCACGGCCCGGTCGCAACACGTTGTAGCGTGAATCGGGCTTTAAAGGGTCATTATCTACCCTGAAGATGGCGTAGTTGTAAGAAAAAGATAATTGAATATGATTATTTGAAAACCTGTGCCATATCCTCTATGAAACTGTATCCTAATTAATGGTTCTTAAAGCCTGACTGCCTGGTTGGTCAAGGGGTTGTTTCCCCCGGGGTCACGGAGCATGCTCTCCTATCAGGGAGTGAATCCCATGGCCCTGACTCGGACAGTCTAGGATCGCCGTTGGTCTTAGTGGGTAGGTCGAGGTTACCATCTCTACGCGCCCCTGAGTCCCACATAACCCGGCCAGTCCCAACGGACGGGAATCCATGAGGATCTCCGACGTAAAAAAAAGGTGTTGGACGGCCGACGTAAAAAAAAGGTGTAGGTACACACTTATTATAATGTAGATTTTGTTAAATTGCACGTGATGCGCTTTCATTTGAGACGGCTCACCCGATTTTCATCAAACATGTCTAAGAACCCGTAACTCACCTTTCTAAAAAAAAACTATATTGATATCGCTTCATCCGTTCGCGAGCTACGAAGCCACAGACAGACAGACACGTCAAACTTATAACACCCCTCTTTTTTAGTCGAGGGCTAAAAATAGGAAAACTTGGGTAGACTATCAAATAATAAATGGAGTATATATATTAATTCCTGACTTTCATGTAATTTATTGTTCCAAAACTTATGCCTTATTTTCTGAACACCTTCTTGCAATCATTACCAGAATTTTAATTCGGTCTAAGAACAGTGCGGCAGACAGATTATATAATTTGTAAAAAAGGATATTTTTTAAACATAAGACACACATAACAATAGTTGTATGAATACCAATGCTCTCGTGATATTTGACGCGACGCTATTAAAGTTAGAAACTTGTTCAACATCATTCCAGATGGATGAAGTAACACCTGATAGCTAAGAAAATAGATATTATGTTAATTAATACATTAGAGGGCGTGTGATTTTTTTATTGTGATTTTTAGAATGATTTTAATTAGAATGCTTTAAGGTTTGACGTGACGGATTCAGCGTGCGTATGCTATCAACTCGGAAAAGGTTTTACGTAATAACCTATGGAATTCTTTTTCATACGATAACAGATTTTTTCTGATCAGGATGGTTTACTGGCATATGGCCCACGTGATATAAGGTGCTACAGTCGCCTATTGTCGATGGCAACATGTTAATACGTGAAGCTGGTAGTCGTGATATAATAAGCAGTACATAACTATTATAAAACAAAGTCGCTGTCGTCTGTCCGTCCCTATGTATGCTTAAATCTTTAAAACTATGCAACGGATTTTGAAGCGGTTTTTTAATAAATAGAGTGATTGAAGAGGAAGGTTTTTAAGTCATCGAAAATATTGTAGAGAAACACTGACAAAGGTACAGGTTCTTCATTGCATCCGTGCGAAGCCGGGATGGGTCGCTAGTTATATATATTATATATTTATATATTTTATATATAATTATAATAAATAAAATTGGAGTCATCATCATCATCATCAGAGTCTGTTTGTTCCGGCTAATCTCTGGAAATGCTTGACCGATTTTGACGGGATTTCCACTGATAGGTAGCTGATGGTATAAGGAGTAACTTAGGCTACTTTTTTTACTAGCTTTGCCCCGCGGCGTCACCCGCGGTACGACAATAAGTGCTTATTTTATTGAGTTATAAGACAGAAATGATTATTTTTATTTACATGATTTATATGGATGTGAATCAGAAATAAAAACAAATGATTTATTATTATTATAAATAAGTTGCTTTGAGATTTAAATGAATATCTAAACAGAAACATTTATGGTAAATTATTGTATCATGAAGATGACATAAGCAATGGAAAATAGTTCATAACGACAAATCTAATTATTAATTCTTGATAATTTTTCATTGACCTCAATTCTTTAATCATGTATAAAATAACATTATCTTACTTCCTACTACAATCGTAGTGATATTTATGATGTTGAAGGTCCTTTAATATCGGTTTAGAGTGCTTCAATGTTCAGGTCACGTTTGTAATATATCTAATCTATAATTTACGTTAAGATCCCGCTTTGAATACTTAAAACGCATAACCATTTTTAAAAATAAAGAACTTAATAGAATGTACTACATATGTACATGATTTACTTAAATAAATAAAAAAATGTCTACATGTCTATTTTCTGGGTTTTAACTAAAATCAGCTTTGGTGATATTCACCAGCAGTTATATAGTTTTGTATAAGGATATTTAAAAAAAAAACAAAGCCTCTGCCTTTTTTTGCAATCTGTATCATAGGGCAGTTTACAAACATGATGTAATTCACGACTACCATACACATTAAACCGCGGACAGAAGCTATCATAAGTATTGAAGCGAATTTAGGATTAGTTCAGTATGGATATGGTCGTATCATGTACACTTATTTCATCACCATCATTTCAGACCAAAGACGTTCACTGCTGGACATAGGCCTCCCCCAAGGACCTCCACGAAGGCTGGTCCTAGCCCGCCAGCATCCACTTATTTGCTACTTGCTAAAACGGTAATCTTCATACCGCCATATTATGAGGTTAAAAAAATCTGCTCTTTTTCGTATAAACCTTGTACTGGCTATAACGAACACAACAAAAATAATGTAAATGAGGAGTTTTCCTCATTAGTCGACTCTTACGACACGCTGAGCATGGTATAGGTTCGTGACGTTGTGTATTCTATCGGCCACTATACTGACCACTGGTCTAATGATATTAACTATTTAGGTTGGAGTAATAATTATTATATTAATATTGTAGGCGTCTGTTTTAGGATTTAAAGGTCTTTTTAATTTAACGCCATACTTTGCTTGTCGAAAATGTGTAATGACGTCAATAAATTTTAATCACAATGGATGATATTAAAATAAGTATTTATACGAGAGACCTTGCTCTAGTTACGATAGACCAAATTATTGTAACGCATTTAATTTTAGAATAATAATTTGACTGAGCAATATTATTCTGGGAAGACAGGACCTCGTGTCCTTTTTT
The DNA here is from genome assembly GCA_905475355.2 of Clostera curtula. Classification (NCBI taxonomy): domain Eukaryota; kingdom Metazoa; phylum Arthropoda; class Insecta; order Lepidoptera; family Notodontidae; genus Clostera; species Clostera curtula. The sequence goes on along the minus strand of FR997797.1, from coordinate 8,740,171 downwards.
AAATAAATAAATATCCTTGGACATTTCACACAACGCCATCTCGTCCCAAGCTAAGCAACTTAATGCTTGTGTTATGGTAACAAGATGGATGATAAACTACTTATATACATATTTTTTTCGTAAATACATACATATTATAGATAGAAATGACACCCAGACTCCGAGCCAGTGCCTCTGGTTTAGACAAAGACACTTGCCCGACCCCGGAATCGAACCCGGGGCCCGTTGATCCAAAGGCGGCACATCTAACCACTAGACCAACGAGGCTATTGTTATCACAAAAACAAAAATAATAACCAATGTCACCAACCACACCATTAGTCATAATAATTGAGGATGTCATAAGAGACGACTAAAGTAGCGTAAGAGGTAGTCCATCTAGTCTCTGTTCCGGCTAGCCATGCTGGATACAAACCCTTTTTTTTTTTGCGAGGGGTAACATCCTTTATGGTCTATACCCGTCTGTCTCGGGGAAGACCGACGAGGGGTGTGTGGGACTCTGTGGCTATGCCTCCGCCCCCGTGAGGAGACGGAGGCATAGCCAGTAAACATCCCCCCGGTGTACCATCCCGCGCAAGATCTGTCCCGTCGGCCCTGACTGTAACACCACAGGATGGATAATAACTCTGCGCCAACCCGTTTTGCCAGAGTGGTACGGTAGGCAAATTTCCTTTCAACCATTGGGAGGAGAGAATACGAAAAGACAACAGAATGGAAGGGAAATTCAGATAACTTAAATTAATGGTGATCAAACATTCATTATTATTGACATTAAAAATATAGAATTTTCGTTCTTATTACCTTAACATAAGTCTCCAGATAATTTGATAGATAATTTGAAAGAGATTTTTGGATCGTCTATGCTTCGGTTTAGCAAGTAGTGACAAAAGTATGAGTGTACACACAATAGGTGTCTTCACGCTTCGTAGTGTTTGATTTAGCCGACGCCTTGGCAACCAACCAGCGCTGATTCGCCTGTTTACTCAGTTACCAAAAATGGAATTTAAGCTATGTGGCACACAGTACCCCTGTGGTGACGGATTTAGAATACATAGTGTCACCACCCCATTCCATTGTGAGGGTGTCGTAAGAGCCGACAAAAGGAAATGACAAGGCTGAAAACCTAGCCGCAAGAGAAGGAAAACTTGATACGAAACGTGTGCCAACCCGCCTGGCCAGCATGGCACAGTAGGTTAATTACCCTCTCTGTTATGGGAGGAGGCCCGACTCAGCAGTGGGTCTAATAACCGGACGCAGAGCTCAACCCCGGAATCGAACCCGGGACCCGTTGATCCAAAGGCGGCGCATCCAACCCCTAGCCCAACAAGGCAGTCATACTCCTCCGATACTTCGTCGCATCATCTGAAGACTGCAGGACCATTTTCTATTGTTAGTCCGTGAGATTTAGGGTGAGGCCAAACGAGCGTAATTTTGTGAGTTGCGAGTCGCGTAATTTCGGTCGCGTAAGTTGTCAGCCGACTCACACGCTTATTCCGACCGTATTGAGTTCTCGGGGGGCGAGGGGAAAGCGTCAGTGTGGTAAAGATTGTGTGTCGACAACCGAATAAAATGCGCCCGTCTTGCCAGACGGGCGCAGTTCGGTTTCTGCGACCGGATTTCTGCGACCGGAATTACACGACTCACAACTCACAAAATTACCCTCGTTTGGTTTCACCCTTAGGGTGGATTCCGAGAGTAATATTCCGAGCGTCCGAGAGTAGGTAATGTATTATTAGTCCAAGGTCGACTAACAATACAATTGTGACTCATTAATAAGAGCACTACACTGTGATTTATTATTTAAATTGATATGCTTTAATAGACTAACTGCTGTCTGCGGATGATAGCTGGTGTGGATTATAAACAGTCATGAATGTTTCCTAAGACAGGTATAAAAACGAGAGACTGAAAAAAAAATATCTCAGTCTCTCGTTTTTATACCTGAAGTCTGTGGATCCATTACAGCAATAGAACAACGGGTTTTGGACGATGTTGTCACTGCCACGATTGTGTGGCGCTTCAGCAATGTTAGCCGAGGCACATTCTAATGACTTTTTGGCCATCATGCGTATGAGATCTGCGTCACTACTCAAGCACATACGCTGAAATCCTAACAACCTCCTAAAATTCATTGCGGAACAAAGTTAAAGTTGTATAGCTTAAATACTTATAGTAACACTACGGTTAAGTACGTGAAATATATATTTATTATTATTAATAATAAATAGATACTTATTTATTATTATATAATACAAGATAATATATACTTAGCCCATAAATGACCCACTGCTAAGTCAGGCCTTCGGTAATCGGGTTTCGTATCAAGTTTTTCGTCTCTTGCGGTTAGGTGTTCAGCCATTTGTAGGCTCTTTCGACACCCTCAGGATGGAATGGGGTGGTGACTCTATGTATTCTAAATCCGTCACCACGCGGAAGCAATATAAATACATATATCGTAGTTTCAGCCCATGAGTAACCCACTACTAAGTCGGGCCTCCTCTAAATTCATGAAGGGAAATTTGCCTACTGCGCCACGCTGGCAAGACGGGTTGGCACAGGGTGTGTATCAAGTTTTCATTCTCTTGGGGCTAGGTGATTTGCCTCTTGCGTTCTTTTAGTCGCCTCTTACGACACTATACAGATGGTATGGGTTGGTGACAATATGTATTCAAAATCCGTCACCACACGGATAAAATAATATATTTGCCTAATTAATCTGTAGGTTAAGGACTGAAGGTAAAAACTGGCAGCTGGTGTACCTAATAATAACCGGTTCTCCCATACGAAGGGTCCCGAATATCCTAATGAAATTGGGAAAACACCCTTGTCTTTTCCCAATTTCATTTTATTTCATTCAGTCATTTCATTTCATTTTTTAATTTCACTTCATTTCATTTCATTCATTCGTTTCATTTCATTCGTTTCATTTCAATGAAAACGAAAGGTATATTTTACGTAATTCCGCTAAATCTTGTACCAAGTGAGTACCTACACGCAGGTCGTTGCCCTGTCAATATTGCGTTACGTAGTACCAACAATGGATTTTGACGTCACCACACAAATGTACGCACTCTGTTTGATTATCCTCGATTATACTCCTTGACACAAATATATGCGAATTTTCATTTGTGCAAACTTTAGTTTACGTTTTTATTTAATTATATTGCTCAAGATCTTTTGTCGGTGTGTGTGTCAAGTGGTGACAGATTTAGAAGAAATAATGTCAACACCCATTCCACCACCTACCGCCTACAGTGCCACGCTGTCCAGACGGGTTGGCACAGGGTTTTGTAACAAATTTTCCTTCTGTAACGGCTATGTTTTCGGTCTTATTATAACGAATAGGTTTTCGGTCAATCAGTACATCAGTAGAAAAATAAGGTTATATTTTGAAGTGTAACCTTATTTTATAAGTTTTAACATTAAGTTTTAAGTAGTAACATTGTATAAATGTAAAAAATAATGCATTTTTTAATAGATAGAGTGATTCAAGGGGAAGGTTTATAATGTATAACCCACCCCCGCTTTGCACGGGCGAAGCCGGGGCGGGCCACTAGTCACTATCACTATCACTATCACTTCACTATCACTATCACTACATAGTATAAAACAAAGTCGCATTCTTCTGTCCGTCCCTATGTATGCATAAATCTTTAAAACTACGCAACGGATTATGAAGCGGTTTTTTTTAATAGATAGAGTGATTCAAGTGGAATGTTTATATTTATAACCCACCCCCGCTTTGCACGGGCAGGCCACTAGTAAATAATAAAAACGAAAAAATGTAAACACGCATAAAAAATTCGTTGCAGTCAATGTGTTTTGTATAAAAATAATCGTTCTGCTGTGCATCAACTGCAAAACCCGATGTATTGGCAAAAAGAAAATTGAAATCCGAAGAAACTGTCGTGAGTTACAATAACAGATATCGATCTTACTGACGAAAACATCATCTTCATAATTTCCTACATAGGCGCCTGTTTGGCGAAGGCGGTACGTCAAAACATTTGGTTAGGTAATAGTAAGGGGAAAATGGGGCAACTTAGCCAAGTAAAAAACGTAACTTATTTTTATCCTATTGCAATGAATTCCTTTCTCCTCTAACACCGTTTTAATATTTCTTTTTTTTTAAACGAGTGTGTGCCGCTTGTTTTATAATAATACAAGTGACCCGCCCCGGCTTCACACGGGTGCAATGATGAACCTCTAAATTCATCAGTGTTTCTCTACAATATTATGCATTTATTATACATATAAACCTTCCTCTTGAATCACTCTATCTATTAAAAAACCCGCTTCAAAATCCGTTGCGTAGTTTTAAAGATTTAAGCATACATAGGGACGGCAAGACGACAGCGACTTTGTTTTATACTATGTAGTGATAGTTATACTAGAAGACCCGGCGAACTTCTTTCCGTCAAAAAACAGTTTAACATACGGGAAAATAAAATACATAGTTGTTTTACTACTTTAATTGCAAGTTCTTTACATTAAGAATATCTTTATTTCAGATTTTAAATAACACATTAAACAATGAATACAAATAAAATAACTTTTCTTGGACTTCTGCAAATATGTCCAAAACAAAATTTGCCGAATCGGTCCCGCTGTTATTGAGATTTGGTGACAGTAACATACGTCAATTCATATTTAAATTGTGATGGGGGAGGCCCGACTTCGCAGTGCGAATGTATGGGCTGGGTACCTATAGTATAAATATATATGTCGGAGGACCGTTAAGCTGGTTCATATTTAGGCATATCTGGAGGTTGGTTGGACATCCTTAGATTGTGTGGACGTGTACGCACAGGTATTCACCTTAATAAAAGGCTGAGTATATAGTCTGATCACCGTATTACTATTTCCAAATAACTCCAATTATAAAGTACGATTAAGAGCAAATGGGTTTGCAAGCGACCATTACGTACGAGTCGCCCTCCAAGCCATGACAACTCGCCCATCATGACACTTACAACTCCATTCGGGTATCTATGCCCGCTCTTAAAATAGTTCTAATTTACTTGTAACTATTATTGATTCAACTCGCCCATCATGACACTTACAACTCCATTCGGGTGTCTATGCCCGCTCTTAAAATAGTTCTAATTTACTTGTAACTATTATTGATTATAGTATAAATCCCATATCACTTCAAATACTTTATCATTCAACTTTATTTTATTTTCTTTGTAAATTTTATAAGACAGTTAATTATTGAGTTTATTAATTGGATGCTGCATTTCAATAAGATGTGGTCTGTTTGTTTCATTACATTACTCATGTGTATTACACAGGATGCAACAAAGACCCTCCCGGTATAGCGATAGAAGCAATAGCTATTGATAAAGATACTGTATGTAAAATGTAATGAAAATTAAGCAACTTCTTTTTCTTCACCATTTTAGTGGCCAGTTGGTGAGGAAAGTGTCATATTAAGAGAAATGAGGTCAGAAACTGGTTATGATTGTGTAACACAGTGCGAAGATTGTATGGTAATATTGACCATACCTAGATGGATGATTTACGAAGCATATTTTGTAATTGAAAACTGCACCACAGAAACGTCCATCATACGTCAAAAATATATATATATATATACAGAGTGTAACAAACCCCCAAAAAGCGGTAACGAAAGGTTCGATAGAATAACCAATATATGAATAGCTTCACTTCCTTTTTCTTAAATTTTTGCCTAGAATCTGGCGAGGAACGTGCTATAACAAAGCACACATAAAATTAAGCACCGAAACCCTAATTCTAAAAAAAGTTCATTCATACTTCAAAACAGAAAAGATTTTAAGCACATAACTGCTTTTATTGATTAGCTCTGTCACTCATTTCGGATGGCTATAGGGCTATAGGGCTATATATATATGTATAATTTTATCTGGAGGGGTCTTTATAATGTCGGTTAGAAACAAATTGATTGTTGTTATAAATAGATAGATAGATAACACTTTATTGTACACTAGCTGACCCGGCGAACTTTGTTCCGCATTATATATAATTAAAACAAAAAGAAAGTTGGACATAGGATACCTGAGATTTTTATCCCGTCCGTATAAAACCTTTTTTTTTTTTTTTTGGTTTCGCTGGGGAAATGCTTTATACATACCACCGCACCCCGGGGGAAAGGTCGGTGATTATGTGGGACTCCGACAAGGGTCGTCTACCCAAGCGTCGTTTACCCACTAAAACCCCAGCGGCATACCTTAATTGCGCCCCGACCTACCCACTAAAACCGACGGCGATCCTCGAATGTCGGAACCAGGGCCACGGGATACACTCCCCGATAGGAGTGCATGCTCCGAGACCCTGGGGACCTCGAACCCTGTGCCAACCCGTCAGCGTGGCACAGTAGAATCATTATCCTCCTTGTTGGTGGAGGTGGCCCGACTCAGCAGTGGGTCATTTATGCGCTGAGAAGAAGAGATACAATTGGAGGCCTTATCACTAAAAAGCGATCTCTTCTAGGCAACCAACACATTACTTACACAGAATTTTTTGCGCAAATAGTTTGTTGGGATCGGTTTAGGTCAGCAATAATGAATAAATCCTATATATATATATATAATTTACTACATACCTAGTAAATGTATAGTATAATACTATATATATAATATAGTATAGTAATAAATTTTTTTTATGAAATATTTAGTCTGCACTCTAAAACACTTTAGAGCCAATAAAAGTTAAGATTCTCACATATTAATTTAAAATGTTAATTTATCAAATCGTTTTAATGAATGTGATCTCGACGTCCGTGACACGATAGACCTAAAGATTTGATGATTATACAAAGAATAATATAAAATAATTATCAGCGACCTTCAATATGCAAAAAGTAGGTGACACAGATTTTGCAATACCTATACAGTCACCACGGTGATAACACTAGTGATAACCGGGAGCCCTACAACACTTGGAAAACACGTGACCATAACTTTTTTAAAAGCACAAAGAACTTAATATTCTGCATATAAAACTCGAGCAAGCTAAGTTTGCACCTCGCTGGAATGCGTCGCCAAATTTTAGTGTATATTCTAATGTACCTATGTATAATATATTAATAAAAACAATAAATGCATAGTAAAATCTAACAAGCATTTGTTTACATTTTAGTCGTAGCGAATCCTTTTTCCAGACCGTACCTAAGCGGCAGTGTGACTTAATCGACGCGAGGTGCAAATTTAGCTTGGTCGAGTTGTAAATACTAATGAGGGCTTGGAGCTATTAACTACACGTGAAAGAGTCAATCAAAGTAAACGATATTAATCTTACTCCACACTTGATTTGGCTGATGAACCTCCGCAACACTTCGAGTGGGACGATCGGTAATTAAATGGTCAGACCAGCTGTCTCTTAGGTAATAACTGTTATTGATGGTAGAATGGCACCCGAGTCCGACGGCTTTATGCGCCCGCCAAAACACGGAGGAGATCAGCTATTACACAAAGTTACGATGGACACTCGTAGGTCTAAGAGTTAGATGTGCCGATTTATTTGATTTCCACAGAGGCCGGCTCTGAGCCGCCGTTAATAGCCTACTGCGAAAAATATGGATATCCGCTACTAGATTACCATAGGATAAAATATTTGGCAATATTATATATATATTTATATATATTTTATATTTTATTTTATATTAATATAATATGCATATATATTTCAAAATTTATAAAAAAAGACTGACATGGGAGACAGAAGCTTACAAAAATGAAAATTACTTCTCAAAAATTTTATAAAAAATCTCGGTGTTAATAAACATATACTATATAATAGACAATGTTTTATGGGTTCCTACAAACCGTGTTAATTGATTTTTTTTTTCAAAATACGTACACAAATGACACTTGCCCGACTCCGGAATCGAATCGGGGACCCCTGCTCCAAAGGCGGCACATTCAACCCCTACACCAACAAGGCAGTTCCATTTCTTTCTGCAGGTCGATACAGCAAAATATATAAAGTAAAAGTTATTTAATGTAGGTAGGTATTCTCTACATAATATTCCATAATGTTTTGTTATGTCTTCAGAGTCTATCACGATATCAATTTGTCATTAAGGATGACAGGCTTTGTCTTACGGTCATAAAGACGTCGCGAGGTACGTATATATCTTTACTATCAAATTCACTACATATACTGACGTATGAATGATTAGTGTTGCGAACTTGCGACAACGAATTCGATTGAAATCGCAACTAAAAAAAAAAAAAAACTACAGACTGAATATTATTGGTAATTATTGAAACCTATATATTCAACCTATATAGTTGGGTAAAATTGCAAAAAAATCTGGCGAGGAAAATATCTATTGCAAAGTTTCTTGCCGACGTTCTCCTGTAAAACAGCATTCCGAACCAATGCTAAATGGGAAAAGATATAAGCATTTTTGACCTAGCAAAAAAACTCACATCAACTAACTATATTCAATGTTTTTTCTTCTGATTTCCAATGGAAACCTTCAGTCGCCAGTGTGCCTAGTCCCACAAGAATCGCATGTCCTACGTGGAAGTACAGGCAGTGCATACCGCATCGAAATATACTCGTAATGTCTTCCCATAACGTAACCCAAAACTCTCCTCATGTTTCGAGTTATCCGTAACATTTGTAATGAAGAATTAAACTTACTTACGTCACAATGGAACCATTCAAAATTTCACTAGAAGACTAATGGAAAAAAAACGATTTAAAGCTGAATATTCGTTTTATAATTGTTTCCCACACGCGCTCGTTTGTTATTGATTTAGATAGACCTTTTTGTTTTGTAAAATAATCGTAAAAATGTCCCATGTTTCAAATCCAGATAATAAACTACGGCGGGTCAAACGGCATTCAAACCCGGTCAGCCATATTTGTATTATTAAGCAACAAACAATTTACATTAGGTCGTATTAAGAGGTATTAAATTAAATTTTATTCTGTCGGTGGTATCATATACGAAACGAAATGGAACCAATACTCCATAGTCACCTATGCAAATTGCTGCTGCTAAAAAGCAGTTTAGTGTATTAACAACTTTTCTATTTTGAAATACGTGGGAGAAACTGACATTATAAGCAATGCAATTTTAATTACATTATTTAAAAAATAAAATTGTTCCTGGTGTAAATATTACGAAAAGGTTAACTAACTAACGAAAGCTGAAGGCGGTGATACGAAGTGGTTAGGAATAGGAAGCAATAAGGAAAGTGTAGCAGCCAGTTGTTCTATTTGGTTTCTAAATCTCGATATTTGAGATATGTACAGAAGGTAAGTAAACAATTTAAAGAAACAATTCCCAGTTAATTAGGAAAGCAAAATTATCATATTAAAAATGTGAACGATCTCTTTTGCATTATTTATAACGTAATGTTCTAAACATGTGATATGAATAGCGTTTTAAATTTGATATACAAACAATTTGGAAACAATTGTTTGCGAAGTTAAATGTTGCTATGGAGGCGATATTTTTAAAATGACCTAGAGATTTTCTTTAGATGGTCATGTTGTAGGTTAGGGTAAGGTTAATCTTTGGATCATATGTCACTATTATAGTCATAAGTTTAACCGGGTCGTGAAAATGTCTCTGTCAAAGCCATGGATAACTTCCTCTGGAGCTCATTATCAATTCGGTTCGTGAATTATAGCTAATGTTTGTAGGTAGTGATACCAGTTATCACTAATGCAGAGTAGACGACTAGCGAAGTTTTGACATGCGATTTTAGTCAGTATGCCTCAAATTTCTCGCATAACCCCCTCACGAATGCCCGTGAGCGTCTCTACTGCCTGTGAGCTGTGAGCGTACACAAAAAAGCATATAAAATTAGCCTTCAACTTTCTATCCTTCATGACTTTTTTTATTATTATTGCATTTGGGTATTCTGTATCATTTATCTGATTGTATTTGCGTGAATGGACGGGGTGAATGACCTGTTTAGAACGGCGCGAGCAATGCACCAATCGATAAGAAGTTGCGTAAGGACCTAACGCCCTCTTAAGGGATTTACCTATAAAGAGCATTTTCTCAATGCGCATACGACGTTTTAGTATTCAATGTTTGATATTTTGAATAAATCTTGATTGTCTTACTGCCCCGAAGGACCGGTTACGCTTAACATTAATAATGGCTAATCGCAACGAAGTTGCTTTTCCGCTTACCGCCTTTAGCCGTATTATTAGTCTATCTTGTGGGTCTAGGGGTTGAATGTCTCTCCTTTGGATCACTGGTCCCTGGTTCCATTCCGGGGTCGGGTAAGTGTCTTTGTGTAAACCAGAGGCACTTGCTTTGAGTCTGGCTGTCATTTGTGTTCGTGAAATGCATGTTTGTAAACAGCCCAGATACAGATTATACGAACTGCAGTAGTTTCGATTGATTAAAAAAAAACATTCCATTATAAAATATAAAGAAACATAATATCGATGTAAAGTGTTTAATTAAATATAGTTTATGGATCATGAAATGCCAAATTGAATTTTGGAAAGAGGTCGATGAACTTTCGATTCCATATTCAAAGTCAAGCAAATCTTTTACATTCTCGCTTTTATTTCAATTTCTTTGCGGCTTCTTCAGTCACTTTGTTGACTTCATGTAACGAATGTCATAGACGATAAAATGATAATGTTTACGAATAATAACTAGTTGTTATGAAAGGCTTGTTGTCATCGCCTCTACAAATAATCTCGGGACAAGAAAACAAGTATTTTTTTTTTTTTTTTTTTTTTTTTTTTTTTTTTTTTTTTATGTAAGAGCAGGCAGATGACTGCATTCCGCCTGATGTTAAGTGGAAATGCCGTCCAGAAGTGGGGATACCTAGTGCTAGACTGTAAGTATAGCATTAGCCATCCCCACCCTGCCGGCCCGCAAGATGCCTCTTCACGCTTCGTTTGAAAGACCCCATATTGTAGGTAGGTGGAAATACGTGCGCAGGGAGGGAGTTCCATGCTTTTAGGGTGCGACAAAGGAACGAGTTGCTAAATTTCTTCGTTCGCGATGGAATGGCGGCTACGGTGTAACGGTGGCACTGAAGGCCCGCACGCGTATTACGGCAAAGGAAAGGGGAGGGAGGGATAAGGGAGAAAAGCTCTTCTGAGCACTCCCCGTGGTACAGTCGGTAGAATGCACTCAGAGCAGCAATATTACGACGGAGTTTTAAGGGCTCGAGATTCATGGTTACATTTTCATCACCTATAATGCGAATTGCTCGACGCTGCATCCGATCCAAAGCTTCAAGTAGATACTTAGCGGAGCCGTCCCAGAGGTGTGAGCAATACTCGGCGGAGGACCGCACCTGAGTTTTATACAACAGGTACAGCTGTTCAGCCGAGAAAAAGCGCCGCACCTTGTTCAGGACTCCGAGTTTACGTGAGGCTGTTTTGATCACAGCCTCGATGTAATTTTTAGGATTTAGGTCGCAGCAGATTTCCATACCAAGCAAGGTGATGTTACTCTGCAACGCAAGTGTCGTGCCCAGAAGAGACGGGAGAGGAAGAAATGGTGACTTTTTAGCGGAGAACGCGCATGTTTGAGTTTTTTTGCCATTGAACTCAACCAGGTTGTTAGATCCCCATTCTGTAATGTGGTTCAACGTCTGGTTAAGTTCAATCACCAAATTGACTCGTTTTTCGGCAGTCTCCACTGGCCCTGCCCCCGGATGTCCGAAGTATCCCGCATGAACTGTACTATCATCTGCATAGCAATGAATGTTACCTAATGGAAGCATGTCATTGATATGCAGAAGAAACAGGGTGGGGGATAGCACGGAACCCTGAGGTACACCAGCGTTAACTGGTAGGAGTTGCGATGAGCATCCATCCGAAACAACACGTATTCTACGCCCGTGGAGGAAGCTCGCAATCCACGTGCAGAGCTGAGCAGGCAGACCATATGCCGGAAGCTTGGAAAGAAGGCTTTTGTGCCAAACGCTATCAAAAGCTTTGGCGATATCAAGGCTGATTGCTAGCGTTTCGCCACGCTTGTCCATAGCCTCGCCCCAGAGATGTGTGATGTACGCTAGAAGATCACCTGTGGACCGATTCGGCCTGAAGCCATATTGGCGATCGTTTATTACGTGGTGATCTTCTAGGTAATGGATTAGTTGATTATTTATTATTTGTTCCATTGTTTTGCACATCACTGAGGTGATAGCTATTGGCCGGTAGTTGGCCGGGTCGGCGCGATCTCCCTTTTTGGGTATCGGCTGCACAATGGCTTCCTTCCAAGATTCCGGGACACTTCCCAAGCTAAGGGAAAGCCGAAAAAGACGCGTGAGCACAGGAGACAACTCAGCTGCGCACCTCCTTAGTACTATAGGCGGTACTCCGTCGGGCCCACTAGCTTTCCGTGTATCAAGTGACTGTAGTGCAGTGCGTACATCACGTTGCCTGATTTTTAGGTCAGGCATTGAAAAGCCACAGTGAGGAAGCGTTGGTGGCGATGCATTACAGTCATCGACTCGGGAGTTAGCCGCAAAGAGTTGCACCAGAAGATCGGCCTTCTCCTGAGGCTTGTGGGCCAGTAACCCGTCTGGACGCCTGAGAGGTGGTAGCGAAGGTTGGCAGAAATTGCTCTGCACGTTTTTGGCCAAACGCCAGAAGCTACGTGAACCTGTGGGGTGCGAAAGCAATTCCTGGCCAATCCGCGCAATGCGCTGGGCATCCGCCCTAATGTAGGCCTTTTTGCAGGACTTGGAAGCTTTATTGTAAGCTGCCTTCAGAGAGTCTATAGCAGGGTCGCCATTAGCACAACCTCTGATCCAAGCGCGATAGGCCAACCGTTTCGTGGAAACAGCATCAGCGCATTCGCGGTTGAACCAGAGGTTACGTCTATCCTTACTGATGATATCCGAGAACGGAATGTAGTATTCCATACCTAACTTGATCTCCTCAGTAAGGGCAGCGGTGCATAATGTCGGATCACTCTCTCTGAAGCAGCGTTGCTTCCAGGGGACAGAAGCGAAGTAGTCACGCATTCCATCCCAGTCTGCAGAGCCATAGTGCCAAATGCGACGAGTGCTTGCTACTGGTCGTGGAGGGCTGGCCCACGGGACTTTGGTGGATATTAGGCAGTGATCGGAAGAACCAAGGGGCGCCTGGACCTCGACCTGGTATTCTGCCGGGTGTGTTGTTAGTAGGAGGTCCAGCAAAGAAGGCGCATGACTGGCTATGTCCGGGATTCTGGTAGGCCTATCGACCAGCTGCGTCAGATCGTGCGTCAGAGCGAATGCATGAGCAGATTTTCCCGCATGGTCTGTTTTATGGGATTTCAGCCACATATCATGGTGTGCGTTGAAATCGCCTAAAAATACCAATTCTGCGTTCGGAAATTGCTCCTGCGCGGCATCTGCCACTTGGCTAAGGTGATTGAAAAGTTGGGTTGTCTCCATATCGCCGCTATGGGATCTATAGAGGCCAACGTACACTCGACTCTGAAGACCCAAGTCCACGTGAACCCCAAGGATAGAGAAGGAAGGGTCTTCCAAGCAGCGGAGACGTCGACAACAGAAACCCGCCCTGACATACAAGCATACCCCGGCCTTGGCTTTGAAGGACTCTTCTAGTACGTAGCCAGGATAGTCAAGGTAGCTTGCATCGGCAGGGCGGAGTATTTGAGTCTCCGTAAGAAACAACATTGCTGGCCGTGCTGTCTCAAGGTGTTGGTGGACGGCGACGAGGTTGGCGTGGAGTCCGCGAATGTTGCAGAACTCCACCTTAAAAAGCGATGATTTGGTGGGGCTGTGCACCGCTGAATGACCAATATTCATTGTTTGTGCTGCCATGTTATAAGAGAAAAACGAAGAGAAGCGTGAAGTGAGGAAAACTTTGCCACGACTGAAATAAACAAATTATAAGGGTGTGTGTGTGTGTGTATGTGTATGAGTGTAAGTGTGTGTGAAAGGTGTTTCACCGAAGGGTTGTACGGAGAGAAGAAGTGCTGAACCGCCGGACGGAAGGGCCCCCGAACCCCCCCAGAAGTGGCAGCCGGGACCCCACCTACCGGTCACCAACCGGCACGACCGTCCACCCCGGGATTATGCGTGACATGATAGGGCAGCCAACGCGAGCTGGTTAAGCACGGTTGGGCCCCTGTACTGTGCCACGGGCGGCCAGCGGAACAGCCGTTTCTTCGGGTCTCCCTGGCCGGCGGATCAACGCAATTCTCCCCATACATTAGTTTGGCAGACACCCCTAACGGCTCAGTCAGTCGTAGCAACGCTGCCTCAAGCGCTGGTAGTATGCCGGCTGATCTCGAAACGCGGCTGACAAGCAGCCACTTCACGAGTTTTTCGTCGTGCATACGGTGGTAACAAACCAGGCGGGTAAACCCTACCACCAGTTGAGCAGTTACCAGCTCTGTATTCCCATTAGTCGCCTCTTACGACACCCATAGGGAGGAAGGGGCAGTGATTTGTATTCTTGCTCCGTCACTGCACGGATATATATATATACTGGCACAATTAATAGTTATTAATATTCGTACTACGTTATTCAGTAAGCAGGAAATATATGTTCGCTAGTCAATCACGACAAAGCAGCTGATCGGATCTAAACGAAGTTCAGCATGGAGATATAATTCATAATGAAAACATATATAGAAATAAAATATTCCGTTGAGTAGGTTTGCTCCCCAAATGCACGAGGTCGTGGTCACGAAAGCCAAATAAGTCTTATCATAAAAATAAAAAAGATTTCCATTGTAAAACATGCCTTAGATCGGCTTCGAAGCGACGTCATCCAACCAAAACTATGACCAACGACGCACTCACGGGTCATCCGATAACCCATTTTAACTGACGGGTGGAAACATAATTGCGTGGCAAAATTTAGCTGCAGTCACTTGAGAACGGCCATGAACTCTTGTTTAACTACTAAATTTAAAATTAAAGCTAATTTAAAAATACAACTCCGTTGAATATGAAAAAAATCACAAACACCATGACGAGGTTTTTATGTATTAGATTAGCGGAAATAATTTGATCATGTATTTATAACGAATAAACTCAAAAACAACTGGGCCGTGTTAAATAACGTTACTATTGAAAAATAAGATAAACTAAGACTAAATTTGATTTTCCGCCCGGCTAGCTACCACCCTCACAGCTAAGCAGTATTACGTGAGAGCCGGTGCCCGACAGGGCATTTCCTTGAATTACCTGCTCTATCTTAGATCCTGGCGTTGCTTTCCATCACGCAAGCCTAGGGACAAAGGCAGTCAAGTTAAGTACTAGTAAAATAAATAAGACTCATTTAAAAACTATTCTCACAGAGTCTACGGTTTATTCTGTTAGATGACTTTTAGATTTTATATGTGAACTAACTGATCCCAAAAACTTCATACTGGCCATCGCATCGTTTAATTATATAGGTGGTTTGTCTGCCGTCTTTGGGCCACGGGTCCCTGGTTCGACGCGGGGTCGAACAAGTGTCTTTGTGTTCACCAGAGGCACTTACTGAGAGTCTGGGTGCCCTTTGTGTCAAACTTCATGTTTGAAAACTGCCCCGTGATTCGCCCTAAAAAATGGGTGTTAGTTAAAAACATGAAGATGAAGAGTTAAAATAACTGCTTGCTTGGGTTTACAAATTTTGAGACAAGTATTGTCAAAGACAAGTCATTTACTGAAAAGCTTTCTTAAAATATCGAAACATTCATGTTAAACTTGGCCACACAATTACCCTCCTTGTAACTGGAAGAATCCTGACTCGCAGTGGGTCATTTAGGGGCTGATTAGTAAGTAAGTTAGTCCGCCCTCATATCTAAGTCGGGCGCCAAGCAGTTTCACTGTGTTTCGTCGTGTGTATGTGAGACCAGTGACCGACAGCCCATTTCCTTGAAATGCCTGCTCCATCTTAGACCGTCACGTTGATTCATCATCATCAGCCCACATTAGTCCACTGCTGGACATAGGCCTCCCCTAAAGAGCGCCATAGCGCCCTGTCTTCAGCTTGACGCATCCAGCTGCTGCCCATCACGCAAAGCTACGCTAGGGTCAAAGGTTTTGAAGTCACTGATAAAACAAGTAAGTAAGAGCACATATTAAAAAGTAAAATACGTAAAAGGCGACCTTAATGTGAATAAATTATGTCAAAAAATTGCGAAGCATATTGCATGCATTAACCACGTTTTGGCAATCGTTGGGTAATAAATAAAAAATAGGGGGCACCTTAAAGATAATTTGGCCATTTAACGACAGGTCACCTTCCTGATAACGCTGATAAGTAAATCAATTGCACGAGCAAGCATTAATACTACTATTTATAGTAATTATCGTCAAATATTGGGTTAATCATCATCTGTAATTATTTTGCTTGTGATTTACAACACTTTGCGAGACTGAACATGTTCTGTTATTAATTTAGTAAGAAAAAAAATATGTTTTCGACTCCCGAGATTTTACCACATTTATACCTACGAATAAATATTATTGGAGTGTCTGTTTGTAATATAAAAATAACCACTTTTTACTAAGCGCATTTCTATATATACACGGTACATAAATGCTAAAACAACATTTTTTACAATTTTTGTCTGTATTTCTGTTTGTTTCGGCTTATCTCTGAAATGGCTAGACTGTTTTTGATGGGAGCCTATAGAACTGAACTTTTTTTTTTAATACCACACGGATGTATTTGCTGGTAACAGCTAGTCTTTAATATTTTTGCTGGTGTAGTAAATATGCGGAACATGTTCTATTATTAAGTTAATAAAAAAACAGTTTTTATACTCAAAGGATTCGTAGAAATTTTATACATTTTTTGACACGCCCAATAAACTACCATAAATAGCATGTCTAACGAAAGGACTCATCAGTACCAATCTAGTGAAAATTATAAAAAGATACAGGGTGTAGATTTTTTCGAATTTTATCAAGTTTTAGTAAAAAAAGACAATTTCTCATAAAAACACAAAATCAATTGTAACTCCGCAGGGATTGACTCTAAGGACCCCACGTAGAACAATTTTTTGCTGCTGATGGCCTCATCTAACCGCTGGTTTCGTTTGATCCACGACTTTTTGACCACCCTGTATATATATAGTATATGCATATATGCACAATATAGTATAGAAACACTGATAAATTTAGATGTTCCTCATTGCACCCGTGCGAAGCCGGGGCGCTAGTTAATGAATAAATACAACCGACTAAAAGAAATCTAGCAACGCAGAAAATCTAACCACAGGACAAGGAAAACTTAAACGAAATCCTGTGCCGACCCGCCTGGCAAGTGAAATACGGTTCAGAATATCAAATGGAATATTTAATTTCGGCCAGTAAACAACTGTTTTTGGCGTAACGCGCAATGACATTGTGGGTTATCTACAAATATTCATTTGCGCCCTGCGATAGGCATGCATGGTTGACAACCTTGCAAAAGTCAGATAGCCTACAGATAAGTCAGATTATATAACACAAGGTGACCCGAAAATTTGGCAATGCACTCTTCTGTAGCATGACCTTGTTGGTATTGACCTGTTTTGCGTTTAAATAGGCTTTTCTTATTCTGATTGCGTGCGCGACGTGGTTGTTGAATTTTTGATGTCAGGTTATATGTTTTTTACTTCTTTTCAGTCAGTAACTTGGACGCCAGTTCCATTGAACCAATTGCACCATTCAAGCAGGCGATAATTGTTTGAAATATCCCTATGTCTTGCAGTAGCTTAATGTTTTGGTTAGGTAAAGCGCCCCGTCCATGATAGATTTAAATTACGGAAAGCGAGACCCTAGCTAATTTGTCGCTACAGTCTACGTAGACAGGCTTAGCTACTCTCGGAAGGCGGCGTAGACGCAGGTACGAGAGAGAGACAAGCGATACGAATAGATAGCTCTCGAATTATCTACATGTCATAGATCAGTCTAGCTATAAATGTAGTAAACTGACATTTACTGTTTTTTAAGAATATCTAGTCTACGAGTAGTGTAGTGTACGCAGGTCACAATGTCACTATGTCAGAGCTACCCTACGATTGGGCAAAAAACTGAACTGAAATAGGCCGCTCTATTGATCTCTACGTGTACGTAGAAATTACGTACACGACTATAGATTGCGTGGACGACGCGCTTAAGGTTATGTTGTTGTACTTTAGGTGCCGTAGTTTGAACTGTGCATTAATATGTTAGGCATTTGGTTAAAGCAATTAAGAACGTATAGATAATAATATATGGCCAGCCTCGTAGCCTGTTTTTTTAGTGATGAAACCATTTTCACCAGTTAAGCACTTATACCATATTCAAGATAGCGTGATCGATTTGGCAGATGTCAATTTTTCTGATCGACTAAAAGGTATGATTCCGAACTACGTCGCGGTAATCGGGACCAGTAGTGCCGAGGTAGCACTTCTGCGTGCAGCGTACTTCGGAATCATACCTTTACTTTGCAATGGCGAATAGTGGTGGGAAACAGATAATAACTAGTAGTCCAAAAAATAACGGTTTAAAATACTTGTAACTGTGACGAGATGGTATGGGTGTATTATGTGTGAAATTCTTTATCACTTTTTCTTAACTTTTTAAGACAATATTCGAATAAAAAACATTTTCATTTTGAAATAAAATTCGTTGGCTTTAGCGCATTGAAATTTAACACTTTTACAACTATTATTTTCTTTTCTTTTTTGTTTACTTTCATGGTCTGAACCACCTATTTAAATTTGGCGGACGGTCATAAAATAACCCTGTAATATTAAATAGGAACTTATTATGAATATTGACCCACCATCGCTTATCTACCCAATGTTTTATATGTCTAGTGCAATAAAGAATTTCACACACAATACACCCACGCCAACTTGTCACTGTTACAAGAATTTTTGGAATTTTTTTGGACTACTAGTTATTTTCTGTTTCCCATCACTAGCCCGTCTGTCAAATCGATCATGCTATCTTGAACAGGGTATAATGTGCATTTCCGCTGTCGATTTAGAATGCTCAGTGTCACCACCGTACCATCTTGAGGGTGTTGATAAGGTTCCAACCTAGCTATAAGAGAAGAAAATCTTGATACGAAACCTTATGCTAACCCGTCTGGCTAGCGTGGCACAGTAGTCATTAACATAACAAAATTTAAAAAAATATAAGAATAATTTATCAATTAGTTTTCACCACCGGTTCGGAATGCCATTCCACAGAGAAGAGCCGGCAAGAAACTCCACGGTTGCTCTTTTAAATAAAAGGGTTACAATGATGGTGGTACAAACAAGTCTGACAGATTAGTGAAAGCAATAACACCCATAAACATGTGGCATATAAAAAAATTAGAAAATAAAAATTAGTGAAATTACACAAATAATATACCTCCATGTAGTTGGATGAGGCCCGACTCAACAGTCGTTAGTCGTCAGTGCATTTATGGCCTGAGTAGTACCAGTATTAGTACTAGTACCAATTGTTGTGCGCTGATATAATGTCAAATAAACAAATTTATTAATTAGGAAATAAAAAACCATGTTAATTTTTTGTACGCTACTTATTGAACTCGAAGTTTATAAAAATTGCTAGCAACGAACTCTGTTTGCACCTACATAATTGGAATGACTCAATCCTCCGAATTGTTATTAATATATTTATCGGTCAAAGGATATGATTCAACTGTAGTGGGTTCATTTTACGCCATCGTTAAGATTCCGGCTTTAATAAGTAATGATTCATTAAAATTAATCTTTATATATATATGAGCTGTTCTATAGATAGATTGACTCATCACGATGTCTCTGGAACCACAAGACCTAGACTTGAAGTTTCGTAGGAATATTCTTTTCACTGAGTAGAGGTTTTACGAAATTCTAAAAAAGGGGGGTTGCGGGGGTTTATTATTTGGCAAAACAACGTTTGCGGGATCAGCCAGTTATATTATACACTAGCGACCCGCCCCGGCTTCGCACGGGTGCCATGATGAACCTATAAATTTATCAGTGTTTCTGCAATATTATGGATGTATTATACATATAAAGCTTCCTCTTGAATCACTCTATCTACTAAAAAAACACTTCAAAATCCGTTACGTAGTTTTAAATATTTAAGCATACATAGGGACGGACAGACAACAGCGACTTTGTTTTATAATATGTAGTGATAGTGATTTAAAAGGTTTCATATTTGCTGACCAGTTTTGGGTGATAGTTGGGCACGTTTCTTGCATTATGGTGTGACTACGTAGATTGCTCAGGGCATTGGGTGTACATAAATGGTGTGAACACATAATAAAATGGTAGCACATTCCTTATGATTCCGTGTGGTGGCGGATTTACAATACATAGTGTCACCACCCCATTTTACCCTCAGGGTGTCGTAACGGTGTGCACGCTTTCATTTGAGACCCCACTCGATTTTATTTGCAGACATTCGGTAATTCTTCCCCACTTTCGCCCCCCATAACTTTTAAACGACTCAATCTTAATCAAACATGTCTAAGAACAATCGCCCGTAACTTACCTGTCATACAAAAAAAAATGTATTGAAATCGCTTCATCGGTTCGCGAGCTACGGAGCCACAGACATACAGACAGACCGACGGGCAGACACGTCAAACTTATAACACCCCTCTTTTTGCGTCGAGGGTTAAAAATATCATGCGGTTTTTTATCAATTTCATTGGATTGTCGAACCCCATTTTTCCTCCTCCATTTCGACTTCCAAGGCCCACCTAGTTCGACAAACGGATATCGTTTGATTCAACCAGCTGTCAGTCATGTCAGCGTCACTTCGTTTATTGACTGCCATAGATGTAGTGTCGGCACCGACATCAAATGGTGTATTTTTCTGTTTTCAGGTTTTTTATTGTTTTTAATGTTTGTTTACATTATGATGCCTTAGGTTTTCACAATCACTGCACATTGCAGGAAATGATCCCAACGTTTCAGACACTTTGCACCTAGTTTCGTCGTCGACCACGGACATTGCAAAGTGTACGTTGGGATTTATATAAAACTAGCTGACCCGGCGAACATTGTTTCGCCTTAAAGGCAATAAATGAGCAGATATTTTATTTTATTAACTTTTTATCAGGATAAATATAAATAAAACATCTATGATTTTAATTATAGTTTATTGGCCATCTATTTTAGTAACTGCACTTTTCAGTGAATCACCTTGTGACAGACGACATTTTTCGGTTTATTATCAGGCGCATGAACAAATAACGCAGATGGTCTTCTGACCCGGAACATGCCACATATAATTGATCTTGGGAAATACATGAATTTTCTAGATTTAGGCCACAAACTTTCCAGAATTGGCCCTGTGATTTATTAATGGTCACGGCGAATGCACGACGGATCGGAAATCATTAAAACTAAAACGGTATATCAGTTGATATCGTCGGGATCCTCGGATGAGAATTTTCTCACCTTCCAACTTTACTTTGAGTATATTCCATTGTTCATCAATTCACTTACCACCAAACGCGTTCCGCTGCACAGGTTTGGTGGTTTTGGTTTATATATTTTTCTCTTTTTTTACACAGTCATTATATTTGAATTAATGCAGTGTACCAATGATTTCATTCTGAATTATGTTAGTTACTTTATGTCATCTACATATTTATTCTTAGCCGCCAAAACAGCTCGCTTAGTCAACCATTCATTATTTTTGTGTTTGTGAGTTCGTCCTTCGATGAACAGAAATTCTGAGAAAATAAAATCAATCCACATATTTCGATGATTTGAGGCAAGCGCTTATTTCGGCGGCAGCAGTCGATCTTGGAATTAGAGGCAGTGTTTGGCAGAAATAGCCAGACAGTAAAATCATTGCGCCTCCAAAACATCTCGAGTCCTTGCGTAGGTGTTCGGTCGGATCGGATAAGTGCTTCCAATGCACGTGTATAAGCTATTGTACATACGTCCCAGGTGACGATTTTCCATTTTGATAAAACTTTAGCCGCTGAGGAGTGTTTTGTAATATTACATGGCATCTATAGGTCCAATGCGGACGCAAGTATGCAAGCAGTAATTAGTGCTGCCACCGTATCGAAACGTTGCTCGATCCTAATTATGTAGTACCTACTTTATAAATTTATTCTTGTGTCTCGAAAATTATCTAGTTGTTGATCTCTTAAATTTGCTCGACGATTTTGCATTCCCAACCGATCCGTTT
Source organism: Clostera curtula (assembly GCA_905475355.2). Lineage (NCBI taxonomy): Eukaryota > Metazoa > Arthropoda > Insecta > Lepidoptera > Notodontidae > Clostera > Clostera curtula. The sequence continues at coordinate 8,718,104 of FR997797.1, read as the reverse complement.
CACGGGCTGCCTCGATTTGCTCTTGTGATTGAGAAGCACGGATTCAAGCCATACTAATGCGGTTATCTTCACGTGCATTATTTAGTTCTTCATTGTTCGGCACAATAAGCTAATATTTACTCGAAATAAATACATCAACCGGTCAACTTCAAAATTTCTAATTGTCAAATTTGTCAAACTATAAACAACATAGCGTTTAGCTGTCGGTGAAGTTTTGTTATTCTAGCAGTTGCATTTTGATAAACTATGTTTTATATCACGGAACGGGATTACACACATTTACACTTTCAGGTTTATAATATTAAGTATGATTTTGTGAATTGTCCAACATCCATATATTTAAAAGAAAGTCGGACATAGGATACCTAAGATTTTTATCCCGTTCCCGTAGAATGTGATATAATACCTACGTGGTATAACAAAGCGCAACTGACAGCGAAACTTTATGTTGTCTATATTTAAATATGGCTGAAAATTTGACAATTAGAAATTAAAATTTAACTTAATATCGCTATAAATTTACACACAATATCTTAATAAATTGTAGCCTATGTGTTATTCTGATGTATAAGCTATATTATTATAAAGTTTCATTAAAATCCATTCAGTCGTTTTTACGTGAAAGAGTAACAAACATCCATCCATCCATCCATCCATCTATCCATCCATCCATACATACTTACAAACTTTCACGTTTATAATATTAGTAGGATAACACGATCAGAACCATTTGGTTAAAATCTTTTTTTTATTTTGCGTTATTCTCCAGGAAACCCAAAGTTTGCTTACCGACAAATGGATTGTTCACTTTTCTACGCTCGTTTATTTCTAGATTTTATAAGCTTAGATTTATTAAGTTTTATAGCAAACTTTTGAACCGATTTAGATAAAACTTAAAACTGAGCGATCATATTGCTACCAATCGATTAAAAATTGGTTTACAAATTTAAACATAACTCATTTGTAAATATAAAAAAATAACTTACACACAAACGTTTTTTGAACCTGAATGGGCTCACGAGCTATATAAATCTCTGCAGATATAATTAGCTTTGACATATTGTTGTTTCCACGTCTTAAAAGACGTATGGGTTTGCTTAACTTATATTATCTTAACACTACTACTATTTTTTGCACAAGCTACACACGCGTTTATCACACTATTGGAATAACCTTTTTTTATTTACGTAATAGTCAACGATAATTTAATCAGAAAATCCTAGTCAAAGTTGTGTACTATTATCGGGACTATCGTTGTAAAATACGTATCACGTCACACGTTTATGTTAATAATAAACTTTTCTTAATTTTATTAACTTTTTATAATATCTTTTGTCATTTTGATAATTATTGCAAATTAGTAAACATGTCTTATTATAGTACCTACAAGTGGACAGTAGAGAGTCATTTAAACGTGGATTTATTATTATGTAGCTCCTCCCCGCGACTTCATCTGTGCAGTATTAATAAATCGTGAAAATTACACAATATCTTTAAAAAAAACCTTAGTGATATTTTGATAAATTAGCTATATTTCAGAATAATCCATTCAGTAGTGTTCGCGTTAAATAGTTCTATCAATACACCCAAACAATATTACAAGGATAATATTTATGTCCGTGTGGTGATGCAGAATACATATCCCATCTCATTCCATCCTGAGGATGTCCTAAGAGCCGACTACTGGAAATCGCATTGCAGGAAACCTACCCGCAAGAGAAGGAAAACTTTGAACAAAACCCAGTGCCAACACGTCTATCCTTCTGTAATTGGAGGAGGTCCGACAGTAATTCGGTTTTACGGACTGGTAATTAAGTAAGCATGAGCAGTATGACATAGCGTGGTAAGGTGAGGCCTCCTCCTATTATAAGGAGGAAAAAAACTACAAACAACGTGTAAATGTGATTAGTGAGAGAAGGAAAACTTGAAACGAAACCTTATGCCAGGCCTTATGCTTATGAGTAGTACTTAGTAGTAGTTCGTAAGCCTATAACTTATAAATAAACTATAGTTCGTTATATGCTATAACATTTACATAAAAACCAGGAAATAGGTAGTACCGCATAGTGATGACAACTGCTTGCAAGTTTATGTGCTTACCAGCGCGCAGTTTCTACGACAAGGAAATGCAATCACGTCAATTCAGGTGGACATATACAGGCTGTTACAAAAATCCTATAGCCATCTGGGGTTAGGGCATAGGGCCAATCAAAAGAAACGGTCACCCGAGCCGCGTAGGCCCAAGGGAGGCACACGAGAGGCACACGGCGTCGGGTTCGGGCTCCGAGAACTCTTCAGAGTTGCCCTGCGAACCGTAAACCGCTGCGGTAAACCAGTATCATCGGGTTGGCGAGAGGCTTTTATGTCGCAGAAGGGGGCGGCAGGAAAGAAGGGAGTTCTGGCTGACCTGACCTGACCAAGCCTCATTGACTGAGAGCATCCCAGTTACCGAGAATGTCCTCCGATAGTCGCAACCCGTCCCACATAACCACTGATCCCACTTACGAGGAGCAGCGTCAATTCTCCAGCGAAACCAGAAAAAAAAAACAAAGGCTTGCCTAGTGAGGGAGCCAATAGAATTATGTACGTATATATACTACTCATCCGTGTGGTGACGTATTTTGAATACATAGTGTCACCATCCCAGTAGGTAGGCTAAATACCCTCCGTGTGATTGGACTCAGCAGAGGGTCTTTATGGGCTGAGTCGTAGTGGAGTGGTAGATACGAGTATTTCTCTGTAAGGTATTAATTTTCTAGATAGATATATAGATATAATCATAACCTACCCTTAGACCTGTATACCTTAGATAAAAAGCATGATTAGCAGTAATACATTTCTTTTAATTTTCATATTGAAGTATTACTGAGATACCGAGGTTTGTCTGAACCTGATTTTTATATTAAAACACGGGTTACAGTGATCGCCCACTAGCTAATTAACTTACAAAGGTTTCGTTGCTACATACTCTAGTTACAGCACTGTCATTACCAGTTGATGACAAAACATTTAAGAAAAAGAAGTTGTATTTGTTTTTTTCTGAGTATCTTTAACAGCAGTACTATCAACCCTTTAGTTATGGCAATAGGGATTATGTTTCACCATATCGACCCTTTCGTTATGGGTACAGAGGTTTTGTTACACCATGTATTATGATTCTATTTCAAGTGCTGACGGACGTTCAACGGTAGCAATTGATTCTAATGGCCGGCAGTACGCAGGCCGCTGAGTTCAGGGCCAATGTTTATCAGAAAACGTTTCCTATTCGCTCGCAGACATAATATTTGGACAATATGTACACGTGCGGGTCTTTTTAGCGCCGACACTTGATAAAATAAATAGGAAATCACCAATTCATGGTCGCAGATAATAAACCTTATTTATACTTAACTAGTGGCCCGCCCCGGCTTCGCCCGTGCAAAGCGGGGGTGGGTTATACATATAAACCTTCCTCTTGAATCACTCTATCTATTAAAAAAAACCGCTTCAAAATCCGTTGCGTAGTTTTAAAGATTTAAGCATACATAGGGACGGACAGAAGAATGCGACTTTGTTTTATACTATGTAGTGATGATATATTATGACTCACGACTGGATAGAGCCCAATCTGATGAAGGGAAATCAGTCTATGTCAAGATGATCAAATGGGATAGCACACAAAGAGATAGTACGTGTGGTGACGGATTTAGAATACTAAGAGTCACCACCCTATTCAATCCTGAGGGTGTCGTAAGAGCTGACAAAAGGATATGACAAGGCTGAAAACTCTCTCTGCGATGGCCTGACTCAGTAGTGGGTCATTTATGGACTGAGTAGTAGTAGTAGTAGTTTAAGGATCTGCGTTATTTAACCGATGATATCTTAAAAACGAAGACCGGTGATACTGGATGTAATGATGATAAACACATTAATAGCTTATCAACCTTTTTTCGAAACTAATAACCTATGTATTATGCACCAAAACATTGCAGGCTTACTTTCGAAATCTGACTTTCTTACAGTTAATCTGTGTGAGCTTGCTGAAAAAAACGTTCATGTAGATGTTTTATGTGTTACGGAACACTTCATGGCACATGGCTATGAAAAATTTGTTAACATACCTAACTATCATTTAGCATCAAGTTTTAGCCGAAAAGATAGTAAGCGAGGAGGATCTTGCATACTTCTCAAGGACGTACTACATTACAGAGAACTACCAAAAATAGCAAAGATGTCTCAAACTGGGGTTATCGAATGCTGTGCCATTGAGCTAACAAAGTTTAAGATTGTAGTAGTGTGCATTTATAGAGTTCCAAATGTAAATAATTTTTCACAATGTATTGATGTATTAGAACTGATATTACGAGATTTAGGGAAAACATGTTATAAAAACATAATATTAGCTGGAGACTTTAATATAGATACTTTGAAGAAAACCAAGCAGTCAATGGAATTCGGAAGTGTATTATCGAATTTCAACTTACAGTTAGCTGTACGTGAGCCAACTCGACTCAAGAGTGGAACATGCATTGACAACTTTGCACATAACTTCAGTAAATCATGTAAAGTTGCAATATTAGAACTCGCGCTTTCAGACCATACAGCCCAGTTACTCAAATGTCCAATAAATAAAGAGGATGTTATTGGTAGATGGCGAAAAATAGGACGGGCATACACAACAGATAATATTAGTAAGTTTAAAAGTTATATAAGTAGCTTATCCTTTTCAGACGTATATGAATGTTATGACCCGAATTTGGCGTATAACAAGTTTATGAATCTGTTCTCTTTTTTATATTTACAGTGCTTTCCTGAAAAACATTTAATTATCAACACACAAAACAAACAAAAATGGATATCACAGGGCATTAAGATATGTAGCAAAAAGAAACGTAAATTATTGTGGGAATACAGAAGGAAACCTACATTACAAAATAAAAGTCTATTCAAAAATTATTCTAAGTTATTCCGTAAAATTATAAATTTAACACAAAAGGCGCAGAATAGTCATAAAATAAAATCATCTAAAAACAAATCCAAAGCCACTTGGCAGCTAATAAACACATCTGTGAGTAAGCCGATAAATCATATTAGCAAACTTAAAGTAGACAGTAGAATAGAAACTGACCCCAAAGTTATTGCTAATGCGTTTAATAACTATTTTGTTGATAGTATTGACCCTATGACTGATAGTAAACTAAAAAAATGTCATATAATAAGTAGAAGGGAATCTATGTTTATGGTACCTAGTTTGCCACAAGATATACTTAAAATCATCATGTCACTAAAAAACACAGGAAGTGTAGGGTTAGACGGAATCTCTACTAAAGTAGTCAAATCAGTAGCTCACGAAATTTGTGGACCCCTAAGCCACATAATTAATCTAAGTATCAATAAGGGTGTTTTTCCAGACTCACTGAAAGTAGCAGTAGTAAAACCACTTTTTAAAAAATTAGACCGAACGTCATTGGAATGCTATAGACCTATATCATTGATTCCCGTCTTCTCTAAAGTCTTTGAGAAATATTTCTATATGGAGCTCAATACATATATGGAGAGAAAAAACATTCTGTGCAAAGAACAAAAAGGTTTTAGACAAAATAAAACAATTAATATGGCTATTTTTGAGTTTTTAGAAATTGTCATGACTAATATGGATAAAAATAATCCAGTCTGTGCTATTTTCTGCGACATGACACGAGCCTTTGATTATGTACATCATGACATACTTTTAAAAAAACTTGATAAATATGGCGTCAGGGGAAATCTTTCGAATTTGTTTAAGTCATATCTAGAAAACAGGAAACAAATTACACAGATTAACCGAATAAGTACTAATTCAAAACTAGAAGAAACACACACATCCAATGAACGTAAAACGACATATGGTGTCCCACAGGGAAGTGTATTGGGACCTCTTTTATTTACAATATATATAAACGACTTACCTAGCTCGAATAAATATCCTATGACACTATTTGCTGATGACAGTACCGTTATCATACCGTGCAGTGATAAGAAAATATATAAAAACGATATAAATGACACACTTACTAAAATAACAGAATGGCTAGATGAAAATAATTTAATAATTAATCTTAAAAAAACATTAGTTGTACATTTTAGTCAACGCCCACACACATTAAATATTGATGTTAACCATAACGGGAATAAAATTGAGTCAGTAGAATCCACTAAATTTTTAGGACTTATTATAGATCGCAATTTAAACTGGAAACCACATACACATAATTTAAACGAAAGAGTGTCTAAAAGTGCTTATGCACTGTATAGTATTTCTAAAGTGCTTAATGCAGATGCTCTTCTAACAGTATACTATGGATTAGTTGAGTCCATTCTCAGATATGGAATAATCTTCTGGGGTAATTCAACCAACAAGGATATTATATTTAAAGCCCAAAAACGATGCCTTAGGAGTATGTTTAGACTACACCCGACCGACAGTTGCGTACCATATTTTAAAAAATACAAAATATTAACGGTACCTTCTCTATATATTTTAGAAATACTGGTGTTCGTAAAGTCAAATCCCAACTTATTCCGTCGCATGGCGGACATAGTCCCAAGAAACAGAAGGATCCATATGGAACTTTGTTTGCATAGCGCAAAAACTGCACTTATGCGCAAAAGTGTCTTCTGCATGGCTCCGATAATTTATAACAAAATACCAAAAAGTTGGCATGGTTTGGACATAGGTAGTTTTAAGAAAAGGGCTAAGAACTTCCTGGTAAATAAAACTTATTACAGCGTTGCTGAATTTATTGAGGACACGATCTGCCCATGATGTTAATTTAAAAACAATGTATTTGTTAATTCCCACTTATTTAATTTTAGTATTTAAGTTTCTTTTTCTATTTAGTTTTGATGTTTTTAATTTATTTCACCCAATTGCTAAACTGTGTTATGGCATTTTATAAATTTAAATTTAAACATAATTTGTACGCCATAAGTATATGGCAATCATGTAATTAAGAACAATATTATAATTGTAAGATATTACATGCCTAAGTGCATGTACACACATGATTGAACAAATAAATGGTTATTATTATTATTATTATTATTATAAAGAAATCATTCCTGTTACCCAGCACGCTCTCAGTTAGTCCAGTCTAGCGCGCAATCAGGCGCGAGGCGAATCTGTGGCGTACCAAGTGACGTGTGATACCCTCACAGCTGGGATTGTAGTGTTTAGCACGGGTCGCACTGGGTGTCCCTGTGTGCTTCATAACAGTTGACCCTGAGGAGCGGCAATCCAGCATTTTCCCAGTGCAACCATTAAACAGGGTTTCATATCCAGCCGTAAGATAAAGTTAGATTAACATTATACACTTCTCAGACCATAAACGAACAACAGCTTAATCGGGCCCTTTTTTTACTTGGAGGAAACCTTTTATAGGTCCCCAGCGGCGGGATGGAGCTGGGGTATGTGGGAGTCCCAGCCGCGTGGAGTTGGTGACTTGCAACCGGTGTACCCAATAAAACCTACCAGGAATTGTTCTTCTCTTGCCTTCTACCTTATGGAAAACTATCTAAACATTCCATGTTGGCAGGGGCTTTGGGAGGGGGAAGTTGTCTTCCCTCCGTTCTGATCTACAGCGCGGCGCGCTTTATCTTCTCTGGGACTCTGCTGTGGAGACAGGGTGCCCCTACCCTGTCCCAGTCCCATTGTGTGCTTCTCTAACTACATGGAGGGTAATATTACGTAATTCCTGTTACGACACTCTCAGGATAAAATGGGGTGGCGACTGTATTCTAAACACGTCACCACGCCGATATATATTTTTTTAACCCCCGACAAAACGAGAACTGTTACAAGTATAGTGTAGTTTAGTAGCGGAAGTTCTGAGACATATTTGGTTAAAATGTAAAAAAAAAAGAGTCAGGGCCACCGATTTTCTTCCGCCAGGTCTTCTCGGTTGGCGCGTTCTGACCTGGCCTGGTAATAGTATTATAAAAGTGATGTATCCGATGACGATTGTGAACGCCATAATTGGTTTATATAATAGAGCATTTTTCTATTCTATTCTGTTCAGCTGTTTCAAGATCTTTTTTAGTTATGAATACTCACTTCACTAAGGCAAAATGTTGCGTCGCGAGGGCTTCAAGAGGTTAAAGATACATATAATTCACGAACCCAAAGTCGTTTACACAAAGACACTTGCATGACCCCGGAATCGAATGTCCCAAAGGCAGCACTTGCATCCCCAGACCAATCTCTCATCTAGCGAATTGCTCTCACTATGCTGTTGTGCTAGTTGCTATTTGTAAACAAGACAACTACAGAGCAACTACAGAGTTTCTTTCCGGCTCTTCTCTGTAGAGCAGCTTTCCGAACCGGTGGTAGTTTGTACCGGTCAAAAGAGATGGACGGATTGTAAGAATGATTAAAAATTTAAATAAACCCCCGACACAATAACCTTTAAAAAGTAAAAAATTAATACTTCGCTTTGGGGGACCACTCCCACTTATTTATTACCTGACCCCTGGTCCCCCAACGCGAAGTATTTATTTTTTACTTTTTAAAGGTTATTGTGTCGGAGGTTTATTTAAATTTTTATTTTTATTTTTATTTTATACTTTTTATAGGTACATACTTATTATAATGTAGATTTTGTTAAATTGCACGTGATGCGCTTTCATTTGAGACCCCACTCGACTATATTTGCAGACATTCGGTTATTCTTCCCCACTTTCACTCCTCATAACTTTTGAACGGCTCACCCGATTTTCATCAAACATGTCTAAGAACACTCGCCCGTAACTCACCTTTCATACAACTTTTTTCATACAACAATTCAACTTTATTGAAATCGCTTCATCCGTTCGCGAGCTACGGTGCCACAGACAGACAGACAGACACGTGAAACTTATAACACCCCTCTTTTTGCGTCGGGGGTTAAAAAGGTGTGAATGTAGGTATGACGACTGACAGGTGTGTATGGAGACTACCACCTAGCGTGGGACAGTGCCGTAAGATGATAATGGTGATTTTAAATATGATGATTTATAAGAGTTTTGTGATAAAACCTACGTAAAGTTGTACTTGTACAAGAGTTTGAGAATAAGGTTTTTGAGGTTTATTTACGAAACACTTTTTTGCAAGTTTTTTTTTGTTTTTTTTTGCGAAAGCCTGTGCCAATTCGTATAGTCAGCGTGGAACAGTAGGCAATTTACCCTCCCTGTGATGGGAGGATGTCCGACTCAGCAGTTAGTCCTATATTTAAGCATCTACAGAGTAGTAGTAATATTGGTTATTTTACAAGTATCCGTACTATTAATAGTATTTATAAAAAAAACTGCATTGTTTATAAATGGTAAGTTCCATGAGTAATCTTCGACCTTGTGTACACACGGACACAACGACCTGAGTTGCAATGTACCCTGAGTTGCAATAATATTCCAATGAAAAGAAATCATTTCATACAATGTAACGAACGAAAATTCTGTTTGTGCTTCTGTAAGTTCTTAGAAGCAGATAGTACCACGAATAAATTACAATGTCTCAGCCGGGGATCATGGCTATATGAATCACTGATTAGTATCTCAAATTCAAGGTTGACCTGGTAGCGAAATAAACAATGGGAAAATAATGAACGTGTTGTAATCTGAAAAGAAGGAAAACTTGATACAAACCCTGTGCCAACCCTTCTTGGCAGCGTGGCACAGTAGCCTAATTTCCCTCCATGAATTCGGAGGAGGCCCGACTCAGTAGTGGGTCATTTATGGGTTGAAACGACGACAGCACATAAAATAAATATCCTTGGACATTTCACACAACGCCATCTCGTCCCAAGCTAAGCAACCTAATGCTTGTGTTATGGTAACGAGATGGATGATAAACTACTTATATACATTTTTTTTTTGTAAATACATACATATTATAGATAGAAATGACACCCAGACTCCGAGCCAGTGCCTCTGGTTTAGACAAAGACACTAGCCCGACCCCGGAATCGAACCCGGGACCCGTTGATCCGAAGGCGGCACATCTAACCACTAGACCAACGAGGCAAATGACCCACAACTGCGTCGGGTCTCGTACAGATTCAGCGAGGGAATTAAGCCTACTGTGCCACGCTGGCAAGTTGGATTTTTTATGAAATTCCCTCCTCTTTTAACTAGGTGACCAGCCTGTAGAGCTACTTTACGGCACCCTCAGGGTAGTGTCGGTGGGTTACATTGTATATTCTAAATCCAAAACCACGCGGATGCACGGCCTTATTTTCTGAAACGTAGTTTCTAATGGTAAACTTACAATGGAAATAAAGAAAGATAAATAACTTATTGTTCTTCTCTGAATTAATTAGGTACTATAAAGTATTTGGAAACATTTATTACGATCAAATCTATACAATTTGAAAGTGACTGAACTAACATTTATTCTACCATTCAACCTGGGGTGATTTTTTCTAAATACTTTACACCATTGTTTCAAAGTAAAATTTAGGTCCACAAAAACGTGCTTCCTTAAACTTCAACATAGAAAATTTATTTTAAGCACAGGACTGGCTCATTTCATTGGATCTATGCCGTTTTTATTGCACTCTACTTTAACAAAAGTTTTGTCGTGCTCTCAAACCTTCTAGTAGAGAAAACAATAAACGGCCGCCACTTCAAACTAATTCAAACGACAACATTTTTTGAGCGTTTTAAAAAAAACTTACGATATTCCATTCTGCGTATATACCTATTAGACAATTCTGGAAATAAATTAACGAAGAATAAAAACAACAAAACTATTATACGCATTTCGCACCTCCGCAAAAAGCATTATTATTTGCTCAATACGCTTAGTACGGAATGAGTCGTTATGGTACATCCATTAATATTTAAGGATCACAAATATTTATTTATATTGATATATGTGAAATAGTTTAGAACTGAAAATATGAATAAAATACATATTCACAAACTTCAATCGATTTCAAATATTATTTACTATGTATTTAGTCTTGGTAGATGACGCAAATCATGCAAGAAAATGCAAAATCTTTGTTTTGAAATCTGATCCTTTTTTAATATTATTAATGACAAACTGATGGTAGCAACCCTAATAGACATGTAGGTAACCAAAGGGTGATAGATCACGGCCGCATATTGAACCCGGCAACTTCGTAAACATCGCACAGTAAACAAACTGAAATTGTCATTATATTACGTAATACACTAGGATGTATGACCAAGGTCAAGTTGACTATTGTATGTGCTATTTATGTGCTATTTACATCGTCAATGTGACGGAAATAACATACATAAATCACATTACCCAATTTACTGGTCAGGGTGTCAGAAGAGACGACTAAAGAAGAAGGCAGAAGAACAAGAAGACAAACTTGGTGACTATATCCGCTCATAAATATTAGGAAATAAAACGTGGAACCGAGATAGGTTAGAGCGAATAACCTTTTTTTTGGTGACGCTGGGGAAATGCTTTATGCATACCGTCGCCCCTCGGGTGTGGGGCTTTGTAGGACTCCGGAAACGACTCGTCTACCCAGTAAAACCCCACAAGACACGCTTGAGGCACCACATAATCTTATAGCGAATAACTGCTCAAACCGTGGGCAGCTACGGACTGGGGAAGTACCCCCACTTGAAGAAAAACCGAAACCAAATAACAACATCTTTGCCTGGTGTAGTGTTCCTGCTAGTAAGAAAGGCACCGGAGCTTCATAAGGGCAAAGAGCTACCAGCGGAAGGCGCAGCCTTTAAAAAGTTAAATAAAATAAAAAAATGCTCATGGGGGCAGGGCACCTAGCGCGCGCAGGACCGGGGCATAAAAGTCTTTGAGTGGCGACCGCGTTCCGGAAAGTGCAGTGCTGGTAGGCCTCCCACACGGTGGACCGATGACCTGGTTAATGTCGCTGGAAAACGATGAATGCGGGTGGCCCAGGACTGGCCTCTGTGGAAATCTTAGGGGGAGGCCTATGTCCAGTAGTGGACGTCTTTTGGGTGAAATGATGATGATGATAAAAATAACTAAAGGATTTGTTTATTTTTTAAAGGTTTTAAGCCTACTTGCTCCACCTCTGGTGTTGCAGGTGTACATGGGCGGCGATGATAAGGTGACGCTTTACTATAAGGTGACGCACTTACTATAAGGTGACGGAGTGGCTCGTTTGCCTCCCTCTTTTAAAAATAAAAACCACAGACAAATGTCTTAACTAGGCTTAAGCTGCGTAATAGTCGGAAACTGGTAATTAAGTGAGACATAGTATTACCTATCAGATTAACAGTCATCGTAGTTCTAGTATTGATTTAGAATTAAAACACTAACCCACACTATCCTGAGAGTGTCGTACGAGGAACTAAAAGAACGCAAGAGGTAGACAACCTAGCCACCAAGAGAGAAATACTTGTTACCAAGCTTTTTTTTTTGTTTGGATGGTGAAATGCTTAACGCATGCCGCAGCCAGGTGGTGGGGTCAGCGGTTATGTGGGATTTCGGAACAGTTGGCTACCCACTAAACCCCAGTGGTATACCCTGACACGTCTTGTTAGAGAAGTCACAGGTTCGCGAGGACGGATTCAACCCCGAACTGGGGCATCCTCAATCAATGAAGCTTGTATCGGTGGTAGGTCCCCCGACGCACCACCGGCCTTAAAGCGATGGTAGAGGGGGGCCGTAAGGTCACGTCCCCCTCCCCCCAGCCTCCGTCCTTAGCACGGGTCAGCCGGATCTCACTCCTTTGCGAGCCAGAACCAACCCCCCCCCCCCTGCTGAGAAATAACAGCAGAAGGAAGACACACCAACCGTCGACTTACCGACCAGACCAACCACGTTGACCGCCAACCCGAGGGCAACTCTGAGGACAGAGGAGTTCCCAGAGTCCAAATCTGCACCGTGTGCTGGTCTTCATCTGGCTTCTGAGCCGGTATGGCCTCAATAGATCATGAAGGCAAACAAACCCCCTCACCACGGCAAGGTTTTCCTTCTTTTGCGGATAGGTTTTCAGCCTTGTTATTTCGTTTTGCCAACTCTTATGACACCCTTAGGATGGTAAGGGATGGTGACACTATGTATTCTAAATCCGTCACCACGCGGACAAGATTAAGGAAGTCAGAAATTACAAGCGCTTTTAAATGACGATAACGGAGCGATATATTATATAGATAAATAGTACTTAGAATACGCGTTGATATCACAATGCCATTTCATGTCAATTTGCTACAACCATAAATTTAACCAGATGACGTCGGGAATATGGAGTAGTAAACAAGTTGTAATTTTATTGTCATTCCGTATCACTGGAATTGAAGGCCAAGGTTATTCCATTGTCTAATGAAATGAATCACGTTGAGCATAGATACACAGTTTGTTTAATTACATACTTTGATACGAACAGTTTTTTTTAAACTTCTGTAGCGGCTTTGAGCACCTTTCTTGGCATGGGTATAAAATGTCAAACTCGCGTCAGGATACGTGCCCTGATCGGAATTTCGTAAGGCGAAGGAAGTGTCGGCTGCCGGCGCGGGGTAGGAGAGAAAGTAATATCATCATCATTGTCAGCCAATAGACGTCCACTGATGGACATAGGCTTCCCCAAAGGATCTCCACAAAGGCCGGTCCTGGGCCGCCCGCATCCATCGTTTTCCGGCGACCTTAACCAGGTCGTCGGTCCACCGTGTGGGAGGCCTACCAGCACTGCGCCTTCCGGAACGCGGTCACCACTCGAGGACTTTTCTGCCTCATCGGGCGTCGGTACTGCGAGCTATGTAAGTAATATAATAATATGTAATTAATGATTGTTCTGAAGTATTAAATTTTTTATGTAATATAAATTGTCATTTTTGTGTAGGATAGCGCAATAAATAAATATTGTATTAAACCACATAAATGATAGATTTTTTTTTATAAAATTCATATTTCAGTTCAGCGAGTTTCCGAACGAACCGCAACTAGTTAGTTATAATGTACACGGTCTTTTCGGATGACACCGCATTCCGATCTGATAGTAGTGTTGACGTGACGTTGACGTATGCGAACGTCATAATAGTGGATTTTTTAAACGAAACCCATGTATAAAGTATAACCTGTATCACGGGGGCAGTTTACAATCCTATAATTCACTTCACAGACTCAGAGTAAGTGGCTCTGATTTAGGCAAAGATACTTGCCCGTCCCCGGAATTGAACCCGGGACCCGTTGATCCAAAGGCGGCCAAAGTCTAATCTATATATCTATACTCTATACTAATATATAAAGCTGCAGAGTTTGTTTGTTTGTTTGAACGCGCAAATCTCAGGAACTACTGGTCCGATTTAAAAAAAATCTTTCAGTGTTAGATAGTCCATTTATCGAGGAAGGTTATAAGCTATATTTTATTTTCAAAAGAATTAGGGATCCGTATGAAAATTGCGATTTTGTAAACCAAGGTGTAAAATCTAAAATCTATTTATGCGTGCGCTGCAAAAACTATTGACAATAGAAGTGTAGGTCTTATGAAGATCTACAAAAAAGTCCCCTAGAGCATTTATCTAACTATCATAGTTTAGTCACAATAACCGCTTTTATGTTCATAAAAAATATGCATAGAGATAAGCACGGGTTCGAAGCCCACGCGAGCGAAGCCGCGCGCATAAGCTAGTTGGAAATAATTGGTTTACACAATAAAACATTTTTATACTATTTAGAGTGAAGAACACTAATATTTCAAGGCTTTGCAATTTCCTGTGAGTGACAGTTACCTTAAGCTCATCAGCCAAGATTTCTACGTTGCCTTTGTCCCTTAAACACTCGGGTCAGAACCGGTCTAACCAGATTTGGCTGAATACCAGTAAGTTTAAATATATTGTTTATTATATTGCCGTCTGCCGTCCGCAACCCTTCTACTAGGACAACCAGTAATATTGCTTTTTTTTACGAATCCCCTGCACTTGATATAACCTGTATCGCAAGTGTTGTTTACAAACATGAGATGCACAAAAAAATAACACAAAGATATAAGCCCGACCCCGGAATCAAACTGAGGTCCCGTGATCCAAAACCGACACATCCAACCTCTAAACCAACACTTTGGTTGTCTGCTGTCTGGTTTTCTTTTTCTTAAAGGAAACCCCAATTCTTTTTTTTTATAGCGTGGGAAACCTTTTATAGGTCCCCAGCCGGTGGGACGGGCTAACCTACCACTGTTGTCACCGCGTGTCATTCTGCCGTACTTACGGGAACCTACATGCACTAGTTATAACCTGAATCGCGGGGGCAGTTCATAAACATGTAACTCACACTCAGAGCATGTGCCCCTAGTTTAGACAAAGACACTTGCCCGACCCCGGAATCGAACCCGGGACCCGTGGATCCGAAGGTGGCACATCTAACCCCTAGACCAACGAGGCAGTTAACTTCGGCTGACTATGTGTAACGACTGCCATAAATGGTGGAATAGCAGCCGTGACTTTACGATGACAGAAAAAAAAACATTCAACGACAAGCAAGGAAAGTGAAGCATCACAAGTTTGCAACCTTGTGCCAGAACACCTTTGGCCGGCGGGACAGGATGACTTGCGCAACTCGGGTCAAGGGTGGGAAGGCGCCACACTCTTTTTGGCGCCGCAATAATGCCTACACATAATGAAATCATGAAAGTGGATACGAAACTGATTATACTCGTTCATAATTCACAGTACAATGGATCTTAAAATAAAGCAGTTTAACATCTAAGATGTGTTAAGAAGATTCCATCCATCCATCCCATTTCAACTTTGTAAAGGTGATATCAGACGGTTCATTTTTCGTTCATTTTCGCCTTTCATTCGGTAGCTTTCACTCGAAATGATACGTCTGAATTCAAAATGAAACAAAAGTGCCGAATGAATTCATTAATGAACCGATCCAACGATGTTGGATTTTTTCATTCGGCATCTTTCACTCGCACTCCGAATGAACGAAAAATGAACTGTCTGTACACAGAGAGAACGTTCACTCGGATTTTGTCACCTTGTCTCGAGCCCTTTTGGAGACGGACGTCCTGCTGCGTCACGGCAAATTGGCGCCAAAATGGTGTTCAAGTGGAATGAGCAAAGTACGCTGCTGTTTTTGGAGATTTTTAAGAATGATCTATGGACCACAAACTGGACGAATACAAGGATAGAACATTACGTGCATATTTTAAAATGAACGGGTGAATGTTCTTTTCGGTCTAACTTTTCCATTAAATGATCACAAATTAAACTGATTCCGAGACGCACGACCTCACCCGATTAAGTATTTAAAAAAATAACAGATGAATGTTCATTTCTTTGTCAGCCCAACAAAGTCGTGTGAACATGGAATGAAAGAAAAATGAAGCATTCACTCGAGTGAACCGTCTGATATCACCATATGGAAACACTAAAGGAAATGACAAGGCCGAAACCCTATCCGTAAGAGAAGAAAATCTTGATAAGCAACCCAGTGCTAAATCATCTGACCAGAGATGTGCGGTAGGATAATGACCCTCCATGTAACTGGAGGAGGCCCGACTCAGCAGTGGGTCATATATGGGTCGAGTAGTAGTAGGGATGAAATTCAACGATATGTTACAATCTACGCAAAACAGCACTACTATTAATTAGCCCATAAATGAGCCTCCTGCCATTACATGGAGGGTAATTACTCTACTGTGCCACGCTGGCCAGACGGGTTGGCACAAGGTTTCGTGTCCATCTCTTGCGGCTGGGTTTTTGGTCATTTCTTTTTGTCAGCTCTTACGACACCTTTAGGATGAAATGGGGTGGTGACACTATGTATTCTAAATCCGTCACCAAATGCTCTGCGCCAATCTTTATTTATATTAAAAAGATACTTCAGATACAATGTGCCACAAGTACCATATTTTATTCGTCATATTATGACCTCTATATCTTTATGAGTTAGATTTACTCGTAATTCAAAAGACCGTCTTAGCAATCATAATCACTATGTGGAATAATTTATTTATTACTAGCGACCCGGCCCGGCTTCGCGCGGATGCATGTATTATACCTATAAACCTTCCTCTTGAATCACTCTATCTATTAAAAAAACCGTTTCAAAATCCGTTGCGTGGTTTTAAAGATTTAAGCATACATAGGGACGGACAGACGACAGCGACTTTGTTTATACTATGTAGTGATTAGTGATTCTTCAAATTTTATTACTAAATTACTATACTGACCACTATTATGCTAAAAGCCTGACGCAAGCCTCCTTAAATAGTTTTAACACGCAAAATTAGGCGATGACTGTATCCTTTAAAAAGACTTACTATTCTCACACCTGGAAAACGTGAACAGATTAGCCATAGAAAACTAATTTTATTATAAGCTATAGGTAGATAATGCGATTCGCCGACGTAATAAAATAAAGTCACCTTTTGAAGCGAACTGGCTCCTACCAAGCTATTTTCTTGGAATATGTTGAAAGGATTTCGATGAGTACAATAAACACCTGGTCGGGGGCCTACTAATGGTAATTATTATCAAACTAAAATTGCGTTTGGTGACGGATTTAGAATACATAGTGTCACCACCCCATTCAAAAGGTGTCGTTGGAGCCGACAAAAGGAAATGACAAGGCCGAAAACTTAGCCGCATGAGAAGGAAAACTTGGCCGCTGTAGCTTTTAGTACGTACGTTGGGATACTAACTTTCATCCTCCGCACCGTGAAGTCAGGGAACAATCCCATCATGGATTCTTATCAAATTTTCCTTTCATATTACGTGGAATACTGGTCGCGGGTTCGATTCCCGCACGGAAGAAATATTTGTACGACCTACAAGTATTTGTTCCGGGTCTGGGTGTTTTCTATCTATAATATGTATGTATTTACAAAAAAAAATTATATAAGTAGTTTATCATCCATCTCGTTACCATAACACAAGCATTAAGTGGCTTAGCTTGGGACGAGATGGCGTTGTGGGAAATGTTCAAGGATATTTATTTATTCAATTAAATTTGCGTTGCATAATAAAAATAAGATATTCCGACTATGATACTTTGTTACAACTTAATTAAAATTTTGAGATATATGGTACCCCTCGCAACGTGGGCGTTGGCAAGATGCTAAATTAAAGGTGTTTTTCAACATGATCGTCCATTAATACCGCACAAGTGTCGTATATTAATATGTGTGCAGACAATTTATTGGTTCCGCCCAAATTTCTATAATACTCTCGGCGCCAAACTGCTTTTTGTGTAGCTCGACCTTGACCCGTCTGATCAGAGGCAAACCTGTTGTTTGGCTAAAAGTAAAAGGCTTTTTCCATTGCTGTGTCTCTATTTAAGTAGTAATGGCATATTTTATTTAGTGAACAAATGTTCGGATTATGCATACCTATGTAGCGACCGCATGCTACATACTTTACACAGTTTACCCGAAAAATCTAAACTAATTGCATCAAGAAATATCGCCTACAAATGCGAGAATTACCAAAAAGTCCTACACCGCGATAGTGAAATTTCAAGAGCAATTCGCATAGTTAAGAATTCCCCGACTACAACTATCGGGGGGGATGGGCGCTGCGACCCCTAGCCAGTCATAAGACCTCGTCTGGCTGGATGATCATCCCTTTGCGCCTAAACATACATGAAATGAGATCGGATTGCGGATAGAAGTAAAAAAATCGTTGCAGATAAATAAAACAAAACAAAAGATTTTTCTTGTCACTTTGCATATCACAGACAGTGTTATTAATATACCCACTACTCAGTCCACCCATGGCTCACTGCTGAGTCGGACCTCCTCCAGTTACATGGAGGGTAATTAGCCTACTGTGCCACGCGTTGGTTAACCGGCGTTGGTAATGATGGTAATTAGCGCCTCTAAATCCAAAAGTGTTTCTCGACTGCCAGCTTCAGGGAACATGTTCCGCGTCATGTCTACAGGGCTATGCTATGCTAAGTTCTATTGAAATTATTCGACGCGATGCCATCCCTAACTTCGAAAGGCCTTGCCAAGTTCTTGTGTCAAAAGCATGTACTGACACTAAAATATTAGTAAGTTACCAACAATATCCGTCCGTTTGGGGACGGATTTAGAATACATAATGTCAGTACTCTATTGTATCATGAGTGTGTCGTAACAGCAGACTAAAATAATTTGACAGGAAACCTAGCCGGAAGCGAAGGAAAACTTAAAACAAAACCCTATGCCTTACCGTTTTGCCAGCGTGGCAGAGTAGACAAATTTCCCTCCTGTAATTGGAGGAGGCCCGACTCAACAGTGGCTCACCTACGAACTGAGTAGTAGTGCCAAAAGTGTCAAAATCGGCAATCAAAGGGTCGGTGATTGTTGATTTTGGCTCTATAGAATTAGCAGCGTTGGGGCATTGGTCTTAGCCGGCAGTTGCTCCGTATCGGTAAATCCTTTTCAGCTTAGAAGGAAGCCTGATGCTTTTGATATTGGTTACGGCGGTAGCTGGTGCATTCCTAATATCTCAACCAGGCTCGACAGTGGAAGGCATTTATAACAAACGCTGTAATGCCGAACGATACGACGACCAGGTAAGGAGATAGGCGTCTTCTCGGCCTCTACGTCACGAGGAAACACCTATACAGGATGGGCTTTTCAAGCAACAACACCTGTAGAGCATGGAACACATACTATGTGCAGGCCATGCATTCGCGGGAAAGTGGGTGAGGGTTCTAGGTTTAACTAATGGTCTCAATCCATCAGAAAACTTATTGACAGTATTCTAGATGACCAGAAAATAAGTATAGCTACAAGGCAGGGGAAACACAAAACATCCTACAAGGTCGAGGTGTATTAAAACTACTATGGAATCAAACCCCTTAATAAGATCGCATCCACATATATATTGTTTATGAGAATACCCGTCATTCTAAAGGCTAAACTGGTTCAATACCTCATTATGACAGGTACGCTGTACAGTTTTTGTTGGCTGTCGTATGATTTATGTGTTTTGCTAATTTATAATGTCTATGATATTCGAATTATAATGTTAGAGCAAACACGTTTAGTCACGCGTAGATTTCATGGCAAAACATGAGTATTTTATTTGGACATCGTGCAGTTTTTTTTTTTTTTTACAAACCTTAACATTTATATATAGAACCTTCGGCGCAACTAGACAGGGGCTGATAATCTTGAAACGGCTAAACCGATTTTGATGTAACATCACTACATAGTATAAAACAAAGTCGCATTCTTCTGTCCGTCCCTATGTATGCATAAATCTTTAAAACTATGCAACGGATTTTGAAGCGGTTTTTTTAATAGATAGAGTAATTCAAGAGGAAGGTTTAAAGGTATAATATAATTGCACCCGTGCGAAGCCGGGGCGGGTCGCTAGTGTACTATATAGCCTGCCAGAGGAAAATCTGCTTCCAAATAAAAAAACCGCATTCAAATCGGTACACCCACACAAACAAACACACATATGTACGAGTAGTTCAGCCTTCTAGGTTTATTCTCATTTTTTAACGGGGATAAAAATAGGGGTTGCACAAACTTAGTAGGTGGTGACTTACATATTTATATCGGATCTATATCAATTTTTTAGTTCATTATCGATGGATCAATAGCACACTAATTTACAACTAGATAATTCATAATGCCAATAATATTTAAACACACATTATTCACACTATTTATACAGAATAACTATATTAAACTAAGTCTGAATTTAGTTTTCGCTCGTGTAATAATGAACAATTACCCGTAAACGGTAAAATTCAAGCAAATGCAAGCAATGCAAGCCCACAGGATTGCCAAACTTAAGTGGCAGTGGGCAGGGTACGTAGCGCGCAGGACTGACGCCCGATGGGGCAGAAAAGTCCTCGAGTGGCGACCGCGTTCCGGAAAGCGCGGTGCTGGTAGGCGTCCCACACGGTGGACCGATGACCTGGTTAAGGTCGCCGGAAAACGATGGATGCGGGCGGCCCAGGACCGGCCTTTGTGGAAATCCTTGGGGGAGGCCTATGTCCAGCGGTGGACGTCTTTTGGCTGAAATGATAGTAAAATGTATGAGACGTCGAGTAGTTTAGAGCGGATTTCTCTTAGGTACCAAGAGAAAATTAAAAAAAAAACTATATGTCAGTATTGTAAATTTTTCTCAGGTATATTACGAGTATTTGGTAAGGTTCAAGTTTTCACTTCTGCCGGCACTCCCGGAGTGCAAGCCGTTGCTTTTTTGTAGTTTTTTTTTGTTTTGAGAAAAAGTAATAACTATGGTTTTTTAAATCTAAATAAGATTATTTTAATGACATCAAATCATGTTTATAATGTTATGCTAATTGATCAATACTCGAAATTAATGACGTAGGTGCCTTTTTTACGTCTGTTCTAACTAAGATAAACAAACAAATAAAAAACCGGTAGATAGACGTCACATCTGACATAAGACAGGATAAATATATATCCATAAC
This sequence comes from Clostera curtula, assembly GCA_905475355.2. Lineage (NCBI taxonomy): Eukaryota > Metazoa > Arthropoda > Insecta > Lepidoptera > Notodontidae > Clostera > Clostera curtula. The sequence goes on along the minus strand of FR997797.1, from coordinate 8,696,755 downwards.
TAGCTGACCCGACAGACGTTGTCCTGTCTGAACTATGAATATTGAATTCGAATTGGAATAATTAATAATAAATTAATATACCGCCTTTTCTTATCGATTCCAATCCCTTATTTAATGTAATTAAAAAAGAAAAAAAGTAATTATGCCAAAAATAGCGAACCGTCGGGACGAACGTCAAATGTTTGACAGGTAACAGTTTGTATGGGAAAATAAAATTGTTGTTTTTATTATTTTACTTACAGTATCAATGTTTTCTCTAGACTCTTAAACCTTCCCTGGACTCACACGAATATTTCAAGACCAAAATTAGCCAAATCGCTCCAGCCGTTTTCGAGTTTTAGCGAGACTAACGAACAGCTATTCATTTTTATATATAGAGATTTATCACTTTTACTGCGTCATAAATATTCTTAGAACTTTCCACACTCTTCTTCATAACTTCAAAAAGATATATTGAAGCTGTTGAGAGTGCTTAATACCAAAGTTACTTACTACTACTTCTCAGCCCATTAATGATCCACTGCTGAGTCGGGCCTCTCCCAGTTGTATGGAGGTTAACCCACTATTGCCACGCTGACCAGTTCTGCATCAGATCCCACAATGCCGCAACAGGACGTGAGTTGGAGCACCCCGGGGAGGTTTAGTGTGTAGGCCCCCACTATGGGGGAGAGTCCCACACTCCCCTCGCTGGCCATCCCCGTGGCCGGCGAGGAAGTCCTTAAACGATTTTACCCCGGGTGAACAAAAAAAAGTTTTCCTTCCCTAGCAGCTAGATGTTCGGCCTTATCATTTCCTTTTGTCGGTTCTTATGACACCCTCAGGCTTCGTACAAACCTTGTACCAAACTAATTTCCCTCCATGAATTGGAGGAGGCATTCGGAAGATTCGACCAGATAAGTGAATTATCGTATCCATTACAATGGATTTTAAAATACAAATGTTTTATTCATGTTACTGCGACCGTCCCTCAGATTAGCAATTCGTTGCCAAATTTCAGAACAGAACCTGCAAATTTATGTTTCAATGCGAAGTATTTCTACTTAAATAATTCATTAACAAGGCCTGTTTTTTTTTAATTTGCGTATTTCCAGTTGCCTTGACGTAGAGAATAGGCGTGCTCGAATTTTGCGTTTCAGCGTTGCGAAAGCGTGCAAAATTAGATGATGTTAGTGACCTTACGCACCGCAATTGTGTCGTAAGGGCCAGGCAAGCCCACCGGTTAGCCAATGACTTATTAATATTTGCAGCCACAAAACTGCTTTTAACTGGCCTAAGGCTTGCTTTTTTGTTTCCAGTTCGGTGTTTAAGTCATGATAGTGACTTAAAAAATCGGGGTGTGGCCGTGTCGTGAAAGTCAATGTAAATAATACAGTAAATCTCTATGTATAAAAATGAATAGCTGTTCGTTAGTCTCGCTAAAACTCGAAAACGGCTGGAGCGATTTGGCTAATTTTGGTCTTGAAATATTCGTGTGAGTCCAGGGAAGGTTTAAGAGTCTAGAGAAAACATTGATATTGTAAGTAAAATAATAAAAAGAACAATTATATTTTCCCATACAAACTGTTACCTGTCAAACACTTGACGTTCGTCCCGACGGTTCGCTATTTTTGGCATAAATACTTTTTTTCGTTTTTAATTACATTAAATAAGGGATTAGAATCGATAAGAAAAGGCGGTATATTAATTTATTATGAATTATTCTAATTCAATATTCATAGTTCAGACAGGACAACGTCTGTCGGGTCAGCTAGTAGTAATATAAAAATAATATCCTGCTGTTGCTCGTCATGAATTGTTTTCTTACATTTTGTTTTGAATTTACGTGTGTACATTTGCGTAATAAAAGCTCGTTTATTTATTTTGTTTACGATAAAAGTAAAACGCAGTGCTCCAATAATTTATTCATTTATGATCTTTCCAATTGAGTGGTTATTGCGATTATCGAATAAACAATTTTGATTGCGTAACATTTTATTCGATACACATATTAATTTATGATACATGTTTTGTCCCTAAATGTAAACAACAAGACAAGAAAAGATGTTTGGTACTACAGGGAGGGTTGCCAACTATACTGTTTTAAACAGTATTATACTGTTTTTCACTAAATTATACTTTTTACTGTTGAACAAAAATAAAGTGTACAAAATACTGTTTTCGGCATCAAAATGCAAACACATTATTAAGTGTTAAACTTAGACGCTCACACAATTTTTTTTCAGTAATTAATGAGCAAGTGGCACGAGGACAGAAAAAGACCATTAACTAATTAATTTAATAACAAAAATCAGTTATAGTTGTCGTGAGGCATATGAAGTTTTTAAAAAGGATTGTAAAATAGTATGTTGTGTAATAAACATTATGTATTTAAACAATAAATAAATAAAATAATGTTAATTTTTCTAAAATACTGTTTGATATTCTGCATACACCTGAATATACTTTATTTCTTGCAAAAAAAAGTTGGTAACCCTAACTACAGGTAACAACTACAGAGATTCTTAAGCGCCTCGTCCACGATAGATTAAAATTACGGAGAGCGACTGCCATAAGGCAATCTACGACGAGCTAATGTGTCACTACAGTCTACGTAGACAGGCTCGGCTACTCTCGGACGGAAGGCGTCGTAGACGTAGGTACGAGAGTGAGACAAGCGATGCGAATAGAGAGCTCTCGAATAATCTACATGCCATAGATCAGTCTAGCTATAGTCGTATTTTTAATTATACGTAGTCAACTGACGTTTACTGTTTATATATGAATATCTAGTCTACGAGTAGTGTAGTGTACGCAGGCCGAAATATCACTATGTTAGAGCTACCATACGATTGGGCAAAAAACTGCAATATGGTGCTCTATTGATCTCTACGTGTACGATAAATTAGAGTTAGATCAGCTCTATTCTCTCTGCGTGGATGGCGCGCTTATGGGCTTGATTTAAAACAGGATTTATTTGTTGGTTGCCTGATTTTAAAATTGAATATGGTATTCGAATTTCGTTACCACACGAACAATATTATATGCATCAGTGTGTGTAAACTTGTTGAATTAAAGCACAACAAGCGATTACTGCGATTCATGTGCAACGGATGGCGCAATACTGTGACATCACAAGGATAATAGTTCTCGCCTTGACCTCAAGCTAATGTCAGCGTGGAGCTTGCACTTACCTACTCTTATGTAACACACGATAAGTGCACAGGAAATATTGTAATCTATAATAAAAGTGTATCACGACGCTGGTTATAGTTAGATATACGGCAGCAGTGAATTTTAAGAGCAGTCAGTTCAGTAGGTAAGCGACTAAATACCAACGTTATTACAGTTTTGTTGGCAATTCAAATCATTTATTTGGCTTTGGACACGATGAACACTTACAAATTGTCAACATATTATTCATAACATTCCACCGACTACCACCATTTCGGATCGCGACCACTGCTGAGAAGAGCCGTCAAGAGCTTTTTCTTGCGGTCCTATTTCGTATATTTAAATACAATATAAATAAATTATATTGACACTGAACATTTTAGTCCCGGGTAGCTTCGTCATTTACATAATCAATCAGAAATGTGGTATGAAGGTAAAGGTATGATTCCGAACTACGCTGCACGCAGCAGTGCTGTGGAGGTACTACTGGTCCCCATACAATCTCTTTAAGCATAAATGAGATTACATTCCGAGCTAGGCAGCAATGTCGCGGCAGCAATGTAGCGGTAGCACTGCTGCGCGTCAGTATCGCCCTACCGCCGCGACAGACCAACAGTGAATGTTGGTTGACAAGTAAATAGAGACTGTCGCCTTGCTCGGAACTAGCCTGGCACGCAGCATCGCTAGGCAGCACCTTAGTGGCAGCACTGCGGCAACATCACTGCTGCTTGTTTCCGAGTTCGGAATCACACCTTAATTTTTTTTGTAAATCTTTGTCTTGACCGACTTTTTAAGGCATTTCTCCAAGTTGCAGGGGCAGTTTGTTATAAAAGCGTATACACTGACCCATGAACACGCAGTTACTTAATCTGTGGAGACGTTACAGACGAATATCTTTGAAATTGGTCTAGTTGCCTCGTTGGTCTAGTGGTTAGATGTGCCGCCTTTGGATCAACGGGTCCCGGGTTCGATTCCCGGGTCGGGCAAGTGTCTTTGTCTAAACCAAAGGCACTGGCTCGGAGTCTGGGTGTCATTTCTATCTATAATATGTATGTATTTACAAAAAAAAAAATTATTTAAGTAGTTTATCATCCATCTCGTTACCATAACACAAGCATTAAGTTGCTTAGCTTGGGACGAGATGGCATTGTGTGAAATGTCCAAGGATATTTATTTATTTATTTAATTATATGAATACATGTAATAGTAAGGGTGACTTTGATGTTTTTACATTGTCAGTGGTCGTCTTAATGAGGGTGTCGTAAGAGGCGACTAAAGGAACACAAGAGGCAAACCAACTAGCGGTATGAGAAGGAAAACTTCTGAGGGTCATATATGGGCTGAGGTGTATGTTAAAATATGAGGTAATTTTTTTTGGCTGGATTTTTTAAATAACTAAATTCTCCATATAGTCAGGCTTCAGACATGTACCAATATCGTTTTGTTATTTCCACGTTCTGTGTATACTTTCCGCGTGGTTTGAATTAATGCGCGCGCGCAGTTCTACCGTGACTTTCATCCCTTTGACCTTGGCGATTAGTTTCGTGTGACCGGCTACACGTGGCATATTAATTAAGGGTTGGTTTCATAAACGCTTAATTTTATTTTTTAATACTACTACTTCTAAGCCCGTATTGACCCACTACTGAGTGGGGCCTGGTCATTTGTCTATTGGCAGCTCTTACGACACCGTCAGTATGGAATGGGGTGGTGACACAATGTATTCTAAATCCATTAATAAATATTTTTAATGTGTAAAATGATTCCTTTGCCAATTATAATTTTGACTGATCTCCTATTCATTCAGTCTGTATCAATATTTAGATAGTTTTATCTCGTTAAAAATTTAAACAGTGACATCTATTGTCCAAAGAGGGAATAACTCATATAAAGTCAACGTAGACCGAGACTGTGGGTAGCATTTTTTTACTGTGACTGGATGCCTTTGACCCTAGGCTTGCGTGATGGAAAGCAACGCCAGGGTCTAAGATGGAACAGGCAATTCAAGGAAATGCCCTGTCGGGCACCGGCGCTCACATACACACGATGGAACACAGTAAAACTGCTTGGCGCCGGACTTAGATGTGAGGGTGGTAGCTAGCCGGGCGGACCGTTCGATCCTACCACCAAGCGTGCTGGGTTTTGTTGACTTTTCCAACATGCGTTATTTCCCATCGTGCGGTGGCGACGTTTTATATTCTGACCTTTCCCTTTCCCCACACGAAATGCATTAAATATTTATTTAGATAAGTCTTAAATATTAAGTTGGTTTGAATGGATATGGTCTCCAGGGCTGGGGGTTCACTCCTCCCGGTCGGAGGAGTATGTATGAGTATAATTTATTTCACGACGTACAACGCCCTATATGAAAAAAAATTGGTAATTTATAAAGTGGCACGCCTAACAAAGCATTGATGTATCAAAAAAATGCGCAGTTTGTTAAACAGATAGGTAAATCGTCAACAGTACCTTTAAATTAAATTTAAAAGATTGTTAATAGTATTAATCATTACTTATTAATTACGATTAATTTCATTTTTACTTAATGAAACGCAACCTTAAATCCCTGAACTTGTATCGCAAGGTCAAACCACATGTGATCGTGAAAAAGGGCCCTTTCATTATTTGAATTCATTTCAAATGACAAGGTCAACATCATAAAGGGACAACCAGTCCACACACAAATGGGTATTATGTAATATAAAAGATTTTTTACAAGTCCATAGGTCCTTTTGTTATTAGCAATAAGACTTAAAATTGTGCGATTTTAATTCTAAAAGCTACGCCCTAATATTACGCAGTATTATAAAATCCATTCAAAACGGTTTGTAAGGATCACATTGTCCATTTTGCTTGTTATATAATCTTTTCAAAGCGATCCAAATAAAACTAACCTATATTGTTAAATTCCTCGTTTATTAAAAGGGGCACAAACAAAATTAAAAATACTTAAAACTATTTTAATACTACATAAAACTGGCCGCTGTGAAACGAACCACGTAGTAGAGAAGTACAGTTACAAGCAAAAGCTACTTATAATTTCTCATTTTTGTTGTTGATAATACATTCTTGTTACGAAAATAGTCAAAGGAGATATTATTAAGTCATTGTTAAGATATACTTAAATACAAATTGAAGAATATTGGGTTCTTGTCAGCATCGATGCTTCGTCGGTCGTTTTCGCTTTTACGAATAATTAAAAAATATTCTACTGTATTCGTTTGTTATTCACTACTATATACGAAATAAAAATAAAAATAATGCTCTTGACTGTACTTATCTATGCCTACAAAACACACAATTTATATAAACTAAAAAGTACTTAAGTGCCAAGTTAATCTTAATTTTATTTTATTCACTTAAAACAAGAAATCGTCTCAAACATCTAAAGATCCAAAAAGCTTATAAAACTCTGATTACATGAAAGTAAGTTAGAATAAAATGTCAAGTACACTAATGCCATTAAAAACTACAGTATTTCGAACTTAAATTAGATTTTGCTGTCTTAAATCGTCATCATGTTTTGATACAGAATATAATCAAAAGATAGACAATGAAAAGTAATGAACGAATAGACGTATACTTTACAACTAAGCTTCACAGGTCAATTAGTTAGGAATTTTAGTACCCATGTCTGTGAATCTGTGCAAAATATATTTCTCGTAATGACATTTTGTATTATACACAAGAACAATTTGTTGTGACTATAGTTGCATAATGCAGAACCGAAACTATTTATAGTATAAAGAAAAACGAAAACCCTGCCCTAAGTATCAGATGTATCGCGGGGGAAGTTTACGAACATGTAATTCACGAACACAAACGTCGTAGACTCAGAGCAAGCTATTGCAAGCTGTTGTTGCAAATTGTATGTGAATGATCAATATTCATTAGAAGATTCTCTATTCCAACAGCGTTATTTGATCCTCTGCTCTACAATGTAAGCACAAATAACACTGTCAGTGATTGTTTTCTATTGAAATTTGAATGAAATATCATATACATACTACAAAGAAAAACACTTAAAACCTGAGTTACGTTACAATTACATACGGCTGTAGGAAGTTCTTACACGCAATCAAAGCTTTAATATGTGGATAATGTTGTTGGCCGTACGATAACCTAATATTATGACTTGTTCTTTATACTAGACAAATACATATTGTACGATGCTGTTTTTTATCCCAAATAAAGTAAAAAAAAAAAAAAGCTCATCTCAGAAATAGGTACTCATGTCATCTGTAACTGACACAAAACGATTTTTTTTAAAACAAATATAAGTTTTCTCCATTCCCGTTCGTTATCAGTGTTGACTACAATATTAAATAACAAAGTTGTGTTTAGAAATGGGTTTGTTTTGATAAAGCAAGCAATAAGCAACTTCCTAGGAAGCTAGAGTTAGTGAAAGTTCCAAAGCTCACGAAAGCAAAATCTAATTTAAGTTACTGCCTTATAAATCTAAAGTTCTTATGCTAAATAATATAAGGTAGTTACACAATCTTCCGTTATCTTTAATGAATAAAATTTAATTCACATTTTATCAGTTTATAATAAAACCAAAAGTGCCCAATTAATAAACTCATTTTTGTAATGCCTTAAGGTAAATTCAATTTTAGGTGCAGTTATTATTTACTTTCATTCAAGGGTCGCTTATTTAACAACATTTTGTCATTACAAAAATTAAGTAATTAATTTGATTGTTGAAACATCGTCTTGTTAGTGGGGTTTAAAATGGATTGTTTGTGAAAAACAATCGCAAGAATATCCAAGAATCCAAGAAAAAGGTTTCATAATTTAACTAAAATAAAAAATCTAATTATTAAACAAATCGCACAATAAAGATGCGCCAGAACAAGTGGAAGAAAACACAAGTAAATGCAACATTCAAATGCTTCGGTTTTAGTCATATTAATGTAATGTTAAAAATAAGTCATTTTGAAATTTTTACTATTAAAAGGACTTCACACAAATCTGAAAAATTTCGCAGCGGTGGATACAACAGTCAAACATTGTTCTCATGAGGCCTTACTTTCTAGCAACACACATTAATACACTACAAAAAACACACATACATAATAATGAAATAGTCACACATTATAAAAGCAAAAATATTGAATATCGAACGATATTAAAGTTAATACAAATTTAAAAGATATCAAGCCTCCAGTTTTTTAAAGACCAGGTTAAATGGGACTGGAGCGTGTGTGATCCCCAAGTTGCCGTCCAATCCAGGTAACTTATCTCCTTCGGGTAAATTAAATTCATAGTGATTCATCAAATTGGCGAAAAACAGGAACAATTCCATTCTTGCCAGTGTCATTCCCAAGCACATGCGTTGTCCCGTTCCGAATAGCATAAAGTTGTCATGTGCATGGATCTTGCCGTTTCTTATAAAGCGTTCCGGTTTGAATTTGTCAGGTTCTGGATAAATTGTTGGGTCGTGATTCATACGGTTGATGAGTGGTATAATATGGGTACCAGCAGGAATGGTGTAGCCATTGATCTTCCAATCCCTAAAATTTTAAATAGATGAACATTTTGCACAATGTTTATGAAATCGGGATTTTTTGCGTAATCACTACATAGTATAAAACAAAGTCGCATTCTTCTGTCCGTCCCTATGTATGCATAAATCTTTAAAACTACGCAACGGATTTTGAAGCAGTTTTTTTTAATAGATAGAGTGATTCAATGGGAAGGTTTATATGTATAACCCACCCCCGCTTTGCACGGGCGAAGCCGGGGCGGGCCACTAGTTATTACGATAATTAGGAAGAGTTCTTACAAAATGCGCAAATTACCGTCTGATTTTGAAAGCAACGTGGAAAAGATTTGATTGAATAAAAAAATGGCAGTATGATTATTATGATGCACTGAGAAATGAAAACGAAACATTAATCATAGAACCATTTTCCCTTTGAGTTGGATTTTTGAAAACATTTCCATACATACAATTCACCCTCGTTTAAATTAAGACATAATATTTTCTAAACCGTTGAAGGCACACTCGAAATTTTATATCCAAAACAAAACTATCCATCACTGCCTACTCAACGGATTTAAATGGGCGAGCAAAAGGCGGGGTAAGGTTTTTGCACGAACAGGCGCGTGAAAAAATGTTGCCTAATTTATTTCCACCAACCCATACCAAATTATATTTATCGTATTAACATGCCTTATTTTTGTGATTATGACAGGCAGCAATAAGAACCAAAATTATTACTTCGGCTCGTTAGCCCAATCTTAATTCGGCTTTGAAATAATGCTTTTGGTGCATTGAATTTATTCTTGGAACGTAATCATCTTGAGTTTCTTTGTTTAAAACTGTATTAAAGACAAACATAACAACAACATGCAATTTAATCATCATGACAACCTATAAATTACCCAACGCTGACTTAATCTGCGGTGTCCTCCTATTTGCCGAAAGTTACTTTAGCTATTGTGCCAAGCTGGCCAAACGGTTTGCCACATATCGAGGTTTCCGTCCTGTGCAGTTAGATTGTTCGTATGCTTAAGGCCCTTCGTTCACAAGTCTACGCAATCCATTGAGATTCGTACACGAGTCGCGTCGCCGACATTCTCCCCGCGACTCGCTTTGTATGGCGGTAGTCGCTTGAACACTAACTAAAATCGTTAAGTATCGAAGATTTGCGTAGCCTTGTGTACGAAGGGCCTGAGTCTCTTACGACACACACATGCCAGATAGTATTTAGGTATAATATACTCACTCAGTATTGACATGAGTAGTTCCCAAAGGCACCACAGATACCATTCGCATGGTTTCAAATAGCACAGCCTCTACGTATGGCAGGGACGCACGGTCGTTTAATGTCACCAAGTTGTGCGGTGCTACTACGGTTTTCAGTGCCTCTCGAACCTTGGCTGCCGCTTCAGGCTCCCGTAACATCATCACGATGGTCCAAAGAATAGCCGTGAGGGAAGTTTCCATACCCGTAGAGAATAAATCGTTCATCACTTGAACCACTTGCTTTTCTGCAACGGTACAGATTCAGAAATTCTTGTCGAAAAACATGTTTTTTTTCGTGTTAAAACTACTATTACTTTCTATCTATAGTTATATATATTGCATAAGTTATTTCTAACTGACTTCCAAAAGGTGAACTTTCATGTAGGTACAGACATGTATGTGGGTTTATTGTATCTATGATTGTTTCCGGACACTAATTTAATGATTATGCGTCCGAAGACATGACATCAAAACTTAAAAAATACTAAACCAATATTACCAGTATAAACCTTCCTGTCTGACATAGGCTATTAACACCAAACTACTACTAGTAGCAATAATCAACAAGAAATCGAAAAATGGATATTGGTTCTAAATCCACTCGATTGAAAGATGAATAAACAAATTCTTTGCTGCCAACATTTATTCAATGTGGTGATGGATTTAGAATGCTAAGGTGTCATTATCTATACAGGGTGGTCAAAAAGTCGTGGATCAAACGAAACCAGCGGTTAGATGGGGCCATCAGCAGCAAAAAATTGTTCTACGTGAGGTCCTTAGGGTCAACCCCTGCGGAGTTACAATTGATTTTGTGTTTTTATGAGAAATTGTCTTTTTTTTACTAAAACTTGATAATATTCGACAAAATCTACCCCCTGTATCTTTTTTATAATTGTCACTAGATTGGTACTGATGAGTCCTTTCGTTAGACATGCTATTTATGGTAGTTTATTGGGTGTGTTGAAGATAATATTAAGTTTTACGAAAGCAATAATTTTTAAATCAAAACTTGTTACTTACTTCGGACCCCACTGTGAAAAAAAATACTCTACAGAAAAGTGCCACTGTATCACAATTTTTGGCGCATTTAATAGGGATTCTAAAACGGTATTACACATGGCTATGCGTGGCTTCGATATCTTTCAAGGACGATCATTCGTAGCAAGGCCAGAGTTAATTCATACAAAAAACTCGTTTAGGCCTACTAACCTAACCTTACCTAAGCGTGATCGTTTTCCGGACTACAGGGTCTTTATCGTCGTTTCAGCCCATAAATGACCCACTACTGAGTCGGGCCTCCTCTAAGTTCATTTTGGGAGATTAGCCTACTGTGCCACGCAGCCAAGACGGGTTGACACAGGGTTTGCTTCAAGTTTTCCTTCTGTTGCGGCTAGGTGATCTGCCTAATGCGTTCTTTTAGTCGCCTCTCACACAGTAGTGGGTCATTTATGGGCTGAAACGAAGACGATAAAGAATAAACAATGTCACCAACCCATACCATATTGAAGGTGTCGTAAGAGGCGACTAAAATAACGCATTAGGCAGATCACCTAGCCGCAACAGAAGGAAAACTTGAAGCAAACCCTGTGTCAACCCGTCTTGGCTGCGTGGCACAGTAGGCTAATCTCCCAACATGAACTTAGAGGAGGCCCGACTCAGTAGTGGGTCATTTATGGGCTGAAACGACGATAAAGACCCTGTAGTCCGGAAAACGATCACGCTTAGGTAAGGTTAGGTTAGTAGGCCTAACCGAGTTTTTTGTATGAATTAACTCTGGCCTTGCTACGAATGATCGTCCTTGAAAGATATCGAAGCCACGCATAGCCATGTGTAATACCGTTTTAGAATCCCTATTAAATGCGCCAAAAATTGTGATACAGTGGCACTTTTCTGTAGAGTATTTTTTTTTCACAGTGGGGTCCGAAGTAAGTAACAAGTTTTGATTTAAAAATTATTGCTTTCGTAAAACTTAATATTATCTTCAACACACCCAATAAACTACCATAAATAGCATGTCTAACGAAAGGACTCATCAGTACCAATCTAGTGACAATTATAAAAAAGATACAGGGGGTAGATTTTGTCGAATATTATCAAGTTTTAGTAAAAAAAAGACAATTTCTCATAAAAACACAAAATCAATTGTAACTCCGCAGGGGTTGACCCTAAGGACCTCACGTAGAACAATTTTTTGCTGCTGATGGCCCCATCTAACCGCTGGTTTCGTTTGATCCACGACTTTTTGACCACCCTGTATATGTTAGAATGCGATAAAGTTATAGAATACCGCAGTTTTCTATAGGTAGTCATATATATATTGATTATTTTTACTCGCAAGACAAGTAAACCGTTTTATATCTATTTTTATAGACTTATAGGAGGCCTGTCTAGTAAACATCAAATTTTAATCGTAAGCATATACCTGGATCAACGTCAGGAAATATTTTCGTCTTCGGATCAGAGTTTCTTTCCTCGTAAATTTTATTCAAGTAGTGATCTAAAAGGTCTACCGGCTCTTCAACTCTCCCAGTCGCAGTGCGATGGTTCATACGTTGCACTATGTGATCTGCATGGAACTTGCTTATGTCAGCTAAATTCCGTTGAATCTCCTTCACGACCGCCTGCTTACCAGGAAGTTTCTAAAAGTAATTAACAGTGGATTAATGAAGCGTAACAAATTAGAAGACGTAAGAACCGATCAATTATTGAGTTGAAACCACCGCAACTAATTGCTATGGATTTAAATTTCCTTATTCACCTGGTAAAAAGTATTGGACACTTTTCCATCGAAAAATAATACTGGCTGGATATGATCCGGTAATTGGTAGTGACATATACGTATATTTAATAGTAAAGTATACATATGACTAGTTCGTAGTTGAAATTAACCGTTCATTAGATTTTAAGTATAAATAGAATATCATTGAATATGATTTTTTCTCTTATAATGAAGATATGAAAAAAGATGACCTTTGGATCAACGGGTCCCGGAGTCGATTCTGGGTTCGGATAAGTGTCTTTGTCTAAAACAGAGGTACTTGCTTCGAGACTGAGTTTCATTTGTGTTCGTGAATAACATGTTTGTATACCTACTGCCCCGCGATACTCGTTACACCTAGAGCAGGGTGTGCGATAAAAAAAATTCTAACACTTATCTCACATAAAACATGTAATGTTGCTACGAAAGCTACGTCGCTACGCCAAGCTTACAAAAACCTACGCTTTTAACACACACAAAGATAAGTCTTTAGTTTAGAAAAGATGCTCTAGAGAAATTAATGTATGTTTATAAGACTAACTTCTGATAATGTAAATCTTACCAGATAACATTTAATATATTCTCCAATATGCACCGCTCCATACAATTCCATGCCTCTACTAACTCTCTCATTAAACAATAGGAACTGATCGTCTTTGCCCGTGAAACGAAAGCTCATCATCAAATGGCATATCACGTTGTGCAAGTGTCTTCCAAGGAGTTGTTTTGGGTCCACCACAGTTCCACAAACGTTGCGAAGTTCGGAAAATAATTCTTCGATTTCCATCTTGAAAACAAAAATTTATTAAATATCTGAAAACTATATCAGATATTTATTTTAACATATTTTAATTGTTACTTCATCTCACATATACTGATGACACACAAATAAAAAACAGAATTCTATACTGTTTTATTAAGTACCTTGATTCAAATCGGTGCGGTGTCCGACTTTACAATACAAATAAATATTACAACTTTTTTATAGACCAAAAACCTTGTAAAAAGGTTAAATCAATGTTCACAATTTAAAAAACAAAACTATAGATTGGAAATATTGGAAATTTTCCAGAATGGATTTGCACATCAGTAATTGTATTACATGAACTTATGTATGAGGACTCGTTGTGGGCAGGAAATAAATTATTTCAAATATATTCTGTATAATCTTATAAAATACTTACAATAATATATTTTTCAAACTGTAGGTTAGGCCACAGTTTAACGCCGAGAGCTCGGAAAGATTCGTGCAAAAACTGCCTTTGTCGTTTCCAAAGTAATCCCTCACTTAACACGATACCTGCAAAAAGACATAATTATTAGGTATGTTTATTTCAAAGATTAGAATCTCAGCCCATAAATGACCAACCGCTGAGTCAGATCCAGCGAGATCGAAACAGAAATTAGGTGGACCGATGACCTGGTCAAGGTCGCCGGAAAACGATGGATGCGGGAGGCGCAGGACTAAGCTTAGCTTCTTAAATTCCAATATTTGAATTCAAAGTAAGATGTTACGTGCCAGTGCATTGAACACTTACCCAATCCTGCCATCAGTTTGTTCAAGGGCGTCTGAGGGCGTCCGATTGAGTCCGGCCTGCTGAAAAACTCCTTCATAACTTTTGTTGACCCGATACATACGATAAGGCTTTCGCCCAATTGTAAGGAGAATACATCACCATAGCGGTCAGCCATCTCCAAGTACAAAGTATGGGGTGGTTTCCTGTGCATGAAGGGTAAGTACCCCACAAGAGGTAATCCCCATGGTCCTAAAAATTTAAATTAACTTTAAACAGGCTTTATTTCTTAAACAAGACATTTTATATTCTACTAGCTGACGGGCAGATGTTGTCCTGCATGATATTTGTTTACCGGCTGCAGCGCCATCTGTCGGTCTGGTTTGTGAATCGGTTTAGATTCATCTTCGGTGCCACCCAAACATATACAAAAATATAATTCAAATCGGTCTAGCCGTTTAGGTGGAGTTCAGTGATATACACACGTTCAGTAGAATTTTATCTAATATAAAGATACGACCTACGTCGTTATATTATAGACTTACAACCGCCAACGGTAGCGAACGTAGTGATCAAATAAATAATGTTGACTTTAATTTATATCCTATAGACCTCTTTCTTATTTGAGATTTTTATATGAGCTTAGACTATTTAGACATGATATTTTGAAGTAATTGAAGCTAGTTTGAAAAGAAAAATCTCGCTAAAAGTCAGTTTAGTTCTTAATTAAAACAAACACTCAAACAGCATGTTTATAATTGAACAAAATATTTAACGAATATCAAGTGCGAAGCGAAGTATAGGTAATATTCGTTTTTAAAAATAAAATCTGCTTGAATTAAAACGAGAATAACTGTAGAAGTTGGTCAAACGATGTAAAAAATATTTTATTTTCATAATGTTTGAAGATTTATTTATGTATTTATAATTAAAAAGCTATTTGACATATATAATCCCTACCAATATTAAGGGCCATTCAGAAATGAGTTACTACGCCATAGACAACATCGTAAATCTAATTAAACTACTACTACTAACATAAATATGAAAGCATCTCACCCGGAGGCAGTCTCGCGTAATACAACACAAGTTTTTGCATGATCCTGAAGAATAACGTTGTTAAAACGAAAATTTTTATTGGATGAAGAATCAACGTTAATGTCGAAAGCATAGCGATGTCTAAAGCGAGAATTTCCATTACTATCACAGCTACAATGCCTATTAGAATTTCCATTTTCGAACTACCCTCTAACAGCTTGATAAATTTACTAACACGCTCGTTTGATGAACTAACTTTTAATAAATAATATTTGTTAATAGAAATGATTGAACAAAAAGCCTATAAATATAGGCCAAAGATGTAAATAATATTTAAACGAAGCGTTATTGCCGTATACCGAACCACGCTTTTGTTATGTATAAAATTGTTGTGTACAAACGGTTTATATAAGCTGACACAATCCGCGGCGTCATCTTATCGCATAAATTTGACGATTGATTATATAAGGCCCACAATAAATGATGTACATTGCGGATTTATTTTTACAAAATGAAATCTATATGATACAGTGCCATAGTATGTAATTTTCAGACTGTATACAATATATTTTTTCTATCGTTGAAGGTTGCGCAAACTGCCAGTTATAATTTAGGTTTGTCTTTATAATAGTTTAAAATAACTAGTATTGAGGTTATTATCTGGTCCCCGTGCAGTCTCAGTCGGTAGTCCGGACCCAAGAGGCAGGCGACGCAGGACGGGGCATCGGGGGGATGTTTAGTGGGTATGGGGACGCCACACCCCAAACTGGCCTTCCCCAGGCCGGTGTGAATAGTCCATGAAGAATTTTACACCCCGACAAAAAAATAGGTACAATGTGTTTCTAAATACCCTGTCAACTAAACAGCCTGTCTACCACGTGTGCCTTACGCAACTCCGTGTACCACTATGTATTCTAAATCATCCCATTCCATCCTGAGGGTGTCGTAAGAGCCGACAAAAGGAAATGACAGCCGATAACCTAGCCGCAAGAGAAGGAAAACTTGATACAAAACCCTGTGCCAACCCTTCTGGCCAGCGTGGCACAGTAGGCCAATTACCCTATATGTAACTGGAGGAGGCGCGACTCAACAATGGGTCATATATGGGCTGAGTAGTAGTTGTACCTTCGGGGTTAAAAATAACCATTTCTTTAATAAAAATAAACCTCTTGAAATATATTGTGACACACAAAACTTCGAATAATGCAACTGAAATGCAATTAGTATAGTGTACAAATGGATACAATTCAGGGGCGTAGCTACCGCCGTATCAGCCGTATCAATTATATGGGGCCCAGGACCATGGGGGCCCAGCCGTGAGTAAGCAAAAATTAATAAAAACTTCCCAATTTTTTTACTATTTTAGAGGCAGAAACTTTAGAAAAACTAAAGTCATCATCAGCTATAAATAACTTAATAAATCAGTTTGCCGAAAAAAAGGCAAGGAGAGTGTTTATTTAATACAAATTGATTGAAAAAAATTTGGAAGATTTTTTTTCTCTTTTGTGAGAAATGTTTACCCTTCATAAGGGCCCGAAAATATTGTTTTATACGGGGCCCCACCAAGGCACGCCACGCCCCTGATACAATTATATCATTTTTCGCCGTTCAATACATCACCAGTCATTCTTTAACGCCTAAAGGGAATTCCTGACGTTTGTCATCAACATACTTAATCACGAACAAAACAAATAAATCACTTTTATTTTCAGTCCGTAAATAAACATCTTCAGTAGGTAAATATGTCATTACCTCGTATTGTAGAGGGCAACGACCGCGAAGGTCACCTCATTAACGAGTATGAAGGATTTACGTAAGCGCGAGATTGGATAATAGTTTATTGACCTTTATCGTGATGCGATGGGTTTCCGGGGTGAACGCACGCGCAAGGACGTATATTCGAGCGGTAGGCAGCGCATAATAACCGTTGGCGCTTAGCGATGAACATACATTATTGATAAGCGTAGCATAATTCATATGCTCGGCACATTACGTAACTAGGCACATTACATCATATATATATATATATATATTCATATATACGAGTATATTGTCATCGCCATAGTCTCCACAGAAGTTCGTTGAAGCTCTCTGCCTGCAGGGCCGCCACGGAAATCGAACTTCGAAAAAACTGCTGTCAAATGATATCGCCATCTTTGTTCAGGTGTTCGAGCAACAGTGATGGCCTTAAGAATTTGTTGCCGTATTTTCGAAGTTCGTTTTCCGTGGTAGCCTGGGATCGAAACGGAGATCGGAGTCGCTATCAAAAACAGCAAACGTAGTTTCTAGCCCTTTTTAAAAAATCTATTTTCAGGATCCGAAACGAGATAGCAGACAGGTAGCAATAAATTCAAAACTTCCTGCCAAGTGCTTAAATGTCAAATTATCAGGAATGAGCCCCAAAAATGTTTATAAAATACACCCTTATAATTCACTATCTAATGGTGTCCAATCTCTGAGAAGTAGTGCCAATTTAAAATATATAATATAAAAAACATTTTTTTGCATTGGTAATCCACTACACGCAAGTCTCATAACAAGAACATCAACAACAACTATACATTAGATACGAGAAGATAAGTCTTGTAACGTACGTTCACGCACGTATTACGCGAGCGTAAACTACAAATTTAGTTTGTTTATATCTAATCCAATACGTATCATACATTGCACAAACCACAGTTTGTTATCTTCTAAAGTATTGGTGGAAATTCCAGCGTTAAAGCACGTGACGATTTCAATAATCGCCGAAATCAGAAAACGATGTCTTGCATCGAAAATATAAAGCTTATTTCTCTTTGCTCATTGTTTCGACTTGATCGACAGATACTTTAGTTATAATTAAATTAAGTTATCGGACAATGAACTGGGGGTAATTAATCGGGTAAGATGCAGTACGCATGTCAAAGACCCTAATGCCAGTATTGTGACAGACATAGAATCGTGACTATTTACCGTGAGAACCAAAGATGTTATGCTGACGATGTAAATTTAAATTACAGATGTTAAGGATTGTATCATCACCATCTGACCACAGTAAAGACCCACTGTGGATATGAGACTCTTCCTAATTGTCGTTACAGCCCATAAATGACCCACTATCGGATCGGGCCTCCTCCAATTTCACGGAGGGAAATTAGCCTACTGCGCCACGCTGGCAAGACGGGTTGGGTTGGCACAGGGTTTGTATCAAGTTTTCCTTCTCTTGCGGCTACGTGATCTGCCTCTTGCGTTCTTTTAGTCGCCTCTTACGACACTCTAAAGACGGTATGGGTTGGTGACATTGTGTATTCTAAATCCGTCACCACACGGACAAAATCTTCCTAATCATGGAAGGAAATTACGGTTAAAGAACTTTATTGATCTCAAAAGAATTACATAAATTCACTTCATGAGATATTAATAATGGTACATTTCTTTATTATCTCATTGTTACATATATTTTTACAAAAAGAAACAAATTCATAAAAATATATATAAAAATAGGATGTCACCCGCCGAAGACGAAGTCAATGACCCAAGCCAACGGCGGTTAGGGGTCAGCAGAGAGGAATCTTCTTACAATCCGCGCAGTCTCTAGAAGGACGGCTTTCTGGGCCAAGTGCTTAACCCAACAACTAAGCGAGAGCTTTTCAAGATAGCGATTAAAGCTCTTCGCTATCAAACCGTTTACCGACACAACAATCGGCACAATGATAGTAGAATCAACACCCCACATTGAAGTAATCTCATGAGCCAAGTCAAGGTATTTGCTCAGTTTTTCAGTTTCGGCCTTTATGAGATTATCATCATGTGGAATGGTGATATCCACTATCATTGCTTTGCGCACCGACCGATCTATTAGTACTAAGTCAGGCCTATTAGCTACAATAGTCCTGTCAGTAATAATAGATCGATCCCAGTATAATGTGATAAGACCATTATCCAAAACTGGTGCAGGCTGATACTGGTAATACGGAATTTCACTATCAATAAGGCCATATTTCAGAGCAAGTTGCTGGTGAATTATTTTGGCAACTTGGTTATGCCTGTGCAAATACTCACCATTGGCTAGACGAGAACAACCGGAGACAATGTGTCTAATAGATTCACCGGGGCAACGACAAGCCCGACAGATGTCAACGGTGCCATCTTTTATAATATGTCTCCGGTAGTTGTTCGTCATAACCACTTCGTCCATGATTGCACAGACAAAACCTTCTGTTTCAGCGAAGAGATTTCCGAAACTAAGCCAAGAAATTGATGCCTATTGATCGACATCAGGACCTGTAAAAGCGCGATAAAAGCGACCATGTAATTCCTTGCTCTGCCATACAGCTATACGGTCTGGAGTGGTTAATACCTTTAGCCTGCGCCAGTTTTGTTTTGCCATTGACAAAGGTGTGAGTCCATTATCGACACTGACAACATCCCGATGTAAATTGTCATCGATACGAACAAAATAGTCTCTGAGATTGCATACTTCACGATTATGAAGAGATTTGGCGTTAAGATAGCCACGACCACCACATTTCCGCGGAATATACAATCTCATGACTGATGAGCGCGGATGGTGCATTCGGAATGATGTCATTAGTCGACGGACTTTCCGGTCTAATTTGTCCAGTTCAGTCTGAGTCCACTTGAGTATGCCGAATGAGTATGAAAGTGCAGGAATAGCCCAACTGTTGAAAGCACGGGCCTTGTTGCCGCCCGACAAAAGACTTTTATAAACTTTTTTTACGCGACCCAAGAATCGTGCCGTCAACAATTGTTTCATGTCCTTATCAGCAATGCAAAGACCCTGTGACATGCCTAAGTACTTATAATTTTCGGATTCGGAGAGAGAGTGTAGAAAGACAGATTCAGAAATGTCTACACCGGATGAGTTTACAATTTGACCTCTTTGTACACGGATGACAGCACATTTGTCAATGCCAAACTCCATTCTGATATCATTACTAAAATTATGCGTAATTTTAAGTAATGTTACCAAATCGGATTCGTTTGGCGCATACAATTTTACGTCATCCATGTACAAAAGGTGAGATACGATCTCACCATTCCTTCTCAGACGATAGCCTAACATTGAATCCCTAAGTAAAGTACTTAAGGGATTCAATGCTAGACAAAACCAAAGCGGACTCAGACTATCACCTTGAAAAATGCCACGCTTTATCTGTATTAAGTCCGGAGAGTCAGAAAAATCCATCCCATCCATATGATAAAGACGAGTGGCCCAGCTGCTCATACATGAATGTAGAAATGAGCAAAGATTTGGATGTAATTTGTACAAAGTGCATACTCTCAAGAGCCATGAGTGTGGCACTGAGTCGTAGGCCTTTTTATAATCGACCCAAGCCATGGATATATTTTTTCTGACCCTACGAACCTGCTGGCAAATGGTCATATCAATGAGGAGAAGTTCTTTCGTACCTCGGGACCTTGGTTTGCATCCATTTTGAACAGAGGCCAAAATATTGTTATTCGAAACATGTCTCATAATTTTGAATTTTAAAATGGATGTTAATAATTTGTATAATGTTGGTAAACAAGTAATAGGCCGATAGTTGTTTGGTTCCGAGGTACTACCGGACTTAAAAAGAAGATATGTGACGCCCGTGGTCATAAAAGCAGGTAATGATCCCAAATCCAGTATATTTTGAAATTGTGTCGCAAGAACTGAATGCAAACAATTAAACTTCTTAAGCCAAAAATTTTGTAATCCATCTGGCCCGGGAGCCTTCCAATTCGGAGCCCCATGAATAGCAGACGATACATCTTCATCACAAATAATTACCGGGTCCATTTCAGAAATAGAATCACACGAGCGATGTAATAATTATAATATTATAATAATAATTTATTATAATAATAATTATTAATATCTCAAGAAAATATTAAATAATTTTACATCCACATTTATTAAAAAAATTAAACAATCATTAAGTAAATTTCAATCAACAATTATTATACATATAAATATTCTTTAATTTATTGCAATTGAATCATTACATTATTAATGTGGGTATTTGCAAAGCGAACAAATCATTCGAACAACTATAAAGCCAAGTGAGCCTCAACCAACATACCCTACGCTCGCAATTGAAGCAATCAGGGACGGATTTGGACTTTAGTGATAATAAATTGTTTTAATGCTTTCTTAAAGATTTTGAAATTTTTAGTATTTTTAACATTTGGTGGCAATCTGTTGAACATTTGTGCTCCTTCAAATGTTATATTTTTCTTGCCATAGTTTGTGCGTGGTTTAGTTAGATATATGTTATTCGCATTACGTAAATGTCGTAGTCCCGCTTCTATGTTCGTTTTAAAGATTATTTCAGATCGAATTCTTTTATCTATAATTTTTTTAATGAGAATCATGGACGTATAAAAAAAGGCGGACGGAACTCTCGCTAAGACAAAAGTGAGACGCCAAGATGGCGGCCGCTCTTTATGTGTGAGTTCATTTTGGGGTGGCCAAGTTACATAAAAATTTGCCATTAGAACACGGTCAACGTAATAAACAATATTTTTTGTTCGAAATTGTAATGTTTAAGTCAAAGTCAAATAATTTATTTTGTATAGGACACAATGACGAAATTGTCAACATATTAAAAAAATGTATAGAATGCAAACTACTTATATACTTACTTTTTTTTTGTAAATACATACATATTCTATATAGGAAACACCCAGACCCGGAACAAATACTTGTAGGTCGTACAAATATTTCTTCCGTGCGGGAATCGAACCCGCGACATGCTACATATACATAGTTTACCACCAGTTCGGAACACGACCACTGCTGAGAAGAACTGGCAAGAAAATCAGAGGGCTTGTTATTCTTTTTTTTATAATTTGCGGTCCTATTTAATTTAATTTAGCATCCCAAATGCTGAGTAATTTTTTTAGAATAATGTCTTTTACTTTGAGACGTTCTTGAAATTTCTTCTAATTTCGAGATGTGGTGAAACCGAATCGTTAGAAATTTTTCCGCTATATATTTAATAAGACTTATTTTGTGATCTATTCCGACGAAAGTATGTTCGGATTCCAAGTTAAAAAAAACGCTTTCATTATCTACACAATTTTTGTGATAATATATTTATGTTGCCTTTCGTTGTACAATGTTATGCTTTCTTTTATCATTTTTCGTATGACCATTTCGCAAATAGAACAAATATCGAATATATCATTCGATGGTAAATGGTCCTCTGGTTTTTAGGAATATTAACTTATGTTTCTTTTTTTTTTATAAAATCCACGTCTTGTTTTATTGCTAATTTACCTTTTGAGGTACTGCATAAGTAACAACACGCCGGAGTCCTCCTTTTGTTTTTTAAAGTCATTCGCATCAAAATGTATACTGCAAACGACACTGTATTTGTTTGGAATCCAATCGTTTTCACCATTACAATTTCTACTAAGTAATTTGATTTCAATCATTTCTCCATACTTAAATTTCCTTAGAAAATCTAGCAAAAGGAATATAAAATAAAATACCCAGTAGTAACTATTAAATAATTAACCATAATAATATATTGATTTTTATAAAAATCGTAAAATAGCCCATATTTCGGTTAATTTGCACACGTGAATATTGGCAACACTGAACTTAAAATTAATTGTTTTGTTCTAGCAAATACAAATTGATTTTAATGTATATAATCTGGAAATAAGTGATTGAATTATTCATTTACGCGTGAAACGTGATTCCTGGATTGTTTTTCTTTCGGTCACTACGGTTTTTACACCATTTTACCACGCAAGACATGATTTATATTTTTTGTTTTTTCGCCGCATATTGCGTCTCAATGCATCGGTGTTCGCGCGCGTAATGGCCGACTAATGTGTGAAAGTGTGCGTGCTGGCCTGTACATATAGCTGAGCTGGCCGACTATGATGTCACAGTTTTTAGTTAGCGAGACTCTGTCCGACTTTTTTTATACGTCCATGATGAGAATACATGTGTTATAATAGTAAATTTGTTTAAGATTCATTAATTTAGTTTCTTTATAAATTTTATTCGTAGATGTCAAAAAATCATAGTGAAACAAAACTTTAATTAATTTGTTTTGGACGGTTTGAACGCGGCTAAGATTGTTTTTAGCTGTGCTACCCCATATTTCTATGAGGTACTCTAAATGTGGTTTTACGAGGGAGTGGTATAAATTACATCGAACTTTGTGAGGGAAGCAGCGAACAATCCCATATAGACGTCCCAATAGTGATGACAACTTTGATCTTATTTTATTTACATGTGGCTTCCATGTTAATTCGCTGTCTATAATTAATCCCAGATATTTTTCTTCAATCGATTCGCGTATTTCTGTTTTGTTGATAAGAATTTTCGCACAATCCGCATATTTTTTATTTTTAGGCTTAAAGATTATGTAACTGGTTTTCGAAACATTTATCGTGAGTAAATTAAATTGAAACCACTCATTTAAGCAGTCTAGATCTTTTTGGGCTAATTCGGTCATTTTGCTTATAGAGGAACCGTAGTAAAATATGCAGGTATCGTCCGCGTATAGGCTGATTTCTCCGCTCAGAGCTAACTGACTAATATCGTTGACGTATATTAAGAACATTAGAGGACCTAGAATCGAACCCTGAGGTATCCCACATGTAATGCGTTGCATAGTGCTTTGATGTTTTCCTATTTTAACAATTTGATAGCGATTTGTTATGTAGTCTGTAAATAGATTTAGAGCAGTATCTGTTATACCAATACGTTCAAACTTTTTTATTAGTAAGGAGTGACTTACGGTATCAAATGCCTTTTTTAAATCGATGAATATACCAAGGGCCATGTTTTTGCTGTCAATTTGTTTTCTTATTTTAGTGATTAGGTCAACTGTAGCCGATAATGTACTTGATTTTGGGCGAAATCCGTATTGTCTATGAAAAAGGAAGTTAATTTGCGTTAAGTAGCTATTTAATCGTTCATATAGGATTCGTTCAAATATTTTAGACAGCACAGGAAGTACCGACACAGGCCTGTAATTGCTTGGGTTAGCTTTTTCTCCGGATTTAAATATAGGTGTGATTTTTGCAACTTTGAGTTCATCTGGAAAGTAACCTGTCAGTAAGCATGTATTTACACAGGATGTGAGAGAAGGAATAAGATATTCTTTGACACATTTAATTACCTTAGTACTGATCCCGTCTATACCTGAACTGCAGTTAGGGTCAAGCCTGTCTATTAATCCTGCTACTTCTTGCTCAGTACACAGTGTTAGATTCTTTAGTTTCTGTTGATTATTTGCAATCCGGATTGCTAAGTTATGCGCTGTATCAACGTGATATCTTGCGGGAATTTGCTCCGCTAACTGAGGACCTATTGTAGCAAAAAAGTTATTAAAATGCTCGCAGATCGCATTTCCATTTGTTATGACACCAGCAGTTGTTGAAAGATTTGGTGGTCTTGAGTCTGATTTAACCCTATTACTACATAACTCGTTTATAAGTTTCCACGTACGTTTCGGGTCATTATTTAGTTGTTCGAATGCTTTTTTAGCTTCTTGCCTGTAACTCACAAAGATGTCACAACCGCCTTCAAAAGTTTAAAAATGAAGAAGAGTTCCGATGTCTGGGGAATGTCTGTATATATTATTTCCTCAGTTATAGATGTCATAGCACCCGCTTTAGCAATAATTTTTAATAACTGTATTATGAATGGGGTTTTTCCTGACCAGTTGAAACTCAGTAAAGTTTTACCTTTGTTTAAGGCTGGTAGCACTGAAGATCTTTCTAACTTTCGACCTATATCTGTGTTGCCAGCCTTAAGTAAAATTTTTGAGAAATTAATTTTATTACAAATGATGCAATTCTTTAACAGCAATCATCTATTTCACGGCAAACAATTCGGGTTCACTAAAAACCTCTCAACCATAGATGCAGGCATTGAGTTGATGAAACATATATTCGGGGCCTGGGAACAGAAACAAGATGCTCTTGGTGTTTTTTGTGATCTGTCCAAGGCATTCGACTGCGTTCATCATGAGATTCTCGTCAGAAAACTCCACCATTACGGCGTAAAGGATGGAGCTCTTGCTTTGCTTAGTTCTTACCTGAGTAATAGAGTCCAGAGGGTTGAAGTCAATGGTAAGCGTTCCCAAGGCTCTCGAGTGACCATTGGCGTCCCTCAGGGCTCTATTCTCGGCCCATTTCTGTTCCTTGTATACATCAATGACTTACCATTCTATGTTCAAAATAGTCATGACATTGTTTTGTTCGCGGATGACACATCTTTATTATTTAAGATAAGTAGACAGCTAAAAGACTATGACGATGTGAACAATGCACTGTCCAAAGTTATGCATTGGTTCAACACTAATAATCTACTACTTAATAACAGTAAAACCAAGTGTTTGAAGTTCTCAATGCCTAATGTTAAACACTTAGCAACCAATGTGCAACTAAACGGAGATGAATTGGGATCTGTGGAATCCACTGTTTTCTTGGGTATCACTATAGACACAAAATTGCAGTGGAGACCTCACATCGATAGGCTGGCAAGCAAATTGAGCTCCGCAGCTTACGCCGTGAAAAAAATTAGACAGTTAAGTGACGTGGCTACGGCCAGAATAGTCTATTTTAGTTACTTTCATAGTATAATGTCCTATGGTATACTACTTTGGGGGTGTTCTGCAGATATAGACAGAATTTTTGTTCTCCAGAAACGAGCAATAAGAGCTATTTATAACCTGGCTCCCAGGACATCCCTCAAAGATAAGTTTAAGGAGATGGGTATTCTTACCGTAGCTGGTCAGTACATTTATGAAAATATATTGTATGTCCGAAAAAACATTGAGAAGTTTGATAAATTAAGTGACACTCACACTGTGAATACTAGGAATAAAAGTAATCTTGTTTTACATGCTACTCGTCTCCATAGAATAAGTAATTCATTTGTAGGTCAGTGTATTCGCTTCTACAATAAGGTCCCTACAAATTTGAGAGGACTTCCGATCCATAGATTCAAAAAGATAGCTAAATCTCAACTTTGTAAGAAAGGCTACTATAGCGTTACTGATTACCTGACTGACCCCGTAGCCTGGGATTAAGCTGCTCGAGCTCATGTTACCACATATAAAATAGAAAAATAATTATATATTTTTACTAGTTTGGATTCAAAGCGGCAAGCTTACTGGAAATGAATATTCGAATTTAACCTCATTTATTTTTGTGCGTCTATCCTGTGAGTTGTCATGCTCACTAAAATACTTTGAACAGTGGTAGCGACATGTGGCGGGTCGAACACTTCCCTTTGATATGGTTGAGGAGATCGATGGCTGCCACATGCGTTATGCTTGTGAACAGGTGCCGCTGTTTGGGGTTGGTCGACTCACTGGATTCATGACTTATAATTTCATTTTTAATTATTCTTTTTTTTATTATAAAATTCATATTTCAGTTGAGCGCCTTTCGGAACCAAACGAAACTAATTATAAGATAACGGTAATTGTAATATGGCGTTTAAAAAAAGAGACAAGCCCACCGAGTTTCTTCCGCCAGGTCTTCTCGGTTGGTGCCGCGTTCCGACCTGGTAGTAGTATTTTATAAGTGATGTATCCGATGACGATTGTGAACGCCATAATTGGTTTATACAATAAAGCATTTTTCTATTCTATTCTATTCTTTGTAATAGTAATTACTTTTTGTTTTAGTTATTAATAGAGTAGTTTCATTTCTATGTTTTTTAAACGAATTTAGTAAATGTATGTCACTGGGATGCTTCTTGATCTTTTTCCAATATTCATTTCTAACGCTTATTTTGGTAAGTATATCTTTGTTGATCCAGTCTTTACGTGGTAAGTTTTGTATTTTAGTTTTTTGTATCGTATTTTCCTCTAACAATGATTTTAAAGTTTGCTCTAGCTGACGATAAGAATCCCTGCTAAAGCTTACATCTTTAGCTTGTAGGTGTAGATCTTTAAAGTTGATGGCGTTATAATAAAGCTTTGCGGGTGGTTTCAGTTTGTTCGTTTGGAATCCAAGGATTAATTGCTTGTGATCAGAAATAGCTGAATCCATAATGGCAACGTGAAACTTTTTATCCTCCAGATTTGTCAATATATGATCAAGGATACTATTTGTAGTGGCAGTTGTTCTCGTTGCGTGATCTGAGTCTATTTTGTTTATGATAATATATCCATTCTCCTGTATTATGTCAAGGTATTTTTCAATATTTGTATCTTTTACGAGTAGGTTTAAGTTAAAGTCACCGAATATAATGGCTTTCTTTCTTTGCTGTAACTGGGCTTCAAAATCTTCATAAAAACAATGCAACTTTGTGTCCCCCGGTCTATAAACTAGTCCAATGTCCAAATTGTATTTTTCTGTATGTATCCATAGGTAATTACATCCGTTTATATATTTTTCTTGAATAATATTATGTTTAATGGTATTGTCAATGTATATTGATACATTGACAATACCATTGATATTGAAATTACACTACTCTCTTTTTTTTAAACGAAACCCCTGCAATCTCCACCTGTATCGTCGGGCTAGTTTACAAACATGTAATTCACGAATACAAATGACACCCCGACTCAGAGCAAGTGCCTTTGGTTTAGATAATGACACTTGCCCGACCCTGGAATTGAACCTTGGGGTTGATCCAAAGGAGGCACGTCTAACCCCTACGTTGACCAATGTAACGAAGATAATATCTAGTATTTAGTACAAGATATAATATCTAGTGGTATTTCTAAATATGTGCATTGTGAGAGTCCTATCATTTGACGGTATTGATGTGGTATAGTTAAGTCTGTAGCATTCTCGTGAAAAATAAATAATAAAAGGACATTGCCTCGAGCCAATGGCCGATCAACTAAGCGTCATTAACTCATTATGTTTGTTTACAACCCGTTTCTGTTTGCGCATTATTAGATATCCGTTTTTGCAACGAGTTATCGCAGTTTATTTCCCTTTTCATTGAACTTTTACGTTAGACTAGGTTTCTGCGCGGCTTTGCTTACGCGGATTTCTCACCCATACTCATCTCGAAACACAATTATATCTGTTGATATGTAAAAGCCGAAAACAAATCCTTGGTATGTTTTAAGTATATCATTACACATCCATGTGGTTACGGATTTAAATACATAGTGTGATCTGTGTGATCATCCCATTACATCCTGATGGTGTCATAAGAGCCGAAAAGGGAATTAATAACAAGGATAGCTGCAAGGGAAGGAAAACTTGAAACGGAACCCTGTGCCAACTCGTCTGGCCAGCGTGGCAAAGGAGGCCTGACTCAGCAATGGGTAATTAATTGGCTAAGTAGTATTCATACAAACAAACGAGGCTAAGGATATGATGGTGCATCCTGTTTTTTTAATTTTATTTTTATTTATAAACTCTTTATTGCACACAAAAAAGTCAAGATACAGAAAATAAAATAATATAAGGTGAACTTAACTTTACTTTTATTAAACAAAAATATGAATCTCTCCTACGATATTATTTATTTATTTAAAACTTTATGCAAAAATTTACAATGGCGGGCTTAATGCCTGGGGCATTCTCTCCCAGTCAACCTTTGGATGGTACAGAGAGGGGCTTACGTGCATTTGATAATTGGCATGATCTCACTTAGCAGGATGTTAATCCCGTTTCGCCATCCTCAATGTTCAGTTGATTGAAGTTATATTCTTTCAGGGCTAAGATTGTTGCTATCATTATGGCAGAAATTAAATAAACATAGATACGAAAATAGTACAAATATGCAAATGCATTATAAAGGTAAATAGAATCGGCAAGCGTAGTGTGGGACGGCCCTCTGCTAGATGCAGCGACCATCTGCGAAAGGTTGCGGGCAGCAGCTGGATGCGTCAAGGTGAAGATTGGGCGCTATGGCGCTCTTTAGGGGAGGCCTATGTCCAGCAGTGGACTAATGTGGATGATGATGATGATTATAGAGGTGCTAAAAAAAACTCTGGGCTAATTACCTCCTTACTCAGCAGCATTTATGGGCTGAGAATTAAGTTCTCAACCACCAGTTGAGCTAAAGAAGACAAGTATCGAGATTATTTTTATTGTGGTCAGTTGACGAGATCAATTTATTTGACTAGAATTAATTCTATGCAGAGTAAAGAAATTAAAAAAATATTCCATCGACTGTTACGTCATCAGCTGATAAGCATCTACTACTGAAGAAGGTAAGAGCGATTTGTTATTGATGAATCAACTAAAGTAAGGATTATTTTTCCATACTCCGGTTCTAATAACATTTCTATAGTACCAATATGAAAGCAATAACAATCGAATAAACAAAAATCTAATCCGTTTATAACTTACGAAGTTACCAGGTAAGAACATAAAAAAATATACTTACATCTGAAATGAGAACCACCTCGTTTTTGAAGTCTGTTAAATAGTAAATCAAAAGCATTTAGCAACGCGAGATACAAATCAACCGTTGTCATATTCAAATTCTAGTTTAGTTCAGTAATGTGGGTCATCAATTCTCACGATTCTATTATATTATGCCTACAATCTGCCGACAGCGTGCGTGTCAACGAACTCAGCTCTAACCTATATAACACACATTTTTAGACAGTTTCTAAATAACTAAATCGAGATGCAAACTAGCTGCGCTTTTAGCAATTAATTTCATTGAACAAATTAATACTACTACTACTCAGCCCATAAATGACCCACTGCTGAGCACGGCCTCCTCCCATTACTAAGAGGGTAATTAGCCTACAGTACCACGCTGGCCAGACGGGTTGGCATCAGATCCCACAATGCCGCAACAGGACGCGAGTTGGAGCACCCCGGGGAGGTTTAGTGGGTAGGCCCCCACTATGGGGGAGAGTCCCACACTCCCCTCCCCCGTGGCCGGCGAGGAAGTCCATAAAGGATTTTACCTAGGGTGAACAAAAAAAAAGGAGTTCGTATAAAGTTTTCCTTCTCTTGCGGCTAGTTTTTCGGCCATTACACTTCCTTTTGTCGGCTCTTACGACACTCTTAGGATGGGTTGCAACCCATTTCCGAGTGATGACGGATTTAGAGTACACAGTGTTACCCCAGCGGTATACCCTCACACGACACGCTTGGCGCGCCAAAGGTTCGCGTAAACGACGAGGTGAGACACAGCGATACACAGTGTTACCACCCCATGGGGTTGTAACACTGTGTATCTGAAATGTGGTATTTGTAGGTTGCCAAATGTCTAACTTTCTTTTTGTTTTAAATATTTATAATGCGGAACAAAGTTCGCCGGGTCAGCTAGTTTGTTATATTTGTCAGTGCGAGTAATAAAACCAAATCAGGGACGTCTTGAAAAAAGGCCAGGTCAAGAGTACCCTAAAGCGACGAGCATGTATGAAGGGAATAACGAAAGTGGACGAAGCGAAACAAGTATGTAAGGATCGTAGCAAGATCGTAGCAACCATAATAGACTCGTTGACGTCCTAAAATCAGATGGCCGCAAATTGACTTATCCTGCACCCCTGCCCAGTCACTTTCATTCCAAGTTTTCTTTCTCTTATGGCTAGGTTTTCTGTCTAGTCACTTGTGCAAAATTTTACAACACCCAAATGAAGTATTATAAAATCATCACCTTATTTAAAAAAAAACATGCAGGGCCCTATGCTTATAGGACAATGGCAACTTCCCATACATTGTTTTCTTTCAGATACTTACGTCTTTAATGAAAAATATTTTTTTTGCGTTTAAGTCGTTTTAAGACGCTCAAATAAAAGTCAAATAATAATTCGCCACTATCCTATAAAATATTAGCCATTATGGTACGGATGATTTTACCGAATGCAGTAATTAAATTATTATTATTGGATCACCCGTTTTTTTAAACGTATTTCTTTCATTGCTAAATTGTCCTAGTGCAATGCCTAGGCAATATGCTAGTTAAGGCTTAAAAACTGCTTGTCATTCCATTAATATTGCGTCGCGTTGATTTTGAGGTTGCAAATAATACGAGTATATGTGTGCGGAGGCTGCGCAACTCTGAAGTTAGTAAATATATAAAGCAGTTAAAACACTGATGTTTTAACTGCTTTTGTTGTTGCGTTTGTGTGTTTTGTATGCTGTATCATAAAAAAATATACAAAATATCAAAAAAATAGTTTTTGGGGTGGACCACCCTTAACCTTTAGGGGGATGAAAATTCCCGATTCTCATACGTACCAAATGTGAATATAAAATTTCATCAAAATCAGTCGAGCAATTTCGGATGATTTCAATAACAAAAAACGTGACACGAGAATTTTTTAAATTACATTTAATGTGAAATTCGTCATGGATAAATATCTAGTTCTTGGCAATTATAGCGTTTATGAATCTTCGAGCGATTTCTCTTCCAGTTTCTGTTGTACCCGTTATACCATTTATGTTCAATAATATCCTCAATTGCTTGTCCCTCATTAAGGAATTTATTTTTATGCAGAAACTACTGTTAGCTTTCAAACTTTCCTTTAATCGGATAAGAAGATACTATTTCGCTCGAGATATATCTCTTCTATGGAGATCTTTTTGGCCCATCAACGTTCTTCTTCTCTTAGTTCGTACATATTTCTCAGTTTAATGTTTACAGTTCATATAAGCACACATTTACGAGTAGTTGCTTATTTCGTGTATTGCAAAGTATCCTTGCCTAACTATGCGTAATTATTTTACACCATGTAATAAATACTTCTGATTTAGTTAGTTTAAAGAGAATCTAAAATTACAAGACACACGGTTTCTCTTACGCTACTTAGCAGGCCAAATAGGTGACTACGCACAGATAAAAAAAAGCGATTATGTTTGTCACGGTCTCTGTAGTGATGTGCACAAGATTGATTTTAAACACCCTAATGGATGTCAGTCAATCCTTGAAGAGCTACCACATACTACTGTTTACAACAACCTACGTGATATAGCGAAACATTTAAAAATAGAAGGCAACTTTATAACCAGTCTGCATAATATTGTGATGCCTACCAACCGGGCACCCACCAGCCAATCAACAAATTCGGCCAACCAAATTGTCGGTTCGGGCCCCGTACATTTCGCATTTCACTTTCAACGAGCCTCGCTGGAAACGGTTTGCGACAGGGCTGTACCGTACCTCTATCCTTATATGAACTCAATTGGCCATTTCTTTGACTTTTCTTTTTTTTTTCATTCTTTGTCAATAGTGCTATAAGATTTTGGGAATACGATTTAAAATTAGAGAAGTTGATAGGAAATTGAGTTAAATAGATTTTTAAATATTGCAAAAAAAAATTGTAGTCACCGTGAAGTTGGAAAAATAAATAGTTTGCTACTCATCTATGGTCATACGTGGTTCGAGTATATATTATCTCATTCAGATATTTATTGGCAATACCCATATATAAAATAAAAACAAATCATCAAAGGGAAAACGACTTACACCCGAAAATTAGATCATGACAATGGAGTTTCAATGATTTCGAGTATAACGATAAAATAGGATGAACAACTTTATCTAACCAAAAAGGGATTGACAAAATAATATTTTAGTTTAATCTAGAACTATCGATAAAAACCAACCCTTCTTGACAACCCTAGTGCGGAGTCGTTGAACCTGCGTCCTCGCGGCCGCGTGCCGATTAGATAATTTCCGCGGTGCGTTGTCAAAATACTCATGACCCAATGGTACAGTGAATACGAGGGGCCATTGAACCGTACGATCGGGCCAATGCAATACGTGAATCGAGTTTTTGATCGATAAAAAATCGCTATCGGTCGATACTACGGTAGCCTCGAGATTATCGACAACAGTTCGACACTATCGCAACGATAATAATCATGTTTAGCCCATTTCTGTGCGGTTTACATAACAGTGCATTGACGTCGAATTTTGGGTTTCGTAAAAAGATTACAATCATGCCAGTTTTAGATAACAGTTGGGGGAATTAAGTAGGTAGTGTAGAATGTACATGTAGAAGGTTTAATCGCTTTATCGTTGATGTAGTCCCTATAACTATTTTAGCGTGGGTATGTATCATTGTGGATTAAGTTTTGGTGTATGTGACTTAGGTATGATATTTCTCTATTTCTACATTCGAGAGATACACATTCGGATTACGAATCATGTTTAAACTGTAAACTCACGCACATACATAGGATATGCTCCAAAATAAATTGTCTGTAATAAATTACTAATTCGGAATACCCTTCTTCTACCTGGCGTTAATCCCGGCTATTGCCAGGGTCCGCCTTCCGACTGAGCTTCCTCCACTTTGTCCGACCTTCAACGTCCTTAACAGTTAGGCTCTCATGTCGGATTTGACGACGTTCAGCCAGCGCTTATTCTGTGCTTGTCCATTTTATATTTGACTGAAGTCTTAAGTAGAAGGTTTTACGTGGGGCGACCAGTCTTACCCCCACAACCCTACGAGAGAGGAACCAGGTTCGCCAAAGCCTCGTCCGTTGGACAGCAGGGTGCACCGCTAACAAGGAAGGTTGGCTTGGGTCCTTAAGTTGTTCATCAGATCCCACAATGCCGCAACAGGACGCGAGTTGGAGCACCCCGGGGAGGTTTAGTGGGTAGGCCACCACTATGGGGGAGAGTCCCACGCTCCCCTCGCTGGCCATCCCCGTGGCCGGCGAGGAAGTCCATAAAGGATTTTACCCCGGGCGATTAAAAAAAAAAAAAAGGGTCCTTAAGTTGTTAACTGGACCCCTATACACCCCCTAATTCGGAATACAGTGACACCAACAAATTCCAGGATGTGGTTATCATACGACCCACGAGGATACCTACTCTGGCAGTCCGTGCAGTCTGGACGACCATCCAGTCCATTTCTGGGGAGATATCTACTATTACCACTACCATTAATTATAACATCCCATTAATTAGTCCTTAGTCGGGCCTCCTCCCTTTACGTGGAGGGTAATTAGCCTGGCCAGAAGGGTTGGCACAGGGATTCGCTTCAAGATTTCCTTCTCCTGTGGCTAAGTTTTCAGCCCTGTTATTTCCTTTTGACGGCTCTTACTCTCACCCTCAGAATGGAATGGGGTGGTGACACTATGTATTCTTAATCCGTCACCACACGGACAACAATAAAGAGATGTAACGATAGGTAGGTATTACCTAGATTACTGGCAGCGGGCCGCGGCGCCAATCAAATTGCGAATTGCTCTGTAAACTTAGATATCGCGATGTAGGACTTTACGATAATTCTCGCATTTGTTGGCGGTATTAAATTGGTTGACGCTGTTAATTAAGATTACTTACTTACAGTATCTATCATGTTCATGTTTTAAAAGAGAGAGGAGCATAATTGTGTAAATCACCTAAGCGCCTTTCTTTCAAAAAACATTAACAACAAGATTTCCTGCTTAATGATATAACTTTATGCAAATTTTACACAATAATACAAAGCAAAGAAAGACTTTATTTCTTTCCACGCGTAAAGTAAGTAATCTAATGTACCTATCGTTACAGTCCTGAAATATTAGGGAGTGATCCAATAATCTGATAAAATTTTATAGTCGCTGGCAACCCTAACAAACAACGTCGTGAAACTTCTAAGTGAGCGATAACATCTCCTTGGATACCGAATTTGTCCATAGCTCTCTTTTTATCAAGAAGCGTTCAAGAGAAATCACTTAAGCGGATTAACTTGTTGGGTTTCGTAACGAAAGTAATGGATAGAACCATCTACTTACTTTTTATCGAATGTTACCACTATTCACCAATGTCGCCAACCCATACCGTCTTGAGGGTGACGAAAGAGGCGACTAAAAGAACTTCAATACTAGCAATAATCATCATTATTATTGCCACCTATATAGGTACCTATCCATCGTATTCCGGCGACTAAACCAAAAACGCAAAAACAAAAAAACCTACCGAATGGATAGAAACACATAGGCTATAATTTATATAGATATGTCTAACTATAACAAATTTTGTATTTTTTGTTAAATACCCGTGCGAAACCGGGGCGGGTCGCTAGTAAGGAAATATTTATAATCAAAAGTGAATACTGTTTTTTACTTCGAAATTACTTTTGACTGTAGTAACATTGTCATAGCGGATAAATTCCCATCACAACAGGAATATTTCATCTTTATGGATTTAGCTACTCTCGTTGTTAGATAGCCATGTATGGATTCAATACAAAGGTGTTGATGAACTCTAGTCCCATTCCACTGACGGTTGACGTCAAGCCACTGTTCCGGAATAACAATCACCCGTACATTTCTAGCATAACTCGTATCACAGGTGAGACTCCTAACTAACTTTACTACCGCATTAATCTGTTACAGAACACGATGGCGGTAGAATTATTGCATGTTTACCTAAATATTGGACCCATGTAATACATTACATAAGTTATTTTCAAAATTAAAGAAGAAACCTTTTAAAACTTGTAGGACCTTTAGCCTCACTGGAACACCCAGCTGCGGATGGGCTTTCATCTTACAGAAAACCGCAGTGACATAATATAAATCTTGGGGATGTATTTCTGCACGTCAGAATAAAATAATGCTTTATTTTTAACTAGCTGATACGGCAAACTTCGTACCGCTTCAGAATCAATAAATAAAAACCAGAATGATAATTCCAAAATGTTTGAACTTTATTAAAATATGTGCAAACCTTTTTCTCACCTTTTTTTAAAG
This sequence comes from Clostera curtula, assembly GCA_905475355.2. Lineage (NCBI taxonomy): Eukaryota > Metazoa > Arthropoda > Insecta > Lepidoptera > Notodontidae > Clostera > Clostera curtula. The sequence continues at coordinate 8,660,949 of FR997797.1, read as the reverse complement.
ACGTGGCCCCTACCGATAAGTCCTGGCGGAAGAAATACAGTGGGCTTGTAAAGGCTTTAAAAAAAGTTAAAGCCTTTATAATAAGTATGTTTATACGAAGATCACATAATTTGACGACACGGTTGGCGCAGTGGTTGAGCGATCGACTGCTGCGCAGCATGTCGCGGGTTCGATTCCCGCACGGAAGAAATATTTGTACGACCTACAAGTATTTGTTCCGGGTCTGGGTGTTTTCTATCTATAATATGTATGTATTTACAAAAAAAATGTATATAGGTAGTTTATCATCCATCTCGTTACCATAACACAAGCTTTATGTTGCTTAGCTTAGCTGTTGGAAATGTCCAAGGATATTTATTTATTAATCCTCGGAGTTAAACCCTTTATATATAACTTATCTAACTTAAGTTAACTTATCTAACTTAAGTAATAAAACAAGACTAAAAATACCAATTAACCTAAAACTTAAATACTAAAATATATTATTTAAAGGAGTCCCTTTAGGCAAGGTTCCGAAGATACTGGCAGCGTTCCCCCTTTGAATCGCTAGACTGATTCTTTGTCCGAGGTAGCTACCAGCTCTTCGGTCTCCTGTGATGTCGACTAACCTTGTCGATATTTATCTAAGTTGATATTTTTGGTAGGTACCGAAAGGTGCCTTGCTAATTACTTGCTAGTTACTGAAATATGAATTGCATTACAATAATATTCAAGTTATGGAAATAAAAATGCAATAATAAGTCTTTTAAGTCGAATGAGCCACCCTACCCTATACAGCGGCACCTGTTCACACGCATAACGCACTTGGCAGCCATCGATTTCCTCAGGGAAATTAGCCTACTGTGCCACGCCAGCCAGACGGGTTGGCACAGGGTTTCATCATCATCATTTCAGCCAAAAGACGTCCACTGCTGGACATAGGCCTCCCCCAAGGATCTCCACAAATGCCGGTCCTGGGCCACCCGCATCCACTGCTTTTCGGCGACCTTAACCAGGTCGTCGGTCCACCGTGTGGGAGGCCTACCAGCACTGCGCCTTCCGGAACGCGGTTGCCACTCGAGGACTTTTTTGCCCCATCGGGCGTCGGTGTGCCCTGCCCACTGCCACTTAAGTTTGGCAATCCGGTGGGCTATGTCGGTGACTCTGGTTTGTCTGCGTATCTCCTCATTTCTGATTCGATATCGCAGGGAAACTCCGAGCATAGCCCTCTCCATTGCCCTTTGCGTGACTTTGAGCCTTCTGATGGAGCCCATAGTGGCACAGGGTTTAATATCATTTTTTTCTTCTCTTGCGGCTAGTCTTTCGGCCTTGTCGTTCCTGCCTCGAAAGATCGCTACAACAGAAATCCCATTCTACTGCTTGATAAGTTGTTTCATAGTTTCTCTTTTACAGGGTCGGTGACCTGTGACACCTCAGGAGAAAAATATTACATTGCGTGAGCGCATGGTATAAAAAAGCTAGATGTGAATTTTCCTGTATTTATTTCAAAGGTTTATTAGACTTCTGTCGACTGCTAATTACCAAGTTAATCTATCTGGCAGCGTAAGCATACACTAAAGATGCTACTACTCAGCTCACAAATGACCCACTGCTGAGTCAGGCCTCCTCCAGTTACGTGGAGGGGAATTAGCCTACTGTGCCACGCTGGCCAGACGGGTTTCGCATCAAGTTTTTCTTCTCTTGCGGCTATGTTTTCAGACTTTTCATTTCCTTTTGTCGGCTCGTACGGCACTCTCAGGATGGAATAGGGTAGATGAATAGATTGTCGATTACGATCATGGTAACCGTAACTTTTATTTTTTTAAAAGAACTTTCTTGCAGTCTCTTCTCCGTAGAGAAGCCTTCCGAATCGGAGGTAAAGAAAAACATAGGTACTAATGATCATTTGAAAGCACTCTGAGTACATCTTTTAAATAACATCAGTTTGTATTCTCAGTAAAGTGCCGTTAAGATGTTTGTGCATCAATAAATTTATCAGTAGATATTGAACAGAACTCTAATCCATCATACCCGCGGGTTCACAGTACATCTCACGATCGCGTGTTGGCCGATAAAGGCGTGAAATGCATATTAGCAGATTCAAATGTGCATACTCGGTGAACGGCGCGAGGCCGGTCGCTCACCCGCCTTATGTAACACCATCGTAAAGTGCGGATAACGTCTAGTCCAGATGAAAGGATCATAGTTATTTAGCATATTTTTTTGCTAATAGTAGGTATACTTAATACTTACCAATTTTTTTCTTTATTTGTAGAAAAGGACTTTTATACAATTTTTGTACATGCCAGTCCTATAGAACCTTATTCTAGCACGTACTTAACAAACATACATCCTACAGGTTTCTACACTATCTGGCGTAGACAATATGCTATGATAAGCGGCAACTTGCACATTATTTTATTAGTGTACCTAATAATGAAGATTAAATCGCACATTTTCCAATAGTAAATGTGAAACTGGGGGCAAGGAACAATTTTACTGTTGAATTATATCCGTGTAGTTATGGATTTAGAATACATAGTACCATGACACCATTCCATCCGGAGGGTGTCGTAAGTGCCGACAAAAGAAAATGATAAGGTTGAAAATCTTGCCGCAAGTGAAATAAAACTTTATACGAAACTCCGGAACACTCGACTACCCACTAAAATCCCAGCGGTATATCCGTCTTGATTGAGATGCTGCATGTTCGCGAGGACACATTCTCAGGTTACGACTATCGGAGAATTGGGAACTGGGACGCCCTCAGGTCGGCTTGTATCGGTGGTCGGTCCGCCGACCCACCACCGGCCACTAAGCGATCATACACACCGACGGCACGGCAGCCGACTGCAGCCGTCGACTGCCCTTGACGGCATTCGCCGACGCGTCGACGATTGCAGTTGTCTGTTTTTGTGCCTGTGTGTATGAGTGCTAAGGCATTCACCTAAATATTCTGAAAATATTTTTGAAAAGCAAATCTTCGGTTTCGTGAAATTCCAAAACTTAAAAACATTTAATATTATCAGCTGCTCTTTAAAAAAAGCGATTTAAAGTCGCTCATCTGAACAAACCGTAACTCGGCCATGTGACGCGCGGGTCTTTGATCTAAGTACGAATGCACTACGGCTATTAACCGATAAATATTTGTTTCGTTTGCTTATAATTGCATTCCCCGAACGGCGAGTGCAAGCGGGTTCATTAACACCACAGGTAGATATAGTTACATTAGCGTAAACACTTGTTCACGGCCATGGGAAAATACTTTCGATCTTCAACAGAAATGTGAATCATACATTCTTTTAAACTCAGCCCTTAAATGACCCACTGCTGAGTCGGGCCTTCTCCAATAACATGGAGGGTATTAAGCCTAGGTACGTCAGCCTGTGCCACGCCGGCCAGAGGGGTTGCCACAAGGATTCGTAACATGTTCTCTTTCTCTTGCGGCTAAGTTTTAGGCCTTGTTATAGCTTTCTGCCGGCTCTTACGACACCCTCAGGGTGGTGATACCTTGTACCCTCAGGATGGAATGGGGTGGTGATAGCATTGTATTCTTAATACGTCACCACACACACATTCATTGCCACTGGTTAAGCCCACCTCCTTCCCCCGCCATAAAGGCCGGTGGTAGGTCGGTGGACCCGCCGCCGACGAAAGCCTCGATGACTGAGGGCGACCCAGTGTACCGGGATGCCCTCCCTGATAGTCGCTTGCCCGCGTAGCGGGCACCTCGTCGGGGCGTCAACATTTGACTGCGCTCGCGCGAACCGGTGGCGCCCCGATTTCCCCAGATAAAATAAAGGGGCCGCCTTTGGCTCAAGGGCTCTCGGTTCGATACCGGGGTCGGGAAAGTGTCTTTGTTGAAACCAGAGGCACTGCTCTGAGTCTGGGTGTCATTTGTGTTCGTGAATTTAATTTTTTTAATCTGCTCCTGCTATCTGTGCAGCTAATAAACAATAGAAAGGGTATCGTTTTTAAAAAGAAAAAAAAACAAATGATTTGGGCGTATCTATATTTAGCCTGTCTTTATCCCATTTTCATAGGGCTTGGTACCAGTGTCAATTGTTAAGGTTATCTCCCAGTACCTTTGCGCAGTAGTCAGTAAACCCAACAGTAGGTAAATTTAGGGACAGATATTTGCCGCCTGCACTTAGAAACACATAGTGGGATTACCGGTAATTATTTGATTAGACCAGTTTCCCGATACTACTACTACTCAGCCCATAGATGACCCACTGCCGACTTGTGCCTCCCCCAGTTTCATAAAGGCCCAGGGTTTGTCAGTTGTCTTTCTCTTGCGGCTGCGTTATCTGCCTTGTCATTTTCTTTTGTCGGCTCTTGCGACACCCTCCGGATGGAATGGGCACTATGTACCCATTCTAAATCCGTCACCACACTGACAGTTTCCCGATACTAGTAGAGTATTATTATAACTGATAGATGTTATAATGTTCCGTGTGGTGACGGATTTAGAATACATAGTGTCACCATCCCATTCCATCCTAAAGGTGGCGTAAGAGCCGGCAAAGGGAAATGACAAGGTTCAGCCTTGTAACTGTAGCCACCGCATGCTATATACTTTACACAATTTACCCGAAAAATCTACAAATGCGATAATTACGAAAAAGTCCTACACCGCGATAGCGAAATTTCAAGAGCAATTCGCAAGGTTAACGTATCCCCGACTGCGACCCCTAGCCAGACATCACACCTCGTCTGGCTGGATGATCATCCCTTTGCGCCTAAATAACCTAACCGCAAAAGAAAGAAAACTTGATACAAAACCATGTGCCAACCCGTCTGGCCAGCGTGGCATAGTAGGGTATTTACCCTCCTTCTGATGAGAGGAGGCCAGACTCAGCAGTGGGTCATCTATGGCCTGAGTAGTAGTATGCCCTCAGAAACGGAGATGAGATGGCATACGCTGGTGGACACCGTTGCATATCCTACCGATCAATTGCTCTTGGCACTACCCACTAGGCTTGCCTCCTGTTAAGTAGGTACCATACATAACATTATCTATTCTGCCATCGAAGGGCGTACCTAAGTAGACCCGTAGAGGGATTTTATCTCTAAATATCAAATTCTATCAAAGAACTTATTTTTAAGTAGGCTACCGGAAATAGTACTGTATTATTTTTAATTTTGATTGATATGTAGCGACCGCATGCTACATACTTTACACAATTCACCCGAAATATCTGAACTACTTAATTGCATCAAGAAATATCGCCTATAAATGCGATAATGACGTCCTACACCGCGATAGCGAAATTTCAAGAGCAATTCGCAAGGTTAAGATATCCCCGACTACAACTATCGGGGGTTAGGCGTGCGACCCCTAGCCAGACATTCCGGCTGGAAGATCATCCCTTTGCGCCTAAATTTATGTAGGTACGAATATACTAAATGAGCAATGCTATGGATGGGAATCAAATTTGGATAAAAAAATACAGTTAATTCAAATTGCAAAAAGATTCATACCACCACTATACTTGTCCAACGTTAGATCCCATGAAGCAGATTAAGTTTCTGTCACATGTCAGTGGTAATTAGAAATTATATTCATCATTTCAATCCCATATGAGAAATTTTATTAATTGTGTAAAAGGTCTAGGGGTTAGATGTGCCGCCTTTGGATTAACGGGTCCCGGGTTCGATTCCGGGGTCGGGTAAGTGTCTTTATCTAAACTAGAGACACTTGCTCGGAGTCTGCGTGTCATTTCGTGAATTACATGTTTGTAAACTGTCCCGCGATACAGGGGTTTCGTTCTATAAAAACAAAAAAAATAGAGGTACTCGGTGTAACAAAAAACCCGGAGTAATTGAAAATGAATTCTACTACATAGAACGCGTTGCTTTTCTATTTTGAAATATTAGGTGAGGGAGAAAGCACCCAGAGTAATTGAAAATGAATTCTACTAAATAGAACGCGTTGCTTTTCTATTTTGAACTATTAGGTGAGGGAGAAAGCAACCAACAAAAAGATGCCTGAAATTTTAGAGAACTAGACTTAGAGAAATTATTATGATTCATACGAATCATAATAATTTGAAGAATAAAACATAACCTGTTACTAAGTTTTGTTATCTAATAAAGGGCCATAACCAATTAGTGGGAGATCCGCGATATAAATAAAATACCATCATTTAAAAAACATTTTATTGATCCTATTCCATAATATGGCACCGTAATTCGATTGGAGTCAATACATTTCTTGCTAATGGTTCATGAAAACGACACGATTATCTAAAATGACTCCAATTATTGAGATATTTTCACGAAATCAACAAAAGAAGGCATGGAGATCGCTTTTAAAATATATATTACTAGCTGCGCCCCGGGGTTTCACCCGTGTGGTGATGGAAAATTGTTGATAGTAACGCCATCTGTCAAAGATTGGTCGTATCAACTCAGAAACCTTCGTGGGCTCATGCACAACACTTCACGCATCATCACATGATCAAATGCATAGTTTACGATTCTTTAGAAGTCATAGAGATAAACATTTAGTTTATATAGGTATATGTTATGATTAAATATTTTGCAGTTAAAATAATTAAAGACCAAAACAAGAAGTTTGTAACCATATCAGTAAATTGAAAAAAAAGGTGTTAAGCCTGAGTTAAGCCATTTTAGAATAGTAGTACATAGTTTAAAACATCTTGAACCGAAAGCGCCCTGGTGGGGGAAAGTCCGCGCATGTCATCAACCAATCGCCTCAAACTTTCAATCACTGCTATTCGAAAAAAAACAGTTATTGTATTGCGCAGGATAGATTTCGGCTCAACAATGATTGTATAAAAAATACCTACCATATTTGTTTAGCTATGTATAACTAAACTGCATGACGTCACCTAGTTTTAATCTATCGCTAACTAGTACCTGAGATTCAATGAGCAAACTTGTACATTTAATCAAAATAACATTTATTTTAGAACATTAGTGTACGTTAATATAATTGTATTTTCTTACCCTTATTTAGGAACACAATCTACTGCTATTTAGAGGCAGTGCGTATGTTTCGAACACCAAAATAAGTTGAAAAATTTACAGATTTATTATAAATAAGTTATTAATTTACTTATTCTAGTAAAGAGCTTATTATAGGGTTTATTAAAAATCTCAAATATGTTTTACCCAAATTCTACGATCAAGAATATACTAGATATCTGAGCAGTACATACTTGATACAAGCCCTGTGCCAACCCGTCCTACCAGCGTGGCACAGTAGGCTAATTTCCCTCCATGAATTTGGACTCAGTAGCGGGTCATTTATGTGCTGAAACGAACAAAATTTAGCGCCATCTATTTTCGAAAAAAGGAACTAACCAAGTTTAAAGCCAACGCAGCCTTGCGTCGCGTCCTAAGCCTTTTTTAAAACTTATTTTGCAAATCAACGCAGCAAGGGCCGTCACACGACCGGATGCAAATGAATGCTGATTGCGTAAGTTAATTGACGAGATAGCACTATCTAACCTCGACCAGAGATATAATAATGCTAGATTTATCGAGGCAGTGATAATGAATAGACCAAGGTAGCCAGGCTCGAGGTGTCTTGAAATCAGCATATGATCAAAACATTGACTTTGTAACGAATCACGCGAATCATGTTACAATCATCATCACTTCAGCCCATACTTTTATTTATTTCGTCATAGAGCTATCATTATTATGTGGGTCTCCGAAAATCTATATATATAAAAGAAAGTCGTGTTAGTTACTTCACTTATAACTCAAGAACGGCTGAACCGATTTAGCTGAAAATTGGCAGGGAGGTAGTTTAGAGCCAGGAGAAGGACATAGGATACTTTTTATCCCGTTCGACATCATTCCCGTGTGACTTGACATTTAACGTCAGTCACTATAAAACGTGGTATAACAAAAAAGAATCAGACTTGGAATAACAAAATTGACGTATAATTACAGCTATGTAATGACGTATGGATGACAATTTTCACGCTATCAAGTTGGTCGTTATGTGAACTGTAATGAAGCGATTTGGCGTATATTCGCATTTCCCATTCACGAACGTCATCCTACTGTTACGCATTTGGCGGTGCATCTGGAGAATGGTCAACGAGTATATTTCACGGCTTCGAATGCTACGCAACGTGCTGAAACACCTCCAGCAACTACATTGACCAGTTTTTTTTCAATCTGCCAAAGCGATCAGTTTGCACGAACTTTGCTTTACTCGGAGATGCCACGTTATTATACTTGGAATGCTTCATCGAAGAATTTTCAAAGACGGAAGCAAGGCGATGCGGTTCCTGGGTATACAGATGTGCGTTCTACTGATGCTCTTGGTCGTATGTATACAGTTCATCCAAAGAATAATGAATGTTTCTATTTGCGGTTGTTGCTGGTAAATGTGCGTGGGCCAACGTCATTTGAGTCACTACGAACTGTTAATGGTGTAATATTCCCAACATATCGTGCTGCATGTGAAGAATTGAAGTTATTAGAAAACGATAGTCATTGGGATACGACAATCGCTGAAGCCATTATCTCTGCATCTCCAAGTCAGATACGCACATTATTCGCTATCATAATTTCGACATGTTTTCCATCAAACCCATGTAACCTGTGGCACAAATACAAGGATAATATGTCAGAAGATATTTTACATCAAATTCGTGTCAGTTCCAGAAATCACGATATTGAGATGAATGAGGAGCTACATAATCGTGCTTTACTCTTGATCGAAGATATGTATTACCTCATGTGCGGTAATTTATTAATCAGGTTAGGAATGCCAGCACCATATTGTGAAATGAATGACGCATTTAATCGAGAATTGGAAAGGGAACGTGAATATGATCACCAGGAATTAGATTTAGTAGTTCAAACGAATGTACCCCTGTTGAATTACCAACAAAAGGAAGTTTATGATACTTTAATGAAGGCAATCGATGATGAAAATGGTGGTTTATATTTCCTAGATGCCCCTGGTGGAACTGGCAAGACATTCCTCATGTCATTAGTTTTAGCAACTGTTCGGGCGAGATTTAACATAGCGGTTGCAGTTGCTTCTTCTGGAATAGCAGCCACATTGTTAGAAGGATGCCGTACGGCTCATTCAGCATTCAAATTACCGTTAAATCTTCAAACTATTGAAGAACCAACGTGTAATATTGTAAAACACTCAGCAATGGCCAAAGTTTTAGCGGTATCGAAAATCATCATCTGGGACGAATGCACAATGGCGCATAAACGTGCATTAGAAGCACTTAACCGAACATTAAAAGATTTACGCAATGACTCGAGATGTTTTGGAGGAGCAATGATTTTACTTTCTGGCGATTTCCGCCAAATACTGCCAGTAATTCCAAGATCTACGGCTGCCGACGAAATAAATGCTTGCCTCAAATCGTCAAATCTATGGCGCCATGTGAAGAAACTGCAACTGACAACAAACATGAGAGTTACATTGCTTAATGATACATCTGCTGAAGATTTCTCGGAGCAATTGCTGACTATCGGTAATGGTCAAGTACCTGTCGATGAATCGAGCGGATTAATATCATTTCCAAATAATTTCTGTAATTTTGTCTCATCAAAAGACGAACTTATCAACAATGTATTTCCAGAAATTATTTCTAACTACAAAAATTATGAATGGATGAGTGAGCGAGCAATTTTAGCGGCTAAGAATAAAGATGTAGGAGATGACATAAACTACATAATTCAAAATAAGATCATTGGAACAATGCATTCATTCAAATCTATTGACTGCGTCACAAATGAAGATGAAGCCACCAACTATCCAATTGAATTTTTAAACTCTTTGGACGTGCCTGGCTTACCACCGCACAATTTACGCCTAAAGGTTGGCTCCGTAGTAATCATGCTTCGAAACATAAACCAACCAAAACTGTGCAACGGTACGCGTTTGGTAGTTAGAAAATTGATGAACAATGTAATTTACGCTACGATAATGATAGGAAAATTCAAAGGTGAGGAAGTTCTCATTCCGAGGATACCGATGATCCCAACCGATATGCCGTATGAATTTAAAAGACTTCAATTTCCGATACGTCTTGCATTTGCCATGACCATCAACAAATCACAAGGCCAATCCTTAAAAGTTTGTGGTTTAAATCTAGAACATTCATATTTTTCCCATGGTCAATTATACGTGGCATGTTCACGGGTCGGAAGACCATCTGCGTTGTTTGTTTTTGCGCCTGATAATAAAACAAAAAATGTCGTGTATCACAAGGTACCTAAATGAAGAGCAACCTATGTACTAAAATACAGAAATAATTATGAATGATTGATGTAGAAATTTTTTTTTTTTTGTATTTTTTCCAATAAAAAAAAATCTGCTTATTTATTGACATCAAGGCGGAACAAAGTTCGCCGGGTCAGCTAGTTATATTATATAAAAACTTTTTTTCTTGCGCCTAGGTGATCTGTCTCTTGCGTTTTTTTATACACTCTCAACATGGTATGGGTTCGTGACTTTTCGTATTCTAATAGATAGAACAACATATTTATTACGTTGTTTGTATTTTACGATTAGGAGAGAGATTGGGGATTAGTCTCGTAATGTGTACTCTGCAATGATTGTGCTCATTTCTGAAGAATTGAAATACATTATCCATAGAAAGATCCGTTCATAATGGTTATAGGGGTTTTGTGAAACCTTTATGAGGCCTGCGAACGTTGGAAAAGCTTATACAGAGGGTTCACAATATGTGACCAAAGATATAAATAAAACTACATTTTAAAACCAACCCAATTTGCATCATTCACGGCCCCTAAAACTGTACATTCTCTTTACCCATTTGTACGTGACATTTTATAGCGTACTGAATTATACGTATTAGTGATCGCCAGGTGGTCGAAATACCACCATACATAATTTATATTAAAGTTCTATTTACAATTTGACCACAGTCTTTATCAATTAACAAAAGAGTGTGCGTGTGTGTGTTTGTCAAATACGTCATAGAAGTTTGTGAGATGTTTTTTTTTAAATTTAAAGTATGTAAAGAGTATTTTTTAGACAAATAGCTCACTGCACTCCTTCTCTTTAAAAACAGCTATAAGTAGGTGTAACAAATTTCATACAACTCTGTCCACAATTTTCGTCAAAACTGGTACAGTGTTTTTGCTTCACTTATTTAAATAGAATAGTTAATTTAATAAAATATAATTTCGATTTGCGAATATAATGTAATAAAACTTCACATAGTTTCGCCACAATCGCTCCACACGCAACATTTCATTGTGCTACACACATTTTAAAGTCCAAAATTGATTAACTGCCTTTTATACCATTTTTATCTAACTGCGAAATGCGTTCGGCTAGCTCACATAAAAAGGCATGTTGCTCACCTCTTTACTAGCCAACCTGGCTGCTCTGTTCAAAGTAACATTACAGTGTGTTAGCAACGATTCCAAACATTCGCTCTCTTTCTTACTCCATTTAGACTCCATAGCAGCTGAGAAAGCAGTGCAAGAGAATGTACAAAGTAGACTTATCAAGATACACACTCTCATTCTGAGGGCATCGCTGGGCTGTTCCAAAAGGCTCATAAAATTAAAGTTCGGACTATCGAATAGAACTTTCTCGACGACGTCCGCGTGTTCAGGTAAGTCTTGTAGCACGGTAATGAGGAGACCTACGATGTTGAGGACTATTCGTGGTGTTTTTGAATCTGTAAAAAAAAATCATCATTACTTCCTCAGCCCATTGGCTGACCCAATGACCCACTGCTGGATCATCCTCATCCAATTTTAGGGAGGGAGGTTAGCGGTCAGTTGGCAGAAGGGTTAGTACAGGGTCTGATTAAGTTGTCTTTCTTCTATCAGGGTGGCATGGGATATAGACACACATAGACACGCTACGGGGAAAACAGACGTAAATATATGCGCAGACGGCTCTTGGCAAGTGGTTACGATTTAAATTATATTCAAATGTGTATATTACAGCCGACAGAAACTACAATTTTATTTTGGGTAATATAATTCGTTCTAACATTTGGTAATAAATAATACACATAAGTTAAATATTATTGAAAACGAAATAAAATACAAAACGATGTTATTTTTTATTTTAGTTGCGGCATTCGGGACTTGTAATTAAAAACAAATACATTTAGCAGCTTTCAGCCCTGATTCCTTTTCTTATCTCATCCTTTTATAAGAACTTGTAAAAAAATAGATCAACTAAGGTGGAAACTCGCTTCGCCGCATGTCTGCGATAAAGGACAGTGTTCCACTTCCATAGCGGAAAGCTGTCCTCAATTACAACGTAAACGCAAACGCTTGAGGGAAAGAAATAAACGTGTGAAATTATCAAACGAGTTCGCGGAAAACTAGTGTTGTACAGCTATTACGGATAATTGCAGATTATTATGACGATATAAGGATAAATATCTTTAAAATTATTACTTCGAGCCTAAGATGCATGACCTCTTTTAATAAATTGTGAGGGCAGGCAAATACTCTCTAATAACTAATAATTTCAGCCCGCAAGTGACCCACTACTGTTTTGAGTCTTCTCCAAATTCATGGAGGGAAATTAGCCTCATGTGCCCCGCTGGCCAAACGGGTTGACATAGGGTTTCGTATCAAGTTTTCCTTCTTGTGGCTAGGTTATCGGACTTGTCATTTTCATTTAGTCGGCTAAATTCAAAAGTTCTACATACGTGTCGGGCAGGTCGCGTACGGCAGGTCGGGTTGGCATAGGGTTTGTATTTTACTTACAGCTACATGGTCTTGTCTTCCTTTAGTCTCCTCTAACGAAACCCTTGGGGGTTGGTCACATTTTGTATCCTATCTATTATAACCCATTGCCACCAGATTGATACACAATTAACAGCGACAGCGAATTATCTGGGTTCAATATGGTCATATAGTATAAACTTATATACTGCTAGCTAAGACGGTGAATTTCGTAATGCCATATTATGAGATTTAAAATAAACTCTTCTTTTTATTTTTAGCCTTACTTTGTCCTGACTATAACGAATACAACAAAAATAATGAAAAAAAAATTATGCGTAAAATAATTATTTTTACATTTTGCTTCAAACGCGGAAATGGTTTTTTTCGCATATAATTTCGTTACGCGGTACTATTTATAGCAGGATTATTTGTCCATCAGTATTTTACAACCCACTGAGCTTTAGTACGTATAAGCATGATATTTTGCTAGCACAAAGCCTTCGACTTGAGTAAAGATACGACTTACTACGAATTTTTAAATTAAAATAAGTAATTAGAGACTGCAAAAATACAAAGAATTTTAATTCAAAGTATTGTTATTTTAACTTTACGTCAAAAAATCAAATAACGTTAGTAAAAACAAAATAGTACGTAAGACCTATTACTAAAAGCCGGTTGAAAGTACTTACTACAGAAGTGGAAGTCGTTTATTTAGTCCTGTAGTAGAAAGTGTAGTGTAGTAGAAGTAGTATTAGACCTTGTTTAAAGTAGCAATACCTATCTAGACTATAGTTTTCAAATTTATTTACCGTTCCAACTTATAAAACAAAAACTAGCAATTAAAACAGATATTAATACCACGTATCTGGACGCCAGTTGATAACATGTCTACTAATCTTCGTATATAAAAAATAATTCACGTGTGTTATTCACACAAAGACTTGAAAACGGCAAGACCAAAAATACCCAAATTGGTTTTGAAGTATTTGTAGACGATGAAAGGTTTTTAAGGCGCGAAAATATAAAGAAAGTTCTAAATAAAACTATTTTTTTCATAGACACTGTTTGTTAACGGTTTAAAGTCAGCTAGTCACTACATATTATAAAACAAAGTCGCTGTCGTCTGTCCGTCCCTATGTATGCTTAAATCTTCAAAACTACGCAACGGATTTTGAAGCGGTTTTTTTTTAATAGATAGAGTGATTCAAGAGGAAGTTTTATATGTCATAATTCTACCCGTGCGCAGCCGGGGCGGGTCGCTAGTTTATCAATAAAAAGTGTTGAATCTTAATTTCAAATACTTACAACGTGATAGAAGCCTGGTGAATACGGGGTAAGCGTTGTATGCAATAAGCGCTGAAGCGAACTGGCGCACACCTCTGCAAGAACGCACGCACAGCCACGCGCATACCTCAATCATGCGCCCGACGCCTTGTAATCTGTGTCCAATAAAAATGTCAATTTAAGGTGGATGCTCCAGGGTAGCCCGCGAAATTCAAATTTTCTTACGTTTTTTGCATTTTGCAGGTCAGTGCTAGGTTGTATGTTGATTAAAATGCTATTCGCGGCTGTAAGACGTATGTAGTTATAGAATTATAATCATCAAAATCATCAATACAACCCTCCAAGCTCCAAGAAAAACTTTTTCAACGTCAAAGACATTCTTGCACCTTTAGGAGCTTGGGAGCCTGGAGCAATCAGCTTAAACTTTTTTAAATTAGCATACTGTGTCAACAAATGAGGAACGCACACATGTCCCATTCCAACGCGTCGATTGAAACTAATTAAAAAATAATTTGTATGAAAGCCCCATGGACGTATAAAAAAAGTCGGACAGAGTCTCGCTAACTAAAAACTGTGACATCATAGTCGGCCAGATCAGCTATATGTACAGGCCAGCACGCACACTTTCACACACTAGTCGGCCATTACGCGCGTGAACATCGATGCTTACAGACGCAATATGCGGCGAAAAAATAAAAACTATAAATCATGTCTTGCGTGGTAAAATGGTGTAAAAACCGTAGTGACCGAAAGAAAAACAATCCAGGAATCACGTTTCATACGTAAATGAATAATTCAATCACTTATTTCCAGATTATATACATTAAAATCAATTTGTATTTGCTAGAACAAAACAATTAATTTTAAGTTCAGTGTTGCCAATATTCACGTGTGCAAATTAACCAAAATGTGGGCAATTTTTCGTTTATTATAAAAATCAATATATTATTATGGTTAATTATTTAATAGTTACTACTGGGTATTTTATTTTATATTCCTTTTGCTAGATTTTCTAAGGAAAATTAAGTATGGAGAAATTATTGAATTAAAATTACTTAGTAGAAATTGTAATGGTGAAAACGATTGGATTCCAAACAAATACAGTCATTTGCAGTATACATTTTGATGCGGATGACTTATAAACAACTAAAGGAGGACTCCGCCGTGTTGTTACTTATGCAGTACCTTAAAAGGTAAATTAGCAACCTACCAAGACATGGATAATACAAGAAAAAAATGAAACTATGCCGCTTATTTTTTCAAAATTTAAATGTATATTGTAGCTATTGTGTCGGTATATAATAATAATAAATATCCTTGTATCACCATTCCACATGATGATAATCTCATAAAGGCCGAAACTGAAAAACTGAGCAAATACCTTGACTTGGCTCATGAGATTACTTCAATGTGGGGTGTTGATTCTACTATCATTGTGCCGATTGTTGTGTCGGTAAACGGTTTGATAGCGAAGAGCTTTAATCGCTATCTTGAAAAGCTCTCGCTTAGTTGTTGGGTTAAGCACTTGGCCCAGAAAGCCGTCCTTCTAGAGACTGCGCGGATTGTAAGAAGATTCCTCTTTGCTGACCCCTAACCGCCGTTGGCTTGGGTCATTGACTTCGTCTTCGGCGGGTGACATCCTATTTTTATATATATTTTTATGAATTTGTTTCTTTTTGTAAAAATATATGTAACAATGAGATAATAAAGAAATGTACCAATATCCTTGGACATTTCACACAACGCCATCTCGTCCCAAGCTAAGCAACTAAATGCTTGTTTTATGGTAACGAGATGGATGATAAACTACTTAAATACATTTTTTTTTTGTAAATACATAAATATTATAGATAGAAAAATACCCAGACCCGGGACAAATACTTGTAGGTCGTACAAATATTTCTTCCGTGCGGGGATCGAACCCGCGACATGCTGCGCAGCAGTCGATCGCACAACCACTGCGCCAACCGTGTCGTCGAATCGTACAAATATTCATACATTAAATAAAAATAAATAAATAAATATCCTTGGACATTTCACACAACGCCATCTCGTCCCAAGCTAAGCAACTTAATGCTTGTGTTATGGTAACGAGATGGATGATAAACTACTTATATACATTTTTTTTTGTAAATACTTACATATTATAGATAGAAATGACACCCAGACTCCGAGCCAGTGCCTCTGGTTTAGACAAAGACACTTGCCCGACCCGGGAATCGAACCCGGGACCCGTTGATCCAAAGGCGGCACATCTAACCACTAGACCAACGAGGCAGTCTCTCATTATTTTAATCCCCAGTGCTTTATTTTGTTTTAATATTTGTTTGAGTCAAGACACGTGGCAGAGGAATAAACTGTTACTGTACCATTTAATACCAGTGCTTCTCAAGAGGTGCGCAATAAATTATAGTTAGGCAACATAAATATATTATCACAAAAAGATTTTTGGTAATGAAAGCATTTCTTTTAATTTAGAATCGTTTTCAACACATCTCGAAATTAGAGTAAAAGACATTATTATAAAAAAAATACTCAGAATTTAGGATGTTAAAGTTAAACATAACATTTTAGAACAATTTTTTTTTATATTTTAACCATGTTTTTATTGCAAAATTTTGTGTATCTTGGCAACCCCAAAATTAACTCACACATACAGAGCTGCCGCCATTTTGGCGTCTCACTTTTGTCTTAGCCAGAGTTCCGTCCGCCTTTTTTTATACGTCCATGGAAAGCCCATTAAACCTCCCACGTCGAATCTTCCGAATCTTGAGGAACCCCAAAAATCATAGATGAATTCAGATGACGTCATCAGATTTGTTTCGCCGGTTTAGTGCTTTACCTATCTTCAGCCCCATCGTCGGTGTCCGAGCTGTCTTTCATCAGCGTGTTGATAGCAGCCACAAAGTTGTACACTACTTTAGCCTCCAAATATACCTAAAAACAAATACAAAGTATGGTTCAAGCATTTAACTGTGCGTGTGGTGACGGATCTATAATACATAGTGTCACCACCCCATTCCATCCTGGGGGTGTCGTAAGAGCCGACAAAGCCGAGCCTAGCCACAAGACAAGGAAATCTTGATACGAATCCCTGTGCCAACCCGTCTGGCCAGTGCCGCACAGCTGGCAAAATACCCTCTATGTGATTGGAGGAGGCCGACTCAGCAGTGGGTAATTTATGGGCTGAATAGTAGTAGTAGTATTTAACTGCATTTTTTATAATCAGTATCCAAATCATCATCATCATTTTAAGCCATAAATGACACATTACTGAGTCGGGTTGGCACAGGGTTTATATTATAGCCCACCGTCCGCCCGTATAGCCTACCGCGAAGGTCTGACGCCCAAGTGCGCAGGGTGTCGCACGGGAGAGGGTGCCCGATGGGGCTGCCGCCTGCAGACCACGGTAGAAACGTACACGGTACCCGTGGTCCGCCGTGAGGGCGGGTGTCGGCGCACGGCGGGTTGTTTTAGTGGGTGAGGGCCCCACACTACCCCGTAGTCTCCCCGGACGCGGGATGTGCGGTCAGGCATTTTTTCCCGCCAAACCAAAAAAAAAAAGGGTTTGTATTTTTTTTCCCTATTCTGGCAAATAGGTGATTTGCCTCTCAGGGTAGTGTAAGACGGTGTTATTGTGTATCCGAAATCGGTAACGACACGGACTACATAACCTACTGTTGGCAATAAATTTCAATCAGCTTGCTTTAAAACTCCACAATACAAACAATCTTAACTATCCAGGCAAAAACAGTAGATAATTAAAAAAACAACTCACATCCTGTATATTAAGCAAGGTGTGCCTTGGCAATGCATGAGCAAGAGCTGGCAACGCCAAAAGTGCTGCCACACTGCCACACACACGACCACCGCCTTTGGCACGGGCCGCGCTGCCCACTACTCCGATAACCATGCTCACCTGAAACCAAAACCATCACTAAAAACCAAAACCATGATGAACGGGCAGTCAATAACCAGTACTACTACTCAGTCTACAATTATACAAAATAAAATGGTTTTGTATAATTGTTTAGAAGTTTGGAATTGTATATGAGCACTATGTAGTCACTGTATAAAAATAACTTAACATATAAACAAGCAGTTGAGAGTATGTCATGCTCGCTTAAAAGTCCTGCTGATGGTGTAGTGTGTGTCGGGTCGTTCGGTTCCCTAAAATATGGTTGAGCTGGGATGGCTGACACATGCGTCATGCTCGTGATCAGGTGCCGCCAGTTGGGGCCGCTCATCTCTTAACTGCTATTGACAAATATAGCTTTGTATTGATCTCCTGGACACTTCACTTTGTACAATATGTTACATTGTGAGTCGGCCCTCTTCCAAATTCATGGAGGGAAATTAGCCTTCTGTACCATGCTGGCACCACAGGTTGTTATAGAGTTTGTATCAAGGTTTCCTTCTTTTGCAGCTATACTCTGTACAAGATGGCGGAACTACTGGTCCCCCATACAACCGCTACATTGTTGTCTAGCTCGGAATGTAATCTCATCTAACCTCTTAAACATATTGTATGGGGTCCAGTAGTGCCGCGGCAGCACTGCTGCGTGCAGCGTATTTCGGAATCATACCTTTACTTTGCAATGAAGAACAGTGATGGGAAACAGATAATATCTACTAGTACAAAAGATGAAGTTTTAAAATACTTGTAACTGTGACGAGTTGGTGTGGGTGTATTATGTGTGAAATTCTTTATCACTTTTTCTTCACTATATATATAAGACAATATTCAAATAAAAAACATTTTCATTTTGAAATAAAATTCGTTGGCTTCCGCACATTGAAAATTAACACTTTTACAATAATTATTTTATTTTCTTTTTTGTTTACTTTCATGGTCTGAACCACCTATTTAAATACGCTTACACGCCAACTTACACCAACGTCAAATCGATCAAGCTATCTTGTACAGGGTATAGGTGATCTGGTGCATTCCTTTAGTCTGCTCCTACAACACCCTGAGGGTAATAAGATTCCAGTCGGACTCTTGTCTTGAATGTAGGACATTTTCACATATTTTTTGGGAGAACCATGAAAGCATTTACGGTTCAAGATAATCTTATACAGGTATTACCATATTAAGTTGGGTTAAAGATTCAACATCTCCATCCATGACCTCCGTAATGTTCGAATTGAGAAATGCTTCCCATTCTTCAAGTTCAATTGATGTAGGCTCTTTAACTGTAAAAAAACAAACATTGGCTGTAATAAGAAACCAATGTCTAAAGGATGAAGCATTGTGGTGATGGACTTAGAACACTTAATGTCACCACCCCATTCCATCCTAGGGGTGTCGTAAGGGCAGACTAAAGGAAATTACATGGCGGCAACTAGCCACGAAGAGAAGGTAATCTGAAACGAAGTTCTTTACCAACGCGTCTGGCCAGTGTGACACAGTAGGCTAATTTGCCTCCCGTAATTGGAGGAGGCCCGACTCAGCAGTGAGTCTTTTACGGGCTCAGAAGAAGAAGAAGAAGATGTATTAGAAAAGGACATAAGACTTAGTAATTTGAATCATTTCTTCTCTAGTAATCTTTTTTTGGAGTAAATTTAAAACTGTAGTTTGCCCGAAAATTTATATAGATACTCGATAGCTAAACATCCGCGTGGTGACGGATTTAGGATATATATTGTCACCACCACATTCCATCCCGAGGGTGTAGTAAGATCCGACAAAATTCGGCGTCCATACATCAAATATTAGCAGTGTTTGTACCACCCCATCCTCAGGGTGTCGCCGAAAACCTAGCCGCAAGAGAAGGAAAACTTGATACGAAACGCTGTCACCACCTGTCTGGCCAGCGAGGCACAATAGGCTAGTTACCCTCCATATAATTGGCGGAGGCCCGACTCAGCAATGAGCCATATATGTATGGGCTGAGAAGCAGAATAGTAAAACAGTCTAGTGGTTAGATGTGCCGTCTTTGGATCAACGGGTCCCGGGTTCGATTCCGGGGTCGGGCAAGTATCTTTGTCTAAACCAGAGGCACTGGCTCGGAGTCTGGGTGTCATTTCTATCTATAAAATGTAAGTTATTAACAAAAAAAAAATGTATATATGTAGTTTATCATCCATCTCGTTACCATAACACAAGCATTATGTTGCTTAGCTTGGGACGAGATGGCGTTGTGTGAAATATCCAAGGATATTTATTTATTTATTATTATTTATTTATACCGTCACTCTTTTCTTCAGATCTGAGAACTCTATCATTATCAGCAACCTCTTTGTCGTCAGCTGTCTCTTCAATAATCTCGCATTTTTCAATGTCTTCATCTTTTTCCTCCTTGGAACATTTTTTGATATCCTCAATAGCGCCAGCTATGTCAATGGTAGGCTCGCTAGTTCTTCTTTGACTGTCATTTTTATTTTTATCCCAACTACGACTAAAGTGAAACGATCTTTTTATACTTCTTGTCAACTTATTTCCTCCGCTACCAAACCTTAGTTTTTCTCTCGAGAACTGCAGCAATTTTTGCTTGTACGATGGTGGGACACTTTTACTCAATCCCGAACTAACATCACTACTACATTTAGTCGAACTCTTTGGGTTTTCCAGACTGTGGGAAGCAGTATCGACTGACTTAGCCTTCTGTTTAATCTCCAATATCTCCTCTTTATCCGGCACAGGCGACTTCTCTTCCACTGGTTTTTCCGTATTATGTTTTTCTTCATCTATTTTGTCCATTTTTTTAAGATCATTCTGCTTCTTGTTAGCAGCCATTAGTTGAGCCATGTTGTTTTCTAAATTACAGACGACTAGATTCGAGTTGTTCATAACATTAAATTCGTGTCTAAGTAATTTAGCATTGACTGCCGTGATGGGATGTGATTGATCTTCGTCATCAGTTTTGAGGCTGTCACGAACGCTGAAAGCACTTGTAGCCCGGACGCTGTCGTCGTCTGAAATGGGTACACACTCCATTGCTTGCATGACTCCCCGAACTTTGCGCACATCGTGCTCTTTAGGCTCTGGTTTGGGTTCGGTTACTGACCTGAAATTTTAGATTTACTATTTTTTATTTACAACTTACTACTTACTAAGGCATTCACCTTTGAGACTAGGCTTGCGTGATGGAAAGCAACGCCAGGGTCTAAGATGGAGCAGGCAATTCAAGGAAATGCCCTGTCGGGCACCGGCTGTCACATACACTCGATATAACACAGTAAAACTGCTTGGCACATCTAAGTCCGGCGACTTAGATGTGAGGGTGGTAGCTAGCCGGGCGGAGCATTAGACCTACCACCAAGTATTTTTATTGGAAATATGTAATATTTACATATGAATAATGTAAAAGATAAAAAATAGGTTATCTAAATCTAAATAGTTACAATTCGACGCATTATTTAAAAAGTTTTGTATGTTTTGTGACAGAATACAAAAATCCCAGCTTTTGTTCCGAAGCAAAAGAACTTTCTTCGACAATTTTATTGTAAGGTACAGTCCTCGCCAAACTTTATGGCCGCTCCGAACCTAGCCGCTGAGCAGAACAAAAAATCAGGTATCAGCGGGACGTACGCGGGGCGTGGAGGCAGGGCAGGCCCGCGCGCGCCGTCTTCCACCCGCAAGCATCCTCGCCTAC
This sequence comes from Clostera curtula, assembly GCA_905475355.2. Taxonomy (NCBI): domain Eukaryota; kingdom Metazoa; phylum Arthropoda; class Insecta; order Lepidoptera; family Notodontidae; genus Clostera; species Clostera curtula. The sequence continues at coordinate 8,639,407 of FR997797.1, read as the reverse complement.
CGTTCGTGTGAGTGAGCTACGTTCGTACCGACGGCAACATTCAGAGCGGCCATAAAGATTGGCGAGGACTGTAGAATGATAAAAAAAAAAATGCAATTTCTTTTATCAGAATATCAGCCGTAAAGGACCCACTGCTGAGTTGGCCTCCTCCAATTACATGGACGGAAATCAGCCTAGTAATACAAAATAGATTAGTTAAATGATTACCTGGAATTACAGCTAATTTTGTCCTTTTGCAACTGCTTGGCTTCTTGCTGGCTGTGAGTCAGTGGTTTCGTGAATGGTGACTCACTCTGGACATCTTCGGGCAGTATTGTCACATGACCTTTCACAAATGGGTGATCCAGTATTTCTAACCAAGACAATCGTTTCATGGGGTCTTTGTGTAGAAGACCCTGTAGTTTAAAAAAGAAATGATTTTAGATGTAAGTGCTTTAATTTTATCGTCAATTGTTTCCACTCGATTGCCTCAATATATTCTTAACTTTTATATTAATAAGTAAACCAAAAACTGTGTACCACTTTTTACGAAAATTGGGTGGATAAAGGAGTATAAAATTACCCACACATATACTAGTTTATATAGAGAAGGAGTGCAACATGCTAGTGTTTTTTTTTTAATTTTGCTTATTAAACACATTAAGGCTGCGTGCACGAAATCGACTGAATTCGATCAATTTTGGTGAATTTTGTTCACTTGTTGTGAGAAATAGAAACGTAATTGAAAGATTATGTTTTGGGATTTTAAAAGTCGGGTTCATAGTCTACCAGCTGGGGGAAAGGGATTTTTCAAATAATATAAGTATCATGGGAAATCACTAATATTCGCAACTTGTTTTCCTAAAAATGACGCGAGACTGTCGTTTTTAATTAATTGTAAATTCGTAATTACTTGTGATTTTGAACATGAAAAAATATAGTACACTTTCTCATATAGTCTACTAGCAGGTGATGGAACCACTTTTTTTAAGTTTCATACAAACTATTGCAGAAAAAAATGTTTGAAATAACGTAATTTTTACGAAACTTCTAGACAAATAAGTATATTTTTCTATATTTTAGAAACACTTTTTCGAAATTTTAAAAATTACCCACTAATCTTCAGGTTATCATTAAGTAGAATAATGATTAATCTTTGGCAAAACTCAATAAATTCATTTAGTAATTAAATGCCAAAGTTAGCTATAAAATCGTCCGCGCAATACGGAAGTCGTCAGTAGCGAACGGGCCTTCCCAGCGTGAGGACGTACATCTTTTTATTGCGAGAGCGCGCGTGTTATAGTGAACGAAATTTCGAAATTGTACGCCGCCTACCGCGTTTTGATACTGGTAAGTATTAATTATTTTTCAGTACTTCTTTATGAAGAAAATGAAAAGTTTGCTTAGTCTTCACACTAATATTATAAAAGCGAAAGTTTGTAAGTGTGTTTGTATTTTTGTTACTTCTACACGCCAAACAGCTGAGCCAATATTGATGAAATTTGGTATGGAGGTAGTTAATACCATGGATTAACACATAGGGTACTTTTATCCCGGTAGTACGTTCCCTTGAGATCATCTCCGACATCCACGCGGGCGAAGCCGCGGACAGAAGCTAGTTATATATAAAATACCCGTGTACGTTTGTTCGTAATTCTTCGCGCCGAAAATGGCTTTATTGATTATGATTATTTAAAAAATGAGTCACCTGAATGTTACATTGGGCCCTTTTTTAGCAAAATATCAATTGAAAATGTGTTGTAGATAATGGGTAAGAAGAAAGGAACGCATTACGAGTGCATCAAAAAAAGAAAAAGACGAAACCCGGGATTGGCAAGAATCGAACGAATTCTTGCAGAACGTAAATCCAATCAAATCGCTACGGCTTCGTTTCAAAATCCTGTAAGTTGTTACTTTCGATCAGCGTTACTTATTTAGCGCTAGAAGTGTACAAAATATTTACAAGAACGTCCGGTCAATATAGATATCTGAAATAAAAAATACCCACAGAGCCAGATATTGGTGTGGAGCTGGGGTTTACCATTACAATGCCAACTTTCAAGAACTCATAAAGGTATTTTTGGATAAAACCGTTTTCAAATTTTAGCAAGTCTGCAAGCGAAGGAAAAATATAAGTTCTGCAGGTCTGGTAAAAAATTTGCTCTACAGATATTCAACTCTATCACGTCGCAGCCATTCAACATGGCAAATCTAACGAGCAAAATGCTCTAGCTCAGTTGGAAAAACAAGAAGACCTGGTTTTTGAACAATGCGGTCTATTTATCGACAATGAACACTTTTTCCTTGGTGCAACACCAGATGCATTATTTGAAAACGGCATCGTTGAAATAAAATGCCCTATCTCAGCCTTTGGAATGAACCCTGATGACGCTATCAAAGCCAAAAAAATTAAGTTTTGGAATATACTAAACAAAGAAATAAAAATAAATAAAAATCATGACTGGTATTATCAAGTCCAAGGCCAACTCCATATTACAAAACAAGATTTGTGCATTTTTGCTGTATGGACAGGGCCTGGGCAGCCGCTGAAAGTTGAGCACATACATAGGGATGATAGTTTTTGGACGACTAAAATGGAGAAAAAGCTAGTAGATTTCTACAATACATGCCTATTACCCGAAATAGTCGATCCGAGAAAAACTCGCTCAATGCCACTGAGAGATACAACATTTTAATACATTTTAAACAGTCAAGGGATATTACCAACATTTATCATAAGGATTTTTCACACCTAGGGTTACATTATCGAACTTTTCATACAGATCCCTATTTTTTGCTATTGCCTATGTTACTCAGTGATAATTTTGCTTTCTAAGCCTGTAATATATCAGCAGTTACCATGTGACCCGAGGTCACGCGGCACGCACCCACACCAATTTCATGTTGATTGTGATAAATAGATTAAACAAATAAACACAGACTTTCCATACTTTTATTTCTTAACCATATTTAAATAAATAAATAAATATTCTTGGACATTTCACACAACGCCATATCGTCCCAAGCTAAGCAACTTAATGCTTGTGTTATGGCAACGAGATGGTTGATAAACTACTTACATAAATTTTTTTTGTAAATACATACATATTTTAAATAGAAAACACCCAGATAAATACTTGTAGGTCGTACAAAAATTTCTACCGTGCGGGGATCGAACACGCGACATGCTGCGCAGCAGTCGATCGCTCAACCACTGCACCAACCTTTATAATAATTACAAAAGAAAAAATATCTATAGGATCAAAACTGTTTAAGCGATCTAAATGCTCGATCAGAAGCATGTGTGCGTGAACGGTGCACACAGATATAGCGTCGCTCTGCATTTACCTAAACTGTAGCTTGTGATTTTTGTGCACGGCCCCTTAATTCAATAAAAAATATCTCCATACGCACTATATAGATGGTAGAATAGTCAGGGCCGACCGCTTAACGTGTCCTTTGAACCACGGAGGTCATACGTAACAAACTATCAACCATCGAACACCCAGCAGTGACGTGGCTTGATCTGCAAATCGATTACGCTCTGCAATATTCACTACGCTACGTACTCTTAAACCTTATGTCAACTCATTCCAATATTTGCAAATGTTAATAGATCAATCTTTTACTAAGATGTGGTACAGCAAAATTAAATAGTAGCACATTCAAAATATATGTATGACTAGACTAGCTGACCCAGCTAACTTCGTACCGCCTCTGAATCAATAAACAAAAAACTAGAATGATAATTCCAGAATGGTTCAACTTTATCAAAATACTAGTGGCCCGCCCCGGCTTCGCCCGTGCAAAGCGGGGGTGGGTTATACATATAAACCTTCCCCTTGAATCACTCTATCTATTAAAAAAACTGCTTCAAAATCCGTTGCGTAGTTTTAAAGATTTATGCATACATAGGGACGGACAGAAGAATGCGACTTTGTTTTATACTATGTAGTGATGTGCAAACCTTAACTGGAACAAAGATAATGCGTATTAAAAAACAGTATTTTTATATGTTCTCCCTTTATTACCTTTGAAACCTTCCCTGGACTCGCACGAAAAAGGACTAACGAACAACAATTCATCACTACATATTATAAAACAAAGTCGCTGCCGTCTGTCCGTCCCTATGTACACTTAAATCTTCAAAACTACGCAACGGCTTTTGAAGCGGTTTCTGTTAATAGATAGAGTGATTCAAGAGGAAGGTTTATATGTTTAATACATCCATAATATTGTAGAGAAACACTGACAAATTTAGAGGTTCAAAATTTCACCCGCGCGAAGCCGGGGTGGGTATAGATAAGTAACAGAGAAGAATATAGATAAGTAACTCAAGAACTAATAAAGTTATTACAGGAGTTAAATAGCTAATGTGTAGAAACAGATGGTTGCAGATGGATATTAGCATAATATGTTATGTTTAGAATATAAAATGGAAGGCAAACCTGCAAAAACGATCTAGCTTCAGTACTGATAAAACTAGGCCATTGAACGGGTTTGTGACGAATCATCCGCACTAGCTGCCAAATGGACATTGTGCAGAATGGTGGCTGACCCGCAATCAATTCATAAACAATGCATCCCAAAGACCAGAGATCTGCCTGTAAATCAGAAAAAAAATGTCTTGTGTTTAATTGATAGTATACTTTGTTGTTTTCAAAACTGCTTGGATTAATTTAGATATGTCATATTCAATTCACAGACATAGTAATAATCATGTATAATCATAATCATTTCAGCCAAAATGTCCACTGCTGAACATAGGCCTTCCTCAAGAATCTCCACAAAGGCCGGTCCCGGGCCGCCCGCATCCATTGCTTTCCGGCGACCTTAACTAGGACGTCGGTCCACCGTGTGGGAGTCCTACGAGCACTGCGCCTTCCGAAACGCAGTCGCCACTTCATGTATATTATTAATTAATTAATATTTTTTTTGGTATAAGATCCAGTTGCGAATATGTTTTGACGCAGTTACCTATTAAAATGTGCTAATTTAAAATTAATCGTGGATATAATACACCATTTATTAAAATATCATATATATCATTGGACATTTCACACAACGCCATATCGTCCCAAGCTAAGCAACTTAATGCTTGTTTTATGGTAACGTGATGGATGATAAACTACTTATATACATTTTTTTTTAAATACATACATTTTATAGATAGAAAACACCCAGACCCGGAACAAATACTTGTAGGTCGTATAAATATTTCTTCCGTGCGGGGATCGAACCCGCGACATGCTGCGCAGCAGTCGATCGCTCAACCACTGCGCTAACTAAAAATCGATCTCGTGGGGACACTCTGAGTATCGCCCTCTCTATTGCCTTTTGGGTTACTTTGAGCTTTCTGATGGAGCCCATAGTGAGCAACCATGTACCATAATGTCATTTCTGGCATTAATCATAGACTTTTGTCTTCAATCACCCCAGTGCTCATAACTCAAGTATGGTGGACGAGTAGATTTTTGGCAGCTTCTTGGACACTGCCCAACTGAGTTGAATCCGACGATTTACAACTAGATAGTGTGTCATAATGTAGTAGTGTGTCGTAATGTGATCGTCCATAGTCTCAGCTGCTATGACTATGTCGTCGGAAATTTAGTGATGCACTTGTTATTTACGTTAATGCTCAGCTATACATATATAAAAGCTTTGCCAATGGTGAAGAGGTTTTTTAGGTTTGTTATGGTGAAGTTATTGTGCCACTTTTCAGCACCACTCACCTGATGATCGTAAGGCTTTTCCTCAATCAATTCTGGTGCCATATATAAGGGTGTCCCTTTAATGGAAGTCAATATATGTGTAGCATTAGTCATTATCCTGGCCAACCCAAAATCACATAGCTTAGCCTGACCAGAGCTATCAAGTAGCACATTTTGAGGTTTGAGGTCTCTGGAACAGAACAAATAATCTGATCAAATTAAAACATTCATTCCAAAAATTCTTCTTGTTGATTTAAACCAACCAAACCACTAAAATAAGAATTGCTTATAATTTCTGTTAATTTTTAAGGAGATTTAGACAAAAGTATAGATAGATGTTTGTTTTTTTTCTAATATATAAAATTCTCCTGTCACAATGTTTGTTATTAAACTCTTCTGAAATGGCTGGACCAATTATTGTGAAATTTTGTGTACATATTGGGTAGGTCTGCAAATCAGACAACATCTATTTTTCATCTCCCTAAATGCCTTAACCTTAACCTTTATGGAGATGAACCACCCCAAATATTTTTTTATAGCTTTTTATTTAAAAAAAAACTTGTTTTTGAAAATCCTAAATTTTCATCCATCTATGATAAGTCTTATTTTTTAATAACAATATTTTTATGGCAAAACTGTGTTTGCCGGGTCAGCTAGTTTTATTATAAATAAAAAGAAGAATGAATGCAGGTAAGTTCTACATAAAAGTGAAAGAATTGTTGAAGTATTAACTGTACCTGTGTAGAACTCTATGCGAGTGTAAATAATACAGTGCAGAGACTAAATCCCAGGTAATCTTCTTCACTTGCTCTTCATTGAGACATCCTTCTTTAGCCAATATGCTGTGCAGTTCTCTCTCTGCATATTCTGTGACCACAACTAATTCTGATTCTGTATCAAAGCTGTCTATCATGCGAATGATATTTGGATGTTTCAACTGTCGCTGTATATCACATTCTTGTCTTAGGTTTTTCAAGTCTTTTGCTGAGCGACCTTTCTGGAAAGATACAATTGTGTAGAGTTATAAATGTTTTGTTACAAGCATAGCAGGTATTAGTTAGTCAAATTTAAAAAAAAACTTGTGTAATTTTACAATACAAACAATGATATTAACTTTTTGTTCCCAATAATGGCTATATTACTTCTCAAGTGGTAAATACAACATCGCTAAAATAATTATCTCTATCTACAACTTAATATTGTAAATGTATTAATAATAAAAAGTAGTTAGCCAAATCAGTTTAGACCACTGCCAACCCAATGAAGTTGGGAAGAAGACAAGGGAGATATGATATGTGAAATAATGTGTTGAGCCCAAGGTAATTGAATGAACTAACCTTTCTTATGACTTTAAGGGCGACAATAGCATCCGTTTCTTTATGTTTAGCTTTGAAAACACGACCAAAAGATCCTTCTCCAATGAAAGATAGAACAACGTAGCTTTCCATTTTCGCAAATTCGGCCCATAAGATTTCCACTAATATGGTAACTCACAACAAAAAAGTAACCGACTTTTAGTAATTATCATTCGTTTCTATCCATCCAGTCCATCATTTGGCCAAACCTCACAATCTTGTATTTATTTAGCACGACGATAAACAAAAACAAAACGACGTAAGGAAGCCAGCCAGCCAGAGACAATTTGACATTAGATAGACAAAGACAAACGTTTTTTTAGATGGCGTAGCATGGCCACTAAGTATCATTTATCATCTATATATTAGTATTATCTATCAATAAAATAAAGGCGATCAAAATAATATACCACAGACTTTTTGTTGTTGCCCATTCTTTGTTAATAAATTATTCATCATAAACATACCCAGTCAAAAATATACGAATTAAATGATATCAAAATAGTAGGTATATCATATTACATGCGGAAACACAGAGTTCGCAGGTTCTATCGATCGGGCTCTCACGAGATCTGATGCCAGGTTGTTGTCGAACATGCCACCGTTCAGGAGAATAAATAAATATCCTTGATCACTTCACACAACGCCATCTCGTCCCAAGCTAAGCAACTTAATGCTTGTGTTATGGTAACGAGATGGATGATAAACTACTTAAAAACTTACATTTTTTTTTTGTAAATACATACATATTATAGATAGAAAACACCCAGACCCGGAACAAATATTTGTAGGTTGTACAAATATTTCTTCCGTGCGGGGATCGAACCCGCGACATGCTGCGCAGCAGTCGATCGCTCACCCACTGCGCTAACCGTGAAAACTAACTACCGGAAGGAGCTCAAGAAACACCTCCAGGCCCCTAAAGTAGGTTGGTATAATATGTCGTCTGTACTAGATCCGGATATAATTAAAAAAATATGAATGAAAAAATACCTACACGATTAAAAACGTCCTAAAATATTTACCCACTCTTCTTTTAATATTAATAACTTCTTCTCAGCATAAAAATTACTCACCAATGACTTGGGCTTTCGCCGTAGGTACAGGTGGGATGTTAGCCTACAGTGCCACGCTGGCCAGACGGGTTGGCACAGGGTTTGTATCATACATACTTATTTCCTTCTCTTCAGGCTAGATTGGTTACATATAAAGTTCCTCAAGATTTACTGGGTTAGTCATCACCACAGGGATAATATCTATTTCGGTTATTTTCTATAAATTTCTACTATTGTTACCGTCTTGCTTGATAGTACCATTACGTCTCTGAATACAGCTATATTTTAGACTGAATCATACTACGGTTTGCGAGTTAGTACTGTACGTTCACCGTCCTGTAAACAAATGAGCCATGCTCTGCGGGGAGGCGTTTGCGATTAGGAATTCTCTCACAACTCCGAACAATGTAGAAATAGGTACCTTCCTTTAACTGTATCCTGAGCGTAGCAACTACGCTACTAAGTAAAATAAATTTGAAGTAAAGACATTTCCTGACGGATTTAGAATAAACAATTTCACCAACCCATACCGTCTTGAGGGCGACTAAAAGAACGCAAGGGGCAGTTCACCTAGCCGAAAGAGAAGGAAAACTTGGTACAAACACTTTTTTTTTACGTCGGAGATCCTCATGGGTACCCGGCCGTTGGGAAATGGCCGGGGTATGTGGGACTCCGGGGCGCGTAGCGATGGTAAATTGCGCCCCGACCTACCCACTAAAACCGACGGCGATCCTTGACTGCCCAACCCAGGGCCACAGGATCCTGTGGGTATCGTAAGGGTCGACAAAAGGAAATGAAACGAAACCCTGTGTCACCCCGTCTTGTCAGTGTGGCACAGTAAGCTACTGACCCTCCCTGTAATCGAGGGAGGCGCGACTCAACAGCGGGTCGTTTGTGGGCTGACTTGTAGTATCTAGTAGTAGTAGTAAGTGGAGTGACGATCTGTGAGTGGACACTGGACAAGGCACTATGGAAGCCTGTATTTATTTGTGGAATATAGTGGGACATTGATGAAGAGGGAGTCTAGTAGTGAAGTTGATTTTATACATTAGTACCTATGTATTAAATATTAAGAACACAACATAATTTTGAAGATAAATCAGCTTCGTCTTTAAGTATGTTCTGTCATTGTCTGTAGCTAAATAATTCTTTGGTGGCTAATGGCTAATCCACTGAGTATTTACGGGATGGGCATTGGTCCAAATTGTAACAATACTTACTAAATATTATTGGCATCATTGAAAATGACAGTAAATAGCGGTATAATACCAAAATTTATGTTTACTTGGTGAAGAATTTATTTCTAATTAATTTCAATCCTACGGGTGGAGCGAAAATAAGAAAAAGTTAAAATTTCAACCGTTTATTTTTACCGTTTGCTAATAACAGAGAAAAACTTTTTTTGTGCTTTTTTCGTAATCAGAGCGAAGCTTGTGAAACGTTTTGGTTTATAAGACTGTTGGCATCTAATGGAAATTATATTTAGATGGCGACAAAATATTCCAGCTATTCCTTTGTTTATACAGCAATCTTTCAGATGCGTTCGAGGCATGACTGTGCCTCAAATATTTTATGCTATGTGTAAAACAACAACACACAACAACTAAATATAAAATACTAGCTTTTGCGCGCGGCTTCGCCCGCGTGGGCTTCGAACCCGTGCATATTTTTTATGAACATAAAATCGGTTATTGTGGCTAAACTATGATAGTTAGATATGTGCTCTCGCGGAATTTTTTGTAGATCTTTATAAGACCTACAAACCCGTAGTACATAGTTTTGTTCTATTGTCAATAGTTTTTGCAGCGCACGCATAAATAGGTTTTCGATTTTACACCTTGGTTTACAAAATCGCAATTTTCATACGGATCCCTAATTCTTTTGAAAATAAAATATAGCCTATAACCTTCCTCGATAAATGGACTATCTAACACTGAAAGATTTTTTGGAATCGGACCAGTAGTTCCTGAGATTAGCGCGTTCAAACAAACAAACAAACTCTGCAGCTTTATATATTAGTATAGATTAATATATAATGGTTTCGAAAGACTAGATACTTATCTACACGTTATATAATCAGCTATGTGTGTAGCTAATCACAAATTTAATTTAAGTACTTAAGTCATGTGTAAATTTTGGCAGAGGCTCTCTAGAGGCAGATCACCTAGCCCCAAGAGAAGGAACACTTGATACAAACCCTTTGCCAACTCGTGTCGCCAGCATGGCACATTATGCTAATTTCCCTCAATGAATTTAGAGGAGTGTCTTGGAATAAAATGACCTCGTCGATGTAAGACGTATATTTTCAAATACTTGGTACAGCTTTGATATTATTGGAGGACGGGACGCTTTGACGATATTATAAGGCGCGCTTCGCGATCCAGGTCCGTAGCTGTAATGGCGGCCGCGCTGGAGTGCACGGCTGCGCGGGCGCGGGGAGGGCAGCCGCCCTCACCTCACGTCCCCTGGCACACCGGGAAGATGTCTGCGCCGACAAGGAGGCACGACTCAGTAGTGGGTATTTCATGGGCTGAAATTATGATGATGATAATGATTGTCGTCTGCTCTCAGCGTATAGGGGGACAACAAATAAAGGCACCCAAAGGGCTATGCTCGGAGTTTCCCTGCGATATCGAATCAGAATTGAGGAGATACGCAGGAAAATCAGGGTCACCGACATAGCCCACCGGATTGCCAAACTTAAGTGGCAGTGGGCAGGGCACATAGCTCGCAGGACCGACGCCCGATGGGGCAGAAAAGTCCTCGAGTGGCGACCGCGTTCCGGAAGGCGCAGTGCTGGTAGGCCTCCCTCACGGTGGACCGACGACCTGGTTAAGGTCGCCGGAAAGCAGTGGATGCGGGTGGCCCAGGACCGGCCTTTGTGGAGATCCTTGGGGGAGGCCTATGTCCAGCAGTGGACGTCTATTGGCTGAAATGATGATGATGATGATATACCAGCTGTCAGTTTTCACTCTACGGACTACGTCTATCGACTGCTATAGATGGTGGAATGGCAGCCGGGACTGAGGGGCACGGAGGAGGTTAGATATTACAAATGATGGACACCCATCCAACATCCAATACCTGAAGCCAGGCGATCGACTGCTTTCCGCTACAGCAGGCTACGACCTCCAGGGTTAACACTCCCCCCTCGACCGTGCTGCCACCTTGTTGTGGTGAGGGAGCGTGCGTGCCTTTAGGATCCGTGGCCCTGTTTCGGGCAGCCGAGGGCACTGTTGGTTTTAATGCGTAGGTTGGGGCGCAATTACCATGTTTCCGCTGACTTTTAGCGGTCGGGTATCCATGAGGATTTCCAACATAAAAAAGGGTTAAAACTCACAAAGAGTTCAGAATATTATAGTGCCTCAATATCGACACATCATGCCCATGTGGCGATTTAGAGTACGTAGCGTCAAATCCGTCTTAAGGGTGTGTAAGAGCCGACAAGTCTTAATTACAAGGCATAAGACATGACCGTAAGATAAGGAAACTTTGATACGAAACTCTGTAAAACTCGTCTGGCCGGCGTAGCACAGTAGGTACAGTAGGATTTTCCTCCATGTAATTTGAGTAGGCTCAACTCAGCAGATATTTTAAGGACTGCGGTGATGACTGATTGAAACATCATCAATACATTCATCATTTGAAACAGACCTGTCTAAAAATATCCTCAATATTTACCGAGACGTTATCATAATAAACGTACAAATTATAATAATAAAATAAATTATCTACTCCGCGCCTATTGCTTCAATCCTACCATGACCAATTGATCCTATCTCGAGTGAACGAGTAAAACAGCAATTTTAATGATTTATCATCAACACACAAATCATTAGTTCAGTGGAAATTCCGATAGCGTAATTCACTCCTATTAGCTGGGAAAATTAAATGCTGCAATAATTTATCGGCTGCGTTCGCAAGAGCCACGTTATCCGCGCTTTAGTGTAATGGGCGGGTGCCAATACAAACGTACTGACGGTAAATCAATCGGATTTTTATGAGCACTGGAAAGCGCGGACGCTATTTTGAGCTCCAGTTATGAACTCGCCAGTTCGTAAAGTATTATGGAACCAGGGCAGCTGGAGCTCGGAGTTATTGCGAATAATTCAGGGGTCGTAGGTATAGCAAATAATGTAGGTATACGCTGTGCAGTTTTGACGCCAACATGAAAAAAAAATACAACAAAAAACAAGCTTTCAAGAACACGAAATCTTTGTTGAATTATAACTGCTATTGATTATCTTCGTATTATAAATGCGAAGGTTTTGATGAATGTATGTCATAGACATAATTTGAATTATTACAATAGAATAGAAAATGTCTATTAAACACAAACATTACTGGTAAGTTATTGAAAAAGTAAGACACAGGCAACATAAATGAAAAATAAACTATCTACATAGATATTTAAAGAAATCCACGCAAGCTAATTATGATCCAATATGCTATCAACGCGTCTGCATTGATAATATCGAAGTCACACGTGTAGTAATGAATTTTAAACCTAGTTTCGTCAGCTCATTCCATCCCCAGGGTGTTGTACAAGGAGTAGGTACACGCCCGCCCACAGGAGACACTAGGTCTCGAGTTGAATGGTGGATTTGAACAAAACTGTCAGAGGGAGAACAGCTTGTGTAACAATTGAGGGCTCCCCTCCCGTAGCTGAACGGTAGACGGGCATTCGGAGTGGGTCATGGTAGAAAACGGAGGGCAACTCCACCTTTTTCCCACCTCGAACTCTCACATAGTCCGGCCAAATCTCCTGCGTCAAATAAGGGTGTGGTACAAGCTCCGGTTGACCCGTGTCGCAGACGGAAGCCGCGGGGGGGGGGGGCGCGTGACCTTACGTCCCCATTCTACCCTCGCCGTAGAGGTCTGGGGGTCAGGGGTCCAGCCACCGACGAATGCCTCAATGTCTGAGGGCGTCCAATATTCGCTTGCCTGCGAAGCGGACACCACGTTGGGGCGCCACAATGGAATGTGTTTACGTGAACCTGTGGCGCCCTATGCGTCTCGTGTGAGGGTATACCGTTAGGGTTTTGGTGGGTCACCGACCCCACACCTGAGGGGCGGCGGTATTACCCCAGCAAAAACAATGAAAAAAGGGGTGTGGCACAACGCGATTAAAGTGACTAGATAGGCAGATTTATTGTAATAATAAGACAGGGGAATCTTGATATGAAAACATGTGGACAACTGGACTTCCTCGCCGGCCACGGGGATGGCCAGCGAGGGGAGTGTGGGACTCTCCCCCATAGTGGGGGCCTACCCACTAAACCTCCCCGGGGTGCTCCAACTCGCGTCTTGTTGCGGCATTGTGGGATCTGATGCAGAACCACGTTGTGCCAACCCGTCTTGCCAGGGTGGCACAGTAGGCTAATTTCCCTATGAATTTGGAGGAGGCCTGACTCAGTAGTGGGTCATTTATGACCTGAAACAAACGAGCGACTACTCAGCACATACAGGATACACTGCTGAGTCGGGCCTTCTCCAATTACATGGAGGGTAATTAGATGGGATAGGGTGGTGACTCTATGTATTCTAAATCCGTCACCAAGTTATATAATTCCGTAATATTATAATAGTAGACTGTGCTGGATGTTCTGTAGAAAATAACACAAGAATTGATATGGATATAATTAGATAAGCTATGCGCGAATTTCAAACGGCGTCGTAGGTACCGGAGTAAAATTATGTCAAGGTGGCAATGAAAGTATCAAAATAACTTTCTTATTATGATCATCATCATTACAGCCCATAAAATAGATAGATAACACTATTGTACATTTGCGACATACACATGGCTTACAGTAGAAATTATATCTATACATCTATACAAATAAATAAAATTGGAGTGTCTGTTTATAATGATAAAATAACCACTTTTTACTAAATGCCTATCTATGAACTGTGTATACCTACGTATACACAGTTCATGGACCAAATAATATTTTTTTTAATTTTTGTCTGTCTATCTGTCTGTCCGTCCGTCTGTCTGTTTGTTACGGCTAATCTCGGGAACGGCTGGACCGATTTTGACTGGAGTTTCACTGATAGGAAGCTGATGATATAAGGAGTAACTAAGGCAACTTTTTTTAGACTAGCTTCGCCCCGTGGCGTCACCCGCGGTACGACAATAAGTAAGCGCGGGTGAAACCGCGGGGCGCAGCTAGTAAAACATACAATTGGCGGCCTTATCACTAAAAGTAATCTCTTCCAGGCAACCAACACATTAGTTACAGGAAATTTTGCACAAATAGTGTTGTTGGGATCGTTTTATGTCAGCATTAATTAATTACTGGATCCATTGATTGAGGAAATTTCGCCTACTTGTATATAAAACCTAGCCGCGATAGAAACAAAACTTGATACGTGCCTGTGCCTACCGTCGGGCCAGCGTGGCACGGTAGGCTAATTACCTCCCTGAGATGGGAGGAGGCCCCACTCAACAGTAGGTTTTAGGTCAGGATAGTCATCATCATCATCATCATTTCAGCCAAAAGACGTCCACTGCTGGACATAGGCCTCCCCAAGGATCTCCACAAAGGCCGGTCCTGGGCCGCCCGCATTCACTGCTTTCCGCCGACCTTAACCAGGTCGTCGGTCCACCGTGTGGGAGGCCTACCAGTCTGGATAGTAAGAGGCAGAAAATCTAGCCACATGAGAAGGTAAACTTGATACGAAATCCTGTTCTCTTGTTCTAAATCCTTCACCACACTGAAATTCTGCCTTTTGCGCTACTTCAACCACATCTTACTACACCATCGGGTTGGAATAGTTTGGCGACATTGTGTGTTCTAAATTATTCACCACACTGTCGGACTAATGATATATTTCTCTAAAAAGATTGAGAAGAAGAGAGTAAAAGTCTCGATGCTGCGCCGTTAATGGGCCGAAGGAAATAGATACCTTCTAGCAAACATGTACCATCTTAGACCTCATCTTCGCTTTCCATCAAGAGAGATTGAAGTCAAACGTAAGCCTAAAGCAAAAGCAAACCTGGAAAAAAATACAACAAAAATAAAGTATAATCCGGAGCTTTAAATTGCAGGTAACACAGCCTACCAATTATACCGACAAATTAAAAATAGGCCGTTAAGAAATTGTTTGTTTTAAGCGAGCCAAATTTGCAATCTATGATTGAAAAACAAATCAGTGTGCGCGTCATGGAACAATGCTATATTAAGACGTTCTAGGGTCGCCAGGGCGGCTGTGTGCGATTACTTCTATGGCTTTAGTAATAAAATTTGTGATGATCAATAACAGCATGTTATAAATAATGATATTATAATATTTTTAATTAGCTGTACCCTGCGCTAGTTGCTACTCCACTAACTAAAATAAATATATAGAGATATCGTTCAAAGCCACATGAAACTTACAATACAAAATCATTATTTAAACACAATAGATATAATGTATGTGAAATCCCATTGCCAATGGTATGTATGAATGGTAACTATCGTTTTCAAGTCGGTACTGCGCGAATACTTTTACTCGACTCAGGTAAACCTAAATTGATATAAAATAGTATTTTGGTGTCCAGAAAATCCTTTAACGTAAGGAGTGCAATGTTCGATTGCCTTTCAGTCAAAAGGACGTTATTGCAAAGTTATATCGTGCCAATTTCCCTTTGTAGGCCAGAGGCTGATGACAGTTAGCTTACCGGGAACATTGATTTTTATCGTATTTATTTGTTAAATATAATCGACACGATTGACGACACGGTTAGCGCAGTGGTTGAGCGATCGACTGCAGCGCAGCATGTCGCGGGTTCGATCCCCGCACGTATAAATATTTGTACGACCTACAAGTATTTGTTCCGGGTCTGGGTGTTTTCTATCTATAATATGTATGTATTTACAAAAAAAATTGTATATAAGTAGTTTATGATCCATCTCGTTACCATAACACAAGCATTAAGTTGCTTAGCTTGGGACGAGATGGCGTTGTGTGAAATGTCCAATGATATTTATTTATTTATTTATTAATCACATATTTTGAGTTTCTTCGAGTTCAGTCTCGTGGCAATATTTTTTTATTTAGTCGGTGTGGTATTGGATTTAAATAAAAATTAAATTTTGGTCCTTGTGTCGGGCGTTTATTTAAATTTTTAATTTAATTTTTATTTTCTGCTTTTAATAGGTACACGCTTATTATGATGTAACTTTCACCCCCCTTAACTTTTAAACGACTCAACCGATTTTCATCAAACATATCTAGGAACACTCGTCCGTAACTCACCTGTCATAAAAAAATACTGTATTGAAATCGATTTATCCGTTCGCGAGCTGCGGAGCCACAGACAGACAGACAGACCGACAGACAGACACGTCAAACTTATAACACCCCTCTTTTTGCGTCGGGGGTTAAATATTTTGATCCTGATCATGTCGTTTAAAGCTACACCATGGCTTAAAATAAAACTTCTTCCATCCAGCGCATTAGCGGGTTAATTTTGAAATGAAGTATTTATGTTGAATTTACATCTTAACTGGCTACAAATTTATCATGTGCTACTATAACTTAGGTATACATTTTTTGTTTTGTAAAAACAAAAAATTTTAACCGACTTCAAAAACCAGGAACCAAGAAGCAGAAATTAACCAATAATCAACCATATGAAGTTGGTGCCCTAGGCGTACTATATCCTAATTAAAGTCGGTTTCGAATTTACTTGGCATTGAAAAAGGGTTTTGAAGGCTTTGAATATTAATTATTAATTATAACTGTAAGTGATCAGCTAAGTTACTTAAATAAGATTCTACTCATTAGCCTCTTTACTATTCATTCAAGCTTCAGCGCGCATCATTTGGCGCGATGACGGATTGTCTCCTTTCTCGCAAAATATTCGAAGATTAAAGTGGTTACAAGAACAAAAGGACGTATTATAATGAACTTTTACAAATTGTTTACAAGATGCCGCCCACGGCTTCCGTAATGATAAATGATTTGTCACCGCACCAAAACACTTTGTATTTTTTTTATATATTAGACTGTCATCAATATAAACATGCTTTTTTAATGTTGCGTAGAAGAAACTTTTTCATAATATGTAGGTATGACAATGGCTGGAAGATTCTAGGGGAGTTTCTAGTGGCATTAACTCCTGCCATGTATCTATATGTATCTAGTTGCATAAAGATTTTTACTAAAGAAATATTATGCAATATCGTGTGCAATAATAACGGAGTTTATTTATTAGGTTAAATATAAAATATTACTCTCTTAAACGAACCTAAGGAAACTTATCTATTATATTTGATACATTGGTACACGTCTATGTAGATCTGGTACACGAAACTAGGCTATTAATTAGCCTAGATTTTTGGTTCGTAGATTTATGTTTGATTGTAGATACGTAAGTTCAATTACCAGTAAAATCAAGATTCCAAGGTCTATTATGGATTTTTGAAACCAATATGTTATAGGTATATATGTATATAATATAATTTTACAGCATTTATGTTTCGTTATTAAATTTTATAGAGTCAAACACTTTTGAAAAATTCTCCAGGATTTTAGCTTAACTCGAAATAGATAAAAATTAAAAAAATGCTAGATGTGTTTTGATTGGATTACACCTGTTGTGGTCTCCGCGAAATTCTGTAGCATTTTTCGCTGTAAAGTATTATTAATTACCAAAACATTCATATCGTAAAAAGCTCTACAATCATATATTTTAGTCTCTTACATATTCTCGTTCATGCCAGTATTAAAATAGAACACCTATTCAACTGCGGTAATCCCATACGTCACGAATAATGAAAGAATTAGATACTTAAGATGTAGATGTATAATCCAATACATGCTCGACAGTGGAACGAAATCGTTCCCGGATGAAGAAAACATGATGGAAGTCATAAAGTTCCAAAAAACATCGATTAAGACAAACTTCTGTTACATTGTAAGACACAATAAACAGCCTACGCACGACAAACGACTTTAAAATTATACCTAATTATTCATTTATGACACAGTACCGGGGTCGCTGGGCGGGCGGCGAGGTTACAGGGGCGGCGCACACGCTCCACTTGTTTACGTTTTTCATAACCACGTTTCTACTAAAAATACTTTAGCATCCTGCCGTTTGAGGCTCACGCGATTGGTCGATCCCTCAGGAAACCGAGGAGGATTCGGGGCCGAGGGGGCCCAACCCCCCGCGCACCTTACATTCCCGTTTTCGCCCGTTATATATGAAAGTATCGGAAAGGCCAGACAAACTCGTGGGCCTGCCGAAATAACCCTGAACGCTGGAAGCAGAAAGCTAGCGGTCAGTCGTGTTGTGCGTCTCATAGTGTTAACTAGTGACATCAAACATGGTTCTGGATACTGAAGACTGGGTAGGTGTCTTTTCGAATGAATAACAAAATAAAAATAGTAAATAAAAAGAGTAAATATTGGGGTTTGATTGTAACACTAATACGAATGAACGCGCTAACGGATTATGAAGAAAACAAAACGGTGCACGAGAGTGGATGTTAAGTGGCGCTGTCACGGTGCTTCGACGAGTTAGTGGCAAATGATTGATAGCTAAGAATGGGACAGCTCACTTAACCGTTTAGACTTCATGTGTTAAGTGACACTGTCAACAAAACACGACTCTTCTAACCGAACAGTAGCTAACTTTGTTGTTTAGGTATATCTAGAGCTGTGGTGACTTTTGATGATAGAGAATGAGGAATGAATCAATAAATTAATAACACACCTAATATCATAAAAAATTTAATTAATAATGATATATTTACAAATTGTTACTTACTAGGCGTGCTTAAAACATAATGTAAAAAGCCCCAGCCTTGATTAATTATTCAAGAGACTGAATTCCTTGATGGCTATAGCTAGTTATTACATTTAAGAGATAAATCTAGAGAGATGCTCTGCTGGAGATGATCTGCTGGAGAGATGAATCTCACTAGACTGAAACTATCAACATGTTTTTTTTTAATAAACTACTTAAATCGCCTTGTAGACGTTAAGATAAGCGTAAGATATTATTGTACAATATAAAATATATTGGTGAAAATATCAATCATTAATGGTAAAAGCTTTAATTCTAAACATAAAAAAGAAATGGTTTCTTAATGATGATTATTATTTTTTTATAAATTAATTAAGTTCTTTACATAGTTCAGAAAGGGATGAACAACAGACGGAATGTTCTAATTAATTTCTAACTGTCCTACTTTTGCTATTAATCTTGATTCTATATGTTAACTCAACATCGTAACATTGTTAATTTTGTTTACAAAACTACAATGATTTATATCGTTACCTTTAATCCCTTTATTATATTCTGTCTATATTGCAGAATATTAAATTGTGTTTTCTTAATGTAATGTTACTTCTATGCAACATCAGAATAACTACCTCGGATACGAAAGCAGAAAGAAACTATTTGCCTTTTTTAAATACATGTTTTTTGGTCAACGTCCTGCTGATGAAACTGACAAAAGATAAAAAATATTTTTTCAATATGCCAATTTTAGGGGACCATGTCAACTTACAGTCTTAAAATAAAAGTGTATATAATATATTTTTTATTTAAACACACAGTATTTTTAATCAAGATACTTCAGGATGTTTATTGAAACAGATATTATCTGGAATCACTGTTGCAACTTAACTTGAAAGATAAATTGGCATATCAAATTCGCCTTTCGTCGTCACTTTTGTTGACTGTCACAATGATTTAGCCTCACTATATTTTCAGCTTGTAGACTCAATAAAACCCAACACCCGTTGGAAATCAACTATATCGTATGTTCACTCTGTAATTTAGAGAAACATAAAAATGTATGTATTTGATGCCGGTCCGGAATCATTCGTAGCCGCGTGTGCGCAACGCCAATGAGTCTATTTTCGTTTCAATTGCACATAAAATAAATTTATTATGCTTCAGTTACGCAAACTCGGAGAAAACTTGCGTCTATCAGGGTACAGGCCTACATGTTTTCATAAATCTTGTCTTCAAATATATTCCAAGCAGAAATATGTATGCTATTTCCCCGTTCAGTAATCTCGAGGTTAATTAGAATGCGTGATATATTTTAATGTAATTGAACAAGTGCGTCATAGCTTGTGACATTTTCCGCGATTTTGAAATCAACATTTCTGTCGCCGTGTCACGGGTCAGTTATTTATGAAGATGTCCCTTAATATTAAAAACGTTTTATTGTTTTCAGGCCGATGAGCTCCCGCCAGAACAAATCGCCGGTGAGTTCAATAACCTTAGCGAAAAGTATCATCGATGAAAATATTTTTAATCCCATGCTCGAATAAATAACGATTTCAGAATATTCCAAAAATATTGTGTTTTAATGTTTACATTATTAATGGGAAAGCGCTACCCGATATTGGCATAGGGCCAAAGCCAATCTGCCAGCACAATAGAGAGTTGGAATGGATTAGAATATAACTATTTTTTGCGATATAACTTACAATATGGAGTAAAGTTCTTTTTTATATACAATCGCAACTATTAGTATATTTAGATTGAAACCTGGACATTTTGGAAATCAAGTGATGTTGTTTTTTATATATTTTCCATATTTGTTTTGTAATACGTCATAGCATAAGTCGATGCATTTTTTTACGAATCCCTCATTCATTCACTGACTACTACTACTGCACTACTCAGCCCTTAAATTACCCACGGCTGAGTCAGCTACTGTGCCACTTTGGCCATACGGGTTGGCATATGGTTTCGTTTAGAGTTTTCCTTCACTAGGGGCTATGGTTTCGGCTTTGAGATTTTCTTTTGTCGGCTCTTAAGATACCCTCAGGATAGAATGGGGCGGTGACACTATGTATTCTAATTCCATCACTATAGTACTTTAAAATAAATGTACAACTAGCCGCTGCCCGCGACTTCGAAACTTGCTATTTTCTTGCAAAATTTTCTCTTATGTTCCTTGGACAACTACTTGAAAATCAAAATTGGCTAAAGTGGTCCATTGAATTTTAGCAATTCATTTATATGTATATAGATAATTAAAATACATCTTCTTTAACACAAAATACCAGAGAAACTTACTTCAAAGTTGATCTTGGTTTTATGAATAGTTCTATTTAAGATGACAAATTTCAAGTTAAAGCTGCTAATGCGTGACGTAGACAGCTAATAAAGAATTATCTACTTAAATAAGGAAAAATAAAATCATTGCAGGAAATATGCAAAGCCCGTGAAAACTTACGATATTATTAAAATAAAATCACATTATTATCTATACTGCTATACGAGTAGGTACGTTTTTATGCGTAATTGTAAACAACTAATTACTTGAAATTTCATTCCCATCATCATTCTTATTTTTAAAAATAAGAAAATACAACTAGCAACTGGTTACCAATACCGAAACGACGATAATAACTTGTCTTCAAAAATGAGAACGTTTTCTTTTATAAACATCGGCTAACAGATGCGATAACTGTTTATGTTATCATAAGAAAATAGTTATTTTTCATGAGTAATCGCGTAGAAAAGCAGTCTTGACGTGTTTCTCAGAAGTGTCTGCAAATTTTTGGGTGATACAAAGTATTTATCGAAAGAGTTTTCCTTTTAGATACACGTATGTTTTAATTTGGGTGATTTTCCAGTAACGGAACCTGACCAAAGTTAGATAGTGTTTATATTGTTGTTGACATTACTATTTGTATTTATTTTAAATTTACAAGTTTGTTCAATCGGTGAGTAGGGAGGTACATAGATATGTACGGAATTTGTTATTTTAACAAATTAAATATCATTAAAAATCTGTCATGATTCTGTGTAAAGATAATTAAGAGTGAAAGAGAGTGACATTATGTACTCTTTTAAATTTTGAATATTCTTTTATCCGTTGGGGTTCTACATTACAAGGCGAGAATTCTTAAGGTGAATGTTCCAGGGTAGCCCGCGAAATTCAAATATTCATACGTTTTTGCAATTTGCAGGTCAGTGCTAGGTTGTATGTTGATTAAAATGTTATTCGCGGCTGTAAGACGTATGTAGTTATGAATGACTTTGAGCTTGAAAAAGTTTTTCTTGCACCTTTATGAGCTTGGGTTGTATTGATGATTTTGATGATTATAATTCTATAACTACATACGTCTTACAGCCGCGAATAACATTTTAATCAACATACAACCTAGCACTGACCTGCAAATTGCAAAAAAACGTAAGAAAATTTGAATTTCGCGGGATACCCTGGAACATTCACCTTAAATTATCAGTTAACAACCGCAAATACACTGCAGGATGAAAATAATGTCTTAATTAAAAATGGTAGGATTTCATTGTGTTAATATATTATTTTCTCAAATAGTATATTATATAAATCACTATTCAAATAGTATTAATAAATTAGTAGTATTTAGATCAACTTTATGGAATTCTGGTGACAAATCCGAAAACAAAACTGAGCGTGAATCTCCAACTGTTTTTCCCCTTCTGCTCCTTTTAGATGTTACACAACATGTTGTTCATCACGTTATGTGGGTTACGATGCTGCACCGATTAAACACGGATTAGTGAGTGCAAGAAATTTGTTTATCTGCGGAATCATAAAATCGGTTCGGACGCGGCCGGCAGCCCGTCGTGGTAACGCTTGGAAGCTCGCCAATACAGCGTGCGAATAGGGCTGCTGGCACGGAAAAACGTGTAAGATGACCTCGAATTGGTCTTCGAGGTATACTTAATTGAATATCTATTAAGCATACACAATTTACTTCGTACAAAGACCTCATCTAAGAAAATGCTATGTACTACTTACCACTTAGTGATGACCTTTTTTGTGTAAATTGATTAAGCAAAAACAACTGCGACAAAATTTATAGTTTTGTGGTTGATTTAATACTTGGTATATGGCGAACTTTATTAACTGGGCTGTTCGCAGTGATATGTAACAGCTTTCAGCGAAAACGCTTTTCATTACGAGTACGAATCATACTTGGCTGAATCGTACTCGTAACGTAGTATACTTACGAGTACGAGTCGTACGATTTTAAACTATTATATGAACTAACTACGGAGAGGAAAAATCTTCACCAAAGTATATATTAATACCTAAAGCCTCCTTTGTCATCTTAATTTAAAATACTTTTTTTAAAATTTTAGCAGCCCTACATAGTAATCAGATATGGCGCGTGCCGTCGTCATTGTTTAACTGGGAGCGTGAGTACGGAGCAGAATAAATTTCGTGGAAACGTATTTTCCAAAACGCTACCGTTACTATCAATAAATGGTAGTTATCGTAAACAACACATAACATTTAGGAAAATAACCTTAATATAGGTAGGTATGTAGGTAGGTACTATATGAAATTTTTTATTCATAAGTAATTGTTTTGTTTAAATTCTGAGATTAAACACTTATAAGAGAGACTCTCGTGTCTTACTCTAGACCATGATTGCAACTGCGATCTTTGAATTGATCGGTAATGTACATTATATAGGTATGTAAATAATTTTATATGCACGATTGAAGACTTTTGTTTTCGAGTCTCCCACCCAGTGGACGATGATGAAAACGATGGATGCAGAACGTACTTTTGTGGAAATCCTTGGGGGTTGCCAATGTCCAGCAGTGGATCTTTCGGCTGCAATGATGATGATGCAGACGATGAATATAATCAAAGTCAAATGGTTTATATAGGGTATGAATGCGCCAACTGGCATATGGATTTTGTTAAAATTATATATTTTTTGATTACATTTTTCATACAAAATAATTCTAAAAAGTCATGATTATTAATGTAAAACACCCATATGTGTGAAAACGAAAATGAAATTATTTTCAGCTCTAAATATGAATGATTGATTGCAATGACTCGTATTTAGTTACCAGCTGTGAATACCCGCTTCGCTGAGTCATCATTTACTAAACGTAGATTTCAGAACTTCCCAGATCATTCTAGAACTTTCTAGAACATTCTCATTCGATCATAATCTAAGCATACATTTTAGAACTTTCTAGACCATTGCAGGAATTTCCTGAACAATCCAGACCATTTTAGACTAATTATAGTCTCACATTTTTAAAGTTAACATGTACCAAGTTACCCCTATATCTTTTACAGCCATAAAATTATTGACTTGCAACCACCTTATTGCACAATGGGAGCCTTGTACCTATTGCCACATACATCACTATTCGTCTGCGATGCCTAGTTTTGGCTGAAAAGTGTAATATCGGGACACACACCTCCAATTTTATATCTAGAAAGATGAGGTTTTTCCTTAACTAGCTGCTACAATTACAATGTAAAATTTTAGTAAAACCATAAATTACCACACCTCATTTTCATTAAAAATTAAAAAAATAACTTAAAAACAAACCAGCCATTCCAAAAAAACAATCTAATATATAAATGTAATTAAAAATGCGACAAGGATTTCACACAAACAACAAAGTAACTGAAACAGTAGCACAAAATATTTAAAAAAAAAACGTAGTTTAACATTTCTTCCATTGATAGTATTTACACTGTACGTTACTTTTGAATAGTTGTAGAACTATTTAGCACCAACGACTAAGCAGTACCTACCTACTCAGGTTTAGACACAATTTAAACGTCTCATAATAAGTAGGTTGTGGATCAGAACGTGCGTGCTTCAAGTGCTAGGAAAACTAAACATCAACCATATTATTATAGAGTTCTAAAATGTATAAATTTACGTGGTCTAAATCTAATTTTAAATTTTCAAATATCGTTTGCTAAATCATAATGAATCCGCGTAACTTTGTAAAAAAAACTGCGTGAATTCACCTTAGAAAAGTGGGTTGTTCAATTTGACGTTACCAACGAACATTTTGATAGAGTTTAGTACTGGCTTTTAGTCAATTTACATTTTAAGTAACGTAGTGCGTATATTCAAACAACCAGTATAATATTTTACTAGCTCGCGGCTTCAACCTGCCGTTTCATCCTATAAAGTACTTGTGTATCGCGTACACAAAATCTCGTGCTTGAGAATACCGAATATGGCCACCTAGATGTGCCGCTTACTTTTTGGAATCTCGGTTAGGGTAGAATATTTGTAATTGTGTTTAGTTGTGAAATGCTAACGTAAGTTTACATATTTTTAATCCAAAAGCTTGTTTAATATTTAATAGAACTTGCTTTGAAAATTAGGGTCTATCTGGTTCATTTGATTGAAGGTATTGTAGAAAAAGCCAATATACCTACGTCTTTATTTATTATAACCGATTTTTTAATTTACATCTTCAAGCATATTTATTACTTTAAAACTCAGAGTCTCTCCTCTCATACCAATTCTCCACCCGCGCTTTTACAGCACAAAAGGAATTTCTAATGTTCACGGTTTTAGTCCCAGTAATATGCAGAGTGCGTTGATATGTCAGTCGAATAACTTTAAATTGTTTTTAGCCGTTTTTTACAAAAATACCTGGAGTTTTGTCTAGCAGTCGTCGTCATGAAATGATTTTTTAAGTCGAGAATTTACGTTTCTTTGTCCAAAGTGACTTCCGAACCCAGTACATAGAAGCATCTCTAGTTAACATACCAACAGCTATGTATAAAATCACTTTAAATAGGAGAATTACAGCATTACAGTGCACAAATTGTAATGATACAAAACGAGTTATCATCATCTTACATCAGTGAAGGAGGAGAATCGAGCATTACAATGCGCACCTTGTAATTATACAACGTGTAATATTTTGATCCAACTTGTAACATCAATGCGCTTTTTTTGTTGAACTAAATCAGAATGCTTGCAAATTCAAATCTATACTAAATGGCATTCATTTCACACATTGACGCGAATGCTCGTCAGTCAGGGAGGTAGTATTGTAATGTAATGCTCAAAGTAGAATCTATAATGTTACATTACACGCAAACGCTCGTCGGTCAGTGAGGTAGTAGTGTAATGTAATGCTACATGATACAGAACATGTAACAATGGATGTGCACGATTTAGGAAGAACCAAAAGGAAAGAAACCTTACAAAATACCGCAACCTAACAACTTTACCCTTGGTATTGTATTTATGCTTGTGAATGATGGAGATCCCCTGACGTGGTAGATATTCCGTAAACACGTATGCACTATTCCGTCTGCTGCCAGCAGTTGTTTTCCTTTTTCGGTCACCAACGCGTGAATTCTGGTATTGCAAAGCAGTTCTTAACTGACCGCTTACCAACAGATGTGGCATGGCTTTTACGTAAGCGCTTTCCTAGTGACAAAAACAAAATTTAAGATGGTATATATCGTGTTATATTATTTAAAGGTTTTAAATAACATTTAATTAATAAATACATTTTAATAAAACAACACGATCAGAACCGTAAAGAAAACATTTCCTGCAATGTGCAAAGATCGTGAAAATCGAAGACATCTTTGATGGTATTCAAAAATAGAATAGGCAAAATGTTATCTTAAAGACAAATCTCTTAGAACTTTTATTAAAAACTTTATTTCTACAGTTTGCGTTATCAACATATTGGCGTTATCATGGGACAATTTACATTTTCCATCCGTCGCAGTGGGTAGGTAATTAATAAACAGCTAAAATTTAGAAAAAAAAAAACGATATAAAACTCACGGGCCTTTGAGACAACTGCCAAGAAGTCTTGACGATTAAAATTAACGCGTTGGCAAAAATAAAATTGATGTTTTTAAAACTATTTTCTTGCCAAAATATCATGGAACAGCTGCAGAATGTTGCGAGAAGACGCGCCTTCGCGGCTGAATGATAATAAAAAAGAGGGTTATTTTTTAAAATGCATGGAGTAATTATGTAGATGTTAATATTATATGGACGCTTTTAGCCTTGGACTTTAATTGCGACTGTCACAAAAATGATGGCATCATTCTTAATGAGGATATCTGTTGAATCTGTCCTCAGATTTAGATTTATTGCTATCTGCCAGCGGATATTACACTTTATAAATACATTGTGATTCATACATTAGAAATCTAAAGAGTTATCTCCAAGCAGTGACTTCGAGTTATGATATAAAATATCATTCACGGGAGGTATGGCTGTAGGAACATTAATAAACATCAATATTACAGATATAATATGCAAGTTCCGCGTGGTAACGGATTTAGAATACATTCTGTCCCGAGGGTGTCGTACAATCCGACAGAAGGAATGTGATGGGAGGAGGCTCGACTCAGCAGTGGGTCATTTATGGGCCGAGAAGAAAAAGAAGATGTAAGTGTCCCGAGGGTGTCGTAAGAGGCCAATAAGAGAACGCAAGATGCAGACCGTAAGAGAAGGAAACACAAGCCCTGTTACATCGTCGTAAGTGTATGCATGAATGGAACTGTAAATAGATGATGCTTTAATAAACGGTATCTACTCGAGCAATCATAAGGACTTCGTAGGACAAACCCCGGACAAATATACTTAATGTAAGAATAATATTTTTCCTTTTTACAATAATTATGTTAAATCACTATGGCAAAACTTCTGCAAATATATAAAGACGTGTACAGGATAAAATTTAAAAGCAAAAATGTAATTTCAGTATCTTCCCCAGACTGGAAGTAACTATGTGATATTTTAATAAACACTTATGACTTATGAAAATAATCTTTAATAAACCTTTTTATTGGATTAAGCTATACAGCAACTACAAACTTTAAACCTCTAAAATGATAAAATATGAGGCTACGACTGTATGTAAGGATGTGATATATCAGATATAACAAATTTTACATCTACTCTAAAACGATCAGACAATAGCTATCAGAGAGAATTGTATTCTTTGAAGTGACATAAAGCAAACATTATAATATGGAACATGAAGTTTTTATAGAGATTTTCCAGTATCTGGCTTTTAGCGCGTTGTAAAATGTTTTAGTTTATTTCTGTGAGTTGTCTTTTTTACATACAACGTGATGACGCATATCATTAAATTATTAAATAAAACATATATAATTTATTGTCACCGTTTAGTCGTTCGAAATTATTATTACTCATATTTCAATAATAATAATTTTATAATAAAAGCTTGACTTTACCCCGTAATAACTTAAATGAAGCAAAGGGTTTCCAAGGAGTTAGGGTCCCAGCATAGGGAGTTGGCGCTGAACAGGCGCCGATGGTCGTTGGATGACCTGTACCCGCCGAGCCTGCGGGCGATGAGTCTGGGAAACCTATGGCCTCCCAGAGCTGTGACATGCCTCCCAGGGCCCCTCTTTATCGGAGGGGGGGCGCCGTGGAGCTTGGGGCTTCACTAAATGAAGCGGACCAAGGCCCTCCGGGGTCTCCGAGCATGCTCCCCCGTTTGGGAAGAGTGAATCCCGAGGATCTGGAGTCAGGCAGTTATATGTGGGCACGGGCAGGCCCTGGCGCTAACTGTTGTTTTCGTGCCCTGGAGTCCCAGATATTCCGGCCAGTCTCTACGGATGGGTATCCATGAACATTTTCCGATGAAAAAAAGGCAAAGGGCTTAAGCACACGTTTATGTAATAAACAACTACCTTCATATTAAACAACTACCACGCGACTTCATCCACATTGACATTGATATTTTTGCTACTGGTGCGTTTAACGGCATGAATATTTGTTGAGATACATACGTATAATCACGCCTCTTTCCCGTAGGGGTAGGCAGAGACCAGTTCTTTCCACTTGCTACTATCATTACATACTTGTTTCGCTTCGACCACTTTCATTATTCCCTTTAGACATGCTCTTTGGTTTAGGATACTCTTGACCTGGCCTGGCTTTGTTGATTCACTATCATAATTATAATATTAGCAGGATTATTAATAGAAATTAAATTTTATAATATTTGAATTACTCTATCTAGTCTAAACGGAAGTTTATTCTGTCAACACACGCTTTATAGTTGAAGAGGTGAAGAGACCCGACTGTGGGTCATCTACGGGATGAGTAGAGGTAGTAGTAACAGCTCAGGTTTAATCAAACTCAACGTTCAATCAAGTGGATGGGCACTACCATATTCCGATTAACTCATCGTCATTATAGTGCATTTCCATGCGTCACACTTAGAGAAATAGGTTGCGCTTAAAGCGAAAAAGAATCTTCGTATCTACTCTTGACCATAGAATACTCTAGAGCAGATTATAGCCGTTTTTGTTATTTACGATCGCCCCACATTTGAAGAGCTCGCCATACTACTGATGCACCACGTTGCACCCTAAAATAGAACAGTTACACTATTTGCACATCTCAGTGCATTGAACCGATGCCCTAATCCCACCTAACTGGCTAGTCGAACGATCAGTTTAGCTAGTTTTATAGAAGGTGAAAGACCATTTCTAAGTGCAATAATTGTACAATCTTCGGTGACAAACCTGACCGTAACTCTCGTGGAGATCTCCTTAATATTAACCAGTTTAAACCATGAGCACACTTAACATCGAGGGTATGTTTCAATTGCTATTAAAGTTACGTAATTTTCATTTTTAAGCATTGCGAGCGTCTTTTCGTTTTCATACTTTTATACATACCTATATTATCAGCCACTGTCTGTCACTTTAATTATTTATTAATTTTGCATTATTTTCAAAGGCTTGTATTATATATTTTTACAGAATCTTAGATCAACTAGATCTAAAGCTAAGATTCTTTATCTATTAGGGATGTGCTTGATCATTATTTTATCAATTCAATCATTCTTTACACAAACAAATTATATTTTCAGTAAAACTTTTCCGTCTGTCGTATTTATTGATGGTAAAGTGGCCACTTACTTAAAAAATATGACTACACTAACCAAATTATATTTTATTTATTACAGTCTTGCGCAAGGCGTTCGATGGCTTCGACCACAACCGCTCGGGCAGTATCCCATGCGACTTTGTCGCAGACATCCTCCGGATGATGGGGCAGCCCTTCAACAAGAAGATTCTGGAAGAGCTCATCGAGGAGGTCGATGCTGACAGTAAGTTCAAAATCAAATTAATCCTGTTGCTGTGTAGATGAATCACTAAATCGATCTTGAACGCTTTAGTGTACAATATTCGACAATATGTGTTGCATATACTATAACTGCATGAACCCCAGTTTAAATTTATATTGCAGGACAATTGTGTAGTGTAAAAAATAAGTCCAATCGATTTACCATATCAATATACAGTACTAAAACCTGACCAACAATATGGTTGATTATTGATTACTTTGCTTACTCTCAAACCTTTGGTGAACTTAGAGAGTTTGAAGATGCTATGCTACAAAATCTTAAGTCAAATTTAATGGAAAATACAATTAAATATTTCTTGCTATAACCAACAGAGTCTGGTCGTCTGGAGTTCGGCGAGTTCGTGACCCTGGCTGCTAAGTTTATCGTTGAAGAGGACGCGGAAGCTATGCAGAAGGAGCTTAGGGAAGCTTTCAGATTATACGACAAGGAAGGTACGATACATATTCCCAAAAAAACATGCACAAATAGCTGATTCGCATATTTGTATGCTATAGTTATAATGAAGCCAGATAAGTCATTTTAAACGTAAGGTATGTGTCAATTTTCAATAACGAAAGTGGACCAAATAGTTATGTATCTGTTAACGCTCGCCACGTCAATCATTCCACAGAAATAGATGGGATATGACAACTCAAAACACTATTCTGTCGGTTAGATCCAGGCCCAAGACTGCTAATTCAATAGAATCAATCACCTTACTAATGCTATAGGGTCAGATAGGGACGTATGCGACATGTTTTTGTCATAAGAACTTGGTAAGAACAGATTAAGGCTAGCGATAACATCGTCTCGGATGGTAAATACAGTAGAAAGATAATTAATTATTCCTTCAGATTTGACAAAACCATTTGAAAATGTGTCGTTTTGTAGGCAACGGTTACATTCCCACATCAAGCCTGCGCGAGATCCTACGTGAGCTGGACGAGCAGTTGACAGATGAAGAACTCGACGGCCTCATCCAGGAGATTGACACGGACGGCAGCGGCACCGTAGACTTCGATGGTAAAGATATTTCTGAAGTAACAGTTTAAGCTGAAAATAAAAGCGATGAAATACTTAACCTAACCGACCTTCTTCGATTGACATTCTTTGATAATGAAAGAGTATAAAAATAAGCTCAATCTGAATCTAATATGAGAATTATTAATATATTTAAAAATACTCCTTAGATTCCTACATCAATACGATACGATTGATATAAGTTTGTCTTATATTTATGATACATTCTCAGTTACCTATTAAACATTTATACACAGATTGTAGTATCTACACTCCCTCTAAAATTACTAGAATAGTAGTTTGAAAAATTTAATTAAAACGTATTGTTTCAGAGTTCATGGAGATGATGACAGGAGAATAAACAACTACATCACATATTTTTATATATTTATACATTATAATCTAATTATTATAAGGCTATCACTTTCATTTTGGTACTTCAACCTTTCGACACTTGGGAACATTGGACAAGATACAGAATGAACTGAATCGTTTCATTGATTCAAATATTATGTATGTATTGTACAAAATAATATTTTGTTCTTGTTTAATTGATGTGTATGACTGCGTATAATGTTTATATCTACTTATTAATAAAACTTTTATTCTACTATTTATGTTTGAATCTAGACCAGTGAAATATCATAGCTGACAGATTTAGCCCGGTGTGATGTAAGAAGTATTTCTTAAAATAATATTCGCGTCGGCAACGTCGAGATATCATTTTCATTTCTTAAGATTTCTCTTCAAGATAAATTTAATGACTCCCCTGTTTTTAAAAGCGGACGCCAAATTGTCCTAGATAATTTTGATGACATAAAACTTGACGATATTTGGCGGGCGGCCAGGGAACTGCCTAAACGGATCATTAGCAGCAGTAACATTCTAGTTTTTTACAATATCTTCGCGAATTTTACTTTGGGGTAGGTCATGGAAGAATTATTTTAAATTGCAATCTGTTTAATAGAAAACTGTATAGGTAAAGAAACAAATCCTCGAAAATTTAATTTAGAAAAGATTTTATATGAGCACTGAAGTAATTTTCGTATTATTATGATTGTTAAGTACCAATTTACAAATTATTGAAATTTAACATTCCCTAATTCTGAATCAAGATTAGATCGTCGTATTCAGTTGTATCTACTTTCAGTATGTCTTTTTAACATCAAATAAAAAAGTGGTGTGTGTTGGTGTGAGTGTGGCATCAGATCGTGAATATTCTTTTTTTTTTTTTAATCGTTTATAAGTTTTTCAAGAAGATTTGCTCGTTTATTGGAACATTATTATTTACAAAAGTTTGGGATCCTGCACTCAATACGTAGATCCACATCTTGTGGTTTAGTTTTTGAACTAGGGGCTGATAGGCACAGTATGTAGTTTAAAGACTTTCTAAAAATATAAGAAATGTCGAAATAAATCGTTTTATATCATAACGGCTTTAATTACTTATAGTCTCAAGAACAGACAGTGATACAGTAATGACAGTGCAATTTTATAATTTATTAAACAAAGGTACCTCAGTACCTACTGTCTTTTCTTAAATCTACAGGTACCTATATACCGAGTGTAATAAAAACCTTAACCATAACGAAAATATCGACAGTAGGTAGTACTGATATAGATACTTGTAAAATTTCTGTAAAAATTAAGACGAAAGTGAAATAAGTTTGTGAAATAAGCACAAAAACAGATTTACATTGAGCCAGTAACTAACGTCAGTGCACTGCCATCGTGTAAATTGATTTCAAGAAATACCCTCGACTACTAAATACTGACTGCGTGTTAAATAATATAAGCCAGTTTTCAGCGTCAGCAATGGTGACAGCCACTGACCCTGTGTACATCTGCCTTAAGAATCCTAATGGACCTCACATTCAAAAGATTGTAGGATATAATAACGATATATAGGTGGTTGGTTTTCACTGGAGCCCATAGTTTATCATAAAAATCAGGTTCAGAAAAGTCCAAGACATAAAACACTCTACACACAGTACTGCTTAATAGAACAATAAAAATATAAATATTATTAAAAGGTGCTTGAAATCTAGTCAAGTTGATGGCAGAAGCTATAGCACTAAATTGTGTTCAAACGTGTAGTGAAATATTTATATATCCTATTCCATACTGAGGGTGGATTGCTTTTCCGGTGATTGGGCTTAATTGGTTTTGTGAGTTGCTCACTACAATACTCTCAGCAATGGTGACATGTGGTCGGTCACTTCCCTTTAATACGGTTGAGGAGATCGATGGCTGCGCATGCGATAAACTTGCAAACAGGCTGCTGTTTCGGGTTGGTTGGCCCACTGGACCAAGGACGTTTTATTCCAGTTTATTTTGTATTATTTTAATATTCACGTTCTATCGTGTGTATAGTGTTCTATCGGATCCGGAAGGCGTCAACTAGCGCCTTCCGGATCCGATAGAACAGTTTGTAATATGGATTTTGTTGGGAAAATAGATATAACTTTATTAAATAGGATCGCATAGTAATAAAAAAAGAATGACAAGCCTAGGATACTTGACGCCATTCTATGCTGCAGCATACGATATCCATATTGAACAGGGTAGTAAATTACCTGAATATCTTGTCAATGTACTCGACATTGACAAGATATTCAGGTAATTTACCACTGTAGGCAAACCTGGCTTATTCGCAGGCATTCCCTACTTCAAATAATCTGAGATCACACATCACACACATTTAAATTCCATTGTGCTACAGCTTGGTTGCCAAGCATTAAGCGTGATATACCTGACCTCACATACGCCACAAAAGCTGATGGGTAGAGTATTCATGAGTAAAATTAATTTATTTTTTCAATTCATCATTGTCATCATAATTTCAGCCAAAGGACGTCCACTGCTGGACATAGGCCTCCCCAGGGATTTCCACGAAAGCCGATCCCGCAAACATCGTTTTCCTGTAACCTTAGCCAGAGGCAAAGAATTTTTTGCTCTTTTTCTTTAATTGTTTAGATATAATTAAGTTGATAAACATACACACATAAAATATATTGATGGCATACCGGGGACCTAGCCAAGTATGCATGCGTTGGTGGATTAAATAAACAAATGTAGCACTGGCGTAACGAAATGATTCCCGGATGTGCCACTAGATGGGTCTCAGAGGTTGTTAGAGGCACTCTCTGTAAATAGTGGTTAGCCGAAGCGGGTTTTAATAGTAGACAAATCCAATGCAATTGGGAAAAGGGCAAGACAAGAGAAACGGTAAAGCGGGTACTCGCCCTGTCTTTTGTAAAGCTCGTGCATAAGGATTGTTTAAAAAAAATCAAATTTCGATAATAGTTGTTTATTTATTACGTAATTGTTGTTCGTTGTTTTCATAACATGTATCGTAACCAAGGTAACAAAATAACATTTGAAATATAATTAGATATTACTGGGGTCATTACTTTAAAAATGTATGGTACTGTATTTATAGATTATTCTCGATTGCGATATTATTTATAAGTACAATTTCTCAATTTTAATACATTTTTCATATAGAATGTAAGTGTTATATTAAGAAGTAAAGTTACATTGTGGTAAATGACCTTTAACGTCACTAAACACTTTCAGCGGTAACCGTTATCCGGTTATCCCGCGACCACAGACACTGCTAAGTGTCTGAACTAAAACCTATTAAAGGTCATTTACACAAAGTGCAAGGATCGTGAAAGCCTAAGACATAACTAAAGTTATTTTTAAATATGGCATCTTATCAAAATATCACAAACAAAATTTGAAACAAGTTATACAAATTCGAAGTGAAAATAATAAATATTAGCTGTACACAAAATTATTTTCAAATTGTTAATTATTGAATGACGTGCAAAACAAAAAAGTTTCTTACAAAATCATTACATCAAATAAACATCTTAAATAACTTAAAAGCCTACATAAAACGTAGACTCTGCTTAACAATACGAAGTAGTAAGTAATAAGAAAGTTTTTAAAGAAGTCTATAGAAATTACAATAAGACTAAATATAAAAATAAAAAATGTTAAAGAGAGATATTTATGGAATGGCGGCTTATTAATTTGTTCATAAATGCACAATTTGAATTAGAATTATATTTCGCACCTATTCTTACACGATGACGTAAAATAATAACAAATCTGTAGATTTAATAATTTAGGCAATGTGTTTCAATTTTATGAATTAATATATGTTTAATATTGGCCTAATGCAGTAAATAAACTATTACAATTTATTCCAAGGGCATATTCAATGTCGTTGTAGTCATTGGATATATTTGTCACTAACTTTTCTTAATAAAGAAATGTAAAAATACCATAATTTGTTTATCAAAATTTCTAACATTGACTACTAAAAATATTCTGCAGTACGATAGGTATATTGTATCTAATAAGATCGTTCTTTTTAAAAAATACTGGGTTTATGTAGCCCTGTAGCCATGACGTGAGGATCGACAAGAGTACATAGACATTATGCTGTGTACAAAATCAAGAACAACAAATTCTTAAAAATTTTGGTCACTAGCAACGAAAATGTCATAATCTGAGAACTAATCCATAAAAACATTAAGTTTACTGAGCTTGTAGGATAATAATAAAGATAGTTAGTTAATTGTCACTCGTTATTATCATTGTCACCCATGTTTTGTATTAGAACTCTGGTTCAGAAAAACGTCGATATCTCACCCATACTTCGACGTAGGAAAACATTGAAATGACAGGAGTTCCTCTTGAACCGATCCCTGATTTCAAATGGCTATAGGGTTTTTGTTACACCTATTTAAACGCAATTTATTTCAATCAAGTTTTACATAAAGTTTATAACCTTTCATTAAAAAAGCGACACAATATGTTTTCAGTTTACCTATTTAATTAATTATGTACGTACCCTACAGTTGCACTAAGCAAAAATGAAATACACAGTATAGGGCTTAAGAAGATATCTATAGAAGTTTTATTTGAGAAGTAAATATTTCACACAAAGTACCAAGCTGCGAATATAGTAAAATTATGTTTCGAAAAGCATATTATCACATTTTGGTAGAGTTTAGCCGCTAACAGATGGCACATAGCACATTCATAAGAAATTCAAATCACTTAACACATCCGTATCTAACGAATATTTCTACGTATTATAAATAGCTAAACATATTCAACATTATCTCCAATTCTTACAAACAGAAGTCAGTTATTAAAATTCATTGGTAACGTATTAAACAACTAAGCTTTACATAGTCTTCCATTTAAATATAACTACGCGATTACTCATACACAGGTGTTTATTTTCAATAGGTAATATGTAAATCTATACTATATTTCAATCTCTTTAGCGTCTTGGCTTCAGATAGCTAGATTTATCTAAATTTCATAAAGGACTACCTATTGATGAGATCTCATTTTGAACTACGTTTTAAAAATGCCACTCGCCAGCCTGATTTCAAAGCTAATTATCACATGTCATATTTAATAAATGAATGTAATATTTTTTAAATACAGTATAAACCAGCAAATCTAATTTAAACTTAAATATCGTTTACTTACAGTAAAATATTGTACAGTATTACGAATAGAAAACAAAAATATTGGCCTTGGAGCCTGAAACTGGTATACACCTGTTTTGAAACAAAAGATTATATTACGAGTCAAATGTCAAAACAATTAGTAATCACTTTAGATGCTAATTATATGAATGTAATTTTGCGGAGAGGTATCTGCTAAGAAAAATTCGATTGACAGTATTTTTCCGAATATATTGTATCGATATTCGAGTGGTTAGTATTTTTGCTCAACTATTAAAGCAATCGTACTCGTATTCGATTTTGTATATTGTTGGAAAATTACATTTACAATAGTATTAATGGTGACACTTCACTATTCGTATTGACGTATCTGTCATATTTGACAGTAAATGCTATGTGTGGCTCGAAAATTTTATGCAAACGTCATTCAACAGTAACGCATTTTTTTTAAACGTACAAACGTTTAATTCACGAGTACAATTGACACCCTGACTCAGAGCAAGTGCCTCTTGACCGACCGCGGAATTGAACCTGAGACCGGTGATCCAAAGGTGGGACATCCAACCCCTAGACCAACGAGGTAAATACTACACACGAAAAGCGAACACGAATACGAACTGGTGAAGTGCCAGCATATGAAACAATAATTTTATAGTGATGTCACATTTAAACAAATCAAACAATAAATGTATAAAAACTTACAGTCCTAGTGTAGTGATTTCTATATAATAAAATTCAGGAATAGCGAATATCTGTCCATCATCCACCGTGATGGTAAGTTGCTACTGCAGCTCGATAATGTCTGCATCGTAATTCGGAACAGGCACATTGTGCATTTAAATTCCAACTACTCTACAAACTAACCGAAAGGCAGTAGCGCTATTATTGATACACTTATAATATCGAACTCTCACTTAGCTATGTGCGTGCTCGCGTAGTAGTGTGTAGGCATCTTTGTGACGTCACTTTGAAGTTGTCATATGCTTTTATACAACGATCTTAATCAGTTCAATATTTCAGCCAAAAGACGAACACTGCACATAGGCCGGCCCAAGGATTTCTACTAAGGCCGGGCCTGAGCCACCCTCCGTTTTCCGGCGACCTTAATCAGGTCATTTTAAAGTTACAATCAGTGAAATTTCTTATGCAAAACACACGAATACAGTACTGTATTCATGTGTTTTTCTTAAATGTGTGTTTAAATATTTGTCGTTGATATTATTGACTGAACAATTCAACAATAAAAACTTAAAAGGCAATAGGAAACTAAAAATGGTCTTACGCTTAATATTTTTGTTAACTTAACTAGTTCTATGAATACTGTTCTAGTAGATAGATCTTCATTCCTTTAAAGCTGGCTGCGTCTTTTAGATGCAATCCGCGTGCAGTTGCTAATTTTCATAATACTCTGAAACAAATTATTTAATTGTTTACATTCGGAAAAGAAGGGGGCTAATCATGACGCCTTGTGGGCAGCCGTAGGCCAACAATTTTAGACCGAGAGTTTCACTTGCGGCAAATTTTTCTGCATTTCAAGTTTATTTTAGTTGCTCTGCTAAATAATTGTCTTTAGCTGTTTCTGTGTTATGATGTATTCAAAATACATGTTGGCCCCAAGCGTATAGATGTATTTTGCTTATGTTATATTTTTCAGTAAAAGATCTTATATGCATTTTCAATGTACTGTTACTGTAAACCAACGTCGAACACGCAATTCCTTATCGTATTCACTGCAGTACGAGTATTCTAAATATACTAATATGTAGAAAGACAAATTAAACGTTGATTGCAATTCAAAAGTACCAATATTAAATGTTGATTGCAATTCAAAAATACGAACCGTTCTAGACATTCTATTTTAATAGAATTAAACTAACAAACTTTGTTAAAATACAACAAATTAGTAAGAGTATCTAAACTTGACCAGGAATTAAACAAATTCCACAAAACTAAATACTGTTGCTATTTATATGGCCATTGACGTACGTAGACCAGTTAATTTTGTTACATAGTAAAAATATTTGTATACTCCATTCATTTACAGTCAATTCGCAATATCTGAATTTTGGTAAAGGTATGTTTCCATTTTCTCTTTTGAATAATGGGTAAAATCATGGGTAAAATAGAGCATATTCCATTTCCTATACACTAATAACTTAATTTACTAATAACATATTGAGTAATTAATTATTTCATTAAATATGGCGTCAATTAATCCGAGACTATATTTAGAGCCCCGTCAGAAATCACCACGTCAGTGAGATCTTTCTTCAAAATAAGATCTCAATGATATCAAATAAATAAAATAAAATATGAATAATAAAATTAGTTACCTTACAACGCCACACTGGCCGATTTGACTAGTAAAGGTGTCGCCATAAGCAATCTAAAATCGTATAGGCGGCGGGGGCTGGGCGCGACTGCTGTTTCGCCTCGGGATCACGCCAGGGTCTAGCAGACTAGGCTCATGTGGGCGCGCTGGTCGGTTGCCTTTGCCACGGCGATGCAGCAACCACGAAGGCGGTGGGCCTTCGCACCACGCCGCTCGAGCCCAGTCATGTGGCTCAGCGCCACTCCGCGCGCATTCACGAGCATATGCTCTATACGCTGCACAATGGCACCTAGTCCCCGCACAACTCCTTGCATCCAGCTCGCAAGCTTCTCTATAATGATGAGGATTCACTTTGGCTGTGCATTCCGTAAACTCGTCGTGCTGAACAAAGCCTCGACATAGTCGACGAGCTTTCTGTATCTTCGACTGCCGTGCCGGTGCGTTCAAGCCCGGCCGCTTATGTCGACGCGTGCATGCTCTCGTTCCACCAACCCGCCAAGATGAGCCGAATCTCCACGTGTCGTTTAGTAGTCTGCCGTCGCGAGTTTTCATATCGTCCCGAGCTAGCGAATTGAAATTACCACATAAACCACACACTTTGCCTTTGTAAACACTGGAAACTGTCACTTCTAGGAAACCGTCACCGTCCCATAGCATTTGTATGCCGATATCGGCTTTCAGCAGCACTGATCCGTTGCTGCGCGTAATATCTGCCACTCCACTAATAGCGTGAGGCAGAGGTACTCTGCGCCCATTAACTTTGATCCGCATCCTCTTGCCCATATTTATTTTAGTGGACCCTATCCGCAGCGTCGCAGTTCTCGTCCAGGAGGAATGCGACGTGTTCCTTGCGTCGTTCGATATCCGTATCGAGAAAGTTCCGTTCACACAATCGGACACCAGTTGGTACTTGCACGCTCCCTGGAAACTATAGAACTTTCCGTCAAAAGTTTTATAGTGTGGGTCGCCGAATACGGTGCAGATGCCGTCAATATCTACACATTTTTGACAGCATTGACCAGGTAGATGCCTCAAGGTCTGGTCCGGCGGACATGTCAGAGCTGGGCATCGTTCCATGGCGCATCTTGGTGCACCTCCGTGGCATTCACACGATTTGCAAGCGTCCAATTGCCAGGTCTCCCCATCCTGAAATTAGGAATGTTTGTGTCAATAGTTATTTATAAAGTAATGTGGGTTAAATCTGGAGATTTGCAAGGTTTATTAATTATTATTTCAAGCAAGTACGAAACTGACCTGATAGGTTCTTTGCCCAATAACACAGGCAGCTTTGGCTTCTTCTACTTGAGGACATTGTGGGCAGCACTTCCCTGGCGGTGGAGGTAGCGCTTTAGCACCACATGTCAAAACAGGACACGTATGCCTTGTACAGACTGCTGTACCATTTAGACAAGTACAATCTGTGCATGGGTCCACTTGGAAGGGAATCAGATGTGCATGGTATTCTTTCCCGATGATACATGGTTTGAGTGCCATCGCACCTGAAACTAAGGGATACAAATTTAATATTGTGGACAATAGGCAAAATCGTATTCGACTGAAATCTGATATGGGCTTTCAATATCCGAATTTCACTGTCAAAGTGGATTGCAGCAGGATCTCCTGATTCCCCCCTCGACTGTGCTGCCACCTTGCTGTGGTGAGGGGGCTTGAGTGCCTCAATGATCCGTGGGGCCATACCGGCCAGGGCCTCCCATGCCGGGCGGGCCCACGGGGAGAGGTGAGACGAAGAGCGGCACCCAGCGTCGTGGCGGGTTGCGGCTCCGGGGGCTCCTCTGTCCTCAGAGCTGCCTTGGGAGTCGTAAACCGCTGCGGCGCACCATGAGGTCCTCGGGTTGGCGCTCAACTTAGTTGGCCGTCAAACCGAGTCCTCACTCAACGTCCTCGGGTTGGCGCCGGCCGAGGGCTGACGGGCCTCCTCTGCGAGGCCGTATGTCGCAGAAGGGGGCTGCGGGACGGATCGCTGGTGCGCTGCGGTAGATTGGGGCTGCGGGGACTTGGGTGGATGGGGACCCTGTCCCCAGTGTCTCGCTGCGAGCCCTGGACGGGGGCTCCGGGGACCTGGGTAGACGGTGGACCCTGTCCTAAGGGTTTCCCTGCGGGCCCTGGACGGCTGCGGTGCGCCGGTGTCCTCTGGTTGGCGCCGGCCCGAGGGCTGACGGGCCTCCTTCTGCGGGGCCGATGTCGTAGAGGGGGGCAGCGGGGCGGGTCGCAAGGGAGGGAGCTCCGGGTGACCCGCGCCGCGGACGGAGGCGGGGGTGGAGGGGGGTTCGTGACGATGCGGGCCCCTTCTGCCTTCGCCTAGGAGGCCGGTGGTGGTTCGGGGGAGCCACCACCGACGAAAGCCTCGATGACTGAGGGCGTCCCAGTATACCGGGACGCCCTCTCTGATAGTCGCTTGCCCGCGTTGCGGGCACCACGCCGGGGCGTCACAGTAGAATGCGTTTACGCGAACTTGTGGCGCCCCAAGCGCGTCGTGTGAGGGTATGCCGCTGGGGTTTTAGTGGGTAAACGACTCTTGGGTAGACGACCCTTGTCGGAGTCCCACATAATCACCGACCTTTCCCCCGGGGTGCGGTGGTATGCGTAAAGCATTTCCCCAGCAAAACCAAAAAAAAAAAAAAAAAAAAAAAAAGGATCACAATTACAAATCCTTGGCTTAATTTTAATAGAATACTAAATAAACATTTAACTATTTTTCCCCTAATCACTTAGGGATATGAAAAATAGATTACGCCCGATACTTTGAACTACCATAATTTACATATAAAATTTCATAAAAATCCGTCACGCCATACTGGCGGGGAAGTATGGCGGCTAACATTGTCACGAGAATGTCACATAAAAGAAAAAAAATGCCTGTGCATTTTATTGTTCAGACACCGTCTATCAGCTACTCATATAAAAAAAAACCTGTAGATCATAGGACCCCGGTTTGATTCCGGGGTCGGGAAAGTGTCTTTGTATAATCGTCAGAGGCACTTGCTCTTAGTCTCGGTGTTATTAATATTTGTGAATTATACATGTGCGTAAACAGTATAGAAAAAGTGTCCCGTTTAAAGTAAAAAACATGGCACCTACGTGGTAATATCTTATCAGAAGTTGGTCGGCTGCATTTTGGACAGCATTCACCAGGTGGTGTGTATTGCTGTCCCTTGCTGCAAGGGAGCACAGGGCACGCTCGCTTTGCACATGAAAGCGCTCCATGCATACAGCGACATGAGAGACACGGTTCTTCAGGGATCCGCACATCTCGGCCTTCTCCAACACGTTGACCGTTGATAACGCATTCTGAAAATCCAGATAATATTTCCTAAATTACTCCAAAAAACATTATAGCGCGCGCGCTTTTCTTGTATGTGTGTGTGGACGTGTTAGTGTGTGTATTTGACATTTTTAAATCACTGATATTCTCTGAGAGTGTCTATCTTTTTAGTCACTAGATCATGTAACAGGTTTTTCATAAATGAAATTGTCAATTGACACTATGATTGGCAAGACGGGTTCGTATAGTATAGTTACTTATACTTTGTATCAAGTTTTCCTTCTCTTGCAGCTAGAAGATCAGCCACTTGCGTTCCGTTAGTCCCCTCTTACGACACCGTCAGGATAGTGTGGGTTGATGACAGCGTATTCTTAATCCATCGCCACACGGACTAATGAAGTCCCCGACTACAACTATCGGTGGATAGGCGCTGCGACCCATAGCCAGACATACCAACTCGTCAAGCTGGCTGATCATCCGTTAGCGCCTAAAACATTTCTACAAAATTGTTATATCATTTCTTTGTACATTTTCATCTTAGTCCAGACACAACTTTACAGTAACTTCGCAAATTTTTGACTGCAGTAATATCTCCGTTACGTTTTTCATTTCAATTAACTCATATTCTACATACTTCAAAAACAGAAGAATTATTTGAAAACAGAATTGGCTCCATTAGAATGGCTTTGCCCTTACATGTGATGGCAATATGATTTTTGTTCATCCTGTATATAGCAATACAAACTATCCGTTAACCGTTCCGCAAAACTTAACCTGTCAATCCTAAGAACCTAAGTGATTTACACGTTGAAACATTTGATTTCACACGTTCGGCACTTAATGATCAATACAGAAGATAAATTCCAATAAGAATCGCTTGCACCCACCCACCCACAGTGATGAGCTATCAACACGCCATTAAACGAAATAAAGCTTTATTAACGTACACATATTACCACTTCGCTAAATTAAAAGAAACTGTTTCTAAGAAAGTGCGAGTTTACTTATCGACTCGAAGAAGTAAATATTGTTCTCAGAAAATAATTGTGGCATTTTAAAGATAGGTGCACTTCCCACGCAGATTTTAGCCAATAGGTTATTTCTTCCATGCATTTCTCAACGTCATTGGGGTCTGCGCTTGACTAACGACAACCGTAGTTATTTGGTTAAACTAATTGTCAATTTTACGCTACTAACTATGTGTCGTATCGTCTGCCATATATGGTAGAATGACAGCCGGGACCGACAGCTTTACCCGCCCTCCGAAGCACGGAGCAGAGCCAGACGTTAATTAAACTGCAAATCGATTGCGTTCCGCACAAACCGTTAGACTACGGCCTCATCCATAAGCTAATAGGTATTCTATCATACTACTACTACTTAGCTCATAAATTTCCCACTGCTGAGTTTGGCCTCCGCCAATTACATAAAAGTGATAGTTTTCCCCAACGCACGCTGGGTAAAAATATGCGTTTGTTAAAGTCAACAAAACCCAGCACGCTTGGTGGTACGATCTAATGGTCCGCCTTGCTACCACGCTCACATCTACGTCCAGTTTTACTGTGTTTCGTCGAGTGTATGTGAGAGCCGGTGCCCGACAGGGCATTAACTTGAATTGTCTGTTCCATTATAGATCCTAGCCAGCCATTTTAGGCCAGACGGTTCGGAGCAGGGTTTCGTATCAAGTATTCCTTCTCTTGCCTTGTCATTTTCTCTAGCATAAAAATAACTATTGACTGATTTGACTGCCTCGTTGGTCTAGTGGTTAGATGTGCCGCCTTTGGATCAACGGGTCCCGGGTTCGATTCCCGGGTCGGGCAAGTGTCTTTGTCTAAACCAGAGGCACTGGCTCGGAGTCTGGGTGTCATTTCTATCTATAATATGTATGTATTTACAAAAAAAATGTATATAAGTAGTTTATCATCCATCTCGTTACCATAACACAAGCATTAAGTTGCTTAGCTTGGGACGAGATGGCGTTGTGTGAAATGTCCAAGGATATTTTATTTATTTATTTAACTATACATACAAATGCACTAAGTATTTATCTCCCTGGCCTTTTCCCGACTTCATTGGGATCGCTACCGGCGTACCCTGATTTACCTAACTACCAGTATTAACACGAAGCGATTGCCGTCTGCCCTTCACGACCTATCTAGTGGGACCACCGGTAATTATTATGGTTAGACCAGCTGTGAGTTTGCACACACGTTAGAATATATTACACACAAATTATGGACATTATGGAGACACATCCAACATACAACAGCTCCAGACGTTGCTTTACTTGTACAACAAACTAAATTCTCTAATACAGGCATTAGGTTTTTTCCTAAAATTTCCCAAGAATATTCTCTGGATACTTTATGCGGTGCTATAATCTTTTTTACCCGAAGTCTAAATATTGCTGCGAGACTGTTTTCTCTATAAAACACAAATGAGCTTAACAACGATATCTAACAGCAGTAGCGGTCTGTTAGCGCATAATGGATGCAACTAGCTCAAGGTCAGTTAGTCTGAAATACGAATTTAGTTTTATATTTGAAGAAATTAAAAATAAGAGCTAATGGTTGTTGTAAACATTGGGTCTAACAGATTTAATTTTGTGATGAGATGATTGAGCTACTGAAGACAAAATACAGACGCGTTTCGCGTGAAATTAACAGGCATGATGGTTCACTACTGATACTAATCCTGATGATAGACTACAATTACAATGGCTTGCTCATTAATTGCAAAGAACGTGCCAAAGTTGGACCAAAATCGTGTTTGTTATGAGTCAATACTAATGAACATGCTACTCAAGGAGCAGCAACAGTATTACAGGATTTTAGCCTTGTATAAAAAAC
Source organism: Clostera curtula (assembly GCA_905475355.2). NCBI lineage: Eukaryota > Metazoa > Arthropoda > Insecta > Lepidoptera > Notodontidae > Clostera > Clostera curtula. Next base: position 8,594,439 of record FR997797.1, on the reverse strand, counting down.
TGCGTGAAACAATTGAGACTATAATATGAATTTATTTCCAACAACAACACACAGTGCAACGATACGCAATATTAAATATCGCACAATAAATTTGTATCTACTGATCGGGAGAACGTTTGTTAGTCGTTAACAATCGTTAACCCATCACCTTTGAAACGCAGACAAAGGTTAAGATGATTGCAGAACGTATACAACAACAAAGGGAATCCTAACTTCACGGATTTATTACCATTGCTTTATGGCGGCAGTTAATGCGAGTGTCCTTTGGTTATAACAAAATTAAAACGACTACGAATATAAAAGAGCTGCCTTTTTAGTCTTCTTAGATTAACAGTAAAAGTTTGAAACAAAAGTCGACTCCATTGTTCGCTAAATGGGAATGCGGTCTCTGTCGGCGCGGGGACAAAGCGCAAACTCCATAAATTAGTATGAGAAGACGATGAATCAATCAGGGCTAATGAATGACGTAGCGAAGACGCGGCCGCACACCGTGGGACCACCTGTGGGCATCCCAAATGCTCAGGCACAATACATTTCCAAACGTATCTATCTCCACTTGACTCGGTTTGTTTTGATGGCGGTTGTTCAACTAATTGAGCGTTAACCTTTTTTAAACGATGCATATAGTTTTAGAATAATAGGAACACCGTCTTCACAGTAAGCCTTTTACTTGGAAAGGATACTATAACTAGTGCTTACCCCACATGTGTAATCAATCACATTAAACTTTGTCACCGATTTTTTCATTGACAATGTGGTAAAGGATTTAAAATACATAGTGTCACCGTCCCATTGTATGATCAAGTAGGTATCGTAAGTGTCGACTCAAGGAAATAGCTTAGTCGGAAGAGAAGGAGAACTTGATACGAAACCCTGGACCAACCTGCCTGACCAGCATTGCATAGAAGGTTAATTTCCCTCTATGTAATTGGAGGAGGCCCGACTCAACCGTGGGTCTTTTATGGGCTGCGATAACGTGGGTGATGATGATTACAAAATTGTGTTAAAATATAGAATACGATAAATGAAATCAAGTATTCATACTTGAACGCCAAAGATTCCAAGCAGTGTTACCATACTGAAATATGTATAATACTCAGCCCATAGATGACCCACGTTTGAGCCGGACCTCTTCCCGTTACATGGAGGGTTGGCACAGGGTTTCACATCATCCCCCTCGACTGTGCTGCCACCTTGCTGTGGTGAGGGGGCTTGAGTGCCTCAATGATCCGTGGGGCCATACCGGCCAGGGCCTCCCATGCCGGGCGGGCCCACGGGGAGAGGTGAGACGAAGAGCGGCACCCAGCGTCGTGGCGGGTTGCGGCTCCGGGGACTCCTCTGTCCTCAGAGCTGCCTTGGGAGTCGTAAACCGCTGCGGCGCACCATGAGGTCCTCGGGTTGGCGCTCAACTTAGTTGGCCGTCAAACCGAGTCCTCACTCAACGTCCTCGGGTGGGCGCCGGCCGAGGGCTGACGCACCTCCTCTGCGGGGCCGTATGCCGCAGAAGGGGGCTGCGGGACGGATCGCCGGTGCGCTGCGGTAGATTGGGGCTGCGGGGACTTGGGTGGATGGGGACCCTGTCCCCAGTGTCTCGCTGCGAGCCCTGGACGGGGGCTCCGGGGACCTGGGTTGACGGTGGACCCTGTCCTAAGGGTTTCCCTGCGGGCCCTGGACGGCTGCGGTGCGCCGGTGTCCTCTGGTTGGCGCCGGCCCGAGGGCTGACGGGCCTCCTTCTGCGGGGCCGATGTCGCAGAAGGGGGCAGCGGGGCGGGTCACAAGGGAGGGAGCTCCGGGTGACCCGCGCCGCGGACGGAGGCGGGGGTGGAGGGGGGTCCGTGACGATGCGGGCCCCTTCTGCCCTCGCCTAGGAGGCCGGTGGTGGTTCGGGGGAGCCACCACCGACGAAAGCCTCGATGACTGAGGGCGTCCCAGTATACCGGGACGCCCTCTCTGATAGTCGCTTGCCCGCGTTGCGGGCACCACGCCGGGGCGTCACAGTAGAATGCGTTTACGCGAACTTGTGGCGCCCCAAGCGCGTCGTGTGAGGGTATGCCGCTGGGGTTTTAGTGGGTAAACGACTCTTGGGTAGACGACCCTTGTCGGAGTCCCACATAATCACCGACCTTTCCCCCGGGGTGCGGTGGTATGCATAAAGCATTTCCCCAGCGAAACCAAAAAAAAAAAAAAAAAAAAAAAAGGGTTTCACATCATTCGTGGTGCAGAGTCTGGGCCCACGAGGCAGATCCTGCGCGGGATTGTACACCCCTGGGATGTTTAGTGGGTATGTCAGAGGGGGAGAGTCCCACACGCCCCTCGTCGGTCCTCCCCGGGACCGACGGGGATAGTCCATAAAGGATTTTAGCCCGGGCACCAAAAAAAAAAAGGGTTTCACATCATGTTTTCCTACTCATACGGTCAGGTTATCGACCTTGTCATTTCTTTTTGTCAGCTCTTACGACACCCTCAGGGAGGAATGGGGTGGTGACACTATTTATTCTATATCCGTCACAACACGGAAAATTATGTAAAATACTAATATCGTCGTTTCAGCCCATGAATGACCCACTACTGAGTCAGGCCTCCTCCAAATTCATGGATGCAATTTAGCCTACTGTGCCACACTGGCAAGACGGGTTGGTACAGGGTTTGTATCAAGTTTACCTTCTCTGGCGGATAGGTGAATTGCCTCTTGCGTTCCCTTAGTCGCCTCTTACGACACCCTCGGGATGGTAAAGGTTGGTGACACTGTGTATTCTAAATCTGTCACCACGCGGAGTAGTAACGGAGGACTAATATAATTTAGGGTAATGGGCCCCAACTCTAGATTACGTCCCTGAGTTTCTGCTGTCAGTCGCGTTCATATTTCATCCGAATATCAGACAATAGCATAAAAAACATCTTGTGCGTGTCTTTTAGAATGATAAATTTTCTTCAGGACACATTTACATTTATTTTGTCAGTACGGTAGACTTGTTAGAAAAGACATAATGCGTTTCATTCAGCAGTGACTGGCTCAATTCAAGTTGCGACGTTGGCCAGCGGCGCATACAATTGTGGCCATAGAAGCATTAGTCTTAGAAGTGTTCTACTCAGTCTTCTTCTACCTATAAACGACGGACTGTTGAGTCGGGCTTCCTCCAATTACATGGAGGGCAACTAGCCTACTTTGCCAGACTGGCCGGACGGGTTGGCACAGGGTTTCTCAAACTCAAACTCAAAAGGAACTTTATTTACGTAGGTTTCATCACAAAACTCTTATATATCGTCATATTTATAAACACCATTATCATCTTACGGCCCCTATCCCACACTAGGTGGTAGTCTCCACACACACCTCTCAGTCGTCATACCTACATTCACACCTTTCACACACAACTCTTCAGTTATTCGTTTGGTATAAAATAATAATAAATATCCTTGGACATTTCACACAACACCATCCTATCCCAAGCTAAGCAACTTAATGCTTGTGTTATGGTAACGAGATGGATGATAAACTACTTATATACAATTTTTTGTAAATACATACATATTATAGATATAAATCACCCAGTAAAATACTTGTAGGTCGTACAAACATTTCTTCCGTACGGGAATCGAACCCGCGACATGCTGCGCAGCAGTCGATCGCTCAACCACTGCGCCAACCGTGTCGTCAACGGTGTGTATCATGTTATCCTTCTCTTGCGGCGAGGCTTTCGGCCTTATCATTTCCATTTGTCGACTTTTACGATACCCTCAGGACGGAATGGGGTGGTGACACCATATGCTAGAGTACCACAGTAGTATAAACAGACTAGCTTTTGCGCGCGGCTTCGCCCGCGTGGGCTTCGAACCCGTGCATATTTTTTATGAACATAAAATCGGTTATTGTGACTAAACTATGATAGTTAGATATGTGCTCTCGCGGACTTTTTTGTAGATCTTTATAAGACCTACAAATCCGTAGTACATCATTTTGTTCTATTGTCAATAGTTTTTGCAGCGCACGCATAAATAGGTTTTCGATTTTACACCTTGGTTTATAAATCGCAATTTTCATACGGATCCCTCATTCTTTTGAAAATAAAATATAGCCTATAACCTTCCTCGATAAATGGACTATCTAATACTGAAAGATTTTTTAAAATCGGACCAGTAGTTCCTGAGATTAGCGCGTTCAAACAAACAAACAAACAAATAAACAAACAAACAAACTCTGCAGCTTTATATATTAGTATAGAGTATAGATTAATATACCAAGCTCGCATTAGAACCATCCAATAAACACTATATTTTTAGCAACATTATTAACACATGTAAATCCATGCTACCATTTTAGAAAGAAATCAGTAGGTACCGTGAAAGATACAGCAGATAAAAGAATCATAGCTGGTCTAACCAAAGAATTACCGAGCCGAATTACCACTAAATGAGTCTCGGAGGTCAGACGGCAATCACGGAGGATAAACACTACCAGTCAGCCAAACCAAATTTGACAGGTGTAGATGATGGTGTGTGTGAACTAACATAAATACATTGCGCTCACTCAAACAGATAGATTTTCGGCGCCAACTTTAAAAGAAATACTATTACTATGTCTCACTGCTGTAACGGGACTCCTCCAACATAGAGGGTAATAATTTTTTCACGTGTACAATAAAGAGTTTGTATAACTATCTATCAAGGTCGGACTTGTCATTTCCTTTAGTCGGTTCTTACCTGATACCCTCAGGATGTAATGGGGTGATGACATTATTACACTGCTACTCAGACCATAAACGACCCACTACTGAGTCGAACTTCATCCATTCGACATGAAGGGCAATAGCCTACTAGACAGGCACAGCGTTTGTATCAAGTTGACCTTATTTCTTTTATAATATTTATTGACTAGCGACCCGCCCCGACATCACGCGGGTGCAATGATGAACCTCTAAATTTATCAGTGTTTCTCGACAACCTAATGCATGTAATATACTTAAAAACCTTCTTCTTGAATCACTCTATTAAAAAAACCGCTTCACAATCCGTTGCGTAGTTTTAAAGATTTAAGCATACATAGGGACGGACAGACGACAGCGACTTTGTTTTATACTATGTAGTGATAGTGATTGTCATTTTCTTCAGTCAGTTCTTACTACACCCTCAGGATAGAATGGGGTGATGCCACAGATAAATAAAATTTGTATGAAATGATCATTCTGCACATTATTCCTCATAGATTGTGACAATGAAAACGGTCATGAGTCTGTCGTAAAACTAGAGACGTACACAATGTATGCTGTCCTTTTGTGTGCAAACAATCAAGTATTCATTGGCAGTGCGCATGCTTATGTGCGGCGCGATGCTTTGTTATTAATGCAGACTTCATCATCATCTCGCCTCATAAATTGGAGGCCGACTGGTAGACATACCAGTCAGTCAGGCCTCCGAATAAAAAAAAATATATTTACTAAGACGTTTTTTTGTTTTGTTAGGTACATTAATGCGGGAAAATTGATGTCTTGCTGGTCTAGGAGTTGGGTAAGACGCTTTTGGAGCACCGGTCTCCGGTTCGATTCCGGGGTTGAACTAGATGTTTTTTTTTTAAAGATGTCTTGTTTTGCCCGATTTTCTTCGTGTCATTTGTAGTCATGAATTAGGTGTTTTGAAAGCCCCTGCGATACACGTTATGTCATGCAGTCGTCTTTAATTTTTTTTAGTCTTGTGAGAGTTTCTGAAGTCTAAGATTTTCTGTGTGGTGACGGGCTTAGAATACATAGTGTCACCACACCATTCCATCATGAGGGTGTCGTAAGAGCGGACAAAAGGAAATGACAATGTTGAAAACCTAGCCGCAAGAGAAGGAAAACTTGATACAAAACCTTGTGCCAACCCGTCTGGCCAGCGTGGCACAGTAAGCTAATTACCCTCCCTGTGATGAGAGGAGGCCCGACTCAGCAGTGGGTCATTTATGGGCTGCGTAATAGTAGTAGTTATCCTAGTGGTCTTCTAGGCTTAGATTTCTTTCTCTTACTTAGGCTTAGTTTGTTTCTCGTAGCGAATAACGGCCGGTGTCTTTTGGTGGCATTATATGACGTCCTGGGATTAATGGACAAGATGCTACTTCATCATCATCGTCATCATTTCAGCCAAAAGACGTCCACTGCTGGACATAGGCCTCCCCCAAGGATTTCCACAAAGGCCGGTCGTGGGCCGCCCGCATCCGTCGTTTTCCGGCGACCTTAATCAGGTCATCGGTCCACCGTGTGGGAGGCCTACCAGCACTGCGCTTTCCGGAACGCGGTCGCCATTCGAGGACTTTTCTGCACTATCGGGCGTCGGTCCTGCGCGCTATGTGCCCTGCCCACTGCCACTTAAGTTTGGCAATCCTGTGGGCTATGTCGGTGACCCTGGTTTTCCTGCGTATCTCCTCATTTCTGATTCGATCTCGCAGGGAAACTCTGAGCATAGCCCTCTCCATTGCCCTTTGGGTGACTGAGCCTTCTGATGGAGCCCATAGTGAGATGCTAGATCATAGATGCTACTTTCTACTCATAAATGACCTGTTGAGTCGGGTCCAACTTCATGAAGGGTCACAATTAGCCTACTATGCCATGCTGGCCAGACAGATTGGCATAGGCTTTCGCATCAGGTTTTCCTTCTCATGCGACTAGGTTTTCGCAATTATCATTTCGGCTTTTACGACACCCTCAGGACGGACTGGGGTGGTGACACTAAGTATTATAAATCCGTCACCACGTCTTTCCTACACTGTGTATTTTTTGAGAAGACTTTGAGGCGGTAACATCAAAGACAAATTCAGGGCTAGCCTGCACGTCCATACATACTTAAAAGAACGGAATACACTGAATTTTGTCTCGAAACATTATTATTATGGTCATAAAATGTATATTAGAATTCAGCGCTCGCACCGCTCGTATATCACAGAGTAATTATTTCAATTTCTCTGGGTCTGATAATCTGCGGGTAACACAGCGTGAATTCAGATTAGCTGCTGTCAGCAGCATATTTTTTACCTTGAAGTTGTGGTCAACTTTATAAAAAAAGTTCTCATGTGCAACATTAATTTTAAGGCATTCCCAAGCATGCACCATTTATAATGTTGACTACACTAACTGTGGTAAATCATAAGTCATATTATCATAATATTATTCAAATTATAATTCTTTTCTCTTAAAATGGGATATAAAGGTATTTTCTCGTAACAATTGTTATCATATTATCATATTGTTATCATATTGTTAATAAAATTGGTTTTGTGTTTAAAACATTCCATGGATTTTAGAACAAAACCTAAAAGCACACCGATTACCTCTAAACCAATTTTATACAAATAAAAAAGTCCTATTCATGATAAAAGAATCGTGAAGAATTAACAAGTGGGGAACAAAAAAAATCTAATGCACTGTTGGGATCGTAAAACAAACAAACCGAGCACACCTCGAGGTTCTCGCAGCCGTTCCGACGTCGGCGCTTTGACCACTGCACAAAAACTAACCCGCCCCCTACCTTTTAACTACGTTGTTAACTTTTTGATTTATGGACAATAATAGAGACGCAACGCCGTGGGAGACTCGCCGACCACCACAAATATAATTTTAACGAACCCCCGTGGATTATAATGAGGGCTTATTTAGATGTCCATTTCTATACTTTCAAACTGGACAGCGCCATCGCAAAATCTTACGGTCAGGGTGGTCTGGGACGCGTTTCTGTAATCTCAGACAAATTCATTACATCTACAACTACATATAAGAGTGTGGTAAGGGATTTAGGACATATACCTAGTATTAAGTAATACCGTGAAAACGGACGTGTGGTGACGGATTAAGAGTACGTGGTGTCACCACCTGAAGGTGTAGTAAGAGCCAATACAAGCAAATGACAAGGCCGAAAACGCTAGAGAAAGTAAACTTGATACGTATCCCTTTTTTTTTTTTGTTTAGCCCGGGGTAAAATCCTTTAGGGACTATCCCCGTCGGTCACGGGGATGGCCGAGGGGGGGCGTGTGGGTCTCTCCCCCAGACTGGGGGCCTACCCACTAAACATCCCCGGGGTGCTCCAACTCGCTTCCTGTTGCGGCATTGTGGGATCTGTACACAGTACCACGCTGATACGTAACCCTGTGTCAACCCATCTGGCAAGAATGTCACAGTAGGCTGATTACCCTCCGTTTAAGTGGAGGAGGCCCTATTTAGCAGTGAGGCTCAGTAGTAGTAGTTACATTTTGTGTTAAAACGTTTTTATTTTTAGATTTTAAGCTTTCTTACATAATATCCTATATGATCACTTATTTCAAGTTTTCTGCCAAACTACTGAATCTAACCGATATCATTTATAAAGGACCAATGTGAAACCAATATATTTTTAAAATCGATTTACAAATGACGGAGTTATGCGGTAACAAACATGAAAAAAATCATATAACTGAATTGAGTCGGTGAAAATAAATCCTTTTGTTAAAATAAAACAGTCATTCGCGCTTCATCGAACGCTTTATAGCGTGTAAACTTTAAATGCTTTTGTTATTTATTCAGCATGTACCAAGTAATTACTCTTGGCGCCGTCAATGTACATATTACATCGCATACCAATGCGGGGGTGTGTAATTGTAAATAATTGTACAAGTTTTTTATACAATGTAGCCTTCATGTGATACATTAAATTAGAATAGATGATTAAATGATTGTACCTATCGCTTCAATAGCCATGGTACGGAGGTGTATAAAACTAGATTGGTACGATGGTGGTCCATTGTCTTTTGGGTTGCTATGTCACGTTACATGTATATTGCCCGTGTGGGCGAATTGTCACAGCAGCGAGGCTCTGCGCATGAAAATGACTTCAATGAGCTAAACTGCGAGGCTAAGGTATTACTCATGGATTTAAGTATATCCTTTTAAAGTTTTGGAATATTTCAATTTAAGTCTTTTAAGTTTTAGTTAAGGCTCCGTGTATCCGTGTATTGACGGATTTAGAATACACAGTGTCACTACCCCATTCCATTCTGAGGGAATCGTGACAGCCGTTATATTTTTTTTTAATATCCTTGGATATTTCACACAGCCCCATCTCGTCCCAAGCTAAGCAACTTAATGCTTGTGTTATGGTAACGAGATGGATGATAAACACCCAGACCCGGAACCAATACTTGTAGGTCGTACAAATATTTCTTCCGTGCGGGAATCGAACCCGCGACATGCTGCGCAGCAGTCGATCGCTCAACCACTGCGCCAACCGTGTCGCCATTATCGCAATTATGGCCCGGAACAAATACTTGTAAGTCGTACAAATATTTCGAAAACCTAGTCGCAAGAGACGGAAAACTTAACACGAAACGGTCTGGCCATCTTGGCACAGAAAACTATTACACTCCACGTCATAGGAGGAGGCCCGACCCAGCAGTGGGTCATTAATGAGATGAGTCGTAGATCCTAAAACTTTTACATCTATACAACAAATGGTATGTATATAACGAGCAAACACAAATTCAAGGATACCAATCAACTTAAATGGTTGCCTATCCGACAGCGTCGTGAGTTAAGGGCGTTGACGACTCTTTATTCCTTCCTCCATTCTCCCAATCCTCCTAGTTACCTAGCCTGTCATTTCCAATATTCCTCTTCCAGCCATAACAAGAACCTGCGTTCCACTTTCAACCGGCAACTTCAATGTCCTACCCACTCTTCCGATTTTTTACACCGCTCCTTCTTCATACAATCCATCCTTCTGTGGAATGCGGATGATCAGGATGGTTAACAGTCGTGACACTTTTAAGCAGAGACTTCGCAAGCATTTAGAGATTACTCATTAGAGGGAGTGGGAGTGATGAATCATTAACTATCTATACAACTTTATGTATCATAATATTATGTATGTATGTAGTGTATGTATTTAATTTTTTTTATTATTATTTTACACCTACCACGCTCTATCTCTGCACCACCCAAGGTAGACTGGCAGAAAATGCCTAAGGCATTAAGTCCGCCTTTGTACATTTTGTGCGAAAGTGTAAACAAATAAATACGGTTAAAAAACCCCATTAGAATGTCACATTATCCCTGAATAATATAGTCTCTAAGCGACGCCGGGAAAACACGGTATGTTTAGCAGATCATGCCATAACCGTAACATACTGCCTAGTTGGTTAAATAAAGCATTTACATATTCCTCGGTTGGGCAAACGTCTTTGCCTAAACCAGAGGCACTTGTTCTGAGTCTGGGTGTCATTTGTGTTCGTGAATTACAAGTTTGTAAACTGCCCCCGCGATACAGGCTATAACTAGGTAGTGCAGGAGCTAAGTTTTATAAAAAAAAAATGCATTTAAAGTAGGAGCTTAAACCCTACTGAAAGGAGTTCCATGTTTGAATTCTTTTACAATTTTCAGACCGACGACGCTACGACGTTCGATATTGTTATGATATTTAGCGGTTCTGATCGTGTTTTTTTTTTATTGAAATCCCAACGTTTCAGTCACTGCTGTGTCCGTGGTTGCGGGACGACCACAGACACTGCAAATACATATGTATACATGGTTTTGTTAGCCCCTGTATAAATAAACAGTAGAGCAAGTTCCCAGGTTCCTTGATCTCCCGCGCGTCTATCAGGCAATTAATAAAATATAAACACAGCAATAAAACGATGAATCCTATCGCTGGGAATGCGTCGGCGATATTCAAAAGCGATTCGAGTCGTCATCTTGTAAATTACCATTATTTGTTATGGAATTTATTTAATAAACTTGTTAAGGTATTGAAGCGCAGGTAAATTGGTTGACCGTGTTTAAGGGCGTACCGCGACTGTTCCACGGGTTAATTAAGGCGGATTTTACGGACTTTGAGCTAGGGGTATAAAAGCAAAATTTTTTTCTCTTGTTAATCTAGGATCAGTCCTTCGACTATTAGCAGATTTGTTGTATGCCCTTTGGTGATATAGGTGCCCCTCCAGTGAGGGGTCTCCCAGATTCTTTACCATCGCTTGTTAAGACCTTGGATGGTATGACGTTTGAGTCGCCTATGGTATGTCAAAGTGGACAGCGCTGTGGCCAAAGTGTTAGGGTGGTTTGAGGGCCTTTTTCTGTAGTCGGCAAAATTACTATAATACTACTACTCAAACCATAAATTACCCACTGCTGAGTCGGGCCTCCCCCAGTTACATGGAAGGTAATTAGCCTACTGTGCCATGCTGGTCAGACAGGTTGACACAGGGTATCGTGTCAAGTTGTCCTTGTCTTGCAGCTGGGTTATCGGCCTTGTTATTTCCCTTTGTTGGTTCTTACGATAGCCTCAGATTAGAATGGGGTGGTGACACTAAGTATTCTAAATCCGTCCTACACGTCATTTTAACTTTCATAATCACTAGAACTTTTAACACAAAATACACTTGTCATTGGCAAAATCATCGCTATAACGATGGAGGCCAAAACCTAAAAGAAGAAGAAGAAGTGTTCTATCAAAGCGTGCGTTTCTAAAGTCACTTGGCTAGAACTCCAGACGATCTGCCGCCTACGCCTGAATCATTTCGACGTAGATCCTTATATTTCTGCGGGCGTTGTTTGTTTTGGTGTGGCCTCGCGGTGGTTGTTTTGCGGTGCGTCTGGGTGGGCACTCGGCAGACACGGCTGCGCCAGCCCATTGCCAATTACGTGAACAAAAGCGTACGTTACTCGGAGATTGTGGTGGGAATCAACAATTGCAATTAACGTGAACAATAAATTTTAAACGCACTCGCTGGAAATGGGTATTTTTTTATTACGTTTTTCTTCGTAGACATTACTTATAGCGTTTTTCACTTACAAGCGTTTGGTCTCAAGTGTTTTTGTGTAAACTAGAAGTACTTGCTTTGAGTCTGGGTTTTCGTAAATTAGAACTTTGAGCTAGGGTTATACCAGTAAAATAACTACTGGGTGAATTTCCCAAATGACTTTTTTTTTGTCTTCGTTGAAATTAGTATTGGAAAAAAGGAATATTGTTCTGAATTATTTTTTTTTGTATTCAATAGGTTGTTATTGGGCTGTGGCAAAAATATGATTTGCATAGGACTATTACAAAAGGTAGAAAAAAAATTATAAACCTCAATTTTTTTCAAATCGGTGCTGTCCCTCTACTTTTTTTACAAACAAAACAGCTTATACACGAATAAAAATAAGTAAGATAAGTATATAACTTATTCTATTTCATAGAATATTAGTTTTGTTACTAATATATAGCATATTTTATTACATAATTATTGATTATTATTACTGAGAGGCACAAACGTACTTGTCTTGCAATATGATTTCATATCGGTGGACAAAAGTAATTTAAACCTAACTTTACATCGACGAGTCCGAAAGCGTCTCAACCCCAATTTTAATTATCTTGTTAGTGTGTGCTATTGCGCAGTCAGGACGAATGCCTGTCAAATCGCTTCATATTCCCGCAAATAACGTAAGTACGCCATTCCAGTTGCTCCCGGACAATTATTTTATACTATCGGTGGTTGCATTTTTTTAGTGTAATGAGTAGTTTTATTGTTGTTGTTTGGTTCTAACAGAGGTAGTAAGTGAATTAGCTTCATTGAGTATTATTGAATTTATCCTATATTTTATGCATTTTTTCTAATTTCCTAAAAAGTGTGTTATTTCTCACGTCGGTGTTCACATATCGGTGTAATCGGTGGGCTTTATTACCACCGATGTGATAATTTACACCGAAATTATATGAAAAAATCAATCGGTGTATTTTATCTAATATCGGTGTTTTGATTCATGATCAACGCACAGTTTTGTCACATCGGTGGCTTGCTTTATCATATCGGTAGATCCCGTGTCATTTCTTTAAGTATACAAAGAAACAATGGAACATACAAACATACATACTACCTACATAGACTGCTAAAATCATTACCACGATATCACTGGGTAGTAGAAGATGCATAAATGTATCATTAGGGGAGGTCTGTACTCGGTAACGTACGTCTATAGGCTGACATGATGATGGTGAGGTGGAGCAATTGAACGCATTAAAGATTTTTCTAGAAAATATGTTCTAGTTAAAAACATATTATAAAGTACATAATAAAAAATAATAAATAGAAAACATCATATTAGCTTAATTTTGTTTAAGAATGCCAAGGCCAAAACTAAAAGAGGAGGAGAAAAAAAGAGAGAGAGGTTGCTGGAACGAATACGAAAAGCCAAAATAAACATTCTTTTTTAATTCTAACTACCCATAGTAAATATAATAAAAAGAAAATAAATACATATCATAAGATAGTACCTATTTCAAAAAATATATTTTGATTGGATTTCTAAGAACTCGGTTCTCTTTGCATGTGATGTGAGTTCAGGTCTTCAGTTCTACGTCACCCTTGTAAAAATATATAGGCATCTACTAACTATTATTTTTTTATAATCAAAGGTGGATAGATTATCATATCGCTGGATATGTAAATCATTTCGGTGGATAATCTTATCATATCGATGTACAGAAAAAAATCATCGGTGGCGGTTTGTCATGTCTGTGGAAACCAGAATTCAAACTGAATTTTCTTCCTATTCTTAAATGATAAGTCGATGGTATTACATTTGGAGATATTTGATGTCCTATAGATTACATAAAACCTGAAAAATATACAAAATATATTTAAATGAAAAAGTTCACCGATATGATAAAAAAAATGGCATTTGTTGAAATTGACCCTACTATTACTACTACTCAGTCGATATCTAGTTACATGGAGGGTAGCCTAATTGGCTACTGTGCTTCGCTGACCAGACGCTTCTGCACAGGGTTTCGTATCAAGGTTTCCCTATCTTGCAGCTACGTTATCGGTTTTGTCATTTCCTTTTGTCGGCTCTTACGACACCCTAAGGATGGAATTGGGTGGTGAGACTACGTATTCCAACATTCTAATTTCTATGTACGAATACGTCAGACATTGGTCGCATCAATTGTGAACCAGGTTGAAAAATTCGCATCTTAAAATCAATAAGAGAATTGGAATGATAAATAAAAAAGAATGCTTACCATCACACACTGGGCAGTTGTAGTGAGTATGATGCCTCTGATGCTTTGGCCTATCACAGGGCGCGTAGCACTCGGGCTTAGTAATCGTAATAACTCCAGCCTCACACCGTATCACCCTGTTCTCTTCATTCCACTCCGTGTGCGAAGCGTGCTCAGTTCCATTGTACCAGCATCCTTTGCATTTGGCACAGCAACCCTCGCGAGGCATCGTGACCGCGCAGTCATCCGTCTGACCGCACTCTTCGATACCGTTACGACACTCCACAAAACCGTTCTGAAACAAACATAATGGCTGTTAAATTCCGTTTCCGTGGATTCAGAATACTTACATTTACCGCCCTATTCCATCCTGAGGGTGTGACTGAAAACCAATCTGCAAGAGAACGAAAACTTGATATGAAACCTTGTGCCAACATGTCTGGCTATCGTAGCACAGTAGGCTAATTGTTTTCTATAAAATTGAAGGAAGCCGGCCTAAACAGTTTTTTTAAGGGTGACATGAGAAAAGACTAATATTTACGACTTTTTAGTTCGATTCTGTTCTCTACTTTAACATATCTACTGCAAAACTAAACCAGGTAGACATAAGTTCAATAATGGTTTTCCTAGAATATAATTTTCATTCTGATTTAATAGTAAAGGAGGGGAGAATGTTCCAGGGCTTCATAGAAAACATATACAAGTTTAAAGGAATTTGTAAACATTTTACATTTAAGTACATAATAAAATGGTAAGTGGGCGATCATTGTGCATAATTATTATTATATAAATAGAACAGAATACAATTTATAGAACAAAATACAGAAAGAAGAATTTAAGCAGACGTGAAAAAGTTTACAAGTGACTGCGTGCGGGGTATGGCTTGCAACCGCACAGTCGAGATACAATTTTATGTACCTACTACTACTACGTATTTTATTGCAACATGCAACCTAGGCCATTTTATGCAAGGCTGGCAATGTAAAATGGTATAGTTCGTTCACATTTTCCCACCCTTAGCTATTATGCCATAATTAGCTTTTATGACTCCCATATTTTTAATTGCCTAGGTATGATTGTGGTAGGCTTTTGAAGTATAAATTTGTTTGCACTCTTGGTTTTCACGGTAAAGATGACCAGGACGATATGGTAAAACATTCGATGTAGGAAAAAACTGGAAATCTACTGCGCCACTAAGTCGAAATTTGGCACATTTTCCCAAAGCACAGTAAAATTACTTTACTACTAGATGTAATTTGTGTAAAATAATTACAATCTTTACAATGTATTTTGTGATGTCTCTGTTTTTCACGATCTTTGCGCATTGCAGGAAATGATTTCTTGGCGGTTCTGATTGTGTATAATTTATTTAAATCCCAACGATTCATACAGTTTGCAGTGTCCGTGGTAGCGGGTATATTGTCTTAATAAATATAAAAAGAATTGGTATTCATTATTGTTGTAAAATATTCTTGTTGTAATTATTAAACAATACAATTTCCACTGAATTAGTTAAACTGTTTTAAACGGGTAACTTAGTACCGATCGACAACAGTCCTTACAAACAGGCAACATTAAAATGACAAATGTCAAAGGTACACGAAATGTGAACGATCATAGTTCACAAATAAGTCAATACTATGTTAGCACTTCACATGGCTATTCTTATGCGGTATTTATGTGCGCTACTCTTATGTGCTATTTTAGTAAGACCTCGTTGATGAATATTCTATCCCCATATAGTCTTTAACGTCAAATTTGACAGATAAGCGCGTACAAATAGCGTAGTGAAGTCACCTTTATATCAAGTCAATAAAACGATAAACAACTGTGAGTAGGTACTTACATTATTCATTATTTCGTTACCAAAGATTACCACACGAGTAAGCATGGAGTCATATAGCTTATTGGAACTGACGTTGTGCCACAACACAGTAA
The DNA here is from genome assembly GCA_905475355.2 of Clostera curtula. NCBI lineage: Eukaryota > Metazoa > Arthropoda > Insecta > Lepidoptera > Notodontidae > Clostera > Clostera curtula. The sequence goes on along the minus strand of FR997797.1, from coordinate 8,578,527 downwards.
ATTAACGTAGTTTCAATTTAACGTCACATTTTATCACCACGCTTGCAACACTCCTACAAACTCAATGTTGGATAAATTGTAAATTGAGTCATGGTTTTCTAAGAGATAGCCTAGGTCCGTGTGGTGACGGTGTCGGTGTGGTGACGGATTTAGAATACAAAGTGTCATCGCCCCATTCCATACTGAGGGCGTTGTAAGAGCTGACAAAAGGAAATGACAAGGCCAAAAACCTAGCCCTAAGAGAAGGAAAACTTGATACGAAACCATGTACCAACCCGTCTGGCCATTGATAACCGGTTGTCCCACTATATGGTTCTCGGAGGGCAATCGGCAATCGCTGGTAGTTAGTTAGGTACTAATACTGGTAGTTTAACACTTTAGACCGATGTGGGATGGTTTTATTTTACCAACCATCTGCTAGCTTAATTAATGTCGAGCAGCTAATTACTGGCTGTTGTTTATCAAGGAAGATCAATTTATATTAATTAATAAACCACAAATACCTCATATTATACATACGTAATTATTCATGTTAGTAAAGATCTTTTTACACTGTTTTACACTTAAGAAGAACTGTTGGATTTAAAAATCTTAATCGAAGAAATAATTTTTTTTATTAGGAATCGAAACTACAAAATATTTTTGTTTTTCAACGAATTATTTAATTTTCCAAATCCAATCATCCAAATAACCTTAAGTTTGTAGTTAGAAATATTCTTTTTAGTGTCTATATCTCATGTAATTTAGAATTTGGTTTGAGTATGTATTTATTGCTAAAGATAAATAAATCTTGAGCATCTTTCACATGAATAGGCCCCCAGAATACGCCATTATTATATTAGTTGGTTTTCATTTCAAGACTAGTTATGTCACATTTGTCTTTTAAAATGAAACTCAGAGTAAGTCACTCTTGAAACACACAACAAATACACTTGACCTACACCGGAATCAAACTGGAGACCCGTTATCCAAAGACGGCGCATGTAACCCCTTACCAACAATATAGGTAGTATATTGAATGCGCCATGCTTTTTTGAACAGGTGCCGTTGCTGGGGGTCGGTTGGCACGGGCATTAGAAGGTTACTATTGTTGACTAGATCTGGCTCTTTGCGACTATTGCGCGCTTTGGCTCTCACAAATCTGTCTTATCACGGCCTTGTACCTAAAAATGGCGATCTAAAAAGAGCAACTACGGAGTTTCTTGCTGGCTCTTCTCTGTAGGTTCGGAATGCAGCTATTCCGAACCAGTGATAGATGGTAAATTTTAAATTTTATTTTATTGTTTGACTTGTCAAAAGAGCTCTAATGCGTTATCGATTAACTTCGCGTTATCGAGTCTTTAATTTGAATTTGAATTGAATTTTACTCTAAGTAACATTACAATATTATTAGGTAGGTACATTCTCTTATAAATAATAAAGACAAAAAGTCAATGGGCTTGAGTACCGAGTATGTGGACAGTTTTTTTTTATATGAATAACTTTTTTGCTGTGTTTTCCTTATTATTGTTTACTTATTTACAGTTTTATTATTCTCTCAACGTGCTTGAATCCAGAATACGCAAACAAAGAATCAATGCTTTAGTTATGCTAAATCGATCATTCAAGTGCACTTATATTATCCTATTTCATTATCAATAAATAAGTACATACTACATGGCCCTTTTTTTATTAAAACCTAAACAAGTTTACTATTCCACTCGCAGTGTTATACACAGTCGTAACATATTATGAAAGTGAAACTAGCCTAGTAACACTTTATTTAATGGTAGTAACACTTTGTTTAATCCGACCCGCGGCCCTATTGAATATTTACAAAATTATTATCACAGACAACACATTTGGCATAATTAGACTAGTTTACTAATTGTAACAGAAAGGCTTACAGAATAGCCATTGAAATATGTACGTCAAAAATTCCCCCAAAAACTAAAGCTACTAAAACCCCTAACACATTTTGTACACCTTAAATTCAAACCCGGAATATTATTCCTTAGATAGGTAAACAAATAAAAAACAATTCACGTTATATATTAGCGCTTATCCATTTACTTTAAGAGAATGTTTTGTTTTGACATGAAACGATTGTGGCCATATTGTATAAGTAAAGGCAAGAATGCATGAATCATCTGACATCCGACAACAATAAAATATTTCACTTATTTTGTACTATGTCGAACAAAACGGAGATTAGAAACAAAACCAAGCCAATATTTAAAGCTATTGACAGTGATAGACTCAAAGTTATGTAAGACTAGCTGCGCCCCGCGGTTTCACCCGCGCTTACTTATTGTCGCACCGCGGGTGAAGCCGCGGGGCAAAGCTAGTCTAAAAAAGTAGCCTAAGTTACTCCTTATAAAATAAGCTACCTATCAGTGAAAGTCCCGTTTAAATCGGTCTAGCCGTTCCAGAGATTAGCCGGAACAAACAGACAGACTGACAGACGGACAGACAGACAAAAATTAAAAAAAAGTTATTTCGGTCTGTGGTTATTTTATTATTACAAACAGACACTCCAATTTTATTTATTTGTTGTATAGATGTATAGATATGCGAGTATGAAAATTATTAAGATTTTGAAGAGAAGAAAGTCCTTAAATTAGGACAAAATTTAATGAACATGCTAACCGTCCCGTTTATTCATCTGCATCGTATTAAAAGTAGATCTACAATTAACTCTGATCTTATTGCTGACGTTCTTTTCCAAATAAAAGTTATGCTTAACTATGAAAATACAAGGATTTAATTTAGGCCGAACATACAAAAGTGTGTTAAATAAGTAATTCATCGCTAGATTAAATTTTTCAGCAACATCTTTCTTAAAAAACGTAAACCATGAACATAGCACAAAAAAGATCTCAGCATCATCATCATTTCAGCTCATAATTTACCCACCACAGAGTTGGGTCTCCCCCAATTGCATGGAGGTAAATTAGCACAGGGTTTGTATCAAGTTTTCCTTCTCTTGTGTAAGTGATCTGCCTCTTTCGTTCCTTTAGACACTCTTCATTTTCATTGTGTTATGTATTTTATGAAGAACTTTACAAGGATTAACAGATCGTTTGATCAGTTAATCAATTATTTGGCTTTATGAAGTCAAATGACTTGTCCCAGCTCGCAGACACAATCAATATTGGCATCTAATATTTGTACTATACCGTAAACTGATCAAACGTTTTAACACCAAACACGCACGCCCAATGTTCTATTTTGTATTAGACGAGGCTGATGGAAAAGTAGGGTTAGAATAATGCTTAAAGCTTTAGTATTCAGTGTTGAGTGGGATATTAGTATCATCACTAAATAGTTTAAAACAAAGTCGCTGTCGTCTGTCCGTCCCTATGTAGGTATGCTTAAATCTTTAAAACAACGCAACGGATTTCGATGCGGTTTTTTTTAATAGATAGGGTGATTCAAGAGGAAGGTTTTTAACTATAAAATATACGTAATTTAGCAGTGCGATGCCGGGGTGGGTCGCTAGTAATGAATATTTAGGAAAACTTATATCTGTTTCTATCTCAGGATGACGTATGAAGCGACATAAAACAAAACAATATACAAATTACATCGCTTTTTAGTTTGCTTTTTGTTTTAAAGTGTTTTATTTAAAAAAAAATTGTACATAATAACTAGGAAACAACGACTAGTAAGTCACCACAAATTTGACTTCCTACAAATGTATGTTACTTATTACTAATTTCAAGTCTTATAGCAAATCACTAAACCCATTTTGATAAAGTTTCTATGACACTTCGATTACGGAGTTATTCGTTACTTCGAATGGCAGCTTTACGTGATCATAATCATTAAAATCTCATTTTGCATCGACAATACAAAATAGCAGAATTTAATAGACGTAGTCACGAGGATCGACAACAGCGAAATCTCATCTTATAAAGGACCTACGAGTACTACGCCTCCAATTTGACGCACGTATATTAGCTCGCTGCCCAGACAAGATGGTACCGAGTTTCATATCAGGTTTTCCTTCTGTTGCAAACGACATCTTCGCAATGGAATTATTAGTTTGTGACACTACCTAGTATACCTACTTAGCCCATATATGACCCACCGCTGAGTCGGGCCTCCTCCAGTTACATGGAGGGTAATTATCCTTATAAGTCACGCTGGGTTTCGTATTAAGTTTTCCTTCACTTACGGGTAGGTGTATTTTGCTTGGTGGTAGGATCTGATGGTGCACCCGGCTAGCTAACACCCTCACATCTAAGTCCGGCGCCAAGCAGTTTTATTGTGTATGTGAGAGCCGGTGCCCGACAGGGCAATATCCCTGAATTGCCTGCTCTATCTTAGACCCCGGCGTTGCTTACCATCACGCAAGCCCAGGAACAAAGGCATTCAAGTCACAGACAAAAAAAAGGTTATCAGCCTTGTCATTTCGTTTTGTCTGCTCTTACGACACCCTCAGGATGGAATAGGGTGGTGACATAATGTATTCTAAATCTGTCACCATCATTGTATACATATACTAAAACCCTCACCACACGACATTGAAGAGAATATTGATACAGGCAGTCATATACCAGATTGTTTTGTCTACCATTTTTTATTTCATGTACACATCCGTGACTGGGGCAAACAATTGAACACACCTACTCTATTAGCGATCGCGAAAATTCCAATCTATTGTAGCTTGATCGTTCCATTGCATAAACAATTAGATTTTTTATCAATCGGTGGTCGTTGGCCTTAATAGTTGAGCTACTATTAAAGAATTAAATTAAGCATCTGCTTAACTCTAGACACTCTGCTTAATATGCACTAACCACGGCTATGGTATATCGTTTAAGAAACAATATAAGTATTTCATAAACAATAGAAAAATATTATATTCCTTTTTCAAAGTGCGTTAATTTGAAAAAGGAATGAAATATTTACGTGATGAGTAATCTAAAATTCATGATTTGAAATTATTCATTAAGATTACATAACTATTAATTAAGATTATAGTAAATGTCATTAAACTTTTTTTTTTGTAACACTGTAACAGACACATTGCAGTCTGAAATAGTTGGGGTTTAAATAAAAATAACAATATGTAAAACCAGTTAATAGCCATTTACGACAATGTGCAAGGATGTATAAATCAACGTATTGGGATTTAAATTGGCACACCAAGTTTACTAACAGGATTGAATATAAGGCGTGTTAACTTTAACTAGTATGAAATTTCCTGATTTAGAATAAATAGTGTCACCACCCCGTTCCATCATGAGAGTGTCATAAGAGCCGACAAAAGGGATTGACAAGGCCATAAACCCAGCCGCAAGAGAAGGAAAACATGAAAGGAAACCCGTCTGGCCAACGTGGCACTGTAGACTAATGACCCTCCATGAAATGGGAGGAGGTCCGACTCAGCAGAAGGTAATTTATGGGCTGGGTAGTAGTAGTAGTAATATTTATTATACTCCGTGATTAAAAGCTAGTGTAAGCTAAAGTGCCAAGCAAATAATTTACTTTTAACGAATTGTTAATTCACCTTCGCGAAAAATGTATGTGGCCAACAGTGTTAATAGAATAATTTGAGCATCTGTAACTAAGCCACTGTGTTGCTATGTACCTTACTCTATTTGTACGAGGTCGCCATCTCTCAACTTGTTTAACATTTTTCATTACTCCGACCGGAATACGGGCGCGGCTCGCTTTGAAATCACCCTCAAATTGAGTAATATTTACGTTACACGTTAAATAATAACTATAAGTCTGTCTACTGCCCATTACTTGCTACAAATAATGCGCACTGAATAAAACAGAACAGATTTTGGACATGGTTAGACAAATTGGAGCAGATATTTTTTTTAAATAGCTAATCTAGTGGATAGTGAAGAACGTAATTGGTCAATTGGTTAAAAATGCTCGTCTGTTCTGGATGCATATCATTTTCCACATCTCACGGCCTCAGTTGCCATTCTACCATTATGTGGCATGATCATCACTATCACTACATATTCTACGCAACGCATTATGAAGCAGTTTTTTTTAATAGATAGAGTGATTCAAGAGGAAGGTTTTTAAGTATGATACATCCATAATGTTGTAGAGAAACACTGATAAATTTCGAGGATTATCATTGCACACGTGCGAAGCCGAGGCGGGTCGCTAGTTTGAAATAAAAACATATAGCATCTATACTTCGAGTCTGCGTGCCATTTGTGTTCGTGAATTTCATGTTTGTAAACTAACCCGCGATTCAGGTTACATAGTGAAATAGTTTCTTTGCTTTTTAAAAAAAAAAAAAGAAAAAGAAATTATCACAAAATCATTTATCAGTTATCCCACTAGAAGATTCTAGAAGAGCAGATGGCAAACACCTCGTGATCGTAGATCCGTGTAACCTTATGCCTTATTTGGTATAGATTCATTAATTTAACTAACGAAATATTCCGTGTGGTCACGGATTTAGAATACATCGTATCACTACTACATTTCACCCTGCGGGTGACTAAAATAAGTCCTACCTATCTATCTAACTATCTACCAAGGATGAAAAACCGCAAGATATCTTGATAAGAAACCATGTGCCAATCCGTTTGGCCGGCGTGGCAAAGAAGGTTAATTTCCCTTTAAATCATTAGAGGAGCAGTGGAAATTTTATGGGCTGATTTTGAGTATATGATGACGAAACGATATGGTCTGATTTATTAATTAGCTATATCGTTAAGTATAGCTAATTAACAAAATAATAACTAATTAAATTCAATTTCAGTCAACACCGTATTAACATTTATTAATATTATCTGAACCATTCAAAATATATTTTTTATAAAACAAAGGAATTTAAAAAAATATTATTATCATAAAAATTATCATTTATCAGAGAAAATGCTTAACCCTGTCGCCGAGCAGTCTGTATATCATTCGCCATTATGTAAATGAGGAGATAAACATTTTAAACGATTGTTAACGGTACACTAAAAAAATAAACAGTATCTTAATTTACAGTATTTTCACAATGAGATGTACTTTATATTAAACAGACTACAAAGCAATAGTCCTATAAATTGCTTGATTTTAGGCAATTGAAAGCTACTACTGCTGCTCATCATCATCAACATCCTCAAGTATTTCGGACACGTTGTTCGAAACGAAAACTCCATGGAGCGGCTCGTTGTCCGGGGCATGTGGAGGGCAGGCGATCACGTGGTCGATCACCTACGCGTTGGACAGACCTCATTAAGGCTGCGACTCAAACGACTATAGTCCAAAGTTCCCGAGACGCTGAAGACCGTAACAAGTGGAGACGCATCGCGGGGGCTGGCCAATGAAAATGCAGCATCATCAACCACGACCACTCCGTCAGGAGTGAACGACTACGGAGTACTGCTGCTCAGCCATAAATGACCCATTGCACAGACGAGCCTCCTTCCAGTTTTAGGAGGCTAATTTGGCTACTGTGCCACCCTGGCCAGACGGGTTGGTACAGGGTTTCGTTATAAGATTTCCATCTCTTGTGGCTAGGTTTCTGCTCTTTTCATTTCCTTTTACTTGCTCTTACGACATCTTCATGATGTTGACACTATATATTCCAAATCCATACGGATAAATACACGGTCGATTTTTTTTATTTGTTAAAGATTAAGTATTCCCGTATAACTATAATAACATAATTTATAGATATTTAATTAACATACACAAATGTCAAGCAGACCGAAAGTAAAATAGGCTGGAATCAAATGTCGATGTTTTGTTTAAAAACGATAGACATAGTAAAACCACATATCTCTCTGAGTAAGTTTTCAGATGTTTGTACAAAGTTTTCCAACTGTTTCCATATTCACTATACTAAAAGCCACGTGGTTTGCTAAGAGGAACATTTTCACAACTAACAACAAAGAGATTGTCGATTGAAACTATCAAGAGATTTGAAGAATCGCCTGTGTTCAGTTTGATTTTAATGCGTATTACATATTACGTAATCGATACACTAGTTACGATAGAATATTGACTGTAGTATTTTAACACTAAATGCTTTGAAACTGTGTTTTCCTATTCCTAAGACCAAAGTAACAACATTTTGCTATTTTTAATTAAATTTTGATCTAGAATAGGATTTAGAATACAACATTTCGACGAAGTGAACCATGCACTCTCTATATTTGTCCATTGGTTTAATATGAATAACTTGCTTTTAAATTAAAAGAAAACTAAATGCGGCAAATTTTCGACGTAATTAGGTGGCTTTTAAACATGTTTTACAAAAATTGTCAGCTTATATCCAGTTTTATTAGCTAAATAATTTTTTATTTTGCTTTTATGACTAATAATTTATTGTGCTACAGATGCTACGGCGTAGTCGTTACGTAATATATAGGCCGATATTGTGTGAAGACACCATAATAATGCCATAAGGAAATAATATAACTAACATGAACATAATTACCATAATTATAACATATTTATCATACCCTATTTGCCTTCTGTATTACAAATTTATTCTTATTTGTTTATGTTTTATGTGATCGTATATAAATATTATTTGCCGTAGTAGTATTTAATGGCATTATCGTTAAAAGACTACCACCTGAGAATTAATAAAATATACAGGGTGTGACAAAGAACCTGTTGTCATCCGAAATGAGGGCAAAGAGCCTGTCGGAATGAACGATTCTGTGTGTAAATAGTGGTTCTATTTTGAAGTATGACGGAAAATATACTTTTTTGTTCCAACTTTATGCTATTGTTTTATAAAATATTGACAATTGTATAGTAAGTAATATAACGAATTCTAAACAAGACAATGTCAATTTTCATTGAGCTAGTACTAGCCAATCTATACTCCGCAGCCATCATCATTTCAGCCCATTACAGAGTAAGGCTTCCTCCAAATCCGTAGACGGAAATTATACTACTGTGCCATGTTGCCCAGACGGGTTGGCACAGGGATTCGCTTAAAATGTGTTGGGTTGCAGCGAGATGATTCTTAATCTGCCTTTTGCGTCCTTTAGTCGTCTTTTACAACACCCTCATGATGGTATGGGTTGGTGAGATCGCGTATTCTTAATCCGTCACCCATCCGTCACCTCACAGACGTGGATGATGTACTGCATACATGAAAACATACTGCACATTAAAGAAAAGTATTGAAATTGGAATAATGTAAAATTTTATTTTAATTACGATTTTATCAGAAACTAGCTGACCCGGCAAACTTCGTACGGCCTCAGAATCAATAAATAAAAAAAAAATATTTTTCATATTCCACCTTTTAAACCTTCCCTGGACTTCCACGAATATATCAAGACCAAAATTAACCAAATCAGTCCAGCCGTTCTCGAGTTTTAGCGAGACTAACGAACAGCAATTCATTTTTATTTATATAGATAGATAGATAGACTAGCTGTACCCTGCGCGCGTTGCCACTAACTAAAATAAATTTGAAGGAATTACATTACACCTTTTTTTTTGTTTCGAAACCTTCGCACAACACTGGGCTGAAGTTCATCAGATTATCAAAATGCATAGTTTACGATTCTATTCAGGACATACAGACACAGACATTCATTTAAATATAAAATATTTAAATGAAGAAGATTACTTCAATGCATGACCGTGTATAGGAATTAGATTATTATAATTTATAAAAAATCGGTAAAATTACTCGTAAGTTCATGATATTTGACGTACCAGTTTGCGATCATAGGCCACTGTAGTAATATTTTCCTGTATTCGCGGAATCTTGCACGTATTTTGGACGAGTCCATTACGCAAATGTCCAGGAAGTACGGAGGATATGTTATCGGTAGCGGAAAGCGGAATTGTCCGAATAATTGCGACGCTGCTCTGAATCAATCGAATTAAAAACAGTACAATTCCTGTACAAAAGTAATTGAAATGTCCAAGGATATTTATTAATTTCCATAGTCAATGTCCACTTGTTTGTTCTTCTTCGATCACTTGTTTGTTTTGTTATTTTTCTTTCTTCGTCACTCAATATCGTAAGTAATCGAAAGTAATAGGTAGGGTCGTGGTTAGTTTGGTATCGACAGTTTTCAAGTCTCGATTTATTTAGGTAATGCAATTGATAATTTATATTTGACCTTCATCAATTCTGATTACTGCCATACTAGATTTTATTTCTTGGATTTAGAATACATTGTGTGACGACACCATTCCAACCTGAGGGTGTGGTAAGAGCGGACAAAAAAATAGACAAGGCTGAAAGCCACAAGAGAAGTCACCAGAGCAAGTCAAATAAAAAATTGATATCATCATATTTAAAATTACCATTATCATCTTACGGTTCCTGTCCCACGCCAGGTGGTATTCCTCCATAAACATCTATCAGTCGTCAAACCTACATTGGCATCTTTCGTACACAATTCCTCATTCTTACAATCAGTCCATCTCTTTTGATCGCCCACAATCCTCGCGTCAACCCACATTCATGCTGAAGCTACTACCGGTTCGGAAAGCTACAGTGAAGACCCGGCAAGAAACTCTGTAGTTGTTTATTTTCAATTATTGGTCCTGTTTACACTTAAAAGGACTAAACAGCATAGTGAGAGCAAGTTCGCCAGATGAGAGAAACACGCTACACGTTTACGCAATGAATGACGAATAGGCCTTGACAACCACATTATAACCAGATATTACTTAATCTGCAAATCGAATGCATTTATCGCTACGTTGTAATGTATAGACCACATAGTACATATTTGACTGCCTCTTTGCTAGGGTTTGGATGTGCCTTTGGATCAACGGGCCCCGGGTTCGATACCGGGGTCGGGCAAGTGTCTTTGTTTAAACCAGAGGCATTTGCTCTGAGTATGGGTGTCATTTGTGTGCGTGAATTACATATTTGTAAGTTGCCCCCGCGATACAGGTTATACCTAACATGACCATACGTGTCCCGCTTTGGGTGGAATTGTCCCGCTTTCAGGCTGGCTGGCGTCCGGCTGTCCCCAACGAGAACAAAAATGTACTGCTTCACTACATAGTATAAAACAAAGTCACTGTCGTCTGTCCGTCCCTATGTATGCTTAAATCTTTAAAACTACGTAACGTATTTTAAAGCGGTTTTTGTAATAGATAGAGTGATTCAAAAGGAAGGTTTTTATGTACCTATAATACATCAATAATATTGTAGAGAAACACTGATAAATATAGAGGTTCTTCATTGCACCCGTGCGAAGCCGGGACCGGTCGCTAGTTTACCAATAAACCTTTACACTGCAATATGACATTTTACACCGGCGTACCCTATATATGTATTTATTTATGTATATACACAATTCCATAGTCGTCCCATTAACACGAAATAAATGGTCACGTTTGTTATACCTAGTGCAGGAGTACCGTATACAAAAAAAAACATAGCCGATTGTAGCAATGTTAGTGTCTATGGGTTACAAGCCGGTATCTAGGCAAACGACGATCCCGGCACGGGCTGCGTCGCGACACAAGGCCAAATGTGGGTGGTACACGCCCCGACGCTAACGTTTTCCAAAACGTGGTCTGTATTATATGTACCAAGTCTGCATACAAATCACGACGCTTTTTTCTAGACCACCCGTGGGTGTTCATGCTTATCGTAACACGGTGTATTATCGGATATACAGGTTGTTCCAAAAATTGCACGCCAGCAGCCACACTGGAAGTAGGGACACCCTACATCTATTTCATTAAAAAATAATGCCTGAGAAAAAGCCTCATGGATTTCGAGATATTAAAAATTTTCGAATAATCCGATCTTTTTTTGAAAATATACCCGATTTTTTCGTCCTGTGTAAGAAGATCGTCACAAATGCCTACTTAATGTTTATTCTATTACTTAATATTATTATTTATAGTTTTTTTTTATTTCAGCCTATTTTTTTTGTGACAGAAACCTAGGGCTATGCTACTTCCAGTGTCGCTGTGGCGTGCTATTTTTGGTACAACCTGTATATACTCGTAGATATACTATCGTACTTTGTGTCACCACCTCATTTCATCCTAAGAGTGTCGACAATAGGAAATGATAAGGCCGGAAACCAAGCCGTAAGAGAAGGAAAACTTGAAATGAATCCCTGTGCCAACCCGTGGCCAGCGGCACAGTAGGCTAAAGGCGCTCCTTGTAATAGGGGAGGCCCGACTCAGCAGTGGGTCGTTTGTGGACTAAGTCGTAGTTCTTAAGAGGGCGCGTAAGTCAGCTGGTCTAATCATATAATTACCGGTAGTCCCACTAGATGGGTCGCGATGGGCCGACGGCAAACGCTCCGTTTAAATATTGGTAGCCAAACCAGTTAGACAATGACTGTAATTTTATTAAGAAATATTCTCCTGCAGTTAACTAGGTTCTTTGCAGTGTTTGAAGACAAAAGTCTGCGATGAATGTGTCTTGCCAGTAATGACTTATGATACAGAGACGTAGTTCCTCACTATGGGCCCTATTAAAAGGCTCAAAGACCATGGAGAAGGCTATGCTCGGAGTTTCCCTGCGACATAGAATCAGAAATGAGAAGATACGCAAGAGAACCAGAGTTACCGACGTAGACTAAAGGATTGCCAAACTTTTGTGGCAGTGGACCGCGTCCCTCTGTCGGTGGACCCACGACCTGGTTAAGGTCGGCTTCGTTAGGACCGGCCTTCGTGCAGCAAGCGCGGGACGGTACACCCCGGGGATGTTTAGTGGGTATGCCTCTTCGGAGGAGAGTCCCACACGCCCCCCGCTGACCATCCCCAGGCCGGCGGGGATAGTCCATAAAGGATTTTACCCCGGGCACCAAAAAAAAAACTGGACTCACCTTCGTGGAAATCCTTGAGAGCTGATATGTTGGGATGATATGGGGATGATATGTCTAGCAGTGGACGTCTTTTCGCTGAAAGGATGACGATGATGAGTCAACTAGGTATGCACGCAGTGTGTATTAGCAATTGTATTAAGTTTCAAAATGAATTGGTCTAACTCCCAGTTTTTGCTCAATTCTCGAGCTTAAGTTGTAACAGTATCCAGCCAAGTAAGGCCGAATGTGGGCAGAGCACGCGCTTACGGCGCCAACGTTTTTTGCGCCGACACGCGCTCCGTCTATACAGAGATCCGATAATTCGATTCTAATTGTTATCGATTACAATCGATGTGTTAAACAACATTCACATTCTTTATTTGAATAAATGTTAATCACGGAAAATATACCACTCGATTTATACTAATAGGAACTTGTCTCCTTGGCAACGGGAGATTCGGAACAAAACAGGTTATTTTAAAATACTGATCGATGTTTTACGATTTCAATGCGATATTTTTGGTGTTATGTAAAATGTCTCTTGTGGTAAATAAATCTTTGCGTAGTATTTCAAGGTTAACATTATATTGGTATTATGTGACTGTCATACTTTATTTCTAAGAAGATACTACAACAGGCGGCCTAATTAAAATTAGTATTTTGCATCGCGTGTGTCAAAATACTACTCGTAAAGTGCATGTGCTGAAACAGTTTGTAGTCTTTTACCAAGAATATAGAAAGTAAACGGACAATCGCCATGAGGACAGGTGGATATATACCTACCATAGAAATTTTCAACGAGTTTGAAAAAAAAAAATTATATACGTTTGCACTGAATTTTTACAAACCGAAGACGTAACCTGTATGTTATCAAATTGGAGAATAGTTATCAAAGATATGCCAGTTAAAACTACTCTCTTTATGAAACCCAATCAATTTTAACCTCGTCAAAAAAGTGGTAGATAAATTTATTAAAATTGGGACCAAACATTAAAATCTATTTATTCAATTTCTCGGCTCATTTGAGCTCTTTTGACACATTTTCACCACCGGTTCTTAAATGCTGCTTAAATGAGAAGAGCCGGCAAGAAACCTGTAGTCACTTAATTAAATCGCCAATCGATAGACAGCACTGTCTGTGTGTACATCTATGCCATCCTTAAATCCTCAATGGTGACCGATTTTTGTTTAATAGGTACTCGTATGTTAATTTAAGTGTTATCTTGGCCTACAGAAGAATATAGCCATAGTCTAGCTATAGTTTTAACTTTTTTACAAAGCTGCCATATTTTTAATGAAAGTCTGAAGCAAATGAATTATAACACACTTTTTGCACCGAATCAAAACAGAAAAACAATGTAGATGATGTGTGGACTAGCGAGTGTAAAAAATACGCGCTGCTAGAAGAACCGGTAGAACCGCATGCCATGCGCGCGCTCACGACAAGGCTTCGACGGCACCTGCGCGGGCGCACCGCTCCCGCTATCGCTCCCGTCTCTATCAATGCTATGATTTTCTAATTTTCAGATTACGTGATTGGATCAATGTAGCGTAACGTAGATAGGCTCCAAAACGTCTGGAGCCATTTTGATTATTTTTTCCACAAGCTGCCACTTTCGAAGATTTGAAAGGTAAGCAATTTTCCTAAGAGCTAAAATTTTTACGCTTGATTATGAAAATTAAGTTGATCATAGAAATAAATTTCACAGATATCTATTTCGTTACATTTATTATTGTGGTGACGAATTTAGAATACACAATATCCCCATCCCATACCAACTGAGGGTTTTGTAACCTGAGACTTAAAAAACGCAAGAGGCAGATCACCTAGCTGCAAGAGAAGGAAAACCTGATAGAAAGCCTGTGTCAACCCATTTTGCCTGCGTGGCACAGTAAGCTAATTTTCCTCCACGAATTTGGAGGAGGCCACACTCAGTAATGGGTAATTTGGGGGCTGAAACAAAAAATCTTTTTTAAATCTTTTACATTGGTCTAGTGGTTAGATGTGCCGTCTTTGGATCGGAGTTTGGGTGTCATTTCTATCTATAATATGTATGTATTTACAAAAAAAAAATGTATATAAGTAGTTTATCATCCATCTCGTTACCATAACACAAGCATTAAGTTGCTTAGCTTGGAACGAGATGGCGTTGTGTAAAATGTAAAAAAAAAAAAAAAAAAAAAAAAAAAAAAAAAAAAAAAAAAAAAAACTGTCGCTGTTCGGACACGAAGTTAGATATTAAAATATAATATACAATATCAATAATATTGATAAATAACTTACGTATGTAGTTATGTTACTTAAGTCTTAAGTAAATAATAATAAAAAACAAACACATTTATTATTTTATAGAAGCATTGTTTCTACGATGCTGTTTACGTTTAATATCTTCAGGGTTTGTTACCACAAAATACTAAAAATAACTCTTGAATCATATGACAAATGGAAATTGAGATAATATGAGCCATTACCTCAAAATATCTACCGTTATTCAACACGCATTCGAACACCGGTGGGGTATACCTTTGTCCAGTTTTTCACCTAAAATCACATATACTTATCATAGAAAATCCACCTATTTGAAATTTATAAACAAACTATGTATTAATTAAAATGTTGCTTTTATGAGTAACCATTAGTAATGCCAGTAAAATATTTGTAGAACAGCAACATGGATGAAGTAAAATTTGGTGTAAAAATTTTAAAACTTTTACATGTAAGTTTTTCACACCAAGTAAATACTACACCCCATATTTGTCAAATAATCTTACTAATATTATAAACGCGAAAGTTGGTAAGTATGGATGGATGTTTATTACTCTTTCACGTAAAAACTACTGAATGGATTTAATGAAACTTTATAATAATGTAGCTTATACTTCAGAATAACACAAAGGCTACAATTTATAAAGATATTGTGTGGAAAAAAATCTGACGAGAGAATAAATTTCATCACCACGTGAGTAAAACCACGGAGCGCTGCTAGTATTTTACGAGTATATGTGCTATGGTTGTCTGGAAGAAACCCCCTAGTGCGATAAGACCGTCCATTGTACATTTATTTTCTTTTATTATTCTGATCTGAGGAAATAAATAGGACCGCAAAGTTATAAAAAATAAGAATGACAAGCCCTCTGAGTTTCGTGCCAGTTCTTCTCAGCAGTGGTCGCGTTCCGAACTGGTGGTAAACTATATTGCTTTGCATTATATCATCGTTACAGCCCATAAATGACCCACTACTGGGTCGGGCTTCCACCAAATACATGGAGGAAAATTAGCCTACTGTGCCACGCTGGCAAGACGGGTTGGCACAGGGTTTGTATCAAGTTTTCCGTCTCTTGGGGCTAGGTGATCTGCCTCTTGCGTTCTTTTAGTCGCCTCTTACGATACCCTAAAGGTGGTATGGGTTGGTGACATTGTGTATATTTTTATCAATTAATGTGTTGACAATTTGTAAGTATCCATTGTGTCTTATACATAATAAATGATTTGACTTTGATAGACACAATATGTATATGTTGTAAGTTGCTAGTAGAAAAACGTCGTTATTTTAATATTTGAGAAATGTTTTCACTAGTAAGCCCCCACTGCATTGGGCTCGTCGAGCTCGCAGTCATTACAGACACTCGAGTTGGCAATTTACTTACAACTATAAAATGTAATTTATGAGATATTTATAGACTGCAGGGCCGTGGCAAAAATAGCTCGTGTAACATTACTTAATTACCGATAGCAGCGTGAGTGCGCTCCAGGAATATTTTCATTTAATTAAAATGTCATGATAGCAAAAACTGTAATTGCGCTATTGTTAAAATCACTTCTTTCCATCCTTGTCCCACTTACATACGTGGGGTTGACACAACAGAGATAGGGCATAGTCCTACTCACTGATGATTCACAACCGGGAAAGACCATAGATGCCCCTCTACTCAATCGGGCCTCCTCCATTGGCACCGCTGGACAGACAGGTTAGCACAAGGTTTCGTTACAAGTAGGTACCACCACAGATAAAGATGCATGTGTTTGAGCCACGCTGAATGTTTGACGGGGTATATCATGATTTATTAAACATACTAGCTTTCACACGCGGCTTCGCCTGCGATGACTTCGACATTTATTTATTTACTTGTTATTGCGCGCGGCTTCACCCGCGTGGGCTTCGAACCCGTGATTATCTCTATGCATATTTTTTATGAATATAAAAGTGGTTATTGTGACTAAACTTTGATAGTTAGATATGTGCTCCCGTGTTTTTTGTAGATCTTAATAAGTCTTAGTAACAAACTCGTAGTACATCATTTTGTTCTATTGTCAATACTTTTTGCAGCGCACGCATAAATAGGTTTTCGATTTTACACCTTGGGTTACAAAATCGAAATTTTCATACGGATCCCTAATTATTTTGAAAATAAAATATAGTATATAACCTTCCTCGATAAATGGACTATCTAGCACTGAAAGATTTTTTTAAATCAGACCAGTAGTTCCGGAGATTAGCGCGTTCAAACAAACAAACAAACAAACAAGCAAACAAACTCTGCAGCTTTATATATTAGTATAGATTAAACAACTAGCGACCCACCCCAGTTTCGCACGGGTGCAATTATGCACGTATTATAGGTACACATAAACCTTCCTCTTGAATCGCTCTATCTATTTAAAAAACGGCTTCAAAATACGTTGCGTAGTTTTAAAGATTTAAGGATACATAGGGACGGACAGACGACATCGACTTTGTTTTATAATAGGTAGTGATAGTGATTAAATGTCCTATGTTACTTCTAATACTTCCAAGAATATGTGTACAAAGTTTCGTGATCATCGGTAAAGTAGTTTTGCGTAAAAGCGTACCAAACAAAATTACATTCATACCATTAGCAGGATGTGCCAAAGAGCAGGCGATTGTGTTGGGACTTTTTAACTGCCACGCCAATTATAGGCCATACTAAAAGAGCCATTCGCGCGTTTTAAAAAAGGCAAAGGGGAAATAAAGGTGGGTTACTTCCAACGACAGCACCATGTGCCTTCTGATGGAACTCGGGTAACCTTGGCGCGAATGAACGAAACGCCACCCACGAGAAGTGTTATTTGGTTACAGTATTCTGTGCCACCCCATTTAATCCTGAGAATGTCGTAAGAGTCAAAGAAAGGAAATGACTAGGCCGAAATCATAGCGACAAGAGAAGGAAAACTTAACCCTGTGCCAACCCGTCTGGCCAGCGTAGAACTGTTAGGGGGTCATGGCAGAGTATGCAAAACACGGTGGAAGCTTCGTAGTAAGTATAATAAATAAAATATAATATATAGGTAAAACAACACGACATAACAAGATAATGGAGTACACAAGACAATAGAATAAACTTGACAAATATTCAAACAATATAATTACAAACAGCCTGTGCTGTGTTGAATCCATGAAGGTGATACTTCAACAAGAACAATAGGCTTATTTCCCTCCATGTAATGGGCGGAGGCTCTCAGCATTGGGCTCGTTTATGGGCTGAGTAGTAATAGTAGTACTCTTAACTAGATCCTAGTCGTGATATAATTAAAATAAATAAATATCCTTGGACATTTCACACAACGCCATCTCGTCCCAAGCTAAGCAACTTAATGGTTACGAGATGGATGATAAACTACTTACATCCAGAGGGTGTCGTAAGAAAGCCTAGCCGCAATAGAAGAAAACTTGACACAAGTGCCAACGCGTCTGGCCAGCATGGCACAGTAGGCAATTTCCTTCCTGTCATCGGAGGCGGGCCCCGCCGCAGTTTACTTTTTCTTTTTGTAGAATTAGTCATTATCATGAAATAAATAAATAATAAATAAATATCCTTGGACATTTCACACAACGCCATCTCGTCCCAAGCTAAGCAACTTATTGCTTGTGTTATGGAACGAGATGGATGACAAACTACTTACATTTTTTTTTTGTAAATACATACATATTATAGATAGAAAACACCCAGACCCGGAACAAATACTTGTAGGTCGTACAAAAATTTTTCCGTGCGGGAACCGAAACCGCGACATGCTGCGCAGCAGTCGATCGCTCAACCACTGCGCCAACCGCCAAATTTACATTAGTGCGATATTTCTGTAAGCCAAATATTCAACTTTATAAATTTCAAAGTTAAATTACAAGGTTCTAACCTAACCTAACCGATAGATCACTGTGAAATAGTAATTTTCCAAAGATTTTCCAAAATTTTCATTGACATTTTCACTGGTTTTTCCAAATTTTAAGCAGAGTACAATTGTACTTAGTATTATTTACCTTTTCAACTTTTATACACTTGAGAACATAACAGACAAATTGTAAAAAGATCTAAAAGACTAATTAAACAAAGATAAGCTGCTTAAATACTTACCTGACCATCGTCTATGCTAATGTGGTCCAGTTTTACGCTGTATCTAAGATTGGTATGTCACTAATTTATTACCAAATCGAGACTAACAGATGCAAATACGTATGTTTTTATTACTCCCATGTGTGGCCGCCAAAGTTGGAATTAGGGTGAGGTTGACCTGGTATCAATAAGGTAAATCAGCATGTCGCGGGTTCGATCCCCGCACGGAAGAAATATTTGTACGACCTACAAGTATTTGTTCCGGGTCTGGGTGTCTTCTATGTATAAATGTACGTATTTACAAAAAAAAAATTAGTTCTAAGCAACTTAACACAAGCATTAAGTTGCTTAGCTTGGGACGAGATGGCGTTGTGTGAAATGTCCAAGGATATTTATTTATTTATACATAATATACGACATGCTACAAGATTTGGATTTTCGAACTAAAACAGAGAGTAGAAAATATACAAATCTAACCATACCACCTTCTAAAACGGCGGTGGCGACATGCACACCAGCTAAAATACGCCGCCTAATACTCAAATTGTGTTCTTTGGATATGTTAGTAATTGCAACCCGACGTTTTTCAAATTACTGTGTATGAAGAAGTCACATTCTATCTAGTCAATTTCAAATTTATTTATTTAACCAGCTGACCCGGCGAACTTTGTTCCGCATTATATATATATTTAAAACAAAAAGAACGTTAGACATAGGACAAGCTAAGCAACTTAATGCTTGTGTTATGGTAACGAGATGGATGATAAACTACTTAAATACATATTTTTTTTGTAAATACATACTTATTATAGATAGAAAAACACCCAGACCCGGAACAAATACTTGTAGGTCGTACAAATATTTATTACGTGCGGGGATCGAACCCGCGACATTTATATTTATATTTTAACTAGCAGACCCGGCCACGCGTTGCTGTGGCTAAGGTTTTTGTTATATTACATTTAACATTAACATATATTAATTTAACTTTTAGCATAGCGCCATCTATTGAATGCTTACTGAATCCAGTCAATAGATATTGCCATCTGTTAGAATCGTTTGGAGCTAACATCAAATAATAAAATAATATTGCGACTATAAATTGATATGCTGCACACGGTGTGCAAATTTGATTTATATCGTTTACTAGTGGCCCGCCCCGGCTTCGCCCGTGCAAAGCGGGGGTGGGTTATACATATAAACCTTCCCCTTGAATCACTCTATCTATTAAAAATAACCGCTTCAAAATCCGTTGCGTAGTTTTAAAGATTTATGCATACATAGGGACGGACAGAAGAATGCGACTTTGTTTTATACTATGTAGTGATGTACTTCAAGAGTCCATCATGGACAAACAACGTGACGCGTAATTTATATATTTAAAGATAGTAATGTAAAGTTACTTGGATAACATTAAATAGATACTTCACTTCTACAGTATAAACATACTCAGTTGAGTTGATCATGAGTTTATGTATATTGAGGTACTGGTTGCTTACGCAATCACCCGGCGTGTTTACGGGACTTCTTAAAAGCTTTATGGTGTAAAGTTCACCGGTACAACGAGCAGCTGTACTTGATCCACGCCACGATAGATGACATGTCATGTCTCATTAAGTTCCCGTACATACGCACAGAGTCCGATCCGTCATAATAACTTTGTTTCATAAACAGTTGTTTTTTTTTGCTAGTAGCTAAGTTATGAACGAATAAAGCATGGCTACTAAATAAGGGCAGCTGAGTCGGGCCTCCCCCCCCACTCCTACTCTATGGAGGATAATTAGCCTACTGTGCCATGCTGGCCCGATGGGTTGGCACATAATTTCGTATCACGTTTTCCTTCTCTTGCAGGTAGTTCGGCCTGTTTTCCATTTATCGGCGCTTACGACACCCTCAGGTTGACATGTGGTGGTGACACTATGTATTCTTAATCAAACTATTATTTCAAATAATAATAAAATTTTATATTTTTTTGAAATGACCACCGGTTCAGACTGGAGCTGTAAACAGAAGAGCCGGCAAGAAACTACATAGTTGCTTTTTTAGGTCTTAATTTTTAGGGAAGGCTAGTGTTTACAGTGCTATATTGTGCTCAGGTATTCCGTGCGGTGACAGATTTAGAATACAGATTGTCACCATTCCATTTCGTCCTGAGGGTGTCGTAAGGGCCGACAAAAGGATTTGATAAGGCCGAAAACATAGTCGCAAAAGAAGGAAAACTTGACAAGAAACCATCCATGTTGTTGGAGGGCTGAAAAGTAAGTAAGTAAGTATGAACTACGGGCACAATTTCGGCTGTGTCTGAGCGGGTGCGAAAAGCTGTGCGCAGTAGCCGGCAGATGCTATCGACCGACTACTGGTTTCTGTAAAAACGAAGGCTAATGGCACCCTCGGGTACGACGCGCTCAGATAAGCGCACCAATCACACAAGTCTACACACCAATACAAACGTCACGACCGTTAAATGTCAACTAGATATAAGACTTGCAGTAGTTTTGTCGTTCTAAATTTAAAAGTTGCATAATTAAAATTTATATCCTAATTCTAGGTTTCTGGTTTAAACAAAGACACTTGCCCGACCCCGGAGTCGAACCCGGGATCCGTTGATCCAAAGGCGGCACATCTAACCCCTAGACCAACGAGGCAATTCGTAGTGTAAAATTGCACAATAGACCATATTCTTATTATTAAATAAATAAATATAAATAAATATCCTTGGACATTACACACAACGCCATCTCGTCCCAAGCTAAGCAACTTAATGCTTGTGTTATGGTAACGAGATGGATGATAAACTACTTATATACATTTTTTTTTGTAAATACATACAAATTATAGATAGAAATGACATCCAGACTCCGAGCCAGTGCCTCTGGTTTAGACAAAGACACTTGCCCGACCCCGGAATCGAACCCGGGACCCGTTGATCCAAAGGCGGCACATCTAACCACTAGACCAACGAGGCAGCAATTGCATGGAGGGTAATTAATTAGCCTACTGTGCCACGCTAGCTAGGCGGGTTGGCACAGGGTTTCATATCAAGTTTTCCTTTCCCTGCGACTATGTTTTCGGCCTTGTCATTTTCTCTTGTCAGCTCAATGTACACAATGTATTCTAAATGCGAATGTATTCACCACACGGAAAACCGGCAGGTCACCTAGCCGCAATAAAAGGAAATTTAAAAACAAACAGTGTGCCAATTTCCCTCCACGAACTTGAAGGAGGCCCGACTAGGTAGTGGCTATTAACCGACATTTACGGGCTGAAAAAAAAATATGAAGTTGGTTCAGCTACTTCAGATATAAACGACTTACAGTACTTTCCACTCATAATTTCACGGAGGAAAATGACCGACCGTGGTACGCTCCCTACACTGATTGGAAGAGGGCTTGTATCAAACTTTCCTTCTCTTGTTGTGTGCTCAAGGTAAAATAGTTTAGTGTAGGTAGTTACTATACTTAAGTCACTAATGGGAAAGTTCTGTTGTTAGTTCTAATAGTAAAGTATCATGCTTTTTTCCTTTCTACTACGTTCAGAACACAGTTTTGATATGAGATGGTATAGCGGGTAGATCCCGGCAGAAGAACTAAAAGAAATGTTCAAGTCTCGAACTTATAATCTAAGTAACAAAAAGAGGCCCGAGCTATGCTATTCACTTGAACTTTACAGAAGACGATGCAATTTATCAAATTATATTTTTTATAAATTAAATGATGGTCTTGACCTTGTGTCTTCAGATTGTATTTATTCAAATATAAATCTTGTGTTACAAGACATTAAGGACATATTAGTATAACCATTATATCTGTAAACACCTAAGAATGCTCATAAACTAGCATAGCGAAAGCTATACAGTTGGTATAGCTGTCAAATAAGATTGATATATCATAAAAATTCCATCAGAATCGACACAGTGTCCCACAGTCTACGTAGCACGTGACAAAAAACATCTATTAGGTAAGCAAATGTGTGTATTCATTCTGAATATAGAAAACTATACACGTTGTTATCATTAACGGGATCATCGTTGGTCACATGACGATACAATATTTTGGTATCTGTCACAATTGTCATAAAGCACGTCCGTTTTACGCAATGTGTGAGCATTGTGACGTTAGCTGTTTTTGCAGCAAAATATTGTATTTTTCATATTAACTGTTTTCAGCGACCAACTTCCGTTGATCGATCATCGGCAAATAAATATCAAATTTATTATGAAAACAAAAAAATAGAACTCGTTACAGTATTCAAAATATTTGGTTTAGCAATTTAATGTTTAGCATAATATAGTTATCTATCATCCTAATTATATTAAATACTAGCAATTGCGCGCGGCTTCGCCCGCGGGGATTTCGAACCCGTGCTTATCTCCTCTTCGCATATAGCCCATAAATGTGTTTTCTTTCTTCAGATGATTTAATATGTTTTATGAACATTCAATCGGTTACTGTGACTAAACTATCATCTATACTAATATATAAAGCTGCAGAGTTTGTTTGTTTGTTTGAACGCGCTAATCTCAGGAACTACTGGTCCGATTTCAAAAATCTTTCAGTGTTAGATAGTCCATTTATCGAGGAAGGTTATAGGCTATATTTTATTTTCAAAAGAATTAGGGATCCGTATGAAAATTGCGACTTTGTAAACCAAGGTGTAAAATCGAAATCCTATTTATGCGTGCGCTGCAAAAACTATTGACAATAGAACAAAATAATGTACTACGGGTTTGTAGGTCTTCTAAATCTACAATTCTTCTTCTTCTTCTTCTTAGATCTACAAAAAAGTCTGCGAGAGCACATATCTAACTATCATAGTTTAGTCACAATAACCGATTTCATGTTCATAAAAAATATGCACGTGTTCGAAGCCCACGCGGGCGAAGCCGCGCGCAAAAGCTAGTAGTTAGATATGTGCTCTCGCGGACTTTTTATGTACTACGAGTTTGTAGATCTTAATAAGACCTACAAACTCGTAGTACATAATTTTGTTCTATTGTCTATAGTTTATGCAGCGCACGCCTAAATAGGTTTTCGATTTTACACCTTGGTTTACAAAATCGCAATTTTCATATGGATCCCTAATTCTTTTGATAATAAAATATAGCCTATAACCTTCCTCAATCAATGAACTATCTAACACTGAAAGATTTTTTGAAATCGGACCAGTAGTTCCTGAGATTAGCGCGTTCAAACAAACATACAAACAAACAAACTCTGCAGCTTTATAATATTAAGTATAGATTAGCCGAAATGAAATTAATCCAAATTAAGTCAACACCGACGAAGGAAGTAGTGACTGCCATAATGGTGTAGGAGTTGGATGTACCACCGTTGGATAACAGGTCCCCGGCTTGATTCCAGGGTCGGGCAAGTATCTTTAAGTAAGTGGCACTTACTCTGAGTGTGGTTGTCATTTGTGTTTGTGAATAAAATTTTTGTAAACAGGATCTGCGAACACTTTGTACTTAAAAAGTAAAAAAAATAGTACATATAATGATTTACTTCGCTAAAGCTTGCTCTTTAAAAGTATTCAAAGACATTTCACAAAATTATTTCGATCCGTCATCTGAAGTCTGCGCGACAATACTTGCGACGAATCTTGGGTGTATATTCAACAGGCGATAAATCTCGCGATGGGCTTTCGAATTCCGCGCAAGTCGCTCGACGAGGTGAGATCGCTCGGGAAATACCATAATATATCTACTTCTACGTACATCGTACCTATATATTGCTTACATACCGATGTCATATTGACGATTGCTGCACCTATTTGATGTGGAGTTTTTTTGTTCAATAGAGATCCTATACTAATATATACTTTGCAATCAATTGGTAGGTATAGTATCTAGACTGCCTTGTTGGTATAGAGATGGATGTTCTGCCTTTGGACCAGGGGCCCAGTGGTTTAGTTTATTAAAAAAAAAAGTATAGGGACAAACAAAATTCTGACATTACTAAAGAAACAAGACAACCCACTTTGAGAAAAATACATGAAAATACCACATCAACTATGTATCTTTGCTTACATTCTTGTGGAATATAACATTTATTTGATATGTGCCATACATTGCAGGCAATAACTTCTTGACGGCTCTGATCGTGACTGAAATAAAACGATCAGAACCGTCAAGAAGTTATTTCCTGTAATGTGCAAAGATCGTGAAAGCTAAGACATCATTATGTGCCATACATTTATCGGCTTCAACTATCATAGTGTTTAACAATAAACGTGTATAAATTGAATAGGTACATATCTTGATCTAAACCCTCTGGTTTAGATCAAGATATGTAGAGGAATCTTCTTACAGTCCGCGTCGTCTCGAGACGAACCACTTTCTGAATCAAGTTCTTAACTCAACAACTGAGTGAGACCTTTTTAAATATATAAATATCCTTGGACATTTCACACAACGCCATCTCGTCCCAATCTACACCCATACTCCGAGCCAGTGCCTCTGCACTGGCTCGGAGTCTGGGTGTCATTTCTATCTATAATATGTATGTATTTACAAAAAAAAATGTATATAAGTAGTTTATCATCCATCTCGTTACCATAACACAAGCATTAAATTGCTTAGCTTGGGACGAGATGGCGTTGTGTGAAATGTCCAAGGATATTTATATATTTAAAAAGGTCTCACTCAGTTGTTGAGTTAAGAACTTGATTCAGAAAGTGGTTCGTCTCGAGACGACGCGGACTGTAAGAAGATTCCTCTCTGTTCATCCCAAGCTGCCAGTATCTCGAGTCACGTCGTCTTCGACGGGGGTTTTATATATATTGAAATAGTTTTACTTTTTATAAAAATGTATGTACCTATAATAAGAAAAGAAAGTATTATACATCTTACGTGTTTAACTTAGTATTAAATATAAATACACTAACATTTGTCACAGCGAGAGGGCTACATAAGAAGTAAAATTGTCTGCAAATACCAGTCTCGAGAAGGATAAACAATAAAGGAATGCAAGAACAGTTGTGTCGGATTCCAAGTCTGCTTGTTGATAGCAAATGTTCCGCATGACAGCTGTACAGTACCTAAGTGCTTTCAATTACACTTTAATGAAACACTTTGTCAATGAAATGCAGTTCTTATGACATAAGAATTCAACGACTTTAACTACAATCAAATTGATCAACCACGAGAGCCGATGACCTTGAATTGATTTTAATAAAACACCCACCGCTGGAGAAGATTCTTCTTAAAACCTTCTTTACAATACCCCAGATACACAGAAAGGTCAAACTTATAACACCACTCTTTTTGTTGGGGATTAAAACCTTATAGATTCACTTGTGATAGCTGCCACGGCTTCAAAAATATTAACTGATGGCCTAGGTTCACATGTTTCATAGGCGCTTTTTCAATGAATTGAAATTTACTTCTGAATTGAATGCAAGTGTTTATAATTAACTCGGTAACATAAGAAGCTTGACCCACAATAGTTTCATTTCAAAATTTGCAATTTACTGTTTTAATTGTGCATAAAACATTCGCGAACATCTGAAAACTGTTACGTCATTAGTTCGCTTTTCACCCATAAAAGGAGTGTTATTACACATCACTGTAAAAGCAATTAACACAATGCTTCAACCATATATATACTTCAAATAAAAGTTACTGGATTATTATTTGGGCACTTGTTTCTACGCGGTTTCATACTTTTAGGTAGGTACATATTTAATTTACCAAACAAGTGTAGGAAAAATCTAGTCGCTAAGATTTACACATATCGTAGAAATCGTTCATCCACATATGCACCCCATTTATGTTAATAAAATACATGAAAGTTAAATATATTTTATGTTGTGGTATATTTCATTTATAATCTGTGTCTTGTGTCTAGTATAATCTGTGGTCCCTATGTTCTTTATCAGGCGTTAGGTCTCTGGTTTGGCGTTATGTAAGTACAAGTTGTGCTCCCAATAAATCACCACCAGCAACGTACTTGATATTAAAGAAATTATTAATTGTTTTCTTATAATATATACGTAAATAGACTAGATTTTTTTTAAAATATATGATAAATTAGCTTCACCCCGCGGCTTCACCCGCGGTACGACTATAACCGCGGGTAACATCGCACCCGAATTTTATCATGTTTTATTAAAAAAAAGATAATTTCTCATGAAAACACAAAATCAATTGTAACTCTGCAGGGGTTGACCCTAAGGACCTCCCGTAGAACAATTTTTTACTGCTGATGGCCCCATCTAACCGCTGGTTTCGTTTGATCCACGACTTTTTGACCACCCTGTATATAATAATAATGATATTGACTCTACGTTTTAGTTTGAAAACGTTTGTATGGGAAAAAAATTGCAAATCTACACTTTGCAGCTCGTATATCTACACTTTGTAGTTTGTATATCTACACTTTGCAGCTTGTATATCTACACTTTGCAGCCCGTATATCTACACTTTGCATCTTGTATATCTATACTTTGCAGCTCGTATTCAGTTTATACAGAACCCTCGCAAGGGCGGATCCAGCTTTGGCGCCAGGAGGAGGTCACATAGTCGTGGTCAAGTCAAGAACTTATAATTTAATTTTGATAACAATAGATACAAGTAAAGTACGGTTCGATTCCGGGGTCGGGCAAGTGTCTTTGTCTAAACCAGAGGCACTGGCTCGGAGTCTGGGTGTCATTTCTAAATATAATATGTATGTATTTACAAAAAAAAAATGTATACAGTGCAACCTTAATATAACGTACCTCAATGTAACGACTTCCTCGATTTAACAAATTCTTCGTAATCCCCTTGAATTGTCCATAAGAGTCAATATAAAGTATACCTTTACATTGCGAACATTCTTTGCGTACAACCTCTTTACAACGAATTTTCAACTATCAAGAAAAAGTATTCATACCTCTAATTAACGAATTTTGCCAACCCAAAACCTTTATATAAAGTTTCCACCAATGATATAACTCTTAATCTTATAATGTGATTCATGTCTCGACATGTTTCGACACGCTTTTGTTTGTACAGTAATCATTGTTGTTTTGATGGAAAGTAATGTAAACACCTCTGCTCGTCACTATTGTTAAAGATTTAAGTTAAAATGGCTCAGAAACGTAAAAGGTTAACCCACACCACACCAACAGAAACGTAAAACTATAATATTATTGCTTTTCAAAAGACTACATTACAAACATTTTTTCATGCGATTGAACCGTTTTTTTAATTAAACAGGAGGACCACAGATCTGAATGCATGTTTTCTACGTGATGATTGAACGCTATCACTGCCTCTTCGGAGTTGGTAAAAGTGAAACCTCTCATGAAATGTTTGATTTTGGGGAAAATACAGAAATCACAGGGTGCTAGATCGAGGCTATGCGCAGGATGGGTGACGAGTTGTACTTTTCCGGAAGCTAAAATGACTTTGTTTTGTTGGCCGTGTGTGAAGAAGCGTTGTCATGATGTAGGAGAACGCGGCTTTTTGGTCGTCTTGCGCGAACTTTTTCTAACACCCTGGGCAAACAACTAGCTACCGACTATAAATAAAAAAAGAGATTATTACACAAAAGACATTATTATAAAAAAATGACTCAGCATTTGGGATATTAAATTAAATGAAATAAGACCGCAAATTATTAAAAAAAGAATGACGAGCCCTCTGATTTTCTTGCCAGTTCTTTTCAGCAGTGGTCGCGTTCCTAACTGGTGGTAAACTACAATAGTATATGCATTCTATTCATTTTTTTAATATGTTGACAATTTGTAAGTGTCCATTGTGTCCTAAACAAAATAAATTATTTGACTTTGACTTAAACATTACAATTTCGAACAATACATATTTTTTTTATTACATTGTCCGTGTTTTAATGGCAAATTTTTGTGTAACTTGGCCACCCCAAAATTAACTCACACTTAAAGAGCGGCCGCCATATTGGCGTCTCACTTTTGTCTTAGCGAGAGTTCCGTCCGCCTTTTTTTATACGTCCATGTATACAACCAAATAATAAAAAAAAAAATAAAACCAAAAAAGAATAAATTTTCTGAATTAGCTATGTGTCTCGAAACTGCACCGAAAGGGTATCCAGCTCAGCATATGTCAAGTGCAGTACCTGACGCTGATATTCTGCTGAATCCCAGTAGTGGCATACGGATACCAAGCTGCAAGCACTTCTGGTCTAACGTAAATCTAAGTATGGGGTCTATGCTTTTGCTTCGAATAGTTCGTGTGACGAGTAGTAGTTATTTCATTAAATAGACTACAAAAATATACAACAAATTCATTCTATAATAAAAAAAATAAAAAAAATATTTACAATAAATAAAAAACCGACAATACTTAAAAACATTAAACATAATGATTACATTTGTATTAAAATACCAATAATATCTAATAAATTAATATAAATGTACGACAATTTATATAAATAACTAGCTGACCCGACAGACGTTGTCCTGTCTGAACTATGAATATTGATTTCGAATTGGAATAATTAATAATAAATTAATATACCGCCTTTTCTTATCGATTCCAATCCCTTATTTAATGTAATTAAAAAAGAAAAAAAGTAATTATGCCAAAAATAGCGAACCGTCGGGACGAACGTCAAATGTTTGACAGGTAACAGTTTTTATGGGAAAATAAAATTGTTGTTTTTATTATTTTACTTACAATATCAATGTTTTCTCTAGACTCTTAAACCTTCCCTGGACTCACACGAATATTTCAAGACCAAAATTAGCCAAATCGCTCCAGCCGTTTTCGAGTTTTAGCGAGACTAACGAACAGCTATTCATTTTTATATATAGAGAAGATGAAATCCCGACTGCACGCAATTATAATTACTTGAAAATAAAAATTAAATATGTGGTGGCAGCATCTTTGTTAGCTTAGACTATAGATATATTTGTAATAATTAGTCCTTGTTTCTTTTGTTCCTTAATAAGGTATTGTTTTACATAAAATCTGTATGGTGATAAAATATATAAATAAAATCATTATGTTCAATTAGTGGTCCACCTAAGTCCTGGAACCAGCTCAGGGGGGGGTCATGACCCCCATGACCCCCCCCCTGGATCCGCCCTTGAACCCTCGTCCTATCTAGTAATCAAGCAACTGGTTATTGTCTAGCTAGTTAGTAGCACGCGCGCCAAAGAATTATTATTCCAAACTTGGTGCGTGATAAATTGATTTGGTGACAGTCAACGGCGTGTGAGCATACAAATGGACGTTAACTTAATAGGGATCCCATTAACTGAGTTATTCAGCAGGACAATACAGAGAGCTTGGAAACCCCGGACTTTTGTGTTACCCCAAATATTGTATGTGTCATTTGACGAATTATCAATAAGGCTGAATATTAATTATTTTTGTGAGATGATTATATAATAGCGACCTTCTAATTTCCCAATTTTGTGTAAGAAAGGAGTGACATTGTTGAATAAGTACCTGTAGATACAGCGGTTACTGTGCCTCGCATCATCTAATTTTATGGAGTGAAAATAGCCTACTGTACCACGCCACTTGCCAGGCGGGTTGGCCCAGGGTTTGTATCAAGTATTCCGTCTCTTGTGGTTAGGTTTTCTGTCTGTCACTCTTACGACACCGTCGAGATGGAATCGGGTAGCGACATTATGTTGAATCATCTTCACTGCCTCGTTGGTCTAGTGGTTAGATGTGCCGCCTTTGGATCAACGGGTCCCGGGTTCGATTCCGGGGTCGGGCAAGTGTCTTTGTCTAAACCAGAGGCACTGGCTCGGAGTCTGGGTGTCATTTCTATCTATAATATGTACGTATTTACAAAAAAAATGTATATAAGTAGTTTATCATCCATCTCGTTACCATAACACAAGCATTAAGTTGCTTAGCTTGGGACGAGATGGCGTTGTGTGAAATGTCTAAGGATATATTTATATTTATATAATATATTCATCCGTTAAAAATATTTTTTTGTCTACTTAAACTATAAGATCGATCTCCATTTATTTGCCATCTTGATAGATGATTGTTTACGAAAACATAATATGCAGTCGTACCTTTTAGAACGGTTTTAGGATAAACCTATTGTCAAATTACATTATTAGAAGTATTATATATCTACACTCATTGTAAGTATACTGAAAATAAAACCGGGTAAGTAAATAAAGAAAAAAAATCTAGTAATTATATTACTTGTCTTGAAAATTTAAAATGTATATATGGAAAACCTACACAACAAAATCAATTACCCAGACCCATGTACTGTTTTTCACACCTTGAGCTTATAAATATTTTCTCGCAACATAACACGTTTTGTCAATAGTGACGTTTATAACGCTATGCCATCAAAAATGTTAATGTTTACTTTAACTTAATAGAATATGGACACAACTCTGTAAAGTAATAATAATAAATATAAAAGCAAACAGACATATATCTATGAAATACCAACCAATAGATGGTTGAACAAAAAAGGGTGTATACGTATAAAGTGAAGAAGTTGCGTGTGAAAATAGTTTGTGTATCTTGAAGTACCAGAGACTAGCTGTCTCGCACTTCAACAGTTTTCTGCACCAACATTATATTACTTAAATAATAAAAACGTATGTTAAAGTGTAAGTGACAAGTTTAAGTGATTATTTATCCTATAACCTCTATTTATACCATTATGTTTCTTATCGTACCATGTTGTGGTATTTTGTCACGAACACTTTATTACTTAAATATAATATAATATGTATTGTTATATATCCACTAATATAAAATATCAGGCCTTTCATTTTTTTGTGTATATCCGTTGTGTTACACTCAGTATTTTTATGGTTTTACCAAAAATAATTTAAAGTTTTTGAAAATAATATTCGAATAAAACGTTTTGAAGAGAGATTTATTCAGGCTTATTAGGCGGCTGAGAGTCACTCGGAGTAACTCTGTGTGAAGGAATCAGATACCTTTGGTTCCTTAAAATATGGTTGAGCTGGGGGATGGCTGACACATGCGTCATGCTCGTGATCGAGTACCGCCAGTTGGGGCCGGTCATCCCTTAACTGCTATTGACATACCTACATAGCTTTGTATTGATCTCCTGGACACTTCTGTTGTGCAATAAGTTACATTGTCCTCACATCTTAGCTTACTATAAATAAACACAAAATCAACGTAACCCTTGTAACAGAAAAAACAGAAAATATGATAAAAAGAGTGTCCATGGAGTTTCTTGCCTGTTCTTCTCCATAGGATATACTTTTTGGAACAAGCAACTAGATTCCTAACTTCACTTTTGACTTTTCAAAAACACCTATAAATATGTTAATAAATATGTAAACACCTATAAATATATTAAATATGTTCAATTGAAATAAATGATTTGAGTTTGAGTTTGAACACAAATTTGCTTTATCCGTACTTGTATCTAAAAATGCCATTCTTAAAAAGCAACTATATACTGTGTTTCTTGCCGGCTCTTCTTTGTAGAGTAGCCTTCCAAACCGTTGGTAAATGGTACTGATAAAATGTATGTTGACGTGTCAAAAGAGCTCAAATGAGCCAAATTGCATGAATGGATTTCTGATTTGGTTTGATCCATAGACCAACAGGTAACTTAACATGGTGTTATTCGTTTTGGCGTATATCGTTCAGTTGACACAGTGCGGTTTGCCAAACCTGCCAATGTCGTGGCCGTGACCTACTGTTAGATAATATACCTACACACTGTGACGCACAAACACGATAAAATATACAAATCGATCTAACATCCACACATGGTGTTATTCTGGTAAACAAGCATTTTTCTTCAAAGTATCGAGGTTGGTTTTATGAAACATATAACCTTTCGATAGGCTCTAAAATGTTTTATAAATTTGTTAAAGCCTAGTTTTATAAAAATCGTTCTGCAGTTAACCTGAATAAAACTCTACACTAGTTATAACCTGTATCCTGGGGACAAATAACACTTATACGTCAATCAAATTTATCTATTTCACAGAATAAAATATTTTTCGGTAACATGTGTCTTGTCTGTTACCCAAAAGCAACTTCCGATGAATTAGGGTAAAAACAAAGTAGTTGTGAAACATGAAAAAATTATGATTTTCATTTAATTTTCCGTTAAAGCAGAAAAGCTTGGTCTTATTTTTCAAGCCACTCCCAATTAGAGGTTTTCAATTAGAGGTTTTTATACTTTATCTTTGCTATTTAAATTTTAGAATTAGACTAAGTTACCGGCCTTGTCATATCATTTGTGCTCCTACGACCGACACCCTCAGAATGGAATGGGGTGGTGGCACCGTGTAGTATAAATCCGTCACCACACGGACCTAATTAGAGAATACCTAATTGGCTGTGCCAATGCCAATGACATACTATCCTGTTAAATTGAACATGAAAGTATAAATTGAAAACTACGTACCTAATAAGTAGGCTTTCACACATAAATAAGCCAAAACACATACTTTAATTAAATGTTCATTATAGTTGTCTTACTTTAAATATTAAAACCAAAATAGTATTGTGTTATGCTTAACGCGTCAACCTTTGTTTTATTGAAAAATAAAACGACTTTTGTAATGCCAAAGCCTGCCATTTTCATACAATTTGTACGTAAGTGGCTGAAATTTCAAAGTCCAAAATCACATCTTTAACCTAACATACCCTACTACTAAATTTACACTTGTTTTTTCAAATTTTTACAAAAAGCATTTTGTACTTAGTATATTTTGACTTAGTATACCGACGCGCGATGGGGCAGAAAAGTCCTCGAGTGGCGACCGCGTTCCGGAAGGCGCAGTACTGGTAGGCCTCCCACACGGTGGACCGACGACCTGGTTAAGGTCGCCGGAAAGCAGTGGATGCGGGCGGCCTAGGACCGGCCTTTGTGGAAATCCTTGGGGGAGGCCTATGTCCAGCAGTTGACGTCTTTTGACTGAAATGATAATGATGATGATATTTTGACTTTTGCTCTGACACTACTCCTGGCCTTTACGACCACCAACGGGCTGTTGCTCGAATTATCTAGCACGTGTCTGACCATCTTAAATTGGGCTTATCTGTAAGCAGAACACGACACCAATCACGTTGGAATTTAAATAAATCAAAGCTAGGCAAATCGCAAATGGGTTAACCTTCAAATTTATTACAGCCGTGTTTATCGGGCCCTATGCTAACGTGAACGGAATTTTTAACACTTGTTACTAGGTACAGACACGCTTGTCGATAACCCTTTGACAGAATTGTAATTATGATACTAAAATAGACAACAACGACTTGTTTCATATGTCGCTGTTACATGTTCTTATTGTCTATACATACAAATTAATAAAATTGGTCTGCCTGTTTGTAATCTATATACACATATTATAGGCGCGCGTGTTCATGTCCATCCTAAGTATTCCTGAGGAATGCTGTTACCTAATTAGTTTTTTTTTTTTTTTTTTTTTTTTTTTTTTTTAACATGGCTCTATCGTTTGTACGATAATTTTGCCAACGACAAGTGTGAAATTGATAGAGTCGGATCGCTTACATTGGATCGGTATTAATAACTGATTTCAGTTGTTTGCTGTAAAAGAATTGAAAAGAACACAGAAACATAAAATTAGTAGGGTTAATCTTATGACAGTACCAGGTAATGCAATATATCTGAAGAATGTATAAAATATTAATTATGGGAAATGACAGAGAAGAAGTGTTTGATTCACAACCTGATGTTGTTTATATTTATAAATTTATAGAGAACTGTTATTAGAGGCGTGTGAGCTATAGTTAAAAGATATGATATATTAATGGGTCGTTGAACAACATCAGGGAGCATATCGTATAATGAAACAGTTAACTTGGGGCAAGAGAAGAACAAGTGCTCTAAGGTGCCCTCATCCAGTCCGCACTCACACAAGGAGTGATCACGAATTCTTATCTTAGCGAGGAAGACGGGTGAGCAAACAAAGCCCAGTCGTAATCGGATAATAACCGAGGTAGCAGATTTTTTAAAGTTTCTATGTATTTTGAACCATGGTTTAGTTGGTACAGTTGGCTGTATTAGACCATAAAATTTCCCCTTCGTACGTTTGGAGATCTGCCACAGTGAGTTCCAGGTTTCTATCATTGAGGGCTTTACTAAATTCATTCATGTCGCCAAGCATGGCCAGTGTACTGCTGATTCCTTTTCTTATCATGACCTCATTTTCCTATCTTACAAAGTTCGTCCACCCAAACCGCAACCAAAAATACTTCAGCAGCGCAATTTTGCTGGCATGAACCTTGATAATCTCCGCGTTGATGTTGCCGATGTCGACTGGAGCCCTCTTTACTTTTATGACGACATTGACCAAAAAGTTTCCTACCTGACTAATACGTTGGTCAAAGTGTACGATGTCCATGCACCTATACGTCCGATCAAAATTAAACATCCACCAGCTCCGTGGCTCACAGAAGACATTAGGCTACTTTTGGCCAAAAAAGCAAATGCCAAATCTAAGTACAAGTATCGCTCTACACCTGCAAATCTAGAAAAATATATAGCCATCAGAAATCACTGCAATAAGGTGTGTAGGAAAGCACAGTACCTCCATATCCATAGCTCTATTGAGAATGGAGATCCAGCTAAGGTCTGGCGATTTCTAAAATCATTAGGAGTTGGAAAAGTTCGTAATGACAATATTCCCAAGGATTTAGATATCAATTTATTGAACTTCCACCTTTCATCTTCGCCCAATTTTAAAGGGCAAAAAAAAACCGAAACTTTAAACTATCTTTCGTCGCTTCCAACTCCTAACTACCCATCTTTTGTCCTAAGTCAATTCTCTGATGACGATGTTAGGAAAGCTATCCAATCGATTGCATCTAATGCAGTTGGTAGCGACTGCCTCAGCCGTAATATGCTTATCCCCATCCTTGACTTAATCCTTCCCGTTTTATCCCACATCCTTAATTACTCTATCAGTTCTGGCCAGTTTCCCTCCTCTTGGAAAGATGCTCATATTATCCCCCTGCCTAAAAAACCTAAACCCTCTTCTTTTTCCGAATATAGGCCCATTTCTATTCTCCCCTTCCTCTCTAAAGTCCTGGAACGCCTAGTTTATAATCAACTAAATTTATTCCTTTGTAGTCAAAATCTCCTCAATCCTTTCCAATCTGGTTTTCGTGCTGGTCACAGTACCTCGACTGCCCTTGTCAATATTACGGATGACATCAGATCAGCTATGCAGGATGGAAGTCTAACAGTACTTTCTCTCCTTGATTTCAGTAATGCATTTACTACTGTAGACTTTGACATCCTGCTTGGTATACTTGCCACAATTAACATTAGTCCATCAGTTGTTGAATGGTTTCACAGTTATCTGTATGGTCGCCGGCAGCGAATACGCATTGAGGATTCCTTTTCTTCATGGTGTAGTTTATCTGCTGGCGTACCACAAGGAGGTGTGCTCTCTCCTCTACTTTTTGCCGTATTTATTAATACCATTTCTAATAAACTTCTTTCTTCCTACCACCTTTATGCAGATGATCTTCAAATATATTGTCATGTACAACCTAAAGCATTAAAGGCTGGAATAGACACCATCAATCAAGATCTTATAAAAATTTGTCACTGGAGTGAATCTTACGGACTCAATGTCAACCCATTAAAAACTCAAGCTATAGTCATTGGCAGTCCCAGGGCACATGCTAACGTCGATTGGTCCCAAGTTCCTGAAATTTCCTTTAATAACAATACAATACCTTTTTCCGAAAACGTCAGGAATTTGGGTATTATTCTTGACAAGAATCTTTCCTGGATACCACAGCTTCAGGAAATAGGTAGGAAGCTTTTTGCGTCAGCAGGTTCATTAAAACGGATACGTAACTTTCTCCCTATTGCCACAAAAATTGCGCTTGCTCAATCTTTACTACTCCCTATCCTTGACTATGCTGATACCAGCTATCTTGATCTCTCTGAAAACCTCCTAGATAAGCTTGAGCGTCTCCAAAACTTTTGCATTCGGTTCATATTTGGACTAAGAAAATATGACCATGTCTCCGAATTTCGTAAACAGCTCAAGTGGTTACCTATTCGCCTTCGCCGGAATTCTCATATTCTTCACCTTCTTTTTAATATACTCTTCAACCCTACCTCTCCTTCTTATTTAAAACAACGTTTTCGGTTCCTTCATCAGGCGCACCCAAGGTTTTTGAGATCATCAGAGAATCACATTTTAGATATTCCTCTCCACTCGACCACGATATATAGCAAGTCCTTCACGGTACAGGCTGCTCGTCTTTGGAACGGTCTTCCTGAGACGGTCAGACAAGCGAAATCGTTTCCGCAGTTTAAAAGATTGCTAAAAGATCACTATGCATCTCTCCAACAATAATAATAATTTACTATCTATTGATATTATAGTTAATATATATATATATATATATATATATATGTATGTGTATTATATATTCATGTATTCTGTTTAAGTATTTATTTTTAGTATGTACTGTATAAATATATGTAGTGTATAGTTACATTTATATAACTTAAAGTATTATAGTTTACTGTTTGTCGGCACAAGATTAGCCCACTTCTCTTTAATTTCTCCAATTTTCCATCCTAAGGTTGCCTGGAAGAGATTGCAGTTTGCAATAAGGCCGCCCATTGTACAAATTATTTTAAGGTTTCTCATTTATAATGTCAATTTTGTTTTTTTTGTGCAATAAAGTATATAAATAAATAAATAAATAAATAAATAAATTTCTAAGGTCACGCGCATAGCAGCTACGGTGCGGTATATTACATCCCGTTTGCGATGCCATTTTGGCACAAGAGTCTACAGTTTCATTGCCTGTTATGTTGGAATGACTTGGGATCCACGCTAAGACTATTTCTATATTAGAACGAGAGCATTTCATTAAGGATTCTTTGATTTTAAGAATGATTGAGAAGTTATCCCGAGATCGAAATGGGCTTTTTAAAATAGCTTGTAGGCAACTTAGGGAATCAGTTAGGATAAGGCTTTTGTTCAAGTTGTGAGATTCTATGTAGGAGACTGCCTCCCATATTGCTGTCGCTTCGCCAGTAAATATTGATGAAGTAGATAGGCACTTGAAGCTCAATATCACACGAAATTTCGGGATCCATACAGCCGCTCCAACACATGCACTTTCAGGGTTTTTAGATGCGTCCGTATAAATTGTTAGCCAGTCACACCATTGGCTGCTTATGAGGTTGTTGAAATAAGTATTAGCACCAGGAGACCCTTTAGCAATACCGAAATTTAAAATGACTTTAGGCTGGAATATTAACGCTTGAAAATCAGTCTCGTATAGAGGATTTCTATAAAATTTAGTAAGAGGAATAGGGAAGTCTCGGAGTTTATTAAAACTATTAACTAATAGAGGGGGATTCTTGTTTAACCAGTATCGTCTTGAAGAAACTGCCTGAGAGAGAGATTGCAAAATTGGAGGTAGAGAGTGAGAATCAAATTGGGAGCGATTGTAGAAGAACCTATCACATAGATATTGTCTCCTAAGATTTAGAGGTGGCTCCAAGCATTCTACCTGAAGAGCATTTGTGGGGGAGCATTTCATTGCACCAGTAACGATGCGAAGACATTTAGCTTGAATTTTATTAATTTTAATGATTGCAGATTTATTGCATGGGTCTAAAAGAAAGCAACCGTAATCAAAATGGCTGCGCACTATAGAGTCATATAGTATTTTTTGGGTGGATGGGTGAGAACCCCAGCTGACACCAGACAAGGCGCGCATGACATTAACGCTATTCTCGCATTTTTTAACTATGTAGTTAATGTGATGGACTCCTGTGAGTTTAGAGTCTAGAATCATACCCAAAAATTTCACCTTGTCCCGAACTACAATGGGATCCGTACCTACGAATAAATCCAGTTGGGGCGTATGACGTTTACGGGAAAATATGACTGCAGAGCATTTACTAACTGATAAATTCAGACCATGTTCATTTAGCCAACCATTTAGGTAGAAAAGGGCAGAGTTTAGGCGGGATGTGGCATCAGTGAACGTTTCTGAGCGAGCATACAGTACAATATCGTCCGCATATTGTAGGATTTTACAGAAACAGTTAACAGATTGGTCTAGATCCGAGGTGTAAAGGTTGTATAGTAATGGACTTAACACTGATCCTTGCGGTAGACCTTTCCACACAAGCCGTGGAGGAGAAATGGTGTTCCTGTGTCTTACTAGTATCGATCGTTCCATGAGCAAGTTGCATATGAAAGTAATCAATCTCACCGGGATACTCAGCTGCTGAAGTTTCCGCCTGAGTAGAGGGAGTTGGACGTTGTCATAGGCAGATGCCACGTCAAGGAAAATGGCAATGACATGCTCATTGTTGGAGAATGCTAATCGGATTTCAGAAGTGAATATGCTAAGACTATCTTGAGTCCCAGCTCCTCGTCTAAATCCAAACTGTGTATTGGACAGTAAGCCTTTGTTCTCCACCAACCACTCTAGCCTATTCTTTAAGAGGTGTTCTGTGATCTTGGCAAGTACTGACGATAGGGCAATGGGCCTATAGGAGGAATGGTCCAGTGGATCTTTGCCTGGTTTCAAAATAGGTATTATTACTTGGGTTTTCCAGGATTCCGGGACTTTACCTGATAAGAAAATATTATTTATAATGTCTAAGAAGAGCTTTTTGCATTCATTGGAAGACTTGCATATGAATGAATATGGTATTCCATCCATCCCTGGAGTTGAGTCTCGTAAATTATCCAGGGCGCAATGTAATTCTGGGTAAGAAAAGGGCTCATTCATGGGGCTGCCCGACAAATCAGGTTGACAAGATTCTATGGGGGGAAGGGAATCATGGGAGGGGGCAGAAGGAGGGGCTAGTTGGTTTAAAAATACCTAATTAGTTATGGTAATGTCAAATGGCAAATTATGAAATAAAATAAATGTGATAAGTAATTATTTATTTAGGCCGGATGAACTCGCGCGCCTATAATAGGTATATATAGGAGATGTGCTGAGCTGAGCTGTCGGGATTTAAATAATGTAATATACAAGCGATAAATCTGTTAAACAGTATTTAATTTCATTATTACATGTTCTTATAACCGGTGATAGTTTAAACTTGAATTAACTAAATAAATATCATTGGACATTTCACACAACGCCATCTCGTCCCAAGCTAAGCAACTTAATGCTTGTGTTATGGTAACGAGATGGATGATAAACTTCTTATATACATTTTTTTTTTGTAAATACATACATATTATAGATAGAAAACACCCAGACCCGGAATAAATACTTGTAGGTCGTACAAATATTTCTTGCGTGCGGGGATCGAACCCGTGACATGCTGCGCAGCAGTCGATCGCTCAAATGTATGGAATTGTCACAAAACTGTTTTCTTTCAGTTTTGTTTGATGTCCTTTATCAAAAAAGTCATACAAAAAATGGCCATGACTGAAGTACCACCATCAGGATAGAATTGGTTAAATAATTATACTACTCAGCCCATGGATGACCCACTGTTGAGTCGGGCGTCCTCCAATTGCATGGAGGTCATTAGCCCACGCTCATGGGTAGGCACATCGATTCGTATCAAGTTGTCCTTCTCTTGCGGCTAAGTTATCGGCCTTGTCATTTCATTTTTGTCGGCTCTTACGACACCTTCAGGATGGAATGGGGTGCAGACAATAAGTATTCTAAATTCGCCACTAACATAATGATGATGTAGTCATAACAACGCTTTTTTTTAAACAATGATTTAAGAGTAAATTATTTCAAGTCAGTATTGATGTGTTAAAAAGTTTGGTCTACCAAGTGCTAACTTACCTTACAAATACAACGGAAACAGATACTCCAATCTTGTTCTAGCCTTGCGTCTTGCAATCTGACGGGCTCGCCCTCATTGGAGCAGGGAGCACGTTGTCCTTCTGTAATACAAAAAAAAACCAATTGATTACTGACCTGTTTCTTTGTTCCCTTCTCTTTTTAAATTTGTAAATAAGTAAATAAATCTGTCTATCAATCTATATAAATAAAGATGAATTGCGGTTCGTTAGTCTCGCTAAAACTCGAGAACGGGTAGACGGATTTTGATAATTTTGGTATTGAAAAATTCGTGGACGTCCAGGGAAGGTGAGAAAAAAGCTTTTCCTTTAACGTGACGCGTGACGATTCCTTTTGTTTGTTTTAAGTTTATTTTATACAAAAGTTTAAAGTCTTTTATTTATCGATTGAGGCAGTACGAAGTCTGCCTCAATCGCTAGTAACTCAATAAATACACTAATGCTTCTGATTTTAACAAAATAGATTGTTTTCCGTAGTAAGGTATAAGGTAAGGTAAAATGATCATCATCATCATGACAGCCCATAAATAATATATTAAGGTTGACACATTAAGAAGGTTGACTGGCAGAAAATGCCGCATGGCATAAAGTCTTGTGTACCGCGTTTGTACATTAAGAGTAAATAAATTAATGACCCACTGAGGCGGGCCTCCTCCAAATGCATGGTTGGAAATAAGCCCACTGTGCCACGTTGTCAAGATGGGTTGGCACAGGGTTTGTTGCAAGTTTTACTCACTTTTGCGGCTAGTTAGTACGCCTCTGGCGTTCCTTTAGTCAGTTCTTACGACACCCTCGGAATATACTACTTCGGTACCCTAGTACTTAGGGCATAAATATCGTTTGTAGCAAAGTGGTGGTCTATACACATCACGAATCTCAACCAAAAAGGCGTGTAGAAGACAAACTAAATACTTCGCAGTCTGGTGTAGCAGAATTATATTATAACCTACTACAATACTTATGTTACACTAGCTTTTGCGCGCGGCTTCGCCCGCGTGGGCTTCGAACCCGTGCATATTTTTTATGAACATAAAATCGGTTATTGTGACTAAACTATGATAGTAAGATATGTGCTCTCATGGCCTTTTTTGTAGATCTTTATAAGACCTACAAACCCGTAGTACATCATTTTGTTCTATTGTCAATAGTTTTTGCAGCGCACGCATAAATAGGTTTTCGATTTTACACCTTGGTTTACAAAATCGCAATTTTCATACGGATCCCTAATTCTTTTGAAAATAAAATATAGCCTATAACATTCCTGGATAAATGGACTATCTAACACTGAAAGATTTTTTGAAATCGGACCAGTAGTTCCTGAGATTAGCGCGTTCAAACAAACAAACAAACAAACAAACAAACTCTGCAGCTTTATATATTAGTATAGAGTATAGATGTATGTTAAACCTATGTTCGTTTTTCAAATCGTTAACGTTTCAAATTATTAACATTCGAATTAAAAAAACGTATTCTCAACTACTACTACTTAGTCTATACATTACATGGAGGGTAATTAGCCTACTTACTGGGCTAAGCGTAGGCGGGCCAGACGGGTTGGCACACAAGCTCTTGCGGATAGATTTTCGGAATTATCATTTCCTTTTGTCGGCTCTTAACCCTTAAGATGGAATGAGGGAATGGGTTATTCTAAACGGGCCATAATATCTTTTTGGCGTACAAATGCGTAGCCCAACATTAATAAATGTATTATTGAGTACACATTTTCTTCCACAGTATTTTTATTTTCATATCGGGAGAAATGACCGAATTTACGTATAAATAAATATCCTCGGACATTTCACACAACGCCATCTCGTCCCAAGCTAAGCAACTTAATGCTTGTGTTATGGTAAGGAGATGGATGATAAACTACTTATTACATATTTTTTTTGTAAATACATACATATTCTAGATAGAAATGACACCCAGACTCCGGGCCAGTGCCTCTGGTTTAGACAAAGAGACTTGCCGTATGAATGTCTTTTTTTTTGGTCCGTGTGGTGACGAACTTAGAATAAGTATTGTCACCACTCCATTCTATCCTGAGAATATTGTAAGAGCCGACGAAAGGAAAAGACAAGGCCGATAACCTACCCGCAAGAGAAGGAAAACTTGATACAAAGCCCTGTACCAACCCGGCCGCGTAAACTAAGTAACTAAATGAGGCCCAACTCAACAGTGAGTCATTTATGGGCTGACTAGTAGCAGAAGAATTAGTTTATTGCAGTAATGTGTCGCAAATTTCATACAATTT
Source organism: Clostera curtula (assembly GCA_905475355.2). Classification (NCBI taxonomy): domain Eukaryota; kingdom Metazoa; phylum Arthropoda; class Insecta; order Lepidoptera; family Notodontidae; genus Clostera; species Clostera curtula. Next base: position 8,535,462 of record FR997797.1, on the reverse strand, counting down.
ACAACAAACTGGAGAAAGGCGATCTAGTGCAGTAAACACAGTAAATACTGCGCATTAAATCAGACGTATTTTGCAATAACATGATATAGTACAATTGTAGTTAAATACGGAATATTGCTATCGAAGGATAGAGATTTATTCGACTTGAACCTGTCAGTCGCAGGCCCGCTGACCGCAATGTGGGCAGACTGTGGTTTCAGCAACTTGCGTGAGATACTAACATCTTGTAATAATAACTTAAGCAAGTAAATTTCGACGCAGATAATCTATGCTAATATTATAAGGCTGCAGAGTTTGTTTGTTTGAACGCGCTAAGCTCAGGAACTACTACGGGTACATAAAATTAAAGTCTGCATTTCTTAGGACAACTCAGGCAAGATATAAGTAATAATAAACATGTGATATGTTTGTAGATATAAGTAATAAAAAACACAGTGTCACCACCCCATTCGATCCTGAGGGTGTCGTAAGAAAGGTGTCGTAAAAAGGCCGTAGTTTTCGTTAAAACATATGTGCTAGATGAGTAATCTAATATATAAAATTCTCGTGTCACAGTTTTAGATGCCAAACTCCTCCGAAACGGCTTGACAGATTTTGATGAAATTTTGTGAGCATATTGGGTAGGTATGAGAATAGGACAACAGTTGCGCGGGGGGGTTGCGCGGGAGGGGGGTTAATTATTTGGCAAAACAACGTTTGCCGGGACAGCTAGTTTACTATAAAAAGAACAACTAATTCGAAGCGCAAATCAGATTATTTGTAGCCTTGCGCCCTTTATGCTTAAACATAGTTTAACTTAGGGATAATCTGTCTCTGTATAAACTGCACGAGGTTGGTTCAAATGGTTGGTTGGTTGGTTGGAGCAAATGCTCCTTCACTAAATGGAAAAGACTAACACCGCAGTGAATTTAAAAGAACAAGGCGTTAAAAATATTCAAATCAACATTTTTTTCTGGGCAATTATACACATAATAAATTCCGATATAATAATAACTCAAACGTGGCATATTAATAAGAATGCGGAGACTCAACATAACTATGTTTATGTCAAACAAATTGATTATAATTCTAAATAAAATAAATAGCGAAAGAGAGATAAATGGACATGGCAGCTTAATCAAATGGCAGTGTCCTTGACTCGTTGATATGTGCTGTGCTTATAGACCCATTACTGAAACCTCCGTTTTTGTCCCTATGTAATAAAAAACAAAAAAACACAGGCCACATCTGTTTGTCTATAGATATGATTGTATGTTCACAGATACTACACGGAGTTGCAGGAGGTGTTCGGAGTTGCTCTATCGATTAAGAATCCCAAGGGAGGACTTAGGTACATAATTTGCTAAATAAACTATGTAAATATACGCTGTTCTTTGTTTATTTTTTTAACATGAAGTTTATGTGAAATGTCGATGTTCTGTCAATGTGTCCTGGTTTTTATCACAAAAGTTTCGCTATTATTATCATACACGCTTAGTAAATGCATTTCTATCTTGTATCTTCGGTTCTCTGCGCTAATATCTCATTATTATGATAATTTCGAGACCAAAAAGGTTACCTAATTTTGCCGGAATTTTGCAAACAGTATCTTTATCAGAAGTACTATCGATCCGCAATAGGGTTTTTACCTACTGTTACAGCTAATATGCAACTCTAAAACCTACAATTCTTTCCATTTACCGCTTTAATCAATAATGCAATTAATTGTTTCTGCTTTAATTAATAAACCTAACCTAAACAGGCCAGATAAGGATCTATATGATGTATGAGATATTAAATAGTGATCATTCATAAGACTTCGTGCATTTTGGTACAAAGTTAGTAAACACTAATATATACATACAAATATTCTTTACTCTATGATTATGACCTCATTTGAATTATCCGAACTTCTCAAGAATGTCGAACTGTCAGAGAAATTGATAAAAATCGATGAATGTTATTATTTGTTTAAAATGTAGATCACGGATGTTCAATGTTGATTACTTCACGAAGGATTTAAAATTAAAAAAATATATATATAATAAAAAATACCAAAGGACGCTATTACTAATACTAAATTAATAAGCTTGATATAGCTTGTCTTTCGATCTTTGAAAATTGAGAAAATTAGTGTTTCGAACGAACGAAGTTCATAGCGTAGGTTCTAAGCCTCACTCTATTAAAAATGGAACATACCTCGACTTTGAGCTCACATTAAGGTTTCTTCACATTCCACGATATATGATGCAAATAGCTACTACCTATATGTCGTACCGGCGATGTCGCGTCGCCGCGCTCGTCTGATCACAGCATTACCTTGATTTAGATCCACGGATCCGCATTCTTATTACGTAGCCATTTCGGGCGCCACTTAGGGTTATCAGTATTATAGTCCGATTACTCAAATTTTATGATATTTTTGCGATAATTAGTATCACTTATGTTAATTACGATCTTGTTATTAGTTTTTAATCTTCAAAGAGTTAGACATTTGTAATTGCTTTGACATGAGTTTAATAATATTCTTAACTTAGATCATTTCACTAATATTTCATGCCGGTCATGATTAATTTAAACTTGATAAAAAGCTGTGTTATACTGTTATATAAGACCGGGCAGATGTGATGGACTGAACTTCTTCTAGAATATTGAAGAATAATTTGTAAAATGAAAAATATTGTTGATAAATTCCTCTTTGAGTACTTGTTTTTTCGTCGGACATTCTCTTGGATACACGACTCCTAAACGCCAGCCGGGTTATATGGGACTCCGGGGAACAGAAAGATGGTAATTGCGCCCCAACCACGCAAGCCCCCTCACCACAACAAGGTGGCAGCACGGTCAAAGGGGTTCTCCATTAATTACTGGTATAACTAGGTATACCCAATTTAAGATTAGAAATGTATCTATTTTGTTTTTATTAATTTTTTTTTTGTGTAACAAAAAATTTTTATTTTCTATTTCATTGTGGAGATTATTCATATGTGTATATTTTTCTTTACAGTATCGTAATTTTTTACCTTTTTATTTTATTGGCAACCCTATGGCCGCTACACAAGCCACACTGTCATGTGGCCAGCGTAAATATTTTTTGAGTAATTAATAGGTGCTCTTCTCATAGCTTGAATTCCAATTCTAATGATTACTATACTACTACTACCCAGCCCAAAAATGACCCACTACCAACCAACCCAATATACGAAACTCTATGCCAACCCATTTAGCCAGCGTAGCACAGTAGTCTAATTAAACTCCATGTAGTCCAACTCAGCAGTGGAGCATTTAGGGGCTGAGAAGTAGTACATAGAAATAACTAGCCTACTGTGCCACGTTGGCCAAACGGGTATGCACAGGGTTTCGATTCAATATTTCATTACCTTGCCGCTAGGTTTTTGGCCTTGTTTTTGGCCTTGTTTCGGGCTGGAGACACTATGTATTCTAAATACGTCACCACACGTACACTAAACAACTTAAGGTTTAGTATATAACACTTAAGTACATAACACATATAATATATATATAACACATAAGTACACATACGTTTTTTTAAAAGAAACTCATCAAATCCGCATCGACATTCCTGCATCGTTCCTACGATTATAATTATCATTTTGAAACATTGAATCACCCATTCAATTCAATTGGTATAGACGATTGTATACACTTTTGGGGACCTACTTTATATTTCATCACATCTCATAGCAACGTGTTATTTTCAAGGTAATGTATTTTATAAATAGTTTGCTGAATTGTTAATAAAAAAAATACATGGACAGCTAATTCATATTGTCCCGGGATCATTTAAAATGAAATAAATCATTGATTATAATAAACTAGCGACCCGCCCCAGTTTCGCAAGGGTGCAATATTATGGATTTATTAAACATATAAATTTTCCTCTTGAATCACTCTATCTATTAAAACAAAACCGCTTCAAAATCCGTTGCGTAGTTTTAAAGATTTAAGCATACTAGGGATTTAAGCATAGGGACGGACAGACGACAACGACTTTGTTTTATAATATGTAGTGATGTTGGCGTTTTAATCCGTAGTGAAAAACGAAATTTCCGAGTACTTTAACTGTTACAAAAATATAAATACATAGTAACTCAAATGAATATTTTATGTGTGGTATTTAAATAAATCAGATTAATTTTATTTTGGTATCTCTAAAAATATCCTAAAAATATGATTACCACCAATTTATCCCAACTCTAGTCTCACTGTAACATTACAAACTCCAAGACTATACAAGTGGTAGGGCCCATTATTGCGCATTTTACCATTACTTAGGGATAGTTAAATTCTTGGATCGGACTTTTGGTGTGTGTCCTTGTGGTGACAGATTTAGAATACATAGAGTCACCACGCCACTCCATCCTGAGGATGTCGTAAAAGCCGACAAAAGGAAATGAGAAGGCCGAAAATCTAGCCGCAAGAGAAGAAAAAATTGAAACGAAACCCTGTGCCAACCCGTTTGGCTAGGGTGGGAGGAGGAGGGGGCCTGACTCAGTAGTGGGTCATTTATGGACTGAGTGTTAGGGATTTATGACCCAATATATTATGCTGTAGGCTTTGAGTGTTCTTCTTTTACACCCAGATCTAACCCATCTAATACCCCAAGTCTGGCGACATTGTTGTTGTTGTCCTAGGGGTAGGATGCGCCTTTGGGGGTCCCGGGTTCAATTCCCGGGCCAGGTGTCTTTGTGTGACCCAAAGGCACTTGCTCTGGGTCTGGGTGTCATTTGTATTCGTGAATTTCATTGTCGTAAACTGCCCGCACCGCGACGATCTGCGAAAGGTTGCGGGCAGCAGCTGCATGAGTCAAGATGAAGACAGGGCGCTATGGCGATCTTTAGGGGAGGCCTATGTCCAGCAGTGGACTAATGTGGGCTGATGATGATGATGATGATGACGAAACTGCCCCCGCGATACAGGTAATACCGGGTGCAGGCATTACGTGTTTATAAAAAAAATAACGCAACAAGGACAATATAAGTCCATTTAGCCCAGATATTAGGGACCTCCATAGCATCCATGTAATGAGCCCAAGTCACATTCAAGTCACGATCGTCCTCGCCGCTTTTATTAAACTGTAGATAAGTGAAAGAGATAAGCCGAGTTAACGCGCATCAATGTCGGTATGCAATGTCGCCGATTGACACTGAACTTGTAAGTCTATCGTGCTATCAATGAACCCGGTAATTTATGATACTATATTAATTATGTATAGCACTTCAATAGCTACTTTTAGCTCTGGGAGTATTATGCTTCTTTATTGTTATGACCTACGGCGCCGAGACGTGGACACTCACGGTGAGACTAGTCCACCAGTTTAAAGTCGCTCAGCGTGATATGGAGCGAGCTATGCTTGGAGTTTCTCTGAAAGATAGGCTCCGTAATGAGATTATCCGACAGAGAACCAAAGTCACCGACATAGCTCAGAATTAGCAGACTGAAGTGGCAGTGGGCTGGTCATATCTGTAGAAGAACCGACAACCGCTGGGGTAGACGAGTTCTTGAGTGGAGACCGCGAATCGGCAAGCGTAGTGTGGGACGGCCCTCTGCTAGATGGAGCGACGATGCGTCAAGCTGACGACAGGGCGCTATGGCGCTCTTTAGGGGCGGCCTATGTCCAGCAGTGGACTAATGTGGTCTGATGATGATGATAATGATGATGATGATGATGAATGTTATGTCTGTGCGGTGACGGATTTAGAATACATATTGCCATCACCCTATTCAAACCTAAGGGCTGGAAACCCAGGAGAAGATAAACTTGGTACACCCTGTGCCTACCCGTCTGGCGAGCGTGGCACAGTATGCAAATTGTTCTCTATGTTATGGGAGATAGCGCGACTCAGCAGTGGGTCAATTATGGGCTGCGTAGTAGAATGTATAGTAGATCCTAACATCCAGACGTTGCTAACCCTTCAGATCGATTTCGGTATAAACATTTTGCTAGGCCAAAAGACGTCCACTACTGGACATATGCTTCCCCCAAGGCTCTCCACAAAGTCAACGGTCCTGGGCCACCCGCATCCATTGTCTTCCGGCGATCTACACTAGGTCATCGGTCCACCGAGTGGGAGGCCTACCAGCCTTAATCGCCACACTTGTCAGGCGGGTCGGCGATCGCAGTAGCGGATGGTAGATCTTCAACAGAACATCGTTGCTGCCCAACGTCGCCTTCTACGACTTCCACGGGAAGATATGGGGTGGTAGTTCTTACTCCGCTACCACACAGAACACTACTGCACTTAGGCGAATAAAACATATTGGTATACATACAATGAATCCTATAAAAATATCAAACTATGTTAATTGTGTGCAAAGTCTTAAAAGATGTGTTTTTATTACACCAAAAACAAGTTTAACTGTGCTATATATTATTATTTATGCCTACATTTATACGGTCTAAGATTTAAGACGTTGAAGCATTAAATTAATATTCCATTAACCGCTAAATGACATTATTCCGATAAATGACATGAAGAAATTATGCAAATAATAAAAATACACGGTGCTTTGAACAACTCGCACGTGTATTCATTGCAAATTAATATCACTAAAGGGATCCTTAAGGAAAACATTTTAGGCGCAAACTGTTAATCATCTAGCAAGGATACGTGATACCTAGCAGGAGCCGCGACGCCTATACCCTATATCTTAAAAAGGCGAAATGCTCTGTAAATTTCGATAACGCGATGTTGGATGTTTGTCTTTTGATTCTGTTTTTTTTTAAACGGAACCCTTGCTCTAGTTATAACCTGTATCGCTGGGGCAGTTTACAAACATGTAATTCACGAACACAAATGACACCCAGACCCAGAGCAAGTGCCTCTGGTTTATACAAAGACACTTGCCCGACCCCGGAATCGAAACCTGGGACCCGTTGACACATATAACCCCTAGACCAACGAGGATCTTTGTGTATACTAGCGGATGTACCGCTCTTTCTTGGTGCTGATATATGTTTATTTTAGCGTTGGTCGATATATATCACTCAAATCGATAAATTTCAATATTATATACTACTATAATATGTATACTATCTATAATACTTTCCATCATATGTATTTATTTACAAAAAAAAATCATCCATCTCGTTACCATAACACAAGCATTTAAGTTGCTTAGCTTGGATGGCGTTGTGTGAAATGTCCAAGGATATATATATATTATTCCTAAATGTACTTTGATCATCCATCTATCCACAAATTAACCTAGACCTCAATGCAACGCTACAAAGCATAGCCATGCACATGTCTACTCCCAGCGACCTTTATAAGGTCGTACTGTACGTAATATACAAAGCTCGACTACTTAGGTCTACGCTAGGCTTTTTTCATACGTGTCAGGAATGCGAAGACTCTGTGTCTGCGAGAATCTCGCTAGAGTGTATCTTCAAACTGATTCCTGAAACTATGGCTAATAGCTAAAATTATAACGGATGAAGAATACACAATGTCCCCAACCCACACTTTCCTGAGGGTGTCGTAAGCAGCAGATGACCTCATCGCAAGAGAAGGAAATCTTGATACTAACCACCAACCTATCTTGCTTGCATAAGCTAATTTTGCTCCATGACTTCAAAGGACGCCAAACTCAGTATTGGGTCATTTAAGGACTCAAATGATGATGTGTTTAATTCAGTTATATTGCCTTGCATTAGGGATATTATCATTAGTAAAATTGTAGCAGGAGTCAACGGTGGCATGAGAAAGTAAATTAAGCCATAATTATCGTTAACGAGTCTATTCATGAAAGCTCAACTGATACTCTGATTTACCGAGTATGAATGGCAGTTGATTTATAATTCGTACGTATGATTAAGCTGTTTACATGTAGGGACGATCTTTGAGATTTTGGGTGACTCACTCATACCAACTTGAGCGTCTAAGAAACTGCCTTGTTGGTCTAAACTTTACTCTCTTACACGCTCAACTAAGACAACTTAGACGCTCAAGTTGGTATGAGTGAGTCACACTCTAACGGTCTAACTCTCGGTCTAACTCTAAAGGTTTGATTTGCCGCCTTTAGATCACGGGTCCCAGGTATGATTCCTGGGTCGGGCAACTTAGTGTAAAAAGCGGCATTTGCGGTCTGGGTGTCATTTGTGTTCGTGAATTACATGTTTGTATACTGTTCCGCGATACAGGTTAAACGTATGCAGGTTTCGTAACGACAGCCACTGTCGAATTTCGCGAAGTTTCCCAAATAGTGGTAGGTTTTAGTGGGTAAACCGTGCGCAATCACCATCTCATCGCGACCGGTACTCCCACATACCCCAGCCGTGGCCGGGGACCTTTAAAAGGTTTCCCTCACTATAAAAAAAAGGTTTCGTAACGACTCTTTTTTTGTAATTTCCTTCAATTTCATTGAGGTCGGCACCGGTCTAGCCTGGTTTGGTTATCTACCAATATTTATACGGACTGATTGCGAAACAACCTATCTAGTGGGGCCACTGGTAATTGTATGGTTAGACCAGCTGTTAGTTTTCACGCTACTACGTAGCGTAGTAGATCGTCGCTCATATTCAATAACTTCTTAAATTTGAGGGGGACGCAAGGGTTGTAGGAGATCAAAAGAGATAAATGGATTATAAGAATGAGGAATTGTGTTTGAAAGGTGTGACTGTAGATATGACGACTGATAGGTGTTCAAGGAGACTACCACCTAGCGTGGGACAAGGGTCATAAGATCATAATGGTAATGATGTCTTACGTTTTGTGACAAAACCTACGTAAATAAAGTTCATTTTGAGTTTGAGGTATAACAATGATTTTTTATCTGTATGTCCTTTATAGAATCGTAAACTATGCATTTGATTATGTGATGATCTTCAGCAAAGTGTTCTGCAGGAGCCCACGAAGGTTTATGAACGAAAGAAATTGAATATTATTTGTGTAGTGTCTTTCCTTCAATTTTATTTATTAGTTAGTGGCAAAGCAACCTGTGCAGGGTACAACTAGTTTGTAATATGTAACGTCTTCCAAGCTGCCATCGTTCCCGACTGTCATTCTACCATCTATGGCAGTCGATACACGAAGTCATTAATATAAAAACTGACAGCTTTTGCTACCAAATGATTACCGTTTGTTCCACTAGATGGGTCTCGAAAGGCGGGCAATGGCTTCTTGTAAAATACCGGTAGTTGTCTAGATCATGTAAGACCGGTGAAGATCCAATGATAAGTTATTTTCTGTTGTTGATATAAAATCTGTCAAACGATCTCACATGAGCCAAGGTAAACGGTAATTTAACTAACTTTGTGTATGTGCACTGCATAACTCTGTCATAACATATAAACCGATTTGGAAAAATATTTTGCATCTGATTAATATTACCATCAGATTGGTCCCATAGAAATGATCGACGGCCCGGTAGTATTATAGAACTATAAAAAGGGAACAAACTATATTTGGACGACTTACCAGTTGTTGGATCCGAGTTATATGCTCTAAAAAATTACAAAAATGGTAAACCGACCAAAACAATAAAAACCTTATAAGCGAAACATAGCCGATAAAATATAATCCTAAGAAGTCGCTGTCAAATATGGTTTAATGCTTTTAAAAAAAAACAATTACTGGTATTTGGCGGTACTCACTAATAACAGCCGATGAAGCTTGTGCAGTGGCTAGCACAGCACAAAAGATGAGCAAGTAAGCAGCAGGGGCGACGCTGGTACGGCGCTGGAGGCGCATGGTCGCTGCTACTGGCGGCGCCGGCGCCCCTTGGACCGCCACCCTCGCATCACACCCTCGCGCCACACCACTTGTGCCCAACACCTGCATCAAACAGATTACCTTATACATAGCCGTATCTTTAAAAATGGCGACAAAAAGAGTCATTGACCTCAACATTCTTTGCGACAACTTTCGTGGGTGAGTCGACGGTAACCACTTACCTTCGAGAAAATGCTTCGAGAAAAAAATAAAGTAAAGCTGAACAAGGCAGAGGAGAATTCGTTGAAGATCCTAATGTTCTTGATTAAGACACCTTATTAGGTATATCAAAATCAGATCAATCCATTTTGTTTTGTATAAATAAATTAACATTAAAAATCACTGACCTCAATCGTGGGGGGTCAAAAATATATTTTACATGATAAATCCTATATTAGAATTAAAAAAAAATCTAAGGAATTTTACAAAATTAAAAGAAAACCCCAATCGTCCCCAATTTATAATTGAAATAACCGAAAAAAAATATGTTAAAATCGGCCTTCAGTTTCTTCCGACAATACATCAAAACGTACAAAATAATCCGAGCCTTTTATGGCAATAAAATCCTATAATAGCAACAGCAAGCCGCTGTGAAATAATAAAGCTTTCCGGTTATCGGATCGCGCTAAATTTCCGTAACAATAAACAGAAGCTACTATAGACAATAAAAGTTATTATACTAGACATTTTAATGTAATATTTTGCTACTGGTTCTACATTATTTACTTATTTTTGCCCGAAATGTAGTACGCGTCATCTGTCTCAGTATTCTTATCGATCCTTTCATTATGGCTAAAGTTATTTTGTCATATCCTGTAGAAGTACATCATCATCATCAGCCCACACTAGTCCACTGCTGGACATAGGCCTCCCCTAAAGAGCGCCATAGATGGAGCGACGATCTGCGAAAAGATGTATAATATTCAAAGCATGAGGACATAACATTATTTAAATCTCAACTAAGGACCGATAAGACTTAATCTTTAACAAGGATTACAGCGAACAATCCGGTGTACCTACAAGCCTCGGACTTCCTAGAACCTATTGAGACAATACCAACATTATGAAAGATAAGTACAGTGCCCGTATAACTTCATGATAAGAATTGTACCATAAGATATTTATTATACCTGTCAGTCTGGCGACGGATATAGAACACCATTAAAAAAAACCTTACACTACGTAAAACGTGAATCGCGGGGGCAGTATAAGTTTCACGAACTAAATAACACCCAGACTCCGAGGAAGTGCATATGGTTGACACAAAGACCCCGGAATTGACCTGTAATCCAAGTCACACACAATCACAGAATTTGGATCAACGGGTCCCGGGTTCGATTCCGGGGTCGGGCAAGTGTCTTTGTCTAAACCAGAGGCACTGGCTCGGAGTCTGGGTGTCATTTCTGTGTATAATATGTATGTATTTACAAAAAAAAATGTATATATGTAGTTTATCATCCATCTCGTTACCATAACACAAGCATTATTATTTATTATTTATCTAACCCCTGACTGACCAATATGGCAGTCAATTTAACCACCCCTTACCCGGCCAACACATATACCTGGTATACAATTTTCTGCCATATAACAATTGTGACCCGATTTCCCAGTGGGTATTTTAAAAGCTAAGATAGTGATAATGAGTGCAACACGATATTACGTAGCTAAATTGTAAACTACTTCTACTTAATGACTAACTACGTATTTAACATTTCTACGTCAGCACAATATTTATCCACTCAATTGATGCGTGTGTAGATGTTGATAATTGTAAGAGCACTGTCATAAAGATTACGAAACTGATACACGTTCTGTAGATTACAATAATAAATAAATAAAATCCAAAACATTTCGTATACCTAGTGAAATATTTAACATTCTAAGGCGATCATTAAATGCATTTAACTTTTCAATTCGTAAATTAAAGTATGAAACAACTTAAAAATACAATCTTCAAATAAATCAGAATGTCGAATTTACATAGAAAAAAACTGACATCAGATACTTTACCTAATAAATTCTTCAAAACTGGTATTCGGAATGATGTTTGAGAAACCAATCGAGCGTAAGATTTTACCGAGTCAACCTTGCGAGTTTCCAAAATATCGTAAACACACCGACGGTAAAATATGTAAAACATTTTTTAATTACTACAAACATCACGCGAATCACCAGCTAATTAATATGCGGCCCTAATCAGAGAATACATGACCCCGAGCTTAGTGGAACATCGGTTCTACTTCGTAAAGCAATGCTACCAACTCTTAAATACAGTTGCCTCATAAGCTTCAAATACCCCTGAAATCACCACTATTGATCGAAAATCTGTCTCATAAAATGATAATTATTAAAAGATAAATAGGTAAGAAAATTATGTTACATTTTTATTCATACATAATTAGCTTAGATTCTTAGTGAAATCATACATTTATACTCGTATTATAACTAGCGGCCTGCCCTGACTTAGCATACTGCTAAGTCGGAGCAGGTTAACAAAAAATCTGATATAGTTAGACATAATATGGTATCAGACATCCTATATAATAATTCACACTTTAACTTTCTAAATTATAGACTGTGTTATTCTGTATTGTAAAGTTTAATCACAAGTAACAAACATACATCACTACATTCTACGGACTTTTGTGTTTATAATATTAGAAGGTCTATTTGGATAAATAGAAGCTTTCAATTTCATGATAAAAATAATAAATATACCTACCTAGAATCAAACTATTATTCTAAAATCCCTAAAAGTATCCCTTAAAACAATCCTTTCCTACTTGTTAACTAAATTTGAGGGAACCCCCAAGTTGGGAACCCTGCTTGAAAGAGTGACGGAGTCGTGTCCTTAGCGCAGTTTTTACAGCATTCCCCTCGAGCGTTGACCTCGAGTACTCGGACATACAACATTTATTCATTAATAATATCAGCTAAGCAAAAAAATGAATCACATTATGTGAGTTTACTGACGTCCTACAATCTTCATATTATGATAATACTATCCAGCTGATTTCCAAAGGCCAAAGATAATGCATAACCTTACCTACTATTTTTGACACAGCTACGCGGCTCTGTGATGCGGCCAACATAGCAAATCTTTTGCAAAAGATTTCGAGTACATTAGTCTTTGTTTAGACCAGAGGCACATGCTTTGAGTCTGGATGTCATTTGTGGTCGTTGAAGTTCGGTGTTCGTTTTCGCAAGTAGGCAATTGGCCGTTGCATAGACAAACCCATCGTAAAAAAAAAATACAACGTGGAACAAAAACATTACAGCAATCTGAAGTTAGGGCCCGTCGGTTGGCCCTAACTTCAGATTGCTGTAATGTTTTAGTACTTTGTTACATATTGTACATTGTTGTTTTTAGTTTTAGGAGTATTCATACATTGTTTTTAACGGATTTCAAATAAGAAATTTGTCAATATGACTGTACGTTGTTTTTTGTATGCATAGTAACTAGGTACTACCTAGCTCCATCATTTATTCAGCCATGATTCGTGAGATCTATTCAGCATTTTAAAAAAAAAATTACAATTATTTTATCGAAATCGTTTCAGTAGTTCACTTTAAAACTTGTAATACGTGAACAACACACATTTGACGTAAGGCACATTTCGGAATTTGTCGAAAACGTACTAGTAGATGTTGCCGAGTCATGCACCAAAATAACAAATATAAAGACGTATTTACAAAAACAATTAAATTGAGTTCTACTTAAACAAAGAACTAAAACGCGAAAAATAACCAATAAAATTTATTGGTTAAGTAATTTGGATAAAGGTATACCCCCGGCAGGTATACAATCGTAGGTATTAGATAAAGTGATCATGTAGACAATTCTTAACAAGCCAGTTCTAATTAATTAAATAATTGATCATTGTATCATCATCATTCCGCCCCTAGGGAAGTAATGATTTTTTATAGTATAATATTTACAAAAATGTTTCCTGTTATATATATATTTTTTAATATATGAATAAAGATATACAACCAAAAATTTAATAATAAACGTAATAAACGAATAACGTAAACGTATAACGCGGGTGCTCAATTTCAAGGAATCTTAAGGTGGATGTTCCAGGGTAGCCCGCGAAATTCAAATTTTCTTACGTTTTTTGCAATTTGCAGGTCATTGCTAGGTTGTATGTTGATTAAAATGTTATTCGCGGCTGTAAGACGTATGTAGTTATAGAATTATAATCATCAAAATCATCAATACAACCCTCCCAGCTCATAAAAGTGCAAGAAAAACTTTTTCAACGTCAAAGTCATTCTTGCACCTTTATGAGCTTGGAGGGTTGTATTGATGAGTTTGATGTTTATAACTCTGTAACTACATACGTCTTACAGCCGCGAATCAAATGTTCAATATCATACAACCTAGCACTGCCCTGCAAATTGCAAAAAACGTAAGAAAATTTGAATTTCGCGGGCTACCCTGGAGCATCCACCTTAAAGGTAAGATTTTCTTTCTATTCCCGTAATGGAAGTCTTTTATGTATTCTACATAACACAAGTAACAACACAGTCACTAAAATATTAAAAACGTTATGATATCTAATATCTTTAAATGAACAATTCTTGTATATAAGTATAATTAATATGCATTAATAGAAAATAATATATATATATATATATATATAATTGGAATCTCGGAATCAGCTCCAACGATTTTCATGAAATTTAGTATATAGGGGGTTTCGGGGGCGATAAATCGATCTAGCTAGGAATCCTACATCTATTGGCGAATTGAGCAGAACAGAACAGCAGAGCAGAACAACAGCAGATGGCGTTGTTAAGTAACACGAAGTCAATGAGTGTTTGCGTAATTCGTACTTAAATATAATTTCCAAAAAACACAATTAATAAAAAAATAAAATACCGAGCAAAGCTCGGTGATCCAGATATTATTATTTGGTACAACATTGAATTGATGGTACTGTTAACTACTACTACCACTTCTCAGCCCATAAATTACAAACTGCTGAGTCAGGCCTTTTTTTTACGTGGGGAAACCTTTTATAGGTCCCCAGCCGGGGGACAGGGGGCTGGGTTATGTGGGATTCCCAGTCGCGAGGAGATGTTAAGATGCGACTGGTGTATCCACTAAAACCTACCACGAATTGTTACTTCTCTTGCCTTCTGCCTTATGGGAAATAACATAAACATTCCATGTTGGCAGGGGAGGGGAATGTTGTCTTCCCTCCTTTCTGATCTGCAGCGCGGCGCGCTTTATCTTCTCTGGGGCACTGCTGAGTCGGGGCTCCTCCAACTACATGGAGGGTAATTAGCCTACTGTGCCACGCTTACCAGAAGGGTTGGCTTAAAGTTTCGTGTCAAGATTTCTTTCTCTTGCGGCCAGGTCTTCGTTATGATTTTAATGGGATCGAAATACTCTCGCCAGCCCTATGTCAGTATATTGTTAATTATAGCAGTTCCGGTTTCAGATCCTCTTTGGTAATGCGTTTTAGGCACACTTTAGAAAAAAATACACAAAAACGTAATGGAATCGCTTAACATACTCGTAGTACAGTACTTTTTGTTGATTCCAAATTAAACATAGCTACGGCTTATTATCGTGGAATTAGTTACCAGATCATAATTGAAATTGCAAATAACCGAACGGTGCCTATAAACGAATCGACTAGAATGCAATTAAATGAAAAATTACACAATGCATAAACTCGGTAAGGTTGACCTTAAATTATTGTAAATTATAATGTAAATTCTTTTTTAAATAAATTAATAATCACTATCATGTAATTGATTAAGTATTTATCAAAAGGATCTTCTGTATTCGAAATCAATTAAATAAATTTCAAATCTATTGATGAACAAGAACTAGTAATAGCTCCACAAAAATTGACAACAAAACAGAAATGAAGACGCTTCCGCTTGATAATTGCATTCCTAGAACTTCTTTGATATAAAATGTAATATTAATCAGTACCTTCTGAGAAGATCAGTGCTGCTCACGCCAAAGAATCCGATAAACGCCGGTAGTAACGACATCGCTACTAGTATTGTCTTCTTTTTTATCCTAGGTACACGTCAATCATTACATCGTTCATCGAGAAAATACCGATCGGACAATAGAACCGATAAAAACTATGAATCGATTTAAGAATAACAACTCCCATTATTAGCATAGCTTATAATGTTATCGAGTCACCATTGTTACTAATGACTGCTTACAATTTAAGTTACATCAATCACACAAATCGATTGACAACCCGCTTTAGGAACCACTAACTGTATTAAAAATAACGTGAACTGAGTCTAGTTATTGTTAAAGTGCGTTATTGATTTTATGTGTTAAGACGGTAATACTAACTTTCAAAATCGTAGACATGACACGTAGGTCTGAGGAAAGTGGCGACCAATCGCTCACGACTTGGGAGGGCGACTGTCTGAAGTGACAGGTTCTTTGAAGAACAATTGGGTGGGCATCGGTGGGTCTCCAGGAAGACCGTGGTAAGCATTCAGCAGAATGGGTTAGTTGCATACGTTGACGCTAAGAATGCCTTGCGGTTGTCGTCTGAGTTTTATTACTAACGTAGATGCATAAATTGTAATTTGATTGTGAATTCTATCTGATCACATTTTGATTGTTATAAGTTATTTGTGCTATTGATATACTCGTATGTCTTGATAAAATAAATACCTGAATATTAAAATAAATATTAAGACGTGGAATTTGAGAACTTTTACGCCCTTCATATCATACATGGCTGCTGTATCTTTGTAGCAGACAGGAAAGTGAATCATTTGTAAAGTAAACGTGTACCACAACTCAGTACTTTTCCTTCCAACCACATTATTAATGTCACAGAAGGAAAATAAATACAAACAAACGCTGATCCATGAGTTTATGCATTATTTGCATTTAAAAAATATATGTTGATACTAATCGTCATTAACTAAAATATATTACTTATATTAAAGAAAGCATTACATATATACATAAGTTAAGGAGTGACATCCACGTTATTCTAAAACACTGGGACATATTGACTGTTGCGTCGTTCTTTCAATATCAAGACGTGTAATATTAATTTCTTCGAATACGTTAGTACACAAACTCGACCTAATGGGACTCTCAAGCAGAAATGCCTTCTTCGAACGCATCGCACAAGTTATTTATCGATAAGTGTTACAAATGTATTTGCTGAGCATTTCACAATAATACGTGCAAATTTAACCAACGAAGTCATCACAGTTTACTTCGTCTAAATAAATAACTACATAATAGCTTCAAGTTATAGTTATTGTTTTTAATTTTATGTAAAACTAGCGGCTCCTTTCGGCTTCGCACGGGTGTTCATTTATTTTTATTTTTTCTTGCAATTAATAGCCTATATTAATCAGTGATCATGTAGCATTCAAATGGTGAAAGACTTTTTAAAATCGGTCCAGCACTTTTTGAGCCAAATCGTTACAAATATTTACATTACAGACAAATCTTTCTCTTTATATAATTAGTTTTAAGTATATAAATATTTAAAATATATTCTGGTTAATAATCCTTTGGATCCCGGGGTCCCGGGTTCTATTCCGGGGCCGGGCATGTGTTTTTGTGTAAACCAGAGGCACTTGCTCTGAGCCTGGGTGTCATTAGTATTGGTGAATTTCATGTTATACCTAGTGCAAGGGTTTCGTTTTTTTTTAAAAGAATAAGAACCTATACGAAATAGAATATTAAATTGCACACAATTAATTGCATGTAGGACTCTTTCATTAGACATGTTTTAAGCTAATTAAATTATACTTTCCGCATAAAAAAAAATATCCATTTAAGGTTATAATTACAACGTGGATTACGTTGCTAGCTGACCAGACGTTGCAAATTTATCTAAGTACTAGGATAACACAAAATCCAAGCAATCAGGCCTCGACTGCTGCCCACATGATTACCTTAACCAAGATTATTTTCCTATTTCCTGTCAATTTTGCGAAACCATAGGTACTTACTTTGCAGTAGATAAATAAAAATACAATACAAGTAAATCATGCATTTATAACTTAGAACCTTGCACTAATCAGCCCATTACATGGAAGGAAAACAACCTAATAGTAGAAACTGGGTAATTAGCCTGTGCCACGTTGGCCAGACGGGATGGCACAGGGTTTCTCTTGCGGCTAAGTTTTCAGCCATGTCATTTCCTTATTGTGGGCTTTTACGTCACCCTCAGGATGGAATGGGGTGGTGACACTGTGTTGTCCAAACCACACGGATAACTCACTAACAAATAACTCAAAACTTAGAACCTATCAAAACAATATTGAATACCTCTTCTTATTATGCCAACAACCTCAAAATGATAAAATTGTTTTACTATTGTGCAAACGAGTTGCAGAGACAGCTGGCCGTGCGTGGTATCGTAGTAAACGTATGCTTGTACCTGTGCTATGCTATGGACAGGTACAAACATACAAGAACATTTAGAAAGCAGCTTTTAAAATCGGGCATAGGGCCCGCAAGCGCCACAAGCTTGAAGCCGGGTGGCAGCCGGGGGCGCGGCGAGGCGCGCACTCACCTACTTTCTTAGAGGCAACGCGGAGGCTATTCCCACAGTATACATTAAAGATAAACAGTATCTAGGCTCGGTCTTCTCATAGACCGTTAGGGAAACGAGAAACTACACAAATAGTTCTAAAATTAAAATTAGCCAAGTGAATTCAAATATGGAAACACATTTTCGAATGCGCCGCGCTGCCGTGTGCTTGACTGTGTGAGTGTGCCGTTAGTTTTGACGATACTTTACGTTTGAAGTAGTGTTACTGCTTATGAAATATATTTCGGTCTGCGGCGAGGGGCGGAGGCTGCGAGCGGCAAGGTCGCCGTGAGGCAAACCACTCGTCGACAGAATTTCTTCGGCGCAGAGACACGCGCATACCAGTCCGGGAGCGGAACGCGGTCGCAATAAAAACGCTCGGATATATTTCACGCGTGCGCAACATTATCTCGGCGCTCTCGGCTCCGATTACCTAATGCTCCGCGACTAACTGTACAAGCGGAGAGAAACAAGATCAGGTTTTTTCTTGGTAGGTTCGATGATCGGAGGGCGTCAGCTCCAGGGTGCAGGTCTCGCGAAAACACATACGTCATTGCTACTGGGATCACGGAACTACCGGTCATCTTGAATATTCTCAGTACTACTACTACTCAGCCTATAAACGACCCACTGCTGAGTCGGGCCTCCTCCAGTTACATGGAGGGAAATCAACCTAAAAGTCGAAACCTTGCCGTAAGAAAAGGAAAACTTGATACGAAACCCTAGTCAGGTCTCCTCCATGTAGTTGGAGGAGGCCTTACTCAGCAATGGGTCATTTATGGGCTGAGAAGTAAGTAAGTAATTAACCTACTGTGCCACACTGGTCAGACGGGTCAGCATAGGGTTTCGTATCAAGTTTTCCTTCTTTTGCGGCAAAGTTTACGGGCATGTCATTTCCTTTTGTCGGATGTTACGACACCCTCAGGGTGGAATGGGGTAACCCAACCCATCTAGCCAGCATGGCACAGTAGGCTAATTAAACCCTCCATGTAATTGGAGGAGGTCTGACTCAGCAATGGGCCATTGGTGGGCGGAGTAGTACACGACGACCTAGTTGTTAGGAGCCAAGCTCTTTACTTGTACAAACACTACCAAAATCAATTTCCCCGAAATATCTTAACCCATTCGGCAAATAATAAAAACCTACTTCACCCATAGGTACATATGTAAATCGAGTTTACGTCCTGAATATTTTTTTTTGCTGTGGGCAGTTAAAATGATAAAGATCGTCTACGCAATAAAACTAGCACTACGTTTCAGTCTTTGTAGACAGAACCAGGCAGCTCACACCTAGAATTTCAATCACTAGATATACAAACCGCTATCTAAGCGACCGATAGTGATCTTGTACGATTTCTATCGTACAGTAGGAGCACCTTGTGAATCAAATTCTATAACATACTGCTCATGTAGATATTTTTATGAAAAAGAAAATTGTTCCAATTTCGGAGAATTACCCCAACCGATTTTTGGGCTATAATTCTCCGATGTTACAGGTGATTAAAATGGTCCGGGGTGGCATCGAGAAAAGATGGCGCAGCCCTACGCGACATGGCTCACGTTTGACATTCGCCCAAGTAAAATTTATTTGACGTTATGATACGATCAATCGATTTTCAATATTAACGATGAATTCACGATTCATTTCCGTATCGATTAATAAGCCTGATTTATTGTGACACATTAGAGTAAGATGTAACTTAAAAATACACAGTCTCCTGTGTCGCCTTAAATTATTATGAATTTTGACATGTGGACTATGTGTGGATTATATGTTTTTGATGTGGATATAAATCTTGAAAGTGTGTTAAAGGGAGACGAAAGTTTGTATGAAGGTATTTTATGGAACATACATTCCTAAATTTATTCTAAATATCATAATTACCCTTAATATTTAATATTGTCTCCGGATCACTCTGAAGAAACTAGTCTATACTAATACTTCTGAACCCATAAATGACCCACTGCTGAGTTGGGCCAGACGGGTTGGCTCAGGGTTTCGTATCCTCGCGTCGTGTGAGGGTATACCGCTGGGGTTTTAGTGGGTAGACGGATCTTGGGTAGACGACCCTTGTCGGAGTCCCACATAATCACCGACCTCTCCCGGTATGCATAAAACATTTCCCCAGCGAAAACAAAAAAAAAAGGGTTTCGTATCCTCTACCTTCTCTTGCGGCTAGGTTTTGGGCCGTGTCATTACCTTTTGTCGGCTTTTACGACACATATAATTTCACCGTTAGGTGGTGTTATGTTCCTTGTTTGAATAAGTAAAGCTCTTTTAACGGAAGCATGGTTTTGGCAGCTGAAGGAAGCTACCATTCCTTTACTTCCGGTGTCGTTCTGTCACTTTTTACTGGGTCGGGAACATGCATCCATAGGCACGATCAAGCTAGGTATTGTGGTCGTTAGCTTGATAGCTTGAACCCGGTGGTACAAAGACATTTCCAGGTAAAAAATCAGAATACAGGCCAGATTATGTTGCTGCAAGTATTGTTTACTATATTTGTTGCACAAACTAGACTGTACCGTTCATGAACCACATACATAAGCTGTGTACACTTATGCGACGATTATCATTATGCCACCGAGTTGCGATTTATCTACAGCAAATATTGAAGGTGAATCTGTAATTACCTGTTGTTTGTAGATCTAAGATAAATTTGGCTCGTACCTACGTGCGAATGGGTATTTCCTAAGAGGCTACGCATAGCATTGTTTTAATTAAAGATAGGTTTGGATTGCACATGCTTAAACTTAGCTGGAGCAATGGATTTGATTACTGTACTGTCCTCGTTTGACATATTTAGAATTATCTGACTGTAGTTGATAATCCACGCTAAGGATGAATTTATAATGCTGAGCTGCAGTTATCAAACAAAGTAGCGTACATTCTTGTTTACTAATTTCTACTTATGTATGTTCAATTGTGCCTAAACGTTTTTTGTTCTTTTTTTTTTAAAAAACCACATTACATTTGACGATGGTATCTGTGAACATCACAGTCAAATACTGGACTTCCTTAAACATACGTAACGGTAGGAAATCATCCCTTTTTTGTTCTAGTGGAAAACCCTTCTGGCGGGAACCCCCCACGGCTGTCCGCGAGACATCATGGGCTGCTATGGATGGGTTATGTGCGGACTCCAAGGTGCAACTTCAGTGAGCAAGTCACTCTGCTTACTGAAACCCCCATGTGTTTCGAGTCGCATCTACACCAACTTAAAGGAGCTTCCTCCTTGGCGCCGATTGACTCGGGACAAGGCCCGTGTGGCCAGCTTGGTTCAATAGCCTTCTTCTCTAGCTCAAACTGTACAAGGCACTTAGTAGGTCAATTCAAGAGTAAAATGAAGTTGATAATACTTAGTGGATCGTTCCAAAAGTCTTATCAACCTCATTTTAGAGTGTGCTATATGTAGGAACCCCGATACTCACACCCGGAAAGTGGTCTGTCCTCGATTGGAATTGGAACTGGAAGGATAAATAAAGAATACATAGACATATAATAATTGTTACAGGGTAATCCCTAAAATGTGGGTTGGCAACAGATGGAAGCATTATTCATTTTCGATTGGCTTCATTAGGCTATGCCTTACAAACAACGAGCACCATTGAAGAGCAACGCTCAGTGGTAATTCAATTAACAGGCACAAACACAGCGCTACCATCAGATTTTCCTTTCTACAAACTTCCAGATTATGCAAATTTACTTAGTACATTTTTGGAATTCAATTTGTATGTGTCGTATGAAGAATTCAAAGAAAAGGCTTAGGTGGATAGAGTTGGAAATGACTCCTCCAACAAGAGCGATGCGCTGTTAAATAGAAAAGAATAGAAGATTTTGCGACGAAGGGGCGGGTAGGGTGCGCCACGCCCTTTCACCTCGTCACGCCCTTTCACCTCGTCACGCCTACACGCGAGCCTATTACCTGTCTTTGCATAAACAGTACGAAATGCTGAACGAAACAGAACGTTACGTAGGTACCGTCAAGTACCAAAAACAAATAAATTTCAGCTGGAAGACATAGTAGAAGGAAACATGTAGGTAGATGTTTAATGAAAGGGATAGCAAGGAAACGTGTTTATCACATGGCAGGTAATGGAACTATATCGTATTTAGAGCAATACTAGAATTAGTGATCAGTGACCAAGATTCAATAGATCTATACATAAGGCTGTATTTTGTCTTAAAACCAGAATACAAACAACTTTTTCTTCTTCATTATGACTAGGCCTAAAACCTCATTCGTTTGAAACCTATAAGTAAAAAATCATCACATTTCTTTGAACTACTATTCAGTCCATAAATGATCCACTGCTGATTCGGGCCTCCTCCGTTAGGGCCCCCGCGCATTTAGGCGGATTGGTCGCGTATGTGACGCGATGTTTTTCGTTGGCCGCGTAATGCGCGCAGCTATATACATCGTAGAAGAATTAGTTGGCCGCAGCGACTTGGCCGCGCGGCCTGGCCGCATAATGCGCGAAGGCCCTTCCACAGCCGACTGTACCACGCTGGCCATGGGCAATTTTTTTTAACACTGGAATCTAAATAAAAAGCCTCACTTTCTAAGAGTGTTCTAAACAATATCTATTCAAACAGATCGTGCTTGTCAACCACAGTAGATCCAGACGTGACTAGATCTCCAGCTCACTGCAGACGAAACGTCATACAGCATCAATACAAATGTACACATAACGAGTGGAAAATAATCTGGCAGAACAATAGGGTTGTGATACTGCAATGAATTATTAATAGCGTTAATGAGGCGCGCCCGTGCCGACGGCCGGCAGCCACGACGATATGATAGCGCGGGGCGAACGCGCGACCTCGCACGATACAGCCCACGCAGCCCGATTGTCGCCAAATCAGGGCTGGCGCTATCGAAACCATCAAATCTGATCTTGGTTTGTGGTTTATAGTAACTACTTCAAATTGTTCAATGGGAGTCGGTACGAATACAGACTATCATGAATTATGATAGCTGGTCCGCTAGACTGTCCTGTCATCACAAATGACAGATTTAGAATACATAGTGTAACCACCCCGTTCCATCATGAGGCAGTCGTAAGAGCCAACAAAAGGAAAAGACAAGGCCGACAACCTAGACGCAAGAGAAACGAAACCTTTTTTTTCGCTGGGGAAATGCTTTATGCATACCACCGCACCCCGGGGGAAAGGTCGGTGATTATGTGGGACTCCGACAAGGGTCGTCTACCCAAGAGTCGTTTACCCACTAAAACCCCAGCGGCATACCCTCACACGACGCGCTTGGGGCGCCACAAGTTCGCGTAAACGCATTCTACTGTGACGCCCCGGCGTGGTGCCCGCAACGCGGGCAAGCGACTATCAGACAGGGCGTCCCGGTATACTGGGACGCCCTCAGTCATCGAGGCTTTCGTCAGTGGTGGCTCCCCCGAACCACCACCGGCCTCCTAGGCGAGGGCAGAAGGGGCCCGCACCGTCACGAACACGAAAAAAAAGATTTCAACAAGCTGTCTATCTTTTGTGGCTAGGTTTCCGGCTATGTCCTGTCGTAGACTCGTACGACACCCTCAGGGTAGCATGAGGTGGTTACACTATGAATTCAAAATCGATCACTAAATGAATAAATAAATATCCTTGGACATTTCACACAACGCCATCTCGTCCCAAGCTAAGCGACTTAATGCTTGTGTTATGGTAACGAGATGGATGATAAACTACTTACGAGTATATACATTTTATTTTTTGTAAATACATACATATTATAGATAGAAATGACACCCAGACTCCGAGCCAGTGCCTCTGGTTTAGACAAAGACACTTGCCCGACCCCGGAATCGAACCCGGGACCCGTTGATCCAAAGGCGGCACATCTAACCACTAGACCAACGAGGCAGTCAAATCACTACTCGAACGAAATAGTTTGTGTGGTAAATATGCAATAGAGGTTAACAAGGAAACCGTATTTGTAACATACTACTACGTCTTAATAGTATGCTCTCATCCAATGCGTACTCGTACAATCTATTGTATATGTTAACACCATATTATGCAACTATAGCGTTAGTATTTGCAAATCTGGTTTAGCTAAGCTTGAGATTAAACGATTATCGTGATTATTCTAAGCTAAATTTAGCTTTTATACGTAATCCCGCTTTAAAATCACTAATTACTTGTCGTTTCAACATTATTTTTATCTTAATTCTTCTAACGGATACGGCAAGTGAGTCATATTTGAAAATAAATGTTACTAGGAATTAATTTTATATATTTACATATTGCTTTTAACGTACAATAAATAAAATGTGTCTCAGGAATTTCCAAAAATTAAGGCGAACTTTCGAGTAACATTTGTTTATCAACTGGCAAGAAACGTTTTAGACCGTAAACCTCTTGCAATTGACTAGGAATTACTAAAACAAAAGAATGCATAGATGAGGTCTCCTAGGAATATAGAATTGGTTTATCTCCTTTTTAAAAATCTCTGTCTGCTTTCATAAACTCAATATATCTCATAAAATCAAGCCTAAGGTGAAATGTTATCATAAAATTGTATTAGAGAACATTTTCGTCATCGTTATTCTGTGTGGTGACGCATTTAGAATACATAGTGTCACCACCCCATTCCATCCTGAGAGTGTCGTAAAAGCCGAAATGACAAGGTTGGAAACCTAGCCGCAAGAGAAGGAAAACTTGATATGCAACCCATGCCAACCCGCCTGGCCAGCGTGGCACAATAGGCTATTTTAACCTCCTTGTAATTGGAGGAGGTCCGCCTCAGCATTGGGCCATTTATGGGCTGAATAGGTGACAAGTTAAGGTCTGTTCTGGATCTAGGAAAAAGGTGTTCTCTTTTGTTCAATGAACAGTAAGTAGTTTTGTAATTCGTTAATGTTTTATGTGCCGTGTGTGTATCGGAGTTGGAAGTGTGAAATTACGAATATTTATTACTAAATATCATAAATATTAATTTGGTTCAACAGTTACAAAACTATTCAACGTGATGGCAGTAGAGGTTTTATGCCATGGTATTTTATAAGATACGGTAACTATATAGGGTGTCCCAAAACGATACTGGAAGTAGGCTAGCCCTAGGTCTAATCCACAAAAAAAAGGCTAAGGAAAAGTCTCATGGATTTCGAGATACTAGAATTCTTTTAATTCTTTGAAAATTACCCGATTATTTCGTTATAGGTAAAAAAATCGACAATTAATGGTAATGTTTTTTTTTTTTTTTTTTTTTTTGGGAATAGAGATAGCCTACTTCCAGTGTCGCTGTGGCGTGCTATTTTTGGGACATCCTGTACATGTTTATTTATGTTTAGGTACGAGTATGATGAGGTCAGTCAGGGATTTATAATAATATTCTTTGTTAAGCACTCCCGAAATTCCAACAAACCAACGGGTTTATCCATTTATTAAGTTCATTGAAAATAAATTATTCAATGAAATATTCCACTATCATTACCAGATCCGTAGACACATGTAGCCGATTCGCAAATTATCAGCGGAGAGCTCACTTTGATTTACACTAACAAAATGTAAACTACATTAATTTTTAAAATTACAATTGTCCCAATTCTAAAGACAAACGTATTTTTACTACTCAAAATTCAGACAATAAAAACTACCCTTTTTTGTAATACTGACTATGACTGCCTCGTTCGTCTAGTGGTTAGATGTGCCGCCTTTGGATCAACGGGTCCCGGGTTCGATTCCGGGGTCGGGCAAGTGTCTTTGTCTAAACCAGAGGCACTGGCTCGGAGTCTGGGTGTCATTTCTATCTATAATATGTATGTATTTACAAAAAAAAAATGTATATAAGTAGTTTATCATCCATCTCGTTACCATAACACCAGCATTAAGTTGCTTAGCTTGGGACGAGGTGGCGTTGTGTGAAATGTCCAAGTATATTTATTCATTATTTATTAATATACATACCTAAGAATTCACTATGTATAGTTACTATTTCTGAAATAGTCTTTAAGGGCCCCCGCGCATTTAGGGCCTCCGCGTAATGCGCGCAGCTTTAAACATCGTAGAAGAATTAGTCTCGCGGAGGCCTTAAGAGTAAGATATTAATCCAGTGTGGTGACGGATTAAGAATACATAGAGTCACCACCCCATTCCATCCTGATGACGACACCATCAGGATGGAATCAGAAAAGAATCGACCAAAGGAAATGACAAGGCCGAACGCCTAGACGCAAGAGAAGGACAACTTGAAACGAAACCCTCTGCCCACCCGTCTAGCCAGCGTGACAAAGTAGGCTAATTTAACCTCTATGTAAGGAAGCACCTACTGAGAGTAGGTTAAATGAAACACCAATGTCCCAGGTGCCAAGGCGCTGGGTACGACAGACGAAAGGAAAAAAAAGAAGAGCAAATAATTACCATTCATTGCTAAAAAGAACACGGACTACAAGTCTGTGGTGTTGTAACAAAATAATTAAAAAAAAAAAAAACTTTATGTATTTGGAGGAGGTTTGACTCAGCAGTGGGTCATATATGGGCCGAAAATGAAGAAGAGTTAGACTTTGAGTTAGGCAGAAAATCAAGTGACAGCGTACAAGTAACTGCTTTAACTGTGTCGTATGTTCTAGAATTTCAAGGCAGCCTACGCCCAATTGTCCGTGTGGTGACGGATTTAGAATACGCAGTGTCACCAACCCATATCATCCCGAGGGTGTCGTAGGAGGCGAATATCTAGCCGCAAGAGAAGGATATCTTGATACAAACTTTGTGCCAACCCGTCTTGCCAGCGTGGCACAGTAGGCTAATTTCCTTTCTGCTTCGTTGGTCTAGTGGTCAGATGTGCCGCCTTTGGATCAACGGGTCCCGGGGTCGATTCCGGGGTCGGGCCAGTGTCTTTGTCTAAACCAGAGGCACTCGCTCGGAGTCTGGGTGTCATTCCTATCTAATGTATGTATTTACAAAAAAAAAGGTATTTAAGTAGTTTATCATCCATCTCGTTACCATAACACAAGCATTAAGTTGCTTAACTTGGGACGAGATGGCGTTGTGTGAAATGTCCAAGGATATTTATTTATTTATTTCATGAATTTGGAGGGGGCCCGACTCAGTAGTGGGTCAATAATGGGCTGAATCGACAATGCCCAATAGCGATTGTCTTACAGTAAATTTCGAAAAGCAGTTACTCTGTTTAGCTTGCCAGTATGTTGCACAACATTACATACTGGGATTGAGCGCGCCACTTGTTGCTCTGACTCTTGATAAGGGGGTCGCCGATTCATTCACGTTGTAATTAAAATGAAATGAATGACTACTGTTCCATATTGCTTATTAACGATGCAGGCTACGTATTTAATCATGTTGTTAACATTCCATACTGAAACTTGTAGCGACACGATCTGTCCTATCTTGCATTCATATCTTCCCTGACAGTGACACTATCCATTCCATCCTGAGGTTGTCGTAAGATGACCCACTGTTGATTCGGGCCTCCTCCACTTAGATGGAGGGTAGTTTGCCTACTGTGCCACGCTGGCCAGACTGGTAGGTACATGGTTTCGTATCAAGTTTTCCTTCTCTTGCGGCTAGAGATCTGATTGTCATTTCCTTTTCTCGGCTCTTACGACACACTCAGGATGGAATGGGGTGGTCACCGACTCAGGGTCTGGCTACTGTGCCACGCTGGCCAGACAGGTTGGCACAGGGTCAAGTATCAAGTTTTCCTTATCCTACGGCTCGGTTTTCAGCCTTGTCATTTCCTATTGACGACTCTTACGATACCCGAAGGATGAAATGGGGTTATGACGTCACAGTGGGCCCTATCAGAATACCAGCGCTGCGGTATTTGTTCCGCATCTGTCGCAGCATCATGCTGAGATAGGAGCCTTTTTGGCCTCGCACAGGTCTATAGTATATAATAATTTATTTTAAGATTCTTTTGTTTTAATTGTTTTATTATTATTTGTGTTTTTTTTTTCTTTTGTTTAGTTTAAATTTTTTATTATTATTATTTGGTTTTGTTTTTGTGATTCTTGTGCGTTGCCCAAATAAATATTTCTTTCTTTCTTTCTTTCTTTCTATTTATTCTAAATCCCTCATCACACGGACGAGTTGACGGAACGGAATATAAGTGGTAGACTAAAGGCTAAACAGGCTAAAGCCGAACGTCCACCGCCAGCTAAAATAAGTTAGTTTAATTTAAATTGCATAGTTGAGCCAGTTTTTCATACATGTTAAATAGTTCATCGTCGGTGGACGCACGTTCGGCTTAAAGATATGGGAAACTCGATACAAACTTACAAACCATGTTATGTCAACTTGGCCAGAGCATGGTGCGTTGGACTAATTTACTGCATCTAAATAGAGGAAGCCCGAAGTGTGTATGAAATTCATATATTATAGCTGACCCGGCGAACTTTGTTCCGCATTATATATATTTAAAACAAAAAGAAAGTTTGACATAGGATACCTGAGATTTTTATCCCGTCCGTATAAAACCTACTTTAACAAAACGCAACTGACAGCGAAACGTTATGTTGTCTATAGTTTAATATGGTCGAAAATATGACAATTAGAAATTTTTAATTCGACTTGTTTATATTGTTGTAATTCACATAATATCTTTATAACTTGTAGCCTATGTGTTATTCTGATGTATAAGCTATATTATTGTAAAGTTTCATTAAAATCCATTCAGTAGTTTTTACGTGAAAGAGTAACAAACATCCATCCATACTTACAAACTTTCACGTTTATAATATTAGTAAGATTGGTGTTATGGAACAAATAAGTAGGTACCTATTATTTTATACACATATCATACATACATACATATAACCATACCTCTTTCCCGTAGGGATAGGCAGAGACCACTTATTTCCACTGGCTACGATCCTTATATGTTTGTTTCGCTTGGTCTACTTTCATTATTCCCTTCATACATGCTCTTCGGTTTTAGGGTACTCTTGACTTGGCCTTTTTTCAAAACGTCCCTGATTTAGTCTTAAAACGTTCGCCTTTTTTTGTTGACGCTGGGGAAATGTTTTATGCATACCACCGCCCCTCGGGGCAGTGGTCGGTGATTAGGTGGGACTCCCGAGACAGAACTCGTATACCCCTAAAACCCCAGCGGTATACCCTCACACGACAAGATTGAAACGTCCGCCTATGTCTACCCCTTCCAACACTTTCATTCTTTCATTGTCTATGGAAGTAATGAGATATGCCGTTAATAGTTTCATTGAGATCAAACCCAATTACATGAATATGACTGCTCTAAACAACTATACAAAAAAACTTAAAAATATTATAAAACTTACTCGACGTGCTCAAAATAATTATACTATCAAAACCTCTACCAGTACCTCAAAAACAACGTGGCATATTATAAATAGCTCCAAACCTAATTTCCCGAAAGAATCCATTAGCAGTATTTATGTAGATAATAAAACAATTAATAATCCTCTAGACATAGCGAACATGTTCAATAACTTTTTTGTAGATAAAATTAAACCAATTGAGGGTTCGGGAAACAACGTAACGTCGCATATTACATGCCAGAAAGACTCAATCTTTGTAGCACCGTGTATTCCAAAGGACATAAGTAAAATCATAAAATCACTGAAAAACACAAATAGCGTTGGCTACGACGGAATTTCCACAAGAGTTGTCAAATACGTATCAGAAGCAATTAGTGCCCACTTAAGTTATATTCTTAATCTGTCAATTTGTTCAGGTAAATACCCAGATGCGTTAAAAGTATCCATAGTAAAACCGTTATTTAAAAAAAACTGTAAACAAGACATGGCTAACTATAGACCCATTTCCTTAGTTCCTGTTTTATCGAAAATTTTGGAAAAATATTTGTACATAGAATTATATTCATATCTAGAAAAACGTGATATCCTCAGTGACGAACAAAAGGGTTTTAGAGAGAAAAAGACTATTAATATGGCAATTTATGACTTCTTGCATAGGGTATTAATGAATGTTGACAGGAGAATACCTGTGTGCGCCATCTTCTGTGATATGACGCAAGCTTTTGATTATGTAAACCTAAACGTTTTATTGCAGAAACTAGAAACCTACGGCATACGTGGTACCATCTTGAATCTTATTCAATCGTATCTAACCAATAGAAAACAATGCACAGAAATCACTAAAATCAATATTAACACCAAGAGGGAAGATATTTACCTATCGGACGAACGATTACCTCAGTACGGTGTCCCTCAAGGAAGCGTTCTGGGGCCTCTATTATTTATTTTATATATTAATGACCTACCGAGATGTATTGACCACCCCATGACTCTCTTTGCGGATGATAGCACAGTGACTATAGAATGTAAAAATAAAGACATATATGAATACGACATTAATAAAACATTGACATCAATAATAACATGGCTAGATAGGAAT
This sequence comes from Clostera curtula, assembly GCA_905475355.2. NCBI lineage: Eukaryota > Metazoa > Arthropoda > Insecta > Lepidoptera > Notodontidae > Clostera > Clostera curtula. The sequence goes on along the minus strand of FR997797.1, from coordinate 8,504,818 downwards.
AATTTGAAAGTTAATTTACAAAAGACAAGTATTATGCATTTCAGCCAACGGACCCAAACTGTAAATGAAATCAAAGCTGCATACAATGACACGGTACTTAATGAAGTTGATTCTATAAAATTCCTTGGTGTTATGATCGACAAAAAACTTAACTGGAAGGCCCACATTGAATATTTGTGCAAAAGAATAAGCTCCTCTTCATACGCACTGTACAAACTTTCCCCAGAACTCAACACAGATGCTATATTAACTGCATATTATGGATTGGTGGCATCACTGCTACGTTATGGTATTATATTCTGGGGAAATTCTACAAACAAAGATATAGCTTTTAAGGCTCAGAAGAGGTGCATTCGGGCCATGTTCAACTTAAAACCGACGGATAGCTGCATGCCCTTCTTTAAACAATATAAAATTTTAACTGTACCGTCACTATATATTCTTGAAACTGTCACTTTTGTTAAATCTAACCCCGAACTGTTTCCACGTCTGGCTGACACTGTTACTCGCAACAGACGTGACAACAGTAAGCTTTGCGTGCACTCTGCAAAAACTACGCTTGTGCAAAAGAGCATTTGCTGCATGGCTCCTAACATGTATAATAAAATACCACAGTCATATAAAAATTTGAATACAACATTGTTTAAAAAGAAATTGCAAAAGCTGTTATCAGACAAATGCTATTATCATATAAGTGAATTTTTGACGGACACAATTTGATATTTCTATATTTCCTGGACTGATTAATGATTAATGAAGTAATGAATTTTATTTGACTTATTATTTTTAATGCTTATATCAATTTGACATCATATATCGCTTGGACATATTATAAATTTTAGAAATTATATGAATGTATGAGCATAGTTTATAAATTTTTGTATGTATTTTTTTTTTTATATATAATTTGTATGCCACAGAAGGCAAAACATGAACGTACTTTTAAGCTATCAATAACATCCTGCATACATAATCTGTGTGTAAACGCATGTTTTACGAATAAATTTGATTTGATTTGATATTCTCTTTCACTTATCACAAAACAATTGCGTCATCTCATATCAGTGAACGTGTGAATGGTTCCATTAACCACCTGTATTCAAGGAACGTTATCATGGGGCTTACATCACTCCCAGACAATCGTAATGGAATGCAATGATAAATCAATATCCAATTAAGATATTGAACCAGACGATTGTATGGCTTTCTCGAGAGACTGTAACTAATATTCAACATTAAAATGGTTAATGAGAAAAACGAGTGGTTACGGATTTAGAATAGATTGTGTCACCACCCCATTTCATCTTAAGGGTGTCGTAAGAGACTACCTCGTTGGCCTAGGGGTTACATGTGAAGGTCGGGGCGCAATTCACCATCTCTACGCGCCCCGGAGTCCCACATACCCCGGCCAGTTCCCAAACGGCCGGGTATCCATGAGGAACTCCGACATAAAAAAAAAAAGGGGTTACATGTGAAGTCTTTGGATCAACGGGTCCTGATTTCGATTCCGTTGTTTGGGCAAGTGTCTTTGTCTAAACCAGAGGCGCTTGCTCTGAGTCTGGGAGTCATTTTGTCTTCGTGAATTACGTCATGTTTGTAAACCGCCCCCGCGATACAGGTTATACATAGAGAAGGAGTTTCGTTTTTTAAAAATATGTTAAAAAAAGATTGAATAATAGGAAATGACAAGGCCGAAAACCTAGCCGCAAGAGAAGGAAAAATTTATACTAAACCCTGTGCCAACCCGTCTGGCCAGCGTGGCACGGTAGGCCCTACTCAGTAGTGGGTAACTACTACTACTCAACCCCATACATTATCCACTGTTGAGCCGGGCCTCCTCCAGTTACATGGAGGGCAATGTACCTACTACAAGGCTACAGCCTACTGTGTCTTCTCTTGCAGCTAGGTATTTTGTCTCGTCATTTCCTGTAGCCGGCTTTCGGATAGACGTGAATATACTCGTATGTATTCTAAATCTATTTAAATCCAAATAAGTTGTAGTTGTAGGGACCAGCATGCTACTCGCACATACTATTCACAATTAACCCGAAAAATATGACGAACATCAAGAAATATCGCCTACAAATGCGAGAATTACCAAAAAGTCCTACACCGAGATAGCGAAGTTTAGAGAGCAATTACTACTTTGTAACGTTTTATGTTTATTCTAGCTGTAAGTTTAATAAATAAAATAAAAATAAAGTCCTCGAGTGGCGACCGCGTTCCGGAAAGCTCAGTGCTGGTAGGTCTCCCACACGGTGGACCGATGACCTGGTTAAGGTCGCCGGAAAACGATGGATGCGAGCGGCCCAGGACCGGCCTTCGTGGAAATCCTTGGGGGAGGCCTATGTCCAGTGGTGGACGTCTTTTGGCTGAAATGATGATGATGATGTGGCGCCGCGGCCCCCTACCAGACATACCACCTCGTCTGGCTGGGTGATTACATTTGCAATCAAGTTTTGTCTGTTTCCGTTAGCTTTAATCCACAGAAATATTACCGTAGAATTAGTACATATAATCACAGAAATATTACCGTAGAATTAGTAAATAATATAATCACAAATTCGTCAAGCTGAAGACAGGGCGCTATGGCGCTCTTTAGGGGAGGCCTATGTCCAGCAGTGGACTAATGTGGGCTGATGATGATGATAATCACAAATGCCGGATTCCACAAATATTTGCAGATTATGATAAAACACGAATATCGTTACGTCACAATAAGCAATTGGTACTGTGACGTAGATTGGATAAGGGATACCTATCTTGCTTGTTTTCAATGATCACGATTCTTTATCATGGTGTAACAATTTATGTTATTATGGCGGCTATGTGATGATTACCATTAGCTTTAAAATGTAATCATCGTATTGGATAAATACTTTTTGGGGAACTTCATATTCCGAACATTCCCGAAGACTGTATGGTATGATGTATTTCCGTGTGGTGACGGAATTAGAATTCATACTGTCACCACCCCATTCCATCCCAAGGATGTTCTAAGAGCTGACAAAAGGGCTACTTTGCAACGCTGGCCAGATGGGTTGCCACTGGGATTCGATTCAAGTGTTCCTTCTCTTGAGACTAGGTTTTTGCCTTATCATTCCCTTTTGTCAGCTCTTAGGACATCTTCTGGCTGGAATGGGGTAGCGACACTATGTATTCTAAATCCAATATGAGTCCTAAATAAAACTATGTAAAGGTGAAAAGTTTAATGTATTCAAGTGGTTATCCAATTCTATCCTTTAAAACTTAGAAGCTATTTTCGGGCCAGTCGACATTATTATAATTGCACTATAAGGTAAATAAACCTATCTATTACTGTGCTGTTATGAGACTGGGTAGTAAAGGCAGATTTACACAGGGTCGGTAGCTTGCGCCAGTTCTGGCGCCGAAAACTAGCTTAAACGATTTGGCGAATTTGTATCAAATCACATTGGCAAGCCATTCAAACATTCGTCAGTAGTCGAGGATATTTCTTAAAATCTATTTACACGATGGCAGTGCCAGGTCAGCAGTGCACTGACGTTAGTTACTGACTCAATGTAAATCTGCCATAAGAGTAAGCACGTAATTGCGAACTACACACTTTTGAAGAGAAACCTAAGTATTTACGCACGTAAAAAGGTCGGACAACAAAAGGGACTTCTTCTTCTTCTTCTTTTCAGCCCATAAATGACCCACTACTGAGTCGGGCCTCCTCCAAATTCATGGAAGGAAATAGCCTACTGTTCCACGCTGGCAAGACGGGTTGGCACAGGGTTTGTATCAAGTTTTCCATCAAAAGGGACTGGTTAAATCTAATTCACGGGAAGAGTTTATGATGTATGACTCATTTTATGCTAAAATTATTTATCAATATACAGTCTACAAGTGCTCACTAAAATTATACCAAATGCGGATGTGTTTTATCCACAATACATATGTCGCTAGCCTCACCCGTTCCCTTAATTAATAATACTAGACCGACTGTTTCAGTTGTATTAGTCATAATCTTTCGCTGAAACGGTGAAACATGATTTCGTCATAGGGACCACTTCTGTTTGGGACTGAAGTATCTATAGTGATTGACTACGTGAGTCACGGCATAGATAAAAAGAGATTTACGAACAAAGGGTTGCCATGATTCATAAAATAATATTTTGAACGGAACATATCATTTTAAAGAGCGGTAGTGGTCGTAAAAAAAGTTGACCAATAAAATTTGCATGGGTATACTACGCGCGTAGATGACCCATTACTGAGTCGGACCTCTTCCAATTAGCCTACTGTGCCATGCTGGCCAGACGGGTCGCCAAACGGTTTCGTATAAAGTTTTTCTTTTCATTTCCCTTACGGCATCCTCACTCATAGAAAATGTATAATAAATCACCATTCATCATCATCATTTCAGCCAAAAAACGTCCACTGCTGGACATAGGCCTCCTCCAAGGATCTCCACAAAGGCCGGTCCTGGGCCGCCCGCATCTACTGCTTTCCGGCGACCTTAACCAGGTCGTCGGTCCACGGTGTGGGAGGCCTACCACCAAATACCAATATTATCTAATTATTGAAATGACAACATTCGTTTTTGGTCTCGATCATTTTGATTTGTTTTTCTATTTGCAAATTATTGTTTATTTTTAAACGAATCCCCTGCACTAGGTATTTATTACCTGTATCGCGGGGGCAGTTTACAGACATGTAATTCACAAACACTTATGTGCAAATTATGTGCACCTATCACATAAAAATATTAAGTTATTACAATTATAGTTATTAATCAAATTATTACAGTCTCTTAAAATTGTTCTCATTATTTATTTAATGTACGAAGCAAGTTCAATATTATTAAAGCATGTGCGTTTTGACTTATGTGTAAGACGAACAAGTTTTGGTCCGTTTTTAGCAGTTTCGCTGACAAAAATATGATTGTTGGGATATTTAAATTGTTTATATGGTGTACTATGTTATAAAAATGCATTAAAAATAAAATAAAGTAATAATAACACACTCTTAATACAAGTTTTAACACACACTATCAATATTATGCTTATCACATACAATGTAGCTGTTACCCGTAGTTTAGCCCGCGATAATTTAGAACGTTGCTTAAAATCTGTAGAAGACATCGTGGCGGGCAAATACCTTATTGGTAGAAAAATTCAGTTTGCATCAAAACTTAAAATATTATCAAAAATGTGTGTAGTTATAAGTGACAGTTATTTTTATTTTGTTTCTACTATACATTCTGTTGCACCTCCACACAGACGTACATAAACAAAACTATTTGTTTTTTTCTGAAGAATAAAGTTTTTTTATAGAAGAAATAATTGACTACTAAGTCAACAATATTTATTTCTTCTTCATTTGATTATATTATTATCTGTACGCGACAAGTTGAAAATTGCCATTCGGGACAATTTTTATGTAAAGAGGTTTGCCGTGCAGGTAGTTTTTCGAATTTCGACAACTGTCGATCTCTAGTTTTTAAAAATATGTTAATAATATACGTATTACCAGTACTGTATACTTTAGGCTAGGTTAGTCGGCTTAGTCTTTAGGCTTAGTCGGTAAATATCTATAGGCAAGGAGCGACCCAACACTAAGTGTCATGCATGATACAAAATATGGTTCATTATATTATTCCCATTTGAAAATTTTTCTTCCGATAAAAATATAATATTCGCTTATAAAATATTTCAGTTCACTCATAAGCCAATCAGCTGAACTGAGTTTTAATACCACCTTGAGGACTATTATGTTGGTCTATAAAAACATCGATAAAATTCAACGTACATTATTATTGAAATAGCCAGTTATACTAATGCATAAATAACTATTACTGAATATTAATATAATTAAAGTGGTTCAGGATGTTATGATATTTGAATACGTCCAAATAAAATATTTTTTTCATTTACATGTACCATACCAATACCAATCAATAAATCTAAAATACCTTATGAATAATATAGATATTCGTTATATTAGTTATTAAAGTCGTCACCATACGGACAAGTGGAGTTACGAGTTGGGACGGTTAATGCAACCTATATTTATTTGTTATTGTGCATATTTTAATATGTATCTGTTGATAGCTTTCTAAAATTATTCAAATAGGTACGTACTCAAGGCAATATGCGCGACGGGTGTACCAGCGTTTTGGATGAACCTCATATTTGACTTACCACATCATTAACCAGTTTACATTTGTAGCCATACTACGTCCACCGTAGTATCAACTTTATTTTTACTAAATAACCTCTACGAAAATATACTTTAAACGTATTGAACGGGCTGGACAAGTTTCAAACATTATCTCTATTAGTTCCTGCCCAATGTTTTGGTATCGGAACAAAAAACGCACACGAGGAAAACGATCACACATACAAATTATGAATTCGTGAATTATTTGAAACTAACCAAACATGTCGATTTGTTTGGTGAATCGAACATTATTTAACTTGCCCCAACATAACGAGGTTACATCAACTCGAGTACCCACTTGCTCACTTACAGCACGTCAACTTGTTTCGTTGCTATGCCACTGACTTTCTAATAACATCGAGCATTTTCATCACAGAATCTTGCAGTAGATGAATTGAATCTCACCTTAAAATTAAAAGTCGTCTCAGTGCTGCAAACTGGGAAAATATAAAAACTTCACTCGCACTTAAAACTTAAACAAGTAACACCCGACAGCGGATCGTTGGGTAAACGTCGGCAAATACACGCGCGTCAGTTTGAAAAGTTGCGGGAATATTTGGAGCTTTTTGAGTTCGCGTGATATAGGTAGTGAGACGCGTGGACGGCGCAGGCTGACAGCGGCAAGGCAACGCGGGCACTGAGCGAGGGCCGGTGGCGCGCGTGCCGGCCGCCGCGACTCTGCCCCGCGCGTGCGCCGGACCTGTTCCCAGAGTCTACAGCCTGCACCACCACCGACCGCCAGCCTCTGCACTCTTAAACTTGCAGTCGCTGCCGTCACATGGGCCCTATTGCTAGCACCGTAGCAAACCGTTACTCACTGGCAAAATGACTATTTTTAAGTCGATTTATTACAGTACGGCAATTTTTTGCATTGGTCCGGTCACCCGATTAACGGAGCCTACAATATGCACCACCGCCGAACGCCAGCCTCTGCACTCTTAAGCTTACAGTCGCTGCCGTCACATAGGCCCTATTTCTAGCACCGTAGTAAATTACTCACTGGCAACTCAATGACCCTTTCTTGAGTTGATTCATTACAGTAAAGCCATTTTTAAGCATTTGTCCGGTCGCCCTGTTCCCAGAGCCTACAGCCTGCACCACCACCGACCGCCAGCCTCTGGACTCTAAAACTTGTACTCGGTGCCGTCAAATGGGTTCTATTGCTAGCACCATAACAATTGTATCTACCTATACTAACTACTACTATTACGCAGCCCATATCTGTTCCACTACTGAGTCGAGTATCCTGTAGTTACCTGGAGCGTAATTAGCCTAATGTGGCCACGCTGGCCTGACTGTTTGGCACAGGGATTCGTAACAAGTTGTCCTTCTTTTACGGCTAGATTATCGGCCTTTTCATTCCCATTCTTCTGCTCTTACGGCACCCTGAGGACGGAATGGGGTGGTGACAATCTGTATTCTAACTCCGTCACCACACACACACTGGCAATAGGACCTTGCCCGGTCGCCCTGTTCCCAAATCCATAGCCGGCACCACCGCCGACAGCTTCCGCACTCTTTAACTTGCATTCGTTGCCGTCACATGAGTCCTTTTACTAGCACCGTAGCAAATTTATCTACCTGTACTTACTCACTGGCAATGTGACCTTTTTTGAGTTGATTTATGTACAGTACACTCATTTTTACCATTTGTCCGGCCGCCTTGTTCCCAGACCCCATAGCCAGCACCACCGACACTGTCGTTCTAGTCACACCAGGGGTTTTGTTGTGATACTGACCACATTACTGAGTTTTACCAGTATTTTCTAAATTACATTCGTTACATTCTACTACAACTCGTTGGCTTCGTTGCTGCCTTTGGATCAACGGGTCCCGGGTTCGATTCCGGGGTCGGGCAAGTGTCTTTGTCTAAACCAGAGGCACTTGCTCGGAGTCTGGGTGCCCTTTGTGCTCGTGAATTAAATGTTTGTAAACTGCCCCAGCGATACAGGTTAAAACTAGTGCAGGGGTTTCGCTTAAAAAAAAAAGAAAAGTAATACTCAGCTCATGCATGGCCCACTGCTGAGGTGGGCTTCCATCAGTTACATGGAGGGTTATAAGCCTACTGCGTACTACGCCAGACGGGTTGGGACATAGTTTCATAAATCAAGTTTTCATTCTCTAGCGGCTAGATTTTTGGCCTTGTGTCTTACAACAGCCACTGGATGGAACAGGGTGGTGACATTATGAATTCTTAATCTTCATCGTTACATTCTCATGGACATCATTACATTCACATGAAAGCAAAAAAAATATTTAGGCACTATTATATTTCACATTTACTGAGTTAAGTTTAGTTAACAGCAGTCCTTAACTAAGAGTTTAGCTACTTATGTATTACACGCTTAACTACTTAAAACTTAGCCAGATACGAATAAACATCATGTACCTACATGAAGTTATGTCACAAAGTCTCTTACTATAGAAATTGTACGTATATTTCTCTCCAGAATCGAACCTGAGATTCAGATGATTTACAATTCATGATTTGAAATTCAAATCGCCGTTTTCGGATACAAAGTAAGGCGGGGTAAGTGGGCTTAACAATTCGTAAATGTGGTAAATACAAGTTTCTCACGCATGACAAGATACGTACGTACAAGTAAATAGAAATCAGATTTTTCCTACGACCAACATTTGCCGTATTAGGCGCTGTTTAGCGACTTGACTAATGAGACTGAGAAGGCAGACAGGCCACTTTATAGACTAGTACGGACTAACGTCATCGTTAAATAGGATGAAGGTTCTGATATTAAAGTTGAATCACAATGATACTTAAAGAGTTTTTAAATTAAGAATTGTTAATATTTTTTTTAACCGTTAAGGTCGCAGGACCGACGCCCGATGGCGTAGAAAAGTCCTCGAGTGGCGACCGCGTTCCGGAAGGCGCAGTACCTACTGGTAGTTTCAAATGTATGTCTCGTATTGTTAAACATTAAAGATATAATCTGGCATCACTACCTATTATGTATTTAGTCTGTCCCACATAAGGGTGCCTGGAAGAAATCACTTCATCGATAAGGCCGCCTTAATGTAAATTGCCTGTTTTTTTTTTACTTCCACGTTTAAAAATAAATTTATTTCATTATATTTATTATTAAATATATATATTAGTTATATAAATATATTTCAATCAGATATTTTATTGGAGTCCATGTGAAATACGTGGTGTCACACATCCCATGCCATCCTGAGGGTGTCGTAAGAGCCGACAGAAAGAAATGATGAGGCCGATAACCTGTAAGAGAAGGAAAACTTGACACCCAACCCTGTGCCACGCCGTCAGGCTAGCGTGGCATAGTAGGCTAATTACCCTCCATAGTGGTTGGAGTTGGGGGAGGCCCGACTCAGCAGTGGGTCATTTAGGGGCTGAGAAGTAGAAGTAGAAGAAGTAGCTATTTTATTACGTCAAAAATTGACAAAAATCAAATGACAAACATTGAGAAAGGTATGCTGAGATGGTTTGGCCATGTCGAGAGAATGAATGAAGAACGATTGACGAAAAAAGTGTATAAGGCGAGTGTGAATGAAAGTGTTGGAAGGGGAAGACCTAGGCGGACGTTTCAAGACCAAATCAGGGACGTCTTGAAAAAAGGCCAGGTCAAGAGTACCCTAAACCGAAGAGCATGTATGAAGGGAATAATGAAAGTGGACGAAGCGAAACAAGTATGTATGGATCGTAGCAAGTGGAAAGAAGTGGTCTCTGCCTACCCCTACGGGAAAGAGGCGTGATTATATGTATGTATGTATTCAACATAACTCAAATAGTCCAAAATAAATTGTCCTTTGTTAGGCTAAATTACCTCTAAAAAATAACTGTCTACTTTAAGTACATTTAGCCATCGAGCAAAAAACTAAGTATGCAAAGCATAACTACTTAATAACATCGCTGATAAGTAAGCTGCTGACCTTAGCTTTAGTATTACACGCTCAACTACTTTTATCAGAAACGCTATTAATCTCAACAAATTGCCCTCTAAATCGGCGGCCATTCGATTCAATCGGTCTGAACTAAACTTAGAGCTATCTACATCAAAATAAACTAGTAGTCACTCAGCGGTCGAAATTCGACCATAATTAATTTAAATTATACTTTTTTAAATATGACCACAGACTTTAACAACAAACCAAAGAGTATTTATGCGTCTATGTGTCAAATACATGGTAGTTTGTTATGTTTTTTATCAATTCAATGTATTTTTTAACCATATTTAAAAAATAAATTTGCATTCTGCAGTTCTTGTCTCTATAAACTATAAGTGTAGGGAATTCCATACTCCTCCGACCGCGCAATTTTCGTAGAAAAGGATACATCATTTTTGCTTCACGCATCATCATTATCATTACATAGTATAAAACAAAGTCGCTGTCGTCTGTCCGTCCCTATAAATGCTTAAATCTTTAGGTTTTTTAGATAGATAGAGTGTTCATATGTTTAATACATATATAATAGCACCCGTGTGAGGCCGGGGCGGGTCGCTAGTAAACTATAAATGTAGGGAATTCCATGCTCCTCCGACAGCGCAATTTTCGTAGAAAAGGATACAACATTTTTGTTTCACGTATTTAAATATAGATTATACAATGTTCGTGTAACGTATCAGAGACAAATGATGTTGACCATTAATTTATGTTAATAAACGTCCAGTCTGTAATTTTGACGTCAGTAATGTCTATTTAGAAACACCATATTACGCAGTGTACATTAAATGGCCAATGTTTCCGCGTATTCAATGAGACATCCTTCATACGAGAATGCTCTAGATAATAATAAAGGACAAGGTACTAGAAGTTATACCTATATAATTATAATCAATCTACACAAAGGCAATCTGATTGAGATTTTTACCAATGTAAAGACGTGGTCTTGTTTGTAACTCTGTCTGTGTAACTAGGAATAGATAAATTCCTGTTCATTAAAAAATTCCATCTGTTTTGGTATGTCCAGTAGGATGTATTGTTTATATATTAATCTATTTGAAATATATTTTATTGGATTTTAATGATGCAAGGTATCTTTTGTAGTTTTTGTAGGCTCATTTTTTATAATTTTTATTTTCATGTAAGTATCAATTTAGTCTTTTAATACATTAAAGTATTTTTATTTGAATTCGTATTTTTAATAATTTTACATATTTACTAAAACATAAGAACAAACCTATTAAGTATTACTTACTACTATTATTTACTTATTATTCTTACTAACTTACTTCTCAGCCCACAAATGACCCACTGCTGAGTCGGTCCTCTTTCCATCACAGGAAGGGTAATAAGCCTGCTGTGCCACGCTGACATGTCGGGTTGGCACAGAGTTTCGTTTCAAGTTTTCCTTCTCTTGCGGCTAGGTTTTCGGCCATATCTTTTCCTTTTGTCGTCTCTTACGACACCCGGAGGATTGAAGAGGGTGGTGACACTATGAATTTTAACCATAGAACATAGTGGGGTATATAGTTTCTGTTTTGATATACCTATTAATTTACGATTTTAATACATTTATTTACTATTTCTACGATGATGATCTATGATGATGATGATAAATTTACATAGATATTTAGATACTTAAAAATTAAAACAAACCTCATCATCATCATTTCAGCTCATATATGGCCCACTACTGAGTCGGGCCTCCTCCAAGTACAAGGAGGGAAATTATCCCACAAATTAGCCTACTGTGCCGCGCTGGCAAGACGGGTTGGCCCAGGGTTTTTTTACACAGGTTAGGTGACACCCTCAGGTTGATATGGGTTGGTGACATTTTGTATTCTAAATCCGTCACCACACGGACCAAAATAAATATAATTGTCAAAAATAAATACGGCAATAAAAAGCACGGTCTATGAAAATAACGATACAATCAAAATCAAAACTCATTTAATCAAGTTGGCTCATTAGAGCTCTTTTGACAAGTCAAAAAATAAAATATAATAAAATTTACCATTTAAAATTAATTATTTACCATCTACCACCGGTTCGGAATGCACCTATACAGAGAAGAGCCGGCAAGAAACTCTGTAGTTGCTCTTTTTAGATCGCCATTTTTGGGTACAAGACTGGATATAAGACAGATTTGTGAGAGCAAACCCGCGCAATAGTTGCAAAGGGCCAAACATAATAGTAACCAGATCTAGTCAACAATAGTAACCTTCTAATGCCCGAGCCAACCGACCCCCAGCAACGGCACCTGTTCACAAGCATGACGCATGCGGCAGCCATCGCCCTCCTCAACCATATTGCAGGGAAGAGAACGACCCGCCGCACGACCCCACCACTGCCATTAGTCTTAAAGTGAGCATGATAACTCGATAATAAATATGCGAAGAAATGTCTATCTACCCATCTGACCGAATCGATATGAGGGACTTAACAAAAAATGTTTTAATGTTACTCAATGACTGACCTCTTCAATTCCGTTAAATTTAGCTCCATCTAGATTACTGACACTACAGATAATTATTTTTACATCATGAGAGAAGCATGTGGCAAAGTCAAGAATACACTTTAGCCTGAATGACAATTATCAGTTACACAATTATTATATGTATTTCTTTTAGTCAATAACCTCGGTTCATGTTATTTACAAATGAGTGATTAGTACCATGTATGAAGCACAGATAAACAATAAGTGGGGTGACCTTTGGCCCGCATTGAGCATAATAGGCTGTTGCTATTCACGACGAAATTTCATTATCATTCATACGCCAACTTTGTAGTTGATTGGTTGTTTATACCGATCTAGGTCGATCACCGAATTCTTTTTGTTCCCATCGAAGATGTTCGATTTTATTGACTTTGGCTATGAAGTTTTACAGGTTGAATAACCATTTTATTTATTATCAGTAATAAAACAAGTCGCACTGTCGTTTCGAATGCAAAGTTTCTCTGTGTTCTCTAGATAAAAGATTTGTAGTACGGATAACAATGAAACGTACATTATATTATATTGAAGAAGATCTATTGTGTGCATAGTTTATTTGTTTAAGAGTCATTAGGTTCGCTTATATCCCTTGTTTATTACCCTCTATGTTTTTGGAGGAAGCCCGACACAGCAGTGGGTAATTTATGGGATGAGAAGTAGTAAAGCAGTAGGTTCGCTTTTAACTATGCTAAAATCTAACGAATCAGTTACAGAAATTTTACTTCGGAAATACCTCCAATTAGATGTGATATATATATATATATATATATATATATATATGTATGGATTAGCATTGCTGTTCAGCGAGGGAATGACGGATACTGTAGCACTTTCACGGGTTTGACATTATCAACACAGAGTCAAAAATAGTTTGTTCAGTTTTGTCTGTGGAAAGTAAAAAGAGTGTATTTTAGAAATCCAAAAATAGGCGAATTTAGAAAATCTCGGGAAATGGGTATCGCTACTTTTTTTTGTGGGCCATGTTGCACTAGATAGATAGCCTACCAACCAGTAGGTAAGATAATTTCATTTAAAGATCCTAGCTATGAGGTAATGAGAAACAACTGTCATGTAAATAATTTTTAAAATTTATTTTGTTTTCACACCAAATCATTCGACAAAGTCACGATTATTAATGTTAAACACCCTTACATGGAAATTTCTTAATACGAAACATCTTCGATACATTTTCTTCGCTTTAATAATTGAATTATTGGTTTGAATGACTCGTATTTATGAATAAAACTTAATTAACTGCTTAATTTTGATTGATTATATCTTCGTAACTATGCATTTTTAGACCTCTTATAGTTCTAGATTATTTTTACCGTGCTGTTGGATATGAAAACGAGTGCAATCTTCCCACTAACTGTGTGAATGGTCAGCGTCTTCAACTAAGAATTAGCTAATCGATATCTTTATTTATATTGCTAATACAATACTAATAAAGATATCGTTCGGATAATTCTTATTAGAAATAAGCAATATTTATAGTAGAAAATAATATGTATGTTGTACCTACGAGTTTATCAGTACGCGTATAATTTACTACTTCATAAATTCACCACTAGGCCTTTTATCTTGAAACTCAGCAGAAACTTTTATAGCTCGGTCTGACAAAATCGAAGTTCTTTCTTACACACATAATGTATTAATAGCCATGCAGTCAGGAACTAGAGTATTGCTTATTTACGACACGGAACTAAATCCCGATAAGATCAGAGTGATGGCATAAACATTCGCAACCGGAACGTTTAACATTTAAAGTTTCGTTTATTGAATCCGTAAATAGTAGTCATTCTTCCTAAATTTTATTATCTAAACGCCGCGGTGTGTCATAATGAAAGAATTCAATAGCGATAAGTTGTTCCGTATCACAGCTGAATATCTTGACAATATTTTTCCTGTAAACGATAACAGTTATACTTATAAGTGTCAAGACATGATAAAGACACTTCTGTACCCCTTATAATTTCTTTGATGACTGTTCAAAATCAATACTTTTGTTATTAATCTATTGATAACTAATATTATTCATTATGTATATTAATTAGGTTTGTTCTGACGCAGCTGCGTTAGAAGTTGTAATTTTATAAGATACCTATTTTTGTCGTCTATTCAACAAAAAAGGCTGTTCCGAGTTTTAAATATTTTTCTATTTTGAAATATGAGTGAGATATTGACGTTTGAACGACAGCGAATTTTTGTTTTATAACTTGCTCCGCTGAAAATTAACCAATTAGCAATCGTTATTATGATTGAACAAGCCTAGTAATCCGAGTTCCAAGAAATATCTTGGGTTTTCTGGACTCATAACTCGAGTTATGACCCTTTTCTCGGCAATTAGTGACCAAAATGCAACGAAAAAAGCGTTTTAGTTTTCCTGAAATTTTGCACACAGTATCTATATCAGCAGTATAGTACTGCTGTAGGGTTTTTGTAACATCCTGTATAGTAGGTATTGCCACTGCATACGATAGTGCGTTGACAGATTTAAATTGTATTGTGTCACCTGCCCATTTCATTCTGCGGGTGTCATAAGAAAAAAATATTAATAATAAAGGAAATACCAAGGTTGTGATAGCCCAGCCGTAAGCGAAGGAAATCTTGAAACGAAAACCCTGTGCCAACCCGTCTGGCCAGCGTGGCATAGTAGACTTATTTCCCTCTATTTAATTTGAGGACACCGGACTCAGCCGTTCTTCGTAATTGGCCTGCGATGGATACGATAGTATCAAGTTGGAATGGAATGAAGACACAAAAACGCAGTGCAGTGGTTGAGCGATCGACTGCTGTGCAGCATGTCGCGGGTTCGATTCCCCGCACGGAAGAAATATTTGTACGACCTACAAGTATTTGTTCCAGGTCTGGGTGTTTTCTATCTATAATGTGTATGTATTTACAAAAAAAATAATATAATAAGTAGTAGGTATATCATCCATCTCGTTACCATAACACAAGCATTAAGTTGCTTAACTTGGGGCCAGATGGCGTTGTGTGATATGTGAAAAAAAACACAAAACAATTCTGAAGCCGTCACCGTCACTACAAATAACTGAGGTTTAAAGGTACTGACATGATATGCAAAATTTAACATACGCGCACTATTGTCAAAATTGAGTCATCTGGCCATATCAAAAGTGATCGCATATGAGAATGATATCAGATTAACGGTTACTTTTATAAATTGTGTCATTGTCGGACCGTGTCTCCGAGATAGGTATTGTAGATAAGCTTTAGGGGACTGGTCTAAGGCCACAGACCAACAGGCGCAAGTATTTTCAATGACAAGATACTAAAGAGCGTCGAGAATTTAGGCCTGTATACGATTCTTGTGAAACAGATATCAATCATTAAGTAATACCATGTTAGTAACAGGAAAACTGGCCGAAGGAAAAAGTACTGGTTCTATGTGGGGCTCCGGGAAGCAAAAAGATGAAATTAGTGCACTAAAACCAAGGATGTTCCTCAACTGCCCGAACCAGGGTCACGTGTTTCACTCCTAAATGTGAACAAGCACCGTGATCAGCATATCCCACGCTTTAATGGGAAGCTCTGGATGCTGTCCAACTCCACAAAGAAGCATGAGCGGAACCAGATCCACCGTAGCGCTCAGCAGCTGTTAGCGGTGGCAGCCCTAGTCGTTTTTGTGCTCTCGCTATGCCAGCTTTGAGAGGAGTTTTTGATGCCAACAACCACCATGACACTGTGCACTCTTCGTCTGGCCTCTCTCCGTGGGCCATCCAGCATGGGTGACCCTAAATTGGTAAGGCCTTAAAAACACGCAAGCCTACTCACCACAACAGAGAACCTATATCTATCCTACCGCACCGACTTCAAATGCTTGTTTACTGGTTATATTTTCGCATATTTGGTTTCTAATTTGAAGTCGGTTTACATTTTTTGTTTACAAACAGGCTGCCTTTCACTTTTTCCCCAGTAATGGATAGTTTACGGTAATTTAAACTTAACTACTGGTAACCTAAATCGCGGATGGTTACTAAATCAGTGTATCTACCAATTAGTGTCAATAGCCAAGTTATCCACAAAAAAGCATAGACGCGTAGTATCACTTACAAATGCTGATTGGATCTGATAAATAATGCATAGATTGAGCTTACATTTTTATTTTATACTTGCCTGATTATTGGCACTAACTAACGCGGTATTTAGGTTAACGCTTGAAGGTATATTCACCTATCTAAAGCCCGAATTTCAAGTGAAGATTGTGAATAGACAAAGAAAAGTATCTACACCATCTATTGTGCAGTCATATTAATACACAATATCACCCACCCACACTATCCTGAGGGTATCGTAAAAGGCAGATCACCTAGCCGTATGAGAAGGAAAACTTTATACAAACCCTGTGCCAACCCGTCTTGTCAGCGTGGCACAGTAGGCTAATTTCCCTCCATGAATTTGGAGGAGTCCCGACTCAGTAGAGTGGGTCATTTAAAGACTAAAACGACGACTAAGACACTAGCCCACGATAATTTGGGTTATAAATTAGAGTTGATCCAAAAATGGTGATGGTAAGCTTACACTGGTTAAAGGGTTGTTCTTTTGCGCATATCATTTCTTGTAGGCATATTCCTAATCAATATTTGATTGATTAAATGTGATATGAGTACTAACTAGAATTTGGGCGCCATGGTAAGTCGTATTCCACCATTTATTTATTGCTTAACGCCACTGCATAATAAGGGATCTATTAGAAAAATAGGGTGATTAATAGTGTTTCATAAATAAGTAGTAAAATTAAATTAACATACTACTATTACACAAAAGGCTCAAAGTCACCCAAAAGGTGGAGTTTCCCTGCGCGATCGAATTAGACATGAGGAGAACCGAAGTAACCGACGTAGCCCACACGGTTGCCAAACTTAAGTGGCAGTGGGCAGGGCACATTTCTGGGCTGACGGTCAATGGGACAGATAAATCCTCGAGTCGTTCCCCCACGTGGTGGACCGACGACCTGGTTAAGGTCGCCGGAAATCGATGGATGCGGGCGGTTTAGGACCAACCTTTATGGAAGTCCTTGGGCAGGTATCTAGCAGTGAACGTCTTTCGGCTGAAATGATGATGATGTTGATGAATACTACTGCTCAGCTGTGGAGTGGAGCCACCTCCAGTAACATGGAGAGTAATTAACCTACTGTGCCACTCTGGCCAGACATGTTGACACAGGGTTTCGTATAATTGTTCTTTCTCTTGCGGATAAGTTATCGGCCTTGTTACATTTTCTTTGGCCCTTACGACATCATCCGGATGGAATGGGTGGTGATATGTACACCATATGTTTATCTTGATCAAATCCTGATTTTCTTTCATCATCATAAGCCCAGAAGTGAGCCACTGCTGAGCCAGCCTTCAGAAAACAGCTTTCTGTGCCTCGCTACCCAGAGTGAGTGACTCAAGGTTTGTTTTAACATTTTCTTCTCATGCCCAGCCTTGTCATTTGATTTGGGCGGCCCTTGCGACACTCGCGGGAGAAAATGGGCTGGTGACACTACACATACACGCATACTAAACCGTTTACTACAGTGACAATATCTTCACTACACAGTAAAAAAAAAAGTCGCTGTCGTCCGTCCGTCCCTATGTATGCTTAAATCTTTTTTTTTTTTTTTTTTCATACAACGCCATCTCGTCCCAAGCTAAGCAACTTAATGCTTGTGTTATGGTAACGAGATGGATGATAAACTACATATATACTTTTTTTTTGTAAATACAAACATATTATACATAGAAATGACACCCAGACTCCGAGCCAGTGCCTCTGGTTTAAACAAAGACACTTGCCCGACCCCGGAATCGAACCCGGGACCCCTTGATCCAAAGGCGGCACATCTAACCACTAGACCAACTACGCAACGGATTTTGAAGCGGTTTTTTTAATAGATAGAGTGATTCAAGAGGAAGGTTTATAGGTATAATACATGCATAATTGAACCCGTGCAAAGCCGGGGCGGGTCGCTAGTATTTAATATTAGAGCTGATAATTTGCTAACATTATGCACAATGAGTTGTCGACGTATAGTTTACACAATGTTGCGGTTTCTCGGCTCAATCACACTCGATCCTTTTATGGCTCAGACTGTTATCGCATTATCTGCCATTAGTTCAACCTGCGAATTTGCTTGTTACCTGTAAATTATTAAACGCTGCTAGAGGTTCCCTAAATATTCGTGACCCTTAGGATTCAACCCATACATAGCCTACTTCTTAGTCGGGTCTCCCCCAGTTACATAGAGGGTAATTAGCCTTCTGTGCCACGCTGTCCATATGGGTTTCGTATCGAGTTTTCCTGCTCTTGCGGCTATCTTTTTGGGCCTTGTCATATTCTTTTGTCAGCTCTTACGACGCTCCGAGGATGGAATAGGGTGGTGACACTATGCATTCTAAATCTGTCACTACACAGAAAATTATATTCTTCTACGAGTTCGATCCCCGCACGGAAGAAATATTTGTACGACCTACAAGTATTTGTTCCGGGTCTGGGTGTTTTCTATCTATAATATGTATGTATTTACAAAAAACCACTTTTATTTATAATTTATATAAATGATCTGCCGAAGGTAACTAGTCACCCAATATTCCTGTACGCTGACGACAGCACTATTGTTTTCACAGGAAATGACAAACTATCATTAGAAACTGACATCGAAAATACTTTGCATGACATAGTACAATGGTTGAAATCAAATAATTTAAAAATTAATCTTAGCAAAACATACTGATATTTAAAAATAGAACTTCTCAATTCAGTAATATTGAAGTAGCCTATAGGGGAACAAAAATTCTTGAGGTTAATGCCACAAAATTTTTAGGTTTAAACATTGATTCTAGCATAAATTGGAAAATGCATGTTGAAAATCTTTGCCATAAATTAAATCAACAATCCTATGCTTTGTACATGCTTTCCAAAGTTGTAAGTCAATCTACTGTATTAACAGCCTATCACGGATATGTTGGATCCATTCTGCGTTACGGAATCATGTTTTGGGGATATTCTACAAATAATGACGATGTATTCAAGGCTCAAAAGAGGTGTATTAGAGCAATATGTAAAATACAACAGACCGATAGCTGTAAACCTTTCTTCAAAAGCCTCAATATATTAACAATGCCTTGTCTTTATGTGTATGAAACAGTCATTTTTATTAGAAATAATTTAAACTTATTTCAAAATTACAAGAGTGAGCGACATATGCATAAAATTTGTTGTCCACGACATAAAACAACCCTATTTAACAAAAGTATATTTTGTATGGGACCACGGATATACAACCACTTACCGAAGACCTTATTGGAAATCCGAAGCAAAAAGTTATTAAATCAAAAATTAAATAACTTTTTGATAGATAAATCGTATTATAGCGTGAATGAATTTTTAAGTGACATTGTATGATAATGTTATAATACTATTATTATTATATTGACTTTTTTTTTTTTTTTTTATTTCTATTGACTATATTCTAATTTATAATTCATTGCTAATTAACATTTATAATAAGTTGACATCATTTATGATTTTTGATAAAATTATTTTGTCATATTTATGTATGCAAAAATGGGTAACTCAGTCGCCAGCGGCAATCTACTATTTATTCGCTAGCAGTAATGACAAACCTACATGTGGGTATCGTTAAAATATTCTGCAAGAAAATTACGGAATGTTTACGTTTGACTTGGTTGATTCAGGACATTACCCTCCCCCTCTACTGTGTTGCACCTTGCTGTGGTGAGGGGGCTTGAGTGCCTCAATGATCCGTGGGGCCATACCGGCCAGGGCCTCCCATGCCGGGCGGGCCCACGGGGAGAGGTGAGACGAAGAGCGGCACCCAGCGTCGTGGCGGGTTGCGGCTCCAGGGACTCCTCTGTTCTCAGAGCTGCCTTGCGAGTCGTAAACCGCTGCGGCGCATCATGAGGTCCCCGGGTTGGCGCTCAACTTAGTTGGCCGTCAAACCGAGTCCTCACTAAACGTCCTCGGGTTGGCGCCGGCCGAGGGCTGACGGGCCTCCTCTGCGAGGCCGTATGTCGCAGAAGGGGGCTCCGGGACGGATCGCTGGTGCGCTGCGGTAGATTGGGGCTGCGGGGACTTGGGTGGATGGGGACCCTGTCCCCAGTGTCTCGCTGCGAGCCCTGGACGGGGGCTCCGGGGACCTGGGTTGACGGTGGACCCTGTCCTAAGGGTTTCCCTGCGGGCCCTGGACGGCTGCGGTGCGCCGGTGTCCTCTGGTTGGCGCCGGCCCGAGGGCTGACGGGCCTCCTTCTGCGGGGCCGATGTCGCAGAAGGGGGCAGCGGGGCGGGTCGCAAGGGAGGGAGCTCCGGGTGACCCGCGCCGCGGACGGAGGCGGGGGTGGAGGGGGGTTCGTGACGATGCGGGCCCCTTCTGCCCTCGCCTAGGAGGCCGGTGGTGGTTCGGGGGAGCCACCACCAACGAAAGCCTCGATGACTGAGGGCGTCCCAGTATACCGGGGCGCCCTCTCTGATAGTCGCTTGCCCGCGTTGCGGGCACCACGCCGGGGCGTCACAGTAGAATGCGTTTACGCGAACTTGTGGCGCCCCAAGCGCGTCGTGTGAGGGTATGCCGCTGGGGTTTTAGTGGGTAAACGACGCTTGGGTAGACGACCCTTGTCGGAGTCCCACATAATCACCGACCTTTCCCCCGGGGTGCGGTGGTATGCATAAAGCATTTCCCCAGCGAAAACAAAAAAAAAAAAAAAAGGACATTACCCTACTGTTGTATCAGCATTGAGTATTACAATATATTAAACTCATTATCTAAGCTAATTTACGTAAGACTGTCTTGTAGATTTAATTAAATTTAATTTTAATGTTTTTAAGTAATTTTTGCACACCTTTATGGGTAAAATATGGAATTGGACTTACTATAATTTTTTAACCACGATGTATGTACCCATATTCAGCAAATAAAGAATTTGATTTGATTTGATTTGAAAAAAAATATATATATATATAAGTAGCTTAGCAGCATTAAGTTGCTTAGCTTGAGACCAGATGGCGTTGTGTGAAATGTCCAAGGATATTTATTTATATATTTATATTTAAATCTAAGTACCAATGTGTGAAATGCGCTTGACACTATTAACGGTACTCGTAACAATTTTTTTTTTTTGTTTCATCTCATCTCTGACACGGCTGCAATAATTTCGACGACAATCGCAATTGCACTTATTATATGGAGTATTAAGTTAACTATGGATTATTTTTAGTTCTTGCGCCACGATCCGCGCCCTCGTTCTAGTGTTAGCATGAGGACGTTGACATAGCTTTCGTTTAGCCGAGAGGCCCTCAGAGCTTGGAGATCCACTAAGCTAGGTCTGCCAGTAACACGGAGTATACTCTTTCAGTAGGGCCTCGTAGCTCTGAACTCGAGGAGTCGATGAACGCCGTGGGTTATAGTGGGCGGCAACCGGTCAACTCAAGACATTAAAATTGTCACATAGTGAAAAAAGGCAGCCTAAATAGGATTACCAATGGAGGTATTATCGAATTTCGACATCTGGGCAAGCTCTAGTTCAATGAATTACCGACTAAGTTTTATTTTGCAAGACATGCTACGTTTTGTTCCACCAAAGGGCCTGAATTTCCCACCGCTTAGATCTAGGTCTAGATCCAAGACACACTTAAATCTAACAACAACTAGCGGGTTGTTAGTGATTGATGAATTAGCATAGTCCTTTATAAGAAGCCGCCGCGCCTGGCGCCGCGTCGCGCCAATCACATTAGATACCTCGGTGGAAATTACATAGTTCGAAGTAATACAAGCTAGGTCTTACATCCACCGATAAATATAATTAATAATAAAAATATATCATATTGATTAGGTTTGGAAATATCATGTTTAGTTTATTTTATATATTAGTTACAGCTTACAGCACAGTTCATAATATGTATAAATAATTCATCTTTTTTTTTGTTAAATGTCTTTATAAAAAACCAAAGTTATCAAAACGTATATACTGGGCCAAGTCGCTGCGGCCAACTAATTCTTCCACGATGTATATGTATAGATGCGCGCATTAGGCGGCCAACGAAAAACATCGCGACACACACACGCGGCCAATTGGCCGCCGCGGCCGTTTTTTGTCGACCGCGCTGCGGAAAACGCAGTGCTGGTAGACCTCCCACACGGTGGCCCGACGACCTGATTAAGGTCGCCGGAAAGCGATGGATGCGGACGGCTCAGGACCCTGTGGAGGCCTATGTTCACCAGTCGACGTTTTTTGTCTGAAATGATGATGATATTTTTGGTTTGATTAGTATTGGTTCCAGATTATTAACTTACAATTGGTTCAGAGTTTCGAAGAAAACTTTAAATACGTGATCAACAAAGCCATTTATTGTCTTTGTTATTGGAGTCCTTTCTAAAGAAAACCATTATTTGCATAAAAAATTGAAATGTAAACCGACTTTAAATAAGCCACTAAAAAGGCGAAAAATAACGCCTTAAATTGGCTATTTTTAAGTCTTTAGTCGTTTACAATTTTTGTTTAAAAAGTTTAATAGGTATGCTATTGATATTGAACTGGAGTTCCAAAATCAAAATATTGATCAAGACAAACGATGAAGCCAAGGGCCGCAGCAAATCTTCGCCAACACGCGCTGTAATGTGAAGGCTCTATAGGTGGATAACAAGGCTGCATAGCTATTTACTAGATAATTGTGCTCGTTTACCTATTCGAGTACTATTAGCGGAGCATATTTTTATTTGTCGCCCATTATTGCTGTTGATTTTGCGTTGCACAATATTTAATGGCGAGCTGTAACGTGATTGCATCAAAGGCACAGTTAGTTATATTCTGTCTTGTAATTGGATACATAAATATAGTTGTTAGCATTACTTTGTTTAAATCATTTGCTACATATGTGTTGTTATTGATTGATTTATGTCAAACTGCCACGGGAAATCCAGATAAAAATGCTAAGATTCATTTTTTTAAAATATTTCGTACTTATCTGGAATTTTACTGGTTGTTGTTTCGGCCAATCCTCTGAAAAGGTTCGAACGTTTAGCTCGAGAATGTTTAATTAATACTTAGAATTATTTATTGTTGTTACTTATTAAGATAAGCAAATTATGGTTCCCAATATGGAATGTTAACATGTTTTCCTTATTGCCGAAACAGAGAGGACTGCGGACTGGACCAGTACCTACCTAATGACGGACATTTTTTTTTTAAACGTTACCCCTGCAATGGTTTAACCTGCGTCGCGGGGACAGTTTACAAACATGAAATTCACGAACACAAATGACACCCAGACCACAAAGACACTTGCCCAGCCCCGGAATCGAACCCGGGACCCCGTGATCCAAAGGCGGCACTCCCAATCCAGCCGGAAGTATTTCGTACGATATCTTAACTAGTTTACAAAGGCGGCACGGGGTAAAAGTTGTATTTACTACATTATTAGAATGTAGGTATTTTTGTTTTCATAAGCACACCTACAACACTGTTACACTAGAAGAGGCATGCGACATTTAACCGTATTTATGCAAGGAGCCTACTTAAGGGTCAGCGCCGACCAACGGAGTGGCGGCGCTGACCCTTAAGCTTAACCCTTAAGCTTAAGCTTAACCCTTAAGCTTAAGCTTAACCCTTAAGCTTAACCCTTAAGCTTAACCCTTAAGCTTAAGCTTAACCCTTAAGCTTAACTTAACCCTAAAGCCTTAAGCTTAACTAATTCAGTAATAATTTAAATTCAACCTTAAACGCTTCAGAATACAACTGTATTTGGTACAACGAAATACAATGACGTCGAGCGACCTATAGCGCAGCGTATTCTAATTACCGTATTGTATTCTGGAGCGTGTTAGGTTGAAATTAAATTGTTACTGAATTAGTCTCTTCGCCGCCACTCCGTTGGTCGGCGCTGACCCTTAGTCTTTGAAAACTTAAATCTTATTTTTACCGAACACGTATGTAAACCATAAACATTAAATATCTGGATGACCGAGCTTTGCTCGTGATTTTTTTTTTATAAATTTTTTTTTGGAATTTATATTTAAGTACGAATTACGCAAAACCTCATTTACTTCGTCTTACTTAACAATGCCACCTGTGTTGTGCTCACAAAAAGTAGTATTATTATTCGCCAATAGATGTCAGGATTCCTAGCTAGATCGATTTATCCTCCCCCCCAAACCCGAATAAAATGACATGTTCTAAACATGATTCCTAGCTATATCGATTTATCGCCCCCGAAACGCCCTATATACTAAATTTCATGAAAATCGTTGGAGCCGATTCCGAGATTCCAATTATATATATACAAGAATTGCTCATTTAAAGATATAAGATTTATTTTATGTCCAAACTATAAAAAAGATTGTGAAGACTGAAAGTGTAAACAAATCATTCCAATATAATGTCTTGATTAGAATATTTCGTAATGAACATATATTACTAACCAAAATGACCCACTGCTAAGTCGCGTCTCCTGCCACTAAAAGAAGCGTAATTAGCCTGCTGTGCCACGCTGGCCAGACATATTGGCATACGGGTTCGTTTCGAGATTTCGAGTTAATGGCCTTGTCATTTCCTTTTGTCGGCTCTTACGACTCCCTCAAGACGGAATGGGGTGGTGACACTATGTATTCTAAATCCCTCACCACACGGATGACAGTCGTCGTATCAGCTCATAAATGACCCACTGCTGAGTCAGGCCTCCTCCAAATTCATGGAGGGTAATAAGCCTACTTTGCCACATACCACGCACGGCACACCTCCAGGGTGTGCCGTGCGTGAGCCTCTCGCTGCCGGATCTCATTAGATCCATGGTCCGGAGCGAGAGGGCTTGGAGGGAGACGGCCTCATTCTGCGAAGTTGTCATGGCAGCGAAGGAGGAGGCTGAACGGGCCAGAGAGTTGGCCTCCCACCGCCGAAACCGTCAGCGCCGCAACGGGCGTCGGAGGGCGCTGGCTGACCTCCGCCCGCCGTAAGTGGGCCTGCGGGCGATTGACCTGGGAAAGTCCGTCGCCTGCGCAAAACAGGCCCCGGGAGGAAGGCACGCCGCGATACGCGCGCGCCCCCCAGCGGTGGAATGGGGGAGGGCAATACAGCCCCCCGCCTCATATTCGGAGGGGCCCGCCTCAGAGCATGGGGCTCCACTAAGAGGCGGGCCAAGGCCCCCAGGGTCATGCCACTTGTGTTTCATTAGTTGCCTCTTACGACACTCTCAAGATAACACAGGTTGGTGATCTCGTGTATTCTAAACCCGTCATAATGTTAGTATCACCTTCTTATGTTTGGCACATTCGCAAACAAATCATCAAAAGCCGTTTACACAGAGGCAGGTGCCCAGATCGTGCGATACGAGTTATACATGGCTTGTTCTAAGTTCACCTAGACGACAATTTAGCGTGTCTCTCACATACAAACCACCTAATAAAACCAAACAACTCATTGACATATCCAAATTATGGATAGTGTTGGCATGGGACCTTGACGGCTCATAATAAGCTTTATTCAAATATTTTGATGGGGACCGCTCGGTTTTCTTGGTCATACATTTCAATATTATTACACCACATAACTAGTACATACTAGTTTTGGACACACGTACCCATACTAATGTGAGCATGACTTGAATTAACTTAAGTACCTAATATTTGCTGTAGTCTGATAACTGCTTGCCTAATGTACTATAATATGTTGGCCAGGCGGCATGGCTAATAGACAATAAGAATTTTTTTGTTGCTAAATTCTGTCATTTATGCAACATTGTAGAGCATAGATTAAGAATAAATAGTGTTACCCACCCCATACCATCCTGACGGTGTCGTAATACAAAAGACTGACAAAAGGAAATTATATGGCCGAAAACCTAGCCGAATAAGACGGAAAACTTGAAACGAAACCCTGTGCCATTCCGTTTGGCCCGCGTGGCACAGTAGAGTAATTACCCTTCCTGTAATGGGTGGAGGCCCGACTCAGCAGTGGGTCATTTATGAGCTGAGTAATAGTAGTAGTCGGAAAACTAGTAAATATCAAGTCACCAAACGCACTATACTCTAAGGTTAACAGAAATTTCCTTGTGGTCCTTGTGTCGCCACCCCATTTCATCTTGAGGGTGTCGTAAGACACGACAAGGGGAAATGATCAGGTCGAAAACCTAGCCGCAAGAGAAGGAAAACTTGATAAGAACCCCTAAGCCAAGCACAGTGGCCTAATTTCCTATACCTGGAGGAGGCCCCACTGAGCAGTGGGTCTTATACGAGCTGAGAGGTAAGGAGGAGGTGTCATAAAGGTCATTGCTACTTTTCTTGATCATGAGAAACATAAGTTATATGGCAGGGCAAACACAAAAGATTCCGAAAGAGAAATTTGTTTGGGACTACCATGGACCAAAGTGTTTGGTACACCTATAAATAAGATTGAGTGGTGACGTCCCCTTTACCGCAGGTTTTTCGTTTGGTGGTAGGATCTAATCCCTCACATCTAAGTCCGGCGCCAAGCAGTTTAACTGTGTTTCTTTGTGCGTATGTGAGAGCCGGTGCCCAACATTTCCAGCAATTGCCTGCTCCATCTTAGACCCTGGCGTTGCTTGCGTTGCCTAGGCTCAAAGGCATTCAAGTCATATATAAAAAAAGGCCCTCAGAGTCGCGGCGCATGCATCCCCGTAGCTATGGTTCGAACAGTTGACGATTTGTAATGGGTAGGGTGTACTTTCCGCGCCCCAGAATTCCACATAACCTGGATAGCCAGTACGGTAAGGTAGCCATGCACATTTTCCAAAGAAAAAAGAATTTCTGTGGAGATCTTAGTGTTAAATTCAAGCATTTATGGTAGATGTCAGTGGCGGATTTACCAGTAGGCTGAGTAGGCTGGAGCCTAGGGTGTTGTAAGCTAGGTTGTAAGATTTAGGACGTCTAAAAAAAGGTCCTCACAAAGAGTGGACGTCTAAAAAAGTGGCAGTCAAAAAGAGTGGACGTCTGAAAAAAGGTCGCAACATCAAAGCGCGTCTAAAAAAAAGGTCGTCTCAAGAACTGTAGAGGCGGCATAAAAAGCCTACGGGCGGCAAATCTGTAAATCCGCCACTGGTAGATGTAGAAGTGCTCCGAATTCGTGGAGGGAAATTAGCTTTTGCTCGCTTACGACACCTCAGGATGGTGTGGGGTGGTCACATTGTGTATTCTTATCCTTTCACCACAATATGAACGTAGTATAATAGCTTATCTATAAAATCAAATAGATCAGCTAAATGCCCATGTGTTGCCGCAATTACATCACGCATTGACTTACGGACGTGACTACAAATATGTGTTGGTCGGGACAATACGATGAAAAGACCCAATACAGAGTGAGCCTCCTCCAAATTCAAGGAGGGCTACCTAAACTACCAAGACGGGTTGGCACAGGGTTTGTATCAAGTTTTCCTTGTCTTGCAGCTAGGTGATCTGCCTTTGCGTTCCTTTAGACTCTCAGGACGGCAGTGTCTGTGGTTGCTAACATTGGGTAAGAATTGAAAACCTTCGGCTTTCGTGAAGTCAGTTGAAAATAACACGATTTAAACGCATAAATGACATTTACCACTGCAACTGAAGGAGTTCAATCGACAGAAAACAAGGGTAGACGAAGCCTCGTAGAAGAGACTAACTTGAGCTATATTATGTAGTAAATTTTATTTTTTATTTTTGACAGTCTGTACGAACCTGTTTGACCAACCGTGTACACTTACCATATATCCAACTGGATGGAGGAGACCCGTATCAGTAATGGATAATTTAAACGTATACAATAATATTGCAGATTTGCTGTATCCAAACATGCACGATGGAAAATTACATTCTGTGTAAATAGCAGAATAATTAGGTTATCTTTACCTACAGTACACTGGACAAATGGACACAACATTAGCCACATACGGGGCTGTTTACGATCCAGCAGGCACTATTATTTTAGACGTATCAACACACAAAACACAATTAAGTTCGGAACTTGTAATGAGACTTTAAAACTAATGACAAAAAAAAATCGTGTGTGTAAAAAAATATTAGGCGTATGTTTTTTTACACACACAAATTTTTAGCCGATTTAAAAGAGTAGGAGGTTCTTACTTTTATTTTTGTTTAATGTCTGTTACCGCATAACTCCGCTATTTAAATATCGAATTGCAAATTTTGAGTGCCTATTTTGAAGTCAGTTTACATTTGTTGTTTAAAAGCTTTTATGTGTAATGTTGAAAGACATAAAGGGAAAAGAAAGATAAGGCTTGCCGATTAACATATTCGAAAGAGGATTTTGCAGTTCCGTGTGTGGTGGGCATATTATTGGCGATCATGGACTTGCCCCAGTTACTCAATGATTCTCAATTATTAGGGCCGGTATTACAAAGCGCAACATTTGATAACAAATAGATAATTTTACGCGCGGTTAGTTACGACCAATTTGCGCGTTATTCACATGAAATAAATAACATGCTAATTTTGTCTTGTTTCAAAAATAATGTGCACATTAATTGCGAGATAAAATTATGCAGATATTAAATACATATGTTGTACTATAATCAATAATTAGATTAAAATGGAATCGGTATAAATGTTGTGTTACAATGTGGTGTGTGGCGATGGTTGTAGAATACACAATATTACCAACCCGTACCATTCTGAGGGTGTTGTAAGAGGCGACTTAAGATACGTAAGAGGCAGATCACTTAGCCACAAGAGAACATGATACAAACCCTTTTTATTGTTGACGCTGGGCAAATGCTTTAAGTATAGGTACCGCCGGCCCTTGGGGAGAGGTCGGCGATTATGTGGGACTCCGAAAATGAATCGTATACCCACTAAAACCCCAGAGGTATACCCTCACACGAGACGCTTGGGGCACCACAGGTTCGCGTAGACGCAGGTACTGTGACGCTTGATACAAACCCTGTGCTAATATGCAGCTATAATGCTATATGTATTTGGAGGAGGCCTGACTGACGTTTGTCATTTAAAAGCTCAAACGAGAATGTACACGTTCTATCATTTGACTGCCTCGTTGGTCTAGTGGTTAGATGTGCCGCCTTTGGATCAACGGGTCCCGGGTTCGATTCCGGGGTCGGCCAAGTGTCTTTGTGTAAACCAGAGGCACTGGCTCGGAGTCTGGGTGTCATTTCTATCTATAATATGTATGTATTTACAAAAAAAATATGTATATAAGTAGTTTATCATCCATCTCGTTACCATAACACAAGCATTAAGTTGCTTAGCTTGGGACGAGATGGCGTTGTGTGAAATATCCAAGGATATTTATTTATTATTTATTTATTTAAATGATTAAATAAGATCGCAGTCGAGTTTCTTGCCAGTTGTTCTCAGCAGTGGCCGCGTTCCGAACTTGTAGTAAACTTTAACATATTACTATCCTTTGTATATGTGTTGAATTTTTTTAAGTCTCTATTGTGTCCTATGCAAAATAAATTATTTGACATACATACATATTATAGATAGAAATGACACCCAGACTCCGAGCCAGTGCCTCTGGTTTAGACAAAGACACTTGCCCGACCCCGGAATCGAACCCGGGACCCGTTAATATTTACAAACCTGTTCAACCTGATCATTTCCTTTGGTCGGCTCTGACGCAACCCTCAGGTTGGAATGGGGTGATGACACTATGTAATCCGTCACCAAATGGACGATGAGGTGTTGACTGTGAAATAAATCACGTGGTGTTCTTACCTGAATAAGGTAGCGGATTCCTACAAAGTTGACGACACGGTTGGCGCAGTGGTTGAGCGATCGACTGCTGCGCAGCATGTCGCGACTTCGATCCCCGCACGGAAGAAATATTTGTACGACCTACAAGTATTTGTTCCGGGTCTGAATGTCTTCTATCTATACTAATAATGTATTTACAAAAATAAAATGTATATAAGTAGTTTATCATCCATCTCGTTACCATAACACAAGCATTAAGTTGCTTAGCTTGGGACGAGATGGCGTTGTGTGAAATGTCCAAGGATATTTATTTATTATTATAAAGTTGAAATACCTCGATTAATTACATTAAAACACCTTTGTAATGTCTCGGTTATTTGAGTAATAAGTTATATCATCCGATGACTGTAATGAAGTTATAACCGTCAATTATTTAGAAGTTTTGATACAATATTAGGTCTCTGACAGCGATTAACGAGCGTATATCGTGATATATTGTTACTGCATAATATGACACAGATAAATTCAAGTAATTTGACATACATTTGGAGCCGAGCTACTTAGAGCTTAGTTAACGACGCACATGTTTTAATACTAGTTTGTGAGATAGTAAACTTCACGTTTTTTGTCAGAATGTGTACGACTTCTGCTAGCCATGTAAATCACTTCTTGAGTTGGATTTTCTTACATGTGTTTTCTTACTACTACTACAGCCCATACATGACCCACCACTGATTCGGGCCTCCTCCAGCTACATAGAGGGTAATTGGCCTACTGTGCCACGCTGGCCAGACGGGTTGGCACAGGGTTTCGTATCAAGTTTTCCTTCTCTTGCGGCTAGGTTATTAGCTGTGATTTCCTTTTGTCGGCTCTTACGACACCCTCAGGATGGAATGGGGTGGTGACACTATGTATTCTAAATCCGTCACCACACGTTTTTGTTTTCTTATTAATGTGTATTCCGTTAAGCGTTATATGGGTTTATGCAAATTTTTCGTTAGTCATTCATATTGTTTTTTTAAAGGCTTACTTATATTTCCCTTACCGTGTGGGGCAGAGCTGAGGTACGGGGTGTCCAGGGACGCGAGAAGAAGGCGAAGTGCTCTCGAGCTATGCACTAAAACCTACCACTGTTTTTCCGGTCTCGAGCCAAACCATCTGAGGGAAACTTCTCGTTGCCTCCTTGATCTAGGGGTTAGATGTGTCCACATTTAGATCAACGGGTCCTGGGTTCGATTCTGGGGTCAACCAATTGTCTTTGTCTAAACCAAAGGCACTGAGTCTGGGTGTCATTTGTGTTCGTGAATTATATGTTTGCAAACTGCCACAGCGTTACAGGTTATTGGAGCAGGGGTTTCGTTAAAAAAAATATACAAGTTGGTATCTAGTAGGTACGGATACTTTTTTTTTAATCTCCCTATCTCTGTCGGGAACAGAGCTTTTACATGCTAATTACTTCTCTTTCATACCAGTTCTCGCGTTTAATGCCTCTCGTACTTTCATGCTGCATACCACATATTTATCCATCTCCATTCATACTTTCGGTGCGGCTAGTTACTTACAGTAACTTTTCCTTAGTACTTCTCAGCGCGCATAAGACCCACTGCTGAGGCTACCTTCCACCATAGCGGACCGAGGCAGCGGTGCGGTGCGATGGAGTAAGGCGGAGGCGTAACGTGTCTGTCCACTGGAGCGGAGCGAGATTGCGGAGCGGAGCGCGGAGGTAATGCGGAGCGGAGTTTAATACTTACGCGACTACGACACGGCAAATTGAGGGCGCGCCTTGCGCCTGCTTCCGTACTCGCTTCCCCGCTCCGCTGCCAATTAAATGTAGTTTTAGTTTATATCAAAACTTGCTCGGAGTCCTTTGAGCGTTTATCGATATTCCTTAAATCGTTTTAATGTTTACCTTAATTGCCATTTGAAAAATTCGGCATTACTAATAACTGCAGGAAGTTTACACTACATTACAAATATCCAAGTATAATTATGAATTGTGTAAATCATAACTCGCATTATCAAGTTTAATCGTGCCATTGTTTTAAAATGTCATAATATTATCTAGTGACCTTTTCAATTTATAGTATCAAAGTACATACATAGTTATCAACAGAATATAGTTAATTATAAACTATAACAGAGTTGTCTATGGTCTAAAAAACATAGAATTAAAAATCTACATTATCTTCCGCCGAGCATACAATTTGTTTCTGGAATTTAAAGTCAATAAATCAACCAAACTTGTAATTCGTAAAATCCAAAATGACGCCAAAAACAAAAGAAGGCACAGAAGCGTAGGCCGTGGCATTCCATTTTTTTATTTTTTATTGGCCAGCATTATATTATGTACTTAACAGTTTCCCATTGCATAAAGTAGCTAGCGACTGTAGTTACCGTTGAAAAATAATCGCCAATAGGAAAATTAGAAGATATTTTAATATTGAATATAATTATTATATACGTTATCATTCCTATTATATTATTTGTGTACCTTAATTAAAACATGTCTATATATAAACACAATAAAAAAGCGATTGTTTTAATTTAGGTACAAGGATTTAAGACTATTTTACAAGTATTAATTAATTAAAATTAAATGTATTAGTACTTGTTGTGTCAGACAATTTTAGGCAGCCTATGCAATGAGTTGCAATTTTTACCCACATTTGAAATTATAGGCATATCGTGGTGCATTTGAAGTCGTAAAATAATGATTATTAAAAAAAAAACATGGCTTTAAAAATAACTGTCAACCTATGGCATATTCTGCTGTTCCCTTAATTATTAAATATTATGATAGACTTAAAGATGAAGGGACAGCTGTGACAAAGGTTAGTATGGGCTAACGTCCCATAGACGAAAACGATCTGATGGTGATGAAAGATAAACTTTCATTATGTTATTCAGCTCGCATTTGCAACGGACGTGCGCGCGCGCAAGAATCGTCGCCCGAACGTGTCAGTTCGCGAGATCGCTAACAACCCGCCTAATTGCATCAATTAAGTATGAATACTTTTGCCGGTACAGCCCCAGAATATTTATTATGGCGTTAATGATCAATAATTGTAATGCTTTTAGTTTTTTTTCATGATCATTAAGTAGTAACCGTGTCCTGACTACGCTTAATATTGCTAAGAATTAATGGATTCTAATCGGCTTGATCTAGGTTGCGATATTGCCAAGGCAGGCCACATATTATATCCCCCTCTACTGTGCCGCGGTAAGGGGGCTTTCGTGCCTTCAAAATCCTTTGGGGCACATGCCATACGAGCTCACAGGGAGAGGCCAGACGAAGAGCGGGACTCAGTTCCGTACTGGATATAAAACTTCCCTACCGCACGCTGGGAAAAGTGTAGTAAAAGTCAACAAAACCCAGCACGCTTGGTGGTAGGATCGAATGGTTCTCCCGGCTAGCTACCACCCTCGCGTCTAAGTCCGGCGCCAAGTAGTTTTACTGTGTTCCGTCGTGTGTATGTGAGAGCTGAGCCAGTGCCCGACAGGGCAATTTCTTGAATTGCCTGCTCCATCTTAGACCCTGGTGCTGCTTTCCATCACGCAAGCCTAGGGTCAAAGGCATTCAAGTAACTAGTAAAAAAAGGCCAGACAAGGCAAAAAAAAACAAGTTGTTTATGTATTTTATAACTCGTACTAATTTCATAATTATGAAAGTGAGTGAACACCTATCTACTCGTATTTCGTCTTTTGCATCAAATTGTAAATAGAAGTATTACATCAAAACTGGAGTAGTGACATCTATTTGTCAAAAAGGGATTTACCCAATTGATGAACTATTAGTAAAGACCGATCATTAGCTTACTGTTGTGTAAACTACTTATATCTCATTTATTTTCAATAGATGTTGGTTTTGCCGAAATAAATAAATTAAAAGTCAACGCGAATGAAGTCGCGGGGAATAGCTAGTAGGGTTATAAAGACAAATAATGTCTCGCAAACATCATAATGCGGTTAGTATATTTGAAGCGGCATTTAATAGCTTTTGCTTCATTGTTTTCGATTGCGTGGGCGTCCCTCCGTCTCATTCATCAGATGCGGTCTGTTTTCTCAGAGTAGGCATCGAGGCGACAGAGAGGCGAAGTGATTTGTTGGCACAGAATATGGAGAATTTTCTAGATACATTTGTATATGCAAGGACGTTACTAATAAACCCAACACATTTTTATCTGCTGTCCAATTGATTCATATAAATGCCGTATTCCGCGTGGTAACGGTTTAGAATACCCATGTCACCAACCTATACCATCCCGAGGGTGTCGTAAGAAGGGTCTAACTTGATACAAACTCTGTGTCAACCCGTCTTGCCAGTGTGGCACAGTAGGCCAATTTCCCCTCCGTGCATTTGGAGGAGGCCCGAGTCAGTAGTGGGTCATTACATGGAGGGTAATTAGCCTACTGTGTCACGCTGGCCAAACGGGTTGGCAGAAGGTTTCGTTTTCCTTCTCTTGCGACTTGATTTTCGGCTTTGTAATTTCCTTTAGTCGGCGCTTACGACACCCTCATGGTGAAATGGAGTAGTGACACTATGTATTCTACACCCACGGAAGAGTAAGAATAAAAGTGCTACTGTTAGTAAGCATTACCCTTTTATACACTGTATAAATTTATTGGATGCATAGTTATTATAAACTAGATTATGTGCGCGGCGTCACGAGCTTGGATGTTAAGCCATACAGCTTTTATTACTCAGGTATAATATAGCACACAAATGGTGAAAGAACTGTTGAGTTTATTTCGACCGATTTTCGTGAAATTTGTGTCCATGTCGGTTAGGTCTGCAAATCGGACAACATCTACTTTTCATCCCCCTAAATGTTAAGGGGGGTCCACCCCAAATTTATATTTTTATTTTTAATAACATTTTCTGTTTTTATTTTTTATGATACAGCATACAAAAATACATACAACCCTAAATGTTCACCCCTCTACGATCAAACCCTATCTTTAATGTATATGGCTAAACAACGTTTGCCAGGCCGGGAATTTATTTCGTCAAATAATAATGATCATGACTCATAGAGTTCATTATATATTTTTTCAAAGCGCTTACGCCTGGCTTTCTGACATGGCCCAAAAACACAAAGAACTTTGCAGTAAGTAAAGCAGAAGTCAGCAAAGAGGGCGCATAAATTAAAACGTATAACTGGCGAATTGCCCACTTTGTAGGGGGGATAGTTGGAATGCCGAACGCCAGATTTTCCGTTTGAACGCACAAGAAAAGTATTCTTAAGCAACGTCATCCTTTTCGATTTATTTTGGTTCATGTTTATGTAGCGTTTACCAGTATTTGGTTCGAGAATCATCATTATTACGTGATACAAATCTTTAAAAAGTTTACCCATAATTTTACTCACAAAAATACATAATAATACTTTTGTAAGTTTTTGAAATACGAAATCTCAAATGGATATAGTCTAACTGGTAAAAGTTTAATGTTATTTTTTGATTGTGGATATTGTCATTGTGGAGATATTTGCGGGAGGCATATGTTTATAAATAAATAAATAGCCTAGCGTAGCCTTGTGTACGAAGGGCCTTAGTTGCATAAAAAACATCAATTTTAACAATCAACAAACACGTGCATTTCAAAGATGTCATGTCGTTAAAAACGTTTTACTGTCATTAAATGTAATAACGTATATTAATAAGTTAGCAGACACAAAAAGTGTATCAATGGCAAGGATGTTTATGTCTCATTGAATCATCGCGTCGCGCAGGACTGATTGGTTGTTAACCTTAGACGCTTCACTCAACTGTTCTTATGAAGACTTGATGCATATCAATTGTCATTCATATCAATTTCTTGTAAGAAAGAAATTTCCTTTCTTCCACGTCGCGAATGCTTTTGCGACGTATGTTTATTAACTAGTGATAATGAATACAAATTCTTAAATTTATGAATAAGTTTGGTTGTTAATGTCAAATGCATATTCATTCTTCTTTCTTTCTTTAACCATCGACATCATTTCAGCTCATAAATAAGCCAATTCCTTTCTATTCCTAATCTAGCCTAAGGGTGTCGTAAGACCCGACAAAAGTAAATGATAAGGCCGATAACCTAGCCGAAGGAAATATTGATACGAAACGTCCGTCAACCCGTCTGGCACAATGGGCTAATTACCCTTGATATGACTAGGTGCACTATGGGCTGGATATTAATAAGTAAGGAGTAACACAGGGAAAAATGTAGATATCTCAAAAGGAATTCGCATTTGTACCTTCGTGTGTAGTCTCTGTGAACTCCACACCTGCTGCTAAGCAGTACGAAAATCAGTATTCCGATACTGTTCGGGACCACGAATAAGATGCTAATGTGGGAGTTTAATGATTGTAACAGTGCACAGTCGTGACAGGACGCAAGCTCACCGGCAACCGGTGTGAACTGTGCATGCAGTACGCACACCATGTCTTAACAGGAAAGGAAAACAATTTCCTTATATTACAGTGAAACCTGGTTCATTGGGATCTCAAGGGTTTCCAATAATTCATTTTTCCAATTAAGCAGGTTTAAAATTGTAGTTGTCTCATTTACAGAGGCCCCCGCTTACAAAGGTCGAAATGTGCCGTTATTCCATTTTTAGAGGAGGAAATGTTAATAAAAATTCATATTTTTGGTGTTATGAATTTGTATTGGTATGTTATTCTCCCCACACTGTTCATCACGTGACTTTCCACAATCATGATCTGATAGACGTTTTGATTTTTCAGATACTGATAACATTTTATATTTACGTTTGGACATTTTGCACACTTTTAATCCCTTGTTTTCAAGTAAAATCTCATTTAACCAGGTTCAAAAAGCCCATTAACAGAGGTAATTTAATGAAAAAGAACCGGGACCTCATTGCAACTCTCAATAATAGAGGTTTCTCACTTATCCAGGTCCCACTTAATCAGGTTTCACTGTATAATCAACGATACGGGTCTGAATCGAGGTAGGTATCACAAAATGACCAGCACCCGTGCCATTGATTGGCGTATTTGACAGTTTTGGTAACCTAGTAACACTAAAGTCTTCGTCAGCTATGCTGTAAACTTTTGTCACAAGAACTTGTCAAGGTTAATGTCACCGGAAAGCGATTGTAGCGACCAGCATGCTACGTACTAAAATCAGAACTATCAACATCAAGAAATATCGCCTCTACAAATGCGAGATTTACCAAAAAGTCCTACACCGCGGTAGCGAAGTTTACAGAGCAATTCGCACGATTAAGAAATCTCCGACTACAGTTACTGGGGTGGCCGAGACATACCGCCTCGTCAGGCTGGATGACCATCCCTTTGCCCCTAAACGATTAATGCGGCTAAAGACTGACCTGTGTCCAGAAGTGAACTTCTTGCGGAAATGATGAGCTGAAATGATGGCCTAACTCAGCAGACATGTATCGCCTGAGCAGTAGTAGTAGTAAAGTATATTCTTCGTCATTGCCAATCGAATATCGTAAGTATTGAAATGGCATACAAATTTACAAGTCATTTATGCTGAGTAAATTCTGCTAGAATATTAAGTAATCGCTGCACTATGCAGTAAACCACTTAATACCCATATAGGTAAGTTTACCTAAAACCACTGGATTATTTCCACGTATCGATTAATGTCTACTTGAGTTGCATTGTAATTAAGTATTAGTAATGTAGCCTAGTCGATAGAGAGGGACGCAATCGATATAAATGTTAAGCTATGTCTGCCTCTAACTGGTGTTTGGTGGATGTCCATCTGACGTCCTCTTTATTTCGGAAAGCACGTAAGAAAGAAATAAAGAAAAAAACATTTATTGACACAAAAAAACAGATAAAAAAAATCAAAATGAGTGTTAGCACCAAAGGGCCACCAGCAAAGAATTATGTTAGGTATCGGCACAACCACGAGAGCCGAACGCTCCAAACTGTAATAAATATTGTACAGAATAAATATATTTAATATAAAATATATATTTAATAAATAATTTTAAAAATAAATAGGTTCCTGATATAGTCAGTAGCCTGAAAACTGACAGCTAATCTAGCCAATTAATAGCCGGTAGTCTCTGTAGATAGGGGAACGTCTATGGCAGTCGTTATAACCGTTATAAAAGTTATCAATTGTCCCATTAGATTGGTCGTGTAGGGCAATTGGCAATTGGGAAAGGCTTTGTGGAAATAATGGTAGTTAGCCAAAATAGGACTGGTGCTAACGATGCATTATTTTGAAGTAAATTAAATTTGTTTGCAAGGTTTTTTTGGTCAGTATCATGAAATGGTCACTACAAAAGGGGTGAAAAATCTTTCGTCCATATGAAACTAGTAAGCATCGTACAGATCAACTTACAGTAGATACATTTAGCAGTGTAAAGATAATGCATCATCCAGGAATAAGTTATTTTCAAAATTGATCCGTACGACAATTAAAACAAGACTCATCACACGTACAGCCACGGGATAAATCTAGTAAGCAAACAATTTCCTTGCTCCTCGAGCCTCCACACCCGCTAAACGATAAAGCTTAATGAAGCCACTGCGAACCGATCTCATTTTCATACGAATGACTCAAGTGGCTACTATTCTTGCAACGTTAAGTAAGCAGCTGTGAATACAATTAATCCGTAGGTCAGATGGAAGTGAGACTTGATTGCGTCGACTCTGATAGTGTTTAGAACTCGTATTGGATGATTAATAAACTGATAATCGATGTAATTTTATGCGCATCTATGACGATCTGTTCGGTAGCAATTTCGTTGCTGGTAGTAATTTTAAACTCTACAAGTAGCCCACCTCGACTGCGCATGGGAAAATAACAAAAAAGCAAACTTTTTTGAAAATATTCTAACGCCTATGTTCATCAGCGATAATGTGCGATTCTAATGGTGAAAGATTTTTTTTATCGGTCTAGTAGTTTCAGAGCCTATTCAATCCGAACCGACAGTCTAACCTTCCCTCTTTATAATATTAGTATAAATGACTCTGACTTTATTCTGACTTTATTCTGACTCTACTCTGACTCTACTCTGACTCTGCCCTGTCTATAACCTGACTCTACTCGTCTCTCACTCTACTCCGACTCTGTTCGACCAAACTGGACTTTGTTATAATAATAAAATTACAATATTTTTTCTAGATCTTAGAATGTCTTGGTTACACAGCACGAGGTTGATTTATCATAAAATGTTTAATTAAACGTCTAAAAGCTTTCCACAACGGAGGAAGCATAATAAGTTCAAAGTGGTAGGTTTTAGAGAGGAGGCGGGGCGCAACAACCACCTCGACGGACCCGACTGGGTGTCCATAAAGACGTTTTTCAAGCAAAAAGACCATACCAAGCTTTATATACAACTAGCTTCACCCCGCGGCGTCACCCGCGGTACTGCAATAACCGCGGGTAACATCGCACCCGTGCGAAGCCGGGATGGGCTGCTAGTATATAATAATAATGATTTAGTTGGAAAACGTTTGTATGGGAAAAAGAATATGGCTTATTTTAGGGTTTTCCCGGCAATTATTCGAACTGTTCTCGCCGTAAAAACTATCCTAGAACTTCAACGAACATTTTAAAAAAGAATTGGCCAAATTGGTCCGGCCTTTGTTGAGTTATGCGCTTAGAGCCCCCGCGCATTAGGCGGCCAGGCCGCGCGGCCAGTCGCGCGGCCTGGCCGCATAATGCGCGGGTTGGCCGCGGCGGCCAAAAGGCCGCGTATGTGAGGCGATGTTATTCGTTGGTCGCCTAATGCGCGCAGCTACATACATCGTAGAAGAATTAGTTGGCCGCGCGGCCTGGCCGCGCGGCCTGGCCGCATAATGCGCGGAAGCCCTTACAACACATGTTGCGATTCATTTTTATTTATATATAGATAGATATTATTTTGTTAATCTATTTCATTTAGTCACTCGACCTGTGCCCGACCTTTAGAACAAGTCTGGCTGGAATCGTAGACAAAACATGTGCCTATTCATTACACTAAGTGCCAGTTAATTAACGTGGCATTGGGAATAAACATTGTATTCGAAATACAATCACGAGAGTGACGTCATTAGTTTCTTGGAACACCTTATCTCATGACGATGTTAACAGTGAAAAGCAAACTTGTTTAATGAGAGAACAGCTTAGTGGCCTGTGACGTCTTCCAACGTACATGGCTTGTTCCAATGCAGATGGTATGGAGTCGAGCGGGTCTGTCCCCACGGAGAAGTCATGCGGCGTATCGGTTTAGTACGCCCTTCCATATATTTGAAATGGAGTGTCCACAGTTTGCTATATTTGCGCTCACTTTACGCAATTTGCAGCGTTACGTGCGCCGACAGTCTCAGTTCGTGGCCGACTCCTAGCAAAACCGGTTGCGACAAACAAAAATCGATCTGAGTTTGCAGCTAATTCAAATTTCAGTTCGTCACAAATTTGCAGCTCACTCAGTCGGCTGCAAACTGTTTACCTACTGGGGACACAGCCTTAGTGAATGCAGGGACGACCTTTATATTTAGTTTCGAGGCTCTAGCTAGAGGCTCGTCGTGTAGATGAATTTCTTGTGAATAATTACGTCGTGCGCGAGATGTGATAGACATCACTTTGAGACTTAGTCAGTGTGGTGACGGATTAAGAATACATAGTGTCAGCATCCCATACCATCCTGAGGGTGCCGATAATAGGAAATTATGGGTGATAACCTAACCTCAAGGAAAACTTGATACGAAACCCTGTGCCAACCCGTCTGGCCAGCGTGGCACAGTAATCCTACAAAATTATCCAATTTCCCTGTACGAATTTGGAGGAGGCCCTAATGTGCGAGATCCACAGACTTACCCGCGGGCAAAAGCTCATAAATCATAATATAGATAGGATTTCTAATTCCAACTATGAGCGATTGGATAAACCAAATTGACGCCTGAAACTGACCAAACAAACCCTTGATGAAACCGCCTACGCGCTCATTACTCACAACTAATATAATCTCTACACGCATGATAGAGATTTGATTCTTTTGTTATCGGTTGTGGGTAAAACCTCTAGGCAGACGTCAGTGACTGATAGAAACATGTGAACTATTTTAGTCGTTACAATAGAAAAATGCTTGTAGCATGTTGAATGTTGATAGAATAATGTAAGTACATAGTTTGAAAAGTGACAGCTGTTCTATCTAAAATAATT
This sequence comes from Clostera curtula, assembly GCA_905475355.2. NCBI lineage: Eukaryota > Metazoa > Arthropoda > Insecta > Lepidoptera > Notodontidae > Clostera > Clostera curtula. Next base: position 8,463,405 of record FR997797.1, on the reverse strand, counting down.
ACTGATGTATTGCGGAGGATGGACGGAAACCGCTCCATGTACAGTGGTTAGTCAAATGTTAGACTAGTGAATAAATTAGGCGGGCCAAAGCCTACCAGGGTCGCGGAGTATACTCCCCCAATCGGGAGGGGTGAATCCCGTAGCCCTAAAATCGCAGTCGAGGATCGCCGTCGGTTTACTGTGTAAGGTCGGTGCGCAATTAACCATCTCTGCATGACTCGGAGTTCCTCATAACCTGGCCAATCCTGAACGACAGGGAATCCATGAGGAAGAAAAGAAATACCGACTGCCCATTAAATTAGAAAAAAATGTTAAGACGAATCACGTAGGTACCAATAATAAATACTGGTGCGGGGTGTGTGGGAGAGAAATAAGCTTACTACAGATGCGGAAGCATCTTGGCTAGATAAGCTTAGTTCGTTGGCGGCTTTTCAACGGCAATATTTAAAATTTAACTAAAATGTATGACTATAGATGGCGTTACTTCTTCTTATATTCTAACATCTTCTTTTTATGTCACGAACAATAATACGGAATATTCTGCATTAAAAGTCAAGTTAAAGCATTAAAAGTCTTAATAATCTTATTAAAAAGATCTTGGTCGCCCTTTATTTCATTTTACATAAACTTACGACTAAATTTTTAAACCAAAATTATAGAATTCAATATTTAAAATACATGACAGCTTTCTTCATTACGCATAAAAAAAAAACAAATAAGTAAAAGAAGCTTAAATATCACTATCACTACATAGTATAAAACAGAGTCGCTGTCGTCTGTCCGTCCCTATGTATGCTTCAATCTTTAAAACTACGCAACGGATTTTGAAGCGGTTTCTTTTAATAGATAGAGTGATTCAATAGGAAGGTTTATATGTATAATACATGCATAATTGCACCCATGCTACGCACGGGCGGGTCGCTAGTAAACCATAAAAAATAACGGCTCTGGCCGCTCACCATCACCAACAAGCCCTTTGCTGTGCCTGTGCGCAGTTTCAACCCTGTGCTTGCTTCAAGGGTCTCCTACTCTCTACTCAGTAAACAACCCCAGGCGTATCACCACGGGTTCATGATGTATGTCAATCTTCTTCTGGCCTACCATATCGTGTTTGTGAGATAGCTATCAACAATTTCTAACAAATAATTTTGTTATTAAGGAACGAAGTAGTTCCTTTGACATCAATATCCTCCTAGCAAGCCACTCTCATACGTTAAACGTGGCCCCAATGTGACCGGTGCCTTACACCGTGACGACATCAGCCGCCAGATTAAGTTAAGCAAATTGACGTCAGCTTGGCTAAACAAACCCTCCAATGACCGCCCACGCGACCATTATTATCGTACGCTTAATCTGCTCTTGCGTCATAACAATGCCTCGTATTTTTATATCTCGGACTTCATTTTCACATTATTTCGTGTACATAATTATTTTGGTAGCCTTATAACCAGATCTTAGTAACTAAGACAACAGCTTCATTAATGCCAATTTATGGAACTACTAGTACCAGTGAGGAACAGTAAGCTAATTACCCCGCCTTCAATGGGAGGAGGCCTGACTCAGTAGTGGGATATTTATGGGCTGAGTTTTAGTATCATATCTCTAGCAGTTTTTAACCTTTATCGCTGCAGTTCCCGAATTGGCCTGGTCACCAAAAGAAGTGTGACAACTCTTGACGCTGTGTAGAGGTAGAGCATCAGTTTTAAGGCCTATGATGATCTTCAAACCACCGGTAGAAACCCAAATTCATGGAGGGACCTACTGAGCTGGCAAGACGGGTTGGCACAGAGTTTGTATCAAGTTTTCCTTCTCTTGCGGCTACGTGATCTGCCTCTTGCGTTCCCAAAGTCACCTCTTACGACACACTCGGGATGTAATAGGTTGGTGACACTATGTATTCTAAATCCGTCACCACATGGACTTATAACACCCTCATTTTGTCAGAGGTAAAAATATACTATGTGAACTTTTTAAGATAACTCCCGCGCTGGGAGTATATTATGTGTATCACGGGGGCAGTGGCGGATTTACCAGTAGGCTGAGTAGGCTGGAGCCTAGGGCGGCATGTCTAAAAAAAGGTCCTCACAAAGAGTGGACGTCTAAATAAAGGTCCTCACAAAGAGTGGACGTCTAAAAAATGGTAGTCAAAAAGAGTGGACGTCTAAAAAAAGGTCCTCACAAAGAGTGGACGTCTAAAAAAAGGTCCTCACAAAGAGTGGACGTCTAAAAAAATGATAGTCAAAAAGAGTGGACGTCTAAAAAAAGGTCCTCACAAAGAGTGGACGTCTAAATAAATGTCCTCACAAAGAGTGGACGTCTAAAAAAATGGTAGTCAAAAAGAGTGGACGTCTAAAACAAGGTCCTGACAAAGAGTGGACGTCTAAAAAAATGGTAATCAAAAAGAGTGGACGTCTAAAAAATTGGTCGTCAAAAGAGTGGAGTCGTCTCAAGAACTGTAGAGGCGGCATAAAAAGCCTACGGGCGGCAAATCTGTAAATCCGCCACTGCACGGGGGGCTTTACAAACATGTCTCTTACGGACACAATAAGCATTTTAAAAGTGCGGAATCTTCAAGTTTATAAATACACTATGCAAAGGCTAGACAGGATATAAGTACAAACGACGCTCCATTATTGCAAATGAGCGAAGTCAACGTTGACTTGGCAGTAATATAAGGGCTTCTCGGCGCCCACTCAATATGTCGTTTAGATTGAACTTAACATGTAATCATTATTCGTGACTTGTTACAAGCGATATAAAGGGCGAAGTTTAATAGACGTTGTACAGCCAGCAACAACAAAACTTAGCACTCGATGTTGTACAACAGAAGCGCCTTCTATAGGCCCCAAGCTTTTTATTATTAACATACTTTAAAAATATTCGACTACATATATTTTGTATGTGTGTTAAAGCATAAGTCTGTTCTTCAAATTGGGAAGTGCTGGTATTGACACAATTTTGAAAAAATAATTGAGGATCATCAATTATCTAAACTAAATTAATTAAAATTAATTAAATTAAAATTTAAAAAATATCTGGACGAATTCAATACAAAATACATTAAGTCTTGTACATTGTAGGGGCACACAAATAACGTATAAAAATCAGACGGATATGTATATTAAATGGATTTACACCTTATAGTATGGATAATATGCGTAGTGAGTGTGTTTAGAATACATTGTGTCACCACCCCATTCCATCCTGAGGGTGTCGTAAAACCCGACATAGGGAAATGACAAGGGCAGAAACCTAGCCGCAAGAGAAGGAAACCTTGAAACTATACCCTGCCCTCCATGTAGTGGGAGGAGGCCCAACTCAGCAGTAGGTCATTTATAGGCTGAGTAGTAGTAATATACCACACAGTTCGCGTCGCGGGTTCGATTCCCGCACGGAAGAAATATTTGTACGACCTACAAGTATTTGTTCCGAGTCTGGGTGTTTTCTATCTATAATATGTATGTATTTAAAAAAAATGTATATAAGTAGTTTATCATCCATCTCGTTACCATAACACAAGCATTAAGTTGCTTAGCTTGGGACGAGATGGCGTTGTGTGAAATGTCCAAGGATATTTATTTAATAAAAACTATATGAATTACCCCATTACGATTTCTGGCAACCATACCAATGATATTAGTACAGGCGGCTTTTTCTGTCAACATTCGCTGATAAGAAGTCATTGAAGAACTCGTTTCCTGTGATCTAATACCGAAATGCGGCAATCTACAAAACTTGATAAAACGTAGATACTAAATAAACTAGTTCAACGTGCGTATAAGTCCAAAAATCGTTTATGCTTTGGTTTCCTAGGATGGTGGTGCCGTCATATAGCGGCCGTAATATAAGTGTGAATGACGTCACTCACACACGGCACCGCTATCCTAGAAAACCAAAGCTTTACCCTGACACTAAGAAAATAAACCTTTTAAGTAAACCAGGCTATAAACCAAATATATGATGAAGATTTCTAATAATGTTCTAATCTGTATGTAAAGTATTTATGTGTAATATTTAAGAAACGCTTATACAATTAGACATGAGTTTTAGATCTTCAAACAATATCCTTTTCTTGTCAAGGCTTAAAATAACCTTACTTCTACTACTACCATAGTAAGACTACACTACTACCACTGCTGTCTCTGGCCCGCTCCAATTACATGGAGGGTAATTAACCTACTGTGCCACGCTGGCCAGACGGGTTGGCACAGGGGTTCGTATCAAGTTTTCCTTCCCTTGTGGCTAGGTTATCGGATTTTCATTTCGCTTTGTCGGCTCTTACGTCCACTTCAGGATGGAATGGGATGGTGACATGTATTCCAAAACTAGGACTTATTTCATCATCATCAGCCCACATTAGTCCACTGCTGATTATAGGCCTCTCCTAAAGAGCGTCATAGCGGCCTGTCTTATTTATTTTATTTTTGTAAAATAAAAGGTCTTTTGTTTTTACCACATTCTCAGTATTGGGGCCCTTACATGAACTGTGTATAGTGTTTGATTTAGTTTAGATGCGTACCCACATTTGAATTATTCCAATAATCTAATGAGGGTCTAAAACATGTTGAGAGTTCTAAGTCTACTAGCTTACTTAGGATACTTACCTTGATTTCTTTCTTACAGTTTCACACACAGATCGTTTCCAACACAGCCGTGGGTGTCCAGTTATGACTGAAAAACGTCTGTTATTATCTATAATACTAGATACATCCGGCAAATTGCCAAAGACTGTCAGACAAAATGCTCTTATCGGGACCTTTGCCATTCCCCTCCACACTTCAGACTCGAGGGCGAAAGTGGAGCTAATATTATTGCGTTATTTATGGCACGGCATAAATAAACAATATATCTGTAGATACAGGAGTCGGCTGTGATAAATTTATGAACGTTGTTAATAAGCCTGTCTTGCTGTTCAAGAACTGGGATTGGATTTTATTTTTCGAATTGGTATACCAGAGACGAAGCTATGTGGTATCTTTGGCAGAAAACTGAAAATCGGATTGTAATACAAATGACGGAGTTAAATGGTAACAAAAAAATAAATCAGAGTTACGAACCTTTTTAAAATCAGTTGGAAATAAGTCGTGTTTAGATTTTATGCAAAGCAGTAGAACTATACTCACCAACAGCAATTAGAAACTTGGCTTTAGGTGCATACTTGCTCAATTACGTGACAAAAGACATGAACAAGTGTACTGATAAGATAAAGAAGCTTTTAGTTTACAATACAAGCCTCACGATCACAATTTTATCGCCCATGGTGCAGTCACTATCGCCAGAAGAAAGGGCATATACCTTAATAATATATCCTATTGTGAGAATTCATCATTAAGAGTAATAAATCGCCACTTGGCATCTTAACTAGGGCTGCCATCACCTAAATTGCAGACTTGGAGATAAACACGGCAAAAGTCCCGGACATTTGGGCAAAATACGGTTTTTTCTCCGGACACCTCTAAAAAAGTATTTTTTACAAAAATAACAACAGTCAAGCCTTATAAAATAACCCACATTTTATATTTTATATTGTGGATGAATTTTTAACTAAGATTTATTTCAATTTATCGCTTATCTATAAAAAAAATGGATTTCCTCTTACAACAAAAGTTTTTCAAAACCCCTGGCGGAATCCCTTCCTACTACTAGGACTAATCCGGGAAATATAGGGCGGATGGCAACCCTAATTGTAGCAATATTTTAATGAGTAGATAATGTTAATAACAATACTTACAGCAGCTGGCAAAAAGTATGATTATGTGATAATCCAATATCATAACTATCTGGTTTTAGAATAAAAAAACATCTGTTAGACGTTGCATTTCGTTGCAGGAGGCTAAACGCTCCGCTTCCGCTTAAACGAATTTATTTACACACTCTTGAGTAAATTCTCCGTATTTTCCAGTTTCTTTTTCTCCAATTTCTCCATCATTATATCAGCCCAAAAATAATCCACTGATAAGCTGGACCGGTTTTTTTGGGCTGAGGAGAAATCCTTTTTAGGGCTTCCCGGTCTGAGATGGAAGGCGACCGGGATATGTGGGACTCGAAGGCGTCCTATGAGCTAAGGGCGTCCTCCCCACCCACTAAAGCTCCTCAAGGGATACCAAGTCACCGTGGCCTGACAAGCAGCTTGACCCAGTATAACAGATCTTGGGCCTTGTTAAAAAGTGCTTCCCTCTGATTAGGTGTGTCTATTTGTGAAGAAGTGTCTATGATTTGTTGAGACAGGTACGGTACGAGGTTCCATGCTCGATTCTAAACGATTCCGAACCTTATAATCTGTATCACAACCCTTATACCTCGTAAATGTTAAGCATCCAGATGTCGCGGTATACTGATAATACAGTTGAGACAAACGGCTCATTTTCAAGAGAACACGAATCGATCTTGTTGTGAAGTGCATTGCCCTCAACAAAGTCGATGCTCGACATGTGATGCAGTTGATTCAGATAATTGTTTTATTATTGTAGCTCATTGTCAACAGCTGACATCCAGTATTTCAAATATTGTTACAAATACCTAAAAACCAAGAGATTCTGTCATGTAGGCTCATGAAGCTGTACTCTACGATACGCTCGTAGATTTTTAGGCAAGTTATTATTTTCTAAAGAGGAGAGGTCTGTGTCCTGTCCAATAAGAAAGAAGCGATTAAAATTTTGTTTTAAAAAAAGTAAGTTTAACCTGGTAAAGATTATAACCAGATTTATACCAGATTCCATCCTAAGCTAACTAAAAGAATTTTCATCGCCAGACCATGATGCGAAACACAGAGCCTATTTGTCGATCTAGTCTATCTCTATTTATTCTGATCTCGACTCAGATGGGGGTCTTTTCTTGGACTGAGATGATGACCTAGTTTTGTCTCACCAGTCGTTAACAAAATACATATATAAAGCAGTGAATTAAAATGTCACTGAAAGAGTGAACTCATTTAACCTGCATACAACAATGTTGTTATATGAATCATACATTATTTGCAATCACTTTTTAACACAAATATATTTCTCGAAATTTCTTTTTACAAGTAACACTGTCAAGGATTAATGACTGCAAAGCGTTTTGATTTATTCAAAGTGGAGATACTCATAGAAAAAGTTGAGATTATTTACCTAATTCGTTTCTAGCTTACCAGATTAATGTTAGGGACTAACATACATTAAAAATAATTAGTTTTATCCAAACGGTTATTTAGATAACTGTCTGTATAATACGTTTACCCAAAGTACTGTGAAAAATATTGTAAGTTAGTAAGTTATAAAAGACTGTGTAACGGCAACGCAGCAGAATACTCTATTGCTTTTGCCCCATTCTTTTTTTTTTTACTTCTTATAAACACTAATCGAGGAATACGAGATGAAATCAAGCCTGCTGTTTTTTGATTATATTTAGGTATTTCTTTCTTAAGAGCCCGTAAAAAGCCCAAGGCTAAGTTGGCCTCCTCTAATTCCATGAACGGATATAATTTTCCTGATATTTTATTTACTCGGCTCTTACAACACTCTTAGGAAGAATTGGCGTGGTTTCTGTGCTCCAAGCCGTCATCACATAGACGGTTACATTCAACATCATCATTACATAGTATAAAACAAAGTCGCATTCTTCTGTCCGTCCCTATGTATGCATAAATCTTTAAAACTACGCAACGGATTTTGAAGCGGTTTTTTTTTTAATAGATAGAGTGATTCAAGGGGAAGGTTTATATGTATAACCCACCCCCGCTTTGCACGGGCGAAGCCGGGGCGGGCCACTAGTAGCCCATAAATGGCCCACTACTGAGACGGGCCTCCTGTAAATTAGCAAGTAGTTTGTATCAATTTTAACACATCTTGCGACTAGATAATCTGCCATTTGCGTTCCTTTAGTCGGCTCTTATGACACCCTAGGATGGTGTGGGTTTGCGACATTGTGAAATTAGGGACATACACAATGTGAATTCTAAAGGCCGCTGCATACGTGACGGGTTTTTATACGGACGGGACGGGACGGGAATGATTGCAAACATCGTTTTGATACAAAATGTATATAAAATCGTCGCCGACGATGTTTAGCACGTCCCGTGAGTGCCACGTTCCCGTCCCGTCCGTGAAATATGCACTTTCATATACATTTTGCATCAAAACGATGTTTGCAATAATTCCCGTCCCGTCCCGTCCGTATAAAAACCCGTCACGTATGCAGCGGCCTTAAATCCGTCTCCGAACGGACGGTTATAACAAAACACGATATTATTCGCAACACTCGTGTTTTTCTAGAAAATAGTAGGTATGTCCCTAATTTCATAAATCAAATTCAAATATTCACGTAATTCTTTAGCACTGCAGCTTCATGACCGTTATGCAGACAAAGCGGCCCAGATAAGCGTTATTGATTTTAAGTAACATTAACAAAAAAAAAATTCTTTCTCCTTTGCGGTGGGGCGCTAAGTGACTCCTGCGTAGGGATGGCACATTCCCAAGATAAGATAGCACCAACCCCGAGTTCTTCACATTGCAATGGACCCAGTCACCTGTGGGTAGGGTTGTCAACTTAACGTAGCACAACAAAAACGATTACCAAATCACCAGAACCGAATGAATAAAAACATCCGTGTTGTTACTGATTTAGAATACCAACCTATACAGTCCTGAGGGCGTCTTTTGAAGCGGGTAACGGAATGGAAGAGGCACCGAGATTCAAGAAAAGGATTAGCACATTACTTTTGGTCACGGTAAGCCAGTAAAAAAAGTGAAGTGAAATGACACAGCGTAGGATTGTTTCAGAAGGGCATAAATTGGCAGCTTACCATCAGGCTATAATGTGTTAATACCAAGTTACCAAAACTAGCGACCCGCCCCGGCTTCGCACGGGTGCAATGATGAATCTCTAAATTTATCACGGTTTCTCTACAATGTTATGGATGTATTATGGATGTATATACATATAAACCTTCCTCTTGAATCACTCTACCTATTAGAAAAAACCGCTTCAAAATCCGTTGCGTAGTTTTAAAGATTTAAGCATACATAGGGACGGACAGACGACAGCGACTTTGTTATATACTATGTAGTGAAGTTAGATGTCCTTGCTAGCAGAGCAGAGCTCCCCATCAAAGGGTGGGGCCGTCGCTAAAATGTGGGCCAAGGCTCATCAGGATCGCGGAGAATGTCCCCCATTGGTGAGCGAAACTTGTGGTCTTGTTTCGGGCAGTCGAGAGAAGCCATTGGTTTTAGTGGGTAGGCGCAAATTACCAACTCCCCGTGCCCTGGAGTCCCGCATAACCCAGCTTGGACGTGTACCGTGTGGTGACAAATTTAAATTACACAGTGTCACCACCCCATTCCACCTAAGTGTGTCGTAAGAGCCGACTAAAGGAAATGACAACGCTGAAAACCTACCCGCAAGAGAAGGACAAACTTGATATGAAATCCTGTGCTAATCCATCTAGCCAGCGTGGTACAGTAGGCTCATTACCCTCCATGTAAATGGAGGAAGCCCGTAATAGTTTGTCATGTATGGGCGGAGTATTAGTAATAGGAAGACGTCTCAACCCTATGTGTGTTTACCTGCATGCATCCTGCTATAGAACTTTAGCGATGAGTTCACACGAACACCTGATAACTGGCACACAGCAGTTTCGAGAAGGGAACGGATGCATTTGAAATTGATATCTACTAGAAACTAATAAGACGGACTACCCAGTGAGAAATATTTATAGTGTTAATTTCTTTATAGGACATCTTCTTTCCCTATCCCCAATTTCACACCTTTTTGATAATCTTCTATCATTATGAAAGTAATAGTTTGGATGGATATTTTTAACTTAATCACATTAGAAAACATGAACCGATTTGCATGAAATTATAGCGTAGATAGACATAAACTATTCGTCTGAATTAGCATATAATCTTTATCCTGGACAAATATAATACTATGATACTCGCGCAGCGATTGAATACGAGGAAGAAGAAGAAGAAGAAATAAAAAAGCTCACCACATCCCTGACTCTTATTCGGACCGAAAAACCAGAACAGCCTTGAATATGTAACAAATATTTTCATCAGGACCCCAAAGTTCGGGGTCAGTGCAATTCTTCAATGATAGCCCATCGATGCATCTGGCGACGCTCGTAAAACGACACAGACGAAGCGTTTGTACTACAACATTTATTACCATCTCCATAATAATGAAGGAGCTTATTCAATTATCTGTAGGGGCCATTTGCTCTCTCGAATACTCTCGATGACTGATTTACGTGTTGGTTCCTTCTGTTTGATGATGTCAGAACCATTACATCGGTGTTTTGAATCGTTTTATGATTAGCAGAGGCAAGACCGATTTGATGATCATTTTATTAAATACATCATTTTATGATATCGGGGTTCATTCACGACTTGTTATGAATGACAGGCAGAGTCCACTTCTTCCCTTTTCCCTGCGCTAAGTAGGTATTAAGACTTTAAAAATATCAAGATAAAATTTAAATAAGAGTAAGTATTTTCAGTTCAGTTCTAATGTTAAAAAGACCAATATTTTTAATGGATGCTATTTATCAAAATGCGTTGCACTAACCAAGTAAATATTTTCTATGAAATTCTGGCCACATATTTATGTGAACAACTCATATACGAGTATTTTCAGTGCAGTTGTCGTGTTAACAAGTCCAATTACTTTTTTAAAGAAGCCACTAATCAAAATGCGATGCAAAACGTAACTAAATATTTTCTATTGTAAACTGTCATGTGAAGAACTAATAAAGTGATCCTTCGCCACGTCTGAATAGCCCAAATCAAGAATAAAGAAGTAACGTAAACGCACCTAATAACGACCCCTTAAAATCCGCGCCCATTACTGCCCTATTCAGAAAACTAGATTTTTTATGTGATGTATTAAAGGTAAACAAGTGGTTGCTTTAGAAAAAAAATAGATGTATTTGTATTGCAAATGTTCATATCTTGTTTGTGTATGTAACTCAACGATTTAAAGAATAATTGGTCAATTTGTCGGTGAACGCCGGTGATAGTGCATTTTCCATAGTGTGGCGTTCCCAACGACGTAAGTACTCTTGTTTCTTTCTTAGCAGAAGATTATATCTTCAAGCATTTTAATGTTACTTCTAGTTCTTTTGATGCATTTTTCATACTTTCAGAAACACAAATAATAATTAATTTTACTGAGATACTATTACATATTGCTTAAAATTCAAAATTAAAAATAGGCGGTAATAGGAACAAAAATCACAATTTTATTCCCATTACCGACCCAGTTGTTAAACATGTCGCTGATAGGTACATTTCGTATCTTTTTTGTGCCATGATTTTTGTTAATATGCTTCAATTATAAGGCAGGAGGATACACTAACTCAGTTCCTTGGTATGTTAACTTGTATTTGAGCTATTAACGCCATATATTTAAGAGCATTAGTATCCGTAAAAATATAAATGTTCTTCTAAATATTTAGTAAATATTTTGATGAATAAAGGAGGTATAATTTTTCTAATATTGTATTTTTATAGTTAAAATATGATTATTATTAAACATTTATAATAATCGCACCATTTAAAATCATACAAATGTCCGAAAACCACAAGTATTTAGGGTCGGTAATTGGTTATACGAATTCCTTTAATAATACCTATTACCGATCTACTTGTACATTTACAACGAACGCCCTTACTACCTATTTATTTTCAAGTTATCATTAAGTTACCTAATTAACATTATAGTATTCCCTAATAAACATACATATTTTACATAAAAATTTAAAATACCATAAGCTTTATTATATAGTAATACATAACTCAATGCATAAAACGCCTTTTAAAGATGTTATTTTCTATACCGGAGATCAAGATCTAAAACATCATCTCCGAAACCATCAACATTAGGGTTCATTCCCGGGAATTCTCGAGCCGAGAATTCCCGGGAAATCGTTGGGCTTTGTTCCCGGGAAATCAAGCTCGAGAAAAGTCGAGAACTCGAGAAATGTAAGTTTGTAGAAAATAAACTTGCAGAGTTTTAGTTAATTTGTTTATATTCTATTAACATGCCATAAATGGTGCTATGATTGTAATGTAATTATAATTTACATTTACTTTCTACCTGAGTTTAAGATATTATAGATTTCTTTCGTGTTTTATAGAAGCTATTTTGTTTACAAGATTTAAGTTGATTTTTTTTTTCTAAATAACCAGCCCAAAATTGTGCTGTGATCCTAATGTTGGGTTGGGGAAAAAGTTTCGTCGCATTTATTAAGAAATTTCAAAACATTTTTTAATATCGTTTATTTACATTTAACTAAAGTATGTAGCTACCATTTTTTTCGATAACTTTTTGCCATCTTGTAGTTAGGGACATGATCCCCAAAATTTCTATATTGCTATAGAAATTTTGGGACTACTGATCAAAATACCGCGACAAGTGGTTTTGGCAGTCCTCTCGTGATGTTAACCTGCCACTGCCTAAAGAATTCTGAAGAGACCGAAACATGTGGAAATCTGAAGGTGCAAGATAAGGACTGAAGATTTTATTACAAGTTCATACATACTATAATGCGAAAAGACTTTTTCCCCAACCTAATATTTACGTTTTCTTTCATGTAGATTTTTTGTTTAGTTTAAGATCTAAATAACCAACTAAAAATGGTGCTGTCATTACGATTATGAGCCTGAATAATATTTTTTTCTTTAATATTTTATAAAACAATATTTTTAAGATTAATGTTTTTGAATAATATCGATGAAAGTTTTATAATTAATTTGATACTTTTATTTGAGAGGATAAAAATTAAAAATAATTATACTATGTCCAGCAGTGGACGTCTTTTGGCTGAAATGATGATGATGATGATGATGATTTGAGAGGAAAACTACTGATTTTTAGAAGCAATTGGAACCAAATAATATGAGAAAACGTACCTAAATGTAAATTTCTCGACAACCCGAGAGTCCCGAGAAATTAGCCTCGAGAATTCTCGAGACCCGAGAAATTGAAAAGCTCGAGAAATCATGAACCCTAATCAACATCAACTCCGAAACCATCGACACCAACTCCGAAACCATCAACATCAACTCCGAAACCATCAACGCCAACTCCGAAACCATCAACATCAACCCCGAAACCATCAACATCATAAATTCAAAGTACATGCGTGAATTTGAGCTCTGAATCTCTTGATAGTACTATTATTAATAGATCAGAATATTGTAAAACTCCACTAAAATCTACTACAATCAGTAAAAATATTCCAAAAGAACATTATATTTTCCCGAGAACAAGACCACGAAGAATCGAAATGAATTTATGGCATATCAGAAAAATAAAAACTACTAAATAAGGCAAAACGTAAAATAACCAAGGTGGATGCTTCAAAGGAAGATACAACTGATTCCGAAAATGATTACGAGATATGATCTTGGATTTCATTCTGAAAGTCTGTTGAATCAATTTCTTAATCTTATTTTTTTCGCCAAAGGTAACTTTTCTTAATTTATTTTATTTTGAATTGTTAATCTATTTTGATTCTGACTTGACATGACTGCCAGACTTAAAATTTTATAGTATTTTTATATTTCTATATTACATTTTGTAAATAATAGATACCAAATGCCATTGATTATATATTATAGTATAATCAATGCTGGCCTTTTGTAATTTGTTATACATAATTGGTATAAAGAAGATTTTTTTGACTGATTTAACGCTGTTATGTATATTATATGATAAGAACACAAATAATTTGTTATGTGTTGATAACATTCCGTATTGGAGCATTTAAATAAATAGTTGAACTATTCTAAATACTAACTATACACGAGCATTTTTATTTAACTTTAACGGTTTCATTTATTTAGTGGTCGGTATTAGGTGTCACATAAACGGTATTAGGCACACACCCTATATTTTGGATCGGTAATAGGGACATGGCCCTTTTTTCTTTTAAGTTGTATTTAATTTTTAAATAATTATAAGTGTAACTATTTCTATATAAGAATAGAAACATGGATAATTTCAGTACTTGAAAAACTATTTTGATTGGCACCGCATATTATGAAAGTGCTTATTTTTTGGACATCAATCCGAACTCGGGTTAAACTGGCGGTAATGGGTGCGTTTACGTTATACAAAAAGGGACTCTATGTAGAGGTGGTTAAATTGGATCCTTGCTTATTTCGTAAGTGTAATACAGTCATGGTGCGGTCATTACATCTGTAATGTTACAGACAACAAAGAAATATATGAACGGGGACATATTGGCTAGAAACAGCAGATCTCTGAATCGAATTATCCAGTTGGAAAGGTTTGGTCGCCGGGCAACTAATTAGCCCTGTCCGGCTTATTTGTATTTATTACTGATGGTCCACGGTTTCTAATTCGACCACGCAAATGCATAGGCAACGCTGAAAACCTACCCGCAAGAGAAGGACAAACTTGATATGAAATCCTGTGCTAATCCATCTAGCCAGCGTGGTACAGTAGGCTCATTACCCTCCATGTAAATGGAGGAAGCCCGTAATAGTTTGTCATGTATGGGCGGAGTATTAGTAATAGGAAGACGTCTCAACCCTATGTGTGTTTACCTGCATGCATCCTGCTATAGAACTTTAGCGATGAGTTCACACGAACACCTGATAACTGGCACACAGCAGTTTCGAGAAGGGAACGGATGCATTTGAAATTGATATCTACTAGAAACTAATAAGACGGACTACCCAGTGAGAAATATTTATAGTGTTAATTTCTTTATAGGACATCTTCTTTCCCTATCCCCAATTTCACACCTTTTTGATAATCTTCTATCATTATGAAAGTAATAGTTTGGATGGATATTTTTAACTTAATCACATTAGAAAACATGAACCGATTTGCATGAAATTATAGCGTAGATAGACATAAACTATTCGTCTGAATTAGCATATAATCTTTATCCTGGACAAATATAATACTATGATACTCGCGCAGCGATTGAATACGAGGAAGAAGAAGAAGAAGAAATAAAAAAGCTCACCACATCCCTGACTCTTATTCGGACCGAAAAACCAGAACAGCCTTGAATATGTAACAAATATTTTCATCAGGACCCCAAAGTTCGGGGTCAGTGCAATTCTTCAATGATAGCCCATCGATGCATCTGGCGACGCTCGTAAAACGACACAGACGAAGCGTTTGTACTACAACATTTATTACCATCTCCATAATAATGAAGGAGCTTATTCAATTATCTGTAGGGGCCATTTGCTCTCTCGAATACTCTCGATGACTGATTTACGTGTTGGTTCCTTCTGTTTGATGATGTCAGAACCATTACATCGGTGTTTTGAATCGTTTTATGATTAGCAGAGGCAAGACCGATTTGATGATCATTTTATTAAATACATCATTTTATGATATCGGGGTTCATTCACGACTTGTTATGAATGACAGGCAGAGTCCACTTCTTCCCTTTTCCCTGCGCTAAGTAGGTATTAAGACTTTAAAAATATCAAGATAAAATTTAAATAAGAGTAAGTATTTTCAGTTCAGTTCTAATGTTAAAAAGACCAATATTTTTAATGGATGCTATTTATCAAAATGCGTTGCACTAACCAAGTAAATATTTTCTATGAAATTCTGGCCACATATTTATGTGAACAACTCATATACGAGTATTTTCAGTGCAGTTGTCGTGTTAACAAGTCCAATTACTTTTTTAAAGAAGCCACTAATCAAAATGCGATGCAAAACGTAACTAAATATTTTCTATTGTAAACTGTCATGTGAAGAACTAATAAAGTGATCCTTCGCCACGTCTGAATAGCCCAAATCAAGAATAAAGAAGTAACGTAAACGCACCTAATAACGACCCCTTAAAATCCGCGCCCATTACTGCCCTATTCAGAAAACTAGATTTTTTATGTGATGTATTAAAGGTAAACAAGTGGTTGCTTTAGAAAAAAAATAGATGTATTTGTATTGCAAAT
Organism: Clostera curtula; assembly: GCA_905475355.2. Classification (NCBI taxonomy): domain Eukaryota; kingdom Metazoa; phylum Arthropoda; class Insecta; order Lepidoptera; family Notodontidae; genus Clostera; species Clostera curtula. The sequence goes on along the minus strand of FR997797.1, from coordinate 8,447,470 downwards.
GTTCATATCTTGTTTGTGTATGTAACTCAACGATTTAAAGAATAATTGGTCAATTTGTCGGTGAACGCCGGTGATAGTGCATTTTCCATAGTGTGGCGTTCCCAACGACGTAAGTACTCTTGTTTCTTTCTTAGCAGAAGATTATATCTTCAAGCATTTTAATGTTACTTCTAGTTCTTTTGATGCATTTTTCATACTTTCAGAAACACAAATAATAATTAATTTTACTGAGATACTATTACATATTGCTTAAAATTCAAAATTAAAAATAGGCGGTAATAGGAACAAAAATCACAATTTTATTCCCATTACCGACCCAGTTGTTAAACATGTCGCTGATAGGTACATTTCGTATCTTTTTTGTGCCATGATTTTTGTTAATATGCTTCAATTATAAGGCAGGAGGATACACTAACTCAGTTCCTTGGTATGTTAACTTGTATTTGAGCTATTAACGCCATATATTTAAGAGCATTAGTATCCGTAAAAATATAAATGTTCTTCTAAATATTTAGTAAATATTTTGATGAATAAAGGAGGTATAATTTTTCTAATATTGTATTTTTATAGTTAAAATATGATTATTATTAAACATTTATAATAATCGCACCATTTAAAATCATACAAATGTCCGAAAACCACAAGTATTTAGGGTCGGTAATTGGTTATACGAATTCCTTTAATAATACCTATTACCGATCTACTTGTACATTTACAACGAACGCCCTTACTACCTATTTATTTTCAAGTTATCATTAAGTTACCTAATTAACATTATAGTATTCCCTAATAAACATACATATTTTACATAAAAATTTAAAATACCATAAGCTTTATTATATAGTAATACATAACTCAATGCATAAAACGCCTTTTAAAGATGTTATTTTCTATACCGGAGATCAAGATCTAAAACATCATCTCCGAAACCATCAACATTAGGGTTCATTCCCGGGAATTCTCGAGCCGAGAATTCCCGGGAAATCGTTGGGCTTTGTTCCCGGGAAATCAAGCTCGAGAAAAGTCGAGAACTCGAGAAATGTAAGTTTGTAGAAAATAAACTTGCAGAGTTTTAGTTAATTTGTTTATATTCTATTAACATGCCATAAATGGTGCTATGATTGTAATGTAATTATAATTTACATTTACTTTCTACCTGAGTTTAAGATATTATAGATTTCTTTCGTGTTTTATAGAAGCTATTTTGTTTACAAGATTTAAGTTGATTTTTTTTTTCTAAATAACCAGCCCAAAATTGTGCTGTGATCCTAATGTTGGGTTGGGGAAAAAGTTTCGTCGCATTTATTAAGAAATTTCAAAACATTTTTTAATATCGTTTATTTACATTTAACTAAAGTATGTAGCTACCATTTTTTTCGATAACTTTTTGCCATCTTGTAGTTAGGGACATGATCCCCAAAATTTCTATATTGCTATAGAAATTTTGGGACTACTGATCAAAATACCGCGACAAGTGGTTTTGGCAGTCCTCTCGTGATGTTAACCTGCCACTGCCTAAAGAATTCTGAAGAGACCGAAACATGTGGAAATCTGAAGGTGCAAGATAAGGACTGAAGATTTTATTACAAGTTCATACATACTATAATGCGAAAAGACTTTTTCCCCAACCTAATATTTACGTTTTCTTTCATGTAGATTTTTTGTTTAGTTTAAGATCTAAATAACCAACTAAAAATGGTGCTGTCATTACGATTATGAGCCTGAATAATATTTTTTTCTTTAATATTTTATAAAACAATATTTCCGTAATAAAAAACCAATCCGCTCGTGTGTAGACGTCGTTAGTGTGGTGTGTCGGAATACCGACAATTTACAAAAGCTAACAAATTGTGAAGAGCAAGCGAGGGTAGGCATGGAGACCCGAGCTTCACGAAGACGGCGCTGAGCTACATCCATCAGTCAGCCTGTGACCACGGCTGGTGTAACCCACGCCGAAACGTCAGGCAGTATAAGGTATTTACCTTCAAAATATTTCCGCGATTAAGACCCGTGTCATAATTATTTAAAATATTTTTAAGATTAATGTTTTTGAATAATATCGATGAAAGTTTTATAATTAATTTGATACTTTTATTTGAGAGGATAAAAATTAAAAATAATTATACTATGTCCAGCAGTGGACGTCTTTTGGCTGAAATGATGATGATGATGATGATGATTTGAGAGGAAAACTACTGATTTTTAGAAGCAATTGGAACCAAATAATATGAGAAAACGTACCTAAATGTAAATTTCTCGACAACCCGAGAGTCCCGAGAAATTAGCCTCGAGAATTCTCGAGACCCGAGAAATTGAAAAGCTCGAGAAATCATGAACCCTAATCAACATCAACTCCGAAACCATCGACACCAACTCCGAAACCATCAACATCAACTCCGAAACCATCAACGCCAACTCCGAAACCATCAACATCAACCCCGAAACCATCAACATCATAAATTCAAAGTACATGCGTGAATTTGAGCTCTGAATCTCTTGATAGTACTATTATTAATAGATCAGAATATTGTAAAACTCCACTAAAATCTACTACAATCAGTAAAAATATTCCAAAAGAACATTATATTTTCCCGAGAACAAGACCACGAAGAATCGAAATGAATTTATGGCATATCAGAAAAATAAAAACTACTAAATAAGGCAAAACGTAAAATAACCAAGGTGGATGCTTCAAAGGAAGATACAACTGATTCCGAAAATGATTACGAGATATGATCTTGGATTTCATTCTGAAAGTCTGTTGAATCAATTTCTTAATCTTATTTTTTTCGCCAAAGGTAACTTTTCTTAATTTATTTTATTTTGAATTGTTAATCTATTTTGATTCTGACTTGACATGACTGCCAGACTTAAAATTTTATAGTATTTTTATATTTCTATATTACATTTTGTAAATAATAGATACCAAATGCCATTGATTATATATTATAGTATAATCAATGCTGGCCTTTTGTAATTTGTTATACATAATTGGTATAAAGAAGATTTTTTTGACTGATTTAACGCTGTTATGTATATTATATGATAAGAACACAAATAATTTGTTATGTGTTGATAACATTCCGTATTGGAGCATTTAAATAAATAGTTGAACTATTCTAAATACTAACTATACACGAGCATTTTTATTTAACTTTAACGGTTTCATTTATTTAGTGGTCGGTATTAGGTGTCACATAAACGGTATTAGGCACACACCCTATATTTTGGATCGGTAATAGGGACATGGCCCTTTTTTCTTTTAAGTTGTATTTAATTTTTAAATAATTATAAGTGTAACTATTTCTATATAAGAATAGAAACATGGATAATTTCAGTACTTGAAAAACTATTTTGATTGGCACCGCATATTATGAAAGTGCTTATTTTTTGGACATCAATCCGAACTCGGGTTAAACTGGCGGTAATGGGTGCGTTTACGTTATACAAAAAGGGACTCTATGTAGAGGTGGTTAAATTGGATCCTTGCTTATTTCGTAAGTGTAATACAGTCATGGTGCGGTCATTACATCTGTAATGTTACAGACAACAAAGAAATATATGAACGGGGACATATTGGCTAGAAACAGCAGATCTCTGAATCGAATTATCCAGTTGGAAAGGTTTGGTCGCCGGGCAACTAATTAGCCCTGTCCGGCTTATTTGTATTTATTACTGATGGTCCACGGTTTCTAATTCGACCACGCAAATGCATAGGCAAAAAACAATCCTATTCATTTTATCATTCTTACGGATTGAACCACTATACATTCTGTTTTATGCAGCAATTTGTAGATACTTTAACACCATGTCAGCCCATAAAACCCACTACTGAGTTCGGCCTCCTCCAAATTGGAAGGAAATCATGATGATGATCTACCTCTTGTTTAGGTATGGATCAGTGACATGGTGCATTATTCTCTCTCCTCTTTTCTCTTCCCTGCAATATGGTTGAGGAGGGCGATGGCTGCCGCATGCGTCATGCTTGTGAACAGGTGCCGTTGCTGGGGGTCGGTTGGCTCGGGCGTTGGAGGGTTGGTGTTGTTGATTGGATCTGGCTGTTGTTTGGCCCATTGCGACTATTGCGCGAGTTTACTCTCACAAATTGTCTTATCACGGCTTTGTACCTAAAAATGGCGATCTAAAAAGAGCAACTTCAGAGTTTATTGCGGGCTCTTCTCTGTAGAACAGCATTCCGAACCGGTGGTAGATGGTAAATTTTATTTTGTTGTTTGACTTGTCAAAAGAGCTCTAATGAGCCAACTTGATTAAATGAGTTTTGAATTTGAATTCATATTTAATTTTATTTACTACTCGTACACATTGTCTATTGTGTAGTTTATATGTAGTTATAAACTACTAGCTGACCCGGCAAACTTCGTACCGGCTCAGAATCATTAAATAAAATACCTGAATGATAATTCCAGAATGTTTCAACTTTATTAAAATATGTACCCACCTTAACTGGAACAAAAATAATGCGTATAAATTTTTATTTTTTTCATTTTTTCTATATTTCCACGTTATTTCAAGACCAAAATTGGCCAAATCGGTCTAGCCGTTCTCGAGTTTTAGCGAGACTAACGAACATCAATTCATTTTTATTTCTAAAGAAAGAAGAACTGAATATTAAGTCAACGTAGACCAGGTACCTATGCGAAATAGCGGGTTATAGCTACAGTAGGTAATATAAATTTTATAAAAACACTTAAACTCTCTGCTCCATTTGATTTTGGGGAATTAAGAGAAACTTCTACAAAAGGTAAGTAATTTTCCCACAATGATGTGGTGAAGGAAAATTGTGATAATCATGATAGAAAGTGATTTATTTCTTCGTCAGATTTTGTTCCTACTTACGTGATATTTTGGAAAATTCAAAATATATCTTTATAAATTATAGCCTATAGCGACCCGCCCCAGCTTCGCACGGGGGCAATTATATTATACCTATAAACCTTCCTCTTGAATTACTCTATCTATTAAAAAAAACCGCTTCAAAATCCGTTGCGTAGTTTTAAAGATTTATGCATACATAGGGACGGACAGAAAAAAGCGACTTTGTTTTATACTATGTAGTGAAGTGTTATTCTAGCTTAGCCGTCGTAAGCTATATTATTGTATAACTTCATCAAAATTCTGTAGTTTTTGCGTGAAAGAGTAGTATAACATAATAGTAGGATTTTTGTATGTAGAGATGAAATTAACTACGTAACCACGTCGACCTTACATTTGTTAAATCACAAGTGCAACTGGCAGATGGATACTCTAATAATAATCATGCTTCTAGAATGCTCGACGACATGTGTCCCTTATATTTCAGTCTTTGTCCAGACTAAGCGAGCGAATGGACGTGTGAAACCGGCCGTATTCCCATGGCAGTAGGACTCTGAAACCTGAGTCGTGACGCGTACCCTATACCATTTAATTTCAGACGTTCATGACCCGTGTAGTTGGGAGCTATCTTTGTATTTTTAACCACAGCTACTATCTGTTCGTCACTTTCTTTTAATTTACTCGTCTGCCGATTCGTCTGGCTCTGGCGTACTCGTGGCCAGAGCTCACTTACTACACAAAAGAAAGTTAGGGCAGTAGGGCAGTTCCTTTAAAATTAAATTTAGAACAAGGTATATAGATTATATATTGACTTTGGAACTTTTTTTTTAACTGTATTTTAGAATTTATAGATAGGATTTAAAAACATAGATTACTGTGGTCGTAGAATATTTAAATCCTTCCTTCCTCTAGATAAAATATGTAGATAGATAAATTAGATTCCTAGATAGCTTCTTACTTCATTATCATCACTACATAGTATAAAACAAAGTCGCATTCTTCTGTCCGTCCCTATGTATGCATAAATCTTTAAAACTACGCAACGGATTTTGAAGCGGTTTTTTTTAATAGATAGAGTGATTCAAGGGGAAGGTTTTTAAGTATAACCCACCCCTGCTTTGCACGGGCGAAGCCGGAGCGGGCCACTAGTTACATTATAATTATCTTCAAAAATACGCAACGGATTTTGAAGCGGGTTTTTTTAATAGATAGAGTGATACAAGAGGAAGGTTTATATGTCATAATTGCACCCGTGCGAAGCCGGGGCGGGTCGCTAGTCACTATCACTACATAGTATAAAACAAAGTCGCTGTCGTCTGTCCATCCCTATGTATGCTTAAATCTTTAAAACTACGCAACGGATTTTGAAGCGGTTTTTGTTAATAGATGGAGTGATTCAAGAGGAAGGATTATATGTATCATCATCATCAGCCCACATTAGTCCACTGCTGGACATAGGCCTCCCCTAAAGGGCGCCATAGCACCCTGTCTTCAGCTTGACGCATCCAGCTGCTGCCCGCAACCTTTCGCAGACCGTCGCTCCGTCTAGCAGAGGGCCGATCTCCACTCTCCACTCAAGAACTCGTTTACCCCAGCGTTTGTCGGTTCTTCTGCAGATATGACCAGCCCACTGCCACTTCAGTCTGCTAATTCTCTGAGCTATGTCGGTGACCTTGGTTCTCTGTCGGATAGTCTCGTTACGGAGCCTATCTTTCAGAGACACTCCAAGCATAGCTCGCTCCATAGCACGCTGAGCGACTTTAAATTGGTGGACTAGTCTCACCGTGAGTGTCCACGTCGCCATAGGTCATGACGGGTAGGACGCACTGTTCGAAAACTTTCGTTTTCAAACTCTGCGGGGTGGGTGACGAGAAGACCCGACGACGTTTTACAAATGCTGCCCAGCCCAGCTGGATCCTCCTCTTGGCCTCCCTGTCGAAGCTGTTTTACCTAATTGCAAAATTTTCCCGAGGT